>CAJOSO010000001.1:7306557-9914057 GCA_905332935.1 Bombus hortorum
AAGTATACATCGATTTATGTAAAAATATGCCCACCTCATAACGCTTTTTATCGAATTAAATCGAAGAGAACGGTACCGTCGTCAGTAGCTGCGCGAAGAAATTCAAAGTCGCAATCACCCGGTCATGTCGGTCCGGCCGCGGCTATTTAAAAAAAAACATAAAAAAATCGTTTCGTTCGACCGTATTACGTCGAAATATAACGATTTCACAAAAAATACCGGTTCATCGTGACGCATTCTGAAGAATTGACTCGAAGGGAACGTTCGAAATTGAAATTTTGTTCTAGCTCTCCCGGGTAGAAATAAGTGTTTAATCTCTATGTAATATAGAATGATACATCGATTTATGTAAAAATATGCCTACCTCATAACGCTCTCAATCGAATTAACTCGAAGGGAACGTTAGCGTCGTTCGTAGCGGTGCGAAGAAATACAAAGTCCCAACGTCCCGGTCATATCGGTACAGCGGGGGCTATTTAAAAAAGAAAAAATAAAAATAAATCGTTACGATCGACCGTATTACGTCGAAATATAACGATTTCACAAAAAAATACCGCGTCCTCGTAACGCTTGTCAACGAATTAACTCGAAAAGACCGTTCGAAATTGAAAGTTTTGCTTGCTCTCCAGGGACCAAATAAACGTTTAATCCCTATGTAATATTGAATTATACATCGAGATATGTAAAAATATGCTTACCTCATAACGCTTTTTATCGAATTAACTCGAAGGGAACATTAGCGTCGTCAGTAGCGGTGCGAAGAAATTCAAAGACACAAACTCCCGGTCATGTCGGTCCGGCGGCGGCTATTAAAAAAAAAAAAAAAAATAAAAATAAATCGTTACGATCGACCGTATTACGTCGAAATATAACGATTTCTCAAAAAATACCTGTACCTCGTAACGCTCCCGCAGGGAGGATTCACTTA
This sequence comes from Bombus hortorum, assembly GCA_905332935.1. Taxonomy (NCBI): domain Eukaryota; kingdom Metazoa; phylum Arthropoda; class Insecta; order Hymenoptera; family Apidae; genus Bombus; species Bombus hortorum. The sequence continues at coordinate 7,307,486 of CAJOSO010000001.1, forward strand.
TGTGAATCTATGGGGGCTGGCAAACCCACGATCCCGCAGCCAGGGTGGACCGACGGAGACAAGCGTCCCGCTTTCGTGAGTCCACTATGTACTCCGCAAGGAAGATCGCCAGGAGTGTAAGACGTAAATCGCGTCTCTCTGTGCGACCTGGAGTAGTAGCGCACCCCCGATCCTGATGCCAAGGGTGGGACCGTCGGGATACGACCCTCGGATACCGATACTTCGGTACCTTGGGCACCCGCTTACGTGAGTCCCATCTGGGTCTGTCGCGCCCGGTTAGCAGGGTGACCGACGTGGCAGTGACGTGGCCGTACATCCACACGATAGTCCCTCCAATTGACTTAGATTGGTACCACGGGGGTCGAGTGTTAGCCCAGAGGGAGTAGCGACCCCTCTGCTCGGCCAATTATGGGTATGGACTCGTGGTGGCAGTGGTTGATGGGCCGAGATGCTGGCCAAGACGGCTGATTTAAGGGGTGTTGGCTCCCCCAAATGGCCGTCGGCGGGTGAGCAGCGTCCCAACTGCTCCGGAACCGTCCCGGGAGACGGTAGGGCTTAGAAATGCCCCGTTCGACCTGAGATGGGCGACAGCTCCTGCAAGCCTAGCCAATACAGGTAGTAAGGTGCTGGGCACCTTATGCGCTGGTTGGGCGTATCCCAACCCCTATGGTCCTAGGGGACTCGGGTGCTGTATAGCTTCAACACGAAGCCCCGGTAAGTACCCGTTACCAAAACCTACACTATGTGTACCTCGTAACGCTTTCAGACGAATCAAATCGAAGGGAACGTTCGAAATTGAAATTTTGTTCAAGCTCTTCCGGGTAGTAATAAGTGTTTAATCTCTATGTAATATTGAATTATACATCGAGATATGTAAAAATATTCCCACCTCATAACGGTTGTTAACGAATTAACTCGCAGGGAACCTTAGCGTCGTTCGTTGAGGTGCGAAGAAATTCAAAGTCCCAACCTCCCGGTCATGTCGGTCCTGCTGGGGCTATTTAAAAAAAACATTTAAAAAATCGTTACGTTCGACCGTATTACGTCGAACTATAAAGATTTCACAAAAAATGCCGGTACCTCGTAACGCTTTCTGACGAACTGACTCGAAGGGATCGTTCGAAATTGAAATTTTGTTCTAGCTCTCCAGGGTAGAAGTAAGTGTTTAATCTCTATATAATATTGAATTATACATCGATTTATGTAAAAATATTCCTACCTCATAACGGTTGTTAACGAATTAACTCGCAGGAAACCTTAGCGTCGTCAGTAGCTGCGCGAAGAAATTCAAAGTCCCAATCACCCGGTCATGTCGGTCCGGCCGCGGCTATTTAATAGAAAATAAAAAAAAATCGTTACGTTCGACCGTATTACGTCGAAATATAATGATTTCATAAAAAATACGGGTACATCGTAACGCTTTCTAACGAATTAACTCGTCAAAACCGTTCGAAATTGGAAGTTTTGCTAGCTCTCCAGAGACGAAATAAACGTTTAATCCCTATGCAATATTGAATTACACATCGATATATGTAGAAATATTCCAACGTCGTAACGCTTTTTAACGAATTAACTCGAAGGGAACGTCAGCGTCGTTAGTAGCGGTGCGAAGAAATTCAAAGTCCCAACCTCCCAGTCATGTCGGTCCTGCGGGAGCTATTTCAAAAAAAATAAATATAAATCGCTACGCTCGACCTTATTACGTCGAAATATAACGATTTCACAAAAAAATACCGGTACATCGTAACGCTTTCTAAAGAATTAACTCGCAAAGACCGTTCGAAATTGAAAGTTCTGCTGGCTCTACCGGGACGAAATAAACGTTTAATCCATATGTAATATTGAGTTATACATCGATATATGTAGAAATGTTCCTACGTCGTAACGCTTGTTAACGAATTAACTCGAAAAAACCTTTCGAAATTGAAAGTTTTGCTTGCTCTCCATGGTAGAAATAAGTGTTTAATTCCTATGTAATATTGAAGTATTCATTGATTTATGTAAAAAAATGCCCACCTCATAACGCTTTATATCGAATTATCTCGAAGGGAACGTTAGCGTTGTCAGTAGCGGTGCGAAGAAATTCAAAGTACCAACCTCCCGGCCATGTCGGTCCTGCTGGGGCTATTTAAAGAAAAAATAAAAAAAAATCGTTACGTTCGACCGTATTACGTCGAACTGTAAAAATTTCACAAAAGATACCGCGACCTCGTAACGCTTGATAACGAATTAACTCGAAAAAACCGTTCGAAATTGAAAGTTTTGCTTGCTCTCCGGGGACCAAATAAACGTTTAATCCCTATGTGATATTAAATTATACATGGAGATATGTAAAAATATTCCTACCTCAAAACGGTTGTTAACGAATTAACACGCAGGAAACCGTAGCGTCGTTCGTAGCGGTGCGAAGAAATACAAAGTCCCAACGTCCCGGTCATATAGCTATGGCGGGGGCTATTTAAAAAAAAATAAATATAAATCGTTACGTTCTACCGTATTACGTCGAAATATAACGATGTCACAATAAATACCGGTACCTCGTAACGCTTTCTGACGAATTGACTCGAGGGGAACGTTCGAAATTGAAATTTTGTTCTTGCTCTCCAGGGTAGCAATAAGTGTTTAATCTCTATGTAATATTGAATTGTACATCGAGATATGTAAAAATATGCCCACCTCATAACGGTTGTTAACGAATTAACTCGGAGGGAACGTTAGCGTCGTTAGTAGCTGTGCGAAGAAATTCAAAGACCCAACCTGCCGGTCATGTCGGTCCTGCGGGTGCCATTTAAAAAAAATAAATATAAATCGTGACGCTAGACCGTATTACGTCCAAATATAACGATTTCACAAAAAAATACCGGTACATAGTAAAGCTTTCTAACGAATTAACTCGCAAAAACCGTTCGAAATTGAAAGTTTTGCTACCTATCCAGGGACGAAATAAACGTTTAATCCCTATACAATTTTGTATTACACATCGATATATTTAGAAATATTCCTACGTCGTAACGCTTTTTAACGAATTAACTCGAAGGGAACGTTCGAAATTGAAATTTTTTTCTAGCTCTCCAGGGACGAAATAAACGTTTAATCCCTATGCAATATTGAATTATACATCGAGATATGTAAAAATATTCCTACCTCATAACGGTTGTTAACGAATTAACTCGCAGGAAACCTTAGCGTCGTTCGTAGCGGTGAGAAGAAATACAAAGTCCCAACGTCCCGGTCATATCGGTACGGCGGGGGCTATTTAAAAAAAAATATAAGTAAATCGTTACGATCCACCGTATTGCGTCGAAATATAACGATTTCACAAAAAATAGCGGTACCTCGTAACGCTCTCTGACGAATTGACTCGAGGGGAACGTTCGAAATTGAAACTTTGTTCTAGCTCTCCAGGGTAGAATTAAGTGTTTAATCTCTATGTAATATTGAATTACACATCGATATATTTAGAAATATTCCTACGTCGTAGCGCTTTCTAACGAATTAACTCGCAAAAACCGTTCGAAATTGAAAGTTTTGCTAGCCCTCCAGGGACGAAATAAACGTTTAATCCCTATGTAATATTGAATTATACATCGAGATATGTAAAAATATTCCTACCTCATAACGGTTGTTAACGAATTAACTCGCAGGGAACGTTAGCGTCGTTCGTAGCGGCGCGAAGAATTTCAAAGACCCAAGCTCCCGGTCATGTCGGTCCGGCGGGGGCTATTAAAAAAAAAATAATCAAAAAAAAATCCTTAGGAGCCACCGTCTTACGTCGAACTATAAAGATTTCACAAAAAAATACCGCGATATCGTAACGCTTGTTAATGAGTTAACTCGAAAAGACCGTTCGAAATTGAAAGATTTGCTTGCTCTCCAGGGACCAAATAACCGTTTAATCCCTATGCAATATTGAATTACTCATCTATATATGTAGAGATATTACTCCGTCGTAACGCTTTTTAACGAATTAACTCGAAGGGAACGTTCGAAATTGAAATTTTCTTCTTGGTCTCCAGGGACGAAATAAATGTTTAATCTCTATGTAATATTGAATTATACATCGATTTATGTAAAAATATGCTTACCCCATAACGCTTTTTATCGAATTAACTCGAAGGGAACATTAGCGTCGTCAGTAGCGGTGCGAAGAAATTCAAAGACACAACCTCCTGGTGATGTCGGTCCGGCGGCGGCTATTTAAAAAAAAGAAAATGAAAAGAAATCATTACATTCGAGCGTTTTACGTCGAACTGTAACGATTTCACAAAAAATACCGTTACCTCGTAACGCTTTCAGACGAACTAACTCGAAGGGAACGTTCGAAATTTAAATTTTGTTCTAGCTCTTCAGGGTAGAAATAAGTGTTAGTTTCTATGTAATATTGAATTATACATCGATTTATGTAAAAATATGCTTACCCCATAACGCTTTTTATCGAATTAACTCGAAGGGAACATTAGCGTCGTCAGTAGCGGTGCGAAGAAATTCAAAGACACAACCTCCCGGTGATGTCGGTCCGGCGGCGGCTATTTAAAAAAAAGAAAATGAAAAGAAATCATTACGTTCGAGCGTTTTACGTCGAACTGTAACGATTTCACAAAAAATACCGTTACCTCGTAACGCTTTCAGACGAACTAACTCGAAGGGAACGTTCGAAATTGAAATTTTGTTCTAGCTCTTCAGGGTAGAAATAAGTGTTAGTTTCTATGTAATATTGAATTATACATCGATTTATGTAAAAGGAGGCCCACCTCATAACGTTTTTTATCGAATTAAATCGAAGGGAACGTTAGCGTCTTCAGTAGCGGTGCGAAGAAATTCCAAGTACCAACCTCCCGGTCATGTCGGTCCTGCGGGGGCTATTTAAAAAAAACATTAAGAAAATCGTTACGTTCGACCGTATTACGTCGAACTATAAAGATTTCGCAAAAAATACCGCGACCTCGTAACGCTTGTTAACGAATTAACTCGAAAAAACCGTTCGAAATTGAAAGTTTTTCTAGCTCTCCAGGGACGAAGTTAATCCCTATGCAATTTTGAATTACACATCTACATATTTGGAAATATTCCGACGTCGTAACACTTCTTAACAAATTAACTCGAAGGGATCGTTCGAAATTGAAATTTTTTCTAGCTCTCCAGGGACGAAACAAACGTTTAATCTCTATGTAATATTGAATTCTACATCGATTTATGTAGAAATATGCCTACCTCATAACGCTTTCAATCGAATTAACTCGAAGGGAACGTTAGCGTCGTTAGTAGCGGTGCGAAGAAATGCAAAGACCCAACCTGTCGGACATGTCGGTCATGCTGGGGCTATTTAAAAAAAAAATAAAAATAAATCGTTACGATCCATTGTATTACGTCGAAATATAACGATTTCACAAAAAATACCGGTACCTCGTAACGCTTTCTGACGAATTGACTCGAAGGGAACGTTCGAAATTGAAACTTTATTCTAGCTCTCCAGGGACGAAGCAAACGTTTAATCTCTATGCAATATTGAATTACACATCGATGTATGTCGAAATATTCTTACGTCTTAACGCTTTTTAACGAATTAACTCGAAGGGAACGTTCGAAATTGAAATTTTTTTCTAGCTCTCCAGGGACGAAATAAACGTATAATCTCAATGTAAGAATGAGTTATACATCGATTTATGTAAACATATGCCCACCTCATAACGCTTTTTATCGAATTAAATCGAAGAGAACGGTAACGTCGTCAGTAGCTGCGCGAAGAAATTCAAGGTCCCAATCTCCCGGACATGTCGGTCCCGCCGCGGATATTAAAAAAAACATAAAAAAATCGTTCCTTTGGACCGTATTACGTTGAACGATAAAGATTTCACAAAAAATACCGCGACCTCGTAACGCTTGTTAACGAATTAACGCGAAAAAACCTTTCGAAATTGAAAGCTTTGCTTGCTCTCCAGGGACCAAATAAACGTTTAATCCCTATGTAATATTGAATTATATATCGAGATATGTAAAAATGTTCCTACCTCATAACGGTTGTTAACGAATTAACTCGCAGGGAACCTTAGCGTCGTTCGTAGCGGTGCGAAGAAATTCAAAGTCCCAACCTCCCGGTCATGTCGGTCCTGCTGGGAATATTAAAAAAAAAAAAATATAAATCGTTACGTTCGCCCGTACTTCGTCGAAATATAATGATTTCACAAAAAATAACGCGACCTCGTAACGCTTTCTAACGAATTAACTCGCCAAAACCGTTCGAAATTGGAACTTTTGCTAGCTCTCCAGGGACGAAATAAACGTTTAATCCCTATGCAATTTTGAATTACACATCGATATATTTAGAAATATTCCTACGTCGTATCGCTTTTTAACGAATTAAATCGAAGGGAACTTTCGAAATTGAAATTTTTTTCTAGCTCTCCATGGTAGAAATAAGAGTTTAATCTCTATGTTATATTGAATTATACATTGATTTATGTAAAAATATGCCCACCTCATAAAGCTTTTTATCGAATTAAATCGAAGAGAACGGTAGCGTCGTCAGTAGCTGCGCGAAGAAATTCAAAGTCCCAATCTCTCGGTCATGCCGGTCCGGCCGCGGCTATTTAATAGAAAAAAAAAATCGTTACGTTCGACCGTATTACGTCGAAATATAATGATTTCATAAAAAATACGGGTACATCGTAACGCTTTCTAACGAATTAACTCGTCAAAACCGTTCGAAATTGAAAGTTTTGCTACCTCTCCAGGGACGAAATAAACGTTTAATCCCTATGCAATATTGAATTATACATCGATATATTTAGAAATATTCCTACGTCGTATCGCTTTTTAACGAATTAACTCGAAGGGAACGTTCGAAACTGATATTTTGTTCTAGCTCTCCAGGGTAGAAATAAGAGTTGAATCTCTATGTTATATTGAATTATACATCGATTTATGTAAAAATATTCCTACCTCATAACGGTTGTTAACGAATTAACTCGCAGGAAACCTTAGCGTGGTTCGTAGCGGTGCGAAGAAATACAAAGCCCCAACCTCCCGGTCATGTCGGTCCTGCGGGGGCTATATAAAAAAAAATAAATATAAATCGTTACGATCCATCGTATTACGTCGAAATATAACGATTTCACAAAAAATACCGGTACCTCGAAACGCTTTCTGACGAATTGACACGAAGGGAACGTTCGAAATTGAAACTTTATTCTAGCTCTCCAGGGACGAAGCAAACGTTTAATCTCTATGTAATATTGAATTCTACATCGATTTATGTAGAAATATGCCTACCTCATAACGCTTTGTATCGAATTAACTCGAAGTGAACGTTAGCGTCGTTAGTAGCGGTGCGAAGAAATTCAAAGACCCACCCTCCCGGTCATGTCTGTCCTGCGGGTGCCATTTAAAAAAAAATAAATATAAATCGTGACGCTAGACCGTATTACGTCCAAATATAACGATTTCACAAAAAAACACCGGTACATCGTAAAAGTTTCTATCGAATTAACTCGCAAAAACCGTTCGAAATTGAAAGTTTTGCTAGCTCTCTAGGAACGAAATAAACGTTTAATCTCTATGTAATATTGAATTCTACATCGATTTATGTAGAAATATGCCTACCTCATAACGCTTTATATCGAATTAACTCGAAGTGAACGTTAGCGTCGTTAGTAGCGGTGCGAAGAAATTCAAAGACCCACCCTCCCGGTCATGTCTGTCCTGCGGGTGCCATTTAAAAAAAAATAAATATAAATCGTGACGCTAGACCGTATTACGTCCAAATATAACGATTTCACAAAAAAATACCGGTACATCGTAAAAGTTTCTATCGAATTAACTCGCAAAAGCCGTTCGAAATTGAAAGTTTTGCTAGCTCTCTAGGAACGAAATAAACGTTTAATCCCAATGCAATATTGAATTACACATTGATATATGTAGAAATATTCCTACCTCATAACGCTTTCCATCGAATTAACAGCAAGGGAACGTTAGCGTCGTCAGTTGCGGTGCGAAGAAATGCAAAGTCCCAACCTCCCGGTCATGTCGGTCCTGCTTGGGCTATTTAAAAAAAATAAACAGAAATCGTCACGCTCGACCGTATTACGTCAAAATATAACGATTTCACAAAAAATACCGGTACCTCGTAACGCTTTCTGACGAATTGACTCGAAGGGAACGTTCGAAATTGAAAATTTTTTCTAGCTCTCCAGGGACAAAACAAACGTTTAATCTCTATGTAATATTGAATTCTACATCGATTTATGTAGAAATATGCCTACCTCATAACGCTTTCAATCGAATTAACTCGAAGGGAACGTTAGCGTCGTTAGTAGCGGTGCGAAGAAATGCAAAGACCCAACCTCCCGGTCATGTCGGTCATGCTGGGGCTATTTAAAAAAACAAAAAAAAAAAATCGTTACGTTCGACCGTATTACGTCGAAGCATAAAGATTTCACAAAAAATACCGGTACCTCGTAACGCTTTCTGACGAACTGACTCGAAGGGAACGTTCGAAATTGAAATTTTGTTCTAGCTCTCCAGGGTAGAAATAAGTGTTTAATCTCTATGTAATATTGAAGTATACATCAATGTATGTAAAAATATTCCTACCTCATAACGCTTTTTATCGAATTAGCTCGAAGAGAACGTTAGCGTCGTTAGTAGCGGTGCGAAGAAATTCAAATTCGCAACATCACGGTCATGTCGATCCTGCTGGGGCTATTTAAAAAGAAACAAATATAAATCGTTACGCTCGACCGTATTACGTCGAAATATAACGATTTCACAAAAAATACCGGTTCATCGTGACGCGTTCTGAAGAATTGACTCGAAGGGAACGTTCGAAATTGAAATTTTGTTCTAGCTCTCCCGGGTAGAAATAAGTGTTTAATCTCTATGTAATATAGAATGATACATCGATTTATGTAAAAATATGCCTACCTCATAACGCTCTCAATCGAATTAACTCGAAGGGAACGTTAGCGTCGTTCGTAGCGGTGCGAAGAAATACAAAGTCCCAACGTCCCGGTCATATCGGTACAGCGGGGGCTATTTAAAAAAGAAAAAATAAAAATAAATCGTTACGATCGACCGTATTACGTCGAAATATAACGATTTCACAAAAAAATACCGCGTCCTCGTAACGCTTGTCAACGAATTAACTCGAAAAGACCGTTCGAAATTGAAAGTTTTGCTTGCTCTCCAGGGACCAAATAAACGTTTAATCCCTATGTAATATTGAATTATACATCGAGATATGTAAAAATATGCTTACCTCATAACGCTTTTTATCGAATTAACTCGAAGGGAACATTAGCGTCGTCAGTAGCGGTGCGAAGAAATTCAAAGACACAAACTCCCGGTCATGTCGGTCCGGCGGCGGCTATTAAAAAAAAAAAAAAAAATAAAAATAAATCGTTACGATCGACCGTATTACGTCGAAATATAACGATTTCTCAAAAAATACCTGTACCTCGTAACGCTCCCGCAGGGAGGATTCACTTATGTGAATCTATGGGGGCTGGCAAACCCACGATCCCGCAGCCAGGGTGGACCGACGGAGACAAGCGTCCCGCTTTCGTGAGTCCACTATGTACTCCGCAAGGAAGATCGCCAGGAGTGTAAGACGTAAATCGCGTCTCTCTGTGCGACCTGGAGTAGTAGCGCACCCCCGATCCTGATGCCAAGGGTGGGACCGTCGGGATACGACCCTCGGATACCGATACTTCGGTACCTTGGGCACCCGCTTACGTGAGTCCCATCTGGGTCTGTCGCGCCCGGTTAGCAGGGTGACCGACGTGGCAGTGACGTGGCCGTACATCCACACGATAGTCCCTCCAATTGACTTAGATTGGTACCACGGGGGTCGAGTGTTAGCCCAGAGGGAGTAGCGACCCCTCTGCTCGGCCAATTATGGGTATGGACTCGTGGTGGCAGTGGTTGATGGGCCGAGATGCTGGCCAAGACGGCTGATTTAAGGGGTGTTGGCTCCCCCAAATGGCCGTCGGCGGGTGAGCAGCGTCCCAACTGCTCCGGAACCGTCCCGGGAGACGGTAGGGCTTAGAAATGCCCCGTTCGACCTGAGATGGGCGACAGCTCCTGCAAGCCTAGCCAATACAGGTAGTAAGGTGCTGGGCACCTTATGCGCTGGTTGGGCGTATCCCAACCCCTATGGTCCTAGGGGACTCGGGTGCTGTATAGCTTCAACACGAAGCCCCGGTAAGTACCCGTTACCAAAACCTACACTATGTGTACCTCGTAACGCTTTCAGACGAATCAAATCGAAGGGAACGTTCGAAATTGAAATTTTGTTCAAGCTCTTCCGGGTAGTAATAAGTGTTTAATCTCTATGTAATATTGAATTATACATCGAGATATGTAAAAATATTCCCACCTCATAACGGTTGTTAACGAATTAACTCGCAGGGAACCTTAGCGTCGTTCGTTGAGGTGCGAAGAAATTCAAAGTCCCAACCTCCCGGTCATGTCGGTCCTGCTGGGGCTATTTAAAAAAAACATTTAAAAAATCGTTACGTTCGACCGTATTACGTCGAACTATAAAGATTTCACAAAAAATGCCGGTACCTCGTAACGCTTTCTGACGAACTGACTCGAAGGGATCGTTCGAAATTGAAATTTTGTTCTAGCTCTCCAGGGTAGAAGTAAGTGTTTAATCTCTATATAATATTGAATTATACATCGATTTATGTAAAAATATTCCTACCTCATAACGGTTGTTAACGAATTAACTCGCAGGAAACCTTAGCGTCGTCAGTAGCTGCGCGAAGAAATTCAAAGTCCCAATCACCCGGTCATGTCGGTCCGGCCGCGGCTATTTAATAGAAAATAAAAAAAAATCGTTACGTTCGACCGTATTACGTCGAAATATAATGATTTCATAAAAAATACGGGTACATCGTAACGCTTTCTAACGAATTAACTCGTCAAAACCGTTCGAAATTGGAAGTTTTGCTAGCTCTCCAGAGACGAAATAAACGTTTAATCCCTATGCAATATTGAATTACACATCGATATATGTAGAAATATTCCAACGTCGTAACGCTTTTTAACGAATTAACTCGAAGGGAACGTCAGCGTCGTTAGTAGCGGTGCGAAGAAATTCAAAGTCCCAACCTCCCAGTCATGTCGGTCCTGCGGGAGCTATTTCAAAAAAAATAAATATAAATCGCTACGCTCGACCTTATTACGTCGAAATATAACGATTTCACAAAAAAATACCGGTACATCGTAACGCTTTCTAAAGAATTAACTCGCAAAGACCGTTCGAAATTGAAAGTTCTGCTGGCTCTACCGGGACGAAATAAACGTTTAATCCATATGTAATATTGAGTTATACATCGATATATGTAGAAATGTTCCTACGTCGTAACGCTTGTTAACGAATTAACTCGAAAAAACCTTTCGAAATTGAAAGTTTTGCTTGCTCTCCATGGTAGAAATAAGTGTTTAATTCCTATGTAATATTGAAGTATTCATTGATTTATGTAAAAAAATGCCCACCTCATAACGCTTTATATCGAATTATCTCGAAGGGAACGTTAGCGTTGTCAGTAGCGGTGCGAAGAAATTCAAAGTACCAACCTCCCGGCCATGTCGGTCCTGCTGGGGCTATTTAAAGAAAAAATAAAAAAAAATCGTTACGTTCGACCGTATTACGTCGAACTGTAAAAATTTCACAAAAGATACCGCGACCTCGTAACGCTTGATAACGAATTAACTCGAAAAAACCGTTCGAAATTGAAAGTTTTGCTTGCTCTCCGGGGACCAAATAAACGTTTAATCCCTATGTGATATTAAATTATACATGGAGATATGTAAAAATATTCCTACCTCAAAACGGTTGTTAACGAATTAACACGCAGGAAACCGTAGCGTCGTTCGTAGCGGTGCGAAGAAATACAAAGTCCCAACGTCCCGGTCATATAGCTATGGCGGGGGCTATTTAAAAAAAAATAAATATAAATCGTTACGTTCTACCGTATTACGTCGAAATATAACGATGTCACAATAAATACCGGTACCTCGTAACGCTTTCTGACGAATTGACTCGAGGGGAACGTTCGAAATTGAAATTTTGTTCTTGCTCTCCAGGGTAGCAATAAGTGTTTAATCTCTATGTAATATTGAATTGTACATCGAGATATGTAAAAATATGCCCACCTCATAACGGTTGTTAACGAATTAACTCGGAGGGAACGTTAGCGTCGTTAGTAGCTGTGCGAAGAAATTCAAAGACCCAACCTGCCGGTCATGTCGGTCCTGCGGGTGCCATTTAAAAAAAATAAATATAAATCGTGACGCTAGACCGTATTACGTCCAAATATAACGATTTCACAAAAAAATACCGGTACATCGTAAAGCTTTCTAACGAATTAACTCGCAAAAACCGTTCGAAATTGAAAGTTTTGCTACCTATCCAGGGACGAAATAAACGTTTAATCCCTATACAATTTTGTATTACACATCGATATATTTAGAAATATTCCTACGTCGTAACGCTTTTTAACGAATTAACTCGAAGGGAACGTTCGAAATTGAAATTTTTTTCTAGCTCTCCAGGGACGAAATAAACGTTTAATCCCTATGCAATATTGAATTATACATCGAGATATGTAAAAATATTCCTACCTCATAACGGTTGTTAACGAATTAACTCGCAGGAAACCTTAGCGTCGTTCGTAGCGGTGAGAAGAAATACAAAGTCCCAACGTCCCGGTCATATCGGTACGGCGGGGGCTATTTAAAAAAAAATATAAGTAAATCGTTACGATCCACCGTATTGCGTCGAAATATAACGATTTCACAAAAAATAGCGGTACCTCGTAACGCTCTCTGACGAATTGACTCGAGGGGAACGTTCGAAATTGAAACTTTGTTCTAGCTCTCCAGGGTAGAATTAAGTGTTTAATCTCTATGTAATATTGAATTACACATCGATATATTTAGAAATATTCCTACGTCGTAGCGCTTTCTAACGAATTAACTCGCAAAAACCGTTCGAAATTGAAAGTTTTGCTAGCCCTCCAGGGACGAAATAAACGTTTAATCCCTATGTAATATTGAATTATACATCGAGATATGTAAAAATATTCCTACCTCATAACGGTTGTTAACGAATTAACTCGCAGGGAACGTTAGCGTCGTTCGTAGCGGCGCGAAGAATTTCAAAGACCCAAGCTCCCGGTCATGTCGGTCCGGCGGGGGCTATTAAAAAAAAAATAATCAAAAAAAAATCCTTAGGAGCCACCGTCTTACGTCGAACTATAAAGATTTCACAAAAAAATACCGCGATATCGTAACGCTTGTTAATGAGTTAACTCGAAAAGACCGTTCGAAATTGAAAGATTTGCTTGCTCTCCAGGGACCAAATAACCGTTTAATCCCTATGCAATATTGAATTACTCATCTATATATGTAGAGATATTACTCCGTCGTAACGCTTTTTAACGAATTAACTCGAAGGGAACGTTCGAAATTGAAATTTTCTTCTTGGTCTCCAGGGACGAAATAAATGTTTAATCTCTATGTAATATTGAATTATACATCGATTTATGTAAAAATATGCTTACCCCATAACGCTTTTTATCGAATTAACTCGAAGGGAACATTAGCGTCGTCAGTAGCGGTGCGAAGAAATTCAAAGACACAACCTCCTGGTGATGTCGGTCCGGCGGCGGCTATTTAAAAAAAAGAAAATGAAAAGAAATCATTACATTCGAGCGTTTTACGTCGAACTGTAACGATTTCACAAAAAATACCGTTACCTCGTAACGCTTTCAGACGAACTAACTCGAAGGGAACGTTCGAAATTTAAATTTTGTTCTAGCTCTTCAGGGTAGAAATAAGTGTTAGTTTCTATGTAATATTGAATTATACATCGATTTATGTAAAAATATGCTTACCCCATAACGCTTTTTATCGAATTAACTCGAAGGGAACATTAGCGTCGTCAGTAGCGGTGCGAAGAAATTCAAAGACACAACCTCCCGGTGATGTCGGTCCGGCGGCGGCTATTTAAAAAAAAGAAAATGAAAAGAAATCATTACGTTCGAGCGTTTTACGTCGAACTGTAACGATTTCACAAAAAATACCGTTACCTCGTAACGCTTTCAGACGAACTAACTCGAAGGGAACGTTCGAAATTGAAATTTTGTTCTAGCTCTTCAGGGTAGAAATAAGTGTTAGTTTCTATGTAATATTGAATTATACATCGATTTATGTAAAAGGAGGCCCACCTCATAACGTTTTTTATCGAATTAAATCGAAGGGAACGTTAGCGTCTTCAGTAGCGGTGCGAAGAAATTCCAAGTACCAACCTCCCGGTCATGTCGGTCCTGCGGGGGCTATTTAAAAAAAACATTAAGAAAATCGTTACGTTCGACCGTATTACGTCGAACTATAAAGATTTCGCAAAAAATACCGCGACCTCGTAACGCTTGTTAACGAATTAACTCGAAAAAACCGTTCGAAATTGAAAGTTTTTCTAGCTCTCCAGGGACGAAGTTAATCCCTATGCAATTTTGAATTACACATCTACATATTTGGAAATATTCCGACGTCGTAACACTTCTTAACAAATTAACTCGAAGGGATCGTTCGAAATTGAAATTTTTTCTAGCTCTCCAGGGACGAAACAAACGTTTAATCTCTATGTAATATTGAATTCTACATCGATTTATGTAGAAATATGCCTACCTCATAACGCTTTCAATCGAATTAACTCGAAGGGAACGTTAGCGTCGTTAGTAGCGGTGCGAAGAAATGCAAAGACCCAACCTGTCGGACATGTCGGTCATGCTGGGGCTATTTAAAAAAAAAATAAAAATAAATCGTTACGATCCATTGTATTACGTCGAAATATAACGATTTCACAAAAAATACCGGTACCTCGTAACGCTTTCTGACGAATTGACTCGAAGGGAACGTTCGAAATTGAAACTTTATTCTAGCTCTCCAGGGACGAAGCAAACGTTTAATCTCTATGCAATATTGAATTACACATCGATGTATGTCGAAATATTCTTACGTCTTAACGCTTTTTAACGAATTAACTCGAAGGGAACGTTCGAAATTGAAATTTTTTTCTAGCTCTCCAGGGACGAAATAAACGTATAATCTCAATGTAAGAATGAGTTATACATCGATTTATGTAAACATATGCCCACCTCATAACGCTTTTTATCGAATTAAATCGAAGAGAACGGTAACGTCGTCAGTAGCTGCGCGAAGAAATTCAAGGTCCCAATCTCCCGGACATGTCGGTCCCGCCGCGGATATTAAAAAAAACATAAAAAAATCGTTCCTTTGGACCGTATTACGTTGAACGATAAAGATTTCACAAAAAATACCGCGACCTCGTAACGCTTGTTAACGAATTAACGCGAAAAAACCTTTCGAAATTGAAAGCTTTGCTTGCTCTCCAGGGACCAAATAAACGTTTAATCCCTATGTAATATTGAATTATATATCGAGATATGTAAAAATGTTCCTACCTCATAACGGTTGTTAACGAATTAACTCGCAGGGAACCTTAGCGTCGTTCGTAGCGGTGCGAAGAAATTCAAAGTCCCAACCTCCCGGTCATGTCGGTCCTGCTGGGAATATTAAAAAAAAAAAAATATAAATCGTTACGTTCGCCCGTACTTCGTCGAAATATAATGATTTCACAAAAAATAACGCGACCTCGTAACGCTTTCTAACGAATTAACTCGCCAAAACCGTTCGAAATTGGAACTTTTGCTAGCTCTCCAGGGACGAAATAAACGTTTAATCCCTATGCAATTTTGAATTACACATCGATATATTTAGAAATATTCCTACGTCGTATCGCTTTTTAACGAATTAAATCGAAGGGAACTTTCGAAATTGAAATTTTTTTCTAGCTCTCCATGGTAGAAATAAGAGTTTAATCTCTATGTTATATTGAATTATACATTGATTTATGTAAAAATATGCCCACCTCATAAAGCTTTTTATCGAATTAAATCGAAGAGAACGGTAGCGTCGTCAGTAGCTGCGCGAAGAAATTCAAAGTCCCAATCTCTCGGTCATGCCGGTCCGGCCGCGGCTATTTAATAGAAAAAAAAAAAATCGTTACGTTCGACCGTATTACGTCGAAATATAATGATTTCATAAAAAATACGGGTACATCGTAACGCTTTCTAACGAATTAACTCGTCAAAACCGTTCGAAATTGAAAGTTTTGCTACCTCTCCAGGGACGAAATAAACGTTTAATCCCTATGCAATATTGAATTATACATCGATATATTTAGAAATATTCCTACGTCGTATCGCTTTTTAACGAATTAACTCGAAGGGAACGTTCGAAACTGATATTTTGTTCTAGCTCTCCAGGGTAGAAATAAGAGTTGAATCTCTATGTTATATTGAATTATACATCGATTTATGTAAAAATATTCCTACCTCATAACGGTTGTTAACGAATTAACTCGCAGGAAACCTTGGCGTGGTTCGTAGCGGTGCGAAGAAATACAAAGCCCCAACCTCCCGGTCATGTCGGTCCTGCGGGGGCTATATAAAAAAAAATAAATATAAATCGTTACGATCCATCGTATTACGTCGAAATATAACGATTTCACAAAAAATACCGGTACCTCGAAACGCTTTCTGACGAATTGACACGAAGGGAACGTTCGAAATTGAAACTTTATTCTAGCTCTCCAGGGACGAAGCAAACGTTTAATCTCTATGTAATATTGAATTCTACATCGATTTATGTAGAAATATGCCTACCTCATAACGCTTTGTATCGAATTAACTCGAAGTGAACGTTAGCGTCGTTAGTAGCGGTGCGAAGAAATTCAAAGACCCACCCTCCCGGTCATGTCTGTCCTGCGGGTGCCATTTAAAAAAAAATAAATATAAATCGTGACGCTAGACCGTATTACGTCCAAATATAACGATTTCACAAAAAAATACCGGTACATCGTAAAAGTTTCTATCGAATTAACTCGCAAAAGCCGTTCGAAATTGAAAGTTTTGCTAGCTCTCTAGGAACGAAATAAACGTTTAATCCCAATGCAATATTGAATTACACATTGATATATGTAGAAATATTCCTACCTCATAACGCTTTCCATCGAATTAACAGCAAGGGAACGTTAGCGTCGTCAGTTGCGGTGCGAAGAAATGCAAAGTCCCAACCTCCCGGTCATGTCGGTCCTGCTTGGGCTATTTAAAAAAAATAAACAGAAATCGTCACGCTCGACCGTATTACGTCAAAATATAACGATTTCACAAAAAATACCGGTACCTCGTAACGCTTTCTGACGAATTGACTCGAAGGGAACGTTCGAAATTGAAAATTTTTTCTAGCTCTCCAGGGACAAAACAAACGTTTAATCTCTATGTAATATTGAATTCTACATCGATTTATGTAGAAATATGCCTACCTCATAACGCTTTCAATCGAATTAACTCGAAGGGAACGTTAGCGTCGTTAGTAGCGGTGCGAAGAAATGCAAAGACCCAACCTCCCGGTCATGTCGGTCATGCTGGGGCTATTTAAAAAAACAAAAAAAAAAAATCGTTACGTTCGACCGTATTACGTCGAAGCATAAAGATTTCACAAAAAATACCGGTACCTCGTAACGCTTTCTGACGAACTGACTCGAAGGGAACGTTCGAAATTGAAATTTTGTTCTAGCTCTCCAGGGTAGAAATAAGTGTTTAATCTCTATGTAATATTGAAGTATACATCAATGTATGTAAAAATATTCCTACCTCATAACGCTTTTTATCGAATTAGCTCGAAGAGAACGTTAGCGTCGTTAGTAGCGGTGCGAAGAAATTCAAATTCGCAACATCACGGTCATGTCGATCCTGCTGGGGCTATTTAAAAAGAAACAAATATAAATCGTTACGCTCGACCGTATTACGTCGAAATATAACGATTTCACAAAAAAATACGGGTACATCATAAAGCTTTCTATCGAATTGACTCGAAAAAACCGTTCGAAATGGAAAGTTTTGCTACCTCCCCATGGACGAAATAAACTTTTAATCCCTATGCAATTTTGAATTACACATCGATATATGTAGAAATATTCCTACGTCGTAACGCTGTTTAACGAATTAAATCGAAGGGAACTTTCGAAATTGAAAATTTTTTCTAGCTCTCCAGGGACGAAATAAAAGTTTCATCCTTATGTAATATTGAATTATACATCGATTTATGTAAAAATATACCTATCTGATAAAGCTTCTTATCGAATTAATTCGAAGGGAATGTTAGCGTCGTTAGTAGCGGTGCGAAGAAATTCAAAGACCCAACCTCCCGGTCATGTCGGCCCTGCGGGGGCTATTTAAAAAAAAATAAATGTAAATCATTACGCTCAACCGAATCACGCCGAAATATAACGATTTCACAAAAAATACCGGTACATCGTAACGCTTTCTAACGAATTAACTCGCAAAAACCGGTCGAAATTGAAAGTTTTTCTAGCTCTCCAGGGACGAAGTAAACGTTTAATCCCTATGCAATTTTGAATTACACATCTACATATTTGGAAATATTCCGACGTCGTAACACTTCTTAACAAATTAACGCGAAGGGATCGTTCGAAATTGAAATTTTTTCTAGCTCCAGGGACGAAATAAACGTTTAATCTCTATGTCATATTGAAGTATACATCGATTTATATAAAAATATGCCCACCTCATAACGCTTTTTATCGAATTAAATCGAAAAAACCGTTCGAGATTGAAAGTTTTGTCTGCTCTCCAGGGACCAAATAAACGTTTAATCCCTATGTAATATTAAATTATACATCGAGATATGTGAAATATTCCTACCTCATAACGGTTGTTAACGAATTAACTCGCAGCGAACCTTAGCGTCGTTCGTAGCGGTGCGACGAAATACAAAGTCCCAACGTTCCCGTCATATAGATACGGCGGGGGCTATTTAAAAAAAAGACTAAAAATAAATCGTTGCGATCGACCGTATTACGTCGAACTATAACGATTTCGCAAAAAAATACCGGTACATCGTAACGGTTTCTAACGAATTAACTCGGAAAAACCGTGCGAAATTGAAAGATTTGCTACCTCTCTAGGGACGAAATAAACGTTTAATCCCGACGCAATTTTGAATTACACATCGATATATTTAGAAATATTCCTACGTCGTAACGCTTTTTAACGAATTAACTCGAAAATACCGTACGAAATTGAAAGTTTTGCCTGCTCTCCAGGGACCAAATAAACATTTAATCCCTATGTAATATTGAATTATACATCGAGATATGTAAAAATATTCCTACCTCATAACGGTTGTTATCGAATTAACTCCAAGGGAACGTTAGCGTCGTTAATAGCGGTGCGAAGAAATTCAAAGTCCCAATCTCCCGGTCACGTCGGTCCGGCCGCGGATATTTAAAAAAAAATGAATATAAATCGTTACGTTCGACCGTATTACGTCGAAATATAACGATTTCACAAAAAATACCGGTACCTCGTAAAGGTTTCTGACGAATATCTCGATGGGAACGTTCGAAATTGGAATTTGGTTCTAGCTCTTCAGGGTAGAAATAAGTGTTTAATCTCTATGTAATATTGAATTATACATCGATTTATGTAAAAATATGCCTACCTCATAACGCTTTTTATCGAATTAACTCGAAGGGAAGGTTAGCGTCGTTAGTAGCGGTGCGAAGAATTTCAAAGACCCAACGTCCCGGTCATGTCGGTGCTGCGGGGGCTATTTAAAAAAACAATGAATATAAATCTTTACGTTCGACCGTATTACGTCGAAATATAACCATTTCACAGAAAATACCGGTACATCGTAACGCTTTCTAACGAATTACCTCGCTAAAACCGTTCGAAATTGAAAGCTTTGCTACCTCTCCAGGGACGAAATAAATGTTTAATATGTATGTAACATTGAAGTATACATCGATTTATGTAAAAATATGCCTTCCTCATAACGCTTCTTATCGAATTAACTCGAAGGGAACTTTGGCGTCGTCAGTAGCGGTGCGAAGAAATTCAAAGTAGCAACCTCCCGGTCTTGTCGGTCCGGCGGCGGCTTTTTAAAGAAAAGAAAATAAAAAGAAATCATTACGTTCGAGAGTATTACGCCGAACTATTACGATTTCACAAAAAATACCGGTACCTCGTAACGCTTTCAGACGAATCAACTCGAAGGGAACTTTCGAAATTGAAATTTTGTTCTAGCTCTTCAGGGTAGAAACAAGTGTTTAATCTCTATGTAATATTGAGGTATACATCGATTTATGTAAAAATATGCCCACCTCATAACGCTTTTTATCGAATTAACTCGAAGGGAACGTTAGCGTCGTTAGTAGCTGCGTGAAGAAATACAAAGTCCCAACGTCCCGGTCACATAGGTACGGCGGGGGCTATTTAAAAAAAAAAATAGAAATAAATCGTTACGATCGACCGTATTACGTCGAAATATAACGATTTCACAAAAAAATACCGGTACATCGTAACGCTTTCAGACGAATTAACTCGAAGGGAACTTTCGAAATTGAAATTTTGTTCTAGCTCTTCAGGGTAGAAACAAGTGTTTAATCTCTATGTAATATTGAGGTACACATCGATTTATGTAAAAATATGCCCACCTCATAACGCTTTTTATCGAATTAACTCGAAGGGAACGTTCGAAATTGAAATATTTTTCTAGCTATCCAGGGACGAAATTAACGTTTAATCTCTATGTAATATTGAAGTGAACATCGATTTATGTAAAAATATGCACACCTCATTACGCTTTTTATCGAATTAAATCGAAGGGAACGGTAGCGTCGTCAGTAGCTGCGCGAAGAAATTCAAAGTCCCAATCTCCCGGTCATGTCGGTCCGGCCGCTGCTATTTAAAAAAAACATGAAAAAAATCGTTACGTTCGACCGTATTACGTCGAACTATAAAGACTTCACAAAAACAGCCGGTACCTCGTAACGCTTTCTGACGAACTGACTCGAAGGTAGCGTTCGAAATTGAAATTTTGTTCTAGCTCTCCAGGGTAGAAACAAGTGTTTAATCTCTATGTAATATTGAGGTATACATCGATTTATGTAAAAATATGCCCACCTCATAACGCTTTTTATCGAATTAAATCGAAGAGAACGTTAGCGTCGTTAGTAGCGGTGCGAAGAAATTCAAAGAACCATTCTCCCGGTCATGTCGGTCCTGCGAGGGATATTTAAAAAAAATAAATATAAATCGTGACGCTCGACCGTATTACGTCGAAATATAACGATTTTACAAAAAAATACCGGTACATCGTAAAGCTGTCTAACGAATTAACTCGCAAAAACCGTTCGAAATTGAAAGTTTTGCTAGCTCTCCAGGGACGAAATAAACGTTTAATCCCTATGCAATATTGAATTACACATCGATTTATGTAGACATATTCCTACGTCGTAACGCTTTCTAACGAATTAACTCGCAAAAACAGTTCGAAATTGAAAGTTTTGCTAGCTCTCCAGGGACGAAATAAACGTTTAATCCCTATGCAATATTGAATTACACAACGATACATGTAGAAATATTCCTACGTCGTAACGCTTTTTAACGAATTAACTCGCAGGGAACCTTAGCGTCGTTCGTAGCGGTGCGAAGAAATACAAAGTCCCAACGTCCCGGTCATAGAGGTACGGCGGGGGCTATTTAAAAAAAAAAATAAAAATTTATCGTTACGGTCGACCGTATTACGGCGAAATATTTCGATTTCACAAAAAATACCGGTGCCTCGTAACGCTTTCTGACGAATTGACTCGAAGGGAACGTTCGAAATTGAAATTTTTTTCTAGCTCTCCAGTGTAGAAATAAGTGTTTAATCTCTATGTAATATTGAGGTATTCATCGATTTATGTAAAAATATGCCAACCTCATAAAGCTTTTTATCGAATTATCTCGAAGGGAACGTTATCGTCGTTAGTAGCTGCGTGAAGAAGTACAAAGTCCCAACGTCCCAGTCATATAGATACGGCGGGGGCTATTTAAAAAAAAGACTAAAAATAAATCGTTGCGATCGACCGTATTACGTCGAACTATAACGATTTCGCAAAAAAATACCGGTACATCGTAACGGTTTCTAACGAATTAACTCGGAAAAACCGTGCGAAATTGAAAGATTTGCTACCTCTCTAGGGACGAAATAAACGTTTAATCCCGACGCAATTTTGAATTACACATCGATATATTTAGAAATATTCCTACGTCGTAACGCTTTTTAACGAATTAACTCGAAAATACCGTACGAAATTGAAAGTTTTGCCTGCTCTCCAGGGACCAAATAAACATTTAATCCCTATGTAATATTGAATTATACATCGAGATATGTAAAAATATTCCTACCTCATAACGGTTGTTATCGAATTAACTCCAAGGGAACGTTAGCGTCGTTAATAGCGGTGCGAAGAAATTCAAAGTCCCAATCTCCCGGTCACGTCGGTCCGGCCGCGGATATTTAAAAAAAAATGAATATAAATCGTTACGTTCGACCGTATTACGTCGAAATATAACGATTTCACAAAAAATACCGGTACCTCGTAAAGGTTTCTGACGAATATCTCGATGGGAACGTTCGAAATTGGAATTTGGTTCTAGCTCTTCAGGGTAGAAATAAGTGTTTAATCTCTATGTAATATTGAATTATACATCGATTTATGTAAAAATATGCCTACCTCATAACGCTTTTTATCGAATTAACTCGAAGGGAAGGTTAGCGTCGTTAGTAGCGGTGCGAAGAATTTCAAAGACCCAACGTCCCGGTCATGTCGGTGCTGCGGGGGCTATTTAAAAAAACAATGAATATAAATCTTTACGTTCGACCGTATTACGTCGAAATATAACCATTTCACAGAAAATACCGGTACATCGTAACGCTTTCTAACGAATTACCTCGCTAAAACCGTTCGAAATTGAAAGCTTTGCTACCTCTCCAGGGACGAAATAAATGTTTAATATGTATGTAACATTGAAGTATACATCGATTTATGTAAAAATATGCCTTCCTCATAACGCTTCTTATCGAATTAACTCGAAGGGAACTTTGGCGTCGTCAGTAGCGGTGCGAAGAAATTCAAAGTAGCAACCTCCCGGTCTTGTCGGTCCGGCGGCGGCTTTTTAAAGAAAAGAAAATAAAAAGAAATCATTACGTTCGAGAGTATTACGCCGAACTATTACGATTTCACAAAAAATACCGGTACCTCGTAACGCTTTCAGACGAATCAACTCGAAGGGAACTTTCGAAATTGAAATTTTGTTCTAGCTCTTCAGGGTAGAAACAAGTGTTTAATCTCTATGTAATATTGAGGTATACATCGATTTATGTAAAAATATGCCCACCTCATAACGCTTTTTATCGAATTAACTCGAAGGGAACGTTAGCGTCGTTAGTAGCTGCGTGAAGAAATACAAAGTCCCAACGTCCCGGTCACATAGGTACGGCGGGGGCTATTTAAAAAAAAAAATAGAAATAAATCGTTACGATCGACCGTATTACGTCGAAATATAACGATTTCACAAAAAAATACCGGTACATCGTAACGCTTTCAGACGAATTAACTCGAAGGGAACTTTCGAAATTGAAATTTTGTTCTAGCTCTTCAGGGTAGAAACAAGTGTTTAATCTCTATGTAATATTGAGGTACACATCGATTTATGTAAAAATATGCCCACCTCATAACGCTTTTTATCGAATTAACTCGAAGGGAACGTTCGAAATTGAAATATTTTTCTAGCTATCCAGGGACGAAATTAACGTTTAATCTCTATGTAATATTGAAGTGAACATCGATTTATGTAAAAATATGCACACCTCATTACGCTTTTTATCGAATTAAATCGAAGGGAACGGTAGCGTCGTCAGTAGCTGCGCGAAGAAATTCAAAGTCCCAATCTCCCGGTCATGTCGGTCCGGCCGCTGCTATTTAAAAAAAACATGAAAAAAATCGTTACGTTCGACCGTATTACGTCGAACTATAAAGACTTCACAAAAACAGCCGGTACCTCGTAACGCTTTCTGACGAACTGACTCGAAGGTAGCGTTCGAAATTGAAATTTTGTTCTAGCTCTCCAGGGTAGAAACAAGTGTTTAATCTCTATGTAATATTGAGGTATACATCGATTTATGTAAAAATATGCCCACCTCATAACGCTTTTTATCGAATTAAATCGAAGAGAACGTTAGCGTCGTTAGTAGCGGTGCGAAGAAATTCAAAGAACCATTCTCCCGGTCATGTCGGTCCTGCGAGGGATATTTAAAAAAAATAAATATAAATCGTGACGCTCGACCGTATTACGTCGAAATATAACGATTTTACAAAAAAATACCGGTACATCGTAAAGCTGTCTAACGAATTAACTCGCAAAAACCGTTCGAAATTGAAAGTTTTGCTAGCTCTCCAGGGACGAAATAAACGTTTAATCCCTATGCAATATTGAATTACACATCGATTTATGTAGACATATTCCTACGTCGTAACGCTTTCTAACGAATTAACTCGCAAAAACAGTTCGAAATTGAAAGTTTTGCTAGCTCTCCAGGGACGAAATAAACGTTTAATCCCTATGCAATATTGAATTACACAACGATACATGTAGAAATATTCCTACGTCGTAACGCTTTTTAACGAATTAACTCGCAGGGAACCTTAGCGTCGTTCGTAGCGGTGCGAAGAAATACAAAGTCCCAACGTCCCGGTCATAGAGGTACGGCGGGGGCTATTTAAAAAAAAAAATAAAAATTTATCGTTACGGTCGACCGTATTACGGCGAAATATTTCGATTTCACAAAAAATACCGGTGCCTCGTAACGCTTTCTGACGAATTGACTCGAAGGGAACGTTCGAAATTGAAATTTTTTTCTAGCTCTCCAGTGTAGAAATAAGTGTTTAATCTCTATGTAATATTGAGGTATTCATCGATTTATGTAAAAATATGCCAACCTCATAAAGCTTTTTATCGAATTATCTCGAAGGGAACGTTATCGTCGTTAGTAGCTGCGTGAAGAAGTACAAAGTCCCAACGTCCCAGTCATATAGGTACGGCGGGGGCTATTTAAAAAAAAAAAATAGAAATAAATCGTTACGATCGACCGTATTACGTCGAAATATAACGATTTCACAAAAAATACCGGTACCTCGTAACGCTTTCAGACGAATTAACTCGAAGGGAACTTTCGAAATTGAAATTTTGTTCTAGCTCTTCAAGGTAGAAATAAGTGTTTAATCTCTATGTAATATTGAATTATACATCCATTTATGTAAAAATATGCCCACCTCCTAAAGCTTTTTATCGAATTAAATCGAAGAGAACGGTAGCGTCGTTAGTAGCGGTGCGAAGAAATGCAAAGTCCCAACCTCCCGGTCATGTCGGTCCTGCTGGGGCTATTAAAAAAAAATAAACATAAATCGTTACGCTCGACCGTATTACGTCGAAATATAACGATTTCACAATAAAATACCGGTACATCGTAACGCATTCCAACGAATTAACTCGCAAAAACCGTTCGAAATAGAAAGTTTTTTTACCTCTCCAGGGACTAAACAAACGTTTAATTCCTATGCAATTTTGAATTACACATCGATATATTTAGAAATATTCCTACGTCGTAACGCTTTCTAACGAATTAACTCGCAAAAACCGTTCGAAATTGAAAGTTTTGCTAGCTCTCCAGGGACGAAATAAACGTTTAATCCCTATGCAATATTGAATTACACATCGATTTATGTAGACATATTCCTACGTCGTAACGCTTTCAATCGAATTAACTCGAAGGGAACGTTAGCGTCGTCAGTAGCGGTGCGAAGAAATTCAAAGTCCCAACCTCCCGGTCTTGTCGGTCCGGCGGCGGCTAGTTAAAAAAAAGAAAATAAAAAGAAATCATTACGTTCGAGCGTATTATTTCGAACTATAACGATTTCGCAAGAAATACCGGTACCTCGTTACGCTTTTTAACGAATTAACTCGAAGGGATCGTTCGACATTGAAAATTTTGCTAGCTCTCCAGCGACGAAATAAACGTTTAATCCCTATGCAATATTGAATTACACATCGATTTATGTAGACATATTCCTACGTCGTAACGCTTTTTAACGAATTAACTCGAAGGGAACGTTCGAAATTGAAATATTTTTCTAGCTATCCAGGGACGAAATAAACGTTTAATCTCTATGCAATATTGAATTACACATCGATTTATGTAGACATATTCCTACGTCGTAACGCTTTCAATCGAATTAACTCGAAGGGAACGTTAGCGTCGTCAGTAGCGGTGCGAAGAAATACAAAGCCCCAACCTCCCGGTCATGTCGGTCCTGCGGGGGCTATATAAAAAAAAAATAAAAATAAATCGTTACGATCCATCGTATTACGTCGAAATATAACGATTTCACAAAAAAATACCGGTACATCGTAACGCTTTCTAACGAATTAACTCGCAAAAACCGTTCGAAAGTGATAGTTTTTTTACCTCTCCAGGGACTAAACAAACGTTTAATCCCTATGCAATTTTGATTTACACATCGATATATCTGGAAATATTCCTACGTCGTAACGCTCTCTAACGAATTAACTCGCAAAAACCGTTCGAAATTGAAAGTTTTGCTAGCTCTCCAGGGACGAAATAAACGTTTAATCCCTATGCAATATTGAATTACACATCGATACATGTAGAAATATTCCTACGTCGTAACGCTTTTTAACGAATTAACTCGCAGGGAACCTTAGCGTCGTTCGTAGCGGTGCGAAGAAATACAAAGTCCCAACGTCCCGGTCATATAGGTACGGCGGGGGCTATTTAAAAAAAAAAAAATAAAAATTTATCGTTACGGTCGACCGTATTACGTCGAAATATTTCGACTTCACAAAAAATACTGGTACCTCGTAACGCTTTCTGACGAATTGACTCGAAGGGAAAGTTCGAAATTGAAATTTTTTTCTAGCTCTCCAGGGACAAAATAAACGTTCAATATCAATGTAATATTGAAGTATACATCGATTTATGTAAAAATATGCCCACCTCATAGCGCTTTTTAGCGAATTAAATCGAGGAAAACGGTGGCGCCGTCAGTAGCTGCGCGAAGAGATTCAAAGTCCCAATCTCCCGGTCATGTCGGTCCGGCCGCTGCTATTTAAAAAAGAACATAAAAAAAATCGTTCCTTTCGACCGTATTACGTTGAACGATAAAGATTTCACAAAAAATACCGCGACCTCGTAACACTTGTTAACGAATTAACGCGAAAAAACCGTTCGAAATTGAAAGTTTTGCTTGCTATCCAGGGACCAAATAAACGTTTAATCCCTATGTAATATTGAATTCTTCATCGAGATATTTAAAAATATTCCTACATCATAACGGTTGCTAACGAATTAACTCGCAGGAAACCTTAGCGTCGTTCGCAGCGGTGCGAAGAAATTTAAAGTACCAACCTCTCGGTCATGTCGAACCGGCGGCGGCAATTTAAAAAAAAGAAAATGAAATGAAATCACTACGTTCGAGCGTATTACGTCGAACTATAACGATTTCACAAACAATACCGGTACCTCGTAACGCAATCTGACGAATTCATTCGAAGGGAACGTTCGAAATTGAAATTTTGTTCTAGCTCTCCAGGGTAGATATAAGTGTTTAATCTCTATGTAATATTGAATTATACATCGATTTATGTAAATATATGCCTACCTCATAACGCTTTTTATCGAATTAACTCGCAAAAACCGTTCGAAATTGAAAGTTTTGCTAGCTCTCCAGGGACGAAATAAACGTTTAATCCCTATGGAATATTGAATTACACATCGAAATATGTAGAAATATTCCTACCTCATAACGGTTGTTAACCAATTAACGCGCAGGGAACCTTATCGTCGTTCGTACCGGTGCGAAGAAATTCAAAGTCCCAATCTCCCGGTCATGTCGGTCCGACCGGGGCAATTTAATAAAAACATAAAAAAAATCGTTACGTACGACCGGTATTACGTCGAAATATAATGATTTCACAAAAAATACAGCGACCTCGCAACGCTTATTAACGAATAAACTCGAAAAAACCGTTCGAAATTGAAAGTTAAGCTTGCTCTCCAGGGACCAAATAAACGTTTAATCCCTATTTAATGTTGAATTAATCATCGAAATATGTAAAAATATTCCTACCTCATTACGCTTTTTATCGAATTAACTCGAAAGGGAATGTTAGCGTCGTTATTAGCGGTACGAAGAAATTCAAAGACCCAACCTCCCGGTCATGTCGGTCCTGCGGTGGCTATTTAAAAAAAAAGAAGTATAAATCATGACGCTCGACCGTATTACGTCGAACTATAAAGATTTCACAAAAAATACCGCGAACTCGTAACGCTTGTTAATGAATTAACTCGAAAAAACCGTTCGAAATTGAAAGTTTTGATAGCTCCCCAGGGTCGAAATGAACGTTTAGTTCCTATGCTATATTGAATTACACATCGACATATGTTGAAATATTCCTACGTCGTAACGCTTTTTGACGAATTAACTCGAAGGGAACGTTCTAAATTGAAATTTTATTCTAGCTCTCCAGGAACGAATTAAACGTTTAATCTCTATGTAATATTGAAGTATACATCGATTTATATAAAAATATGCCTACCACATAAAGCTTTTTATCGAATTAACTCAAAGGGAACGTTAGCGTCGTTCGTAGCGGTGCGAAGAAATTCAAAGTACCAACCTCTCGGTCATGTCGGACCGGCGGCGGCAATTTAAAAAAAAGAAAATGAAATGAAATCACTACGTTCGAGCGTATTACGTCGAACTATAACGATTTCACAAACAATACCGGTACCTCGTAACGCTATCTGACGAATTGACTCGAAGGGAACGTTCGAAATTGAAATTTTTTTCTAGCTCTCCAGTGTAGAAATAAGTGTTTAATCTCTATGTAATATTGAGGTATTCATCGATTTATGTAAAAATATGCCAACCTCATAAAGCTTTTTATCGAATTATCTCGAAGGGAACGTTATCGTCGTTAGTAGCTGCGTGAAGAAGTACAAAGTCCCAACGTCCCAGTCATATAGGTACGGCGGGGGCTATTTAAAAAAAAAAAATAGAAATAAATCGTTACGATCGACCGTATTACGTCGAAATATAACGATTTCACAAAAAATACCGGTACCTCGTAACGCTTTCAGACGAATTAACTCGAAGGGAACTTTCGAAATTGAAATTTTGTTCTAGCTCTTCAAGGTAGAAATAAGTGTTTAATCTCTATGTAATATTGAATTATACATCCATTTATGTAAAAATATGCCCACCTCCTAAAGCTTTTTATCGAATTAAATCGAAGAGAACGGTAGCGTCGTTAGTAGCGGTGCGAAGAAATGCAAAGTCCCAACCTCCCGGTGATGTCGGTCCTGCGGGGGCTATTTAAAAAAAAAATAAATATCAATCGTGAGGCTCGACCGTATTACATCAAAATATAACGATTTCACAAAAAAATACCGGTACATCGTAACGCTTTCTAACGAATTAACTTGCATAAACCGTTCGAAATTGAAAGCTTTGCTAACTCTCCAGGGACGCAATAATCGTTTAATCCCTATGCAATATTGAATGACACATCGATATATGTAGAAATATTCCTACCTCATAACGGTTGTTAGCGAATTAACTCGCAGGGAACCTTAGCGTCGTTCGTAGCGGAGCGAAGATATTGAAAGTTCCAACCTCCCGGTCTTGTCGGTCCTGCTGGGGCTATTTAAAGAAAAATAAATATAAATCGTTGCGTTCGACCGTATTACGACGAAATATAATGATTTCACAAAAATACCGGTACATCGCAACGCTTTCTAACGAATTAACTCGCAAAAACCGTTCGAAGTTGAAAGTTTTGCTAGCTCTCCAGGGACGAAATAAACGTTTAATCCCTATGAACTATTGAATTACACATTGATATATGTAGAAATATTCCTACGTCGTAACGCTTTCAGACGAATTAATTCGCAAAAACCGTTCGAAATTAAAATTTTGTTCTAGCTCTGCAGGGTAGAAACTAGTGATTAATCTCTATGTAATATTGAATTATACATCGAGATATGTAAAAATATACCTACCTCATAACGCTTTTTATCGAATTAAATTGACGAGAACGGTAGCTTCGTCAGTAGATGCGCGAAGAAATTCAAAGTCCCAATCTCCCGGTCATGTCGGTCCAGCCGCGGCTATTTAAAACAAACATAAAAAAAATCGTTACGTTCGACCATATTACGTCGAAATATAATGATTTCACAAAAAATACAGCGACCTCGTAACGCTTGTTAACGAATTAACTCGAAAAAACCGTTCGAAATTGAAAGTTTTGCTTGCTCTCCAGGGACCAAATAAACGTTTAATCCCTATGTAATATTGAATTATACATCGAGATATGTAAAAATATTCCTACCTCATAACGTTTGTTAACGAATTAACTCGAAGGGAACGTTAGCGTCGTTAGTAGCGGTGCGAAGAAATTCAAAGACCCAACCTCCCGGTCATGTCGGTCCTGCAGAGGCAATTTAAAAAAAAGAAAATTAAAAGAAATCATTACGTTCGAGCGTATTACGTCGAACTATAACGATTTCACAAAAAATACCGGTACTTCGTAACGCTTTTTACCGAATTAACTCGAAAAAACCGTTCGAAATTGAAAGTTTTGCTTGCTCTTCAGGGACCAAATAAAAGTTTAATCCCTATGCAATATTGAATTACACATCGATATATGTAGAAATATTCCTACGTCGTAACGCTTATTATCGAATTAATTCGAAGGGAACGTTCGAAATTGAAATTTTATTCTAGCTATCCTGGAACGAATTAAACGTTTAATCTCTATGTAATATTGAAGTATGCATCGATTTATATAAAAATATGCCCACCTCATAACGGTTGTTAAAGAATTAACTCGCAGGGAACCTTAGCGTCGTTCGTAGCGGTGCGAAGAAATTCAAATTCCCAGTCTCCCGGTGTTGTCGGTCCGGCTGCGGCTATATAAAAAAAAAAAGAAAATAAAAAGAAATCATTACGTTCGAGCGCATTACGTCGAACTATAACGATTTCACAAAAAATACCGGTACCTCGTAACGCTTTCTGACGAATTGACTCGAAGGGAACGTTCGAAATTGAAACTTTTGCTTGCTCTCCACGGACCAAATAAACGTTTAATCCCTATGTAATATTGAATTATACATCGAGATATGTAAAAATATTCCTACCTCATAACGGTTGTTAACGAATTAACTCGCAGGGAACTTTAGTGTCGTTCGTAGCGGTGCGAAGAAATACAAGGTCCCAACGTCCCGGTCGTATAGGTACGGCGGGGGCTATTTAAAAAAAAAAATAAAAATAAATCGTTACGATCGACCGTATTACGTCGAAATGTAACGATTTCACAAAAAATACCCGTACATCGTAACGCTTTCCAACGAATTAACTCGCAAAAACCGTCCGAAATTGAAAGTTTTGCTAGCACTCCAGGGACGAAATAAACGTTTAATCCCTATGCAATATTGAATTACACATCGATATATGTAGAAATATGCCCACCTCATAACGCTTTTTATCGAATTAAATCGAAGAGAACGGTAGCGTCGTTCGTAGCGGTGCGAAGAAATTCAAAGTACCAATCTCCCGGTGATGTCGGTCCGGCCGCGGCTATTAAAAAAAAAAAAGAAAATAAAAAGAAATCATTACGTTCGAGCGCATTACGTCGAACTATAACGATTTCACAAAAAATACCGGTTCCTCGTAACGCTTTCTGACGAATTGACTCGAAGGGAACGTTCGAAATTGAAATTTTGTTCTAGCTCTCCAGGGACGAATTAAACGTTTAATCTCTATGTAATATCGAAGTATACATCGAGATATGTAAGAATATGCCCACCTCATAACGCTTTTTATCGAATTAAATCGAAGGGAACGTTAGCGTCGTTAGTAGCGGTGCGAAGAAATTCAAAGAACCATCCTCCTGGTCATGTCGGTCCTGCGGAGGCTATTTAAAAAAAAGAAAATTAAAAGAAATCATTACGTTCGAGCGTATTACGTCGAACTATAACGAATTTCACAAGAAATACCGCGACCACGTAACGCTTGTTAACGAATTAACTCGAAAAAACCGTACGAAATTGAAAGTTCTGCTTGCCCTCCAGGGACAAAATAAACGTTTTTATCCCTATGTAATATTGAATTATACATCGAGATATGTAAAAATATTCCTACCTCATAACAGTTGTAAACGAATTAACTCGCAGGGAACCTTAGCGTCGTTCGTAGCAGTGCGACGAAACACAAAGCCCCAACGTCCCGGTCATATAGGTACGGCCGGGGCTATTTAAAAAAAAAGAAGATAAAAAGAAATCATTACGTTCGAGCGTATTACGTCGAACTATAACGATTTCACTAAAATTACCGGTACCTCGTAACGCTCCCGCAGGGAGGATTCACTTACGTGAATCTATGGGGGCTGGCAAACCCACGATCCCGCAGCCAGGGTGGACCGACGGAGACAAGCGTCCCGCTTTCGTGAGTCCACTATGTACTCCGCAAGGAAGATCGCCAGGAGTGTAAGACGTATTATCGCCTCTCTCTGTGCGACCTGGGGTAGTAGCGCACCCCCGATCCTGATGCCAAGGGAGGGACCATCGGGATAAGACCCTCGGATACTTCGGTACCTTGGGCACCCGCTTACGTGAGTCCCATCTGGGTCTGTCGCGCCCGGATAGCAGGCTGACCGACGCGGCAGTGACGTGGCCGTACATCCACACGATAGTCCCACCAATGACTTAGATTGGTACAAGGGGGGTCGAGTGTTAGCCCAGAGGGAGTAGCGACCCCTCTGCTCGGCCAATTATGGGTATGGACTCGTGGTGGCAGTGGTTGATGGGCCGAGATGCTGGCCAAGGCGGCCGATTTAAGGGGTGTTGGCTCCCCCGAATGGCCGTAGGCGGGTGAGCAGCGTTCCAACTGCTCCGGAACCGTCCCGGGAGACGGTAGGGCTTAGAAATACCCCGTTCGACCTGAGATGGGCGACAGCTCCTGCAAGCCTAGCCAATACAGGTAGTAAGGTGCTGGGCGCCTTACGCGCTGGTTGGGCGTATCCCAACCCCCATGGTCCTAGGGGACTCGGGAGCTGTATAGCTTCAACACGAAGCCCCGGTAAGTACCCGTTACCAAAACCTACACTATGTGTGTGGTACCTCGTAACGCTTTCAGACGAATCAAATCGAAGGGAACGTTCGAAATTGAAATTTTGTTCTAGCTCTTCCGGGTAGAAATAAGTGTTTAATCTCTATGTAATATTGAATTATACATTGATTTATGTAAAAATATGCCTACCTCATAAAGCTTCTTATCGAATTAACTCGAAGGGAACGTTAACGTCGTTAGTAGCCGTGCGAAGAAATTCAAAGTCCCAATCTCCCGGTCATGTCGGTCCGGCCGCGGCTATTCAAAACAAACATAAAAAAATCGTTACGTTCGACCGTATTTCGTCGAACTATAAAGATTTCACAAAAAATACCGCGACCTCGTAACGCCTTTTAAAGAATTAACTCAAAAAAACCGTTCGAATTTGAAAGTTTTGCTAACTCTCCAGGGACGAAATAAACGTTTAATCCGTATGCAATATTGAATTGCACATCTATATATGTAGAAATATTACTACGTCGTAACGCTTTTTAACGAATTAACTCGAAGGGAACGTTCGAAATTGAAATTTTTTTCTAGCTCTTCCGGGTAGAAATAAGTGTTTAATCTCTATGTAATATTGAAGAATAAATCGATTTATGTAAAAATATGCCTACCTCATAACGCTTTTTATCGAATTAAATCGAAGGGAACGTTAGCGTCGTTAGTAGCGGTGCGAAGAAATGCAAAGTCCCAACCTCCCGGTCATATAGGTCCTGCTGGGGCTACTTAAAAAAAAATAAACATAAATTGTTACGTTCGACCGTATTACGTGGAAATATAATGATTTCACAAAAAATACCGGTACATCGTAACGCTTTCTAACGAATTAACTCGCAAAAACCGTTCGAAATTGAAAGTTTTGCTTGCTCTCCAGGGACCAAATAAATGTCTAATCCCTATGCAATATTGAATTACACATCGATATATGTAGAAATATTCCTACGTCGTAAAGCTTTTTAACGAATTAACTCGAAGGGAACGTTCGAAATTGAAATTTTCTTCTAGCTCTCCAGGGACGAGATAAGCCTTTTATATCTATGTAATATTGAAGAATAAATCGATTTATGTAAAAATATGCCTACCTCATAACGCTTTTTATCGAATTAAATCGAAGGGAACGTTAGCGTCGTTAGTAGCGGTGCGAAGAAATGCAAAGTCCCAACCTCCCGGTCATATAGGTCCTGCTGGGGCTACTTAAAAAAAAATAAACATAAATTGTTACGTTCGACCGTATTACGTCGAAATATAATGATTTCACAAAAAATACCGGTACATCGTAATGCTTTCTAACGAATTAACTCGCAAAAACCGTTCGAAATTGAAAGTTTTGCTACCTCTCCAGGGACGAAATAAACGTTTAATCCCTATGCAATATTGAATTACACATCGATATATGTAGAAATATGCCTACGTCGTAACGCTTTTTATCGAGTTAACTCGAAGGGAACGTTCGAAATTGAAATTTTCTTCTAGCTCTCCAGGGACGAGATAAACTTTTTATATCTATGTAATATTGAAGAATAAATCGATTTATGTAAAAATATTCCTGCCTCATAACGCTTTTTATCGAATTAAATCGAAGAGAACGTTAGCGTCGCCAGTAGCGGCGCGAAGAAATTCAAAGACCCAACGTTCCGGTCATATCAGTACGGCGGGGGCTATTTAAAAAAAAAATAAGTATAAATCGTTACGCTCGACCGTATTACGTCGAAATATAACTATTTCACAAAAAATACCGGTAAATCGTAACGCTTTCTAACGAATTAACTCGCAAAAACCGCCCTAAATTGAAAGTTTTGTTAGCTCTCCAGGGACCAAATAAACGTTTAATCCCTATGTAATATTGAATTATACATTGAGATATGTAAAAATGTTTCTACTTCATAACGGTTGTTAACGAATTAACTCGCGGGGAACCTTAGCGTCGTCCGTAGCGGTGCGAAGAAATACAAAGTCCGAACGTCCCGGTCATATTGGTATGGCGGGGGCTATTAAAAAAAAAAAAATAAAAGTAAATCGTTACGATCGACCGTATTACGTCGAAATATAACTATTTCACAAAAAATACCGGTAAATCGTAACGCTTTCTAACGAATTAACTCGCAAAAACCGCCCTAAATTGAAAGTTTTGTTAGCTCTCCAGGGACCAAATAAACATTTAGTCCCTATGTAATATTGAATTATACATCGAGATATGTGAAAATATTCCTACCTCATAACGGTTGTTAACGAATTAATTCGAAGGGAACGTTAGCGAAGTTAGTAGCGGTGCGAAGAAATTCAAAGTCCCAATCTCCCGGTCATGTCGGTCCTGCGGTGGCTACTTAAAAAAACATAAATATAAATCATTACGCTCGACCGAATCACGTCGAAATATAACTATTTCACCAAAAAATACCGGTACATCGTAACACTTTCTAATGAATTAACTCGCAAAACCCGTTCGAAATTGAAAGTTTTGCTACCTATCCAGGGACGAAATAAAAGTTTAATCCCTATGCAATTTTGTATTACACATCGATATATTTAGAAATATTCCTACGTCGTAACGCTTTTTAACGAATTAACTCGAAGGGAACGTTCGAAATTGAAATTTTTTTCTAGCTCTCGAGGGACGAAATAAACGTTTAATAGCTATGTAATATTGAAGTATACATCGATTTATGTAAAGATATGCCAGCCTCATAACGCTTTTTATCGAATTAACTCGAAGGGATCGTTAGCGTCGTCATTAGCGATGCGAAGAAATTGAAAGTACCAACCTCCCGGTCATGTCGGTCCTGCGGGTGCTATTAAAAAAAAAAAAATAAAAATAAATCGTTACGATCCATCGTATTACGTAGAACTATAAAGATGCACAAAAAATACCGCGACATCGTAACGCTTTTTAAAGAATTAACTCGAAAAAGCCGTTCGAAATTGAAAGTTTTGCTTGCTCTCCAGGGACCAAATAAACGGTTAATCCCTATGTAATATTGAATTATACATCGAGATATGTGAAAATATTCCTACCTCGTAACGGTTTTTAACGGATTAACTCGAAGGGAACGTTAGCGTCGTTAGTAGCGGTGCGAAGAAATTCAAAGACCCAACCTCCCGGTCATGTCGGTCCTGCGGGGGCTATTTAAAAAAAAACATTAAGAAAATCGTTACGTTCGACCGTATTATGTCGAACTATAAAGATTTCGCAAAAAATACCGCGACCTCGTAACGCTTGTTAACGAATTAACTCGAAAAAACCGTTCGAAATTGAAAGTTTTGCCTGCTCTCCGGGGACCAAATAAACGTTTAATCCCTACGTAATATTGAATTATACATCGATTTATGTAAAAATATGCCTACCTCATAACGCTGTTTATCGAATTAACTCGAAGGGAACGTTAGCGTCGTTAGTAGCGGTGCGAAGAAATGCAAAGACCCAACCTCCCGGTCATGTCGGTCCTGCTGGGGCTATTTAAAAAAAAAATAAACATAAATCGTGACGTTCGACCGTATTACGTCGAAATATAATGATTTCACAAAAAATAAAGGTACATCGTAACGCTTTCTAACGAATTAACTCGCAAAAACCGTTCAAAATTGAAAGTTTTGCTTGCTCTCCAGGGAACAAATAAACGTTTAACCCATATGTAATATTGAAATATACATCGAGATATGTAGAAATATTCCTACGTCGTAACGCTTTTTAACGAATTATCTCGCAGGGTACGTTAGCGTCCTTAGTAGCGGTGCGAAGAAATGCAAAGACCCAACCTCCCGGTCATGTCGGTCATGCTGGGGCTATTTAAAAAAAAAGAAAAAAAAATCATTACGTTCGATCGTATTACGTCGAACCATAAAGATTTCACAAAAAATACCGCTACCTCGTAAGGCTTTCTGACGAACTGACTCGAAGGGAACGTTCGAAATTGAAATTTTGTTCTAGCTCTCCGGGGTAGAAATAAGTGTTTAATATCTATGTAATATTGGATTATACATCGATTTATGTAAAAATATGCCTACCTCATAACGCTTTTTGTCGAATTAACTCGAAGGGAACGTTAGCGTCGTTAGTAGCGGTGCGAAGAAATTCAAAGACCCAACCTCCCGGTCATGTCGGTCCTGCGGGTGTCATTTAAAAAAAAAATAAATATAAATCGTGACGCTAGACCGTATTACGTCCAAATATAACGATTTCACAAAAAAATACCGGTACATCGTAAAAGTTTCTATCGAATTAACTCGCAAAAACCGTTCGAAATTGAAAGTTTTGCTAGCTCTCTAGGGACGAAATAAACGTTTAATCCCAATGCAATATTGAATTACACATTGATATATGTAGAAATATTCCTACCTCATAACGCTTTCCATCGAATTAACACGAAGGGAACGTTAGCGTCGTCAGTAGCGGTGCGAAGAAATGCAAAGTCCCAACCTCCCGGTCATGTCGGTCCTGCTTGGGCTATTTAAAAAAAATAAACATAAATCGTTACGCTCGACCGTATTACGTCAAAATATAACGATTTCACAAAAAATAAAGGTACATCGTAACGCTTTCTAACGAATTAACTCGCAAAAACCGTTCAAAATTGAAAGTTTTGCTTGCTCTCCAGGGAACAAATAAACGTTTAATCCATATGTAATATTGAAATATACATCGAGATATGTAGAAATATTCCTACGTCGTAACGCTTTCAATCGAATTAACTCGAAGGGAACGTTAGCGTCGTTAGTAGCGGTGCGAAGAAATGCAAAGTCCCAACCTCCCGGTCATGTCGGTCATGCTGGGGCTATTTAAAAAAACAAAAAAAAAAATCGTTACGTTCGACCGTATTACGTCGAAGCATAAAGATTTCACAAAAAATACCGGTACCTCGTAACGCCTTCTGACGAACTGACTCGAAGGGAACGTTCGAAATTGAAATTTTGTTCTAGCTCTCCAGGGTAGAAATAAGTGTTTAATCTCTATGTAATATTGAAGTATACATCAATGTATGTAAAAATATTCCTACCTCATAACGCTTTTTATCGAATTTACTCCTAAGGAACGTTAGCGTCGTCAGTAGCGGTGCGAAGAAATGCAAAGTCCCAACCTCCCGGTCATGTCGGTCCTGCTGGGGCTATTTAAAAAGAAATAAATATAAATCGTTACGCTCGACCGTATTACGTCGAAACATAACGATTTCACAAAAACATACGGGTACATCGTAAAGCTATCTATCGAATTAACTCGCAAAAACTGTTCGAAATTGAAAGTTTTGCTAGCTCTCCAGGGACGAAATAAACGTTTAATCCCTATGCAATATTGAATTACGATATATGTAGAAATATTCCTACGTCGTAACGCTTTTTAACGAATTAACTCGCAAAAACCATTCGAAATTGAAAGTTTTGCTAGCTCTCCAGGGACGAAATAAACGTTTAATCCCTATGCAATATTGAATTACACATCGATTTATGTAGACATATTCCTCCGTCGTGACGCTTTTTAACGAATTAACTCGCAGGGAACATTAGCGCCGTTCATAGCGGAGCGAAGAAATTCAAAGACCCAACCTCCCGATCATGTCGGTCCTGCGGGGGCCATTTAAAAAAAAATAAATATAAATCGTGACGCTCGACCGTATTACGTCGAAAGATAACGATTTCACAAAAAAATACCGGTACATCGTTAAGCTTTCTTACGAATTAACTCGCAAAAACCGTTCGAAATAGAAAGTTTTGCTAGCTCTACAGGGACGAAATAAACGTTTAATCCCTATGTAATATTGAATTATACATTGATATATGTAGAAATATTCCTATCTCATAACGCTTTCTATCGAATTAACACGAAAGGAACGTTAGCGTCGTCAGTAGCGGTGCGAAGAAATGCAAAGTCCCAACCTCCCGGTCATGTCGGTCCTGCTCGGGCTATTTAAAAAAAATAAACATAAATCGTTACGATCGACCGTATTACGTCGAAATATTACGATTTCACAAAAAATACCGGTATCTCGTAACGCTTTCTGACGAATTGACTCGAAGGGAACGTTCGAAATTGAAACTTTGTTCTAGCTCTCCAGGTTAGAAATAAGTGATTAATCTCTATGTAATATTGAATTATACATCCATTTATGTAAAAATATGCCTACCTCATAACGCTTTTTATCGAATTAACTCGAACGGAACGTTAGCGTCGTTAGTAGCAGTGCGAAGAAATTCAAAGACACAACCTCCCGGTCATGTCGGTCCTGTGGGGGCCATTTAAAAAAAAATAAATATAAATCGTTACGCTCGACCGTATTACGTCGAAATATAACGATTTCACAAAAAAATACCGGTACATCGTAACGCTTTCAGACGAATTAACTCGAGGGGAACGTTCGAAATTGAAATTTTGTTCTAGCTCTTCAGGGTAGAAATATGTGTTTAATCTCTATGTAATATTGAGGTATACATCGATTTAGGTAAAAATATGCCCACCTCATAACGCTTTTTATCGAATTAAATCGAAGAGAACGTTAGCGTCGTTACTAGCGGTGCGAAGAAATTCAAAGACACAATCTCCCGGACATGTCGGTCCTGCTGGGGCTATTTAAAAACAAATACATATAAATCGTGACGCTCGACCGTATTACGTCGAAATATAACGATTTCACAAAAAAATACCGGTACATCGTAACGCTTTCAGACGAATTAACTCGAAGGGAACGTTCGAAATGGAAATTTTGTTCTAGCTCTTCAGGGTAGAAATAAGTGTTTAATCTCTATGTAATATTGAATTATACATCCATTTATGTAAAAATATGAACACCTCATAACGCTTTTTATCGAATAATATCGAAGAGAACGGTAGCGTCGTTAGTAGCGGTGCGAAGAAATGCAAAGCCCCAACCTCCCGGTCATGTCGGTCCTGCGGGGGCTATTAAAAAAAAAATAAACATAAATCGTTACGCTCGACCGTATTACGTCGAAATATAACGATTTCACAAAAGATACCGGTACCTCGTAACGCTTTCTGACGAATTGACTCGAAAGGAACGTTCGAAATTGAAACTTTGTTCTAGCTCTCCAGGGTAGAAATAAGTGTTTAATCTCTATGTCATATTGAATTATACATCGATTAATGTAAAAATATGCCTACCTCATAACGCTTTTTATCGAATTAAATCGAAGAGAACGTTAGCGTCGTTAGTAGCGGTGCGAAGAAATTCAAAGACCCAATCTCCCGGTCATGTCGGTCCTGCTGGGGCTATTTAAAAAAAAATACATATAAATCGTGACGCTCGACCGTATTACGTCGAAATATAACGATTTCACAAAAAAATACCGGTACATCGTAACGCTTTCAGACGAATTAACTCGAAGGGAACGTTCGAAATTGAAATATTGTTCTTGCTCTTCAGGGTAGAAATAAGTGTTTAATCTCTATGTAATATTGAATTATACATCCATTTATGTAAAAATATGCCCACCTCATAACGCTTTTTATCGAATAAAATCGAAGAGAACGGTAGCGTCGTTAGTAGCGGTGCGAAGAAATGCAAAGTCCCAACCTCCCGGTCATGTCGGTCCTGCTGGGGCTATTTAAAAAAAAATACATATAAATCGTGACGCTCGACCGTATTACGTCGAAATATAACGATTTCACAAGAAATACCGGTACCTCGTAACGCTTTCTGACGAACTGACTCGAAGGGGAACGTTAGCGTCGTCAGTAGCGGTGCGAAGAAATGCAAAGTCCCAAACTCCCGGTCATGTCGGTCCTGCTGGGACTATTTAAAAAGAAATAAATATAAATCGTTACGCTCGACCGTATTACGTCGAAATATAACGATTTCACAAAAAAATACCGGTACATCGTAACGCCTTCTGACGAATTGACTCGAAGGGAACGTTCGAAATTGAAATATTTTTCTAGCTCTCCAGGGTAGAAATAAGTGTTTAATCTCTATGTAATATTGAACTATGCATCGATTTATGTAAAAATATGCCCACCTCATAACGCTTTTTATCGAATTAAATCGAAGAGAACGTTAGCGTCGTTAGTAGCTGTGCGAAGAAATTCAAAGACACAATCACCCGGTCATGTCGGTCCTGCTGGGACTATTTAAAAAGAAATAAATATAAATCGTTACGCTCGACCGTATTACGTCGAAATATAACGATTTCACAAAAAAATACCGGTACATCGTAACGCTTTCTAACGAATTAACCGCAAAAACCGTTCGAAAGGGAAAGTTTTTTTACCTCTCCAGGGACTAAACAAACGTTTAATCCCTATGCAATATTGAATTACACTTCGATATATGTAGAAATATTCCTACGTCGTAACGCTTTTTAACGAATTAACCCGCAGGGAATCTTAGCGTCGTTCGTAGCGGTGCGAAGAAATGCAAAGTACCAAACTCCCGGTCATGTCGGTCCTGCGGGGGCTATTTAAAAAAAAAATAAAAATAAATCATTACGATCCACCGTATTACGTCGAAATATAACGATTTCACAAAAGATACCGGTACCTCGTAACGCTTTCTGACGAATTGACTCGAAAGGAACGTTCGAAATTGAAACTTTGTTCTAGCTCTCCAGGGTAGAAATAAGTGTTTAATCTCTATGTAATATTGAACTATGCATCGATTTATTTAAAAATATGCCTACCTCATAACGCTTTTTATCGAATTAACTCCTAGGGAACGTTAGCGTCGTCAGTAGCGGTGCGAAGAAATGCAAAGTCCCAAACTCCCAGTCATGTCGGTCCTGCTGGGACTATTTAAAAAGAAATAAATATAAATCGTTACGCTCGACCGTATTACGTCGAAATATAACGATTTCACAAAAGATACCGGTACCTCGTAACGCTTTCTGACGAATTGACTCGAAAGGAACGTTCGAAATTGAAACTTTGTTCTAGCTCTCCAGGGTAGAAATAAGTGTTTAATCTCTATGTAATATTGAACTATGCATCGATTTATGTAAAAATATGCCCACCTCATAACGCTTTTTATCGAATTAAATCGAAGAGAACGTTAGCGTCGTTAGTAGCGGTGCGAAGAAATTCAAAGACACAATCTCCCGGTCATGTCGGTCCTGCTGGGGCTATTTAAAAACAAATACATATAAATCGTGACGTTCGACCGTATTACGTCGAAATATAACGGTTTCACAAAAAAATACCGGTACATCGTAACGCTTTCAGACGAATTAACTCGAAGGGAACGTTCGAAATTGAAATTTTGTTCTAGCTCTTCAGGGTAGAAATAAGTGTTTAATCTCTATGTAATATTGAATTATACATCGATCTATGTAAAAATATGCCTACCTCATAACGCTTTTTATCGAATTAACTCGAAGGGAACGTTAGCGTCGTTAGTAGCGGTGCGAAGAAATTCAAAGACCCAACCTCCCGGTCATGACGGTCCTGCGGGGGCTATTTAAAAAAAAATAGATATAAATCGTGACGCTCGACCGTATTACGTCGAAATATAACGATTTCACAAAAAAATACCGGTACATCGTAAAGCTTTCTAACGAATTAACTCGCAAAAACCGTTCGAAATTGAAAGTTTTGCTTGCTCTCCAGGGACCAAATAAATGTCTAATCCCTATGCAATATTGAATTACACATCGATATATGTAGAAATATTCCTACGTCGTAAAGCTTTTTAACGAATTAACTCGAAGGGAACGTTCGAAATTGAAATTTTCTTCTAGCTCTCCAGGGACGAGATAAACCTTTTATATCTATGTAATATTGAAGAATAAATCGATTTATGTAAAAATATGCCTACCTCATAACGCTTTTTATCGAATTAAATCGAAGGGAACGTTAGCGTCGTTAGTAGCGGTGCGAAGAAATGCAAAGTCCCAACCTCCCGGTCATATAGGTCCTGCTGGGGCTACTTAAAAAAAAATAAACATAAATTGTTACGTTCGACCGTATTACGTCGAAATATAATGATTTCACAAAAAATACCGGTACATCGTAATGCTTTCTAACGAATTAACTCGCAAAAACCGTTCGAAATTGAAAGTTTTGCTACCTCTCCAGGGACGAAATAAACGTTTAATCCCTATGCAATATTGAATTACACATCGATATATGTAGAAATATGCCTACGTCGTAACGCTTTTTATCGAGTTAACTCGAAGGGAACGTTCGAAATTGAAATTTTCTTCTAGCTCTCCAGGGACGAGATAAACTTTTTATATCTATGTAATATTGAAGAATAAATCGATTTATGTAAAAATATTCCTGCCTCATAACGCTTTTTATCGAATTAAATCGAAGAGAACGTTAGCGTCGCCAGTAGCGGCGCGAAGAAATTCAAAGACCCAACGTTCCGGTCATATCAGTACGGCGGGGGCTATTTAAAAAAAAAATAAGTATAAATCGTTACGCTCGACCGTATTACGTCGAAATATAACTATTTCACAAAAAATACCGGTAAATCGTAACGCTTTCTAACGAATTAACTCGCAAAAACCGCCCTAAATTGAAAGTTTTGTTAGCTCTCCAGGGACCAAATAAACGTTTAATCCCTATGTAATATTGAATTATACATTGAGATATGTAAAAATGTTTCTACTTCATAACGGTTGTTAACGAATTAACTCGCGGGGAACCTTAGCGTCGTCCGTAGCGGTGCGAAGAAATACAAAGTCCGAACGTCCCGGTCATATTGGTATGGCGGGGGCTATTAAAAAAAAAAAAATAAAAGTAAATCGTTACGATCGACCGTATTACGTCGCAATATAACGATTTCACAAGAAATACCTATACCTCGTAACGCTTTCTGAGGAATTGACTCGAAGGGAACGTTCGAAATTGAAATTTTGTTCTAGCTCTCCAGGGTAAAAATAAGTGTTTAATCTTTATGTAATATTGAATTATACATCGATCTATGTAAAAATATGCCTACCTCATAACGCTTTTTATCGAATTAACTCGAAGGGAACGTTAGCGTCGTTAGTAGCGGTGCGAAGA
Source organism: Bombus hortorum (assembly GCA_905332935.1). NCBI lineage: Eukaryota > Metazoa > Arthropoda > Insecta > Hymenoptera > Apidae > Bombus > Bombus hortorum. The sequence goes on from CAJOSO010000001.1 coordinate 7,351,624, forward strand.
AATTCAAAGACCCAACCTCCCGGTCATGACGGTCCTGCGGGGGCTATTTAAAAAAAAATAGATATAAATCGTGACGCTCGACCGTATTACGTCGAAATATAACGATTTCACAAAAAAATACCGGTACATCGTAAAGCTTTCTAACGAATTAACTCGAAAAAACCGTTCGAAATTGAAAGTTTTGCCTGCTCTCCGGGGACCAAATAAACATTTAGTCCCTATGTAATATTGAATTATACATCGAGATATGTGAAAATATTCCTACCTCATAACGGTTGTTAACGAATTAATTCGAAGGGAACGTTAGCGAAGTTAGTAGCGGTGCGAAGAAATTCAAAGTCCCAATCTCCCGGTCATGTCGGTCCTGCGGTGGCTATTTAAAAAAACATAAATATAAATCATTACGCTCGACCGAATCACGTCGAAATATAACTATTTCACCAAAAAATACCGGTACATCGTAACACTTTCTAATGAATTAACTCGCAAAACCCGTTCGAAATTGAAAGTTTTGCTACCTATCCAGGGACGAAATAAAAGTTTAATCCCTATGCAATTTTGTATTACACATCGATATATTTAGAAATATTCCTACGTCGTAACGCTTTTTAACGAATTAACTCGAAGGGAACGTTCGAAATTGAAATTTTTTTCTAGCTCTCGAGGGACGAAATAAACGTTTAATAGCTATGTAATATTGAAGTATACATCGATTTATGTAAAGATATGCCAGCCTCATAACGCTTTTTATCGAATTAACTCGAAGGGATCGTTAGCGTCGTCATTAGCGATGCGAAGAAATTGAAAGTACCAACCTCCCGGTCATGTCGGTCCTGCGGGTGCTATTAAAAAAAAAAATAAAAATAAATCGTTACGATCCATCGTATTACGTAGAACTATAAAGATGCACAAAAAATACCGCGACATCGTAACGCTTTTTAAAGAATTAACTCGAAAAAGCCGTTCGAAATTGAAAGTTTTGCTTGCTCTCCAGGGACCAAATAAACGGTTAATCCCTATGTAATATTGAATTATACATCGAGATATGTGAAAATATTCCTACCTCGTAACGGTTTTTAACGGATTAACTCGAAGGGAACGTTAGCGTCGTTAGTAGCGGTGCGAAGAAATTCAAAGACTCAAACTCCCGGTCATGTCGGTCCTGCGGGGGCTATTTAAAAAAAAAAATAAAAATAAATCGTTACGATCCATCGTATTACGTCGAAATATAACGATTTCACAAAAAATACCGGTACCTCGTAACGCTTTCTGACGAATTGACTCGAAGCGAACGATCGAAATTGAAACTTTATTCTAGCTCTCCAGGGACGAAGCAAACGTTTAATCTCTATGTGATATTGAATTCTACATCCATTTATGCAGAAATATGCCTACCTTATAACGCTTTCAATCGAATTAACTCGAAGGGAACGTTAGCGTCGTTAGTAGCGGTGCGAAGAAATGCAAAGACCCAACCTCCCGGTCATGTCGGTCCTGCTGGGGCTATTTAAAAAAAAAAATAAACATAAATCGTTACGTTCGACCGTATTACGTCGAAATATAATGATTTCACAAAAAATAAAGGTACATCGTAACGCTTTCTAACGAATTAACTCGCAAAAACCGTTCAAAATTGAAAGTTTTGCTTGCTCTCCAGGGAACAAATAAACGTTTAATCCATATGTAATATTGAAATATACATCGAGATATGTAGAAATATTCCTACGTCGTAACGCTTTTTAACGAATTATCTCGCAGGGTACGTTAGCGTCCTTAGTAGCGGTGCGAAGAAATGCAAAGACCCAACCTCCCGGTCATGTCGGTCATGCTGGGGCTATTTAAAAAAAAAGAAAAAAAAACATTACGTTCGATCGTATTACGTCGAACCATAAAGATTTCACACAAAATACCGCTACCTCGTAAGGCTTTCTGACGAACTGACTCGAAGGGAACGTTCGAAATTGAAATTTTGTTCTAGCTCTCCGGGGTAGAAATAAGTGTTTAATATCTATGTAATATTGGATTATACATCGATTTATGTAAAAATATGCCTACCTCATAACGCTTTTTGTCGAATTAACTCGAAGGGAACGTTAGCGTCGTTAGTAGCGGTGCGAAGAAATTCAAAGACCCAACCTCCCGGTCATGTCGGTCCTGCGGGTGCCATTTAAAAAAAAAATAAATATAAATCGTGACGCTAGACCGTATTACGTCCAAATATAACGATTTCACAAAAAAATACCGGTACATCGTAAAAGTTTCTATCGAATTAACTCGCAAAAACCGTTCGAAATTGAAAGTTTTGCTAGCTCTCTAGGGACGAAATAAACGTTTAATCCCAATGCAATATTGAATTACACATTGATATATGTAGAAATATTCCTACCTCATAACGCTTTCCATCGAATTAACACGAAGGGAACGTTAGCGTCGTCAGTAGCGGTGCGAAGAAATGCAAAGTCCCATCCTCCCGGTCATGTCGGTCCTGCTTGGGCTATTTAAAAAAAATAAACATAAATCGTTACGCTCGACCGTATTACGTCAAAATATAACGATTTCACAAAAAATACCGGTACCTCGTAACGTTTTCTGACGAATTGACTCGAAGGGAACGTTCGAAATTGAAATTTTTTTTTAGCTCTCCAGGGACCAAACAACGTTTAATCTCTATGTAATATTGAATTCTGCATCGATTTATGTAGAAATATGCCTACCTCATAACGCTTTCAATCGAATTAACTCGAAGGGAACGTTAGCGTCGTTAGTAGCGGTGCGAAGAAATGCAAAGTCCCAACCTCCCGGTCATGTCGGTCATGCTGGGGCTATTTAAAAAAACAAAAAAAAAAATCGTTACGTTCGACCGTATTACGTCGAAGCATAAAGATTTCACAAAAAATACCGGTACCTCGTAACGCCTTCTGACGAACTGACTCGAAGGGAACGTTCGAAATTGAAATTTTGTTCTAGCTCTCCAGGGTAGAAATAAGTGTTTAATCTCTATGTAATATTGAAGTATACATCAATGTATGTAAAAATATTCCTACCTCATAACGCTTTTTATCGAATTTACTCCTAAGGAACGTTAGCGTCGTCAGTAGCGGTGCGAAGAAATGCAAAGTCCCAACCTCCCGGTCATGTCGGTCCTGCTGGGGCTATTTAAAAAGAAATAAATATAAATCGTTACGCTCGACCGTATTACGTCGAAACATAACGATTTCACAAAAACATACGGGTACATCGTAAAGCTATCTATCGAATTAACTCGCAAAAACTGTTCGAAATTGAAAGTTTTGCTAGCTCTCCAGGGACGAAATAAACGTTTAATCCCTATGCAATATTGAATTACGATATATGTAGAAATATTCCTACGTCGTAACGCTTTTTAAAGAATTAACTCGCAAAAACCATTCGAAATTGAAAGTTTTGCTAGCTCTCCAGGGACGAAATAAACGTTTAATCCCTATGCAATATTGAATTACACATCGATTTATGTAGACATATTCCTCCGTCGTAACGCTTTTTAACGAATTAACTCGCAGGGAACATTAGCGCCGTTCATAGCGGAGCGAAGAAATTCAAAGACCCAACCTCCCGATCATGTCGGTCCTGCGGGGGCCATTTAAAAAAAAATAAATATAAATCGTGACGCTCGACCGTATTACGTCGAAAGATAACGATTTCACAAAAAAATACCGGTACATCGTTAAGCTTTCTTACGAATTAACTCGCAAAAACCGTTCGAAATAGAAAGTTTTGCTAGCTCTACAGGGACGAAATAAACGTTTAATCCCTATGTAATATTGAATTATACATTGATATATGTAGAAATATTCCTATCTCATAACGCTTTCTATCGAATTAACACTAAAGGAACGTTAGCGTCGTCAGTAGCGGTGCGAAGAAATGCAAAGTCCCAACCTCCCGGTCATGTCGGTCCTGCTCGGGCTATTTAAAAAAAATAAACATAAATCGTTACGATCGACCGTATTACGTCGAAATATTACGATTTCACAAAAAATACCGGTATCTCGTAACGCTTTCTGACGAATTGACTCGAAGGGAACGTTCGAAATTGAAACTTTGTTCTAGCTCTCCAGGTTAGAAATAAGTGATTAATCTCTATGTAATATTGAATTATACATCCATTTATGTAAAAATATGCCTACCTCATAACGCTTTTTATCGAATTAACTCGAACGGAACGTTAGCGTCGTTAGTAGCAGTGCGAAGAAATTCAAAGACACAACCTCCCGGTCATGTCGGTCCTGTGGGGGCCATTTAAAAAAAAATAAATATAAATCGTTACGCTCGACCGTATTACGTCGAAATATAACGATTTCACAAAAAAATACCGGTACATCGTAACGCTTTCAGACGAATTAACTCGAAGGGAACGTTCGAAATTGAAATTTTGTTCTAGCTCTTCAGGGTAGAAATATGTGTTTAATCTCTATGTAATATTGAGGTATACATCGATTTAGGTAAAAATATGCCCACCTCATAACGCTTTTTATCGAATTAAATCGAAGAGAACGTTAGCGTCGTTACTAGCGGTGCGAAGAAATTCAAAGACACAATCTCCCGGACATGTCGGTCCTGCTGGGGCTATTTAAAAACAAATACATATAAATCGTGACGCTCGACCGTATTACGTCGAAATATAACGATTTCACAAAAAAATACCGGTACATCGTAACGCTTTCAGACGAATTAACTCGAAGGGAACGTTCGAAATGGAAATTTTGTTCTAGCTCTTCAGGGTAGAAATAAGTGTTTAATCTCTATGTAATATTGAGGTATACATCGATTTAGGTAAAAATATGCCCACCTCATAACGTTTTTTATCGAATTAAATCGAAGAGAACGTTAGCGTCGTTAGTAGCGGTGCGAAGAAATTCAAAGACCCAATCTCCCGGTCATGTCGGTCCTGCTGGGGCTATTTAAAAAAAAATACATATAAATCGTGACGCTCGACCGTATTACGTCGAAATATAACGATTTCACAAAAAAATACCGGTACATCGTAACGCTTTCAGACGAATTAACTCGAAGGGAACGTTCGAAATTGAAATATTGTTCTTGCTCTTCAGGGTAGAAATAAGTGTTTAATCTCTATGTAATATTGAATTATACATCCATTTATGTAAAAATATGCCCACCTCATAACGCTTTTTATCGAATAAAATCGAAGAGAACGGTAGCGTCGTTAGTAGCGGTGCGAAGAAATGCAAAGTCCCAACCTCCCGGTCATGTCGGTCCTGCTGGGGCTATTTAAAAAAAAATACATATAAATCGTGACGCTCGACCGTATTACGTCGAAATATAACGATTTCACAAGAAATACCGGTACCTCGTAACGCTTTCTGACGAACTGACTCGAAGGGGAACGTTAGCGTCGTCAGTAGCGGTGCGAAGAAATGCAAAGTCCCAAACTCCCGGTCATGTCGGTCCTGCTGGGACTATTTAAAAAGAAATAAATATAAATCGTTACGCTCGACCGTATTACGTCCAAATATAACGATTTCACAAAAAAATACCGGTACATCGTAACGCCTTCTGACGAATTGACTCGAAGGGAACGTTCGAAATTGAAATATTTTTCTAGCTCTCCAGGGTAGAAATAAGTGTTTAATCTCTATGTAATATTGAACTATGCATCGATTTATGTAAAAATATGCCCACCTCATAACGCTTTTTATCGAATTAAATCGAAGAGAACGTTAGCGTCGTTAGTAGCTGTGCGAAGAAATGCAAAGTCCCAAACTCCCAGTCATGTCGGTCCTGCTGGGACTATTTAAAAAGAAATAAATATAAATCGTTACGCTCGACCGTATTACGTCGAAATATAACGATTTCACAAAAGATACCGGTACCTCGTAACGCTTTCTGACGAATTGACTCGAAAGGAACGTTCGAAATTGAAACTTTGTTCTAGCTCTCCAGGGTAGAAATAAGTGTTTAATCTCTATGTAATATTGAACTATGCATCGATTTATGTAAAAATATGCCCACCTCATAACGCTTTTTATCGAATTAAATCGAAGAGAACGTTAGCGTCGTTAGTAGCGGTGCGAAGAAATTCAAAGACACAATCTCCCGGTCATGTCGGTCCTGCTGGGGCTATTTAAAAACAAATACATATAAATCGTGACGTTCGACCGTATTACGTCGAAATATAACGGTTTCACAAAAAAATACCGGTACATCGTAACGCTTTCAGACGAATTAACTCGAAGGGAACGTTCGATATTGAAATTTTGTTCTAGCTCTTCAGGGTAGAAATAAGTGTTTAATCTCTATGTAATATTGAATTATACATCCATTTATGTAAAAATATGCCCACCTCATAACGCTTTTTATCGAATAATATCGAAGAGAGCGGTAGCGTCGTTAGTAGCGGTGCGAAGAAATGCAAAGTCCCAACCTCCCGGTCATGTCGGTCCTGCGAGGGCTATTAAAAAAAAAATAAACAGAAATCGTTACGCTCGACCGTATTACGTCGAAATATAACGATTTCACAAAAAATGCCGGTACATCGTAACGCTTTCTAACGAATTAACCGCAAAAACCGTTCGAAAGGGAAAGTTTTTTTACCTCTCCAGGGAGTAAACAAACGTTTAATCCCTATGCAATTTTGAATTACACATCGATATATCTATAAATATTCCTACGTTGTAACGCTCTCTAACGAATTAACTCGCAAAAACCGATCGAAATTGAAAGTTTTGCTAGCTCTGCAGGGTCGAAATAGACGTTTAATCCCTATGCAATATTGAATTACACATCGATACATGTAGAAATATTCCTACGTCGAAACGCTTTTTAACGAATTAACTCGAAGGGAACGTTCGAAATTGAAATTTTTTTCTTGCTCTCCAGGGACACAATAAACGTTCAATATCTATGTAATATTGAAGTATACATCGATTTATGTGAAAATATGCCCACCTCATAGCGCTTTTTAGCGAATTAACTCGAAGGGAACGTTAGAGTCGTTAGTATCTGCGCGAAGAAATTCAAAGTCACAATCTCCCGGTCATGTCGGTCCGGCCGCTGCTATTTAAAAAAAACATGAAAAAAATCGTGACGCTCGACCGTATTACGTCGAAATATAGCGATTTCACAAAAAAATACCGGTACATCGTAACGATTTCTAACGAATATACTCGCAAAAACAGTTCGAAATTGAAAGTTTTGCCAGCTATCCAGGGACGAAATAAACGTTTAATCCCTATGTAATTTTGAATTACACATCGATATATTTAGAAATATTCCTACGTCGTAACGCTTTTTAACGAATTAACTCGAAGGGAACTTTCGAAATTGAAATTTTGTTCTAGCCCTATAGGGTAGAAATAAGTGTTTAATATCTATGTAATATTGAATTATACATCGATTTATGTAAAAATATTCCTACCTCATAACGCTTTTTATCTAATTAAATCGAAGAGAACGCTAGCGCCGTCAGTGGCTGCGCGAAGAAATTCAAAGTCCCAATCTCCGGTCATGTCGGTCCGGCCGCGGCTACTTAAAAAAAAAATAAATATATATCATAACGCTCGACTGTATTACGTCGAACTGTAACGATTTCACAAAAAATACCGGTACCTCGTAACGCTTTCAGACGAATTAACTCGAAGGGAACGTTCGAAATTGAAATTTTGTTCTAGCTCTTCAGGGTAGAAATAAGTGTTAGTTTCTATGTAATATTGAATTATACATCGATGTATGTAAAAAGAGGCCCACCTCATAACGTTTTTTATCGAATAATATCGAAGAGAACGGTAGCGTCGTTAGTAGCGGTGCGAAGAAATTCAAAGACTCAACCTCCCGGTCATGTCGGCCCTGCGAGGGCTATTAAAAAAAAAATAAACATAAATCGTTACGCTCGACCGTATTACGTCGAAATATAACGATTTCACAAAAAAATGCCGGTACATCGTAACGCTTTCTAACCAATTAACCGCAAAAACCGTACGAAAGGGAAAGTTTTTTTACCTCTCCAGGGAGTGAACAAACGTTTAATCCCTATGCAATTTTGAATTACACATCGATATATCTAGAAATATTCCTACGTTGTAACGCTCTCTAACGAATTAACTCGCAAAAACCGATCGAAATTGAAAGTTTTGCTAGCTCTGCAGGGTCGAAATAGACGTTTAATCCCTATGCAATATTGAATTACACATCGATACATGTAGAAATATTCCTACGTCGAAACGCTTTTTAACGAATTAACTCGAAGGGAACGTTCGAAATTGAAATTTTTTTCCAGCTCTCCAGGGACAAAATAAACGTTCAATATCTATGTAATATTGAAGTATACATCGATTTATGTGAAAATATGCCCACCTCATAGCGCTTTTTAGCGAATTAAATCGAAGAAAACGGTGGCGCCGTCAGTAGCTGCGCGAAGAAATTCAAAGTCCCAATCTCCCGATCATGTCGGTCCGGCCGCTGCTATTTAAAAAAAAACATGAAAAAAATCGTTACGTTCGACCGTATTACTTCGAACTATAAAGACTTCACAAAAACTGCCGATACCTCGTAACGCTTTCTGACGAACTGACTCGAAGGGAGCGTTCGAAAATGAAATTTTGTTCTAGCTCTTCAGGGTAGAAGTAAGTGTTTAATCTCTATGCAATATTGAGGTATACGTCGATTTATGTAAAAATATGCCCACCTCATAACGCTTTTTATCGAATTAACTCGAAGGGAACGTTAGAGTCGTTAGTATCTGCGCGAAGAAATTCAAAGTCCCAATCTCCCGGTCATGTCGGTCCGGCCGCTGCTATTTAAAAAAAACATGAAAAAAATCGTGACGCTCGACCGTATTACGTCGAAATATAACGATTTCACAAAAAAATACCGGTACATCGTAACGATTTCTAACGAATATACTCGCAAAAACAGTTCGAAATTGAAAGTTTTGCCAGCTATCCAGGGACGAAATAAACGTTTAATCCCTATGCAATTTTGAATTACACATCGATATATTTAGAAATATTCCTACCTCATAACGCTTTTTATCTAATTAAATCGAAGAGAACGGTAGCGCCGTCAGTGGCTGCGCGAAGAAATTCAAAGTACCAATCTCCCGGTCATGTCGGTCCGGCGGCGGCTATTTAAAAAAAAGAAAATAAAAAGAAATCATTACGTTCGAGCGTATTGCGTCGAGCCATAACGATTTCACAAAAAATACCGGTACCTCGTATCGCTTTCAGACGAATTAACTCGAAGGGAACGTTCGAAATTGAAATTTTGTTCTAGCTGTTCATGGTAGAAATAAGTGTTTAATCTCTATGTATTATTGAATTATTCATCGATTTATGTAAAAATATGCTTACCTCATAACGCTTTTTATCGAATTAACTCGAAGGGAACGTTAGCGTCGTCAGTAGCGGTGCGAAGAAATTCAAAGTACCAACCTCCCGGTCATGTCGGTCCGGCGGCGGCTATTTAAAAAAAAGAAAATAAAAAGAAATCATTACGTTCGAGCGGAATGCGTCGAGCCATAACGATTTCACAAAAAATACCGGTACCTCGTAATGCTTTCAGACGAATTAACTCGAAGGGAACGTTCGAAATTGAAATTTTTTTCTAGCTCTCCAGGGACGAAATAAACGTTTAACATGTATGTAAGATTGAAGTATACATCGATTTATGTAAAAATATGCCTACCTCATAACGCTTTTTATCGAATTAACTCGAAGGGAACGTTAGCGTCGTCAGTAGCGGTGCGAAGAAATTCAAAGTACCAACCTCCCGGTCATGTCGGTCCGACCGCGGCAATTTAAAAAAACATAAAAAAAATCGTTACGTTCGACCGGTATTACGTCGAAATATAATGATTTCACAAAAAATACCGCGACCTCGTAACGCTTATTAACGAATAAACTCGAAAAATCCGTTCGAAATTGAAAGTTACGCTTGCTCTCCAGGGACCAAGTTAACGTTTAATCCCTATTTAATGTTGAATTAACCATCAAAATATGTAAAAATATTCCTACCTCATTACGCTTTTTATCGAATTAACTCGAAAGGGAATGTTAGCGTCGTTATTAGCGGTGCGAAGAAATTCAAAGACCCAACCTCCCGGTCATGTCGGTCCGGCCGCGGCTATTTAAAAAAAAGGAAATAAAAAGAAATCATTACGTTCGAGCGCATTACGTCGAACTATAACGATTTCACAAAAAAATACCGCGACCACGTAACGCTTGTTAACGAATTAACTCGAAAAAGCCGTTCGAAATTGAAAGTTTTGCTAGCTCTCCAGGGACGAAATAAACGTTTAATCCCTATGCAATATTGAATTACACATCGATATATGTAGAAATATTCCTACGTCGTAACGCTTTTTATCGAATTAACTCGAAGGGAACGTTCGAAATTGAAATTTTATTCTAGCTCTCCAGGAACGAATTAAACGTTTAATCTCTATATAATATTGAATTATACATCGAGATATGTAAAAATATTACTACCTCATAGCGGTTTTTATCGAATTAACTCGAAGGGAACGTTAGCGTCGTCAGTAGCGGTGCGAAGAAATTCAAAGTACCAACCTCCCGGTCATGTCGGTCCTGCTGGGGCTATTTAAAAAAAAAATAAATATAAATCGTGACGCTCGACCGTATTACGTCGAAATATAACGAATTCACTAAAAAATACCGGTACTTCGTTAGGCTTTCTAACGAATTAACTCGCAAAAACCGTTCGAAATTGAAAGTTTTGCTAGCTCTCCAGGGACGAAATAAACGTTTAACCCCTATGCAATATTGAATTACACATCGATATATGTAGCAATATTCCTACCTCATAACGGTTGTTAACGAATTAACGCGCAGGGAACGTTATCGTCGTTCGTACCGGTGCGAAGAAATTCAAAGTCCCAATCTCCCGGTCATGTCGGTCCGACCGCGGCAATTTAAAAAAACATAAAAAAAATCGTTACGTTCGACCGGTATTACGTCGAAATATAATGATTTCACAAAAAATACCGCGACCTCGTAACGCTTATTAACGAATAAACTCGAAAAATCCGTTCGAAATTGAAAGTTACGCTTGCTCTCCAGGGACCAAGTTAACGTTTAATCCCTATTTAATGTTGAATTAACCATCGAAATATGTAAAAATATTCCTACCTCATTACGCTTTTTATCGAATTAACTCGAAAGGGAATGTTAGCGTCGTTATTAGCGGTGCGAAGAAATTCAAAGACCCAACCTCCCGGTCATGTCGGTCCGGCCGCGGCTATTTAAAAAAAAGGAAATAAAAAGAAATCATTACGTTCGAGCGCATTACGTCGAACTATAACGATTTCACAAAAAAATACCGCGACCACGTAACGCTTGTTAACGAATTAACTCGAAAAAGCCGTTCGAAATTGAAAGTTTTGCTAGCTCTCCAGGGACGAAATAAACGTTTAATCCCTATGCAATATTGAATTAAACATCGATATATGTAGAAATATTCCTACGTCGTAACGCTTTTTATCGAATTAACTCCAAGGGAACGTTCGAAATTGAAATTTTATTCTAGCTCTCCAGGAACGAATTAAACGTTTAATCTCTATATAATATTGAATTATACATCGAGATATGTAAAAATATTACTACCTCATAGCGCTTTTTATCGAATTGAATCGAAGGGAACGGTAGCGTCGTCAGTAGCTGCGCTCAGAAATTCAAAGTCCCAATCTCCCGGTCATGTCGGTCCGGATGCGGTTATTTAAAAATAACGTAAAAAATATCGTTACGTTCGACCGCATTACGTCGAACTATAAAGATTTCACAAAAAATACCGCGACCTCGAAACGCTAGTTAACGAATTAACTCGGAAAAACCGTTCGAAATTGAAACTTTTGCTTGCTCTCCAGGGACCAAATAAACGGTTAATCCCTATGTAATATTGAATTATACATCGAGCTATGTAAAAATATTCCTACCTCATAACGGTTGTTAACGAATTAACTCGCAGGGAAACTTAGCGTCGTTCGTAGCGGTGCAAAGAAATACGAAGTCCCAACGTCCCGGGCATATAGGTACGGCGGGGGCTACTAAAAAAAAAAAAAAAATGATAATAAACCGCTACGATCGACCGTATTACGTCGAAATGTAACGATTTCACAAAAAATACCGGTACCTCGTAACGCTTTCTGACTAATTGACTCGAGGGGAACGTTCGAAATTGAAATTTTGTTCTAGCTCTCCAGGGTAGAAATAAGTGTTTCATCTCTATGTAATATTGTATTATACATCGATTTATGTAAAAATATGTATACCTCATAACGCTCTTTATCGAATTAAATCGAAGGGAACGTTAGCGTCGTTAGTAGCGGTGCGAAGAAATTCAAAGACCCAAACTCCCGGTCATGTCGGTCCTGCGGGGGCTATTTAAAAAAAAATAAATATAAATCGTTACGTTCGATCGTATTACGTCGAAATATAATGATTTCACAAATAATACAGCGACCTCGTAACGCTTCTTAACGAATTAACTCGAAAAAACCGTTCGAAATTGAAAGTTTTGCTTGCTCTCCACGGACCAAGTAAACGGTTAATCCCTGTGCAATATTGAATTATACATCGAGATATGTAAAAATAGTCCTACCTCATAACGGTTGTTAACGAATTAACTCGGAGGGAACGTTAGCGTCGTCAGTAGCGGTGCGAAGAAATTCAAAGACCCAACCTCCCGGTCATGTCGGTCCTGCGGGGGCTATTTAAAAAAAAGAAAATTAAAACAAATCATTACGATCCACCGTATTACGTCGAAATATGACGATTTCACAAATGATACCGGTACCTCGTAACGCTTTTGAACGAATTAACTCGAAGGGAACGTTCGAAATTGAAATTTTTTTCTAGGTCTCAAGGGACGAAATAAACGTTTAATCCCTATGTCATATTGAAGTATACATCGATTTATGTAAAAATATGCCTACCTCATAACGCTTTACATCGAATTAACTCGAAGGGAACGTTAGCGCCTTCAGTAGCAGTGCGAAGAAATGCAAAGTCCCAAACTCCCGGTCATGTCGGTCCTGCGGGGGCTATTTAAAAAAAAAATAAAAATAAATCATTACGATCCACCGTATTACGTCGAAATATGACGATTTCACAAAAGATACCGGTACCTCGTAACGCTTTCTGACGAATTGACTCGAAAGGAACGTTCGAAATTGAAAGTTTGCTAGCTCTCCAGGGACGAAATACACGTTTAATCCCTATGCAATATTGAATTACACATCGATATATGCAGAAATATTCTTACGTCGTAAAGCTTTTTAACGAATTAACTCGAAGGGAACGTTCGAAATTGAAATATTTTTCTAGCTCCCCAGGGACGAAATAAACGTTTAATATCTATGTGATATTGAATTATACATCGATTTATGTAAAAATATGCCTACCTCATAACGCGTTTTATCGAATTAAATCGAAGGGAACGTTAGCGTCGTTCGTAGCGGCGCGAAGAATTTCAAAGACCCAAGCTCACGGTCATGTCGGTCCGGCGGGGGCTATTAAAAAAAAAATAATAAGAAAAAATCCTTACGATCCACCGTCTTACGTCGAACTATAAAGATTTCACAAAAAAATACCGCGACCACGTAACGCTTGTTAATGAGTTAACTCGAAAAGACCGTTCGAAATTGAAAGATTTGCTTGCTCTCCAGGGACCAAATAAACGTTTAATCCCTATGCAATATTGAATTACTCATCTATGTATGTAGAAATATTACTACGTCGTAACGCTTTTTAACGAATTAACTCGAAGGGAACGTTCGAAATTGAAATTTTGTTCTAGCTCTTCAGGGTAGAAATAAGTGTTAGTTTCTATGTAATATTGAATTATACATCGATTTATGTAAAAATATGCCTACCTCATAACGCTTTTTATCGAATTAACTCGAAGGGAACGTTAGCGTCGTTAGTAGCGGTGCGAAGAAATTCAAAGACCCAACCACCCGGTCATGTCGGTACTGCGGGGGCTATTTAAAAAAAAATAAGTATAAATCGTGACGCACGACCGTATTATGTCGAAATATAACTATTTCACAAAAAATAACGGTACCTCGTAACGCTTTCTGACGAACTGACTCGAAGGGAACGTTCGAAATTGAAATTTTGTTCTAGCTGTCCAGGGTAGAAATAAGTGTTTAATCTCTATGGAATATTGAATTCTACATCGATTTATGTAGAAATATGCCTACCTCATATCGCTTTTTATCGAATTAACTCGAAGGGAACGTTAGCGTCGTTAGTAGCGGTGCGAAGAAATTCAAAGACCCAACCTCCCGGTCATGTCGGTCCTGCGGGGGCTATTTAAAAAAAAATAAACATAAATCGTTACGCTCGACCGTATTACGTCGAAATATAATGATTTCACAAAAAATACCGGTACATCGTAACGCTTTCTGACGAATTGACACGAAGGGAACGTTCGAAATTGAAAGTTTTGCTAGCTCTCCAGGGACGAAATGAACGTTTAATCCCTATGCAATGTTGAATTACACATCGATATATGTAGAAATATTCCTACGTCGTAACGCTTTTTAACGAATTAATTCGAAGGGAACGTTCGAAATTCTAATTTTTTTCTAGCTCTCCAGGGACGAAATAAATGTTTAATCTCTATGTAATACTGAAGTATACATCGATTTATGTAAAAATATGATTACCTCATAACCCCCTTTATCGATTTAACTCGGAGGGAACGTTAGCGTCGTCAGTAGCGGTGCGTAGAAATTCAAAGTAGCAACCTCCCGGTCATGTCGGTCCTGCTGGGGTTATTTAAAGAAAAAATAAAAAAAAATCGTTACCTTTGACCGTATTACGTCGAAATATAACGATTTCGCAAAAAATACCGCGACATCGTAACGCTTGGTAACGAATTAACTCGAAAAAACAGTTCGAAATTGAAAGTTTTGCTTGCTCTCCTGGGACCAAATAAACGTTTAATCCCTATGTAATATTGAATTATACATCGAGATATGTAAAAATACACCTACCTCATAAGGCTTTTTATCGAATTAACTCGCAGGGAACCTTAGCGTCGTTCGTAGCGGTGCGAAGAAATACAAAGTCCCAACGTCCCGGTCAAATAGGTACGGCGGGGGCTATTTAAAAAATAAAAATAAAAATAAATCGTTATGATCGACCGTATTACATCGAAATATAACGATTTCACAAAAAATGCCGGTGCATCATAAAGCTTTCTAACGAATTAACTCGCAAAAACCGTTCGAAATTAAAATTTTGTTCTAGCTGTCCAGGGTAGAAATAAGTGTTTAATCTCTATGTAATATTGAATAGTAAATCGAGATATGTAGAAATATTCCTACCTCATAACGGTTGTTATCGAATTAAAGCAAAGAGAACGGTAGCGTCGTCAGTAGCTGCGCGAAGAAACTCAAAGGCCCAATCTCCCGATCATGTCGGTCCTGCGGGGGCTATTTAAAAAAAAAAAATAAATATAAATCCTAACGCTCGACCGTATTACGTCGAAATATAACGATTTCACAAAAAATGCCGTTACATCGTAACGCTTTCTAACGAATTTACTCGTAAAAACCGTTCGAAATTGAAATTTTGTTCTAGCTCTTCAGGGTAGAAATAAGTGTTTAATCTCTATGTAATATTGAATTATACATCGATTTATGTAAAAATATGCCTACCTCATAACGCTCTTTATCGAATTAACTCGAAGGGAACGATAACGTCGTTAGTAGCTGGGCGAAGAAATTCAAAGTCCCAACCTCCCGGTCATGGCGGTCCTGCGGGGCTATTTAAGAAAAAACACAAAAAATCGTTACGGTCGACCGTATTACGTCGAAATATAACGATTTCACAAAAAATACCGCGACATCGTAACGCTTGGTAAAGAATTAACTCGAAAAAACCGTTCGAAATTGAAAGTTTTGCTTGCTCTCCAGGGACCAAATAAACGTTTAATCCCTATGTAATATTGAATTATACATCGAGAGATGTAAAAATATTCCTACCTCATAAGGCTTTTTATCGAATTAACTCGCAGGGAACCTTAGCGTCGTTCGTAGCGGTGCGAAGAAATACAAAGTCCCAACGTCCCGGTAATATCGGTACGGCGGGGGCTATTTAAAAAAAAAAAATGAAAATAAATCGTTGTGATCGACCGTATTGCGTCGTAATATAACGATTTCACAAGAAATACCGGTACCTCGTAACGCTTTCTGAAGAATTGACTCGAACGGAACGTTCGAAATTGAAAGTTTTGCTTGCTCTCCAGGGACGAAATAAACGTTTAATCCCTATGCAATATTGAATTACACATCGATATATGTAGAAATATTACTACGTCGAATCGCTTTTTAACGAATTAACTCGAAGGGAACGTTCGATATTGAAATTTTCTTCTAGCTCTCCAGGGACGAAATAAACGTTTAATCTCTATGTAATATTGAAGTATACATCGATTTATGTAAAAATATGCCCACCTCATAAAGCTTCTTATCGAATTAACTCGAAGGGAACGTTAACGTCGTTAGTAGCCGTGCGAAGAAATTCAAAGTCCCAATCTCCCGGTCATGTCGGTCCGGCCGCGGCTATTTAAAACAAACATTAAAATATCGTTACGTTCGACCGTATTTCGTCGAACTATAAAGATCTCACAAAAAATACCGGTACCTCGTAACGCTTTCTGATGAATTGTCTCGAAGGGAACGTTCGAAATTGAAATTTTGTTCTAGCTCTCCAGGGTAGAAATAAGTGTTTAATCTCTATGTAATATTGAATTATACATCGATTTATGTAAATATATGCCTACATCATAACGCTATTTATCGAATTAACTCGAAGGGAACGCTCGAAATTGAAAAATTTTTCTAGCTCTCCAGGGACGCGATAAACGTTTAATATCTATGTAATATTGAAGAATAAATCGATTTATGTAAAAATATGCCTACCTCATAACGCTCTCAATCGAATTAACTCGAAGGGAACGTTAGCGTCGTTCGTAGCGGTGCGAAGAAATACAAAGTCCCAACGTCCCGGTCATATCGGTACAGCGGGGGCTATTTAAAAAAGAAGAAATAAAAATAAATCGTTACGATCGACCGTATTACGTCCAAATATAATGACTTCACAAAAAATACCGGTACATCGTAACGCTTTCTAACGAATTAACTCGATAAAACCGTTCGAAATTGAAATTTTGTTCTAGCTCTTCAGGGTAGAAATAAGTGTTTAATCTCTATGTAATATTGAATTATACATCGATTTATGTAAAAATATGCCTACCTCATAGCGCTCTTTATCGAATTAACTCGAAGGGAACGATAACGTCGTTAGTAGCTGGGCGAAGAAATTCAAAGTCCCAACCTCCCGGTCATGTCGGTCCTGCGGGGCTATTTAAGAAAAAACACAAAAAATCGTTACGGTCGACCGTATTACGTCGAACAATAAAGATTTCACAAAAAATACAGCGACCTCGTTACGCTTCTTAACGAATTAACTCGAAAAAACCGTTCGAAATTGAAAGTTTTGCTTGCTCTCCAGGGACCAAATAAACGTTTAATCCCTATGTAACATTGAATTATACATCGAGATATGTAAAAATATTCCTACCTCATAACGGTTGTTAACGAATTAACTCGAAGGGAACGTTAGCGTCGTTCGTAGCGGTGCGAAGAAATACAAAGTCCCAACGTCCCGGTCATATAGGTACGGCGGGGGCTATTTAAAAAAAAACTAAAAATAAATCGCTACGATCGACCGTATTACGTCGAAATATAATGATTTCACAAAAAATACCGGTACCTCGTAACGCTTTCTGACTAATTGACTCGACGGGAACGTTCGAAATTGAAATTTTGTTCTAGCTCTGCAGGGTAGAAATAAGTGATTAATCTCTATGTAATATTGAATTATACATCGATTTATGTCAAAATATGACTACCTCATAACGCTTTTTATCGAATTAACTCGAAGGGAATGTCAGCGTCGTTAGTAGCGGTGCGAAGAAATTCAAAGACCCAACCTCCCGGCCATGTCGATCCTGCGGGGGCTATTTAAAAAAAGACAATAAATATAAATCATTACGCTCGACCGAATTACGTCGAAATATAACGATTTCACAAAAAATACCGGTACATCGTAACGCTTTCTAACGAATTAACTCGAAAAAACCGTTCGAAATTGAAAGTTTTGCTTGCTCTCCGGGGACCAAATAAACGTTTAATCCCTATGTGATATTAAATTATACATGGAGATATGTAAAAATATTCCTACCTCATAACGCTTTATATCTAATTAACTCGAAGGGAACGTTAGCGTCGTCAGTAGCGGTGCGAAGAAATGCAAAGTCCCAACCTCCCGGTCATGTCGGTCCTGCTTGGGCTATTTAAAAAAAGAAAATTAAAAGAAATCATTACGTTCGAGCGTATTACGTCGAACTATAACGAATTTCACAAGAAATACCGCGACCACGTAACGCTTGTTAACGAATTAACTCGAAGGGAACGTTCGAAATTGAAATATTTTTCTAGTTCCCCAGGGACGAATAAACGTTTAATATCTATGTGATATTGAATTATACATCGATTTATGTAAAAATATGCCTACCTCATAACGCTTTTTTACGAATTAAGTCGAAGGGAACGTTAGCGGCGTCAGTAGCAGCGCGAACAAATTCAAAGTCCCAATCTCCCGGTCATGTCGGTCCGGCCGCGGCTATTTAATAGAAAATTAAAAAAAAATTGTTGCGTTCGACCGTATTACGTCGAAATATAATGATTTCACAAAAAAGACGGGTACATCGTAACGCTATCTAACGAATTGACTCGCCAAAACCGTTGAAATTGAAAGTTTTGCCTGCTCTCCAGGGACCAAATAAACGTTTAATCCCTACGTAATATTGAAATATACATCGAGATATGTAAAATATTCCTACCTCATAACGGTTGATAACGAATTAACTCGCAGCGAACCTTAGCGTCGTTCGTAGCGGTGCGAAGAAATACAAAGTCCCAACGTTCCGGTCATATAGGTACGGCGGGGGCTATGTAAAAGAAACTAAAAATAAATCGTTACGATAGACCGTATTACGTCGAACGACAACGATTTCGCAAAAAAATACCGGTACATCGTAACGGTTTCTAACGAATTAACTCGAAAAAACCGTTCGAAATTGAAAGTTTTGCCTGCTCTCCGGGGACCAAATAAACGTTTAATCCCTACGTAATATTGAATTATACATCGATTTATGTAAAAATATGCCTACCTCATAACGCTGTTTATCGAATTAACTCGAAGGGAACGTTAGCGTCGTTAGTAGCGGTGCGAAGAAATTCAAAGACTCAACCTCCCGGTCATGTCGGCCCTGCGGGGGCTATTTAAAAAAAAAATAAATATAAATCGTGACGCTCGACCGTGTTACGTCGAAATATAATGATTTCACAAAAAATACGGCGACATCGTAACGCTTTTTAAAGAATTAACTTGAAAAAGCCGTTCGAAATTGAAAGTTTTGCTTGCTCTCCAGGGACCAAATAAACGGTTAATCCCTATGTAATATTGAATTATACATCGAGATATGTAAAAATATTCCTACGTCGTAAGGCTTTTTAACGAATTAAATCGCAGGGAACCTTAGCGTCGTTCGTAGCGGTGCGAAGAAATACAAAGCCCCAACCTCCCGGTCATGTCGGTCCTGCGGGGGCTGTTTAAAAAAAAAAATAAAAATAAATCGTTACGATCCATCGTATTACGTCGAAATATAACGATTTCACAAAAAATACCGGTACCTCGTAACGCTTTCTGACGAATTGACTCGAAGGGAACGTTCGAAATTGAAACTTTATTCTAGCTCTCCAGGGACGAAGCAAACGTTTAATCTCTATGCAATATTGAATTACACATCGATATATGTAGAAATATTCTTACGTCTTAACGCTTTTTAACGAATTAACTCGAAGGGAACGTTCGAAATTGAAATTTTTTTCTAGCTCTCCAGGGACGAAATAAACGTTTAATCTCTATGTAATATTGAGGTATACATCGATTTATGTAAAAATATGCCCACCTCATATCGCTTTTTATCGAATCAGATCGAAGAGAACTGTGGCGTCGTTAGTAGCGGTGCGAAGAAATTCAAAGTCACAATCTCCCGGTCATGTCGGTCCTGCGGGGGCTATTTAAAAAAAAAATATAAGTAAATCGTTACGATCCACCGTATTACGTCGAAATATAACGACTTCACAAAAAATACCGGTACATCGTAACGCTTTCTAACGAATTGACTCGAGGGTTACCTTCGAAATTGAAATTTTGTTCTAGCTCTCCAGTGTAGAAATAAGTGTTTAATCTCTATGTAATATTGAAGTATTCATTGACTTAAGTAAAAAAAATGCCCACCTCATAAAGCTTTTTATCGAATTAACTCGAAGAGAACGTTAGCGTCGTCAGTAGCGGTGCGAAGAAATTCAAAGTACCAACCTCCCGGTCATGTCGGTCCTGCTGGGGCTATTTAAATAAAAGAAAATAAAAAGAAATCATTACGTTCGAGCGTATTACGTCGAAATATAACGATTTCACAAAAAATACCGGTACCTCGTAACTCTATCAGACGAATAAATGAAGGGAACGTTGGAAATTGAAATTTTTTTCTGGCTATCCAGGGACGAAATAAACGGTTAATCTCTACGTAATATAGAAGTATACGTTGATTTGTGTAAAAATATGCCCACCTGATAACATTTTTCATCGAATTAAACCGAAGAGAACGGTAGCTTCGTCAGTAACTGCGCGGAGAAATTCAATGTCCCAATCTCACGGTCATGTCGGTCCGGCCGCGACTATTAAAAAAAAACATAAAAAAAATCGTTACGTTCGATGGTATTACGTTGAACTATAAAGATTTCACAAAAAATACCGCGACCACGTAACGCTTGTTAACGGATTAACTCGAAAAAACCGTTCGAAATTGAAAGTTTTGCTTGCCCTCCAGGGACCAAAGAAACGTTTAATCCATATGTAATACTGAATTATACATCGAGATATGTAAAAATATTCCCACCTCATAACGGTTGTTAACGAATTAACTCGCAGGCAACCTTAGCGTCGTTCGTAGAGGTGCGAAGAAATTCAAAGTCCCAACCTCCCGGTCATGTCGGTCCTGCTGGGGCTATTTAAAAAAAACATTTAAAAAATCGTTACGTTCGACCGTATTACGTCGAACTATAAAGATTTCACAAAAAATGCCGGTACCTCGTAACGCTTTCTGACGAACTGACTCGAAGGGATCGTTCGAAATTGAAATTTTGTTCTAGCTCTCCAGGGTAGAAGTAAGTGTTTAATCTCTATATAATATTGAATTATACACCGATTTATGTAAAAATATTCCTACCTCATAACGGTTGTTAACGAATTAACTCGCAGGAAACCTTAGCGTCGTTCGTAGCGCTGCGAAGAAATGCAAAGTCACAATCTCCCGGTCATGTCGGTCCTGCGGGGGCTATTTAAAAAAAAAATATAAGTAAATCGTTACGATCCACCGTATTACGTCGAAATATAACGACTTCACAAAAAATACCGGTACATCGTAACGCTTTCTAACGAATTGACTCGAGGGTTACCTTCGAAATTGAAATTTTGTTCTAGCTCTCCAGTGTAGAAATAAGTGTTTAATCTCTATGTAATATTGAAGTATTCATTGACTTAAGTAAAAAAAATGCCCACCTCATAAAGCTTTTTATCGAATTAACTCGAAGAGAACGTTAGCGTCGTCAGTAGCGGTGCGAAGAAATTCAAAGTACCAACCTCCCGGTCATGTCGGTCCTGCTGGGGCTATTTAAATAAAAGAAAATAAAAAGAAATCATTACGTTCGAGCGTATTACGTCGAAATATAACGATTTCACAAAAAATACCGGTACCTCGTAACTCTATCAGACGAATAAATGAAGGGAACGTTGGAAATTGAAATTCTTTTCTGGCTATCCAGGGACGAAATAAACGGTTAATCTCTACGTAATATAGAAGTATACGTTGATTTGTGTAAAAATATGCCCACCTGATAACATTTTTCATCGAATTAAACCGAAGAGAACGGTAGCTTCGTCAGTAACTGCGCGGAGAAATTCAATGTCCCAATCTCACGGTCATGTCGGTCCGGCCGCGACTATTAAAAAAAAACATAAAAAAAATCGTTACGTTCGATGGTATTACGTTGAACTATAAAGATTTCACAAAAAATACCGCGACCACGTAACGCTTGTTAACGGATTAACTCGAAAAAACCGTTCGAAATTGAAAGTTTTGCTTGCCCTCCAGGGACCAAAGAAACGTTTAATCCATATGTAATACTGAATTATACATCGAGATATGTAAAAATATTCCCACCTCATAACGGTTGTTAACGAATTAACTCGCAGGCAACCTTAGCGTCGTTCGTAGAGGTGCGAAGAAATTCAAAGTCCCAACCTCCCGGTCATGTCGGTCCTGCTGGGGCTATTTAAAAAAAACATTTAAAAAATCGTTACGTTCGACCGTATTACGTCGAACTATAAAGATTTCACAAAAAATGCCGGTACCTCGTAACGCTTTCTGACGAACTGACTCGAAGGGATCGTTCGAAATTGAAATTTTGTTCTAGCTCTCCAGGGTAGAAGTAAGTGTTTAATCTCTATATAATATTGAATTATACACCGATTTATGTAAAAATATTCCTACCTCATAACGGTTGTTAACGAATTAACTCGCAGGAAACCTTAGCGTCGTCAGTAGCTGCGCGAAGAAATTCAAAGTCCCAATCACCCGGTCATGTCGTTCCGGCCGCGGCTGTTTAAGAAAAAACATAAAAAAATCGTTACCGTCGACCGTATTATGTCGAGCTATAAAGATTTCACAAAAAATACCGCGACCTCGTAACGCTTGTTAACGAATTTACTCGAAGGGAACGTTCGAAATTGAAATATTTTTCTAGTTCCCCAGGGACGAATAAACGTTTAATATCTATGTGATATTGAATTATACATCGATTTATGTAAAAATATGCCTACCTCATAACGCTTTTTTACGAATTAAGTCGAAGGGAACGTTAGCGGCGTCAGTAGCAGCGCGAACAAATTCAAAGTCCCAATCTCCCGGTCATGTCGGTCCGGCCGCGGCTATTTAATAGAAAATTAAAAAAAAATTGTTGCGTTCGACCGTATTACGTCGAAATATAATGATTTCACAAAAAAGACGGGTACATCGTAACGCTATCTAACGAATTGACTCGCCAAAACCGTTGAAATTGAAAGTTTTGCCTGCTCTCCAGGGACCAAATAAACGTTTAATCCCTACGTAATATTGAAATATACATCGAGATATGTAAAATATTCCTACCTCATAACGGTTGATAACGAATTAACTCGCAGCGAACCTTAGCGTCGTTCGTAGCGGTGCGAAGAAATACAAAGTCCCAACGTTCCGGTCATATAGGTACGGCGGGGGCTATGTAAAAGAAACTAAAAATAAATCGTTACGATAGACCGTATTACGTCGAACGACAACGATTTCGCAAAAAAATACCGGTACATCGTAACGGTTTCTAACGAATTAACTCGAAAAAACCGTTCGAAATTGAAAGTTTTGCCTGCTCTCCGGGGACCAAATAAACGTTTAATCCCTACGTAATATTGAATTATACATCGATTTATGTAAAAATATGCCTACCTCATAACGCTGTTTATCGAATTAACTCGAAGGGAACGTTAGCGTCGTTAGTAGCGGTGCGAAGAAATTCAAAGACTCAACCTCCCGGTCATGTCGGCCCTGCGGGGGCTATTTAAAAAAAAAATAAATATAAATCGTGACGCTCGACCGTGTTACGTCGAAATATAATGATTTCACAAAAAATACGGCGACATCGTAACGCTTTTTAAAGAATTAACTTGAAAAAGCCGTTCGAAATTGAAAGTTTTGCTTGCTCTCCAGGGACCAAATAAACGGTTAATCCCTATGTAATATTGAATTATACATCGAGATATGTAAAAATATTCCTACGTCGTAAGGCTTTTTAACGAATTAAATCGCAGGGAACCTTAGCGTCGTTCGTAGCGGTGCGAAGAAATACAAAGCCCCAACCTCCCGGTCATGTCGGTCCTGCGGGGGCTGTTTAAAAAAAAAAATAAAAATAAATCGTTACGATCCATCGTATTACGTCGAAATATAACGATTTCACAAAAAATACCGGTACCTCGTAACGCTTTCTGACGAATTGACTCGAAGGGAACGTTCGAAATTGAAACTTTATTCTAGCTCTCCAGGGACGAAGCAAACGTTTAATCTCTATGCAATATTGAATTACACATCGATATATGTAGAAATATTCTTACGTCTTAACGCTTTTTAACGAATTAACTCGAAGGGAACGTTCGAAATTGAAATTTTTTTCTAGCTCTCCAGGGACGAAATAAACGTTTAATCTCTATGTAATATTGAGGTATACATCGATTTATGTAAAAATATGCCCACCTCATATCGCTTTTTATCGAATCAGATCGAAGAGAACTGTGGCGTCGTTAGTAGCGGTGCGAAGAAATTCAAAGTCACAACCTCCCGGTCATGTCGGTCCTGCGGGGGCTATTTAAAAAAAAAATAAAAATAAATCGTTACGATCCATCGTATTACGTCGAAATATAACGATTTCACAAAAAATACCGGTACATCGTAACGCTTTCTAACGAATTGACTCGAGGGTTACCTTCGAAATTGAAATTTTGTTCTAGCTCTCCAGTGTAGAAATAAGTGTTTAATCTCTATGTAATATTGAAGTATTCATTGACTTATGTAAAAAAAATGCCCACCTCATAAAGCTTTTTATCGAATTAACTCGAAGAGAACGTTAGCGTCGTCAGTAGCGGTGCGAAGAAATTCAAAGTACCAACCTCCCGGTCATGTCGGTCCTGCTGGGGCGATTTAAAAAAAAATAAATAAAAATCGTTACGTTCGACCGTTTTACGTCGAAATATAATGACTTCACAAAAAATATCTGTACATTGTAACGCTTTCTAATGAATGAACTCGCAAAAACCGTTCGAAATTGAAAGTTTTTCTAGCTCTCCAGGGACGAAATAAACGTTTAATCTCTACGTAGTATGGAAGTATACATCGATTTATGTAAAAATATGCCCACCTGATAGCGCTTTTTATCGAATTAAATCGAAGAGAACGGTAGCGTCGTCAGTAGCTGCGCGAAGAAATTCAAAGCCCCAATCTCCCGGTCATGTCGGTCCGGCCGCGGCTATTTAATAGAAAATAAAAAAAATCGTTACGTTCGACCGTATTACGTCGAAATATAATGATTTCACAAAAAAGACGGGTACATCGTAACGCTATCTAACGAATTGACTCGCCAAAACCGTTGAAGTTGAAAGTTTTGCCTGCTCTCCAGGGACCAAATAAACGTTTAATCCCTACGTAATATTGAAATATACATCGAGATATGTAAAATATTCCTACCTCATAACGGTTGTTAACGAATTAACTCGCAGCGAACCTTAGCGTCGTTCGTAGCGGTGCGAAGAAATACAAAGTCCCAACGTTCCGGTCATATAGGTACGGCGGCGGCTATGTAAAAAAAACTAAAAATAAATCGTTACGATAGACCGTATTACGTCGAACGACAACGATTTCGCAAAAAAATACCGGTACATCGTAACGGTTTCTAACGAATTAACTCGAAAAAACCGTTTGAAATTGAAAGTTTTGCTTGCTCTCCACGGACCAAATAAACGGTTAATCCCTATGTACTATTGAATTATACATCGAGATATGTAAAAATATTCCTACCTCATAACGCTTTCCATCGAATTAACAGGAAGGGAACGTTAGCGTCGTCAGTAGCGGTGCGAAGAAATGCAAAGTCCCAACCTCCCGGTCATGTCGGTCCTGCTTGGGCTATTTAAAAAAAGAAAATTAAAAGAAATCATTACGTTCGAGCGTATTACGTCGAACTATAACGAATTTCACAAGAAATACCGCGACCACGTAACGCTTGTTAACGAATTAACTCGAAGGGAACGTTCGAAATTGAAATATTTTTCTAGTTCCCCAGGGACGAATAAACGTTTAATATCTATGTGATATTGAATTATACATCGATTTATGTAAAAATATGCCTACCTCATAACGCTTTTTTACGAATAAAGTCGAAGGGAACGTTAGCGGCGTCAGTAGCTGCGCGAAAAAATTCAAAGTCCCAATCTCCCGGTCATGTCGGTCCGGCCGCGGCTATTTAATAGAAAATTAAAAAAAAATTGTTGCGTTCGACCGTATTACGTCGAAATATAATGATTTCACAAAAAAGACGGGTACATCGTAACGCTATCTAACGAATTGACTCGCCAAAACCGTTGAAATTGAAAGTTTTGCCTGCTCTCCAGGGACCAAATAAACGTTTAATCCCTACGTAATATTGAAATATACATCGAGATATGTAAAATATTCCTACCTCATAACGGTTGTTAACGAATTAACTCGCAGCGAACCTTAGCGTCGTTCGTAGCGGTGCGAAGAAATACAAAGTCCCAACGTTCCGGTCATATAGGTACGGCGGGGGCTATGTAAAAAAAACTAAAAATAAATCGTTACGATAGACCGTATTACGTCGAACGACAACGATTTCGCAAAAAAATACCGGTACATCGTAACGGTTTCTAACGAATTAACTCGAAAAAACCGTTCGAAATTGAAAGTTTTGCCTGCTCTCCGGGGACCAAATAAACGTTTAATCCCTACGTAATATTGAATTATACATCGATTTATGTAAAAATATGCCTACCTCATAACGCTGTTTATCGAATTAACTCGAAGGGAACGTTAGCGTCGTTAGTAGCGGTGCGAAGAAATTCAAAGACTCAACCTCCCGGTCATGTCGGCCCTGCGGGGGCTATTTAAAAAAAAAATAAATATAAATCGTGACGCTCGACCGTGTTACGTCGAAATATAATGATTTCACAAAAAATACGGCGACATCGTAACGCTTTTTAAAGAATTAACTTGAAAAAGCCGTTCGAAATTGAAAGTTTTGCTTGCTCTCCAGGGACCAAATAAACGGTTAATCCCTATGTAATATTGAATTACACATCGAGATATGTAAAAATATTCCTACGTCGTAAGGCTTTTTAACGAATTAAATCGCAGGGAACCTTAGCGTCGTTCGTAGCGGTGCGAAGAAATACAAAGCCCCAACCTCCCGGTCATGTCGGTCCTGCGGGGGCTGTTTAAAAAAAAAAAAATAAAAATAAATCGTTACGATCCATCGTATTACGTCGAAATATAACGATTTCACAAAAAATACCGGTACCTCGTAACGCTTTCTGACGAATTGACTCGAAGGGAACGTTCGAAATTGAAACTTTATTCTAGCTCTCCAGGGACGAAGCAAACGTTTAATCTCTATGCAATATTGAATTACACATCGATATATGTAGAAATATTCTTACGTCTTAACGCTTTTTAACGAATTAACTCGAAGGGAACGTTCGAAATTGAAATTTTTTTCTAGCTCTCCAGGGACGAAATAAACGTTTAATCTCTATGTAATATTGAGGTATACATCGATTTATGTAAAAATATGCCCACCTCATATCGCTTTTTATCGAATCAGATCGAAGAGAACTGTGGCGTCGTTAGTAGCGGTGCGAAGAAATTCAAAGACCCAACCTCCCGGCCATGTCGATCCTGCGGGGGCTATTTAAAAAAAGACAATAAATATAAATCATTACGCTCGACCGAATTACGTCGAAATATAACGATTTCACAAAAAATACCGGTACATCGTAACGCTTTCTAACGAATTAACTCGCAAAAACCGGTCGAAATGGAAAGTTTTGCTACCTCTCCAGGGACGAAATAAACGTTTAATCCCTATGCAATATTGAATTATACATCGATATATTTAGAAATATTCCTACGTCGTATCGCTTTTTAACGAATTAACTCGAAGGGAACGTTCGAAACTGATATTTTGTTCTAGCTCTCCAGGGTAGAAATAAGAGTTTAATCTCTATGTTATATTGAATTATACATCGATTTATGTAAAAATATGCCTACCTCATAACGCTGTTTATCGAATTAACTCGAAGGGAACGTTAGCGTCGTTAGTAGCGGTGCGAAGAAATTCAAAGACTCAACCTCCCGGTCATGTCGGCCCTGCGGGGGCTATTTAAAAAAAAATAAATATAAATCGTGACGCTCGGCCGTGTTACGTCGAAATATAACGATTTCACAAAAAAATACGGCGACATCGTAACGCTTTTTAAAGAATTAACTCGAAAAAGCCGTTCGAAATTGAAAGTTTTGCTTGCTCTCCAGGGACCAAATAAACGGTTAATCCCTATGTAATATTGAATTATACAACGAGATATGTAAAAATATTCCTACGTCGTAACGCTTTTTAACGAATTAAATCGCAGGGAACCTTAGCGTCGTTCGTAGCGGTGCGAAGAAATACAAATCCCCAACCTCCCGGTCATGTCGGTCCTGCGAGGGCTATTTAAAAAAAAAAAAATAAAAATAAATCGTTACGATCCATCGTATTACGTCGAAATATAACGATTTCACAAAAAATACCGGTACCTCGTAACGCTTTCTGACGAATTGACTCGAAGGGAACGTTCGAAATTGAGACTTTATTCTAGCTCTCCAGGGACGAAGCAAACGTTTAATCTCTATGTAATATTGAATTCTACATCGATTTATGTAAAAATATGCCTACCTCATAACGCTGTTTATCGAATTAACTCGAAGGGAACGTTAGCGTCGTTAGTAGCGGTGCGAAGAAATTCAAAGACTCAACCTCCCGGTCATGTCGGCCCTGCGGGGGCTATTTAAAAAAAAAATAAATATAAATCGTGACGCTCGACCGTGTTACGTCGAAATATAATGATTTCACAAAAAATACGGCGACATCGTAACGCTTTTTAAAGAATTAACTCGAAAAAGCCGTTCGAAATTGAAAGTTTTGCTTGCTCTCCAGGGACCAAATAAACGGTTAATCCCTATGTAATATTGAATTATACATCGAGATATGTAAAAATATTCCTACGTCGTAAGGCTTTTTAACGAATTAAATCGCAGGGAACCTTAGCGTCGTTCGTAGCGGTGCGAAGAAATACAAAGCCCCAACCTCCCGGTCATGTCGGTCCTGCGGGGGCTGTTTAAAAAAAAAATAAAAATAAATCGTTACGATCCATCGTATTACGTCGAAATATAACGATTTCACAAAAAATACCGGTACCTCGTAACGCTTTCTGACGAATTGACTCGAAGGGAACGTTCGAAATTGAAACTTTAGTCTAGCTCTCCAGGGACGAAGCAAACGTTTAATCTCTATGCAATATTGAATTACACATCGATATATGTAGAAATATTCTTACGTCTTAACGCTTTTTAACGAATTAACTCGAAGGGAACGTTCGAAATTGAAATTTTTTTCTAGCTCTCCAGGGACGAAATAAACGTTTAATCTCTATGTAATATTGAGGTATACATCGATTTATGTAAAAATATGCCCACCTCATATCGCTTTTTATCGAATCAGATCGAAGAGAACTGTGGCGTCGTTAGTAGCGGTGCGAAGAAATTCAAAGTCACAACCTCCCGGTCATGTCGGTCCTGCGGGGGCTATTTAAAAAAAAAATAAAAATAAATCGTTACGATCCATCGTATTACGTCGAAATATAACGATTTCACAAAAAATACCGGTACATCGTAACATTTTTTTTTTTTTTTTTTTTTTATTAGTTCATTGGTTTTTACAATTTGTCCAGTAGGACATTTGGTAAAGTGTTATATCCTGTTGAGTATAAAAAAAAAAAAAAATAAAAATAAATGCAGCATGTGCGTGGCTACCCCCAGCGGGGTGCCATCTTAGGTTATATCTTTATGAGGTCTATTGGGTGCTTCCTTTTTAGTCTTCTTGTAGTGTTTGCTGTGTTGTTTGTTTCCGCTGCTAGCTGGTTCGGGTGTGTTTCCATTCTTTCTTTGTGTTTTTTTGCCGTTTTTATTATCTCTTCCTTGACCGTTGGTATTCCCAGGTCTTTCCTGATGTCCTCGTTTCTGACGTACCATGGGGCGTTTACTATTGTTCTGAGTATTTTTGATTGTAATGTTTCTATTTTTGTTATATGGCTCTTTGCTGCTGTTCCCCATAGTGGAATTCCGTATGTCCATATCGGTTTTATTATTATTTTGTATACTTTTAGTTTATTTTCCATGCTTAGTTTGGATTTTCGGCTTGTTAGCCAGTGCATTTGTCTCCTTGCTGTCTGTATTTTGTTTATTGTTGCTTTGATATGCTGTTTCCATGTGAGGTGTGCATCTATGTGTAGTCCAAGGTATTTGACTTGCTTTGTTTGTGTTATTTGCGTCCCGTTCAGGAAGATGTTTGGTGTTGTCTGTTTTCGCAATGTGAATGTGATGTGGTTGCATTTGTTCGGGTTAGCTTTAATTTGTTTGTCTTTTTGCCACTTTTCTATTTTTGTTACGTGATTTTGTGGTATTGTGGCTGCTGTTTCAGGGTTGGTGTGCCTGACTAGTACGGCTGTGTCGTCCGCAAATGTTAATATTTTGCTATTGGTAGTTGTTGGTATGTTGGCCGTGTATAGTGTGTATAATATAGGTCCTAGGACGCTTCCTTGCGGAACCCCTGCTTTGATGTCTTTGACTTCGGAGTATGCGTCCTTGATTTTTATTGTGAAGGTTCTGTTGGTTAGATATGATTTTACTAATTTGTATATTTGTTCCAGGAATTGTTTTTTAATTGTTTTTAGTAGCCTTTCGTGGTTTATTTTATCGAATGCTTTTTCTATGTCCATGAATAGGGCTGTACAATATTGCTTGTTTTCTATTGCGTGTATTATTTCGTTGACCAGCCTGTGCGTTTGTTCTATGGTGGAGTGTTTGTTTCTGAATCCAAATTGGTGGTCCGGTATTATTTTTCCCTTCTCTATTATTGGTTTTAATCGGGCGTATATTACTTTTTCTAATATTTTGGAGAGCGCAGGTAGCAGTGATATTGGTCTGTATGATGTTGTTTCATGTGGGTCTTTGCCTGGTTTGGGTAACATTATGATTTGTGCTAGTTTCCATGGTTTAGGATAGTATTGGATTCTTAATATTGCATTGAATATTATAGCGATTAGTCGTATCGCTTTTGGTGGAAGGTTTTTCAAGATTTTGCCATTGATTAGATCGATTCCTGGTGCCTTGTTGTTTTTTGTTTTTTCGATTATGTTTCTGATTTCTTGTGCTGTTGTTTTTGGTATGGTGTATTGCTTGTCAGTTGCGGTGCTAGTGGTTGACTCGTCGTCGTCTGTATGTCGATTGTGGTTGCTGTTGTTGATGTTGTGTGGTGTAAATGTGTTGCATAAGTGATTAGAAAACTCTTCGGCTTGCTCTTCGTTGCTTCTTGCCCATGTGTTGTCTTCTTTTCTGATTGCTGGGGCTGGTTTTGTTGTTTTCTTTATTTTTTTTGTGGCTTTCCATAGTGAGTAGTTGTAGTTCTCGTGTGCAGATAGTGATTCTATGAACTTTGTGAATTCGTTGTTGTTGTGTTCTTTTATTTTGTTTTTTATTTCCTTTGCAAGTTTGTTTAGTTGTTTTTTGTTTTCTTTTGTTCTAAGTTTTTGCCATTTTGCTTTCGCTTTCCTTTTTTCTCTAATTTTCTCGAGAATGTCTGGTGGGATTAGTTTTGATTGTCCAACGTTAGGTTCGGGTTTAGTGGTTGCCCGCGCTGCTTCTTGTATGATTTCTGTTATTGTTTTTACTGCTTGCTCAATTTGTTCGGGCGTTTTCAATGGGATGTTGCAGTTGATTTTGCTCTCAATTATTTCTTTGAAGGTTTGCCATTTGGTGGATTTGTTACATAGTGTCTCTGGGGTGTTGTAATGTATTGGCTTATTACTGTATGTAATTATTATAGGTGTATGGTCGGAGCTTAGCTCGAGGCTGGGTGCTATATTTATTTTATTTCTGTTTAGTCCCTTTGTGACTGCAAAATCAAGTAGGTCAGGGGTTTTGCTCAGGTCTGTCGGCCAGTATGTCGGTCTTCCTGTGGATAGTATATTGAGGTTGTTTTTTCTAATGTGTTTTTCCAAGGTTCTACCTCGAGGTGTGATGATTCTTGATCCCCATGTTATGTGCTTTGCGTTGTAGTCTCCTGCTGCGATGTACTTGTCGCCTAATTGTTGGAAGTATTCTTCCCACATTTGTGTTGTTATTTTGTGTCGCGGTGGTGCATATACTGCTGACAGCTGTAGATGGTTGTTGCTGGTTTGCACGGTAACGGTGGTTGCTTGTATATGTTCTTTATTGACTTGACTGTGTAGGTGGTGTTTGATTTCGTTCTTTATTATTATTGCGGTCCCTCCGTGAGCTTTTCCTGAGGGGTGCTTGGTATCGTATATGGTGTAGTACGGTATTTTTATATAGCTTTTTGTTGTGAAGTGCGTTTCTGATACGAGTAGTATGTCTATGTTGTTGTGGTATAAGAATGTTTTAGTTTCTAGGGCCCTTTTTTGTAGGCCGTTAGAGTTCCATGCTGCTATTTTAAGTATATCCGTTATTACTTTTTACTTAGCATGTTTGATAGCAGTTGTAGCATGGCTGTGATTTGTTGGGATTGTTGTATGATTGCTGCGTTTTGTTCTCTTATCAGTTTCGTTATCACTTCGGTGTTTTTGATGGATTGTTTTAGTAGTTCTTTGATTTCTGTGTCTTCGTTGATGTTATTGTTCTGGTTTTGGTTGACTGCGGGTGTTATTTGCTTGGTTGCTTGCGCGTAGCTCCGACCACCAGTGGTAATGATGTTGTTGTGATTGTTATTTATTGTGTGTTGTGTGTTTGTTGGTGTCTCTGTTTCTGCACTGTTTTGTTGAGTGTGTTGGATGTTGATTGTTCTGCTTCGAGGCGGCGGAAATAGTTTTCGTTGAATTATTTTTCTGGCTGGGCATCCTTTGTAACTAGCTGGGTGATTTCCGCTGCAGTTGTAGCACTTTACTTCTTTTATTTTTCCCTTGTATGGGCAGTTAGTTGTTATGTGTTTTTCTGCGCATTTAACACACACCGGGTTTCTATTGCAATAATTTTTTGTGTGCCCATATTGTTGGCACCGCATGCATTGTGGTATGTCTTTTTTGTGTCTTGGTGGTTCAATTGTTATTATTGTATTTAGGATTTGTTTTACTTCGAATATTGACTTGTTGTTTATATTCGGTTCTAGTTCAACTAGGAATAGCGGTAGTGGTTGTTTGGTGTCATATTTTGTGATGTTATTTATTAGTCTTACCTGGTGGCCAAGTTTGGCTAGTTCTTCTTCTATGTATCTTGTATTTGTCCTTGGGTGTAATCCTCTGATTACTACCTTGTAGCTTTTATCGGTTTTTAATTGGTATGTGTGGTATCCGGCGTTTTTATCTTTTAGTATTTTTACTACTTTTCTATAAGTTTCTGGTGTGTTGGTTAGTACTTTTACTTGGTCCAGTGTTAATTGTTTAATTCTATAGTTCTCTTTGCCTGCCGTGGTGTTTAGCAGTTCCAAGAGGGGGTCTATTATTTGCGCGTCAATATATATTGGTGGTGGTTTGGGATTGTGCGTTATTGGTTTATCAGTTTGGTCTGATTCCTTCTCTAGTGGCAGTGCGCTAAAGGAGTTTTGCAGAGGAATTTCTTGTAGCCATTGTTGTCTTTCTGTTCCATTTGTGGTTATTCTTCTTTTTTTTTTTTGCTGGGGGTTACAACCTTCCAATTTTCGTTCTGTTGTGATAGCTCATTGCTGGTGGTGTTTATTTCATCACTCGTTTGTGAGATTTCCATATCTGTCTCATTTGTGACTGTGCATTCGCGAGCTTCAGTAGCTTTGTTTATGGCATATGTTTCGCCGTAATTCGATATCCTGAGTGGTGGTACCCGTTGCATTGCATTTGCTTTCCCCGCTTGTCGCACTTGCGGGGACACTGCTTTGCTCGTCCGATTTCAACGGGAAGTCGTCACTTTTCTTTAACCTCACTGGTCACTAGGGACACATCTGCACTCTTCGGCGGTCGAAAGGGAACTGGGCATCGTAACACTTTCTAACGAATTTACTCGCAAAAACCGGTCGAAACGGAAAGTTTTGCTACCTCTCCAGGGACGAAATAAACGTTTAATCCCTATGCAATATTGAATTATACATCGAGATATGTAAAAATATTCCTACCTCATAACGGTTGTTAACGAATTAACTCGCAGGAAACCTTAGCGTCGTTCGTAGCGCTGCGAAGAAATGCAAAGTCACAATCTCCCGGTCATGTCGGTCCTGCGGGGGCTATTTAAAAAAAAAATATAAGTAAATCGTTACGATCCACCGTATTACGTCGAAATATAACGACTTCACAAAAAATACCGGTACATCGTAACGCTTTCTAACGAATTGACTCGAGGGTTACCTTCGAAATTGAAATTTTGTTCTAGCTCTCCAGTGTAGAAATAAGTGTTTAATCTCTATGTAATATTGAAGTATTCATTGACTTAAGTAAAAAAAATGCCCACCTCATAAAGCTTTTTATCGAATTAACTCGAAGAGAACGTTAGCGTCGTCAGTAGCGGTGCGAAGAAATTCAAAGTACCAACCTCCCGGTCATGTCGGTCCTGCTGGGGCTATTTAAATAAAAGAAAATAAAAAGAAATCATTACGTTCGAGCGTATTACGTCGAAATATAACGATTTCACAAAAAATACCGGTACCTCGTAACTCTATCAGACGAATAAATGAAGGGAACGTTGGAAATTGAAATTTTTTTCTGGCTATCCAGGGACGAAATAAACGGTTAATCTCTACGTAATATAGAAGTATACGTTGATTTGTGTAAAAATATGCCCACCTGATAACATTTTTCATCGAATTAAACCGAAGAGAACGGTAGCTTCGTCAGTAACTGCGCGGAGAAATTCAATGTCCCAATCTCACGGTCATGTCGGTCCGGCCGCGACTATTAAAAAAAAACATAAAAAAAATCGTTACGTTCGATGGTATTACGTTGAACTATAAAGATTTCACAAAAAATACCGCGACCACGTAACGCTTGTTAACGGATTAACTCGAAAAAACCGTTCGAAATTGAAAGTTTTGCTTGCCCTCCAGGGACCAAAGAAACGTTTAATCCATATGTAATACTGAATTATACATCGAGATATGTAAAAATATTCCCACCTCATAACGGTTGTTAACGAATTAACTCGCAGGCAACCTTAGCGTCGTTCGTAGAGGTGCGAAGAAATTCAAAGTCCCAACCTCCCGGTCATGTCGGTCCTGCTGGGGCTATTTAAAAAAAACATTTAAAAAATCGTTACGTTCGACCGTATTACGTCGAACTATAAAGATTTCACAAAAAATGCCGGTACCTCGTAACGCTTTCTGACGAACTGACTCGAAGGGATCGTTCGAAATTGAAATTTTGTTCTAGCTCTCCAGGGTAGAAGTAAGTGTTTAATCTCTATATAATATTGAATTATACACCGATTTATCTAAAAATATTCCTACCTCATAACGGTTGTTAACGAATTAACTCGCAGGAAACCTTAGCGTCGTCAGTAGCTGCGCGAAGAAATTCAAAGTCCCAATCACCCGGTCATGTCGTTCCGGCCGCGGCTGTTTAAGAAAAAACATAAAAAAATCGTTACCGTCGACCGTATTATGTCGAGCTATAAAGATTTCACAAAAAATACCGCGACCTCGTAACGCTTGTTAACGAATTTACTCGAAGGGAACGTTCGAAATTGAAATATTTTTCTAGTTCCCCAGGGACGAATAAACGTTTAATATCTATGTGATATTGAATTATACATCGATTTATGTAAAAATATGCCTACCTCATAACGCTTTTTTACGAATTAAGTCGAAGGGAACGTTAGCGGCGTCACTAGCTGCGCGAACAAATTCAAAGTCCCAATCTCCCGGTCATGTCGGTCCGGCCGCGGCTATTTAATAGAAAATTAAAAAAAAATTGTTGCGTTCGACCGTATTACGTCGAAATATAATGATTTCACAAAAAAGACGGGTACATCGTAACGCTATCTAACGAATTGACTCGCCAAAACCGTTGAAATTGAAAGTTTTGCCTGCTCTCCAGGGACCAAATAAACGTTTAATCCCTACGTAATATTGAAATATACATCGAGATATGTAAAATATTCCTACCTCATAACGGTTGTTAACGAATTAACTCGCAGCGAACCTTAGCGTCGTTCGTAGCGGTGCGAAGAAATACAAAGTCCCAACGTTCCGGTCATATAGGTACGGCGGGGGCTATGTAAAAAAAACTAAAAATAAATCGTTACGATAGACCGTATTACGTCGAACGACAACGATTTCGCAAAAAAATACCGGTACATCGTAACGGTTTCTAACGAATTAACTCGAAAAAACCGTTCGAAATTGAAAGTTTTGCCTGCTCTCCGGGGACCAAATAAACGTTTAATCCCTACGTAATATTGAATTATACATCGATTTATGTAAAAATATGCCTACCTCATAACGCTGTTTATCGAATTAACTCGAAGGGAACGTTAGCGTCGTTAGTAGCGGTGCGAAGAAATTCAAAGACTCAACCTCCCGGTCATGTCGGCCCTGCGGGGGCTATTTAAAAAAAAAAATAAATATAAATCGTGACGCTCGACCGTGTTACGTCGAAATATAATGATTTCACAAAAAATACGGCGACATCGTGACGCTTTTTAAAGAATTAACTCGAAAAAGCCGTTCGAAATTGAAAGTTTTGCTTGCTCTCCAGGGACCAAATAAACGGTTAATCCCTATGTAATATTGAATTATACATCGAGATATGTAAAAATATTCCTATGTCGTAAGGCTTTTTAACGAATTAAATCGCAGGGAACCTTAGCGTCGTTCGTAGCGGTGCGAAGAAATACAAAGCCCCAACCTCCCGGTCATGTCGGTCCTGCGGGGGCTATTTAAAAAAAAAATAAAAATAAATCGTTACGATCCATCGTATTACGTCGAAATATAACGATTTCACAAAAAATACCGGTACCTCGTAACGCTTTCTGACGAATTGACTCGAAGGGAACGTTCGAAATTGAAACTTTATTCTAGCTCTCCAGGGACGAAGCAAACGTTTAATCTCTATGCAATATTGAATTACACATCGATATATGTAGAAATATTCTTACGTCTTAACGCTTTTTAACGAATTAACTCGAAGGGAACGTTCGAAATTGAAATTTTTTTCTAGCTCTCCAGGGACGAAATAAACGTTTAATCTCTATGTAATATTGAGGTATACATCGATTTATGTAAAAACATGCCCACCTCATAACGCTTTTTATCGAATTAACTCGAAGGGAACGTTAGCGTCGTTAGTAGCGGTGCGAAGAAATTCAATGACCCAACCTCCCGGCCATGTCGATCCTGCGGGGGCTATTTAAAAAAAGACAATAAATATAAATCATTACGCTCGACCGAATTACGTCGAAATATAACGATTTCACAAAAAATACCGGTACATCGTAACGCTTTCTAACGAATTAACTCGCAAAAACCGGTCGAAATGGAAAGTTTTGCTACCTCTCCAGGGACGAAATAAACGTTTAATCCCTATGCAATATTGAATTACACATAGATATATTTAGAAATATTCCGACGTCGTAACGCTTTCTAACGAATTAACTCGCAAAAACCGTTCGAAATTGAAAGTTTTTCTAGCTCTCCAGGGACGAAATAAAAGTTTAATCTCTATGTAGTATTGAAGTATACATCGATTTATATAAAATATGCCCACCTGATAACGCTTCTTATCGAATTAAATCGAAGAGAACTGTAGCAACGTCAGTAGCGGTGCGAAGAAATTCAAAGTCCCAATCTCCCGGTCATGTCGGACCGGCGGCGGCCATGTAAAAAGAAGAAAATAAAAAGAAATCATCACGTTCGAGCGTATTACGTCGAACTATAACGATTTCACAAGAAATACCGCGACCTCGTAACGCTTGTTAACGAATTAACTCGAAAAAACCGTTCGAAATTGAAAGTTTTGGAAGCTCTCCAGGGACGAAATACACGTTTAATCCCAATGCAATTTTGAATTACACATCGATATATGTAGAAATATTCCTACGTCGTAAAGCTTTTTAACGATTTAACTCGAAGGGAACGTTCGGAATTGAAATTTTTTTCTAGCACTCCAGGGACGAAATAAACGTTTAATCTCTATGTAATATTGAATTACACATCGATATATGTAGAAATATTCCTACCTCATAACGGTTGTTAACTAATCAACTCGCAGGGAACCTTAGCGTCGTCAGTAGCGGTGCGAAGAAATTTAAAGTACCAAACTCCCGGTCATGTCGGTCCGGCGGCGGCTATTTAAAAAAAAGAAAATAAAAATAAATCATTACGTTCGAGCGTATTACGTCGAAGTATAACGATTTCACAAAAAATACCGGTACCTCGTAACGACTTCAGACGAATTAACTCAAAGGAAACGTTCGAAATTGAAATTGTGTTCTAGCTCTCCGCAGTAGAATTAAGTGTTTAATCTATATGAAATATTGATATATACATCGATTTATGTAAAGATATGCCTACCTCATAACGCTTTTTCTCGAATTAACTCGAAGGGAACGTTAGCGTCGATAGTAGCTGCGCGAAGAAATTCAAAGTCCGAACCTCCCGGTCATGTCGGTCCTGCTGGGGCTATTTAAAAAAAAATAAACATAAATCGTTACGTTCGACCGTATTACGTCGAACTATAAAGATTTCACAAAAAATACCGCGTCCTCGTAACGCTTGTTAACGAATTAACTCGAAAAAACCGTTCGAAATTGAAAGTTTTGGTAGCTCTCCAGGGACGAAATACACGTTTAATCCCTATGCAATATTCAATTACACATCGCTATATGTAGAAATATTCCTACGTCGTAAAGCTTTTTAACGAATTAACTCGCAAAAACCGTTCGAAATTGAAATTTTTTTCTAGCACTCCAGTGACGAAATAAACGTGAATAAATCTCTATGTAATACTGAATTACACATCGATATATGTAGAAATATTCCTACGTCGTAACGCTTGTTAACGAATTAACTCGAAAAAACCGTCCGAAATTGAAAGTTTTGCTTGCTCTCCAGGGACCAAATAAACGTTTAACCCCTATGTAATATTGAATTATACATCGAGATATGTAAAAATATGCCTACCTCATAACGCTTTTTATCGAATTAACTCGAAGGGAACGTTAGCGTCCTTAATAGCGGTGCGAAGAAATTCAAAGTCCCAATATCCCGGTCATATCGATCCTGCTGGAGCTATTTAAAAAAAAATAAATATAAATCGTTACGTTCGACCGTATTACGTCGAAATATAACGATTTCACAAAAAATACCGGTACCTCGTAACGCTTTCTGACGAATTGACTCGAAGGGAACTTTCGAAATTGAAATTCTGCTCTAGCTCTCCAGGGTAGAAATAAGTGTTTAATCTCTACGTAATATTGAATTATACATCGATTTATGTAAAAATATGCCCACCTCATAACTCTTTTTATCGAATTAACTCGAAGGTAACGTTAGCGTCGTTAGTAGCGGTGCGAAGAAATTCAAAGTCCCAATATCCCGGTCATATCGATCCTGCTGGAGCTATTTAAAAAAAAATAAATATAAATCGTTACGTTCGACCGTATTACGTCGAAATATAACGATTTCACAAAAAATACCGGTACCTCGTAACGCTTTCTGACGAATTGACTCGAAGGGAACTTTCGAAATTGAAATTCTGCTCTAGCTCTCCAGGGTAGAAATAAGTGTTTAATCTCTACGTAATATTGAATTATACATCGATTTATGTAAAAATATGCCCACCTCATAACTCTTTTTATCGAATTAACTCGAAGGTAACGTTAGCGTCGTTAGTAGCGGTGCGAAGAAATTCAAAGTACCAATCTCCCGGTGATGTCGGTCCGGCAGCGCCTATTTAAAAAAAAGAAAATAAAGAGAAATCATTACGTTCGAGCGTATTACGTCGAACTATAACGATTTCACAAAAATTACCGGT
Source organism: Bombus hortorum (assembly GCA_905332935.1). Classification (NCBI taxonomy): domain Eukaryota; kingdom Metazoa; phylum Arthropoda; class Insecta; order Hymenoptera; family Apidae; genus Bombus; species Bombus hortorum. Next base: position 7,391,694 of record CAJOSO010000001.1, read on the forward strand.
ACCTCGTAACGCTTTCAGACGAATTAACTCGAAGCGAACGTTCGAAATTGAAATTTTGTTCCAGTACTCCAGGGTAGAAATAAGTGTTTAATCTCTATGTGATATTGAATTATACATCGATTTATGTAAAAATATGCCTACCTCATAACGCTTTTTATCGAATTAACTCGAAGGGAACGTTAGCGTCGTTAGTAGCAGTGCGAAGAAATTCAAAGTCCCAACCTCCCGGTCATGTCGGTCCTGCGGGGGCTAGATAAAAAAAAAAATAAATATAAATCGTAACGCTCGACCGTATTACGTCGATGTATAAAGATTTGACAAAAAATACCGGTACCTCGTAACGCTTTAAGACGAATTAACTCGAAGGGAACGTTCGAAATTGAAACTTTGTTCTAGCTCTCCAGGGTAGAAATAAGTGTTTAATCTCTATGTAATATTGAATTATACATCGATTTATGTAAAAATTTGCCTACCTAATAACGCTTTTTATCGAATTAACTCGAAGGGAACGTTCGAAATTGAAATTTTTTTCTAGCTCTCCAGGGACGAAATAAACGTTCAATATCTATGTAATATTGAAGTATACATTGATATATGTAGAAATATTCCTACGTCGTAACGCTTTTTAACGAATTAACTCGAAGGGAACGTTCGAAATTCAAATTTTGTTCTAGCTGTCCAGGGACGAAATAGACGTTCAATATCTATGTAATATTGAAGTATACATCGATTTATGTAAAAATATTTCTACCTCATAACGCCTTTTATCGAATTAACTCGAAGGGAACTTTAGCGTCGTTAGTAGCTGCGCGAGGAAATTCAAAGTCCCAATCTCCCGGTCATATCGATTCGGCGGCGGCTATTTAAAAAAAAACATGAAAAAAATCGTCACGTTCGACCGTATTACGTCGAACTATAACGATTTCACAAAAAATGCCGGTACCCCGTAACGCTTTCTGACGAACTGACTCGAAGGGAACGTTCGAAATTGAAATTTTGTTCTAGCTGTCCAGGGACGAAATAAACGTTCAATATCTATGTAATATTGAATTATACATCGATTTATGTAAAAATATTCCTACCTCATAACGCTTTTTATCGAATTAACTCGAAGGGAACGTTAGCGTCGTTAGTAGCTGCGTGAAGAAATTCAAAGTCCCAATCTCCCCGTCATATCGATCCGGCCGCGGCTATTTAAAAAAGAAATATAAAGGAATCGTTACGATCGACCGTACTACGTCGAACTATAAAGATGCACAAAAAATACCGCGACATCGTAACGCTTGTTAACGAATTAACTGGAAAAAACCAGTCGAATTTGAAAGTTTTGCTTGCCCTCCAGGGACGCAATAAACGTTTAATCCCTGTGCAATATTGAATTACACTTCGATATGTGTAGAAATATTCCTACGTCGTAACGCTTTTTAACGAATTAAGTCACAGGGAACATTAGCGTCGTTCGTAGCGGTGCGAAGAAATACAGAGTCCCAACCTCCCGGTCATGTCGGTCCTGCGGAGGCCATTTAAAAAAAAATAAATATGAATCGTGAAGATCGACCGTATTACGTCGAACTATAAAGGTTTAGCAAAAAAATACCGCGACCTCGTAACGCTTGTTAACGAATTAACTCGCAAAAACCGTTCGAAATTGAAAGTTTTGCTAGCTTTCCAGGGACGAAATAAAAGGTTAATCCCTATGCACTATTGAATTACACATCGATATATGTAGAAGTATTCCGATGTCGTAACGCCTTCTGACTAATTGACTCGAAGGGAACGTTCGAAATTGAAATTCTGTTCTAGCTCTTCGGGGTAGAAATAAGTGTTTAATCTCTATGTAATTTTGAATTATACATCGATTTATGTAAAAATATGCCTATGTCATAACGCTTTATATCGAATTAACTCGAAGGGAAAGTTAGCGTCGTTAGTAGCGGTGCGAAGAAATTCAAAGTCCCAACCTCCCGGTCATGTCGGTCCTGCTGGGGCTATTTGAAAAAAAATAAACATTAATCGTTACGTTCGAACGTATTACGTCGAACTATAAAGATTTCACAAAAAATACCGGTACATCGTAACGCTTTCTAACGAATTAACTCGCAAAAACCGTTCGAAATTGAAAGTTTTGCTACCTCTCCAGGGACGGAATAAACGATTAATCCCTATGCAATATTGAATTACACATCGATATATGTAGAAATAGTCCTACGTCGTAACGCTTTCAGACGAATTAACTCGAAAAAACAGTTCGAAATTGAAAGTTTCGCTAGCTCTCCAGGGACGAAATAAACGTTAAATCCCTATGTAATATTGAATTATACATCGATATATGTAGAAGTATTCCTACCTCATAACGCTTTATATCGAATTAACTCGAAGGGAACGTTAGCGTCCTTAATAGCGGTGCGAAGACATTCAAAGTCCCAATATCGCGGTCATATCGATCCTGCTGGAGCTATTTAAAAAAAAAATAAATATAAATCGTTACGTTCGACCGTATTACGTCGAAATATAATGATTTCACAAAAAATACCGGTACATCGTAACGCTTTCTAACGAATTAACTCGCAAAAACCGTTCGAAATTGAAAGTTTTTTTACCTCTCCAGGGACTAAACAAACGTTTAATCCCTATGCAAATTTGAATTACACATCGATATATGTAGAAATATGCCCACCTCAGAACGCTTTTTATCGAATTAAATCGAAGAGATCGTTAGCGTCGTTAGTAGCGGTGCGAAGAAATTCAAAGACCCAACCTCCCGGTCATGACGGTCCTGCGGGGGCTATTTAAAAAAAATTAATATAAATCGTGACGCTCGACCGTATTACGTCGAAATATAACGATTTCACAAAAAAATACAAGTACATCGTAAAGCTTTCTAACAAATTAACTCGAAGGGAACGTTCGAAATTGAAAGTTCTGCTTGTCCTCCAGGGACCAAATAAACGTTTTTACCCCTATGTAATATAGAATTATACATCGAGATATGTAAAAATATTCCTACCTCATGACAGTTGTTTACGAATTAACTCGCAGGGAACCTTAGCGTCGTTCGTAGCGGTGCTAAGAAATACAAAGTCCCAACATCCCGGTCAAATAGGTACGGCGGGGGATATTTAAAGACAAAAAAATAAAAATAAATCGATGCGATCGACCGTATTACGTCGAAATATAACTATTTCACAAAAAATGCCGGTACCTCGCAACGCTTTCTGACGAACTGACTCGAAGGGAACGTTCGAAATTGAAATTTTGTTCTAGCTGTCCAGGGACGAAATATACGTTCAATATCTATGTAATATTGAAGTATACATCGATTTATGTAAAAATATTTCTACCTCATAACGCTTTTTATCGAATTAATTCGAAGGGAACGTTAGCGTCGTTAGTAGCTGCGTGAAGAAATTCAAAGTCCCAATCTCCCCGTCATATCGATACGGCCGCGGCTATTTAAAAAAGAAATATAAAGGAATCGTTACGATCGACCGTACTACGTCGAACTATAAAGATGCACAAAAAATACCGCGACATCGTAACGCTTGTTAACGAATTAACTGGAAAAAACCGGTCGAATTTGAAAGTTTTGCTTGCCCTCCAGGGACGCAATAAACGTTTAATCCCTGTGCAATATTGAATTACACTTCGATATGTGTAGAAATATTCCTACGTCGTAACGCTTTTTAACGAATTAACTCGCAGGGAACATTAGCGTCGTTAGTAGCGGTGCGAAGAAATACAAAGTCCCAACCTCCCGGTCATGTCGGTCCTGCGGGGGCCACTTAAAAAAAAAATAAATATGAATCGTGACGCTCGACCGTATTACGTCGAAATATAACGATTTCACAAAAAAAATACCGGTACATCGTTAAACTTTCTAACGAATTAACTCGCAAAAACCGTTCGAAATTGAAAGTTTTTTTACCTCTCCAGGGACTAAACAAACGTTTAATCCCTATGCAATTTTGAATTACACATCGATATATTTAGAAATATTCTTACGTCGTAACGCTTTCTAACGAATTAACTCGCAAAAACCGTTCGAAATTGAAAGTTTTGTTAGCTCTCCAGGGACGAAATAAACGTTTAATCCCTATGCAATTTTGAATTACAAATCGATATATTTAGAAATATTCCTACGTCGTAACGCTTTCTAACGAATTAATTCGCAAAAACCGTTCGAAATTGAAATTTTTTTCTAGCTCTCCAGGGACGAAATAAGTGTTTAATCTCTATGTGATATTGAATTATACATCGATTTATGTAAAAATATGGCCACCTCATAACGCTTTTTATCGAATTAACTCGAAGGGAACGTTAGCGTCGTCAGTAGCGGTGCGAAGAAATTCAAAGTCACAATCTCCCGGTCACGTCGGTCCGGCCGCGGCTATTTAAAAAAAACATTTAAAAAATCGTTACGTTCGACCATATTACGTCGAACTATAAAGATTTCGCAAAAAATACCGCGACCTCGTAACGCTTGTTAACGAATTAACTCGAAAAAACCGTTCGAAATTGAAAGTTTTGCCTGCTCTCCAGGGACTAAATAAACACTTAATCTCTATGTAATATTGAATTCTACATCGATTTATGTAAAAATATGCCTACCTCATAACGCTTTTTATCGAATTAACTCGAAGGGAACGTTAGCGTCGTTAGTAGCGGTGCGAAGAAATTCAAAGACCCAACCTCCCGGTCATGTCGGTCCTGCGGGGGCTATTTAAAAAAAAATAAAAAAAATCATTACGTTCGACCGTATTACGTCGAACTATAAAAATTTCACAAAAAATACCGAGACCTCGTAACGCTTGTTAACGAATTAACTCGAAAAAACCGTTCGAAATTGAAAGTTTTGCTTGCTCTCCGGGGACCAAATAAACGTTTAATCCCTATGTGATATTGAATTATACATCGATTTATGTAAAAATATGCCTACCGCATAAACCTTTTTATCGAATTAACGCGAAGGGAACGTTAACGTCGTTAGTAGCTGTGCGAAGAAATTCAAAGTCCCAACCTCCCGGTCATGTCGGTCCTGCTGGGGCTATTTAAAAAAAAATAAATAAAAATCGTTACGTTCGACCGTTTTACGTCGAAATATAATGACTTCACAAAAAATATCTGTACATTGTAACGCATTCTAATGAATGAACTCGCAAAAACCGTTCGAAATTGAAAGTTTTCCTAGCTCTCCAGGGACGAAATAAACGTTTAATCTCTACGTAGTATGGAAGTATACATCGATTTATGTAAAAATATGCCCACCTGATAGCGCTTTTTATCGAATTAAATCGAAGAGAACGGTGGGGTCGTCAGTAGCTGCGCGAAGAAATTCAAAGCCCCAATCTCCCGGTCATGTCGGTCCGGCCGCGGCTATTTAATAGAAAATAAAAAAAATCGTTACGTTCGACCGTATTACGTCGAAATATAATGATATCACAAAAAATACGGGTACATCGTAACGCTTTCTAACGAATTGACTCGCCAAAGCCGTTCGAAAGTGAAAGTTTTGCTAGCTCTCCAGGGACGAAATAAACGTTTAATCCCTATGCAATATTGAATTACACATCGATATATGTAGAAATATTCCTACGTCGTAACGCTTTTTAACGAATTATCTCGAAGGGAACGTTAGCGTCGTTAGTAGCGGTGCGAAGAAATTCGAAGACCCAACCACCCGGTCATGTCGGTCCTGCGGGGGCTATTTAAAAAAAAAATAACTATAAATCGCGACGCTTGACCGCATTACGTAGAACTATAAAGATTTCACAAAAAATTCCGCGACCTCGTAACGCTTCTTAACGAATTAACTCGAAAAAACCGTTCGAAATTGAAAGTTTTGCTTGCTCTCCAGGGACCAAATAAACGTTTATTCCCTATGTAATATTGAATTATACATCGAGATATGTAAAAATATTCCTACCTCATAACGCTTTATATCGAATTAACTCGAAGGGAACGTTAGCGTCGTTAGTAGCGGTGCGAAGAAATGCAAAGTCCCAACCTCCCGGTCATGTCGGTCCTGCTGGGGCTATTTAAGAAAAAATCAATATAAATCGTTACCTTCGACCGTATTACGTCGAACAATAGAGATTTCACAAAAAATACAGCGACCTCGTAACGCTTCGTCACGAATTAACTCGAAAAAACCGTTCGAAATTGAAAGTTTTGTTAGCTCTACAGGGACGAAATAAACGTTTAATACCTATGCAATAGTGAATTACACTTCGATATATGTAGAAATATTCCTACGTCGTAACGTTTTTTAACGAATTAACTCGAAGGGAACGTTCGAAATTGAAATTTTTTTCTAGCTCTCCAAGGACGAAATAAACGTTTAATCTCTTTGTAATATTGAATTATACATCGATTTATGAAAAAATGTGCCTACCTCATAACGCTTTATATCGAATTAACTCGAAGGGAACGTTAGCGTCGTTAGTAGCGGTGCGAGGAAATTAAAAGTCCCAATCTCCCGGTCATGTCGGTCTGGCCGCGGCTGTTTAAAAAAAACATAAAAAAATGGTTACGCTCGACCGTATTACGTCGAACTATAAAGATTTCACAAAAAATACCGCTACCGCGTAACGCTTGATAACGAATTAACTCGAAAAAACTGTTCGAAATTGAAAGTTTTGCTAGCTCTCCAGGGACCAAATAAACGTTTAATCCCTACGTAATATTGAATTATACATCGATTTATGTAAAAATATGCCTACCTCACAACGCTTTTTATCGAATTAACTCGAAGGAAACGGTAGCGTCGTTAGTAGCGGTGCGAAGAAATTCAAAGACCCAACCTCCCGGTCATATCGGTCCTGCGGGGGCTATTTAAAAATAAATAAATATAAATCGTGACGCTCGACCGTATTACGTCGAAATATAACGATTTCACAAAAAATACCGGTACATAGTAACGCCTTCTTACAAATTAACTCGCAAAAACCGTTCTAAATTGACAGTTTTGTTACCTCTCCAGGGACGAATTAAACGTTTAATCCCTATGCAAATTTGAATTACACATCGATATATTTAGAAATATTCCTACGTCGTAACGCTTTTTAACGAATTAACTCGAAGGGAACGTTCGAAATTGAAAGTTTTGCTTGTTCTCCAGGGACCAAATAAACGTTTAATCCCTATGTAATATTGAATTATACATCGAGATATGTAAAAATATTTGTACCTCATAACGGTTGTAAACGAATTAACTCGTTAGGGAACCTTAGCGTCGTTCGTAGCGGTGCGAAGAAATACAAAGTCCCGACGACCCGGTCATATAGGTACGGCGGGGGTTATTTAAACAAAAAACTAAAAATAATTCGTTACGATCGACCGTATTACGTCGAACTATAACGATTTCGCAACAAATACGGGTACTTCGTAACGCTTTCTAACGAATTAACTCGCCAAAACCGTTCGAAATTGGAAGTTTTGCTAGCTCTCCAGGGACGAAATAAACGTTTAATCCCTATGCAATTTTGAATTACACATCGATATATTTAGAAATATTCCTACGTCGTATCGCTTTTTAACGAATTAACTCGAAGGGGACGTTCGAAATTGAAATTTTTTTCTAGCTCTCCAGGGACGAAATAAACGTTTAATCCCTATGCAATATTGAATTACACATAGATATATGTAGAGACATTCCTACGTCGTAATGCTTTTTAACGAATTAACTCGAAGGGAACGTTCGAAATTGAAATTTTGTTCTAGCTCTCCAGGGTAGAAATAAGTGTTTAATCTCTATGTAATATTGAAGTATTCGTTGATTTATGTAAAAAAATGCCCACCTCGTAACGCTTTATATCGATTTATCTCGAAGGGAACGTTAGCGTCGTTAGTAGCTGCGCGAAGAAATTCAAAGTCCCAACCTGCCGGTCATGTCAGTGCTGCGGGGGCTATTTAAAAAAAAATAGAAATAAATCGTTACGATCGACCATATTACGTCGAAATATAACGATTTCACAAAAAATACCGGTACATCGTAAAGGTTTCTGACGAATATCTCGATGGGAACGTTCGAAATTGGAATTTGGTTCTAGCTCTTCAGGGTAGAAATAAGTGTTCAATCTCTATGTAATATTGAATTATACATCGATTTATGTAAAAATATGCCTACCTCATAACGCTTTTTGTCGAATTAACTCGAAGGGAACGTTCGAAATTGAAATTTTGTTCTAGCTCTCCAGGGTAGAAATAAGTGTTTAATCTCTATGTAATATTGAAGTATTCATTGATTTATGTAAAAAAATGCCCACCTCGTAACGCTTTATATCGATTTATCTCGAAGGGAACGTTAGCGTCGTTAGTAGCTGCGCGAAGAAATTCAAAGTCCCAACCTGCCGGTCATGTCAGTGCTGCGGGGGCTATTTAAAGAAAAAATAAAAATAAATCGTTACGATCGACCATATTACGTCGAAATATAACGATTTCACAAAAAATACCGGTATATCGTAAAGGTTTCTGACGAATATCTCGATGGGAACGTTCGAAATTGGAATTTGGTTCTAGCTCTTCAGGGTAGAAATAAGTGTTTAATCTCTATGTAATATTGAATTATACATCGATTTATGTAAAAATATGCCTACCTCATAACGCTTTTTGTCAAATTAACTCGAAGGGAACGTTCGAAATTGAAATTTTTTTCTAGCTCTCCAGGGTAGAAATAAGTGTTTAATCTCTATGTAATATTGAAGTATACATTGATTTATGTAAAAATATGCCCACCTCATAACGCTTTTTATCGAATTAACTCGAAGGGAACGTTAGCGTCGTTAGTAGCGGTGCGAAGAAATTCATAGACCCAACCTCCCGGTCATGCCGGTCCTGATGGGGCTATTTAAAGAAAAAATTAAAAAAAATCGTTACGTTCGACCGTATTACGTCGAACAATAAAGATTTCACAAAAAAATACCGCGACCTCGTAACGCTTGTTAACGAAATAACTCGCAAAAACAGTTCGAAATTGAAAGTTTTCCTAACTCTCCAGGGACGAAATAAACGTTTAATCCATATGTAATATTGAGTTATACATCGATATATGTAGAAATATTCCTACGTCGTAACGCTTACTAACGAATTAACTCGAAGGGAACGTTCGAAATTGAAAGTTTTGCTTGCTCTCCAGGGACCAAATAAACGTTTAATCCCTATGTAATATTGAATTATACATCGAGATATGTAAAAATATTTGTACCTCATAACGGTTGTAAACGAATTAACTCGTTAGGGAACCTTAGCGTCGTTCGTAGCGGTGCGAAGAAATACAAAGTCCCGACGACCCGGTCATATAGGTACGGCGGGGGCTATTTAAACAAAAAACTAAAAGTAATTCGTTACGATCGACCGTATTACGTCGAACTATAACGATTTCGCAAAAAATTACCGGTACATAGTATCGCTTTCTAACGAATTAACTCGCAAAAACCGTTCGAAATTGAAAGTTTTGCTACCTCTCTAGGGACGAAATAAACGTTTAATCCCTACGCAATTTAGCATTAAACATCGATATATTTAGAAATATCCCTACGTCGTAACGCTTTTTAACGAATTAACTCGAAGGGAACGTTCGAAATTGAAATTTTTTTCTAGCTCTCCATGGACGAAATAAACGTTTAATCTCTATGTAATATTGAATTATACATCGATTTATGAAAAAATGTGCCTACCTCATAACGCTTTATATCGAATTAACTCGAAGGGAACGTTCGAAATTGAAATCTTTTTCTAGATCTCCAGGGACGAAATAAACGTTTAATCCCTATGTAATATTGAATTATACATCGAGATATGTAAAAATATTCCTACCTCATAACGGTTGTTAACGAATTAACTCGCAGGAAACCTTAGCGTCGTTCGTAGCGGTGCGAAGACATACAAAGTCCCAACGTCCCGGTCTTATCGGTACGGCGGGGGCTACTTAAAAAAATAAAAATAAAAATAAATCCTTACGATCGACCGTATTACGTCGAAATACAACGATTTCACAAAAAATACCGGTACCTCGTAACGCATTCTGACGAATTGACTCGAAGGGAACGATCGAAATTGAAAGTTTTGCTTGCTCTCCAGGGACCAAATAAACGTTTATTCCCTATGTAATATTGAATTATACATCGAGATATGTAAAAATATTCCTACCTCATAACGCTTTATATCGAATTAACTCGAAGGGAACGTTAGCGTCGTTAGTAGCGGTGCGAAGAAATGCAAAGTCCCAAACTCCCGGTCATGTCGGTCCGGCGGCGGCTTTTTAAAAAAAAGAAAATAAAAAGAAATCATTACGTTCGAGCGTATTACGTCGAACTATAACCATTTCACAAAAAATACCGGTACCTCGTAACGCTTTCAGACGAATCAACTCGAAGGGAACGTTCGAAATTGAAATTTTGTTCTAGCGCTTCAGGGTAGAAATAAGTGTTTAATCTCTATGTAATATTGAATTATACATCGATTTATGTAAAAATATGCCTACCTCATAACGCTTTATATCGAATTAACTCGAAGGGAACGATAGAGTCGTTAGTAGCGGTGCGAAGAAATTCAAAGTCCCAACCTTCCTGTCATGTGGCTCCTGCTGTGGCTATTAGAAAAAAAATAAATATAAATCGTTACGGCCGACCGTATTACGTCGAAATATAATGATTTCACAAAAAATACCGGTACATCGTAACGCTTTCTAACGAATTAACTCGCAAAAACCGTTCGAAATTAAAAGTTTTGCTACCTATCCAGGGACGAAATAAACGTTTAATCCCTTTGTAATATTGAATTATACATCGAGATATGTAAAAATATTCCTACCTCATAACGCTTTCTATCGAATTAACACGAAGGGAACGTTAGCGTCGTCAGTAGCGGTGCGACGAAATGCAAAGACCCAACATCCCGGTCATGTCGGTCATGCTGGGGCTATTTAAAAAAAACAAAAAAAAAATCGTTACGTTCGACCGTATTACGTCGAAACATAAAGATTTCACAAAAAATACCGGTACCTCGTAACGATTTCTGACGAACTGACTCGAAGGGAACGTTCGAAATTGAAATTTTTTTCTAGCTCTCCAGGGACGAAATAAACGTTCAATATCTATGTAATATTGAAGTATACATCGATTTATGTAAAAATATGCCCACCTCATAACGCTTTTTACAGAATTAAATCGAAGAGAACGGTAGCGTTGTCAGTAGCTGCGCGAAGAAATTCAAAGTCCCAATCTCCCGGTCATGTCGGTCCTGCTGGGGCTATTTAAAAAAAAATAAATATAAATCGTGACGCTCGACCGTATTACGTCGAACTATAAAGATTTCGCAAAAAATACCGCGACCTCGTAACGCTTGTTATCGAATTAACTCGAAAAAACCGTTCCAAAATGAAAGTTTTGCCTGCTCTCCAGGGACGAAATAAACGTTTAATCTCTATGTAATATTGAAGTATACATCGATTTATGTAAAAATATGCCCACCTCATACTGCTTTTTATCGAATTAAATCGAAGGGAACGTTAGCGACGTTCGTAGCGGCGCGAAGAAATTCAAAGTACCAACCTCCCGGTCATTTCGGTCCGGCGGCGGCTGTTTAAAAAAAAAGAGAATGAAAAGAAATCATTACGTTCGAGCGTACTACGTCGAACTATAACGATATCACAAAAAATACCGGTACATCGTAACGCTTTCAGTCGAATTAACTCGCAAAAACCGTTCGAAATTGAAAGTTTTGCTAGCTCTCCAGGGACGAAATAACGTTTAATCCCTATGTAATATTGAATTACACATCGATATATGTAGAAATATTCCTACGTCGTGACGCTTTTTAAAGAAATAACTCGAAGGGATCGTTCGAAATTGAAATATTTTTCTAGCTATCTAGGGACGAAATAAACGTTTAATCTCTATGTAATATTGAATTACACATCGATTTATGTAAAAATATGCCTACCGCATAAACCTTTTTATCGAATTAACGCGAAGGGAACGTTAACGTCGTTAGTAGCTGTGCGAAGAAATTCAAAGTCCCAACCTCCCGGTCATGTCGGTCCTGCTGGGGCTATTTAAAAAAAAATAAATAAAAATCGTTACGTTCGACCGTTTTACGTCGAAATATAATGACTTCACAAAAAATATCTGTACATTGTAACGCTTTCTAATGAATGAACTCGCAAAAACCGTTCGAAATTGAAAGTTTTTCTAGCTCTCCAGGGACGAAATAAACGTTTAATCTCTACGTAGTATGGAAGTATACATCGATTTATGTAAAAATATGCCCACCTGATAGCGCTTTTTATCGAATTAAATCGAAGAGAACGGTAGCGTCGTCAGTAGCTGCGCGAAGAAATTCAAAGCCCCAATCTCCCGGTCATGTCGGTCCGGCCGCGGCTATTTAATAGAAAATAAAAAAAATCGTTACGTTCGACCGTATTACGTCGAAATATAATGATTTCACAAAAAATACGGGTACATCGTAACGCTTTCTAACGAATTGACTCGCCTAAACCGTTCGAAATTGAAAGTTTTGCTAGCTCTCCAGGGACGAAATAAACGTTAAATCCCTATGCAATATTGAATTACACATCGATATATGTAGAAATATTCCTACGTCGTAACGCTTTTTAACGAATTATCTCGAAGGGAACGTTAGCGTCGTTAGTAGCGGTGCGAAGAAATTCGAAGACACAACCACCCGGTCATGTCGGTCCTGCGGGGGCTATTTAAAAAAAAAATAACTATAAATCGCGACGCTTGACCGCATTACGTAGAACTATAAAGATTTCACAAAAAATTCCGCGACCTCGTAACGCTTCTTAACGAATTAACTCGAAAAAACCGTTCGAAATTGAAAGTTTTGCTTGCTCTCCAGGGACCAAATAAACGTTTATTCCCTATGTAATATTGAATTATACATCGAGATATGTAAAAATATTCCTACCTCATAACGCTTTATATCGAATTAACTCGAAGGGAACGTTAGCGTCGTTAGTAGCGGTGCGAAGAAATGCAAAGTCCCAACCTCCCGGTCATGTCGGTCCTGCTGGGGCTATTTAAGAAAAAATCAATATAAATCGTTACCTTCGACCGTATTACGTCGAACAATAGAGATTTCACAAAAAATACAGCGACCTCGTAACGCTTCGTCACGAATTAACTCGAAAAAACCGTTCGAAATTGAAAGTTTTGTTAGCTCTACAGGGACGAAATAAACGTTTAATACCTATGCAATAGTGAATTACACTTCGATATATGTAGAAATATTCCTACGTCGTAACGTTTTTTAACGAATTAACTCGAAGGGAACGTTCGAAATTGAAATTTTTTTCTAGCTCTCCAAGGACGAAATAAACGTTTAATCTCTTTGTAATATTGAATTATACATCGATTTATGAAAAAATGTGCCTACCTCATAACGCTTTATATCGAATTAACTCGAAGGGAACGTTAGCGTCGTTAGTAGCGGTGCGAGGAAATTAAAAGTCCCAATCTCCCGGTCATGTCGGTCTGGCCGCGGCTGTTTAAAAAAAACATAAAAAAATGGTTACGCTCGACCGTATTACGTCGAACTATAAAGATTTCACAAAAAATACCGCTACCGCGTAACGCTTGATAACGAATTAACTCGAAAAAACTGTTCGAAATTGAAAGTTTTGCTAGCTCTCCAGGGACCAAATAAACGTTTAATCCCTACGTAATATTGAATTATACATCGATTTATGTAAAAATATGCCTACCTCACAACGCTTTTTATCGAATTAACTCGAAGGAAACGGTAGCGTCGTTAGTAGCGGTGCGAAGAAATTCAAAGACCCAACCTCCCGGTCATATCGGTCCTGCGGGGGCTATTTAAAAATAAATAAATATAAATCGTGACGCTCGACCGTATTACGTCGAAATATAACGATTTCACAAAAAATACCGGTACATAGTAACGCCTTCTTACAAATTAACTCGCAAAAACCGTTCTAAATTGACAGTTTTGTTACCTCTCCAGGGACGAATTAAACGTTTAATCCCTATGCAAATTTGAATTACACATCGATATATTTAGAAATATTCCTACGTCGTAACGCTTTTTAACGAATTAACTCGAAGGGAACGTTCGAAATTGAAAGTTTTGCTTGTTCTCCAGGGACCAAATAAACGTTTAATCCCTATGTAATATTGAATTATACATCGAGATATGTAAAAATATTTGTACCTCATAACGGTTGTAAACGAATTAACTCGTTAGGGAACCTTAGCGTCGTTCGTAGCGGTGCGAAGAAATACAAAGTCCCGACGACCCGGTCATATAGGTACGGCGGGGGTTATTTAAACAAAAAACTAAAAATAATTCGTTACGATCGACCGTATTACGTCGAACTATAACGATTTCGCAACAAATACGGGTACTTCGTAACGCTTTCTAACGAATTAACTCGCCAAAACCGTTCGAAATTGGAAGTTTTGCTAGCTCTCCAGGGACGAAATAAACGTTTAATCCCTATGCAATTTTGAATTACACATCGATATATTTAGAAATATTCCTACGTCGTATCGCTTTTTAACGAATTAACTCGAAGGGGACGTTCGAAATTGAAATTTTTTTCTAGCTCTCCACGGACGAAATAAACGTTTAATCCCTATGCAATATTGAATTACACATAGATATATGTAGAGACATTCCTACGTCGTAATGCTTTTTAACGAATTAACTCGAAGGGAACGTTCGAAATTGAAATTTTGTTCTAGCTCTCCAGGGTAGAAATAAGTGTTTAATCTCTATGTAATATTGAAGTATTCGTTGATTTATGTAAAAAAATGCCCACCTCGTAACGCTTTATATCGATTTATCTCGAAGGGAACGTTAGCGTCGTTAGTAGCTGCGCGAAGAAATTCAAAGTCCCAACCTGCCGGTCATGTCAGTGCTGCGGGGGCTATTTAAAAAAAAATAGAAATAAATCGTTACGATCGACCATATTACGTCGAAATATAACGATTTCACAAAAAATACCGGTACATCGTAAAGGTTTCTGACGAATATCTCGATGGGAACGTTCGAAATTGGAATTTGGTTCTAGCTCTTCAGGGTAGAAATAAGTGTTCAATCTCTATGTAATATTGAATTATACATCGATTTATGTAAAAATATGCCTACCTCATAACGCTTTTTGTCGAATTAACTCGAAGGGAACGTTCGAAATTGAAATTTTGTTCTAGCTCTCCAGGGTAGAAATAAGTGTTTAATCTCTATGTAATATTGAAGTATTCATTGATTTATGTAAAAAAATGCCCACCTCGTAACGCTTTATATCGATTTATCTCGAAGGGAACGTTAGCGTCGTTAGTAGCTGCGCGAAGAAATTCAAAGTCCCAACCTGCCGGTCATGTCAGTGCTGCGGGGGCTATTTAAAGAAAAAATAAAAATAAATCGTTACGATCGACCATATTACGTCGAAATATAACGATTTCACAAAAGATACCGGTATATCGTAAAGGTTTCTGACGAATATCTCGATGGGAACGTTCGAAATTGGAATTTGGTTCTAGCTCTTCAGGGTAGAAATAAGTGTTTAATCTCTATGTAATATTGAATTATACATCGATTTATGTAAAAATATGCCTACCTCATAACGCTTTTTGTCAAATTAACTCGAAGGGAACGTTCGAAATTGAAATTTTTTTCTAGCTCTCCAGGGTAGAAATAAGTGTTTAATCTCTATGTAATATTGACGTATACATTGATTTATGTAAAAATATGCCCACCTCATAACGCTTTTTATCGAATTAACTCGAAGGGAACGTTAGCGTCGTTAGTAGCGGTGCGAAGAAATTCATAGACCCAACCTCCCGGTCATGCCGGTCCTGATGGGGCTATTTAAAGAAAAAATTAAAAAAAATCGTTACGTTCGACCGTATTACGTCGAACAATAAAGATTTCACAAAAAAATACCGCGACCTCGTAACGCTTGTTAACGAAATAACTCGCAAAAACAGTTCGAAATTGAAAGTTTTCCTAACTCTCCAGGGACGAAATAAACGTTTAATCCATATGTAATATTGAGTTATACATCGATATATGTAGAAATATTCCTACGTCGTAACGCTTACTAACGAATTAACTCGAAGGGAACGTTCGAAATTGAAAGTTTTGCTTGCTCTCCAGGGACCAAATAAACGTTTAATCCCTATGTAATATTGAATTATACATCGAGATATGTAAAAATATTTGTACCTCATAACGGTTGTAAACGAATTAACTCGTTAGGGAACCTTAGCGTCGTTCGTAGCGGTGCGAAGAAATAGAAAGTCCCGACGACCCGGTCATATAGGTACGGCGGGGGCTATTTAAACAAAAAACTAAAAGTAATTCGTTACGATCGACCGTATTACGTCGAACTATAACGATTTCGCAAAAAATTACCGGTACATAGTATCGCTTTCTAACGAATTAACTCGCAAAAACCGTTCGAAATTGAAAGTTTTGCTACCTCTCTAGGGACGAAATAAACGTTTAATCCCTACGCAATTTAGCATTAAACATCGATATATTTAGAAATATCCCTACGTCGTAACGCTTTTTAACGAATTAACTCGAAGGGAACGTTCGAAATTGAAATTTTTTTCTAGCTCTCCATGGACGAAATAAATGTTTAATCTCTATGTAATATTGAATTATACATCGATTTATGAAAAAATGTGCCTACCTCATAACGCTTTATATCGAATTAACTCGAAGGGAACGTTCGAAATTGAAATCTTTTTCTAGATCTCCAGGGACGAAATAAACGTTTAATCCCTATGTAATATTGAATTATACATCGAGATATGTAAAAATATTCCTACCTCATAACGGTTGTTAACGAATTAACTCGCAGGAAACCTTAGCGTCGTTCGTAGCGGTGCGAAGACATACAAAGTCCCAACGTCCCGGTCTTATCGGTACGGCGGGGGCTACTTAAAAAAATAAAAATAAAAATAAATCCTTACGATCGACCGTATTACGTCGAAATACAACGATTTCACAAAAAATACCGGTACCTCGTAACGCATTCTGACGAATTGACTCGAAGGGAACGATCGAAATTGAAAGTTTTGCTTGCTATCCAGGGACGAAATAAACGTTTAATCCCTATGCAATATTGAATTACACTACGATATATGTAGAAATATTCCTCCGTCGTAACGGTTGTTAACGTATTAACCCGCAGGGAACCTTAACGTCGTTCGTAGCGGTGCGAAGACATACAAAGTCCCAACGTCCCGGTCATGTCGGTCCGGCGGCGGCTTTTTAAAAAAAAGAAAATAAAAAGAAATCATTACGTTCGAGCGTATTACGTCGAACTATAACGATTTCACAAAAAATACCGGTACCTCGTAACGCTTTCAGACGAATCAACTCGAAGGGAACGTTCGAAATTGAAATTTTGTTCTAGCGCTTCAGGGTAGAAATAAGTGTTTAATCTCTATGTAATATTGAATTATACATCGATTTATGTAAAAATATGCCTACCTCATAACGCTTTATATCGAATTAACTCGAAGGGAACGTTAGAGTCGTTAGTAGCGGTGCGAAGAAATTCAAAGTCCCAACCTTCCTGTCATGTGGCTCCTGCTGTGGCTATTAGAAAAAAAATAAATATAAATCGTTACGGCCGACCGTATTACGTCGAAATATAATGATTTCACAAAAAATACCGGTACATCGTAACGCTTTCTAACGAATTAACTCGCAAAAACCGTTCGAAATTAAAAGTTTTGCTACCTATCCAGGGACGAAATAAACGTTTAATCCCTTTGTAATATTGAATTATA
The DNA here is from genome assembly GCA_905332935.1 of Bombus hortorum. Lineage (NCBI taxonomy): Eukaryota > Metazoa > Arthropoda > Insecta > Hymenoptera > Apidae > Bombus > Bombus hortorum. Next base: position 7,409,480 of record CAJOSO010000001.1, read on the forward strand.
CATCGAGATATGTAAAAATATTCCTACCTCATAACGCTTTCTATCGAATTAACACGAAGGGAACGTTAGCGTCGTCAGTAGCGGTGCGACGAAATGCAAAGACCCAACCTCCCGGTCATGTCGGTCATGCTGGGGCTATTTAAAAAAAACAAAAAAAAATCGTTACGTTCGACCGTATTACGTCGAAACATAAAGATTTCACAAAAAATACCGGTACCTCGTAACGATTTCTGACGAACTGACTCGAAGGGAACGTTCGAAATTGAAATTTTTTTCTAGCTCTCCAGGAACGAAATAAACGTTCAATATCTATGTAATATTGAAGTATACATCGATTTATGTAAAAATAGGCCTACCTTATAACGCTTTTTATCGAATTAACTCGAAGGGGACGTTAGCGTCGTTAGTAGCTACCTGAAGAAATACAAAGTCCCAACGTCCCGGTCATATAGGTACGGCGGGGGCTATTTAAAAAAAAAAATAGAAATAAATCGTTACGATCGACCGTATTACGTTGAAATATAACGATTTCACAAAAATACCGGCACCTCGTAACGCTTTCAGACGAATTAACTCGAAGGGAACTTTCGAAATTGAAATTTTGTTCTAGCTCTTCAGGGTAGAAATAAGTGTTTAATCTCTATGTAATATTGAGGTATACATCGATTTATGTAAAAATATGCCCACCTCATAACGCTTTTTACAGAATTAAATCGAAGAGAACGGTAGCGTTGTCAGTAGCTGCGCGAAGAAATCCAAAGTCACAATCTCCCGGTCATGTCGGTCCTGCTGGGGCTATTTAAAAAAAAATAAATATGAGTCGTGACGCTCGAACGTATTACGTCGAACTATAAAGATTTCGCAAAAAATACCGCGACCTCGTAACGCTTGTTATCGAATTAACACGAAAAAAACGTTCCAAAATGAAAGTTTTGCCTGCTCTCCAGGGACGAAATAAACGTTTAATCTCTATGTAATATTGAAGTATACATCGATTTATGTAAAAATATGCCCACCTCATACTGCTTTTTATCGAATTAAATCGAAGGGAACGTTAGCGACGTTCGTAGCGGCGCGAAGAAATTCAAAGTACCAACCTCCCGGTCATTTCGGTCCGGCGGCGGCTGTTTAAAAAAAAGAGAATGAAAAGAAATCATTACGTTCGAGCGTACTACGTCGAACTATAACGATATCACAAAAAATACCGGTACATCGTAACGCTTTCAGTCGAATTAACTCGCAAAAACCGTTCGAAATTGAAAGTTTTGCTAGCTCTCCAGGGACGAAATAACGTTTAATCCCTATGTAATATTGAATTACACATCGATATATTTAGAAATATTCCTACGTCGTGACGCTTTTTAAAGAAATAACTCGAAGGGATCGTTCGAAATTGAAATATTTTTCTAGCTATCTAGGGACGAAATAAACGTTTAATCTCTATGTAATATTGAATTACACATCGATTTATGTAAAAATATGCCTACCGCATAAACCTTTTTATCGAATTAACGCGAAGAGAACGGTAGCACCGTCAGTAGCTGCGCGAAGAAATTCAAAGTCCCAATCTCCTGTCATGTCGGTCCGGCCGCGGCTATTTAAAAAAAAAAGATAAATATAAATCGTTACGCTCTACCGTATTACGTCGATATATAACGATTTCACAAAAAAATACCGGTACATCGTAACGCTTTCTAACGAATTTACTCGAAAAAGCCGTTCGAAATTGAAAGTTTTCCTAACTCTCCAGGGACGAAATAAACGTTTAATCCCTATGCAATATTGAATTACACATCGATTTATGTTGACATATTCCTACGTCGTAACGCTTTTTAACGAATTAACTCGCAGGGATCGTTCGAAATTGAAATTTTGTTCCAGCTCTCCAGGGTAGAAATAAGTGTTTAATCTCTATGTAGTATTTAAGTATACATCAATGTATGTAAAAATATTCCTACCTCACAACGCTTTATATCGAATTAAATAGAAGAGAACGTTAGCGTCGTTTGTAGCGGTGCGAAGAAATTCAAAGACCCAACCTGTGGGTCATGTCGATCCTGCGGGGGCTATATAAAAAAAAAAATAAATATAAATCGTGACGCTCGACCGTATTACGTCGAAATATAACGATTTCACAAAAAAATACCGGTACATCGTAACGCTTTCGAACGAATTTACTCGAAAAAGCCGTTCGAAATTGAAAGCTTTCCTAACTCTCCAGGGACGAAATAAACGGTTAATCCCTATGCAATTTTGAATTACACATCGATATATGTAGAAATATTCCTACGTAGTATCGCTTTTTAACAAATTAACTCGCAGGAAACCTTAGCGTCGTTCGTAGCGGTGCGACGAAAAGCAAATACCCAATCTCCCGGTCATGTCGGTCCGGCGGCGGCTTAAAAAAAAAAATAAATATAAATCATTACGCTCGACCGAATTACGTCGAAATATAACTATTTCACAAAAAAATACCGGTACATCGTAACGCTTTCTAACGAATTAACTCGCTAAACCCGTTCGAAACTGAAAGCTTTGCTACCTCTCCAGGGACGAAATATACGTTTAACCTCTATGTAATATTGAATTATACGTCGAGATATGTAAAAATATTCCTACCTCATAACGATTGTTAACCAATTAACTCGCAGGAAACCTTAGCGTCGTTCGTAGCGGTGCGACGAAATGCAAGTACCCAAACTCCCGGTCATGTCGGTCATGCTGGGGCTATTTAAAAAAGAAATAAATATAAATCGTTACGTTCGACCGTATTACCTCGAAATATAATGATTTCACAAAAAAATACCGGTACATCGTAACGCTTTCTAACGAATTAACTTGCAAAATCCGTTCGAAATTGAAAGTTTTGCTAGCTCTTCAGGGACTAAATAAACGATTAATCCTTACGCAATATTGAACTACACATCGATATATGTAGAAATATTCCTACGTCGTAACGCTTTCAGACGAATTAGCTCGCAAAAACCGTTCGAAATTGAAATTTTTTTCTAGCTCTCCAGGGACGAAATAAACGTTTAATCCCTTTGTAATATTGAATTATACATCGAGATATGTAAAAATATTCCTACCTCATAACGCTTTCTATCGAATTAACACGAAGCGAACGTTAGCGTCGTCAGTAGCGGTGCGACGAAATGCAAAGACCCAACCTCCCGGTCATGTCGGTCATGCTGGGGCTATTTAAAAAAAAACAAAAAAATAAATCGTTACGTTCGACCGTATTACGTCGAACCATAAAGATTTCACAAAAATACAGGTACCTCGTAACGCTTTCTGACGAATTAACTCGCAAAAACCGTTCGAAATTGAAATTTTGTTCTAGCTCTCCACGGTAGAAATAAGTGTTTAATCTCTATGTAATATTGAGGTATACATCGATTTATGTAAAAATATGCCCACCTCATAACGCTTTTTACAGAATTAAATCGAAGAGAACGGTAGCGTTGTCAGTAGCTGCGCGAAGAAATTCAAAGTCACAATCTCCCGGTCATGTCGGTCCTGCTGGGGCTATTTAAAAAAAAATAAATATGAGTCGTGACGCTCGAACGTATTACGTCGAACTATAAAGATTTCGCAAAAAATACCGCGACCTCGTAACGCTTGTTATCGAATTAACTCGAAAAAACCGTTCCAAAATGAAAGTTTTGCCTGCCCTCCAGGGACGAAATAAACGTTTAATCTCTATGTAATATTGAAGTATACATCGATTTATGTAAAAATATGCCCACCTCATACTGCTTTTTATCGAATTAAATCGAAGGGAACGTTAGCGACGTTCGTAGCGGCGCGAAGAAATTCAAAGTACCAATCTCCCGGTCATTTCGGTCCGGCGGCGGCTGTTTAAAAAAAAGAGAATGAAAAGAAATCATTACGTTCGAGCGTACTACGTCGAACTATAACGATATCACAAAAAATACCGGTACATCGTAACGCTTTCAGACGAATTAACTCGCAAAAACCGTTCGAAATTGAAAGTTTTGCTAGCTCTCCAGGGACGAAATAAACGTTTAATCCCTATGTAATATTGAATTACACATCGATATATGTAGAAATATTCCTACGTCGTAACGCTTTTTAAAGAATTAACTCGAAGGGATCGTTCGAAATTGAAATATTTTTCTAGCTATCTAGTGACGAAATAAACGTTTAATCTCTATGTAATATTGAATTACACATCGATACATGTAAAAATATGCCTACCTCATTACGCTTTTTATCGAATTAAATCGAAGAGAACGGTAGCACCGTCAGTAGCTGCGCGAAGAATTTCAAAGTCCCAATCTCCTGTCATTTCGGTCCGGCGGCGGCTGTTTAAAAAAAAGAGAATGAAAAGAAATCATTACGTTCGAGCGTACTACGTCGAACTATAACGATATCACAAAAAATACCGGTACATCGTAACGCTTTCAGACGAATTAACTCGCAAAAACCGTTCGAAATTGAAAGTTTTCCTAACTCTCCAGGGACGAAATAAACGTTTAATCCCTATGCAATATTGAATTACACATCGATTTATGTTGACATATTCCTACGTCGTTACGCTTTTTAACGAATTAACTTGCAGGGATCGTTCGAAATTGAAATATTTTTCTAGCTATCTAGGGACGAAATAAACGTTTAATCTCTATGTAATATTGAAGTAAACATCGATTTATGTAAAAATATGCCCACCTCACAACGCTTTTTATCGAATTGAATCGAAGAGAACGGTAGCGTCGTTAGTAGCGGTGCGAAGAAATGCAAAGTCCCGGCCTCCCGGTCATGTCGGTCCTGCTTGGGCTATTTAAAAAAAAAAAAAATAAAAATAAATCGTTACGATCCACCGTATTACGTCGAACCATATAGATTTCACAAAAAATACCGGTACCTCGTAACGCTTTCTGACGAACTGACTCGAAGGGAACGTTCGAAATTGAAATTTTGTTCCAGCTCTCCAGGGTAGAAATAAGTGTTTAATCTCTATGTAGTATTTAAGTATACATCAATGTATGTAAAAATATTCCTACCTCACAACGCTTTATATCGAATTAACTCGAAGGGAACGTTCGAAATTGAAATTTTTTTCTAGCTCTCCAGGGACGAAATAAACGTTTAATCTCTAAGTAACATTGAATTATACATCGAGATATGTAAAAATATTCCTACCCCATAACGGTTGCTAACGAATTAACTCGCAGGAAACCTTAGCGTCGTTCGTAGCGGTGCGAAGAAATACAAAGTCCCAATCTCAAGGTCATAACGATCCGGCGACGGCTATTTAAAAAAGAAATATAAAGAAATCGTTACGATCGACCGTATTACGTAGAACTGTAAAGATGCACAAAAAATACCGCAACATCGTAACGCTTTTTAAAGAATTAACTCGGAAAAGCCGTTCGAAATTGAAAGTTTTGCTTGCTCTGCAGGGACCAAATAAACGTTTTTATCCCTATGTAATATTGAATTATACATCGATTAATGTAAAAATATGCATACCTCATAACGCTTTTTATCGAATTAACTCGAAGGGAACGCTAGCGTCGTTAGTAGCTGCGCGAAGAAATACAAAGTCCCGACGTCCCGGTCATATAGGTACGGCGGGGGCTATTTAAAAAAAAAAATAAAAATAAATCGTTGCGATCGACCGTATTACGTCGAAATATAACGATTTCACGAAAAAATGCCGGTAAATCGTAACGCTTTCTAACGAATTAACTCCCAAAAACCGTTCGAAATTGAAAGTTTTGATACCTCTCCAGGGACGAAATAAACGTTTAATCCCTATCCAATTTTCAATTACACATCGATATATTTTGAAATATTCCTACGTCGTAACGCTTTTTAACGAATTAACTCGAAGGCAACGTTCGAAATTGAAATTTTTTCTAGCTCTCCAGGGACGAAATAAACGTTTAATATCTATGTAATATCGAAGTATACATCGATTTATGTAAAAATATGCCCACCTCATAACGCTTTTTATCGAATTAAATCGAAGGGAACGTTAGCGTCGTTCGTAGCGGTGCGAAGAAATTCAAAGTACCAACCTCCCGGTCATGTCGGTCCAGCGGCGGCTATTTAAAAAAAAAATGAATGTAAATCGTTACGTTCGACCGTATTACCTCAAAATATAATGATTTCACAAAAAATACCGGTATATCGTAACGCTTTCAAACGAATTAACTCGCAAAAACCGTTCGAAATTGAAAGTTTTGCTAGCTCTCCAGGGACGAAATAAACGTTTAATCCCTATGTAATATTGAATTATACATCGAGATATGAAGAAATATTCCTACCTCATAACGCTTTCTATCGAATTAACACGAAGGGAACGTTAGCGTCGTCAGTAGCGGTGCGAAGAAATACAAAGTCCCAAAGTCCCGGTCATATAGGTACGGCGGGGGCTATTAAAAAAAAAAAAAAAATAGATCGTTACGATCAACCGTATTACGTCGAAATATAGCGATTTCACAAAAAATACCGGTACCTCGTAACGCTTTCAGACGAATTAACTCGCAAAAACCGTTCGAAATTGAAATTTTGTTCTAGCTCTGCAGGGTTGAAATAAGTGTTTAATCTCTATGTAGTATTGAATTATACATCGATTTATGTAAAAATATGCCTATCTCATAACGCTTTTTATCGAATTAACTCGAAGGGAAGGTTAGCGTCGTTACTAGCGGTGCGAAGAAATTCAAAGACCCAACCTCCCGGTCATGTCGGTGCTGCGGGGGCTATTTAAAAAAAAAATGAATATAAATCGTTACGTTCGACCGTATTACGTCGAAATATAACGATTTCACAAAAAATACCGGTACTTCGTAACGCTTTCTGACTAATTGACTCGAGGGGAACGTTCGAAATTGAAATTTTGTTCTAGCCGTGCAGGGTAGAAATAAGTGATTAATCCCCATGTAATATTGAATTATACATCGAGATATGTAAAAATATTCCTACCTCATAACGGTTGTTAACGAATTAACTCGCAGCGAACCTTAGCGTCGTTCGTAGCGGTGCGAAGAAATACAAAGTCCCAACGTTCCCGTCATATAGGTACGACGGGGGCTATTTAAAAAAAAGACTAAAAATAAATCTTCGCGATCGACCGTATTACGTCGAACTATAACGATTTCGCAAAAAAATACCGGTACATCGTAACGGTTTCTAACGAATTAACTCGCAAAAACCGTGCGAAATTGAAAGATTTGCTACCTCTCTAGGGACGAAATAAACGTTTAATCCCGACGCAATTTTGAATTACACATCGATATATTTAGAAATATTCCTACGTCGTAACGCTTTTTAACTAATCAACTCGAAAATACCGTACGAAATTGAAAGTTTTGCCTGCTCTCCAGGGACCAAATAAACATTTAATCCCTATGTAATATTGAATTATACATCGAGATATGTAAAAATATTCCTACCTCATAACGGTTGTTATCGAATTAACTCCAAGGGAACGTTAGCGTCGTTAATAGCGGTGCGAAGAAATTCAAAGTCCCAATCTCCCGGTCACGTCGGTCCGGCCGCGGCTATTTAAAAAAAACATTAAAAAAATCGTTACGTTCGACCATATTACGTCGAACTATAAAGATTTCGCAAAAAATACCGCGACCTCGTAACGCTTGTTAACGAATTAACTCGAAAAAACCGTTCGAAATTGAAAGTTTTGCTAGCTCCCCAGGGAAGAAATAAACGTTTAATCCCAATGCAATATGGAATTACACATTGATATATGTAGACATATTCCTACGTGGTAACGCTTTCAATCGAATTAACTCGAAGGGAACGTTAGCGTCGTCAGTAGCGGTGCGAAAAAATTCAAAGTACCAACCTCCTGGTTTTGTCGGTCCGGCGGCGGCTATTTAAAAAAAAGAAAATAAAAAGAAATCATTACGTTCGAGCGTATTATTTCGAACTATAACGATTTCGCAAGAAATACCGGTACCTCGCTACGCTTTTTAACAAATTAACTCGAAGGGATCGTTCGAAATTGAAAGTATTGCTACCTCTCCAGGGACGAAATAAACGTTTAAACCCTATGCAATCTTGAATTACACATCTACATATTTGGAAATATGCCTACGTCGTAAAACTTTTTAACGAACTAACTCGAAGGGATCGGTCGAAATTGAAATTTTTTCTAGCTCTCCAGGGACGAAATAAACGTTTAATCTCTATGTAATATTGAAGTATATATCAATTTATGTAAAAATATGCTTACCTCATAACGCTTTATATCGAATTAACCCGCAGGGAACCTTAGCGTCCTTCGTAGCGGTGCGAAGAAATACAAAGTACCAACCTCCCGGTCATGTCGGTCCGGCGGCGGCTTTTTAAAGAAAAGAAAATAAAAAGAAATCATTACGTTCGAGAGTATTACGCCGAACTATTACTATTTCACAAAAAATACCGGTACCTCGTAACGCTTTCAGACGAATCAACTCGAAGGGAACGTTCAAAATTGAAATTTTGTTCTAGCTCTTCAGGGTAGAAATAAGTGTTTAATCTCTATGTAATATTGAGGTATACATCGATTTATGTAAAAATATGCCCACCTCATTACGCTTTATATCGAATTAACTCGAAGGGAACGTTAGCGTCGTTAGTAGCGGTGCGAAGAAATGCAAAGTCCCAACCTTCCGGTCATGTCGGTCCTGCTTGGGCTATTTAAAAAAAATAAACATAAATCGTTACGTCCGACCGTATTACGTCGAAATATAATGATGTCACAAAAAATACCGGTACATCGTAACGCTTTCTAACGAATTAACTCGCAAAGACGGTTCGAAATTGAAAGTTTTGCTTGCTCTCCAGGGACCACATAAACGTTTAATCCCTATGCAATATTGAATTATACATCGAGATATGTAAAAATATTCCTACCTCATAACCGTTGTTAACGAATTAACCCGCAGGGAACCTTAGCGTACTTCGTAGCGGTGCGAAGAAATACAAAGTACCAACCTCCCGGTCATGTCGGTCCGGCGGCGGCTTTTTAAAGAAAAGAAAATAAAAAGAAATCATTACGTTCGAGAGTATTACGCCGAACTATTACTATTTCACAAAAAATACCGGTACCTCGTAACGCTTTCAGACGAATCAACTCGAAGGGAACGTTCAAAATTGAAATTTTGTTCTAGCTCTTCAGGGTAGAAATAAGTGTTTAATCTCTATGTAATATTGAGGTATACATCGATTTATGTAAAAATATGCCCACCTCATTACGCTTTATATCGAATTAACTCGAAGGGAACGTTAGCGTCGTTAGTAGCGGTGCGAAGAAATGCAAAGTCCCAACCTTCCGGTCATGTCGGTCCTGCTGGGGCTATTTAAAAAAAAATAAACATAAATCGCTACGTTCGACAGTATTACGTCGAAATATAATGATTTCACAAAAAATACCGGTACATCTTAACGCTTTCTGAAGAATTAACTCGCAAAAACCGTTCGAAATTGAAAGTTTTGCTAGCTCTCCAGGGACGAAATAAACGTTTAATCCCTATGCAATATTGAATTACACTACGATATATGTAGAAATATTCCTCCGTCGTAACGCTTTTTAACGAATTAACTCGCAGGGAACATTAGCGTCGTTCGTAGCGGTGCGAAGAAATACAAAGTCCCAACCTCCCGGTCATGTCGGTCCGGCCGCAGCTATTTAAAAAAAACATGAAAAAAATCGTTACGTTCGACCGTATTACGTCGAACTATAAAGATTTCACAAAAACTGCCGGTACCTCGTAACGCTTTCTGACGAACTGACTCGAAGGGAACGTTCGAAATTGAAATTTTTTTCTAGCTCTCCAGGGTAGAAATGTGTGTTTAATCTCTATGTAATATTGAGGTATACATCGATTTATGTAAAAATATGCCCACCTCATAACGCTTTTTATCGAATTAACTCGAAGGGAACGTTAGCTTCGTTAGTAGCGGTGCGAAGAAATGCAAAGTCCCAACCTCCCTGTCATGTCGGTCCTGCTGGGGCTATTTAAAAAAAAATAAACATAAATCGCTACGTTCGACAGTATTACGTCGAAATATAATGATTTCACAAAAAATACCGGTACATCGTAACGCTTTCTGAAGAATTAACTCGCAAAAACCGTTCGAAATTGAAAGTTTTGCTAGCTCTCCAGGGACGAAATAAACGTTTAATCCCTATGCAATATTGAATTACACTACGATATATGTAGAAATATTCCTCCGTCGTAACGCTTTTTAACGAATTAACTCGCAGGGAACATTAGCGTCGTTCGTAGCGGTGCGAAGAAATACAAAGTCCCAACCTCCCGGTCATGTCGGTCCTGCGGGGGCTATTTAGAAAAAAAATAAAAATAAATCGTTACGATCCACCGTATTACGTCGAAATGTAACGATTTCAGAAAAAAATACCGGTACATCGTAAAGCTGTCTAACGAATTAACTCGCAAAAACCGTTCGAAATTGAAAGTTTTGCTAGCTCTCCAGGGACGAAATAAACGTCTAATCCCTATGCAATATTGAATTACACATCGATTTATGTAGACATATTCCTACGTCGTAACGCTTTTTAACGAATTAACTCGAAGGGAACGTTCGAAATTGAAATATTTTTCTAGCTCTCCAGGGACGAAATAAACGTTTAATCCCTATGCAATATTGAATTACACTACGATATATGTAGAAATATTCCTCCGTCGTAACGCTTTTTAACGAATTAACTCGCAGGGAACATTAGCGTCGTTCGTAGCGGTGCGAAGAAATACAAAGTCCCAACCTCCCGGTCATGTCGGTCCTGCTGGGGCTATTAAAAAAAAAATAAACATAAATCATTACGCTCGACCGTATTACGTCGAAATATACCGATTTCACAAAAAATACCGGTACATCGTAACGCTTTCTAGCGAATTAACTCGCAAAAACCGTTCGAAATTGAAGGTTTTTTTACCTCTCCAGGGACTAAACAAACGTTTAATCCCTATGCAATTTTGAGTTACACATCGATATATGTAGAAATATTCCTACGTCGTAACGCTTTTTAACGAATTAACTCGCAGGGAACATTAGCGTCGTTCGTAGCGCTGCGAAGAAATACAAAGTCCCAACGTCCCGGTCATATAGGTACGGCGGGGGATATTTAAAAAAAAAAAATAAAAATTTATCGTTACGGTCGACCGTATTACGTCGAAATATTTCGATTTCACAAAAAATACCGGTGCCTCGTAACGCTTTCAGACGAATTAACTCGAAGGGAACTTTCGAAATTGAAATTTTGTTCTAGCTCTTCAGGGTAGAAATAAGTGTTTAATCTCTATGTAATATTGAATTATACATCGATTTATGTATAAATATGCCTACCTCATAACGCTTTTTAACGAATTAACTCGCAGGGAACCTTAGCGTCGTTCGTAGCGGTGCGAAGAAATACAAAGTCCCAAAGTCCCGGTCATATAGGTACGGCGGGGGCTATTAAAAAAAAAATAAATATAAATCGTTACGCTCGACCGTATTACGTCGAAATATAACGATTTCACAAAAAATACCGGTACATCGTAACGCTTTCTAACGAATTAACTCGCAAAAACCGTTCGAAATTGAAAGTTTTTTTACCTCTCCAGGGACTAAACAAACGTTTAATCCCTATGTAATAATGAATTATACATCGAGATATGTAAAAATATGACTACCTCATAACGCTTTTTATCGAATTAACTCGAAGGGAACGTTAACGTCGTCAGTAGCGGTGCTAAGAAATTCAAAGTCCCAACGTCCCGGTCATATAGGTACGGCGGGGGCTATTTAAAAAAAAAATGAAAATAAATCGTTACGATCGACCGTATTACGTCGAAATGTAACGATTTCACAAAAAATGCCGGTACCTCGTAACGCTTTCTGTCTAATTGACTCGAGGGGAACGTTCGAAATTGAAAATTTTTTCTAGCTCTCCAGGGACGAAACAAACGTTTAATCTCTATGTAATATTGAATTCTACATCGATTTATGTAGAAATATGCCTACCTCATAACGCTTTCAATCGAATTAACTCGAAGGGAACGTTAGCGTCGTTAGTAGCGGTGCGAAGAAATGCAAAGTCCCAACCTCCCGGTCATGTCGGTCCTGCTGGGGCTATTTAAAAAAAAATAAACATAAATCGCTACGTTCGACAGTAATACGTCGAAATATAATGATTTCACAAAAAATACCGGTACATCGTAACGCTTCCAGACGAATTAACTCGAAGGGAACGTTCGCAATTGAAATTTTGTTCTAGCTCTTCAGGGTAGAAATAAGTGTTTAATCTCTATGTAATATTGAATTATACATCCATTTATGTAAAAGTATGCCCACCTCATAACGCTTTTTATCGAATTAAATCGAAGAGAACGTTAGCGTCATTAGTAGCGGTGCGAAGAAATTCAAAGACCCAACCTCCCGGTCATGTCGGTCCTGCGGGGGCTATTTAAAAAAAATAAATATAAATCGTGACGCTCGACCGTATTATGTCGAAATATAACGATTTCACAAAAAAAATACCGGTACATCGTAAAGCTGTCTAACGAATTAACTCGCAAAAACCGTTCGAAATTGAAAGTTTTGCTAGCTCTCCAGGGACGAAATAAACGTCTAATCCCTATGCAATATTGAATTACACATCGATTTATGTAGACATATTCCTACGTCGTAACGCTTTTTAACGAATTAACTCGAAGGGAACGTTCGAAATTGAAATATTTTTCTAGCTATCCAGGGACGAAATAAACGTTTAATCTCTATGTAATATTGAAGTAAACATCGATTTATGTAAAAATATGCCCACCTCATAACGCTTTTTATCGAATAAACTCTAAGGGAACGTTAGCGTCGTTAGTAGCGGTGCGATGAATTTCAAAGACCCAACCTCCCGGTCATGTCGGTCCGGCGGCGGCTTTTTAAAGAAAAGCAAATAAAAAGAAATCATTACGTTCGAGAGTATTACGCCGAACTATTACGATTTCACAAAAAATACCGGTACCTCGTAACGCTTTCAGACGAATCAACTCGAAGGGAACGTTCGAAATTGAAATTTTGTTCTAGCTCTTCAGGGTAGAAATAAGTGTTTAATCTCTATGTAATATTGAAGTATACATCGATTTATGTAAAAATATGCCCACCTCATAGCGCTTTTTAGCGAATTAAATCGAAGATAACGGAGGCGCCGTCAACAGCTGCGCGAAGAAATTCAAAGTCCCAATCTGCCGGTCATGTCGGTCCGGCCGCTGCTATTTAAAAAAAACACGAAAAAAATCGTTACGTTCGACCGTATTACGTCGAACTATAAAGATTTCACAAAAACTGCCGGTACCTCGTAACGCTTTCTGACGAACTGACTCGAAGGGAGCGTTCGAAATTGAAATATTGTTCTATCTCTCCAGGGTAGAAATAAGTGTTTAATCTCTATGTAATATTGAGGTATACATCGATTTATGTAAAAATATGCCCACCTCATAACGCTTTTTATCGAATGAACTTGAAGGGAACGTTCGAAATTGAAATATTTTTCTAGCTATCCAGGGACGAAATTAACGTTTAATCTCTATGTAATATTGAAGTAAACATCGATTTATGTAAAATTATGCACACCTCATAACGCTTTTTATCGAATTAAATCGAAGGGAACGGTAGCGTCGTCAGTAGCTGCGCGAAGAAATTCAAAGTCCCAATCTCCCGGTCATGTCGGTCCGGCCGCTGCTATTTAAAAAAAACATGAAAAAAATCGTTACGTTCGACCGTATTACGTCGAACTATAAAGATTTCACAAAAACTGCCGGTACCTCGTAACGCTTTCTGACGAACTGACTCGAAGGGAACGTTCGAAATTGAAATTTTTTTCTAGCTCTCCAGGGTAGAAATGTGTGTTTAATCTCTATGTAATATTGAGGTATACGTCGATTTATGTAAAAATATGCACACCTCATAACGCTTTTTATCGAATTAACTCGAAGGGAACGTTAGCGTCGTTAGTAGCTGCGTGAAGAAATACAAAGTCCCAACGTCCCGGTCATGTCGGTTCTGCGGGGGCTATTTAAAAAAAAATAAATATAAATTGTGACGCTCAACCGTATTACGTCGAAATATAACGATTTCACAAAAAAATACCGGTACATCGTAACGCTTGATAACGAATTAACTCGAAAAAACCGTTCGAAATTGAAAGTTTTGCTAGCTCTCCAGGAACGAAATAAAAGATTAATCCCTATGTAATATTGAATTATACCTCGATTTATGTAAAAATATGCCTACCTCACAACGCTTTATATCGAATTAACTCGAAGGGAACCTTAGCGTCGTTCGTAGCGGTGCGAAGAAATACAAAGACCCAACGTCCCGGTCATATAGGTCCTGCGGGGGCTATTTAAAAAAAAAGATAAATATAAATCGTGACGCTCGACCGTATTACGTCGAAAAGTAATGATTTCACATAAAATACCGGTACCTCCTAACGCTTTCTGACGAATTGACTTGAAGGGAACGTTCGAAATTGAAACTTTGTTCTAGCTCTCCAGGGAAGAAATAAGTGTTTAATCTCTATGTAATATTGAATTATACATCGATTTATGTAAAAATATGCCTACCTCATAACGCTTTCTATCGAATTAACTCGAAGGGAACGTTAGCGTCGTCAGTAGCGGTGCGAAGAAATACAAAGTCCCAACCTCCCGGTCATGTCGGTCCTGCTTGGGCTATTTAAAAAAAATAAACATAAATCGTTACGCTCGACCGTATTACGTCGAAATATAACGATTTCACAAAAAATACCGGTACCTCGTACCGCTTTCTGACGAATTGACTCAAAGGGAACGTTCGAAATTCAAATTCTTTTCTAGCTATCCAGGGACGAAACAAACGTTTAATCTCTATGTAATATTGAATTATACATCGAGATATGTAAGAATATTCCTACCTCATAACGGTTGTTAACGAATTAACTCGCAGGGAACCTTAGCGTCGTTCGTGTCGGTGCGAAGAATTACAATGTCGCAACGTCCCGGTAATATCGGTACGGCGGTGGCTATTTACAAAAGAAAAAATAAAAATAAATCGTTGCGATCGACCGTATTACGTCGAAATATAACGATTTCACAAAAAATACCGGTACCTCGTAACGCATTCTGACGAATTGCCTCGAAGGGAACGTTCGAAATTGAAATTTTGTTCTAGCCCTCCAGGGTAGAAATAAGTGTTTAATCTCTATGTAATATTGAATTATACATCGATTTATGTAAAAATATGCCTACCTCATAACGCTTCTTATCGAATTAACTCGAAGGGAACGTTAGCGTCGTTAGTAGCGGTGCGAAGAAATTCAAAGACCCAACCTCCCGGTCATGTCGGTCCTGTGGGGGCTATTTAAAAAAAAATAAATATAAATCGTAACGCTCGACCGTATTACGTCGAAATATAACGATTTCACAAAAAAATACCG
Organism: Bombus hortorum; assembly: GCA_905332935.1. Classification (NCBI taxonomy): domain Eukaryota; kingdom Metazoa; phylum Arthropoda; class Insecta; order Hymenoptera; family Apidae; genus Bombus; species Bombus hortorum. The sequence continues at coordinate 7,424,928 of CAJOSO010000001.1, forward strand.
GTACATCGTAACGCTTCCTGACGAATTGACTCGAGGGGAGCCTTGGAAATTGGAATTTTTTTCTAGCTTTCCAGGGACGAAATAAACGTTTAATCTCTGTGTAATATTGAAGCATACGTCGATTTATGTAAAAATATGCCCACCTGATAACGCTTTTTATCGAATTAAATCGAAGAGAACGGTAGCGTCGTCAGTAGCTGCGCGGAGAAATTCAAGGTCCCAATCTCACGGTCATGTCGGTCCGGCCGCGGCAATTAAAAAAAAAAACATAAAAAAAATCGTTACGTTCGATGGTATTACGTTGAGCTATAAAGATTTCACAAAAAATACAGCGACCTCGTAACGCTTCTTAACGAATTAACTCGAAAAAACCGTTCGAAATTGAAAGTTTTGCTTGCTGTCCAGGGACCAAATAAACGTTTAATACCTATGTAATATTGAATTATATATCGAGATATGTAAAAATATTCCTACCTCATAACGGTTGTTAACGAATTAACTCGCAGGGCACCTTAGCGTCGTTCGTGGCGTCGCGAAGAGATACAAAGGCCCAACGTCCCGGTCATATAGTTACGGCGGGGGCTATTAAAAAAAAAATAAAAATAAATCGTTACGGTCGACCGTATTACGTCGAAATATAACGATTTCACAAAAAATACCGGTACCTCGTAACGCTTCCTGACGAATTGACTCGAGGGGAAACTTCGAAATTGAAATTTTTTTCTAGCTTTCCAGGGACGAAATAAACGTTTAATCTCTGTGTAATATTGAAGTATACGTCGATTTATGTAAAAATATGCCCACCTCACAACTCTTTTTATCGAATTAAATCGAAGGGAACGTTAGCGTCGTTCGTAGCGGTCCGAAGAAATTCAAAGACCCAACCTCCCGGTCATGTCGGCCCTGCGTGGGCAATTTAAAAAAAAGAAAATGAAAAGAAATCTCTACGTTCGAGCGTATTACGTCGAACTATACCGATTTCACAAAAAATACCGGTACCTCGTATCGCTATCTGACGAATTCATTCGAAGGGAACGTTCGAAATTGAAATTTTGTTCTAGCTCTCCGGGGTAGAAATAAGTGTTTAATCTCTATGTAATATTGAATTATACATCGATTTATGTAAAAATGTGCCTACCTCTTAAGGCTTTTTATCGAATTAACTCGAAGGGAACGTCAGCGTCGTTAGTAGCGGTGCGAAGAAATTCAAAGAACCAACCTCCCGGTCATGTCGGTCCTGTGGGGGCTATTTAAAGAAAAATAAATATAAATCGTGAAGCTCGGCCGTATCACCTCGAAATATAACGATTTCACAAAAAAATACCGTTACATCGTAACGCTTTCTAACGAATTAACTCGCAAATACCGTAAGAAATTGAAAGTTTTGCTAGCTCTGCAGGGTCGAAATAAACATTTAATCCCTATGCAATATTGAATTACACATCGATATATGCAGAAATATTCCTACGTCGTAACGCTTTCTAACGAATTAACTCGAAGGGAACGTTCGAAATTGAAATTTTTTTCTAGCTCTCCAGGGACGAAATAAACGTTTAATCCCTATGCAATATTGAATTACACATCGATGTATGTAGAAATATTCCTACCTCATAACGGTTGTTAACGAATTAACTCGCAGGGAACCTTAGCGTCGTTCGTAGCGGTGCGAAGAAATACAAAGTCCCGACGTCCCGGTCATATAGGTACGGCGGGGGCTATTTAAAAAAGAGAATAAAAATAAATCGTTACGATCGACCGTATTACGTCGAAATATAACGATTTCACAAAAAATACCGGTACATCGTAACGCTTGACAACGAATTAACTCGAAAAAACTGTTCGAAATTGAAAGTTTTGCTTGCTCTCCAGGGACCAAGTAAACGTTTAATCCCTATGTAATACTGACTTATACATCGCGATATGTAAAAACAATCCTACCTCATAACGGTTGTTAACGAATTAACTCGAAGGGAACGTTAGCGTCGTTAGGAGCGGTGCGAAGAAATTCAAAGAACCAACCTCCCGGTCATGGCGGTCCTGCGGGGGCTATTTAAACAACAGAAAATAAAAAGAAATCATTACGTTCGAGCGTATTACGTCGAACTATAACGATTTCACAAGAAATACCGCGACCTCGTAACGCTTGTTAACGAATTAACTCGAAAATACCGTTCGAAATTGAAAGTTTTGCTAGCTTTCCAGGGACGAAATAAACGTTTGATCCCCATGCAATATTGAATTACACATCGATATATGTTGAAATATTCCTACGTCGAAACGCTTTTTAACGAATTAACTCGAAGGGAACGTTCGAAATTGAAATTTTCTTCTAGCTCTCCAGGGACGAAATAAACGTTTAATCTCTATGTAATATTGAAGTATACATCGATTTATATAAAAATATTCCTACCTCATAACGCTTTATATCGAATTAACTCGGAGGGAACGTTAGCGTCGTCAGTAGCGGTCAGTAGCGTCATGTCGGTCCTGCTGGGGTTATTTAAAGAAAAAATAAAAAAAAAATCGTTACGTTCGACCGTATTACGTCGAAATTGAAAGTTTTGCTTGCTCTCCAGGGACCAAATAAACGTATAATCCCTATGTAATATTGAATAATACATCGAGATATGTAAAAATATTCCAACCTCATAATGGTTGTTAACGAATTAACTCGCAGGAAACCCTAGCGTCGTTCGTAGCGGTGCGAAGAAATACAAAGTCCCAACGTCCCGGTCATGTCGGTCCTGCTGGGGCTATTTAAAAAAAAGTAAATATAAATCGTTACGTTCGACCGTATTACGTCGAAATATAACGATTTCACAAAAAATGCCGGTACCTCGTATCGGTTTCTGACGAATTGACTCGAAGGGAACGTTCGAAATTGAAATTTTTTTCTAGCTCCCCAGGGACGAAACAAACGTTTAATCTCTATGTAATATTGAATTATACATCGAGATATGTAAAAATATTCCTACCTCATAAAGGCTGTTAACGAATTAACTCGCAGGAAACCTTAGCGTCTTTCGTAGCGGTGCGAAGAAATACAAAGTCCCAATCTCCCGGTCATATCGGTACGGCGGGGGCTATTTAAAAAAAAGAAATCAAAATAAATCGTTACGATCGACCGTATTACGTCGAAATATAACGATTTCACAAAAAATGCCGGTACCTCGTAACGGTTTCTGACGAATAGACTCGAAGGGAACGTTCGAAATTGAAATTTTGTTCTAGCTTTTCAGGGTAGAAATAAGCGTTTAATCTCTATGTAATATGAAATTATACATCAATGTATGTAAAAATATTGCTACCTCATAACGGTTGTTAACGAATTAACTCGAGGGGAACGTTAGCGTCGTTAGTAGCGGTGCGAAGAAATTCAAAGACCCAACCTCCCGGTCATGTCGGTCCAGCGGGGGCTATTTAAAAAAAAATAAAAAAAAATCGTTACGATCCACCGTATTACGTCGAACTATAAAGATTTCACAACAAAATACCGCGAACTCGTAATGCTTTTTAACGAATTAACTCGAAAAAACCGTTCGAAATTGAAAGTCTTGGTAGCTCTCCAGGGACGAAATACACGTTTAATCCCTATGTAATTTTGAATTACACATCGATACATGTAGAAATATTCCTACGTCGTAACGCTTTCAGACGAATTAACTCGCAAAACCGTTCGAAATTGACATTTTGTTCTAGCTCTTCAGGGTAGAAATAAGTGTCTAATCTCTATGTAATATTGAATTATACATCGATTCATGTAAAAATATGCCTACCTCATAACGCTTCATATCGGATTAACTCCAAGGTAACGTTAGCGTCGTTAGTAGCGGTGCGAAGAAATTCAAAGTCCCAACCTCCCGGTCATGTCAGTCCTGCGGGGGCTATTTAAAAAAAAATTGATATAAATCGAGACCCTCGACCGTATTACGTCGAAATATAACGACTCCACAAAAAAATACCGGTACATCGTAACGCTTTCTAACGAATTTACTCGCAAAAACCGTTCGAAATTGAAAGTTTTGCTAGCTCTCCAGGGACGAAATAAAACTCTAATCCTATTGCAATATTGAATTACACATCGATATATGTAGAAATATTCCTACATCGTATCGCTTTTTAACGAATTAATTCGAAGGGAACGTTCGAAATTGTAATTTTTTTCTAGCTCTCCAGGGACGAAATAAATGTTTAATCTCTATGTAATATTGAATTATACATCGAGATATGTAAAAATATTCCTACCTCATAAGGCTTTTTATCGAATTAACTCGCAGGGAACCTTAGCGTCGTTCGTAGCGGTGCGAAGAAATACAAAGTCCCAACGTCGCGGTCATATCGGTACGGCGGGGGCTATTAAAAAAAAAAAAAAAAAAAATAAATCGGTGTGATCGACCGTATTACGTCGTAATATAACGATTTCACAAAAAATACCGGTACCTCGTAACGTTTTCTGACGAATTGACTCGAAGGGAACGCTCGAAATTGAAATTTTGTTCTAGCTCTCCACGGTGAAAATAAGTGTTTAATCTCTATGTAATATTGAGTTACACATCGATATATGTAGAAATATTCCTACGTCGTAACGCTTTTTAACGAATTAACTCGAAGGGAACGTTCGAAATTGAAATATTTTTCTAGCTATCCAGGGACGAAATAAACGTTTAATCTCTATGTAATATTGAAGTATACATCGATTTATGTAAAAATATGCCCACCTCATAACGCTTTTTATCGAATTTAATCGAAGAGAACGGTACCGTCGTCAGTAGCTGCGCGAAGAAATTCAAAGTCCCAATCACCCGGTCATGTCGGTCCGGCCGCGGCTGTTTAGGAAAAAACACAAAAAAATCGTTACGGTCGACCGTATTACGTCGAACTATAAAGATTCCACAAAAAATTCCGAGACCTCGTAACGCTTGTTATCGAATTAACTCGAAAAAACCGTTCGAATTTGAAAGTTTTGCTTGCTCTCCAGGGACCAAATAAACGTTTAATCCCTATGTAATATTGAATTATACATCGAGATATGTAAAAATATTGCTACCTCATAACGGTTGTTAACGAATTAACTCGAGGGGAACGTTAGCGTCGTTAGTAGCGGTGCGAAGAAATTCAAAGACCCAACCTCCCGGTCATGTCGGTCCTGCGGGGGCTATTTAAAAATCAGAAAATAGAAAGAAATCATTACGTTCGAGCGTATTACGTCGAACTATAACGATTTCACAAGAAATACCGCGAACTCGTAATGCTTTTTAACGAATTAACTCGAAGGGAACGTTCGAAATTGAAATTTTTTCTAGCTGTCCAGGGACGAAATAAACGTTTAATCTCTATGTAATATTGAAGTATACATCGATTTATGTAAAAATATGCCCACCTCATAAAGCTTCTTATCGAATTAACTCGAAGGGAACGTTAACGTCGTTAGTAGCCGTGCGAAGAAAGTCAAAGTCCAAATCTCCCGGTCATGCCGGTCTGGCCGCGGCTATTTAAAACAAACATAAAAAAATCGTTACGTTTGATCGTATTTCGTCGAACTATAAAGATTTCACAAAAAATACCGCGACCTCCTAACGCTTTTTAAAGAATTAACTCGAAAAAAAAGTACGAAATTGAAAGTTTTGCTTACTCTCCAGGGACCAAATAAATGTTTAATCCCTATGTAATATTGAATTATACATCGAGATATGTAAAAATATTCCTACCTCATAACGCTTTTTATCGAATTAAGTCGAAGGGAACGTTCGAAATTGAAATTTTGTTCTAGCTCTCCAGGGTAGAAATAAGTGTTTAATCTCTATGTAATATTGAAGTATACATCGATGTATGTAAAAATATTCCTACCTCATAACGCTTTTTATCGAATTAACTCGAAGGGAACGTTCGAAATTGAAATTTTTTTCTAGCTCTCCAGGGACGAAATATACGTTCAATATCGATGTAACATTGAAGTATACATCGATTTATGTAAAAATAGGCCTACCTCATAACGGTTGTTAACGAATTAACTCGTAGGAATCCTTAGCGTCGTTCGTAGCGGTGCGAAGAAATACAAAGTCCCAACGTCCCGGTCATATCGGTACGGCGGGGGCTATTTAAAAAAAAGAAATCAAAATAAATCGTTACGATCGACAGTATTACGTCGAAATATAACGATTTCACAAAAAAATACCGGTACCTCGTAACGCATTCTGACGATTAGACTCGAAGGGAACGTTCGAAATTGAAATTTTTTTGTAGCTCTCCATGGACGAAATAAACGTTTAATCCCTATGTAATATTGAATAATACATCGAGAAATGTAAAAATATTCCTACCTCATAACGGTTGTTAACGAATTATCCCGCAGGGAACCTTAGCGTCGTTCGTAGCGGTGCGAAGAAATACAAACTAAAACATCCCGGTCATGTCGGTCCTGCTTGGGCAATTTAAAAAAAATAAACATAAATTGTTACGCTCGACCGTATTACGTCAAAATATAACGATTTCACAAAAAATACCGGTACCTCGTAACGCTTTCTGACGAATTGACTCGAAGGGAACGTTCGAAATTGAAACTTTGTTCTAGCTCTTCAGGGTAGAAATAAGTGTCTATTCTCTATGTAATATTGAATTATACATCGATTTATGTAAAAATATGCCTACCTCATAACGCTTTTTATCGAATTAACTCGAGGGGAACGTTAGCGTCGTTAGTAGCGGTGCGAAGAAATTCAAAGAACCGACCTCCGGGTCATGTCGGTACTGCGGGGGCCATTTAAAAAAAAATAAATATAAATCGTGACGCTCGACCGTATTACGTCGAAATGTAACGATTTCACAAAAAAATACCGGTACATCGAAAAGCTGTCTAACGAATTAAATAGCAAAAACCGTTCGAAATTGAAAGTTTTGCTAGCTCTCCAGGGACGAAATAAACGTTTAATCTCTATGTAATATTGAATTCTACATCGATTTATGTAGAAATATGCCTACCTCATATCGCTTTCAATCGAATTAACTCGAAGGGAACGTTAGCGTCGTTAGTAGCGGTGCGAAGAAATTCAAAGACCCATCCTCCCGGTAATGTCGGTCCTGCGGGGGCTATTTAAAAAAAAGAAAAAAAAGAAATCATTACGTTCGACAGTATTACGTCGAAATATAACGATTTCACAAAAAATACCGCGTCCTCGTAACGCTTGTTAACGAATTAACTCGCAAAGACCGTTCGAAATTGAAAGTATTACTACCTCTCCAGGGACGAAATATACGTTTAATCCCTATGAAATATTGAATTACACATCGATATATGTAGAAATATTCCTACGTCGTAACACTTTTTAACGAATTAACTCGAAGGGAACGTTCGAAATTGAAATTTTTTTCTAGCTCTCCAGGGACGAAATACACGTTTAATCCCTATGCAATATTGAATTACACATCGATATAGGTAGAAATATTCCTTCCTCATAACGGTTGTTAACAGATTAACTCGCAGGGAACCTTAGCGTCGTTCGTAGCGGTGCTAAGAAATTCAAAGTACCAACCTCCCGGTCATGTCGGTCCGGCGGCGGCTATTTAAAAAAAAAGAAAATAAAAAGAAATCATTACGTTCGAGCGTATTATTTCGAACTATAACGATTTCACAAGAAATACCAGTACCTCGTTATGCTTTCAGACGTAATAACTCGAAGGGAACGTTCGAAATTGAAATTTTGTTCTAGCTCTCCAGGGTAGAAATAAGTGTTTAATCTCTATGTAATATTGAAGTATAAATTGATTTATGCAAAAATATGCCCACCTCATAACGCTTTTAATCGAATTAAATCGAAGAGAACGGTAGCGCCGTCAGTAGCTGCGCCAAGAAATTCAAAGTCCCAATCTCCCGGTCATGTCGGTCCGGCCGCGGCTATTTAAAAAAAACATAAAAAAAATAGTTACGTTCGACCGTATTACGTCGAAATATAACGATTTCACCAAAAAATGTTGGTACATCGTTACGCTTTCTAACGAATTAACTCGCAAAAACCGTTCGAAATTGAAAGTTTTGATTGCTCTCCAGGGACCAAATAGACGTTTAACCCCTATGTAATATTGAATTATACATCGATTTATGGAAAAATATACCTACCTCATAACGCTACTTATCGAGTTAACTCGAAGGGAACGATAACGTCGTTAGTAGTTGTGCGAAGAAATTCAAAGTCCCAACCTCCCGGTCATGTAGGTCCTGCGCGGGCTATTTAAAAAAAAAAATAAATATAAATCGTTACGCTCGACCGTATTACGTCGAAATATAACGATTTCACAAAAAAATACCGGTACCTCGTAACGCTTTCTGACGAATTGACTCGAAGGGAACGTTCGATATTGAAATTTTGTTCCTGCTGTCCAGGGTAGAGATAAGTGTTTAATCTCTATGTAATATTGAATTACACATCGATTTATGTGAAATTATGCCTACCGCATAACGCTTTTTATCGAATTAACACGAAGGGAACGTTAGCGTCGTTAGTAGCGGTGCGAAGAAATTCAAATTCCCAACATCCCGGTCATGTCGGTCCTGCTGGGGCTATTTAAAAAGAAATAAATATAAATCGTTACGTTCGACCGTATTACGTCGAACTATAAAGACTTCACAAAAAATACCGCGTCCTCGTAACGCTTGTTAACCAATTAACTCGCAAAGACCTTTCGAAATTGAAAGTATTGCTACCTCTCCAGGGACGAAATAAACGCTTAAACCCTATGCAATATTGAATTACACATCGATATATGTAGAAATATTCCTACGTCGTAACGCTTTTTAACGAATTAACTCGAAGGGAACGTTCGAAATTGAAATTTTTTTCTAGCTCTCCACGGACGAAATACACGTTTAATCCCCATGCAATATTGAATTACACATCGATATAGGTAGAAATATTCCTACCTCATAACGGTTGTTAACTCATTAACTCGCAGGGAACCTTAGCGTCGTTCGTAGCCGTGCTAAGAAATTCAAAGACCCAACCTCCCGGTCATGTCGGTCCTGCGGGGGCTATTTAAAAAAAAGAAAATAAAAGAAATCATTACGTTCGAGCGTATTACGTCGAACTATAAAGATTTCACAAGAAATACCAGTACCTCGTTACGCTTTCACACGTATTAACTCGAAGGAAACTTTCGAAATTGAAATTTTGTTTGAGCTCTTCAGGGTAGAAATAAGTGTTTAATCTCTATGTAATATTGAATTATACATCGATATATGTAAAAATATGCCTACCTCATAACGCTTTTTATCGAATTAACTCGAAGGGAACGTTAGCGTCGTTAGTAGCGGTGCGAAGAAATTCAAAGACTCAACCTCCCGGTCATGTCGGTCCGGCGGCGGCTATTTAGAAAAAGAAAATAAAAAGAAATCGTTACGCTCCAGCGTATTACGTCGAACTATAACGATTTCACAATATATACCGGTAAATCGTTACGCTTTCTAACGAATTAACTCGCAAAAACCGTTCGAAATTGAAAGTTTTGCTACCAATCCAGGGACGAATTAAACGTTTAATCCCTATGCAATTTTGAATTACACATCGATATATTTAGAAATATTCCTACGTCGTAACGCTTTTTAACGAATTAACTCGAAGGGAACGTTCGAAATTGAAATTTTTTTCTAGCTCTCCAGGGACGAAATAAACGTTCAATCTCTATGTAATATTGAATTCTACATCGATTTATGTAGAAATATGCCTACCTCATATCGCTTTCAATCGAATTAACTCGAAGGGAACGTTAGCGTCGTTCGTAGCGGTGCGAAGAAATTCAAAGACCCATCCTCCCGGTAATGTCGGTCCTGCGGGGGCTATTTAAAAAAAAGAAAAAAAAGAAATCATTACGTTCGACCGTATTACGTCGAAATATAACGATTTCACAAAAAATACCAGTACCTCGTTATGCTTTCAGACGTATTAACTCGAAGGGAACGTTCGAAATTGAAATTTTGTTCTAGCTCTCCAGGGTAGAAATAAGTGTTTAATCTCTATGTAATATTGAAGTATAAATTGATTTATGCAAAAATATGCCCACCTCATAACGCTTTTAATCGAATTAAATCGAAGAGAACGGTAGCGCCGTCAGTAGCTGCGCCAAGAAATTCAAAGTCCCAATCTCCCGGTCATGTCGGTCCGGCCGCGGCTATTTAAAAAAAACATAAAAAAAATAGTTACGTTCGACCGTATTACGTCGAAATATAACGATTTCACCAAAAAATGTTGGTACATCGTTACGCTTTCTAACGAATTAACTCGCAAAAACCGTTCGAAATTGAAAGTTTTGATTGCTCTCCAGGGACCAAATAGACGTTTAACCCCTATGTAATATTGAATTATACATCGATTTATGGAAAAATATACCTACCTCATAACGCTACTTATCGAGTTAACTCGAAGGGAACGATAACGTCGTTAGTAGTTGTGCGAAGAAATTCAAAGTCCCAACCTCCCGGTCATGTAGGTCCTGCGGGGGCTATTTAAAAAAAAAATAAATATAAATCGTTACGTTCGACCGTATTACGTCGAAATATAACGATTTCACAAAAAAATACCGGTACCTCGTAACGCTTTCTGACGAATTGACTCGAAGGGAACGTTCGAAATTGAAATTTTGTTCTTGCTCTCCAGGGTAGAGATAAGTGTTTAATCTCTATGTAATATTGAATTACACATCGATTTATGTGAAATTATGCCTACCGCATAACGCTTTTTATCGAATTAACACGAAGGGAACGTTAGCGTCGTTAGTAGCGGTGCGAAGAAATTCAAATTCCCAACATCCCGGTCATGTCGGTCCTGCTGGGGCTATTTAAAAAAAAGAAAATAAAAAGAAATCATTACGTTCGAGCGTATTATTTCGAACTATAACGATTTCACAAGAAATACCAGTACCTCGTTACGCTTTCTGACGAATTGACTCGAAGGGAACGTTCGAAATTGAAACTTTGTTCTAGCTCTTCAGGGTAGAAATAAGTGTCTAATCTCTATGTAATATTGAATTATACATCGATTTATGTAAAAATATGCCTACCTCATAACGCTTTTTATCGAATTAACTCGAGGGGAACGTTAGCGTCGTTAGTAGCGATGCGAAGAAATTCAAAGACCCAACCTCCCGGTCATGTCGGTCCTGCGGGGGCTATTTAAAAAAAAATAAATATAAATCGTGACGCTCGACCGTATTACATCGAAATATAACGATTTCACATAAAATACCGGTACATCGTAACGCTTTCAGACGAATTAACTCGCAAAAACCGTTCGAAACTGAAAGTTTTGCTAGCTCTCCAGGCACGAAATAAACGTTTAATCCCAATGCAATATTGAATTACACATTGATATATGTAGACATATTCCTACGTCGTAACGCTTTTTAACGAATTAACTCGAAGGGAACGTTCGAAATTGAAATTTTTTTCTAGCTCTCCAGGGACGAAATAAACGTTCAATCTCTATGTAATATTGAATTCTACATCGATTTATATAGAAATATGCCTACCTCATATCGCTTTCAATCGAATTAACTCGAAGGGAACGTTAGCGTCGTCAGTAGCGGTGCGAAGAAATGCAAAGACCCAACCTGCCGGTCATGTCGGTCCTGCATGGGCTATTTAAAAAAAATAAACATAAATCGTTACGCTCGACCGTATTACGTCGAAATATAACGATTTCACAAAGAATACCGGTACCTCGTAACGCATTCTGACGATTAGACTCGAAGGGAACGTTCGAAATTGAAATTTTTTTGTAGCTCTCCATGGACGAAATAAACGTTTAATCCCTATGTAATATTGAATAATACATCGAGAAATGTAAAAATATTCCTACCTCATAACGGTTGTTAACGAATTATCCCGCAGGGAACCTTAGCGTCGTTCGTAGCGGTGCGAAGAAATACAAACTAAAACATTCCGGTCATGTCGGTCCTGCTTGGGCAATTTAAAAAAAATAAACATAAATTGTTACGCTCGACCGTATTACGTCAAAATATAACGATTTCACAAAAAATACCGGTACCTCGTAACGCTTTCTGACGAATTGACTCGAAGGGAACGTTCGAAATTGAAACTTTGTTCTAGCTCTTCAGGGTAGAAATAAGTGTCTATTCTCTATGTAATATTGAATTATACATCGATTTATGTAAAAATATGCCTACCTCATAACGCTTTTTATCGAATTAACTCGAGGGGAACGTTAGCGTCGTTAGTAGCGGTGCGAAGAAATTCAAAGAACCGACCTCCGGGTCATGTCGGTACTGCGGGGGCCATTTAAAAAAAAATAAATATAAATCGTGACGCTCGACCGTATTACGTCGAAATGTAACGATTTCACAAAAAAATACCGGTACATCGAAAAGCTGTCTAACGAATTAAATAGCAAAAACCGTTCGAAATTGAAAGTTTTGCTAGCACTCCAGGGACGAAATAAACGTTTAATCCCTATGTAATATTAAATTATTCATCGAGACATGTAAGAATATTCCTACGTCATAACGGTTGTTAACGAATTAACTCGCAGGGAACATTAGCGTCGTTCGTAGCGGTGGGAAGAAATACAAATTCCCATCCTCCCGGTAATGTCGGTCCTGCGGGGGCTATTTAAAAAAAAGAAAAAAAAGAAATCATTACGTTCGACAGTATTACGTCGAAATATAACGATTTCACAAAAAATACCGCGTCCTCGTAACGCTTGTTAACGAATTAACTCGCAAAGACCGTTCGAAATTGAAAGTATTACTACCTCTCCAGGGACGAAATATACGTTTAATCCCTATGAAATATTGAATTACACATCGATATATGTAGAAATATTCCTACGTCGTAACACTTTTTAACGAATTAACTCGAAGGGAACGTTCGAAATTGAAATTTTTTTCTAGCTCTCCAGGGACGAAATACACGTTTAATCCCTATGCAATATTGAATTACACATCGATATAGGTAGAAATATTCCTTCCTCATAACGGTTGTTAACAGATTAACTCGCAGGGAACCTTAGCGTCGTTCGTAGCGGTGCTAAGAAATTCAAAGTACCAACCTCCCGGTCATGTCGGTCCGGCGGCGGCTATTTAAAAAAAAAGAAAATAAAAAGAAATCATTACGTTCGAGCGTATTATTTCGAACTATAACGATTTCACAAGAAATACCAGTACCTCGTTATGCTTTCAGACGTAATAACTCGAAGGGAACGTTCGAAATTGAAATTTTGTTCTAGCTCTCCAGGGTAGAAATAAGTGTTTAATCTCTATGTAATATTGAAGTATAAATTGATTTATGCAAAAATATGCCCACCTCATAACGCTTTTAATCGAATTAAATCGAAGAGAACGGTAGCGCCGTCAGTAGCTGCGCCAAGAAATTCAAAGTCCCAATCTCCCGGTCATGTCGGTCCGGCCGCGGCTATTTAAAAAAAACATAAAAAAAATAGTTACGTTCGACCGTATTACGTCGAAATATAACGATTTCACCAAAAAATGTTGGTACATCGTTACGCTTTCTAACGAATTAACTCGCAAAAACCGTTCGAAATTGAAAGTTTTGATTGCTCTCCAGGGACCAAATAGACGTTTAACCCCTATGTAATATTGAATTATACATCGATTTATGGAAAAATATACCTACCTCATAACGCTACTTATCGAGTTAACTCGAAGGGAACGATAACGTCGTTAGTAGTTGTGCGAAGAAATTCAAAGTCCCAACCTCCCGGTCATGTAGGTCCTGCGCGGGCTATTTAAAAAAAAAAATAAATATAAATCGTTACGCTCGACCGTATTACGTCGAAATATAACGATTTCACAAAAAAATACCGGTACCTCGTAACGCTTTCTGACGAATTGACTCGAAGGGAACGTTCGATATTGAAACTTTGTTCCTGCTCTCCAGGGTAGAGATAAGTGTTTAATCTCTATGTAATATTGAATTACACATCGATTTATGTGAAATTATGCCTACCGCATAACGCTTTTTATCGAATTAACACGAAGGGAACGTTAGCGTCGTTAGTAGCGGTGCGAAGAAATTCAAATTCCCAACATCCCGGTCATGTCGGTCCTGCTGGGGCTATTTAAAAAGAAATAAATATAAATCGTTACGTTCGACCGTATTACGTCGAACTATAAAGACTTCACAAAAAATACCGCGTCCTCGTAACGCTTGTTAACCAATTAACTCGCAAAGACCTTTCGAAATTGAAAGTATTGCTACCTCTCCAGGGACGAAATAAACGCTTAAACCCTATGCAATATTGAATTACACATCGATATATGTAGAAATATTCCTACGTCGTAACGCTTTTTAACGAATTAACTCGAAGGGAACGTTCGAAATTGAAATTTTTTTCTAGCTCTCCACGGACGAAATACACGTTTAATCCCCATGCAATATTGAATTACACATCGATATAGGTAGAAATATTCCTACCTCATAACGGTTGTTAACTCATTAACTCGCAGGGAACCTTAGCGTCGTTCGTAGCCGTGCTAAGAAATTCAAAGACCCAACCTCCCGGTCATGTCGGTCCTGCGGGGGCTACTTAAAAAAAAGAAAATAAAAGAAATCATTACGTTCGAGCGTATTACGTCGAACTATAAAGATTTCACAAGAAATACCAGTACCTCGTTACGCTTTCACACGTATTAACTCGAAGGAAACTTTCGAAATTGAAATTTTGTTTGAGCTCTTCAGGGTAGAAATAAGTGTTTAATCTCTATGTAATATTGAATTATACATCGATATATGTAAAAATATGCCTACCTCATAACGCTTTTTATCGAATTAACTCGAAGGGAACGTTAGCGTCGTTAGTAGCGGTGCGAAGAAATTCAAAGACTCAACCTCCCGGTCATGTCGGTCCGGCGGCGGCTATTTAGAAAAAGAAAATAAAAAGAAATCGTTACGCTCCAGCGTATTACGTCGAACTATAACGATTTCACAATATATACCGGTAAATCGTTACGCTTTCTAACGAATTAACTCGCAAAAACCGTTCGAAATTGAAAGTTTTGCTACCTATCCAGGGACGAATTAAACGTTTAATCCCTATGCAATTTTGAATTACACATCGATATATTTAGAAATATTCCTACGTCGTAACGCTTTTTAACGAATTAACTCGAAGGGAACGTTCGAAATTGAAATTTTTTTCTAGCTCTCCAGGGACGAAATACACGTTTAATCCCTATGCAATATTGAATTACACATCGATATAGGTAGAAATATTCCTACCTCATAACGGTTGTTAACTGATTAACTCGCAGGGAACCTTAGCGTCGTTCGTAGCGGTGCTAAGAAATTCAAAGTACCAACCTCCCGGTCATGTCGGTCCGGCGGCGGCTATTTAAAAAAAAAGAAAATAAAAAGAAATCATTACTTTCGAGCGTATTATTTCGAACTATAACGATTTCACAAGAAATACCAGTACCTCGTTACGCTTTCAGACGTATTAACTCGAAGGGAACGTTCGAAATTGAAATTTTGTTCTAGCTCTCCAGGGTAGAAATAAGTGTTTAATCTCTATGTAATATTGAAGTATAAATTGATTATGCAAAAATATGCCCACCTCATAACGCTTTTAATCGAATTAAATCGAAGAGAACGGTAGCGCCGTCAGTAGCTGCGCCAAGAAATTCAAAGTCCCAATCTCCCGGTCATGTCGGTCCGGCCGCGGCTATTTAAAAAAAATATAAAAAAAATAGTTACGTTCGACCGTATTACGTCGAAATATAACGATTTCACCAAAAAATGTTGGTACATCGTTACGCTTTCTAACGAATTAACTCGCAAAAACCGTTCGAAATTGAAAGTTTTGATTGCTCTCCAGGGACCAAATAGACGTTTATCCCCTATGTAATATTGAATTATACATCGATTTATGGAAAAATATACCTACCTCATAACGCTACTTATCGAGTTAACTCGAAGGGAACGATAACGTCGTTAGTAGTTGTGCGAAGAAATTCAAAGTCCCAACCTCCCGGTCATGTAGGTCCTGCGGGGGCTATTTAAAAAAAAAATAAATATAAATCGTTACGCTCGACCGTATTACGTCGAAATATAACGATTTCACAAAAAAATACCGGTACCTCGTAACGCTTTCTGACGAATTGACTCGAAGGGAACGTTCGAAATTGAAATTTTGTTCCTGCTCTCCAGGGTAGAGATAAGTGTCTAATCTCTATGTAATATTGAATTACACATCGATTTATGTGAAATTATGCCTACCGTATGACGCTTTTTATCGAATTAACACGAAGGGAACGTTAGCGTCGTTAGTAGCGGTGCGAAGAAATTCAAATTCCCAACATCCCGGTCATGTCGGTCCTGCTGGGGCTATTTAAAAAGAAATAAATATAAATCGTTACGTTCGACCCTATTACGTCGAACTATAAAGATTTCACAAAAAATACCGCGTCCTCGTAACGCTTGTTAACGAATTAACTCGCAAAGACCTTTCGAAATTGAAAGTATGGCTACCTCTCCAGGGACGAAATAAACGTTTAAACCCTATGCAATATTGAATTACACATCGATATATGTAGAAATATTCCTACGTCGTAACGCTTTTTAACGAATTAACTCGAAGGGAACGTTCGAAATTGAAATTTTTTTCTAGCTCTCCACGGACGAAATACACGTTTAATCCCCATGCAATATTGAATTACACATCGATATAGGTAGAAATATTCCTACCTCATAACGGTTGTTAACTGATTAACTCGCAGGGAACCTTAGCGTCGTTCGTAGCGGTGCTAAGAAATTCAAAGTACCAACCTCCCGGTCATGTCGGTCCGGCGGCGGCTATTTAAAAAAAAAGAAAATTAAAAGAAATCATTACTTTCGAGCGTATTATTTCGAACTATAACGATTTCACAAGAAATACCAGTACCTCGTTACGCTTTCAGACGTATTAACTCGAAGGGAACGTTCGAAATTGAAATTTTGTTCTAGCTCTCCAGGGTAGAAATAAGTGTTTAATCTCTATGTAATATTGAAGTATAAATTGATTATGCAAAAATATGCCCACCTCATAACGCTTTTAATCGAATTAAATCGAAGAGAACGGTAGCGCCGTCAGTAGCTGCGCCAAGAAATTCAAAGTCCCAATCTCCCGGTCATGTCGGTCCGGCCGCGGCTATTTAAAAAAAATATAAAAAAAATAGTTACGTTCGACCGTATTACGTCGAAATATAACGATTTCACCAAAAAATGTTGGTACATCGTTACGCTTTCTAACGAATTAACTCGCAAAAACCGTTCGAAATTGAAAGTTTTGATTGCTCTCCAGGGACCAAATAGACGTTTATCCCCTATGTAATATTGAATTATACATCGATTTATGGAAAAATATACCTACCTCATAACGCTACTTATCGAGTTAACTCGAAGGGAACGATAACGTCGTTAGTAGTTGTGCGAAGAAATTCAAAGTCCCAACCTCCCGGTCATGTAGGTCCTGCGGGGGCTATTTAAAAAAAAAATAAATATAAATCGTTACGCTCGACCGTATTACGTCGAAATATAACGATTTCACAAAAAAATACCGGTACCTCGTAACGCTTTCTGACGAATTGACTCGAAGGGAACGTTCGAAATTGAAATTTTGTTCCTGCTCTCCAGGGTAGAGATAAGTGTCTAATCTCTATGTAATATTGAATTACACATCGATTTATGTGAAATTATGCCTACCGTATGACGCTTTTTATCGAATTAACACGAAGGGAACGTTAGCGTCGTTAGTAGCGGTGCGAAGAAATTCAAATTCCCAACATCCCGGTCATGTCGGTCCTGCTGGGGCTATTTAAAAAGAAATAAATATAAATCGTTACGTTCGACCCTATTACGTCGAACTATAAAGATTTCACAAAAAATACCGCGTCCTCGTAACGCTTGTTAACGAATTAACTCGCAAAGACCTTTCGAAATTGAAAGTATGGCTACCTCTCCAGGGACGAAATAAACGTTTAAACCCTATGCAATATTGAATTACACATCGATATATGTAGAAATATTCCTACGTCGTAACGCTTTTTAACGAATTAACTCGAAGGGAACGTTCGAAATTGAAATTTTTTTCTAGCTCTCCACGGACGAAATACACGTTTAATCCCCATGCAATATTGAATTACACATCGATATAGGTAGAAATATTCCTACCTCATAACGGTTGTTAACTCATTAACTCGCAGGGAACCTTAGCGTCGTTCGTAGCGGTGCTAAGAAATTCAAAGTACCAACCTCCCGGTCATGTCGGTCCGACGGCGGCTATTTAAAAAAAAGGAAAATAAAAAGAAATCATTACGTTCGAGCGTATTATTTCGAACTATAACGATTTCACAAGAAATACCAGTACCTCGTTACGCTTTCTGACGAATTGACTCGAAGGGAACGTTCGAAATTGGAATTTTGTTCTAGCTCTCCAGGGTGGAAATAAGTGTTTAATCCCTATGCAATATTGAATTACACATCGATATAGGTAGAAATATTCCTACCTCATAACGGTTGTTAACTGATTAACTCGCAGGGAACCTTAGCGTCGTTCGTAGCGGTGCTAAGAAATTCAAAGACCCAACCTCCCGGTCATGTCGGTCCTGCGGGGGCTATTTAAAAAAAAGGAAATTAAAAAGAAATCATTACGTTCGAGCGTATTACGTCGAAATATAGCGATTTCACAAAAAATACCGGTTCCTTGTAACGCATTCTGACGAATTGACTCGAAGGGAACGTTCGAAATTGAAATTCTGTTCTAGCTCTCCAGGGTAGAAATAAGTGTTTAATCTCTATGTAATATTGAATTACACATCGATTTATGTGAAATTATGCCCTCCGCATGACGCTTTTTATCGAATTAACACGAAGGGAACGTTAGCGTCGTTAGTAGCGGTGCGAAGAAATTCAAATTCCCAACATCCCGGTCATGTCGGTCCGGCGGCGGCTATTTAAAAAAAAAGAAAATAAAAAGAAATCGTTACGTTCGAGCGTATTATTTCGAACTATAACGATTTCACAAGAAATACCAGTACCTCGTTACGCTTTCAGACGTATTAACTCGAAGGGTACGTTCGAAATTGAAATTTTCTTCTAGCTCTCCAGGGTAGAGATAAGTGTTTAATCTCTATGTAATATTGAATTACACATCGATTTATGTGAAATTATGCCTACCGCATGACGCTTTTTATCGAATTAACACGAAGGGAACGTTAGCGTCGTTCGTAGCGGTGCAAAGAAATACAAAGTCCCAACGTCCCGGTCATATTGGTACGGCGGGGGCTATTAAAAAAAAAAAAGATAAAAAAGATCGTTACGATCGACCATATTACGTCGAAATATAACGATTTCACGAAATACCGGTACATCGTAACGCTTGAAAACGAATTAACACGAAAAAACTGTTCGAATTTGAAAGTTTTGCTTGCTCTCCAGGGACCAAACATACGTTTAATCCCTATGTAATATTGAATTATATATCGAGATATGTAAAAATATTCCTACCTCATAACGGTTTTTAACGAATTAACTCGCAGGGCACCTTAGCGTCGTTCGTGGCGTCGCGAAGAGATACAAAGTCCCAACGTCCCGGTCATATAGGTAGGGCGGGGGCTATTAAAAAAAAAAATAAAAATAAATCGTTACGGTCGACCGTATTACGTCGAAATATAACGATTTCACAAAAAATACCGGTACCTCGTAACGCTTTCTGACGAATTGACTCGAAGGGAACGTTCGAAATTGAAATTTTGTTCTAGCTCTTCGGGGTAGAAATAAGTGTTTAATCTCTATGTAATATTGAATTATACATCGTATTGTGTAAAAATATGCCTACCTCATAAAGCTTTTTATCGAATTAACACGAAGGGAACGTTAGCGTCGTTAGTAGCGGTGCGAAGAAATTCAAAAACCCAACCACCCGGTCATGTCGGTCCTGCGGGGGCTATTTAAAAAAATAAAATAAATATAAATCGTGACGCTCGACCGTATTACGTCGAAATATAACGATTTCACAAAAAAATACCGGTACATCGTTACGCTTTCTAACGAATTAACTTGCATAAACCGTTCGAAATTGAGAGTTTTGCTAGCTATCCAGGGACGAAATAAACGATTAATCTCTACGCAATATTGATTTACACATCGATAGATGTAGAAATATTCCTACGTTGAAACGCTTTCAGACGAATTAGCTCGCAAAAACCGTTCGAAATTGAAATTTTGTTCTAGCTCTTCAGGGTAGAAATAAGTGTATAATCTCTATGTAATATTGAATTATACATCGATTTATGTAAAAATGTGCCTACCCCATAACGCTTTATATCGAATTAACTCGAAGGGAACGTTAGCGTCGTTAGTAGCGGTGCGAAGAAATTCAAAGTCCCTACCTCCCGGTTATGTCGGTCCTGCTGGGGCTATTTAAAAAAAAATAAATATAAATCGTGACGCTAGACCGTATTGCGTCCAAATATAACGATTTCACAAAAAAATACCGGTACCTCGTAACGCTTTCTGACGAATTGACTCGAAGGGAACGTTCGAAATTGAAATTTTTTTCTAGCTCTCCAGGGACGAAACAAACGTTTAATCTCTATGTAATATTGAAGTATACATCAATGTATGTAAAAATATTCCTACCTCATAACGCTTTTTATCGAATTAACTCGAAGGGAACGTTAGAGTCGTTAGTAGCGGTGCGAAGAAATTCAAAGTCCCAACCTCCCGGTCATGTCGGTCATGCTGGGGCTATTTAAAAAAAACAAAAAAAGAAATCGTTACGTTCGACCGTATTACCTCGAAATATAATGATTTCACAAAAAAATACCGGTACATCGTAACGCTTTCTAACGAATTATCTTGCAAAATCCATTCGAAATTGAAAGTTTTGCTAGCTCTTCAGGGACGAAATAAACGATTAATCCCTATACAATATTGAACTACACATCGATATATGTAGAAATATTCCTACGTCGTAACACTTTTTAGCGAACTAACTCGAAGGGATCGTTCGAAATTGAAATTTCTTTCTAGCTCTCCAGGGACGAAACAAACGTTTGCCTCTATGTAATATTGAATTCTACATCGATTTATGTAGAAATATGCCTACCTCATAACGCTTTCAATCGAATTAACTCGAAGGAAACGTTAGCGTCGTTAGCAGCGGTGCGAAGAAATGCAAAGACCCAACCTCCCGGTCATGTCGGTCATGCTGGTGCTATTTAAAAAAAACAAAAAAAGAAATCGTTACGTTCGACCGTATTACCTCGAAATATAATGATTTCACAAAAAATACCGGTACATCGTAACGCTTTCTAACGAATTAACTCGCAAAAACCGTTCGAAATTGAAAGTTTTGCTAGCTCTCCAGGGACGAAATAAACGTTTAATCCCTATGTAATATGGAATTATACATCGAGATATGTAAAAATATTCCGACCTCATAACGGTTGTTAACGAATCAACTCGCAGAAAACCTTAGCGTCTTTCGTAGCGGTGCGAAGAAATACAAAGTCCCAACGTCCCGGTCATATCGGTAGGGCGGGGGCTATTTAAAAAAAAGAATTCAAAATAAATCGTTACGATCGACCGTATTACGTCGAACTATAACGATTTCACACAAAATACCGGTACCTCGTAACGCTTTCTGACGAATTGACTCGAAGGGAACTTTCGAGATTGAAAATTTTTTCTAGCTCTCCAGGGACGAAACAAACGTTTAATCTCTATGTAATATTGAATTCTACATCGATTTATGTAGAAATATGCCTACCGCATAACGCTTTCAATTGAATTAACTCGAAGAAAACGGTGGCGCCGTCAGTAGCTGCGCGAAGAAATTCAATGTCCCAATCTCCCGGTCATGTCGGTCCGGCCGCTGCTATTTAAAAAAAAGAAGTATAAATCATGACGCTCGACCGTATTACGTCGAAATATAACGATTTCACAAAAAAATACCGGTACATCATAACGCTTTCTAACGAATTAACTCGCAAATAGCGTTCGAAATTGAAAGTTTTGCTAGCTCCCCAGGGTCGACATGAACGTTTAGTTCCTATGCTGTATTGAATTACACATCGATATATGTTGAAATATTCCTACGTCGTAACGCTTTTTGACGAATTAACTCGAGGGGAACGTTCTAAATTGAAATTTTATTCTAGCTCTCCAGGAAAGAAATAAACGTTTAATATCTATGTAATATTGAAGTATACATCGATGTATGTAAAAATATTCCTACCTCATAACGCTTTTTATCGAATTAACTCGAAGAGAACGGTAGCTTCGTCAGTAGCTGCGCGGAGAAATTCAAGGTCCCAATCTCCCGGTCATGTCGTTTCGGCCGCGGCTATTAAAAAAAAACATAAAAAAAATCGTTACGTTTGACCGTATTACGTTGAACTATAAAGATTTCACAAAAAATACCGCGACCTCGTAACGCATGTTAACGGATTAACTCGAAAAAACCGTTCGAAATTGAAAGTTTTGCTTGCTCTTCAGGGACCAAATAAACGTTTATTCCCTACGTAATATTGAATTGTACATCGAGTTATGTAAAAATATTCCTACCTCATAACGGTTGTTAACGAATTATCTCGCAGGGAAACTTAGCGTCGTTCGTAGCGGTGGGAAGAAATACAAAGTCCCAACGTCCTGGTCATATAGGTATGGCGGGGGCTATTTAAAAAAAAAAAATAAAAATAAATCGTTACGATCGACCGTATTACGTCGAAATATAACGATTTCACAAAAAATACCGGTACATCGTAACACTATCTAACGAATTAACTCGCAAAAACCGTTCGAAATTGAAAGTTTTGCTAGCTCTCCAGGGACGAAATAAAAGTTTAATCCCTATGCAATATTGAATTACACATCGATATATGTAGAAATATTCCTACGTCGTAACGCTTTTTATCGAATTAATTCGAAGGGAACGTTCGAAATTGAAATTTTATTCTAGCTCTCCAGGAACGAATTAAACGTTTAATCTCTATGTAATATTGAAGTATACATCGATTTATATACAAATATGCCCACCTCAAAACGGTTGTTAAAGAATTAACTCGCAGGGAACTTTAGTGTCGTTCGTAGCGGTGCGAAGAAATACAAGGTCCCAACGTCCCGGTCATATAGGTACGGCGGGGGCTATTAAAAAAAAAATAAAAATAAAAATAAATCGTTACGATCGACCGTATTACGTCGAAATATAACGATTTCACAAAAAATACCGGTACCTCGTAACGCTTTCAGACCAATTAACTCGAAAAACTGTTCGAAATTGAAAGTTTTGCTTGCTCTCCAGGGACCAAATAAACGTTTATTCCCTATGTAATATTGAATTATACATCGAGATATGTAAAAATATTCATAACTCATAACGGTTGTTAACGAATAAACTCGCAGGAAACCTTGGCGTCGTTCGTAGCGGTGCGAAGAAATACAAAGTCCCAACGTCCCGGACATTTCGGTACGGCGGGGGCTACTAAAAAAAAAAATAAAAACAAATCGATACGATCGACCGTATTACGTCGAAGTATAACGATTTCACAAAAAATACGGGACCTCGTAACGCTTTCTGACGAATTGACTTGAAGGGAACGTTCGAAATTGAAATTTTGTTCTAACTCTCCAGGGTAGAAATAAGTGTTTAATCTCTATGTAATATTGAATTATACATCGATTTATGTAAATATATGCCTACCTCATAACGCTTTTTATGGAATTAACTCGAAGGGAACGTTAGCGTCGTCAGTAGCTGCGCGAACAAATTCAAAGTCCCAATCTCCCGGTCATGTTGGTCCGGCGGCGGCTATTTAAAATAAAGAAAATAAAAAGAAATCATTACGTTCGACCGTATTACGTCGAAATATAATGATTTCACAAAAAAATACCGGTACACCGTAACGCTTTCTAACGAATTAGCTCGCAAAAGCCGTTCGAAATTGAAAGTTTTGCTAGCTCTCCAGGGACGAAATAAAAGTTTAATCCCTATGCAATATTGAATTACACATCGATATATGTAGAAATATTCCTACGTCGTAACGCTTTTTATCGAATTAATTCGAAGGGAACGTTCGAAATTGAAATTTTATTCTAGCTCTCCAGGAACGAATTAAACGTTTAATCTCTATGTAATATTGAAGTATACATCGATTTATATAAAAATATGCCCACCTCATAACGGTTGTTAAAGAATTAACTCGCAGGGAACCTTAGCGTCGTTCGTAGCGGTGCGAAGAAATTCAAAGTACCAATCTCCTGGTGATGCCGGTCCGGCCGCGGCTATTAAAAAAAAAAAGAAAATAAAAAGAAGTCATTACGTTCGAGCGCATTACGTCGAACTATAACGATTTCACAAAAAATACCGGTACCTCGTAACGCTTTCTGACGAATTGACTCGAAGGGAACGTTCGAAATTGAAATATTGTTCTAGCTCTGCAGGGACGAAATAAACGTTTAATATCTATGTAATATTGAAGTATACATCGATTTATCTAAAAATATGCCCACCTCATAACGCATTTTATCGAATTAAATCGAAGAGAACGGTAGCGTCGTCAGTAGCTGCGCGGAGAAATTCAAGGTCCCAATCTCCCGGTCATGTCGGTCCGGCCGCGGCTATTAAAAAAAAACATAAAAAAAATGGTTACGTTCGACCGTATTACGTTGAACTATAAAGATTTCACAAAAAATATCGCGACATCGTAACGCTTGTTAACGGATTAACTCGAAAAAACCGTTCGAAATTGAAAGTTTTGCTTGCTCTTCAGGGACCAAATGAACGTTTAATCCCTACGTGATATTGAATTGTACATCGAGATATGTAAAAATATTCCTACCTCATAACGGTTGTTAACAAATTATCTCGCAGGGAAACTTAGCGTCGTTCGTAGCGGTGGGAAGAAATACAAAGTCCCAACGTCCCGGTCATATAGGTACGGCGGGGGCTATTTAAAAAAAAAAAATAAAAATTAATCGTTACGATCAACCGTACTACGTCGAAATATAACGATTTCACAAAAAATACCTGTACCTCGTAACGCGATCTACTAAAGATGGCGGCAAGCGGACAGGACGCGTGTACGTCGCTCCCGCAGTACTGACCAATATCTTTGGCAAATTTAAGAATTCGGACACAAATATAGTACCAAAGTGAAGCGAAAGTGCTAAATATCAAAGTGTGCTAATAAGTTTTGTGGAGTTTACCGTGGAAAAGTCGTGAGAAGTGATAGAAAGTTTGTGCAATGAAGTGAGGTTAGGACCACGTGCACGCCAAAGTCGTGCGCGCGCAGCCCACCAGCGCCGCCACACGGGCTACTTGGCAAACACTCCCCCCACCGGCCGCACGACAGGACGTCACCTGGTGGCCAAACTGCCAACCGACCGACGGGGAAAACTGCCATATCGACTGCAGCACAAACCTGCCACACCGACTGCAGCACAAACCTACCACATCGACCGCCGCACAAACTACCGCAGCGCACACAAGTCATAAAAAAAAGGATAGCAACAGGTACGTGCTAACTTTGGCCAGCTTGAGCCGCCGTTACGCCTACATACATAGTTGCATGCCTTCAAAGGACTTAGTTTCGCGTTTGCATAAAAATTGAAAGCAATACGCCGCTGGACTTAGTTTCGCGTTTGCATAAAAATTTAAAACAATACGCCGCTGGACTTAGCCGCGTATAGCCCAAAGCCAAACGCCGCCACGGCGCCAAGGCAACAATATGCCACTGGAGTCAACCGCGAATAAGAGAACTCCGCCGCAACCCAAAAAACAGTACCAAAACGCCGTTGGAGACAGCCGCGCAAGAAGCACAGAAATGCCGTCGCAAGGGCAAACACCGCCAACGGCGAAGGCCAGAGTAGTGCTCCACCCATTGAAAACTAGCAAAACAGAGGGCCCATCTCCAAAAACACCGGAGAAGCAAGCCCCAGAAACCACACACGACGACGACAAGGCAACGCAGGGCGAAATGCGCCCAATCCTCGACATAAGAGGTCAAGCCAGCGACATAGAAAAGAATGTCCTGGCCTTCTGTCTCGACCCGAGCAAGAAAGTTAATAAAGAGCAGACCGCGACAATAATGCGGTATTTTAAAGACATGAGGGGCATTGTCGAGGAGCTCCTACTCCAAAACAGCCACCTGACCGGTAGACTGGAGGAAAGCACCGGGAAGGAAAAGAAAAAGGAGACCGAAATCCTCACTGCGGTGAATAAATCGCTTCAAGTCAGCAAACGACTTGAAACGGCAGTGAAGAAAACGTCGCAGCCAGAGCCCAAGAGGCCATCATACGCCGAGAAGGTAATGATGACCAGTAAAAAAGTAGGGCAGACCGCAGTCAAACCACCGAGGAACGTGGTGATAATCCGTCCAGAAGGACAAGATAATGATATAAAAACCAGCGAGGATGCACGCGATGCGGTGTTCACCCTAGTGAACCCCCGCAAAAGAGGAATCCAGATCGCCGCAATTCGGAAAATAAGCGGCATGGCCTAGCGGTAGTAACAACGAACCCAGAGGGTCTCAAAGCGTTCACTGAGAACGATAAACTAAAGAAAGCTGGCCTAAAAGCCAGCACACCGCAACGAAGACAGCCCCGGCTAATAATGTATGACGTCCCACGGGACATGCCGGAAAAGGAGATACTCAGCTGCATCAGGAAGCAGAACCAGGACAGGCTGAACGAGGAAGACATCGCAGCCATCAAATTCTGCTTCAGGACGGGACGCAAAGACCAAGAGGAGACCAACAGGGTATTGGAAGTACCCCCCCAGGTAAGGGACAAACTACTGAAAGGCAAAATTTTCTTATCGTGGAACGCGTGTAAGGTCAGGGACTATGTAGCAGTCAGCCGCTGCTACAAATGCCAAGGCTTTGGGCATGTGGCAAAGTATTGCCGCATCAACTACGATATCTGCGCGCACTGCGCAGAAAGTGGGCACTGCACGAAGGAATGCCCAAACAAGGAAAGCAACCCCTCCTGCGTAAATTGCAAGAAAGCAGGGAAAAGGGGGGACCACGCGGCCTCCAGCGCGAACTGCCCTGCATACAAGAAAGCCTTGGAAACATCAGTAACCAGAACGTCTTATGAATAAGATGACGAAAGACAATGGAAGTGGACATGGGAGAAAAAGGGGAATAAGGATCCTGCAGCACAACATGCAGCGATCCAAAATAGTCCCCCACGAAATCAGGACGCAGATGAAGGCTGATGGCGACGAGATCCTGCTAATGCAGGAGCCATACAGCATAGAAGGAAAAATACCCGGACTTGGCACGGGGATCGCGATCGCCTGTCGAGGATCGAAACACGACCCGCCGATGGCGGCAGTAGGCATTAAAACGAGACACATAACGCCACTCGAGATCGCCAGACTGTGCACAACGCACTGCGTATGCGTACAGGTAGGCGATGGAACGACGGAGTTATACGTGGTAAGTCAGTACTTCCCGCCGACTGAGAACATCCAAGTCGGCATCGTACAACTGGAAAAAGTACTGAGGAGCCTTAAGGGCGAGAAGCTCATAGTCGGCATCGACGCCAATGCCAAATCACCGCTATGGCAGAGCAAAAACACCGACGAGAGAGGTGTAGCCCTGGAAGCTATCATCGCGCAGTACGGTCTCCACGTCCTCAACAAACCAGGACACGCGCACACCTTTGAAACCACCAGAGGTCGTTCAAACATAGACGTGACCCTGGCAAGTCCGGAAGCAATACCGCTCGTGAAAGAATGGAAAGTTCACGAGGACGGAACCTCCAGTGACCACAGGATACTGGAGACGCGTCTTGAACTGGATAGACGAACCAACCCACCGAGACTCCAAGCAAGCCGATACAACACGCGTATCGCCGACTGGGAGGCCTTCCAGAAAACCATCACGGAAGAGAGAGAAACACTGCGAGAAACAACCCTCCAGCGAGCAGAGGACGTCGAAAGAATGGCCGAGCAAATGCAGGAAGTCCTGATAAGAGCCTGCGACGCGGCCATCCCAAAGAAGAAATGGCACAATAGATCGGTGCCATGGTGGACGCCCGAACTCACTCAAAGGAAAAGGGAAACGTATCGCGCAAGAAGAAGATACCAAGGGGCCAAGGACCCCGCAACGAGGGAGCGAGAAAAGCAACGGTACCGAGGGATCAAAGGCCAATACCTAAAGATGGTAACAAGAGCCAAGATCCAAAGCTGGCAGGAATTCGTGACCAAGGAAGGCAACAAAGAGCCTTGGGGAATCGCTTACAAGACAGTCACGGGTAAACTCAGAAGGGAGGAAACGGTGTCCACGCTGCAAACGCCACAAGGAGACACCTCCAACTGGCGAGCAACCGCAGCGGCGATGCTATCAGCCCTCATACCTGATGACCAGGAAGAAACAGACACCTCGGAACAAGCCGAGATAAGAAGAGAAATGGAAATTCCCCCGATGGTCGACGACGCAACAGCGTTCCGGACCGAAGAGCTCCACACCGCCGTAGGACGAATGACGAAAGGAAAGTGCCCTGGACCGGATCTTATCGAGGTCGAGGTAATCCAACGTGCCTGGGGTACGATCCACCACGATCTCCTCAGACTGATGAACGGTTGCCTCACCTGGGGAGTCTTCCCAAGAGGATGGAAAGCAGGTAACCTCATCACCATCCCCAAGGGACCGGACCGAGACAGAAGCAGCCCGAAGTCCTACAGGCCGATTTGCCTGCTGTCTATGGTGGGCAAACTGCTAGAGAGACTTATGGCTGCCAGAATGAAGACACTCTTCCACGACCACGCAATGGCCTCGGACCGCCAATACGGTTTTCGTCCAGGAAGATCAACAGTGGACGCCATCGTCAAACTCCGCGAGATAGTCGAGCAAATGAGCACAAGCAAGTATGTGCTTGCAATAGCTCTCGACATATCAGGAGCCTTCGACAATGTATGGTGGCCGAACGTGCTGCACGAATTAAAGAGAAGAGGCTGCCCAGACAACCTGTACCGGCTGACACGGAGCTACTTCTCGGAAAGAACTGTCCAAATCACTGGTAAGACCGAAGTGATTAGCAAGACTGTCACCAAAGGATGCCCGCAGGGGTCGGTATTGGGCCCAAGCTTTTGGAATCTCATATTCGACGACCTGCTGGCCGAACTTTCAGCAAGCGCAATGGACTGCGAGCCGATCGCGTACGCAGACGATATAATCATAGTGTTCGATGGAAACACGAGGAAAGAACTACAGGCAAAAGGACAGAACGCAGTCACGTGCGTCTCCAACTGGTGCACCAGGAAGAAACTGAGACTGTCGGTCGAGAAGACGGAAATGCTACTGCTGAAGGGCAAACTGGATGCGGAAAGACCACCGATAATTAAAATCGACGGTAAAAGCATCCGAAGCCGCGAAGCAATAAAATACCTAGGAGTCCATCTCGAGAGAGGCCTAAGAATACATAGGCACATAGAGGAGACAACACGTAAAACGAGGAACCTCTTCAACAGCCTCGCAAAAGTCGCCAAGGCGAAATGGGGACTCGGACATGTGGCCATGCGTACTCTGTACAAAGGCCTGTTCGAGCCAATAACCACGTACGCCGCAGCCGGCTGGAGCGACCTTTTGAATGTGAAAACCAGGAAATCCCTGGAAAAATCACAGAGAATGGCGCTCCTGCAAGTAACAAAGGCCTACAGGACAATATCCACCGAAGCACTCCAAGTCATCGCAGGAGTCATGCCCGTAGACCTACTGATCAACGTAAGGGCGAGGCTCTACAAAAAGAAGAGGAACCAGAACGATCCAAGCAGCGGAAAAGAAATAGTGAAGGAAGCCATACAGACGTGGCAGGCTCGCTGGCAAACTACATCGAAGGGCAGAACGACCTTCGAGTACATGAACAACGTAAAGGAGAGACTAGAGAACCGCTGGATAAGACCCGACCACTACTTGACGCAATTCATTAGTGGCCACGGGGACTTTAACAGCAAACTCAAGTCACTCCACCTAAGCGAGGTGGACACGTGCACCTGCGGCTCAGAGGAAACCCCCCAGCACATACTTGAAGACTGCCAAAATATAACGAGGAAAGGCAGAAACTGCGGAATGCCATAAGGGAATTAGATCTAGACTGGCCGGAGGAAAAATGGGAATTCATCACAAAGGATGTATACCCCCACTTCCACCAGTTCACCAGAAGCGTTCTGCAGAAAAAAGAACACAGCAGAAGAATACTATCACAAGAAACGAGGGGCCCTCTGCAACAGGGCAGACCACCAGAAAGAAGATCCCCACAAGCGGAAGCACAGACAAGCCTGCCACCGAGACGCAGCACCCGGCAAACACAAAAAGAAACAAAACAGCAAGAAAAAGGAATGTCAAAAGAAGATAGCAACACAGAACAGACATAAGGTACTAACAGAAGGACACAACAAACGAACAAGACAAAGGAAAACACACAAACAAGGCAGAAAGACGACATAAGAAGCAAGCAGGGCGCGAAGAACCAACGCGCGCCCTGGGGAGATCACCTGTGACCGTCCGTGCAGGCGGTGGCCCCACAAAGGGCGCCGTGACGGTGCAGGTTTATCGGCTAGACAGCCAACCTGCTGGGACCGAGCTTTAAGCTGGCAGCTCCGCCTCCTCGTGGCCCCCGCTGGTAACGGTGTTGCGCGATGCACGCATCGCGCGGCGCCGGCTAAGCAAGCTGCCGCCCGCAAGGGTAGGTTCAACTTGTCCAATGACCCGTAAGGCGAGGGCAGGGTTCTACCAAGTCGCGCGCCGACCACCATGCGCGCCGTTCTCTCGGCGGTGGACGCTAGAAAGTGGACGTAACTTAACATCTTCGAAGCGAAGCCAGTTTGAGTTCTATAGAAACTCCAGGTATGGCGCGGTCGACCAATGGTCGGGCCCTTTACGCTCACACTACTTGTACCTCGTAACGCTTTCAGACGAATTAACTCGCAAAAACCGTTCGAAATTGAAATTTTGTTCCAGCTCTTCAGGGTTGAAATAAGTGTTTAATCTCTATGTAATATTGAATTATACATCGATTTATGTAAAAATATGCCTACCTCATAACGCTTTATATCGAATTAACTCGAAGGGAACGTTAGCGTCCTTAATAGCGGTGCGAAGAAATTCAAAGTCCCAACGTCCCGGTCATATAGGTACGGCGGGGGCTATTTAAAAAAGAAAATAAGAATAAATCGTTACGATCGACCGTATTACGTCGAACTATA
Organism: Bombus hortorum; assembly: GCA_905332935.1. Classification (NCBI taxonomy): domain Eukaryota; kingdom Metazoa; phylum Arthropoda; class Insecta; order Hymenoptera; family Apidae; genus Bombus; species Bombus hortorum. The sequence continues at coordinate 7,456,139 of CAJOSO010000001.1, forward strand.
ACGAATTTCACAAGAAATACCGCGACCACGTAACGCTTGTTAATGAATTAACTCGAAAAAACCGTACGAAATTAAAATTTTGTTCTAGCTCTGCAGGGTAGAAATAAGTGATTAATCTCTATGTAATATTGAATTATACATCGAGATATGTAAAAATATGCCTACCTCATAACGCTTTTTATCGAATTAAATTGACGAGAACGGTAGCTTCGTCAGTAGCTGCGCGAAGAAATACAAAGTCCCAATCTCCCGGTCATGTCGGTCCGGCCGCGGCTATTTAAAACAAACATAAAAAAAATGGTTACGTTCGACCGTATTACGTCGAACTATAAAGATTTCACAAAAATTACCGGTACCTCGTAACGCTTTCAGACGAATTAACTCGAAAAAACCGTTCGAAATTGAAAGTTTTGCTTGCCCTCCAGGGACCAAAGAAACGTTTAATCCCTATGTAATACTGAATTATACATCGAGATATGTAAAAATATTCCCACCTCATAACGGTTGTTAACGAATTAACTCGCAGGGAACCTTAGCGTCGTTCGTAGAGGTGCGAAGAAATTCAAAGTCCCAACCTCCCGGTCATGTCGGTCCTGCTGGGGCTATTTAAAAAAAACATTTAAAAAATCGTTACGTTCGACCGTATTACGTCGAACTATAAAGATTTCACAAAAAATGCCGGTACCTCGTAACGCTTTCTGACGAACTGACTCGAAGGGATCGTTCGAAATTGAAATTTTGTTCTAGCTCTCCAGGGTAGAAGTAAGTGTTTAATCTCTATATAATATTGAATTGTACATCGATTTATGTAAAAATATTCCTACCTCATAACGGTTGTTAACGAATTAACTCGCAGGAAACCTTAGCGTCGTCAGTAGCTGCGCGAAGAAATTCAAATTCCCAATCACCCGGTCATGTCGGTCCGGCCGCGGCTGTTTAAGAAAAAACATAAAAAAATCGTTACCGTCGACCGTATTACGTCGAGCTATAAAGATTTCTCAAAATATACCGCGACATCGTAACGCTTGATAACGAATTAACTCGAAAAAACCGTCCGAAATTGAAAGTTTTGCTTGCTCTCCAGGGACCAAATAAACGTTTAATCCCTATGTAATATTGAATTATACATCGAGATATGTAAAAATATTCCTACCTCATAACGGTTGTTAACGAATTAACTCGAAAGGAACGTTAGCGTCGTTAGTAGCGTTGCGAAGAAATTCAAAGACCCAACGTCCCGGTCATATAGGTACGGCGGGGGCTATTTAAAAAAAAGAAATAAAAATAAATCGTTACGATCGACCGTATTACGTCGAAATATAACGATTTCACAAAAAATACCGGTACCTCGTAACGCATTCTCACGAATTGACTCGAAGGGAACGTCCGAAATTGAAATTTTGTTCTAGCTCTCCAGGGTAGAAATAAGTGTTTCATCTCTATGTAATATTGTATTATACATCGATTTATGTAAAAATATGCATACCTCATAACGCTCTTTATCGATTTAACTCGGAGGGAACGTTAGCGTCGTCAGTAGCGGTGCGAAGAAATTCAAAGTACCAACCTCCCGGCCATGTCGGTCCTGCTGGGGCTATTTAAAGAAAAAATAAAAAAAATCGTTACGTTCGACCGTATTACGTCGAAATATAATGATTTCACAAAAAATACAGCGACCTCGTAACGCTTGTTAACGAATTGACTCGAAAAATCCGTCCGAAATTGAAACTTTTGCTTGCTCTCCAGGGACCAAATAAACGTTTAATCCCTATGTAATATTGAATTATACATCGAGATATGTAAAAATATTCCTACCTCATAACGGTTGTTAACGAATTAACTCGCAGGGAACTTTAGTGTCGTTCGTAGCGGTGCGAAGAAATACAAGGTCCCAACGTCCCGGTCATATAGGTACGGCGGGGGCTATTTAAAAAAAAATAAAAATAAATCGTTACGTTCGACCGTATTACGTTGAACTATAAAGATTTCACAAAAAATACCGCGACCTCGTAACGCTTGTTAACGGATTAACTCGAAAAAACCGTTCGAAATTGAAAGTTTTGCTTGCCCTCCAGGGACCAAAGAAACGTTTAATCCCTATGTAATACTGAATTATACATCGAGATATGTAAAAATATTCCCACCTCATAACGGTTGTTAACGAATTAACTCGCAGGGAACCTTAGCGTCGTTCGTAGAGGTGCGAAGAAATTCAAAGTCCCAACCTCCCGGTCATGTCGGTCCTGCTGGGGCTATTTAAAAAAAACATTTAAAAAATCGTTACGTTCGACCGTATTACGTCGAACTATAAAGATTTCACAAAAAATGCCGGTACCTCGTAACGCTTTCTGACGAACTGACTCGAAGGGATCGTTCGAAATTGAAATTTTGTTCTAGCTCTCCAGGGTAGAAGTAAGTGTTTAATCTCTATATAATATTGAATTGTACATCGATTTATGTAAAAATATTCCTACCTCATAACGGTTGTTAACGAATTAACTCGTAGGAAACCTTAGCGTCGTCAGTAGCTGCGCGAAGAAATTCAAATTCCCAATCACCCGGTCATGTCGGTCCGGCCGCGGCTGTTTAAGAAAAAACATAAAAAAATCGTTACCGTCGACCGTATTACGTCGAGCTATAAAGATTTCTCAAAATATACCGCGACATCGTAACGCTTGATAACGAATTAACTCGAAAAAACCGTCCGAAATGGAAAGTTTTGCTTGCTCTCCAGGGACCAAATAAACGTTTAATCCCTATGTAATATTGAATTATACATCGAGATATGTAAAAATATTCCTACCTCATAACGGTTGTTAACGAATTAACTCGAAAGGAACGTTAGCGTCGTTAGTAGCGTTGCGAAGAAATTCAAAGACCCAACGTCCCGGTCATATAGGTACGGCGGGGGCTATTTAAAAAAAAGAAATAAAAATAAATCGTTACGATCGACCGTATTACGTCGAAATATAACGATTTCACAAAAAATACCGGTACCTCGTAACGCATTCTGACGAATTGACTCGAAGGGAACGTCCGAAATTGAAATTTTGTTCTAGCTCTCCAGGGTAGAAATAAGTGTTTCATCTCTATGTAATATTGTATAATACATCGATTTATGTAAATATATGCCTACCTCATAACGCTTTTTATCGAATTAACTCGAAGGGAACGTTAGCGTCGTCAGTAGCTGCGCGAACAAATTCAAAGTCCCAATCTCCCGGTCATGTTGGTCCGGCGGCGGCTATTTAAAATAAAGAAAATAAAAAGAAATCATTACGTTCGACCGTATTACGTCGAAATATAATGATTTCACAAAAAAATACCGGTACACCGTAACGCTTTCTAACGAATTAGCTCGCAAAAGCCGTTCGAAATTGAAATTTTATTCTAGCTCTCCAGGAACGAATTAAACGTTTAATCCCTATGAAATATTGAAATATACACCGAGATATGTAAAAATATTCCTACCTCATGACGGTTGTTAACGAATTAACTCGCAGGGAACCTTAGCGTCGTTCGTACCGGTGCGAAGAAATTCAAAGTTCCAACGTCCCGGTCATATAGGTACGGCGGGGGCTATTTAAAAAAGAAAGTAAGAATAAATCGTTACGATCGACCGTATTACGTCGAAGTATAACGATTTCACAAAAAATACCGGTACCTCGTAACGCTTTCAGACGAATTAACTCGAAGGGAACGATCGAAATTGAAATTTTGTTCTAGCTCTTCGGGGTAGAAATAAGTGTTTAATCTCTATGTAATATTGAATTATACATCGATTCATGAAAAAATATGCCTACCTCATAAGGCTTTTTATCGAATTAACTCGAAGGGAACGTTGGCGTAGTTAATAGCGGTGCGATGAAATTCAAAGTCCCAACCTCCCGGTCATGTCGGTCCTGCTGGGGCTATTTAAAAAAAATAAATATAAATCGTTACGGTCGACCGTATTACGTCGAACTATAAAGATTTCACAAAAATTACCGGTACCTCGTAACGCTTTCAGACGAATTAACTCGAAGGGAACTTTCGAAATTGAAATTTTGTTCTAGCTCTACAGGGTAGAAATAAGTGTTTAATCTCTATGTAATATTGAAGTATGCATCGATTTATGTAAAAATAGGCCCACCTCATAACGCTTTTTATCGAATTAAATAGAAGGGAACGTTAGCATCGTTAGTAGCGGCGCGAAGAAATGCAAAGTCCCAACTTCCCGTCATGCCGGTCCTGCTGGGGCTATTAAAAAAAAAAAATAAACATAAATCGTTACGTACGACCGTATTACGTCGAACTATAAAGATTTCACAAGAAATTCCGCGTCCTCGTAAGGCTTGTTAACGAATTAACTCGAAAAAACCGTTCGAAATTGAAAGTTTTGCTTGCCCTCCAGGGACCAAAGAAACGTTTAATCCCTATGTAATATTGAATTATACATCGAGATATGTAAAAATATTCCTACCTCATAACGGTTGTTAACGAATTAACTCGAAAGGAACGTTAGCGTCGTTAGTAGCGGTGCGAAGAAATTCAAAGACCCAACCTCCAGGTCATGCCGGTCCTGCGGAGGCTATTTAAAAAAAAGAAAATTAAAAGAAATCATTACGTTCGAGCGTATTACGTCGAACTATAACGAATTTCACAAGAAATACCGCGACCACGTAACGCTTGTTAACGAATTAAATCGAAAAAACCGTACGAAATTGAAAGTTCTGCTTGCCCTCCAGGTACCAAATAAACGTTTTTATCCCGATGTAATATTGAATTATACATCGAGATATGTAAAAATATGCCTACCTCATAACGCTTTTTATCGAATTAAATTGACGAGAACGGTAGCTTCGTCAGTAGCTGCGCGAAGAAATTCAAAGTCCCAATCTCCCGGTCATGTCGGTCCGGCTGCGGTTATTTAAAACAAACATAAAAAATATCGTTACGTTCGACCGTATTACGTCGAACTATAAAGATTTCACAAAAATTACCGGTACCTCGTAACGCTTTCAGACGAATTAACTCGAAGGGAACTTTCGAAATTGAAATATTGTTCTAGCTCTACAGGGTAGAAATAAGTGTTTAATCTCTATGTAATATTGAAGTATGCATCGATTTATGTAAAAATAGGCCCACCTCATAACGCTTTTTATCGAATTAAATAGAAGGGAACGTTAGCATCGTTAGTAGCGGTGCGAAGAAATGCAAAGTCCCAACCTCCCGTCATGCCGGTCCTGCTGGGGCTATTAAAAAAAAAAATAAACATAAATCGTTACGTACGACCGTATTACGTCGAACTATAAAGATTTCACAAGAAATACCGCGTCCTCGTAAGGCTTGTTAACGAATTAACTCGAAAAAACCGTTCGAAATTGAAAGTTTTGCTTGTCCTCCAGGGACCAAAGAAACGTTTAATCCCTATGTAATATTGAATTATACATCGAGATATGTAAAAATATTCCTACCTCATAACGGTTGTTAACGAATTAACTCGAAAGGAACGTTAGCGTCGTTAGTAGCGGTGCGAAGAAATTCAAAGACCCAACCTCCAGGTCATGTCGGTCCTGCGGAGGCTATTTAAAAAAAAGAAAATTAAAAGAAATCATTACGTTCGAGCGTATTACGTCGAACTATAACGAATTTCACAAGAAATACCGCGACCACGTAACGCTTGTTAACGAATTAAATCGAAAAAGCCGTACGAAATTGAAAGTTCTGCTTGCCCTCCAGGGACCAAATAAACGTTTTTATCCCTATGTAATATTGAATTATACATCGAGATATGTAAAAATATGCCTACCTCATAACGTTTTTTATCGAATTAAATTGACGAGAACGGTAGCTTCGTCAGTAGCTGCGCGAAGAAATTCAAAGTCCCAATCTCCCGGTCATGTCGGTCCGGCCGCGGTTATTTAAAACAAACATAAAAAATATCGTTACGTTCGACCGTATTACGTCGAACTATAAAGATTTCACAAAAATTACCGGTACCTCGTAACGCTTGATACCGAATTAACTCGAAAAAACCGTCCGAAATTGAAAGTTTTGCTTGCTCTCCAGGGACCAAATAAACGTTTAATCCCTATGTAATATTGAATTATACATCGAGATATGTAAAAATATTCCTACCTCATAACGGTTGTTAACGAATTAACTCGCAGGGAACTTTAGTGTCGTTCGTAGCGGTGCGAAGAAATACAAGGTCCCAACGTCCCGGTCATATAGGTACGGCGGGGGCTATTTAAAAAAAAAATAAAAATAAATCGTTACGTTCGACCGTATTACGTTGAACTATAAAGATTTCACAAAAAATACCGCGACCTCGTAACGCTTGTTAACGGATTAACTCGAAAAAACCGTTCGAAATTGAAAGTTTTGCTTGCTCTTCAGGGACCAAATAAACGTTTAATCCCTACGTAATATTGAATTGTACATCGAGTTATGTAAAAATATTCCTACCTCATAACGGTTGTTAACGAATTATCTCGCAGGGAAACTTAGCGTCGTTCGTAGCGGTGGGAAGAAATACAAAGTCCCAACGTCCCGGTCATATAGGTACGGCGGGGGCTATTTAAAAAACAAAAATAAAAATAAATCGTTACGATCAACCGTATTACGTCGAAATATAACGATTTCACAAAAAATACCGGTACCTCGTAACGCTTTCTGCCGAATTGACTCGAAGGGAACGTTCGAAATTGAAATTTTGTTCTAACTCTCCAGGGTAGAAATAAGTGTTTAATCTCTATGTAATATTGAATTATACATCGATTTATGTAAATATATGCCTACCTCATAACGCTTTTTATCGAATTAACTCGAAGGGAACGTTAGCGTCGTCAGTAGCTGCGCGAACAAATTCAAAGTCCCAATCTCCCGGTCATGTTGGTCCGGCGGCGGCTATTTAAAATAAAGAAAATAAAAAGAAATCATTACGTTCGACCGTATTACGTCGAAATATAATGATTTCACAAAAAAATACCGGTACACCGTAACGCTTTCTAACGAATTAGCTCGCAAAAGCCGTTCGAAATTGAAAGTTTTGCTAGCTCTCCAGGGACGAAATAAAAGTTTAATCCCTATGCAATATTGAATTACACATCGATATATGTAGAAATATTCCTACGTCGTAACGCTTTTTATCGAATTAATTCGAAGGGAACGTTCGAAATTGAAATTTTATTCTAGCTCTCCAGGAACGAATTAAACGTTTAATCCCTATGAAATATTGAAATATACACCGAGATATGTAAAAATATTCCTACCTCATGACGGTTGTTAACGAATTAACTCGCAGGGAACCTTAGCGTCGTTCGTACCGGTGCGAAGAAATTCAAAGTTCCAACGTCCCGGTCATATAGGTACGGCGGGGGCTATTTAAAAAAGAAAGTAAGAATAAATCGTTACGATCGACCGTATTACGTCGAAGTATAACGATTTCACAAAAAATACCGGTACCTCGTAACGCTTTCAGACGAATTAACTCGAAGGGAACGATCGAAATTGAAATTTTGTTCTAGCTCTTCGGGGTAGAAATAAGTGTTTAATCTCTATGTAATATTGAATTATACATCGATTCATGAAAAAATATGCCTACCTCATAAGGCTTTTTATCGAATTAACTCGAAGGGAACGTTGGCGTAGTTAATAGCGGTGCGATGAAATTCAAAGTCCCAACCTCCCGGTCATGTCGGTCCTGCTGGGGCTATTTAAAAAAAATAAATATAAATCGTTACGGTCGACCGTATTACGTCGAACTATAAAGATTTCACAAAAATTACCGGTACCTCGTAACGCTTTCAGACGAATTAACTCGAAGGGAACTTTCGAAATTGAAATTTTGTTCTAGCTCTACAGGGTAGAAATAAGTGTTTAATCTCTATGTAATATTGAAGTATGCATCGATTTATGTAAAAATAGGCCCACCTCATAACGCTTTTTATCGAATTAAATAGAAGGGAACGTTAGCATCGTTAGTAGCGGCGCGAAGAAATGCAAAGTCCCAACTTCCCGTCATGCCGGTCCTGCTGGGGCTATTAAAAAAAAAAAATAAACATAAATCGTTACGTACGACCGTATTACGTCGAACTATAAAGATTTCACAAGAAATTCCGCGTCCTCGTAAGGCTTGTTAACGAATTAACTCGAAAAAACCGTTCGAAATTGAAAGTTTTGCTTGCCCTCCAGGGACCAAAGAAACGTTTAATCCCTATGTAATATTGAATTATACATCGAGATATGTAAAAATATTCCTACCTCATAACGGTTGTTAACGAATTAACTCGAAAGGAACGTTAGCGTCGTTAGTAGCGGTGCGAAGAAATTCAAAGACCCAACCTCCAGGTCATGCCGGTCCTGCGGAGGCTATTTAAAAAAAAGAAAATTAAAAGAAATCATTACGTTCGAGCGTATTACGTCGAACTATAACGAATTTCACAAGAAATACCGCGACCACGTAACGCTTGTTAACGAATTAAATCGAAAAAACCGTACGAAATTGAAAGTTCTGCTTGCCCTCCAGGTACCAAATAAACGTTTTTATCCCGATGTAATATTGAATTATACATCGAGATATGTAAAAATATGCCTACCTCATAACGCTTTTTATCGAATTAAATTGACGAGAACGGTAGCTTCGTCAGTAGCTGCGCGAAGAAATTCAAAGTCCCAATCTCCCGGTCATGTCGGTCCGGCTGCGGTTATTTAAAACAAACATAAAAAATATCGTTACGTTCGACCGTATTACGTCGAACTATAAAGATTTCACAAAAATTACCGGTACCTCGTAACGCTTTCAGACGAATTAACTCGAAGGGAACTTTCGAAATTGAAATATTGTTCTAGCTCTACAGGGTAGAAATAAGTGTTTAATCTCTATGTAATATTGAAGTATGCATCGATTTATGTAAAAATAGGCCCACCTCATAACGCTTTTTATCGAATTAAATAGAAGGGAACGTTAGCATCGTTAGTAGCGGTGCGAAGAAATGCAAAGTCCCAACCTCCCGTCATGCCGGTCCTGCTGGGGCTATTAAAAAAAAAAATAAACATAAATCGTTACGTACGACCGTATTACGTCGAACTATAAAGATTTCACAAGAAATACCGCGTCCTCGTAAGGCTTGTTAACGAATTAACTCGAAAAAACCGTTCGAAATTGAAAGTTTTGCTTGTCCTCCAGGGACCAAAGAAACGTTTAATCCCTATGTAATATTGAATTATACATCGAGATATGTAAAAATATTCCTACCTCATAACGGTTGTTAACGAATTAACTCGAAAGGAACGTTAGCGTCGTTAGTAGCGGTGCGAAGAAATTCAAAGACCCAACCTCCAGGTCATGTCGGTCCTGCGGAGGCTATTTAAAAAAAAGAAAATTAAAAGAAATCATTACGTTCGAGCGTATTACGTCGAACTATAACGAATTTCACAAGAAATACCGCGACCACGTAACGCTTGTTAACGAATTAAATCGAAAAAGCCGTACGAAATTGAAAGTTCTGCTTGCCCTCCAGGGACCAAATAAACGTTTTTATCCCTATGTAATATTGAATTATACATCGAGATATGTAAAAATATGCCTACCTCATAACGTTTTTTATCGAATTAAATTGACGAGAACGGTAGCTTCGTCAGTAGCTGCGCGAAGAAATTCAAAGTCCCAATCTCCCGGTCATGTCGGTCCGGCCGCGGTTATTTAAAACAAACATAAAAAATATCGTTACGTTCGACCGTATTACGTCGAACTATAAAGATTTCACAAAAATTACCGGTACCTCGTAACGCTTGATACCGAATTAACTCGAAAAAACCGTCCGAAATTGAAAGTTTTGCTTGCTCTCCAGGGACCAAATAAACGTTTAATCCCTATGTAATATTGAATTATACATCGAGATATGTAAAAATATTCCTACCTCATAACGGTTGTTAACGAATTAACTCGCAGGGAACTTTAGTGTCGTTCGTAGCGGTGCGAAGAAATACAAGGTCCCAACGTCCCGGTCATATAGGTACGGCGGGGGCTATTTAAAAAAAAAATAAAAATAAATCGTTACGTTCGACCGTATTACGTTGAACTATAAAGATTTCACAAAAAATACCGCGACCTCGTAACGCTTGTTAACGGATTAACTCGAAAAAACCGTTCGAAATTGAAAGTTTTGCTTGCTCTTCAGGGACCAAATAAACGTTTAATCCCTACGTAATATTGAATTGTACATCGAGTTATGTAAAAATATTCCTACCTCATAACGGTTGTTAACGAATTATCTCGCAGGGAAACTTAGCGTCGTTCGTAGCGGTGGGAAGAAATACAAAGTCCCAACGTCCCGGTCATATAGGTACGGCGGGGGCTATTTAAAAAACAAAAATAAAAATAAATCGTTACGATCAACCGTATTACGTCGAAATATAACGATTTCACAAAAAATACCGGTACCTCGTAACGCTTTCTGCCGAATTGACTCGAAGGGAACGTTCGAAATTGAAATTTTGTTCTAACTCTCCAGGGTAGAAATAAGTGTTTAATCTCTATGTAATATTGAATTATACATCGATTTATGTAAATATATGCCTACCTCATAACGCTTTTTATCGAATTAACTCGAAGGGAACGTTAGCGTCGTCAGTAGCTGCGCGAACAAATTCAAAGTCCCAATCTCCCGGTCATGTTGGTCCGGCGGCGGCTATTTAAAATAAAGAAAATAAAAAGAAATCATTACGTTCGACCGTATTACGTCGAAATATAATGATTTCACAAAAAAATACCGGTACACCGTAACGCTTTCTAACGAATTAGCTCGCAAAAGCCGTTCGAAATTGAAAGTTTTGCTAGCTCTCCAGGGACGAAATAAAAGTTTAATCCCTATGCAATATTGAATTACACATCGATATATGTAGAAATATTCCTACGTCGTAACGCTTTTTATCGAATTAATTCGAAGGGAACGTTCGAAATTGAAATTTTATTCTAGCTCTCCAGGAACGAATTAAACGTTTAATCTCTATGTAATATTGAAGTATACATCGATTTATATAAAAATATGCCCACCTCATAACGGTTGTTAAAGAATTAACTCGCAGGGAACCTTAGCGTCGTTCGTAGCGGTGCGAAGAAATTCAAATTCCCAGTCTCCCGGTGATGTCGGTCCGGCTGCGGCTATCTAAAAAAAAAAGAAAATAAAAAGAAATCATTACGTTCGAGCGCATTACGTCGAACTATAACGATTTCACAAAAAATACCGGTACCCCGTAACGCTTTCTGACGAATTGACTCGAAGGGAACGTTCGAAATTGAAACTTTTGCTTGCTCTCCAGGGACCAAATAAACGTTTAATCCCTATGTAATATTGAATTATACATCGAGATATGTAAAAATATTCCTACCTCATAACGGTTGTTAACGAATTAACTCGCAGGGAACTTTAGTGTCGTTCGTAGCGGTGCGAAGAAATACAAGGTCCCAACGTCCCGGTCATATAGGTACGGCGGGGGCTATTTAAAAAAAAAAAAAAAATAAAAATAAATCGCTACGATCGACCGTATTACGTCGAAATGTAACGATTTCACAAAAAATACCCGTACATCGTAACGCTTTCTAACGAATTAACTCGCAAAAACCGTTCGAAATTGAAAGTTTTGCTAGCTCTCCAGGGACGAAATAAACGTTTAATCCCTATGCAATATTGAATTACACATCGATATATGTAGAAATATGCCCACCTCATAACGCTTTTTATCGAATTAAATCGAAGAGAACGGTAGCGTCGTACGTAGCGGTGTGAAGAATTCAAAGTACCAACCTCCAGGTCATGCCGGTCCTGCGGAGGCTATTTAAAAAAAAGAAAATTAAAAGAAATCATTACGTTCGAGCGTATTACGTCGAACTATAACGAATTTCACAAGAAATACCGCGACCACGTAACGCTTGTTAACGAATTAAATCGAAAAAACCGTACGAAATTGAAAGTTCTGCTTGCCCTCCAGGTACCAAATAAACGTTTTTATCCCGATGTAATATTGAATTATACATCGAGATATGTAAAAATATGCCTACCTCATAACGCTTTTTATCGAATTAAATTGACGAGAACGGTAGCTTCGTCAGTAGCTGCGCGAAGAAATTCAAAGTCCCAATCTCCCGGTCATGTCGGTCCGGCTGCGGTTATTTAAAACAAACATAAAAAATATCGTTACGTTCGACCGTATTACGTCGAACTATAAAGATTTCACAAAAATTACCGGTACCTCGTAACGCTTTCAGACGAATTAACTCGAAGGGAACTTTCGAAATTGAAATATTGTTCTAGCTCTACAGGGTAGAAATAAGTGTTTAATCTCTATGTAATATTGAAGTATGCATCGATTTATGTAAAAATAGGCCCACCTCATAACGCTTTTTATCGAATTAAATAGAAGGGAACGTTAGCATCGTTAGTAGCGGTGCGAAGAAATGCAAAGTCCCAACCTCCCGTCATGCCGGTCCTGCTGGGGCTATTAAAAAAAAAAATAAACATAAATCGTTACGTACGACCGTATTACGTCGAACTATAAAGATTTCACAAGAAATACCGCGTCCTCGTAAGGCTTGTTAACGAATTAACTCGAAAAAACCGTTCGAAATTGAAAGTTTTGCTTGTCCTCCAGGGACCAAAGAAACGTTTAATCCCTATGTAATATTGAATTATACATCGAGATATGTAAAAATATTCCTACCTCATAACGGTTGTTAACGAATTAACTCGAAAGGAACGTTAGCGTCGTTAGTAGCGGTGCGAAGAAATTCAAAGACCCAACCTCCAGGTCATGTCGGTCCTGCGGAGGCTATTTAAAAAAAAGAAAATTAAAAGAAATCATTACGTTCGAGCGTATTACGTCGAACTATAACGAATTTCACAAGAAATACCGCGACCACGTAACGCTTGTTAACGAATTAAATCGAAAAAGCCGTACGAAATTGAAAGTTCTGCTTGCCCTCCAGGGACCAAATAAACGTTTTTATCCCTATGTAATATTGAATTATACATCGAGATATGTAAAAATATGCCTACCTCATAACGTTTTTTATCGAATTAAATTGACGAGAACGGTAGCTTCGTCAGTAGCTGCGCGAAGAAATTCAAAGTCCCAATCTCCCGGTCATGTCGGTCCGGCCGCGGTTATTTAAAACAAACATAAAAAATATCGTTACGTTCGACCGTATTACGTCGAACTATAAAGATTTCACAAAAATTACCGGTACCTCGTAACGCTTGATACCGAATTAACTCGAAAAAACCGTCCGAAATTGAAAGTTTTGCTTGCTCTCCAGGGACCAAATAAACGTTTAATCCCTATGTAATATTGAATTATACATCGAGATATGTAAAAATATTCCTACCTCATAACGGTTGTTAACGAATTAACTCGCAGGGAACTTTAGTGTCGTTCGTAGCGGTGCGAAGAAATACAAGGTCCCAACGTCCCGGTCATATAGGTACGGCGGGGGCTATTTAAAAAAAAAATAAAAATAAATCGTTACGTTCGACCGTATTACGTTGAACTATAAAGATTTCACAAAAAATACCGCGACCTCGTAACGCTTGTTAACGGATTAACTCGAAAAAACCGTTCGAAATTGAAAGTTTTGCTTGCTCTTCAGGGACCAAATAAACGTTTAATCCCTACGTAATATTGAATTGTACATCGAGTTATGTAAAAATATTCCTACCTCATAACGGTTGTTAACGAATTATCTCGCAGGGAAACTTAGCGTCGTTCGTAGCGGTGGGAAGAAATACAAAGTCCCAACGTCCCGGTCATATAGGTACGGCGGGGGCTATTTAAAAAACAAAAATAAAAATAAATCGTTACGATCAACCGTATTACGTCGAAATATAACAATTTCACAAAAAATACCGGTACCTCGTAACGCTTTCTGCCGAATTGACTCGAAGGGAACGTTCGAAATTGAAATTTTGTTCCAACTCTCCAGGGTAGAAATAAGTGTTTAATCTCTATGTAATATTGAATTATACATCGATTTATGTAAATATATGCCTACCTCATAACGCTTTTTATCGAATTAACTCGAAGGGAACGTTAGCGTCGTCAGTAGCTGCGCGAACAAATTCAAAGTCCCAATCTCCCGGTCATGTTGGTCCGGCGGCGGCTATTTAAAATAAAGAAAATAAAAAGAAATCATTACGTTCGACCGTATTACGTCGAAATATAATGATTTCACAAAAAAATACCGGTACACCGTAACGCTTTCTAACGAATTAGCTCGCAAAAGCCGTTCGAAATTGAAAGTTTTGCTAGCTCTCCAGGGACGAAATAAAAGTTTAATCCCTATGCAATATTGAATTACACATCGATATATGTAGAAATATTCCTACGTCGTAACGCTTTTTATCGAGTTAATTCGAAGGGAACGTTCGAAATTGAAATTTTATTCTAGCTCTCCAGGAACGAATTAAACGTTTAATCTCTATGTAATATTGAAGTATACATCGATTTATATAAAAATATGCCCACCTCATAACGGTTGTTAAAGAATTAACTCGCAGGGAACCTTAGCGTCGTTCGTAGCGGTGCGAAGAAATTCAAATTCCCAGTCTCCCGGTGATGTCGGTCCGGCTGCGGCTATCTAAAAAAAAAAGAAAATAAAAAGAAATCATTACGTTCGAGCGCATTACGTCGAACTATAACGATTTCACAAAAAATACCGGTACCCCGTAACGCTTTCTGACGAATTGACTCGAAGGGAACGTTCGAAATTGAAACTTTTGCTTGCTCTCCAGGGACCAAATAAACGTTTAATCCCTATGTAATATTGAATTATACATCGAGATATGTAAAAATATTCCTACCTCATAACGGTTGTTAACGAATTAACTCGCAGGGAACTTTAGTGTCGTTCGTAGCGGTGCGAAGAAATACAAGGTCCCAACGTCCCGGTCATATAGGTACGGCGGGGGCTATTTAAAAAAAAAAAAAAAATAAAAATAAATCGCTACGATCGACCGTATTACGTCGAAATGTAACGATTTCACAAAAAATACCCGTACATCGTAACGCTTTCTAACGAATTAACTCGCAAGAACCGTTCGAAATTGAAAGTTTTGCTAGCTCTCCAGGGACGAAATAAACGTTTAATCCCTATGCAATATTGAATTACACATCGATATATGTAGAAATATGCCCACCTCATAACGCTTTTTATCGAATTAAATCGAAGAGAACGGTAGCGTCGTACGTAGCGGTGTGAAGAATTCAAAGTACCAATCTCCCGGTGATGTCGGTCCGGCCGCGGCTATTAAAAAAAAAAGAAAATAAAAAGAAATCATTACGTTCGAGCGCATTACGTCGAACTATAACGATTTCACAAAAAATACCGGTACCTCGTAACGCTTTCTGACAAATTGACTCGAAGGGAACGTTCGAAATTGAAATTTTGTTCTAGCTCTCCAGGGTAGAAGTAAGTGTTTAATCTCTATATAATATTGAATTGTACATCGATTTATGTAAAAATATTCCTACCTCATAACGGTTGTTAACGAATTAACTCGCAGGAAACCTTAGCGTCGTCAGTAGCTGCGCGAAGAAATTCAAATTCCCAATCACCCGGTCATGTCGGTCCGGCCGCGGCTGTTTAAGAAAAAACATAAAAAAATCGTTACCGTCGACCGTATTACGTCGAGCTATAAAGATTTCTCAAAATATACCGCGACATCGTAACGCTTGATACCGAATTAACTCGAAAAAACCGTCCGAAATTGAAAGTTTTGCTTGCTCTCCAGGGACCAAATAAACGTTTAATCCCTATGTAATATTGAATTATACATCGAGATATGTAAAAATATCCCTACCTCATAACGGTTGTTAACGAATTAACTCGAAAGGAACGTTAGCGTCGTTAGTAGCGGTGCGAAGAAATTCAAAGACCCAACCTCCCGGTCATGTCGGTCCTGCGGAGGCTATTTAAAAAAAAGAAAATTAAAACAAATCGTTACGTTCGAGCGTATTACGTCAAACTATAACGAATTTCACAAGAAATACCGCGACCACGTAACGCTTGTTAACGAATTAACTCGAAAAAACCGTCCGAAATAGAAAGTTCTGCTTGCCCTCCAGGGACCAAATAAACGTTTTTATCCCTATGTAATATTGAATTATACATCGAGATATGTAAAAATATTCCTACCTCATAACAGTTGTAAACGAATTAACTCGCAGGGAACTTTAGCGTCGTTCGTAGCGATGCGACGAAATACAAAGTCCCAACGTCCCGGTCATATAGGTACGGCGGGGGCTATTTAAAAAAAAGAAATAAAAATAAATCGTTACGATCGACCGTATTACGTCGAAATATAACGATTTCACAAAAAATACCGGTACCTGGTAACGCATTCTGACGAATTGACTCGAAGGGAACGTCCGAAATTGAAATTTTGTTCTAGCTCTCCAGGGTAGAAATAAGTGTTTCATCTCTATGTAATATTGTATTATACATCGATTTATGTAAAAATATGCATACCTCATAACGCTCTTTATCGATTTAACTCGGAGGGAACGTTAGCGTCGTCAGTAGCGGTGCGAAGAAATTCAAAGTACCAACCTCCCGGCCATGTCGGTCCTGCTGGGGCTATTTAAAGAAAAATAAAAAAAATCGTTACGTTCGACCGTATTACGTCGAAATATAATGATTTCACAAAAAATACAGCGACCTCGTAACGCTTATTAACGAATTAACTCGAAAAATCCGTCCGAAATTGAAAGTTTTGCTTGCTCTCCAGGGACCAAATAAACGTTTAATCCCTATGTAATATTGAATTATACATCGTGATATGTAAAAATATTCCTACCTCATAACGGTTGTTAACGAATAAACTCGAAGGGAACGTTAGCGTCGTTAGTAGCGGTGCAAAGAAATTCAAAGACCCAACCTCGCGGTCATGTCGGTCCTGCAGAGGCTATTTAAAAAAAAGAAAATTAAAAGAAATCATTACCTTCGAGCGTATTACGTCGAACTATAACGATTTCACAAAAAATACCGGTACCCCGTAACGCTTTCTGACGAATTGACACGAAGGGAACGTTCGAAATTGAAACTTTTGCTTGCTCTCCAGGGACCAAATAAACGTTTAATCCCTATGTAATATTGAATTATACATCGAGATATGTAAAAATATTCCTACCTCATAACGGTTGTTAACGAATTAACTCGCAGGGAACTTTAGTGTCGTTCGTAGCGGTGCGAAGAAATACAAGGTCCCAACGTCCCGGTCATATAGGTACGGCGGGGGCTATTTAAAAAAAAATAAAAATAAATCGTTACGTTCGACCGTATTACGTTGAACTATAAAGATTTCACAAAAAATACCGCGACCTCGTAACGCTTGTTAACGGATTAACTCGAAAAAACCGTTCGAAATTGAAAGTTTTGCTTGCTCTTCAGGGACCAAATAAACGTTTAATCCCTACGTAATATTGAATTGTACATCGAGTTATGTAAAAATATTCCTACCTCATAACGGTTGTTAACGAATTATCTTTCAGGGAAACTTAGCGTCGTTCGTAGCGGTGGGAAGAAATACAAAGTCCCAACGTCCCGGTCATATAGGTACGGCGGGGGCTATTTAAAAAACAAAAATAAAAATAAATCGTTACGATCAACCGTATTACGTCGAAATATAACGATTTCACAAAAAATACCGGTACCTCGTAACGCTTTCTGCCGAATTGACTCGAAGGGAACGTTCGAAATTGAAATTTTGTTCTAACTCTCCAGGGTAGAAATAAGTGTTTAATCTCTATGTAATATTGAATTATACATCGATTTATGTAAATATATGCCTACCTCATAACGCTTTTTATCGAATTAACTCGAAGGGAACGTTAGCGTCGTCAGTAGCTGCGCGAACAAATTCAAAGTCCCAATCTCCCGGTCATGTTGGTCCGGCGGCGGCTATTTAAAATAAAGAAAATAAAAAGAAATCATTACGTTCGACCGTATTACGTCGAAATATAATGATTTCACAAAAAAATACCGGTACACCGTAACGCTTTCTAACGAATTAGCTCGCAAAAGCCGTTCGAAATTGAAAGTTTTGCTAGCTCTCCAGGGACGAAATAAAAGTTTAATCCCTATGCAATATTGAATTACACATCGATATATGTAGAAATATTCCTACGTCGTAACGCTTTTTATCGAATTAATTCGAAGGGAACGTTCGAAATTGAAATTTTATTCTAGCTCTCCAGGAACGAATTAAACGTTTAATCTCTATGTAATATTGAAGTATACATCGATTTATATAAAAATATGCCCACCTCATAACGGTTGTTAAAGAATTAACTCGCAGGGAACCTTAGCGTCGTTCGTAGCGGTGCGAAGAAATTCAAATTCCCAGTCTCCCGGTGATGTCGGTCCGGCTGCGGCTATCTAAAAAAAAAAGAAAATAAAAAGAAATCATTACGTTCGAGCGCATTACGTCGAACTATAACGATTTCACAAAAAATACCGGTACCCCGTAACGCATTCTGACGAATTGACTCGAAGGGAACGTTCGAAATTGAAACTTTTGCTTGCTCTCCAGGGACCAAATAAACGTTTAATCCCTATGTAATATTGAATTATACATCGAGATACGTAAAAATATTCCTACCTCATAACGGTTGTTAACGAATTAACTCGCAGGGAACTATAGTGTCGTTCGTAGCGGTGCGAAGAAATACAAGGTCCCAACGTCCCGGTCATATAGGTACGGCGGGGGCTATTTAAAAAAAAAAAAAAATAAAAATAAATCGTTACGATCGACCGTATTACGTCGAAATGTAACGATTTCACAAAAAATACCCGTACATCGTAACGCTTTCTAACGAATTAACTCGCAAAAACCGTTCGAAATTGAAAGTTTTGCTAGCTCTCCAGGGACGAAATAAACGTTTAATCCCTATGCAATATTGAATTACACATCGATATATGTAGAAATATGCCCACCTCATAACGCTTTTTATCGAATTAAATCGAAGAGAACGGTAGCGTCGTTCGTAGCGGTGTGAAGAATTCAAAGTACCAATCTCCCGGTGATGTCGGTCCGGCCGCGGCTATTAAAAAAAAAAAGAAAATAAAAAGAAATCATTACGTTCGAGCGCATTACGTCGAACTATAACGATTTCACAAAAAATACCGGTACCTCGTAACGCTTTCTGACAAATTGACTCGAAGGGAACGTTCGAAATTGAAATTTTGTTCTAGCTATCCAGGGACCAAAGAAACGTTTAATCCCTATGTAATACTGAATTATACATCGAGATATGTAAAAATATTCCCACCTCATAACGGTTGTTAACGAATTAACTCGCAGGGAACCTTAGCGTCGTTCGTAGAGGTGCGAAGAGATTCAAAGTCCCAACCTCCCGGTCATGTCGGTCCTGCTGGGGCTATTTAAAAAAAACATTTAAAAAATCGTTACGTTCGACCGTATTACGTCGAACTATAAAGATTTCACAAAAAATGCCGGTACCTCGTAACGCTTTCTGACGAACTGACTCGAAGGGATCGTTCGAAATTGAAATTTTCTTCTAGCTCTCCAGGGACGAAATAAACGTTTAATCTCTATGTAATATTGAAATATACATCGATTTATGTAAAAATATGCCCACCGCATAACGCTTTTTATCGAATTAACTCGAAGGGAACGTTAGCGTCGTTAGTAGCGGTGCGAAGAAATTCAACATCCCAATCTCCCGGTCATGTCGGTCCGGCAGCTGCTATTTAATAGAAAATAAAAAAAAATCGTTACGTTCGACCGTATTACGTCGAACTATAAGATTTCGCAAAAAATACAGCGTCCTCGTAACGCTTCTTAACGGATTAACTCGAAAGAACCGTTCGAAATTGAAAGTTTTGCTTGCTCTCCGGGGACCAAATAAACGTTTAATCCCTATGTAATTTTGAATTACACATCTACATATTTGGAAATATTCCGACGTCGTAACACTTTTTAACAAATTAACTCGAAGGGATCGTTCGAAATTGAAATTTTTTCTAGCTCTCCAGGGACGAAATAAACGTTTAATCTCTATGTAATATTGAATTATACATCGATTTATGTAAATATATGCCTACCTCATAACGCTCTCAATCGAATTAACTCGAAGGGAACGTTAGCGTCGTTCGTAGCGGTGCGAAGAAATACAAAGTCCCAACGTCCCGGTCATTTCGGTACAGCGGGGGCTATTTAAAAAAGAAAAAATAAAAATAAATCGTTACGATCGACCGTATTACGTCAAAATATAATGACTTCACAAAAAATACCGGTACATCGTAACGCTTTCTAACGAATTAACTCGCACAAACCGTCCGAATTTGAAAGTTTTGCTAGCTCTCCAGGGACGAAATAAACGATTAATCCCTATACAATATTGAATTACACATCTATATATGTAGAAATATTACTACGTTGTAACGCTTTTTAACGAATTAACTCGAAGGGAACGTTCGAAATTGAAATTTTTTTCTAGCTCTGCAGGGACGAAATAATCGTTTAATCTGTATGTAATATTGAAGTATACATCGAGATATGTAAAAATATTCCTACCTCATAACCCTTTTTATCGAATTAACTCGCAGGAAACCTTAGCGTCGTCAGTAGCGGTGCGAAGAAATTCAAAGACACAAACTACCGGTCATGTCGGTCCGGCGGCGGCTATTTAAAAAAAAAAAAAAAATAAAAATAAATCGTTACGATCGACCGTATTACGTCGAAATATAACGATTTCTCAAAAAATACCTGTACCTCGTAACGCTTTCAGACGAATCAAATCGAAGGGAACGTTCGAAATTGAAATTTTGTTCTAGCTCTTCCGGGTAGTAATAAGTGTTTAATCTCTATGTAATATTGAATTATACCTCGAGATATGTAAAAATATTCCTACCTCATAACGGTTGTTAACGAATTAACTAGCAGGGAACCTTAACGTCGTTCGTAGCGGTGCGAAGAAATACAAAGTCCCAACGTCCCGGTCATATAGGTACGGCGGGGGCTATTTAAAAAAAAAACTAAAAATAAATCGCTACGATCGACCGTATTACGTCGAAATATAATGATTTCACAAAAAATACCGGTACCTCGTAACGCTTTCTGACGAATTGACTAAGAGGGAACGTTCGAAATTGAAATTTTGTTCTTGCTCTCCAGGGTAGCAATAAGTGTTTAATCTCTATGTAATATTGAATTGTACATCGAGATATGTAAAAATATGCCCACCTCATAACGCTTTTTGTCGAATTAAATCGAAGAGAACGGTAGCATCGTCAGTAGCTGTGCGAAGTAATTCAAAGTCCCAATCACCCGGTCATGTCGGTCCGGCCGCGGCTATTTAAGAAAAAACATAAAAAAATCGTTACCGTCGACCGTATTACGTCGAACTGTAAAGATTTCACAAAAAATACCGGTACCTCGTAACGCTTTCTGACGAATTGACTCGAAGGGAACGTTCGAAATTGAAATCTTGTTCTTGCTCTCCAGGGTACAAATAGGTGTTTAATCTCTATGTAATATTGAATTATACATCGAGATATGTAAAAATATGCCCACCTCATAACGCTTTTTTCGAATTAACTCGAAGGGAACGTTAGCGTCGTTAGTAGCGGTGCGAAGAAATTCAACATCCCAATCTCCCGGTCATGTCGGTCCGGCAGCTGCTATTTAATAGAAAATAAAAAAAAATCGTTACGTTCGACCGTATTACGTCGAACTATAAGATTTCGCAAAAAATACAGCGTCCTCGTAACGCTTCTTAACGGATTAACTCGAAAGAACCGTTCGAAATTGAAAGTTTTGCTTGCTCTCCGGGGACCAAATAAACGTTTAATCCCTATGTAATAATGAATTATACATCGAGATATGTAAAAATATGACTACCTCATAACGCTTTTTATCGAATTAACTCGAAGGGAACGTTAGCGTCGTCAGTAGCGGTGCTAAGAAATTCAAAGACCCAACCTCCCGGTCATGTCGGTCCTGCGGGGGCTATTTGAAAAAAAACATAAAAAATATCGATACGATCGACCGTATTACGTCGAACTATAAGATGTCACAAAAACATACCGCGACATCGTAACGCTTGTTAACGGATTAACTCGAAAGAGCCGTTCGAAATTGAAAGTTTTGCATGCTCTCCAGGGACCAAACAAACGTTTAATCCCTATGTAATATTGAATTATACATCGAGATATGTAAAAATATGCCTACCTCATAACGCTTTCTATCGAATTAACTCGAAGAGAACGTTAGCGTCGTCAGTAGCGGTGCTAAGAAATTCAAAGTACCAACCTCCGGGTCTTGTCGGTCCGGCGGCGGCTATGTAAAAAGAAGAAAATAAAAAGAAATCATTACGTTCGAGCGTATTACGTCGAACTGTAACGATTTCACAAGAAATACCGCGACCTCGTAACGCATGTTAACGAATTAACTCGAAAAAACCGTTCGAAATTGAAAGTTTTGCTTGCCCTCCAGGGACCAAATAAACGTTTAATCCCTATGTAATATTGAATTATAAATCGATATATGTAGAAATATTCCTACGTCGTAACGCTGTTTAACGAATTAAATCGAAGGGAACTTTCGAAATTGAAAATTTTTTCTAGCTCTCCAGGGACGAAATAAAAGTTTCATCCTTATGTAATATTGAATTATACATCGATTTATGTAAAAATATGCCCACCTCATAACGCTTTTTTCGAATTAACTCGAAGGGAACGTTAGCGTCGTTAGTAGCGGTGCGAAGAAATTCAAAGCCCCAACCTCCCGGTCATGTCGGTCCTGCTGGGGCTATTTAAAAAAAATTAAATATAAATCGTTACCTTCGACCGTATGACGTCGAACAATAAATATTTCACAAAAAAATACAGCGACCTCGTAACGCTTCTAAACGAATTAACACGAAAAAACCGTTCGAAATTGAAAGTTTTGCCTGCTCTCCAGGGACCAAATAAACGTTAAATCCCTATGCAATTTTGAATTACACATCTACATATTTGGAAATATTCCGACGCCGTAACACTTTTTAACAAATTAACTCGAAGGGATCGTTCGAAATTGAAATTTTTTCTAGCTCTCCAGGGACGAAATAAACGTTTAATCCCTATGCAATTTTGAATTGTACATCGATTTATGTAAAAATATTCCTACGTCGTAACGCTGTTTAACGAATTAAATCGAAGGGAACTTTCGAAATTGAAAATTTTTTCTAGCTCTCCAGGGACGAAATAAAAGTTTCATCCTTATGTAATATTGAGTTATACATCGATTTATGTAAAAATATGCCCACCTCATAACGCTTTTTTCGAATTAACTCGAAGGGAACGTTAGCGTCGTTAGTAGCGGTGCGAAGAAATTCAAAGCCCCAACCTCCCGGTCATGTCGGTCCTGCTGGGGCTATTTAAAAAAAATTAAATATAAATCGTTACCTTCGACCGTATGACGTCGAACAATAAATATTTCACAAAAAAATACAGCGACCTCGTAACGCTTCTAAACGAATTAACACGAAAAAACCGTTCGAAATTGAAAGTTTTGCTTGCTCTCCAGGGACCAAATAAACGTTAAATCCCTATGCAATTTTGAATTACACATCTACATATTTGGAAATATTCCGACGCCGTAACACTTTTTAACAAATTAACTCGAAGGGATCGTTCGAAATTGAAATTTTTTCTAGCTCTCCAGGGACGAAATAAACGTTTAATCCCTATGCAATTTTGAATTGTACATCGATTTATGTAAAAATATGCCCACCTCATAACGCTTTTTTCGAATTAACTCGAAGGGAACGTTAGCGTCGTTAGTAGCGGTGCGAAGAAATGCAAAGTCCCAACCTCCGGTCATGTCGGTCCTGCTTGGGCTATTTAAAAAAAATAAACATAAATCGTTACGCTCGACCGTATTACGTCGAAATATAACGATTTCACAAAAAATACCGGTACATCGTATCGCTTTCTAACGAATTACCTCGCAAAAACCGTTCGAAATTGAAAGTTTTGTTAGCTCTCCAGGGACCAAATAAACGTTTAACCCCTATGCAATTTTGAATTACACATCTACATATTTGGAAATATTCCGACGTCGTAACACTTTTTAACAAATTAACTCGAAGGGATCGTTCGAAATTGAAATTTTTTCTAGCTCTCCAGGGACGAAATAAACGTTTAATCCCTATGCAATTTTGAATTGTACATCGATTTATGTAAAAATATGCCTACCTCATAACGCTTTTTATCGAATTAACTGGAAGGGAACGTTAGCGTCGTCAGTAGCGGTGCTAAGAAATTTAAAGTCCCAACCTCCCGGTCATGTCGGTCCTGCTGGGGCTATTTAAAAAAAATTAAATATAAATCGTTACCTTCGACCGTATGACGTCGAACAATAAAGATTTCACAAAAAATACAGCGACCTCGTAACGCTTCTTAACGAATTAACTCGAAAAAGCCGTTCGAAATTGAAAGTTTTGCTTGCTCTCCAGGGACCAAATAAACGTTTAATCCCTATGCAATTTTGAATTACACATCTACATATTTGGAAATATTCCGACGTCGTAACACTTTTTAACAAATTAACTCGAAGGGATCGTTCGAAATTGAAATTTTTTCTAGCTCTCCAGGGACGAAATAAACGTTTAATCCCTATGCAATTTTGAATTACACATCTACATATTTGGAAATATTCCGACGTCGTAACACTTTTTAACAAATTAACTCGAAGGGATCGTTCGAAATTGAAATTTTTTCTAGCTCTCCAGGGACGAAATAAACGTTTAATCTCTATGTAATATTGAAGTATACATCGATTTATGTAAAAATATGCCCACCTCATAACGCTTTTTATCGAATTAAATCGAAAAAACCGTTCGAAATTGAAAGTATTGCTACCTCTCCAGGGACGAAATAAACGTTTAATCCCTATGCAATTTTGAATTACACATCTACATATTTAGAAATATTCCTACGTCGTAACGCTTTTTAACGAATTAACTCGAAGTGATCGTTCGAAATTGAAATTTTTTCTAGCTCTCCAGGGACGAAATAAACGTTTAATCCCTATGTAATATTGAATTATAAATCGATATATGTAGAAATATTCCTACGTCGTAACGCTGTTTAACGAATTAAATCGAAGGGAACTTTCGAAATTGAAAATTTTTTCTAGCTCTCCAGGGACGAAATAAAAGTTTCATCCTTATGTAATATTGAATTATACATCGATTTATGTAAAAATATGCCCACCTCATAACGCTTTTTTCGAATTAACTCGAAGGGAACGTTAGCGTCGTTAGTAGCGGTGCGAAGAAATTCAAAGCCCCAACCTCCCGGTCATGTCGGTCCTGCTGGGGCTATTTAAAAAAAATTAAATATAAATCGTTACCTTCGACCGTATGACGTCGAACAATAAATATTTCACAAAAAAATACAGCGACCTCGTAACGCTTCTAAACGAATTAACACGAAAAAACCGTTCGAAATTGAAAGTTTTGCTTGCTCTCCAGGGACCAAATAAACGTTAAATCCCTATGCAATTTTGAATTACACATCTACATATTTGGAAATATTCCGACGCCGTAACACTTTTTAACAAATTAACTCGAAGGGATCGTTCGAAATTGAAATTTTTTCTAGCTCTCCAGGGACGAAATAAACGTTTAATCCCTATGCAATTTTGAATTGTACATCGATTTATGTAAAAATATGCCCACCTCATAACGCTTTTTTCGAATTAACTCGAAGGGAACGTTAGCGTCGTTAGTAGCGGTGCGAAGAAATGCAAAGTCCCAACCTCCGGTCATGTCGGTCCTGCTTGGGCTATTTAAAAAAAATAAACATAAATCGTTACGCTCGACCGTATTACGTCGAAATATAACGATTTCACAAAAAATACCGGTACATCGTATCGCTTTCTAACGAATTACCTCGCAAAAACCGTTCGAAATTGAAAGTTTTGTTAGCTCTCCAGGGACCAAATAAACGTTTAACCCCTATGCAATTTTGAATTACACATCTACATATTTGGAAATATTCCGACGTCGTAACACTTTTTAACAAATTAACTCGAAGGGATCGTTCGAAATTGAAATTTTTTCTAGCTCTCCAGGGACGAAATAAACGTTTAATCCCTATGCAATTTTGAATTGTACATCGATTTATGTAAAAATATGCCTACCTCATAACGCTTTTTATCGAATTAACTGGAAGGGAACGTTAGCGTCGTCAGTAGCGGTGCTAAGAAATTTAAAGTCCCAACCTCCCGGTCATGTCGGTCCTGCTGGGGCTATTTAAAAAAAATTAAATATAAATCGTTACCTTCGACCGTATGACGTCGAACAATAAAGATTTCACAAAAAATACAGCGACCTCGTAACGCTTCTTAACTAATTAACTCGAAAAAACCGTTCGAAATTGAAAGTTTTGCTTGCTCTCCAGGGACCAAATAAACGTTTAATCCCTATGCAATTTTGAATTACACATCTACATATTTGGAAATATTCCGACGTCGTAACACTTTTTAACAAATTAACTCGAAGGGATCGTTCGAAATTGAAATTTTTTCTAGCTCTCCAGGGACGAAATAAACGTTTAATCCCTATGCAATTTTGAATTACACATCTACATATTTGGAAATATTCCGACGTCGTAACACTTTTTAACAAATTAACTCGAAGGGATCGTTCGAAATTGAAATTTTTTCTAGCTCTCCAGGGACGAAATAAACGTTTAATCTCTATGTAATATTGAAGTATACATCGATTTATGTAAAAATATGCCCACCTCATAACGCTTTTTATCGAATTAAATCGAAAAAACCGTTCGAAATTGAAAGAATTGCTACCTCTCCAGGGACGAAATAAACGTTTAATCCCTGTGCAATTTTGAATTACACATCTACATATTTAGAAATATTCCTACGTCGTAACGCTTTTTAACGAATTAACTCGAAGTGATCGTTCGAAATTGAAATTTTTTTCTAGCTCTCCGGGGACGAAATAAACGTTTAATCTCTATGTAATATTGAAGTATACATCGATTTATGTAAAAATATGCCCACCTCATAACGCTTTTTATCGAATTAAATCGAAAAAACCGTTCGAAATTGAAAGTTTTGCCTGCTCTCCAGGGACCAAATAAACGTTTAATCCCTATGTAATATTAAATTATACATCGAGATATGTAAAATATTCCTACCTCATAACGGTTGTTAACGAATTAACTCGCAGCGAACCTTAGCGTCGTTCGTAGCGGTGCGAAGAAATTCAAAGACTCAACCTCCCGGTCATGTCGGTCCTGCGGTGGCTATTTAAAAAAAAATAAATATAAATCGTGACGCTCGACCGTGTTAAGTCGAAATAAAACGATCTCACAAAAAAATACCGGTACATCGTAAAGCTTTCTATCGAAATAACTCGCAAAAACCGTCCGAAATTGAAAGTTTTGCTAGCTCTCCAGGGACGAAACAAACGTTTAATCCCAATGCAATATTGAATTACACATTGATATATGTTGACATATTCCTGCGTCGTAACGCTTTTTAACGAATTAACTCGAAGGGAACGTTCGAAATTGAAATTTTTTTCTAGCTATCCAGGGACGAAATAAACGTTCAATATCTATGTAATATTGAAGTATACATCGATTTATGTAAAAATAGGCCTACCTCATAACGCTCTTTATCGAATTAACTCGAAGGGAGCGTTAGGGTCGTCAGTAGCGGCGCGAAGATATGCAAAGTACCAACCTCCCGGTCATGTCGGTCCGGCGGCTGCTATTTAAAAAAAAGAAACGAAAGAAATCGTGACGCTCGACCGTATTACGTCGAAATATGACAATTTCACAAAAAAATACCGGTACATCGTAAAGCTTTCTAACGAATTAACTCGCAAAAACCGTTCGAAATTGAAAGTTTTGCTAGCTCTCCAGGGACGAAATAAACGTTTAATCCCTATGCAATATTGAATTACACATCGATATATGTAGAAATATGCCTACCTCATAACGCTTTTTCTCGAATTAACTCGAAGGGAACCTTAGCGTCGTTCGTAGCGGTGCGAAAAAATACAAGGTCCCAACGTCCCGGTCATATCGGTCCTGCGGGGGCTATTTAAAAAAAAAATAAAAAAAATCGTTACCTTCGACCGTATTACGTCGAACTATAAAGATTTCACAAAAAAATACCGCGACCTCGTAACGCTTGTTAACGAATAAACTCGCAAAAACCGTTCGAAATTGAAAGTTTTGCTAGCTCCCCAGGGTCGAAATAAACGTTTAGTTCCTATGCCATATTGAATTACACATCGATATATGTTGAAATATTCCTACGTCGTAACGCTTTTTGACGAATTAACTCCAGGGGAACGTACGAAATTGAAATTTTTTCCCGATTTCCAGGGACGAAATAAACCTTTAATCTCTATGTAATATTGAATTATACATCGATTTAAGTAAAAATATGCCTACCTCATAACGCTTTTTATCGAATTAACTCGAAGGGAACGTTAGGGTCGTCAGTAGCTGCGCGAAGAAATTCAAAGTACGAATCTCCCGGTGATGTCGGTCCGGCGGCGGCTATTTAAAAAAAAGAAAATAAAAAGAAATCATTACGTTCGAGCGCATTACGTCGAACTATAACGATTTCACAAAAAAATACCGCGACCTCGTAACGCTTGTTGACGAATTAACTCGAAAAAACCGTTCGAAATTGAATGTTTTGCTTGCTCTCCAGGGACCAAATAAACGTTTAATCCCTATGCAATATTGAATTACACATCGATATATGTAGAAATATTCCTACGTCGTAACGCTTTTTATCGAATTAACTCGAAGGGAACGTTCGAAATTGAAATTTTATTATAGCTCTCCAGGGTAGAAATAAGTGTTTAATATCTATGTAATATTGAAGTATACATCGATGTATGTAAAAATATTCATACCTCATTACGCTTTTTATCGAATTAGCGCGAAGGGAACGTTAGCGGCGTCAGTAGCGGTGCGAAGAAATTCAAAGTACCAACCTCCCGGTCATGTCGGTCCGGCGGCGGCAATTTAAATAAAAGAAAATAAAAAGGAATCATTACGTTCGAGCGTATTACGTCGAAATATAACGATTTCACAAAAAATACCGGTACCTCGTAACTCTATCAGACGAATTAACTTGAAGGGAACGTTCGAAATTGAAATTTTTTTCTAGCTCCCCAGGGACGAAATGAACGTTTAATATCTATGTAACATTGAAGTATACAGCGATATATGTAAAAATATGCCTACCTCGTAACGCTTTTTATCGAATTAACTGGAATGGAACGTTAGCGTCTTCAGTAGCGGTGCGAAGAAATTCAAAGTACCAACCTCCCGGTCATTTCGGTCCGGCGGCGGCTATTTAAATAAAAGAAAATAAAAAGAAATCATTACGTTCGAGCGTATTACGTCGAACTATAACGATTTCACAAAAAGTACCAGTACCTCGTAACACTATCAGACGAATTAACTCGAAGGGAACATTCGAAATTGAAATTCTGTTCTAGCTGTTCAGGGTAGAAATAAGTGTTTAATCTCTATGTAATATAGAGTTATACATTGATTTATGTAAACATATGCCCACCTCATAACGCTTTTTATCGAATTAACTCGAAGGGAACGTTAGCGTCGTCAGTAGCGGTGCGAAGAAATTCAAGGACCCAACCTCCCGGTCATGTCGGTCCAGCGGGGGCTATTTAAAAAAAAATAAATATAAATCGTTACGCTCGACCGCATTACGTCGAACTATAAAGATTTCAAAAAAAATACCGCGACCTCGTAACGCTTGTTAACGAATTAACGCGAAAAAACCGTTCGAAATTGAAAGTTTTGCTTGCTCTCCAGGGACGAAATAAACGTTTAATCCCTATGCAATTTTGAATTGTACATCGATTTATGTAAAAATATGCCTACCTCATAACGCTTTTTATCGAATTAACTGGAAGGGAACGTTAGCGTCGTCAGTAGCGGTGCTAAGAAATTTAAAGTCCCAACCTCCCGGTCATGTCGGTCCTGCTGGGGCTATTTAAAAAAAATTAAATATAAATCGTTACCTTCGACCGTATGACGTCGAACAATAAAGATTTCACAAAAAATACAGCGACCTCGTAACGCTTCTTAACGAATTAACTCGAAAAAGCCGTTCGAAATTGAAAGTTTTGCTTGCTCTCCAGGGACCAAATAAACGTTTAATCCCTATGCAATTTTGAATTACACATCTACATATTTGGAAATATTCCGACGTCGTAACACTTTTTAACAAATTAACTCGAAGGGATCGTTCGAAATTGAAATTTTTTCTAGCTCTCCAGGGACGAAATAAACGTTTAATCCCTATGCAATTTTGAATTACACATCTACATATTTGGAAATATTCCGACGTCGTAACACTTTTTAACAAATTAACTCGAAGGGATCGTTCGAAATTGAAATTTTTTCTAGCTCTCCAGGGACGAAATAAACGTTTAATCTCTATGTAATATTGAAGTATACATCGATTTATGTAAAAATATGCCCACCTCATAACGCTTTTTATCGAATTAAATCGAAAAAACCGTTCGAAATTGAAAGTATTGCTACCTCTCCAGGGACGAAATAAACGTTTAATCCCTATGCAATTTTGAATTACACATCTACATATTTAGAAATATTCCTACGTCGTAACGCTTTTTAACGAATTAACTCGAAGTGATCGTTCGAAATTGAAATTTTTTCTAGCTCTCCAGGGACGAAATAAACGTTTAATCCCTATGTAATATTGAATTATAAATCGATATATGTAGAAATATTCCTACGTCGTAACGCTGTTTAACGAATTAAATCGAAGGGAACTTTCGAAATTGAAAATTTTTTCTAGCTCTCCAGGGACGAAATAAAAGTTTCATCCTTATGTAATATTGAATTATACATCGATTTATGTAAAAATATGCCCACCTCATAACGCTTTTTTCGAATTAACTCGAAGGGAACGTTAGCGTCGTTAGTAGCGGTGCGAAGAAATTCAAAGCCCCAACCTCCCGGTCATGTCGGTCCTGCTGGGGCTATTTAAAAAAAATTAAATATAAATCGTTACCTTCGACCGTATGACGTCGAACAATAAATATTTCACAAAAAAATACAGCGACCTCGTAACGCTTCTAAACGAATTAACACGAAAAAACCGTTCGAAATTGAAAGTTTTGCTTGCTCTCCAGGGACCAAATAAACGTTAAATCCCTATGCAATTTTGAATTACACATCTACATATTTGGAAATATTCCGACGCCGTAACACTTTTTAACAAATTAACTCGAAGGGATCGTTCGAAATTGAAATTTTTTCTAGCTCTCCAGGGACGAAATAAACGTTTAATCCCTATGCAATTTTGAATTGTACATCGATTTATGTAAAAATATGCCCACCTCATAACGCTTTTTTCGAATTAACTCGAAGGGAACGTTAGCGTCGTTAGTAGCGGTGCGAAGAAATGCAAAGTCCCAACCTCCGGTCATGTCGGTCCTGCTTGGGCTATTTAAAAAAAATAAACATAAATCGTTACGCTCGACCGTATTACGTCGAAATATAACGATTTCACAAAAAATACCGGTACATCGTATCGCTTTCTAACGAATTACCTCGCAAAAACCGTTCGAAATTGAAAGTTTTGTTAGCTCTCCAGGGACCAAATAAACGTTTAACCCCTATGCAATTTTGAATTACACATCTACATATTTGGAAATATTCCGACGTCGTAACACTTTTTAACAAATTAACTCGAAGGGATCGTTCGAAATTGAAATTTTTTCTAGCTCTCCAGGGACGAAATAAACGTTTAATCCCTATGCAATTTTGAATTGTACATCGATTTATGTAAAAATATGCCTACCTCATAACGCTTTTTATCGAATTAACTGGAAGGGAACGTTAGCGTCGTCAGTAGCGGTGCTAAGAAATTTAAAGTCCCAACCTCCCGGTCATGTCGGTCCTGCTGGGGCTATTTAAAAAAAATTAAATATAAATCGTTACCTTCGACCGTATGACGTCGAACAATAAAGATTTCACAAAAAATACAGCGACCTCGTAACGCTTCTTAACGAATTAACTCGAAAAAGCCGTTCGAAATTGAAAGTTTTGCTTGCTCTCCAGGGACCAAATAAACGTTTAATCCCTATGCAATTTTGAATTACACATCTACATATTTGGAAATATTCCGATGTCGTAACACTTTTTAACAAATTAACTCGAAGGGATCGTTCGAAATTGAAATTTTTTCTAGCTCTCCAGGGACGAAATAAACGTTTAATCCCTATGCAATTTTGAATTACACATCTACATATTTGGAAATATTCCGACGTCGTAACACTTTTTAACAAATTAACTCGAAGGGATCGTTCGAAATTGAAATTTTTTCTAGCTCTCCAGGGACGAAATAAACGTTTAATCTCTATGTAATATTGAAGTATACATCGATTTATGTAAAAATATGCCCACCTCATAACGCTTTTTATCGAATTAAATCGAAAAAACCGTTCGAAATTGAAAGTATTGCTACCTCTCCAGGGACGAAATAAACGTTTAATCCCTATGCAATTTTGAATTACACATCTACATATTTAGAAATATTCCTACGTCGTAACGCTTTTTAACGAATTAACTCGAAGTGATCGTTCGAAATTGAAATTTTTTTCTAGCTCTCCGGGGACGAAATAAACGTTTAATCTCTATGTAATATTGAAGTATACATCGATTTATGTAAAAATATGCCCACCTCATAACGCTTTTTATCGAATTAAATCGAAAAAACCGTTCGAAATTGAAAGTTTTGCCTGCTCTCCAGGGACCAAATAAACGTTTAATCCCTATGTAATATTAAATTATACATCGAGATATGTAAAATATTCCTACCTCATAACGGTTGTTAACGAATTAACTCGCAGCGAACCTTAGCGTCGTTCGTAGCGGTGCGAAGAAATTCAAAGACTCAACCTCCCGGTCATGTCGGTCCTGCGGTGGCTATTTAAAAAAAAATAAATATAAATCGTGACGCTCGACCGTGTTAAGTCGAAATAAAACGATCTCACAAAAAAATACCGGTACATCGTAAAGCTTTCTATCGAAATAACTCGCAAAAACCGTCCGAAATTGAAAGTTTTGCTAGCTCTCCAGGGACGAAACAAACGTTTAATCCCAATGCAATATTGAATTACACATTGATATATGTTGACATATTCCTGCGTCGTAACGCTTTTTAACGAATTAACTCGAAGGGAACGTTCGAAATTGAAATTTTTTCTAGCTATCCAGGGACGAAATAAACGTTCAATATCTATGTAATATTGAAGTATACATCGATTTATGTAAAAATAGGCCTACCTCATAACGCTCTTTATCGAATTAACTCGAAGGGAGCGTTAGGGTCGTCAGTAGCGGCGCGATGATATGCAAAGTACCAACCTCCCGGTCATGTCGGTCCGGCGGCTGCTATTTAAAAAAAAGAAACGAAAGAAATCGTGACGCTCGACCGTATTACGTCGAAATATGACAATTTCACAAAAAAATACCGGTACATCGTAAAGCTTTCTAACGAATTAACTCGCAAAAACCGTTCGAAATTGAAAGTTTTGCTAGCTCTCCAGGGACGAAATAAACGTTTAATCCCTATGCAATATTGAATTACACATCGATATATGTAGAAATATGCCTACCTCATAACGCTTTTTCTCGAATTAACTCGAAGGGAACCTTAGCGTCGTTCGTAGCGGTGCGAAAAAATACAAGGTCCCAACGTCCCGGTCATATCGGTCCTGCGGGGGCTATTTAAAAAAAAAATAAAAAAAATCGTTACCTTCGACCGTATTACGTCGAACTATAAAGATTTCACAAAAAAATACCGCGACCTCGTAACGCTTGTTAACGAATAAACTCGCAAAAACCGTTCGAAATTGAAAGTTTTGCTAGCTCCCCAGGGTCGAAATAAACGTTTAGTTCCTATGCCATATTGAATTACACATCGATATATGTTGAAATATTCCTACGTCGTAACGCTTTTTGACGAATTAACTCCAGGGGAACGTACGAAATTGAAATTTTTTCCCGATTTCCAGGGACGAAATAAACCTTTAATCTCTATGTAATATTGAATTATACATCGATTTAAGTAAAAATATGCCTACCTCATAACGCTTTTTATCGAATTAACTCGAAGGGAACGTTAGGGTCGTCAGTAGCTGCGCGAAGAAATTCAAAGTACGAATCTCCCGGTGATGTCGGTCCGGCGGCGGCTATTTAAAAAAAAGAAAATAAAAAGAAATCATTACGTTCGAGCGCATTACGTCGAACTATAACGATTTCACAAAAAAATACCGCGACCTCGTAACGCTTGTTGACGAATTAACTCGAAAAAACCGTTCGAAATTGAATGTTTTGCTTGCTCTCCAGGGACCAAATAAACGTTTAATCCCTATGCAATATTGAATTCCACATCGATATATGTAGAAATATTCCTACGTCGTAACGCTTTTTATCGAATTAACTCGAAGGGAACGTTCGAAATTGAAATTTTATTATAGCTCTCCAGGGTAGAAATAAGTGTTTAATATCTATGTAATATTGAAGTATACATCGATGTATGTAAAAATATTCATACCTCATTACGCTTTTTATCGAATTAGCGCGAAGGGAACGTTAGCGGCGTCAGTAGCGGTGCGAAGAAATTCAAAGTACCAACCTCCCGGTCATGTCGGTCCGGCGGCGGCAATTTAAATAAAAGAAAATAAAAAGGAATCATTACGTTCGAGCGTATTACGTCGAAATATAACGATTTCACAAAAAATACCGGTACCTCGTAACTCTATCAGACGAATTAACTTGAAGGGAACGTTCGAAATTGAAATTTTTTTCTAGCTCCCCAGGGACGAAATGAACGTTTAATATCTATGTAACATTGAAGTATACAGCGATATATGTAAAAATATGCCTACCTCGTAACGCTTTTTATCGAATTAACTGGAATGGAACGTTAGCGTCTTCAGTAGCGGTGCGAAGAAATTCAAAGTACCAACCTCCCGGTCATTTCGGTCCGGCGGCGGCTATTTAAATAAAAGAAAATAAAAAGAAATCATTACGTTCGAGCGTATTACGTCGAACTATAACGATTTCACAAAAAGTACCAGTACCTCGTAACACTATCAGACGAATTAACTCGAAGGGAACATTCGAAATTGAAATTCTGTTCTAGCTGTTCAGGGTAGAAATAAGTGTTTAATCTCTATGTAATATAGAGTTATACATTGATTTATGTAAACATATGCCCACCTCATAACGCTTTTTATCGAATTAACTCGAAGGGAACGTTAGCGTCGTCAGTAGCGGTGCGAAGAAATTCAAGGACCCAACCTCCCGGTCATGTCGGTCCAGCGGGGGCTATTTAAAAAAAAATAAATATAAATCGTTACGCTCGACCGCATTACGTCGAACTATAAAGATTTCAAAAAAAATACCGCGACCTCGTAACGCTTGTTAACGAATTAACGCGAAAAAACCGTTCGAAATTGAAAGTTTTGCTTGCTCTCCAGGGACGAAATAAACGTTTAATCCCTATGCAATTTTGAATTGTACATCGATTTATGTAAAAATATGCCTACCTCATAACGCTTTTTATCGAATTAACTGGAAGGGAACGTTAGCGTCGTCAGTAGCGATGCGAAGAAATTCAAGGACCCAACCTCCCGGTCATGTCGGTCCAGCGGGGGCTATTTAAAAAAAAATAAATATAAATCGTTACGCTCGACCGCATTACGTCGAACTATAAAGATTTCACAAAAAATACCGCGACCTCGTAACGCTTGTTAACGAATTAACGCGAAAAAACCGTTCGAAATTGAAAGTTTTGCTTGCTCTCCAGGGACCAAATAAACGTTTAATCCCTATGCAATTTTGATTTAGACATCGATATATGTAGAATTATTCCTACGGCGTAAAGTTTTTAACGAATTAACTCGAAGGGAACGTTCGAAATTGAAATTTTTTTCTGGCTATCCAGGGACGAAATAAACGGTTAATCTCTACGTAATATAGAAGTATACGTTGATTTGTGTAAAAATATGCCCACCTGATAACATTTTTCATCGAATTAAATCGAAGAGGACGGCAGCTTCGTCAGTAGCTGCGCGGAGAAATTCAATGTCCCAATCTCCCGGTCATGTCGGTCCGGCCGCGACTATTAAAAAAAAAACATAAAAAAAATCGTTACGTTCGATGGTATTACGTTGAACTATAATGATTTCACAAAAAATACCGCGACCACGTAACGCTTGTTAACGGATTAACTCGAAAAAACCGTTCGAAATTGAAAGTTTTGCTTGCTCTCCAGGGACCAAATAAACGTTTAATCCCTATGTAATATTGAATTATACATCGAGATATGTAAAAATATTCCTACCTCATAACGGTTGTTAACGAATTAACTCGAAGGGAACGTTAGCGTCGTTAGTAGCGGTGCGAAGAAATTCAAAGACCCAACCTCCCGGTCATGTCGGTCCTGCGGAGGCTATTTAAAAAAAGAAAGTTAAAAGAAATCATTACGTTCGAGCGTATTACGTCGAACTATAACGAATTTCACAAGAAATACCGCGACCACGTAACGCTTGTTAACGAATTAACTCGAAAAAACCGTTCGAAATTGAAAGTTTTGCTTGCCCTCCAGGGACCAAAGAAACGTTTAATCCCTATGTAATACTGAATTATACATCGAGATATGTAAAAATATTCCCACCTCATAACGGTTGTTAACGAATTAACTCGCAGGGAACCTTAGCGTCGTACGTAGAGGTGCGAAGAAATTCAAAGTCCCAACCTCCCGGTCATGTCGGTCCTGCTGGGGCTATTTAAAAAAAACATTAAAAAGATCGTTACGTTCGACCGTAATAAGGCGAACTATGAAGATTTCACAAAAAATACCGGTACCTCGTAACGCTTGTTAACGAATTAACTCGAAAAAACCGTTCGAAATTGAAATTTTGTTCTAGCTCTCCAGGGTAGAAATAAGTGTTTAATCCCTATGCAGTATTGAATTACACATCGAGATATGTAGACATATTCCTACCTCATAACGCTTTTTAACGAATTAACTCGCAGGGAACTTTAGCGTCGTTCGTAGCGGTGCGAAGAAATACAAAGTCCCAACGTCCCGGTCATGTCGGCCCTGCGGGGGCTATTTAAAAAAAAATAAATATAAATCGTTACGCTCGACCGTATTACGTCGAAATATAACGATTTGACAAAAAAATACCGTTACATCGTATCGCTTTCTAACGAATTAACTCGCAAAAACCGTTCGAAATTGAAAGTTTTGCTTGCTCTCCAGGGACCAAATAAACGTTTAATCCCTATGCAATATTGAATTACTCATCTATATATGTAGAAATATTACTACGTCGTAACGCTTTTTAACGAATTAACTCGAAGGGAACGTTCGAAATTGAAATTTTCTTCTTGGTCTCCAGGGACGAAATAAATGTTTAATCTCTATGTAATATTGAATTATACATCGATTTATGTAAAAATATGCTTACCCCATAACGCTTTTTATCGAATTAACTCGAAGGGAACATTAGCGTCGTCAGGAGCGGTGCGAAGAAATTCAAAGACACAACCTCCCGGTGATGTCGGTCCGGCGGCGGCTATTTAAAAAAAAAGAAAATGAAAAGAAATCATTACGTTCGAGCGTTTTACGTCGAACTGTAACGATTTCACAAAAAATACCGTTACCTCGTAACGCTTTCAGACGAACTAACTCGAAGGGTACGTTCGAAATTGAAATTTTGTTCTAGCTCTTCAGGGTAGAAATAAGTGTTAGTTTCTATGTAATATTGAATCATACATCGATTTATGTAAAAAGAGGCCCACCTCATAACGTTTTTTATCGAATTAAATCGAAGGGAACGTTAGCGTCGTTAGTAGCTGTGCGAAGAAATTCAAAGTCCCAATTTCCCGGTCATGTCGGTCCGGCCGCGGCTATTTAAAAAAAACATTAAGAAAATCGTTACGTTCGACCGTATTACGTCGAACTATAAAGATTTCGCAAAAAATACCGCGACCTCGTAACCCTTGTTAACGAATTAACTCGAAAAAACCGTTCGAAATTGAAATTTTTTTCTAGCTCCCCAGGGACGAAATAAACGTTTAATATCTATGTAATATTGAAGTATACATCGATTTTTGTAAAAATATGCCCACCTCGAAACGCTTTTTATCGAATTAAATCGAAGAGAACGGTAGCGTCGTCACTAGCTGCGCTTAGAAATTCAAAGTCCCAATCTCCCGGTCATGTCGGTCCTGCCGCGGTTATCTAAAAAAAACATAAAAAAATCGTTACGTTCGACCGTATTACGTCGAACTATAAAGATTTCGCAAAAAAATACCGGTACATCGTAACGATTTCTAACGTATTAACTCGAAAAAACCGTTCGAAATTGAAAGTTTTGCCTGCTCTCCGGGGACCAAATAAACGTTTAATCCCTACGTAATATTGAATTATACATCGATTTATGTAAAAATATGCCTACCTCATAACGCTGTTTATCGAATTAACTCGAAGGGAACGTTAGCGTCGTTAGTAGCGGTGCGAAGAAATTCAAAGACTCAACCTCCCGGTCATGTCGGCCCTGCGGGGGCTATTTAAAAAAAAATAAATATAAATCGTGACGCTCGACCGTGTTACGTCGAAATATACTGATATCACAAAAAAATACGGCGACATCGTAACGCTTTTTAAAGAATTAACTCGAAAAAGCCGTTCGAAATTGAAAGATTTGCTTGCTCTCCAGGGACCAAATAAACGGTTAATCCCTATGTAATATTGAATTATACATCGAGATATGTAAAAATATTCCTACGTCGTAAGGCTTTTTAACGAATTAAATCGCAGGGAACCTTAGCGTCGTTCGTAGCGGTGCGAATAAATACAAAGCCCCAAACTCCAGGTCATGTCGGTCCTGCGGGGGCTATTTAAAAAAAAGAAAATTAAAACAAATCATTACGTTCGAGCGTATTACGTCGAACTATAACGATTTCACAAGAAATACCGCGACCTCGTAACGCTTGTTAACGAATTAACTCGAAAAAACCGTTCGAAATTGAAATTTTTTTCTAGCTATCCAGGGACGAAATAAACGTTTAATCCCTATGTAATATTGAATTATACATCGAGATATGTAAAAATATTCCTACCTCATAACGGTTGTTAACGAATTAACTCGCAGGAAACCTTAGCGTCGTTAGTAGCGGTGCGAGGAAATTCAAAGTCCCAACGTCCCGGTCATGTCGGCCTTGCGGGGGCTATTTAAAAAAAAATAAATGTAAATCGTGACGCTCGACCGTATCACGTCGAAATATAATGATTTCACGAAAAATACCGGTACATCGTTACGCTTTCTAACGAATTAACTCGAAAAAACCGTTCGAAAAGTAAGTTTTGCTTGCTCTCCAGGGACCAAATAAACGTCTAATCCCTAAGTAATATTGAATTATACATCGAGATATGTAAAAATATTCCTACCTCATAACGGTTGTTAACGAATTAACTCGAAGGGAACGTTAGCGTCCTTAGTAGCGGTGCGAAGAAATTCAAAGACCCAACCTCCCGGTCATGTCGGTCCTGCGGAGGCTATTTAAAAAAAAGATAATTAAAACAAATCATTACGTTCGAGCGTATTACGTCGAACTATAACGATTTCACAAGAAATACCGAGACCTCGTAACGCTTGTTAACGAATTAACTCGAAAAAACCGTTCGAAATTGAAATTTTTTTCTAGCTCTCCAGGGACGAAATAAACGTTTAATCCCTATGTAATATTGAATTATACATCGAGATATGTAAAAATATTCCTACCTCATAACGGTTGTTAACGAATTAACTCGCAGGAAACCTTAGCGTCGTTCGCAGCGGTGCGAAGAAATGCAAAGCCCCAACGTCCCGGACATATCGGTACGGCGGGGGCTATTTAAAAAAAAATAATAATAATAAATCCTTACGATCGACCGTATTACGTCGAAATATAACGATTTCACAAAAAATACCGGCACCTCGTAACGCTTTCTAACGAATTAACTCGCAAAAACCGTTCGAAATTGAAAGTTTTGCTTGCTCTCCAGGGACGAAATAAACGTTTAATCCCTATGTAATATTGAATTATACATCGAGATATGTAAAAATCTTCCTACCTCATAACGGTTGTAAACGAATTGACTCGCAGGAAACCTTAGCGTCCTTAGTAGCGGTGCGAAGAAATTCAAAGACCCAACCTCCCGGTCATGTCGGTCCTGCGGAGGCTATTTAAAAAAAAGATAATTAAAACAAATCATTACGTTCGAGCGTTTTACGTCGAACTGTAACGATTTCACAAAAAATACCGTTACCTCGTAACGCTTTCAGACGAACTAACTCGAAGGGTACGTTCGAAATTGAAATTTTGTTCTAGATCTTCAGGGTAGAAATAAGTGTTTAATCTCTATGTAATATTGAATCATACATCGATTTATGTAAAAATATGCTTACGTCATGACGCATTTCATCGAATTAACTCGCAGAAAACCTTAGGGTCGTTCGTAGCGGTGCGAAGAAATTCAAAGTACCAATCTCCCGGTGATGTCGGTCCGGCGGCGCCTATTAAAAAAAAAAAAAAATAAAATGAAATCATTA
Organism: Bombus hortorum; assembly: GCA_905332935.1. Lineage (NCBI taxonomy): Eukaryota > Metazoa > Arthropoda > Insecta > Hymenoptera > Apidae > Bombus > Bombus hortorum. The sequence continues at coordinate 7,496,855 of CAJOSO010000001.1, forward strand.
CGTTCGAGCGCATTACGTCGAACTATAACGATTTCACAAAAAATACCGGTACCTCGTAACGCTTTCAGACGAATTAACTCGAAGGGAACGTTCTAAATTGAAATTTTGTTCTAACTCTCCAGAGACGAAATAAACGTTTAATATCTATCTAATATTGAAGTATACATCGATTTATGTAAAAATATGCCCACCTCATAACGGTTTTTATCGAATTAAATACAAGGAAAAGTTAGCGTCGTCAGTAGCGGTGCGAAGAAATTCAAAGACCCAACCTGCCGGTCATGTCGGTCCGACGGGGGCTATTAAAAAAAAAAAAATAAAAAAAAATCCTTACGTTTCACCGTATTACGTCGAACTATAAAGATTTCACAAAAAATACCGCGACCTCGTAACGCTTGTTAACGAATTAACTCGAAAACACGGTTCGAAATTGAAAGTTTTGCTAGCTCTCCAGGGACGAAATAAACGTTTAATCCCTATGCAATATTGAATTACACATCGATATAAGTTGAAATATTCCTACGTCGTAAAGCTTTTTAACGAATTAACTCAAAAGGTACGTTCGAAATTGAAATTTCGTTCTAGCTCTTCAGGGTAGAAATAAGTGTTTAATCTCTATGTAATATTGAATCATACATCGATTTATGTAAAAATATGCCTACCTCATGACGCATTTTATCGAATTAACTCGCAGAAAACCTTAGCGTCGTTCGTAGCGGTGCGAAGAAATACAAAGTCCCAACGTCCCGGTCATATCGGTACGGCGGCGGCTATTTAAAAAAAAAAATGAAAATAAATCGTTACGATCGACCGTATTACGTCGAAATATAAGGATTTCACAAAAAATACCGGTACATCGTAACGCTTTTTAAAGAAAAAACCTTTCGAAATTGAAAGTTTTCCTAGCTCTCCAGGGACGAAATAAACGTTTAATCCCTATGCAATATTGAATTACACATCGATATAAGTTGAAATATTCCTACCTCATAACGCTTTCTATCGAATTAACGCGAAGGGAACGTTAGCGTCGTCAGTAGCGGTGCAAAGAAATACAAAGTCCCAACGTCCCGGTCATATAGGTACGGCGGGGGCTGTTTAAGAAAAAAATAAAAATAAATCGTTACGATCCACCGTATTACGTCGAAATATAACGATTTCACAAAAAATACCGGTACCTCGTAACGCTTTCAGACGAACTGACTCGAAGGGAACGTTCGAAATTGAAATTTTGTTCTAGCTCTCCAGGGACGAAATAAACGTTCAATATCTATGTAATACTGAAGTATACATCAATGTATGTAAATATATTTCTACCTCATATCGCTTTTTATCGAATTAACTCGAAGGGAACGTTAGCGTCGTTAGTAGCTGCGCGAGGAAATTCAAAGTCCCAATCTCCCGGTCATATCGACCCGGCGGCGGCTATTTAAAAAAGAAATATAAAGAAATCGTTACGATCGACCGTGTTACGTAGAACTATAAAGATGCACAAAAAATACCGCGACATCGTAACGCTTTTTAAAGAATTAACTCGAAAAAGCCGTTCGAAATTGAAAGTTTTGCTTGCTCTCCAGGGACCAATTAAACGGTTAATCCCTATGTAATATTGAATTATACATCGAGATATGTAAAAATATTCCTACCTCATAACGGTTGTTAACGAATTAACTCGCAGGGAACCTTAGCGTCGTTCGTAGCGGTGGGAAGAAATACAAAGTCCCAACGTCGCGGTCATATAGGTACGGCGGGGGCTGTTTAAGAAAAAAATAAAAATAAATCGTTACGATCCACCGTATTACGTCGAAATATAACGATTTCACAAAAAATACCGGTACCTCGTAACGCTTTCTAACGAACTGACTCGAAGGGAACGTTCGAGATTGAAATTTTGTTCTAGCTCTCCAGGGTAGAAATAAGTGTTTAATCTCTATGTAATATTGAAGTATACATCGATGTATGTAAAAATATTCCTACCTCATAACGCTTTTTATCGAATTATCTCGAAGGGAACGTTAGCGTCGTTAGTAGCTGCGTGAAGAAATTCAAAGTCCCAATCTCCCCGTCATATCGATCCGGCCGCGGCTATTTAAAAAAGAAATATAAAGGAATAGTTACGATCGACCGTACTACGTCGAACTATAAAGATGAACAAAAAATACCGCGACATCGTAAAGCTTGTTAATGAATTAACTCGAAAAAGCGGTTCGAAATTGAAAGTTTTGCTTGCCCTCCAGGGACGAAATAAACGTTTAATCCCTATGTAATATTGAATTCTACATCGACTTATGTAAAAATATTCCTACCTCATATCGCTTTTTATCGAATCAAATCGAAGAAAACGGTGGCGTCGTCAGTAGCGGTGCGAAGAAATGCAAAGTCCCAACCTCCCGGTCATGTCGGTCCTGCTGGTGCTATTTAAAAAAAAAATAAACATAAATCGTTACGCTCGACCGTATTACGTCAAAGTATAACGATTTCACAAAAATTACCGGTACGTCGTAACGCTTTCTGACGAATTGAGTCGAAGGGAACGTTCGAAATTGAAAGTTTTGCTTGCGCTCCAGGGACCAAATAAACGTTTAATGCCTATGTAATATTGAATTATACATCGATATATGTAGAAATATTCCTACGTCGTAAAGCTTTTTAACGAATTAACTCCAAGGGAACGTTCGAAATTGAAATTCTTTTCTAGCTCTCCAGGGACGAAATAAACCTTTAATCTCTATGTAATATTGAATTATACATCGATTCATGTAAAAATATGCCTACCTCATAACGCTTTTTATCGAATTTACTCTAAGGGAACGTCAGCGTCGTTAGTAGCGGTGGGAAGAAATACAAAGTCCCAACGTCGCGGTCATATAGGTACGGCGAGGGCTATTTAAGAAAAACATAAAAAAAATCGTTACGTTCGACCGTATTACGTCGAGCTATAAGGATTTCACGAAAAATAGCGCGACCTAGTAACGCTTGATAACGAATTAACTCGAAAAAACTGTTCGAAATTGAAAGTTTTGCTTGCTCTCCAGGGACCAAATAAACGTTTAATCCCTATGTAATATTGAATTATACATCGAGATATGTAAGAATATTCCTACCTCATAACGGTTGTTATCGAATTAACTCGAAGGGAACGTTAGCGTCGTTAGTAGCGGTACGAAGAAATTCAAAGACCAAACCTCCCGGTCATGTCGGTCCTGCGCGGGCTATTTAAAAAAAAAAATAAACATAAATCGTTACGCTCGACCGTATTACGTCGAAATATAACGATTTCACAAAAAATACCGGTACATCGTAACGCTTTCTAACGAATTAACTCGCAAAAACCGTTCGAAATTGAAAGTTTTGCTACCTCTCCAGGGACGAAATAAACGTTTAATCCCTATGCAATTTTGAATTACACATCGATATATTTAGAAATATTCCGACGTCGTAACGCTTTTTAACGAATTAACTCGGAGGGAACCTTAGCGTCGTTCGTAGCGGTGCGAAGAAATACAAAGTCCCAACGTCCCGGTCATATAGGTACGGCGGGGGCTATTTAAGAAAAAAATAAAAATAAATCGTTACGCTCGACTGTATTACGTCGAAATATAACGGTTTCACAAAAAACTACCTGTAGATCGTAACGCTTTCTAAAGAATTAACTCGCAAAAACCGTTCGAAATTGAAAGTTTTGCTTGCTCTCCAGGGACCAAATAAACGTTTAATCCCTATGCACTTTTGAATTACACATCCATATATGTAGAAATATTCCTACGTCGTAAGGCTTTTTAACGAATTAACTCGCGGGGAACGTACGAAATTGAATTTCTTTCCTAGCTCTCCAGGGACCAAATAAACCTTTAATCCCTATGTGATATTGAATTATACATCGAGATATGTAAGAATATTCCTACCTCATAACGGTTGTTATCGAATTAACTAGAAGGGAACGTTAGCGTCGTTAGTAGCGGTGCGAAGAAATACAAAGACCCAACCTCCCGGCCATGTCGGTCTTGCGGGGGCTATTTAAAAAAAAATAAATATACATCGTTACGCTCGACCGTATTACGTCGAAATATAACGATTTCACAAAAAATACCGGTACCTCGTAAAGCTTTCTGTCGAATTGACTCGAAGGGAACGTTCGAAATTGAAATTTTTTACTAGCTCTCCAGGGACGAAATAAACGTTCAATATCTATGTAATATTGAAGTATACATCGATTTATGTAAAAATATGCCCACCTGATAACGCTTTTTATCGAATTAAATCGAAGAGGACGTTAGCGTCGTTAGTAGCTGCGCGAAGAAATTCAAAGTCCCAATCTCCCGGTCATGTCGGTCCGGCCGCGGCTGTTAAAAAAAAAAAAAATAAAAAGAAATCGGTACGTTCGACCGTATTACGTCGAAATATAACGATTCCACAAAAAATACCGGTACCTCGTAAAGCTTTCTGTCGAATTGACTCGAAGGGAACGTTCGAAATTGAAATTTTTTACTAGCTCTCCAGGGACGAAATAAACGTTCAATATCTATGTAATATTGAAGTATACATCGATTTATGTAAAAATATGCCTACCTCATAACGCTTTTTATCGAATTAACTAGAAGGGAACGTTAGCGTCGTTAGTAGCGGTGCGAAGAAATACAAAGACCCAACCTCCCGGTCATGTCGGTCCTGCGCGGGCTATTTAAAAAAAAAATAAACATAAATCGTTACGCTCGACCGTATTACGTCGAAATATAACGATTTCACAAAAAATACCGGTACCTCGTAAAGCTTTCTGTCGAATTGACTCGAAGGGAACGTTCGAAATTGAAATTTTTTACTAGCTCTCCAGGGACGAAATAAACGTTCAATATCTATGTAATATTGAAGTATACATCGATTTATGTAAAAATATGCCTACCTCATAACGCTTTTTATCGAATTAACTAGAAGGGAACGTTAGCGTCGTTAGTAGCGGTGCGAAGAAATACAAAGACCCAACCTCCCGGCCATGTCGGTCTTGCGGGGGCTATTTAAAAAAAAATAAATATACATCGTTACGCTCGACCGTATTACGTCGAAATATAACGATTTCACAAAAAAATACCGGTACATCGTAACGCTTTCTAACGAATAACTCGCAAAAACCGTAAGAAATTGAAAGATTTGTTACCTCTCCAGGGACCAAATAAATGTTTAATCCCTATGTAATATTGAATTATACATCGAGATATGTAAAAATATTCCTACCTCATAACGCTTTTTATCGAATTAACTCGCAGGAAACCTTAGCGTCGTTCGTAGCGGTGGGAAGAAATACAAAGTCCCACCGTCCCGGTCATATTGGTACGGCGGGGGCTATTAAAAAAAAAAAAGATAAAAAAAATCGTTACGATCGACCATATTACGTCGAAATATAACGATTTCCCAAAAAATACCGGTACGTCGTAAAGCTTTCTGACGAATTCATTCGAAGGGAACGTTCGAAATTGAAATTTTGTTCTAGCTCTGCAGGGTAGAAATTAGTGTTTAATCTCTATGTAATATTGAATTATACATCGATTTATGTAAAAATATGCCCACCTGATAACGCTTTTTATCGAATTAAATCGAAGAGGACGTTAGCCTCGTTAGTAGCGGTGCGAACAAATTCAAAGTCCCAACCTCCCGGTCATGTCGGTCCTGCTGGGGCTATTTAAGAAGAAATAAATATAAATCGTTACCTTCGACCGTATTACGTGGAACAATAAAGATTTCACAAAAAATACAGCGACCTTGTTACGCTTCTTAACGAATTAACTCGCAAAAACCGTTCGAAATTGAAAGCTTTGCTAGCTCTCCAGGGACGAACTAAACGTTTAATCCCTATGTAATATTCAATTATACATCGATATATGTAGAAATATGCCTACGCCGTAACGCTTTTTAATGAATTCATTCGAAGGGAACTTTCGAAATTGCAATTTTTTTCTAGCTCTCCAGGGACGAAATAAGCATTTCACCCTTTTGTAATATTGAATTATACATCGATTTATGTAAAAATATGATTACCTCATAACGCTCTTTATCGATTTAACTCGGAGGGAACGTTAGCGTCGTCAGTAGCGGTGCGTAGAAATTCAAAGTAGCAACCTCTCGGTCATGTCGGTCCTGCTGGGGTTATTTATGGAAAAAATAAAAAAAAATCGTTACGTTCGACCGTATTACGTCGAAATATAACGATTTCACAAAGAATACCGGTACCTCGTAACGCATTCTGACGAATTGACTCGAAGGGAACGTTCGAAATTGAAATTTTGTTCTAGCTCTCCATGGACGAAATAAACGTTTAATCCCTATGTAATATTGAATTATACATCGAGATATGTAAAAATGTTCCTACCTCATAACGGTTGTTAACGAATTAACTCGCAGGAAACCTTAGCGACGTTCGTAGCGGTGCGAAGAATTACAAAGTCCCAATGTCCCGGTCATATCGGTACGGCGGGGGCTATTTAAAAAAAAGGAGACCAAATAAATCGTTACGATAGACCGTATTACTTCGAAATATAACGATTTCACAAAAAATACCGCGACATCGTAACGCTTTCTAAAGAATTAACTCGCAAAAACCGTTCGAAATTGAAAGTTTTGCTACCTATCCAGGGACGAAATAAACGTTTAATCCCTATGCAATTTTGAATTACACATCGATATATTTAGAAATATTCCTACCTCATAACGGTTGTTAACGAATTAACTCGCAGGAAACCTTAGCGACGTTCGTAGCGGTGCGAAGAAGTACAAATTCCCAATGTCCCGGTCATATCGGTTCGGCGGAAGCTATTTAAAAAAAAAAAATAAAAATAAATCCTTACGATCGACCGTATTACGTCGAAATATAACGATTTCACAAAAAATACCGGTACCTCGTAACGCATTCTGACGAATTGACTCGACGGGAATGTTCGAAATTGAAATTTTGTTCTAGCTATCCAGGGTAGCAATAAGTGTTTAATCTCTATGTAATATTGAATTGTACATCGAGATATGTAAAAATATTCCTACCTCATAACGGTTGTTAACGAATTAACTCGAAGGGAACGTTAGCGTCGTTAGTAGCGGTGCGAAGAAATTCAAAGACCCAACCTCCCGGTCATGTCGGTCCTGCGGGGGCTATTTAAAAAAAAGAAAATTAAAAGAAATCATTACGTTCGAGCGTATTACGTCGAACTATAACGATTTCACAAGAAATACCGCGACCTCGTAACGCTTGTTATCGAGTTAACTCGAAAAAACCGTTCGAAATTGAAAGTTTTGCTTGCCCTCCAGGGACCAAATAAACGTTTTTATCCCTATGTAATATTGAATTATACATCGATTAATGTAAAAATATGCATACCTCATAACGCTTTTTATCGAATTAACTCGAAGGGAACGCTAGCGTCGTTAGTAGCTGCGCGAAGAAATACAAAGTCCCGACGTCCCGGTCATATAGGTACGGCGGGGGCTATTTAAAAAAAAAAATAAAAATAAATCGTTGCGATCGACCGTATTACGTCGAAATATAACGATTCCACGAAAAAATGCCGGTAAATCGTAACGCTTTCTAACGAATTAACTCGCAAAAACCGTTCGAAATTGAAAGTTTTGATACCTCTCCAGGGACGAAATAAACGTTTAATCCCTATCCAATTTTCAATTACACATCGATATATTTTGAAATATTCCTACGTCGTAACGATTTTTAACGAATTAACTCGAAGGGAACGTTCGAAATTGAAATTTTTTCTAGCTCTCCAGGGACGAAATAAACGTTTAATCCCTATGTAATATTGAATTATACATCGAGATATGTAAAAATATTACTACCTCACAACGCTTTTTATCGAATTAAATCGAGGGGAACGTTAACGTCGTCAGTAGCGGTGCGAAGAAATTCAAAGACAAAACCTCCCGGTCATGTCGGTCCTGCGGGCGCCATTTAAAAAAAAATAAACATAAATCGTGACGCTCGACCGAATTACGTCGAAATATAACGATTTCACAAAAAAATACCGGTACATCGTAAAGCTTTCTAACGAATTAACTCGCAAAATCCGTCCGAAATTGAAAGTTTTGCTAGCTCTCCAGGGACGAAATAAACGTTTAATTCCTATGGAGTATTGAATTATACATCGAAATATGTAAAAATATTCCTACCTCATAACGGTTGTTAACGAATTAACTCGCAGGGAACTTTATCGTCGTTCGTAGCGGTGAGAAGAAATACAAGGTCCCAACCTCCCGGTCATATAGGAACGGTGGGGGCTATTTAAAGAAAGAAAATAAAAATAAATCGTTACGATCGACCGTATTACGTCGAAATGTAACGATTTCACAAAAAATAACGGTACCTCGTAGCGCTTTATGACTAATTGACTCGAAAAAACCGTTCGAAATTGAAAGTTTTGCTTGCTCTCCAGGGACCAAATAAACGTTTAATCCCTATGCAATTTTGAATTACACATCGATATATTTAGAAATATTCCCACGTCGTAACGCTTTTTAACGAATTAACTCGAAGGGAACGTTCGAAATTGAAATTTTTTCTAGCTCTCAAGGGACGAAATAAACGTTTAATATCTACGTAATATCGAAGTATACATCGATTTATGTAAAAATATGCCCACCTCATAACGCTTTTTATCGAATTAAATCGAAGGGAACGTTAGCGTCGTTCGTAGCGGTGCGAAGAAATTCAAAGTACCAACCTCCCGGGCATGTCGGTCCAGCGGCGGCTATTTAAAAAAAAATAAATATAAATCGTTACGTTCTACTGCATTACGTCGAAATATAATGATATCAAAAAAATACCGGTACATCGTAAAGCTTTCTAACGAATTAACTCGCAAAACACGTTCGAAATTGAAAGTTTTGCTAGCTCTCCAGGGACGAAATAAACGTTTAATCCCTACGCAATATTAAACTACACATCGATATATGCAGAAATATTCCTACGTCGTAACGCTTTTTAACGAATTAATTCGAAGGGAACGGTAGCGTCGTCAGTAGCTGCGCGGAGAAATTCAAGGTCCCAATCTCCCGGTCATGTCGGTCCGGCCGCGGCTATTAAAAAAAAACAAAAAACATCGTCACCTTCGATCGTATCACGTATAACTATAAAGATTTCACAAAAAATACCGCGACCTCGTAACGCTTGTTAACGAATTAACTCGAAAAAACCGTTCGAAATTGAAAATTTTGCTTGCTCTCCAGGGACCAAATAAACGTTTAATCCCTATGTAATATTGAATGATACATCGATATATGTAAAAATATTCCTACCTCGTAACGCTTTTTATCGAATTAACTCGAAGGGAACGTTCGAAATTGAAATATTTTTCTAGCTCTCCAGGGTAGAATTAAGTGTTTAATCTATATGAAATATTGATGTATACCTCGATTTATCTAAAAATATGCCTACGTCATAACGCTTTTTCTCGAATTAACTCGAAGGGAACGTTAGTGTCGTTAGTAGCTGCGCGAAGAAATTCAAAGTCCCAATCTCCCGGTCATGTCGGTCCGGCCGCGGCTGTTAAAAAAAAAAAAATAAAAAGAAATCGGTACGTGCGACCGTATTACGTCGAAATATAACGATTTCACAAAAAATACCGGTACCTCGTAAAGCTTTCTGTCGAATTGACTCGAAGGGAACGTTCGAAATTGAAATTTTTTACTAGCTCTCCAGGGACGAAATAAACGTTCAATATCTATGTAATATTGAAGTATACATCGATTTATGTAAAAATATGCCTACCTCATATCGCTTTTTATCGAATTAACTAGAAGGGAACGTTAGCGTCGTTAGTAGCGGTGCGAAGAAATACAAAGACCCAACCTCCCGGCCATGTCGGTCTTGCGGGGGCTATTTAAAAAAAAATAAATATACATCGTTACGCTCGACCGTATTACGTCGAAATATAACGATTTCACAAAAAAATACCGGTACCTCGTAACGCTATCTGACGAATTCATTCGAAGGGAACGTTCGAAATTGAAATTATGTTCTAGCTCTTCAGGGTAGAAATTAGTGTTTAATCTCTATGTAATAGTGAATTATACATCGATTTATGTAAAAATATGCCCACCTGATAACGCTTTTTATCGAATTAAATCGAAGAGGACGTTAGCCTCGTTAGTAGCGGTGCGTAGAAATTCAAAGTAGCAACCTCTCGGTCATGTCGGTCCTGCTGGGGCTATTTATGGAAAAAATAAAAAAAAATCTTTACGTTCGACCGTATTACGTCGAAATATAACGATTTCACAAAGAATACCGGTACCTCGTAACGCATTCTGACGAATTGACTCGAAGGGAACGTTCGAAATTGAAATTTTGTTCTAGCTCTCCATGGACGAAATAAACGTTTAATCCCTATGTAATATTGAATTATACATCGAGATATGTAAAAATATTCCTACCTCATAACGGTTGTTAACGAATTAACTCGCAGGAAACCTTAGCGACGTTCGTAGCGGTGCGAAGAATTACAAAGTCCCAATGTCCCGGTCATATCGCTACGGCGGGGGCTATTTAAAAAAAAAGAGACCAAATAAATCGTTACGATCGACCGTATTACTTCGAAATATAACGATTTCACAAAAAATACCGCGACATCGTAACGCTTTCTAAAGAATTAACTCGCAAAAACCGTTCGAAATTGAAAGTTTTGCTACCTATCCAGGGACGAAATAAACGTTTAATCTCTATGCAATTTTGAATTACACATCGATATATTTAGAAATATTCCTACCTCATAACGGTTGTTAACGAATTAACTCGCAGGAAACCTTAGCGACGTTCGTAGCGGTGCGAAGAAGTACAAATTCCCAATGTCCCGGTCATATCGGTTCGGCGGAAGCTATTTAAAAAAAAAAATAAAAATAAATCCTTACGATCGACCGTATTACGTCGAAATATAACGATTTCAGAAAAAATGCCGGTACCTCGTAACGCTTGTTATCGAGTTAACTCGAAAAAACCGTTCGAAATTGAAAGTTTTGCTTGCCCTCCAGGGACCAAATAAACGTTTTTATCCCTATGTAATATTGAATTATACATCGATTAATGTAAAAATATGCATACCTCATAACGCTTTTTATCGAATTAACTCGAAGGGAACGCTAGCGTCGTTAGTAGCTGCGCAGAAATACAAAGTCCCGACGTCCCGGTCATATAGGTACGGCGGGGGCTATTTAAAAAAAAAAATAAAAATAAATCGTTGCGATCGACCGTATTACGTCGAAATATAACGATTTCACGAAAAAATGCCGGTAAATCGTAACGCTTTCTAACGAATTAACTCGCAAAAACCGTTCGAAATTGAAAGTTTTGATACCTCTCCAGGGACGAAATAAACGTTTAATCCCTATCCAATTTTCAATTACACATCGATATATTTTGAAATATTCCTACGTCGTAACGCTTTTTAACGAATTAACTCGAAGGGAACGTTCGAAATTGAAATATTTTTCTAGCTCTCCAGGGTAGAATTAAGTGTTTAATCTATATGAAATATTGATGTATACCTCGATTTATCTAAAAATATGCCTACGTCATAACGCTTTTTCTCGAATTAACTCGAAGGGAACGTTAGCGTCGTTAGTAGCTGCGCGAAGAAATTCAAAGTCCCAATCTCCCGGTCATGTCGGTCCGGCCGCGGCTGTTAAAAAAAAAAAAATAAAAAGAAATCGGTACGTTCGACCGTATTACGTCGAAATATAACGATTTCACAAAAAATACCGGTACCTCGTAAAGCTTTCTGTCGAATTGACTCGAAGGGAACGTTCGAAATTGAAATTTTTTACTAGCTCTCCAGGGACGAAATAAACGTTCAATATCTATGTAATATTGAAGTATACATCGATTTATGTAAAAATATGCCTACCTCATAACGCTTTTTATCGAATTAACTAGAAGGGAACGTTAGCGTCGTTAGTAGCGGTGCGAAGAAATACAAAGACCCAACCTCCCGGCCATGTCGGTCTTGCGGGGGCTATTTAAAAAAAAATAAATATACATCGTTACGCTCGACCGTATTACGTCGAAATATAACGATTTCACAAAAAAATACCGGTACATCGTAACGCTTTCTAACGAATAACTCGCAAAAACCGTAAGAAATTGAAAGATTTGTTACCTCTCCAGGGACCAAATAAATGTTTAATCCCTATGTAATATTGAATTATACATCGAGATATGTAAAAATATTCCTACCTCATAACGCTTTTTATCGAATTAACTCGCAGGAAACCTTAGCGTCGTTCGTAGCGGTGGGAAGAAATACAAAGTCCCACCGTCCCGGTCATATTGGTACGGCGGGGGCTATTAAAAAAAAAAAAGATAAAAAAAATCGTTACGATCGACCATATTACGTCGAAATATAACGATTTCCCAAAAAATACCGGTACGTCGTAAAGCTTTCTGACGAATATCTCGATGGGAACGTTCGAAATTGGAATTTTGTTCTAGCTCTTCAGGGTAGAAATTAGTGTTTAATCTCTATGTAATATTGAATTATACATCGATTTATGTAAAAATATGCCTACCTCATAACGCTTTTTATCGAATTAACTCGAAGGGAAGGTTAGCGTCGTTTGTAGCGGTGCGAAGAAATACAAAGTCCCAACGTCCCGGTCATATAGGTACGGCGGGGTCTATTTAAAAAAAGAAAAACTAAAAATAAGTCGTTACGATCGACCGTATTACGTCGAAGTGTAACGATTTCACAAAAAATACCGGTACCTCGTAACGCTATCTGACGAATTCATTCGAAGGGAACTTTCGAAATTGAAATTTTGTTCTAGCTCTTCAGGGTAGAAATTAGTGTTTAATCTCTATGTAATATTGAATTATACATCGATTTATGTAAAAATATGCCCACCTGATAACGCTTTTTATCGAATTAAATCGAAGAGGACGTTAGCCTCGTTAGTAGCGGTGCGAACAAATTCAAAGTCCCAACCTCCCGGTCATGTCGGTCCTGCTGGGGCTATTTAAGAAGAAATAAATATAAATCGTTACCTTCGACCGTATTACGTGGAACAATAAAGATTTCACAAAAAATACAGCGACCTTGTTACGCTTCTTAACGAATTAACTCGCAAAAACCGTTCGAAATTGAAAGCTTTGCTAGCTCTTCAGGGACGAACTAAACGTTTAATCCCTATGTAATATTCAATTATACATCGATATATGTAGAAATATGCCTACGCCGTAACGCTTTTTAATGTATTCATTCGAAGGGAACTTTCGAAATTGCAATTTTTTTGTAGCTCTCCAGGGACGAAATAAGCATTTCACCCTTTTGTAATATTGAATTATACATCGATTTATGTAAAAATATGATTACCTCATAACGCTCTTTATCGATTTAACTCGGAGGGAACGTTAGCGTCGTCAGTAGCGGTGCGAAGAAATTCAAAGTAGCAACCTCTCGGTCATGTCGGTCCTGCGGGCGCCATTTAAAAAAAAATAAACATAAATCGTGACGCTCGACCGAATTACGTCGAAATATAACGATTTCACAAAAAAATACCGGTACATCGTAAAGCTTTCTAACGAATTAACTCGCAAAATCCGTCCGAAATTGAAAGTTTTGCTAGCTCTCCAGGGACGAAATAAACGTTTAATTCCTATGGAGTGTTGAATTATACATCGAAATATGTAAAAATATTCCTACCTCATAACGGTTGTTAACGAATTAACTCGCAGGGAACTTTATCGTCGTTCGTAGCGGTGAGAAGAAATACAAGGTCCCAACCTCCCGGTCATATAGGAACGGTGGGGGCTATTTAAAAAAAGAAAATAAAAATAAATCGTTACGATCGACCGTATTACGTCGAAATGTAACGATTTCACAAAAAATAACGGTACCTCGTAGCGCTTTATGACTAATTGACTCGAAAAAACCGTTCGAAATTGAAAGTTTTGCTTGCTCTCCAGGGACCAAATAAACGTTTAATCCCTATGCAATTTTGAATTACACATCGATATATTTAGAAATATTCCCACGTCGTAACGCTTTTTAACGAATTAACTCGAAGGGAACGTTCGAAATTGAAATTTTTTCTAGCTCTCAAGGGACGAAATAAACGTTTAATATCTACGTAATATCGAAGTATACATCGATTTATGTAAAAATATGCCCACCTCATAACGCTTTTTATCGAATTAAATCGAAGGGAACGTTAGCGTCGTTCGTAGCGGTGCGAAGAAATTCAAAGTACCAACCTCCCGGGCATGTCGGTCCAGCGGCGGCTATTTAAAAAAAAATAAATATAAATCGTTACGTTCTACTGCATTACGTCGAAATATAATGATATCAAAAAAATACCGGTACATCGTAAAGCTTTCTAACGAAATAACTCGCAAAACACGTTCGAAATTGAAAGTTTTGCTAGCTCTCCAGGGACGAAATAAACGTTTAATCCCTACGCAATATTAAACTACACATCGATATATGCAGAAATATTCCTACGTCGTAACGCTTTTTAACGAATTAATTCGAAGGGAACGGTAGCGTCGTCAGTAGCTGCGCGGAGAAATTCAAGGTCCCAATCTCCCGGTCATGTCGGTCCGGCCGCGGCTATTAAAAAAAAACAAAAAACATTGTCACCTTCGATCGTATCACGTATAACTATAAAGATTTCACAAAAAATACCGCGACCTCGTAACGCTTGTTAACGAATTAACTCGAAAAAACCGTTCGAAATTGAAAGTTTTGCTTGCTCTCCAGGGACCAAATAAACGTTTAATCCCTATGTAATATTGAATGATACATCGATATATGTAAAAATATTCCTACCTCGTAACGCTTTTTATCGAATTAACTCGAAGGGAACGTTCGAAATTGAAATATTTTTCTAGCTCTCCAGGGTAGAATTAAGTGTTTAATCTATATGAAATATTGATGTATACCTCGATTTATCTAAAAATATGCCTACGTCATAACGCTTTTTCTCGAATTAACTCGAAGGGAACGTTAGTGTCGTTAGTAGCTGCGCGAAGAAATTCAAAGTCCCAATCTCCCGGTCATGTCGGTCCGGCCGCGGCTGTTAAAAAAAAAAAAAATAAAAAGAAATCGGTACGTGCGACCGTATTACGTCGAAATATAACGATTTCACAAAAAATACCGGTACCTCGTAAAGCTTTCTGTCGAATTGACTCGAAGGGAACGTTCGAAATTGAAATTTTTTACTAGCTCTCCAGGGACGAAATAAACGTTCAATATCTATGTAATATTGAAGTATACATCGATTTATGTAAAAATATGCCTACCTCATATCGCTTTTTATCGAATTAACTAGAAGGGAACGTTAGCGTCGTTAGTAGCGGTGCGAAGAAATACAAAGACCCAACCTCCCGGCCATGTCGGTCTTGCGGGGGCTATTTAAAAAAAAATAAATATACATCGTTACGCTCGACCGTATTACGTCGAAATATAACGATTTCACAAAAAAATACCGGTACCTCGTAACGCTATCTGACGAATTCATTCGAAGGGAACGTTCGAAATTGAAATTATGTTCTAGCTCTTCAGGGTAGAAATTAGTGTTTAATCACTATGTAATAGTGAATTATACATCGAGATATGTAAAAATATTCCTACCTCATAACGGTTGTTAACGAATTAACTCGCAGGAAACCTTAGCGACGTTCGTAGCGGTGCGAAGAATTACAAAGTCCCAATGTCCCGGTCATATCGCTACGGCGGGGGCTATTTAAAAAAAAAAGAGACCAAATAAATCGTTACGATCGACCGTATTACTTCGAAATATAACGATTTCACAAAAAATACCGCGACATCGTAACGCTTTCTAAAGAATTAACTCGCAAAAACCGTTCGAAATTGAAAGTTTTGCTACCTATCCAGGGACGAAATAAACGTTTAATCTCTATGCAATTTTGAATTACACATCGATATATTTAGAAATATTCCTACCTCATAACGGTTGTTAACGAATTAACTCGCAGGAAACCTTAGCGACGTTCGTAGCGGTGCGAAGAAGTACAAATTCCCAATGTCCCGGTCATATCGGTTCGGCGGAAGCTATTTAAAAAAAAAAATAAAAATAAATCCTTACGATCGACCGTATTACGTCGAAATATAACGATTTCAGAAAAAATGCCGGTACCTCGTAACGCTTGTTATCGAGTTAACTCGAAAAAACCGTTCGAAATTGAAAGTTTTGCTTGCCCTCCAGGGACCAAATAAACGTTTTTATCCCTATGTAATATTGAATTATACATCGATTAATGTAAAAATATGCATACCTCATAACGCTTTTTATCGAATTAACTCGAAGGGAACGCTAGCGTCGTTAGTAGCTGCGCAGAAATACAAAGTCCCGACGTCCCGGTCATATAGGTACGGCGGGGGCTATTTAAAAAAAAAAATAAAAATAAATCGTTGCGATCGACCGTATTACGTCGAAATATAACGATTTCACGAAAAAATGCCGGTAAATCGTAACGCTTTCTAACGAATTAACTCGCAAAAACCGTTCGAAATTGAAAGTTTTGATACCTCTCCAGGGACGAAATAAACGTTTAATCCCTATCCAATTTTCAATTACACATCGATATATTTTGAAATATTCCTACGTCGTAACGCTTTTTAACGAATTAACTCGAAGGGAACGTTCGAAATTGAAATATTTTTCTAGCTCTCCAGGGTAGAATTAAGTGTTTAATCTATATGAAATATTGATGTATACCTCGATTTATCTAAAAATATGCCTACGTCATAACGCTTTTTCTCGAATTAACTCGAAGGGAACGTTAGCGTCGTTAGTAGCTGCGCGAAGAAATTCAAAGTCCCAATCTCCCGGTCATGTCGGTCCGGCCGCGGCTGTTAAAAAAAAAAAATAAAAAGAAATCGGTACGTTCGACCGTATTACGTCGAAATATAACGATTTCACAAAAAATACCGGTACCTCGTAAAGCTTTCTGTCGAATTGACTCGAAGGGAACGTTCGAAATTGAAATTTTTTACTAGCTCTCCAGGGACGAAATAAACGTTCAATATCTATGTAATATTGAAGTATACATCGATTTATGTAAAAATATGCCTACCTCATAACGCTTTTTATCGAATTAACTAGAAGGGAACGTTAGCGTCGTTAGTAGCGGTGCGAAGAAATACAAAGACCCAACCTCCCGGCCATGTCGGTCTTGCGGGGGCTATTTAAAAAAAAATAAATATACATCGTTACGCTCGACCGTATTACGTCGAAATATAACGATTTCACAAAAAAATACCGGTACATCGTAACGCTTTCTAACGAATAACTCGCAAAAACCGTAAGAAATTGAAAGATTTGTTACCTCTCCAGGGACCAAATAAATGTTTAATCCCTATGTAATATTGAATTATACATCGAGATATGTAAAAATATTCCTACCTCATAACGCTTTTTATCGAATTAACTCGCAGGAAACCTTAGCGTCGTTCGTAGCGGTGGGAAGAAATACAAAGTCCCACCGTCCCGGTCATATTGGTACGGCGGGGGCTATTAAAAAAAAAAAGATAAAAAAAATCGTTACGATCGACCATATTACGTCGAAATATAACGATTTCCCAAAAAATACCGGTACGTCGTAAAGCTTTCTGACGAATATCTCGATGGGAACGTTCGAAATTGGAATTTTGTTCTAGCTCTTCAGGGTAGAAATTAGTGTTTAATCTCTATGTAATATTGAATTATACATCGATTTATGTAAAAATATGCCTACCTCATAACGCTTTTTATCGAATTAACTCGAAGGGAAGGTTAGCGTCGTTTGTAGCGGTGCGAAGAAATACAAAGTCCCAACGTCCCGGTCATATAGGTACGGCGGGGTCTATTTAAAAAAAGAAAAACTAAAAATAAGTCGTTACGATCGACCGTATTACGTCGAAGTGTAACGATTTCACAAAAAATACCGGTACCTCGTAACGCTATCTGACGAATTCATTCGAAGGGAACGTTCGAAATTGAAATTTTGTTCTAGCTCTTCAGGGTAGAAATTAGTGTTTAATCTCTATGTAATATTGAATTATACATCGATTTATGTAAAAATATGCCCACCTGATAACGCTTTTTATCGAATTAAATCGAAGAGGACGTTAGCCTCGTTAGTAGCGGTGCGAACAAATTCAAAGTCCCAACCTCCCGGTCATGTCGGTCCTGCTGGGGCTATTTAAGAAGAAATAAATATAAATCGTTACCTTCGACCGTATTACGTGGAACAATAAAGATTTCACAAAAAATACAGCGACCTTGTTACGCTTCTTAACGAATTAACTCGCAAAAACCGTTCGAAATTGAAAGCTTTGCTAGCTCTCCAGGGACGAACTAAACGTTTAATCCCTATGTAATATTCAATTATACATCGATATATGTAGAAATATGCCTACGCCGTAACGCTTTTTAATGAATTCATTCGAAGGGAACTTTCGAAATTGCAATTTTTTTCTAGCTCTCCAGGGACGAAATAAGCATTTCACCCTTTTGTAATATTGAATTATACATCGATTTATGTAAAAATATGATTACCTCATAACGCTCTTTATCGATTTAACTCGGAGGGAACGTTAGCGTCGTCAGTAGCGGTGCGTAGAAATTCAAAGTAGCAACCTCTCGGTCATGTCGGTCCTGCTGGGGTTATTTATGGAAAAAATAAAAAAAAATCGTTACGTTCGACCGTATTACGTCGAAATATAACGATTTCACAAAGAATACCGGTACCTCGTAACGCATTCTGACGAATTGACTCGAAGGGAACGTTCGAAATTGAAATTTTGTTCTAGCTCTCCATGGACGAAATAAACGTTTAATCCCTATGTAATATTGAATTATACATCGAGATATGTAAAAATGTTCCTACCTCATAACGGTTGTTAACGAATTAACTCGCAGGAAACCTTAGCGACGTTCGTAGCGGTGCGAAGAATTACAAAGTCCCAATGTCCCGGTCATATCGGTACGGCGGGGGCTATTTAAAAAAAAGGAGACCAAATAAATCGTTACGATAGACCGTATTACTTCGAAATATAACGATTTCACAAAAAATACCGCGACATCGTAACGCTTTCTAAAGAATTAACTCGCAAAAACCGTTCGAAATTGAAAGTTTTGCTACCTATCCAGGGACGAAATAAACGTTTAATCCCTATGCAATTTTGAATTACACATCGATATATTTAGAAATATTCCTACCTCATAACGGTTGTTAACGAATTAACTCGCAGGAAACCTTAGCGACGTTCGTAGCGGTGCGAAGAAGTACAAATTCCCAATGTCCCGGTCATATCGGTTCGGCGGAAGCTATTTAAAAAAAAAAAAATAAAAATAAATCCTTACGATCGACCGTATTACGTCGAAATATAACGATTTCACAAAAAATACCGGTACCTCGTAACGCATTCTGACGAATTGACTCGACGGGAATGTTCGAAATTGAAATTTTGTTCTAGCTATCCAGGGTAGCAATAAGTGTTTAATCTCTATGTAATATTGAATTGTACATCGAGATATGTAAAAATATTCCTACCTCATAACGGTTGTTAACGAATTAACTCGAAGGGAACGTTAGCGTCGTTAGTAGCGGTGCGAAGAAATTCAAAGACCCAACCTCCCGGTCATGTCGGTCCTGCGGGGGCTATTTAAAAAAAAGAAAATTAAAAGAAATCATTACGTTCGAGCGTATTACGTCGAACTATAACGATTTCACAAGAAATACCGCGACCTCGTAACGCTTGTTATCGAGTTAACTCGAAAAAACCGTTCGTTATTGAAAGTTTTGCTTGCCCTCCAGGGACCAAATAAACGTTTTTATCCCTATGTAATATTGAATTATACATCGATTAATGTAAAAATATGCATACCTCATAACGCTTTTTATCGAATTAACTCGAAGGGAACGCTAGCGTCGTTAGTAGCTGCGCGAAGAAATACAAAGTCCCGACGTCCCGGTCATATAGGTACGGCGGGGGCTATTTAAAAAAAAAAAAATAAAAATAAATCGTTGCGATCGACCGTATTACGTCGAAATATAACGATTCCACGAAAAAATGCCGGTAAATCGTAACGCTTTCTAACGAATTAACTCGCAAAAACCGTTCGAAATTGAAAGTTTTGATACCTCTAAAGGGACGAAATAAACGTTTAATCCCTATCCAATTTTCAATTACACATCGATATATTTTGAAATATTCCTACGTCGTAACGCTTTTTAACGAATTAACTCGAAGGGAACGTTCGAAATTGAAATTTTTTCTAGCTCTCCAGGGACGAAATAAACGTTTAATATCTATGTAATATCGAAGTATACATCGATTTATGTAAAAATATGCCCACCTCATAACGCTTTTTATCGAATTAAATCGAAGGGAACGTTAGCGTCGTTAGTAGCGGTGCGAAGAAATTCAAGGACCCAACCTACCGGCCATGTCGGTCCTGCGGTGGCTATTTAAAAAAAAATAAATATAAATCGTTGCGATCGACCGTATTACGTCGAAATGTAACGATTTCGCAAAAAAAACCGGTACCTCGTAACGCTTTATGACTAATTGACTCGAAAAAACCGTTCGAAATTGAAAGTTTTGCTTGCTCTCCAGGGACCAAATAAACGTTTAATCCCTATGCAATTTTGAATTACACATCGATATATTTAGAAATATTCCCACGTCGTAACGCTTTTTAACGAATTAACTCGAAGGGAACGTTCGAAATTGAAATTTTTTCTAGCTCTCCAGGGACGAAATAAACGTTTAATCCCTATGTAATATTGAATTATACATCGAGATATGTAAAAATATTACTACCTCACAACGCTTTTTATCGAATTAAATCGAGGGGAACGTTAACGTCGTCAGTAGCGGTGCGAAGAAATTCAAAGACAATACCTCCCGGTCATGTCGGTCCTGCGGGCGCCATTTAAAAAAAAATAAACATAAATCGTGACGCTCGACCGAATTACGTCGAAATATAACGATTTCACAAAAAAATACCGGTACATCGTAAAGCTTTCTAACGAATTAACTCGCAAAATCCGTCCGAAATTGAAAGTTTTGCTAGCTCTCCAGGGACGAAATAAACGTTTAATTCCTATGGAGTATTGAATTATACATCGAAATATGTAAAAATATTCCTACCTCATAACGGTTGTTAACGAATTAACTCGCAGGGAACTTTATCGTCGTTCGTAGCGGTGAGAAGAAATACAAGGTCCCAACCTCCCGGTCATATAGGAACGGTGGGGGCTATTTAAAAAAAGAAAATAAAAATAAATCGTTACGATCGACCGTATTACGTCGAAATGTAACGATTTCACAAAAAATAACGATACCTCGTAGCGCTTTATGACTAATTGACTCGAAAAAACCGTTCGAAATTGAAAGTTTTGCTTGCTCTCCAGGGACCAAATAAACGTTTAATCCCTATGCAATTTTGAATTACACATCGATATATTTAGAAATATTCCCACGTCGTAACGCTTTTTAACGAATTAACTCGAAGGGAACGTTCGAAATTGAAATTTTTTCTAGCTCTCAAGGGACGAAATAAACGTTTAATATCTACGTAATATCGAAGTATACATCGATTTATGTAAAAATATGCCCACCTCATAACGCTTTTTATCGAATTAAATCGAAGGGAACGTTAGCGTCGTTCGTAGCGGTGCGAAGAAATTCAAAGTACCAACCTCCCGGGCATGTCGGTCCAGCGGCGGCTATTTAAAAAAAAATAAATATAAATCGTTACGTTCTACTGCATTACGTCGAAATATAATGATATCAAAAAAATACCGGTACATCGTAAAGCTTTCTAACGAATTAACTCGCAAAACACGTTCGAAATTGAAAGTTTTGCTAGCTCTCCAGGGACGAAATAAACGTTTAATCCCTACGCAATATTAAACTACACATCGATATATGCAGAAATATTCCTACGTCGTAACGCTTTTTAACGAATTAATTCGAAGGGAACGGTAGCGTCGTCAGTAGCTGCGCGGAGAAATTCAAGGTCCCAATCTCCCGGTCATGTCGGTCCGGCCGCGGCTATTAAAAAAAAACAAAAAACATCGTCACCTTCGATCGTATCACGTATAACTATAAAGATTTCACAAAAAATACCGCGACCTCGTAACGCTTGTTAACGAATTAACTCGAAAAAACCGTTCGAAATTGAAAGTTTTGCTTGCTCTCCAGGGACCAAATAAACGTTTAATCCCTATGTAATATTGAATGATACATCGATATATGTAAAAATATTCCTACCTCGTAACGCTTTTTATCGAATTAACTCGAAGGGAACGTTCGAAATTGAAATATTTTTCTAGCTCTCCAGGGTAGAATTAAGTGTTTAATCTATATGAAATATTGATGTATACCTCGATTTATCTAAAAATATGCCTACGTCATAACGCTTTTTCTCGAATTAACTCGAAGGGAACGTTAGTGTCGTTAGTAGCTGCGCGAAGAAATTCAAAGTCCCAATCTCCCGGTCATGTCGGTCCGGCCGCGGCTGTTAAAAAAAAAAAAAATAAAAAGAAATCGGTACGTGCGACCGTATTACGTCGAAATATAACGATTTCACAAAAAATACCGGTACCTCGTAAAGCTTTCTGTCGAATTGACTCGAAGGGAACGTTCGAAATTGAAATTTTTTACTAGCTCTCCAGGGACGAAATAAACGTTCAATATCTATGTAATATTGAAGTATACATCGATTTATGTAAAAATATGCCTACCTCATAACGCTTTTTATCGAATTAACTAGAAGGGAACGTTAGCGTCGTTAGTAGCGGTGCGAAGAAATACAAAGACCCAACCTCCCGGCCATGTCGGTCTTGCGGGGGCTATTTAAAAAAAAATATATATACATCGTTACGCTCGACCGTATTACGTCGAAATATAACGATTTCACAAAAAAATACCGGTACATCGTAACGCTTTCTAACGAATAACTCGCAAAAACCGTAAGAAATTGAAAGATTTGTTACCTCTCCAGGGACCAAATAAATGTTTAATCCCTATGTAATATTGAATTATACATCGAGATATGTAAAAATATTCCTACCTCATAACGCTTTTTATCGAATTAACTCGCAGGAAACCTTAGCGTCGTTCGTAGCGGTGGGAAGAAATACAAAGTCCCACCGTCCCGGTCATATTGGTACGGCGGGGGCTATTAACAAAAAAAAAGATAAAAAAAATCGTTACGATCGACCATATTACGTCGAAATATAACGATTTCCCAAAAAATACCGGTACGTCGTAAAGCTTTCTGACGAATATCTCGATGGGAACGTTCGAAATTGGAATTTTGTTCTAGCTCTTCAGGGTAGAAATTAGTGTTTAATCTCTATGTAATATTGAATTATACATCGATTTATGTAAAAATATGCCTACCTCATAACGCTTTTTATCGAATTAACTCGAAGGGAAGGTTAGCGTCGTTTGTAGCGGTGCGAAGAAATACAAAGTCCCAACGTCCCGGTCATATAGGTACGGCGGGGTCTATTTAAAAAAAGAAAAACTAAAAATAAGTCGTTACGATCGACCGTATTACGTCGAAGTGTAACGATTTCACAAAAAATACGGGTACCTCGTAACGCTATCTGACGAATTCATTCGAAGGGAACGTTCGAAATTGAAATTTTGTTCTAGCTCTTCAGGGTAGAAATTAGTGTTTAATCTCTATGTAATATTGAATTATACATCGATTTATGTAAAAATATGCCCACCTGATAACGCTTTTTATCGAATTAAATCGAAGAGGACGTTAGCCTCGTTAGTAGCGGTGCGAACAAATTCAAAGTCCCAACCTCCCGGTCATGTCGGTCCTGCTGGGGCTATTTAAGAAGAAATAAATATAAATCGTTACCTTCGACCGTATTACGTGGAACAATAAAGATTTCACAAAAAATACAGCGACCTTGTTACGCTTCTTAACGAATTAACTCGCAAAAACCGTTCGAAATTGAAAGCTTTGCTAGCTCTCCAGGGACGAACTAAACGTTTAATCCCTATGTAATATTCAATTATACATCGATATATGTAGAAACATGCCTACGCCGTAACGCTTTTGAATGAATTCATCCGAAGGGAACTTTCGAAATTGCAATTTTTTTCTAGCTCTCCAGGGACGAAATAAGCATTTCACCCTTTTGTAATATTGAATTATACATCGACTTATGTAAAAATATGATTATCTCATAACGCTCTTTATCGATTTAACTCGGAGGGAACGGTGCGTAGAAATTCAAAGTAGCAACCTCTCGGTCATGTAGGTCCTGCTGGGGCTATTTATGGAAAAAATAAAAAAAAATCTTTACGTTCGACCGTATTACGTCGAAATATAACGATTTCACAAAGAATACCGGTACCTCGTAACGCATTCTGACGAATTGACTCGAAGGGAATGTTCGAAATTGAAATTTTGTTCTAGCTATCGAGGGTAGCAATAAGTGTTTAATCTCTATGTAATATTGAATTATACATCGATTTATGTAAAAATATGCCTACCTCATAACGCTTTTTATCGAATTAACTCGAAGGGAACGTTAGCGTCGTCAGTAGCGGCGCGAAAAAATGCAAAGTCCCAACCTCCCGGTCATGTCGGTCCTGCTTGGGCTATTTAAAAAAAATAAACATAAATCGTTACGCTCGACCGTATTACGTAGAAATATAACGATTTCACAAAAAATACCGGTACCTCGTAACGCTTTCTGACGAATTGACTCGAAGGGAAAGTTCGAAATTGAAACTTTGTTCTAGCTCTTCAGGGTAGAAATAAGTGTTTAATCTCTATGTAATATTGAATTATATATCGAGATATGTAAAAATATTCCTACGTTGAAACGCTTTCAGACGAATTAACTCGCAAAAACCGTTCGAAACTGAAATTTTGTTCTAGCTCTTCAGGGTAGAAGTAAGTGTATAATCTCTATGTAATATTGAATTATACATCGATTGATGTAAAAATATGCCCACCTGATAACGCTTTTTATCGAATTAAATCGAAGAGAACAATAGCGTCGGCAGTAGCTGCGCGGAGAAATTCAAGGTCCCAATTTCACGGTCATGTCGGTCCGGCCGCGGCTATTAAAAAAAAACATAAAAAAAATCGTTAAGTTCGATGGTATTACGTTGAGCTATAAAGATTTCACAAAAACTACAGCGACCTCGTAACGCTTCTTAACGAATTAACTCGAAAAAACCGTTCGAAATTGAAAGTTTTGCTTGCTGTCCAGGGACCAAATAAACGTTCAATATCTATGTAATATTGAAGTATAAATCGATTTATGTAAAAATATTCCTACCTCATAACGGTTGTTAACGAATGAACTCGCAGGGAACCTTATCGTCGTTCGTAGCGGTGCGAAGAAATACAAAGTCCCAACGTCCCGGTAATATTGGTACGGCGGGGGCTATTTAAAAAAAAAAAGATAAAAAAGATCGTTACGATCGACCATATTACGTCGAAATATAACGATTTCACAAAAAATACCGGTACATCGTAACACTTTCTAACGAATTAATTCGCAAAATCGGTTCGAAATTGAAAGTTTTGCTTGCTCTCCAGGGACCAAATAAACGTTTAATCCCTATGTAATATTGAATTATATATCGAGATATGTAAAAATATTCCTACGTTGAAACGCTTTCAGACGAATTAACTCGCAAAAACCGTTCGAAACTGAAATTTTGTTCTAGCTCTTCAGGGTAGAAGTAAGTGTATAATCTCTATGTAATATTGAATTATGCATCGATTGATGTAAAAATATGCCCACCTCACAACTCTTTTTATCGAATTAAATCGAAGGGAACGTTAGCGTCGTTCGTAGCGGTGCGAAGAAGTTCAAAATACCAACCTCCCGGTCATGACGGTCCGGCGGCGGCAATTTAAAAAAAAGAAAATGAAAAGAAATCACTACGTTCGAGCGTACGACGTCGAACTATACCGATTTCACAAAAAATACCGGTACATCGTAACGCTTTCTAACGAATTAATTCGCAAAATCCGTTCGAAATTGAAAGTTTTGCTTGCTCTCCAGGGACCAAATAAACGGTTAATCCCTATGTAATATTAAATTATACATCGAGATTTGTAAAAATATTCCTACCTCATAACGGTTGTTAACGAATTAACTCGCAGGGAACCTTAGCGTCGTTCGTAGCGGTGGTAAGAAATACAAAGTCCCGACGTCCCGGTCATATAGGTACGGCGGGGGCTATTTAAAAAATAAAAATAAAAATATATCGTTACGATCGACCGTATTACGTCGAAATATAACGATTTCACAAAAAAAGACCGGTACATCGTAACGCTTTCAAACGAATAAACTCGCAAAAACCGTTCGAAATTGAAATTTTGTTCTAGCTCTTCAGGGTTGAAATAAGTGTTTAATCTCTATGTAATATTGAAATATACATCGATTTATGTAAAAATATGCCTACCTCATAACGCTTTATATCGAATTAACTTGAGGGGAACGTTAGCGTCCTTAATAGCGGTGCGAAGAAATTCAAAGTCCCAATCTCCCGGTCATATCGATCCGGCGGCGGCTATTTAAAAAAGAAATGTAAAGAAATCGTTACGATCGACCGTATTACGTAGAACAATACGGATGCACAAAAAATACCGCGACATCGTAACGCTTTTTAAAGAATTTACTCGAAAAAGCCGTTCGAAATTGAAAGTTTTGCTTGCTCTCCAGGGACCAAATAAACGGTTAATCCCTATGTAATATTGAATTATACATCGATTTATGTAAAAATATGCCGACCTCATAACGCTTTTTATCGAATTAAATCGAAGGGAACGTTAGCGTCGTTCGTAGCGGCGCGAAGAAGTTCAAAGACCCAACCTCCCGGTCATGTCGGTCCTGCGGGGGCTATTTAAAAAAAAAATAAATATAAATCGTGACGCTCGACCGTATTACGTCGAAATATAACGATATCACAAATAATACCGGTACCTCCATAACGCTTTCAGACGAATTAACTCGAAGGGAACGATCGAAATTGAAATTTTGTTCTAGCTCTCCAGGGAAGAAATAAGTGTTTAATCTCTATGCAATATTGAATTATACATCGATTTATGTAAAAATATGCGTACCTCATAACGCTTCTTATCGAATTAACTCGAAGGGAACGTTAGCGTCGTTAGTAGCGGTGCGAAGAAATTCAAAGACCCAACCTCCCGGTCATGTCGGTCCTGCGGGGGCTATTTAAAAAAAAATAAATATAAATCGTGACGCTCGACCGTATTACGTCGAAATATAACGATTTCACAAAAAATACCGGTACATCGTAAAGCTTTCTAACGAATTAAATCGCAAAAACCGTTCGAAATTGAAAGTTTTGCTACCTCTTCAGGGACGAAATAAACGTTTAATCCCTACGCAATTTTGAGTTAACACATCGATATATTTAGAAATATTCCTACGTCGTAACGCTTTTTAACGAATTAACTCGAAGGGAACGTTCGAAATTGAAATTTTTTTCTAGCTTTCCAGGGACGAAATAAACGTTTAATCTCTGTGTAATATTGAAGTATACGTCGATTTATGTAAAAATATGCCCACCTGATAACGCTTTTTATCGAATTAAATCGAAGAGAACGGTAGCGTCGTCAGTAGCTGCGCGGAGAAATTCAAGGTCCCAACGTCCCGGTCATATTGGTACGGCGGGGGCTATTAAAAAAAAAAAAGATAAAAAAGATCGTTACGATCGACCATATTACGTCGAAATATAACGATTTCACAAAAAATACCGGTACATCGTAACGCTTTCTAACGAATTTATTCGCAAAATCCGTTTGAAATTGAAAGTTTTCCTTGCTCTCCAGGGACCAAATAAACGTTTAATCCCTATGTAATATTGAATTATATATCGAGATATGTAAAAATATTCCTACGTTGAAACGCTTTCAGACGAATTAACTCGCAAAAACCGTTCGAAACTGAAATTTTGTTCTAGCTCTTCAGGGTAGAAGTAAGTGTATAATCTCTATGTAATATTGAATTATACATCGATTGATGTAAAAATATGCCCACCTCACAACTCTTTTTATCGAATTAAATCGAAGGGAACGTTAGCGTCGTTCGTAGCGGTCCGAAGAAATTCAAAGACCCAACCTCCCGGTCATGTCGGTCCTGCGGGGGCTATTTAAAAAGAAAATAAATATAAATCGTGACGCTCGACCGTATTACGTCGAAATATAACGATTTCACGAAATACCGGGACATCGTAACGCTTGAAAACGAATTAACTCGAAAAAACTGTTCGAAATTGAAAGTTTTGCTTGCCCTCCAGGGACCAAACAAACGATTAATCCCTATGTAATATGAATTATATATCGAGATATGTAAAAATATTCCTACCTCATAACGGTTGTTAACGAATTAACTCGCAGGGCAGCTTAGCGTCGTTCGTAGCGGTGCGAAGAAATACAAAGTCCCGACGTCCCGGTCATATAGGTACGGCGGGGGCTATTTAAAAAATAAAAATAGAAATATATCGTTACGATCGACCGTATTACGTCGGAATATAACGATTTCACAAAAACTACAGCGACCTCGTAACGCTTCCTGACGAATTGACTCGAGGGGAACCTTCGAAATTGAAATTTTTTTCTAGCTTTCCAGGGACGAAATAAACGTTTAATCTGTGTGTAATATTGAAGTATACGTCGATTTATGTAAAAATATGCCCACCTGATAACGCTTTTTATCGAATTAAATCGAAGAGAACGGTAGCGTCGTCAGTAGCTGCGCGGAGAAATTCAAGGTCCCAACGTCCCGGTCATATTGGTACGGCGGGGGCTATTAAAAAAAAAAAAGATAAAAAAGATCGTTACGATCGACCATATTACGTCGAAATATAACGATTTCACAAAAAATACCGGTACATCGTAACGCTTTCTAACGAATTAATTCGCAAAATCCGTTCGAAATTGAAATTTTGTTCTAGCTCTTCAGGGTAGAAGTAAGTGTATAATCTCTATGTAATATTGAATTATACATCGATTGATGTAAAAATATGCCCACCTCACAACTCTTTTTATCGAATTAAATCGAAGGGAACGTTAGCGTCGTTATTAGCGGTGCAAAGAAATTCAAAGACCCAACCTCCCGGTCATGTCGGTCCTGCGGGGGCTATTTAAAAAGAAAATAAATATAAATCGTGACGCTCGACCGTATTACGTCGAAATATAACGATTTCACGAAATACCGGGACATCGTAACGCTTGAAAACGAATTAACTCGAAAAAACTGTTCGAAATTGAAAGTTTTGCTTGCTCTCCAGGGACCAAACAAACGTTTAATCGCTATGTAATATTGAATTATATATCGAGATATGTAAAAATATTCCTATCTCATAACGGTTGTTAACGAATTAACTCGCAGGGCACCTTAGCGTCGTTCGTGGCGTCGCGAAGAGATACAAAGTCCCAACGTCCCGGTCATATAGGTACGGCGGGGGCTATTAAAAAAAAAAAAAAATAAAAATAAATCGTTACGGTCGACCGTATTACGTCGAAATATAACGATTTCACAAAAAATACGGGTACATCGGAACGCTTTCTAACGAATTGACTCGCCAAAACCGTTCGAAATTGAAAGTTTTGCTAGCTCTCCAGGGACGAAATAGACGTTTAATCCCTATGCAATATTGAATTACACATCGATATATGTAGAAATATTCGTACGTCGTAACGCTTTTTAACGAATTAACTCGAAGGAAACCTTAGCGTCGTTCGTAGCAGTGGGAAGAAATAAAAAGTCCCAACGTCCCGGTCATGTCGGTACGGCGGGGGCTATTTAAAAAAAAGAAATAAAAATAAATCGTTACCATCCACCGTATTACGTCGAAATATATACGATTTCACAAGAAATACCGGTTTTTCACAAAAAATACAAAAATAAAGCTTTCTGACGAATTAACGCGCAAAAACCGTTCGAAATTGAAAGTTTTGCTAGCTCTCCAGGGACGAAATAAAAGTCTAATCCCTATGTAATATTGAATTATACATCGATATATGTAGAAATATTCCTACCTCATAACGCTTTCTATCGAATTAACTCGAAGGGAATGTTATCGTCGTTAGTAGCTGCGCGAAGAAATTCAAAGTCCCAATCTCCGGGTCATGTCGGTCCGGCCGCGGCTATTTAAAAAAAAAATAAAAAAAATCGTTACGTTCGACCGGTATTACGTCGAACTATAAAGATTTCACAAAAAATACCGCGACCTCGTAACGCTTGTTAACGAATTAACTCGAAAAAACCGTTCGAAATTGAGAGTTTTGGTTGCTCTCCAGGGACCAAATAAACGTTTAATCCCTATGTAATATTGAATTCTACATCGAGATATGTAAAAATATTCCTACCTCATAACGGTTGTTAACGAATTAACCCGCAGGGAACCTTAGCATCGTTCGTAGCGGTGCGAAGAAATACAAAGTCTCAACGTCCCGGTCATATCGGTCCGGCGGCTGCTATTTAAAAAAAAAAAAGAAAAATTTATCGTTACGGTCGACCGTATTACGTCGAAATATTTCGATTTCACAAAAAATACCGGTACGTCGTAACGCTTTCTGACGAATTGACTCGAAGGGAACGTTCGAAATTGAAACTTTGTTCTAGCTCTCCAGGGACGAGATAAACGTTTAATATTTATGTAATATTGAAGTATAAATCGATTTATGTAAAAATATGAATACCTCATAAAGCTTTTTATCGAATTAACTCGAAGGGAATCTTAGCGTCGTTAGTAGCGGTGTGAAGAAATTCAAAGACTCAACCTCCCGGTCATATACGTACGGCGGGGGCTATTTAAAAAAAAATAAATATAAATCGTGACGCTCGACCGTATTACGTCGAAATATAACGATTTCACAAAAAATACCGGTACATCGTAACGCTTGATAACGAATTAACTCGAAAAAACCGTTCGAAATTGAAAGCTTTGCTTGCTCTCCAGGGACCAAATAAACGTTTAATCCCTATGTAATATTGAATTATATATCGAGGTATGTAAAAATATTCCTACCTGATAAGGCATTTTAACGAATTTACTCGCAGGGAACCTTAGCGTCGTTCGTAGCGGTGCGAAGAAATACAAAGTCCCAACGTCCCGGTCATATACGTACGGCGGGGGCTATTTAAAAAAAAATTAATATAAATCGTGACCCTCGACCGTATTACGTCGAAATATAACGGTTTCACAAAAAAATACCGGTACATCGTAACGCTTTCTAACGAATTCACTCGCAAAAACAGTTCGAAATTTAAATTTTGTTCCTGCTCTCCAGGGTAGAGATAAGTGTTTAATCTCTATCTAATATTGAATTATACCTCGATTTATGTAAAAATATGCCTACCTCATAACGCTTTTTATCGAATTAACTCGAAGGGAACGTTAGCATCGTTACTAGCGGTGCGAAGAAATTCAAAGACCCAACCTCGCGGTCATGTCGGTCCTGCGGGGGCTATTTAAAAAAAAATAAACACAAATCGTTACGTTCGATCGTATTACGTCGAAATATAATGATTCCACAAAAAATACCGGTACATGGTAACGCTTTCTAACGATTTAACTCGCAAAAACCGTTCGAAATTGAAAGTTTTGCTACCTCTTCAGGGACGAAATAAACGTTTAATCCCTATGCAATTTTGAATTACACATCGATATATTTAGAATTATTCCTACGTCGTAGCGCTTTCTAACGAATTAACTCGCAAAAACCGTTCGAAATTGAAAGTTTTGATAGCTCTCCAGGGACGAAATAACGTTTAATCCCTATGTAATATTGAATTATACATCGATATATGTAGAAATATTCCTACCTCATAACGCTTTCTATCGAATTAACTCGAAGGGAATGTTATCGTCGTTAGTAGCGGTGCGAAGAAATTCAAAGTCCCAATCTCCCCGTCATGTCCGTTCGGCGGCGGCTATTTAAAAAAAAAAAATAAAAATAAATCGTTACGATCGAGTGTTACTTCGAAATATAACGATTTCACAAAAAATACCGGTACCTCGTACCGCTTTCAGACGAATTAACTCGCAAAAACCGTTCGAAATTGAAATTTTGTTCTAGCTCTTCAGGGTTGAAATAAGTGTTTAATCTCTATGTAATATTGAATTATACATCGATTTATGTAAAAATATGCCTACCTCATAACGCTTTATATCGAATTAACTCGAAGGGAACGTTAGCGTCCTTAATAGCGGTGCGAAGAAATTCAAAGTCCCAATCTCCCGGTCATATCGATCCGGCGGCGGCTATTTAAAAAAGTAATGTAAAGAAATCGTTACGATCGACCGTATTACGTAGAACTATAAGGATGCACAAAAAATACCGCGACATCGTAACGCTTTTTAAAGAATTTACTCGAAAAAGCCGTTCGAAATTGAAAGTTTTGCTTGCTCTCCAGGGACCAAATAAACGGTTAATCCCTATGTAATATTGAATTATACATCGATTTATGTAAAAATATGCCGACCTCATAACGCTTTTTATCGAATTAAATCGAAGAGAACGGTAGCGTCGTCAGTAGCTGCGCGAAGAAATTCAAAGCCCCAATCTCCCGGTCATGTCGGTCCGGCCGCGGCTATTTAATAGAAAATAAAAAAAAATCGTTACGTTCGACCGTATTACGTCGAAATATAATGATTTCACAAAAAATACGGGTACATCGGAACGCTTTCTAACGAATTGACTCGCCAAAACCGTTCGAAATTGTAAGTTTTGCTAGCTCTCCAGGGACGAAATAGACGTTTAATCCCTATGCAATATTGAATTACACATCTATATATGTAGAAATATTCCTACCTCATAACGCTTTCTATCGAATTAACTCGAAGGGAATGTTATCGTCGTTAGTAGCGGTGCGAAGAAATTCAAAGTCCCAATCTCCGGGTCATGTCGGTCCGGCCGCGGCTATTTAAAAAAAAAAAAAATAAAAAAATCGTTACGTTCGACCGGTATTACGTCGAACTATAAAGATTTCACAAAAAATACCGCGACCTCGTAACGCTTGTTAACGAATTAACTCGAAAAAGCCGTACGAAATTGAAAGTTTTGCTTGCCCTGCAGGGACCAAATAAACGTTTAATCCCTATGTAATATTGAATTATACATCGAGATGTGAAAAAATATTCCTACCTCATAACGGTTGTTAACGAATTAACTCGCAGGGAACCTTAGCGTCGTTAGTAGCGGTGCGAAGAAATTCAAACACCCAAATTCCCGGTCATATCGGTCCTGCGGTGGCTATTTAAAAAAAAATAAATATAAATCGTGACGCTCGACCGTATTACCTCGAAATATAACGATTTTACAAAAAAATACCGGTACATCGTAACGCTTTCTAACGAATTAACTTGCAAAAACCGCTCGAAATTGAAAGTTTTGCTTGCTCTCCAGGGACCAAATAAACGTTTAATCCCTTTGTAATATTAAATTATACATCGAGATATGAAAAAATATTCCTACCTCATAACGGTTGTTAACGAATTAACTCGCAGGGAACGTTAGCGTCGTTAGTAGCGGTGCGACGAATTTCAAAGACGCAATCTCCCGGTCATGTCGGTCCGGCCGCGGCTATTTAAAAAAAAAACATTAAAAAAATGGTTACGTACGACCGTATTACGTCGAGCTATAAAGATTTCACAAAAAATACCGCGACCGCGTAACGCTTTCAGACGAATCAACTCGAAGGGAACGTTCGAAATTGAAATTTTGTTCTAGCTCTTCAGGCTAGAAATAAGTGTTTAATCTCTATGTAATATTGAATTATACCTCGATTTATGTAAAAATATGCCTACCTCATAACGCTTTTTATAGAATAAACTCGAAGGTAACGTTAGCGTCGTTAGTAGCGGTGCGAAGAATTTCAAAGACCCAACGTCCCGGTCATGTCGGTTCTGCGGGGGCTATTTAATAAAAAATAAATATAAATCGTGACGCTCAACCGTATTACGTCGAAATATAACGATTTCACAAAAAATACCGGTACATCGTAACGCTTGATAACGAATTAACTCGAAAAAACCGTTCGAAATTGAAAGCTTTGCTTGCTCTCCAGGGACCAAATAAACGTTTAATCCCTATGTAATATTGAATTATACATCGAGGTATGTAAAAATATTCCTACCTGATAAGGCATTTTAACGAATTTACTCGCAGAGAACCTTAGCGTCGTTCGTAGCGGTGCGAAGAAATACAAAGTCCCAACGTCCCGGTCATATACGTACGGCGGGGGCTATTTAAAAAAAAATTAATATAAATCGTGACCCTCGACCGTATTACGTCGAAATATAACGGTTTCACAAAAAAATACCGGTACATCGTAACGCTTTCTAACGAATTTACTCGCAAAAACCGTTCGAAATTTAAATTTTGTTCCTGCTCTCCAGGGTAGAGATAAGTGTTTAATCTCTATCTAATATTGAATTATACCTCGATTTATGTAAAAATATGCCTACCTCATAATGCTTTTTATCGAATTAACTCGAAGGGAACGTTAGCATCGTTACTAGCGGTGCGAAGAAATTCAAAGACCCAACCTCGCGGTCATGTCGGTCCTGCGGGTGCTATTTAAAAAAAAATAAACACAAATCGTTACGTTCGATCGTATTACGTCGAAATATAATGATTCCACAAAAAATACCGGTACATGGTAACGCTTTCTAACGATTTAACTCGCAAAAACCGTTCGAAATTGAAAGTTTTGCTACCTCTCCAGGGACGAAGTAAACGTTTAATCCCTATGCAATTTTGAATTACACATCGATATATTTAGAATTATTCCTACGTCGTAGCGCTTTCTAACGAATTAACTCGCAAAAACCGTTCGAAATTGAAAGTTTTGATAGCTCTCCAGGGACGAAATAACGTTTAATCCCTATGCAATATTGAATTACACTTCGATATATATAGAAATATTCCCACGTCGTAACGCTTTTTAACGAATTAACTCGCAGGGAACCTTAGCGCCGTTCGTAGCAGTGCGAAGAAATACAAAGTCCCAACCTCCCGGTCATGTCGGTCCTGCGGGGGCTATTTAAAAAAAAATGAAAATAAATCGTTACCATCCACCGTATTACGTCGAAATATATACGATTTCACAAAAAATAACGGTTTTTCACAAAAAATACAAAAATAACGCTTTCTGACGAATTAACGCGCAAAAACCGTTCGAAATTGAAAGTTTTGCTAGCTCTCCAGGGACGAAATAAACGTCTAATCCCTATGTAATATTGAATTATACATCGATATATGTAGAAATATTCCTACCTCATAACGCTTTCTATCGAATTAACTCGAAGGGAATGTTATCGTCGTTCGTAGCAGTGCGAAGAAATACAAAGTCCCAACCTCCCCGTCATGTCCGTTCGGCGGCGGCTATTTAAAAAAAAAAAATAAAAATAAATCGTTACGATCGAGTGTTACTTCGAAATATAACGATTTCACAAAAAATACCGGTACCTCGTACCGCTTTCAGACGAATTAACTCGCAAAAACCGTTCGAAATTGAAATTTTGTTCTAGCTCTTCAGGGTTGAAATAAGTGTTTAATCTCTATGTAATATTGAATTATACATCGATTTATGTAAAAATATGCCTACCTCATAACGCTTTATATCGAATTAACTCGAAGGGAACGTTAGCGTCCTTAATAGCGGTGCGAAGAAATTCAAAGTCCCAATCTCCCCGTCATGTCGGTCCTGCTGGGGCTATTTAAAAAAAAAATAAATATAAATCGTTGCGTTCGACCGTATTACCTCGAAATATAATGATTTCACAAAAAATGCCGGTACGTCGTAACGCTTTCTAACGAATTAACTCGCAAAAACCGTTCGAAATTGAGAGTTTTGCTTGCTCTCCAGGGACCAAATAAACGTTTAATCCCTATGTAATATTGAATTCTACATCGAGATATGTAAAAATATTCCTACCTCATAACGGTTGTTAACGAATTAACCCGCAGGGAACCTTAGCATCGTTCGTAGCGGTGCGAAGAAATACGAAGTCTCAACGTCCCGGTCATATCGGTCCGGCGGCTGCTATTTAAAAAAAAAAAAGAAAAATTTATCGTTACGGTCGACCGTATTACGTCGAAATATAACGATTTCACAAAACAATACCGGTGCATCGTAAGGCTTTCTAACGAATTAGCTTGCAAAAACCGTTCGAAATTGAAATTTTTGCTACCTCTCCAGGGACCAAATAAAGGTTTAATCCCTATGTAATATTGAAGTATACATCGATTTATGTAAAAATATGCCCACCTCATAATGCTTTTTATCGAATTAAATCTAAGAGAACGGTAGCGTCGTTAGTAGCGGTGCGAAGAAATTCAAAGACCCAACCTCCCGGTCATGTCGGTCCTGCGGGGGCTATTTAAAAAAAAATAAATATAAATCGCGACGCTCGACCGTGTTACGTCGAAATATAACGATTTCACAGAAAAATACCGGTACATCGTAAAGCTTTCTATCGAATTAACTCGCAAAAACCGTTCGAAATTGAAAGTTTTGCTAGCTCTCCAGGGACGAAATAAACGATTAATCCCAATGCAATATTGAATTACACATTGATGTATGTAGACATATTCCTGCGTCGTAACGCTTTTTAACGAATTAACTCGAAGGGAACGTTCGAAATTGAAATTTTTTTCTAGCTCTCCAGGGACGAAATAAACGTTCAATATCTATGTAATATTGAAGTATACATCGATATATTTAGAAATATTCCTACGTCGTAACGCTTTTTAACGAATTAAATCGCAGGGAACCTTAGCGTCGTTCGTAGCGGTGCGAAGAAGTACAAAGTCCCAACCTCCCGGTCATGTCGGTCCTGCGGGGGCTATTTAAAAAAAAAAATAAAAATAAATCGTTACGATCCATCGTATCACGTCGAAATATAACGATTTCACAAAAAATACCGCGACCACGTAACGCTTGTTACCGAATTAACTCGAAGAAACCGTCCGAAATTGAAAGTTTTGCTTTCCCTCCAGGGACCAAATAAACATTTTTATCCCTATGTAATATTGAATTATACATCGAGATATGTAAAAATATTCCTACCTCATAACGGTTGTTAACGAATTAACTCGCAGGAAACCTTAGCGTCGTTCGTAGTGGTGCGAAGAAATACAAAGTCCCAACGTCCCGGTCATATCGGTACGGCGGGGGCTATTTAAAAAAAAAAAAAAAATAAAAATAAATCCATACGATCGACCGTATTACGTCGAAATATAACGATTTCACAAAAAATACCGGTACCTCGTAACGCTTTCTGACGAAATGACTCGAAGGGAAAGTTCGAAATTGAAATTTTGTTCTAGCTCTCCAGGGTAGAAATAAGTGTTTAATCTCTATGTAATATAGAAGTATACATCGATTTATGTACAAATATGCCCACCTCATAACGCTTTTTACCGAATTAAATCGAAGGGAACGTTAGCGTCGTCAGTAGCGGTGCGAAGAAATTCAAAGTACCAATCTCCCGGTGATGTCGCTCCGGCGACGGCTATTTAAAAAAAAATAAATATAAATCGTTACGTTCTACCGTATTATGTCGAAATATAATGATTTCACAAACAATACCGGTTCATTGTAACGCTTTCTAACGAATTATCTCGCAGAAACCGTTCGATATTGAAAGTTTTGCTAGCTCTCCAGGGACGAAATAAACGTTTAATCCCTATGCAATATTGAATTACACATCGATATAAGTTGAATTATTCCTACGTCGTAAAGCTTTTTAACGAATTAACTCGAAGGGAACGTTCGAAATTGAAATTTTGTTCTAGCTCTCCAGGATAGCAATAAGTGTTTAATCTCTATGTAATATTGAATTGTACATCTAGATATGTAAAAATATGCCCACCTCATAACGCTTTTTATCGAATTAAATCGAAGAGAACGGTAGCGTCGTCAGTAGCTGCGCGAAGAAATTCAAAGTCCCAATCATCCGGTCATGTCGGTCCGGCCGCGGCTATTTAAGAAAAAACATAAAAAAATCGTTACCGTCGACCGTATTACGTCGAACTATAAAGATTTCACAAAAAAATACCGGTGCATCGTAACGCTTTCTAACGAATTTACTCGCAAAGACCGTTCGAAATTGAAAGTTTGCTAGCTCTCCAGGGACGGAATAAACGTTGAATCCCTATGCAATATTGAATTACAAATCGATATATGTAGAAATATTCCTTCATTGTAACGCTTTTTAACGAATTAAATCGAAGAGAACGGTAGCGTCGTCAGTAGCGGTGCGAAGAAATACAAAGTCCCAACGTTCCGGTCATATAGGTACGGCGGGGGCTATTTAAAAAAAACATTTAAAAAATCGTTACGATCGACCGTATTACGTCGAAATATAACGATTTCACAGAAAAATACCGGTACATCGTAAAGCTTTCTATCGAATTAACTCGCAAAAACCGTTCGAAATTGAAAGTTTTGCTAGCTCTCCAGGGACGAAATAAACGATTAATCGCAATGCAATATTGAATTACACATTGATGTATGTAGACATATTCCTGCGTCGTATCGCTTTTTATCGAATTAACTCGAAGGGAACGTTCGAAATTGCAATTTTTTTCTAGCTCTCCAGGGACGAAATAAACGTTCAATATCTATGTAATATTGAAGTATACATCGATATGTTTAGAAGTATTCCTACGTCGTAACGCTTTTTAACGAATTAAATCGCAGGGAACCTTAGCGTCGTTCGTAGCGGTGCGAAGAAATACAAAGTCCCAACCTCCCGGTCATGTCGGTCCTGCGGGGGCTATATAAAAAAAAAAATAAAAATAAATCGTTACGATCCATCGCATCACGTCGAAATATAACGATTTCACAAAAAATACCGCGACCACGTAACGCTTGTTACCGAATTAACTCGAAGAAACCGTCCGAAATTGAAAGTTTTGCTTTCCCTCCAGGGACCAAATAAACATTTTTATCCCTATGTAATATTGAATTATACATCGAGATATGTAAAAATATTCCTACCTCATAACGGTTGTTAACGAATTAACTCGCAGGAAACCTTAGCGTCGTTCGTAGTGGTGCGAAGAAATACAAAGTCCCAACGTCCCGGTCATATCGGTACGGCGGGGGCTATTTAAAAAAAAAAAAAAAATAAAAATAAATCCTTACGATCGACCGCATTACGTCGAAGTATAACGATTTCACAAAAAATACCGGTACCTCGTAACGCATTCTGACGAATTGACTCGAAGGGAACGTTCGAAATTGAAATTTTGTTCTAGCCGTCCAGGGTAGAAATAAGTGTTTATTTTCTATGTAATATTGAATAATACATCGAGATATGTAAAAATATTCCTACCTCATAACGGTTGTTAACGAATTAACTCGCAGGAAACGCTAGCGTCGTTCGTAGCGGTGCGAAGAAATACAAAGTCCCAACTTCCCGGTCATGTCGGTCCGGCCGCGGCTATTTAAGAAAAAACATAAAAAAATCGTTACCGTCGACAGTATTACGTCGAACTATAAAGATTTCACAAAAACTACGGCGACCTCGTAACGCATTCTGACGAATTGACTCGAAGGGAAATTTCGAAATTGAAATTTTGTTCTAGCTCTCCAGGGTAGCAATAAGTGTTTAATCTCTATGTAATATTGAATTGTACATCGAGATATGTAAAAATATGCCCACCTCATAACGCTTTTTATCGAATTAAATCGAAGAGAACGGTAGCGTCGTCAGTAGCTGCGCGAAGAAATTCAAAGTCCCAATCACCCGGTCATGTCGGTCAGGCCGCGGCTATTTAAGAAAAAACATAAAAAAATCGTTACCGTCGACCGTATTACGTCGAACTATAAAGATTTCACAAAAAATACCGCGACCTCGTAACGCTTGTTACCGAATTAACTCGAAAAAACCGCCCGAAATTGAAAGTTTTGCTTGCTCTCCAGGGTCCAAATAAACGTTTAATCCCTATGTAATATTGAATTATACATCGAGATATGTAAAAATATTCCTACCTCATAACGGTTGTTAACGAATTAACTCGAAGGGAACGTTAGCGTCGTTAGTAGCGGTGCGTAGAAATTCAAAGACCCAACCTCCCGGTCATGTCGGTCCTGCGGGGGCTATTTAAAAAAAAAATAAATATAATTCATTACGCTCGACCGAATCACGTCGAAATATAACTATTTCACCA
Source organism: Bombus hortorum (assembly GCA_905332935.1). Lineage (NCBI taxonomy): Eukaryota > Metazoa > Arthropoda > Insecta > Hymenoptera > Apidae > Bombus > Bombus hortorum. The sequence continues at coordinate 7,537,052 of CAJOSO010000001.1, forward strand.
AAGAACACCGGTACATCGTAACGCTTTCTAACGCATTAACTCGCAAAAACCGTTCGAAATTGAAAGTTTTGCTACCTATCCAGGCACGAAATCAACGTTTAATCCCTATGCAATTTTGTATTACACATCGATATATTTAGGAATATTCCTACGTCGTAACGCTTTTAAACGAATTAACTCGAAGGGAACGTTAGCGTCGTCAGCAGCGGTGCTAAGAAATTCAAAGTACCAACCTCCGGGTCTTGTCGGTCCGGCGGCGGCTATTTAAAAAAAGAAAATAAAAAGAAATCATTACGTTCGAGCGTATTATTTCGAACTATAACGATTTCACAAGAAATACCGGTACCTCGTAACGCTTTCAGGCGAATTAACTCGAAGGGAACGATCGAGATTGAAATTTTGTTCTAGCTCTTCGGGGTAGAAATAAGTGTTTAATCTCTATGTAGTATTGAATTATGCATCGATTTATGTAAAAATATGCCCACCTCATAACGCTTTTTATCGCTTTAAATTGAAGAGAAATATAGCGTCGTCTGTAGCGGTACGAAGAAATTCAATGTCCCAGCGTCCCGGTCATGTCGATCCTGCTGGAGCTATTTAAAAAAAAAATAAATATAAATCGTTACGTTCGACCGTATTAGGTCGAAATATAATGATCTCACAAAAAATACCGGTACATCGTAACGCTTTCTAACGAATTAACTCGCAAAAACCGTTCGAAATTGAAAGTTTTGCTAGCTTTCCAGGGACGAAGTAAAAGGTTAATCCCTATGCACTATTGAATTACACATCGATATATGTAGAAATATTCCTACGTCGTAACGCTTTTTAACGAATTAACTCGAAGGGAACGTTCGAAATTGAAATTTGTTTCTAGCTCTCCAGGCACGAAATAAACGTTTAATCTCTATGTAATATTGAAGTATACGTCGACTTATATAAAAATATGCCCACCTCATAACGCTTTTTTTAGAATTAAATTGAAGAGAACAATAGCGTCGTCTGTAGCGGTGCGAAGAAATTCAAAATCCCAATCTGCCGGTCATGTCGGTCCGGCCGCGGCTATTTAAAAAAAACATTAAAAAAATCGTTACGTTCGACCATATTACGTCGAACTATAAAGATTTCGCAAAAAATACCGCGACCTCGTAACGCTTGTTAACGAATTAACTCGAAAAAACCGATCGAAATTGAAAGTTTTGCTTGCTCTCCAGGGACCAAACAAATGTTTAATCCCTATGTAATATTGAATTATACATCGAGATATGTAAAAGTATGCCTACCTCATAACGCTTTTTATCGAATTAACTCGAAGGGAACGTTAGCGTCGTCAGCAGTGGTGCTAAGAAATTCAAAGTAACAACCTCCGGGTCTTGTCGGTCCGGCGGCGGCTATTTAAAAAAAGAAAATAAAAAGAAATCATTACGTTCGAGCGTATTATTTCGAACTATAACGATTTCACAAGAAATACCGGTACCTCGCAACGCTTTCAGGCGAATTAACTCGAAGGGAACGATCGAGATTGAAATTTTGTTCTAGCTCTTCGGGGTAGAAACAAGTGTTTAATCTCTATGTAGTATTGAATTATACATCGATTTATGTAAAAATATGCCCACCTCATAACGCTTTTTATCGCTTTAAATTGAAGAGAAAAATAGCGTCGTCTGTAGCGGTACGAAGAAATTCAATGTCCCAACGTCCCGGTCATGTCGATCCTGCTGGAGCTATTTAAAAAAAAAATAAATATAAATCGTTACGTTCGACCGTATTACGTCGAAATATAATGATTTCACAAAAAATACCGGTACATCGTAACGCTTTCTAACGAATTAACTCGCAAAAACCGTTCGAAATTGAAAGTTTTGCTAGCTCTCCAGGGACCAAGTAAAAGGTTAATCGCTATGCACTATTGAATTACACATCGATATATGTAGAAATATTCCTACGTCGTAACGCTTTTTAACGAATTAACTCGAAGGGAATGTTCGAAATTGAAATTTGTTTCTAGCTCTCCAGGAACGAAATAAACGTTTAATCTCTATGTAATATTGAAGTATACGTCGACTTATATAAAAATATGCCCACCTCACAACGCTTTTTTGAGAATTAAATTGAAGAGAACAATAGCGTCGTCTGTAGCGGTGCGAAGAAATTCAAAATCCCAATCTCCTGGTCACGTCGGTCCGGCCGCGGCTATTTAAAAAAAACATTAAAAAAATCGTTACGTTCGACCGTATTACGTCGAAATATAATGATTTCACAAAAAATACCGGTACATCGTAACGCTTTCTAACGAATTAACTCGCAAAAACCGATCGAAATTGAAAGTTTTGCTTGCTCCCCAGGGACCAAACAAACGTTTAATCCCTATGTAATATTGAATTATACATCGAGATATGTAAAAATATGCCTACCTCATAACGCTTTTTATCGAATTAACTCGAAGGGAACGTTAGCGTCGTCGCTAGCTGCGCTTAGAAATTCAAAGACCCAACCTCCCGGTCATGTCGGTCATGCTGGGGCTATTTAAAAAAAAACATAAAAAAATCGTTACCGTCGACCGTATTACGTCGAACTATAAAGATTTCACAAAAAATACCGCGACGTCGTAACGCTTGTTACCGAATTAACTCGAAAAAACCGTCCGAAATTGAAAGTTTTGCTTGCTCTCCAGGGTCCAAATAAACGTTTAATCCCTATGTAATATTGAATTATACATCGAGATATGTAAAAATATTCCTACCTCATAACGGTTGTTAACGAATTAACTCGAAGGGAACGTTAGCTTCGTTAGTAGCGGTGCGTAGAAATTCAAAGACCCAACCTCCCGGTCATGTCGGTCCTGTGGGGGCTATTTAAAAAAAAGAAAATTAAAAGAAATCATTACGTTCGAGCGTATTACGTCGAACTATAACGATTCCACAAGAAATACCGCGACCACGTAACGCTTGTTACCGAATTAACTCGAAAAAACCGTCCGAAATTGAAATTTTTTTCTAGCTCTCCAGGGACGAAACAAACGTTTAATCCCTATGTAATATTGAATTATACATCGAGATATGTAAAAATATTCCTACCTCATAACCCTTTTGATCGAATTAACTCGCAGGAAACCTTAGCGTCGTTCGTAGCGGTGCGAAGAAATACAAAGTCCCAACGTCCCGGACATATAGGTACGGCGGGGGCTATTAAAAAAAAAAAAAAATAAAAATAAAAATAAATCGGTGCGATCGACAGTATTACGACGAAATATAACGATTTCACAAAAAATACCGGTACCTCGTAACGCTTTCTGACGAATTGACTCGAAGGGGACGTTCGAAATTGAAATTTTGTCCTAGCTTTCCAGGGTGGAAATAAGTGTTCTCATCTCTATGTAATATTGAATTACACATCGATATACGTAGAAATATTCCTACGTCGTAACGCTTTTTAACGAATTAACTCGAAGGGAACGCTCGAAATTGAAATATTTTTCTAGCTATCCAGGGACGAAATAAACGTTTAATCACTATGTAATATTGAAGCGTACATCGATTTATGTAAAAATATGCCCACCGCATAACGCTTTATATCGAATTAACTCGAAGGGAACGTTAGCGTCGTTAGAAGCGGTGCGAAGAAATTCAAAGACCCAACCTCCCGGGCATGTCGGTCCTGCGGGGGCTATTTAAAAAAAAAATAAATATAATTCATTACGCTCGACCGAATCACGTCGAAATATAACTATTTCACCAAAGAACACCGGTACATCGTAACGCTTTCTAACGCATTAACTCGCAAAAACCGTTCGAAATTGAAAGTTTTGCTACCTATCCAGGCACGAAATCAACGTCTAATCCCTATGCAATTTTGTATTACACATCGATATATTTAGGAATATTCCTACGTCGTAACGCTTTTAAACGAATTAACTCGAAGGGAACGTTCGAAATTGAAATTTTTTTCTAGCTCTCCAGGGACGAAATAAAAGTTTAACATCTATGTAATATTGAAGTATACATCGATTTATGTAAAAATATGCCTACCTCATAACGCTTTTTATCGAATTAACTCGAAGGAAACGTTAGCGTCGTCAGTAGTGATGCGGAGAAATTCAAAGTACCAACCTCCCGGTCATGTCGGTCCGGCAGCGGCTATTTAAAAAAAAGAAAATAAAAATAAATCGTTACGATCGACCGTATTACGTCGAAATATAACGATTTCACAAAAAATACCGGTACCTCGTAACGCTTTCAGACGAATTAACTCGAAGGGAACGATCGAGATTGAAATTTTGTTCTAGCTCTTCGGGGTAGCAATAAGTGTTTAATCTCTATGTAATATTGAATTTTATATCGAGATATGTAAAAATATGCCCACCTCATAACTCTTTTTATCGAATTAAATCGAAGAGAACGGTAGCGTCGTCAGTAGCTGCGCGAAGAAATTCAAAGTCAAATTCTCCCGGTGATGTCGGCCCGGCGGCGGCTATTTAAAAAAAAGAGAATAAAAAGAAATCATTATGTTCGAGCGCACTACGTCGAACTATAACAATTTCACAAAAAATACCGGTACCTCGTAACGCTCTCAGACGAATTAACTCGAAGGGATCGTTCTAAACTGCAATTTTGTTCTAGCTTTTCAGGGTAGGAATAAGTGTTTAATCTCTATGTAATATTGAATTATACATCGATTTGTGTAAAAATATGCCTACATCATGACGCATTTTATCGAATTAACTCGCAGAAAACCTTAGCGTCGTTCGTAGCGGTGCGAAGAAATACAAAGTCCCAACATCCCGGTCATATCGGTACGGCGGCGGCTATTTAAAAAAAAAAATCAAAATAAAACGTAACGCTCGACCGTATTACGTCGAAATATAACGATTTCACAAAAAAATACCGGTTTATCGTAACGCTTTCTAACGAATTAGCTTGCAAAAACCGTTCGAAATTGATAGTTTTGCTACCTCTCCAGGGACGAAATAAACGTTTAATCCCTATGCAATATTGAATTACACATCGATATAAGTTGAAATATTCCTGGTCGTAAAGCTTTTTAAAGAATTAACTCGAAGGGAACGTTCGAAATTGAAATTTTGTTCTAGCTCTTCAGGGTAGAAATAAGTGTTTAATCTCTATGTAATATTGAATCATCCATCGATTTATGTAAAAATATGCCTACCTCATGACGCATTTTATCGAATTAACTCGCAGAAAACCTTAGCGTTTTTCGTAGCGGTGCGAAGAAATACAAAGTCCCAACGTCCCGGTCATATCGGTACGGCGGCGGCTATTTAAAAAAAAAAATGAAAATAAGTCGTTACGATCGACCGTATTACGTCGAAATATAATGATTTCACAAAAATACCGGTTCATCGTAACGCTTTCTAACGAATTAACTCGCAAAAACCGTTCGAAATTGAAAGTTTTGCTAGCTCTCCAGGGACGAAATAAACGTTTAATCCCTATGCAATATTGAATTACACATCGATATATGTAGAAATATTCCTACCTCATAACGGTTTTTAACGAATTAACTCGCAGGGAACCTTAGCGTCGTTCGTAGCGGTGCGAAGAAATACAAAGTCCCAACGTCCCGGTCATATAGGTACGGCGGGTGCTATTTAAAAAAAAAAAATAAATATAAATCGTTACGCTCAACCGTATTACGTCGAAATATAACGATTTCACAAAAAAATACCGGTACATCGTAACGCTTTCTAACGAATTAACTCGCAAAAACCTATCGAAATTGAAAGTTTTGCTACCTCTCCAGGGACGAAATAAACGTTTAATCCCTATGCAATTTTGAATTACACATCGATATATTTAGAAATATTCCGACGTCGTAACGGTTGTTAACGAATTAACTCGCAGGAAACCTTAGCGACGTTCGTAGCGGTGCGAAGAAATACAAAGTCCCAACGTCCCGGTCATATAGGTACGGCGGGGGCTACTTAAAAAAAAAAAAAAAAAATAAAAATAAATCCTCACGATCGACCGTATTACGTTGAAATATATCGATTTCACAAAAAATGCCGGTTCCTCGTAACGCTTTCTGACGAATTGACTCGAAGGGAACGTTCGAAATTGAAATTTTGTTCTAGCTCTCCTGGGTAGCAATAAGTGTTTAATCTCTATGTAATATTGAATTATACATCGATTTATGTAAAAATATACCTACCTCATAACGCTTTTTATCGAATTAACTCGAAGGGAACGTTAGCGTCGTTAGTAGCGGTGCGAAGAATTTCAAAGACCCAACGTCCCGGTCATGTCGGTTCTGCGGGGGCTATTTAAAAGAAAATAAATATAAATCGTGACGCTCGACCGTATTACCTCGAAATATAACGATTTTACAAAAAAAATACCGGTACATCGTAACGATTTCAGACGAATTAACTCGAAGGGAACGTTCGAAATTGAAATTTTGTTCCAGCTCTCCAGGGACGAAATATACGTTTAATCCCTATGCAATATTGAATTACACATCGATTTATGAAAAAATATACCTCCCTCATAACGCTTCTTATCGAGTTTACTCGAAGGGAACGATAACGTCGTTAGTAGCTGTGCGAAGAAATTCAAAGTCCCAACTTCCCGGTCATATCGGTACGGCGGGGGCTATTTAAAAAAAAAAAAATAAAAATAAATCGTTCCTATCGAACGTATTACGTCGAAATATAACGATTTCACAAAAAATACCGGTACATCGTAACGCTTTCAGACGAATTAACTCGAAGGGAACGTTCTAAATTGAAACTCTGTTCTAGCACTTCAGGGTAGGAATAAGTGTTTAATCTCTATGTGATATTGAATTATACAACGATTTATGTAAAAATATGCCTACCTCCTAACGCCTTCTATCGAATTAACTCGAAGGGAACGTTAGCGTCGTCAGTAGCGGTTCGAAGAAATTCAAAGTACCAACATCCTGGTCATGTCGGTCCGGCGGAGGCAATTTAAAAAAGAAATAAAAAAAAATCGTTACGCTCCACCGTATTGCATCGAAATATCACGATTTCACAAGAAAATACCGCGAACTCGTAATGCTTGTTAACGTATTAACTCGAAAAGACCGTTCGAAATTGAAAGTTTTGCTAGCTCTCCAGGGACGAAATAAACGTTTAATCCCTATGCAGTATTGAATTACACATCTATATATGTAGAAATATTCCTACGTCGTAACGCTTTTTAACGAATTAACTCGAAGGGAACGTTCGGAATTGAAATTTCGTTCTAGCTATTCAGGGTAGAAACAAGTGTTTAATCTCTATGTAATATTGAATCATACATCGATTTATGTAAAAATATGCCTACCTCATGACGCATTTTATCGAATTAACTCGCAGAAAACCTTAGCGTCGTTCGTAGCGGTGCGAAGAAATACAAAGTCCCAACGTCCCGGTCATATCGGTACGGCGGCGGCTATTTAAAAAAAAAATCAAAATAAAACGAAACGCTCGACCGTATTACGTCGAAATATAACGATTTCACAAAAAAATACCGGTTTATCATAACGCTTTCTAACGAATTAGCTTGCAAAAACCGTTCGAAATTGATAGTTTTGTTACCTCTCCAGGGACGAAATAAACGTTTAATCCCTATGCAATATTGAATTACACATCGATATACGTAGAAATATTCCTACGTCGTAAAGCTTTTTAACGAATTAACTCGAAGGGAACGTTCTAAATTGAAATTTTATTCTAGCTCTCCAGGGTAGAAATAAGAGTTTAATCTCTATGTAATATTGAATCATACATCGATTTATGTAAAAATATGCTTGCCTCATGACGCATTTCATCGAATTAACTCGCAGAAAACCTTAGCGTCGTTCGTAGCGGTGCGAAGAAATACAAAGTCCCGACGTCCCGGTCATATCGGTACGGCGGCGGCTATTTAAAAAAAAAATGAAAATAAATCGTTACGATCGACCGTATTACGTCGAAATATAATGATTTCACAAAAATACCGGTACATCGTAACGCTTTCTAACGAATTAACTCGCAAAAACCGTTCGAAATTTAAAGTTTTGCTAGCTCTCCAGGGACGAAATAAACGTTTAAACCCTATGCAATATTGAATTACACATCGATATATGTAGAAATATTCCTACGTCGTTAAGCTTTCAGACGAATTACCTCGAAGGGAACGTTCTAAATTGAAATTTTGTTCTAGCTCTACAGGGACGAAATAAACGTATAATATCTATGTAATATTGAAGTATACTTCGATTTATGTAAAAATATGCCCACCTCATAACGGTTTTTATCGAATTAAATAGAAGGGAACGTTAGCGTTGTCAGTAGCGATGCGTAGAAATTCAAAGACCCAACCTCCCGGTCATGTCGGTCCGGCGGGGGCTATTTAAAAAAAAAAAAATAAAAAAAATCCTTACGTTCCACCGTATTACGTCGAACTATAAAGATTTCACAAAAAAATACCGCGACCTCGTAACGCTTGTTAACGAATTAACTCGAAAAGACCGTTCGAAATTGAAAGTTTTCCTAGCTCTCCAGGGACGAAATAAACGTTTAATCCCTATGCAATATTGAATTACACATCGATATAAGTTGAAATATTCCTTGTCGTAAAGCTTATTAACGAATTAACTCGAAGGGAACCTTAGCGTCGTTCGTAGCGGTGCAAAGAAATACAAAGTCCCAACGTCCCGGTCATATAGGTACGGCGGGGGCTGTTTAAGAAAAAAATAAAAATAAATCGTTACGATCCACCGTATTACGTCGAAATATAACGATTTCACAAAAAATACCGGTACCTCGTAACGCTTTCAGACGAACTGACTCGAAGGGAACGTTCGAAATTGAAATTTTGTTCTAGCTCTCCAGGGACGAAATAAGTGTTTAATCTCTATGTAATATTGAAGTATACATCGATGTATGTAAAAATATTCCTACCTCATAACGCTTTTTATCGAATTAACTCGAAGGGAACGTTAGCGTCGTTAGTAGCTGCGTGAAGAAATTCAAAGTCCCAATCTCCCCGTCATATCGATCCGGCCGCGGCTATTTAAAAAAGAAATATAAAGGAATAGTTACGATCGACCGTACTACGTCGAACTATAAAGATGCACAAAAAATACCGCGACATCGTAACGCTTGTTAATGAATTAACTCGAAAAAGCGGTTCGAAATTGAAAGTTTTGCTTGCCCTCCAGGGACGAAATAAACGTTTAATCCCTATGTTATATTGAATTATACATCGATTTATGTAAAAATATTCCTACCTCATATCGCTTTTTATCGAATCAAATCGAAGAAAACGGTGGCGTCGTCAGTAGCGGTGCGAAGAAATGCAAAGTCCCAACCTCCCGGTCATGTCGGTCCTGCTGGGGCTATTTAAAAAAAAAATAAACATAAATCGTTACGCTCGACCGTATTACGTCGAAGTATAACGATTTCACAAAAATTACCGGTACCTCGTAACGCTTTCTGACGAATTGAGTCGAAGGGAACGTTCGAAATTGAAAGTTTTGCTTGCGCTCCAGGGACCAAATAAACGTTTAATGCCTATGTAATATTGAATTATACATCGATATATGTAGAAATATTCCTACGTCGTAAAGCTTTTTAACGAATTAACTCCAAGGGAACGTTCGAAATTGAAATTCTTTTCTAGCTCTCCAGGGACGAAATAAACCTTTAATCTCTATGTAATATTGAATTATACATCGATTTATGTAAAAATATGCCTACCTCATAACGCATTTTATCGAATTTACTCTAAGGGAACGTCAGCGTCGTTAGTAGCGGTGGGAAGAAATACAAAGTCCCAACGTCGCGGTCATATAGGTACGGCGAGGGCTATTTAAGAAAAACATAAAAAAAATCGTTACGTTCGACCGTATTACGTCGAGCTATAAAGATTTCACGAAAAATAGCGCGACCTAGTAACGCTTGATAACGAATTAACTCGAAAAAACTGTTCGAAATTGAAAGTTTTGCTTGCTCTCCAGGGACCAAATAAACGTTTAATCCCTATGTAATATTGAATTATACATCGAGATATGTAAGAATATTCCTACCTCATAACGGTTGTTATCGAATTAACTCGAAGGGAACGTTAGCGTCGTTAGTAGCGGTACGAAGAAATTCAAAGACCAAACCTCCCGGTCATGTCGGTCCTGCGCGGTCTATTTAAAAAAAAAATAAACATAAATCGTTACGCTCGACCGTATTACGTCGAAATATAACGATTTCACAAAAAATACCGGTACATCGTAACGCTTTCTAACGAATTAACTCGCAAAAACCGTTCGAAATTGAAAGTTTTGCTACCTCTCCAGGGACGAAATAAACGTTTAATCCCTATGCAATTTTGAATTACACATCGATATATTTAGAAATATTCCGACGTCGTAACGCTTTCTAACGAATTAACTCGCAAAAACCGTTCGAAATTGAAAGTTTTGCTAGCTCTCCAGGGACGATATAAACGTTTAATCCCTATGCAATATTGAATTACACATCGATATATGTAGAAATATTCCTACGTCGTAACGCTTTTTAACGAATTAACTCGCAGGGAACCTTAGCGTCGTTCGTAGCGGTGCGAAGAAATACAAAGTCCCAACGTCCCGGTCATATAGGTACGGCGGGGGCTATTTAAGAAAAAAATAAAAATAAATCGTTACGCTCGACTGTATTACGTCGAAATATAACGGTTTCACAAAAAACTACCTGCAGATCGTAACGCTTTCTAACGAATTAACTCGCAAAAACCGTTCGAAATTGAAAGTTTTGCTAGCTCTCCAGGGACGAAATAAACGTTTAATCCCTATGCAATATTGAATTACACATCCATATATGTAGAAATATTCCTACGTCGTAAGGCTTTTTAACGAATTAACTCGCGGGGAACGTCCGAAATTGAATTTTTTTCCTAGCTCTCCAGGGACCAAATAAACCTTTAATCCCTATGTAATATTGAATTATACATCGAGATATGTAAGAATATTCCTACCTCATAACGGTTGTTATCGAATTAACTCGCAGGGAACTTTAGCGTCGTTCGTAGCGGTGGGAAGAAATACAAAGTCCCAACGTCGCGGTCATATAGGTACGGCGAGGGCTATTTAAGAAAAAAATAAAAATAAATCGTTACGATCCACCGTATTACGTCGAAATATAACGATTTCACAAAAAATACCGGTACCTCGTAACGCTTTCTGACGAACTGACTCGAAGGGAACGTTCGAAATTGAAATTTTTTTCTAGCTCTTCGGGGTAGCAATAAGTGTTTAATCTCTATGTAATATTGAATTATACATCGATTTATGTAAAAATATGCCTACCTCAAAACGCTTGTTATCGAATTAACTCGAAGGGAACGTTAGCGTCGTTAGTAGCGGTACGAAGAAATTCAAAGACCCAACCTCCCGGTCATGACGGTCCTGCGCGGGCTATTTAAAAAAAAAAATAAACATAAATCGTTACGCTCGACCGTATTACGCCGAAATATAACGATTTCACAAAAAATACCGCGACCTCGTCAAGCTTGTTAACGAATTAACTCGAAAAAACCGTTCGAAATTGAAAGTTTTGCTTGCTCTCCAGGGACCAAATAAACGTTTAATCCCTATGCAATTTTCAATTACACATCGAGATATGTAAAAATATGCCTACCTCATAACACTTTTTATCGAATTAACTCGAAGGGAACGTTAGCGTCGTTAGTAGCGGTGCGAAGAAATTCAAAGTCCCAATCTCCCAGTCAAGTCGGTCCCGCTGTGGCTATTTGAAAAAAAAAAAAAATAAATCGTTACGATCGACCATATTACGTCGAAATATAACGATTTCACAAAAAATACCGGTACTTCGTAAAGCTTTCTGACGAATATCTCGATGGGAACGTTCGAAATTGGAATTTTGTTCTAGCCCTCAGGGTAGAAATAAGTGTTTAATCTCTATGTAATATTGAATTATACATCGATTTATGTAAAAATATGCCTACCTCATAACGCTTTTTATCGAATTAACTCGAAGGGAAGGTCAGCGTCGTTAGTAGCGATGCGAAGAAATTCAAAGACCCAACCTCCCGGTCATGTCAGTCCTGCTGGGGCTATTTAAAAAAATATAAATATAAATCGTTACGTTCGACCGTATTACGTGGAAATATAATGATTTCACAAAAAATATGGGTACATCATGACGCTTTCTAATGAATGAACTCGCAAAAACCGTTCGAAATTGAAAGTTTTTCTAGCTCTCCATGGACGAAATAAAAGTTTAATCTCTATGTCGTATTGAAGTATACATCGATTTATGTAAAAATATGCCCACCTCATAACGCTTTTTATCGAATTAACTAGAAGGGAACGTTAGCGTCGTTAGTAGCGGTGCGAAGAAATTCATAGTCCCATTCTCCCGGTCATGTCGGTCCTGCTGTGGCTATTTGAAAAAATATAAATATAAATCGTTACGTCCGACCGTATTACGTCGAAATATTATGATTTCACAAAAAATACCGGTACATCGTAATCCTTTCTAACGAATTAACTCGCAAAAACCGTTCGAAATTGAAAGTTTTGCTTGCTCTCCAGGGACCAAATAAACGTTTAATCCCTATGCAATTTTCAATTACACATCGAGATATGTAAAAATATGCCTACCTCATAACACTTTTTATCGAATTAACTCGAAGGGAACGTTAGCGTCGTTAGTAGCGGTGCGAAGAAATTCAAAGTCCCAATCTCCCGGTCAAGTCGGTCCCGCTGTGGCTATTTGAAAAAAAAAAAAAAATAAATCGTTACGATCGACCATATTACGTCGAAATATAACGATTTCACAAAAAATACCGGTACTTCGTAAAGCTTTCTGACGAATATCTCGATGGGAACGTTCGAAATTGGAATTTTGTTCTAGCTCTCAGGGTAGAAATAAGTGTTTAATCTCTATGTAATATTGAATTATACATCGATTTATGTAAAAATATGCCTACCTCATAACGCTTTTTATCGAATTAACTCGAAGGGAAGGTCAGCGTCGTTAGTAGCGATGCGAAGAAATTCAAAGACCCAACCTCCCGGTCATGTCAGTCCTGCTGGGGCTATTTAAAAAAATATAAATATAAATCGTTACGTTCGACCGTATTACGTGGAAATATAATGATTTCACAAAAAATATGGGTACATCATGACGCTTTCTAATGAATGAACTCGCAAAAACCGTTCGAAATTGAAAGTTTTTCTAGCTCTCCATGGACGAAATAAAAGTTTAATCTCTATGTCGTATTGAAGTATACATCGATTTATGTAAAAATATGCCCACCTCATAACGCTTTTTATCGAATTAACTAGAAGGGAACGTTAGCGTCGTTAGTAGCGGTGCGAAGAAATTCATAGTCCCATTCTCCCGGTCATGTCGGTCCTGCTGTGGCTATTTGAAAAAATATAAATATAAATCGTTACGTCCGACCGTATTACGTCGAAATATTATGATTTCACAAAAAATACCGGTACATCGTAATCCTTTCTAACGAATTAACTCGCTAAAACCGTTCGAAATTGAAAGTTTTGCTAGCTCTCTAGGGGCGAAATAAACGTTTAATCCCTATGTAATATTGAATTAGACATCGATATATGTAGAAGTATTCCTACCTCATTACGCTTTCTATCGAATTAACACGAAGGGAACGTTAGCGTCGTCAGTAGCGGTGCGAAGAAATGCAAAGTCCCAACCTCCCGGTCATGTCGGTCCTGCTTGGGCTATTTAAAAAAAATAAACATAAATCGTTACGACCGACCGTATTACGTCGAACTATAAAGATTTCACAAAAAAATACCGTGACCTCGTAACGCTTGTTCACGATTTAACTCGAAAAAACCGTTCGAAATTGAAAGTTTTGCTAGCTCTCCAGGGACGAAATACACGTTTAATCCCTATGCAATATTGAATTACACATCGGTATATGTAGAAATATTCCTACCTCATAACGGTTGTTAATGAATTATCTCGCAGGAAACCTTAGCGTCGTTCGTAGCGGTGCGAAGAAATACAAAATCCCAACATTCCGGATATATAGGTACGGCGGGGGCTATTTAAAAAAAAAAACTAAAAATAAATCGTTATGATCGACCGTATTACGTCGAACTATAACGATTTCGCAAAAAAATACAGGTACATCGTAACGGTTTCTAACGAATTAACTCGCAAAAACCGTGCGAAATTGAAAGATTTGACACCTCTCTAGGGACGAAATAAACGTTTAATCCCTACGCAATTTTGAATTACACATCGATAGATTTAGAAATATTCCTACGTCGTAGCTCTTTTTAACGAATTAACTCGAAGGGAACGTTCGAAATTGAAATTTTTTTCTAGCTCTCCAGGGACGAAATAAACGTTTAATATCTATGTAATATTGAAGTGTACATCGATTTATGTAAAAATATGCCCACCTCATAAAGGTTGTTAACGAATTAACTCGCAGGGAACCTTAGCGTCGTTCGTAGCGGTGCGAAGAAATACAAAGTCCCAACGTCCCGATCATATAGGTACGGAGGGAGCTATTTTAAAAAAAAAAAAAATATAAATCGTTACGATCGACCGAATTACGTCGAAATATAAAGATTTCACAAAAAAATACCGGTACCTAGTAACGCTTTCTGACGAATTGTCTGGAAGGGAACGTTCGAAATTGAAATTTTGTTCTCGCTCTCCAGGGTAGAAATAAGTGTTTAATCTCTATGTAATATTGAATTATACATCGATTTATGTAAAAATATGCCTACCTCATAACGCTTTTTATCGTATTAACTCGAAGGGAACGATAGCGTCGTTCGTAACGGTGGGAAGAAATACAAAGTCCCAACGTCCCGATCATATAGGTAGGGCGGGGGCTATTTAAAAAAAAAAAATAAAAATAAATCGTTACGATCGATCGTATTACGTCGAAATATAACGATTTCACAAAAAATACCGGTACATCGTAACGCTTTCTAACGAATTAACTCGCAAAAACCGTCCGAAATTTAAAGTTTTGCTAGCTCTCCAGGGACGAAATGAACGTTTAATCCCTATGTAATATTGAATTATACATCGATATACGTAAAAATATGCGCACCTCATAACGCTTTTTATCGAATTAAAACGAAGAGAAGGGTAGCGTCGTCAGTAGCTGCGCGAAGAAATTCATAGTCCCATTCTCCCGGTCATGTGGGTCCTGCTGTGGTTATTTGAAAAAACATAAATATAACTCGTTACGTCCGACCGTATTACGTCGAAATATTATGATTTCACAAAAAATACCGGTACATCGTAATCCTTTCTAACGAATTAACTCGCAAAAACCGTTCGAAATTGAAAGTTTTGCTTGCTCTCCAGGGACCAAACAAACGTTTAATCCCTATGTAATATTGAATTATACATCGATTTATGTAAAAATATGCCCACCTCATAACGCTATTTATCGAATTAAATCGAAGAGAACGGTAGCGCCGTAAGTAGCTGCGCAAAGAAATTCAAAGTCCCAATCTCCGGTCATGTCGGTCCGGCCGCGGCTATTAAAAAAAAAAAATAAATATAAATCGTGACGCTCGACCGTATTACCTCGAAATATAACGATTTTACAAAAAAAATACCGGTACATCGTAACGCTTTCTAACGAATTAACTTGCAAAAACCGCTCGAAATTGAAAGTTTTGCTTGCTCTCCAGGGACCAAATAAACGTTTAATCCCTATGTAATATTAAATTATACATCGAGATATGAAAAAATATTCCTACCTCATAACGGTTGTCAACGAATTAACTCGCAGGGAACGTTAGCGTCGTTAGTAGCGGTGCGACGAAATTCAAAGACCCAATCTCCCGGTCATGTCGGTCCGGCCGCGGCTAATTAAAAAAAAAAATAAAAAATGGTTACGTACGACCGTATTACGTCGAACTATAAAGATTTCACAAAAAATACCGCGACCGCGTAACGCTTGATAACGAATTAACTCGAAAAAACTGTTCGAAATTGAAAGTTTTGCTTGCTCTCCAGGGAACAAATAAACGTTTAATCCCTATGTAATATTGTATTATACATCGAGACATGTAAAAATATTCCTACCTCATAACGGTTGTTAACGAACTAACTCGCAGGGAAGCTTACCGTCGTTCGTACCGGTGCGAAGAAATTCAAAGTTCCAACCTCCCGGTTATGTCGGTCCGGCGGCGGCAAATTAAAAAAAAGGAAATGAAAAGAAATCATTACGTTCGAGCGTATTACGTCGAACTATAACGATTTCACAAAAAATACCGGTACCTCGTAACGCTTTCTGACGAATTGAGTGGAGGGGAACGTTAGAAATTGAAATTATGTTCTCGCTCTTCGGGGTAGAAATAAGTGTTTAATCTCAATGTAATATTGAATTATACATCGATTTATGTAAAAATATGCCTACCTCATAACGCTTTATATCGAATTAACTCGAAGGGAACGTTAGCGTCGTTAGTAGCGGTGCGAATGAATCAAAGTCCCAACCTACCGGTCATGTCGGTTCTGCTGGGGCAATTTAAAAAAGAATAAATATAAATCGTTACGTGCGACCGTATCACGTCGAAATATAAGGATTTCACAAAAAATACCGGTACATCGTAACGCTTTCTAACAAATTAACTCGCAAATACCGTTCGAAATTGAAAGTTTTGCTTGCTCTCCAGGGACCAAATAAACGTTTAATCCCTATGTAATATTAAATTATATATCGAGATATGAAAAAATATTCCTACCTCATAACGGTTGTTAACGAATTAACTCGCAGGGAACCTTAGCGTCGTTCGTAGCGGTGCGAAGAAATTCAAAGTACCAACCTCCCGGTATAGTCGGTCCGGCGACGGCTATTTAAAATGAAGAAAATAAAAAGAAATCATTACGTTCGAGCGTATTACGCCGAACTATAACGATTTCATAAAAAATACCGGTACCTCGTAACGCTTTCAGACGAATCAACTCGAAGTGAACGTTCGAAATTGAAATTTTGTTCTAGCTCTTCAGGGTAGAAATAAGTGTTTAATCTCTATGTAATATTGAATTATACCTCGATTTATGTAAAAATATGCCTACCTCATAACGCTTTTTATCGAATTAACTCGAAGGGAAAGTTAGCGTCGTTAGTAGCGGTGCGAAGAATTTCAAAGACCCAACGTCCCGGTCATGTCGGTTCTGCGGGGGCTATTTAAAACAAAATAAATATAAATCGTGACGCTCGACCGTATTACCTCGAAATATAACGATTTTACAAAAAAAATACCGGTACATCGTAACGCTTTCTAACGAATTAACTTGCAAAAACCGCTCGAAATTGAATGTGTTGCTTGCTCTGTAGGGACCAAATAAAAGTTTAATCCCTATGTAATATTGAACTATACATCGAGATATGTAAAAATATTCCTACCTCATAACGGTTGTTAACGAATTAACTCGCAAAAACCGTTCGAAATTGAAAGTTTTGATTGCTCTCCAGGGACCAAATAGACGTTTAACCCCTATGTAATATTGAATTATACATCGATTTGTGGAAAAATATACCTACCTCATAACGCTTTTTATCGAATTAAATCGAAGAGAACGGTAGCGTCGTCAGTAGCTGCACGAAGAAATTCAAAGTACCAACCTCCCGGTCATGTCGGTCCGGCGGCGGCTATTTAAAAACACGAAAATAAAAAGAATTCATTACGTTCGAGCGTATTACGTCGAACTATAACGATTTCACAAGAAATACCGGTACCTCGTAACGCTTTCTGACGAATTGAGTGGAGGGGAACGTTCGAAATTGAAATTATGTTCTCGCTCTTCGGGGTAGAAATAAGTGTTTAATCTCTATGTAATATTGAATTATACATCGATTTGTGTAAAAATATGCCTACCTCATAACGCTTTATATCGAATTAACTCTAAGGGAACGTTAGCGTCGTTAGTAGCGGTGCGAAGAATTTCAAAGACCCAACGTCCCGGTCCTGTCGGTTCTTCGGGGGCTATTTAAAAAAAAGAAAATTAAAAGAAATCATTACGTTCGAGCGTATTACGCCGAACTATAACGATTTCATAAAAAATACCGGTACCTCGTAACGCTTTCAGACGAATCAACTCGAAGTGAACGTTCGAAATTGAAATTTTGTTCTAGCTCTTCAGGGTAGAAATAAGTGTTTAATCTCTATGTAATATTGAATTATACCTCGATTTATGTAAAAATATGCCTACCTCATATCGCTTTTTATCGAATTAACTCGAAGGGAAAGTTAGCGTCGTTAGTAGCGGTGCGAAGAATTTCAAAGACCCAACGTCCCGGTCATGTCGGTTCTGCGGGGGCTATTTAAAACAAAATAAATATAAATCGTGACGCTCGACCGTATTACCTCGAAATATAACGATTTTACAAAAAAAATACCGGTACATCGTAACGCTTTCTAACGAATTAACTTGCAAAAACCGCTCGAAATTGAATGTGTTGCTTGCTCTGTAGGGACCAAATAAAAGTTTAATCCCTATGTAATATTGAACTATACATCGAGATATGTAAAAATATTCCTACCTCATAACGGTTGTTAACGAATTAACTCGCAAAAACCGTTCGAAATTGAAAGTTTTGATTGCTCTCCAGGGACCAAATAGACGTTTAACCCCTATGTAATATTGAATTATACATCGATTTGTGGAAAAATATACCTACCTCATAACGCTTTTTATCGAATTAAATCGAAGAGAACGGTAGCGTCGTCAGTAGCTGCACGAAGAAATTCAAAGTACCAACCTCCCGGTCATGTCGGTCCGGCGGCGGCTATTTAAAAGCACGAAAATAAAAAGAATTCATTACGTTCGAGCGTATTACGTCGAACTATAACGATTTCACAAGAAATACCGGTACCTCGTAACGCTTTCTGACGAATTGAGTGGAGGGGAACGTTCGAAATTGAAATTATGTTCTCGCTCTTCGGGGTAGAAATAAGTGTTTAATCTCTATGTAATATTGAATTATACATCGATTTGTGTAAAAATATGCCTACCTCATAACGCTTTATATCGAATTAACTCTAAGGGAACGTTAGCGTCGTTAGTAGCGGTGCGAAGAATTTCAAAGACCCAACGTCCCGGTCCTGTCGGTTCTTCGGGGGCTATTTAAAAAAAAGAAAATTAAAAGAAATCATTACGTTCGAGCGTATTACGTCGAACTATAACGATTTCACAAGAAATACCGCAACCTCGTAACGCTTGTTATCGAGTTAACTCGAAAAAACCGTTCGAAATTGAAAGTTTTGCTTGCCCTCCAGGGACCAAATAAACGTTTTTATCCCTATGTAATATTGAATTATACATCGATTAATGTAAAAATATGCATATCTCATAACGCTTTTTATCGAATTAACTCGAAGGGAACGTTAGCGTCGTTAGTAGCGGTGCGAAGAATTTCAAAGACCCAACGTCCCGGTCATGTCGGTTCTGAGGGGGCTATTTAAAAAAAAATAAATATAAATCGTGACGCTCGACCGTATTACCTCGAAATATAACGATTTTACAAAAAAAATACCGGTACATCGTAACGCTTTCTAACGAATTAACTTGCAAAAACCGCTCGAAATTGAAAGTTTTGCTTGCTCTCCATGGACGAAATAAAAGTTTAATCTCTATGTAGTATTGAAGTATACATCGATTTATGTAAAAATATGCCCACCTCATAACGCTTTTTATCGAATTAACTAGAAGGGAACGTTAGCGTCGTTAGTAGCGGTGCGAAGAAATTCATAGTCCCATTCTCCCGGTCATGTCGGTCCTGCTGTGGCTATTTGAAAAAATATAAATATAAATCGTTACGTCCGACCGTATTACGTCGAAATATTATGATTTCACAAAAAATACCGGTACATCGTAATCCTTTCTAACGAATTAACTCGCAAAAACCGTTCGAAATTGAAAGTTTTGCTTGCTCTCCATGGACGAAATAAAAGTTTAATCTCTATGTAGTATTGAAGTATACATCGATTTATGTAAAAATATGCCCACCTCATAACGCTTTTTATCGAATTAACTAGAAGGGAACGTTAGCGTCGTTAGTAGCGGTGCGAAGAAATTCATAGTCCCATTCTCCCGGTCATGTCGGTCCTGCTGTGGCTATTTGAAAAAATATAAATATAAATCGTTACGTCCGACCGTATTACGTCGAAATATTATGATTTCACAAAAAATACCGGTACATCGTAATCCTTTCTAACGAATTAACTCGCAAAAACCGTTCGAAATTGAAAGTTTTGCTAGCTCTCTAGGGGCGAAATAAACGTTTAATCCCTATGTAATATTGAATTATACATCGATATATGTAGAAGTATTCCTACCTCATTACGCTTTCTATCGAATTAACACGAAGGGAACGTTAGCGTCGTCAGTAGCGGTGCGAAGAAATGCAAAGTCCCAACCTCCCGGTCATGTCGGTCCTGCTTGGGCTATTTAAAAAAAATAAACATAAATCGTTACGACCGACCGTATTACGTCGAACTATAAAGATTTCACAAAAAAATACCGTGACCTCGTAACGCTTGTTCACGATTTAACTCGAAAAAACCGTTCGAAATTGAAAGTTTTGCTAGCTCTCCAGGGACGAAATACACGTTTAATCCCTATGCAATATTGAATTACACATCGGTATATGTAGAAATATTCCTACCTCATAACGGTTGTTAATGAATTATCTCGCAGGAAACCTTAGCGTCGCTCGTAGCGGTGCGAAGAAATACAAAATCCCAACATTCCGGATATATAGGTACGGCGGGGGCTATTTAAAAAAAAAACTAAAAATAAATCGTTATGATCGACCGTATTACGTCGAACTATAACGATTTCGCAAAAAAATACAGGTACATCGTAACGGTTTCTAACGAATTAACTCGCAAAAACCGTGCGAAATTGAAAGATTTGACACCTCTCTAGGGACGAAATAAACGTTTAATCCCTACGCAATTTTGAATTACACATCGATAGATTTAGAAATATTCCTACGTCGTAGCTCTTTTTAACGAATTAACTCGAAGGGAACGTTCGAAATTGAAATTTTTTTCTAGCTCTCCAGGGACGAAATAAACGTTTAATATCTATGTAATATTGAAGTGTACATCGATTTATGTAAAAATATGCCCACCCCATAAAGGTTGTTAACGAATTAACTCGCAGGGAACCTTAGCGTCGTTCGTAGCGGTGCGAAGAAATACAAAGTCCCAACGTCCCGATCATATAGGTACGGAGGGAGCTATTTAAAAAAAAAAAAAAAATATAAATCGTTACGATCGACCGAATTACGTCGAAATATAACGATTTCACAAAAAATACCGGTACATCGTAACGCTTTCTAACGAATTAACTCGCAAAAACCGTTCGAAATTTAAAGTTTTGCTAGCTCTCCAGGGACGAAATGAACGTTTAATCCCTATGTAATATTGAATTATACATCGATATACGTAAAAATATGCGCACCTCATAACGCTTTTTATCGAATTAAAACGAAGAGAAGGGTAGCGTCGTCAGTAGCTGCGCGAAGAAATTCATAGTCCCATTCTCCCGGTCATGTGGGTCCTGCTGTGGCTATTTGAAAAAATATAAATATAAATCGTTACGTCCGACCGTATTACGTCGAAATATTATGATTTCACAAAAAATACCGGTACATCGTAATCCTTTCTAACGAATTAACTCGCAAAAACCGTTCGAAATTGAAAGTTTTGCTTGCTCTCCAGGGACCAAACAAACGTTTAATCCCTATGTAATATTGAATTATACATCGATTTATGTAAAAATATGCCCACCTCATAACGCTATTCATCGAATTAAATCGAAGAGAACGGTAGCGCCGTAAGTAGCTGCGCAAAGAAATTCAAAGTCCCAATCTCCGGTCATGTCGGTCCGGCCGCGGCTATTAAAAAAAAAAATAAATATAAATCGTTACGCTCGACCGTATTACGTCGAAATATAACGATTTCGCAAAAAAATACCGGTACATCATAACGCTTTCAAACGAATTAACTCGCAAAAACCGTTCGAAATTGAAAGTTTTGCTTGCTCTCCAGGGACCAAATAAACGTTTAATCCCTATGCACTTTTGAATTACACATCGATATATTTAGAAATATTACTACGTCGTAACGCTTTCAGACGAATTAGCTCGCAAAAACCGTTCGAAATTGAAATTTTTTTCTAGCTCACCAGGGACGAGATAAACGTTTAATCCCTATGTAATATTGAATTATACATCGCTATATCTAGAAATATTCCTACCTCATAACGCTCTCTATCGAATTAACTCGAAGGGAACGTTAGCGTCGTTAGTAGCGGTGCGAAGAAATTCAAAGACACAACCTCCCGGTCATGTCGGTCCTGCGGTGGCTATTTAAAAAAAAGAAAATTAAAAGAAATCATTACGTTCGAGCGTATTACGTCGAACTATAACGATTTCACAAGAAATACCGCGACCTCGTAACGCTTGTTATCGAGTTAACTCGAAAAAACCGTTCGAAATTGAAAGTTTTGCTTGCCCTCCAGGGACCAAATAAACGTTTTTATCCCTATGTAATATTGAATTATACATCGATTAATGTAAAAATATGCATACCTCATAACGCTTTTTATCGAATTAACTCGAAGGGAACGTTAGCGTCGTTAGTAGCGTGCGAAGAATTTCAAAGACCCAACGTCCCGGTCATGTCGGTTCTGAGGGGGCTATTTAAAAAAAAATAAATATAAATCGTGACGCTCGACCGTATTACCTCGAAATATAACGATTTTACAAAAAAAATACCGGTACATCGTAACGCTTTCTAACGAATTAACTTGCAAAAACCGCTCGAAATTGAAAGTTTTGCTTGCTCTCCAGGGACCAAATAAACGTTTAATCCCTATGTAATATTAAATTATACATCGAGATATGAAAGAATATTCCTACCTCATAACGGTTGTCAACGAATTAACTCGCAGGGAACGTTAGCGTCGTTAGTAGCGGTGCGACGAAATTCAAAGACCCAATCTCCCGGTCATGTCGGTCCGGCCGCGGCTATTTAAAAAAAAAAAAATAAAAAAATGGTTACGTACGACCGTATTACGTCGAACTATAAAGATTTCACAAAAAATACCGCGACCGCGTAACGCTTGATAACGAATTAACTCGAAAAAACTGTTCGAAATTGAAAGTTTTGCTTGCTCTCCAGGGACCAAATAAACGTTTAATCCCTATGTAATATTGTATTATACATCGAGACATGTAAAAATATTCCTACCTCATAACGGTTGTTAACGAATTAACTCGCAGGGAACCTTAGCGTCGTTCGTAGCGGTGCGAAGAAATTCAAAGTACCAACCTCCCGGTATAGTCGGTCCGGCGGCGGCTATTTAAAATGAAGAAAATAAAAAGAAATCATTACGTTCGAGCGTATTACGCCGAACTATAACGATTTCACAAAAAATACCGGTACCTCGTAACGCTTTCAGACGAATCAACTCGAAGGGAACGTTCGAAATTGAAATTTTGTTCTAGCTCTTCAGGGTAGAAATAAGTGTTTAATCTCTATGTAGTATTGAATTATACCTCGATTTATGTAAAAATATGCCTACCTCATAACGCTTTTTATCGAATTAACTCGAAGGGAAAGTTAGCGTCGTTAGTAGCGGTGCGAAGAATTTCAAAGACCCAACGTCCCGGTCATGTCGGTTCTGCGGGGGCTATTTAAAAAAAAATAAATATAAATCGTGACGCTCGACCGTATTACCTCGAAATATAACGATTTTACAAAAAAAATACCGGTACATCGTAACGCTTTCTAACGAATTAACTTGCAAAAACCGCTCGAAATTGAAAGTTTTCCTAGCTCTCCAGGAACGAAATAAACGATTAATCCCTATGCAATGTTGAATTACACATCGATATATGTAGAAATATTCCTACGTCGTAACGCTTTCAGACGAATTAACTCGCAAAAATCGTTCGAAATTGAAGTTTTGATCTAGCTCTTCAGGGTAGAAATAAGTGTATAATCTCTATGTAATATTGAATTATACATCGATTTATGTAAAAATATGCCTACCTCATAACGCATTATATGGAATTAACTCGAAGGGTACGTTAGCGTCGTTAGTAGCGGTGCGAGGAAATTCAAAGTCCCAACCTCCCGGTCATGTCGGTTCTGAGGGGGCTATTTAAAAAAAAATAAATATAAATCGTGACGCTCGACCGTATTACTTCGAAATATAACGATTTTACAAAAAAATACCGGTACATCGTAACGCTTTCTAACGAATTAACTTGCAAAAACCGCTCGAAATTGAAAGTTTTGCTTGCTCTCCAGGGACCAAATAAACGTTTAATCCCTATGTAATATTAAATTATATATCGAGATATGAAAAAATATTCCTACCTCATAACGGTTGTTAACGAATTAACTCGCAGGGAACCTTAGCGTCGTTCGTAGCGGTGCGAAGAAATACAAAGACCCAACGTACTGGTCATATAGGTACGGCGGAAGCTATTAAAAATATATATATATATAAAAATAAATCGTTACGTCCGACCGTATTACGTCGAAATATAATGATTTCACAAAAAGTATCGCGACCTCGTAACGCTTTCCAACGAATTAACTCGCAAAAACCGTTCGAAATTGAAAGTTTTTATTGCTCTCCAGGGACCATATAGACGTTTAACCCCTATGTAATATTGAATTATACACCGATTTATGGAAAAATATACCTACCTCATAACGCTACTTATCGAGTTAACTCGAAGGGAACGATAACGTCGTTAGTAGTTGTGCGAAGAAATTCAAAGTCCCAACCTCCCGGTCATGCAGGTACTGCGGTGGCTATTTAAAAAAAAAAATAAATATAAATCGTTACGCTCGACCGTATTACGTCGAAATATAACGATTTCACAAAAAATACCGGTACCTCGTAACGCTTTCTGACGCATTGACTCGAAGGGAACGTTCGAAATTGAAATTTTGTTCCTGCTCTCCAGGGTAGAAATAAGTGTTTAATCCCTATGCAAAATTGAATTACACATCGATATATGTACAAATATTCCTACGTCGTAACGCTTTTTAACGAATTAACTCGAAGAGAACGTTCGAAATTGTAATTTTTTTCTAGCTCTCAAGGGACGAAATAAACGTTTAATCTCTGTGTAATATTGAAGTATACATCGATTTATGTATAAATATGCCTACCGCATAACGCTTTTTATCGAATTAACACGAAGGGAACGTTAGCGTCGTTAGTAGCGGTGCGAAGAAATTCAAATTCCCAACATCCCGGTCATGTCGGTCCTGCTGGGGCTATTTAAAAAGAAATAAATATAAATCGTTACGTTCGACCGTATTACGTCGAAATATAATGATTTCACAAAAAATACCGCGTCCTCGTAACGCTCGTTAACGAATTAACTCGCAAAGACCGTTCGAAATTGAAAGTTTTGCTAGCTCTCCAGGGACGAAATAAACATTTAATCCCCATGCAATATTGAATTACACATCGATATATGTAGAAATATTCCTACGTCGTAACGCTTTTTAACGAATTAACTCTAAGGGAACGTTCGAAATTGAAATTTTGTTCTAGCTCTCCAGGGTAGAAATAAGTGTTTAATCTCTATGTAATATTGAAGTATAAATTGATTTATGCAAAAATATGCCCACGTCATAACGCTTTTAATCGAATTAAATCGAAGAGAATGGTAGCGTCGTCAGTAGCTGCGCCAAGAAATGCAAAGTCCCAATCTCCCGGTCATTTCGGTCCGGCCGCGGCTATTTAAAAAAAACATAAAAAAAATAGTTACGTTCGACCGTATTACGTCGAAATATAACGATTTCACCAAAAAATGTTGGTACATCGTTACGCTTTCTAACGAATTAACTCGCAAAAACCGTTCGAAATTGAAAGTTTTGATTGCTCTCCAGGGACCAAATAGACGTTTAACCCCTATGTAATATTGAATTATACATCGATTTATGGAAAAATATACCTACCTCATAACGCTTTTTATCGAATTAAATCGAAGAGAACGGCAGCGTCGTCAGTAGCTGCACGAAGAAATTCAAAGTACCAACCTCCCGGTCATGTCGGTCCGGCGGCGGCTATTTAAAAACACGAAAATAAAAAGAATTCATTACGTTCGAGCGTATTACGTCGAACTATAACGATTTCACAAGAAATACCGGTACCTCGTAACGCTTTCTGACGAATTGAGTGGAGGGGAACGTTCGAAATTGAAATTATGTTCTCGCTCTTCGGGGTAGAAATAAGTGTTTAATCTCTATGTAATATTGAATTATACATCGATTTATGTAAAAATATGCCTACCTCATAACGCTTTATATGGAATTAACTCGAAGGGTACGTTAGCGTCGTTAGTAGCGATGCGAGGAAATTCAAAGTCCCAACCTCCCGGTCATGTCGGTTCTGAGGGGGCTATTTAAAAAAAAATAAATATAAATCGTGACGCTCGACCGTATTACTTCGAAATATAACGATTTTACAAAAAAATACCGGTACATCGTAACGCTTTCTAACGAATTAACTTGCAAAAACCGCTCGAAATTGAAAGTTTTGCTTGCTCTCTAGGGACCAAATAAACGTTTAATCCCTATGTAATATTAAATTATATATCGAGATATGAAAAAATATTCCTACCTCATAACGGTTGTCAACGAATTAACTCGCAGGGAACGTTAGCGTCGTCAGTAGCGGTGCGACGAAATTCAAAGACCCAATCTCCCGGTCATGTCGGTCCGGCCGCGGCAATTTAAAAAAAAACATAAAAAAAATGGTTACGTACGACCGTATTACGTCGAACTATAAAGATTTCACAAAAAACACCGCGACCGCGTAACGCTTGATAACGAATTAACTCGAAAAAACTGTTCGAAATTGAAAGTTTTGCTTGCTCTCCAGGGACCAAATAAACGTTTAATCCCTATGTAATATTGTATTATACATCGAGACATGTAAAAATATTCCTACCTCATAACGGTTGTTAACGAACTAACTCGCAGGGAAGCTTACCGTCGTTCGTAGCGGTGCGAAGAAATTCAAAGTACCAACCTCCCGGTATAGTCGGTCCGGCGGCGGCTATTTAAAATAAAGAAAATAAAAAGAAATCATTACGTTCGAGCGTATTACGCCGAACTATAACGATTTCACAAAAAATACCGGTATCTCGTAACGCTTTCAGACGAATCAACTCGAAGGGAACGTTCGAAATTGAAATTTTGTTCTAGCTCTTCAGGGTAGAAATAAGTGTTTAATCTGTATGTAATATTGAATTATACCTCGATTTATGTAAAAATATGCCTACCTCATAACGCTTTATATCGAATTAACTCGAAGGGAACGTTAGCGTCGTTAGTAGCGGTGCGAGGAAATTCAAAGTCCCAACCTCCCGGTCATGCCGGTCTTGCGGGGGCTATTTAAAAAAAAATAAATATAAATCGCTACGTCCGACCGTATCACTTCGAAATATAATGATTTCACGAAAAATACCGGTACATCGTAACGCTTTCCAACGAATTAACTCGCAAAAACCGTTCGAAATTGAAAGTGTTGCTTGCTCTGTAGGGACCAAATAAAAGTTTAATCCCTATGTAATATTGAATTATACATCGAGATATGTAAAAATATTCCTACCTCATAACGGTTGCTAACGAATTAACTCGCAGGGAACCTTAGCGTCGTTCGTAGCGGTGCGAAGAAATATAAAGACCCAACGTACTGGATATAGGTACGGCGGAAGCTATTAAAAAAATATATATATATAAAAATAAATCGTTACGTCCGACCGTATTACGTCGAAATATAACGATTTCACAAAAAATACCGGTACCTCGTAACGCTTTCTGACTAATTGACTCGAGGGGAACGTTCGAAATTGAAATTTTGTTCTAGCCGTGCAGGGTAGAAATAAGTGATTAATCCCAATGTAATATTGAATTATACATCGAGATATGTAAAAATATTCCTACCTCATAACGGTTGTTAACGAATTAACTCGCAGGAAACCTTAGCGTCGTTCGTAGCGGTGCGAAGAAATTCAAAGTCCCAACGTCCCGGTCATGTCGAGCCTGCTGGGGCTATTTAAAAAAAAATAAACATAAATCGTTACGTTCGACCGTATTACCTCAAAATATAATGATTTCGCAAAAAATACCGGTATATCGTAACGCTTTCAAACGAATTAACTCGCAAAAACCGTTCGAAATTGAAAGTTTTGCTAGCACTCCAGGGACGAAATAAACGTTTAATCCCTATGTGATATTGAATTATACATCGAGATATGAAGAAATATTCCTACCTCATAACCGTTGATAACGAATTAACCCGCAGGGAACCTTAGCGTCCTTCGTAGCGGTGCGAAGAAATACAAAGTACCAACCTCCCGGTCATGTCGGTCCGGCGGCGGCTTTTTAAAGAAAAGAAAATAAAAAGAAATCATTACGTTCGAGAGTATTACGCCGAACTATTACGATTTCACAAAAAATACCGATACCTCGTAACGCTTTCAGACGAACCAACTCGAAGGGAACGTTCGAAATTGAAATTTTGTTCTAGCTCTTCAGGGTAGAAATAAGTGTTTAATCTCTATGTAATATTGAGGTATACATCGATTTATGTAAAAATATGCCCACCTCTTAACGCTTTTTATCGAATTAACTCGAAGGGAACGTTCGAATTTGAAATTTTGTTCCTGCTCTCCAGGGTAGAAATAAGTGTTTAATCCCTATGCAAAATTGAATTACACATCGATATATGTAGAAATATTCCTACGTCGTAACGCTTTTTAACGGATTAACTCGAAGAGAACGTTCGAAATTGTAATTTTTTTCTATCTCTCCAGGGACGAAATAAACGTTTAATCTCTGTGTAATATTGAAGTATACATCGATATATGTAGAAATATTCCTACGTCGTAACGCTTTTTAACGGATTAACTCGAAGAGAACGTTCGAAATTGAAATATTTTTCTGGCTATCCAGGGACGAAATAAACGTTTAATCTCTATGTAATATTGAAGTATACATCGATTTATGAAAAAATATGCCCACCTCATAACGCTTTTTATCGAAATAAATCGAAGAGAACGGTACCGTCGTCAGTAGCTGCGCGAAGAAATTCAAAGTCCCAATCACCCGGTCATGTCGGTCCGGCCGCGGCTATTTAGGAAAAAACACAAAAAAATCGTTACGGTCGACCGTATTACGTCGAACTATAAAGATCCCACAAAAAATTCCGCGACCTCGTAACGCTTGTTATCGAATTAACTCGAAAAAATCGTTCGAAATTGAAAGTTTTGCTAGCTCTCCAGCGACCAAATAAACGTTTAATCCCTATGTAATATTGAATTATACATCGAGATATGTAAAAATATTCCTACCTCATAACGGTTGTTAACGAATTAACACGAAGGGAACGTTAGCGTCGTCAGTAGCGGTGCGAAGAAATGCAAAGTCCCAACCTCCCGGTCATATCGGTCCTGCTTGGGCTATTTAAAGAAAATAAACATAAATCGTTACGCTCGACCGTATTACGTCGAAATATAACGATTTCACAAAAAATACCGGTACCTCGTAACGCTTTCTGACTAATTGACTCGAGGGGAACGTTCGAAATTGAAATTTTTTTCTAGCCGTGCAGGGTAGAAATAAGTGATTAATCCCAATGTAATATTGAATTATACATCGAGATATGTAAAAATATTCCTACCTCATAACGGTTGTTAACGAATTAACTCGCAGGAAACCTTAGCGTCGTTCGTAGCGGTGCGAAGAAATTCAAAGTCCCAACGTCCCGGTCATGTCGAGCCTGCTGGGGCTATTTAAAAAAAAATAAACATAAATCGTTACGTTCGACCGTATTACGTCTAAATATAACGATTTCACCAAAAATACCGGTACCTCGTAACGCTTTCTAACGAATTAACTTGCAAAAACCGTTCGAAATTGAAAGTTTTGCTAGCTCTCCAGGGACGGAATAAACGATTAATCCCTATGCAATATTGAATTACACATCGATATATGTAGAAATAGTACTACGTCGTAGCGTTTTCAGACGAATTAACTCGAAAAAACACTTCGAAATTGAAAGTTTCGCTAGCTCTCCAGGGACGAAATAAACGTTAAATCCCTATGTAATATTGAATTATACATCGATATATGTAGAAATATTCCTACCTCATGACGCTTTCTATCGAATTAACTCGAAGGGAACGTTAGCGTCGTCAGTAGCGGTGCGAAGAAATTCAAAGTCCCAACCTCCCGGTCATGTCGGTCCTGCTGGGGCTATTTAAAAAAAAATGAATATAAATCGTTACGTTCGACCGTATTACCTCAAAATATAATGATTTCACAAAAAATACCGGTATATCGTAACGCTTTCAAACGAATTAACTCGCAAAAACCGTTCGAAATTGAAAGTTTTGCTAGCTCTCCAGGGACGAAATAAACGTTTAATCCCTATGTAATATTGAATTATACATCGATATATGTAGAAATATTCCTACCTCATAACGCTTTCTATCGAATTAACACGAAGGGAACGTTAGCGTCGTCAGTAGCGGTGCGAAGAAATGCAAAGTCCCAACCTCCCGGTCATGTCGGTCCTGCTGGGTCTATATAAAAAAAAAATGAATGTAAATCGTTACGTTCGACCGTATTACCTCAAAATATAATGATTTCACAAAAAATACCGGTATATCGTAACGCTTTCAAACGAATTAACTCGCAAAAACCGTTCGAAATTGAAAGTTTTGCTAGCTCTCCAGGGACGAAATAAACGTTAAATCCCTATGTAATATTGAATTATACATCGATATATGTAGAAATATTCCTACCTCATAACGCTTTCTATCGAATTAACACGAAGGGAACGTTAGCGTCGTCAGTAGCGGTGCGAAGAAATGCAAAGTCCCAACCTCCCGGTCATATCGGTCCTGCTTGGGCTATTTAAAGAAAATAAACATAAATCGTTACGGTCGACCGTATTACGTCGAAATATAACGATTTCACAAAAAATACCGGTACCTCGTAACGCTTTCTGACTAATTGACTCGAGGGGAACGTTCGAAATTGAAATTTTTTTCTAGCCGTGCAGGGTAGAAATAAGTGATTAATCCCAATGTAATATTGAATTATACATCGAGATATGTAAAAATATTCCTACCTCATAACGGTTGTTAACGAATTAACTCGCAGGAAACCTTAGCGTCGTTCGTAGCGGTGCGAAGAAATTCAAAGTCCCAACGTCCCGGTCATGTCGAGCCTGCTGGGGCTATTTAAAAAAAAATGAATGTAAATCGTTACGTTCGACCGTATTACCTCAAAATATAATGATTTCACAAAAAATACCGGTATATCGTAACGCTTTCAAGCGAATTAACTCGCAAAAACTGTTCGAAATTGAAAGTTTTGCTAGCTCTCCAGGGACGAAATAAACGTTTAATCCCTATGTAATATTGAATTATACATCGAGATATGAAGAAATATTCCTACCTCATAACCGTTGTTAACGAATTAACCCGCAGGGAACCTTAGCGTCCTTCGTAGCGGTGCGAAGAAATACAAAGTACCAACCTCCCGGTCATGTCGGTCCGGCGGCGGCTTTTTAAAGAAAAGGAAATAAAAAGAAATCATTACGTTCGAGAGTATTACGCCGAACTATTACGATTTCACAAAAAATACCGATACCTCGTAACGCTTTCAGACGAGTCAACTCGAAGGGAACGTTCGAAATTGAAATTTTGTTCTAGCTCTTCAGGGTAGAAATAAGTGTTTAATCTCTATGTAATATTGAGGTATACATCGATTTATGTAAAAATATGCCCACCTCATAACGCTTTTTATCGAATTAACTCGAAGGGAACGTTCGAAATTGAAATATTTTTCTAGCTATCCAGGGATGAAATTAACGTTTAATCTCTATGTAATATTGAAGTAAACATCGATTTATGTAAAAATATGCACACCTCATAACGCTTTTTATCGAATTAACTCGAAGGGAACGTTAGCGTCGTTAGTAGCAGTGCGAAGAAATTCAAAGAACCGACCTCCGGGTCATGTCGGTCCTGCGGGGGCTATTTAGAAAAAAAATAAAAATAAATCGTTACGATCCACCGTATTACGTCGAAATGTAACGATTTCAGAAAAAATACCGGTACCCCATAACGCTTTCTAACGAATTAACTCGCAAAAACCGTTCGAAATTGAAAGTTTTGCTAGCTCTCCAGGGACGAAATAAAGGTTTAATCTCTATGTAATATTGAATTATACATCGATTTATGTAGAAATATTCCTACGTCGTAACGCTTTTTAACGAATTAACTCGCAGGGAACCTTAGCGTCGTTCGTAGCGGTGCGAAGAAATACAAAGTCCCAACGTCCCGGTCATATAGGTACGGCGGGGGCTATTTAAAAAAAAAAATAAAAATTTATCGTTACGGTCGACCGTATTACGTCGAAATATTTCGATTTCACAAAAAATACCTGTACCTCGTAACGCTTTCAGACGAATTAACTCGAAGGGAACTTTCGAAATTGAAATTTTGTTCTAGCTCTTCAGGGTAGAAATAACTGTTTAATCTCTATGTAATATTGAGGTATACATCGATTTATGTAAAAATATGCCCACCTCATAACGCTTTGTGTCGAATTAAATCGAAGAGAACGGTAGCATCGTCAGTAGCTGCGCGAAGAAATTCAAAGTCCCAATCTCCCGGTCATGTCGGTCCTGCTGGGGCTATTTAAAAAAAAAATAAATATAAATCGTGACGCTCGACCGTATTACGTCGAAATATAACGATTTCACAAAAAAATACCGGTACATCGTAACGCTTTCTATCTAATTAATCCCAATGCAATATTGAATTACACATTGATATATGTAGACATATTCCTACCTCATTACGCTTTATATCGAATTAACTCGAAGGGAACGTTAGCGTCGTTAGTAGCGGTGCGAAGAAATGCAAAGTCCCAACCTCCCGGACATGTCGGTCCTGCTGGGGCTATTTAAAAAAAAATAAACATAAATCGCTACGTTCGACAGTATTACGTCGAAATATAATGATTTCACAAAAAATACCGGTACATCGTAACGCTTTCTAACGAATTAACTCGCAAAAACCGTTCGAAATTGAAAGTTTTGCTAGCTCTCCAGGGACGAAATAAACGTTTAATCCCTATGCAATATTGAATTACACTACGATATATGTAGAAATATTCCTACGTCGTAACGCTTTTTAACGAATTAACTCGGAGGGAACCTTGGCGTCGTTCGTAGCGGTGCGAAGAAATACAAAGTCCCAACGTCCCGGTCATATAGGTACGGCGGGGGCTATTAAAAAAAAAATAAACATAAATCGTTACGCTCGACCGTATTACGTCGAAATATTTCGATTTCACAAAAAATACCGGTACCTCGTAACGCTTTCAGACGAATTAACTCGAAGGGAACTTTCGAAATTGAAATTTTGTTCTAGCTCTTCAGGGTAGAAATAACTGTTTAATCTCTATGTAATATTGAGGTATACATCGATTTATGTAAAAATATGCCCACCTCATAACGCTTTTTGTCGAATTAAATCGAAGAGAACGGTAGCATCGTCAGTAGCTGCGCGAAGAAATTCAAAGTCCCAATCTCCCGGTCATGTCGGTCCTGCTGGGGCTATTAAAAAAAAAAATATATATAAATCGTGACGCTCGACCGTATTACGTCGAAATATAACGATTTCACAAAAAAATACCGGTACATCGTAACGCTTTCTATCTAATTAATCCCAATGCAATATTGAAATACACATTGATATATGTAGACATATTCCTACCTCATTACGCTTTATATCGAATTAACTCGAAGGGAACGTTAGCGTCGTTAGTAGCGGTGCGAAGAAATGCAAAGTCCCAACCTCCCGGACATGTCGGTCCTGCTGGGGCTATTTAAAAAAAAATAAACATAAATCGCTACGTTCGACAGTATTACGTCGAAATATAATGATTTCACAAAAAATACCGGTACATCGTAACGCTTTCTAACGAATTAACTCGCAAAAACCGTTCGAAATTGAAAGTTTTGCTAGCTCTCCAGGGACGAAATAAACGTTTAATCCCTATGCAATATTGAATTACACTACGATATATGTAGAAATATTCCTACGTCGTAACGCTTTTTAACGAATTAACTCGGAGGGAACCTTGGCGTCGTTCGTAGCGGTGCGAAGAAATACAAAGTCCCAACGTCCCGGTCATATAGGTACGGCGGGGGCTATTAAAAAAAAAATAAACATAAATCGTTACGCTCGACCGTATTACGTCGAAATATAACGATTTCACAAAAAATACCTGTACATCGTAACGCTTTCTAACGAATTAACTCGCAAAAACCGTTCGAAATTGAAAGTTTTTTTACCTCTCCAGGGACTAAACAAACGTTTAATCCCTATGCAATTTTGAATTACACATCGATATATGTAGAAATATTCCTACGTCGTAACGCTTTTTAACGAATTAACTCGCAGGGAACATTAGCGTTGTTCGTAGCGCTGCGAAGAAATACAAAGTCCCAACGTCCCGGACATATAGGTACGGCGGGGGCCATTTAAAAAAAAAAAATAAAAATTTATCGTTACGGTCGACCGTATTACGTCGAAATATTTCGATTTCACAAAAAATACCGGTGCCTCGTAACGCTTTCTGACGAATTGACTCGAAGGGAACGTTCGAAATTGAAATGTTTTTCTAGCTCTCCAGGGTAGAAATGTGTGTTTAATCTCTATGTAATATTGAGGTATACATCGATTTATGTAAAAATATGCTCATCTCATAACGCTTTTTATCGAATTAACTCGAAGGGAACGTTAGCGTCGTTAGTAGCTGCGTGAAGAAATACAAAGTCCTAACGTCCCGGTCATATAGGTACGGCGGGGGCTATTTAAAAAAGAAATAAATATAAATCGTGACGCTCGACCGTATTACGTCGAAATATAACGATTTCACAAAAAAATACCGGTACATCGTAACGCTTTCAGACGAATTAACTCGAAGGGAACTTTCGAAATTGAAATTTTGTGCTAGCTCTTCAGGGTAGAAATAACTGTTTAATCTCTATGTAATATTGAGGTATACATCGATTTATGTAAAAATATGCCCACCTCATAACGCTTTTTATCGAATTAAATCGAAGAGAACGGTAGCATCGTCAGTAGCTGCGCGAAGAAATTCAAAGTCCCAATCTCCCGGTCATGTCGGTCCTGCTGGGGCTATTTAAAAAAAAAAATAAATATAAATCGTGACGCTCGACCGTATTACGTCGAAATATAACGATTTCACAAAAAAAATACCGGTACATCGTAACGCTTTCAGACGAATTAACTCGAAGGGAACGTTCGAAATTGAAATTTTGTTCTATCTCTTCAGGGTAGAAATAAGTGTTTAATCTCTATGTAATATTGAATTATACATCGATTTATGTATAAATATGCCTACCTCATTACGCTTTATATCGAATTAACTCGAAGGGAACGTTAGCGTCGTTAGTAGCGTTGCGAAGAAATGCAAAGTCCCAACCTCCCGGTCATGTCGGTCCTGCTGGGGCTATTTAAAAAAAAATAAACATAAATCGCTACGTTCGACAGTATTACGTCGAAATATAATGATTTCACAAAAAATACCGGTACATCGTAACGCTTTCTAACGAATTAACTCGGAAAAACCGTTCGAAATTGAAAGTTTTGCTAGCTCTCCAGGGACGAAATAAACGTTTAATCCCTATGCAATATTGAATTACACTACGATATATGTAGAAATATTCCTACGTCGTAACGCTTTTTAACGAATTAACTCGCAGGGAACATTAGCGTCATTAGTAGCGGTGCGAAGAAATTCAAAGACCCAACCTCCCGGTCATGTCGGTCCTGCGGGGGCTATTTAAAAAAAATAAATATAAATCGTGACGCTCGACCGTATTACGTCGAAATATAACGATTTCACAAAAAAATACCGGTACATCGTAAAGCTGTCTAACGAATTAACTCGCAAAAACCGTTCGAAATTGAAAGTTTTGCTAGCTATCCAGGGACGAAATAAACGTTTAATCCCTATGCAATATTGATTTACACATCGATTTATGTAGACATATTCCTACGTCGTAACGCTTTTTAACGAATTAACTCGAAGGGAACGTTCGAAATTGAAATTTTTTTCTAGCTCTCCAGGGACGAAATACTCGTTTAATCCCTATGCAATATTGAATTACACATCGACATAGGTAGAAATATTCCTACCTCATAACGGTTGTTAACTAATTAACTCGCAGGGAACCTTAGCGTCGTTCGTAGCGGTCCGAAGAAATTCAAAGACCCAACCTCCCGGTCATGTCGGCCCTGCGGGGGCAATTTAAAAAAAAGAAAATGAAAAGAAATCACTACGTTCGAGCGTATTACGTCGAACTATACCGATTTCACAAAAAATACCGGTACCTCGTATCGCTATCTGACGAATTCATTCGAAGGGAACGTTCGAAATTGAAATTATGTTCTAGCTCTTCGGGGTAGAAATAAGTGTTTAATCTCTATGTAATATTGAATTATACATCGATTTATGTAAAAATGTGCCTACCTCTTAAGGCTTTTTATCGAATTAACTCGCAGGGAACATTAGCGTCATTAGTAGCGGTGCGAAGAAATTCAAAGACCCAACCTCCCGGTCATGTCGGTCCTGCGGGGGCTATTTAAAAAAAATAAATATAAATCGTGACGCTCGACCGTATTACGTCGAAATATAACGATTTCACAAAAAAATACCGGTACATCGT
Source organism: Bombus hortorum (assembly GCA_905332935.1). Lineage (NCBI taxonomy): Eukaryota > Metazoa > Arthropoda > Insecta > Hymenoptera > Apidae > Bombus > Bombus hortorum. The sequence goes on from CAJOSO010000001.1 coordinate 7,573,863, forward strand.
AAAGCTGTCTAACGAATTAACTCGCAAAAACCGTTCGAAATTGAAAGTTTTGCTAGCTATCCAGGGACGAAATAAACGTTTAATCCCTATGCAATATTGATTTACACATCGATTTATGTAGACATATTCCTACGTCGTAACGCTTTTTAACGAATTAACTCGAAGGGAACGTTCGAAATTGAAATTTTTTTCTAGCTCTCCAGGGACGAAATACTCGTTTAATCCCTATGCAATATTGAATTACACATCGACATAGGTAGAAATATTCCTACCTCATAACGGTTGTTAACTAATTAACTCGCAGGGAACCTTAGCGTCGTTCGTAGCGGTCCGAAGAAATTCAAAGACCCAACCTCCCGGTCATGTCGGCCCTGCGGGGGCAATTTAAAAAAAAGAAAATGAAAAGAAATCACTACGTTCGAGCGTATTACGTCGAACTATACCGATTTCACAAAAAATACCGGTACCTCGTATCGCTATCTGACGAATTCATTCGAAGGGAACGTTCGAAATTGAAATTATGTTCTAGCTCTTCGGGGTAGAAATAAGTGTTTAATCTCTATGTAATGTTGAATTATACATCGATTTATGTAAAAATGTGCCTACCTCTTAAGGCTTTTTATCGAATTAACTCGAAGGGAACGTTAGCGTCGTTAGTAGCGGTGCGAAGAAATGCAAAGTCCCAACCTCCCGGTTATGTCGGTCCTGCTGGGGCTATTTAAAAAAAAATAAACATAAATCGTTACGCTCGACCGTATTGCGCGGAAATATAACGATTTCACAAAAAAATACCGGTACATCGTAACGCTTTCTAACGAATTAACTCGCAAATACCGTTCGAAATTGAAAGTTTTGCTAGCTCTCCGGGGACGAAATAAACGTTTAATCCCTATGCAATATTGAATTACACATCGATATATGTAGAAATATTCCTACCTCATAACGGTTGTTAACGAATTAACTCGCAGGGAACCTTAGCGTCGTTCGTAGCGGTGCGAAGAAATACAAAGTCCCGACGTCCCGGTCATATAGGTACGGCGGGGGCTATTTAAAAAAGAGAATAAAAATAAATCGTTACGATCGACCGTATTACGTCGAAATATAACGATTTCACAAAAAATACCGGTACACCGTAACGCTTGATAACGAATTAACTCGAAAAAACTGTTCGAAATTGAAAGTTTTGCTTGCTCTCCAGGGACCAAATAAACGTTTAATCCCTATATAATACTGAATTATACATCGCGATATGTAAAAATAATCCTACCTCATAACGGTTGTTAACGAATTACCTCGAAGGGAACGTTAGCGTCGTTAGTAGCGGTGCGAAGAAATTCAAAGACCCAACCTCCCGGTCATCTCGGTCCTGCGGGGGCTATTTAAAAAACAGAAAATAAAAAGAAATCATTACGTTCGAGCGTATTACGTCGAACTATAACGATTTCACAAGAAATATCGCAACCTCGTAACGCTTGTTAACGAATTAACTCGAAAAAACCGTTCGAAATTGAAAGTTTTGCTTGCCCTCCAGGGACCAAATAAACGTTTTTATCCCTCTGTAATATTGAATTATACATCGAGATATGTAAAAATATTCCTACCTCATAAGCCTTTTTATCGAATTAACTCGCAGGGAACCTCAGCGTCGTTCGTAGCGGTGCGAAGAAATACAAAGTCCCAAAGTCCCGGTCATATAGGTACGTCGGGGGCTATTTAAAGAAAAAAAATAAAAATAAATCATTGCGATCGACCGTATTATGTCGAAATATAACGATTTCACAAAAAATACCGGTAAATCGTTACGCCTTCTAACGAAGTGACTCGCAATAACCGTTCGAAATTGAAAGTTTTGCTACCTATCCAGGGACGAAATAAACGTTTAATCCCTATGTAATATTAAATTATTCATCGAGATATGTAAGAATATTCCTACGTCATAACGGTTGTTAACGAATTAACTCGCAGGGAACATTAGCGTCGTTCGTAGCGGTGGGAAGAAATACAAATTCCCAACGTCCCGGTCATATAGGTACGGCGGGGGCTATTTAAAAAAAAAATAAAAATAAATCGTTACGTTCGACCGTATTACGTCGAAATATAATGATTTCACATAAAATACCGGTACATCGTAACGCTTTCAGACGAATTAACTCGCAAAAACCGTTCGAAATTGAAAGTTTTGCTAGCTCTCCAGGGACGAAATAAACGTTTAATCCCACTGCAATATTGAATTACACATTGATATATGTAGACATATTCCTACGTCGTAACGCTTTTTAACGAATTAACTCGAAGGGAACGTTCGAAATTGAAATTTTTTTCTAGCTCTCCAGGGACGAAATATACGTTCAATATCGATGTAATCTTGAACTATACATCGATTTATGTAAAAATAGGCCTACCTCATAACGCTCTTTATCGAATTAACTCGAAGGGAGCGTTAGAGTCGTTAGTAGCTGCGCGAGGAAATTCAAAGCCCCAACCTCCCGGTCATATCGATCCGGCGGCGGCTATTTAAAAAAGAAATATAAAGAAATCGTTACGATCGACCGTATTACGTAGAACTATAAAGATGCACAAAAAATACCGCGACATCGTAACGCTTTTTAAAGAATTGACTCGAAAAAGCCGTTCGAAATTGAAAGTTTTGCTTGCTCTCCAGGGACCAAATAAACGGTTAATCCCTATGTAATATTGAATTATACATCGAGATATGTAAAAATATTCCTACCTCATAACGGTTGTTTACGAATTAACTCGCAGGGAACCTTAGCGTCGTTCGTAGCGGTGGGAAGAAATACAAAGTCCCAACGTCCCGGTCATGTCGGTCCTGCGGGGCCTATTTAAAAAAAAAATAAATATAAATAGTTACGCTCGACCGTATTACGTCGAAATATAACGATTTCACAAAAAAATACCGGTACATCGTAACGCTTTCTAATGAATTAACTCGCAAAAACCGTTCGAAATTGAAATTTTTTTCTAGCTGTCCAGGGACGAAACAAAAGTTTAATCTCTATGTAATATTGAATTATACATCGAGACATGTAAAAATATTCCTACCTCATAAAGGTTGTTAACGAATTAACTTGCAGGAAACCTTAGCGTCGTTCATAGCGGCGCGAAGAAATACAATGTCCCAACGTCCCGGTCATATCGGTATGGCGGGGGCTATTTAAAAAAAAGAAATCAAAATAAGTCGTTACGATAGACCGTATTACGTCGAAATATAACGAATTCACAAAAAATACCGGTACCTCGTAACGCATTCTGACGAATTGACTCCAAGGGAACGTTCGAAATTGAAATTTTGTTCTAGCTATCCAGGGTAGAAATAAGTGTTTAATCTCTATGTAATATTGAATTATACATCGAGCTATGTAAAAATATTCCTACCTCATAACGGTTGTTAACGAATTAACTCGCTGGGAACCTTAGCGTCGTTCGAGCGGTGGGAAGAAATTCAAAGACCCAACCTCCCGGTCATGTCGGTCCTGCGGGGGCTATTTAAAAAAAAAATAAATATAAATAGTTACGCTCGACCGTATTACGTCGAAATATAACGATTTCACAAAAAAATACCGGTACATCGTAACGCTTTCTAATGAATTAACTCGCAAAAACCGTTCGAAATTGAAATTTTTTTCTAGCTCTCCAGGGACGAAACAAAAGTTTAATCTCTATGTAATATTGAATTATACATCGAGACATGTAAAAATATTCCTACCTCATAAAGGTTGTTAACGAATTAACTTGCAGGAAACCTTAGCGTCGTTCATAGCGGCGCGAAGAAATACAATGTCCCAACGTCCCGGTCATATCGGTATGGCGGGGGCTATTTAAAAAAAAGAATTCAAAATAAGTCGTTACGATAGACCGTATTACGTCGAAATATAACGAATTCACAAAAAATACCGGTACCTCGTAACGCATTCTGACGAATTGACTCCAAGGGAACGTTCGAAATTGAAATTTTGTTCTAGCTATCCAGGGTAGAAATAAGTGTTTAATCTCTATGTAATATTGAATTATACATCGAGCTATGTAAAAATATTCCTACCTCATAACGGTTGTTAACGAATTAACTCGCAGGGAACCTTAGCGTCGTTCGAGCGGTGGGAAGAAATACAAAGTCCCAACGTCCCGGTCATGTCGGTCCTGCGGGGGCTATTTAAAAAAAAAATAACAAAGAATCGTTACGATCCACCGTATTACGTCGAACTATAAAGATTTCACAACAAAATACCGCGAACTCGAAATGCTTTTTAACGATTTAACTCGAAAAAACCGTTCGAAATTGAAAGTCTTGGTAGCTCTCCAGGGACGAAATACACGTTTAATCCCTATGTAATATTGAATTACACATCGATACATGTAGAAATATTCCTACGTCGTAACGCTTTCAGACGAATTAACTCGCAAAAACCGTTCGAAATTGACATTTTGTTCTAGCTCTTCAGGGTAGAAATAAGTGTCTAATCTCTATGTAATATTGAAGTATAAATTGATTTATGCAAAAATATGCCCACCTCACAACTCTTTTTATCGAATTAAATCGAAGGGAACGTTAGCGTCGTTAGTAGCGGTGCGAAGAAATTCAAAGTCCCAACCTCCCGGTCATGTCGGTCCTGCGGGGGCTATTTAAAAAAAAATTGATACAAATCGAGACCCTCGACCGTATTACGTCGAAATATAACGACTCCACGAAAAAAATACCGGTACATCGTAACGCTTTCTAACGAATTTACTCGCAAAAACCGTTCGAAATTGAAAGTTTTGCTACCTCTCCAGGGACGAAATAAAACTCTAATCCGTATGCAATATTGAATTACACATCGATATATGTAGAAATATTCCTACATCGTATCGCTTTTTAACGAATTAATTCGAAGGGAACGTTCGAAATTGTAATTTTTTTCTAGCTCTCCAGGGACGAAATAAATGTTTAATCTCTATGTAATATTGAATTATACATCGAGATATGTAAAAATATTCCTACTTCATAAGGCTTTTTATCGAATTAACTCGCAGGGAACCTTAGCGTCGTTCGTAGCGGTGCGAAGAAATACAAAGTCCAAACGTCCCGGTCATATCGGTACGGCGGGGGCTATTCAAAAAAAAAAAAAAAAAAAATAAAAATAAATCGGTGTGATCGACCGTATTACGTCGTAATATAACGATTTCACAAAAAATACCGGTACCTCGTAACGTTTTCTGACGAATTGACTCGAAGGGAACTCTCGAAATTGAAATTTTGTTCTAGCTCTCCAGGGTGAAAATAAATGTTCAATCTCTATGTAATATTGAGTTACACATCGATATATGTAGAAATATTCCTACGTCGTAACGCTCTTTAACGAATTAACTCGAAGGGAACGTTCGAAATTGAAATATTTTTCTAGCTATCCAGGGACGAAATAAACGTTTAATCTCTATGTAATATTGAAGTATACATCGATTTATGTAAAAATATGCCCACCTCATAACGCTTTTTATCGAATTTAATCGAAGGGAACGTTAACGTCGTTAGTAGCCTTGCGAAGAAATTCAAAGTCCAAATCTCCCGGTCATTTCGGTCTGGCCGCGGCTATTTAAAACAAACATAAAAAAATCGTTACGTTCGATCGTATTTCGTCGAACTATAAAGATTTCACAAAAAATACCGCGACCTCCTAACGCTTTTTAAAGAATTAACTCGAAAAAAAGTACGAAATTGAAAGTTTTGCTTACTCTCCAGGGACCAAATAAATGTTTAATCCCTATGTAATATTGAATTATACATCGAGATATGTAAAAATATTCCTACCTCATAACGCTTTTTATCGAATTAAGTCGAAGGGAACGTTCGAAATTGAAATTTTGTTCTAGCTCTCCAGGGTAGAGGTAAGTGTTTAATCTCTATGTAATATTGAAGTATACATCGATGTATGTAAAAATATTCCTACCTGCTAACGCTTTTTATCGAATTAACTCGAAGGGAACGTCAGCGTCGTTAGTAACTGCGTGAAGAAATTCAAAGTCCCAATCTCCCCGTCATATCGATCCGGCTGCGGCTATTTAAAAAAGAAATATAAAGAAGTCGTTACGATCGACCGTATTACGTAGAAGTATAAAGATGCACAAAAAATACCGCGACATCGTAACGCTTTTTAAAGAATTAACTCGAAGGGAACGTTCGAAATTGAAATTTTCTTCTAGCTCTCCAGGGACGAAATAAACGTTTAATCCCTATGTAATATTGAATTATACATCGAGATATGTAAAAATATTCCTACCTCATAACGGTTGTTAACGAATTAACTCGTAGGAAACCTTAGCGTCGTTCGTAGCGGTGCGAAGAAATACAAAGTCCCAACGTCCCGGTCATATCGGTACGGCGGGGCTATTTAAAAAAAAAAAATAAAAATAAATCGTTACGATCGACCGTATTACGTCGAAATATAACGATTTCACAAAAAAAGACCGGTACATCGTAACGCTTTCAAACGAATTAACTCGCAAAAACCGTTCGAAATTGAAAGTTTTCCTAGCTCTCCAGGGACGAAATAAACGTTTAATCCCTATGTAGTATTGAATTATACATCGAGATATGTAGAAATATTCCTACCTCATAACGCTTTCTATCGAATTAACACGAAGGGAACGTTAGCGTCGTTAGTAGCGGTGCGAAGAAATTCAAAGAACCGACCTCCGGGTCATGTCGGTACTGCGGGGGCCATTTAAAAAAAAATAAATATAAATCGTGACGCTCGACCGTATTACGTCGAAATGTAACGATTTCACAAAAAAATACCGGTACATCGAAAAGCTTTCTAACGTATTAAATAGCAAAAACCGTTCGAAATTGAAAGTTTTGCTAGCTCTCCAGGGACGAAATAAACGTTTAATCCCTATGTAATATTATATTATTCATCGAGATATGTAAGAATATTCCTACGTCATAACGGTTGTTAACGAATTAACTCGCAGGGAACCTTAGCGTCGTTCGTAGCGGTGGGAAGAAATACAAATTCCCAACGTCCCGGTCATATAGGTACGGCGGGGGCTATTTAAAAAAAAAATAAAAATAAATCGTTACGTTCGACCGTATTACGTCGAAATATAATGATTTCACATAAAATACCGGTACATCGTAACGCTTTCAGACGAATTAACTCGCAAAAACCGTTCGAAATTGAAAGTTTTGCTAGCTCTCCAGGGACGAAATAAACGTTTAATCCCACTGCAATATTGAATTACACATTGATATATGTAGACATATTCCTATGTCGTAACGCTTTTTAACGAATTAACTCGAAGGGAACGTTCGAAATTGAAATTTTTTTCTAGCTCTCCAGGGACGAAATAAACGTTCAATCTCTATGTAATATTGAATTCTACATCGATTTATGTAGAAATATGCCTACCTCATATCGCTTTCAATCGAATTAACTCGAAGGGAACGTTAGCGTCGTTAGTAGCGGTGCGAAGAAATACAAATTCCCAACGTCCCGGTCATATAGGTACGGCGGGGGCTATTTAAAAAAAAAATAAAAATAAATCATTACGTTCGACCGTATTACGTCGAAATATAACGATTTCACAAAAAATACCGCGTCCTCGTAACGCTTGTTAACGAATTAACTCGCAAAGACCGTTCGAAATTGAAAGTATTGCTACCTCTCCAGGGACGAAATAAACGTTTAATCCCTATGAAATATTGAATTACACATCGATATATGTAGAAATATTCCTACGTCGTAACACTTTTTAACGAATTAACTCGAAGGGAACGTTCGAAATTGAAATTTTTTTCTAGCTCTCCAGGGACGAAATACACGTTTAATCCCTATGCAATATTGAATTACACATCGATATAGGTAGAAATATTCCTACCTCATAACGGTTGTTAACTGATTAACTCGCAGGGAACCTTAGCGTCGTTCGTAGCGGTGCTAAGAAATTCAAAGTACCAACCTCCCGGTCATGTCGGTCCGGCGGCGGCTATTTAAAAAAAAAGAAAATAAAAAGAAATCATTACGTTCGAGCGTATTATTTCGAACTATAACGATTTCACAAGAAATACCAGTACCTCGTTACGCTTTCAGATGTACTAACTCGAAGGGAACGTTCGAAATTGAAATTTTGTTCTAGCTCTCCAGGGTAGAAATAAGTGTTTAATCTCTATGTAATATTGAAGTATAAATTGATTTATGCAAAAATATGCCCACCTCATAACGCTTTTAATCGAATTAACTCGAAGGGAACGTTAGCGTCGTTAGTAGCGGTGCGAAGAAATTCAAAGTCCCAATCTCCCGGTCATGTCGGTCCGGCCGCGGCTATTTAAAAAAAACATAAAAAAAACAGTTACGTTCGACCGTATTACGTCGAAATATAACGATTTCACCAAAAAATGTTGGTACATCGTTACGCTTTCTAACGAATTAACTCGCAAAAACCGTTCGAAATTGAAAGTTTTGATTGCTCTCCAGGGACCAAATAGACGTTTAACCCCTATGTAATATTGAATTATACATCGATTTATGGAAAAATATACCTACCTCATAACGCTACTTATCGAGTTAACTCGAAGGGAACGATAACGTCGTTAGTAGCTGTGCGAAGAGATTCAAAGTCCCAACCTCCCGGTCATGTAGGTCCTTCGGGGGCTATTTAAAAAAAAAATAAATATAAATCGTTACGCTCGACCGTATTACGTCGAAATATAACGATTTCACAAAAAAATACCGGTACCTCGTAACGCTTTCTGACGAATTGACTCGAAGGGAACGTTCGAAATTGAAATTTTGTTCCTGCTCTCCAGGGTAGAGATAAGTGTTTAATCTCTATGTAATATTGAATTACACATCGATTTATGTGAAATTATGCCTACCGCATGACGCTTTTTATCGAATTAACACGAAGGGAACGTTCGAAATTGAAATATTTTTCTAGCTATCCAGGGACGAAATAAGTGTTTAATCTCTATGTAATATTGAATTAAACATCGATTAATGTAAAAATATGCCTACCTCATAACGCTTTTTATCGAATTAAATCGAAGGGATCGTTAGCGGCGTTCGTAGCGGTGCGAAGAAATTCAGAGACCCAACCTCTCGGTCATGTCGGTCCTGCGGGGGCTATATAAATAAAAATAAATATAAATCGTTACGTTCGACCGTATTACGTCGAACTATAAAGATTTCACAAAAAAATACCGCGAACTCGTAATGCTTGTTGACGAATTAACTTGATAAAACCGTTCGAAATTGAAAGTTTTGCTAGCTCTCCAGGGACGAAATAAACGTTTAATCCCTTTGCAAAATTGAATTACACATCGATATATGTAGAAATATTCCTACGTCGTAACGCTTTTTAACGAATTAACTCGAAGGGAACGTTCCAAATTGAAATATTTTTCTAGCTCTCCAGGGACGAAATAAAAGTTTAATCTCTATGTAATATTGAATTACACATCGATATATGTAGAAATATTCCTACCTCATAACGGCTGTTAACGAATTAACCCGCAGGGAACCTTAGCGTCGTTCGTAGCGGTGCGAAGATATTCAAATAACCAACCTCCCGGTCATGTCGGTCCGGCGGCGGCTACTTAAAAAAAATAAAAAGAAATCGTTACGCTCCAGCGTATTACGTCGAACTATAACGATTTCACAATAAATACCGGTACCTCGTAACGCTTTCAGACGAATTAACTCGAAGAAAACGTTCGAAATTGAAATTTTGTTCGAGCTCTTCAGGGTAGAAATAAGTGTTTAATCTCTATGTAATATTGAATTATACATCGATTTATGTAAAAATATGCCTACCTCATAACGCTTTTTATCGAATTAAATCGAAGGGATCGTTAGCGGCGTTCGTAGCGGTGCGAAGAAATTCAAAGACCCAACCTCTCGGTCATGTCGGTCCTGCGGGGGCTATTTAAAAAAAATAAACATAAATCGTTACGCTCGACCGTATTACGTCGAAATATAACGATTTCACAAAAAATACCGGTACCTCGTAACGCTTTCTGACGAATTGACTCGAAGGGAACGTTCGCAATTGAAATTTTTTTCTAGCTCTCGAGGGACGAAACAAACGTTTAATCTCTATGTAATATTGAATTAAACATCGATTTATGTAAAAATATGCCTACCTCATAACGCTTTTTATCGAATTAAATCGAAGGGATCGTTAGCGGCGTTCGTAGCGGTGCGAAGAAATTCAAAGACCCAACCTCTCGGTCATGTCGGTCCTGCGGGGGCTATTTAAAAAAAATAAACATAAATCGTTACGCTCGACCGTATTACGTCCTAATATAACGATTTCACAAAAAATACCGGTACCTCGTAACGCTTTCTGACGAATTGACTCGAAGGGAACGTTCGCAATTGAAATTTTTTTCTAGCTCTCGAGGGACGAAACAAACGTTTAATCTCTATGTAATATTGAATTCTACATCGATTTATGTAGAAATATGCCTACCTCATATCGCTTTCAATCGAATTAACTCGCAGGGAACCTTAGCGTCGTTCGTAGCGGTGGGAAGAAATGCAAAGTCCCAACGTCCCGGTCATGTAGGTACGGCGGGGGCTATTTAAAAAAAAAAGATAAAAATAAATCGTTACGATCCACCGTATTACGTCGAAGTATAACGATTTCACAAAAAATACCGGTACCTCGTAACGCTTTCTGACGAATTGACTCGAAGGGAACGTTCGAAATTGAAATTTTGTTCTAGCTCTCCAGGGTAGAAATAAGTGTTTAATCTCTATGTAATATTGAATTATACATCGATTTATGTAAAAATATGCCTACCTCATAACGCTGTTTATCGAATTAACTCGAAGGGAACGTTAGCGTCGTTAGTAGCGGTGTGAAGAAATTCAAAGACCCATCCTCCCGGTAATGTCGGTCCTGCGGGGGCTATTTAAAAAAAAGAAAAAAAAGAGATCATTACGTTCGACCGTATTACGTCGAAATATAACGATTTCACAAAAAAATACCGGTACATCGTAAAGGTTTCTAACGAATTAACTCGCAAAAACCGTTCGAAATTGAAAGTTTTGCTACCTCTCCAGGGACGAAATAAACGTTTAATCCCTATACAATTTTGAATTACACATCGATATATTTAGAAATATTCCTACGTCGTAGCGCTTTCTAACGAATTAACTCGCAAAAACCGTTCGAAATTGATATTTTGTTCCTGCTCTCCAGGGTAGAGATAAGTGTTTAATCTCTATGTAATATTGAATTACACATCGATTTATGTGAAATTATGCCTACCGCATGACGCTTTTTATCGAATTAAGTCGAAGGGAACGTTCGAAATTGAAATTTTGTTCTAGCTCTCCAGGGTAGAAGTAAGTGTTTAATCTCTATGTAATATTGAAGTATACATCGATGTATGTAAAAATATTCCTACCTCATAACGCTTTTTATCGAATTAACTCGAAGGGAACGTCAGCGTCGTTAGTAACTGCGTGAAGAAATTCAAAGTCCCAATCTCCCCGTCATATCGATCCGGCTGCGGCTATTTAAAAAAGAAATATAAAGAAGTCGTTACGATCGACCGTATTACGTAGAAGTATAAAGATGCACAAAAAATATCGCGACATCGTAACGCTTTTTAAAGAATTAACTCGAAAAAGCCGTTCGAAATTGAAAGTTTTGCTTGCTCTCCAGGGTAGAAATAAGTGTTTAATCTCTATGTAATATTGAATTATACATCGATTTATGTAAAAATATGCCTACCTCGTAACGCTTTTTATCGAATTAACTCGAGGGGAACTTTAGCGTCGTTGGTAGCTTTGCGAAGAAATTCAAAGACCCAATCTCCCGGTCATGTCGGTCCGGCGGGGGCTATTTAAAAAAAAAAAATAAATATAAATCGTTACGCTCGACCGTATTACGTCGAAATATAATGATTTCACAAAAAAATACCGGTACATCGTAAGGCTTTCTAACGAATTTACTCGCAAAAACCGTTCGAAATTGAAAGATTTGCAGGCTTTCCAGGGACGAAATAAACGTTTAATCCCTATGCAATATTGAATTACACATCGATATATGTAGAAATACTCCTACGTCGTAAAGCTTTTTAACGAATTAACTCGAAGGGAGCGTTCGAAATTGAAATTTTTTTCTAGCACTCCAGGGACGAAATAAACGTTTAATCCCTATGTAATATTGAATTATACATCGAGATATGTAAAAATATTCCTACCTCATAACGGTTGTTAACGAATTAACTCGCAGGGAACCTTAGCGTCGTCAGTAGCGGTGCGAAGAAATGCAAAGTCCCAACCTCCCGGTCATGTCGGTCCGGCCGCGGCTATTAAGGAAAAAACACAAAAAAATCGTTACGGTCGACCGTATTACGACGAAATATAACGATTTCACAAAAAATACCGGGACCTCGTAACGCTTTCTGACGAATTGACTCGAAGGGAATGTTCGAAATTGAAATTTTGTTCTAGCTCTCCAGGGTGGAAATAAGTGTTTAACCTCTATGTAATATTGAATTATACATCGATTTATGTAAATATATGCCTACCTCATAACGCTTTTTATCGAATTATCTCGAAGGGAACGTTCGAAATTGAAATATTTTTCTAGCTCTCCAGGGACGAGATAAACGTTTAATATCTATGTAATATTGAAGTATAAATCGATTTATGTAAAAATATTCCTACCTCATAAGGCTTTTTATGGAATTAACACGCAGGGAACCTTAGCGTCGTTCGTAGCGGTGCGAAGAAATTCAAAGACCCAACCTCCCGGTCATGTCGGTCCTGCGGGGGCTATTTAAAAAAAAAAAAAATTAAAAGAAATCATTACGTTCGAGCGTATTACGTCGAAATATAACGATTTCACAAAAAAATACCGGTACCTCGTAACGCTTTCTGACGAATTGACTCGAAGGGAACGCTCGAAATTGAAAGATTTGCAGGCTTTCCAGGGACGAAATAAACGTATAATCCCTATGCAATATTGAATTACACATCGATACATGTAGAAATATTCCTACGTCGTAACGCTTTCAGACGAATTAAATCGCAAAAACCGTTCGAAATTGACATTTTGTTCCAGCTCTTCAGGGTAGAAATAAGTGTCTAATCTCTATGTAATATTGAATTATACATCGATTCATGTAAAAATATGCCTACCTCATAACGCTTCATATCGGATTAACTCGAAGGGAACGTTACCGTCGTTAGTAGCGGTGCGAAGAAATTCAAAGACCCAACCTCCCGGTCATGTCGGTCCGGCCGCGGTTATTTAAAAAAAAAAAAACTAAAAATAAATCGTTACGATCGACCGTATTACGTCGAAGTATAACGATTTCACAAAAAATACCGGTACCTCGTAACGCTTTCTGACGAATTGACTCGAAGGGAACGTTCGAAATTGAAATTTTTTTCTAGCTCTCCAGGGACGAAATAAACGTTTAATCCGTATGTAATATTGAATTATACATCGAGACATGTAAAAATATTCCTACCTCATAACGGTTGTTAACGAATTAACACGCAGGGAACCTTAGCGTCGTCAGTAGCGGTGCGAAGAAATGCAAAGTCCCAAACACCCGGTCATGTCGGTCCGGCCGCGGCTATTTAAAAAAAAACATAAAAAAATCGTTACGTTCGACCGTATTACGTCGAAATATAACGATTTCACAAAAAATACCGGTTCCTTGTAACGCATTCTGACGAATTGACTCGAAGGGAACGTTCGAAATTGAAATTTTCTTCTAGCTCTCCAGGGTAGAAATAAGTGTTTAATCTCTATGTAATATTGAATTATACATCGATTTAGGTAAAAATATGCATGCCTTATAACGCTTTTTATCGAATTAACTCGAAGGGAACGTTAGCGTCGTTAGTAGCGGTGCGAAGAAATTCAAAGACCCAACCTCCCGGTCATGTCGGTCCTGCGGGGGCTATTAAAAAAAAAAAAAAATAAAAATAAATCATTGCGATCGACCGTATTATGTCGAAATATAACTATTTCACAAAAAATACCGGTAAATCGTTACGCTTTCTAACGAATTAACTCGCAAAAACCGTTCGAAATTGAAAGTTTTGCTACCTATCCAGGGACGAATTAAACGTTTAATCCCTATGCAATTTTGAATTACACATCGATATATTTAGAAATATTCCTACGTCGTAACGCTTTTTAACGAATTAACTCGAAGGGAACGTTCGAAATTGAAATTTTCTTCTAGCTCTCCAGGGACGAAATAAACGTTTAATCCCTATGTAATATTGAATTATACATCGAGATATGTAAAAATATTCCTACCTCATAACGGTTGTTAACGAATTAACTCGTAGGAAACCTTAGCGTCGTTCGTAGCGGTGCGAAGAAATACAAAGTCCCAACGTCCCGGTCATATCGGTACGGCGGGGCTATTTAAAAAAAAAAAATAAAAATAAATCGTTACGATCGACCGTATTACGTCGAAATATAACGATTTCACAAAAAAAGACCGGTACATCGTAACGCTTTCAAACGAATTAACTCGCAAAAACCGTTCGAAATTGAAAGTTTTCCTAGCTCTCCAGGGACGAAATAAACGTTTAATCCCTATGTAGTATTGAATTATACATCGAGATATGTAGAAATATTCCTACCTCATAACGCTTTCTATCGAATTAACACGAAGGGAACGTTAGCGTCGTTAGTAGCGGTGCGAAGAAATTCAAAGAACCGACCTCCGGGTCATGTCGGTACTGCGGGGGCCATTTAAAAAAAAATAAATATAAATCGTGACGCTCGACCGTATTACGTCGAAATGTAACGATTTCACAAAAAAATACCGGTACATCGAAAAGCTTTCTAACGTATTAAATAGCAAAAACCGTTCGAAATTGAAAGTTTTGCTAGCTCTCCAGGGACGAAATAAACGTTTAATCCCTATGTAATATTAAATTATTCATCGAGACATGTGAGAATATTCCTACGTCATAACGGTTGTTAACGAATTAACTCGCAGGGAACCTTAGCGTCGTTCGTAGCGGTGGGAAGAAATACAAATTCCCAACGTCCCGGTCATATAGGTACGGCGGGGGCTATTTAAAAAAAAAATAAAAATAAATCGTTACGTTCGACCGTATTACGTCGAAATATAATGATTTCACATAAAATACCGGTACATCGTAACGCTTTCAGACGAATTAACTCGCAAAAACCGTTCGAAATTGAAAGTTTTGCTAGCTCTCCAGGGACGAAATAAACGTTTAATCCCACTGCAATATTGAATTACACATTGATATATGTAGACATATTCCTATGTCGTAACGCTTTTTAACGAATTAACTCGAAGGGAACGTTCGAAATTGAAATTTTTTTCTAGCTCTCCAGGGACGAAATAAACGTTCAATCTCTATGTAATATTGAATTCTACATCGATTTATGTAGAAATATGCCTACCTCATATCGCTTTCAATCGAATTAACTCGAAGGGAACGTTAGCGTCGTTAGTAGCGGTGCGAAGAAATTCAAAGACCCATCCTCCCGGTAATGTCGGTCCTGCGGGGGCTATTTAAGAAAAAGAAAAAAAAGAAATCATTACGTTCGACCGTATTAGGTCGAAATATAACGATTTCACAAAAAATACCGCGTCCTCGTAACGCTTGTTAACGAATTAACTCGCAAAGACCGTTCGAAATTGAAAGTATTGCTACCTCTCCAGGGACGAAATAAACGTTTAATCCCTATGAAATATTGAATTACACATCGATATATGTAGAAATATTCCTACGTCGTAACACTTTTTAACGAATTAACTCGAAGGGAACGTTCGAAATTGAAATTTTTTTCTAGCTCTCCAGGGACGAAATACACGTTTAATCCCTATGCAATATTGAATTACACATCGATATAGGTAGAAATATTCCTACCTCATAACGGTTGTTAACTGATTAACTCGCAGGGAACCTTAGCGTCGTTCGTAGCGGTGCTAAGAAATTCAAAGTACCAACCTCCCGGTCATGTCGGTCCGGCGGCGGCTATTTAAAAAAAAAGAAAATAAAAAGAAATCATTACGTTCGAGCGTATTATTTCGAACTATAACGATTTCACAAGAAATACCAGTACCTCGTTACGCTTTCAGACGTATTAACTCGAAGGGAACGTTCGAAATTGAAATTTTGTTGTAGCTCTCCAGGGTAGAAATAAGTGTGTAATCTCTATGTAATATTGAAGTATAAATTGATTTATGCAAAAATATGCCCACGTCATAACGCTTTTAATCGAATTAAATCGAAGAGAACGGTAGCGTCGTCAATAGCTGCGCCAAGAAATTCAAAGTCCCAGTCTCCCGGTCATGTCGGTCCGGCCGCGGCTATTTAAAAAAAACATAAAAAAAATAGTTACGTTCGACCGTATTACGTCGAAATATAACGATTTCACCAAAAAATGTTGGTACATCGTTACGCTTTCTAACGAATTAACTCGCAAAAACCGTTCGAAATTGAAAGTTTTGATTGCTCTCCAGGGACCAAATAGACGTTTAACCCCTATGTAATATTGAATTATACATCGATTTATGGAAAAATATACCTACCTCATAACGCTACTTATCGAGTTAACTCGAAGGGAACGATAACGTCGTTAGTAGTTGTGCGAAGAAATTCAAAGTCCCAACCTCCCGGTCATGTAGGTCCTGCGGGGGCTATTTAAAAAAAAATAAATATAAATCGTTACGCTCGACCGTATTACGTCGAAATATAACGATTTCACAAAAAAATACCGGTACCTCGTAACGCTTTCTGACGAATTGACTCGAAGGGAACGCTCGAAATTGAAATTTTGTTCCTGCTCTCCAGAGTAGAGATAAGTGTTTAATCTCTATGTAATATTGAATTACACATCGATTTATGTGAAATTATGCCTACCGCATGACGCTTTTTATCGAATTAACACGAAGGGAACGTTCGACATTGAAATTTTTTTCTAGCTCTCCAGGGACGAAATACACGTTTAATCCCAATGCAATATTGAATTACACATTGATATATGTAGACATAATCCTACGTCGTAACGCTTTTTAACGAATTAACTCGCAGGGAACGTTCGAAATTGAAATATTTTTCTAGCTATCCAGGGACGAAATAAGTGTTTAATCTCTATGTAATATTGAATTAAACATCGATTTATGTAAAAATATGCCTACCTCATAACGCTTTTTATCGAATTAAATCGAAGGGATCGTTAGCGGCGTTCGTAGCGGTGCGAAGAAATTCAGAGACCCAACCTCTCGGTCATGTCGGTCCTGCGGGGGCTATATAAAAAAAAAATAAATATAAATCGTTACGTTCGACCGTATTACGTCGAACTATAAAGATTTCACAAAAAAATACCGCGAACTCGTAATGCTTGTTGACGAATTAACTTGATAAAACCGTTCGAAATTGAAAGTTTTGCTAGCTCTCCAGGGACGAAATAAACGTTTAATCCCTTTGCAAAATTGAATTACACATCGATATATGTAGAAATATTCCTACGTCGTAACGCTTTTTAACGAATTAACTCGAAGGGAACGTTCCAAATTGAAATTTTTTTCTAGCTCTCCAGGGACGAAATAAAAGTTTAATCTCTATGTAATATTGAATTACACATCGATATATGTGGAAATATTCCTACCTCATAACGGCTGTTAACGAATTAAGTCGCATGGAACCTTAGCGTCGTTCGTAGCGGTGCGAAGAAATACAAAGTCCCAACCTCCCGGTCATGTCTGTCCTGCGGGGGCTATTTAAAAAAAAAAAATAAAAATAAATCGTTACGTTCGACCGTATTACGTCGAAATATAGCGATTTCACAAAAAATACCGGTACCTCGTAACGCTTTCTGACGAATTGACTCGAAGGGAACGTTCGAAATTGAAATTTTGTTCTAGCTCTTCGGGGTAGAAATAAGTGTTTAATCTCTATGTAATATTGAATTATACATCGAATTGTGTAAAAATATGCCTACCTCATAAAGCTTTTTATCGAATTCACTCGAAGGGAACGTTAGCGTCGTTAGTAGCGGTGCGAAGAAATTCAAAAACCCAACCTACCGGTCATGTCGGTCCTGCAGGGGCTATTTAAAACAAAATAAATATAAATCGTGACGCTCGACCGTATTACGTCGACATATAACGATTTCACAAAAAAATACCGGTACATCGTTACGCTTTCTAACGAATTAACGTGCATAAACCGTTCGAAATTGAAAGTTTTGCTTGCTCTCCAGGGACCAAATAAACGGTTAATCCCTATGTAATATTAAATTATACATCGAGATTTGTAAAAATATTCCTACCTCATAACGGTTGTTAACGAATTAACTCGCAGGGAACCTTAGCGTCGTTCGTAGCGGTGGGAAGAAATACAAAGTCCCAACGTCCCGGTCATATAGGTACGGCGGGGGCTATTTAAAAAAAAAAATAAAAATAAATCGTTACGATCCACCGTATTACATCGAAATATAGCGATTTCACAAAAAATACCGGTACCTCGTAACGCTTTCTGACGAATTGACTCGAAGGGAACGTTCGAAATTGAAATTTTGTTCTAGCCCTCCAGGGTAGAAGTAAGTGTTTAATCTCTATATAATATTGAATTGTACATCGATTTATGTAAAGATATTCCTACCTCATAACGGTTGTTAACGAATTAACTCGCAGGGAACTTTAGTGTCGTTCGTAGCGGTGCGAAGAAATACAAGGTCCCAACGTCCCGGTCATATAGGTACGGCGGGGGCTATTTAAAAAAAAAAAAAAATAAAAATAAATCGTTACGATCGACCGTATTACGTCGAAATGTAACGATTCCACAAAAAATACCCGTACATCGTAACGCTTTCTAACGAATTAACTCGCAAAAACCGTTTGAAATTGAAAGTTTTGCTAGCTCTCCAGGGACGAAATAAACGTTTAATCCCTATGCAATATTGAATTACACATCGACATATGTAGAAATATGCCCACCTCATAACGCATTTTATCGAATTAAATCGAAGAGAACGGTAGCGTCGTCAGTAGCTGCGCGGAGAAATTCAAGGTCCCAATCTCCCGGTCATGTCGGTCCGGCCGCGGCTATTAAAAAAAAACATAAAAAAAATGGTTACGTTCGACCGTATTACGTTGAACTATAAAGATTTCACAAAACATACCGCGACATCGTAACGCTTGTAAACGGATTAACTCGAAAAAACCGTTCGAAATTGAAAGTTTTGCTTGCTCTTCAGGGACCAAATAAACGTTTAATCCCTACGTGATATTGAATTGTACATCGAGATATGTAAAAATATTCCTACCTCATAACGGTTGTTAACAAATTATCTCGCAGGGAAACTTAGCGTCGTTCGTAGCGGTGGGAAGAAATACAAAGTCCCAACGTCCCGGTCATATAGATACGGCGGGGGCCATTAAAAAAAAAAAAAAAATAAAAATAAATCGATACGATCGATCGTATTACGTCGAAATATAACGATTTCACAAAAAATACCTGTACCTCGTAACGCTTTCTGCCGAATTGACTCGAAGGGAACGTTCGAAATTGAAATTTTGTTCTAACTCTCCAGGGTAGAAATAAGTGTTTAATCTCTATGTAATATTGAATTATACATCGATTTATGTAAATATATGCCTACCTGATAACGCTTTTTATCGAATTAACTCGAAGGGAACGTTCGAAATTGAAATCTTTTTCTAGCTCTCCAGGGACGAGATAAACGTTTAATATCTATGTAATATTGAAGTATACATCGATTTGTGTAAAAATATGCTCACCTCATAACGCTTTTTATCGAATTAAATCGAAGAGAACAGTAACGTCGTCACTAGCTGCGCTTAGAAATTTAAAGTCCCAATCTCCCGGTCATGTAGGTACGGCGGGGGCTATTTAAAAAATAAAAATAAAAATAAATCGTTACGATCGACCGTATTACGTCGAAATATAACGATTTCACAAAAAATACCGGTACCTCGTATCGCTTTCTGATGAATTGACACGAAGGGAACGTTCGAAATTGAAATTTCGTTCTAGCACTCCCGGGAAGAAATAAGTGTTTAATCTCTATGTAATACTGAATTATACATCGATTTATGTAAATATATGCCTACCTCATAACGCTTTTTATTGAATTAACTCGAAGGGAACGTACGAAATTGAAATCTTTTTCTAGCTCTCCGGGGACGAGATAAACGTTTAATATCTATTTAATATTGAAGTATACATCAATTTGTGTAAAAATATGCTCACCTAATAACGCTTTTTATCGAATTAAATCGAAGAGAACAGTAACGTCGTCACTAGCTGCGCTAAGATATTTAAAGTCCCAATCTCCCGGTCATATAGGTCCGGCGGGGGCTATTTAAAAAATAAAAATAAAAATAAATCGTTACGATCGACCGTATTACGTCGAAATATAACGATTTCACAAAAAATACCGGTACCTCGTAACGCTTTCAGACCAATTAACTCGAAAAAAACGTTCGAAATTGAAAGTTTTGCTTGCTCTCCAGGGACAAAATAAACATTTAATCCCTATGAAATATTGAAATATACACCGAGATATGTAAAAATATTCCTACCTCATAACGGTTGTTAACGAATTAGCTCGCAGGGAACCTTAGCGTCGTTCGTACCGGTGCGAAGAAATTCAAAGTTCCAACGTCCCGGTCATATAGGTACGGCGGGGGCTATTTAAAAAAGAAAATAAGAATAAATCGTTACGATCGACCGTATTACGTCGAAGTATAACGATTTCACAAAAAATACCGGTACCTCGTAACGCTTTCAGACGAATTAACTCGAAGGGAACGATCGAAATTGAAATTTTGTTCTAGCTCTTCGGGGTAGAAATAAGTGTTTAATCTCTATGTAATATTGAATTATACATCGATTCATGAAAAAATATGCATACCTCATAAGGCTTTTTATCGAATTAACTCGAAGGCAACGTTGGCGTAGTTAATAGCGGTGCGATGAAATTCAAAGTCCCAACCTCCCGGTCATGTCGGTCCTGCTGGGGCTATTTAAAAAAAATAAATATAAATCGTTACGTTCGACCGTATTACGTCGAAATATAATGATTTCAAAAAAAATACCGGTTCATCGTAACGCTTTCTAACGAATTAACTCGCAAAAACCATTCGAAATTGAAAGTTTTGCTTGCTCTCCAGGGACCAAATAAACGTTTAATCCCTATTTAATGTTGAATTAATCATCGAAATATGTAAAAATATTCCTACCTCATTACGCTTTTTATCGAATTAACTCGAAAGGGAATGTTAGCGTCGTTATTAGCGGTACGAAGATATTCAAAGACCCAACCTCCCGGTCATGTCGGTCCTGCGGTGGCTATTTAAATAAAAAGAAGTATAAATCATGACGCTCGACCGTATTACGTCGAACTATAAAGATTTCACAAAAAATGCCGCGAACTCGTAACGCTTGTTAATGAAATAACTCGAAAAAGCCGTTCGAAATTGAAAGTTTTGCTAGCTCCCCAGGGTCGAAATGAACGTTTAGTTCCTATGCTATATTGAATTACACATCGATATATGTTGAAATATTCCTACGTCGTAACGCTTTTTGACGAATTAACTCGAAGGGAACGTTCTAAATTGAAATTTTTTTCTAACTCTCCAGGGTAGAAATAAGTGTTTAATCTCTATGTAATATTGAATTATACATCGAGATATGTAAAAATATTCCTACCTCGTAACGGTCGTTAACGAATTAACTCGCAGGAAACCTTAGCGTCGTTCGTAGCGGTGCGAAGAAATACAAAGTCCCAACGTCCCGGTCATATCGGTACGGCGGGGGCTATTTAAAAAAAAAAAATAATAATAATAAATCCTTACGATCGACCGTATTACGTCGAAATATAACGATTTCACAAAAAATACCGGTACCTCGTAACGCTTTCTGACGAATTGACTCGAAGGGAACGTTCGAAATTGAAACTTTGATCTAGCTCTCCAGGGTAGAAATAAGTGTTTAATCTTTATGTAATATTGAATTACACATCGATATATTTAGAAATATTCCAACGTCGTAACTCTTTTGAACGAATTAACTCGAAGCGAACGTTCGAAATTGAAATTTTTTTCTAGCTCCCTAGGTACGAAATAAACGTTTAACCCCTATGTAATATTGAATTACACATCGATATATGTAGAAATATTCCTACGTCGTAAAGCTTTTTAACGAATTAACCCGAAGGGAACGTTCGAAATTGGAATTTTTTTCTAGCTCGCCAGGGCGAAATAAGCGTTTAATCTCTATGTAATATTGAGGTATACATCGATTTATGTAAAAATATGCCCACCTCATATCGCTTTTTATCGAATCAAATCGAAGAGAACTGTGGCGTCGTTAGTAGCGGTGCGAAGAAATTCAAAGTCCCAACCTCCCGGTCATGTCGGTCCTGCGGGGGCTATTTAAAAAAAAAGAATAAAAATAAATCGTGACGCTAGACCGTATTACGTCCAAATATATCGATTTCACAAAAAAATACCGGTACATCGTAACGCTTTCTAACGAATTAACTCGCCAAAACCGTTCGAAATTGGAACTTTTGCTAGCTCTCCAGGGACGAAATAAACGTTTAATCCCTATGCAATATTGAATTACACATCGATATATGTAGAAATATTCCTACGTCGTATCGCTTTTTAACGAATTATCTCGAAGGGGACGTTCGAAATTGAATTTTTTTTTCTATCTCTCCAGGGACGAAATAAACGTTTAATCCCTATGCAACATTGAATTACACATCGATGTATGTAGAAATATTCCTACGTCGTAATGCTTTTTAA
The DNA here is from genome assembly GCA_905332935.1 of Bombus hortorum. Taxonomy (NCBI): domain Eukaryota; kingdom Metazoa; phylum Arthropoda; class Insecta; order Hymenoptera; family Apidae; genus Bombus; species Bombus hortorum. The sequence continues at coordinate 7,596,670 of CAJOSO010000001.1, forward strand.
CGAATTAACTCGAAGGGAACGTTCGAAACTGAAATTTTGTTCTAGCTCTCCAGGGTAGAAATAAGAGTTTAATCTCTATGTTATATTGAATTATACATGGATTTATGTAAAAATATGCCCACCTCATAAAGCTTTTTATCGAATTAAATCGAAGAGAACGGTAGCGTCGTTAGTAGCGGTGCGAAGAAATTCAAAGACCCAACCTCCCGGCCATGTCGATCCTGCGGGGGCTATTTAAAAAAAAAACAATTAATATAAATCATTACGCTCGACCGAATTACGTCGAAATATAACGATTTCACAAAAAATACAGGTACATCGTAACGCTTTCTAACGAATTAACTCGAAAAAACCGTACGAAATTGAAAGTTCTGCTTGCCCTCCAGGGACAAAATAAACGTTTTTATCCCTATGTAATATTGAATTATACATCGAGATATGTAAAAATATTCCTACCTCATAACGGTTGTTAACGAATTAACACGCAGGAAACCTTAGCGTCGTTCGTAGCGGTGCGAAGAAATGCAAAGTCCCAACGTCCCGGTCATGTCGGCCCTGCGGGGGGTATTTAAAAAAAAAATAAAAATAAATCGTTACGATCCACCGTATTACGTAGAAATATAACGACTTCACAAAAAATACCGGTAAATCGTAACGCTATCTAACGAATTAACTCGCAAAAACCGTTCGAAATTGAAAGTTTTGCTACCTATCCAGGGACGAAATAAACGTTTAATCCCTATGCAATTTTGAATTACACATCGATATATTTAGAAATATTCCAACGTCGTAACGCTTTTGAACGAATTAACTCGAAGGGAACGTTCGAAATTGAAATTTTTTTCTATCTCTCCAGGGACGAAATAAACGTTTAATCCCCATGTAATATTGAATTATACATCGAGATATGTAAAAATATTCCTACCTCATAACGGTTGTTAACGAATTAACTCGCAGGAAACCTTAGCGTCGTTAGTAGCGGTGCGAGGAAATTCAAAGTCCCAACCTCCCGGTCATGTCGGTCTTGCGGGGGCTATTTAAAAAAAAAATAAATGTAAATCGTGACGCTCGGCCACATCACGTCGAAATATAATGATTTCACGAAAAATACCGGTACATCGTTACGCTTTCTAACGAATTAACTCGAAAAAACTGTTCGAAATTGAAAGTTTTGCTTGCTCTCCAGGGACCAAATAAACGTTTAATCCCTATGTAATATTGAATTATACATCGAGATATGTAAAAATATTCCTACCTCATAACGGTTGTTAACGAATTAACTCGAAGGGAACGTTAGCGTCGTTAGTAGCGGTGCGAAGAAATTCAAAGACCCAACCTCCCGGTCATGTCGGTCCTGCGGGGGCTATTTAAAAAAAAGAAAATTAAGAGTAATCATTACGTTCGAGCGTATTACGTCGAACTATAACGATTTCACAAGAAATACCGCGACCTCGTAACGCTTGTTGTCGAATTAACTCGAAAAAACCGTTCGAAATTGAAATTTTTTTCTAGCTCTCCAGAGACGAAATAAACGTTTAATCCCTATGTAATATTGAATTATACATCGAGATATGTAAAAATATTCCTACCTCATAACGATTGTTAACGAATTAACACGCAGGAAACCTTAGCGTCGTTCGTAGCGGTGCGAAGAAATGCAAAGTCCCAACGTCCCGGTCATGTCGGTCCTACGGAGGCTATTTAAAAAAAAGAAATAAAAATAAATCGTTACGATCGACCGTATTACGTCGAAATATAACGATTTCACAAAAAATACCGGTACCTCGTAACGCTTTCTGACGAATTGACTCGAAGGGAAAGTTCGAAATTGAAATTTTGTTCTCGCTCTCCAGGGTAGCAATAAGTGTTTAATCTCTATGTAATATTGATTTGTACATCGAGATATGTAAAAATATGCATGCCCCATAACGCTTTTTATCGAATAAACTCGAAGGGAACGTTAGCGTCGTTAGTAGCGGTGCGAAGAAATTCAAAGACCCAACCTCCCGGTCATGTCGGTCCTGCGGGGGCTATTTAAAAAAACGAAAATTAAAAGAAATCATTACGTTTGAGCGTATTACGTCGAACTATAACGATTTCACAAGAAATACTGCGACCACGTAACGCTTGGTAACGAATTAACTCGAAAAAACCGTTCGAAATTGAAAGTTTTGCTTGCCCTCCAGCGACCAAATAAACGTTTTTATCCATATGTAATATTGAATTATACATCGAGATATGTAAAAATATTCCTACCTCATAACGCTTTATATCGAATTAACTCGAAGGGAACGTTAGCGTTGTTAGTAGCGGTGCGAAGAAATTCAAAGTCTCAACCTCTCGGTCATGTCGGTCCTGCTGGGGCAATTTAAAAAAAAATAAATATAAATCGTTACGTTCGACCGTATTACGTCGAAATATAATGATTTCACGAAAAATACCGGTACATCGTTACGCTTTCTAACGAATTAACTCGAAAAAACTGTTCGAAATTGAAAGTTTTGCTTGCTCTCCAGGGACCAAATAAACGTTTAATCCCTATGTAATATTGAATTATACATCGAGATATGTAAAAATATTCCTACCTCATAACGGTTGTTAACGAATTAACTCGAAGGGAACGTTAGCGTCGTTAGTAGCGGTGCGAAGAAATTCAAAGTCCCAACGTCCCGGTCATGTCGGCCCTGCGGGGGCTATTTAAAAAAAAAATAAAAATAAATCGTTACGATCCACCGTATTACGTCGAAATATAACGACTTCACAAAAAATACCGGTAAGTCGTAACGCTTTCTGACGAATTGACTCGCAAAAACCGTTCGAAATTGAAAGTTTTGCTACCTATCCAGGGACGAAATAAACGTTTAATCCCTATGCAGTTTTGAATTACACATCGATATATTTAGAAATATTCCAACGTCGTAACGCTTTTGAACGAATTAACTCGAAGGGAACGTTCGAAATTGAAATTTTTTTCTATCTCTCCAGGGACGAAATAAACGTTTAATCCCCATGTAATATTGAATTATACATCGAGATATGTAAAAATATTCCTACCTCATAACGGTTGTTAACGAATTAACTCGCAGGAAACCTTAGCGTCGTTAGTAGCGGTGCGTAGAAATACAAAGTCCCAACGTCCCGGTCATATCGGTACGGCGGGGGCTATTTAAAAAAAAGAAATAAAAATAAATCGTTACGATCGACCGTATTACGTCGAAATATAACGATTTCACAAAAAATACCGGTACCTCGTAACGCTTTCTGACGAATTGACTCGAAGGGAAAGTTCGAAATTGAAATTTTGTTCTCGCTCTCCAGGGTAGCAATAAGTGTTTAATCTCTATGTAATATTGAATTGTACATCGAGATATGTAAAAATATGCATGCCCCATAACGCTTTTTATCGAATTAACTCGAAGGGAACGTTAGCGTCGTTAGTAGCGGTGCGAAGAAATTCATAGACCCAACCTCCCGGTCATGTCGGTCCTGCGGGGGCTATTTAAAAAAACGAAAATTAAAAGAAATCATTACGTTTGAGCGTATTACGTCGAACTATAACGATTTCACAAGAAATACTGCGACCACGTAACGCTTGGTAACGAATTAACTCGAAAAAACCGTTCGAAATTGAAAGTTTTGCTTGCTCTCCAGGGACGAAATAAACGTTTAATCCCTATGTAATATTGAATTATACATCGAGATATGTAAAAATATTCCTACCTCATAACGGTTGTTAACGAATTAACTCGCAGGAAACCTTAGCGTCGTTAGTAGCGGTGCGAGGAAATTCAAAGTCCCAACCTCCCGGTCATGTCGGTCTTGCGGGGGCTATTTAAAAAAAAAATAAATGTAAATCGTGACGCTCGACCACATCACGTCGAAATATAATGATTTCACGAAAAATAGCGGTACATCGTTACGCTTTCTAACGAAATAACTCGAAAAAACTGTTCGAAATTGAAAGTTTTGCTTGCTCTCCAGGGACCAAATAAACGTGTAATCCCTATGTAATATTGAATTATACATCGAGATATGTAAAAATATTCCTACCTCATAACGGTTGTTAACGAATTAACTCGAAGGGAACGTTAGCGTCGTTAGTAGCGGTGCGAAGAAATTCAAAGACCCAACCTCCCGGTCATGTCGGTCCTGCGGGGGCTATTTAAAAAAAAGAAAATTAAGAGTAATCATTACGTTCGAGCGTATTACGTCGAACTATAACGATTTCACAAGAAATACCGCGACCTCGTAACGCTTGTTAACGAATTAACTCGAGAAAACCGTTCGAAATTGAAATTTTTTTCTAGCTCTCCAGGGACGAAATAAACGTTTAATCCCTATGTAATATTGAATTATACATCGAGATATGTAAAAATATTCCTACCTCATAACGATTGTTAACGAATTAACACGCAGGAAACCTTAGGGTCGTTCGTAGCGGTGCGAAGAAATGCAAAGTCCCAACGTCCCGGTCATGTCGGTCCTGCGGGGGCTATTTAAAAAAAAGAAACAAAAATAAATCGTTACGATCGACCGTATTACGTCGAAATATAACGATTTCACAAAAATACCGGTACCTCGTAACGCTTTCTGACGAATTGACTCGAAGGGAAAGTTCGAAATTGAAATTTTGTTCTCGCTCTCCAGGGTAGCAATAAGTGTTTAATCTCTATGTAATATTGAATTGTACATCGAGATATGTAAAAATATGCATGCCCCATAACGCTTTTTATCGAATTAACTCGAAGGGAACGTTAGCGTCGTTAGTAGCGGTGCGAAGAAATTCATAGACCCAACCTCCCGGTCATGTCGGTCCTGCGGGGGCTATTTAAAAAAACGAAAATTAAAAGAAATCATTACGTTTGAGCGTATTACGTCGAACTATAACGATTTCACAAGAAATACTGCGACCACGTAATGCTTGGTAACGAATTAACTCGAAAAAACCGTTCGAAATTGAAAGTTTTGCTTGCCCTCCAGCGACCAAATAAACGTTTTTATCCATATGTAATATTGAATTATACCTCGAGATATGTAAAAATATTCCTACCTCATAACGCTTTATATCGAATTAACTCGAAGGGAACGTTAGCGTCGCCAGTAGCGGCGCGAAGAAATTGAAAGTACCATCATCCCGGTCATGTCGGTCCGGCGGCGGCTATTTAAAAAAAAGAAAATAAAAAGAAATCATTACGTTCGAGCGTATTACGTCAAACTATAACGATTTCAAAAGAAATACCGCGACCCCGTAAAGCTTGCTAACGAATTAACTCGAAGGGAACGTTCGAAATAGGAATTTTGTTCTAGCTCTCCAGGGTAGAAGTAAGTGTTTAATCTCTATGTAATATTGAATTATACATCGATTTATGTAAAAATATTCCTACCTCATAACGCTTTAAATCGAATTAACTCGAAGGGAACGTTGGCGTCGTTAACAGCGGTGCGAAGAAATTCAAAGTCTCAACCTCCCGGTCATGTCGGTCCTGCTGGGGCAATTTGAAAAAAAAAAAAAAGAAAAATAAATCGTTACGTTCGACCGTATTACGTCGAAATATAATAATTTCACAAAAAATACGGATACATCGTAACGCCTTCTAAAGAATTAACTAACCAAAACCGTTCGAAATTGAAAGTTTTGCTAGCTCTCCAGGGACGAAATAAACGTTTAATCCCTATGCAATATTGAATTACACATCGATATATGTAGAAATATTCCTACGTCGTAACGCTTTTTAACGAATTAACTCGAAGGGAACTTTCGAAATTGAAATTTTCTTCCAGCTCTCCAGGGACGAAATAAACGTTTAATCTCTATGTAATATTGAAGTATACATCGATTTATGTAAAAATATGCCCACCGCATAACGCTTTTTATCGAATTAAATCGAAGAGAACGTTAGCGTCGCCAGTAGCGGCGCGAAGAAATTCAAAGACCCAGCGTTCCGGTCATATCAGTACGGCGGGGGCTATTAAAAAAAAAAATAAACATAAATCGTTACGCTCGACCGTATTACGTCGAAATATAACTATTTCACAAAAAATACCGGTAAATCGTAACGCTTTCTAACGAATTAACTCGCAAAAACCGTCCGAAATTGAAAGTTTTGTTAGCTCTCCAGGGACGAAATAAACGTTTAATCCCTATGCAATAATGAATTACACATCGATATATGTAGAAATATTCCTACGTCGTAACGCTTGTTAACGAATTAACTCGAAAAAACCGTTCGAAATTGAAAGTTTTTCTAGCTCTCCATGGACGAAATATACGTTTAATCCCTATGTAATATTGAATTATACATCGAGATATGTAAAAGTATTCCTACCTCATAACGGTTGTTAACGAATTAACTCGCAGGAAACCTTAGCGTCGTTCGTAGCGGTGCGAAGAAATACAAAGTCCCAACTTCCCGGTCATATCGGTACGGCGGGGGCTATTTAAAAAAAAAAATGAAAATAAATCCTTACGATCGACCGTATTACGTCGAAATATAACGATTTCAAAAATAATACCGGTACCTCGTAACGCATTCTGACGAATTAACTCGAAGGGAACGTTCGAAATAGGAATTTTGTTCTAGCTCTCCAGGGTAGAAGTAAATGTTTAATCCCTATGTAATATTGAATTATACATCGAGATATGTAAAAATATTCCTACCTCATAACAGTTGTAAACAAATTAACTCGCAGGGAACCTTAGCGTCGTTCGTAGCAGTGCGACGAAATACAAAGCCCCAACGTCCCGGTCATATAGGTACGGCGGGGGCTATTTAAAAAAAAAATAAATGTAAATCGTGACGCTCGACCACATCACGTCGAAATATAATGATTTCACGAAAAATACCGGTACATCGTTACGCTTTCTAACGAATTAACTCGAAAAAACTGTTCGAAATTGAAAGTTTTGCTTGCTCTCCAGGGACCAAATAAACGTTTAATCCCTATGTAATATTGAATTATACATCGAGATATGTAAAAATATTCCTACCTCATAACGGTTGTTAACGAATTAACTCGAAGGGAACGTTAGCGTCGTTAGTAGCGGTGCGAAGAAATTCAAAGACCCAACCTCCCGGTCATGTCGGTCCTGCGGGGGCTATTTAAAAAAAAGAAAATTAAGAGTAATCATTACGTTCGAGCGCATTACGTCGAACTATAACGATTTCACAAGAAATACCGCAACCTCGTAACGCTTGTTAACGAATTAACTCGAAAAAACCGTTCGAAATTGAAATTTTTTTCTAGCTCTCCAGGGACGAAATAAACGTTTAATCCCTATGTAATATTGAATTATACATCGAGATATGTAAAAATATTCCTACCTCATAACGGTTGTTAACGAATTAACACGCAGGAAACCTTAGCGTCGTTCGTAGCGGTGCGAAGAAATGCAAAGTCCCAACGTCCCGGTCATGTCGGCCCTGCGGGGGCTATTTAAAAAAAAAATAAAAATAAATCGTTACGATCCACCGTATTACGTCGAAATATAACGATTTCACAAAAATACCGGTACCTCGTAACGCTTTCTGACGAATTGACTCGAAGGGAAAGTTCGAAATTGAAATTTTGTTCTCGCTCTCCAGGGTAGCAATAAGTGTTTAATCTCTATGTAATATTGAATTGTACATCGAGATATGTAAAAATATGCATGCCCCATAACGCTTTTTATCGAATTAACTCGAAGGGAACGTTAGAGTCGTTAGTAGCGGTGCGAAGAAATTCATAGACCCAACCTCCCGGTCATGTCGGTCCTGCGGGGGCTATTTAAAAAAACGAAAATTAAAAGAAATCATTACGTTTGAGCGTATTACGTCGAACTATAACGATTTCACAAGAAATACTGCGACCACGTAACGCTTGGTAACGAATTAACTCGAAAAAACCGTTCGAAATTGAAAGTTTTGCTTGCCCTCCAGCGACCAAATAAACGTTTTTATCCATATGTAATATTGAATTATACATCGAGATATGTAAAAATATTCCTACCTCATAACGCTTTATATCGAATTAACTCGAAGGGAACGTTAGCGTTGTTAGTAGCGTTGCGAAGAAATTCAAAGTCTCAACCTCTCGGTCATGTCGGTCCTGCTGGGGCAATTTAAAAAAAAAAAAATATAAATCTTTACGTTCGACCGTATTACGTCGAAATATAATGATTTCACAAGAAATACCACGACCTCGTAACGCTTGGTAACGAATTAACTCGAAAAAACCGTTCGAAATTGAAAGTTTTGCTTGCCCTCCAGGGACCAAATAAACGTCTTTATCCCTATGTAATATTGAATTATACAGCGAGATATGTAAAAATATTATTACCTCATAACGCTTTATATCGAATTAACTCGAAGGGAACGTTAGCGTCGCCAGTAGCGGCGCGAAGAAATTGAAAGTACCATCATCCCGGTCATGTCGGTCCGGCGGCGGCTATTTAAAAAAAAGAAAATAAAAAGAAATCATTACGTTCGAGCGTATTACGTCAAACTATAACGATTTCAAAAGAAATACCGCGACCCCGTAAAACTTGCTAACGAATTAACTCGAAGGGAACGTTCGAAATAGGAATTTTGTTCTAGCTCTCCAGGGTAGAAGTAAGTGTTTAATCTCTATGTAATATTGAATTATACATCGATTTATGTAAAAATATTCCTACCTCATAACGCTTTAAATCGAATTAACTCGAAGGGAACGTTGGCGTCGTTAATAGCGGTGCGAAGAAATTCAAAGTCTCAACCTCCCGGTCATGTCGGTCCTGCTGGGGCAATTTGAAAAAAAAAAATAAAAATAAATCGTTACGTTCGACCGTATTACGTCGAAATATAATGATTTCACAAAAAATACGGATACATCGTAACGCCTTCTAAAGAATTAACTCACCAAAACCGTTCGAAATTGAAAGTTTTGCTAGCTCTCCAGGGACGAAATAAACGTTTAATCCCTATGCAATATTGAATTACACATCGATATATGTAGAAATATTCCTACGTCGTAACGCTTTTTAACGAATTAACTCGAAGGGAACGTTCGAAATTGAAATTTTCTTCTAGCTCTCCAGGGACGAAATAAACGTTTAATCTCTATGTAATATTGAAGTATACATCGATTTATGTAAAAATATGCCCACCGCATAACGCTTTTTATCGAATTAAATCGAAGAGAACGTTAGCGTCGCCAGTAGCGGCGCGAAGAAATTCAAAGACCCAACGTTCCGGTCATATCAGTACGGCGGGGGCTATTAAAAAAAAAAATAAATATAAATCGTTACGCTCGACCGTATTACGTCGAAATATAACTATTTCACAAAAAATACCGGTAAATCGTAACGCTTTCTAACGAATTAACTCGCAAAAACCGTCCGAAATTGAAAGTTTTGTTAGCTCTCCAGGGACGAAATAAACGTTTAATCCCTATGCAATATTGAATTACACATCGATATATGTAGAAATATTCCTACGTCGTAACGCTTGTTAACGAATTAACTCGAAAAAACCGTTCGAAATTGAAAGTTTTTCTAGCTCTCCATGGACGAAATAAACGTTTAATCCCTATGTAATATTGAATTATACATCGAGATATGTAAAAATATTCCTACCTCATAACGGTTGTTAACGAATTAACTCGCAGGAAACCTTAGCGTCGTTCGTAGCGGTGCGAAGAAATACAAAGTCCCAACATCCCGGTCATATCGGTACGGCGGGGGCTATTTAACAAAAAAAATGAAAATAAATCCTTACGATCGGCCGTATTACGTCGAAATATAACGATTTCAAAAATAATACCGGTACCTCGTAACGCATTCTGACGAATTAACTCGAAGGGAACGTTCGAAATAGGAATTTTGTTCTAGCTCTCCAGGGTAGAAGTAAATGTTTAATCCCTATGTAATATTGAATTATACATCGAGATATGTAAAAATATTCCTACCTCATAACGGTTGTTAACGAATTAACTCGAAGGGAACGTTAGCGTCGTTAGTAGCGGTGCGAAGAAATTCAAAGAACCAACCTCCCGGTCATGTCGGTCCTGCGGAGGCTATTTAAAAAAAAGAAAATTAAAAGAAATCATTACGTTCGAGCGTATTACGTCGAACTATAACGAATTTCACAAGAAATACCGCGACCACGTAACGCTTGTTAACGAATTAACTCGAAAAAACCGTACGAAATTGAAAGTTCTGCTTGCCCTCCAGGGACAAAATAAACGTTTTTATCCCTATGTAATATTGAATTATACATCGAGATATGTAAAAATATTCCTACCTCATAACAGTTGTAAACAAATTAACTCGCAGGGAACCTTAGCGTCGTTCGTAGCAGTGCGACGAAATACAAAGCACCAACGTCCCGGTCATATAGGTACGGCGGGGGCTATTTAAAAAAAAAATAATTGTAAATCGTGACGCTCGACCACATCACGTCGAAATATAATGATTTCACGAAAAATACCGGTACATCGTTACGCTTTCTAACGAATTAACTCGAAAAAACTGTTCGATATTGAAAGTTTTGCTTGCTCTCCAGGGACCAAATAAACGTTTAATCCCTCTGTAATATTGAATTATACATCGAGATATGTAAAAATATTCCTACCTCATAACGGTTGTTAACGAATTAACTCGAAGGGAACGTTAGCGTCGTTAGTAGCGGTGCGAAGAAATTCAAAGACCCAACCTCCCGGTCATGTCGGTCCTGCGGGGGCTATTTAAAAAAAAGAAAATTAAGAGTAATCATTACGTTCGAGCGCATTACGTCGAACTATAACGATTTCACAAGAAATACCGCGACCTCGTAACGCTTGTTAACGAATTAACTCGAAAAAACCGTTCGAAATTGAAATTTTTTTCTAGCTCTCCAGGGACGAAATAAACGTTTAATCCCTATGTAATATTGAATTATACATCGAGATATGTAAAAATATTCCTACCTCATAACGGTTGTTAACGAATTAACACGCAGGAAACCTTAGCGTCGTTCGTAGCGGTGCGAAGAAATGCAAAGTCCCAACGTCCCGGTCATGTCGGCCCTGCGGGGGCTATTTAAAAAAAAAATAAAAATAAATCGTTACGATCCACCGTATTACGTCGAAATATAACGATTTCACAAAAATACCGGTACCTCGTAACGCTTTCTGACGAATTGACTCGAAGGGAAAGTTCGAAATTGAAATTTTGTTCTCGCTCTCCAGGGTAGCAATAAGTGTTTAATCTCTATGTAATATTGAATTGTACATCGAGATATGTAAAAATATGCATGCCCCATAACGCTTTTTATCGAATTAACTCGAAGGGAACGTTAGAGTCGTTAGTAGCGGTGCGAAGAAATTCATAGACCCAACCTCCCGGTCATGTCGGTCCTGCGGGGGCTATTTAAAAAAACGAAAATTAAAAGAAATCATTACGTTTGAGCGTATTACGTCGAACTATAACGATTTCACAAGAAATACTGCGACCACGTAACGCTTGGTAACGAATTAACTCGAAAAAACCGTTCGAAATTGAAAGTTTTGCTTGCCCTCCAGCGACCAAATAAACGTTTTTATCCATATGTAATATTGAATTATACATCGAGATATGTAAAAATATTCCTACCTCATAACGCTTTATATCGAATTAACTCGAAGGGAACGTTAGCGTTGTTAGTAGCGGTGCGAAGAAATTCAAAGTCTCAACCTCTCGGTCATGTCGGTCCTGCTGGGGCAATTTAAAAAAAAATAAATATAAATCGTTACGTTCGACCGTATTACGTCGAAATATAATGATTTCACAAGAAATACCGCGACCTCGTAACGCTTGGTAACGAATTAACTCGAAATAACCGTTCGAAATTGAAAGTTTTGCTTGCCCTCCAGGGACCAAATAAACGTCTTTATCCCTATTTAATATTGAATTATACAGCGAGATATGTAAAAATATTATTACCTCATAACGCTTTATATCGAATTAACTCGAAGGGAACGTTAGCGTCGCCAGTAGCGGCGCGAAGAAATTGAAAGTACCAACATCCCGGTCATGTCGGTCCGGCGGCGGCTATTTAAAAAAAAGAAAATAAAAAGAAATCATTACGTTCGAGCGTATTACGTCAAACTATAACGATTTCAAAAGAAATACCGCGACCCCGTAACGCTTGCTAACGAATTAACTCGAAGGGAACGTTCGAAATAGGAATTTTGTTCTAGCTCTCCAGGGTAGAAGTAAGTGTTTAATCTCTATGTAATATTGAATTATACATCGATTTATGTAAAAATATTCCTACCTCATAACGCTTTATATCGAATTAACTCGAAGGGAACGTTGGCGTCGTTAGTAGCGGTGCGAAGAAATTCAAAGTCTCAACCTCCCGGTCATGTCGGTCCTGCTGGGGCAATTTGAAAAAAAAAAATAAAAATAAATCGTTACGTTCGACCGTATTACGTCGAAATATAGTGATTTCACAAAAAATACGGATACATCGTAACGCCTTCTAAAGAATTAACTCACCAAAACCGTTCGAAATTGAAAGTTTTGCTAGCTCTCCAGGGACGAAATAAACGTTTAATCCCTATGCAATATTGAATTACACATCGATATATGTAGAAATATTCCTACGTCGTAACGCTTTTTAACGAATTAACTCGAAGGGAACGTTCGAAATTGAAATTTTCTTCTAGATCTCCAGGGACGAAATAAACGTTTAATCTCTATGTAATATTGAAGTATACATCGATTTATGTAAAAATATGCCCACCGCATAACGCTTTTTATCGAATTAAATCGAAGAGAACGTTAGCGTCGCCAGTAGCGGCGCGAAGAAATTCAAAGACCCAACGTTCCGGTCATATCAGTACGGCGGGGGCTATTTAAAAAAAAAATAAATATAAATCGTTACGCTCGACCGTATTACGTCGAAATATAACTATTTCACAAAAAATACCGGTAAATCGTAACGCTTTCTAACGAATTAACTCGCAAAAACCGTCCGAAATTGAAAGTTTTGTTAGCTCTCCAGGGACGAAATAAACGTTTAATCCCTATGCAATATTGAATTACACATCGATATATGTAGAAATATTCCTACGTCGTAACGCTTGTTAACGAATTAACTCGAAAAAACCGTTCGAAATTGAAAGTTTTTCTAGCTCTCCGTGGACGAAATAAACGTTTAATCCCTATGTAATATTGAATTATACATCGAGATATGTAAAAATATTCCTACCTCATAACGGTTGTTAACGAATTAACTCGCAGGAAACCTTAGCGTCGTTCGTAGCGGTGCGAAGAAATACAAAGTCCCGACATCCCGGTCATATCGGTACGGCGGGGGCTATTTAAAAAAAAAAAAATGAAAATAAATCCTTACGATCGACCGTATTACGTCGAAATATAACGATTTCAAAAATAATACCGGTACCTCGTAACGCATTCTGACGAATTAACTCGAAGGGAACGTTCGAAATAGGAATTTTGTTCTAGCTCTCCAGGGTAGAAGTAAATGTTTAATCCCTATGTAATATTGAATTATACATCGAGATATGTAAAAATATTCCTACCTCATAACGGTTGTTAACGAATTAACTCGAAGGGAACGTTAGCGTCGTTAGTAGCGGTGCGAAGAAATTCAAAGAACCAACCTCCCGGTCATGTCGGTCCTGCGGAGGCTATTTAAAAAAAAGAAAATTAAAAGAAATCATTACGTTCGAGCGTATTACGTCGAACTATAACGAATTTCACAAGAAATACCGCGACCACGTAACGCTTGTTAACGAATTAACTCGAAAAAACCGTACGAAATTGAAAGTTCTGCTTGCCCTCCAGGGACAAAATAAACGTTTTTATCCCTATGTAATATTGAATTATACATCGAGATATGTAAAAATATTCCTACCTCATAACAGTTGTAAACAAATTAACTCGCAGGGAACCTTAGCGTCGTTCGTAGCAGTGCGACGAAATACAAAGCCCCAACGTCCCGGTCATATAGGTACGGCGGGGGCTATTTAAAAAAAAAATAAATGTAAATCGTGACGCTCGACCACATCACGTCGAAATATAATTATTTCACGAAAAATACCGGTACATCGTTACGCTTTCTAACGAATTAACTCGAAAAAACTGTTCGAAATTGAAAGTTTTGCTTGCTCTCCAGGGACCAAATAAACGTTTAATCCCTATGTAATATTGAATTATACATCGAGATATGTAAAAATATTCCTACCTCATAACGGTTGTTAACGAATTAACTCGAAGGGAACGTTAGCGTCGTTAGTAGCGGTGCGAAGAAATTCAAAGACCCAACCTCCCGGTCATGTCGGTCCTGCGGGGGCTATTTCAAAAAAGAAAATTAAGAGTAATCGTTACGTTCGAGAGCATTACGTCGAACTATAACGATTTCACAAGAAATACCGCGACCTCGTAACGCTTGTTAACGAATTAACTCGAAAAAACCGTTCGAAATTGAAATTTTTTTCTAGCTCTCCAGGGACGAAATAAACGTTTGATCCCTATGTGATATTGAATTATACATCGAGATATGTAAAAATATTCCTACCTCATAACGGTTGTTAACGAATTAACACGCAGGAAACCTTAGCGTCGTTCGTAGCGGTGCGAAGAAATGCAAAGTCCCAACGTCCCGGTCATGTCGGCCCTGCGGGGGCTATTTAAAAAAAAAATAAAAATAAATTGTTACGATCCACCGTATTACGTCGAAATATAACGACTTCACAAAAAATACCGGTAAATCGTAACGCTATCTAACGAATTAACTCGCAAAAACCGTTCGAAATTGAAAATTTTGCTACCTATCCAGGGACGAAATAAACGTTTAATCCCTATGCAATTTTGAATTACACATCGATATATTTAGAAATATTCCAACGTCGTAACGCTTTTGAACGAATTAACTCGAAGGGAACGTTCGAAATTGAAATTTTTTTCTATCTCTCCAGGGACGAAATAAACGTTTAATCCCCATGTAATATTGAATTATACATCGAGATATGTAAAAATATTCCTACCTCATAACGGTTGTTAACGAATTAACTCGCAGGAAACCTTAGCGTCGTTTGTAGCGGTGCGTAGAAATACAAAGTCCCAACGTCCCGGTCATGTCGGTCCTGCGGGGGCTATTTAAAAAAACGAAAATTAAAAGAAATCATTACGTTTGAGCGTATTACGTCGAACTATAACGATTTCACAAGAAATACTGCGACCACGTAACGCTTGGTAACGAATTAACTCGAAAAAACCGTTCGAAATTGAAAGATTTGCTTGCCCTCCAGCGACCAAATAAACGTTTTTATCCATATGTAATATTGAATTATACATCGAGATATGTAAAAATATTCCTACCTCATAACGCTTTATATCGAATTAACTCGAAGGGAACGTTAGCGTTGTTAGTAGCGGTGCGAAGAAATTCAAAGTCTCAACCTCTCGGTCATGTCGGTCCTGCTGGGGCAATTTAAAAAAAAATAAATATAAATCGTTACGTTCGACCGTATTACGTCGAAATATAATGATTTCACAAGAAATACCGCGACCTCGTAACGCTTGGTAACGAATTAACTCGAAATAACCGTTCGAAATTGAAAGCTTTGCTTGCCCTCCAGGGACCAAATAAACGTCTTTATCCCTATTTAATATTGAATTATACAGCGAGATATGTAAAAATATTATTACCTCATAACGCTTTATATCGAATTAACTCGAAGGGAACGTTAGCGTCGCCAGTAGCGGCGCGAAGAAATTGAAAGTACCAACATCCCGGTCATGTCGGTCCGGCGGCGGCTATTTAAAAAAAAGAAAATAAAAAGAAATCATTACGTTCGAGCGTACTACGTCAAACTATAACGATTTCAAAAGAAATACCGCGACCCCGTAACGCTTGCTAACGAATTAACTCGAAGGGAACGTTCGAAATAGGAATTTTGTTCTAGCTCTCCAGGGTAGAAGTAAGTGTTTAATCTCTATGTAATATTGAATTATACATCGATTTATGTAAAAATATTCCTACCTCATAACGCTTTATATCGAATTAACTCGAAGGGAACGTTGGCGTCGTTAGTAGCGGTGCGAAGAAATTCAAAGTCTCAACCTCCCGGTCATGTCGGTCCTGCTGGAGCAATTTGAAAAAAAAAAAAAATAAAAATAAATCGCTACGTTCGACCGTGTTACGTCGAAATATAATGATTTCACAAAAAATACGGATACATCGTAACGCCTTCTAAAGAATTAACTCACCAAAACCGTTCGAAATTGAAAGTTTTGCTAGCTCTCCAGGGACGAAATAAACGTTTAATCCCTATGCAATATTGAATTACACATCGATATATGTAGAAATATTCCTACGTCGTAACGCTTTTTAACGAATTAACTCGAAGGGAACGTTCGAAATTGAAATTTTCTTCTAGCTCTCCAGGGACGAAATAAACGTTTAATCTCTATGTAATATTGAAGTATACATCGATTTATGTAAAAATATGCCCACCGCATAACGCTTTTTATCGAATTAAATCGAAGAGAACGTTAGCGTCGCCAGTAGCGGCGCGAAGAAATTCAAAGACCCAACGTTCCGGTCACATCAGTACGACGGGGGCTATTAAAAAAAAAAATAAATATAAATCGTTACGCTCGACCGTATTACGTCGAAATATAACTATTTCACAAAAAATACCGGTAAATCGTAACGCTTTCTAACGAATTAACTCGCAAAAACCGTCCGAAATTGAAAGTTTTGTTAGCTCTCCAGGGACGAAATAAACGTTTAATCCCTATGCAATATTGAATTACACATCGATATATGTAGAAATATTCCTACGTCGTAACGCTTGTTAACGAATTAACTCGAAAAACCGTTCGAAATTGAAAGTTTTTCTAGCTCTCCATGGACGAAATAAACGTTTAATCCCTATGTAATATTGAATTATACATCGAGATATGTAAAAATATTCCTACCTCATAACGGTTTTTAACGAATTAACTCGCAGGAAACCTTAGCGTCGTTCGTAGCGGTGCGAAGAAATACAAAGTCCCAACATCCCGGTCATATCGGTACGGCGGGGGCTATTTAAAAAAAAAAAATGAAAATAAATCCTTACGATCGACCGTATTACGTCGAAATATAACGATTTCAAAAATAATACCGGTACCTCGTAACGCATTCTGACGAATTAACTCGAAGGGAACGTTCGAAATAGGAATTTTGTTCTAGCTCTCCAGGGTAGAAGTAAATGTTTAATCCCTATGCAATATTGAATTATACATCGAGATATGTAAAAATATTCCTACCTCATAACGGTTGTTAACGAATTAACTCGAAGGGAACGTTAGCGTCGTTAGTAGCGGTGCGAAGAAATTCAAAGAACCAACATCCCGGTCATGTCGGTCCTGCGGAGGCTATTTAAAAAAAAGAAAATTAAAAGAAATCATTACGTTCGAGCGTATTACGTCGAACTATAACGAATTTCACAAGAAATACCGCGACCACGTAACGCTTGTTAACGAATTAACTCGAAAAAACCGTACGAAATTGAAAGTTCTGCTTGCCCTCCAGGGACAAAATAAACGTTCTTATCCCTATGTAATATTGAATTATACATCGAGATATGTAAAAATATTCCTACCTCATAACAGTTGTAAACGAATTAACTCGCAGGGAACCTTAGCGTCGTTCGTAGCAGTGCGACGAAATACAAAGCCCCAACGTCCCGGTCATATAGGTACGGCGGGGGCTATTTAAAAAAAAAAAAAAAAAATATAAATTATTCCTTACGATCGACCGTATTACGTCGAAATATAACGATTTCACAAAAAATACCGGTACCTCGTAACGCTTTCTGACGAATTGACTCGAAGGGAACGTTCGAAATTGAAATTTTGTTCTAGCTCTTCAGGGTAGAAATAAGTGTTAGTTTCTATGTAATATTGAAGTATACATCGATTTATGTAAAAAGAGGCCCACCTCATAACGTTTTTTATCGAATTAAATCGAAGGGAACGTTAGCGTCGTTAGTAGCGGTGCGAAGAATTTCAAAGTCCCAATCTGCCGGTCATGTCGGTCCGGCCGCGGCTATTTAAAAAAACATTAAGAAAATCGTTACGTTCGACCGTATTACGTCGAAATATAATGATTTCACGAAAAATACAGCGACCTCGTAACGCTTCTTAACGAATTAACTCGAAAAAACCGTTCGAAATTGAAAGTTTTGCTTGCTCTCCACGGGCCAAATAAACGGTTAATCCCTGTGCAATATTGAATTAAACATCGATTTATGTAAAAAGAGGCCCACCTCATAACGTTTTTTATCGAATTAAATCGAAGGGAACGTTAGCGTCGTTACTAGCGGTGCGAAGAAATTCAAAGACCCAACCTCCCGGTCATGTCGGTCCTGCGGGGGCTATTTAAAAAAAAATAAACATAAATCGTTACGCTCGACCGTATTACGTCGAAATATAACGATTTCACAAAAAATACCGGTACCTCGTAACGCTTTCTGACGAATTGACTCGAAGGGAACGTTCGAAATTGAAATTTTTTTCTAGCACTCCAGGGACGAAACAAACGTTTAATCTCTATGTAATACTGAAGTATACATCGATTTATGTAAAAATATGCCCACCTCACAACGCTTTTTATCGAATTAAATCGAAGAGAACGGTACCGTCGTCAGTAGCTGCGCGAAGAAATTCAAAGTCGCAATCACCCGGTCATGTCGGTCCGGCCGCGGCTATTAGAAAAAAACATAAATAAATCGTTACGTTTGACCGTATTACGTCGAAATATAACGATTTCACAAAAAATGCCGGTACATCGTAACGCTTTCTAACGAATTAACTCGCAAAAACCGTTCGAAATTGAAAGTTTTGCTACCTATCCAGGGACGAAATAAACGTTTAATCCCTGTGCAATTTTGAATTACACATCGATATATTTAGAAATATTCCTACGTCGTAACGCTTTTTAACGAATTAACTCGCAGGGAACCTTAGCGTCGTTCGTAGCGGTGCGAAGGAATACAAAGTCCCAACCTCCCGGTCATGTCGGTCCTGCGGGGGCTATTTAGAAAAAAAATAAAAATAAATCGTTACGATCCACCGTATTACGTCGAAATATAACGATTTCACAAGAAATACCGGTACATCGTAACGCTTTCTAACGAATTAACTCGCAAAAACCGTAAGAAATTGAAAGTTTTGCTAGCTCTCCAGGGTCGAAATAAACATTTAATCCCTATGCAATATTGAATTACACATCGATATATGTAGAAATATTCCTACGTCGTAACGCTTTTGAACGAATTAACTCGAAGGGAACGTTCGAAATTGAAATTTTTTTCTAGCTCTCCAGGGACGAATTAAACGTTTAATATCTATGTAACATTTAAGTATACAGCGATATATGTAAAAATATGCCTACCTCATAACGCTTTTTATCGAATTAACTCGAAGGGAACGTCAGCGTCGTTAGTAGGGGTGCGAAGAAATGCAAAGTACCAACCTCCCGGTCATGTCGGTCCTGCTGGGGCTATTTAAAAAAAAATAAACATAAATCGTTACGTTCGACCGTATTACGTCGAAATATAACGATTTCACAAAAAATACCGGTTCATCGTGACGCATTCTGAAGAATTGACTCGAAGGGAACGTTCGAAATTGATATTTTGTTCTAGCTCTCCCGGGTAGAAATAAGTGTTTAATCTCTATGTAATATAGAATGATACATCGATTTATGTAAAAATATGATTACCCCATAACGCTTTTTATCGAATTATATCGAAGAGAACGGTACCGTCGTCAGTACCTGTGCGAAGAAATTCAAAGTCACAATCACCCGGTCATGTCGGTCCGGCCGCGGCTATTTAAAAAAAAACATAAAAAAATCGTTACGTTCGAGCGTATTACGTCGAACTATAACGATTTCACGAGAAAGACCGCGACCTCGTAACGCTTGGTAACGAATTAACTCGAAAAACCCGTTCGAAATTGAAAGTTTTGCTTGCCCTCCAGGGACCAAATAAACGTTTTTATCCCTATGTAATATTGAATTATACATCGAGATATGTAAAAATATTCCTACCTCATAACGCTTTATATCGAATTAACTCGAAGGGAACGTTAGCGTCTTTAGTAGCGGTGCGAAGAAATTCAAAGTCTCAACCTCCCGGTCATGTCGGTCCGGCCGCGGCTATTTAAAGAAAAACATAAAAAAATCGTTACGTTTGACCGTATTACGTCGAAATATAACGATTTCACAAAAAATGCCGGTACATCGTAACGCTTTCTAACGAATTAACTCGCAAAAACCGTTCGAAATTGAAAGTTTTGCTACCTCTCCTGGGACGAAATAAACGTTTAATCCCTATGCAATATTGAATCACAGATCGATATATGTAGAAATATTCCTACGTCGTAACGCTTTTTAACGAATTAACTCGAAGGGAACGTTCGAAATTGAAATTTTCTTCTAGCTCTCCAGGGACGAAATAAACGTTTAATCCCTATGTAATATTGAATTATACATAGAGATATGTAAAAATATTCCAACCTCATAACGGTTGTTGTCGAATTAAATCAAAGAGAACGGTAGCGTCGTCAGTAGCTGCGCGAAGAAACTCAAAGACCCAATCTCCCTGTCATGTCTGTGCTGCGGGGACTATTTAAAAAAAAAAATAAATATAAGTCGTAACGCTCGACCGTATTATGTCGAAATATAACGATTTCACAAAAATGCCGTTACATCGTAACGCTTTCTAACGAATTTACTCGCAAAAACCGTTCGGAATTGAAATCTTTTTCTAGCTCTCCAGGGACGAAATAAACACTTAATCTCTATGTAATATTGAAGTATACATCGGTTTATGCAAAATTAAGCCCACCTTTTAACGCTTTTAATCAAATTAAATCGAAGAGAACGGTAGCGTCGTCAGTAGCTGCGCGAAGAAACTCAAAGGCCCAATCTCCCGGTCATGTCGGTCCTGCGGGGGCTATTTAAAAAAAAAATAAATAAAAATCGTAACGCTCGACCGTATTACGTCGAAATATAACGATTTCACAAAAAATGCCGTTACATCGTAACGCTTTCTAACGAATTTACACGCAAAAACCGTTCGAAATTGAAATCTTTTTCTAGCTCTCCAGGGACGAAATAAACACTTAATCTCTATGTAATATTGAAGTATACATCGATTTATGCAAAATTAAGCCCACCTTTTAACGCTTTTAATCAAATTAAGTCGAAGAGAACGGTAGCGTCGTCAGGAGCTGCGCGAAGAAATTCAAAGTACCAACCTCCCGGTCATGTCGGTCCGGCGGCGGCTATTTAAAAAAAAGAAAATAAAAAGAAATCATTACGTTCGAGCGTATTACGTCGAAATATAACGATTTCACAAAAAATACCGGTACCTCGTAATGCTTTCAGACGAATTAACTCGAAGGAAACGTTCGAAATTGAAATTTTGTTCTAGCTCTTCAGGGTAGAAATAAGTGTTTAATCTCTATGTAATATTGAATTATACATCGATTTATGTAAAAATATGCCTACCTCATAACGCTTTTTATCGAATTAACTCGAAGGGAACGATAACGTCGTTAGTAGCTGGGCGAAGAAATTCAAAGTCCCAACCTCCCGGTCATGTCGGTCCTGCGGGGCTATTTAAGAAAAAACACAAAAAATCGTTACGGTCGACCGTATTACGTCGAACAATAAAGATTTCACAAAAAATACAGCGACCTCGTTACGCTTCTTAACGAATTAACTTGAAAAAACCGTTCGAAATTGAAAGTATTGCTTGCTCTCCAGGGACCAAGTAAACGTTTAATCCCTATGTAGCATTGAATTATACATCGAGATATGTAAAAATATTCCTACGTCATAACGGTTGTTAACGAATTAACTCGAAGGGAACGTTAGCGTCGTTAGTAGCGGTGAGAAGAAATTCAAAGACCCAACCTCCCGGTCATGTCGGTCCTGCGGGGGCTATTTAAAAAAAAATAAACATAAATCGTTACGCTCGACAGTATTACGTCGAAATATAACGATTTCACAAAAAATACCGGTACCTCGTAACGCTTTCTGACGAATTGACTCGAAGGGAACGTTCGAAATTGAAATTTTTTTCTAGCTCTCCAGGGACGAAACAAACGTTTAATCTCTATGTAATATTGAATTCTACATCGATTTATGTAGAAATATGGCTACCTCATAACGCTTTCAATCGAATTAACTCGAAGGGAACGTTAGCGTCGTTGGTAGCGGTGCGACGAAATGCAAAGACCCAACCTCCCGGTCATGTCGGTCCTGCGGGGGCTATTTAAAAAAAAAAATAAATATAAATCGCTACGATCGACCGTATTACGTCGAAGTATAACTATTTCACAAAAAATACCAGTACCTCGTAACGCTTTCTGACGAATTGACACGACGGGAACGTTCGAAATTGAAAGCTTTGCTAGCTCTCCAGGGACGAAATGAACGTTTAATCCCTATGCAATATTGAATTACACATCGATATATGTAGAAATATTCCTACGTCGTAACGCTTTTTAACGAATTAATTCGAAGGGAACGTTCGAAATTGTAATTTTTTTGTAGCTCTCCAGGGACGAAATAAATGTTTAATCTCTATGTAATACTGAAGTATACATCGATTTATGTAAAAATATGCCCACCTCACAACGCTTTTTATCGAATTAAATCGAAGAGAACGGTACCGTCGTCAGTAGCTGCGCGAAGAAATTCAAAGTCGCAATCACCCGGTCATGTCGGTCCGGCCGCGGCTATTTAAAAAAAAACATAAATAAATCGTTACGTTTGACCGTATTACGTCGAAATATAACGATTTCACAAAAAATGCCGGTACATCGTAACGCTTTCTAACGAATTAACTCGCAAAAACCGTTCGAAATTGAAAGTTTTGCTACCTATCCAGGGACGAAATAAACGTTTAATCCCTGTGCAATTTTGAATTACACATCGATATATTTAGAAATATTCCTACGTCGTAACGCTTTTTAAGGAATTAACTCGCAGGGAACCTTAGCGTCGTTCGTAGCGGTGCGAAGAAATACAAAGTACCAACCTCCCGGTCATGTCGGTCCTGCGGGGGCTATTTAGAAAAAAAATAAAAATAAATCGTTACGATCCACCGTATTACGTCGAAATATAACGATTTCACAAGAAATACCGGTACATCGTAACGCTTTCTAACGAATTAACTCGCAAAAACCGTAAGAAATTGAAAGTTTTGCTAGCTCTCCAGGGTCGAAATAAACATTTAATCCCTATGCAATATTGAATTACACATCGATATATGTAGAAATATTCCTACGTCGTAACGCTTTTGAACGAATTAACTCGAAGGGAACGTTCGAAATTGAAATTTTTTTCTAGCTCTCCAGGGACGAATTAAACGTTTAATATCTATGTAACATTTAAGTATACAGCGATATATGTAAAAATATGCCTACCTCATAACGCTTTTTATCGAATTAACTCGAAGGGAACGTCAGCGTCGTTAGTAGGGGTGCGAAGAAATGCAAAGTACCAAACTCCCGGTCATGTCGGTCCTGCTGGGGCTATTTAAAAAAAATAAACATAAATCGTTACGTTCGACCGTATTACGTCGAAATATAACGATTTCACAAAAAATACCGGCTCATCGTGACGCATTCTGAAGAATTGACTCGAAGGGAACGTTCGAAATTGAAATTTTGTTCTAGCTCTCCCGGGTAGAAATAAGTGTTTAATCTCTATGTAATATAGAATGATACATCGATTTATGTAAAAATATGATTACCCCATAACGCTTTTTATCGAATTATATCGAAGAGAACGGTACCGTCGTCAGTAGCTGTGCGAAGAAATTCAAAGTCACAATCACCCGGTCATGTCGGTCCGGCCGCGGCTATTTAAAAAAAAACATAAAAAAATCGTTACGTTCGAGCGTATTACGTCGAACTATAACGATTTCACGAGAAAGACCGCGACCTCGTAACGCTTGGTAACGAATTAACTCGAAAAACCCGTTCGAAATTGAAAGTTTTGCTTGCCCTCCAGGGACCAAATAAACGTTTTTATCCCTATGTAATATTGAATTATACATCGAGATATGTAAAAATATTCCTACCTCATAACGCTTTATATCGAATTAACTCGAAGGGAACGTTAGCGTCGTTAGTAGCGGTGCGAAGAAATTCAAAGTCTCAACCTCCCGGTCATGTCGGTCCGGCCGCGGCTATTTAAAGAAAAACATAAAAAAATCGTTACGTTTGGCCGTATTACGTCGAAATATAACGATTTCACAAAAAATGCCGGTACATCGTAACGCTTTCTAACGAATTAACTCGCAAAAACCGTTCGAAATTGAAAGTTTTGCTACCTCTCCTGGGACGAAATAAACGTTTAATCCCTATGCAATATTGAATCACAGATCGATATATGTAGAAATATTCCTACGTCGTAACGCTTTTTAACGAATTAACTCGAAGGGAACGTTCGAAATTGAAATTTTCTTCTAGCTCTCCAGGGACGAAATAAACGTTTAATCCCTATGTAATATTGAATTATACATAGAGATATGTAAAAATATTCCAACCTCATAACGGTTGTTGTCGAATTAAATCAAAGAGAACGGTAGCGTCGTCAGTAGCTGCGCGAAGAAACTCAAAGACCCAATCTCCCTGTCATGTCTGTGCTGCGGGGACTATTTAAAAAAAAAAATAAATATAAGTCGTAACGCTCGACCGTATTACGTCGAAAAATAACGATTTCACAAAAATGCCGTTACATCGTAACGCTTTCTAACGAATTTACTCGCAAAAACCGTTCGGAATTGAAATCTTTTTCTAGCTCTCCAGGGACGAAATAAACACTTAATCTCTATGTAATATTGAAGTATACATCGGTTTATGCAAAATTAAGCCCGCCTTTTAACGCTTTTAATCAAATTAAATCGAAGGGAACGGTAGCGTCGTCAGTAGCTGCGCGAAGAAACTCAAAGGCCCAATCTCCCGGTCATGTCGGTCCTGCGGGGGCTATTTAAAAAAAAAAATAAATAAAAATCGTAACGCTCGACCGTATTACGTCGAAATATAACGATTTCACAAAAAATGCCGTTACATCGTAACGCTTTCTAACGAATTTACTCGCAAAAACCGTTCGAAATTGAAATCTTTTTCTAGCTCTCCAGGGACGAAATAAACACTTAATCTCTATGTAATATTGAAGTATACATCGATTTATGCAAAATTAAGCCCACCTTTTAACGCTTTTAATCAAATTAAATCGAAGAGAACGGTAGCGTCGTCAGGAGCTGCGCGAAGAAATTCAAAGTACCAACCTCCCGGTCATGTCGGTCCGGCGGCGGCTATTTAAAAAAAAGAAAATAAAAAGAAATCATTACGTTCGAGCGTATTACGTCGAAATATAACGATTTCACAAAAAATACCGGTACCTCGTAATGCTTTCAGACGAATTAACTCGAAGGAAACGTTCGAAATTGAAATTTTGTTCTAGCTCTTCAGGGTAGAAATAAGTGTTTAATCTCTATGTAATATTGAATTATACATCGATTTATGTAAAAATATGCCTACCTCATAACGCTCTTTATCGAATTAACTCGAAGGGAACGATAATGTCGTTAGTAGCTGGGCGAAGAAATTCAAAGTCCCAACCTCCCGGTCATGTCGGTCCTGCGGGGCTATTTAAGAAAAAACACAAAAAATCGTTACGGTCGACCGTATTACGTCGAACAATAAAGATTTCACAAAAAATACAGCGACCTCGTTACGCTTCTTAACGAATTAACTTGAAAAAACCGTTCGAAATTGAAAGTATTGCTTGCTCTCCAGGGACCAAGTAAACGTTTAATCCCTATGTAGCATTGAATTATACATCGAGATATGTAAAAATATTCCTACCTCATAACGGTTGTTAACGAATTAACTCGAAGGGAACGTTAGCGTCGTTAGTAGCGGTGAGAAGAAATTCAAAGACCCAACCTCCCGGTCATGTCGGTCCTGCGGGGGCTATTTAAAAAACAGAAAATAAAAAGAAATCATTACGTTCGAGCGTATTACGTCGAACTATAACGATTTCACAAGAAATACCGCGACCTCGTAACGCTTGTTAACGAATTAACTCGAAAAAACCGTTCGATATTGAAAGTTTTGCTTGCCCTCCAGGGACCAAATAAACGTTTTTATCCCTCTGTAATATTGAATTATACATCGAGATATGTAAAAATATTCCTACCTCATAACGGTTGTTTACGAATTTACTCGCAGGATACCTTAGCGTCGTTCGTAGCGGTGCGAAGAAATACAAAGTCCCAACGTCCCGGTCTTGTCGGTCCTGCGGGGCTATTTAAAAAAAAAATAAATATAAATCGCTACGATCGACCGTATTACGTCGAAGTATAACTATTTCACAAAAAATACCAGTACCTCGTAACGCTTTCTGACGAATTGACTCGAAGGGAACGTTCGAAATTGAAATTTTGTTCTAGCTCTCCCGGGTAGAAATAAGTGTTTAATCTCTATGTAATATAGAATGATACATCGATTTATGTAAAAATATGATTACCCCATAACGCTTTTTATCGAATTATATCGAAGAGAACGGTAGCGTCGTCAGTAGCTGCGCGAAGAAATTCAAAATCCCAATCTCCTGGTCATGTCGGTCCGGCAGCGGCTATTTAATAGAAAATAAAAAAAAATCGTTACGTTCGACCGTATTACGTCGAACTATAAGATTTCACAAAAACATACAGCGACATCGTAACGCTTGTTAACGGATTAACTCGAAAAAACCGTTCGAAATTGAAAGTTTCGCTTGCTCTCCAGGGACCAAACAAACGTTTAATCCCTATGTAATATTGAATTATACATCGAGATATGTAAAAATATGCCTACCTCATAACGCTTTTTATCGAATTAACTCGAAGAGAACGTTAGCGTCGTTAGTAGCGGTGCGAAGAAATTCAAAGTCCCAATCACCCGGTCATGTCGGTCCGGCCGCGGCTGTTCAAGAAAAAACATAAAAAAATCGTTACCGTCGACCGTATTACGTCGAGCTATAAAGATTTCACAAAAAATACCGCGTCCTCGTAACGCTTGTTAACGAATTAACTCGAAAAAACCGTCCGAAATTGAAAGTTTTGCTTGCTCTCCAGGGACCAAATAAACGTTTAATCCCTATGTAATATTGAATTATACATCGAGATATGTAAAAATATTCCTACCTCATAACGGTTGTTAACGAATTAACTCGAAGGGAACGTTAGCGTCGTTAGTAGCGGTGCGAAGAAATTCAAAGACCCAACCTCCCGGTCATGTCGGTCCTGCGGAGGCTATTTAAAAAAAGAAAATTAAAAGAAATCATTACGTTCGAGCGTATTACGTCGAACTATAACGAATTTCACAAGAAATACCGCGACCACGTAACGCTTGTTAACGAATTAACTCGAAAAAACCGTACGAAATTGAAGGTTCTGCTTGCCCTCCAGGGACCAAATAAACGTTTTTATCCCTATGTAATATTGAATTATACATCGAGATATGTAAAAATATTCCTACCTCATAACGGTTGTCAACGAATTAACTCACAGGAATCCTTAGCGTCGTTCGTAGCGGTGCGAAGAAATACAAAGTCCCAATCTCCCGGTCATGTCGGTCCGGCCGCGGATATTTAAGACAAAGATAAAAAAATCGTTACGTTCGACCGTATTTCGTCGAACTATAAAGATCTCACAAAAAATACCGGTACCTCGTAACGCTTTCTGATGAATTGACTCGAAGGGAACGTTCGAAATTGAAATTTTGTTCTAGCTCTCCAGGGTAGAAATAAGTGTTTAATCTCTATGTAATATTGAATTATACATCGAGATATGTAAAAATATTCCTACCTCATAACGGTTGTTAACGAATTAACTAGCAGGGAACCTTAGCGTCGTTCGTAGCGGTGCGAAGAAATACAAAGTCCCAACGTCCAGGTCATATAGGTACGGCGGGGGCTATTTAAAAAAAAAACTGAAAATAAATCGCTACGATCGACCGTATTACGTCGAAATATAATGATTTCACAAAAAATACCGGTACCTCGTAACGCTTTCTGACTAATTGACTCGACGGGAACGTTCGAAATTGAAATTTTGTTCTAGCTCTGCAGGGTAGAAATAAGTGATTAATCTCTATGTAATATTGAATTATACATCGATTTATGTCAAAATATGACTACCTCATAACGCTTTTTATCGTATTAACTCGAAGGGAATGTCAGCGTCGTTAGTAGCGGTGCGAAGAAATTCAAAGTCCCAACCTCCCAGTCATGTCGGTCCTGCGGGAGCTATTTCAAAAAAAATAAATAAAAATCGCTATGCTCGACCTTATTACGTCGAAATATAACGATTTCACAAAAAAATACCGGTACATCGTAACGCTTTCTAAAGAATTAACTCGCAAAGACCGTTCGAAATAGAAAGTTTTGCTGGCTCTACCGGGACGAAATAAACGTTTAATCCATATGTAATATTGAGTTATACATCGATATATGTAGAAATGTTCCTACGTCGTAACGCTCTCTAACGAACTAACTCGAAGGGAACATTCGAAATTGAAATTTTATGCTAGCTCACCAGGGACGAAATAAATGTTTAATCTCTATGTAATACTGAAGTATACATCGATTTATGTAAAAATATGATTACCTCATAACGCACTTTATCGATTTAACTCGGAGGGAACGTTAGCGTCGTCAGTAGCGGTGCGAAGAAATTCAAAGACCCAACCTCCCGGTCATGTCGGTCCTGCGGGGGCTATTTAAAAAAAAGAAAATTAAAAGAAATCATTACGTTCGAGCGTATTACGTCGAACTATAACGATTTCACAAGAAATACCGCGACATCGTAACGCTTGTTAACGAATTAACTCGAAAAAACCTTTCGAAATTGAAAGTTTTGCTTGCTCTCCAGGGTAGAAATAAGTGTTTAATCTCTAAGTAATATTGAATTATACACCGATTTATGTAAAAATATGCCTACCTCATAACGCTTTTTATCGAATTAACTCGAAGGGAAGGTTAGCGTCGTTAGTAGCTGTGCGAAGAAATTCAAACACCCAACCTCCCGGTCATGTCGGTCCTGCTGGGGCTATTTGAAGAAAAAATAAAAAAAAATCGTTACGTTCGACCGTATTACGTCGAAATATAATGATTTCACAAAAAATATCGGTACATTGTAACGCTTTCTAATGAATGAACTCGCAAAACCCGTTCGAAATTGAAAGTTTTTCTAGCTCTCCATGGTAGAAATAAATGTTTAATCTCTATGTAATATTGAAGTATTCATTGATTTATGTAAAAAATGCCCACCTCATAACGCTTTATATCGAATTATCTCGAAGGGAACGTTAGCGTCGTCAGTAGCGGTGCGAAGAAATTCAAAGTACCAACCTCCCGGCCATGTCGGTCCTGCTGGGGCTATTTGAAGAAAAAATAAAAAAAAATCGTTACGTTCGACCGTATTACGTCGCACTGTAAAAATTTCACAAAAGATACCGCGACCTCGTAACGATTGATAACGAATTAACTCGAAAAAACCGTTCGAAATTGAAAGTTTTGCTTGCTCTCCGGGGACCAAATAAACGTTTAATCCCTATGTGATATTAAATTATACATGGAGATATGTAAAAATATTCCTACCTCAAAACGGTTGTTAACGAATTAACACGCAGGGAACCGTAGCGTCGTTCGTAGCGGTGCGAAGAAATACAAAGTCCCAACGTCCCGGTCATATAGCTATGGCGGGGGCTATTTAAAAAAAAATAAATAGAAATCGTTACGTTCTACCGTATTACGTCGAAATATAACGATTTCACAAAAAATACCGGTACCTCGTAACGCTTTCTGACGAATTGACTCGAAGGGAACGTTCGAAATAGAAATTTTGTTCTTGCTCTCCAGGGTAGCAATAAGTGTTTAATCTCTATGTAATATTGAATTGTACATCGAGATATGTAAAAATATGCCCACCTCATAACGGTTGTTAACGAATTAACTCGGAGGGAACGTTAGCGTCGTTAGTAGCGGTGCGAAGAAATTCAAAGACCCAACCTCCCGGTCATGTCGGTCCTGCGGGTGCCATTTAAAAAAAATAAATATAAATCGTGACGCTAGACCGTATTACGTCCAAATATAACGATTTCACAAAAAAATACCGGTACATCGTAAAGCTTTCTAACGAATTAACTCGCAAAAACCGTTCGAAATTAAAGTTTTGCTACCTATCCAGGGACGAAATAAACGTTTAATCCCTATACAATTTTGTATTACACATCGATATATTTAGAAATATTCCTACGTCGTAACGCTTTTTAACGAATTAACTCGAAGGGAACGTTCGAAATTGAAATTTTTTTCTAGCTCTCCAGGGTAGAAATAAGTGTTTAATCTCTATGTAATATTGAATTGTACATCGAGATATGTAAAAATATGCCCACCTCATAACGCTTTTTTCGAATTAACTCGAAGGGAACGTTAGCGTCGTTAGTAGCGGTGCGAAGAAATTCAACATCCCAATCTCCCGGTCATGTCGGTCCGGCAGCTGCTATTTAATAGAAAATAAAAAAAAATCGTTACGTTCGACCGTATTACGTCGAACTATAAAGATTTCACAAAAAATATCGCGACCTCGTAACGCTTGTTAACGAATTAACTCGAAAAAACCGATCGAAGTTGAAAGTTTTGCTTGCTCTCCAGGGACCAAACAAACGTTTAATCCCTATGTAATATTGAATTATACATCGAGATATGTAAAAATATGCCTACCTCATAACGCTTTTTATCGAGTTAACTCGAAGGGAACGTTAGCGTCGTTAGTAGCGGTGCGAAGAAATTCAAAGACCCAACCTCCCGGTCATGTCGGCCCTGCGGGGGCTATTTAGAAAAAAATAAATATAAATCATACGCTCGACCGAATAACGTCGAAATATAACTATTTCACCAAAAAATACCGGTAGATTGTAACGCTTTCTAATGAATGAACTCGCAAAAACCGTTCGAAATTGAAAGTTTTTCTAGCTCTCCAGGGACGAAATAAACGTTTAATCTGTATGTAGTATTGAAGTATACATCGATTTATGTAAAAATATGCCTACCTCATAACGCTTTTTATCGAATTAACTCGAAGAGAACGTTAGCGTCGTCAGTAGCGGTGCTAAGAAATTCAAAGTACCAACCTCCGGGTCTTGTCGGTCCGGCGGCGGCTATTTAAAAAAAGAAAATATAAAGAAATCATTACGTTCGAGCGTATTATTTCGAACTATAACGACTTCACAAGAATTACCGGTACCTCGTAACGCTTTCAGACGTATTAAATCGAAGGGAACGTTCGAAATTGAAATTTTGTTCTAGCTCTACAGGGTAGATATAAGTGTTTAATTTCTATGTAATATTGAAGTATACATTGGTTTATGTAAAAATATGCCTACCTCATAACGCTTTTTATTGAATAACTCGAAGGGAACGTTAGCGTCGTCAGTAGCTGCGCGAAGAAATTCAAAATCCCAATCTCCCGGTCATGTCGGTCCGGCAGCGGCTATTTAATAGAAGATAAAAAAAAGTCGTTACGTTCGACCGTATTACGTCGAACTATAAGATTTCACAAAAACATACCGCGACATCGTAACGCTTGTTAACGGATTAACTCGAAAAAACCGTTCGAAATTGAAAGTTTTGCTTGCTCTCCAGGGACCAAACAAACGTTTAATCCCTATGTAATATTGAATTATACATCCAGATATGTAAAAATATGCCTACCTCATAACGCTTTTTATCGAATTAACTCGAAGAGAACGTTAGCGTCGTCAGTAGCGGTGCTAAGAAATTCAAAGTACCAACCTCCGGGTCTTGTCGGTCCGGCGGCGGCTATTTAAAAAAAGAAAATATAAAGAAATCATTACGTTCGAGCGTATTATTTCGAACTATAACGATTTCACAAGAATTACCGGTACCTCGTAACGCTTTCAGACGTATTAAATCGAAGGGAACGTTCGAAATTGAAATTTTGTTCTAGCTCTACAGGGTAGATATAAGTGTTTAATTTCTATGTAATATTGAAGTATACATTGGTTTATGTAAAAATATGCCTACCTCATAACGCTTTTTATTGAATAACTCGAAGGGAACGTTAGCGTCGTCAGTAGCGGTGCTAAGAAATTCAAAGTACCAACCTCCGGGTCTTGTCGGTCCGGCGGCGGCTATGTAAAAAGAAGAAAATAAAAAGAAATCATTACGTTCGAGCGTATTACGTCGAACTGTAACGATTTCACATGAAATACCGCGACCTCGTAACGCTTGTTAACGAATTAACTCGAAAAAACCGTTCGAAATTGAAAGTTTTTCTTGCCCTCCAGGGACCAAATAAACGTTTAATCCCTATGTAATATTGAATTATAAATCGATATATGTAGAAATATTCCTACGTCGTAACGCTGTTTAACGAATTAAATCGAAGGGAACTTTCGAAATTGAAAATTTTTTGTGAAAGTAAAGTAATATTGAAGTATTCATTGATTTATGTAAAAAAATGCCCACCTCATAAAGCTTTTTATCGTATTAACTCGAAGAGAACGTTAGCGTCGTCAGTAGCGGTGCGAAGAAATTCAAAGTACCAACCTCCCGGTCATGTCGGTCCGGCGGCGGCTATTTAAATAAAAGAAAATAAAAAGAAATCATTACGTTCGAGCGTATTACGTCGAAATATAACGATTTCACAAAAAATACCGGTACCTCGTAACTCTATCAGACGAATTAACTTGAAGGGAACGTTCGAAATTGAAATTTTTTTCTAGCTCCCCAGGGACGAAATGAACGTTTAATATCTATGTAACATTGAAGTATACAGCGATATATGTAAAAATATGCCTACCTCGTAACGCTTTTTATCGAATTAACTGGAATGGAACGTTAGCGTCTTCAGTAGCGGTGCGAAGAAATTCAAAGTACCAACCTCCCGGTCATTTCGGTCCGGCGGCGGCTATTTGAATAAAAGAAAATAAAAAGAAATCATTACGTTCGAGCGTATTACGCCGAAATATAACGATTTCACAAAAAGTACCGGTACCTCGTAACACTATCAGACGAATTAACTCGAAGGAAACATTCGAAATTGAAATTCTGTTCTAGCTGTTCAGGGTAGAAATAAGTGTATAATCTCTATGTAATATAGAGTTATACATCGATTTATGTAAAAATATTCCTACCTCATAACGCCTAATATCGAATTAACTCGAAGGGAACGTTAGCGTCGTTAGTAGCGGTGCGAAGAAATTCAAAGACCCAAACTCCCGGTCATGTCGGTCCTGCGGGGGCTATTTAAAAAAAAGAAAATTTAAAGAAATCATTACGTTCGAGCGTATTACGTCGAACTATAACTATTTCACAAGAAATACGGCGACCTCGTAACGCTTGTTAACGAATTATCTCGAAAAAACCGTTCGGAATTGAAAGTTTTGCTTGCCCTCCAGGGACCAAATAAACGTTTTTATCCCTATGTAATATTGAATTATACAACGAGATATGAAAAAATATTCCTACCTCATAACAGTTCTTAAAAAATTAACTTGGAGGGAACCTTAGCGTCGTTCGTAGCGGTGCGACGAAATGCAAGGTCCCAACGTCCCGGTCATATAGGTACGGCGGGGGATATTTAAAGGAAAAAATTAAAATAAATCGTTGCGATCGACCGTATTACGTCGAAATATAACTATTTCACAAAAAATACCGGTAAATCGTAACGCTATCTAACGAATTAACTCGCAAAAACCGTTCGAAATTGAAAGTTTTGCTACCTATCCAGGGACGAAATAAACGTTTAATCCCTGTGCAATTTTGAATTACACATCGATATATTTAGAAATATTCCTACGTCGTAACGCTTTTTAACGAATTAACTCGCAGGGAACCTTAGCGTCGTTCGTAGCGGTGCGAAGAAATACAAAGTCCCAACCTCCCGGTCATGTCGGTCCTGCGGGGGCTATTTAGAAAAAAAATAAAAATAAATCGTTACCATCCACCGTATTACGTCGAAATATAACGATTTCACAAGAAATACCGGTACATCGTAAAGCTTTCTAACGAATTAACTCGCAAAAACCGTAAGAAATTGAAAGTTTTGCTAGCTCTCCAGGGTCGAAATAAACATTTAATCCCTATGCAATATTGAATTACACATCGATATATGTAGAAATATTCCTACGTCGTAACGCTTTGGAACGAATTAACTCGAAGGGAACGTTCGAAATTGAAATTTTTTTCTAGCTCTCCAGGGACGAATTAAACGTTTAATATATATGTAACATTTAAGTATACAGCGATATATGTAAAAATATGCCTACCTCATAACGCTTTTTATCGAATTAACTCGAAGGGAACGTCAGCGTCGTTAGTAGGGGTGCGAAGAAATTCAAAGACCCAACCTCCCGGTCATGTCGGTCCAGCGGGGGCTATTTAAAAAAAAATAAATATAAATCGTTACGCTCGACCGCATTACGTCGAACTATAAAGATTTCACAAAAAATACCGCGACCTCGTAACGCTTGTTAACGAATTAACTCGCAAAAACCGTTCGAAATTGAAAGTTTTGCTAGCACTCCAGGGACGAAATAAACGTCTAATCCCTATGCAATTTTGAATTAGACATCGATATGTGTAGAATTATTCCTACGGCGTAAAGCTTTTTAACGAATTAACTCGAAGGGAACGTTCGAAATTGAAATTTTTTTCTGGCTATCCAGGGACGAAATAAACGGTTATTCTCTACGTAATATAGAAGTATACGTTGATTTGTGTAAAAATATGCCCACCTGATAACATTTTTCATCGAATTAAATCGAAGAGAACGGTAGCTTCGTCAGTAGCTGCGCGGAGAAATTCAATGTCCCAATCTCCCGGTCATGTCGGTCCGGCCGCGACTATAAAAAAAAACATAAAACAAATCGTTACGTTCGATGGTATTACGTTGAATTATAAAGATTTCACAAAAAATACCGCGACCACGTAACGCTTGTTAACGGATTAACTCGAAAAAACCGTTCGAAATTGAAAGTTTCGCTTGCCCTCCAGGGACCAAAGAAACGTTTAATCCATATGTAATACTGAATTATACATCGAGATATGTAAAAATATTCCCACCTCATAACGGTTGTTAACGAATTAACTCGCAGGGAACCTTAGCGTCGTTCGTAGAGGTGCGAAGAAATTCAAAGTCCCAACCTCCCGGTCATGTCGGTCCTGCTGGGGCTATTTAAAAAAAACATTTAAAAAATCGTTACGTTCGACCGTATTACGTCGAACTATAAAGATTTCACAAAAAATGCCGGTACCTCGTAACGCTTTCTGACGAACTGACTCGAAGGGATCGTTCGAAATTGAAATTTTGTTCTAGCTCTCCAGGGTAGAAGTAAGTGTTTAATCTCTATATAATATTGAATTATACATCGATTTATGTAAAAATATTCCTACCTCATAACGCTTTTTATCGAATTAACTCGAAGGGAACGTTAGCGTCGTTAGTAGCTGCGTGAAGAAATACAAAGTCACAACGTCCCGGTCATATAGGTACGGCGGGGGCTATTTAAAAAAAAAATAGAAATAAATCGTTACGATCGACCGTATTACGTCGAAATATAACGATTTCACAAAAAATACCGGTACCTCGTAAAGCTTCCCGCAGGGAGGATTCACTTATGTGAATCTATGGGGGCTGGCAAACCCACGATCCCGCAGCCAGGGTGGACCGACGGAGACAAGCGTCCCGCTTTCGTGAGTCCACTATGTACTCCGCAAGGAAGATCGCCAGGAGTGTAAGACGTAAATCGCGTCTCTCTGTGCGACCTGGGGTAGTAGCGCACCCCCGATCCTGATGCCAAGGGTGGGACCGTCGGGATAAGACCCTCGGATACCGATACTTCGGTACCTTGGGCACCCGCTTACGTGAGTCCCATCTGGGTCTGTCGCGCCCGGTTAGCAGGGTGACCGACGCGGCAGTGACGTGACCGTACGTCCACACGATAGTCCCACCAATTGACTTAGATTGGTACCACGGGGGTCGAGTGTTAGCCCAGAGGGAGTAGCGACCCCTCTGCTCGGCCAATTATGGGTATGGACTCGTGGTGGCAGTGGTTGATGGGCCGAGATGCTGGCCAAGACGGCTGATTTAAGGGGTGTTGGCTCCCCGAATGGCCGTCGGTGGGTGAGAAGCGTCCCAACTGCTCCGGAACCGTCCCGGGAGACGGTAGGGCTTAGAAATGCCCCGTTCGACCTGAGATGGGCGACAGCTCCTGCAAGCCTAGCCAATACAGGTAGTAAGGTGCTGGGCACCTTATGCGCTGGTTGGGCGTATCCCAGCCCCTATGGTCCTAGGGGACTCGGGTGCTGTATAGCTTGAACACGAAGCCCCGGTAAGTACCCGTTACCAAAACCTACACTATGTGTACCTCGTGAAGCTGTCTAACGAATTAACTCGCAAAAACCGTTCGAAATTGAAAGTTTTGCTAGCTCTCCAGGGACGAAATAAACGTTTAATCCCTATGCAATATTCAATTACACATCGATTTATGTAGACATATTCCTACGTCGTAACGCTTTTTAACGAATTAACTCGAAGGGAACGTTCGAAATAGAAATATTTTTCTAGCTATCCAGGGACGAAATAAACGTTTAATCTCTATGTAACATTGAAGTAAACATCGATTTATGTAAAAATATGCCCACCTCATAACGCTTTTTATCGAATTAAATCGAAGAGAACGGTAGCGTCGTTAGTAGCGATGCGAAGAAATGCAAAGTCCCAACCTCCCGGTCATGTCGGTCCTGCTGGGGCTATTAAAAAAAAAAATAAACATAAATCGTTACACTCGACCGTATTACGTCGAAATATAACGATTTCACAAAAAATACCGGTACATCGTAACGCTTTCTAACGAATTAACTCGCAAAAACCGTTCGAAATTGAAAGTTTTTTTACCTCTCCAGGGACTAAACAAACGTTTAATCCCTATGCAATTTTGAATTACACATCGATATATGTAGAAATATTCCTACGTCGTAACGCTTTTTAACGAATTAACTCGCAGGGAACATTAGCGTCGTTCGTAGCGCTGCGAAGAAATACAAAGTCCCAACGTCCCGGTCATATAGGTACGGCGGGGGCTATTTAAAAAAAAAAAATAAAAATTTATCGTTACGGTCGACCGTATTACGTCGAAATATTTCGATTTCACAAAAAATACCGGTGCCTCGTAACGCTTTCTGACGAATTGACTCGCAAAAACCGTTCGAAAATAAAAGTTTTGCTAGCTCTCCAGGGACGAAATAAACGTTTAATCCCTATGCAATGTTAAATTACACATCGATTAATGTAGAAATATTCCTACGTCGTAACGCTTTTTAGCGAATTAATTCGAAGGGAACGTTCGAAATTGAAATTTTGTTCTATCTCTTCAGGGTAGAAATAAGTGTTTAATCTCTATGTAATATTGAATTATACATCGATTTATGTATAAATATGCCTACCTCATTACGCTTTATATCGAATTAACTCGAAGGGAACGTTAGCGTCGTTAGTAGCGGTGCGAAGAAATGCAAAGTCCCAACCTCCCGGTCATGTCGGTCCTGCTGGGGCTATTTAAAAAAAAAATAAACATAAATCGCTACGTTCGACCGTATTACGTCGAAATATAATGATTTCACAAAAAATACCGGTACATCGTAACGCTTTCTGAAGAATTAACTCGCAAAAACCGTTCGAAATTGAAAGTTTTGCTAGCTCTCCAGGGACGAAATAAACGTTTAATCCCTGTGCAATATTGAATTACACTACGATATATGTAGAAATATTCCTACGTCGTAACGCTTTTTAACGAATTAACTCGCAGGGAACATTAGCGTCGTCCGTAGCGGTGCGAAGAAATACAAAGTCACAACCTCCCGGTTATGTCGGTCCTGCGGGGGCTATTTAGAAAAAAAATAAATATAAATCGTGACGCTCGACCGTATTACGTCGAAATATAACGATTTCACAAAAACATACCGGTACATCGTAACGCTTTCAGACGAATTAACTCGAAGGGAACGTTCGAAATTAAAATTTTGTTCTAGCTCTTCAGGGTAGAAATAAGTGTTTAATCTCTATATAATATTGAGGTATACATCGATTTATGTAAAAATATGCCCACCTCATAACGCTTTTTATCGAATTAACTCGAAGGGAACGTTAGCGTCGTTAGTAGCTGCGTGAAGAAAGACAAAGTCACAACGTCCCGGTCATATAGGTACGGCGGGGGCTATTTAAAAAAAAAATAGAAATAAATCTTTACGATCGACCGTATTACGTCGAAATATAACGATTTCACAAAAAATTCCGGTACCTCGTAACGCTTTCTAACGAATTAACTTGCAAAAACCGTTCAAAATTGAAAGTTTTGCTAGCTCTCCAGGGACGGAATAAACGATTAATCCCTATGCAATATTGAATTACACATCGATATATGTAGAAATAGTACTACGTCGTAGCGCTTTCAGACGAATTATCTCGAAAAAACACTTCGAAATTGAAAGTTTCGCTAGCTCTCCAGGGACGAAATAAACGTTAAATCCCTATGTAATATTGAATTATACATCGATATATGTGGAAATATTCCTACCTCATGACGCTTTTTAACGAATTAACTCGCAGGGTACCTTAGCGTCGTTCGTAGCGGTGCGAAGAAATACAAAGTCCCAACGTCCCGGTTATATAGGTACGGCGGGGGCTATTAAAAAAAAAAAATAAAAAAATAAAAATATATCGTTACGGTCGACCGTATTACGTCGAAATATTTCGATTTCACAAAAAATACCGGTACCTCGTAACGCTTTCTGACGAATTGACTCGAAGGGAACGTTCGAAATTGAAATTTTTTTCTAGCTCTGCAGGGACGAAATAAACGTTCAATATCTATGTAATATTGAAGTAAACATCGATTTATGTAAAAATATGCCTACCTCATTACGCTTTATATCGAATTAACTCGAAGGGAACGTTAGCGTCGTTAGTAGCGGTGCGAAGAAATGCAAAGTCCCAACCTCCCGGTCATGTCGGTCCTGCTGGGGCTATTAAAAAAAAAATAAACATAAATCGTTACGATCCAACGTGTTACGTCGAACTATAAAGATTTCACAAAAACTGCCGTTACCTCGTAACGCTTTCTGACGAACTGACTCGAAGGGAGCGTTCGAAATTGAAATTTTGTTCTAGCTCTCCAGGGTAGAAATAAGTGTTTAATCTCTATGTAATATTGAGGTATACATCGATTTATGTAAAAATATGCCCACCTCATAATGATTTTTATCGAATTAACTCGAAGGGAACGTTAGCGTCGTTAGTAGCTGCGTGATGAAATACAAAGTCCCAACGTCCCGGTCATGTCGGTTCTGCGGGGGCTATTTAAAAAAAAATAAATATAAATCGTTACGATCGACCGTATTACGTCGAAATATAACGATTTCACAAAAAATACCGGTAACTCGTAACGCTTTCAGACGAATTAACTCGAAGGGAACTTTCGAAATTGAAATTTTGTTCTAGCTCTTCAGGGTAGAAATAAGTGTGTAATCTCTATGTAATATTGAGGTATACATCGATTTATGTAAAAATATGCCCACCTCATAATGATTTTTATCGAATTAACTCGAAGGGAACGTTAGCGTCGTTCGTAGCGGTGCGAAGAAATTCAAAGTACCAACCTCCCGGTATAGTCGGTCCGGCGGCGGCTATTTAAAATAAAGAAAATAAAAAGAAATCATTACGTTCGAGAGTATTACTCCGAACTATTACGATTTCACAAAAAATACCGGTACCTCGTAACGCATTCAGACGAATCAACTCGAAGGGAACGTTCGAAATTGAAACTTTGTTCTAGCTCTTCAGGGTAGAAATAAGTGTTTAATCTCTATGTAATATTGAATTATACCTCGATTTATGTAAAAATATGGCTACCTCATAACGCTTTTTATCGAATTAACTCAAAGGGAACGTTAGCGTCGTTAGTAGCGGTGCGAAGAATTTCAAAGACCCAGCCTCCCGGTCATGTCGGTTCTGCGGGGGCTATTGAAAAAAAAAATAAATATAAATCGTGACGCTCAACCGTACTACGTCGAAATATAACGATTTCACAAAAAAATACCGGTACATCGTAACGCTTGATAACGAATTAACTCGAAAAAACCGTTCGAAATTGAAAGTTTTCCTAGCTCTCCAGGAACGAAATAAACGATTAATCCCTATGCAATGTTGAATTACACATCGATATATGTAGAAATATTCCTACGTCGTAACGCTTTCAGACGAATTAACTCGCAAAAATCGTTCGAAATTGAAATTTTGATCTAGCTCTTCAGGGTAGAAATAAGTGTATAATCTCTATGTAATATTGAATTATACATCGATTCATGTAAAAATATGCCTACCTCATAACGCTTTATATCGAATTAACTCGAAGGGAACGTTAACGTTGTTAGTAGCGGTGCGAGGAAATTCAAAGTCCCAACTTCCCGGTCATGTCGGTCTTGCGGGGGCTATTTAAAAAAAAATAAATATAAATCGTTACGTCCGACCGTATCACGTCGAAATATAATGATTTCACGAAAAATACCGGTACATCGTAACGCCTTCCAACGAATTAACTCGCAAAAACCGTTCGAAATTGAAAGTTTTGCTTGCTCTGTAGGGACCAAATAAGCGTTTAATCCCTATGTAATATTGAATTATACATCGAGATATGTAAAAATATTCCTACC
This sequence comes from Bombus hortorum, assembly GCA_905332935.1. Taxonomy (NCBI): domain Eukaryota; kingdom Metazoa; phylum Arthropoda; class Insecta; order Hymenoptera; family Apidae; genus Bombus; species Bombus hortorum. The sequence continues at coordinate 7,637,472 of CAJOSO010000001.1, forward strand.
TCATAACGGTTGTTAACGAATTAACTCGCAGGGAACCTTAGTGTCGTTCGTAGCGGTGCGAAGAAATACAAAGACCCAACGTCCTGGTCATATAGGTACGGCGGGAGCTATTAAAAAAAATATATATATATAAAACTAAATCGTTACGTCCGACCGTAGTACGTCGAAATATAATGATTTCACAAAAAATATCGCGACCTCGTAACGCTTTCCAACGAAATAACTCGCAAAAACCGTTCGAAATTGAAAGTTTTTTTTGCTCTCCAGGTACCATATAGACGTTTAACCCCTATGTAATATTGAATTATACACCGATTTATGGAAAAATATACCTACCTCATAACGCTACTTATCGAGTTAACTCGAAGGGAACGGTAGCGTCATTAGTAGCTGCGCAAAGAAATTCAAAGTCCCAATCTCCCAGTCATGTCGGTCCTGCGGGGGCTATTTAAAAAAAAATAAATATAAATCGTTACGCTCGACCGTATTACGTCGAAATATAACGATTTCACAAAAAATACCGGTACCTCGTAACGCTTTCTGACGAATTGACTCGAAGGGAACGTTCGAAATTGAAATTTTATTTCTGCTCTCCAGGGTAGAAATAAGTGTTTAATCTCTATGTAATATTGAATTACACATCGATTTATGTGAAAATATGCCTACCGCATAACGCTTTTTATCGAATTAACACGAAGGGAACGTTAGCGTCGTTAGTAGCGGTGCGAAGAAATTCAAATTCCCAACATCCCGGTCATGTCGGTGCTGCTTGGGCTATTTAAAAAAAATAAACATAAATCGTTACGCTCGACCGTATTACGTCGAAATATAATGATTTCACAAAAAATACCGGTACCTCGTACCGCTTTCTGACGAATTGACTCAAAGGGAACGTTCGAAATTCAAATTTTTTTCTAGCTATACAGGGACGAAACAAACGTTTAATCTCTATGTAATATTGAATTACACATCGATTTATGTGAAAATATGCCTACCGCATAACGCTTTTTATCGAATTAACACGAAGGGAACGTTAGCGTCGTTAGTAGCGGTGCGAAGAAATGCAAAGTCCCAACCTCCCGGTCATGTCGGTCCTGCTTGGGCTATTTAAAAAAAAAAAATATAAATCGTTACGCTCGACCGTATTACGTCGAAATATAACGATTTCACAAAAAATACCGGTACCTCGTACCGCTTTCTGACGAATTGACTCGAAGGGAACTTTCGAAATTGAAAATTTTTGTTCCAGCTCTCCAGGGTAGAAATACGTGCTTAATCTCTATGTTATATTGTGGTATACATCAATTTATGTAAAAATATGCCCACCTCATAACGCTTTTTATCGAATTAAATCGAAGAGAACGGTAGCGTCGTTCGTAGCGGTGCGAAGAAATTCAAAGTACCAACCTCCCGGTAATGTCGGTCCGGCGGCGGCTATTTAAAAAAAAGAAAATAAAAAGAAATCATTACGCTCGAGCGTATTACGCCGAACTATAACGATTTCACAAAAAATACCGGTACATCGTAACGCTTTCTAACGAATTAACTTGCAAAAACCGCTCGAAATTGAAAGTTTTGCTTGCTCTCCAGGGACCAAATAAACGTTTAATCCCTATGTAATATTGTATTATACATCGAGATGTGAAAAAATATTCCTACCTCATAACGGTTGTTAACGAATTAACTCGCAGGGAACCTTAGCGTCGTTCGTAGCGGTGCGAAGAAATTCAAAGTACCAACCTCCCGGTATAGTCGGTCCGGCGGCGGCTATTTAAGATAAGGAAAATAAAAAGAAATCATTACGTTCGAGAGTATTACGCCGAACTATTACGATTTCACAAAAAATACCGGTACCTTGTAACGCTTTCAGACGAATCAACTCGAAGGGAACGTTCGAAATTGAAATTTTGTTCTAGCTCTTCAAGGTAGAAATAAGTGTTTAATCTCTATGTAATATTGAATTATACCTCGATTTATGTAAAAATATGCCTACCTCATAACGCTTTTTATCGAATTAACTCGAAGGGAACGTTAGCGTCGTTAGTAGCGGTGCGAAGAATTTCAAAGACCCAACGTCCCGGTCATGTCGGTTCTGCGGGGGCTATTTAAAAAAAAATAAATATAAATCGTTGCGTTCGACCGTATTACGTCGAAATATAACGATTTCACAAAAAATACCGGTACCTCGTAACGCTTTCTGACGAATTGACTCGAAGGGAACGTTCGAAATTGAAATTTTGTTCCTGCTCTCCAGGGTAGAAATAAGTGTTTAATCCCTATGCAAAATTGAATTACACATCGATATAGGTAGAAATATTCCTACGTCGTAACGCTTTTTAACGAATTAACTCGAAGAGAGCGGTAGCGTCGTCAGTAGCTGCGCGAAGAAATTCAAAGTCCCAATCTCCCGGTCATGTCGGTCCTGCGGGGGCTATTTAAAAAAAAAAATAAATATCAATCGTTACGCTCGACCGTATTACGTCGAAATATAACGATTTCACAAAAAAATACCGGTACCTCGTAACGCTTTCTGACGAATTGACTCGAAGGGAACTTTCGAAATTGAAAATTTTTGTTCTAGCTCTGCAGGGTAGAAATAAGTGCTTAATCTCTATGTAATATTGAATTATACATCGATTTATGTAAAAATATGCCCACCTCATAACGCTTTTTATCGAATTAAATCGAAGAGAACGGTAGCGTCGTTCGTAGCGGTGCGAAGAAATTCAAAGTACCAACCTCCCGGTCATATAGGTACGGCGGGGGCTATTAAAAAAAAAAAAATAAAAATAAATCGTTACGTTCGACCGTATTACGTCGAAATATAATGATTGCACAAAAAATACCGGTACCTCGTAACGCTTTCTGACGAATTGACTCGAAGGTAACGTTCGAAATTGAAACATTGTTCTAGCTCTCCAGGGTAGAAATAAGTGCTTAATCTCTATGTAATATTGAATTATACATCGATTTATGTAAAAATATGCCTACCTCATAACGCTTTTTATCGAATTAACTCGAAGGGAACGTCAGCGTCGTTAGTAGCGGTGCGAAGAAATTCAAAGTCCCAATCTACCGGTCATGTCGGTCCTGCTGGGGCTATTTAAAAAAAAATAAATATAAATCGTTGCGTTCGACCGTATTACGTCGAAATATAACGATTTCACAAAAAATACCGGTACCTCGTAACGCTTTCTGACGAATTGACTCGAAGGGAACGTTCGAAATTGAAATTTTGTTCCTGCTCTCCAGGGTAGAAATAAGTGTTTAATCCCTATGCAAAATTGAATTACACATCGATATAGGTAGAAATATTCCTACGTCGTAACGCTTTTTAACGAATTAACTCGAAGAGAACGTTCGAAATTGTAATTTTTTTCTAGCTCTCCAGGGACGAAATAAACGTTTAATCTCTGTGTAATATTGAAGTGTACATCGATTTATGTAAAAATATGCCCACCGCATAACGCTTTATATCGAAATATCTCGAAGGGTACGTTAGCGTAGTTAGTAGCGGTGCGAAGAAATTCAAAGACCCAACCTCCCGGTCTTGTCGGTCCTGCGGGGGCTATTTAAAGAGAAATAAATATAAATCGTGACGCTCGGCCGTATTACCTCGAAATATAACGATTTCACAAAAAAATACCGGTACATTGTAACGCTTTCTGACGAATTGACTCGAAGGGAACGTTCGAAATTGAAATTTTGTTCCTGCTCTCCAGGGTAGAAATAAGTGTTTAATCTCTATGTAATATTGAAGTATACATCGATTTATGCAAAAATATGCCCACCTCATAACGCTTTTAATCGAATTAAATCGAAGAGAGCGGTAGCGTCGTCAGTAGCTGCGCGAAGAAATTCAAAGTCCCAATCTCCCGGTCATGTCGGTCCGGCCGCGACTATTTATAAGAAACATAAAAAAAATAGTTACGTTCGACCGTATTACGTCGAAATATAACGATTTCACCACAAAATGTTGGTACATCGTTACGCTTTCTAACGAATTAACTCGCAAAAACCGTTCGAAATTGAAAGTTTTTATTGCTCTCCAGGGACCATATAGACGTTTCACCCCTATGTAATATTGAATTATACACCGATTTATGGAAAAATATACCTACCTCATAACGCTACTTATCGAGTTAACTCGAAGGGAACGGTAGCGTCGTTAGTAGCTGCGCAAAGAAATTCAAAGTCCCAATCTCCCAGTCATGTCGGTCCTGCGGGGGCTATTTAAAAAAAAAAATAAATATCAATCGTTACGCTCGACCGTATTACGTCGAAATATAACGATTTCACAAAAAAATACCGGTACCTCGTAACGCTTTCTGACGAATTGACTCGAAGGGAACGTTCGAAATTGAAATTTTATTTCTGCTCTCCAGGGTAGAAATAAGTGTTTAATCTCTATGTAATATTGAATTATACATCGATTTATGTAAAAATATGCCTACCTCATAACGCTTTCTATCGAATTAACTCGAAGGGAACGTTAGCGTCGTCAGTAGCGGTGCGAAGAAATGCAAAGTCCCAACCTCCCGGTCATGTCGGTCCTGCTTGGGCTATTTAAAAAAAAAAACATAAATCGTTACGCTCGACCGTATTACGTCGAAATATAACGATTTCACAAAAAATACCGGTACCTCGTACCGCTTTCTGACGAATTGACTCGAAGGGAACTTTCGAAATTGAAAATTTTTGTTCTAGCTCTCCAGGGTAGAAATAAGTGCTTAATCTCTATGTAATATTGAATTATACATCGATTTATGTAAAAATATGCCCACCTCATAACGCTTTTTATCGAATTAACACGAAGGGAACGTTAGCATCGTTAGTAGCGGTGCGAAGAAATTCAAATTCCCAACATCCCGGTCATGTCGGTCCTGCTTGGGCTATTTAAAAAAAATAAACATAAATCGTTACGCTCGACCGTACTACGTCGAAATATAATGATTTCACAAAAAATACCGGTACCTCGTACCGCTTTCTGACGAATTGACTCAAAGGGAACGTTCGAAAATCAAATTTTTTTCTAGCTATACAGGGACGAAACAAACGTTTAATCTCTATGTAATATTGAATTATACATCGAGATATGTAAGAATATTCCTACCTCATAACGGTTGTTAACGAATTAACTCGCAGGGAACCTTAGCGTCGTTCGTAGCGGTGGGAAGAAATACAAATTCCCAACGTCCCGGTCATATAGGTACGGCGGGGGCTATTTAAAAAAAAAATAAAAATAAATCGTTACGTTCGACCGTATTACGTGGAAATATAATGATTTCACAAAAAATACCGGTACCTCGTAACGCTTTCTGACGAATTGACTCGAAGGTAACGTTCGAAATTGAAACTTTGTTCTAGCTCTCCAGGGTAGAAATAAGTGCTTAATCTCTATGTAATATTGAATTATACATCGATTTATGTAAAAATATGCCTACCTCATAAAGCTTTTTATCGAATTAACTCGAAGGGAACGTTAGCGTCGTTAGTAGCGGTGCGAAGAAATTCAAAGTCCCAATCTCCCGGTCATGTCGGTCCTGCTGGGGCTATTTAAAAAAAAATAAATATAAATCGTTGCGTTCGACCGTATTACGTAGAAATATAACGATTTCACAAAAAATACCGGTACCTCGTAACGCTTTCTGACGAATTGACTCGAAGGGAACGTTCGAAATTGAAAATTTGTTCCTGCTCTCCAGGGTAGAAATAAGTGTTTAATCCCTATGCAAAATTGAATTACACATCGATATAGGTAGAAATATTCCTACGTCGTAACGCTTTTTAACGAATTAACTCGAAGAGAACGTTCGAAATTGTAATTTTTTTCTAGCTCTCCAGGGACGAAATAAACGTTTAATCTCTGTGTAATATTGAAGTGTACATCGATTTATGTAAAAATATGCCCACCGCATAACGCATCATATCGAAATATCTCGAAGGGTACGTTAGCGTAGTTAGTAGCGGTGCGAAGAAATTCAAACACCCAACCTCCCGGTCATGTCGGTCCTGCGGGGGCTATTTAAAGAGAAATAAATATAAATCGTGACGCTCGGCCGTATTACCTCGAAATATAACGATTTCACAAAAAAATACCGGTACATCGTAACGCTTTCTAACGAATTAACTCGCAAATACCGTAAGAAATTGAAAGTTTTGCTAGCTCTCCAGGGTCGAAATAAACATTTAATCCCTATGCAATATTGAATTACACATCGATATATGTAGAAATATTCCTACGTCGTAACGCTTTTTAGCGAATTAACTCGAAGGGTACGTTCGAAATTGAAATTTTTTCCCAGCTCTCCAGGGACGAAACAAACGTTTAATCTCTATGTAATATTGAAGTATACATCAATTGATGTAAAAATATGCCCACCTCACAACTCTTTTTATCGAATTAAATCGAAGGGAACTTTAGAGTCGTTCGTAGCGGTGCGGAGAAATTCAAAGACCCAACTTCCCGGTCATGTCGGTCCTGCGGGGGCTATTTAAAAAAAAAAATAAATATAAATCGTGACGCTCGACCGTATTACTTCGAAAAATAACATAAAATACCGGTACCCCTTAACGCTTTCTGACGAATTGACTTGAAGGGAACGTTCGAAATTGAAACTTTGTTCTAGCTCTCCAGGGAAGAAATAAGTGTTTAACCTCTATGTAATATTGAATTATACATCGATTTATGTAAAAATATGCCTACCTCATAACGATTTTTATCGAATTAACTCGAAGGGAACGTTAGCGTCGTTAGTAGCTGCGTGATGAAATACAAAGTCCCAACGTCCCGGTCATATAGGTACGGCGGGGGCTATTTAAAAAAAAAAAAAAAATAGAAATAAATCGTTACGATCGACCGTATTACGTCGAAATATAACGATTTCACAAAAAATGCCGGTAACTCGTAACGCTTTCAGACGAATTAACTCGAAGGGAACTTTCGAAATTGAAATTTTGTTCTAGCTCTTCAGGGTAGAAATAAGTGTGTAATCTCTATGTTATATTGAGGTATACATCGATTTATGTAAAAATATGCCCACCTCATAACGCTTTTTATCGAATTAAATCGAAGAGAACGGTAGCGTCGTTCGTAGCGGTGCGAAGAAATTCAAAGTACCAACCTCCCGGTAATGTCGGTCCGGCGGCGGCTATTTAAAAAAAAGAAAATAAAAAGAAATCATTACGATCGAGCGTATTACGCCGAATTATAACGATTTCACAAAAAATACCGGTACATCGTAACGCTTTCTAACGAATTAACTTGCAAAAACCGCTCGAAATTGAAAGTTTTGCTTGCTCTCCAGGGACCAAATAAACGTTTAATCACTATGTAATATTGTATTATACATCGAGATGTGAAAAAATATTCCTACCTCATAACGGTTGTTAACGAATTAACTCGCAGGGAACCGTAGCGTCGTTCGTAGCGGTGCGAAGAAATTCAAAGTACCAACCTCCCGGTATACTCGGTCCGGCGGCGGCTATTTAAAATAAGGAAAATAAAAAGAAATCATTACGTTCGAGAGTATTACGCCGAACTATTACGATTTCACAAAAAATACCGGTACCTTGTAACGCTTTCAGACGAATCAACTCGAAGGGAACGTTCGAAATTGAAATTTTGTTCTAGCTCTTCAAGGTAGAAATAAGTGTTTAATCTCTATGTAATATTGAATTATACCTCGATTTATGTAAAAATATGCCTACCTCATAACGCTTTTTATCGAATTAACTCGAAGGGAACGTTAGCGTCGTTAGTAGCGGTGCGAAGAATTTCAAAGACCCAACGTCCCGGTCATGTCGGTTCTGCGGGGGCTATTTAAAAAAAAAATAAATATAAATCGTGACGCTCAACCGTATTACGTCGAAATATAACGATTTCACAAAAAATACCGGTACCTCGTAACGCTTTCTGACGAATTGACTCGAAGGGAACGTTCGAAATTGAAATTTTGTTCCTGCTCTCCAGGGTAGAAATAAGTGTTTAATCCCTATGCAAAATTGAATTACACATCGATATAGGTAGAAATATTCCTACGTCGTAACGCTTTTTAACGAATTAACTCGAAGAGAACATTCGAAATTGTAATTTTTTTCTAGCTCTCCAGGGACGAAATAAACGTTTAATCTCTGTGTAATATTGAAGTGTACATCGATTTATGTAAAAATATGCCCACCGCATAACGCATCATATCGAAATATCTCGAAGGGTACGTTAGCGTAGTTAGTAGCGGTGCGAAGAAATTCAAACACCCAACCTCCCGGTCATGTCGGTCCTGCGGGGGCTATTTAAAGAGAAATAAATATAAATCGTGACGCTCGGCCGTATTACCTCGAAATATAACGATTTCACAAAAAAATACCGGTACATCGTAACGCTTTCTAACGAATTAACTCGCAAATACCGTAAGAAATTGAAAGTTTTGCTAGCTCTCCAGGGTCGAAATAAACATTTAATCCCTATGCAATATTGAATTACACATCGATATATGTAGAAATATTCCTACGTCGTAACGCTTTTTAGCGAATTAACTCGAAGGGTACGTTCGAAATTGAAATTTTTTTCTAGCTCTCCAGGGACGAAATAAACGTTTAATCTCTATGTAATATTGAAGTATACATCAATTGATGTAAAAATATGCCCACCTCACAACTCTTTTTATCGAATTAAATCGAAGGGAACGTTAGAGTCGTTCGTAGCGGTGCGGAGAAATTCAAAGACCCAACCTCCCGGTCATGTCGGTCCTGCGGGGGCTATTTAAAAAAAAAAATAAATATAAATCGTGACGCTCGACCGTATTACTTCGAAAAATAACGATTTCACATAAAATACCGGTACCCCGTAACGCTTTCTGACGAATTGACTTGAAGGGAACGTTCGAAATTGAAACTTTGTTCTAGCTCTCCAGGGAAGAAATAAGTGTTTAACCTCTATGTAATATTGAATTATACATCGATTTATGTAAAAATATGCCTACCTCATAACGCTTTCTATCGAATTAACTCGAAGGGAACGTTAGCGTCGTCAGTAGCGGTGCGAAGAAATGCAAAGTCCCAACCTCCCGGTCATGTCGGTCCTGCTTGGGCTATTTAAAAAAAATAAACATAAATCGTTACGCTCGACCGTATTACGTCGAAATATAACGATTTCACAAAAAATACCGGTACATCGTAACGCTTGATAACGAATTAACTCGAAAAAACTGTTCGAAATTGAAAGTTTTGATTGCTCTCCAGGGACCAAATAGACGTTTAACCCCTATGTAATATTGAATTATACATCGATTTATGGAAAAATATACCTACCTCATAACGCTACATATCGAGTTAACTCGAAGGGAACGATAACGTCGTTAGTAGTTGTGCGAAGAAATTCAAAGTCCCAACCTCCCGGTCATGTAGGTCCTGCGGGGGCTATTTAAAAAAAAAATAAATATAAATCGTGACGCTCGACCGTATTACGTCGAAAAATAACGATTTCACATAAAATACCGGTACCCCGTAACGCTTTCTGACGAATTGACTTGAAGGGAACGTTCGAAATTGAAACTTTGTTCTAGCTCTCCAGGGAAGAAATAAGTGTTTAATCTCTATGTAATATTGAATTATACATCGATTTATGTAAAAATATGCCTACCTCATAACGCTTTCTATCGAATTAACTCGAAGGGAACGTTAGCGTCGTCAGTAGCGGTGCGAAGAAATGCAAAGTCCCAACCTCCCGGTCATGTCGGTCCTGCTTGGGCTATTTAAAAAAAATAAACATAAATCGTTACGCTCGACCGTATTACGTCGAAATATAACGATTTCACAAAAAATACCGGTACCTCGTACCGCTTTCTGACGAATTGATTCAAAGGGAACGTTCGAAATTCAAATTTCTTTCTAGCTCTCCAGGGTCGAAATAAGTGCTTAATCTCTATGTAATATTGAATTATACATCGATTTATGTAAAAATATGCCTACCTCATAACGATTTTTATCGAATTAACTCGAAGGGAACGTTAGCGTCGTTAGTAGCTGCGTGATGAAATACAAAGTCCCAACGTCCCGGTCATATAGGTACGGCGGGGGCTATTTTAAAAAAAAAAAAAAAATAGAAATAAATCGTTACGATCGACCGTATTACGTCGAAATATAACGATTTCACAAAAAATGCCGGTAACTCGTAACGCTTTCAGACGAATTAACTCGAAGGGAACTTTCGAAATTGAAATTTTGTTCTAGCTCTTCAGGGTAGAAATAAGAGTGTAATCTCTATGTTATATTGAGGTATACATCGATTTATGTAAAAATATGCCCACCTCATAACGCTTTTTATCGAATTAAATCGAAGAGAACGGTAGCGTCGTTCGTAGCGGTGCGAAGAAATTCAAAGTACCAACCTCACGGTAATGTCGGTCCGGCGGCGGCTATTTAAAAAAAAGAAAATAAAAAGAAATCATTACGTTCGAGCGTATTATTTCGAACTATAACGATTTCACAAGAAATACCAGTACCTCGTTACGCTTTCTGACGAATTGACTCGAAGGTAACGTTCGAAATTGAAACTTTGTTCTAACTCTCCAGGGTAGAAATAAGTGCTTAATCTCTATGTAATATTGAATTATACATCGATTTATGTAAAAATATGCTTACCTCATAACGCTTTATATCGAATTAACTCGAAGGGAACGTTAGCGTCGTTCGTAGCGGTGCGAAGAAATTCAAAGTACCAACCTCCCGGTCATGTCGGTCCTGCTTGGGCTATTTAAAAAAAATAAACATAAATCGTTACGCTAGACCGTACTACGTCGAAATATAATGATTTCACAAAAAATACCGGTACCTCGTACCGCTTTCTGACGAATTGACTCAAAGGGAACGTTCGAAATTCAAATTTTTTTCTAGCTATACAGGGACGAAACAAACGTTTAATCTCTATGTAATATTGAATTATACATCGAGATATGTAAGAATATTCCTACCTCATAACGGTTGTTAACGAATTAACTCGCAGGGAACCTTAGCGTCGTTCGTAGCGGTGGGAAGAAATACAAATTCCCAACGTCCCGGTAATATAGGTACGGCGGGGGCTATTTAAAAAAAAAATAAAAATAAATCGTTACGTTCGACCGTATTACGTCGAAATATAATGATTTCACAAAAAATACCGGTACCTCGTAACGCTTTCTGACGAATTGACTCGAAGGTAACGTTCGAAATTGAAACTTTGTTCTAGCTCTCCAGGGTAGAAATAAGTGCTTAATCTCTATGTAATATTGAATTATACATCGATTTATGTAAAAATATGCCTACCTCATAACGCTTTTTATCGAATTAACTCGAAGGGAACGTTAGCGTCGTTAGTAGCGGTGCGAAGAAATTCAAAGTCCCAATCTCCCGGTCATGTCGGTCCTGCTGGGGCTATTTAAAAAAAAATAAATATAAATCGTTGCGTTCGACCGTATTTCGTAGAAATATAACGATTTCACAAAAAATACCGGTACCTCGTAACGCTTTCTGACGAATTGACTCGAAGGGAACGTTCGAAATTGAAATTTTGTTCCTGCTCTCCAGGGTAGAAATAAGTGTTTAATCCCTATGCAAAATTGAATTACACATCGATATAGGTAGAAATATTCCTACGTCGTAACGCTTTTTAACGAATTAACTCGAAGAGAACGTTCGAAATTGTAATTTTTTTCTAGCTCTCCAGGGACGAAATAAACGTTTAATCTCTGTGTAATATTGAAGTGTACATCGATTTATGTAAAAATATGCCCACCGCATAACGCATCATATCGAAATATCTCGAAGGGTACGTTAGCGTAGTTAGTAGCGGTGCGAAGAAATTCAAACACCCAACCTCCCGGTCATGTCGGTCCTGCTTGGGCTATTTAAAAAAAATAAACATAAATCGTTACGCTCGACCGTATTACGTCGAAATATAACGATTTCACAAAAAATACCGGTACATCGTAACGCTTGATAACGAATTAACTCGAAAAAACTGTTCGAAATTGAAAGTTTTGATTGCCCTCCAGGGACCAAATAGACGTTTAACCCCTATGTAATATTGAATTATACATCGATTTATGGAAAAATATGCCTACCTCATAACGCTTTCTATCGAATTAACTCGAAGGGAACGTTAGCGTCGTCAGTAGCGGTGCGAAGAAATGCAAAGTCCCAACCTCCCGGTCATGTCGGTCCTGCTTGGGCTATTTAAAAAAAATAAACATAAATCGTTACGCTCGACCGTATTACGTCGAAATATAACGATTTCACAAAAAATACCGGTACCTCGTACCGCTTTCTGACGAATTGATTCAAAGGGAACGTTCGAAATTCAAATTTCTTTCTAGCTCTCCAGGGTCGAAATAAGTGCTTAATCTCTATGTAATATTGAATTATACATCGATTTATGTAAAAATATGCCTACCTCATAACGATTTTTATCGAATTAACTCGAAGGGAACGTTAGCGTCGTTAGTAGCTGCGTAATGAAATACAAAGTCCCAACATCCCGGTCATATAGGTACGGCGGGGGCTATTTAAAAAAAAAAATAGAAATAAATCGTTACGATCGACCGTATTACGTCGAAATATAACGATTTCACAAAAAATTCCGGTAACTCGTAACGCTTTCAGACGAATTAACTCGAAGGGAACTTTCGAAATTGAAATTTTGTTCTAGCTCTTCAGGGTAGAAATAAGTGTGTAATCTCTATGTTATATTGAGGTATACATCGATTTATGTAAAAATATGCCCACCTCATAACGCTTTTTATCGAATTAAATCGAAGAGAACGGTAGCGTCGTTCGTAGCGGTGCGAAGAAATTCAAAGTACCAACCTCCCGGTGATGTTGGTCCGGCGGCGGCTATTTAAAAAAAAGAAAATAGAAAGAAATCATTACGTTCGAGCGTATTACGCCGAACTATAACGATTTCACAAAAAATACCGGTATACCGTAACGCTTTCTAACGAATTAACTTGCAAAAACCGCTCGAAATTGAAAGTTTTGCTTGCTCTCCAGGGACCAAATAAACGTTTAATCCCTATGTAATATTGTATTATACATCGAGATGTGAAAAAATATTCCTACCTCATAACGGTTGTTAACGAATTAACTCGCAGGGAACCTTAGCGTCGTTCGTAGCGGTGCGAAGAAATTCAAAGTACCAACCTCCCGGTATACTCGGTCCGGCGGCGGCTATTTAAAATAAGGAAAATAAAAAGAAATCATTACGTTCGAGAGTATTACGCCGAACTATTACGATTGCACAAAAAATACCGGTACCTCGTAACGCTTTCTGACGAATTGACTCGAAGGTAACGTTCGAAATTGAAACTTTGTTCTAGCTCTCCAGGGTAGAAATAAGTGCTTAATCTCTATGTAATATTGAATTATTCATCGATTTATGTAAAAATATGCCTACCTCATAACGCTTTTTATCGAATTAACTCGAAGGGAACGTTAGCGTCGTTAGTAGCGGTGCGAAGAAATTCAAAGTCCCAATCTACCGGTCATGTCGGTCCTGCTGGGGCTATTTAAAAAAAAATAAATATAAATCGTTGCGTTCGACCGTATTACGTCGAAATATAACGATTTCACAAAAAATACCGGTACCTCGTAACGCTTTCTGACGAATTGACTCGAAGGGAACGTTCGAAATTGAAACTTTGTTCTAGCTCTCCAGGGTAGAAATAAGTGCTTAATCTCTATGTAATATTGAATTATACATCGATTTATGTAAAAATATGCCTACCTCATAACGCTTTTTATCGAATTAACTCGAAGGGAACGTTAGCGTCGTTAGTAGCGGTGCGAAGAAATTCAAAGACCCAACCTCCCGGTCATGTCGGTCCTGCGGGGGCTATTTAAAGAGAAATAAATATAAATCGTGACGCTCGGCCGTATTACCTCGAAATATAACGATTTCACAAAAAAATACCGGTACATCGTAACGCTTTCTAACGAATTAACTCGCAAATACCGTAAGAAATTGAAAGTTTTGCTAGCTCTCCAGGGTCGAAATAAACATTTAATCCCTATGCAATATTGAATTACACATCGATATATGTAGAAATATTCCTACGTCGTAACGCTTTTTAGCGAATTAACTCGAAGGGAACGTTCGAAATTGAAATTTTTTTCTAGCTCTCCAGGGACGAAATAAACGTTTAATCTCTATGTAATATTGAAGTATACATCAATTGATGTAAAAATATGCCCACCTCACAACTCTTTTTATCGAATTAAATCGAAGGGAACGTTAGCGTCGTTCGTAGCGGTGCGGAGAAATTCAAATTCCCAACATCCCGGTCATGTCGGTCCTGCTTGGGCTATTTAAAAAAAATAAACATAAATCGTTACGCTAGACCGTACTACGTCGAAATATAATGATTTCACAAAAAATACCGGTACCTCGTACCGCTTTCTGACGAATTGACTCAAAGGGAACGTTCGAAATTCAAATTTTTTTCTAGCTATACAGGGACGAAACAAACGTTTAATCTCTATGTAATATTGAATTATACATCGAGATATGTAAGAATATTCCTACCTCATAACGGTTGTTAACGAATTAACTCGCAGGGAACCTTAGCGTCGTTCGTAGCGGTGGGAAGAAATACATATTCCCAACGTCCCGGTCATATAGGTACGGCGGGGGCTATTTAAAAAAAAAATAAAAATAAATCGTTACGTTCGACCGTATTACGTCGAAATATAATGATTTCACAAAAAATACCGGTACCTCGTAACGCTTTCTGACGAATTGACTCGAAGGTAACGTTCGAAATTGAAACTTTGTTCTAGCTCTCCAGGGTAGAAATAAGTGCTTAATCTCTATGTAATATTGAATTATACATCGATTTATGTAAAAATATGCCTACCTCATAACGCTTTTTATCGAATTAACTCGAAGGGAACGTTAGCGTCGTTAGTAGCGCTGCGAAGAAATTCAAAGTCCCAATCTCCCGGTCATGTCGGTCCTGCTGGGGCTATTTAAAAAAAAATAAATATAAATCGTTGCGTTCGACCGTATTTCGTAGAAATATAACGATTTCACAAAAAATACCGGTACCTCGTAACGCTTTCTGACGAATTGACTCGAAGGGAACGTTCGAAATTGAAATTTTGTTCCTGCTCTCCAGGGTAGAAATAAGTGTTTAATCCCTATGCAAAATTGAATTACACATCGATATAGGTAGAAATATTCCTACGTCGTAACGCTTTTTAACGAATTAACTCGAAGAGAACGTTCGAAATTGTAATTTTTTTCTAGCTCTCCAGGGACGAAATAAACGTTTAATCTCTGTGTAATATTGAAGTGTACATCGATTTATGTAAAAATATGCCCACCGCATAACGCATCATATCGAAATATCTCGAAGGGTACGTTAGCGTAGTTAGTAGCGGTGCGAAGAAATTCAAACACCCAACCTCCCGGTCATGTCGGTCCTGCTTGGGCTATTTAAAAAAAATAAACATAAATCGTTACGCTCGACCGTATTACGTCGAAATATAACGATTTCACAAAAAATACCGGTACATCGTAACGCTTGATAACGAATTAACTCGAAAAAACTGTTCGAAATTGAAAGTTTTGATTGCCCTCCAGGGACCAAATAGACGTTTAACCCCTATGTAATATTGAATTATACATCGATTTATGGAAAAATATGCCTACCTCATAACGCTTTCTATCGAATTAACTCGAAGGGAACGTTAGGGTCGTCAGTAGCGGTGCGAAGAAATGCAAAGTCCCAACCTCCCGGTCATGTCGGTCCTGCTTGGGCTATTTAAAAAAAATAAACATAAATCGTTACGCTCGACCGTATTACGTCGAAATATAACGATTTCACAAAAAATACCGGTACCTCGTACCGCTTTCTGACGAATTGATTCAAAGGGAACGTTCGAAATTCAAATTTCTTTCTAGCTCTCCAGGGTCGAAATAAGTGCTTAATCTCTATGTAATATTGAATTATACATCGATTTATGTAAAAATATGCCTACCTCATAACGATTTTTATCGAATTAACTCGAAGGGAACGTTAGCGTCGTTAGTAGCTGCGTAATGAAATACAAAGTCCCAACATCCCGGTCATATAGGTACGGCGGGGGCTATTTAAAAAAAAAAAATAGAAATAAATCGTTACGATCGACCGTATTACGTCGAAATATAACGATTTCACAAAAAATTCCGGTAACTCGTAACGCTTTCAGACGAATTAACTCGAAGGGAACTTTCGAAATTGAAATTTTGTTCTAGCTCTTCAGGGTAGAAATAAGTGTGTAATCTCTATGTTATATTGAGGTATACATCGATTTATGTAAAAATATGCCCACCTCATAACGCTTTTTATCGAATTAAATCGAAGAGAACGGTAGCGTCGTTCGTAGCTGTGCGAAGAAATTCAAAGTACCAACCTCCCGGTGATGTTGGTCCGGCGGCGGCTATTTAAAAAAAAGAAAATAGAAAGAAATCATTACGTTCGAGCGTATTACGCCGAACTATAACGATTTCACAAAAAATACCGGTATACCGTAACGCTTTCTAACGAATTAACTTGCAAAAACCGCTCGAAATTGAAAGTTTTGCTTGCTCTCCAGGGACCAAATAAACGTTTAATCCCTATGTAATATTGTATTATACATCGAGATGTGAAAAAATATTCCTACCTCATAACGGTTGTTAACGAATTAACTCGCAGGGAACCTTAGCGTCGTTCGTAGCGGTGCGAAGAAATTCAAAGTACCAACCTCCCGGTATACTCGGTCCGGCGGCGGCTATTTAAAATAAGGAAAATAAAAAGAAATCATTACGTTCGAGAGTATTACGCCGAACTATTACGATTGCACAAAAAATACCGGTACCTCGTAACGCTTTCTGACGAATTGACTCGAAGGTAACGTTCGAAATTGAAACTTTGTTCTAGCTCTCCAGGGTAGAAATAAGTGCTTAATCTCTATGTAATATTGAATTATTCATCGATTTATGTAAAAATATGCCTACCTCATAACGCTTTTTATCGAATTAACTCGAAGGGAACGTTAGCGTCGTTAGTAGCGGTGCGAAGAAATTCAAAGTCCCAATCTACCGGTCATGTCGGTCCTGCTGGGGCTATTTAAAAAAAAATAAATATAAATCGTTGCGTTCGACCGTATTACGTCGAAATATAACGATTTCACAAAAAATACCGGTACCTCGTAACGCTTTCTGACGAATTGACTCGAAGGGAACGTTCGAAATTGAAACTTTGTTCTAGCTCTCCAGGGTAGAAATAAGTGCTTAATCTCTATGTAATATTGAATTATACATCGATTTATGTAAAAATATGCCTACCTCATAACGCTTTTTATCGAATTAACTCGAAGGGAACGTTAGCGTCGTTAGTAGCGGTGCGAAGAAATTCAAAGACCCAACCTCCCGGTCATGTCGGTCCTGCGGGGGCTATTTAAAGAGAAATAAATATAAATCGTGACGCTCGGCCGTATTACCTCGAAATATAACGATTTCACAAAAAAATACCGGTACATCGTAACGCTTTCTAACGAATTAACTCGCAAATACCGTAAGAAATTGAAAGTTTTGCTAGCTCTCCAGGGTCGAAATAAACATTTAATCCCTATGCAATATTGAATTACACATCGATATATGTAGAAATATTCCTACGTCGTAACGCTTTTTAGCGAATTAACTCGAAGGGAACGTTCGAAATTGAAATTTTTTTCTAGCTCTCCAGGGACGAAATAAACGTTTAATCTCTATGTAATATTGAAGTATACATCAATTGATGTAAAAATATGCCCACCTCACAACTCTTTTTATCGAATTAAATCGAAGGGAACGTTAGCGTCGTTCGTAGCGGTGCGGAGAAATTCAAATTCCCAACATCCCGGTCATGTCGGTCCTGCTTGGGCTATTTAAAAAAAATAAACATAAATCGTTACGCTAGACCGTACTACGTCGAAATATAATGATTTCACAAAAAATACCGGTACCTCGTACCGCTTTCTGACGAATTGACTCAAAGGGAACGTTCGAAATTCAAATTTTTTTCTAGCTATACAGGGACGAAACAAACGTTTAATCTCTATGTAATATTGAATTATACATCGAGATATGTAAGAATATTCCTACCTCATAACGGTTGTTAACGAATTAACTCGCAGGGAACCTTAGCGTCGTTCGTAGCGGTGGGAAGAAATACATATTCCCAACGTCCCGGTCATATAGGTACGGCGGGGGCTATTTAAAAAAAAAATAAAAATAAATCGTTACGTTCGACCGTATTACGTCGAAATATAATGATTTCACAAAAAATACCGGTACCTCGTAACGCTTTCTGACGAATTGACTCGAAGGTAACGTTCGAAATTGAAACTTTGTTCTAGCTCTCCAGGGTAGAAATAAGTGCTTAATCTCTATGTAATATTGAATTATACATCGATTTATGTAAAAATATGCCTACCTCATAACGCTTTTTATCGAATTAACTCGAAGGGAACGTTAGCGTCGTTAGTAGCGGTGCGAAGAAATTCAAAGTCCCAATCTCCCGGTCATGTCGGTCCTGCTGGGGCTATTTAAAAAAAAATAAATATAAATCGTTGCGTTCGACCGTATTACGTAGAAATAAAACGATTTCACAAAAAATACCGGTACCTCGTAACGCTTTCTGACGAATTGACTCGAAGGGAACGTTCGAAATTGAAATTTTGTTCCTGCTCTCCAGGGTAGAAATAAGTGTTTAATCCCTATGCAAAATTGAATTACACATCGATATAGGTAGAAATATTCCTACGTCGTAACGCTTTTTAACGAATTAACTCGAAGAGAACGTTCGAAATTGTAATTTTTTTCTAGCTCTCCAGGGAAGAAATAAACGTTTAATCTCTGTGTAATATTGAAGTGTACATCGATTTATGTAAAAATATGCCCACCGCATAACGCATCATATCGAAATATCTCGAAGGGTACGTTAGCGTAGTTAGTAGCGGTGCGAAGAAATTCAAACACCCAACCTCCCGGTCATGTCGGTCCTGCGGGGGCTATTTAAAGAGAAATAAATATAAATCGTGACGCTCGGCCGTATTACCTCGAAATATAACGATTTCACAAAAAAATACCGGTACATCGTAACGCTTTCTAACGAATTAACTCGCAAATACCGTAAGAAATTGAAAGTTTTGCTAGCTCTCCAGGGTCGAAATAAACATTTAATCCCTATGCAATATTGAATTACACATCGATATATGTAGAAATATTCCTACGTCGTAACGCTTTTTAGCGAATTAACTCGAAGGGTACGTTCGAAATTGAAATTTTTTTCTAGCTCTCCAGGGACGAAATAAACGTTTAATCTCTATGTAATATTGAAGTATACATCAATTGATGTAAAAATATGCCCACCTCACAACTCTTTTTATCGAATTAAATCGAAGGGAACGTTAGAGTCGTTCGTAGCGGTGCGGAGAAATTCAAAGACCCAACCTCCCGGTATTGTCGGTCCTGCGGGGGCTATTTAAAAAAAAAATAAATATAAATCGTGACGCTCGACCGTATTACGTCGAAAAATAACGATTTCACATAAAATACCGGTACCCCGTAACGCTTTCTGACGAATTGACTTGAAGGGAACGTTCGAAATTGAAATTTTGTTCTAGCTCTTCAGGGTAGAAATAAGTGTGTAATCTCTATGTTATATTGAGGTATACATCGATTTATGTAAAAATATGCCCACCTCATAACGCTTTTTATCGAATTAAATCGAAGAGAACGGTAGCGTCGTTCGTAGCGGTGCGAAGAAATTCAAAGTACCAACCTCCCGGTAATGTTGGTCCGGCGGCGGCTATTTAAAAAAAAGAAAATAAAAAGAAATCATTACGTTCGAGCGTATTACGCCGAACTATAACGATTTCACAAAAAATACCGGTATATCGTAACGCTTTCTAACGAATTAACTTGCAAAAACCGCTCGAAATTGAAAGTTTTGCTTGCTCTCCAGGGACCAAATAAACGTTTAATCCCTATGTAATATTGTATTATACATCGAGATGTGAAAAAATATTCCTACCTCATAACGGTTGTTAACGAATTAACTCGCAGGGAACCTTAGCGTCGTTCGTAGCGGTGCGAAGAAATTCAAAGTACCAACCTCCCGGTATACTCGGTCCGGCGGCGGCTATTTAAAATAAGGAAAATAAAAAGAAATCATTACGTTCGAGAGTATTACGCCGAACTATTACGATTGCACAAAAAATACCGGTACCTCGTAACGCTTTCTGACGAATTGACACGAAGGGAACGTTCGAAATTGAAATTTTGTTCCTGCTCTCCAGGGTAGAAATAAGTGTTTAATCCCTATGCAAAATTGAATTACACATCGATATAGGTAGAAATATTCCTACGTCGTAACGCTTTTTAACGAATTAACTCGAAGAGAACGTTCGAAATTGTAATTTTTTTCTAGCTCTCCAGGGACGAAATAAACGTTTAATCTCTGTGTAATATTGAAGTGTACATCGATTTATGTAAAAATATGCCCACCGCATAACGCTTTATATCGAAATATCTCGAAGGGTACGTTAGCGTAATTAGTAGCGGTGCGAAGAAATTCAAAGACCCAACCTCCCGGTCATGTCGGTCCTGCGGGGGCTATTTAAAGAGAAATAAATATAAATCGTGACGCTCGGCCGTATTACCTCGAAATATAACGATTTCACAAAAAAATACCGGTACATTTTAACGCTTTCTAACGAATTAACTCGCAAATACCGTAAGAAATTGAAAGTTTTGCTAGCTCTCCAGGGTCGAAATAAACATTTAATCCCTATGCAATATTGAATTACACATCGATATATGTAGAAATATTCCTACGTCGTAACGCTTTTTAGCGAATTAACTCGAAGGGAACGTTCGAAATTGAAATTTATTCTAGCTCTCCAGGGACGAAATAAACGTTTAATCTCAATGTAATATTGAAGTATACATCAATTGATGTAAAAATATGCCCACCTCACAACTCTTTTTATCGAATTAAATCGAAGGGAACGTTAGCGTCGTTCGTAGCGGTGCGGAGAAATTCAAAGACCCAACCTCCCGGTCATGTCGGTCCTGCGGGGGCTATTTAAAAAAAAAATAAATATAAATCGTGACACTCGACCGTATTACGTCGAAATATAACGATATCACAAAAAATACCGGTACATCGTAACGCTTGATAACGAATTAACTCGAAAAAACTGTTCGAAATTGAAAGTTTTGATTGCTCTCCAGGGACCAAATAGACGTTTAACCCCTATGTAATATTGAATTATACATCGATTTATGGAAAAATATACCTACCTCATAACGCTACATATCGAGTTAACTCGAAGGGAACGATAACGTCGTTAGTAGTTGTGCGAAGAAATTCAAAGTCCCAACCTCCCGGTCATGTCGGTCCTGCTTGGGCTATTTAAAAAAAATAAACATAAATCGTTACGCTCGACCGTATTACGTCGAAATATAACGATTTCACACAAAATACCGGTACCTCGTACCGCTTTCTGACGAATTGACTCAAAGGGAACGTTCGAAATTCAAATTTTTTTCTAGCTATCCAGGGACGAAACAAACGTTTAATCTCTATGTAGTATTGAATTATACATCGAGATATGTAAGAATATTCCTACCTAATAACGGTTGTTAAGGAATTAACTCGCAGGGAACCTTAGCGTCGTTCGTAGCGGTGGGAAGAAATACAAATTCCCAACGTCCCGGTCATATAGGTACGGCGGGGGCTATTTAAAAAAAAAATAAAAATAAATCGTTACGTTCGACCGTATTACGTCGAAATATAATGATTTCCCAAAAAATACCGGTACCTCGTAACGCTTTCTGACGAATTGACTCGAAGGGAACGTTCGAAATTGAAAATTTTTCTTCTAGCTCTCCACGGTTGAAATAAGTGCTTAATCTGTATGTAATATTGAATTATACATCGATTTATGTAAAAATATGCCTACCTCATAACGCTTTTTCTCGAATTAACTCGAAGGGAACGTTAGCGTCGTTAGTAGCGGTGCGAAGAAATTCAAAGCCCCAACCTCCCGTTCATGTCGGTCCGGCGGCGGCTATTTAAAAAAAAGAAAATAAAAAGAAATCATTACGTTCGAGCGTATTACGTCGAAATATAACGATTTCACAAAAAAATACCGGTATCTCGAAACGCTTTCTGACGAATTGACTCGAAGGGAACGTTCGAAATTGAAATTTTGTTTCTGCTCTCCAGGGTAGAAATAGGTGTTTAATCTCTATGTAATATTGAAGTATACATCGATTTATGCAAAAATATGCCCACCTCATAACGCTTTTAATCGAATTAAATCGAAGAGAGCGGTAGCGTCGTCAGTAGCTGCGCGAAGAAATTCAAAGTCCCAATCTCCCGGTCATGTCGGTCCGGCCGCGACTATTTATAAGAAACATAAAAAAAATAGTTACGTTCGACCGTATTACGTCGAAACATAACGATTGCACCACAAAATGTTGGTACATCGTTACGCTTTCTAACGAATTAACTCGCAAAAACCGTTCGAAATTGAAAGTTTTTATTGCTCTCCAGGGACCATATAGACGTTTAATCCCTATGTAATATTGAATTATACACCGATTTATGGAAAAATATACCTACCTCATAACGCTACTTATCGAGTTAACTCGAAGGGAACGGTAGCGTCGTTAGTAGCTGCGCAAAGAAATTCAAAGTCCCAATCTCCCAGTCATGTCGGTCCTGCGGGGGCTATTTAAAAAAAAAAATAAATATCAATCGTTACGCTCGACCGTATTACGTCGAAATATAACGATTTCACAAAAAAATACCGGTACCTCGTAACGCTTTCTGACGAATTGTCTCGAAGGGAACGTTCGAAATTGAAATTTTATTTCTGCTCTCCAGGGTAGAAATAAGTGTTTAATCTCTATGTAATATTGAATTACACATCGATTTATGTGAAAATACGCCTACCGCATAACGCTTTTTATCGAATTAACACGAAGGGAACGTTAGCGTCGTTAGTAGCGGTGCGAAGAAATTCAAATTCCCAACATCCCGGTCATGTCGGTCCTGCTTGGGCTATTTAAAAAAAATAAACATAAATCGTTACGCTCGACCGTACTACGTCGAAATATAATGATTTCACAAAAAATACCAGTACCTCGTACCGCTTTCTGACGAATTGACTCACAGGGAACGTTCCAAATTCAAATTTTTTTCTAGCTATACAGGGACGAAACAAACGTTTAATCTCTATGTAATATTGAATTATACATCGAGATATGTAAGAATATTCCTACCTCATAACGGTTGTTAACGAATTAACTCGCAGGGAACCTTAGCGTCGTTCGTAGCGGTGGGAAGAAATACATATTCCCAACGTCCCGGTCATATAGGTACGGCGGGGGCTATTTAAAAAAAAAATAAAAGTAAATCGTTACGTTCGACCGTATTACGTCGAAATATAATGATTTCACAAAAAATACCGGTACCTCGTAACGCTTTCTGACGAATTGACTCGAAGGTAACGTTCGAAATTGAAACTTTGTTCTAGCTCTCCAGGGTAGAAATAAGTGCTTAATCTCTATGTAATATTGAATTATACATCGATTTATGTAAAAATATGCCTACCTCATAACGCTTTTTATCGAATTAACTCGAAGGGAACGTTAGCGTCGTTAGTAGCGGTGCGAAGAAATTCAAATTTCCAACATCCCGGTCATGTCGGTCCTGCTGGGGCTATTTAAAAAAAAATAAATATAAATCGTTGCGTTCGACCGTATTACGTCGAAATATAACGATTTCACAAAAAATACCGGTACCTCGTAACGCTTTCTGACGGATTGACTCAAAGGGAACGTTGGAAATTGAAATTTTGTTCTAGCTTTTCAGGGTAGAAATAAGCGTTTAATTTCTATGTAATATGAAATTATACATCAATGTATGTAAAAATATTCCTACCTCATAACGCTTTTTATCGAATTAACTCGAATGGAACGTTAGAGTCGTTAGTAGCTGCGCGAGGAAATTCAAAGTCCCAATCTCCCGGTCATATCGATCCGGCGGCGGCTATTTAAAAAAGAAATATAAAGAAATCGTTACGATCGACCGTATTACGTAGAACTATAAAGATGCACAAAAAATACCGCGTCATCGTAACGCTTTTTAAAGAATTGACTCGAAAAAGCCGTTCGAAATTGAAAGCTTTGCTTGCTCTCCAGGAACCAAACAAACGGTTAAACCCTATGTAATATTGAATTATACATCGAGATATGTAAAAATATTCCTACCTCATAACGGTTGTTAACGAATTAACTCGCAGGGAACCTTAGCGTCGTTCGTAGCGGTGGGAAGAAATACAATGTCCCAACGTCCCGGACATATAGGTACGGCGGGGGCTATTTAAAAAAAAAAAATAAAAATAAATCGTTACGATCCACCGTATTACGTCGAAATATAACGATTTCACAAAAAATACCGGTACCTCGTAACGCTTCCTGACGAATTGACTCGAGGGGAACCTTCGAAATTGAAATTTTTTTCTAGCTTTCCAGGGACGAAATAAACGTTTAATCTCTGTGTAATATTGAAGTATACGTCGATTTATGTAAAAATATGCCCACCTCACAACTCTTTTTATCGAATTAAATCGAAGGGAACGTTAGCGTCGTCAGTAGCGGTGCGAAGAAATGCAAAGTCCCAACCTCCCGATCATGTCGGTCCTGCTTGGGCTATTTAAAAAAATAAACATAAATCGTTACGCACGACCGTATTACGTCGAAATATAACGATTTCACAAAAAAATAACGGTACCTCGTAACGCTTTCTGACGAATTGACTGGAAGGGAACGTTCGAAATTGAAACTTTTTTCTAGCTATCCAGGGACGAAACAAACGTTTATTCTCTATGTAATATTGAATTCTACATCGATTTATGTAGAAATATGCCTACCTCATATCGCTTTCAATCGAATTAACTCGAAGGGAACGTTAGCGCCGTTAGTAGCGGTGCGAAGAAGTGCAAAGACCCAACCTCCCGGTCATGTCGGTACTGTGGGGGCTATTTAAAAAAAATAAATAAATATAAATCGTGACCCTCGACCGTATTACGTCGACATATAACGATTTCACAAAAAAATACCGGTACATCGTAAAGCTTTCTAACGAATTAACTCGCAAAAACGGTTCGAAATTGAAAGTTTTGCTAGCTCTCCAGGGACGAAATAAACGTTTAATCCCAATGCAATATTGAATTACACATTGATATATGTAGACATATTCCTACGTCGTAACGCTTTTTAACGAATTAACTGGAAGGGAACGTTCGAAATTGAAATTGTTTTCTAGCTCTCCAGCGACGAAATATACGTTCAATATCGATGTAATATTGAAGTATACATCGATTTATGTAAATATATGCCTACCGCATAACGCTTTTTATCGAATTAATTCGAAGAGAACGGTACCGTCGTCAGTAGCTGCGGGAAGAAATTCAAAGTCCCAAACACCCGGTCATGTCGGTCCGGCCGCGGCTATTTAAAAAAAAACATAAAAAAATCGTTACGTTCGACCGTATTACGTCGAAATATAACGATTTCACAAAAAATACCGGTTCCTTGTAACGCATTCTGACGAATTGACTCGAAGGGAGCGTTCGAAATTGAAATTTTGTTCTAGCTCTCCAGGGTAGAAATAAGTGTTTAATCTCTATGTAATATTGAATTATACATCGATTTAGGTAAAAATATGCATGCCTCATAACGCTTTTTATCGAATTAACTCGAAGGGAACGTTAGCGTCGTTAGTAGCGGTGCGAAGAAATTCAAAGACCCAACCTCCCGGTCATGTCGGTCCTGCGGGGGCTATTTAAAAAAAATAAATAAATATAAATCGTGACCCTCGACCATATTACGTCGAAATATAACGATTTCACAAAAAAATACCGGTACATCGTAAAGCTTTCTAACGAATTAACTCGCAAAAACGGTTCGAAATTGAAATTTTGTTCTAGCTCTCCAGGGACGAAGTAAACGTTTAATCCCTATGCAATTTTGAATTACACATCGATATATGTAGACATATTCCTACGTCGTAACGTTTTTTAACGAATCAACTTGCAGGGAACCTTACCGTCGTTCGTAGCGGTGCGAAGAAATACAAAGACCCAACGTCCCGGTCATATAGGTACGGCGGGGGCTCTTTAAAAAAAAAAAATAAAACTTAATCGTTACGATCGACCGTATTACGTCGAAATGTAACGATTTCGCAAAAAAAACCGGTACCTCGTACCGCTTTCTGACTAATTGACTCGAAAAAACCGTTCGAAATTGAAAGTTTTGCTTGCTCTCCAGGGACCAAATAAACGTTTAATCCCTATGCAATTTTGAATTACACATCGATACATTTCGAAATATTCCTAGGTCGTAACGCTTTTTATCGAAATAAATCGAAGAGAACGGTAGCGTCGTCACTAGCTGCGATTAGAAATTCAACGTCCCAATCTCCCGGTCATGCCGGTCCGGCCGCGGTTATTTAAGAACAGCATAAAAAAAATCGTTACGCTCGTCCGTATTGCGTCGGAATTTAACGATTTCACAAAAAAATACCGGTACATCGTAAAGCTTTCTAACGAATTGACTCGAGGGGAACCTTCTAAATTGAAATTTTGTTCCAGCTCTCCAGGGTAGAAATAAGTGTTTAATCTCTATGTAATATTGAATTATACATCGATTTATGTGAAAATATACCTACCTCATAACGCTTTTTATCGAATTAACTCGAAGGGAACGTTAGCGTCGCCAGTAGCGGAGCGAAAAAATGCAAAGTCCCAACCTCCCGGTCATGTCGGTCCTGCTTGTGCTATTTAAAAAAAATAAACATAAATCGTTACGCTCGACCGTATTACGTAGAAATATAACGATTTCACAAAAAATACCGGTACCTCGTAACGCTTTCTGACGAATTGACTCGAAGGGAAAGTTCGAAATTGAAACTTTGTTCTAGCTCTTCAGCGTAGAAATAAGTGTTTAATCTCTATGTAATATTGAATTATACATCGATTTATGTAAAAATATGCCTACCTCATAACGCTTTTTATCGAATTAACTCGAGGGGAACGTTAGCGTCGTTGGTAGCTTTGCGAAGAAATTCAAAGACCCAACCTCCCGGTCATGTCGTTCCTGCGGGGGCCATTTAGAAAGAGGAAAATAAAAAGAATTCGTTACGTTCGGGCGTATTACGTCGAACTATAACGATTTCACAAGAAATACCAGTACCTCGTTACGCTTTCAGACGTATTAACTCGCAGGAAACTTTCGAAATTGAAATTTTGTTCGAGCTCTTCAGGGTAGAAATAAGTGTTTAATCTCTATGTAATATTGAATTATACATCGATATATGTAAAAATATGCCTACCTCATAACGCTTTTTATCAAATTAACTCGAAGGGAACGTTAGCGTCGTTAGCAGCGGTGCGAAGAAATTCAAAGACCCAACCTCCCGGTCATGTCGGTCCGGCGGCGGCTATTTAGAAAAAGAAAATAAAAAGAAATCGTTACGCTCCAGCGTATTACGTCGAACTATAACGATTTCACAATAAATACCGGTACCTCGTAACGCTTTCAGACGAATTAACTCGAAGGAAACTTTCGAAATTGAAATTTTGTTCGAGCTCTTCAGGGTAGAAATAAGTGTTTAATCTCTAGTAATATTGAATTATACATCGATATATGTAGAAATATTCCTAGGTCGTAACGCTTTTTAGCGAATTAACTCGAAGGGAACCTTAGCGTCGTTCGTAGCGGTACGAAGAAATTCAAAGACCCAACCTCCCGGTCATGTCGGTCCTGCGGGGGCTATTTAAAAAAAAATAAAAAGAAATCGTTACGATCCACCGTATTACGTCGAACTATAAAGATTTCACAACAAAATACCGCGAACTCGTAATGCTTTTTAACGAATTAACTCGCAAAAACCGTTCGAAATTGAAAGTTTTGCTAGCTCTACTGGGACGAAATAAATGTTTAATCCCTATGCAATATTGAATTAGACATCCATATATGTAGAAACATACCTACGTCGTAAAGCTTTTGTAGAATTAACTCAAGGGAACGTTCGAAATTGAAATTTTTTTCTAGCTCTCCAGGGACGAAATATACGTTCAATATCGATGTAATATTGAAGTATACATCGATTTATGTAAAAATAGGCCTACCTCATAACGCTCTTTATCGAATTAAATCGAAGGGAACGTTAGCGTCGTCAGTAGCGGCGCGAAGAAATTCAAACTACCAACCACCCGGCCATGTCGGTCCGGCGGCTGCTATTTAAAAAAAAAAAAAAAAAGAAATCATTACGTTAGAGCGTACTACGTAGAACTATGACGATTTCACAAAAAATACCGGTACCTCGTAACGCTTTCTGACGAACTGACTCGAAGGGAACGTTCGAAATCGAAATTTTGTTCTAGCTCTCCAGGGCAGAAATAAGTGTTTAATCTCTATGTAATATTGAATTATACATCGATTTATGTAAATATATGCCTACCGCATAACGCTTTTTATCGAATTAAATCGAAGAGAACGGTATCGTCGTCAGTAGCTGCGGGAAGAAATTCAAAGTCCCAAACACCCGGTCATGTCGGTCCGGCCGCGGCTATTTAAAAAAAAACATAAAAAATCGTTACGTTCGACCGTATTACGTCGAAATATAACGATTTCACAAAAAATACCGGTTCCTTGTAACGCATTCTGACGAATTGACTCGAAGGGAACGTTCGAAATTGAAATTTTGTTCTAGCTCTCCAGCGTAGAAATAAGTGTTTAATCTCTATGTAATATTGAATTCTACATCGATTTATGTGGAAATATGCCTACCTCATAACGCTTTTCATCGAATTAACTCGAAGGGAACGTTAGCGTCGTTAGTAGCGGTGCGAAGAAATTCAAAGACCCAACCTCCCGGTCATGTCGGTCCTGCGGGGGCTATTTAAAAAAAAGAAAATTAAAAGAAATCATTACGTTCGAGCGTATTACGTCGAACTATAACGATTTCACAAGAAATACCGCGATCTCGCAACGCTTGGTAACGAATTAACTCGAAAAAACCGTTCGAAATTGAAAGTTTTGGTTGCCCTCCAGGGACCAAATAAACGTTTTTATCCCTATGTAATATTGAATTATACATCGAGATATGTAAAAATATTCCTACCTCATAACAGCTGTAAACGAATCAACTCGCAGGGAACCTTAGCGTCGTTCGTAGCGGTGCGACGAAATACAAAGTCCCAATCTCCCGGTCATATAGGTACGGCGGGGGCTATTTAAAGAAAAAAAATAAAAATAAATCATTGCGATCGACCGTATCATGTCGAAATATAACTATTTCACAGTAAATACCGGTAAATCGTTACGCTTTCTAACGAATTAACTCGCAAAAACCGTCCGAAATTGAAAGTTTTGCTACCTATCCAGGGACGAATTAAGCGTTTAATCCCTATGCAATTTTGAATTACACATCGATATATTTAGTAATATTCCTACGTCCTAACGCTTTTTAACGAATTAACTCGAAGGGAACGTTCGAAATTGAAACTTTGTTCTAGCTCTTCAGGGTAGAAATAAGTGTCTAATCTCTATGTAATATCGAATTATACATCGATTTATGTAAAAATATGCCTACCTCATAACGCTTTTTATCGAATTAACTCGAGGGGAACGTTAGCGTCGTTAGTAGCGGTGCGAAGAAATTCAAAGAACCGACCTCCGGGTCATGTCGGTACTGCGGGGGCCATTTAAAAAAAAATAAATATATATCGTGACGCTCGACCGTATTATGTCGAAATGTAACGATTTCACAAAAAAATACCGGTACATCGTAAAGCTGTCTAACGAATTAACTCGCAAAAACCGTTCGAAATTGAAGGTTTTGCTAGCTCTCCAGGGACGAAATAAACGTTTAATCCCTATGTAATATTAAAATATTCATCGAGATATGTAAGAATATTCCTACGTCATAACGGTTGTTAACGAATTAACTCGCAGGGAACCTTAGCGTCGTTCGTAGCGGTGGGAAGAAATACAAATTCCCAACGTCCCGGTCATATAGGTACGGCGGGGGCTATTTAAAAAAAAAAAAAAATAAATCGTTACGTTCGACCGTATTACGTCGAAATATAATGATTTCACAAAAAATACCGGTACCTCGTAACGCATTCTGACGATTAGACTCGAAGGGAACGTTCGAAATTGAAACTTTGTTCTAGCTCTTCAGGGTAGAAATAAGTGTCTAATCTCTATGTAATATTGAATTATACATCGATTTATGTAAAAATATGCCTACCTCATAACGCTTTTTATCGAATTAACTCGAGGGGAACGTTAGCGTCGTTAGTAGCGGTGCGAAGAAGTTCAAAGAACCGACCTCCGGGTCATGTCGGTACTGCGGGGGCCATTTAAAAAAAAATAAATATATATCGTGACGCTCGACCGTATTATGTCGAAATGTAACGATTTCACAAAAAAATACCGGTACATCGTAAAGCTGTCTAACGAATTAACTCGCAAAAACCGTTCGAAATTGAAAGTTTTGCTAGCTCTCCAGGGACGAAATAAACGTTTAATCCCTATGTAATATTAAAATATTCATCGAGATATGTAAGAATATTCCTCCGTCATAACGGTTGTTAACGAATTAACTCGCAGGGAACCTTAGCGTCGTTCGTAGCGGTGGGAAGAAATACAAATTCCCAACGTCCCGGTCATATAGGTACGGCGGGGGCTATTTAAAAAAAAAAAAAAAAATAAATCGTTACGTTCGACCGTATTACGTAGAAATATAATGATTTCACAAAAAATACCGGTACCTCGTAACGCATTCTGACGATTAGACTCGAAGGGAACGTTCGAAATTGAAACTTTGTTCTAGCTCTTCAGGGTAGAAATAAGTGTCTAATCTCTATGTAATATTGAATTATACATCGATTTATGTAAAAATATGCCTACCTCATAACGCTTTTTATCGAATTAACTCGAGGGGAACGTTAGCGTCGTTAGTAGCGGTGCGAAGAAGTTCAAAGAACCGACCTCCGGGTCATGTCGGTACTGCGGGGGCCATTTAAAAAAAAATAAATATATATCGTGACGCTCGACCGTATTATGTCGAAATGTAACGATTTCACAAAAAAATACCGGTACATCGTAAAGCTGTCTAACGAATTAACTCGCAAAAACCGTTCGAAATTGAAAGTTTTGCTAGCTCTCCAGGGACGAAATAAACGTTTAATCCCTATGTAATATTAAAATATTCATCGAGATATGTAAGAATATTCCTACGTCATAACGGTTGTTAACGAATTAACTCGCAGGGAACCTTAGCGTCGTTCGTAGCGGTGGGAAGAAATACAAATTCCCAACGTCCCGGTCATATAGGTACGGCGGGGGCTATTTAAAAAAAAAAAAAAAAATAAATCGTTACGTTCGACCGTATTACGTCGAAATATAATGATTTCACAAAAAATACCGGTACCTCGTAACGCATTCTGACGATTAGACTCGAAGGGAACGTTCGAAATTGAAATTTTTTTCTAGCTCTCCATGGACGAAATAAACGTTTAATCCCTATGTAATATTGAATAATACATCGAGATATGTAAAAATATTAGAACCTCATAACGGTTGTTAACGAATTATCCCGCAGGGAACCTTAGCGTCGTTCGTAGCGGTGCGAAGAAATACAAACTAAAACATCCCGGTCATGTCGGTCCTGCTTGGGCAATTTAAAAAAAATAAACATAAATCATTACGTTCGAGCGTATTATTTCGAACTATAACGATTTCACAAGAAGTACCAGTACCTCGTTACGCTTTCTGACGAATTGACTCGAAGGGAACGTTCGAAATTGAAATTTTGTTCTAACTCTCCAGGGTGGAAATAAGTGTTTAATCCCTATGCAATATTGAATTACACATCGATATAGATAGAAATATTCCTACCTCATAACGGTTGTTAACTGATTAACTCGCAGGGAACCTTAGCGTCGTTCGTAGCGGTGCTAAGAAATTCAAAGACCCAAGCTCCCGGTCATGTCGGTCCTGCGGGGGCTATTTAAAAAAAAGGAAATTAAAAGAAATCATTACGTTCGAGCGTATTACGTCGAAATATAGCGATTTCACAAAAAATACCGGTTCCTTGCAACGCATTCTGACGAATTGACTCGAAGGGAACGTTCGAAATTGAAATTTTGTTCTAGCTCTCCAGGGTAGAAATAAGTGTTTAATCTCTATGTAATATTGAATTATACATCGATTTAGGTAAAAATATGCATGCCTCATAACGCTTTTTATCGAATTAACTCGAAGGGAACGTTAGCGTCGTTAGTAGCGGTGCGAAGAAATTCAAAGACCCAACCTCCCGGTCATGTCGGTCCTGCGGGGGCTATTTAAAAAAAAGAAAATTAAAAGAAATCATTACGTTCGACCGTATTACGTCGAAATATAACGATTTCACAAAAAAATACCGGTACATCGTAAAGGTTTCTAACGAATTAGCACGCAAAAACCGTTCGAAATTGAAAGTTTTGCTACCTATCCAGGGACGAAATAAACGTTTAATCCCTATGCAATTTTGAATAACACATCGATATATTTAGAAATATTCCTACGTCGTAACGCTTTTTAACGAATTAACTCGAAGGGAACGTTCGAAATTGAAATTTTCTTCTAGCTCTCCAGGGACGAAATAAACGTTTAATTCCTATGTAATATTGAATTATACATCGAGATATGTAAAAATATTCCTACCTCATAACGGTTGTTAACGAATTAACTCGCAGGAAACCTTAGCGTCGTTCGTAGCGGTGCGAAGAAATACAAAGTCCCAACGTCCCGGTCATATCAGTACGGCGGGGGCTATTTAAAAAAAAAAATAAATATAAATCGTTACGCACGACTGTATTACGTCGAAATATAACTATTTCACAAAAAATACCGGTAAATCGTAACGCTTTCTAATGAATGAACTCACAAAAACCGTTCGAAATTGAAAGTTTTGCTACCTATCCAGGGACGAAATAAACGTTTAATCCCTATGCAATTTTGAATTACACATCGATATATTTAGAAATATTCCTACGTCGTAACGCTTTTTAACGAATTAACTCGAAGGGAACGTTCGAAATTGAAATTTTTTTCTAGCTCTCCATGGACGAAATAAACGTTTAATCCCTATGTAATATTGAATAGTACATCGAGATATGTAAAAATATTCCTACCTCATAACGGTTGTTAACGAATTATCCCGCAGGGAAACTTAGCGTCGTTCGTAGCGGTGCGAAGAAATACAAACTACCAACATCCCGGTCATGTCGGTCCTGCTTGGGCAATTTAAAAAAAATAAACATAAATTGTTACGCTCGACCGTATTACGTCAAAATATAACGATTTCACAAAAAATACCGGTACCTCGTAACGCTTTCTGACGAATTGACTCGAAGGGAACGTTCGAAATTGAAACTTTGTTCTAGCTCTTCAGGGTAGAAATAAGTGTCTAATCTCTATGTAATATTGAATTATACATCTATTTATGTAAAAATATGCCTACCTCATAACGCTTTTTATCGAATTAACTCGAGGGGTACGTTAGCGTCGTTCGTAGCGGTGCGAAGAAATTGAAAGACCCAACCTCCAGTTCATGTCGGTCCTGCGGGGGCTATTTAAAAAAAAAATAAATATAAATCGTGACGCTCGACCGTATTACGTCGAAATATAACGATTTCACATAAAATACCGGTACATCGTAACGCTTTCAGACGAATTAACTCGCAAAAACCGTTCGAAACTGAAAGTTTTGCTAGCTCTCCAGGGACGAAATAAACGTTTAATCCCAATGCAATATTGAATTACACATTGATATATGTAGACATATTCCTACGTCGTAACGCTTTTTAACGAATTAACTCGAAGGGAACGTTAGCGTCGTTAGTAGCGGTGCGAAGAAATGCAAAGACCCAACCTCCCGGTCATGTCGGTCCTGCTTGGGCTATTTAAAAAAAATAAACATAAATCGTTACGCTCGACCGTATTACGTCGAAATATAACGATTTCACAAAAAATACCGGTACCTCGTAACGCTTTCTGACGAATTGACTCGAAGGGAACGTTCGCAATTGAAATTTTTTTCTAGCTCTCGAGGGACGAAACAAACGTTTAATCTCTATGTAATATTGAATTCTACATCGATTTATGTAGAAATATGCCTACCTCATATCGCTTTCAATCGAATTAACTCGCAGGGAACCTTAGCGTCGTTCGCAGCGGTGGGAAGAAATGCAAAGTCCCAACGTCCCGGTCATGTAGGTACGGCGGGGGCTATTTAAAAAAAAAAAAAAAATAGAAATAAATCGTTACGATCGACCGTATTACGTCGAAATATAACGATTTCACAAAAAATACCGGTAACTCGTAACGCTTTCAGACGAATTAACTCGAAGGGAACTTTCGAAATTGAAATTTTGTTCTAGCTCTTCAGGGTAGAAATAAGTGTGTAATCTCTATGTTATATTGAGGTATACATCGATTTATGTAAAAATATGCCCACCTCATAACGCTTTTTATCGAATTAAATCGAAGAGAACGGTAGCGTCGTCAGTAGCTGCGCGAAGAAATTCAAAGTCCCAATCTCCCGGTCATGTCGGTCCGGCCGCTGCTATTTAAAAAAAACATAAAAAAAATTCGTTACGTTCGACCGTATTACGTCGAACTACAAAGATTTCAAAAAAATACCGCGACCTCGTCACGCATGTTAACGAATTAACTCGAAAAAGCCGTTCGAAAATGAAAGTTTTGCTAGCTCTCCAGGGACGAAATAAACGTTTAACCTCTATGTAATATTGAAGTATACATCGATTTATGTAAAAATATGCCCACCTCATAATGCTTTTTATCGAATTAAATCGAAGGGAACGTTAGCGTCGTTCGTAGCGGTGCGAAGAAATTCAAAGTACCAACCTCCCGGTAATGTCGGTCCGGCGGCGGCTATTTAAAAAAAACAAAAAAAAGAAATCGTTACGTTCGACCGTATTACGTCGAACCATAAAGATTTCACAAAAAATACCGGTACCTCGTAACGCTTTCTGACGATTTGACTCGAAGGGAACGTTCGAAATTGAAACTTTGTTCTAGCTCTCCTGGGTAGAAATAAGTGTTTAATCTCTATGTAATATTGAAGTATACATCAATGTATGTAAAAATATTCCTACCTCATAAAGCTTTATAACGAGGAAATTCAAAGTCCCAATCTCCCGGTCATATCTATCCGGCGGCGGCTATTTAAAAAAGAAATATAATGAAATCGTTACGATCGACCGTATTACGTAGAACTGTGAAGATGCATAAAAAATACCGCGTCATCGTAACGCGTTTTAAAGAATTAGCTCGAAAAAGCCGTTCGAAATTGAAAGTATTGCTAGCTCTCCAGGGACGAAACAAACGTTTAATCCCAATGCAATATTGAATTACACATTGATATATATAGACATATTCCTACCTCATTACGCTTTCAATCGAATTAACTCGCAGGGAACCTTAGCGTCGTTCGTAGCGGTGCGACGAAATACAAAGTCCCAACCTCCCGGTCATGTCGGTCCTGCGGGGGCTATTTAAAAAAAAATAAAAATAAATCGTGACGCTAGACCGTATTACGTCCAAATATATCGATTTCACAAAAAAATACCGGTACATCGTAACGCTTTCTAACGAATTATCTCGCAAAAACTGTTCGAAATTGAAAGTTTTGCTAGCTCTCTAGGGACGAAATAAACGTTTAATCCCAATGCAATATTGAATTACACATTGATATATGTAGACATATTCCTACGTCGTAACGCTTTCAATCGAATTAACTCGAAGGGAACGTTAGCGTCGTTAGTAGCGGTGCGAAGAAATGCAAAGACCCAACCTCCCGGTCATGTCGGTCCTGCTGGGGCTATTTAAAAAAAAATAAACATAAATCGTTACGTTCGACCGTATTACGTCGAAGCATAAAGATTTCACAAAAAATAGTGGTACCTCGTAACGCTTTCTGACGAACTGACTCGATGGGAACGTTCGAAATTGAAATTTTGTTCTAGCTCTCCAGGGTAGAAATAAGTGTTTAATCTCTATGTAATATTGAAATATACATCAATGTATGTAAAAATATTCCTACCTCATAACGCTTTTTATCGAATTAACTCGAAGGGAACGTTAGAGTCGTTAGTTGCGGTGCGAAGAAATTCAAAGTCCCAACCTACCGGTCATGTAGGTCCTGCGGGGGCTATTTAAAAAAAAATAAATATAAATCGTTACGCTCGACCGTATTACGTCGAAATATAACGATTACACAAAAAATACCGGTACATCGTAACGCTTTCTAACGAATTAACTCGCAAAAACCGTTCGAAATTGAAAGTTTTGCTAGCTCTCCAGGGACGAAATAAACGTTTAATGACTATGCAATTTTGAATTACACATCGATATATTTAGAAATATTCCTACGTCGTAGCGCTTTCTAACGAATTACCTCGCAAAAACCGTTCGAAATTGAAAGTTTTGCTAGCTCTCCAGGGACGAAATAAACGTTTGTCTCTATGTAATATTGAATTCTACATCGATTTATGTAGAAATATGCCTACCTCATAACGCTTTCAATCGAATTAACTCGAAGGAAACGTTAGCTTCGTTAGCAGCGGTGCGAAGAAATGCAAAGACCCAACCTCCCGGTCATGTCGGTCATGCTGGGGCTATTTAAAAAAAACAAAAAAAGAAATCGTTACGTTCGACCGTATTACCTCGAAATATAATGATTTCACAAAAAAATACCGGTACATCGTAACGCTTTCTAACGAATTAACTTGCAAAATCCGTTCGAAATTGAAAGTTTTGCTAGCTCTTCAGGGACGAAATAAACGATTAATCTCTATGAAATATTGAACTACACATCGATATATGAAGAAATATTCCTACGTCGTAACGCTTTCAAACGAATAAGCTCGCAAAAACCGTTCGAAATTGAAATTTTGTTCTAGCTCTTCAGGGCAGAAATAAGTGTTTAATCTCTATGTAATATTGAATTATACATCGATTTGTGTAAAAATATGCCTACCTCATAACGCTTTATATCGAATTAACTCGAAGGGAACGTTAGCGTCGTTAGTAGCGGTGCGAAGAATTTCAAAGTCACAACCTCCCGGTCATGTCGGTCCTGCTGGGGCTATCTAAAAAAAAATAAACATAAATCGTTACGCTCGACCGTATTACGTCGAAATATAATGATTTCACAAAAAACACCGGTACATTGTAACGCTTTCGAACGAATTAACTCGCAAAAACCGTTCGAAATTGAAAGTTTTGCTAGCTCTCCAGGGACGAAATAAACGTTTAATCCCTATGTAATATTGAATTATACATCGATATATGTAGAAATATTCCTACCTCATAACGCTTTCTATCGAATTAACACGAAGGGAACGTTAGCGTCGTCAGTAGCGGTGCGAAGCAAAGCAAAGTCCCAACCTCACGGTCATGTCGGTCCTGCTTGGGCTATTTAAAAAAAATAAACATAAATCGTTACGCTCGACCTTATTACGTCGAAATATAACGATTTCACAAAAAATACCGGTACCTCGTAACGCTTTCTGACGAATTGACTCGAAGGTAACGTTCGAGATTGAAAATTTTTTCTAGCTCTCCAGGGACGAAACAAACGTTTAATCTCTATGTAATATTGAATTCTACATCGATTTATGAAGAAATATGCCTACCTCATAACGCTTTCAATTCAATTAACTCGCAGGAAACCTTAGCGTCGTTCGTAGCGGTGAGAAGAAATACAAAGTCCTAAAATCCCGGTCATATAGGTACGGCGGGGGCTATTTAAAAAAAAAGATAAAAATAAATCGTTACGATCGACCGTATTACGTCGAAATATAAGGATTTAACAAAAAATACCGGTACCTCGTAACGCTTTCAGACGAATTAACTCGAAGGGAACTTTCGAAATTGAAATTTTGTTCTAGCTCTTCAGGGTAGAAATAAGTGTTTGATCTTTATGTAATATTGAGGTATACATCGATTTATGTAAAAATATGCCCACCTCATAATAGTTTTTATCGAATTAACACGAAGGGAACGTTATCGTCGTTAGTAGCTCCGTGAAGAAATACAAAGTCCCAATGTCCCGGTCATATAGGTACGGCGGGGGCTATTTAAAAAAAAAATAGAAATAAATCGTGACGCTCGACCGTATTACGTCGAAATATAACGATTTCACAAAAAAATACCGCTACATCGTAAAGCTGTCTAACGAATTAACTCGCAAAAACAGTTCGAAATTGAAAGCTTTGCTAGCTCTCCAGGGACGAAATAAACGTTTAATCCCTATGCAATATTGAATTACACATCGATACATGTAGAAATATTCCTACGTCGTAACGCTTTTTAACGAATTAACTCGCAGGGAACCTTAGCGTCGTTCGTAGCGGTGCGAAGAAATACAAAGTCCCAACGTCCCGTTCATATAGGTACGGCGGGGGCTATTTAAAAAAAAAAATAAAAATTTATCGTTACGGTCGACCGTATTACGTCGAAATATTTCGACTTCACAAAAAATACTGGTACCTCGTAACGCTTTCTGACGAATTGACTCGAAGGGAAAGTTCGAAATTGAAATTTTTTTCTAGCTCTCCAGGGACAAAATAAACATTCAATATCAATGTAATATAGAAGCATACATCGATTTATGTAAAAATATGCCCACCTCATAGCGCTTTTTAGCGAATTAAATCGAAGAAAACGGTGGCGACGTCAGTAGCTGCGCGAAGAGATTCAAAGTCCCAATCTCCCGGTCATGTCGGTCCGGCCGCTGCTATTTAAAAAAAACATAAAAAAAATCGCTCCTTTCGACCGTATTACGTTGAACGGTAAAGATTTCACAAAAAATACCGCGACCTCGTAACACTTGTTAACGAATTAACGCGAAAAAACCGTTCGAAATTGAAAGTTTTGCTTGCTATCCAGGGACCAAATAAACGTTTAATCCCTATGTAATATTGAATTCTTCATGGAGATATTTAAAAATATTCCTACATCATAACGGTTGCTAACGAATTAACTCGCAGGAAACCTTAGCGTCGTCCGCAGCGGTGCGAAGAAATACAAAGTACGAACGTCCCGGTCATATCGGTACGGCGGGGGCTATTTAAAAAAGAAAAAATAAAAATAAATCGTTACGTTCGAGCGCATTACGTCGAACTATAACGATTTCACAAAAAATACCGGTACCTCGTAACGCTTTCTGACGAATTGACTCGAAGGGAACGTTCGAAATTGAAATTTTGTTCTAGCTCTCCAGGGTAGATATAAGTGTTTAATCTCTATGTAATATTGAATTATACATCGATTTATGTAAATATATGCCTACCTCATTACGCTTTTTATCGAATTAACTCGCAAAGCCGTTCGAAATTGAAAGTTTTGCTAGCTCTCCAAGGACGAAATAAACGTTTAATCCCTATGGAATATTGAATTACACATCGATATATGTAGAAATATTCCTACCTCATATCGGTTGTTAACCAATTAACGCGCAGGGAACCTTATCGTCGTTCGTACCGGTGCGAAGAAATTCAAAGTCCCAATCTCCCGGTCATGTCGGTCCGACCGGGGCAATTTAATAAAAACATAAAAAAAATCGTTACGTTCGACCGGTATTACGTCGAAATATAATGATTTCACAAAAAATACAGCGACCTCGCAACGCTTATTAACGAATAAACTCGAAAAAACCGTTCGAAATTGAAAGTTAAGCTTGCTCTCCAGGGACCAAATAAACGTTTAATCCCTATTTAATGTTGAATTCTTCATCGAGATATTTAAAAATATTCCTTCATCATAACGCTTTCAATCGAATTAACTCGCAGGAAACCTTAGCGTCGTCCGCAGCGGTGCGAAGAAATACAAAGTACGAACGTCCCGGTCATATCGGTACGGCGGGGGCTATTTAAAAAAAAAAAAATAAAAATAAATCGTTACGTTCGAGCGCATTACGTCGAACTATAACGATTTCACAAAAAATACCGGTACCTCGTAACGCTTTCTGACGAATTGACTCGAAGGGAACGTTCGAAATTGAAATTTTGTTCTAGCTCTCCAGGGTAGATATAAGTGTTTAATCTCTATGTAATATTGAATTATACATCGATTTATGTAAATATATGCCTACCTCATAACGCTTTTTATCGAATTAACTCGCAAAAACCGTTCGAAACTGAAAGTTTTGCTAGCTCTCCAGGGACGAAATAAACGTTTAATCCCTATGGAATATTGAATTTCACATCGATATATGTAGAAATATTCCTACCTCATAACGGTTGTTAACCAATTAACGCGCAGGGAACCTTATCGTCTTTCGTACCGGTGCGAAGAAATTCAAAGTCCCAATCTCCCGGTCATGTCGGTCCGACCGGGGCAATTTAATAAAAACATAAAAAAAATCGTTACGTTCGACCGGTATTACGTCGAAATATAATGATTTCACAAAAAATACAGCGACGTCGCAACGCTTATTAACGAATAAACTCGAAAAAACCGTTCGAAATTGAAAGTTAAGCTTGCTCTCCAGGGACCAAATAAACGTTTAATCCCTATTTAATGTTGAATTAACCATCGAAATATGTAAAAATATTCCTACCTCATTACGCTTCTTATCGAATTAACTCGAAAGGGAATGTTAGCGTCGTTATTAGCGGTGCGAAGAAATTCAAAGACCCAACCTCCCGGTCATGTCGCTCCTCAGGGGGCTATTTAAAAAACAGAAGTATAAATCATGACGCTCGACCGTATTACGCCGAAATATAACGATTTCACAAAAAATACCGGTACCTCGTAACGCTTTCTGACGAATTGACTCGAAGGGAACGTTCGAAATTGAAATTTTGTTCTAGCTCTCCAGGGTAGATATAAGTGTTTAATCTCTATGTAATATTGAATTATACATCGATTTATGTAAATATATGCCTACCTCATAACGCTTTTTATCGAATTAAATTGACGAGAACGGTAGCTTCGTCAGTAGCTGCGCGAAGAAATTCAAAGTCCCAATCTCCCGGTCATGTCGGTCCGGCCGCGGCTATTTAAAACAATCATAAAAAAATGGTTACGTTCGACCGTATTACGTCGAACTATAAAGATTTCACAAAAATTACCGGTACCTCGTAACGCTTTCAGACGAATTAACTCGAAGGGAACTTTCGAAATTGAAATTTTGTTCTAGCTCTACAGGGTAGAAATAAGTGTTTAATCTCTATGTAATATTGAAGTATACATCGATTTATGTAAAAATAGGCCCACCTCATAACGCTTTTTATCGAATTAAATAGAAGGGAACGTTAGCATCGTTAGTAGCGGTGCGAAGAAATGCAAAGTCCCAACCTCCCGTCATGCCGGTCCTGCTGGGGCTATTTAAAAAAAAAATAAACATAAAGCGTTACGTTCGACCGTATTACGTCGAACTATAAAGATTTCACAAGAAATACCGCGTCCTCGTAACGCTTGTTAACGAATTAACTCGAAAAAACCGTTCGAAATTGAAAGTTTTGCTTGCTCTCCAGGGACCAAATAAACGTTTATTCCCTATGTAATATTGAATTATACATCGAGATATGTAAAAATATTCATAACTCATAACGGTTGTTAACGAATAAACTCGCAGGAAACCTTGGCGTCGTTCGTAGCGGTGCGAAGAAATACAAAGTCCCAACTTCCCGGTCATTTCGGTACGGCGGGGGCTACTTAAAAAAAAAAAATAAAAACAAATCGTTACGATCGACCGTATTACGTCGAAGTATAACGATTTCATAAAAAATACCGGTACCTCGTAACGCTTGATAACGAATTATCTCGAAAAAACTGTTCGAAATTGAAAGTTTTGCTTGCTCTCCAGGGACGCAATAATCGTTTAATCCCTATGCAATATTGAATTACACATCGATATATGTAGAAATATTCCTACGTCGTAACGCTTTTTAACGAATTAACTCGAAGGGAACGTTCGAAATTGAAAGTTTTGCTTGCTCTCCAGGGACCAAATAAACGTTTAATCCCTATGTAATATTGATTTATACATCGAGATATGTAAAAATATTCCTACCTCATAAAGGTTTTTAACGAATTATCTCGCAGGGAAACTTAGCGTCGTTCGTAACAGTGCGAAGAAATTCAAAGACCCAACCTCACGGTCATGTCGGTTCTGCTTGGTCTATTTAAAGAAACTAAACATAAATCATTACGTCCGACCGTATTACGTCGAAATATAACGATTTCACAAAAAATACCGGGACATCGTAACGCTTTCTAACGAATTAACTTGCAAAAACCGTTCGTAATTGAAAGTTTTGCTAGCTCTCCAGGGATGAGATAAACGATTAATCCCTATGCAATATTGAATTACACATCGATATATGTAGAAATATTCCTACGTCGTAACGCTTTCAGACAAATTAACTCGCAAAAACCGTTCGAAATTAAAATTTTGTTCTAGCTCTGCAGGGTAGAAATAAGTGATTAATCTCTATGTAATATTGAGTTATACATCGAGATATGTAAAAATATGCCTACCTCATAACGCTTTTTATCGAATTAAATAGACGAGAACGGTAGCGTCCTCAGTAGCTGCGCGAAGAAATTCAAAGTCCCAATCTCCCGGTCATGTCGGTCCGGCCGCGGCTATTTAAAACAAACATAAAAAAAATCGTTACGTTCGACCGTATTACGTCGAACTATAAAGATTTCACAAAAATTACCGGTACCTCGTAACGCTTTCAGACGAATTAACTCGAAGGGAACTTTCGAAATTGAAATTTTGTTCTAGCTCTACAGGGTAGAAATAAGTGTTTAATCTCTATGTAATATTGAATTTTATATCGAGATATGTAAAAATATGCCCACCTCATAACGCTTTTTATCGAATTAAATCGAAGAGAACGGTAGCGTCGTCAGTAGCGGTGCGAAGAAATTCGAAGTACCAACGTCCCGGTCATATAGGTACGGCGGGGGCTATTTAAAAAAAAGAAATAAAAATAAATCGTTACGATCGACCGTATTACGTCGAACTATAAAGATTTCACAAGAAATACCGCGTCCTCGTAAGGCTTGTTAACGAATTAACTCGAAAAAACCGTTCGAAATTGAAAGTTTTGCTTGCCCTCCAGGGACCAAAGAAACGTTTAATCCCTATGTAATATTGAATTATACATCGAGATATGTAAAAATATTCCTACCTCATAACAGTTGTAAACGAATTAACTCGCAGGGAACTTTAGCGTCGTTCGTAGCGATGCGACGAAATACAAAGTCCCAACGTCCCGGTCATATAGGTACGGCGGGGGCTATTTAAAAAAAAGAAATAAAAATAAATCGTTACGATCGACCGTATTACGTCGAAATATAACGATTTTACAAAAAATACCGGTACCTCGTAACGCATTCTGACGAATTGACTCGAAGGGAACGTTCGAAATTGAAATTTTGTTCTAGCTCTCCAGGGTAGAAATAAGTGTTTCATCTCTATGTAATATTGTATTATACATCGATTTATGTAAAAATATGCATACCTCATAACGCTCTTTATCGATTTAACTCGGAGAGAACGTTAGCGTCGTCAGTAGCGGTGCGAAGAAATTCGAAGTACCAACCTCCCGGTCATGTCGGTCCTGCTGGAGCTATTTAAAGAAAAAATAAAAAAAATCGTTACGTTCGACCGTATTACGTCGAAATATAATGATTTCACAAAAAATACAGCGACCTCGTAACGCTTCTTAACGAATTAACTCGAAAAAACCGTTCGAAATTGAAAGTTTTGCTTGCTCTCCACGGACCAAATAAACGTTTAATCCCTATGTAATATTGAATGGTACATCGAGATATGAAAAATATTCCGACCTCATAACGGTTGTTAACGAATTGTCTCGCAGGGAAACTTAGCGTCGTTCGTAGCGGTGGGAAGAAATACAAAGTCCCAACGTTCCGGTCATATCGGTACGGCGGGGGTGTTACGTCGCGTGGGGCATCTGCACGCCATCCCTCGCTACCTGGCAGCCAGCGGCCACCCAACGGTCGTCCCGGCTCTCAATAGAACCCACGGGCCCACCATAAACCGTCAACTCTTAGCTTGATTGTTTCCAGACATGTTTGCCCGTCAAGTCACATGTCTGGAGAATTCTCTAATTCTATAAGTATTTTCAGTTTATGGCTGGGTCTTGGAAAAGTCCTTGAATTTATTAGGTGCTCTAAAGAATCACGGAGAAAGCGGACCGGAGAAAGCGGACAGTTCCCAGACGGAAAAGGCTAACACATGTCACTCGGAAAAGGCCGTTTTCTCGTCGGGAACAAAGTCCACCCCCGCTCTACGTTGGTGGGAGACTTCTTCATCTCCTGTTCATTAGAGTGGGTCATAACCAATCGGCATCGCGGATCATTACCCTCACTTCCTGGAAGAAAAGTGTGAACAACGAATCCGCGTTCTTCGGTCAAAGGGCACACCCACACCAAGCTTTCCTCCGAGGCACCACAAGGGCAGTTCGTCACTAGTCGTCTACAACTCAGAGTCAACAGTCTACAGCTGGGTTGCCAACACCTCGAGTCAAGCATTTCTATTCCTTCGAGTCAGTCACTAGTCTACAACTCTCGGGCAAGTCGAATACAATCGGTCAACGCAACGATACTAAAAGAGTCTCAGGTCGTACTCACTCGTCGTTGTTCGTACATTCATTATTGTATTACACATAAGTAGTTGGTTCGGTGAAATATATATTAACCTGTTAAAACCAGTGTCACATTCAATTTAACTACC
The DNA here is from genome assembly GCA_905332935.1 of Bombus hortorum. Taxonomy (NCBI): domain Eukaryota; kingdom Metazoa; phylum Arthropoda; class Insecta; order Hymenoptera; family Apidae; genus Bombus; species Bombus hortorum. The sequence goes on from CAJOSO010000001.1 coordinate 7,682,384, forward strand.
CTTATTATCCCACAAGAAATAAGGGATCGTACGATTCGTGGCGTCGATTAGTTAATCGTAACGAGAATTTACGACTCTCGTTGGCGCGCTTCTTCGAGATCGCGTCTCCCCGCGAACGTGCGAAAATACAGGGGGCTATTGAAAAAAAAAAAATGAAAATAAATCGTTACGATCGACTGTATTACGTCGAAATATAACGATTTCACAAAAAATACCGGTACCTCGTAACGCTTTCAGACGAATTAACTCGAAAAAAACGTTCGAAATTGAAATTTTGTTCTACCTCTCCAGGGACGAAATAAACGTTTTATCCCTATGTAATATTGAATTACACATCGATATATGTAGAAATATTCCTACGTCGTAAAGCTTTTTAACGAATTAACCCGAAGGGAACGTTCGAAATTGGAATTTTTTTCTAGCTCGCCGGGGCGAAATAAACGTTTAATCTCTATGTAATATTGAGGTATACATCGATTTATGTAAAAATATGCCCACCTCATATCGCTTTTTATCGAATCAGATCGAAGAGAACTGTGGCGTCGTTAGTAGCGGTGCGAAGAAATTCATAGTCCCAACCTACCGGTCATGTCGGTCCTGCTGGGAATATTTAAAAAAAATAAATATAAATCGTTACGTTCGACCGTACTTCGTCGAAATATAATGATTTCACTAAAAATACCGCGACTTCGTGACGCTTTCTAACGAATTAACTCGCCAAAACCGTTCGAAATTGGAACTTTTGCTAGCTCTCCAGGGACGAAATAAACGTTTAATCCCTATGCAATTTTGAATTACACATCGATATATTTAGAAATATTCCTACGTCGTATCGCTTTTTAACGAATTAACTCGAAGGGGACGTTCGAAATTGAATTTTTTTTCTAACTCTCCAGGGACGAAATAAACGTTTAATCCCTATGCAACATTGAATTACACATCGATGTATGTAGAAATATTCCTACGTCGTAATGCTTTTTAACGAATTAACTCGAAGGGAACGTTCGAAACTGAAATTATGTTCTAGCTCTCCAGGGTAGAAATAAGAGTTTAATCTCTATGTTATATTGAATTATACATTGATGTATGTAAAAATATGCCCACCTCATAAAGCTTTTTATCGAATTAAATCGAAGAGAACGGTAGCGTCGTTAGTAGCGGTGCGAAGAAATTCAAAGACCCAACCTCCCGGCCATGTCGATCCTGCGGGGGCTATTTAAAAAAAAACAATAAATATAAATCATTACGCTCGACCGAATTACGTCGAAATATAACGATTTCACAAAAAATACCGGTACATCGTAACGCTTTCTAACGAATTAACTCGCAAAAACCGGTCGACATGGAAAGTTTTGCTACCTCTCCAGGGACGAAATAAACGTTTAATCCCTATGCAATTTTGAATTACACATCGATATATGTAGAAATATTCCTACGTCGTAACGCTGTTTAACGAATTAAATCGAAGGGAACTTTCGAAATTGAAAATTTTTTCTAGCTATCCAGGGACGAAATAAAAGTTTCATCCTTATGCAATATTGAATTATACATCGATTTATGTAAAAATATTCCTATCTCATAACGGTTGTTAACGATTTAACGCTCAGGGAACCTTAGCGTCGTTAGTAGCGGTGCGAAGAAATTCAAAGTCCCAACCTCCTGGTCATGTAGGTCCTGCTGGGGCTATTTAAAAAAAAAATAAATATAAATCGTTACGTTCGACCGTATTACGTCGAAATGTAATGATTTCACAAAAAATACAGCGACCTCGTAGCGCTTCTTAACCAATTAACTCGAAAAAACCGTTCGAAATTGAAAGTTTTGCTTGCTCTCCACGGACCAAATAAACGGTTAATCCCTGTGCAATATTGAATTATACATCGATTTACGTAAAAATATTCCTACCTCATAACGGTTGTTAACGAATTAACGCGCAGGGAACCTTAGCGTCGTTAGTAGCGGTGCGAAGAAATTCAAAGTCCCAACCTCCTGGTCATGTAGGTCCTGCTGGGGCTATTTAAAAAAAAAATAAATATAAATCGTTACGTTCGACCGTATTACGTCGAAATATAATGATTTCACAAAAAATACAGCGACCTCGTAACGCTTCTTAACGAATTAACTCGAAAAAAAGCGTTCGAAACTGAAAGTTTTGCTTGCTCTCCACGGACCACATAAACGGTTAATCCCTGTGCAATATTGAATTAATCATCGATTTATGTAAAAATATGTTTATCTCATAACGCTTTTTATCGAATTAACTCGAAGGGAACGATAGCGTCGTTCGTAGCGGTGCCAAGAAATACAAAGTCCCAACGTCCCGATCATATAGGTACGGCGGGGGGTAATTCAAAAAAAAACAATAAAAATAAATCTTTACGATCGACAGTATTACGTCGAAATATAACGATTTCACAAAAAATACCGGTACCTCGTAACCCTTTCTGACGAATTGACTCGAAGGGAGCGTTCGAAATTGAAATTTCGTTCTAGCTCTCCAGGGTAGAAATAAGTGTTTAATCTCTATGTAATATTGAATTCTACATCGATTTATGTGGAAATATGCCTACCTCATAACGCTTTCAATCGAATTAACTCGAAGGGAACGTTAGCGTCGTTAGTAGCGGTGCGAAGAGATGCAAAAACCCAACCACCCGGTCATGTCGGTCCTGCGGGGGCTATTTAAAAAAAAGAAAATTAAAAGAAATCATTACGCTCGAGCGTATTACGTCGAACTATAACGATTTCACAAGAAATACCGCGACCTCGTAACGCTTGTTAACGAATTAACTCGAAAAAACCGTTCGAAATTGAAAGTTTTGCTACCTATCCAGGGACGAAATGAACGTTTAATCCCTATGCAATTTTGAATTACACATCGATATGTTTAGAAATATTCCAACGTCGTAACGCTTTTGACCGAATTAACTCGAAGGGAACGTTCGAAATTGAAAGTTTTGCTTGCTCTCCAGGGACGAAATAAACGTTTAATCCCTATGTAATATTGAATTATACATCGAGATATGTAAAAATATTCCTACCTCGTAACGGTCGTTAACGAATTAACTCGCAGGAAACCTTAGCGTCGTTCGTAGCGGTGCGAAGAAATACAAAGTCCCAACGTCCCGGTCATATCGGTACGGCGGGGGCTATTTAAAAAAAAATAATAATAATAAATCCTTACGATCGACCGTATTACGTCGAAATATAACGATTTCACAAAAAATACCGGTACCTCGTAACGCTTTCTGACGAATTGACTCGAGGGAACGTTCGAAAATGAAATTTTGTTCTAGCTCTCCAGGGTAGCAATAAGTGTTTAATCTCTATGTAATATTGAATTGTACATCGAGATATGTAAAAATATTCCTACCTCATAACGGTTGTTATCGAATTAAGTCGAAGAGAACGGTAGCGTCGTCAGTACCTGCGCGGAGAAATTCAAGGTCCCAATCTCCCGGTCATGTCGGTCCGGCCGCGGCTATTAAAAAAAAACCTAAAAAAAATCGTTACCTTCGATCGTATCACATTTACCTATAAAGATTTCACAAAAAATACCGCGACCTCGTAACGCTTTCCAACGAATTAACTCGCAAAAACCGTTCGAAATTGAAAGTTTTGCTTGCTCTCCAGGGACCAAATAAACGTTTAATCCCTATGTAATATTGAATTATACATCGAAATATGTAAAAATATTCCTACCTCATAACGCTTTTTATCGAATTAACTAGCAGGGAACCTTAGCGTCGATCGTAGCGGTGCGAAGAAATGCAAAGTCTCAACGTACCGGTCATATCGGTACGGCGGTGGCTATTTAAAAAAAAAAAAAAAAAATAAAAAGAATTCCTTACGATCGACGGTATTACGTCGAAATATAACGATTTCACAAAAAATACCGGTACCTCGTAACGCTTTCTGACGAATTGACTCGAGGGAACGTTCGAAAATGAAATTTTGTTCTAGCTCTCCAGGGTAGCAATAAGTGTTTAATCTCTATGTAATATTGAATTGTACATCGAGATATGTAAAAATATTCCTACCTCATAACGGTTGTTATCGAATTAAGTCGAAGAGAACGGTAGCGTCGTCAGTAGCTGCGCGGAGAAATTCAAGGTCCCAATCTCCCGGTCATGTCGGTCCGGCCGCGGCTATTAAAAAAAAACCTAAAAAAAATCGTTACCTTCGATCGTATCACGTTTACCTATAAAGATTTCACAAAAAATACCGCGACCTCGTAACGCTTTCCAACGAATTAACTCGCAAAAACCGTTCGAAATTGAAAGTTTTGCTTGCTCTCCAGGGACCAAATAAACGTTTAATCCCTATGTAATATTGAATTATACATCGAAATATGTAAAAATATTCCTACCTCATAACGCTTTTTATCGAATTAACTCGCAGGGAACCTTAGCGTCGATCGTAGCGGTGCGAAGAAATGCAAAGTCCCAACGTCCCGGTCATATCGGTACGGCGGTGGCTATTTAAAAAAGAAAAAAAAATAAATCGTTACGATCGACCGTATTACGTCGAAATATAACGATTTCACAAAAAATACCGGTACCTCGTAACGCTTTCTGACGAATTGACTCGAGGGATCGTTCGAAAATGAAATTTTTTTCTAGCTCTCCAGTTACGAATTAAACGTTTAATATCTATGTGATATTGAATTATACATCGATTTATGTAAAAATATGCTTACTCCATAAAGCTTTTTATCGAATTAACTCGAAGGGAACATTAGCGTCGTCAGTAGCGGTGCGAAGAAATTCAAAGACACAACCTCCCGGTCATGTCGGTCCGGCGGCGGCTATTTAAAAAAAAATAAACATAAATCGTTACGATCCACCGTATTACGTCGAACTATAAAGATTTCAAAACAAAATACCGCGAACTCGTAATGCTTTTTAACGAATTAACTCGAAAAAACCGTTCGAATTTGAAAGTTTTGCTAACTCTCCAGGGACGAAATAAATGTTTAATCCGTATGCAATATTGAATTGCACATCTATATATGTAGAAATATTACTACGTCGTAACGCTTTTTAACGAATTAACTCGAAGGGAACGTTCGAAATTGAAATTTTTTTCTAGCTCTCCAGGGACGAAATAATCGTTTAATCTGTATGTAATATTGAAGTGTACTTCGAGATATGTAAAAATATTCCTACCTCATAACCCTTATTATCGACTTAAATCGCAGGAAACCTTAGCGTCGTTCTTAGCGGTGCGAAGAAATACAAAGTCCCAACGTCCCGGTCATATCGGTACGGCGGGGGCTATTAAAAAAAAAAAAAAAAAAATAAAAATAAAACATTACGATCGACCGTATTACGTCGAAATATAACGATTTCACAAAAAAATACCGCGTCCTCGTAACGCTTGTTAACGAATTAACTCGAAAAGACCGTTCGAAATTGAAAGTTTTGCTTGCTCTCCAGGGACCAAAAAACGTTTAATCCCTATGTAATATTGAATTATTCATCGAGATATGTAAAAATATTCCTATCGCATAACCCTTTTTATCGAATTAACTCGCAGGAAACCTTAGCGTCGTTCTTAGTGGTGCGAAGAAATACAAAATCCCAACGTCCCAGTCATATCGGTACGGCGGGGGTTATTTAAAAAAAAAAAATAAAAATAAATCGTTACGATCGACCGTATTACGTCGAAATATAACGATTTCACAAAAAATACCGGTACCTCGTAACGCTTTCTGACGAATTGACTCGAGGAAACGTTTGAAATTGAAATTTTTTTCTAGCTCTCCAGTTACGAAATAAACGTTTAATATCTATGTGATATTGAATTATACATCGATTTATGTAAAAATATGTTTACCTCATAACGCTCTTTATCGAATTAACTCGAAGGGAACATTAGCGTCGTCAGTAGCGGTGCGAAGAAATTCAAAGACACAACCTCCCGGTCATGTCGGTCCGGCGGCGGCTATTTAAAAAAGAAAAAAAATAAAAATAAATCGATACGATCGACCGTATACGTCGAACTATAAAGAATTCACAAAAGATACCGCGACCTCGTAACGCTTTTTAAAGCATTAACTAGAAAAAACCGTTCGAAATTGAAAGTTTTGCTTGCTCTCCAGGGACCAAATAAACGTTTAATCCCTATGTAATATTGAATTATACATCGAGATATGTAAAAATATTCCTACCTCATAACGCTTTTTATCGAATTAAATCGAAGAGAACGTTAGCGTCGTTCGTAGCGGTGCGAAGAAATACAAAGTCCCAACCTCCCGGTCATGTCGGTCCTGCTAGGGCTATTTAAAAAAAAATAAAAATAAATCGTTACGATCGACCGTATACGTCGAACTATAAAGAATTCACAAAAGATACCGCGACCTCGTAACGCTTTTTAAAGCATTAACTAGAAAAAACCGTTCGAAATTGAAAGTTTTGCTTGCTCTCCAGGGACCAAATAAACGTTTAATCGCTATGCAATATTGAATTACACATCGATATATGTAGAAATATGCCTACGTCGTAACGCTTTTTATCGAATTAACTCGAAGGGAACGTTCGAAATTGAAATTTTCTTCTAGCTCTCCAGGGACGAGATAAACTTTTAATATCTATGTAATATTGAAGAATAAATCGATTTATGTACAAATATGCCCACCTCAAATCGCTTTTTATCGAATTAAACCGAAGAGAACGTTAGCGTCGTCAGTAGCGGTGCGAAGGAATTCAAAGTACCAACGTCCCGGTCATGTCGGTCCGGCGGGGGCTGTTTAAAAAAAAAAATAAAAAAAAATCGTTACGATCCACCGTATTACGTCGAACTATAAAGATTTCACAACAAAATACCGCGAACTCGTAATGCTTTTTAACGAATTAACTCGAAAAAACCGTTCGAATTTGAAAGTTTTGCTAACTCTCCAGGGACGAAATAAACGTTTAATCCCTATGCAATATTGAATTGCACATCTATATATGTAGAAATATTACTACGTCGTAACGCTTTTTAACGAATTAACTCGAAGGGAACGTTCGAAATTGAAATTTTTTTCTAGCTCTCCAGAGACGAAATAAACGTTTAATCCCTATGTAATATTGAATTATACATCGAGATATGTAGAAATACTCCTACCTCATAACGGATGATAACGAGTTAACTCGCAGGGACCGTTAGCGTCGTTAGTAGCGGTGCGAAGACATTCAAAGTCCCAACGTCCCGGTCATATAGGTACGGCGGGGGCTACTTAAAAAAAAAAAAAAAAAAAATAAAAATCAATCGTTACGATCGACCGTATTACGTTGAAGTATAACGATTTCACAAAAAATACCGGTACCCCGTAACGCTTTCAGACGAATTAACTCGAAGGGAACGATCGAAATTGAAATTTTGTTCTAGCTCTTCGGGGTAGAAATAAGTGTTTAATCTCTATGTAATATTGAATTATACATCGATTTAAGTAAAAATATGCCTACCTCATAACGCTTTTTATCGAATTAACTCGAAGGGAACGTTAGCGTCGTCAGTAGCTGCGCGAAGAAATTCAAAGTCCCAATCTCCCGGTCAAATCGGTCCGGCCGCGGCTATTTAAAAAAAACATTAAAAAAATCGTTACGTTCGACCGTATTACGTCGAACTATAAAGATTTCGCAAAAAATACCGCGACCTCGTAACGCTTGTTAACGAATTAACTCGGAAAAACTGTTCGAAATTGAAAGTTTTGCCTGCTCTCCAAGGACCAAATAAACTTTTAATCCCTATGTAATATTGAATTATACATTGAGATATGTAAAAATATTCCTACCTCATAACGGTTGTTAACGAATTAACTCGAAGGGAACGTTCGAAATTGAAATTTTTTTCTAGCTCTCGAGGGACGAAATAAACGTTTAATAGCTATGTAATATTGAAGTATACATCGATTTATGTAAAGATATGCCTGCCTCATAACGCTTTTTATCGAATTAACTCGCAGGAAACCTTAGCGTCGTTCGTAGTGGTGCGAAGAAATACAAAATCCCAACGTCCCGGTCATGTCGGTCCGGCGGGGGCTGTTTAAAAAAAAAAATAAAAAAAAATCGTTACGATCCACCGTATTACGTCGAACTATAAAGATTTCACAACAAAATACCGCGAACTCGTAATGCTTTTTAACGAATTAACTCGAAAAAACCGTTCGAATTTGAAAGTTTTGCTAACTCTCCAGGGACGAAATAAACGTTTAATCCCTATGCAATATTGAATTGCACATCTATATATGTAGAAATATTACTACGTCGTAACGCTTTTTAACGAATTAACTCGAAGGGAACGTTCGAAATTGAAATTTTTTTCTAGCACTCCAGGGACGAAATAATCGTTTAATCTGTATGTAATATTGAAGTATACATCGAGATATGTAAAAATATTCCTACCTCATAACCCTTTTTATCGACTTAAATCGCAGGAAACCTTAGCGTGGTTCTTAGCGGTGCGAAGAAATACAAAGTCCCAACGTCCCGGTCATATCGGTACGGCGGGGGCTATTTAAAAAAAAAAAAAAAAAATAGAAATAAAACGTTGCGATCGACCGTATTACGTCGAAGTATAACGATTTCACAAAAAAAATACCGCGTCCTCGTAACGCTTGTTAACGAATTAACTCGAAAAGACAGTTCGAAATTGAAAGTTTTGCTAGCTCTCCAGAGACGAAATAAACGTTTAATCCCTATGTAATATTGAATTATACATCGAGATATGTAGAAATACTCCTACCTCATAACGGATGTTAACGAGTTAACTCGCAGGGACCGTTAGCGTCGTTAGTAGCGGTGCGAAGACATTCAAAGTCCCAACGTCCCGGTCATATAGGTACGGCGGGGGCTACTAAAAAAAAAAAAAAAAAAAAAAATAAAAATCAATCGTTACGATCGACCGTATTACGTTGAAGTATAACGATTTCACAAAAAATACCGGTACCCCGTAACGCTTTCAGACGAATTAACTCGAAGGGAACGATCGAAATTGAAATTTTGTTCTAGCTCTTCGGGGTAGAAATAAGTGTTTAATCTCTATGTAATATTGAATTATACATCGATTTAAGTAAAAATATGCCTACCTCATAACGCTTTTTATCGAATTAACTCGAAGGGAACGTTAGCGTCGTCAGTAGCTGCGCGAAGAAATTCAAAGTCCCAATCTCCCGGTCAAATCGGTCCGGCCGCGGCTATTTAAAAAAAACATTAAAAAAATCGTTACGTTCGACCGTATTACGTCGAACTATAAAGATTTCGCAAAAAATACCGCGACCTCGTAACGCTTGTTAACGAATTAACTCGGAAAAACTGTTCGAAATTGAAAGTTTTGCCTGCTCTCCAAGGACCAAATAAACTTTTAATCCCTATGTAATATTGAATTATACATTGAGATATGTAAAAATATTCCTACCTCATAACGGTTGTTAACGAATTAACTCGAAGGGAACGTTCGAAATTGAAATTTTTTTCTAGCTCTCGAGGGACGAAATAAACGTTTAATAGCTATGTAATATTGAAGTATACATCGATTTATGTAAAGATATGCCTGCCTCATAACGCTTTTTATCGAATTAACTCGCAGGAAACCTTAGCGTCGTTCGTAGTGGTGCGAAGAAATACAAAATCCCAACGTCCCGGTCATGTCGGTCCGGCGGGGGCTGTTTAAAAAAAAAAATAAAAAAAAATCGTTACGATCCACCGTATTACGTCGAACTATAAAGATTTCACAACAAAATACCGCGAACTCGTAATGCTTTTTAACGAATTAACTCGAAAAAACCGTTCGAATTTGAAAGTTTTGCTAACTCTCCAGGGACGAAATAAACGTTTAATCCCTATGCAATATTGAATTGCACATCTATATATGTAGAAATATTACTACGTCGTAACGCTTTTTAACGAATTAACTCGAAGGGAACGTTCGAAATTGAAATTTTTTTCTAGCACTCCAGGGACGAAATAATCGTTTAATCTGTATGTAATATTGAAGTATACATCGAGATATGTAAAAATATTCCTACCTCATAACCCTTTTTATCGACTTAAATCGCAGGAAACCTTAGCGTGGTTCTTAGCGGTGCGAAGAAATACAAAGTCCCAACGTCCCGGTCATATCGGTACGGCGGGGGCTATTTAAAAAAAAAAAAAAAAAATAGAAATAAAACGTTGCGATCGACCGTATTACGTCGAAGTATAACGATTTCACAAAAAAAATACCGCGTCCTCGTAACGCTTGTTAACGAATTAACTCGAAAAGACAGTTCGAAATTGAAAGTTTTGCTAGCTCTCCAGAGACGAAATAAACGTTTAATCCCTATGTAATATTGAATTATACATCGAGATATGTAGAAATACTCCTACCTCATAACGCTTTTTATCGAATTAACTCGAAGGGAACGTTAGCGTCGTTAGTAGCGGTGCGAAGAAATTCAAAGTCCGAATCTCCCGGTCATGTCGGTCCTGCTGGAGCTATTTAAAAAAAATGAATATAAATCGTTACGTTCGACCGTATTACGTCGAAATATAACGATTTCACAAAAAAATACCGCGTCCTCGTAACGCTTGTTAACGGATTAACTCGAAAAGACCGTTCGAAATTGAAAGTTTTGCTTGCTCTCCACGGAGCAAAAAACGTTTAATCCCTATGTAATATTGAATTATTCATCGAGATATGTAAAAATATTCCTACCGCATAACCCTTTTTATCGAATTAACTCGCAGGAAACCTTAGCGTCGTTCGTAGTGGTGCGAAGAAATACAAAATCCCAACGTCCCAGTCATATCGGTACGGCGGGGGTTATTTAAAAAAAAAATAAAAATAAATCGTTACGATCGACCGTATTACGTCGAAATATAACGATTTCACAACAAATACCGGTACCTCGTAACGCTTTCTGACGAATTGACTCGAGGAAACGTTTGAAATTGAAATTTTTTTTCTAGCTCTCCAGTTACGAAATAAACGTTTAATATCTATGTGATATTGAATTATACATCGATTTATGTAAAAATATGTTTACCTCATAATGCTTTTTATCGAATTAACTCGAAGGGAACATTAGCGTCGTCAGGAGCGGTGCGAAGAAATTCAAAGACACAACCTCCCGGTCATGTCGGTCCGGCGGCGGCTATTTAAAAAAGAAAAAAAATAAAAATAAATCGTTACGATCGACGTATTACGTCGAAATATAACGATTTCACAAAAAATACCGGTACCTCGTAACGCTTTCAGAGGAATCAAATCGATGGGAACGTTCGAAATTGAAATTTTGTTCTAGCTCTTCCGGGTAGAAATAAGTGTTTAATCTCTATGTAATATTGAATTATACATCGATTTATGTAAAAATATGCCTACCTCATAACACTTTCTATCGAATTAACTCGAAGGGAACGTTAGCGTCGTCAGTAGCAGTGCGAAGAAATTTATAGTCCCAACCTCCCGGTCATGTCGGTCCTGCTGGGGCTATTTAAAAGAAAAAAAACAAAAAACAAAAATAAAACGTTACGATCGACCGTATTACGTCGAAATATAACGATTTCACAAAAAAATACCGCGTCCTCGTAACGCTTGTTAACGAATTAACTCGAAAAGACAGTTCGAAATTGAAAGTTTTGCTTGCTCTCCAGGGACCAAAAAACGTTTAATCCCTATGTAATATTGAATTATACATCGAGATATGTAAAAATACTCCTACGTCGTAACGCTTTTTAACGAATTAACTCGAAGGGAACGTTCGCAATTGAAATTTTTTTCTAGCTCTCCAGGGACGAAATAAACGTTTAATATCTATGTAATATTGAAGTATACATCGACTTATGTAAAAATATGCCCACATCATAACGCTTTTTATCGAATTAAATCGAAGAGAACTTTAGCGTCGTTCGTAGCGGTGCGAAGAAATACAAAGTCCCAACCTCCCGGTCATGTCGGTCCTGCTAGGGCTATTTAAAAAAAAATAAACATAAATCGTTACGTTCGACCGTATTACGTCGAAATATAATGATTACACAAAAAATACCGGTACATCGTAAAGCTTTCAGACGAATTAACTCGAAGGGAACTCTAGCGTCGTTCGTAGCGGTGTGAAGAAATACAAAGTCCCAACGTCCCGGTCATATAGGTACGGCGGGGGCTATTTAAAAAAAAAAAAAAAGAAAATAAAAATAAATCGTTACGATCGACCGTCTTACGTCGAAATATAACGATTTCACAAAAAATACCGATACCGCGTAACGCTTTCTGACGAATTGACTCGAAGGGAACGTTCGAAATTGAAATTTTTTTCTAGCTCTCCAGGGACGAAATAAACGTTCAATATCTATGTAATATTGAAGTATGCATCGATTTATGTAAAAATATGCCCACCTCATAGCGCTTTTTATCGAATTAAATCGAAGAGAACGGTGGCGCCGTCAGTAGCTACGCGAAGAAATTCAAAGACCCAATCTCCCGGTCATGTCGGTCCGGCCGCGGCTATTTAAAATAAACATAAAAAATAAATCGTTACGTTCGAGCGCACTACGTCGAACTATAACGATATCACAAAAAATACCGGTACCTCGTAAAGCTTTCAGACGAATTAACTCGAAAGGAAGGTTCGAAATTGAAATCTTTTTCTAGCTCTCCAGAGACGAAATAAACGTTCAGTATCTATGTAATATTGAAGTATACATCGATTTTTGTAAAAATATGCCCACCTCATAAAGCTTCTTATCGAATTAACTCGAAGGGAACGTTAACGTCGTTAGTAGTCGTGCGAAGAAATTCAAAGTCCAAATCTCCCGGTCATGTCGGTCCGGCCGCGGCTATTTAAAACAAACTTAAAAAAATCGTTACGTTCGATCGTATTTCGTCGAACTATAAAGATTTCACAAAAGATACCGCGGCCTCGTAACGCTTTTTAAAGAATTAACTCGAAAAAACCGTTCGAAATTGAAAGTTTGGCTTGCTCTCCAGGGACCAAATAAATGTTTAATCCCTATGTAATATTGAATTATACATCGAGATATGTAAAGATATTCCTACCTCATAACGGTTGTTAACGAATTAACTCGCAGGGAACCTTAGCGTCGTTCGTAGCGGTGCGAAGAAATACAAAGTCCCAACGTCCCGGTCATATACGTACGGCGGGTGCTATTAAAAAAAAAATAAACATAAATCGTTACGTTCGACCGTATTACGTCGAAATGTAATAATTTCACAAAAAATACCGGTACATCGTAACGCTTTCTAACGAATTAACTCGCGAAAACCGTTCGAAATTGAAAGTTTTGCTAGCTCTCCAGGGACGAAATAAACTTTTAATCCCTATGCAATATTGAATTACACATCGATATATGTAGAAATATTCCTACTTCGTAACACTTTTTAACGAATTAACTCGCAGGGAACCTTAGCGTCGTTCGTAGCGGTGCGAAGAAATACAAGGTCCCAACGTCCCGGTCATATACGTACGGCGGGTGCTATTAAAAAAAAAATAAACATAAATCGTTACGTTCGACCGTATTACGTCGAAATATAACGATTTCACAAAAAATACCGGTACCTCGTAACGCTTTCTGTCGAATTGACTCGAAGTGAACGTTCGAAATTGAAATTCTTTTCTAGCTCTCCAGGGACGAGATAAGCGTTTAATATCTATGTAATATTGAAGTATAAATCGATTTATGTAAAAATGTTCCTACCTCATAATGGTTGTTAACGAATTAACTCGCAGGGAACCTTAGCGTCGTTCGCAGCGGTGCGAAGAAATACAAAGTCCCAACGTCCCGGTCATATCCGTACGGCGGGGGCTATTTAAAAAAAAAAAAATAAAAAAAAAAAACATTACGATCGACCGTATTACGTCGAAATATAACGATTTCACAAAAAATACCGGTACCTCGTAACGCTTTCTGACGAATTGACTCGAAGGGAAATTTCGAAATTGAAATTTTGTTCTAGCTCTCCAGGGTAGAAATAAGTGTTTAATCTCTATGTAATATTGAAGTATACATCGATTTATGTAAAAATATGCCCACCTCATAACGCTTTTTATCGAATTAAATCGAAGGGAACGTTAACGTCGTCAGTAGCGGTGCGAAGAAATTCAAAGTCCCAACCTCCCGGTCATGTCGGTCCTGCTGGGGCTATTAAAAAAAAAATAAATATAAATCGTTACGTTCGACCGTATTACGTCGAACTATAAAGATTTCACAAAAAATACCGGTACATCGTAAAGCTTTCTAACGAATTAACTCGAAAAAACCGTTCGAAATTGAAACTTTTGCCTGCTCTCCGGGGACCAAATAAACATTTAATCCCTATGTAATATTGAATTATACATCGAGATATGTGAAAATATTCCTACCTCATAACGGTTGTTAACGAATTAATTCGAAGGGAACGTTAGCGAAGTTAGTAGCGGTGCGAAGAAATTCAAAGTCCCAATCTCCCGGTCATGTCGGTCCGGCCGCGGCTATTTAAAAAAAACATTAAAAAAATCGTTACGTTCGACCGTATTACGTCGAACTATAAAGATTTCGCAAAAAATACCGCGACCTCGTAACGCTTGTTAACGAATTAACTCGGAAAAACTGTTCGAAATTGAAAGTTTTGCCTGCTCTCCAAGGATCAAATAAACGTTTAATCCCTATGTAATATTGAATTATACATTGAGATATGTAAAAATATTCCTACCTCATAACGGTTGTTAACGAATTAACTCGAAGGGAACGTTCGAAATTGAAATTTTTTTCTAGCTCTCCAGGGACGAAATAAACGTTTAATATCTATGTAATATTGAAGTATACATCGACTTATGTAAAAATATGCCCACATCATAACGCTTTTTATCGAATTAAATCGAAGAGAACGGTAACGTCGTCATTAGCGATGCGAAGAAATTGAAAGTACCAACCTCCCGGTCATGTCGGTCCTGCGGGTGCTATTAAAAAAAAAAAAAATAAAAATAAATCGTTACGATCCATCGTATTACGTAGAACTATAAAGATGCACAAAAAATACCGCGACATCGTAACGCTTTTTAAAGAATTAACTCGAAAAAGCCGTTCGAAATTGAAAGTTTTGCTTGCTCTCCAGGGACCAAATAAACGGTTAATCCCTATGTAATATTGAATTATACATCGAGATATGTTAAAATATTCCTACCTCATAACGGTTGTTAACGAATTAACTCGCAGGGAACATTAGCGTCGTTCGTAGCGGTGGGAATTAATACAAAGTCCCAACGTCCCGGTCATATAGGTACGGCGGGGGCTATTTAAAAAACAAATAAAAATAAATCGTTACGATCCACCGTATTACGTCGAAATATAACGATTTCACAAAAAATACCGGTACCTCGTAACGCTTTCTGACGAATTGACTCGAAGGGAACGTTCGAAATTGAAACTTTATTCTAGCTCTCCAGGGACGAAATGAACGTTTAATCCCTAAGTAATATTGAATTATACATCGATATATGTAGAAATATTCCTACCTTATAACGCTTTCTATCGAATTAACACGAAAGGAACGTTAGCGTCGTCAGTAGCGGTGCGAAGAAGTGCAAAGTCCCAACCTCCCGGTCATATCGGTCCTGCTTGGGCTATTTAAAAAAAAATAAGCATAAATAGCTACGCTCGTCCGTATTACGTCGAAATATAACGATTTCGCAAAAAACTACCGGTACATCGTAACGGTTTCTAACGAATTAACTCGAAAAAACCGCTCGAAATTGAAAGCTTTGCCTGCTCTCCAGGGACCAAATAAACATTTAATCCCTATGTAATATTGAATTATACATCGAGATATGTGAAAATATTCCTACCTCATAACGGTTTTTAACGGATTAACTCGAAGGGAACGTTAGCGTCGTTAGTAGCGGTGCGAAGAAATTCAAAGACTCAACCTCCCGGTCATGTCGGTCCTGCGGGGGCTATTTAAAAAAAACATTAAGAAAATCGTCACGTTCGACCGTATTACGTCGAACTATAAAGATTTCGCAAAAAATACCGCGACCTCGTAACGCTTGTTAACGAATTAACTCGGAAAAACTGTTCGAAATTGAAAGTTTTGCCTGCTCTCCAAGGATCAAATAAACGTTTAATCCCTATGTAATATTGAATTATACATTGAGATATGTAAAAATATTCCTACCTCATAACGGTTGTTAACGAATTAACTCGAAGGGAACGTTCGAAATTGAAATTTTTTTCTAGCTCTCCAGGGACGAAATAAACGTTTAATATCTATGTAATATTGAAGTATACATCGACTTATGTAAAAATATGCCCACATCATAACGCTTTTTATCGAATTAAATCGAAGAGAACGGTAACGTCGTCATTAGCGATGCGAAGAAATTGAAAGTACCAACCTCCCGGTCATGTCGGTCCTGCGGGTGCTATTAAAAAAAAAAAAAATAAAAATAAATCGTTACGATCCATCGTATCACGTAGAACTATAAAGATGCACAAAAAATACCGCGACATCGTAACGCTTTTTAAAGAATTAACTCGAAAAAGCCGTTCGAAATTGAAAGTTTTGCTTGCTCTCCAGGGACCAAATAAACGGTTAATCCCTATGTAATATTGAATTATACATCGAGATATGTTAAAATATTCCTACCTCATAACGGTTGTTAACGAATTAACTCGCAGGGAACATTAGCGTCGTTCGTAGCGGTGGGAATTAATACAAAGTCCCAACGTCCCGGTCATATAGGTACGGCGGGGGCTATTTAAAAAACAAATAAAAATAAATCGTTACGATCCACCGTATTACGTCGAAATATAACGATTTCACAAAAAATACCGGTACCTCGTAACGCTTTCTGACGAATTGACTCGAAGGGAACGTTCGAAATTGAAACTTTATTCTAGCTCTCCAGGGACGAAATGAACGTTTAATCCCTAAGTAATATTGAATTATACATCGATATATGTAGAAATATTCCTACCTTATAACGCTTTCTATCGAATTAACACGAAAGGAACGTTAGCGTCGTCAGTAGCGGTGCGAAGAAGTGCAAAGTCCCAACCTCCCGGTCATATCGGTCCTGCTTGGGCTATTTAAAAAAAAATAAGCATAAATAGCTACGCTCGTCCGTATTACGTCGAAATATAACGATTTCGCAAAAAACTACCGGTACATCGTAACGGTTTCTAACGAATTAACTCGAAAAAACCGCTCGAAATTGAAAGCTTTGCCTGCTCTCCAGGGACCAAATAAACATTTAATCCCTATGTAATATTGAATTATACATCGAGATATGTGAAAATATTCCTACCTCATAACGGTTTTTAACGGATTAACTCGAAGGGAACGTTAGCGTCGTTAGTAGCGGTGCGAAGAAATTCAAAGACTCAACCTCCCGGTCATGTCGGTCCTGCGGGGGCTATTTAAAAAAAACATTAAGAAAATCGTCACGTTCGACCGTATTACGTCGAACTATAAAGATTTCGCAAAAATACCGCGACCTCGTAACGCTTGTTAACGAATTAACTCGAAAAAACCGTTCGAAATTGAAAGTTTTGCCTGCTCTCCAGGGACCAAATAAACGTTTAATACCTACGTAATATTGAAATATACATCGAGATATGTAAAATATTCCTACCTCATAACGGTTGTTAACGAATTAACTCGCAGCGAACCTTAGCGTCGTTCGTAGCGGTGCGAAGAAATACAAAGTCCCAACGTTCCGGTCATATAGGTACGGCGGGGGCTATTTAAAAAAAAACTAAAAATAAATCGTTATGATCGACCGTATTACGTCGAACGATAACGATTTCGCAAAAAAATACCGGTACATCGTAACGGTTTTTAACGAATTAACTCGAAAAAACCGTTCGAAATTGAAAGTTTTGCCTGCTCTCCGGGGACCAAATAAACGTTTAATCCCTACGTAATATTGAATTATACATCGATTTATGTAAAAATATGCCTACCTCATAACGCTGTTTATCGAATTAACTCGAAGGGAACGTTAGCGTCGTTAGTAGCGGTGCGAAGAAATTCAAAGACTCAACCTCCCGGTCATGTCGGTCCTGCGGAGGCTATTTAAAAAAAAAATAAAAATAAATCGTTACGATCCATCGTATTATGTCGAAATATAACGATTTCACAAAAAATACCGGTACCTCGTAACGCTTTCTGACGAATTGACTCGAAGGGAACGATCGAAATTGAAACTTTATTCTAGCTCTCCAGGGACGAAGCAAACGTTTAATCTCTATGTGATATTGAATTCTACATCGATTTATGTAGAAATATGCCTACCTTATAACGCTTTCAATCGAATTAACTCGAAGGGAACGTTAGCGTCGTTAGTAGCGGTGCGAAGAAATGCAAAGACCCAACCTCCCGGTCATGTCGGTCCTGCGGGAGCTATTTAAAAAAAAAAATAAAAATAAATCATTACGATCCACCGTATTACGTCGAAATATAACGATTTCACAAAAGATACCGGTACCTCGTAACGCTTTCTGACGAATTGACTCGAAAGGAACGTTCGAAATTGAAACTTTGTTCTAGTTCTCCAGGGTAGAAATAAGTGTTTAATCTCTATGTCATATTGAATTATACATCGATTAATGTAAAAATATGCCTACCTTATAACGCTTTCAATCGAATTAACTCGAAGGGAACGTTAGCGTCGTTAGTAGCGGTGCGAAGAAATGCAAAGACCCAACCTCCCGGTCATGTCGGTCCTGCTGGGGCTATTAAAAAAAAAATAAACATAAATCGTTACGCTCGACCGCATTACGTCGAAATATAACGATTTCACAAAAAATACCGGTACCTCGTAACGCTTTCTGACGAACTGACTCGAAGGGAACGTTAGCGTCGTTAGTAGCTCCGTGAAGAAATACAAAGTCCCAAAGTCCCGGTCATATAGGTCCTGCGGGGGCTATTTAAAAAAAAAATAAATATAAATCGTTACGATCCACCGTATTACGTCGAAATATAACGATTTCACAAAAAATACCGGTACCGCGTAACGCTTTCTGACGAATTGACTCGAAGGGAACGTTCGAAATTGAAACTTTGTTCTAGCTAGCCAGGGTAGAAATAAGTGTTTAATCTCTATGTAATATTGAGGAATACATCGATTTAGGTAAAAATATGCCCACCTCATAACGCTTTTTATCGAATTAAATCGAAGAGAACGTTAGCGTCGTTAGTAGCGGTGCGAAGAAATTCAAAGACACAATCTCCCGGTCATGTCGGTCCTGCTGGGGCTATTTAAAAAAAACAAAAAAAAAACCGTTACGGTCGACCGTATTACTTCGAACCATAAAGATTTCACAAAAAATACCGGTACCTCGTAACGCTTTCTGACGAACTGACTCGAAGGGATCGTTAGCGTCGTCAGTAGCGGTGCGAAGAAATGCAAAGTCCCAAACTCCCGGTCATGTCGGTCCTGCTGGGACTATTTAAAAAGAAATAAATATAAATCGTTACGCTCGAACGTATTACGTCGAAATATAACGATTTCACAAAAAATACCGGTACATCGTATCGCTTTCTAACGAATTAACTCGCAAAAACCGTTCGAAATTGAAAGTTTTTTTACCTCTCCAGGGACTAAACAAACGTTTAATCCCTATGCAATTTTGAATTACACATCGATATATGTAGAAATATTCCTACGTCGTAACGCTTTTTAACGAATTAACTCGCAGGGAACATTAGCGTAGTTTGTAGCACTGCGAAGAAATACAAAGTCCCAACCTCTCGGTCATGTCGGTCCTGCTGGGGCTATTAAAAAAAAAAATAAACATAACTCGTTACGCTCGACCGTATTACGTCGAAATATAACGATTTCACAAAAAATACCGGTACCTCGTAACGCTTTCTGACGAACTGACTCGAAGGGAACGTTAGCGTCGTTAGTAGCTCCGTGAAGAAATACAAAGTCCCAAAGTTCCGGTCATATAGGTCCTGCGGGGGCTATTTAAAAAAAAAATAAATATAAATCGTTACGATGCACCGTATAACGTCGAAATATAACGATTTCACAAAAAATAACGGTACCTCGTAACGCTTTCTGACGAATTGACTCGAAGGGAACGTTCGAAATTGAAATTTTGTTCTAGCTCTTCAGCGTAGAAATAAGTGTTTAATCTCTATGTAATATTGAATTATACATCCATTTATGTAAAAATATGCCCACCTCATAACGCTTTTTATCAAATAAAATCGAAGAGAACGGTAGCGTCGTTAGTAGCGGTGCGAAGAAATGCAAAGTACCAAACTCCCGGTCATGTCGGTCCTGCTGGGACTATTTAAAAAGAAATAAATATAAATCGTTACGTTCGACCGTATTACGTCGAAATATAACGATTTCACAAAAAAATACCGGTACATCGTAACGCTTTCAGACGAATTAACTCGAAGGGAACGTTCGAAATTGAAATTTTGTTCTAGCTCTTCAGGGTAGAAATAAGTGTTTAATCTCTATGTAATATTGAGGTATACATCGATTTAGGTAAAAATATGCCCTCCTCATAACGCTTTTTATCGAATTAAATCGAAGAGAACGTTAGCGTCGTTAGTAACGGTGCGAAGAAATTCAAAGACACAATCTCCCGGTCATGTCGGTCCTGCTGCGGCTATTTAAAAAAAAATACATATAAATCGTGACGCTCGACCGTATTACTTCGAAATATAACGATTTCACAAAAAAATACCGGTACATCGTAACGCTTTCAGACGAATTAACTCGAAGGGAACGTTCGAAATTGAAATTTTGTTCTAGCTCTTCAGGGTAGAAATAAGTGTTTAATCTCTATGTAATATTGAATTATACATCCATTTATGTAAATATATGCCCACCTCATAACGCTTTTTATCGAATAAAATCGAAGAGAACGGTAGCGTCGTTAGTAGCGGTGCGAAGAAATGCAAAGTCCCAACCTCCCGGTCATGTCGGTCATGCTGGGGCTATTAAAAAAAAAATAAACATAAATCGTTACGCTCGACCGTATTACGTCGAAATATAACGATTACACAAAAAAATACCGGTACGTCGTAACGCTTTTTAACGAATTAACCCGCAGGCAACCTTAGCGTCGTTCGTAGCGGTGTGAAGAAATTCAAAGACCCAACCTCCCGGTCATGTCGGTCCTGCGGGGGCTATTTAAAAAAAAAAATAAAAATAAATCATTACGATCCACCGTATTACGTCGAAATATAACGATTTCACAAAAGATACCGGTACCTCGTAACGCTTTCTGACGAATTGACTCGAAAGGAACGTTCGAAATTGAAACTTTGTTCTAGCTCTCCAGGGTAGAAATAAGTGTTTAATCTCTATGTAATATTGAATTATACATCCATTTATGTAAAAATATGCCCACCTCATGACGCTTTTTATCGAATAATATCGAAGAGAACGGTAGCGTCGTTAGTAGCGGTGCGAAGAAATGCAAAGTCCCAACCTCCCGGTCATGTCGGTCCTGCGGGGGCTATTAAAAAAAAATAAACATAAATCGTTACGCTCGACCGTATTACTTCGAACCATAAAGATTTCACAAAAAATACCGGTACCTCGTAACGCTTTCTGACGAACTGACTCGAAGGGAACGTTGGCGTCGTTAGTAGCTCCGTGAAGAAATACAAAGTCCCAAAGTTCCGGTCATATAGGTCCTGCGGGGGCTATTTAAAAAAAAAATAAATATAAATCGTTACGATGCACCGTATAACGTCGAAATATGACGATTTCACAAAAAATACCGGTACCCCGTAACGCTTTCTGACGAATTGACTCGAAGGGAACGTTCGAAATTGAAACTTTGTTCTAGCTCTCCAGGGTAGAAATAAGTGTTTAATCTCTATGTAATATTGAACTATGCATCGATTTATGTAAAAATATGCCTACCTCATAACGCTTTTTATCGAATTAACTCCTAGGGAACGTTAGCGTCGTCAGTAGCGGTGCGAAGAAATGCAAAGTCCCAAACTCCCGGTCATGTCGGTCCTGCTGGGACTATTTAAAAAGAAATAAATATAAATCGTTACGCTCGACCGTATTACGTCGAAATATAACGATTTCACAAAAAAATACCGGTACATCGTAACGCTTTCAGACGAATTAACTCGAAGGGAACGTTCGAAATTGAAATTTTGTTCTAGCTCTTCAGGGTAGAAATAAGTGTTTAATCTCTATGTAATATTGTGGTATACATCGATTTAGGTAAAAATATGCCCACCTCATAACGCTTTTTATCGAATTAAATCGAAGAGAACGTTAGCGTCGTTAGTAGCGGTGCGAAGAAATTCAAAGACCCAAACTCCCGGTCATGTCGGTCCTGCTGGGACTATTTAAAAAGAAATAAATATAAATCGTTACGTTCGACCGTATTACGTCGAAATATAACGATTTCACAAAAAAATACCGGTACATCGTAACGCTTTCTGACGAATTGACTCGAAGGGAACGTTCGAAATTGAAATTTTGTTCTAGCTCTTCAGCGTAGAAATAAGTGTTTAATCTCTATGTAATATTGAATTATACATCCATTTATGTAAAAATATGCCCACCTCATAACGCTTTTTATCAAATAAAATCGAAGAGAACGGTAGCGTCGTTAGTAGCGGTGCGAAGAAATGCAAAGTACCAAACTCCCGGTCATGTCGGTCCTGCTGGGACTATTTAAAAAGAAATAAATATAAATCGTTACGTTCGACCGTATTACGTCGAAATATAACGATTTCACAAAAAAATACCGGTACATCGTAACGCTTTCAGACGAATTAACTCGAAGGGAACGTTCGAAATTGAAATTTTGTTCTAGCTCTTCAGGGTAGAAATAAGTGTTTAATCTCTATGTAATATTGAGGTATACATCGATTTAGGTAAAAATATGCCCTCCTCATAACGCTTTTTATCGAATTAAATCGAAGGGAACGTTAGCGTCGTTAGTAACGGTGCGAAGAAATTCAAAGACACAATCTCCCGGTCATGTCGGTCCTGCTGGGGCTATTTAAAAAAAAATACATATAAATCGTGACGCTCGACCGTATTACGTCGAAATATAACGATTTCACAAAAAAATACCGGTACATCGTAACGCTTTCAGACGAATTAACTCGAAGGGAACGTTCGAAATTGAAATTTTGTTCTAGCTCTTCAGGGTAGAAATAAGTGTTTAATCCCTATGTAATATTGAATTATACATCGAGATATGTAAAAATATTCCTACCTCATAACGGTTGTTAACGAATTAACTCGAAGGGAACGTTAGCGTCCTTAGTAGCGGTGCGAAGAAATTCAAAGACCCAACCTCCCGGTCATGTCGGTCCTGCGGGGGCTATTTAAAAAAAAGAAAATTAAAACAAATCATTACGTTCGAGCGTATTACGTCGAACTATAACGATTTCACAAGAAATACCGCGACCTCGTAACGCTTGTTAACGAATAAACTCGAAAAAACCGTTCGAAATTGAAATTTTTTTCTAGCTCTCCAGGGACGAAATAAACGTTTAATCCCTATGTAATATTGAAATATACATCGAGATATGTAAAAATATTCCTACCTCATAACGGTTGTTAACGAATTAACTCGCAGGAAACCTTAGCGTCGTTCGTAGCGGTGCGAAGAAATGCAAAGTCCCAACGTCCCGGTCATATCGGTACGGCGGGGGCTATTTAAAAAAAAATAATAATAATAAATCCTTACGATCGACCGTATTACGTCGAAATATAACGATTTCACAAAAAATACCGGTACCTCGTATCGCTTTCTGACGAATTGACTCGAAGGGAACGTTCGAAATTGAAACTTTGTGCTAGCTCTGCAGGGTAGAAATAAGTGTTTAATCTGTATGTAATATTGAATTACACATCGATATATTTAGAAATATTCCTACGTCGTAGCGCCTTCTAACGAATTAACTCGCAAAAACCGTTCGAAATTGAAAGTTTTGCTTGCTCTCCAGGGACGAAATAAACGTTTAATCCCTATGTAATATTGAATTATACATCGAGATATGTAAAAATCTTCCTACCTCATAACGGTTGTAAACGAATTGACTCACAGGAAACCTTAGCGTCGTTAGTAGCGGTGCGAGGAAATTCAAAGTCCCAACCTCCCGGTCATGTCGGTCTTGCGGGGGCTATTTAAAAAAAAATAAATGTAAATCGTAACGCTCGACCGTATCACGTCGAAATATAATGATTTCACGAAAAATACCGGTACATCGTTACGCTTTCTAACGAATTAACTCGAAAAAACCGTTCGAAATTGAAAGTTTTGCTTGCTCTCCAGGGACCAAATAAACGTTTAATCCCTATGTAATATTGAATTATACATCGAGATATGTAAAAATATTCCTACCTCATAACGGTTGTTAACGAATTAACTCGAAGGGAACGTTAGCGTCCTTAGTAGCGGTGCGAAGAAATTCAAAGACCCAACCTCCCGGTCATGTCGGTCCTGCGGGGGCTATTTAAAAAAAAGAAAATTAAAACAAATCATTACGTTCGAGCGTATTACGTCGAACTATAACGATTTCACAAGAAATACCGCGACCTCGTAACGCTTGTTAACGAATAAACTCGAAAAAACCGTTCGAAATTGAAATTTTTTTCTAGCTCTCCAGGGACGAAATAAACGTTTAATCCCTATGTAATATTGAAATATACATCGAGATATGTAAAAATATTCCTACCTCATAACGGTTGTTAACGAATTAACTCGCAGGAAACCTTAGCGTCGTTCGTAGCGGTGAGAAGAAATGCAAAGTCCCAACGTCCCGGTCATATCGGTACGGCGGGGGCTATTTAAAAAAAAATAATAATAATAAATCCTTACGATCGACCGTATTACGTCGAAATATAACGATTTCACAAAAAATACCGGTACCTCGTAACGCTTTCTGACGAATTGACTCGAAGGGAACGTTCGAAATTGAAACTTTGTTCTAGCTCTGCAGGGTAGAAATAAGTGTTTAATCTGTATGTAATATTGAATTACACATCGATATATTTAGAAATATTCCTACGTCGTAGCGCCTTCTAACGAATTAACTCGCAAAAACCGTTCGAAATTGAAAGTTTTGCTTGCTCTCCAGGGACGAAATAAACGTTTAATCCCTATGTAATATTGAATTATACATCGAGATATGTAAAAATCTTCCTACCTCATCACGGTTGTAAACGAATTAACTCGCAGGAAACCTTATCGTCGTCAGTAGCTGCGCGAAGAAATTCAAAGTCCCAATCACCCGGTCATGTCGGCCCGGCCGCGGCTGTTTAAGAAAAAACATAAAAAAATCGTTACCGTCGACCGTATTATGTCGAGCTATAAAGATTTCACAAAAAATACAGCGACCTCGTTACGCTTCTTAACGAATTAACTCGAAAAAACCGTTCGAAATTGAAAGTTTTGCTTGCTCTCCAGGGACCAAATAAACGGTTAATCCCTATGTAATATTGAATTATACATCGAGATATGTAAAAATATTCCTACGTCGTAACGCTTTTTATCGAATAAACTCGAAGGGAACGTTCGACATTGAAATTTTTTTCTAGCTCTCGAGGGTAGAAATAAGTGTTTAATCTCTATGTAATATTGAATTACACATCAATTTATGTGAAAATATGCCTACCGCATAACGCTTTTTATAGAATTAACACGAAGGGAACGTTAGCGTCGCTAGTAGCGGTGCGGAGAAATTCAAATTCCCAATATCCCGGTCATGTCGGTCCTGCTGGGGCTATTTAAAAAAAAAAATAAAAATAAATCGTTACGATCCATCGTATTACGTCGAAATATAACGATTTCACAAAAAATACCGGTACCTCGTAACGCTTTCTGACGAATTGACTCGAAGGGAACGTTCGAAATTGAAACTTTATTCTAGCTCTCCAGGGACGAAGCAAACGTTTAATCTCTATGCAATATTGAATTACACATCGATATATGTAGAAATATTCTTACGTCTTAACGCATTTTAACGAATTAACTCGAAGGGAACGTTCGAAATTGAAATTTTTTTCTAGCTCTCCAGGGACGAAATAAACGTTTAATCTCTATGTAATATTGAGGTATACATCGATTTATGTAAAAATATGCCCACCTCATATCGCTTTTTATCGAATCAGATCGAAGAGAACTGTGTCGTCGTTAGTAGCGGTGCGAAGAAATTCAAAGTCACAACCTCCCGGTCATGTCGGTCCTGGTGGGAATATTTAAAAAAAATAAATATAAATCGTTACGTTCGACCGTACTTCGTCGAAATATAATGATTTCACAAAAAATACCGCGACCTCGTAACGCTTTCTAACGAATTAACTCGCCAAAACCGTTCGAAATTGGAACTTTTGCTAGCTCTCCAGGGACGAAATAAACGTTTAATCCCTATGCAATATTGAATTACACATTGATATATGTAGAAATATTCCTACGTCGTATCGCTTATTAACGAATTAACTCGAAGGGAACGTTCGAAACTGAAATTTTGTTCTAGCTCTCCGGGGTAGAAATAAGAGTTTAATCTCTATGTTATATTGAATTATACATTGATTTATGTAAAAATATGCCCACCTTATAATGCTTTTTATCGAATTAAATCGAAGAGAACGGTAGCGTCGTCAGTAGCTGCGCGAAGAAATTCAAAGTCCCAACCTCCCGGTCATGTCGGTCCGGCCGCGGCTATTTAATAGTAAATAAAAAAAAATCGTTACGTTCGACCGTATTACGTCGAAATATAATGATTTCACAAAAAATAAAGGTACATCGTAACGCTTTCAAACGAATTAACTCGCAAAAACCGTCCGAAATTGAAAGTTTTGCTAGCTCTGCAGGGAGGAAATAAACGTTTAATCCCAATGTAATATTGAATTACACATTGATATATGTAGACATATTCCTACGTCGTAACGCTTTTTAACGAATTAACTCGAAGGGAACGTTCGAAATTGAAATTTTCTTCTAGCTCTCCAGGGACGAAATAAACGTTCAATATCTATGTAATATTGAATTATACATCGATTTATGTAAAAATATGCCTACCTCATAACGCTGTTTATCGAATTAACGCGAAGGGAACGTTAGCGTCGTTAGTAGCGGTGCGAAGAAATGCAAAGTCCCAACCTCCCGGTCATGTCGGTCCTGCTGGGGCTATTTAAAAAAAATGAACATAAATCGTTATGTTCGACCATATTACGTCGAAATATAATGATTTCACAAAAAATAAAGGTACATCGTAACGCTTTCTAACGAATTAACTCGCAAAAACCGTTCAAAATTGAAAGTTTTGCTACCTCTCCAGGGACGAAGTAAACATTTAATCCCTATGCAATTTTGAATTACACATCGATATATTTAGAAATATTCCTACGTCGTAGCGCTTTCTAACGAATTAACTCGCAAAAACCGTTTGAAATTGAAAGTTTTGCTAGCTCTCCAGGGACGAAATAAACGTTTAATCCCTATGCAATATTGAATTACACTTCGATATATATAGAAATATTCCTACGTCGTAACGCTTTTTAACGAAATAACTCGCAGGGAACCTTAGCGTCGTCAGTAGCGGTGCGAAGAAATTCAAAGTACCTACCTCCCGGTCTTGTCGGTCCGGCGGCGGCTATTTAAAAAAAAGAATATAAAAAGAAATCATTACGTTCGAGCGTATTATTTCGAACTATAACGATTTCGCAAGAAATACACGTACCTCGTTACGCTTTTTAAAGAATTAACTCGAAAAAGCCGTTCGAAATTGAAAGTTTTGCTTGTTCTCCAGGGACCAAATAAACGGTTAATCCCTATGTAATATTGAATTATACATCGCGATATGTAAAAATATGCCTACCTCATAACGCTGTTTATCGAATTAACTCGAAGGGAACGTTAGCGTCGTCAGTAGCGGTGCGAAGAAATTCAAAGACCCAACCTCCCGGTCATGTCGGTCCTGCGGGGGCTATTTAAAAAAAAATAAACATAAATCGTTACGCTCGACCGTATTACGTCGAAATATAATGATTTCACAAAAAATACCGGTACATCGTAACGCTTTCTAACGAATTAACACGCAAAAACCGTTCGAAATTGAAAGTTTTGCTAGCTCTCCAGGGACGAAATAAACGTTTAATCCCTATGCAATATTGAATTACACTTCGATATATGTAGAAATATTCCTACGTCGTAACGCTTTCTAACGAATTAACTCGCAAAAACCGTTCGAAATTGAAAGTTTTGCTAGCTCTCCAGGGACCAAATAAACGGTTAATCCCTATGTAATATAGAATTATACATCGAGATGTGTAAAAATATTCCAACCTCATTACGCTTGTTAACGAATTAACTCGCAGGGAACCTTAGCGTCGTTCCTAGCGGTGGGAAGAAATACAAAGTCCCAACGTCCCGGTCATATCGGTACGGCGGGGGCTATTTAAAAAAAAATAAATATGAATCGTGACGCTCGACCGTATTACGTCGAAATATAACGATTTCACGAAAAATACCGGTACATCGTAAAGCTTTCTAACGAATTAACTCGCAAAAAACGTTCGAAATTGAAAGTTTTGCTAGCTCTCCACGGACGAAATAAACGTTTAATCCGAATGCAATATTGAATTACACATTGATATAAGTAGACATATTCCTACGTCGTAACGCTTTTTAACGAGTTAACTCGAAGGGAACGTTCGAAATTGAAATTTTTTTCTAGCTCTCCAGGGACGAAATAAACGTTCAATATCTATGTAATATTGAAGTATACATCGATTTATGTAAAAATAGGCCTACCTCATAACGCTTTTTATCGAATTAAATTGAAGAGAACAATAGCGTCGTCTGTAGCGGTGCGATGAGATACAAAGTCCCAACGTCCCGGTCATATCGGTACGGCGGAAGCTATTTAAAAAAAAAATAAGTATAAATCATGACGCTCGACCGTATTACGTCGAAATATAACGATTTCACAAAAAATACCGGTACATCGTAACGATTTCCAACGAATTAACTCGCAAAAACCGTTCGAAATTGAAAGTTTTGCTAGCTCTCCAGGGACGAAATAAACGTTTAATCCCTATGCAATATTGAATTACACATGGATATATGTAGAAATAATCCTACGTCGTAATGCTTTTTAAAGACTTAACTCGAAGGGAACGTTCGAAATTGAAATTTTTTTCTAGCTCTCCAAGGACGAAATAAAAGTTTAATCTCTATGTAATATTGAATTACACATCGATATATGTAAAAATATGCCTACCTCATAACGCTTTTTATCGAATTAACTCGAAGGGAACGTTAGCGTCGTTAGTAGCGGTGCGAAGAAATTCAAAGACACAACCTCCCGGTCATGTCGGTCCTGCGGGGGCTATTTAAAAAAAAATAAAAATTTATCGTTACGGTCGACCGTATTACGTCGAAATATAACGATTTCGCAAAAAATACCGGTACATCGTAACGCTTTCTAACGAATTACTTCGCAAAGACCGTTCGAAATTGAAAGTATTGCTACCTCTCCAGGGACGAAATAAACGTTTAATCCCTACGCAATCTTGAATTACACATCTACATATTTGGAAATATTCCTACGTCGTAACACTTTTTAACGAACTAACTCGAAGGGATCGGTCGAAATTGAAATTTTTTCTAGCTCTCCAGGGACGAAATAAACGTTTAATCTCTATGTAATATTGAAGTATTCATTCATTTATGTAAAAAAATGCCCACCTCGTAACGCTTTATATGGATTCATCTTGAAGGGAACGTTAGCGTCGTTAGTAGCGGTGCGAAGAAATGCAATGACCCAACCTCCCGGTCATGTCGGTCCTGCTGGGGCTATTTTAAAAAAAAATAAATATAAATCGTTACGTTCGACCGTATTACGTCGAAATATAATGATTTCACAAAAAATACCGGTACATCGTAACGCTTTCTAACGAATTAACTCGCAAAAACCGTTCGAAATTGAAAGTTTTGCTAGCTCTCCAGGGACGAAATAAAAGGTTAATCCCTATGCACTATTGAATTACACATCGATATATGTAGAAATATAGCTACGTCGTAACGCTTTTTAACGAATTAACTAGAAGGGAACGTTCGAAATTGAAATTTTTTTCTAGCTCTCCAGGGACGAAATAAAAGTTTAATCTCTAAGTAATATTGAAGTATACGTCGATTGATATAAAAATATGCCCACCTCATAACGCTTTTTATCGAATTAAATTGAAGAGAACAATAGCGTCGTCTGTAGCGGTGCGAAGAAATACAAAGTCCCAACGTCTCGGTCATATCGGTACGGCGAGGACTACTTAAAAAAAAAAAAAAAAAAAAAATAAATCGTTAAGATCGACCGTATTACGTCGAAATATAACGATTTCACAAAAAATACCGGTACCTCGTAACGCTTTCTGACGAATTGAATCGAGGGGAAATTGAAATTGAAATTTTGTTCTAGCTCTCCAGGGTAGAAATAGGTGTTTAATCTCTATGTAATATTGAATTATACATCGATTTATGTAAAAATATGCCTACCTCACAACGCTTTTTATCGAATTAACTCGAAGGGAACGTTAGCGTCGTTAGTAGCGGTGCGAAGAAATTCAAAGACCCAACCTCCCGGTCATGTCGGTCCTGCGGGGGCTATTTAAAAAAGAAATAAATATAAATCGTGACGCTCGACCGTATTACGTCGAAATATAACGATTTCACAAAAAAATACCGGTACATCGTAACGATTTCTAACGAATTAACTCGCAAAAACCGTTCGAAATTGAAAGTTTTGCTAGCTCTCCAGGGACGAAATAAACGTTTAATCCCTATGCAATATTGAATTACACATCGATATATGTAGAAATATTCCTACGTCCTAAAGCTTTTTAAAGAATTAACTCGAAGGGAACGTTCGAAATTGAAATTTTTTTCTAGCTCTCCAGGGACGAAATAAACGTTCAATATCTATGTAATATTGAAGTATACATCGATTTATGTAAAAATAGGCCTACCTCATAACGCTCTTTATCGAATTACCGCGAAGGGAGCGTTAGCGTCGTTAGTAGCGGTGCGAAGAAATTCAAAGACCCAACCTACCGGTCATGTCGGTCCTGCGGGGGCTATTTAAAAAAGAAATAAATATAAATCGTGACGCTCGACCGTATTACGTCGAAATATAACGATTTCGCAAAAAATACCGGTACATCGTAACGCTTTCTGACGAATTGAATCGAGGGGAAATTGAAATTGAAATTTTGTTCTAGCTCTCCAGGGTAGAAATAGGTGTTTAATCTCTATGTAATATTGAATTATACATCGATTTATGTAAAAATATGCCTACCTCACAACGCTTTTTATCGAATTAACTCGAAGGGAACGTTAGCGTCGTTAGTAGCGGTGCGAAGAAATTCAAAGACCCAACCTCCCGTTCATGTCGGTCCTGCTGGGGCTATTTAAAAAAAAATAAACATAAATCGTTTCATTCGACCGTATTACGTCGAAATGTAATGATTTCACAAAAAATAAAGGTACATCGTAACGCTTTCTAACGAATTAACTCGCAAAAACTGTTCGAAATTGAAAGATTTGCTACCTCTCCAGGGACGAAATAAACGTTTAATCCCTACGCAATTTTGAATTACACATCGATATATTTAGAAATATTCCTACGTCGTAACGCTTTTTAACGAATTAACTCGAAGGGAACGTTCGAAATTGAAACTTTTTTCTAGTTCTCCAGGGACGAAATAAACGTTTAATATCTATGCAATATTGAATTACACTTCGATATATGTAGAAATATTCCTACCTCATAACGCTTTCTACCGAATTAACACGAAGGGAACGTTAGCGTCGTTAGTAGCGGCGCGAAGAAATTCAAAGACACAACCTCCCGGTCATGTCGGTCCTGCGGGGGCTATTTAAAAAAAAATAAATATAAATCGTGACGCTCGACCGTATTACGTCGAAATATAACGATTTCACAAAAAATACCGGTACGTCGTAACGCTTTCTGACGAATTGACTCGAAGGGAACGTTCGAAATTGAAACTTTGTTCTAGCTCCCCAGGGACGAGATAAACGTTTAATATCTATGTCATGTTGAAGTATAAATCGATTTATGTAAAAATATTCCTACCTCATAACGGTTGCTAACGAATTAAATCGCAGGGAACCTTAGCGTCGTCAGTAGCTGCGCGACGAAATTCAAAGTCCCAATCACCCGGTTATGTCGGTCCGGTCGCGGCAATTTAATAAAAAAAAATAAAAATAAATCGTTACGATCGACCGTATTATGTCGAAATATAACGATTTCACAAAAAATACCGGTACCTCGTAACGCTTTCTGACTAATTGACTCGAGGGGAGCGTTCGAAATTGAAATTTTGATCTAGCTCTTCGGGGTAGAAATAAGTGTTTAGTCTCTATGTAATATTGAATTATACATCGATTTATGTAAAAATATGCCTACCTCACAACGCTCTTTATCGAATTACCGCGAAGGGAGCGTCAGCGTCGTCACTAGCGGCGCGATGAAATACAAAGTACCAACCTCCCGGTCATGTCGGTCCGGCGGCTGCTATTTAAAAAAAAAATAAAAATTTATCGTTACGGTCGACCGTATTACGTCGAAATATAACGATTTCGCAAAAAAATACCGGTACATCGTAACGCTTTCTAACGAATTAACTCGCAAAGACCGTTCGAAATTGAAAGTATTGCTACCTCTCCAGGGACGAGATAAACGTTTAATCCCTATGCAATTTTGAATTACACATCGATATATTTAGAAATATTCCTACGCCGTAACGCTTTTTAAAGAATTAACTCGAAGGGAACGTTCGAAATTGAAATTTTTTTCTTGCTCTCCAGGGACGAAATAAACGTTTAATATGTATGTAATATTGAAGTATACATCGATTTATGTAAAAATATGCCTACCTCATAACGCTTTTTATCGAATTAGCTCGAAGGGAACGTTAGCGTCGTCAGTAGCGGTGCGAAGAAATTCAAAGTACCAACCTCCCGGTCATGTCGGTCCGGCGGCGGCTATTTAAAAAAAAGAAAATAAAAAGAAATCGTTACGATCGACCGTATTACGTCGAAATATAATGATTTCACAAAAAATACCGGTACCTCGTAACGCTTTCTAAAGAATTAACTCGCAAAAACCGTTCGAAATTGAAAGTTTTGCGAGCTCTCCAGGGACGAAATAAACGTTTAATCCCTATGCAATTTTGAATTACACATCGATATATGTAGAAATATTCCTACGTCGTAACGGTTATTAACGAATTGACTCGCAGGAAACCTTGGCGTCGTTCGTAGCGGTGCGAAGAAATTCAAAGTCCCCACCTCCCGGTCATGTCGGTGCTGCTGGGGCTATTTAAAAAAAAATAAATATAAATCGTGACGCTCGACCGTATTTCGTCGAAATATAAAGATTTCACAAAAAAATACCGCGACCTCGTAACGCTTGTTCACGATTTAACTCGAAAAAACCGTTCGAAATTGAAAGTTTTGCTTGCTCTAAATGTACCAAATAAACGGTTATTCCCTATGTAATATTGAATTCTACATCGAGATATGCAAAAATATTCCTACCTCATAACGGTTGTTAACGAATTAACTCGCAGGAAACCTTCGCGTCGTTCGTAGCGGTGCGAAGAAATACAAAGTCCCAACGTCCCGGTCATGTCGGTCCGGCCGCAGCTATTTAAAAAAAACATAAAAAAATAGTTACGTTCGACCGTATTACGTCGAGCTATAAAGATTTCACAAAAAATACCGCGTCCTCGTAACGCTTGTTAACGAATTAACTCGAAAAAGCCGTTCGAAATTGAAAGTTTTGCTAGCTCTCGGGAACGAAATAAACGTTTAATCCCTATGCAATATTGAATTACACATCGATATATGTAGAAATATTCCTACGTCGTAACGCTTTTTAACGAATTAACTCGAAAGGAACGTTCGAAATTGAAATTTTTTTCTAGCCCTCCAGAGACGAAATAGACGCTTAATCTCTATGTAATATTGAAGTATACATCGATTTATGCAAAAATATGCCCACCTCATAACGCTTTTAATCGAATTATATCGAAGAGAACGTTAACGTCGTTAGTAGCTGTGCGAAGAAATTCAAAGTCCCAACCTCCCAGTCATGTCGGTCATGCGGGGGCTAATTAAAAAAAAAATAAATATAAATCGTTACGTTCGACCGTATTAGGTCGAAATATAACGATTTCACAAAAAAATGCTGGTACATCGTTACGCTTTCTAACGAATTAACTCGCAAAAACCGTTCGAAATTGAAAGTTTTGATTGCTCTCCAGGGTCCAAATAGACGTTTAATCCCTATGTAATATTGAATTATACATCGATTTATCTAAAAATATACCTACCTCAAAACGCTTTTTATCGAATTAACTCGAAGGGAACGTTAGCGTCGTCAGTAGCGGTGCTAAGAAATTCAAAGTACCAACCTCCCGGTTTTGTCGGTCCGGCGGCGGCTATTTAAAAAAAAGAAAATAAAAAGAAATCATTACGTTCGAGCGTATTATTTCGAACTATAACGATTTCACAAGAAATACCGCGACCTCGTATCGCTTGTTAACGAATTAACTCGAAAAAACCGTGCGAAATTGAAAGTTTTGCATGCCCTCCAGGGACCAAGTAAACGTTTTTATCCCTAGGTAATATTGAATTATACATCGAGATATGTAAAAATATTTCTACCTCATAACGGTTGTTAACGAATTAACTAGAAGGGAAGGTTAGCGTCGTTAGTAGCGGTGCGAAAAAATTCAAAGACCCAACCTCCCGGTCATGTCGGTCCTGCTGGGGCTATTTCAAAAAAAAATAAATATAAATCGTGTCGCTCGACCGTATTACGTCGAAATATATAGATTTCGCAAAAAAATACCGGTACATCGTAACGCTTTTTAACGAATTAACTCGAAAAAACTGTTCGAAATTGTAAGTTTTGCTTGCTCTCCAGGGACCAAATAAACGTTTAATCCCTATGTAATATTGAATTATATATCGAGATATGTAAAAATATTCCTACCTCATAACGGTTGTTAACGAATTAACTCGCAGGGAACCTTAGCGTCGTTCGTACCGGTGCGAAGAAATTCAAAGTCCCAACCTCCCGGTCATGTCGGTCCTGCTGGGGCTATTTAACAAAAAATAAATATAAGTCGTTACGTTCGACCGTACACAACGTCGAATATTACGTCACAATATAACGATTTCACAAATAATACCGGTACATCGTAACGCTTTCTGACGAATTGACTCGAAGGGAACGTTCGATATTGAAATTTTGTTCTAGCTCTCCGGGTAGAAATAAGTGTTTAATCCCTATGTAATATTCAATTATACATCGATTTATGTAAAAATATGCCTACCTCATAACGCTTTTTATCGAATTAAATCGAAGGGAACGTTAGCGTCGTTAGTAGCGGTGCGAAGAAATTCAAATTCGCAACATCACGGTCATGTCGATCCTGCGGGGGCTACATAAAAAAATAAAATAAATATTGTAAAGATATAGGAGGGATTCGGAAATACAAATAATTCACTTTACTCAGCACACAGCCTTTACACATATATCTTACACGGAAGACCTCTTAAACCTACTCGCACGCACGCTTGTTGTCAACCGACTCTTCCAGATGCTTCTATCCGACTGCACTCGTCTTTTGTCCTAACTAAGGTGTTACGTCGCGTGGGGCATCTGCATGCCGTCCCTCGCTACCTGGCAGCCAGCGGCCACCCTACGGTCGCCCCGGTTCTCAATAGACCCAAGGGCCCACCATAAACCGTTAACTCTTAGCTTGATTGTTTCCAGACATGTTTGCCCGTCAAGTCACATGTCTGGAGAATTCTCTAATTCTATAAGTATTTTCAGTTTATGGCTGGGTCTTGGAAAAGTCCTTGAATTTATTAGGTGCTCTTAAGAATCACGGAGAAAGCGGACCGGAGAAAGCGGACAGTTCCCAGACGGAAAGGGCCAACACATGTCACTCGGAAAAGGCTGTTTTCTCGTCGGGAACAAAGTCCACCCCCGCTCTACGTTGGTGGGAGACTTCTTCATCTCCTGTTCATTAGAGTGGGTCATAACCAATCGGCATCGCGGATCATTACCCTCACTTCCTGGACGAAAAGTGTGAACAACGAATCCGCGTTCTTCGGTCAAAGGGCACACCCACACCAAGCTTTCCTCCGAGGCACCACAAGGACAGTTCAGCAGTCGTCTACAACTCTCGGTCAAGTTTACCTAAAACCGTCTTAACTATCGCATTCGAAAAGTCTTAATTAACATTCTCGTCCGAAAGGTCGTGTCACAGAAATTGCATTTGATAATCGGTCAGGTCATTGAATCCATCGAGACATTAACTACTTCCTTGTGAAACCATTATTTGGTTATCGTTGTTAGTTGTAATAATTGTTGCAAATATACGGTCATATTAACCCTGTTAACACAGTGTTAATTCATTCAATCACCTCTGTTGTCCTAACCGAAGCAGGGGAACGACTCACTCGCGGCGTCGATTAACCGAATCGTAGCGAGAATTTACACCTCTCGCTGACGCGCCTCCTCGCGATCGCGTCTCTCCGCGAACGGTCGTAACATTTGGTCCTTCGAGCCGGATTTAGTGGCAAGTGAAAAGTGCACACCAGTGACATCCATCACCATACAGTGCCACGCAACTCCAACAACTATCAACAGAAGCGTTACCACGCCGGCGAAGTCAGTAACGCTAGGGGCCGTCTATCCACAAGGAGCAAGACCTGGTGGTGGAAGACCGCAGTCACGCAGCTTCTCGCCGTAACTAAGCAACCACCAAATCAGTCACACACCAAAACAAGGTAGGCTCGTTCCTTGCATTACCTATTCAAATCCGCTGTAACTATGCCAAACACGGACAAAATTACCTCCTTACGTCGGAGACGAGGTTTCCAAATCGGCCGACTAACCTCCGCGTCCACCCGCCTCGACGATTTTGAGCAATCCAATCGACACGATATGGCCGCGTTGAGAAATCATAAAGAATGGATCGACGACGCGTGGAACCGGTACAGGTCTTTGCAGGAGGAACTGGAAGATTTATGCGAAGGGGAAGACGAGCGCGTGCCCGAACTTACCGACACCTATTACAATCTGGCACTGAGAGTACACAGGCTCATGGATGATGCAACAGCATCGTCATCAAAATCACCAAGCCGCGATTCACCCAATGACGGCTGGCCGACTTTGATAAAATTGCCCGAGATCCACCTACCGACATTCGACGGCACCATTGAAAACTGGCATTCCTTTTATGATTCCTTCTCCGCCGCAATCGATCGAAATACGCGATTAACAGCCGCGCAAAAATTCCATTATCTACGCTTATCCTTAACGGGAACAGCCGCGCGATGCATCCAATCGTTGGATACGACCGATCTCAACTATCCAATCGCAATAGACCTTCTCAAGGAGAAATTCGATTGTCACCGCCAAGTTTGCATACGCCATTGGGAACTGATTGCCGGTTACCCAAAAATAACAAAAGAAAGCCCCGAAGCAATCGAAGATTTTATCGAGACGGTTAGGGTCAACCTTCAAGCCTTAGAGAAACTCGGGGATCCAGTCGTCTCAAACGCCGTCCTCATTACAACATTCACATCGAAACTACCGTCGTCCATCATCCGTAAATGGCAACGCACATTACCTGACAAAAGACTTCCATCTTACACGCACTTGGTGGACTTTTTAAAAACACGCACGAACGGCGATCGAATGAGCTCCACCGCGACCGCGATACGAAGGGCGCCCGATCAACACAACCGTCAACGACAAGGCGCGCCGCGAGGCCACACATTTGTCACTACACATAGGTCGGGGGGGTGTTCTAATTGCCAAGGACAACACAAAATATGGAATTGCGATGACTTCAAGGCGAGATCGGTCAAGAGTCGCCTTGAAATAGTCAAGCGGGCATCGCTTTGTACGAATTGCTTGGACGAGGGACACTCTGTGGATCAATGCTCCGCCGGCTCATGTCGCATATGCAGACAGCGGCATCACACCTACCTACATCGTGGCCACGGCCAGATCAAACATCGATCATCGAGCGGTCGATCGTCTAGCGACCGATCATCTGGCGCACGATCACCACCTAGTTCACCGGTATCGCGTTCGGCACATCAATCGAGACGACCTTCAACTTCTCCCCGATCATCTCCCCGATCATCTCCCCGATCTTCTCCGCGATCGTCTCCTCGAACGTCCCCAAAACGCATATCACGGACATCGCGGACTAAGGTAACTGCATCAGATTCTCAACCACATAACAAACAATGACGACGACAGACAGACGCACGGGGGACACGGGAGGCCGACTCATTGACTACAACTTCACCCACCTCATTAACTAACGATCTTTTAATCACTGCGCGCGTCAACATATTAAACGACAAAGCTCAGCCCTTGCGCTGTCGAGCACTGTTAGACACTGGTTCCAGTATGAATTTCATGACTGAGCGGCTAGCCGAGTCATTGAAAATTCCTCAACATAAATGTTCGATTCCAGTCGGAGCCCTCCATACCTTGTCGATGATTTCGAACCGTTTCGTCACAGCCACGATCACATCCACGACTGGAACCTACCAACGTACGTTGACGTTTCTTATCATACCCACAATTTCAACAGCGATCCCGAATCAAGCCATAGACCGATCAATAATTCCTATACCTAAGAATATCCAGCTAGCCGATCCAGCATTCCATTTGCCAGCCCCGATCGATATCTTGCTCAGTTCAGGACCCACAGTCGCTTCATTATGCGTCGGCCAAATCAATTTAAATCCATCAGCCGGTCCCGACCTGCGTCTGCAAAAAACGCAATTCGGATGGGTCATCGGGGGGAGCCCATTCTTCCCGTTGACCGCAAGGGTTTTCCATGCCGCCACAACGGAGCTAGAAACGGACCTCACCCGCTTTTGGGAACTCGACGAAGGCCCACAGACAAAACACATATCAGAAGCGGATCGACTATGTGAAGAGCATTTCCAAAACCACGTCCAACGCACCGGCGACGGACGATACATCGTTGCACTCCCCTTCAATGAAAAACTTTCCACACTCGGGTCATCCAAAACCATGGCGATGAAACGACTCGCCTCTCTCCAACGCCAATTCCAACGCAATCGACAATTCGAAACCGCGTATCGGGCGGTCATCCAGGAATATTTGGAATTGGGCCACATGACCAAGGTCACATCACACCACCAATCAGCTGACGAATATTACCTACCACATCATGGTGTGATCAAGGAGTCGAGCACATCCACAAAACTTCGCGTGGTGTTTGACGGATCTGCACCAAGCACCACCGGAGTTTCTTTGAACGACACTCTTCATATAGGACCGAAATTGCAGGAGGACCTGTTCGATATCCTTCTAAGATTCCGCTCCCATCAGTACGTTCTCACAGGTGATGTCGAGAAGATGTATCGACAGTTTCTCGTGCGTCCGGAAGACCGAAAATACCAGCAAATCTTATGGCGAAATTCCAACGGTGAGATCGAAACTTACCAAATCAACACCGTCACGTTTGGGCTGTCAGCTGCACCCTACCTGGCTGTCCGGTGTCTCAAACAATTAGCAGACGACGAAGGACACCGGTTCCCACGAGCTTCATCAGTGTTACAACGAGACTTCTATGTCGACGACGCCCTCACCGGAGCTGATACGTTAGACGAGGCGCTCTCAATCCGAACAGAGCTGACCGAACTTCTCCAAACAGCCGGTTTAAAAATAAGAAAATGGGCATCCAACAACAATGAATTACTCAACGGACTATCGGAACATGACATAAATCAGAGTCTACAATTGGGTGAGTCGCAACCTTTAAAAACACTTGGGATTTTTTGGGAATCCTCCGATGATTCAATTCTTTACTCGGTCGAAGCAACGGCTAACATGTCCCACGTTACGAAGCGATCGATCAGCTCCGTAATTGCTAGAATCTACGATCCCTTGGGACTACTCGCGCCAGTGATCGTTCGAGCAAAAATGCTGCTCCAAAGAATCTGGGCTTTGAAGGTCGATTGGGACGAGTCTCTTCCCTCAGATGTGCACACAGAATGGAACAAATACTATGCCCAATTGGCACTCCTGAACAATATCACGTTCCAACGCAGAGTAATCATTGAATCCGCAACGGAGATCGAAATGCACGGATTCTGCGATGCCAGCGAGAAGGCCTACGGAGCTTGTGTTTATCTCCGTAGCGTTAACCCTGCAGGCCGCGTCTCGATACAGCTTCTAACCGCGAAATCAAGGGTAGCCCCGCTCAAATCCCAAACCATCCCTCGGCTCGAATTGAGCGGAGCCGTTCTTCTTACGTCCTTGATGTCTACCGTGCAGCAGGCCTTATCACGGAGCATCACTCGGACCGTCTATTGGACCGACTCGACCATCGTCCTCCACTGGATAAACACGTCGCCGCACACGCTCAAAACATTTGTCGCTAACAGAGTCGCCGAGATCCAAACCAAAACCCGTACCCGTGATTGGCGCCATGTTCCTACCAACGATAATCCCGCGGATCTAATATCGCGAGGCCAAACACCTGAAGATTTCCTACGCCCGACCATTTGGCAGCACGGCCCTGAATGGCTCCAACAATCAGAAGACCGCTGGCCGATATGGACGCCGACACCGCAAACGGAGTTACCGGAACAAAAAAAGGTAATTTGTCTATCCGCCACCCCCGCCGACGATAGCTTACTGCAAAGGTATTCATCTTGGCCAAAGTTGATACGGATCGTCGCGCGTTGTCTCCGTTGGAAACACAAACAAAACCGAACTACACCCATAACCGTGGCCGAACTACGCACAGCACACGACAAGCTAATAAAGCTCTTGCAAAACATCTATTTCTCTGAGGAAATCCACACGCTCCTAAAAGATCGAAACGCGACGGTAAGGGGGAAGCTCGCGCGACTCAACCCGTTCATTGACAAGGACGGAATATTGCGGGTAGGAGGTCGACTTAGTCAGTCATCAATGGATTTCGCTCAGAAGCATCCCATCGTATTGCCCAAAGCATCTGTTACATCATGCATCATCGAGAATGCACACAAGATCCACATGCATTCGGGAACACAGGCTACCTTGTACGCAGTCAGACAACGATACTGGCCCATCGACGGCCGAAGTCAGGTATGGCGAACGATCAAAAGCTGCGTCCGTTGTTGCCGCGCCCAGCCACCGCCGGTGGATTACATAATGGGTAATTTGCCGGAAGCGCGAGTGACGGAGTCTCGTCCATTCGCGAACGTCGGTGTGGATTATTGTGGTCCGTTCTACGTCAAGGAGAAAAGGGATCGCAACCGCCGCAAGATTAAGGTGTACGTCGCTATCTTTGTATGCCAGCGGTCAAGGCGGTGCATATCGAGCTAGTTGACGATCTCACGAGCGAAGCCTTCATCGCCGCACTTCGCAGATTCATCGCTCGACGGGGGCTTTGCTCCACCATCTATTCCGACAACGGTACAAATTTCATCGGGGCAAATAATGAATTGCGAGAACTCCATAACCTGCTGCGATCAGAAGAACACAACGAAAGGGTAAATGTATTCCTATCAGGTAGGCAAATCGAATGGCGCTTCATCCCCCCTCAGTCCCCGCACTTCGGGGGTCTATGGGAAGCGGCGGTAAAGTCATTCAAACGCCACTTCAGACGCACCGTCGGCAACGAGTTACTCACAGCCGGACAATTCAACACTCTTATAATCGAGGTGGAAGCGATCCTTAATTCACGACCGCTAACCCCGATATCCTCTGATCCGAATGACCTCCTTGTCCTCACTCCTGGTCATTTCCTCATTGGCGAGTCACTAATAAGTGTGCGGGAGCGAGATTTCAGAGACACCCCACCCAACCGGCTCTCCAGATGGCAACATCTTCAACAGCTCAAACGGCATTTCTGGAGCCGCTGGCATAAGGAATATCTGAACGAGTTGGTCAACCGCAACAAGTGGATCAAGGGTGGACACAGCATTCGAGAGGGCACGATCGTTATCCTCCGAGAAGACAACGTACCCTCAATGCAGTGGCCTTTGGGCCGAGTCATCAAAGTCCATCCAGGCCCCGACGGCATCATCCGGACGGCCACAGTTCGGACGGCGAAAAGCGTTTTGGATCGAGGCGTGAAAAAGCTCGTTCCATTACCCATTCGACCCGATCACGAGCAACACTCCACCTCATCAATTTGATCGGTACCCTCTCAACGGGGGGAGGATGTTACGTCGCGTGGGGCATCTGCATGCCGTCCCTCGCTACCTGGCAGCCAGCGGCCACCCTACGGTCGCCCCGGTTCTCAATAGACCCAAGGGCCCACCATAAACCGTTAACTCTTAGCTTGATTGTTTCCAGACATGTTTGCCCGTCAAGTCACATGTCTGGAGAATTCTCTAATTCTATAAGTATTTTCAGTTTATGGCTGGGTCTTGGAAAAGTCCTTGAATTTATTAGGTGCTCTTAAGAATCACGGAGAAAGCGGACCGGAGAAAGCGGACAGTTCCCAGACGGAAAGGGCCAACACATGTCACTCGGAAAAGGCTGTTTTCTCGTCGGGAACAAAGTCCACCCCCGCTCTACGTTGGTGGGAGACTTCTTCATCTCCTGTTCATTAGAGTGGGTCATAACCAATCGGCATCGCGGATCATTACCCTCACTTCCTGGACGAAAAGTGTGAACAACGAATCCGCGTTCTTCGGTCAAAGGGCACACCCACACCAAGCTTTCCTCCGAGGCACCACAAGGACAGTTCAGCAGTCGTCTACAACTCTCGGTCAAGTTTACCTAAAACCGTCTTAACTATCGCATTCGAAAAGTCTTAATTAACATTCTCGTCCGAAAGGTCGTGTCACAGAATTTGCATTTGATAATCGGTCAGGTCATTGAATCCATCGAGACATTAACTACTTCCTTGTGAAACCATTATTTGGTTATCGTTGTTAGTTGTAATAATTGTTGCAAATATACGGTCATATTAACCCTGTTAACACAGTGTTAATTCATTCAATCACCTCTGTTGTCCTAACCGAAGCAGGGGAACGACTCACTCGCGGCGTCGATTAACCGAATCGTAGCGAGAATTTACACCTCTCGCTGACGCGCCTCCTCGCGATCGCGTCTCTCCGCGAACGGTCGTAACATAAGGTCTGGCCATCTCTGACGCTTACACACACATTCACATGTACAGTGTAACTGTATCCTTTTCCTAACACGCCTCCTTACATTTACACTGTACACTTTATCATAATCACATGCTTTGTCAAATTACTTAACAGAACCTTTAACACTTATTGCTCCATTTACATTCCTCTTAGTTTACGTTCATCCATGACCTAAACTTTTCGAATTTCTCTCTGCACAGTGCCTTCGTAAAAATATCCGCAGAATTTTCGTCTGTACTCACTTTGATTATATTTATTTTATTTTCCTCTAAGCACTCGTGAACGTAATGGTAATGAACTTCAACGTGTTTAGAATTTTTTGTAAAATTTCCGGACTTTGCTATAGTTATCGCTCCAGAGTTATCCTCATAAATTTTTACAGGGTTATTGTTTAGGTTTACATTGAAGATTTTAATAATTTCTCTAACATACATTAATTCACTCACTGCTTCCGATAGAGCTACATACTCTGCATACGTCGAAGCTTTTGTCACACATCTTTGTTTCTTAGACTTCCATCCAATTACATTTCCATACACTCTGATTACATATCCCGAGGTTGATTTTCTATCTAAATGATCTCCTGCCCAATCAGCGTCTACATATATTAACAAATAAACAACGTTTTCTCCCTCTACGTGAGTATATAAGCACAACTCTATGTTATTCTTCTTAAAACCTAATCTCGTCACATACCTATCAAAACACTCATACCAGTCCCTCGGACTTTCTTTCTAACCCATTTTACATCTAATACTTCTTTGCCTTTTACTCTTTCTACCAATTTCCAAGTTTTATTTTTATAGAGACATCCTATTTCCTTATCCATAGCCTGTTTCCAATCTTCACTATTTTCGCAACAAATCGCCTCCTCAAATGTACGAGGGATATCTACTCTACAGTAATTTGCATGAATCCCACTTGTGTTTTCCTCTTCTGGATACCTTAGTGGAGATCTCTTATTACGCGTAGATCTCCCAGGAACGTTTACGCTTTCAAAACTGTTATCATTTTCATCTTCCCTACTTTCTAACTCTTCCCTGTTCATGCCGTCCAATAGGTGATTATTTTCGCTATCATCGCTATCTGTATCTAATGAATTCTCCTCAAAACCGATAAATTTAGTGTCTGTCTCTATGACTTCTACGTGTCTAGCTATTGTCATTTTCCCACCTAATAATACTCTATACCCTACTTCACTATATCCTAACAGAATTCCCATATCTGCCTTCTTGTCCCATTTGGAAACTCTTTTTTGTTCTGGTCTTCTTACAAAAACTTTACTTCCATATAAACGTATATTTTCAACACTTGGTTTCTTTCGGAAGAATATTCCGAAAGGTGTCTTTCTCCCTATAGTATTTGTTAGTATTCGATTTTTCAAGTACGCCGCAGTACACACTATTTCCGGCCAGTACCTTTTATGTACTTTCGCTTCCGCTAACAAGCAACGCGCCATGTCCATTACCGTTCTATTATACCTTTCCGCTGTCCCGTTTAATTCATGTACATATGTTGGGCAATTATTTATTCTGATACCTTTATCCCTAGCAAATTTATAAATTCGATTATTTAAATATTCTTTACCATTATCGCATCTTAATACTTTTAACTTCTTGCCCGTTAAATTTTCGGCTTCATTTACAAACTGTACGAAAGAATCAAAGACCTCATCTTTTGATTTTATACAATAAATTCTGGCTATTTTACTATAATCATCGATAAATGAAATAAAATATTTTTCTCCGT
The DNA here is from genome assembly GCA_905332935.1 of Bombus hortorum. Classification (NCBI taxonomy): domain Eukaryota; kingdom Metazoa; phylum Arthropoda; class Insecta; order Hymenoptera; family Apidae; genus Bombus; species Bombus hortorum. The sequence continues at coordinate 7,727,296 of CAJOSO010000001.1, forward strand.
TGAATCCGGTAGTCTTAAAAGGACCGCACACGTCCGTATGAACGATTTCCATTATTTCCCTGGCCTTAGTTCGATTATTTTTGAAAGATAAGTTATGCATTTTGCTTTCTATACACACCCTACATTTCAAAAATTCATTTTCAAATTCGTTCGGTATGCCAGTGACTAGCTGTTCTTTACCCAAAATATTTAAGTATTTAAAATTTACGTGTCCTAGCATCCTATGTCATCTTTCCTTAATACTCATAGCACTACGTTCGGCACTGTTTACTAAGTGCTCCTTCCTTTTCAATATACTTCTCATTTTATATGTCCCATTTTCCTTGAACGCTACAGCTGTAAGTTTATTGTTTTCATCTATTACTTTTGCAATATTTCCTTTTGAAATAATCGTATTCTTATTATCTGCTAATTTACCTAAGCTGATCAAATTTGCGGACATTTCTTTCACGTAATATACTTTACTCATATTTATTTTATTTTGTCTTCCAAATACTTCAAAGTAGCTTATAACATTTCCAACTTTTGTCGCTTTTACCGGTCTATTATCGCCTAAATATATATTTACTGGTTCCTTATGGTCACTACAGTTCTCAAAGTAACTTACATTATTAATTATATGATCGGTACAACCGCTGTCTAATAGCCACACTATTTTGTTCTTACTTATCTCATTCGTCTCGCTGCTGTGTGCCGCGTGCTCTCTTGCTATCCATGTGCCTGTTCCTGAGTTGCCATGCTCGCTCGTGCCGGTTGCTGATTGACGATGGAAATTTCCACGTCCCCTGCTCGTATTGCTTTTGTTTCCTTTTCCTCTGCTGCGACCACGTGTTGACCTACGCCAATAGCTGTTACTGCTTCCCGCTTGGACGCCATTTTGACACTCTCTCGCAAAATGTCCTTCTTTTCCACATCTGAAGCATCCTTCCTTTTTTGCAGAAAATGCGTTGCTTTGCATTTCTGTTCGATTGAATTTATTTTTCTTCTCTGACATTTCAATTTTATTTTTCACGTATGCTACTGTTTGGTCTTCTTCTCTCAATGCATCTATTACGTCCGCTATGTAGCAGTATTCTTCGGGTAACGTATTCAGCATGTAACTCAGTTTTTCCCTTTCACTTATTTGTGCGCCCGCACCTTTTAATTCGTTTATTAATTTTTCGAAATCGCTGAAGAACGACGCTGAATCTCTGTAGTTCTCGAGTCTTATCTTTTCTAATCTCCTTCTGCATACGATCTGTAATGCCGTCGACACTTTCAAGTACATTTGATCGAACTTTCTCACTATTTCATATGCCGTTTTTTCTTCCTTGATATATTCCAATTGTCTATTTGTGATGGCACTGTAAATTATATTTATTGCCTTAAGATCCTTTTTGTCCCAATCTTCATTGTCTGTTTCGGTCTTCATTCTAGTTGTAACAATCTCGCATTCTTTATACCTGAGAAACATCGTGATTCTTTGCTTCCACATACTATAATCCTCACTATCGAATATAGGTATCATGATTTCCGATCTCTCCATTTTAATTGATTCCTTATCTCTTACTCAAGCGTTCCTACGTGCTCGAAGTATATTTTTTCTTTTCTTCTTTAAACGCTTCTTCCCTTACTGAAACTCACTCGAACTAACTCACAAGATTGAAGAACCACGCTCTGCTACCATGTAAAGATATAGGAGGGATTCGGAAATACAAATAATTCACTTTATTCAGCGCACAGCCTTTACACATATATCTTACACTGAAGACCTCTTAAACCTACTCGCACGCACGCTTGTTGTCAACCGACTCTTCCAGATGCTTCTATCCGACTGCACTCGTCTTTTGTCGTAACTAAGGTCTGGCCGTCTCTGACGCTTACACACACATTCACATGTACAGTGTAACTGTATCCTTTTCCTAACAAATATAAATCGTGACGCTCGACCGTATTACGTCGAACTATAAAGATTTCACAAAAAATACCGCGTCCTCCTAACGCTTGTTAACGAATTAACTCGAAAAAACCGTTCGAAATTGAAAGTTTTGCTACCTCTCCAGGGACGAAATACACGTTTAATCCCTATGCAATATTGAATTACACATCGATATATGTAGAAATATTCCTACGTCGTAACGATTTTCAACGAATTAACTCGAAGGGAACGTTCGAAATTCAAATTTTTTTCTAGCTCTCCAGGGACGAAATAAACGTTTAATCTCTATGTAATATTGAAGTATACGTCGATTTATATAAAAATATGCTCACCTCATAACGCTTTTTATCGAATTAAATTGAAGAGAACAATAGCGTCGTCTGTAGCGGTGCGAAGAAATACAAAGTCCCAACGTCCCGGTCATATAGGTACGGCGGGGGCTATTCAAAAAAAAAAAAAAAAAATAAAAATAAATCGTTACGATCGACCGTATTACGTCGAAATGTAACGATTTCACAAAAAATACCCGTACATCGTAACGCTTTCTAACGCATTAACTCGCAAAAACCGTTCGAAATTGAAAGTTTTGCTTGCTCTCCAGGGACGAAATAAACGTCTAATCCCTATGCAATATTGAATTACACATCGATATATGTAGAATTATCCCTACGGCGTAAAGCTTTTTAACGAATTAACTCGTAGGGAATGTTCGAAATTGAAATTTTTTTCTGGCTATCCAGGGACGAAATAAACGTTTAATCTCTATGTAATATTGAAGTATACGTTGATTTATGTAAAAATATGCCCACCTGATTACATTTTTCATCGAATTAAATCGAAGAGAACGGTAGCTTCGTCAGTAGCTGCGCGGAGAAATTCAAGGTCCCAATCTCCCGGTCATGTCGGTCCTGCGGGGTCTACATAAAAAAATAAAATAAATATAAATCGTGACGCTCGACCGTATTACGTGGAACTATGAAGATTTCACAAAAAATACCGCGTCCTCGTAACGCTTGTTAACGAATTAACTCGAAAAAACCGTTCGAAATTGAAAGTTTTGCTAGCTCTCCAGGGACGAAATACACGTTTAATACCTATGCAATATTGAATTACACATCGATATATGTAGAAATATTCCTACCTCATAACGGTTTTTAGCGAATTAACTCGCAGGGAACCTTAGCGTCGTTCGTAGCGGTGCGAAGAAATTCAAAGTACCAACCTCCCGGTCATGTCGTTCCGGCGGCGTCTATTTCAAAAAAAGAAAATAAAAAGAAATCATTACGTTCGAGCGTATTACGTCGAACTATAACGATTTCACAAAAAATACCGGTACCTCGTAACGCTTTCAGACGAATTAACTCGAAGGAAACGTTCGAAATTGAAATTTTGTTCTAGCTCTTCAGGGTAGAAGTAAGTGTTTAATCTCTATGTAGTATTGAATTATACATCGATTTATGTATAAATATGCCTACCTCATTACGCTTTATATCGAATTAACTCGCAGGGAACCTTAGCGTCGTTATTAGCGGTGCGAAGAAATACAAAGTCCCAACGTCCCGGTCATATAGGTACGGCGGGGGCTATTTAAAAAAAATAAAAATAAATCGTTACGATCGACCGTCTTACGTCGAAATATAACGATTTCACAAAAAATACCGGTACATCGTAACGCTTTCTAACGAATTAACTCGCAAAAGCCGTTCGAAATTGAAAGTTTTGCTGGCTCACCAGGGACGAAATAAACGTTTAATCCCTATGCAATATTGAATTACACATCGATATATGTAGAAATATTCCTAGGTCGTAACGCTTTTTATCGAATTAACTCGAAGGGAACGTTCGAAATTGAAATTTTGTTCTAGCTCTTCAGGGTAGAAATAAGTGCTTAATCTCTATGTAATATTGAAGTATACATCGATTTATGTAAAAATATGGCCACCTCATAACGCTTTTTATCGAATTAAATCGAAGGGAACGTTAGCGTCGTCAGTAGCGGTGCGAAGAAATTCAAAGTACCAATCTCCCGGGGATGGCGGTCCGGCGGCGGCTATTTAAAAAAAAGGAAATAAAAAGAAATCATTACGTTCGAGCGCATTACTTCGAACTATAAAGATTTCACAAAAAATACCGGTACCTAGTAACGCATTCAGACGAATTAACTCGAAGGGAACGTTCTAAATTGAAACTTTATTCTAGCTCTTCAGGGCAGGAATAAGTGTTTAATCTCTATGTAATATTGAAGTATACATCGATTTATGTAAAGGTATGCCTACCTCATAACGCTTTATATCGAATTAACTCGAAGGGAACGTTAGCGTCTTCAGTAGCGGTGTGAAGAAATACAAAGTACCAACGTCCCGGTCATATCGTTACGGCGGGGGATATTTAAAAAAAAAAAAATAAAAATAAATCCTTACGATCGACCGAATTACGTCGCAATATAACGATTTCAAAAAAATACCGGTACCTCGTAACGCTTTCAGACGAATTAACTCGAAGGGAACGTTCGAAATTGAAATTTTGTTCTAGCTCTTCAGGGTAGAAATAAGTGTTTAATCTCTATGTAATATTGAATTATACATCGATTTATGTATAAATATGCCTACCTCATTACGCTTTATATCGAATTGACTCGAAGGGAACGTTAGCGTCGTTAGTAGCGGTGCGAAGAAATTCAAAGACCCAACCTCCCGGTCATGTCAGTCCTGCGGGGGCTATTTAAGAAAAAATAAATATAAATCGTGACGCTCGACCGTATTACGTCGAAATATAACGATTTCACAAAAAAATACCGGTACATCGTAACGCTTTCTATCTAATTAATCCCAATGCAATATTGAATTACACATTGATATATGTAGACATATTCCTACCTCATTACGCTTTATATCGAATTAACACGAAGGGAACGTTAGCGTCGTTAGTAGCGGTGCGAAGAAATGCAAAGTCCCAACCTCCCGGTCATGTCGGTCCTGCTGGGGCTATTTAAAAAAAATAAACATAAATCGTTACGTTCGACCGTATTACGTCGAAATATAATGATTTCACAAAAAATACCGGTACATCGTAACGCTTTCTAACGAATTAACTCGCAAAAACCGTTCGAAATTGAAAGTTTTGCTAGCTCTCCAGGGACGAAATAAACGTTTAATCCCTATGCAATATTGAATTACACATTGATATATGTAGACATATTCCTACCTCATTACGCTTTATATCGAATTAACTCGAAGGGAACGTTAGCGTCGTTAGTAGCGGTGCGAAGAAATGCAAAGTCCCAACCTCCCGGTCATGTCGGTCCTGCTGGGGCTATTTAAAAAAAATAAACATAAATCGTTACGTTAGACCGTATTACGTCGAAATATAATGATTTCACAAAAAATACCGGTACATCGTAACGCATTCTAACGAATTAACTCGCAAAAACCGTTCGAAATTGAAAGTTTTGCTACCTCTCCAGGGACGAAATAAACGTTTAATCCCTAAGCAATTTTGAATTACACATCGATATAATTAGAAATATTCCTACGTCGTAGCGCTTTCTAACGAATTAACTCGCAAAAACCGTTCGAAGTTGAAAGTTTTGCTAGCTCTCCAGGGACGAAATAAACGTTTAATCCCTATGTAATATTGAATTATACATCGATTTATGTATAAATATGCCTACCTCATTACGCTTTATATCGAATTAACTCGAAGGGAACGTTCGAAATTAAAATTTGTTTCTAGCTCTCCAGGGACGAAATTAACGTTCAATATCTATGTAATATTGAAGTATACATCGATTTATGTAAAAATAGGCCTACCTCATAACGCTTTTTGTCGAATTAACTCGAAGGGAACGTTCGAAATTAAAATTTGTTTCTAGCTCTCCAGGGACGAAATTAACGTTCAATATCTATGTAATATTGAATTATACATCGATTTATGTAAAAATAGGCCTACCTCATAACGCTCTTTATCGAATTAACTCGAAGGGAGCGTTAGCGTCGTCAGTAGCGGCGCGGCGATATTCAAAGTACCAACCTCCCGGTCATGTCGGTCCGGCGGCTGCTATTTAAAAAAAAGAAAAGAAAGAAATCATTACGTTCGAGCGTACTACGTCGAACTATAACGATTTCAAAAAAATACCGGTACCTCGTAACGCTTTCAGACGAATTAACTCGAAGGGAACGTTCGAAATTGAAATTTTGTTCTAGCTCTTCAGGGTAGAAATAAGTGTTTAATCTCTATGTAATATTGAATTATACATCGATTTATGTATAAATATGCCTACCTCATTACGCTTTATATCGAACTGACTCGAAGGGAACGTTAGCGTCGTTAGTAGCGGTGCGAAGAAATTCAAAGACCCAACCTCCCGGTCATGTCAGTCCTGCTGGGGCTATTTAAAAAAAGTAAACATAAATCGTTACGTTCGACCGTATTACGTCGAAATATAATGATTTCACAAAAAATACCGGTACATCGTAACGCTTTCTAACGAATTAACTCGCAAAAAACCGTTCGAAATTGAAAGTTTTGCTTGCTCTCCAGGGACGAAATAAACGTCTAATCCCTATGCAATATTGAATTACACATCGATATATGTAGAATTATCCCTACGGCGTAAAGCTTTTTAACGAATTAACTCGTAGGGAATGTTCGAAATTGAAATTTTTTTCTGGCTATCCAGGGACGAAATAAACGTTTAATCTCTATGTAATATTGAAGTATACGTTGATTTATGTAAAAATATGCCCACCTGATTACATTTTTCATCGAATTAAATCGAAGAGAACGGTAGCTTCGTCAGTAGCTGCGCGGAGAAATTCAAGGTCCCAATCTCCCGGTCATGTCGGTCCTGCGGGGTCTACATAAAAAAATAAAATAAATATAAATCGTGACGCTCGACCGTATTACGTGGAACTATGAAGATTTCACAAAAAATACCGCGTCCTCGTAACGCTTGTTAACGAATTAACTCGAAAAAACCGTTCGAAATTGAAAGTTTTGCTAGCTCTCCAGGGACGAAATACACGTTTAATACCTATGCAATATTGAATTACACATCGATATATGTAGAAATATTCCTACCTCATAACGGTTTTTAGCGAATTAACTCGCAGGGAACCTTAGCGTCGTTCGTAGCGGTGCGAAGAAATTCAAAGTACCAACCTCCCGGTCATGTCGTTCCGGCGGCGTCTATTTCAAAAAAAGAAAATAAAAAGAAATCATTACGTTCGAGCGTATTACGTCGAACTATAACGATTTCACAAAAAATACCGGTACCTCGTAACGCTTTCAGACGAATTAACTCGAAGGAAACGTTCGAAATTGAAATTTTGTTCTAGCTCTTCAGGGTAGAAGTAAGTGTTTAATCTCTATGTAGTATTGAATTATACATCGATTTATGTATAAATATGCCTACCTCATTACGCTTTATATCGAATTAACTCGCAGGGAACCTTAGCGTCGTTATTAGCGGTGCGAAGAAATACAAAGTCCCAACGTCCCGGTCATATAGGTACGGCGGGGGCTATTTAAAAAAAATAAAAATAAATCGTTACGATCGACCGTCTTACGTCGAAATATAACGATTTCACAAAAAATACCGGTACATCGTAACGCTTTCTAACGAATTAACTCGCAAAAGCCGTTCGAAATTGAAAGTTTTGCTGGCTCACCAGGGACGAAATAAACGTTTAATCCCTATGCAATATTGAATTACACATCGATATATGTAGAAATATTCCTAGGTCGTAACGCTTTTTATCGAATTAACTCGAAGGGAACGTTCGAAATTGAAATTTTGTTCTAGCTCTTCAGGGTAGAAATAAGTGCTTAATCTCTATGTAATATTGAAGTATACATCGATTTATGTAAAAATATGGCCACCTCATAACGCTTTTTATCGAATTAAATCGAAGGGAACGTTAGCGTCGTCAGTAGCGGTGCGAAGAAATTCAAAGTACCAATCTCCCGGGGATGGCGGTCCGGCGGCGGCTATTTAAAAAAAAGGAAATAAAAAGAAATCATTACGTTCGAGCGCATTACTTCGAACTATAAAGATTTCACAAAAAATACCGGTACCTAGTAACGCATTCAGACGAATTAACTCGAAGGGAACGTTCTAAATTGAAACTTTATTCTAGCTCTTCAGGGCAGGAATAAGTGTTTAATCTCTATGTAATATTGAAGTATACATCGATTTATGTAAAGGTATGCCTACCTCATAACGCTTTATATCGAATTAACTCGAAGGGAACGTTAGCGTCTTCAGTAGCGGTGTGAAGAAATACAAAGTACCAACGTCCCGGTCATATCGTTACGGCGGGGGATATTTAAAAAAAAAAAATAAAAATAAATCCTTACGATCGACCGAATTACGTCGCAATATAACGATTTCAAAAAAATACCGGTACCTCGTAACGCTTTCAGACGAATTAACTCGAAGGGAACGTTCGAAATTGAAATTTTGTTCTAGCTCTTCAGGGTAGAAATAAGTGTTTAATCTCTATGTAATATTGAATTATACATCGATTTATGTATAAATATGCCTACCTCATTACGCTTTATATCGAATTGACTCGAAGGGAACGTTAGCGTCGTTAGTAGCGGTGCGAAGAAATTCAAAGACCCAACCTCCCGGTCATGTCAGTCCTGCGGGGGCTATTTAAGAAAAAATAAATATAAATCGTGACGCTCGACCGTATTACGTCGAAATATAACGATTTCACAAAAAAATACCGGTACATCGTAACGCTTTCTATCTAATTAATCCCAATGCAATATTGAATTACACATTGATATATGCAGACATATTCCTACCTCATTACGCTTTATATCGAATTAACACGAAGGGAACGTTAGCGTCGTTAGTAGCGGTGCGAAGAAATGCAAAGTCCCAACCTCCCGGTCATGTCGGTCCTGCTGGGGCTATTTAAAAAAAATAAACATAAATCGTTACGTTCGACCGTATTACGTCGAAATATAATGATTTCACAAAAAATACCGGTACATCGTAACGCTTTCTAACGAATTAACTCGCAAAAACCGTTCGAAATTGAAAGTTTTGCTAGCTCTCCAGGGACGAAATAAACGTTTAATCCCTATGCAATATTGAATTACACATTGATATATGTAGACATATTCCTACCTCATTACGCTTTATATCGAATTAACTCGAAGGGAACGTTAGCGTCGTTAGTAGCGGTGCGAAGAAATGCAAAGTCCCAACCTCCCGGTCATGTCGGTCCTGCTGGGGCTATTTAAAAAAAATAAACATAAATCGTTACGTTAGACCGTATTACGTCGAAATATAATGATTTCACAAAAAATACCGGTACATCGTAACGCATTCTAACGAATTAACTCGCAAAAACCGTTCGAAATTGAAAGTTTTGCTACCTCTCCAGGGACGAAATAAACGTTTAATCCCTAAGCAATTTTGAATTACACATCGATATAATTAGAAATATTCCTACGTCGTAGCGCTTTCTAACGAATTAACTCGCAAAAACCGTTCGAAGTTGAAAGTTTTGCTAGCTCTCCAGGGACGAAATAAACGTTTAATCCCTATGTAATATTGAATTATACATCGATTTATGTATAAATATGCCTACCTCATTACGCTTTATATCGAATTAACTCGAAGGGAACGTTCGAAATTAAAATTTGTTTCTAGCTCTCCAGGGACGAAATTAACGTTCAATATCTATGTAATATTGAAGTATACATCGATTTATGTAAAAATAGGCCTACCTCATAATGCTTTTTGTCGAATTAACTCGAAGGGAACGTTCGAAATTAAAATTTGTTTCTAGCTCTCCAGGGACGAAATTAACGTTCAATATCTATGTAATATTGAATTATACATCGATTTATGTAAAAATAGGCCTACCTCATAACGCTCTTTATCGAATTAACTCGAAGGGAGCGTTAGCGTCGTCAGTAGCGGCGAGGCGATATTCAAAGTACCAACCTCCCGGTCATGTCGGTCCGGCGGCTGCTATTTAAAAAAAAGAAAAGAAAGAAATCATTACGTTCGAGCGTACTACGTCGAACTATAACGATTTCAAAAAAATACCGGTACCTCGTAACGCTTTCAGACGAATTAACTCGAAGGGAACGTTCGAAATTGAAATTTTGTTCTAGCTCTTCAGGGTAGAAATAAGTGTTTAATCTCTATGTAATATTGAATTATACATCGATTTATGTATAAATATGCCTACCTCATTACGCTTTATATCGAACTGACTCGAAGGGAACGTTAGCGTCGTTAGTAGCGGTGCGAAGAAATTCAAAGACCCAACCTCCCGGTCATGTCAGTCCTGCTGGGGCTATTTAAAAAAAGTAAACATAAATCGTTACGTTCGACCGTATTACGTCGAAATATAATGATTTCACAAAAAATACCGGTACATCGTAACGCTTTCTAACGAATTAACTCGCAAAAAACCGTTCGAAATTGAAAGTTTTGCTACCTCTCCAGGGACGAAATAAACGTTTAATCCCTATGCAATTTTGAATTACACATCGATATATTTAGAAATATTCCTACGTCGTAGCGCTTTCTAACGAATTAACTCGCAAAAACCGTTCGAGATTGAAAGTTTTGCTAGCTCTCCAGGGACGAAATAAACGTTTAATCCCTTAGCAATATTGAATTACACTTCGATATATGTAGAAATATTCCTACGTCGTAACGCTTTTTAACGAATTAACTCGCAGGGAACGTTAGCGTCGTTAGTAGCTGCGCGAGGAAATTCAAAGTCCCAATCTCCCTGTCATATCGATCCGGCGGCAGCTATTTAAAAAAGAAATATAAAGAAATCGTTACGATCGACCGTATTACGTAGAACTATAAAGATGCACAAAAAATACCGCGACATCGTAACGCTTTTTAAAGAATTAACTCGAAAAAGCCGTTCGAAATTGAAAGTTTTGCTTGCTCTCCAGGGACCAAATAAACGGTTAATCCCTATGTAATATGGAATTATACATCGAGATATGTAATAATATTCCTACCTCATAACGGTTGTTAACGAATTAACTCGCAGAAAACCTTAGCGTCGTTCGTAGCGGTGCGAAGAAATACAAAGTCCCAACCTCCCGGTCATGTCGGTCCTGCGGGGGCTATTTAAAAAAAAAAAAATAAAAAGAAATCGTTACGATCGACCGTATTACGTAGAACTATAAAGATGCACAAAAAATACCGCGACATCGTAACGCATTCTGACGAATTGACTCGATGGGAACGTTCGAAATTGGAATTTGGTTCTAGTTCTTCAGGGTAGAAATAAGTGTTTAATCTCTATGTAATATTGAATTATACATCGATTTATGTAAAAATATGCCTACCTCATAACGCTTTTTGTCGAATTAACTCGAAGGGAACGTTCGAAATTGAAATTTTTTTCTAGATCTCCAGGGACGAAATAAACGTTTAATATCTATGTAATATTGAATTTTACATCGATTTATGTAGAAATATGCCTACCTCATAACGGTTGTTAACGAATTAACTCGCAGGGAACCTTAGCGTCGTTCGTAGCGGTGGGATGAAATACAAAGTCCCAACGTCCCGGTCATATAGGTACGGCGGGGGCTATTTAAAAAAAGAAAATAAAAATAAATCGTTACGATCCACCGTATTACGTCGAAATATAACGATTTCACAAAAAATACCGGTACATCGTAACGCTTTCAGTCGAATTAACTCGAAAAAGACGTTCGAAATTGAAATTTTTTTCTGGCTATCCAGGGACGAAATAAAAGTTTAATCTCTATGTAATATTGAAGTATACGTTGATTTATGTAAAAATATGCCCACCTGATAACATTTTTCTTCGACTTAAATCGAAGAGAACGGTAGCTTCGTCAGTAGCTGCGCGGAGAAATTCAAGGTCCCAATCTCCCGGTCATGTCGGTCCGGCCGCGGCTATTAAAAAAAAACATAAAAAAATGGTTACGTTCGACTGTATTACGTTGAACTATAAAGATTTCACAAAAAATACCGCGACATCGTAACGCTTGTTAACGGATTAACTCGAAAAAACCGTTCGAAATTGAAAGTTTTGCTAGCTCTCCAGGGACGAAATAAACGATTAATCCCTATGCAATATCGATTTACACATCGATATATGTAGAAATATTTCTACGTTGAAACGCTTTCAGACGAATTAACTCGCAAAAACCGTTCGAAATTGAAATGTTGTTCTAGCTCCTTAGGGTAGAAATAAGTGTTTAATCTCTATGTAATATTGAAGTATACATCGATTTATGTAAAAATAGGCCCACCTCATAACGCTTTTTATCGAATTAAATAGAAGGGAACGTTTGCATCGTTAGTAGCGGTGCGAAGAAATGCAAAGTCCCAACCTCCCGTCATGTCGGTCCTGCTGGGGCTATTTAAAAAAAAATAAACATTAATCGTTACGCTCGACCGTATTACGTCGAAATATAATGATTTCACAAAAAATACCGGTACCTCGTAACGCTTTCTGACGAATTGACTCGAGGGGAACGTTCGAAATTGAAATTTTGTTCTAGCTCTCCAGGCACGAAATAAACGTTTAATCCCTATGTAATATTGAATTACACATCGATATATGTAGAAATATTCCTACGTCGTAAAGCTTTTTAACGAATTATCCCGAAGGGACCGTTCGAAATTGGAATTTTTTTCTAGCTCGCCAGGGACGAAATAAACGTTTAATCTCTATGTAATATTGAGGTGTACATCGATATATGTAAAAATATGCCCACCTCATATCGCTTTTTATCGAATCAGATCGAAGAGAACTGTGGCGTCGTTAGTAGCGGTGCGAAGAAATTCAAAGTCCCAACCTCCCGGTCATGTCGGTCCTGCTGGGAATAATTAAAAAAAATAAATATAAATCGTTACGTTCGACCGTACTTCGTCGAAATATAATGATTTCACAAAAAATACCGCGACCTCGTAACGCTTTCTAACGAATTAACTCGCCAAAACCGTTCGAAATTGGAACTTTGCTAGCTCTCCAGGGACGACATAAACGTTTAATCCCTATGTAATATTGAATTACACATCGATATATGTAGAAATATTCCTACGTCGTAAAGCTTTTTAACGAATTAACCCGAAGGGAACGTTCGAAATTGGAATTTTTTTCTAGCTCGCCAGGGACGAAATAAACGTTTAATCTCTATGTAATATTGAGGTGTACATCGATTTATGTAAAAATATGCCCACCTCATATCGCTTTTTATCGAATCAGATCGAAGAGAACTGTGGCGTCGTTAGTAGCGGTGCGAAGAAATTCAAAGGCTAACCTCCCGGCCATGTCGATCCTGCGGGGGCTATTTAAAAAAAAACAATAAATATAAATCATTACGCTCGACCGAACTACGTCGAAATATAACGATTTCACAAAAAATACCGGTACCTCGTAACGCTTTCAGACGAATTAGCTCGAAGGGAACGTTCGAAATTGAAATTTTGTTCTAGCTCCTCAGGGTAGAAATAAGTGTTTAATCTCTATGTAATATTGAATTATACATCGATTTATGTATAAATATGCCTACCTCATTACGCTTTATATCCAATTAACTCGAAGGGAACGTTCGAAATTGAAATTTTTTTCTAGCTCCCCAGGGACGAAAAAAACGTTTAATATCTATGTAATATTGAAGTATACATCGATTTATGCAAAAACATGCCCACCTCATAACGCTTTGAATCGAATTAAATCGAAGAGAACGGTAGCGTCGTCAGTAGCTGCGCGAAGAAATTCAAAGTCCCAATCACCCGGTCATGTCGGTCCGGCCGCGGCATTTAAAAAAAAACATAAAAAAATCGTTACGTTCGACCGTATTACGTCGAAATATAACGATTTCACAAAAAATACCGGTTCCTCGTAACGCATTCTGACGAATTGACTCGAAGGGAACGTTCGAAATTGAAATTTAGTCCTAGCTCTCCAGGGTAGAAGTAAGTGTTTAATCTCTATGTAATATTGAATTATACATCGATTTATCTAAAAATATACCTACCTCAAAACGCTTTTTATCGAATTAACTCGAAGGGAACGTTAGCGTCGTCAGTAGCGGTGCTAAGAAATTCAAAGTACCAACCTCCCGGTTTTGTCGGTCCGGCGGCGGCTATTTAAAAAAAAAAAAAAAAAAATAAAAATAAAACGTTACGATCGACCGTATTGCGTCGAAATATACCGATTTCACAAAAAAATACCGCGACCTCGTAATGCTTGTTAACGAATTAACTCGAAAAGACCGTTCGAAATTGAAAGTTTTGCTTGCTCTCCAGGGACCAAATAAACGTTCAATCCCTATGTAATATTGAATTATACACCGAGATATGTAAAAATATTCCTACCTCATAACCCTTTTTATCGAATTAACTCGCAGGAAACCTTTTCGTCGTTAGTAGCGGTGCGAAGAAATTCAAAGTACCAACCTCCCCGTCATGTCGGTCCTGCTGGGGCAATTTAAAAAAAAAAATAAATATAAATCGTTACGTTCGACCATATTACGTTGAAAAAAACGATTCCACAAAAAGTACCGGTACATCGTAACGCTTTCTAACGAATTAACTCGCAAAAACCGTTCGAAATTGAAAGTTTTGCTTGCTCTCCAGGGACCAAATAAACGTTTAATCCCTATACACTATTGAATTACACATCGATATATGTAGAAATATTCCTACGTCGAAACGCTTTTTAACGAATTAACTCGAAGGGAACGTTCGAAATTGAAATTTTGTTCTAGCACTCCAGGGTAGAAATAAGTGTTTAATCCCTATGTAATATTGAATTATACATCGAGATATGTAAAAATATGCCCACCTCATAAAGCTTCTTATCGAATTAACTCGAAGGGAACGTTAACGTTGTTAGTAGCCGTGCGAAGAAATTCAAAGTCCCAATCTCCCGGTCATGTCGGTCCGGCCGCGGCTATTTAAGAAAAACATTAAAAAAATAGTTACTTTCGACCGTATTACGTCGAACTATAAAGATTTCACAAAAAATACCGCGTCCTCGTAGCGCTTGTTAACGAATTAACTCGAAAAAACCGTTCGAAATTGAAAGTTTTGCTAGCTCTCCAGGGACGAAATAAACGTTTAATCCCTATGTAATATTGAATTATACATCGAGATATGTGAAAATATTACTACCTCATAGCGCTTTTTATCGAATTAAATCAAAGAGAACGGTGGCGCCGTCAGTAGCTACGCGAAGAAATTCAAAGTCCCAATCTCCCGGTCATTTCGGTCCGGCCGCGGCTATTTAAAAAAAAAAACATAAAAAAAAATCGTTACGTTCGACCGTATTACGTCGAACTATAAAGATTTCACAAAAAATGCCGGTACCTCGTAACGCTTTCTGACGAACTGACTCGAAGGGAACGTTCGAAATTGAAATTTTGTTCTAGGTCTCCAGGGACGAAATAAGTGTTTAATCTCTAAGTCATATTGAATTATACATCGATTTATGTAAAAATATGCCTACCTCATAACGCTGTTTATCGAATTAACTCGAAGAGAACGTTAGCGTCGTCAGTAGCTGCGCGAAGAAATTCAAAGTCCCAATCTCCCGGTCAGGTCGGTCCGGCCGCGGCTATTTAAGAAAAACATAAAAAAAATAGTTACTTTCGACCGTATTACGTCGAACTATAAAGATTTCACAAAAAATACCGCGTCCTCGTAGCGCTTGTTAACGAATTAACTCGAAAAAACCGTTCGAAATTGAAAGTTTTGCCAGCACTCCAGGGTAGAAATAAGTGTTTAATCCCTATGTAATATTGAATTATACATCGAGATATGTAAAAATATGCCCACCTCATAAAGCTTCTTATCGAATTAACTCGAAGGGAACGTTAACGTTGTTAGTAGCCGTGCGAAGAAATTCAAAGTCCCAATCTCCCGGTCATGTCGGTCCGGCCGCGGCTATTTAAAAAAAAAAACATAAAAAAAATCGTTACGTTACACCGTATTACGTCGAACTATAAAGATTTCACAAAAAAATACCGCGACCTCGTAACGCTTGTTAATGAGTTAACTCGAAAAGACCGTTCGAAATTGAGAGATTTGCTTGCTCTCCAGGGACCAAATAAACGTTTAATCCCTATGCACTATTGAATTACACATCGATATATGTAGAAATATTCCTACGTCGAAACGCTTTTTAACGAATTAACTCGAAGGGAACGTTCGAAATTGAAATTTTGTTCTAGCACTCCAGGGTAGAAATAAGTGTTTAATCCCTATGTAATATTGAATTATACATCGAGATATGTAAAAATATGCCCACCTCATAAAGCTTCTTATCGAATTAACTCGAAGGGAACGTTAACGTTGTTAGTAGCCGTGCGAAGAAATTCAAAGTCCCAATCTCCCGGTCATGTCGGTCCGGCCGCGGATATTTAAGAAAAACATTAAAAAAATAGTTACTTTCGACCGTATTACGTCGAACTATAAAGATTTCACAAAAAATACCGCGTCCTCGTAGCGCTTGTTAACGAATTAACTCGAAAAAACCGTTCGAAATTGAAAGTTTTGCTAGCACTCCAGGGTAGAAATAAGTGTTTAATCCCTATGTAATATTGAATTATACATCGAGATATGTAAAAATATGCCCACCTCATAAAGCTTCTTATCGAATTAACTCGAAGGGAACGTTAACGTTGTTAGTAGCCGTGCGAAGAAATTCAAAGTCCCAATCTCCCGGTCATGTCGGTCCGGCCGCGGCTATTTAAAAAAAAAAACATAAAAAAAAATCGTTACGTTCGACCGTATTACGTCGAACTATAAAGATTTCACAAAAAATGCCGGTACCTCGTAACGCTTTCTGACGAACTGACTCGAAGGGAACGTTCGAAATTGAAATTTTGTTCTAGCTCTCCAGGGTAGAAATAAGTGTTTTATCTCTATGTAATATTGAAGTATACATCGATGTATGTAAAAATATTGCTACCTCATAACGCTTTTTATCGAATTAACTCGAAGGGAACGTTAGCGTCGTTAGTAACTGCGTGAAGAAATTCAAAGTTCCAATCTCCCCGTCATATCGATCCGGCCGCGGCTATTTAAAAAAGAAATATGAAGAAATCGTTACGATCGACCGTATTACGTCGAGATATAACGATTTCACAAAAAAATACCGGTACATCGTAAAGCTTTCTAACGAATTAACTCGCAAAATCCGTTCGAAATTGAAAGTTTTGCTTGCCCTCCAGGGACCAAATAAACGTTTTTATCCCTATGTAATATTGAATTATATGTAAGAGATATGTAAAAATATTCCTACCTCTTAACGCTTTATATCGAATTAACTCGAAGGGAACGTTAGCGTCGCCAGTAGCGGTGCGAAGAAATACAAAGTCCCAAATTCCCGGTCATATAGGTACGGCGGGGGCTATTTAAAGAAAAAAAATAAAAATAAATCATTGCGATCGACCGTATTATGTCGAAATATAACAATTTCACAAAAAATACCGGTAAATCGTTACGCTTTCTAACGAGTTGACTCGCAAAAACCGTTCGAAATTGAAAGTTTGCTAGCTCTCCAGGGACGAAATAAACGTTTAATCCCTATGCAATATTGAATTACACATCGATATATGTAGAAATATTCTTACGTCGCAAAGCTTTTTACGAATTAACTCGAAGGGAACGTTCGAAATTGAAATTTTTTTCTAGCTCCCCAGGGACGAAATAAACGTTTAATATCTATGTGATATTGAATTATACATCGATTTATGTAAAAATATGCCTACCTCATAACGCTTCTTATCGAATTAACTCGAAGAGAACGTTAGCGTCGTCAGTAGCTGCGCGAAGAAATTCAAAGACCCAAGCTCCCGGTCATGTCGGTCCGGCGGGGGCTATTAAAAAAAAAAAATAATAAAAAAAAATCCTTACGTTACACCGTATTACGTCGAACTATAAAGATTTCACAAAAAAATACCGCGACCTCGTAACGCTTGTTAATGAGTTAACTCGAAAAGACCGTTCGAAATTGAGAGATTTGCTTGCTCTCCAGGGACCAAATAAACGTTTAATCCCTATGCAATATTGAATTACTCATCTATATATGTAGAAATATTACTACGTCGTAACGCTTTTTAACGAATTAACTCGAACGGAACGTTCGCAATTGAAATTTCCTTCTGGGTCTCCAGGGACGAAATAAATGTTTAATCTCTATGTAATATTAAAGTATACATGGATTTATGTAAAAGTATGCCAACCTCATAAAGCTTCTTATCGAATTAACTCGAAGAGAACGTTAGCGTCGTCAGTAGCTGCGCGAAGAAATTCAAAGACCCAAGCTCCCGGTCATGTCGGTCCGGCGGGGGCTATTAAAAAAAAAAAATAATAAAAAAAAATCCTTACGTTACACCGTATTACGTCGAACTATAAAGATTTCACAAAAAAATACCGCGACCTCGTAACGCTTGTTAATGAGTTAACTCGAAAAGACCGTTCGAAATTGAGAGATTTGCTTGCTCTCCAGGGACCAAATAAACGTTTAATCCCTATGCAATATTGAATTACTCATCTATATATGTAGAAATATTACTACGTCGTAACGCTTTTTAACGAATTAACTCGAACGGAACGTTCGCAATTGAAATTTCCTTCTGGGTCTCCAGGGACGAAATAAATGTTTAATCTCTATGTAATATTAAAGTATACATGGATTTATGTAAAAGTATGCCAACCTCATAAAGCTTCTTATCGAATTAACTCGAAGAGAACGTTAGCGTCGTCAGTAGCTGCGCGAAGAAATTCAAAGTCCCAATCTCCCGGTCAGGTCGGTCCGGCCGCGGCTATTTAAGAAAAACATAAAAAAAATAGTTACTTTCGACCGTATTACGTCGAACTATAAAGATTTCACAAAAAATACCGCGTCCTCGTAGCGCTTGTTAACGAATTAACTCGAAAAAACCGTTCGAAATTGAAAGTTTTGCTAGCTCTCCAGGGACGAAATAAACGTTTAATCCCAATGTAATATTGAATTATACATCGAGATATGTGAAAATATTACTACCTCATAGCGCTTTTTATCGAATTAAATCAAAGAGAACGGTGGCGCCGTCAGTAGCTACGCGAAGAAATTCAAAGTCCCAATCTCCCGGTCATTTCGGTCCGGCCGCGGCTATTTAAAAAAGAAATATAAAGAAATCGTTACGATCTACCGTATTACGTAGAACTATAAAGATGCACAAAAAATACCGCGACATCGTAATGCTTTTTAGAGAATTAACTCGAAAAAGCCGTTCGAAATTGAAAGTTTTGCTACCTCTCCAGGGACCAAATAAACGTTCAATCCCTATGTAATATTGAATTATACATCGAGATATGTAAAAATATTCCTACCTCATAACCCTTTTTATCGAATTAAATCGCAGGAAACCTTAGCGTCGTTCATAGCGGTGAAAGAAATACAAAGTCCCAACGTCCCGGTGATATCGGTACGGCGGGGGCTATTTAAAAAAAAAAAAAAAAAAAATAAAAATAAAACGTTACGATCGACCGTATTACGTCGAAATATAACGATTTCACAAAAAATACCGCGACCTCGTAACGCTTGTTAACGAATTAACTCGAAAAGACCGTTCGAAATTGAAAGTTTTGCTTGCTCTCCAGGGACCAAATAAACGTTCAATCCCTATGTAATATTGAATTATACATCGAGATATGTAAAAATATTCCTACCTCATAACTCTTTTTATCGACTTAACTCGCAGGAAACCTTTGCGTCGTTCGTAGCGGTGCGAAGAAATTTAAAGTCCCATCCTCCCGGTCATGTCGGTCATGCTGGGGCTATTTAAAAAAAAATAAATATAAATCGTTACGTTCGACCGTATTACGTTGAAATATAACGATTTCACAAAAAGTACCGGTACATCGTAACGCTTTCTAACGAATTAACTCGCAAAAACCGTTCGAAATTGAAAGTTTTGCTACCTCTCCAGGGACGAAATAAACGTTTAATCTCTATGTAATATTGAGGTATACATCGAGATATGTAAAAATATTCCTACCACCTAACCCTTGTCATCGAATTAAATCGCTGGAAACCTTAGCGTCGTTCATAGCGGTGGAAGAAATACAAAGTCCCAACGTCCCGGTGATATCGGTTCGGCGGGGGCTATATATATAAAAAAAAAAAAAAAAAATAAAAATAAAACGTTACGATCGACCGTATTACGTCGAAATATAACGATTTCACAAAAAAATACCGCGACCTCGTAACGCTTGTTAACGAATTAACTCGAAAAGACCGTTCGAAATTGAAAGTTTTGCTTGCTCTCCAGGGACCAAATAAACGTTCAATCCCTATGCAATATTGAATTACACATCGATATATGTAGAAATATTCCTACGTCGTAATGCTTTTTAACGAATTAACTCGAAAAAGCCGTTCGAAATTGAAAGTTTTGCTTGCTCTCCAGGGACGAAATAAACGAAATATAAGGATTTCACAAAAAATACCGGCACCTCGTAGCGCTTTCTAACGAATTAAATCGCAAAAACGGTTCGAAATTGAAAGTTTTGCTACCTATCCAGGGACGAAATAAACGTTTAATCCCTATGCAATTTTGTATTACACATCGATATATTTAGGAATATTCCTACGTCGTAACGCTTTTTAACGAATTAACTCGAAGGGAACGTTCGAAATTGAAATTTTTTTCTAGCTCTCCAGGGACGAAATAAACGTTTAATATCTATGTAATATTGGAGTATACATCGATTTATGTAAAAATACGCCTACCTCATAACGCTTTCTATCGAATTAACTCGAAGGGAACGTTAGCGTCGTCAGTAGCGATGCGAAGAAATACAAAGTCCCAAATTCCCGGTCATATAGGTACGGCGGGGGCTATTTAAAGAAAAAAAATAAAAATAAATCATTGCGATCGACCGTATTATGTCGAAATATAACAATTTCACAAAAAATACCGGTATATCGTTACGCTTTCTAACGAGTTGACTCGCAAAAACCGTTCGAAATTGAAAGTTTGCTAGCTCTCCAGGGACGAAATAAACGTTTAATCCCTATGCAATATTGAATTACACATCGATATATGTAGAAATATTCTTACGTCGCAAAGCTTTTTACGAATTAACTCGAAGGGAACGTTCGAAATTGAAATTTTTTTCTAGCTCCCCAGGGACGAAATAAACGTTTAATATCTATGTGATATTGAATTATACATCGATTTATGTAAAAATATGCCTACCTCATAACGCTTTTTATCGAATTAAATCGAAGGGAACGTTAGCGTCGTTCGTAGCGGCGCGAAGAATTTCAAAGACCCAAGCTCCCGGTCATGTCGGTCCGGCGGGGGCTATTAAAAAAAAAAAATAATAAAAAAAAATCCTTACGTTCCACCGTATTACGTCGAAATATAACGATTTCACAAAAAATACCGGTACCTCGTAACGCTTTCTGACGAATTGACTGGAAGGGAACGTTCGAAATTGAAAGTTTTGCTTGCTCTCCAGGGACCAAATAAACGTTTAATCCCTACGTAATATTGAAATATACATCGAGGTATGTAAAATATTCCTACCTCATAACGGTTGTTAACGAATTAACTCGCAGGAAACCGTAGCGTCGTTCGTAGCGGTGTGAAGAAATACAAAGTACCAACGTCCCGGTCATATCGTTACGGCGGGGGATATTTAAAAAAAAAAAAATAAAAATAAATCCTTACGATCGACCGAATTACGTCGCAATATAACGATTTCACAAAAAATACCGGTACATCGTAACGCTTTCAGACGAATCAACTCGAAGGAAACGTTCGAAATTGAAATTTTGTTCTAGCACTTCTGGGTAGAAATAAGTGTTTAATCTCTATGTAATATGAAATTATACATCGACTTATGTAAAAATATGCCTACCTCATAACGCTTTTTAACGAATTAACTCGAAGGGAACGTTAGCGTCGTTAGTACCGGTGCGAAGAAATGCAAAGTCCCAACCTCCAGGTCATATCGGTCCTGCTTGGGCTATTTAAAAAAAATAAACATAAATCGTTACGCTCGACCGTATTACGTCGAAATATAACGATTTCGCAAAAAACTACCGGTACATCGTAACGGATTCTAACGAATTAACTCCAAAAAACTGCTCGAAATTGAAAGTTTTGCGTGCTCTCCAGGGACCAAATAAACATTTAATCCCTATGTAATATTGAATTATACAACGAGATATGTGAAAATATTCCTACCTCATAACGGTTGTTAACGAATTAACTCGAAGGGAACGTTCGAAATTGAAAATTTTTTCTAGCTATCCAGGGACGAAATAAACGTTTAATCTCTATGTAATATTGAAGTATACATCGATTTATGTAAAAATATGACTACCTCATAACGCTTTTTATCGAATTAACTCGAAGGGATCGTTAGCGTCGTTAGTAGCGGTGCGAAGAAATTCAAAGACTCAACCTCCCGGTCATGTCGGTCCTGCGAGGGCTATTTAAAAAAAGATAAATATAAACCGTGACGCTCGACCGTGTTACGTCGAAATAAAACGATTTCACAGAAAAATACCGGTACATCGTAAAGCTTTCTATCGAAGTAACTCGCAAAAACTGTTCGAAATTGAAAGTTTTGCTAGCTCTCCAGGGACGAAATAAACGTTTAATCCCAATGCAATATTGAATTACACATTGATATATGTAGACATATTCCTGCGTCGTAACGCTTTTTAACGAATTAACTCGCAGGGAACGTTCGAAATTGAAATTTTTTTCTAGCTCTCCAGGGACGAAATAAACGTTCAATATCTATGTAAGATTGAAGTGTACATCGATATATTTAGAAATATTCCTACGTCGAAACGCTTTTTAACGAATTAACTCGAAGGGAACGTTAGCGTCGTCAGAAGCGGTGCGAAGAAATGCAAAGTCCCAACCTACCGGCCATGTCGGTCCTGCGGTGGCTATTTAAAAAAAATAAATATTAATCGTTACGATCGACCGTATTACGTCGAAATGTAACGATTTCGCAAAAAAAACCGGTACCTCGTAACGCTTTCTGACGAACTGACTCGAAGGGAACGTTCGAAATTGAAATTTTGTTCTAGCTCTCCAGGGTAGAAATAAGTGTTTAATCCCTATGTAATATTGAATTATAAATAGAGATATGTAAAAATATGCCCACCTCATAAAGCTTCTTATCGAATTAACTCGAAGGGAACGTTAACGTCGTTAGTAGCCGTGCGAAGAAATTCAAAGACCCAACCTACCGGCCATGTCGGTCCTGCGGTGGCTATTCAAAACAAACATAAAAAAATCGTTACGTTCGACCATATTACGTCGAACTATAAAGATTTCACAAAAAATGCCGGTACATCGTAACGCTTTCTGACGAACTGACTCGAAGGGAACGTTCGAAATTGAAATTTTGTTCTAGCTCTCCAGGGTAGAAATAAGTGTTTAATCCCTATGTAATATTGAATTATAAATAGAGATATGTAAAAATATGCCCACCTCATAAAGCTTCTTATCGAATTAACTCGAAGGGAACGTTAACGTCGTTAGTAGCCGTGCGAAGAAATTCAAAGACCCAACCTACCGGCCATGTCGGTCCTGCGGTGGCTATTTAAAAAAAAATAAATATTAATCGTTACGATCGACCGTATTACGACGAAATGTAACGATTTCGCAAAAAAAACCGGTACGTCGTAACGCTTTCTGACTAATTGACTCGAAAAAACCGTTCGAAATTGAAAGTTTTGCTTGCTCTCCAGGGACCAAATAAACGTCTAATCGCAATGTAATATTGAATTACACATTGATATATGTAGACATATTCCTGCGTCGTAACGCTTTTTAACGAATTAACTCGCAAAAACCGTTCGAAATTGAAAGTTTTTCTAGCTCTCCAGGGACGAAATAAACGTTCAATATCTATGTAAGATTGAAGTGTACATCGATATATTTAGAAATATTCCTACGTCGAAACGCTTTTTAACGAATTAACTCGAAGGGAACGTTAGCGTCGTCAGTAGCGGTGCGAAGAAATGCAAAGACCCAACGTCCCGGTCATATAGGTACGGCGGGGGCAATTTAAAAAAGAAATAAAAAGAAATCGTTACGATCCACCGTATTACGTCGAAATATAACGATTTCACAAAAAATACCGGTACCTACTAACGCTTTCTGACGAATTGACTCGAAGGGAACGTTCGAAATTGAAATTTTGTTCTAGCTCTCCAGGGTAGAAATAAACATTTAATCCCTATGTAATATTGAATTATACATCGAGATATGTGAAAATATTCCTACCTCATAACGGTTGTTAACGAATTAACTCGAAGGGAACGTTAGCGTCGTTAGTAGCGGTGCGAAGAAATTCAAAGACCCAACCTCCCGGTCATGTCGGTCCTGCGGGGGCTATTTAAAAAAAAATAAACATAAATCGTTACGTTCGACCGTATTACGTCGAAATATAATGATTTCACAAAAAATAAAGGTACATCGTAACGCTTTCAAACGAATTAACTCGCAAAAACCGTTCGAAATTGAAAGTTTTGCTAGCTCTGCAGGGACGAAATAAACGTTTAATCCCAATGTAATATTGAATTACACATTGATATATGTAGACATATTCCTACGTCGTAACGCTTTTTAACGAATTAACTCGAAGGGAACGTTCGAAATTGAAATTTTCTTCTAGCTCTCCAGGGACGAAATAAACGTTCAATATCTATGTAATATTGAAGTATACATCGATTTATGTAAAAATAGGCCCACCTCATAACGCTCTTTATCGAATTAACTCGAAGGGAGCGTTAGCGTCGTCAGTAGCGGCGCGAAGAAATTCAAAGACCCAACCTCCCGGTCATGTCGGTCCTGCGGGGGCTATTTAAAAAAAAGAAAAGAAAGAAATCATTACGTTCGAGCGTACTACGTCGAACTATAACGATTTCACAAAAAATACCGGTACCTCGTAACGCTTCTTAACGAATTAACTCGAAAAAACCGTTCGAAATTGAAAGTTTTGCTTGCTCTCCAGGGAACAAATAAACGTTTAATCCATATGTAATATTGAAATATACATCGAGATATGTAAAAATATTCCTACCTCATAAAGCTTCTTATCGAATTAACTCGAAGGGAACGTTAACGTTGTTAGTAGCCGTGCGAAGAAATTCAAAGTCCCAATCTCCCGGTCATGTCGGTCCGGCCGCGGCTATTTAAAAAAAAAAACATAAAAAAAATCGTTACGTTACACCGTATTACGTCGAACTATAAAGATTTCACAAAAAAATACCGCGACCTCGTAACGCTTGTTAATGAGTTAACTCGAAAAGACCGTTCGAAATTGAGAGATTTGCTTGCTCTCCAGGGACCAAATAAACGTTTAATCCCTATGCACTATTGAATTACACATCGATATATGTAGAAATATTCCTACGTCGAAACGCTTTTTAACGAATTAACTCGAAGGGAACGTTCGAAATTGAAATTTTGTTCTAGCACTCCAGGGTAGAAATAAGTGTTTAATCCCTATGTAATATTGAATTATACATCGAGATATGTAAAAATATGCCCACCTCATAAAGCTTCTTATCGAATTAACTCGAAGGGAACGTTAACGTTGTTAGTAGCCGTGCGAAGAAATTCAAAGTCCCAATCTCCCGGTCATGTCGGTCCGGCCGCGGCTATTTAAGAAAAACATTAAAAAAATAGTTACTTTCGACCGTATTACGTCGAACTATAAAGATTTCACAAAAAATACCGCGTCCTCGTAGCGCTTGTTAACGAATTAACTCGAAAAAACCGTTCGAAATTGAAAGTTTTGCTAGCACTCCAGGGTAGAAATAAGTGTTTAATCCCTATGTAATATTGAATTATACATCGAGATATGTAAAAATATGCCCACCTCATAAAGCTTCTTATCGAATTAACTCGAAGGGAACGTTAACGTTGTTAGTAGCCGTGCGAAGAAATTCAAAGTCCCAATCTCCCGGTCATGTCGGTCCGGCCGCGGCTATTTAAAAAAAAAAACATAAAAAAAAATCGTTACGTTCGACCGTATTACGTCGAACTATAAAGATTTCACAAAAAATGCCGATACCTCGTAACGCTTTCTGACGAACTGACTCGAAGGGAACGTTCGAAATTGAAATTTTGTTCTAGCTCTCCAGGGTAGAAATAAGTGTTTTATCTCTATGTAATATTGAAGTATACATCGATGTATGTAAAAATATTGCTACCTCATAACGCTTTTTATCGAATTAACTCGAAGGGAACGTTAGCGTCGTTAGTACCGGTGCGAAGAAATGCAAAGTCCCAACCTCCAGGTCATATCGGTCCTGCTTGGGCTATTTAAAAAAAATAAACATAAATCGTTACGCTCGACCGTATTACGTCGAAATATAACGATTTCGCAAAAAACTACCGGTACATCGTAACGGATTCTAACGAATTAACTCCAAAAAACTGCTCGAAATTGAAAGTTTTGCGTGCTCTCCAGGGACCAAATAAACATTTAATCCCTATGTAATATTGAATTATACAACGAGATATGTGAAAATATTCCTACCTCATAACGGTTGTTAACGAATTAACTCGAAGGGAACGTTCGAAATTGAAAATTTTTTCTAGCTATCCAGGGACGAAATAAACGTTTAATCTCTATGTAATATTGAAGTATACATCGATTTATGTAAAAATATGACTACCTCATAACGCTTTTTATCGAATTAACTCGAAGGGAACGTTAGCGTCGTTAGTAGCGGTGCGAAGAAATTCAAAGACTCAACCTCCCGGTCATGTCGGTCCTGCGAGGGCTATTTAAAAAAAGATAAATATAAACCGTGACGCTCGACCGTGTTACGTCGAAATAAAACGATTTCACAGAAAAATACCGGTACATCGTAAAGCTTTCTATCGAAGTAACTCGCAAAAACTGTTCGAAATTGAAAGTTTTGCTAGCTCTCCAGGGACGAAATAAACGTTTAATCCCAATGCAATATTGAATTACACATTGATATATGTAGACATATTCCTGCGTCGTAACGCTTTTTAACGAATTAACTCGCAGGGAACGTTCGAAATTGAAATTTTTTTCTAGCTCTCCAGGGACGAAATAAACGTTCAATATCTATGTAAGATTGAAGTGTACATCGATATATTTAGAAATATTCCTACGTCGAAACGCTTTTTAACGAATTAACTCGAAGGGAACGTTAGCGTCGTCAGAAGCGGTGCGAAGAAATGCAAAGTCCCAACCTACCGGCCATGTCGGTCCTGCGGTGGCTATTTAAAAAAAATAAATATTAATCGTTACGATCGACCGTATTACGTCGAAATGTAACGATTTCGCAAAAAAAACCGGTACCTCGTAACGCTTTCTGACGAACTGACTCGAAGGGAACGTTCGAAATTGAAATTTTGTTCTAGCTCTCCAGGGTAGAAATAAGTGTTTAATCCCTATGTAATATTGAATTATAAATAGAGATATGTAAAAATATGCCCACCTCATAAAGCTTCTTATCGAATTAACTCGAAGGGAACGTTAACGTCGTTAGTAGCCGTGCGAAGAAATTCAAAGACCCAACCTACCGGCCATGTCGGTCCTGCGGTGGCTATTCAAAACAAACATAAAAAAATCGTTACGTTCGACCATATTACGTCGAACTATAAAGATTTCACAAAAAATGCCGGTACATCGTAACGCTTTCTGACGAACTGACTCGAAGGGAACGTTCGAAATTGAAATTTTGTTCTAGCTCTCCAGGGTAGAAATAAGTGTTTAATCCCTATGTAATATTGAATTATAAATAGAGATATGTAAAAATATGCCCACCTCATAAAGCTTCTTATCGAATTAACTCGAAGGGAACGTTAACGTCGTTAGTAGCCGTGCGAAGAAATTCAAAGACCCAACCTACCGGCCATGTCGGTCCTGCGGTGGCTATTTAAAAAAAAATAAATATTAATCGTTACGATCGACCGTATTACGACGAAATGTAACGATTTCGCAAAAAAAACCGGTACGTCGTAACGCTTTCTGACTAATTGACTCGAAAAAACCGTTCGAAATTGAAAGTTTTGCTTGCTCTCCAGGGACCAAATAAACGTCTAATCGCAATGTAATATTGAATTACACATTGATATATGTAGACATATTCCTGCGTCGTAACGCTTTTTAACGAATTAACTCGCAAAAACCGTTCGAAATTGAAAGTTTTTCTAGCTCTCCAGGGACGAAATAAACGTTCAATATCTATGTAAGATTGAAGTGTACATCGATATATTTAGAAATATTCCTACGTCGAAACGCTTTTTAACGAATTAACTCGAAGGGAACGTTAGCGTCGTCAGTAGCGGTGCGAAGAAATGCAAAGACCCAACGTCCCGGTCATATAGGTACGGCGGGGGCAATTTAAAAAAGAAATAAAAAGAAATCGTTACGATCCACCGTATTACGTCGAAATATAACGATTTCACAAAAAATACCGGTACCTACTAACGCTTTCTGACGAATTGACTCGAAGGGAACGTTCGAAATTGAAATTTTGTTCTAGCTCTCCAGGGTAGAAATAAACATTTAATCCCTATGTAATATTGAATTATACATCGAGATATGTGAAAATATTCCTACCTCATAACGGTTGTTAACGAATTAACTCGAAGGGAACGTTAGCGTCGTTAGTAGCGGTGCGAAGAAATTCAAAGACCCAACCTCCCGGTCATGTCGGTCCTGCGGGGGCTATTTAAAAAAAAATAAACATAAATCGTTACGTTCGACCGTATTACGTCGAAATATAATGATTTCACAAAAAATAAAGGTACATCGTAACGCTTTCAAACGAATTAACTCGCAAAAACCGTTCGAAATTGAAAGTTTTGCTAGCTCTGCAGGGACGAAATAAACGTTTAATCCCAATGCAATATTGAATTACACATTGATATATGTAGACATATTCCTACGTCGTAACGCTTTTTAACGAATTAACTCGAAGGGAACGTTCGAAATTGAAATTTTCTTCTAGCTCTCCAGGGACGAAATAAACGTTCAATATCTATGTAATATTGAAGTATACATCGATTTATGTAAAAATAGGCCCACCTCATAACGCTCTTTATCGAATTAACTCGAAGGGAGCGTTAGCGTCGTCAGTAGCGGCGCGAAGAAATTCAAAGACCCAACCACCCGGTCATGTCGGTCCTGCGGGGGCTATTTAAAAAAAAGAAAAGAAAGAAATCATTACGTTCGAGCGTACTACGTCGAACTATAACGATTTCACAAAAAATACCGGTACCTCGTAACGCTTCTTAACGAATTAACTCGAAAAAACCGTTCGAAATTGAAAGTTTTGCTTGCTCTCCAGGGAACAAATAAACGTTTAATCCATATGTAATATTGAAATATACATCGAGATATGTAAAAATATTCCTACCTCATAAAGCTTCTTATCGAATTAACTCGAAGGGAACGTTAACGTTGTTAGTAGCCGTGCGAAGAAATTCAAAGTCCCAATCTCCCGGTCATGTCGGTCCGGCCGCGGCTATTTAAAAAAAAAAACATAAAAAAAATCGTTACGTTACACCGTATTACGTCGAACTATAAAGATTTCACAAAAAAATACCGCGACCTCGTAACGCTTGTTAATGAGTTAACTCGAAAAGACCGTTCGAAATTGAGAGATTTGCTTGCTCTCCAGGGACCAAATAAACGTTTAATCCCTATGCACTATTGAATTACACATCGATATATGTAGAAATATTCCTACGTCGAAACGCTTTTTAACGAATTAACTCGAAGGGAACGTTCGAAATTGAAATTTTGTTCTAGCACTCCAGGGTAGAAATAAGTGTTTAATCCCTATGTAATATTGAATTATACATCGAGATATGTAAAAATATGCCCACCTCATAAAGCTTCTTATCGAATTAACTCGAAGGGAACGTTAACGTTGTTAGTAGCCGTGCGAAGAAATTCAAAGTCCCAATCTCCCGGTCATGTCGGTCCGGCCGCGGATATTTAAGAAAAACATTAAAAAAATAGTTACTTTCGACCGTATTACGTCGAACTATAAAGATTTCACAAAAAATACCGCGTCCTCGTAGCGCTTGTTAACGAATTAACTCGAAAAAACCGTTCGAAATTGAAAGTTTTGCTAGCACTCCAGGGTAGAAATAAGTGTTTAATCCCTATGTAATATTGAATTATACATCGAGATATGTAAAAATATGCCCACCTCATAAAGCTTCTTATCGAATTAACTCGAAGGGAACGTTAACGTTGTTAGTAGCCGTGCGAAGAAATTCAAAGTCCCAATCTCCCGGTCATGTCGGTCCGGCCGCGGCTATTTAAAAAAAAAAACATAAAAAAAAATCGTTACGTTCGACCGTATTACGTCGAACTATAAAGATTTCACAAAAAATGCCGGTACCTCGTAACGCTTTCTGACGAACTGACTCGAAGGGAACGTTCGAAATTGAAATTTTGTTCTAGCTCTCCAGGGTAGAAATAAGTGTTTTATCTCTATGTAATATTGAAGTATACATCGATGTATGTAAAAATATTGCTACCTCATAACGCTTTTTATCGAATTAACTCGAAGGGAACGTTAGCGTCGTTAGTAACTGCGTGAAGAAATTCAAAGTTCCAATCTCCCCGTCATATCGATCCGGCCGCGGCTATTTAAAAAAGAAATATGAAGAAATCGTTACGATCGACCGTATTACGTCGAGATATAACGATTTCACAAAAGAATACCGGTACATCGTAAAGCTTTCTAACGAATTAACTCGCAAAATCCGTTCGAAATTGAAAGTTTTGCTTGCCCTCCAGGGACCAAATAAACGTTTTTATCCCTATGTAATATTGAATTATATGTAAGAGATATGTAAAAATATTCCTACCTCTTAACGCTTTATATCGAATTAACTCGAAGGGAACGTTAGCGTCGCCAGTAGCGGTGCGAAGAAATACAAAGTCCCAAATTCCCGGTCATATAGGTACGGCGGGGGCTATTTAAAGAAAAAAAATAAAAATAAATCATTGCGATCGACCGTATTATGTCGAAATATAACAATTTCACAAAAAATACCGGTTAATCGTTACGCTTTCTAACGAGTTGACTCGCAAAAACCGTTCGAAATTGAAAGTTTGCTAGCTCTCCAGGGACGAAATAAACGTTTAATCCCTATGCAATATTGAATTACACATCGATATATGTAGAAATATTCTTACGTCGCAAAGCTTTTTACGAATTAACTCGAAGGGAACGTTCGAAATTGAAATTTTTTTCTAGCTCCCCAGGGACGAAATAAACGTTTAATATCTATGTGATATTGAATTATACATCGATTTATGTAAAAATATGCCTACCTCATAACGCTTCTTATCGAATTAACTCGAAGAGAACGTTAGCGTCGTCAGTAGCTGCGCGAAGAAATTCAAAGACCCAAGCTCCCGGTCATGTCGGTCCGGCGGGGGCTATTAAAAAAAAAAAATAATAAAAAAAAATCCTTACGTTACACCGTATTACGTCGAACTATAAAGATTTCACAAAAAAATACCGCGACCTCGTAACGCTTGTTAATGAGTTAACTCGAAAAGACCGTTCGAAATTGAGAGATTTGCTTGCTCTCCAGGGACCAAATAAACGTTTAATCCCTATGCAATATTGAATTACTCATCTATATATGTAGAAATATTACTACGTCGTAACGCTTTTTAACGAATTAACTCGAACGGAACGTTCGCAATTGAAATTTCCTTCTGGGTCTCCAGGGACGAAATAAATGTTTAATCTCTATGTAATATTAAAGTATACATGGATTTATGTAAAAGTATGCCAACCTCATAAAGCTTCTTATCGAATTAACTCGAAGAGAACGTTAGCGTCGTCAGTAGCTGCGCGAAGAAATTCAAAGACCCAAGCTCCCGGTCATGTCGGTCCGGCGGGGGCTATTAAAAAAAAAAAATAATAAAAAAAAATCCTTACGTTACACCGTATTACGTCGAACTATAAAGATTTCACAAAAAAATACCGCGACCTCGTAACGCTTGTTAATGAGTTAACTCGAAAAGACCGTTCGAAATTGAGAGATTTGCTTGCTCTCCAGGGACCAAATAAACGTTTAATCCCTATGCAATATTGAATTACTCATCTATATATGTAGAAATATTACTACGTCGTAACGCTTTTTAACGAATTAACTCGAACGGAACGTTCGCAATTGAAATTTCCTTCTGGGTCTCCAGGGACGAAATAAATGTTTAATCTCTATGTAATATTAAAGTATACATGGATTTATGTAAAAGTATGCCAACCTCATAAAGCTTCTTATCGAATTAACTCGAAGAGAACGTTAGCGTCGTCAGTAGCTGCGCGAAGAAATTCAAAGTCCCAATCTCCCGGTCAGGTCGGTCCGGCCGCGGCTATTTAAGAAAAACATAAAAAAAATAGTTACTTTCGACCGTATTACGTCGAACTATAAAGATTTCACAAAAAATACCGCGTCCTCGTAGCGCTTGTTAACGAATTAACTCGAAAAAACCGTTCGAAATTGAAAGTTTTGCTAGCTCTCCAGGGACGAAATAAACGTTTAATCCCAATGTAATATTGAATTATACATCGAGATATGTGAAAATATTACTACCTCATAGCGCTTTTTATCGAATTAAATCAAAGAGAACGGTGGCGCCGTCAGTAGCTACGCGAAGAAATTCAAAGTCCCAATCTCCCGGTCATTTCGGTCCGGCCGCGGCTATTTAAAAAAGAAATATAAAGAAATCGTTACGATCTACCGTATTACGTAGAACTATAAAGATGCACAAAAAATACCGCGACATCGTAATGCTTTTTAAAGAATTAACTCGAAAAAGCCGTTCGAAATTGAAAGTTTTGCTACCTCTCCAGGGACCAAATAAACGTTCAATCCCTATGTAATATTGAATTATACATCGAGATATGTAAAAATATTCCTACCTCATAACCCTTTTTATCGAATTAAATCGCAGGAAACCTTAGCGTCGTTCATAGCGGTGAAAGAAATACAAAGTCCCAACGTCCCGGTGATATCGGTACGGCGGGGGCTATTTAAAAAAAAAAAAAAAAAAAAATAAAAATAAAACGTTACGATCGACCGTATTACGTCGAAATATAACGATTTCACAAAAAATACCGCGACCTCGTAACGCTTGTTAACGAATTAACTCGAAAAGACCGTTCGAAATTGAAAGTTTTGCTTGCTCTCCAGGGACCAAATAAACGTTCAATCCCTATGTAATATTGAATTATACATCGAGATATGTAAAAATATTCCTACCTCATAACTCTTTTTATCGACTTAACTCGCAGGAAACCTTTGCGTCGTTCGTAGCGGTGCGAAGAAATTTAAAGTCCCATCCTCCCGGTCATGTCGGTCATGCTGGGGCTATTTAAAAAAAAATAAATATAAATCGTTACGTTCGACCGTATTACGTTGAAATATAACGATTTCACAAAAAGTACCGGTACATCGTAACGCTTTCTAACGAATTAACTCGCAAAAACCGTTCGAAATTGAAAGTTTTGCTACCTCTCCAGGGACGAAATAAACGTTTAATCTCTATGTAATATTGAGGTATACATCGAGATATGTAAAAATATTCCTACCACCTAACCCTTGTCATCGAATTAAATCGCTGGAAACCTTAGCGTCGTTCATAGCGGTGGAAGAAATACAAAGTCCCAACGTCCCGGTGATATCGGTTCGGCGGGGGCTATATATATAAAAAAAAAAAAAAAAAATAAAAATAAAACGTTACGATCGACCGTATTACGTCGAAATATAACGATTTCACAAAAAAATACCGCGACCTCGTAACGCTTGTTAACGAATTAACTCGAAAAGACCGTTCGAAATTGAAAGTTTTGCTTGCTCTCCAGGGACCAAATAAACGTTCAATCCCTATGCAATATTGAATTACACATCGATATATGTAGAAATATTCCTACGTCGTAATGCTTTTTAACGAATTAACTCGAAAAAGCCGTTCGAAATTGAAAGTTTTGCTTGCTCTCCAGGGACGAAATAAACGAAATATAAGGATTTCACAAAAAATACCGGCACCTCGTAGCGCTTTCTAACGAATTAAATCGCAAAAACGGTTCGAAATTGAAAGTTTTGCTACCTATCCAGGGACGAAATAAACGTTTAATCCCTATGCAATTTTGTATTACACATCGATATATTTAGGAATATTCCTACGTCGTAACGCTTTTTAACGAATTAACTCGAAGGGAACGTTCGAAATTGAAATTTTTTTCTAGCTCTCCAGGGACGAAATAAACGTTTAATATCTATGTAATATTGGAGTATACATCGATTTATGTAAAAATACGCCTACCTCATAACGCTTTCTATCGAATTAACTCGAAGGGAACGTTAGCGTCGTCAGTAGCGATGCGAAGAAATTCAAAGTACCAACCTCCCGGTCATGTCGGTCCGGCAGCGGCTATTTAAAAAAAAGAAAATAAAAATAAATCGTTACGATCGACCGTATTACGTCGAAATATAACGATTTCACAAAAAATACCGGTACCTCGTAACGCTTTCTGACGAATTGACTGGAAGGGAACGTTCGAAATTGAAAGTTTTGCTTGCTCTTCAGGGACCAAATAAACGTTTAATCCCTACGTAATATTGAAATATACATCGAGGTATGTAAAATATTCCTACCTCATAACGGTTGTTAACGAATTAACTCGCAGCGAAACTTAGCGTCGTTCGTAGCGGTGCGAAGAAATACAAAGTCCCAACGTTCCGGTCATATAGGTACGGCGGGGGCTATTTAAAAAAAAACTGAAAATAAATCGTTACGATCGACCGTATTACGTCGAAATATAACGATTTCACAAGAAATACCGCGACCTCGTAACGCTTGGTAACGAATTAACTCGAAAAAACCTTTCGAAATTGAAAGTTTTGCTTGCCCTCCAGGGACCAAATAAACGTTTTTATCCCTATGTAATATTGAATTATATGTAAGAGATATGTAAAAATATTCCTACCTCTTAACGCTTTATATCGAATTAACTCGAAGGGAACGTTAGCGTCGCCAATAGCGGTGCGAAGAAATACAAAGTCCCAAATTCCCGGTCATATAGGTACGGCGGGGGCTATTTAAAGAAAAAAAATAAAAATAAATCATTGCGATCGACCGTATTATGTCGAAATATAACAATTTCACAAAAAATACCGGTAAATCGTTACGCTTTCTAACGAGTTGACTCGCAAAAACCGTTCGAAATTGAAAGTTTGCTAGCTCTCCAGGGACGAAATAAACGTTTAATCCCTATGCAATATTGAATTACACATCGATATATGTAGAAATATTCTTACGTCGCAAAGCTTTTTACGAATTAACTCGAAGGGAACGTTCGAAATTGAAATTTTTTTCTAGCTCCCCAGGGACGAAATAAACGTTTAATATCTATGTGATATTGAATTATACATCGATTTATGTAAAAATATGCCTACCTCATAACGCTTTTTATCGAATTAAATCGAAGGGAACGTTAGCGTCGTTCGTAGCGGCGCGAAGAATTTCAAAGACCCAAGCTCCCGGTCATGTCGGTCCGGCGGGGGCTATTAAAAAAAAAAAATAATAAAAAAAAATCCTTACGTTCCACCGTATTACGTCGAAATATAACGATTTCACAAAAAATACCGGTACCTCGTAACGCTTTCTGACGAATTGACTGGAAGGGAACGTTCGAAATTGAAAGTTTTGCTTGCTCTCCAGGGACCAAATAAACGTTTAATCCCTACGTAATATTGAAATATACATCGAGGTATGTAAAATATTCCTACCTCATAACGGTTGTTAACGAATTAACTCGCAGGAAACCGTAGCGTCGTTCGTAGCGGTGTGAAGAAATACAAAGTACCAACGTCCCGGTCATATCGTTACGGCGGGGGATATTTAAAAAAAAAAAAATAAAAATAAATCCTTACGATCGACCGAATTACGTCGCAATATAACGATTTCACAAAAAATACCGGTACATCGTAACGCTTTCAGACGAATCAACTCGAAGGAAACGTTCGAAATTGAAATTTTGTTCTAGCACTTCTGGGTAGAAATAAGTGTTTAATCTCTATGTAATATGAAATTATACATCGACTTATGTAAAAATATGCCTACCTCATAACGCTTTTTAACGAATTAACTCGAAGGGAACGTTAGCGTCGTTAGTACCGGTGCGAAGAAATGCAAAGTCCCAACCTCCAGGTCATATCGGTCCTGCTTGGGCTATTTAAAAAAATAAACATAAATCGTTACGCTCGACCGTATTACGTCGAAATATAACGATTTCGCAAAAAACTACCGGTACATCGTAACGGATTCTAACGAATTAACTCCAAAAAACTGCTCGAAATTGAAAGTTTTGCGTGCTCTCCAGGGACCAAATAAACATTTAATCCCTATGTAATATTGAATTATACAACGAGATATGTGAAAATATTCCTACCTCATAACGGTTGTTAACGAATTAACTCGAAGGGAACGTTCGAAATTGAAAATTTTTTCTAGCTATCCAGGGACGAAATAAACGTTTAATCTCTATGTAATATTGAAGTATACATCGATTTATGTAAAAATATGACTACCTCATAACGCTTTTTATCGAATTAACTCGAAGGGAACGTTAGCGTCGTTAGTAGCGGTGCGAAGAAATTCAAAGACTCAACCTCCCGGTCATGTCGGTCCTGCGAGGGCTATTTAAAAAAAGATAAATATAAACCGTGACGCTCGACCGTGTTACGTCGAAATAAAACGATTTCACAGAAAAATACCGGTACATCGTAAAGCTTTCTATCGAAGTAACTCGCAAAAACTGTTCGAAATTGAAAGTTTTGCTAGCTCTCCAGGGACGAAATAAACGTTTAATCCCAATGCAATATTGAATTACACATTGATATATGTAGACATATTCCTGCGTCGTAACGCTTTTTAACGAATTAACTCGAAGGGAACGTTCGAAATTGAAATTTTTTTCTAGCTCTCCAGGGACGAAATAAACGTTCAATATCTATGTAAGATTGAAGTGTACATCGATATATTTAGAAATATTCCTACGTCGAAACGCTTTTTAACGAATTAACTCGAAGGGAACGTTAGCGTCGTCAGAAGCGGTGCGAAGAAATGCAAAGTCCCAACCTACCGGCCATGTCGGTCCTGCGGTGGCTATTTAAAAAAAATAAATATTAATCGTTACGATCGACCGTATTACGTCGAAATGTAACGATTTCGCAAAAAAAAACCGGTACCTCGTAACGCTTTCTGACGAACTGACTCGAAGGGAACGTTCGAAATTGAAATTTTGTTCTAGCTCTCCAGGGTAGAAATAAGTGTTTAATCCCTATGTAATATTGAATTATAAATAGAGATATGTAAAAATATGCCCACCTCATAAAGCTTCTTATCGAATTAACTCGAAGGGAACGTTAACGTCGTTAGTAGCCGTGCGAAGAAATTCAAAGACCCAACCTACCGGCCATGTCGGTCCTGCGGTGGCTATTTAAAAAAAAATAAATATTAATCGTTACGATCGACCGTATTACGACGAAATGTAACGATTTCGCAAAAAAAACCGGTACCTCGTAACGCTTTCTGACTAATTGACTCGAAAAAACCGTTCGAAATTGAAAGTTTTGCTTGCTCTCCAGGGACCAAATAAACGTCTAATCGCAATGTAATATTGAATTACACATTGATATATGTAGACATATTCCTGCGTCGTAACGCTTTTTAACGAATTAACTCGCAAAAACCGTTCGAAATTGAAAGTTTTTCTAGCTCTCCAGGGACGAAATAAACGTTCAATATCTATGTAAGATTGAAGTGTACATCGATATATTTAGAAATATTCCTACGTCGAAACGCTTTTTAACGAATTAACTCGAAGGGAACGTTAGCGTCGTCAGTAGCGGTGCGAAGAAATGCAAAGACCCAACGTCCCGGTCATATAGGTACGGCGGGGGCAATTTAAAAAAGAAATAAAAAGAAATCGTTACGATCCACCGTATTACGTCGAAATATAACGATTTCACAAAAAATACCGGTACCTACTAACGCTTTCTGACGAATTAACTCGAAGGGAACGTTCGAAATTGAAATTTTGTTCTAGCTCTCCAGGGTAGAAATAAACATTTAATCCCTATGTAATATTGAATTATACATCGAGATATGTGAAAATATTCCTACCTCATAACGGTTGTTAACGAATTAACTCGAAGGGAACGTTAGCGTCGTTAGTAGCGGTGCGAAGAAATTCAAAGACCCAACCTCCCGGTCATGTCGGTCCTGCGGGGGCTATTTAAAAAAAAATAAACATAAATCGTTACGTTCGACCGTATTACGTCGAAATATAATGATTTCACAAAAAATAAAGGTACATCGTAACGCTTTCAAACGAATTAACTCGCAAAAACCGTTCGAAATTGAAAGTTTTGCTAGCTCTGCAGGGACGAAATAAACGTTTAATCCCAATGCAATATTGAATTACACATTGATATATGTAGACATATTCCTACGTCGTAACGCTTTTTAACGAATTAACTCGAAGGGAACGTTCGAAATTGAAATTTTCTTCTAGCTCTCCAGGGACGAAATAAACGTTCAATATCTATGTAATATTGAAGTATACATCGATTTATGTAAAAATAGGCCCACCTCATAACGCTCTTTATCGAATTAACTCGAAGGGAGCGTTAGCGTCGTCAGTAGCGGCGCGAAGAAATTCAAAGACCCAACCACCCGGTCATGTCGGTCCTGCGGGGGCTATTTAAAAAAAAGAAAAGAAAGAAATCATTACGTTCGAGCGTACTACGTCGAACTATAACGATTTCACAAAAAATACCGGTACCTCGTAACGCTTCTTAACGAATTAACTCGAAAAAACCGTTCGAAATTGAAAGTTTTGCTTGCTCTCCAGGGAACAAATAAACGTTTAATCCATATGTAATATTGAAATATACATCGAGATATGTAAAAATATTCCTACCTCATAACGGTTGTTAACGAATTAACTCGAAGGGAACGTTAGCGTCGTTAATAGCGGTGCGAAGAAATTCAAAGACCCAACCTCCCGGTCATGTCGGTCCTGCGGGGGCTATTTAAAAAAAAATAAATGAAAATCGTGACGTTCGACCGTATTACGTCGAAATATAACGATTTCACAAAAAATACCGTTACATCGTAAAGCTTTCTAACGAATTAAATCGCAAAAACCGTTAGAAATTGAAAGTTTCGCTAGCTCTCCAGGGACGAAATAAACGTTAAAGCCCTATGTAATATTGAATTATACATCGATATATGTAGAAATATTCCTACCTCATAACGCTTTTTATCGAATTAACTCGAAGGGAACGTTAGCGTCGTCAGTAGCGATGCGAAGAAATTCAAAGTCCCAACCTCCCGGTCATGTCGGTCCGGCGGCGGCTTTTTAAAAAAAAGAAAATAAAAAGAAATCATTACGTTCCAGCGTATTACGTCGAACTATAACGATTTCACAAAAAATACCGGTACATCGTAACGCTTTGAGACGAATCAACTCGAAGGAAACGTTCGAAATTGAAATTTTGTTCTAGCTCTTCAGGGTAGAAATGAGTGTTTAATCTCTATGTAATATGAAATTATACATCGAGTTATGTAAAAATATGCTTACCTCATAACGCTTTTTATCGAATTAACTCGAAGGGAACGTTAGCGTCGTTAGTAGCGGTGCGAAGAAATTCAAAGACCCAACCTCCCGTTCATGTCGGTCCTGCGGGGGCTATTTAAAAAAAAATAAATATAAATCGTGACGCTCGACCGCATTACGTCGAAATATATCGATTTCACAAAAAATACCGGTACATCGTAAAGCTTTCTATCGAATTAACTCGCAAAAACCGTTCGAAATTGAAAGTTTTGCTAGCTCTCCAGGGACGAAATAAACGTTTAATCCCAATGCAATATTGAATTACACATGGATATATGTAGACATATTCCTACGTCGTAACGCTTTTTAACGAATTAACTCGAAGGGAACGTTCGAAATTGAAAGCTTTGCTAGCTCTCCAGGGACGAAATAAACGTTTAATCCCTATGTAATATTGAATTACACATCGATATATGTAGAAAGATTCCTACGTCGTAATGCTCTTTAACGAATTAACTCGAAGGGAACGTTCGAAATTGAAATTTCGTTCTAGCTCTCCAGGGTAGGAATAAGTGTTTAATCTCTATGTAATATTGAAGTATTCAATGATTTATGTAAAAAATGCCTACCTCATAACGCTTTATATCGAATTAACTCGAAGGGAACGTTAGCGTCGTTAGTAGCGGTGCGAAGAAATTCAAAGACCCAACCTCCCGTTCATGTCGGTCCTGCGGGGGCCATTTAAAAAAAAATAAATATAAATCGTGACGCTCGACCGTATTACGTCGAAATATAACGATTTCACAAAAAAATACCGGTACATCGTAAAGCTTTCTAAGGAATTACCTCGCAAAAACCGTTCGAAATTGAAAGTTTTGCTAGCTCTCCAGGGACGAAATAAACGTTTAATCCCTATGCAGTAGTCAATTACACATCGATATATGTAGAAATATTCCTACGTCGTAACGCTTTTTAACGAATTAATTCAAAGGGAACGTTCGAAATTGTAATTTTTTTCTAGCTCTCCAGGGACGAAATAAACGTTTAATCTCTGTGTAATATTGAATTACACATCGATTTATTTGAAAATATGCCTACCGCATAACGCTTTTTATCGAATTAACACGCAGGGAACCTTAGCGTCGTTAGTAGCGGTGCGAAGAAATTCAAATTCCCAACATCCCGGTCATGTCGGTCCTGCTGGGGCTATTTAAAAAGAAATAAATATAAATCGTTACGTTCGACCGTATTACGTCGTAATATAATGATTTCACAAAAAGTACCGGTACATCGTAACGCTTTCTAACGAATTAACTCGAAAAAACCGTTCGAAATTGAAAGTTTTGCTAGCTCTCCAGGGACGAAATAAACGTTTAATCCCTATGCAATATTGAATTACACATCGAGATATGTAAAAATATTCCTACCTCATAACGGTTGTCAACGAATTAACTCGCAGGAAACCTTAGCGTCGTTCGTAGCGGTGCGAAGAAATACAAAGTCCCAACGTCCCGTCATATAGGTACGGCGGGGGCTATTTAAAAAAAAAAAAAATAAATATGAATCGTGACGATCGACCGTATTACGTCGAAGTATACCGATTTCACAAAAAAATACCGGTACCTCGTAACGCTTTCTGACGAATTGACTCGAAGAGAACGTTCGAAATTGAAATTTTGTTCCTGCTCTCCAGGGTAGAAATAAGTGTTTAATCTCTATGTAATATTGAAGTACACATCGATTTATGTGAGAATATGCCTACCGCATAACGCTTTTTATCGAATTAACACGAAGGGAACGTTAGCGTCGTTAGTAGCGGTGCGAAGAAATTCAAATTCCCAACATCCCGGTCATGTCGGTCCTGCTGGGGCTATTTAAAAAGAAATAAATATAAATCGTTTCGTTCGACCGTATTACGTCGAAATATAATGATTTCACAAAACGTACCGGTACATCGTAACGCTTTCTAACGAATTAACTCGCACAAACCGTTCGAAATTGAAAGTTTTGCTAGCTGTCCAGGCACGAAATAAACGTTTAATCCCTATGCAATAGTGAATTACACATCGATATATGTAGAAATATTCCTACGTCGTAACGCTTTTTAACGAATTAATTCGAAGGGAACGTTCGAAATTGTAATTTTTTTCTAGCTCTCCAGGGACGAAATAAACGTTTAATCTCTGTGTAATGTTGAAGTATACATCGATTTATGTAAATATATGCCTACCTCATAACGCTTTTTATCGAATTAACTCGAAGGGAACGGTAGCGTCGTCAGTAGCTGCGCGAAGAAATTCAAAGACCCAACCTCCCGGTCATGTCGGTTCTGCGGGGGCTATTTAAAAAAAAGAAAAGAAAGAAATCATAACGTTCGAGCGTACTACGTCGAACTATAACGATTTCACAAAAAATACCGGTACCTCGTAACGCTTCTTAACGAATTAACTCGAAAAAACCGTTCGAAATTGAAAGTTTTGCTAGCTCTGCAGGGACGAAATAAACGTTTAATCGCAATGTAATATTGAATTACACATTGATATATGTAGACATATTCCTGCGTCGTAACGCTTTTTAACGAATTAACTCGAAGGGAACGTTCGAAATTGAAATTTTTTTCTAGCTCTCCAGGGACGAAATAAACGTTCAATATCTATGTAAGATTGAAGTGTACATCGATATATTTAGAAATATTCCTACGTCGAAACGCTTTTTAACGAATTAACTCGAAGGGAACGTTAGCGTCGTCAGTAGCGGTGCGAAGAAATGCAAAGACCCAACGTCCCGGTCATATAGGTACGGCGGGGGCAATTTAAAAAAGAAATAAAAAGAAATCGTTACGATCCACCGTATTACGTCGAAATATAACGATTTCACAAAAAATACCGGTACCTACTAACGCTTTCTGACGAATTGACTCGAAGGGAACGTTCGAAATTGAAATTTTGTTCTAGCTCTCCAGGGTAGAAATAAACATTTAATCCCTATGTAATATTGAATTATACATCGAGATATGTGAAAATATTCCTACCTCATAACGGTTGTTAACGAATTAACTCGAAGGGAACGTTAGCGTCGTTAGTAGCGGTGCGAAGAAATTCAAAGTCCCAACCTCCCGGTCATGTCGGTCCTGTGGGGGCTATTTAAAAAAAAATAAACATAAATCGTTACGTTCGACCGTATTACGTCGAAATATAATGATTTCACAAAAAATAAAGGTACATCGTAACGCTTTCAAACGAATTAACTCGCAAAAACCGTTCGAAATTGAAAGTTTTGCTAGCTCTGCAGGGACGAAATAAACGTTTAATCCCAATGTAATATTGAATTACACATTGATATATGTAGACATATTCCTACGTCGTAACGCTTTTTAACGAATTAACTCGAAGGGAACGTTCGAAATTGAAATTTTCTTCTAGCTCTCCAGGGACGAAATAAACGTTTAATCCATATGTAATATTGAAATATACATCGAGAT
This sequence comes from Bombus hortorum, assembly GCA_905332935.1. Lineage (NCBI taxonomy): Eukaryota > Metazoa > Arthropoda > Insecta > Hymenoptera > Apidae > Bombus > Bombus hortorum. Next base: position 7,770,362 of record CAJOSO010000001.1, read on the forward strand.
ATGTAAAAATATTCCTACCTCATAACGGTTGTTAACGAATTAACTCGAAGGGAACGTTAGCGTCGTTAATAGCGGTGCGAAGAAATTCAAAGACCCAACCTCCCGGTCATGTCGGTCCTGCGGGGGCTATTTAAAAAAAAATAAATGAAAATCGTGACGTTCGACCGTATTACGTCGAAATATAAAGATTTCACAAAAAATACCGTTACATCGTAAAGCTTTCTAACGAATTAAATCGCAAAAACCGTTAGAAATTGAAAGTTTCGCTAGCTCTCCAGGGACGAAATAAACGTTAAATCCCTATGTAATATTGAATTATACATCGATATATGTAGAAATATTCCTACCTCATAACGCTTTTTATCGAATTAACTCGAAGGGAACGTTAGCGTCGTCAGTAGCGATGCGAAGAAATTCAAAGTCCCAACCTCCCGGTCATGTCGGTCCGGCGGCGGCTTTTTAAAAAAAAGAAAATAAAAAGAAATCATTACGTTCCAGCGTATTACGTCGAACTATAACGATTTCACAAAAAATACCGGTACATCGTAACGCTTTGAGACGAATCAACTCGAAGGAAACGTTCGAAATTGAAATTTTGTTCTAGCTCTTCAGGGTAGAAATGAGTGTTTAATCTCTATGTAATATGAAATTATACATCGAGTTATGTAAAAATATGCTTACCTCATAACGCTTTTTATCGAATTAACTCGAAGGGAACGTTAGCGTCGTTAGTAGCGGTGCGAAGAAATTCAAAGACCCAACCTCCCGTTCATGTCGGTCCTGCGGGGGCTATTTAAAAAAAAATAAATATAAATCGTGACGCTCGACCGTATTACGTCGAAATATATCGATTTCACAAAAAAATACCGGTACATCGTAAAGCTTTCTATCGAATTAACTCGCAAAAACAGTTCGAAATTGAAAGTTTTGCTAGCTCTCCAGGGACGAAATAAACGTTTAATCCCTATGCAATATTGAATTGCACTTCGATATATGTAGAAATATTCCTACGTCGTAACGCTTTTTAACGAATTAACTCGAAGGGAACGTTCGAAATTGAAAGTTTTGCTAGCTCTCCGGGGACGAAATAAACGTTTAATCCCTATGTAATATTGAATTACACATCGATATATGTAGAAAGATTCCTACGTCGTAATGCTCTTTAACGAATTAACTCGAAGGGAACGTTCGAAATTGAAATTTCGTTCTAGCTCTCCAGGGTAGGAATAAGTGTTTAATCTCTATGTAATATTGAAGTATTCAATGATTTATGTAAAAAATGCCTACCTCATAACGCTTTATATCGAATTAACTCGAAGGGAACGTTAGCGTCGTTAGTAGCGGTGCGAAGAAATTCAAAGACCCAACCTCCCGTTCATGTCGGTCCTGCGGGGGCGATTTAAAAAAAAATAAATATAAATCGTGACGCTCGACCGTATTACGTCGAAATATATCGATTTCACAAAAAAATACCGGTACATCGTAAAGCTTTCTATCGAATTAACTCGCAAAAACCGTTCGAAATTGAAAGTTTTGCTAGCTCTCCAGGGTCGAAATAAACGTTTAATCCCTATGCAATATTGAATTGCACTTCGATATATGTAGAAATATTCCTACGTCGTAACGCATTTTAACGAATTAACTCGAAGGGAACGTTCGAAATTGAAAGTTTTCCTAGCTCTCCAGCGACGAAATAAACGTTTAATCCCTATGTAATATTGAATTATACATCGAGATATGTAAAAATATTCCTACCTCATAACGGTTGTTAACGAATTAACTCGCAGGAAACCTTAGCGTCGTTCGTAGCGGTGCGAAGAAATGCAAAGTCACAACCTCCCGGTCATGTCGGTCGTGCTGGGGCTATTTAAAAAAAAAAATAAATATAAATCGTGAAGCTCGACCGTATTACGTCGAAATATCACGATTTCACAAAAAAATACCGGTACATCGTAAAGCTTTCTAACGAATTAACTCGCAAAAACCGTTCGAAATTGAAAGTTTTGCTAGCTCCCCAGGGACGAAATAAACGTTTAATCCCTATGTAATATTGAATTATACGTCGAGATATGTAAAAATATTTCTACCTCATAACGGTTGTTAACGAATTAACTCGCGGGGTCCTTAGCTTCGTTCGCAGCGGTGCGAAGAAATACAAAGTCCCAACGTCCCGGTCATATTGGTACGGCGGGGGCTATTTAAAAAGAAAAATAAATATAAATCGTTACCTTCGACCGTATTACGTCGAACAATAAAGATTTCACAAAAAATACAGCGACCTCGTAACGCTTCTTAACGAATTAACTCGCAAAAACCGTTCGAACTTGAAAGTTTTGCTAGCTCCCCAGGGACGAAATAAACGTTTAATCCCTATGTAATATTGAATTATACATCGCGTTATGTAAAAATATGCCTACCTCATAACGCTGTTTATCGAATTAACGCGAAGGGAACGTTAGCGTCGTTAGTAGCGGTGCGAAGAAACTCAAAGACCCAACCTCCCGGTCATGTCGGTCCTGCGGGGGCTATTTAAAAAAAAATAAATATAAATCGTGACGCTCGACCGTATTACGTCGAAATATATCGATTTCACAAAAAATACCGGTACATCGTAAAGCTTTCTATCGAATTAACTCGCAAAAACCGTTCGAAATTGAAAGTTTTGCTAGCTCTCCAGGGACGAAATAAACGTTTAATCCCAATGCAATATTGAATTACACATGGATATATGTAGACATATTCCTACGTCGTAACGCTTTTTAACGAATTAACTCGAAGGGAACGTTCGAAATTGAAAGTTTTGCTAGCTCTCCAGGGACGAAATAAACGTTTAATCCCTATGTAATATTGAATTACACATCGATATATGTAGAAAGATTCCTACGTCGTAATGCTCTTTAACGAATTAACTCGAAGGGAACGTTCGAAATTGAAATTTCGTTCTAGCTCTCCAGGGTAGGAATAAGTGTTTAATCTCTATGTAATATTGAAGTATTCAATGATTTATGTAAAAAATGCCTACCTCATAACGCTTTATATCGAATTAACTCGAAGGGAACGTTAGCGTCGTTAGTAGCGGTGCGAAGAAATTCAAAGACCCAACCTCCCGTTCATGTCGGTCCTGCGGGGGCCATTTAAAAAAAAATAAATATAAATCGTGACGCTCGACCGTATTACGTCGAAATATAACGATTTCACAAAAAAATACCGGTACATCGTAAAGCTTTCTAAGGAATTACCTCGCAAAAACCGTTCGAAATTGAAAGTTTTGCTAGCTCTCCAGGGACGAAATAAACGTTTAATCCCTATGCAGTAGTGAATTACACATCGATATATGTAGAAATATTCCTACGTCGTAACGCTTTTTAACGAATTAATTCAAAGGGAACGTTCGAAATTGTAATTTTTTTCTTGCTCTCCAGGGACGAAATAAACGTTTAATCTCTGTGTAATATTGAATTACACATCGATTTATTTGAAAATATGCCTACCGCATAACGCTTTTTATCGAATTAACACGCAGGGAACCTTAGCGTCGTTAGTAGCGGTGCGAAGAAATTCAAATTCCCAACATCCCGGTCATGTCGGTCCTGCTGGGGCTATTTAAAAAGAAATAAATATAAATCGTTACGTTCGACCGTATTACGTCGTAATATAATGATTTCACAAAAAGTACCGGTACATCGTAACGCTTTCTAACGAATTAACTCGAAAAAACCGTTCGAAATTGAAAGTTTTGCTAGCTCTCCAGGGACGAAATAAACGTTTAATCCCTATGCAATATTGAATTACACATCGAGATATGTAAAAATATTCCTACCTCATAACGGTTGTCAACGAATTAACTCGCAGGAAACCTTAGCGTCGTTCGTAGCGGTGCGAAGAAATACAAAGTCCCAACGTCCCGTCATATAGGTACGGCGGGGGCTATTTAAAAAAAAAAAAAAATAAATATGAATCGTGACGATCGACCGTATTACGTCGAAGTATACCGATTTCACAAAAAAATACCGGTACCTCGTAACGCTTTCTGACGAATTGACTCGAAGAGAACGTTCGAAATTGAAATTTTGTTCCTGCTCTCCAGGGTAGAAATAAGTGTTTAATCTCTATGTAATATTGAAGTACACATCGATTTATGTGAGAATATGCCTACCGCATAACGCTTTTTATCGAATTAACACGAAGGGAACGTTAGCGTCGTTAGTAGCGGTGCGAAGAAATTCAAATTCCCAACATCCCGGTCATGTCGGTCCTGCTGGGGCTATTTAAAAAGAAATAAATATAAATCGTTTCGTTCGACCGTATTACGTCGAAATATAATGATTTCACAAAACGTACCGGTACATCGTAACGCTTTCTAACGAATTAACTCGCACAAACCGTTCGAAATTGAAAGTTTTGCTAGCTGTCCAGGCACGAAATAAACGTTTAATCCCTATGCAATAGTGAATTACACATCGATATATGTAGAAATATTCCTACGTCGTAACGCTTTTTAACGAATTAATTCGAAGGGAACGTTCGAAATTGTAATTTTTTTCTAGCTCTCCAGGGACGAAATAAACGTTTAATCTCTGTGTAATGTTGAAGTATACATCGATTTATGTAAATATATGCCTACCTCATAACGCTTTTTATCGAATTAACTCGAAGGGAACGGTAGCGTCGTCAGTAGCTGCGCGAAGAAATTCAAAGACCCAACCTCCCGGTCATGTCGGTCCTGCGGGGACTATTTAAAAAAAAAATAAATATAAATCGTTACGCTCGACCGTATTACGTCGAAATATAACGATTTCACAAAAAAATACCGGTACCTCGTAACGCTTTCTGACGAATTGTCTCGAAGGGAACGTTCGAAATTGAAATTTTTTTCTGGCACTCCAGGGACGAAATAAACGTTTAATCTCTATGTAATATTGAAGTATACATCGAGATATGTTAAAATATTCCTACCTCATAACTGTTGTTAACGAATTAACTCGCAGGGAACCTTAGCGTCGTCAGTAGCTGCGCGAAGAAATTCAAAGTCCCAATCTCCCGAACATGTCGGTCCGGCCGCGGCTATTTAAAAGAAACATAAAAAAAATAATTACGCTCGACCGTATTATGTCGAACTATAAAGATTTCACAAAAAATACCGCGTCTTCGTAACGCTTGTTAACGAATTAACGCGAAAAAACCGTTCGAAATTGAAAGCTTTGCTAGCTCTCCAAGGACGAAATAAACGTTTAATCCATATGCAATATTGAATTACACATCGATATATGGAGAAATATTCCTACGTCGTAACGCTTTTCAACGAATTAACTCGAAGGGAACGTTCGAAATTGAAATTTTTTTCTAGCACTCCAGGGACGAAATAAACGTTGAATCTCTATGTAATATTGAATTATACATCGATTTATGTGAAAATATGCCTACCGCATAACGCTTTTTATCGAATTAACACGACGGGAACGTTGGCGTCGTTAGTAGCTGTGCGAAGAAATTCAAAGTCTCAACCTCCCAATCATGTCGGTCCTGCGGGGGCTAATTAAAAAAAATATAAATATAAATCTTTACGTTCGACCGTATTACGTCGAAATATAACGATTTCACAAAAAAATACTGGTACATCGTAACGCTTTCTAACGAATTAACTCGCAAAAACCTTTCGAAATTGAAAGTTTTGCTACCTCTCCAGGGACTAAATAAACGTTTACTATCTATGTAATATTGAAGTATACATCGATTTATGTAAAAATATGCCCACCTCATAACGCTTTTTAACGAATTAACTCGAAGGGAACGTTCGAAATTGAAATTTTTTCTAGCACTCCAGGGACGAAATAAACGTTTAATCTCTATGTAATATTGAAGTATACGTCGATTTATGTAAAAGTATGCCCACCTGATAACGCTTTTTATCGAATTAAATCAAAGAGAACGGTAGCGCCGTCAGTAGCTGCGCGAAGAAATTCAAGGTCCCAATCTCCCGGTCATGTCGGTCCGGCCGCGGCTATTAAAAAAAAAACGTAAAAAAATCGTTACGTTCGATGGTATTACGTCGAACTATAAAGATTTCACAGAAAATACCGCGACCTCGTAACGCTTGTTAACGAATTAACTCGAAAAAACCGTTCGAAATTGAAAGTTTTGCTAGCTCTCCAGGGACGAAATAAACGTTTAATCCCTATGCAATTTTGAATTACGCATCGATATATTTAGAAATATTCCTACGTCGTAGCGCTTTCTAACGAATTAACTCGGTAAAACCGTTTGAAATTGAAAGCTTTGCTAGCTCTCCAGGGACGAAATAAACGTTTAATCCCTATGCAATATTGAATTATACATCGAGATATGTAAAAATATTCCTACCTCATAACGGTTGTTAACGAATTAACTCGCAGGGAACCTCAGCGTCGTTCGTAGCGGTGCGAAGAAATACAAAGTCCCAACCTCCCGGTCACGTAGGTCCTGCGGGGGCTATTTAAAAAAAAAAAGTAAAAATAAATCGTTACGCTCGACTGTATTACGTCGAAATATAACGATTTCACAAAAAATACCGGTACCTCGTAACGCTTTCTGACGAATTGATTCGTAGGGAACGTTCGAAATTGAAATTCTTTTCTAGCTCTCCAGGGTAGAAATAAGTGTTTAAGCTCTATGTAATATTGAAGTATACATCAATGTATGTAAAAATATTCCTACCTCATAACGCTTTTTACCGAATTAACTCGAAGGGAACGTTAGCGTCGTTAGAAGTTGCGCGAGGAAATTCAAAGTCCCAATCTCCCGGTCATATCGATCCGGCGGCGACTATTTAAAAAAGAAATATAAAGAAATCGTTACGCTCGACCGTATTACGTCGAAATATAACGATTTCACAAAAAATACCGGTACCTCGAAACGCTTTCTGACGAATTGATTCGTAGGGAACGTTCGATATTGAAATTTTTTTCTAGCTCTCCAGGGACGAAACAAACGTTTAATCTCTATGTAATATTGAAGTATACATCGATTTATGTAAAAATATGCCCACCTCATATCGCTTTTTATCGAATCAAATCGAAGAGAACGGTGGCGTCGTCAGTAACTGCGCGAAGAATTTCAAAGTCCCAATCTCCCGGTCATGTCGATCCGGCCGCGGCTATTTAAAAAAAAAAAATAAAAATAAACCGTTACGATCGACCGTATTACGTCGAACTATAATGATTTCACAAAAAAACACCGCGACCTCGTAACGCTTGTTAACGAATTATCTCGAAGGGAACGTTCGAAATTGAAATCTTCTTCTAGCTCTCCAGGGACGAGATAAACGTTTAATATCTATGTAATATTGAAGTATAAATCGATTTATGTAAAAATGTTCCTACCTCATAATGGTTGTTAACGAATTAACTCGCAGGGAACCTTAGCGTCGTTCGTAGCGGTGCGAAGAAATTCAAAGACCCAATCTTCCGGACATGTCGGTCCGGCGGCGGCTATTTAAAAAAAAGAAAATAAAAAGAAATAATTACGTTCGAGCGTATTACGTCTAACTATAACGATTTCACACAAAATACCGGTACCTCGTAACGCTTCCAGACGAATTAACTCGAAGGAAACGTTCGAAATTGAACTTTTGTTCTAGCTCTTCAGGTTAGAAATAAGTGTTTAATCTCCATGTAATTTTTGAATTATACATCGATTTATGTAAAAATATGCCTACCTCATAACGCTTTTTATCGAATTAACTCGAAGTGAACGTTAGCGTCGTTAGTAGCTGCGCGAAGAAATTCAAAGTCCCAACCTCCCGGTCATGTCGGTGTTGCGGGGGCTATTTAAAAAAAAAATGAATATAAATCGTTACGATCGACCGTATTACGTCGAAATATAACGACTTCACAGAAAATATCGGTACATCGTAACGCTTTCTAAAGAATTAACTCGCAAAGACAGTTCGAAATTGAAAGTTTTGCCGGCTCTACCGGGACGAAATAAACGTTTAATCCATATGTAATATTGAGTTATACACCGAGATATGTAAAAATAATCCTACCTCATAACGGTTGTTAACGAATTAACTCGCAGGAAACCTTAGCGTCGTTCGTACCGGTGCGAAGAAATTCAAAGTCCCAACGCCCCGGTCATATAGGTACGGAGGGGGCTATTTAAAAAAGAAAATAAGAATAAATCGTTACGATCGACCGTATTACGTCGAAGTATAACGATTTCACAAAAAATACCGGTACCTCGTAACGCTTTCAGACGAATTAACTCGAAGGGAACGATCGAAATTGAAATTTTGTTCTAGCTCTTCGGGGTAGAAATAAGTGTTTAATCTCTATGTAATATTGAATTATACATCGATTCATGAAAAAATATGCCTACCTCATAAGGCTTTTTATCGAATTAACTCGAAGGGAACGTTGGCGTAGTTAATAGCGGTGCGATGAAATTCAAAGCCCCAAGCTCCCGGTCATGTCGGTCCGGCCGCGGCTATTAAAAAAAAAACGTAAAAAAATCGTTACGTTCGATGGTATTACGTCGAACTATAAAGATTTCACAGAAAATACCGCGACCTCGTAACGCTTGCTAACGAATTAACTCGAAAAAACCGTACGAAATTGAAAGTTTTGCTAGCTCTCCAGGGACGAAATAAACGTTTAATCCCTATGCAATTTTGAATTACACATCGATATATTTAGAAATATTCCTACGTCGTAGCGCTTTCTAACGAATTAACTCGGTAAAACCGTTCGAAATTGAAAGCTTTGCTAGCTCTCCAGGGACGAAATAAACGTTTAATCCCTATGCAATATTGAATTATACATCGAGATATGTAAAAATATTCCTACCTCATAACGGTTGTTAACGAATTAACTCGCAGGGAACCTCAGCGTCGTTCGTAGCGGTGCGAAGAAATACAAAGTCCCAACCTCCCGGTCACGTAGGTCCTGCGGGGGCTATTTAAAAAAAAAAGTAAAAATAAATCGTTACGCTCGACTGTATTACGTCGAAATATAACGATTTCACAAAAAATACCGGTACCTCGTAACGCTTTCTGACGAATTGATTCGTAGGGAACGTTCGAAATTGAAATTCTTTTCTAGCTCTCCAGGGTAGAAATAAGTGTTTAACCTCTATGTAATATTGAAGTATACATCAATGTATGTAAAAATATTCCTACCTCATAACGCTTTTTACCGAATTAACTCGAAGGGAACGTTAGCGTCGTTAGAAGTTGCGCGAGGAAATTCAAAGTCCCAATCTCCCGGTCATATCGATCCGGCGGCGACTATTTAAAAAAGAAATATAAAGAAATCGTTACGCTCGACCGTATTACGTCGAAATATAACGATTTCACAAAAAATACCGGTACCTCGTAACGCTTTCTGACGAATTGATTCGTAGGGAACGTTCGATATTGAAATTTTTTTCTAGCTCTCCAGGGACGAAATAAACGTTTAATCTCTATGTAATATTGAAGTATACATCGATTTATGTAAAAATATGCCCACCTCATATCGCTTTTTATCGAATCAAATCGAAGAGAACGGTGGCGTCGTCAGTAACTGCGCGAAGAATTTCAAAGTCCCAATCTCCCGGTCATGTCGATCCGGCCGCGGCTATTTAAAAAAAAAAAATAAAAAAAATCGTTACGTTCGACCGTATTACGTCGAACTATAATGATTTCACAACAAAACACCGCGACCTCGTAACGCTTGTTAACGAATTATCTCGAAGGGAACGTTCGAAATTGAAATCTTCTTCTAGCTCTCCAGGGACGAGATAAACGTTTAATATCTATGTAATATTGAAGTATAAATCGATTTATGTAAAAATGTTCCTACCTCATAATGGTTGTTAACGAATTAACTCGCAGGGAACCTTAGCGTCGTTCGTAGCGGTGCGAAGAAATTCAAAGACCCAATCTCCCGGACATGTCGGTCCGGCGGCGGCTACTTAAAAAAAAGAAAATAAAAAGAAATCATTACGTTCGAGCGTATTACGTCTAACTATAACGATTTCACACAAAATACAGGTACCTCGTAACGCTTCCAGACGAATTAACTCGAAGGAAACGTTCGAAATTGAACTTTTGTTCTAGCTCTTCAGGTTAGAAATAAGTGTTTAATCTCTATGTAATTTTTGAATTATACATCGATTTATGTAAAAATATGATTACCTCATAACGCTCTTTATCGATTTAACTCGGAGGGAACGTTAGCGTCGTCAGTAGCGGTGCGAAGAAATTCAAAGACCCAACCTCCCGGTCACGTAGGTCCTGCGGGGGCTATTTAAAAAAAAAAAATAAAAATAAATCGTTACGCTCGATTGTATTACGTCGAAATATAACGATTTCACAAAAAATACCGGTACCTCGTAACGCTTTCTGACGAATTGATTCGTAGGGAACGTTCGAAATTGAAATTCTTTTCTAGCTCTTCAGGTTAGAAATAAGTGTTTAAGCTCTATGTAATATTGAAGTATACATCAATGTATGTAAAAATATTCCTACCTCATAACGCTTTTTACCGAATTAACTCGAAGGGAACGTTAGCGTCGTTAGAAGTTGCGCGAGGAAATTCAAAGTCCCAACCTCCCGGTCATGTCGGTGCTGCGGGGGCTATTTAAAAAAAAAATGAATATAAATCGTTACGATCGACCGTATTACGTCGAAATATAACGACTTCACAGAAAATATCGGTACATCGTAACGCTTTCTAAAGAATTAACTCGCAAAGACAGTTCGAAATTGAAAGTTTTGCTGGCTCTACCGGGACGAAATAAACGTTTAATCCATATGTAATATTGAGTTATACACCGAGATATGTAAAAATATTCCTACCTCATAACGGTTGTTAACAAATTAACTCGCAGGGAACCTTAGCGTCGTTCGTACCGGTGCGAAGAAATTCAAAGTCCCAACGCCCCGGTCATATAGGTACGGCGGGGGCTATTTAAAAAAGAAAATAAGAATAAATCGTTACGATCGACCGTATTACGTCGAAGTATAACGATTTCACAAAAAATACCGGTACCTCGTAACGCTTTCAGACGAATTAACTCGAAGGGAACGATCGAAATTGAAATTTTGTTCTAGCTCTTCGGGGTAGAAATAAGTGTTTAATCTCTATGTAATATTGAATTATACATCGATTCATGAAAAAATATGCCTACCTCATAAGGCTTTTTATCGAATTAACTCGAAGGGAACGTTGGCGTAGTTAATAGCGGTGCGATGAAATTCAAAGTCCCAACCTCCCGGTCATGTCGGTCCTGCTGGGGCTATTTAAAAAAAATAAACATAAATCGTTACGTTCGACCGTATTACGTCGAAATGTAATGATTTCAAAAAAAAAATACCGGTACATCGTAACGCTTTCTAACGAATTAACTCGCAAAAGCCATTCGAAACTGAAAGTTTTGCTTGCTTTCCAGGGACCAAATAAACGTTTAATCCCTATGCAATATTGAAATACACATCGATATATGTAGAAATATTCCTACGTCGTAAGGCATTTTAACGAATTAACTCAAGGGGAATGTACGAAATTGAAAATTTTTCTAGTTCTCCAGGGACGAAATAAACCTTTAATCTCTATGTAATATTGAATTATACATCGATTTATGTAAAAATATGCCTACCTCATAACGCTTTTTATCGAATTAACTCGAAAGGGAATGTTAGCGTCGTTATTAGCGGTGCGAAGAAATTCAAAGACCCAACCTCCCGGTCATGTCGGTCCTGCGGGGGCTATTTAAAAAAAAACATATAAAAAAATCGTTATGTTCGACCGTATTACGTCGAACTACAAAGATTTCAAAAAAATACCGCGACCTCGTAACGCTTGTTAACGAATTAACTCGAAAAAGCCGTTCGAAATTGAAAGTGTTGCTAGCTCTCCAGGGACGAAATAAAAGTTTCATCCTTATGTAATATTGAATTATACATCGATTTATGTAAAAATATTCCTACCTCATAAGGCTTTTTATCGAATTAACTCGAAGGGAAGGTTAGCGTCGTTAGTAGCGGTGCGAAGAAATTCAAAGTCCCAACCTCCCGGTCATGTCGGTGCTGCGGGGGCTATTTAAAAAAAAAATGAATATAAATCGTTACCATCGACCGTATTACGTCGAAATATAACGACTTCACAGAAAATATCGGTACATCGTAACGCTTTCTAAAGAATTAACTCGCAAAGACAGTTCGAAATTGAAAGTTTTGCTGGCTCTACCGGGACGAAATAAACGTTTAATCCATATGTAATATTGAGTTATACACCGAGATATGTAGAAATGTTCCTACGTCGTAACGCTTTCTAACGAATTAACTCGAAGGGAACATTCGAAAATGAAATTTTATGCTAGCACACCAGGGACGAAATAAATGTTTAATCTCTATGTAATACTGAAGTATACATCGATTTATGTAAAAATATGATTACCTCATAACGCTCTTTATCGATTTAACTCGGAGGGAACGTTAGCGTCGTCAGTAGCGGTGCGAAGAAATTCAAAGACCCAACCTCCCGGTCATGTCGGACCTGCGGGGGCTATTTAAAAAAAAGGAAATTGAAAGAAATCATTACGTTCGAGCGTATTATGTCGAACTATAACGATTTCACAAGAAATACCGCGACATCGTAACGCTTGTTAACGAATTAACTCGAAAAAACCGTTCGAAATTGAAAGTTTTGCTTGCTCTCCAGGGTAGAAATAAGTGTTTAATCTCTAAGTAATATTGAATTATACATCGATTTATGTAAAAATATGCCTACCTCATAACGCTTTTTATCGAATTAACTCGAAGGGAAGGTTAGCGTCGTTAGTAGCGGTGCGAAGAAATTCAAAGACCCAACCTCCCGGTCATGTCGGTCCTGCTGGGGCTATTTAAAAAAAAATAAATATAAATCGTTACGTTCGACCGTATTACGTCGAAATATAATGATTTCACAAAAAATATCGGTACATTGTAACGCTTTCTAATGAATGAACTCGCAAAAACCGTTCGAAATTGAAAGTTTTTCTAGCTCTCTAGGGACGAAATAAACGTTTAATCTCTACGTAGTATTGAAGTATACATCGATTTATGTAAAAAAATGCCCACCCGATAACGCTTTTTATCGAATTAAATCGAAGAGAACGGCAGCGTCGTCAGTAGCTGCGCGAAGAAATTCAAAGTCCTAATCTCCCGGTCATGTCGGTCCGGCCGCGGCTATTTAATAGAAAATAAAAAAAAATCGTTACGTTCGACCGTATTACGTCGAAATATAATGATTTCACAAAAAATACGGGTACATCGTAACGCTTTCTAACGAATTTACTCGCCAAAACCGTTGGAAATTGAAAGTTTTGCTTGCTCTCCAGGGACCAAATAAACGTTTAATCCCTATGTAATATTGAATTATACATCGAGATATGTAAAAATATGCCTACCTCATAAAGCTTTTTATCGAATTAACTCGAAGAGAACGGTAGCGTCGTCAATAGCTGCGCTAAGAAATTCAAAGCACCAATCTCCCGGTCATGTCGGTCCTGCGGGAGCTATTTAAAAAAAAATAAATATAAATCGTTACGCTCGACCTTATTACGTCGAAATACAAAGATTTCACAAAAATATACCGGTACATCGTAACGCTTTCTAAAGTATTAACTCGCAAAGACCGTTCGAAATTGAAAGTTTTGCTGGCTCTACCGGGACGAAATAAACGTTTAATCCATATGTAATATTGAGTTATACATCGATATATGTAGAAATGTTCCTACGTCGTAACGCTTTCTAACGAATTAACTCGAAGGGAACATTCGAAACTGAAATTTTATGCTAGCTCACCAGGGACGAAATAAATGTTTAATCTCTATGTAATACTGAAGTATACATCGATTTATGTAAAAATATGATTACCTCATAACGCTCTTTATCGATTTAACTCGGAGGGAACGTTAGCGTCGTCAGTAGCGGTGCGAAGAAATTCAAAGACCCAACCTCCCGGTCATGTCGGTCCTGCTGGGGCTATTTAAAGAAAAAATAAAAAAAAATCGTTACGTTCGACCGTATTACGTCGAACTGTAAAAATTTCACAAAAGATACCGCGACCTCGTAACGCTTGTTAACGAATTAACTCGAAAAAACCGTTCGAAATTGAAAGTTCTGCTTGCTCTCCGGGGACCAAATAAACGTTTAATCCCTATGTGATATTAAATTATACATGGAGATATGTAAAAATATTCCTACCTCATAACGGTTGTTAACGAATTAACTCGCAGGAAACCGTAGCGTCGTTCGTAGCGGTGCGAAGAAATTCAAAGACACAACTTCCTGGTCATGTCGTCCTGCGGGGGCTATTAAAAAAAAAAATAAATATAAATCGTTACGTTCGACCGTATTGCGTCGAACTATAAAGATTTCACAAAAAATACCGCGACCTCGTAACGCTTGTAAACGAATTAACTCGAAAAAACCGTTCGAAATTGAAAGTTTTGCTAGCTCTCCAGGGACCAAATAAACGTTTAATCCCTATGTAATATTGAATTATACATCGAGATATGTAAAAACATGCCTACCTCATAACGCTTTTTATCGAATTAAATCGAAGAGAACGGCAACGTCGTCAGCAGCTGCGCGAAGAAATTCAAAGTCCAAATCTCCCGGTCATGTCGGTCCGGCCGCGGCTATTTAATAGAAAATAAAAAAAAATCGTTACGTTCGACCGTATTACGTCGAAATATAATGATTTCACAAAAAATACGGGTACATCGTAACGCTTTCTAACGAATTAACTCGAAAAAACCGTTCGAAATTGAAAGTTTTGCTAGCTCTCCAGGGACGAAATAAACGTTTAATCCCTATGCAATATTGAATTATACATCGAGATATGTAAAAATATTCCTACCTCATAACGGTTGTTAACGAATTAACTCGCAGGGAACCTCAGCGTCGTTCGTAGCGGTGCGAAGAAATACAAAGTCCCAACCTCCCGGTCACGTAGGTCCTGCGGGGGCTATTTAAAAAAAAAAGTAAAAATAAATCGTAACGCTCGACTGTATTACGTCGAAATATAACGATTTCACAAAAAATACCGGTACCTCGTAACGCTTTCTGACGAATTGATTCGTAGGGAACGTTCGAAATTGAAATTCTTTTCTAGCTCTCCAGGGTAGAAATAAGTGTTTAACCTCTATGTAATATTGAAGTATACATCAATGTATGTAAAAATATTCCTACCTCATAACGCTTTTTACCGAATTAACTCGAAGGGAACGTTAGCGTCGTTAGAAGTTGCGCGAGGAAATTCAAAGTCCCAATCTCCCGGTCATATCGATCCTGCGGCGACTATTTAAAAAAGAAATATAAAGAAATCGTTACGCTCGACCGTATTACGTCGAAATATAACGATTTCACAAAAAATACCGGTACCTCGTAACGCTTTCTGACGAATTGATTCGTAGGGAACGTTCGATATTGAAATTTTTTTCTAGCTCTCCAGGGACGAAATAAACGTTTAATCTCTATGTAATATTGAAGTATACATCGATTTATGTAAAAATATGCCCACCTCATATCGCTTTTTATCGAATCAAATCGAAGAGAACGGTGGCGTCGTCAGTAACTGCGCGAAGAATTTCAAAGTCCCAATCTCCCGGTCATGTCGATCCGGCCGCGGCTATTTAAAAAAAAAAAATAAAAAAAATCGTTACGTTCGACCGTATTACGTCGAACTATAATGATTTCACAACAAAACACCGCGACCTCGTAACGCTTGTTAACGAATTATCTCGAAGGGAACGTTCGAAATTGAAATCTTCTTCTAGCTCTCCAGGGACGAGATAAACGTTTAATATCTATGTAATATTGAAGTATAAATCGATTTATGTAAAAATGTTCCTACCTCATAATGGTTGTTAACGAATTAACTCGCAGGGAACCTTAGCGTCGTTCGTAGCGGTGCGAAGAAATTCAAAGACCCAATCTCCCGGACATGTCGGTCCGGCGGCGGCTACTTAAAAAAAAGAAAATAAAAAGAAATCATTACGTTCGAGCGTATTACGTCTAACTATAACGATTTCACACAAAATACAGGTACCTCGTAACGCTTCCAGACGAATTAACTCGAAGGAAACGTTCGAAATTGAACTTTTGTTCTAGCTCTTCAGGTTAGAAATAAGTGTTTAATCTCTATGTAATTTTTGAATTATACATCGATTTATGTAAAAATATGATTACCTCATAACGCTCTTTATCGATTTAACTCGGAGGGAACGTTAGCGTCGTCAGTAGCGGTGCGAAGAAATTCAAAGACCCAACCTCCCGGTCACGTAGGTCCTGCGGGGGCTATTTAAAAAAAAAAAATAAAAATAAATCGTTACGCTCGATTGTATTACGTCGAAATATAACGATTTCACAAAAAATACCGGTACCTCGTAACGCTTTCTGACGAATTGATTCGTAGGGAACGTTCGAAATTGAAATTCTTTTCTAGCTCTTCAGGTTAGAAATAAGTGTTTAAGCTCTATGTAATATTGAAGTATACATCAATGTATGTAAAAATATTCCTACCTCATAACGCTTTTTACCGAATTAACTCGAAGGGAACGTTAGCGTCGTTAGAAGTTGCGCGAGGAAATTCAAAGTCCCAACCTCCCGGTCATGTCGGTGCTGCGGGGGCTATTTAAAAAAAAAATGAATATAAATCGTTACGATCGACCGTATTACGTCGAAATATAACGACTTCACAGAAAATATCGGTACATCGTAACGCTTTCTAAAGAATTAACTCGCAAAGACAGTTCGAAATTGAAAGTTTTGCTGGCTCTACCGGGACGAAATAAACGTTTAATCCATATGTAATATTGAGTTATACACCGAGATATGTAAAAATATTCCTACCTCATAACGGTTGTTAACAAATTAACTCGCAGGGAACCTTAGCGTCGTTCGTACCGGTGCGAAGAAATTCAAAGTCCCAACGCCCCGGTCATATAGGTACGGCGGGGGCTATTTAAAAAAGAAAATAAGAATAAATTGTTACGATCGACCGTATTACGTCGAAGTATAACGATTTCACAAAAAATACCGGTACCTCGTAACGCTTTCAGACGAATTAACTCGAAGGGAACGATCGAAATTGAAATTTTGTTCTAGCTCTTCGGGGTAGAAATAAGTGTTTAATCTCTATGTAATATTGAATTATACATCGATTCATGAAAAAATATGCCTACCTCATAAGGCTTTTTATCGAATTAACTCGAAGGGAACGTTGGCGTAGTTAATAGCGGTGCGATGAAATTCAAAGTCCCAACCTCCCGGTCATGTCGGTCCTGCTGGGGCTATTTAAAAAAAATAAACATAAATCGTTACGTTCGACCGTATTACGTCGAAATGTAATGATTTCAAAAAAAAAATACCGGTACATCGTAACGCTTTCTAACGAATTAACTCGCAAAAGCCATTCGAAACTGAAAGTTTTGCTTGCTTTCCAGGGACCAAATAAACGTTTAATCCCTATGCAATATTGAAATACACATCGATATATGTAGAAATATTCCTACGTCGTAAGGCATTTTAACGAATTAACTCAAGGGGAATGTACGAAATTGAAAATTTTTCTAGTTCTCCAGGGACGAAATAAACCTTTAATCTCTATGTAATATTGAATTATACATCGATTTATGTAAAAATATGCCTACCTCATAACGCTTTTTATCGAATTAACTCGAAAGGGAATGTTAGCGTCGTTATTAGCGGTGCGAAGAAATTCAAAGACCCAACCTCCCGGTCATGTCGGTCCTGCGGGGGCTATTTAAAAAAAAACATATAAAAAAATCGTTATGTTCGACCGTATTACGTCGAACTACAAAGATTTCAAAAAAATACCGCGACCTCGTAACGCTTGTTAACGAATTAACTCGAAAAAGCCGTTCGAAATTGAAAGTGTTGCTAGCTCTCCAGGGACGAAATAAAAGTTTCATCCTTATGTAATATTGAATTATACATCGATTTATGTAAAAATATTCCTACCTCATAAGGCTTTTTATCGAATTAACTCGAAGGGAAGGTTAGCGTCGTTAGTAGCGGTGCGAAGAAATTCAAAGTCCCAACCTCCCGGTCATGTCGGTGCTGCGGGGGCTATTTAAAAAAAAAATGAATATAAATCGTTACCATCGACCGTATTACGTCGAAATATAACGACTTCACAGAAAATATCGGTACATCGTAACGCTTTCTAAAGAATTAACTCGCAAAGACAGTTCGAAATTGAAAGTTTTGCTGGCTCTACCGGGACGAAATAAACGTTTAATCCATATGTAATATTGAGTTATACACCGAGATATGTAGAAATGTTCCTACGTCGTAACGCTTTCTAACGAATTAACTCGAAGGGAACATTCGAAAATGAAATTTTATGCTAGCACACCAGGGACGAAATAAATGTTTAATCTCTATGTAATACTGAAGTATACATCGATTTATGTAAAAATATGATTACCTCATAACGCTCTTTATCGATTTAACTCGGAGGGAACGTTAGCGTCGTCAGTAGCGGTGCGAAGAAATTCAAAGACCCAACCTCCCGGTCATGTCGGACCTGCGGGGGCTATTTAAAAAAAAGGAAATTGAAAGAAATCATTACGTTCGAGCGTATTATGTCGAACTATAACGATTTCACAAGAAATACCGCGACATCGTAACGCTTGTTAACGAATTAACTCGAAAAAACCGTTCGAAATTGAAAGTTTTGCTTGCTCTCCAGGGTAGAAATAAGTGTTTAATCTCTAAGTAATATTGAATTATACATCGATTTATGTAAAAATATGCCTACCTCATAACGCTTTTTATCGAATTAACTCGAAGGGAAGGTTAGCGTCGTTAGTAGCGGTGCGAAGAAATTCAAAGACCCAACCTCCCGGTCATGTCGGTCCTGCTGGGGCTATTTAAAAAAAAATAAATATAAATCGTTACGTTCGACCGTATTACGTCGAAATATAATGATTTCACAAAAAATATCGGTACATTGTAACGCTTTCTAATGAATGAACTCGCAAAAACCGTTCGAAATTGAAAGTTTTTCTAGCTCTCTAGGGACGAAATAAACGTTTAATCTCTACGTAGCATTGAAGTATACATCGATTTATGTAAAAAAATGCCCACCCGATAACGCTTTTTATCGAATTAAATCGAAGAGAACGGCAGCGTCGTCAGTAGCTGCGCGAAGAAATTCAAAGTCCTAATCTCCCGGTCATGTCGGTCCGGCCGCGGCTATTTAATAGAAAATAAAAAAAAATCGTTACGTTCGACCGTATTACGTCGAAATATAATGATTTCACAAAAAATACGGGTACATCGTAACGCTTTCTAACGAATTTACTCGCCAAAACCGTTGGAAATTGAAAGTTTTGCTTGCTCTCCAGGGACCAAATAAACGTTTAATCCCTATGTAATATTGAATTATACATCGAGATATGTAAAAATATGCCTACCTCATAAAGCTTTTTATCGAATTAACTCGAAGAGAACGGTAGCGTCGTCAATAGCTGCGCTAAGAAATTCAAAGCACCAATCTCCCGGTCATGTCGGTCCTGCGGGAGCTATTTAAAAAAAAATAAATATAAATCGTTACGCTCGACCTTATTACGTCGAAATACAAAGATTTCACAAAAATATACCGGTACATCGTAACGCTTTCTAAAGTATTAACTCGCAAAGACCGTTCGAAATTGAAAGTTTTGCTGGCTCTACCGGGACGAAATAAACGTTTAATCCATATGTAATATTGAGTTATACATCGATATATGTAGAAATGTTCCTACGTCGTAACGCTTTCTAACGAATTAACTCGAAGGGAACATTCGAAACTGAAATTTTATGCTAGCTCACCAGGGACGAAATAAATGTTTAATCTCTATGTAATACTGAAGTATACATCGATTTATGTAAAAATATGATTACCTCATAACGCTCTTTATCGATTTAACTCGGAGGGAACGTTAGCGTCGTCAGTAGCGGTGCGAAGAAATTCAAAGACCCAACCTCCCGGTCATGTCGGTCCTGCTGGGGCTATTTAAAGAAAAAATAAAAAAAAATCGTTACGTTCGACCGTATTACGTCGAACTGTAAAAATTTCACAAAAGATACCGCGACCTCGTAACGCTTGTTAACGAATTAACTCGAAAAAACCGTTCGAAATTGAAAGTTCTGCTTGCTCTCCGGGGACCAAATAAACGTTTAATCCCTATGTGATATTAAATTATACATGGAGATATGTAAAAATATTCCTACCTCATAACGGTTGTTAACGAATTAACTCGCAGGAAACCGTAGCGTCGTTCGTAGCGGTGCGAAGAAATTCAAAGACACAACTTCCTGGTCATGTCGTCCTGCGGGGGCTATTAAAAAAAAAAATAAATATAAATCGTTACGTTCGACCGTATTGCGTCGAACTATAAAGATTTCACAAAAAATACCGCGACCTCGTAACGCTTGTAAACGAATTAACTCGAAAAAACCGTTCGAAATTGAAAGTTTTGCTAGCTCTCCAGGGACCAAATAAACGTTTAATCCCTATGTAATATTGAATTATACATCGAGATATGTAAAAACATGCCTACCTCATAACGCTTTTTATCGAATTAAATCGAAGAGAACGGCAACGTCGTCAGCAGCTGCGCGAAGAAATTCAAAGTCCAAATCTCCCGGTCATGTCGGTCCGGCCGCGGCTATTTAATAGAAAATAAAAAAAAATCGTTACGTTCGACCGTATTACGTCGAAATATAATGATTTCACAAAAAATACGGGTACATCGTAACGCTTTCTAACGAATTAACTCGAAAAAACCGTTCGAAATTGAAAGTTTTGCTAGCTCTCCAGGGACGAAATAAACGTTTAATCCCTCTGCAATATTGAATTACACTTCGATATATGTAGAAATATTCCTACGTCGTAACGCTTTTTAACGAATTAACTCGCAGGGAACCTTAGCGTCGTTCGTAGCGGTGCGAAGAAACACAAAGTCCCAACGTCCCGGTCATATAGGTACGGCGGGGGCTATTAAAAAAATAAAAATAAAAATAAATCGTTACGGTCGACCGTATTACGTCCAAATATAACGATTTCACAAAAAATACCGGTACCTCGTAACGCCTTCTGACGAATTAACTCGCAAAAACCGTTCGAAATTAAAATTTTGTTCTAGCTCTGCAGGGTAGAAATAAGTGATTAATCTCTATGTAATATTGAATTATACATCGATTTGTGTAAAAATATGCCTACCACATAAAGCTTTTTATCGAATTAACTCAAAGGGAACGTTAGCGTCGTTCGTAGCGGTGCGAAGAAATTCAAAGTACCAACCTCTCGGTCATGTCGGACCGGCGGCGGCAGTTTAAAAAAAAGAAAATGAAATGAAATCACTACGTTCGAGCGTATTACGTCGAACTATAACGATTTCACAAACAATACCGGTACCTCGTAACGCTATCTGACGAATTCATTCGAAGGGAACGTTCGAAATTGAAATTTTGTTCTAGCTCTTCGGGGTAGAAATAAGTGTTAATCTCTATGTAATATTGAATTATACATCGATTTGTGTAAAAATATGCCTACCACATAAAGCTTTTTATCGAATTAACTCAAAGGGAACGTTAGCGTCGTCAGTAGCGGTGCGAAGAAATTCAAAGACCCAACCTCCCGGTCATGTCGGTCCTGCGGGGGCTATTTAAAAAAAAAATAAATATAAATCGTGACGCTCGACCGTATTACATCGAAATATAACGATTTCACAAAAAAAATACCGGTACATCGTAACGCTTTCTAACGAATTAACTTGCATAAACCGTTCGAAATTGAAAGCTTTGCTAACTGTCCAGGGACGCAATAATCGTTTAATCCCTATGCAATATTGAATTACACATCGATATATGTAGAAATATTCCTACCTCATAACGGTTGTTAACGAATTAACTCGCAGGGAACCTTAGCGTCGTTCGTAGCGGAGCGAAGAAATTGAAAGTTCCAACCTCCCGGTCTTGTCGGTCCTGCTGGGGCTATTTAAAGAAAAATAAATATAAATCGTTGCGTTCGACCGTATTACGACGAAATATAATGATTTCACAAAAATACCGGTACATCGCAACGCTTTCTAACGAATTAACTCGCAAAAACCGTTCGAAGTTGAAAGTTTTGCTAGCTCTCCAGGGACGAAATAAACGTTTAATCCCTATGAACTATTGAATTACACATTGATATATGTAGAAATATTCCTACGTCGTAACGCTTTTTAACGAATTAACTCGAAGGGAACGTTCGAAATTGAAAGTTTTGCTTGCTCTCCAGGGATGAGATAAACGATTAATCCCTATGCAATATTGAATTACACATCGATATATGTAGAAATATTCCTACGTCGTAACGCTTTCAGACAAATTAACTCGCAAAAACCGTTCGAAATTAAAATTTTGTTCTAGCTCTGCAGGGTAGAAATAAGTGATTAATCTCTATGTAATATTGAATTATACATCGAGATATGTAAAAATATGCCTACCTCATAACGCTTTTTATCGAATTAAATTGACGAGAACGGTAGCATCGTCAGTAGCTGCGCGAAGAAATTCGAAGTCCCAATCTCCCGGTCATGTCGGTCCGGCCGCGGCTATTTAAAACAAACATAAAAAAAATCGTTACGTTCGACCGTATTACGTCGAACTATAAAGATTTCACAAAAATTACCGGTACCTCGTAACGCTTTCAGACGAATTAACTCGAAGGGAACTTTCGAAATTGAAATTCTGTTCTAGCTCTACAGGGTAGAAATAAGTGTTTAATCTCTATGTAATATTGAAGTATACATCGATTTATGTAAAAATAGGCCCACCTCATAACGCTTTTTATCGAATTAAATAGAAGGGAACCTTAGCGTCGCTCGTAGTGTTGCGAAGAAATTCAAAGTCCCAACCTCCCGGTCATGTCGGTCCTGCTGGGGCTATTTAAAAAAAACATTTAAAAAATCGTTACGTTCGACCGTATTACGTCGAACTATAATGATTTCACAAAAAATGCCGGTACCTCGTAACGCTTTCTGACGAACTGACTCGAAGGGATCGTTCGAAATTGAAATTTTGTTCTAGCTCTCCAGGGTAGAAGTAAGTGTTTAATCTCTATATAATATTGAATTATACATCGATTTATGTAAAAATATTCCTACCTCATAACGGTTGTTAACGAATTAACTCGCAGGAAACCTTAGCGTCGTCAGTAGCTGCGCGAAGAAATTCAAATTCCCAATCACCCGGTCATGTCGGTCCGGCCGCGGCTGTTTAAGAAAAAACATAAAGAAATCGTTACCGTCGACCGTATTACGTCGAGCTATAAAGATTTCACAAAATATACCGCGACCTCGTAACGCTTGTTAACGAATTAACTCGAAAAGCCGTCCGAAATTGAAAGTTTTGCTTGCTCTCCAGGGACCAAATAAACGTTTAATACCTATGTAATATTGAATTATACATCGAGATATGTAAAAATATTCCTACCTCATAACGGTTGTTAACGAATTAACTCGAAAGGAACGTTAGCGTCGTTAGTAGCGGTGCGAAGAAATTCAAAGACCCAACCTCCCGGTCATGTCGGTCCTGCGGAGGCTATTTAAAAAAAAGAAAATTAAAAGAAATCATTACGTTCGAGCGTATTACGTCGAACTATAACGAATTTCACAAGAAATACCGCGACCACGTAACGCTTGTTAACGAATAAGCTCGAAAAAACCGTACGAAATTGAAAGTTCTGCTTGCCCTCCAGGGACCAAATCAACGTTTTTATCACTATGTAATATTGAATTATACATCGAGATATGTAAAAATATTCCTACCTCATAACAGTTGTAAACGAATTAACTCGCAGGGAACCTTAGCGTCGTTCGTAGCGGTGCGACGAAATACAAAGTCCCAACGTCCCGGTCATATAGGTACGGCGGGGGCTATTTAAAAAAAAGAAATAAAAATAAATCGTTACGATCGACCGTATTACGTCGAAATATAACGATTTCACGAAAAATACCGGTACCTCGTAACGCATTCTGACGAATTGACTCGAAGGAAACGTTCGAAATTGAAATTTTGTTCTAGCTCTCCAGGGTAGAAATAAGTGTTTAATCTCCATGTAATATTGAAGTATACATTGATTTATGTAAAAATATGCCCACCTCATAACGCTTTTTATCGAATTAACTCGAAGGGAACGTTAGCGTCGTCAGTAGCGGTGCTAAGAAATTCAAAGTACCAACCTTCCGGTTTTGTCGGTCCGGCGGCGGCTATTTAAAACAAAGAAAATAAAAAGAAATCATTACGTTCGAGCGTATTATTTCGAACTATAACGATTTCACAAGAAATACCGCGACCTCGTAACGCTTGTTAACGAATTAACTCGAAAAAACCGTGCGAAATTGAAAGTTTTGCTTGCCCTCCAGGGACCAAGTAAACGTTTTTATCCTTAGGAAATATTGAATTATACATCGAGATATGTAAAAATATTTCTACCTCATAATGGTTGTTAACGATTTAACTAGAAGGGAAGGTTAGCGTCGTTAGTAGCGGTGCGAAGAAATTCAAAGTCACAATCTCCCAGTCATGTCGGTCCTGCGGGGGCTATTTAAAAAAAAATAAATATAAATCGTGACGCTCGACCGTATTACGTCGAAATATATAGATTTCGCAAAAAAATACCGGTACATCGTAACGCTTTCTAACGAATTATTTCGCAAATACCGTTCGAAATTGAATGTTTTGCTAGCTCTCCAGGGACGAAATAAAAGTTAATCCCTATGCAATATTGAATTACACATCGATGTATATAGAAATATTCCTACGTCGTAACGCTTTTTAACGAATTAACTCAAAAAACTGTTCGAAATTGAAAGTTTTGCTTGCTCTCCAGGGACCAAATAAAAGTTTAATCCCTATGTAATATTGAATTATATATCGAGATATGTAAAAATATTCCTACCTAATAACGGTTGTTAATGAATTAACTCGCAGGGAACCTTAGCGTCGTTCCTACCGGTGCGAAGAAATTCAAAGTCCCAACGTTCCGGTCATATAGGTACGGCGGGGGCTACTTAAAAAAAAAAAAATATAAATAAATCGTTCGATCGACCGTATTACCTCGAAGTATAACGATTTCACAAAATATACCGGTGCCTCGTAACGCTTTCTGACGAATTGAGTCGACGGGAACGTTCGAGATTGAAAGTTTGTTCTAGCTCTTCGGGGCTAGAGATCAGTGTTTAATCTCTATGTAATATTGAATTTTACATCGATTTATGTAAAAATATGCCTACCTCATAACGCTTTTTATCAAATTAATTCGAAGGGAACGTTAGCGTCGTTCGTAGCGATGTGAAGAAATTCAAAGTACCAACCTCCCGGTCATGTCGGTCCTGCGGGGGCTATTTAAAAAAAAAAAATAAAAATAAATCGTTACGATCGACCGTATTACGTCGAAATGTAACGATTTCACAAAAAATACCCGTACATCGTAACGCTTGTTAACGAATTAACGCGAAAAAATCGATCGAAATTGAAAGTTTTGCTAGCTCTCCAGGGACGAAATACACGTTTAATACCTATGCAATATTGAATTACACATCGATATATGTAGAAATATTCCGACGTCGTAACGCTTTCAGACGAATTAGCTCGCAAAAACCGTTCGAAATTGAAATTTTGTTCTAGCTCTCCAGTGTAGAAATAAGTGTTTAATCTCTATTTAATATTGAGGTATACATCGATTTATGTAAAAATATGCCCATCTCATAACGCTTTTTATCGAATTAAATCGAAGAGAACGGTAGCGTCGTCAGTAGCTGCGCGAAGAAATTCAAAGTCCCAATCTCCCGGTCATGTCGGTCCTGCTGGGGCTATTTAGAAAAAATAAATATAAATCGTGACGCTGGACGGTATTACGTCGAAATATCATGATTTCACAAAAAATACCGGTACATCGTAACGCTTTCTAACGAATTAACTCGCAAAAACCGTTCGAAACTGAAAGTTTTGCTAGCTCTCCAGGGACGAAATAAACGTTTAATCCCTATATAGTATTGAATTATACATCGATATATGTAGAAATATTCCTACCTCATAACGCTTTCTATCGAATTAACTCGAAGGGAACGTTCGAAATTGAAATATCTTTCTAGCTATCCAGGGACGAAATAAACGTTTAATCTCTATGTAATATTGAAGTAAACATCGATTTATGTAACAATATGCCCACCTCATAACGCTTTTTATCGAATTAACTCGCAGGGAACGTTAGCGTCGTCATTAGCGTTGCGAAGAAATTCAAAGAACCAACCTACCGGATGTGTCGGTCCTGCGGGGGCTATTTAAAAAAAAATAAATATAAATCGTTACACTCGACCGTATTACGTCGAAATATAACGATTTCACAAAAAAATACCGGTACATCGTAACGCTTTCCTACGAATTAACTCGCAAAAACCGTTCGAAATTGACAGATCTGTTACCTCTCCAAGGACGGAATAAACGTTTAATCCCTATGTAATATTGAATTATACATCGAGATATGTAAAAATATTCCTACCTCATAACGGTTGTTAACGAATTATCTCGCAGGGAAACTTAGCGTCGTTCGTAGCGGTGGGAAGAAATTCAAAGACCCAACCTCCCGGTCATGTCGGTCCTGCGGGGGCTATTTAAAAAAAAAATAAAAATAAATCGTTACGATCGACCGTATTACGTCGAAATGTAACGATTTCACAAAAAATATCCGTACATCGTAACGCTTGTTAACGAATTAACGCGAAAAAATCGATCGAAATTGAAAGTTTTGCTAGCTCTCCAGGGACGAAATACACGTTTAATACATATTCAATATTGAATTACACATCGATATATATAGAAATATTCCTACCTCATAACGGTTTTTAACGAATTAACTCGCAGGGAACTTTAGTGTCGTTAGTAGCGTTGCGAAGAAATTCAAAGACCCAACCTACCGGTCATGTCGGTCCTGCTGGGGCTATTTAAAAAAAAATAAATATAAATCGTTACGTTCGACCGTATTACGTCGAAATATAATGATTTCACAAAAAATATCGGTACATTGTAACGCTTTCTAACGAATTAACTCGCAAAAACCGTTCGAAATTGAAAGTATTGTTACCTCTGCAGGGACGAAATAAAAGTTTAATCCCTATGCAATTTTGAATTACACATCTACATATTTGGAAATATTCCTACGTCGTAACGCTTTTTACGAATTAACTCGAAGAGATCGTTCGAAATTGAAATTTTTTTCTAGCTCTCCAGGGACGAAATAAACGTTTAATATCTATGCAATATTGAAGTATACATCGATTTATGCAAAAATATGCCCACCTCATAACGCTTTTAATCGAATTATATCGAAGAGAACGGTAGCGTCGTCAGTGGCTGCGCGAAGAAATTCAAATTCCCAACCTCCGGCCATGTCGGCCCGCGGCGGCTATTTAAAAAAAAAAAAAAAAAAGAAATAAAAAGAAATCGTTACGTTCGACAGTACTACGTCGAAATATAACGATTTCACAAAAAATACCGGTACTTCGTAACGCTTTTTACCGAATTAACTCGAAAAAACCGTTCGAAGCAGAATTTTTTTCTAGCCCTCCAGGGACGAAATACACGTTTCATCTATATGTAATATTGAATTATACATGGAAATATGAAGAAATATTCCTACGTCGTAACGCTTTCTAACGAATTAACTCGAAGAGAACGTTCGAAATTGAAATTCTTTTCTTGCTCTCCGGGGACAAAATAAACTTTTAATCTCTATGTAATATTGAAGTATACATCGATTTATGTAAAAATATGTCTACCTCATATCGCTTCTAATCGATTTAACTCGAAGGAAGCGATAACGTAGTTAGTAGCTGTGCGAAGAAATTCAAATTCCCAAACTCCGGTCATGTCGGTCCGGCGGCGGCTATTTAAAAAAAAAAAAAAAAAAAAAAAATGAAAAGAAATCGTTACGTTCGACAGTACTACGTCGAACTATAAAGATTTCACAAAAACTGCCGGTACCTGGTAACGCTTTCTGACAAACTGACTAGAAGGGAGCGTTCGAAATTGAAATTTTGTTCTAGCTCTCCAGTGTAGAAATAAGTGTTTAATATCTATGTAATATTGAGGTATACATCGATTTATGTAAAAATATGCCCACCTCATAACGCTTTTTATCGAATTAAATCGAAGAGAACGGTAACGTCGTCAGTAGCTGCGCGAAGAAATTCAAAGTCCCAATCTCCCGGTCATGTCGGTCCTGCTGGGGCTATTTAAAAAAAAATAAATATAAATCGTGACAGTCGACGGTATTACGTCGAAATATAACGATTTCACAAAACAATGCTGGTACATCGTTACACTTTCTAACGAATTAACTCGCAAAAGCCGTTCGAAATTGAAAGTTTTGATTGCTCTCCAGGGACCAAATAGACGTTTAATCCCTGTGTAATATTGAATTATACATCGATTTATCTAAAAATATACCTACCTCAAAACGCTTTTTATCGAATTAACTCGAAGGGAACGTTAGCGTCGTCAGTAGCGGTGCTAAGAAATTCAAAGTACCAACCTCCCGGTTTTGTCGGTCCGGCGGCGGCTATTTAAGACAAAGAAAATAAAAAGAAATCATTACGTTCGGGCGTATTATTTCGAACTATAACGATTTCTCAAGAAATAGCGGTACCTCGTTACGCTTTCAGACGTATTAACTCGAAGGAAACGTTCGAAATTGAAATTTTGTTCTAGCTCTCCAGGGTAGAAATAAGTGTTTAATCTCTATGTAATATTGAAGTATACATTGATTTATGTAAAAATATGCCCACCTCATAACGCTTTTTATCGAATTAACTCGAAGGGAACGTTAGCGTCGTCAGTAGCGGTGCTAAGAAATTCAAAGTACCAACCTTCCGGTTTTGTCGGTCCGGCGGCGGCTATTTAAAACAAAGAAAATAAAAAGAAATCATTACGTTCGAGCGTATTATTTCGAACTATAAGGATTTCACAAGAAATACCGCGACCTCGTAACGCTTGTTAACGAATTAACTCGAAAAAACCGTGCGAAATTGAAAGTTTTGCTTGCCCTCCAGGGACCAAGTAAACGTTTTTATCCCTAGGTAATATTGAATTATACATCGAGATATGTAAAAATATTTCTACCTCATAATGGTTGTTAACGAATTAACTAGAAGGGAAGGTTAGCGTCGTTAGTAGCGGTGCGAAGAAATTCAAAGTCACAATCTCCCGGTCATGTCGGTCCTGCGGGGGCTATTCAAAAAAAAAAATAAATATAAATCGTGACGCTCGACCGTATTACGTAGAAATATATAGATTTCGCAAAAAAATACCGGTACATCGTAACGCTTTCTAACGAAATATTTCGCAAATACCGTTCGAAATTGAATGTTTTGCTAGCTCTCCAGGGACGAAATAAAAGTTAATCCCTATGCAATATTGAATTACACATCGATGTATATAGAAATATTCCTACGTCGTAACGCTTTTTAACGAATTAACTCAAAAAACTGTTCGAAATTGAAAGTTTTGCTTGCTCTCCAGGGACCAAATAAAAGTTTAATCCCTATGTAATATTGAATTATATATCGAGATATGTAAAAATATTCCTACCTAATAACGGTTGTTAATGAATTAACTCGCAGGGAACCTTAGCGTCGTTCCTACCGGTGCGAAGAAATTCAAAGTCCCAACGTTCCGGTCATATAGGTACGGCGGGGGCTACTTAAAAAAAAAAATATAAATAAATCGTTCGATCGACCGTATTACCTCGAAGTATAACGATTTCACAAAAAATACCGGTGCCTCGTAACGCTTTCTGACGAATTGAGTCGAAGGGAACGTTCGAGATTGAAAGTTTGTTCTAGCTCTTCGGGGCCAGAAATCAGTGTTTAATCTCTATATAATATTGAATTTTACATCGATTTATGTAAAAATATGCCTACCTCATAACGCTTTTTATCAAATTAATTCGAAGGGAACGTTAGCGTCGTTCGTAGCGATGTGAAGAAATTCAAAGTACCAACCTCCCGGTCATGTCGGTCCTGCGGGGGCTATTTAAAAAAAAAAAAAAAATAAAAATAAATCGTTACGATCGACCGTATTACGTCGAAATGTAACGATTTCACAAAAAATACCCGTACATCGTAACGCTAGTAACGAATTAACGCGAAAAAATCGATCGAAATTGAAAGTTTTGCTAGCTCTCCAGGGACGAAATACACGTTTAATACCTATGCAATATTGAATTACACATCGATATATGTAGAAATATTCCGACGTCGTAACGCTTTCAGACGAATTAGCTCGCAAAAACCGTTCGAAATTGAAATTTTGTTCTAGCTCTCCAGCGTAGAAATAAGTGTTTAATCTCTATTTAATATTGAGGTATACATCGATTTATGTAAAAATATGCCCATCTCATAACGCTTTTTATCGAATTAAATAGAAGAGAACGGTAACGTCGTCAGTAGCTGCGCGAAGAAATTCAAAGTCCCAATCTCCCGGTCATGTCGGTCCTGCTGGGGCTATTTAGAAAAAATAAATATAAATCGTGACGCTGGACGGTATTACGTCGAAATATCATGACTTCACAAAAAATACCGGTACATCGTAACGCTTTCTAACGAATTAACGCGCAAAAACCGTTCGAAATTGAAAGTTTTGCTAGCTCTCCAGGGACGAAATAAACGTTTAATCCCTATATAGCATTGAATTATACATCGATATATGTAGAAATATTCCTACCTCATAACGCTTTCTATCGAATTAACTCGAAGGGAACGTTCGAAATTGAAATTTTATTCTAGCTCTCCAGGAACGAATTAAACGTTTAATCTCTATGTAATATTGAAGGATGCATCGATTTATATAAAAATATGCCCACCTCATAACGGTTGTTAACGAATTAACTCGCAGGGAACCTTAGCGTCGTTCGTAGCGGTGCGAAGAAATTCAAAGTACCAATCTTCCGGTGATGTCGGTCCGGCGGCGGCTATTTAAAATAAAGAAAATGAAAAGAAATCATTACGTTCGACCGTATTACGTCGAAATATAATGATTTCACAAAAAAATACCGGTACACCGTAACGCTTTCTAACGAATTAGCTCGCAAAAGCCGTTCGAAATTGAAAGTTTTGCTAGCTATCCAGGGACGAAATAAACGTTTAATCTCTATGTAATATTGAAGTAAACATCGATTTATGTAACAATATGCCCACCTCATAACGCTTTTTATCGAATTAACTCGCAGGGAACGTTAGCGTCGTCATTAGCGTTGCGAAGAAATTCAAAGAACCAACCTACCGGATGTGTCGGTCCTGCGGGGGCTATTTAAAAAAAAAAAAATAAAAATAAATCGTTACGATCGACCGTATTACGTCGAAATGTAACGATTTCACAAAAAATACCCGTACATCGTAACGCTTTCTAACGAATTAACTCGCAAAAACCGTTCGAAAAGGAAAGTTTTGCTACCTCTCCAGGGACGAAATAAACGTTTAATCCCTATGCAATATTGAATTACACATCGATATATGTAGACATATTCCTACGTCGTAACGCTTTTTAAAGAATTAACCGCGAGGGGAACTTTCGAAATTGAAATATTTTTCTAGCTCTCCAGGGACGAAATAAACCTTTCATCCCTATGCAATATTGAATTATACATCGAGATATGTAGAAATATTCCTACCTCATAACGGTTGTCAACGAATTAAATAGCAGGAAACCTTAGCGTCGTTCGTAGCGGTGCGAGGAAATACAAAGTCCCAACGTCCTGGTCATATAGGTACGGCGGGGGCTATTAAAAGAAAAATAATAAAGATAAATCGTTACGACCGACCGTATTACGTCGAAATAAAACGATTTCACAAAAAATACGGGAAACACGTAGCGCTTTGTGACGAATTGACTCGAAGGGAACGTTCGAAATTGAAACTTTTTTCTAGCTCTCCAGTTACGAAATAAACGTTTATTATCTATGTGATATTGAATTATACATCGATTTATGTAAAAATATGCCTACCTCATAACGCTTTTTATCCAATTAACTCGAAGGGAACGTTAGCGTCGTTAGTAGCAGTGCGAAGAAATTCAAAGACCCAACCTCCCGGTCATGTCGGTCCTGCGGGGGCTATTTAAAAAGAAAATGAATATAAATCGTTACGATCCACCGTATTACGTCGAAATATAACTATTTCACAAAAAATACCGGTACGTCGTAACGCTTTGTGACTAATTAACTCGCTAAAACCGTTCGAAATTGAAAGTTTTGCAACCTCTCCAGGGACGAAGTAAACGTTTAATCCCTATGCAATTTTGAATTACACATCGATATATGTAGAAATATTCCTACGTCGTAACGCTTTTTAACGAATTAACTCGAAGGGAACGTTCGCAATTGAAATTTTTTTCTAGCTCTCCAGGGACGAAATGATCGTTTAATCTCTATGTAATATTGAAGTATACATCGATATATGAAAAAATAGTCCTACCTCATAACCCTTTTTATCGAATTAAATCGCAGGAAACCTTAGCGTCGTTCTCAGCGAAGAAATACAAAGTCCCAACGTCCCGGTCATATCGGTACGGCGGGGGCTATTTAAAAAAAAAAAAAAATAAAAATAAATCCTTACGATCGACCGTATTACGTCGAAATATAACGATTTCACAAAAAATACCGGTACCTCGTAACGCTTTCTGACGAATTAACTCGAAGGGAACGTTCGAAATTGAAATTTAGTTCTAGCTCTTCAGGGTAGAAATAAGTGTTAGATCTCTATGTAATATTGAATTATACATCGATTTATATAAAAATATGCCCACCTCATAACGCTTTTTATCGAATTAAATCGAGGAGAACGGTAGCGTCGTCAGTAGCTGCGCGAAGAAATGCAAAGTCCCCATCTCCCGGTCGTGTCGGTCCGGCCGCGGCTACTTATAAAAAACATAAAAAAATCGTTACGTTCGACCGCATTACGTCGAAATATAAAGATTTCACAAAAAGTACCGCGACTTCGTAACGCTTGTTAACGAATTAACTCGAAAAAACCGTTCGAAAGTGAAAGTTTTGCTTGCTCTCCAGGGACGAAATAAACGTTTAACCCCTATGTAATAGTGAAATATACATCAATTTATGTAAAAATATGCCTACCTCATAACGCTTTTTATCGAATTAACTCGAAGAGAACGGTAGCGTCGTCAGTAGCTGCGCGAAGAAATACAAATTCCCAACCTCCCGGTCATGTCGGTCCTGCGGGGGCTATTTAAAAAAAAATTAATATAAATCGTTACGCTCGACCGTATTACGTCGAAATATAACGGTTTCACAAAAAATACCGCGACCTCGTAACGCTTTGTGACGAATTAACTCGCTAAAACCGTTCGAAATTGAACGTTTTGCTTGCTCTCCATGGACCAAATAAACGATTAATCCCTATGTAATATTGAAGTATACATCGAGATATGTAAAAATATTCCTACCTCATAACCCTTTTTATCGAATTAAATCGCAGGCAACCTTAGCGTCGTTCTCAGCGGTGCGAAGAAATACAAAGTCCCAACGTCCCGGTCATATCGGTACGGCGGGAGCTATTTAAAAAAAAATATATAAATAAAACGTTACGATCTACCGTTTTACGTCGAAATATAACTATTTCACAAAAATACAGGTACCTCGTAACGCTTTCTGACGAATTGACTCGAAGGGAACGTTCGAAATTGAAATTTTTTTCTAGCTTTCCAGGGTAGAAATATGCGTTTAATCCCTATGTAATATTGAAGTATACATCGATTTATGTAAAAATATGCCCACCTCATAACGGTTTTTAACGAATTAACTCGCAGGGAACTTTAGTGTCGTTAGTAGCGTTGCGAAGAAATTCAAAGACCCAACCTACCGGTCATGTCGGTCCTGCTGGGGCTATTTAAAAAAAAATAAATATAAATCGTTACGTTCGACCGTATTACGTCGAAATATAATGATTTCACAAAAAATATCGGTACATTGTAACGCTTTCTAACGAATTAACTCGCAAAAACCGTTCGAAATTGAAAGTATTGTTACCTCTGCAGGGACGAAATAAAAGTTTAATCCCTATGCAATTTTGAATTACACATCTACATATTTGGAAATATTCCTACGTCGTAACGCTTTTTACGAATTAACTCGAAGAGATCGTTCGAAATTGAAATTTTTTTCTAGCTCTCCAGGGACGAAATAAACGTTTAATATCTATGCAATATTGAAGTATACATCGATTTATGCAAAAATATGCCCACCTCATAACGCTTTTAATCGAATTATATCGAAGAGAACGGTAGCGTCGTCAGTGGCTGCGCGAAGAAATTCAAATTCCCAACCTCCGGCCATGTCGGCCCGCGGCGGCTATTTAAAAAAAAAAAAAAAAAAGAAATAAAAAGAAATCGTTACGTTCGACAGTACTACGTCGAAATATAACGATTTCACAAAAAATACCGGTACTTCGTAACGCTTTTTACCGAATTAACTCGAAAAAACCGTTCGAAGCAGAATTTTTTTCTAGCCCTCCAGGGACGAAATACACGTTTCATCTATATGTAATATTGAATTATACATGGAAATATGAAGAAATATTCCTACGTCGTAACGCTTTCTAACGAATTAACTCGAAGAGAACGTTCGAAATTGAAATTCTTTTCTTGCTCTCCGGGGACAAAATAAACTTTTAATCTCTATGTAATATTGAAGTATACATCGATTTATGTAAAAATATGTCTACCTCATATCGCTTCTAATCGATTTAACTCGAAGGAAGCGATAACGTAGTTAGTAGCTGTGCGAAGAAATTCAAATTCCCAAACTCCGGTCATGTCGGTCCGGCGGCGGCTGTTTACAAAAAAAAAAAAAAAAAAAATGAAAAGAAATCGTTACGTTCGACAGTACTACGTCGAACTATAAAGATTTCACAAAAACTGCCGGTACCTGGTAACGCTTTCTGACAAACTGACTAGAAGGGAGCGTTCGAAATTGAAATTTTGTTCTAGCTCTCCAGTGTAGAAATAAGTGTTTAATATCTATGTAATATTGAGGTATACATCGATTTATGTAAAAATATGCCCACCTCATAACGCTTTTTATCGAATTAAATCGAAGAGAACGGTAACGTCGTCAGTAGCTGCGCGAAGAAATTCAAAGTCCCAATCTCCCGGTCATGTCGGTCCTGCTGGGGCTATTTAAAAAAAAATAAATATAAATCGTGACAGTCGACGGTATTACGTCGAAATATAACGATTTCACAAAACAATGCTGGTACATCGTTACACTTTCTAACGAATTAACTCGCAAAAGCCGTTCGAAATTGAAAGTTTTGATTGCTCTCCAGGGACCAAATAGACGTTTAATCCCTGTGTAATATTGAATTATACATCGATTTATCTAAAAATATACCTACCTCAAAACGCTTTTTATCGAATTAACTCGAAGGGAACGTTAGCGTCGTCAGTAGCGGTGCTAAGAAATTCAAAGTACCAACCTCCCGGTTTTGTCGGTCCGGCGGCGGCTATTTAAGACAAAGAAAATAAAAAGAA
The DNA here is from genome assembly GCA_905332935.1 of Bombus hortorum. Taxonomy (NCBI): domain Eukaryota; kingdom Metazoa; phylum Arthropoda; class Insecta; order Hymenoptera; family Apidae; genus Bombus; species Bombus hortorum. Next base: position 7,805,970 of record CAJOSO010000001.1, read on the forward strand.
ATCATTACGTTCGGGCGTATTATTTCGAACTATAACGATTTCTCAAGAAATAGCGGTACCTCGTTACGCTTTCAGACGTATTAACTCGAAGGAAACGTTCGAAATTGAAATTTTGTTCTAGCTCTCCAGGGTAGAAATAAGTGTTTAATCTCTATGTAATATTGAAGTATACATTGATTTATGTAAAAATATGCCCACCTCATAACGCTTTTTATCGAATTAACTCGAAGGGAACGTTAGCGTCGTCAGTAGCGGTGCTAAGAAATTCAAAGTACCAACCTTCCGGTTTTGTCGGTCCGGCGGCGGCTATTTAAAACAAAGAAAATAAAAAGAAATCATTACGTTCGAGCGTATTATTTCGAACTATAAGGATTTCACAAGAAATACCGCGACCTCGTAACGCTTGTTAACGAATTAACTCGAAAAAACCGTGCGAAATTGAAAGTTTTGCTTGCCCTCCAGGGACCAAGTAAACGTTTTTATCCCTAGGTAATATTGAATTATACATCGAGATATGTAAAAATATTTCTACCTCATAATGGTTGTTAACGAATTAACTAGAAGGGAAGGTTAGCGTCGTTAGTAGCGGTGCGAAGAAATTCAAAGTCACAATCTCCCGGTCATGTCGGTCCTGCGGGGGCTATTCAAAAAAAAAAATAAATATAAATCGTGACGCTCGACCGTATTACGTAGAAATATATAGATTTCGCAAAAAAATACCGGTACATCGTAACGCTTTCTAACGAAATATTTCGCAAATACCGTTCGAAATTGAATGTTTTGCTAGCTCTCCAGGGACGAAATAAAAGTTAATCCCTATGCAATATTGAATTACACATCGATGTATATAGAAATATTCCTACGTCGTAACGCTTTTTAACGAATTAACTCAAAAAACTGTTCGAAATTGAAAGTTTTGCTTGCTCTCCAGGGACCAAATAAAAGTTTAATCCCTATGTAATATTGAATTATATATCGAGATATGTAAAAATATTCCTACCTAATAACGGTTGTTAATGAATTAACTCGCAGGGAACCTTAGCGTCGTTCCTACCGGTGCGAAGAAATTCAAAGTCCCAACGTTCCGGTCATATAGGTACGGCGGGGGCTACTTAAAAAAAAAAATATAAATAAATCGTTCGATCGACCGTATTACCTCGAAGTATAACGATTTCACAAAAAATACCGGTGCCTCGTAACGCTTTCTGACGAATTGAGTCGAAGGGAACGTTCGAGATTGAAAGTTTGTTCTAGCTCTTCGGGGCCAGAAATCAGTGTTTAATCTCTATATAATATTGAATTTTACATCGATTTATGTAAAAATATGCCTACCTCATAACGCTTTTTATCAAATTAATTCGAAGGGAACGTTAGCGTCGTTCGTAGCGATGTGAAGAAATTCAAAGTACCAACCTCCCGGTCATGTCGGTCCTGCGGGGGCTATTTAAAAAAAAAAAAAAATAAAAATAAATCGTTACGATCGACCGTATTACGTCGAAATGTAACGATTTCACAAAAAATACCCGTACATCGTAACGCTAGTAACGAATTAACGCGAAAAAATCGATCGAAATTGAAAGTTTTGCTAGCTCTCCAGGGACGAAATACACGTTTAATACCTATGCAATATTGAATTACACATCGATATATGTAGAAATATTCCGACGTCGTAACGCTTTCAGACGAATTAGCTCGCAAAAACCGTTCGAAATTGAAATTTTGTTCTAGCTCTCCAGCGTAGAAATAAGTGTTTAATCTCTATTTAATATTGAGGTATACATCGATTTATGTAAAAATATGCCCATCTCATAACGCTTTTTATCGAATTAAATAGAAGAGAACGGTAACGTCGTCAGTAGCTGCGCGAAGAAATTCAAAGTCCCAATCTCCCGGTCATGTCGGTCCTGCTGGGGCTATTTAGAAAAAATAAATATAAATCGTGACGCTGGACGGTATTACGTCGAAATATCATGACTTCACAAAAAATACCGGTACATCGTAACGCTTTCTAACGAATTAACGCGCAAAAACCGTTCGAAATTGAAAGTTTTGCTAGCTCTCCAGGGACGAAATAAACGTTTAATCCCTATATAGCATTGAATTATACATCGATATATGTAGAAATATTCCTACCTCATAACGCTTTCTATCGAATTAACTCGAAGGGAACGTTCGAAATTGAAATTTTATTCTAGCTCTCCAGGAACGAATTAAACGTTTAATCTCTATGTAATATTGAAGGATGCATCGATTTATATAAAAATATGCCCACCTCATAACGGTTGTTAACGAATTAACTCGCAGGGAACCTTAGCGTCGTTCGTAGCGGTGCGAAGAAATTCAAAGTACCAATCTTCCGGTGATGTCGGTCCGGCGGCGGCTATTTAAAATAAAGAAAATGAAAAGAAATCATTACGTTCGACCGTATTACGTCGAAATATAATGATTTCACAAAAAAATACCGGTACACCGTAACGCTTTCTAACGAATTAGCTCGCAAAAGCCGTTCGAAATTGAAAGTTTTGCTAGCTATCCAGGGACGAAATAAACGTTTAATCTCTATGTAATATTGAAGTAAACATCGATTTATGTAACAATATGCCCACCTCATAACGCTTTTTATCGAATTAACTCGCAGGGAACGTTAGCGTCGTCATTAGCGTTGCGAAGAAATTCAAAGAACCAACCTACCGGATGTGTCGGTCCTGCGGGGGCTATTTAAAAAAAAAAAAATAAAAATAAATCGTTACGATCGACCGTATTACGTCGAAATGTAACGATTTCACAAAAAATACCCGTACATCGTAACGCTTTCTAACGAATTAACTCGCAAAAACCGTTCGAAAAGGAAAGTTTTGCTACCTCTCCAGGGACGAAATAAACGTTTAATCCCTATGCAATATTGAATTACACATCGATATATGTAGACATATTCCTACGTCGTAACGCTTTTTAAAGAATTAACCGCGAGGGGAACTTTCGAAATTGAAATATTTTTCTAGCTCTCCAGGGACGAAATAAACCTTTCATCCCTATGCAATATTGAATTATACATCGAGATATGTAGAAATATTCCTACCTCATAACGGTTGTCAACGAATTAAATAGCAGGAAACCTTAGCGTCGTTCGTAGCGGTGCGAGGAAATACAAAGTCCCAACGTCCTGGTCATATAGGTACGGCGGGGGCTATTAAAAGAAAAATAATAAAGATAAATCGTTACGACCGACCGTATTACGTCGAAATAAAACGATTTCACAAAAAATACGGGAAACACGTAGCGCTTTGTGACGAATTGACTCGAAGGGAACGTTCGAAATTGAAACTTTTTTCTAGCTCTCCAGTTACGAAATAAACGTTTATTATCTATGTGATATTGAATTATACATCGATTTATGTAAAAATATGCCTACCTCATAACGCTTTTTATCCAATTAACTCGAAGGGAACGTTAGCGTCGTTAGTAGCAGTGCGAAGAAATTCAAAGACCCAACCTCCCGGTCATGTCGGTCCTGCGGGGGCTATTTAAAAAGAAAATGAATATAAATCGTTACGATCCACCGTATTACGTCGAAATATAACTATTTCACAAAAAATACCGGTACGTCGTAACGCTTTGTGACTAATTAACTCGCTAAAACCGTTCGAAATTGAAAGTTTTACAACCTCTCCAGGGACGAAGTAAACGTTTAATCCCTATGCAATTTTGAATTACACATCGATATATGTAGAAATATTCCTACGTCGTAACGCTTTTTAACGAATTAACTCGAAGGGAACGTTCGCAATTGAAATTTTTTTCTAGCTCTCCAGGGACGAAATGATCGTTTAATCTCTATGTAATATTGAAGTATACATCGATATATGAAAAAATAGTCCTACCTCATAACCCTTTTTATCGAATTAAATCGCAGGAAACCTTAGCGTCGTTCTCAGCGAAGAAATACAAAGTCCCAACGTCCCGGTCATATCGGTACGGCGGGGGCTATTTAAAAAAAAAAAAAATAAAAATAAATCCTTACGATCGACCGTATTACGTCGAAATATAACGATTTCACAAAAAATACCGGTACCTCGTAACGCTTTCTGACGAATTAACTCGAAGGGAACGTTCGAAATTGAAATTTAGTTCTAGCTCTTCAGGGTAGAAATAAGTGTTAGATCTCTATGTAATATTGAATTATACATCGATTTATATAAAAATATGCCCACCTCATAACGCTTTTTATCGAATTAAATCGAGGAGAACGGTAGCGTCGTCAGTAGCTGCGCGAAGAAATGCAAAGTCCCCATCTCCCGGTCGTGTCGGTCCGGCCGCGGCTACTTATAAAAAACATAAAAAAATCGTTACGTTCGACCGCATTACGTCGAAATATAAAGATTTCACAAAAAGTACCGCGACTTCGTAACGCTTGTTAACGAATTAACTCGAAAAAACCGTTCGAAAGTGAAAGTTTTGCTTGCTCTCCAGGGACGAAATAAACGTTTAACCCCTATGTAATAGTGAAATATACATCAATTTATGTAAAAATATGCCTACCTCATAACGCTTTTTATCGAATTAACTCGAAGAGAACGGTAGCGTCGTCAGTAGCTGCGCGAAGAAATACAAATTCCCAACCTCCCGGTCATGTCGGTCCTGCGGGGGCTATTTAAAAAAAAATTAATATAAATCGTTACGCTCGACCGTATTACGTCGAAATATAACGGTTTCACAAAAAATACCGCGACCTCGTAACGCTTTGTGACGAATTAACTCGCTAAAACCGTTCGAAATTGAACGTTTTGCTTGCTCTCCATGGACCAAATAAACGATTAATCCCTATGTAATATTGAAGTATACATCGAGATATGTAAAAATATTCCTACCTCATAACCCTTTTTATCGAATTAAATCGCAGGCAACCTTAGCGTCGTTCTCAGCGGTGCGAAGAAATACAAAGTCCCAACGTCCCGGTCATATCGGTACGGCGGGAGCTATTTAAAAAAAAATATATAAATAAAACGTTACGATCTACCGTTTTACGTCGAAATATAACTATTTCACAAAAATACAGGTACCTCGTAACGCTTTCTGACGAATTGACTCGAAGGGAACGTTCGAAATTGAAATTTTTTTCTAGCTTTCCAGGGTAGAAATATGCGTTTAATCCCTATGTAATATTGAAGTATACATCGATTTATGTAAAAATATGCCCACCTCATAACGCTTTTTATCGAATTAAATCGAAAAAACCGTTCGAAATTGAAAGGTTTGCCTGCTCTCCAGGGACCAAATAAACGTTTAATCCCTATGTAATATTGAATTATACATCGATTTATGTAAAAATATGCCTACCTCATAACGCTTTTTATCGAATTAACTCGAAGGGAACGTCAGCGTCGTTAGTCGTGGTGCGAAGAAATTCAAAGTCCCAATCTCCGGTCATGTCGGTCCGGCCGCGGCTATTTAAAAAAAAATAAATATAAATCGTTACCATCCACCGTATTACGTCGAAATATAACTATTTCACAAAAAATACCGGTACCTCGTTACGCTTTGTGACGAATTAACTCGCTAAAACCGTTCGAAATTGAAAGTTTTACTACCTCCCCAGGGACGAAGTAAACGTTTAATCCCTATGCAATTTTGAATTACACATCGATATATTTAGAAATATTCCTACGTCGTAGCGCTTTATAACGAATTAACTCGCAAAACCCGTTCGAAATTGAAAGTTTTCCTAGCCTTCCAGGGACGAAATAAACGTTTAATCCCTATGCAATATTGAATTTCACATCGATATATGTAGAAATATTTCTACGTCGTAACGCTTTTTAACGAATTAACTCGCAGGGAACTCTAGCGTCGTTCGTAGCGGTGTGAAGAAATACAAAGTCCCAACGTCCCGGTCATATAGGTACGGCGGGGGCTATTTAAAAAAAATAAAGAAAATAAAAATAAATCGTTACGATCGACCGTCTTACGTCGAAATATAACGACTTCACAAAAAATACCGGTACCGCGTAACGCTTTCTGACGAATTGACTCGAAGGGAACGTTCGAAATTGAAATTATTTTCTAGCTCTCCAGAGACGAAATAAACGTTCAGTATCTATGTAAAATTGAAGTATACATCGATTTATGTAAAAATATGCCCACCTCATAAAGCTTCTTATCGAATTAACTCGAAGGGAACGTTAGCGTAGTCAGTAGCGATGCGAAGAAATTCAAAGTCCCAATCTCCCGGTCATGTCGGTCCTGCTGGGGCTATTTAAAAAAAAATAAATATAAATCGTTACGTTCGACCGTATTACCTCGAAATATAATGATTTCTCAAACAATACCGGTACATCCTAACGCTTTCTAACGAACTAACTCGCAAAAACCGTTCGAAATTGAAACTTTTGCTAGCTATCCAGGAACGAAATGAACGTTTAATCCCTATGTAATATTAAATTATACATCGATATATGTCGAAATATTCCTACCTCATAACGCTTTCTATCGAATTAACACGAAGGGAACGTTAGCGTCGTCAGTAGCGGTGCGAAGAAGTGCAAAGTCACAACCTCCCGGTCATATCGGTCCTGCTTGGGCTATTTAAAAAAAAATAACCATAAATCGTTACGCTCGACCGTATTACGTCGAAATATAACGATTTCGCAAAAAACTACCGGTACATCGTAACGGTTTCTAACGAATTAACTCGAAAAAACCGCTCGAAATTGAAAGTTTTGCCTGCTCCCCAGGGACCAAATAAACATTTAATCCCTATGTAACATTGAATTATACATCGAGATATGCAAAAATATTCCTACCTCATAACGGTTGTTAACGAATTAATTCGAAGGGAACATTAGCGTCGTTAGTAGCGGTGCGAAGAAATTCAAAGTCCCAATCTCCCGGTCATGTCGGTCCTGCTGGGGCTATTTAAAAAAAAATAAATGTAAATCGTTACGTTCGACCGTATTACCTCGAAATATAATGATTTCACAAAAAATACCGGTACATCGTAACGGTTTCTAACGAACTAACTCGCAAAAACCGTTCGAAATTGAAAGCTTTGCCTGCTCTCCAGGGACCAAATAAACATTTAATCCCTATGTAATATTGAATTATACATCGAGATATGTGAAAATATTCCTACCTCATAACGGTTTTTAACGAATTAACTCGAAGGGAACGTTAGCGTCGTTAGTAGCGGTGCGAAGAAATTCAAAGACCCAACCTCCCGGTTATGTCGGTCCTGCGGGGGCTATTTAAAAAAAACATTAAGAAAATCGTTACGTTCGACCGTATTACGTCGAACTATAAAGATTTCGCAAAAAATACCGCGACCTCGTAACGCTTGTTAACGAATTAACTCGAAAAAACCGTTCGAAATTGAAAGTTTTGCCTGCTCTCCAGGAAACAAATAAACGTTTAATCCCTACGTAATATTGATATATACATCGAGATATGTAAAATATTCCTACCTCATAACGGTTGTTAACGAATTAACTCGCAGCGAACCTTAGCGTCGTTTGTAGCGGTGCGAAGAAATACAAAGTCCCAACCTCCCGGTCATGTCGGTCCTGCGGGGGCTATTTAAAAAAAAAATAAATATAAATCGCTACGATCGACCGTATTACGTCGAAGTATAACTATTTCACAAAAAATACCGGTACCTCGTAACGCTTTCTGACGAATTGACTCGAAGGGAACGTTCGAAATTGAAAGTTTTGCTAGCTCTCCAGGGACGAAATGAACCTTTAATCCCTATGCAATATTGAATTACACATCGATATATGTAGAAATATTCCTAAGTCGTAACGCTTTTTAACGCATTAATTCGAAGGGAACGTTCGAAATTGTAATTTTCTTCTAGCTCTCCAGGGACGAAATAAATGTTTAATCTCTATGTAATACTGAAGTATACATCGATTTATGTAAAAATATGATTACCTCATAACCCCCTTTATCGATTTAACTCGGAGGGAACGTTAGCGTCGTCAGTAGCGGTGCGTAGAAATTCAAAGTAGCAACCTCCCGGTCATGTCGGTCCTGCTGGGGTTATTTAAAGAAAAAATAAAAAAAAATCGTTACCTTCGACCGTATTACGTCGAAATATAACGATTTCGCAAAAAAATACCGGTACATCGTAAAGCTTTCTAACGAATTAACTCGCAAAAACCATTCGAAATTGAAAGTTTTGCTAGCTCTCCAGGGACGAAACAAACGTTTAATCTCTATGTAATATAGAATTCTACATCGATTTATGTAGAAATATGCCTACCTCATAACGCTTTCAATCGAATTAACTCGAAGGGAACGTTAGCGTCGTTCGTAGCCGTGCGAAGAAATACAAAGTCCAGACGTCCCGGTCATATAGGTACGGCGGGGGCTATTTAAAAGAGAGAATAAGAATAAATCGTTACGATCGACCGTATTACGTCGAAATATAACGATTTCACAAAAAATACAGGTACCTCGTAAAGCTTCCTGACGAATTGACTCGAGGGGATCCTTCGAAATTGAAATTTCTTTCTAGCTTTCCAGGGACTTAATAAACGTTTAATCCCTATGCAATATTGAATTACACATCGATATATGTAGAAATATTCCTACGTCGTAACGCTTTCAGACGAATTAACACGCAAAAACCGTTCGAAATTGACATTTTGTTCTAGCTCTTCAGGGTAGAAATAAGTGTATAATCTCTATGTAATATTGAATTACACATGGATATATGTAGAACTATTCCTACGTCGTAACGCTTTTTAACGAATTAACTCGAAGGGAACGTTCGATATTGAATTTTTGTTCTAGCTCTCCAGCGTAGAAGTAAGTGTTTAATCTCTATGTAATATTGAATTATACATCGAAATATGTAAAAATATTCCTACCTCATAAGGCTTTTTATCGAATTAACTCGCAGGGAACCTTAGCGTCGTTCGTAGCGATGCGAAGAAATACAAAGTCCCAACGTCCCGGTTATATAGGTACGGCGGGGGCTATTTAAAAAAAAAAAAGAAAAAACTAAAAATAAATCGTTACGATCGACCCTATTACGTCGAAGTATAACGATTTCACAAAAAAATACCCGCACATCGTAACGCTTTCTAACGAATTTACTCGCAAAAACCGCTCGAAATTGAAAGTTTTGCTAGCTCTCCAGGGACGAAATACAACTTTAATCCGTATGCAATATTGAATTACACATCGATATATGTAGAAATATTCCATCATCGTATCGCTTTTTAACGAATTAACTCGAAGGGAACGTTCGAAATTGAAATTTTTTTCTAGCTCTCCAGGGACGAAATAAACGCTTAATCTCTATGTAATATTGAATTATACATCGATTTATGCAAAAATAAGCCCACCTTTTAACGCTTTTAATCAAATTAAATCGAAGAGAACGGTAGCGTCGTCAGTAGCGGTGCGAAGAAATTCAAAGACCCAACCTCCCGGTCATGTCGGTCCTGCTGGGGTTATTTAAAGAAAAAATAAAAAAAATCGTTACCTTCGACCGTATTACGTCGAAATATAACGATTTCACAAAAAATACCGCGACATCGTAACGCTTGGTAACGAATTAACTCGAAAAAACCGTTCGAAATTGAAAGTTTTGCTTGCTCTCCAGGGACCAAATAAACGTTTAATCCCTATGTAATATTGAATTATACATCGAGAGATGTAAAAATATTCCTACCTCATAAGGCTTTTTATCGAATTAACTCGCAGGGAACCTTAGCGCCGTTCGTAGCGGTGCGAAGAAATAAAAAGTCCCAACGTCCCGGTCATATAGGTACGGCGGAGGCTATTAAAAAAAAAAAAAAAATAAAAATAATTCCTTACTATCGACCGTATTACATCGAAATATAACGATTTCACAAAAAATATCGGTACCTCGTAACGTTTTCTAACGAATTAACTCGCAAAAACCGGTCGGAATGGAAAGTTTTGCTACCTCTCCAGGGACGAAATAAACGTTTAATCCCTATGCAATTTTGAATTACACATCGATATATGTAGAAATATTCCTACGTCGTAACGCTGTTTAACGAATTAAATCGAAGGGAACTTTCGAAATTGAAAATTTTTTCTAGCCCTCCAGGGACGAAATAAAAGTTTCATCCTTATGTAATATTGAATTATACTTCGATTTATGTAAAAATATGCCCAACTCATAACGCTTTTTTCGAATTAACTCGAAGGGAATGTTAGCGTCGTTAGTAGCGGTGCGAAGAAATTCAAAGTCCCAACCTCCCGGTCATGTCAGTCCTGCTGGGGCTATTTAAAAACCAATAAATATAAATCGTTAGGTTCGACCGTGTTTCGTCGCACTATAAAGATTTCACAAAAAATGCCGGTACCTCGTAACGCTTTCAGACGAATTAACTCGAAGGGAACGATCGAAATTGAAATTTTGTTCTAGCTCTTCGGGGTAGAAATAAGTGTTTAATCTCTATGTAATATTGAATTATACATCGATTTACGTAAAAATATGCCCACCTCATAACGCTTTTTATCTAATTAAATTGAAGAGAACAATAGCATCATCTGTAGCGGTGCGAAGAAATTGAATGTCCCAACCTCCCGGTCATGTCGATCCTGCTGGAGCTATTTAAAAAAAAAGAATAAATATAAATCGTGACGCTCGACCGTATTACGTCGAAATATAACGATTACACAAAAAAAGACCGGTACTTCGTAACGCTTTCTAACGAATTTACTCGCAAAAACCGTTCGAAATTGAAAGTTTTGCTAGCTCTCCAGGGACGAAATACAACTTTAATCCGTATGCAATATTGAATTACACATCGATATATGTAGAAATATTCCTATGTCGTAACGCTTTTTATCGAATTAACTCGAAGAGAACGTTAGCGTCGTTAGTAGCGGTGCGAAGAAATTCAAAGACCCATCCTCCTGGTCATGTCGCCCGGCGGCTGCTATTTAAATAAAAGAAAATAAAAAGAAATCATTGCGTTCGAGCCTAATAGGTCGAAATATAACGATTTCACAAAAAGTACCTGTACCTCGTAACACTATCAGACGAATTAACTCGAAGGGAACGTTCGAAATTGGAATTTTGTTCTAGCTCTTCAGGGTAGAAATAAGTGTGTAATCTCTATGTAATATTGAGTTATACATCGATTTATGCAAAAATATGCCTACCTCAAATCGCTTTTTATCGAATTAAATCGAAGAGAACGTTAGCGTCGTCAGTAGCGTTGCGAAGGAATTCAAAGTACCAACCTCCCGGTCATGTCGGTCCGGCGGAGGCTATTTAAAAAAAAAATAAAAAAAAAATCGTTACGATCCACCGTATTACGTCGAACTATAAAAATTTCACAACAAAATACCGCGAACTCGTAATGCTTTTTAACGAATTAACTCCAAAAAACCGTTCGAATTTGAAAGATTTGCTAACTCTCCAGGGACGAAATAAACGTTTAATCCCTATGCAATATTGAATTGCACATCTATATATGTAGAAATATTACTACGTCGTAACGCTTTTTAACGAAATAACTCGAAGGGAACGTTCGAAATTGAAATTTTTTTCTAGCTCTCCAGGGACGAAATAATCGTGTAATCTGTATGTAATATTGAAGTATACATCGAGATATGTAAAAATATTCCTACCTCATGACCCTTTTTATCGAATTAACTCGAAGGGAACATTAGCGTCGTCAGTAGCGCTGCGAAGAAATTCAAAGACACAACCTCCCGGTCATGTCGGTCAGGCGGCGGCTATTTAAAAAAGAAAAAAAATAAAAATAAATCGTTACGATCGACCGTATTACGTCGAAATATAACGATTTCACAAAAAATACCGGTACCTCGTAACGCTTTCAGAGGAATCAAATCGATGGGAACGTTCGAAATTGAAATTTTGTTCTAGCTCTTCCGGGTAGAAATAAGTGTTTAATCTCTATGTAATATTGAATTATACATCGATTTATGTAAAAATATGCCTACCTCATAACGCTTTCTATCGAATTAACTCGAAGGGAACGTTAGCGTCGTCAGTAGCAGTTCGAAGAAATTTATAGTCCCAACCTCCCGGTCATGTCGGTCCTGCTGAGGCTATTTAAAAGAAAATAAATATAAATCGTTACCTTCGACCGTATTACGTTGAAATACAACGATTTCACAAAAAACACCGGTACCTCGTAACGCTTTCTAACGAATTAATTCGCAAAAACCGTTCGAAATTGAAGTTTTGCTAGCTCTCCAGGGACGAAATAAACGTTTAATCCCTATGCAATATTGAATTACACATCGATATATGTAGAAATATTCCTACGTCGAAACGCTTTATAACGAATTAACTCGAAGGGAACGTACGAAATTGAAATTTTCTTCTAGCTCTCCAGGGACGAAATAAACGTTTAATCTGTATGTAATATTGAAGTATACATCGAGATATGTAAAAGTATTCCTACCTCATAACCCTTTTTATCGACTTAAATCGCAGGAAACCTTAGCGTCGTTCTTAGCGGTGCGAAGAAATACAAAGTCCCAACGTCCCGGTCATATCGGTACGGCGGGGGCTATAAAAAAAAAAAAAAAAAATAAAAATAAAACGTTACGATCGACCGTATTACGTCGAAATATAACGATTTCACAAAAAAATACCGCGTCCTCGTAACGCTTGTTAACGAATTAACTCGAAAAGACAGTTCGAAATTGAAAGTTTTGCTTGCTATCCAGGGACCAAAAAACGTTTAATCCCTATGTAATATTGAATTATTCATCGAGATATGTAAAAATATTCCTATCGCATAACCCTTTTTATCGAATTAACTCGCAGGAAACCTTAGCGTCGTTCGTAGTGGTGCGAAGAAATACAAAGTCCCAACGTCCCAGTCATATCGGTACGGCGGGTGTTATTTAAAAAAAAAAAAAATAAAAATAAATCGTTACGATCGACCGTATTACGTCGAAATATAATGATTTCACAAAAAATACCGGTACATCGTAACGCTTTCTAACGAATTAACTCGCAAAAACCGTTCGAAATTGAAAGTTTTGCTACCTCTGCAGGGACGAAATAAACGTTTAATCCCTATGCAATTTTGAATTACACATCGATATATTTAGAAATATTCCTACGTCGTAGCGCTTTATAACGAATTAACTCGCAAAACCCGTTCGAAATTGAAAGTTTTCCTAGCCTTCCAGGGACGAAATAAACGTTTAATCCCTATGCAATATTGAATTTCACATCGATATATGTAGAAATATTTCTACGTCGTAACGCTTTTTAACGAATTAACACGAAGGGAACGTTAGCGTCGTCAGTAGCGGTGCCAAGAAGTGCAAAGTCACAACCTCCCGGTCATATCGGTCCTGCTTGGGCTATTTAAAAAAAAATAACCATAAATCGTTACGCTCGACCGTATTACGTCGAAATATAACGATTTCGCAAAAAACTACCGGTACATCGTAACGGTTTCTAACGAATTAACTCGAAAAAACCGCTCGAAATTGAAAGTTTTGCCTGCTCCCCAGGGACCAAATAAACATTTAATCCCTATGTAACATTGAATTATACATCGAGATATGCAAAAATATTCCTACCTCATAACGGTTGTTAACGAATTAATTCGAAGGGAACATTAGCGTCGTTAGTAGCGGTGCGAAGAAATTCAAAGTCCCAATCTCCCGGTCATGTCGGTCCTGCTGGGGCTATTTAAAAAAAAATAAATGTAAATCGTTACGTTCGACCGTATTACCTCGAAATATAATGATTTCACAAAAAATACCGGTACATCGTAACGGTTTCTAACGAACTAACTCGCAAAAACCGTTCGAAATTGAAAGCTTTGCCTGCTCTCTAGGGACCAAATAAACATTTAATCCCTATGTAATATTGAATTATACATCGAGATATGTGAAAATATTCCTACCTCATAACGGTTTTTAACGAATTAACTAGAAGGGAACGTTAGCGTCGTTTGTAGCGGTGCGAAGAAATACAAAGTCCCAACCTCCCGGTCATGTCGGTCCTGCGGGGGCTATTTAAAAAAAAAATAAATATAAATCGCTACGATCGACCGTATTACGTCGAAGTATAACTATTTCACAAAAAATACCGGTACCTCGTAACGCTTTCTGACGAATTGACTCGAAGGGAACGTTCGAAATTGAAAGTTTTGCTAGCTCTCCAGGGACGAAATGAACGTTTAATCCCTATGCAATATTGAATTACACATCGATATATGTAGAAATATTCCTAAGTCGTAACGCTTTTTAACGCATTAATTCGAAGGGAACGTTCGAAATTGTAATTTTTTTCTAGCTCTCCAGGGACGAAATAAATGTTTAATCTCTATGTAATACTGAAGTATACATCGATTTAAGTAAAAATATGATTACCTCATAACCCCCTTTATCGATTTAACTCGGAGGGAACGTTAGCGTTGTCAGTAGCGGTGCGTAGAAATTCAAAGTAGCAACCTCCTGGTCATGTCGGTCCTGCTGGGGTTATTTAAAGAAAAAATAAAAAAAAAATCGTTACCTTCGACCGTATTACGTCGAAATATAACGATTTCGCAAAAAAATACCGGTACATCGTAAAGCTTTCTAACGAATTAACTCTCAAAAACCATTCGAAATTGAAAGTTTTGCTAGCTCTCCAGGGACGAAACAAACGTTTAACCTCTATGTAATATAGAATTCTACATCGACTTATGTAGAAATATGCCTACCTCATAACGCTTTCAATCGAATTAACTCGAAGGGAACGTTAGCGTCGTTAGCAGCGGTGCGAAGAAATGCAAAGACCCAACCTCCCGGTCATGTCGGTAATGCTGAGGCTATTTAAAAAAAACAAAAAAAAATCGTTACGTTCGACCGTATTACGTCGAACCATAAAGATTTCACAAAAATACAGGTACCTCGTAACGCTTTCTGACGAATTAACTCGCAAAAACCGTTCGAAATTGAAAGTTTTGCTAGCTCCCCAGGGTCGACATGAACGTTTAGTTCCTATGTAACATTGAATTATACATCGAGATATGCAAAAATATTCCTAAGTCGTAACGCTTTTTAACGCATTAATTCGAAGGGAACGTTCGAAATTGTAATTTTTTTCTAGCTCTCCAGGGACGAAATAAATGTTTAATCTCTATGTAATACTGAAGTATACATCGATTTAAGTAAAAATATGATTACCTCATAACCCCCTTTATCGATTTAACTCGGAGGGAACGTTAGCGTCGTCAGTAGCGGTGCGTAGAAATTCAAAGTAGCAACCTCCCGGTCATGTCGGTCCTGCTGGGGTTATTTAAAGAAAAAATAAAAAAAAAATCGTTACCTTCGACCGTATTACGTCGAAATATAACGATTTCGCAAAAAAATACCGGTACATCGTAAAGCTTTCTAACGAATTAACTCGCAAAAACCATTCGAAATTGAAAGTTTTGCTAGCTCTCCAGGGACGAAACAAACGTTTAACCTCTATGTAATATAGAATTCTACATCGATTTATGTAGAAATATGCCTACCTCATAACGCTTTCAATCGAATTAACTCGAAGGGAACGTTAGCGTCGTTAGCAGCGGTGCGAAGAAATGCAAAGACCCAACCTCCCGGTCATGTCGGTAATGCTGAGGCTATTTAAAAAAAACAAAAAAAAATCGTTACGTTCGACCGTATTACGTCGAACCATAAAGATTTCACAAAAATACAGGTACCTCGTAACGCTTTCTGACGAATTAACTCGCAAAAACCGTTCGAAATTGAAATTTTGTTCTAGCTCTCCACGGTAGAAATAAGTGTTTAATCTCTATGTAATATTGAGGTATACATCAATGTATGTAAAAATATTCCTACCTCATAACGCTTTTTATCGAATTAACTCGAGGGGAACGTTAGCGTCGTTAGTAGCTGCGCGAGGAAATTCAAAGTCCCAACGTCCCGGTCATATAGGTACGGCGGGGGCTATTAAAAAAAAAATAAAAATAAATCGTTACGATCCGCCGTACTACGTCGAAATATAACGATTTCACAAAAAATACCGGTACCTCGTAAAGCTTTCTAACGAATTAACTCTCAAAAACCATTCGAAATTGAAAGTTTTGCTAGCTCTCCAGGGACGAAACAAACGTTTAACCTCTATGTAATATAGAATTCTACATCGACTTATGTAGAAATATGCCTACCTCATAACGCTTTCAATCGAATTAACTCGAAGGGAACGTTAGCGTCGTTAGCAGCGGTGCGAAGAAATGCAAAGACCCAACCTCCCGGTCATGTCGGTAATGCTGAGGCTATTTAAAAAAAACAAAAAAAAATCGTTACGTTCGACCGTATTACGTCGAACCATAAAGATTTCACAAAAATACAGGTACCTCGTAACGCTTTCTGACGAATTAACTCGCAAAAACCGTTCGAAATTGAAAGTTTTGCTAGCTCCCCAGGGTCGACATGAACGTTTAGTTCCTATGTAACATTGAATTATACATCGAGATATGCAAAAATATTCCTAAGTCGTAACGCTTTTTAACGCATTAATTCGAAGGGAACGTTCGAAATTGTAATTTTTTTCTAGCTCTCCAGGGACGAAATAAATGTTTAATCTCTATGTAATACTGAAGTATACATCGATTTAAGTAAAAATATGATTACCTCATAACCCCCTTTATCGATTTAACTCGGAGGGAACGTTAGCGTCGTCAGTAGCGGTGCGTAGAAATTCAAAGTAGCAACCTCCCGGTCATGTCGGTCCTGCTGGGGTTATTTAAAGAAAAAATAAAAAAAAAATCGTTACCTTCGACCGTATTACGTCGAAATATAACGATTTCGCAAAAAAATACCGGTACATCGTAAAGCTTTCTAACGAATTAACTCGCAAAAACCATTCGAAATTGAAAGTTTTGCTAGCTCTCCAGGGACGAAACAAACGTTTAACCTCTATGTAATATAGAATTCTACATCGATTTATGTAGAAATATGCCTACCTCATAACGCTTTCAATCGAATTAACTCGAAGGGAACGTTAGCGTCGTTAGCAGCGGTGCGAAGAAATGCAAAGACCCAACCTCCCGGTCATGTCGGTAATGCTGAGACTATTTAAAAAAAACAAAAAAAAATCGTTACGTTCGACCGTATTACGTCGAATCATAAAGATTTCACAAAAATACAGGTACCTCGTAACGCTTTCTGACGAATTAACTCGCAAAAACCGTTCGAAATTGAAATTTTGTTCTAGCTCTCCACGGTAGAAATAAGTGTTTAATCTCTATGTAATATTGAGGTATACATCAATGTATGTAAAAATATTCCTACCTCATAACGCTTTTTATCGAATTAACTCGAAGGGAACGTTAGCGTCGTTAGTAGCTGCGCGAGGAAATTCAAAGTCCCAACGTCCCGGTCATATAGGTACGGCGGGGGCTATTAAAAAAAAAATAAAAATAAATCGTTACGATCCGCCGTACTACGTCGAAATATAACGATTTCACAAAAAATACCGGTACCTCGTAAAGCTTTCTGACGAATTGACTCGATGGGAACGTTCGAAATTGAAATTTTGTTCTAGCCCTCCAGGGTAGAAATAAGTGTTTAATGTCTATGTAATATTGAATTATACATCGATTTATGTAGAAATATTCCTACCTCATAACGGTCGCTAACGAATTAACTCGCAGGGAACCTTAGCGTCGTTCGTAGCGGTGCGAAGAAATTCAATGTCCCAACGTCCCGGTCATATAGGTACGACGGGGGCTATTTAAAAAAGAGAATAAAAATGAATCGTTACGATCGACCGTATTACGTCGAAGTATAACGATTTCACAAAAAATACAGGTACCTCGTAACGCTTTCTGACGAATTGAATCGAAGGGAACGTTCGAAATTGAAATTTTGTTCTAGCTCTTCAGGGTAGAAATAAGTGTATAATCTCTATGTAATATTGAATTATACGTCGATATACGTAAAAATATGCCTACCTCATAATGCTTTTTATCGAATTAACTCGAAGGGAACGTTAGCGTCGTCAGTAGCTGCGCGAAGAAATTCAAAGTCCCAATCGCCCGGTCATGTCGGTCCGGCCGCGGCTATTTAAAAAAAAAAGCAATCGTTACCATCGACCGTATTACGTCGAACTATAAAGATTTCACAAAAAATACCGCGTCCTCGTAACGCTTGTTAACGAATTAACTCGAAAAAACCGTTCGAAATTGAAAGTTTTGCCAGCTATCCAGGGACGAAATAAACGTTTAATCCCTATGCAATATTGAATTACACATGGATATATGTAGAAATATTCCTACGTCGTAACGCTTTTTAACGAATTAACGCGAAGGGAACGTTCGATATTGAATTTTTGTTCTAGCTCTCCAGCGTAGAAGTAAGTGTTTAATCTCTATGTAATATTGAATTATACATCGAAATATGTAAAAATATTCCTACCTCATAAGGCTTTTTATCGAATTAACTCGCAGAGAACCTTAGCGTCGTTCGTAGCGGTGCGAAGAAATACAAAGTCCCTACGTCCCGGTTATATAGGTACGGCGGGGGCTATTTAAAAAAAAAAAAAAAAAACTAAAAATAAATCGTTACGATCGACCGTATTACGTCGAAGTATAACGATTTCACAAAAAATACCGGTACCTCGTAACGCTTTCTAACGAATTCTCTCGCAAAAACCGCTCGAAATTGAAAGTTTTGCTAGCTCTCCAGGGACGAAATGCAACTTTAATCCGTATGCAATATTGAATTACACATCGATATATGTAGAAATATTCCATCATCGTATCGCTTTTTAACGAATTAACTCGAAGGGAACGTTTGAAATTGAAATTTTTTTCTAGCTCTCCAGGGAGGAAATAAACGCTTAATCTCTATGTAATATTGAAGTATACATCGATTTATGCAAAAATAAGCCCACCTTTTAACGCTTTTAATCAAATTAAATCGAAGAGAACGGTAGCGTCGTCAGTAGCTGCGCGAAGAAATTCAAAGTCCCAATCTCCCGGTCATGTCGGTCCGGCCGCGGCTATTTAAAAAAAGCATAAAAAAATAGTTACTTTCGACCGTATTACGTCGAACTATAAGGATTTCACAAAGAAATACCGCGAACTCGTAACGCTTGTTCACGATTTAACACGAAAAATCCGTTCGAACTTGAAAGTTTTGCTAGCTCTCCAGGGACCAAATAAACGTTTAATCCCTGTGCAATATTGAATTATACATCGAGATATGTAAAAATATTCCCACCACATAACGGTTGTCAGCGAATTAACTCGCAGGAAACCTTAGCGTCGTTCGTAGCGGTGCGAAGAAATACAAAGTCCCAAGATCCCGGTCATATAGGTACGGCGGGGGCTATTTAAAAAAAAAAAAAAAAACTAAAAAAAAATCGTTACGATCCACCGTATTGCGTCGAAATATAACGATTTCACAAGAAAATACCGCGAACTCGTAATGCTTGTTAACGAATTAACTCGAAAAAACCGTTCGAAATTGAAAGTTTTGCTAGCTCTCCAGGGACGAAATAAACGTTTAATCCCTATGCAGTATTGAATTACACATCTATACATGTAGAAATATTCATTCGTCGTAACGCTTTTTATCGAATTAACTCGAAGGGAACGTTAGCATCGTTAGTAGCGGTGCGAAGAAATTCAAAGACCCAACCTCCCGGTCATGTCGGTTCGGCGGGGGCAATTTAAAAAAAAAATAAAAAAAAATCCTTACGTTCCACCGTATTACGTCGAAATATAACGATTTCACAAGAAATACCGCGACCACGTAACGCTTGTTAACGAATTAACTCGAAAAAACCGTTCGAAATTAAAAGTTTTGATAGCCCTCCGGGGACCAAATAAACGCTTTTAACCCTATGTAATATTGAATTATACGTCGAGATATGTAGAAATATTCCTACCTCATAACGCTTTCTATCGAATCAACACGAAGGGAACGATAGCGTCATCAGTAGCGGTGCGAAGAAATACAAAGTCCCAACCTCCCGGTCATGTCGGTCCTGCGGTGGCTATTTAAAAAAAAAATAAAAATAAATCGTTACGTTCGACCGTATTACGTCGAAATATAAAGATTTCACAAAAAATACCGGTACATCGTAACGCTTTCTAACGAATTAACTCGCAAAAACCGTTCGAAATTGAAAGTTTTGCTACCTCTCCAGGGACGAAATAAAAGTTTAATCCCTATGCAATTTTGAATTACACATCGTTATATTTCGAAATATTCCGACGTCGTAACGCTTTCTAACGAATTAACTCGCAAAAACCGTTCGAAATTGAAAGCTTTGCTAGCTCTCCAGGGACGAAATAAACGTTTAATCCCTATGCAATTTTGAATTACACATCGATATATTTAGAAATATTCCTGCGTCGTAACGCTTTTTAACGAATTAACTCGTAGGGAACCTTAGCGACGTTCGTAGCGGTGCGAAGAAATACAAAGTCCCGACGTCCCGGTCATATAGGTACGGCGGGGGCTATTTAAGAAAAAAATAAAAATAAATCGTTACGCTCGACCGTATTACGTCGAAATATAACGATTTCGCAAAAAAATACCGGTACGTCGTAACGGTTTCTAACGAATTAACTCGCAAAAACCGTTCGAAATTGAAAGTTTTGCCTGCTCTCCAGGGACCAAATAAACATTTAATCCCTATGTAATATTGAATTATACATCGAGATATGTAAAAATATTCCTACCTCATAACAGTTGTAAACGAATTAACTCGCAGGGAACCTTAGCGTCGTTCGTAGCGGTGCGAAGAAATACAAAGTCCCAACGTCCCGATCATATAGGTACGGAGGGGGCTATTTAAAAAAAAAAAAAAAAATAAAAATAAATCGTTATGATCGACCGTATTACGTCGAAATATAACGATTTCACAAAAAATACCGGCACCTCGTAGCGCTTTCTAACGAATTAACTCGAAAAAGCCGTACGAAATTGAAAGTTTTGCTTGCTCTCCAGGGACCAAATAAACGTTTAATCCCTATGCAAAATTGAATTACACATCGATATATTTTGGAATATTCCTACGTCGTAACGCTTTTTAACGAATTAACTCGGAGGGAACGTTCGAAATTGAAATTTTTTTCTAGCTCTCCAGGGACGAAATAAACGTTTAATATCTATGTAATATTGAAGTATACATCGATTTATGTAAAAATATGCCTACCTCATATCGCTTTTTATCGAATTAACTCGAAGGGAACGTTAGCGTCGTCAGTAGCGGTGCGAAGAAATACAAAGTCCCAACGTTCCGGTCATATAGGTACGGCGGGGGCTATTTAAAAAAAAACTGAAAATAAATCGTTACGATCGACCGTATTACGTCGAAATATAACGATTTCACAAAAAATACCGGTACCTCGTAACGCTTTCTGACGAATTGACTCGAAGGGAACGTTCGAAATTGAAATTTTGTTCTAGCTCTCCAGGGTAGAAATAAGTGTTTAATCTCTAAGTAGTATTGAATTATACATCGATTTATGTAAAAATATGCCTACCTCATAACGCTGTTTATCGAATTAACTCGAAGAGAACGTTAGCGTCGTTAGTAGCGGTGCGAAGAAATTCAAAGACGCACCCTCCCGGTCATGTCGGTCCTGCGGGGCCTATTTAAAAAATCATAAATATAAATAGTGACGCTCGACCGTGTTACGTCGAAATATAACGATTTCACAAAAAAATACCGGTACATCGTAAAGCTTTCTATCGAATTAACTCGCAAAAACCGTTCGAAATTGAAAGTTTTGCCTGCTCTCCAGGGACGAAATAAACGTTTAATCCCAATGCAATATTGAATTACACATTGATATATGTAGACATATTCCTACGTCGCAACGCTTATTAACGAATTAACTCGCAGGGAACCTTAGCGTCGTTCGTAGCGGTGCGAAGAAATACAAAGTCCCAACCTCCCGGTCATGTCGGTCCTGCGGTGGCTATTTAAAAAAAAAAAAATAAAAATAAATCGTTACGATCCACCGTAATACGTCGAAATATAACGATTTCACAAAAAATACCGGTACCTCGTAACGCTTTCTGACGAATTGACTCGAAAGGAACGTTCGAAATTGAAAGCTTTGCTAGCTCTCCAGGGACGAAATAAACGTTTAATCCCTATGCAATTTTGAATTACACATCGATATATTTAGAAATATTCCTGCGTCGTAACGCTTTTTAATGAATTAACTCGTAGGGAACCTTAGCGACGTTCGTAGCGGTGCGAAGAAATACAAAGTCCCGACGTCCCGGTCATATAGGTACGGCGGGGGCTATTTAAGAAAAAAATAAAAATAAATCCTTACGATCGACCGTATTACGTCGAAATATAACGATTTCACAAAAAATACCGGCACCTCGTAGCGCTTTCTAACGAATTAAATCGCAAAAACCGTTCGAAATTGAAAGGTTTGCTACCTATCCAGGGACGAAATAAACGTTTAATCCCTATGCAATTTTGTATTACACATCGATATATTTAGGAATATTCCTACGTCGTAACGCTTTTTAACGAATTAACTCGGAGGGAACTTTCGAAATTGAAATTTTTTTCTAGCTCTCCAGGGACGAAATAAACGTTTAATATCTATGTAATATTGAAGTATACATCGATTTATGTAAAAATATGCCTACCTCATAACGCTTTTTATCGAATTAACTCGAAGGGAACGTTAGCGTCGTCAGTAGCGATGCGAAGAAATTCAAAGTACCAACCTCCCGGTCATGTCGGTCCGGCAGCGGCTATTTAAAAAAAAGAAAATAAAAATAAATCGTAACGATCGACCGTATTACGTCGAAATATAACGATTTCACAAAAAATACCGGTACCTCGTAACGCTTTCTGACTAATTGACTTGAGGGGAACGTTCGAAATTGAAATTTTGTTCTAGCTCTGCAGGGTAGAAATAAGTGATTAATCACTATGTAATATTGAATTATACATCGATTTATGTAAAAATATGCCCACCTCAATTCACTCTTTATCGAATTAACTCGAAAAAACCGATCGAAATTGAAAGTTTTGCTTGCTCTCCAGGGACCAAACAATCGTTTAATCCCTATGTAATATTGAAGTATACATCGATTTATGTAAAAATATGCCCACCTAACAACGCTTTTTATCGAATTAAATCGAAGGGAAAGTAAACGTCGTCAGTAGCTGCGCGAAGAGATTCAAAGTCCCAACCTCCCGGTCATGTCGGTCCTGCTGGGGCTATTTAAAAAAAAATAAATATAAATCGTTACGTTCGACCGTACTCAACGTCGAATATTACGTCCCAATATAACGATTTCACAAAAAATACCGGTGCATCGAAACGCTTTCTAACGAATTAACTCGCAAAAGCCGTTCGAAATTGAAAGTTTTGCTAGCACTCCTGGGACGAAATAAATGTTTAATCCCTATGCAATATTGAATTATACATCCATATATGTAGAAATATACCTACGTCGTAAGGCTTTTGTAGAATTAACTCGAAGGGAACGTTCGAAATTGAAAGTTTTGTTAGCTCTCCAGGGACGAAATACACGTTTAATCCCTATGCAATATTGAATTACACATCGATATATGTAGAAATATTCCTACGTCGTAAAGCTTTTTAACGAATTAACTCGAAGGGAACGTTCGAAATTGAAATTTTTTTCTAGCACTCCAGGGACGAAATAAACGTTTAATCTCTATGTAATATTGAATTACACATCGATATCTGTAGAAATATTCCTACCTCGTAACGCTTTTTAACGAATTAACTCGAAGGGAGCGTTCGAAATTGAAATTTTTTTTCTAGCACTCCAGGGACGAAATAAACGTTTAATCTCTATGTAATATTGAATTACACAGCGATATATGTAGAAATATTCCTACGTCGTAACGCTTTTTAACGAATTAACTCGAAGCGAACGTTCGAAATTGAAATTTTTTTCTAGCTCTCCAGGGACGAAATACACGTTTAATCCCTATGCAATATTGAATTACACATCGATACATGTAGAAATATTCCTACCTCATAACGGTTGTTAACTAATCAACTCGCAGGGAACCTTAGCGTCGTTAGTACTGGTGCGAAGAAATTCAAATTCCCAACCTCCCGGTCATGTCGGTCCGGCGGCGGCTATTTAAAAAAAAGAAAATAAAAATAAATCATTACGTTCGAGCGTATTACGTCGAAGTATAACGATTTCACAAAAAATACCGGTACCTCGTAACGCTTTCAGACGAATTAACTCGAAGGAAACGTTCGAAATTGAAAGCTTTGCTTGCTCTCCGGGGACCAAATAAATGTTTATTCCCTGTGTAATATTGAATTATACATCGAGATATGTAAAAATATTCCTACCTCATAACGGTTGTTAACGAATTAACTCGCAGGAAACCTTAGCGTCGTTCGTAGCGGTGGGAAGAAATTCAAAGTCCCAACGTCCCTGTCATATTGGTACGGCGGGGGCTATTTAAAAAAAAAAATAAAAATAAATCGTTACGATCGAACATATTACGTCGAAATATAACGATTTCACAAAAATTACCGGTACTTCGTAAAGCTTTCTGGCGAATATCTCGATGGGAACGTTAGAAATTGGAATTCTGTTCTAGCTCTTCAGGGTAGAAATAAGTGTTTAATCTCTATGTAATATTGAATTATACATCGATTTATGTAAAAATATGCCTACCTCATAACGCTCTTCATCGAATTAACTCGAAGGGAAGGTTAGCGTCGTTAGTAGCGGTGTGAAGAAATTCAAAGACCCAACCTCCCGGTCATGTCGGTCCTGCTGGGGCTATTTAAAAAAAAATAATTATAAATCGTTACGTTCGACCGTATTACGTCGAAATATAATGATTTCACAAAAAATATCGGTACATTGTGACGCTTTCTAATGAATGAACTCGCAAAAACCGTTCGAAATTGAAATTTTTTCTAGCTCTCCAGGGACGAAATAAAAGTTTAATCCCTATGCAATTTTGTATTACGCATCGATATATTTAGAAATATTCCTACGTCGTAACGCTTTTTAACGAATTAACTCGAAGGGAACGTTCGAAATTGAAATTTTTTTCTAGCTCTCCAGGGACGAAATAAACGTTTAATATCTATGTAATATTGAAGTATACATCGATTTATGTAAAAATATGCCCACCTCATAACGCTTTTTATCGAATTAAATCTCAGAGAACGGTAGCGTCGTCGGTAGCTGCGCCATGATATTCAAAGACCCAATCTCCCGGTCATGTCGGTCCGGCAGCGGCAATTTAATAAAAACATAAAAAAATCGTTACGTTCGACCGGTATTACGTCGAACTATAAAGATTTCGCAAAAAATACCGCGACCTCGTAACGCTTGTTAACGAATTAACTCGAAGATAACGTTCGAGATTGAAATTTTGCTCTAGCTCTCCAGGGTACAAATAAGTGTTTAATCTCTATGTAATATTGAATTACACATCGATATAGGTAGAAATATTCCTACATCATAACGGTTGTTAACTAATTAACTCGCAGGGAACCTTAGTGTCGTTCGTAGCAGTGCTAAGAAATTCAAAGTACCAATCTCCCGGTCATGTCGGTCCGGCGGCGGCTATTTAAAAAAAAGAAAATAAAAAGAAATCATTACGTTCGAGCGTATTATTTCGAACTATAACAATTTCACAAGAAATACCAGTACCTCGTTACGCTTTCAGACGTATTAACTCGAAGGGAACGTTCGAAATTGACATTTTGTTCTAGCTCTCCAGGGTAGAAATAAGTGTTTAATCTCTATGTAATATTGAAGTATAAATTGATTTATGCAAAAATATGCCCACCTCATAACGCTTTTTATCGAATTAAATCGAAGAGAACGGTAGCGTCGTCGGTAGCTGCGCGATGAAATTCAAAGACCCAACCTCCCGGTTATGTCGGTCCTGCGGGGGCTACTTAAAAAAAAAAAATAAATATAAATCGTGACGGTCGACCGCATTACGTCGAAATGTAACGATTTCACAAAAAAATAACGGTACATCGTAACGCTTTCTAACGAATTAACTCGGAAAAACCTTTCGAAATTGAAAGTTTTGCTAGCACTCCAGGGACGAAATAAACGTTTAATCCCTATGCAAAATTGAATTACACATCGATATATTTAGGAATATTCCTACGTCGTAACGCTTTTTAACGAATTAACTCGGAGGGAACGTTCGAAATTGAAATTTTTTTCTAGCTCTCCAGGGACGAAATAAACGTTTAATATCTATGTAATATTGAAGTATACATCGATTTATGTAAAAATATGCCTACCTCATAACGCTTTTTATCGAATTAACTCGAAGGGAACGTTAGCGTCGTCAGTAGCGATGCGAAGAAATTCAAAGTACCAACCTCCCGGTCATGTCGGTCCGGCAGCGGCTATTTAAAAAAAAGAAAATAAAAATAAATCGTAACGATCGACCGTATTACGTCGAAATATAACGATTTCACAAAAAATACCGGTACCTCGTAACGCTTTCTAACGAATTAACTCGCAAAAACCGTTCGAAATAGAAAGTTTTGCCTGCCCTGCAGGGACCAAATAAACGTTTAATCCCTATGTAATATTGAATTATACATCGAGATGTGAAAAAATATTCCTACCTTATAACGGTTGTTAACGAATTAACTCGCAGGGAACGGTAGCGTCGTCAGTAGCTGCGCAAAGAAATTCAAAGTCCCAATCTCCCAGTCATGTCGGTCCTGCGGGGGCTATTTAAAAAAAAAATAAATATAAATCGTTACGCTCGACCGTATTACGTCGAAATATAACGATTTCACAAAAAAATACCGGTACCTCGTAACACTTTCTGACGAATTGACTCGAAGGGAATGTTCGAAATTGAAATTTTGTTCCTGCTCTCCAGGGTGGAAATAAGTGTTTAATCTCTATGTAATATTGAATTACACATCGATTTATGTGAAAATATGCCTACCGCATAACGCTTTTTATCGAATTAACACGAAGGGAACGTTAGCGTCGTTAGTAGCGGTGCGAAGAAATTCAAATTCCGAACATCCCGGTCATGTCGGTCCTGCGTGGGCTATTTAAAAAAAAATTAATATAAATCGTGACCCTCGACCGTATTACGTCGAACTATAAAGATTTGACAAAAAATACCGCGTCCTCGTAACGCTTGTTAACGAATTAACTCGCAAAGACCGTTCGAAATTGAAAGTATTGCTACCTCTCCAGTGACGAAATAAAACTTTAATCCGTATGCAATATTGAATTACACATCGATATATGTAGAAATATTCCTACATCGTATCGCTTTTTAACGAAATAATTCGAAGGGAACGTTCGAAATCGAAAGTTTTGCTAGCTCTCCAGGGTAGAAATAAGTGTTTAATCTCTATGTAATATTGAATTATACATCGAGATATGTAAAAATATTCCTACCTCATAAGGCTTTTTATCGAATTAACTTGCAGGGAACCTTAGCGTCGCTCGTAGTGGTGCGAAGAAATACAAAGTCCCAACGACCCGGTCATATCGGTACGGCGGGGGCTATTTAAAAAAAAAAAATAAAAATAAATCGTTGTGATCGACCGTATTACGTCGTAATATAACGATTTCACAAAAAATACCGGTACCTCGTAACGTTTTCTGACGAATTGATTTGAAGGGAACGTTCGAAATTGAAATTTTGTTCTAGCTCTCCTGGGTGGAAATAAGTGTTCAACCTCCATGTAATATTGAGTTACACATCGATATATGTAGAAATATTCCTACGTCGTAACGCTTTTTAACGAATTAACTCGAAGGGAACGTTCGAAATTGAAATATTTTTCTAGCTATCCAGGGACGAAATAAACGTTTAATCTCTATGTAATACTGAAGTATATATCGATTTATGTAAAAATATGATTACCTCATATCGCTCTTTGTCGATTTAACTCGGAGGGAACGTTAGTGTCGTCAGTAGCGGTGCGTAGAAATTCAAAGTAGCCACCTCCCGGTCATGTCGGTCCTGCTGGGGTTATTTAAAGAAAAAATAAAAAAAAAATCGTTACGTTCGACAGTATTGCGTCGAAATATAACGATTTGACAAATAATACCGGTACCTAGTAACGCTTTCTGACGAATTGACCCGAAGGGAACGTTCGAAATTGAAATTTTGTTCTAGCTCTCCAGGGTGGAAATAAGTGTTTAATCTCTATGTAATATTAAATTATACATCGATTTATATAAAAATATGCCTACCTCATAACGCTTTATATCGAATTAACTCGAAGGGAACGTTAACGTCGTTAGTAGCCGTGCGAAGAAATTCAAAGTCCCAATCTCCCGGTCATGTCGGACCGGCCGCGGCTATTTAAAAAAAATCATAAAAAAATCGTTACGATCGACCGTATTACGTCGAACTATAAGGATTTCACAAAAAATACCGCAACCTCGTAACGCTTGTTAACGAATTAACTCTAAAAAACCGTTCGAAATTGAAAGTTTTGCTTGCTCTCCAGGGACCAAATAAACATTTAATCCCTATGTAATATTGAATTATACATCGAGATATGCAAAAATATTCCTACCTCATAAGGCTTTTTATCGAATTAACTCGCAGGGAACCTTAGCGTCGTTCGTAGCGGTGCGAAGAAATACAAAGTCCCAACGTCCCGGTCATATAGGTACGGCGGGGGCTATTTAAAAAAAAAAAAAAAAAAAACTAAAAATAAATCGTTACGATCGACCGTATTACGTCGAAGTATAACGATTTCACAAAAAATACCGGTACCTCGTAACGCTTTCTGACGAATTGACTCGAAGGGAACGTTCGAAATTCAAATTTCGTTCTAGCTCTCCAGGGTAGAAATAAGTGTTTAATCTCTATGTGATATTGAATTACACATCGATTTATGTGAAAATATGCCTACCGCATAACGCTTTTTATCGAATTAACACGAAGGGAACGTTAGCGTCGTTAGTAGCGGTGCGAAGAAATTCAAATTCCCAACATCCCGGTCTTGTCGGTCCTGCGGGGGCTATTTAAAACAAACATAAAAAAAAATCGTTACTGTTACGTCGCGTGGGGCATCTGCATGCCATCCCGCGCTACCTGGCAGCCAGCGGCCACCCTTCGGTCGCCTCGGTTCTCAATAGACCCACGGGCCCACCATAAACCGTTAACTCTTAGCTTGATTGTTTCCAGACATGTTTGCTCGTCAAGTCACATGTCTGGAGAATTCTCTAATTCTATAAGTATTTTCAGTTTATGGCTGGGTCTTGGAAAAGTCCTTGAATTTATTAGGTGCTCTTAAGAATCACGGAGAAAGCGGACCGGAGAAAGCGGACAGTTCCCAGACGGAAAGGGCCAACACATGTCACTCGGAAAAGGCTGTTTTCTCGTCGGGAACAAAGTCCACCCCCGCTCTACGTTGGTGGGAGACTTTTTCATCTCCTGTTCATTAGAGTGGGTCATAACCAATCGGCATCGCGGATCATTACCCTCACTTCCTGGACGAAAAGTGTGAACAACGAATCCGCGTTCTTCGGTCAAAGGGCACACCCACACCAAGCCTTCCTCCGAGGCACCACAAGGACAGTTCAGCAGTCGTCTACAACTCTCGGTCAAGATTTAACTAAAACCGTCTTAACTATCGCATTCGAAAAGTCTTAATTAACAGTCTCGTCCGAAAAGTCGTGTCACAGAAATTGCATTTGATAATCGGTCAGGTCACTGAATCCATCGAGACATTAACTACTTCCTTGTGAAACCATTATTTGGTTATCGTTGTTAGTTGTAATAATTGTTGCAAATATACTGTTATATTAACCCTGCTAACACAGTGTTAATTCATTCAATCACCTCTGTTGTCCTAACCGAAGCAGGGGAACGACTCACTCGCGGCGTCGATTAACCGAATAGTAGCGAGAATTTACGCCTCTCGCTGACGCGCCTCCTCGCGATCGCGTCTCTCCGCGAACGGTCGTAACAGTTACATTCGACCGTATTACGTCGAACTATAAAGATTTCACAAAAAATACCGCGACCTCGTAACGCTTTTTAAAGAATTAACTCGCAAAAACCGTTCGGAATTGAAATTTTGTTCGAGCTCTTAGAAAATAAGTGGTAGAAATAAGTGTTTAATCTCTATGTAATATTGAATTACACATCGATATATGTAGAAATATTCCTACGTTGTAACGCTTTTTAACGAATTAACTCGAAGAGAACGTTCGAAATTAAAATTTTGTTCTAGCTCTCCAGGGTAGAAGTAAGTGTTAATCTCTATGTAATATTGAATTATACATCGATTTACGTAAAAATATGCCTACCTCATAATGCTTTTTATCGAATTAACTCGAAGAGAACGGTAGAGTCGTCACTAGCTGCGCGAAGAAATTCAAAGTCCCAATCTCCCAGTCATGTCGGTCCTGCGAGGGCTATTTAAAAAAAAAAAAGAAATATAAATCGTAACGCTCGACCGTATTACGTCGAAATATAACGATTTCACAAAAAAATACCGGTACATCGTAACGCTTTCTAACGAATTAACTCGCAAAAACCGTTCGATATTGAAAGTTTTGCTAGCTCTCCAGGGCAGAAATAAGTGTTTAATCTCTATGTATTATTGAATTATACATCGACATATGTAGAAATATTCGTACCTCATAACGCTTTCTATCGAATTAACACGAAGGGAACGTTAGCATCGTCAATAGCGGTGCGAAGAAATGCAAAGTCCCAACCTCCCGGTCATGTCGGTCCTGCGGGGGCTATTTAAAAAAAAAATAAAAATAAATCGTTACGTTCGACCGTATTACGTCGAAATATAATGATTTCACCAAAAATACCGGTACATCGTAAAGCTTTCTAACGAATTGACTCGCAAAAACCGTTTGAAATTGAAAGTTTTGCTACCTCTCCAGGTACGAAATAGACGTTTAATCCCTATGCAATTTTGAATAACACAACGACATATTTAGAAATATTCCTACGTCGTAGCGCTTTATAACGAATTAACTCGCAAAAACCGTTCGAAATTGAACGTTTTGCTAGCTCTCCAGTGACGAAATAAACGTTTAATCCCTATGCAATATTGAATTATACATCCATATATCTAGAAATATACCTACGTCGTAAAGCTTTTGTAGGATTAACTCGAAGGGAACGTTCGAAATTGAAATTTTGTTCTAGCTCTTCAAGGTAGAAATAAGAGTTTAATATCTGTGGAATATTGAATTATACATCGATTTATGTAAAAATATGCCTACCTCATTACGCTTTATATCGAATTAACTCGAAAGGAACGTTAGCGTCGTTAGTAGCGGTGCGAAGAAATTCAAAGTCCCAACCTCCCGGTCATGTCGGTCCTGCCGGGGCTATTTAAAAAAAAAAATAAATATAAATCGTGACGGTCGACCGTATTACGTCGAAATGTAACGATTTCGCAACAAAATAACGGTACATCGTAACGCTTTCTAACGAATTAACTCGCAAAAACCGTTCGAAATTGAAAGTTTTGCTAGCTCTCTAGGGACGAAATAAACGTTTAATCAGTATGCAATTTTGAATTACACATCGATATATTTAGAAATATTGCTACGTTGTAACGCTTTTTATCGAATTAACACGAAGGGAACGGTAGCGTCGTCGGTAGCTGCGCGAAGAAATTCAAAGTCCCAATCTCCCGGTCATGTCGGTCCGGCCGCGGCCAGTTAAAAAAAAAAAAATAAAAAAAATCGTTACCTTCGACCGTATTACGTCGAACTATAAAGATTTCACAAAAAATACCGGTACCTCGTAACGCTTTCTGACGAATTAACTCGCAAAAACCGGTCGAAATGGAAAGTTTTGCTACCTCTCCAGGGACGAAATAAACGTTTAATCCCTATGTAATATTGAATTCTACATCGAGATATGTAAAAATATTCCTACCTCATAACGGTTGTTAACGAATTAACCCGCAGGGAACCTTAGCGTCGTTCGTAGCGGTGCGAAGAAATACAAAGTCTCAACGTCCCGGTCATGTCGGTCCGGCGGCTGCTATTTAAAAAAAAAAAAGAAAAATTTATCGTTACGGTCGACCGTATTACGTCGAAATATTTCGATTTCGCAAAAAATACCGGTACGTCGTAACGCTTTCTGACGAATTGACTCGAAGGGAACGTTCGAAATTGAAACTTTGTTCTAGCTCTCCAGGGACGAGATAAACGTTTAATATTTATGTAATATTGAATTATACATCGATTTATGTAAAAATATGCCTACCTCACAACGCTTTTTATCGAATTAACTCGAAGGGAACGTTAGCGTCGTTAGCAGCGGTGCGAAGAAATGCAAAGACCCAATCTCCCGGTCATGTCGGTCCGGCCGCGGCAATTTAATAAAAACATAAAAAAATCGTTACGTTCGACCGGTATTACGTCGAACTATAAAGATTTCACAAAAAATACCGCGACCTCGTAACGCTTGTTAACGAATTAACTCGAAAAAGCCGTACGAAATTGAAAGTTTTGCTTGCCCTGCAGGGACCAAATAAAGGTTTAATCCCTATGTAATATTGAATTATACATCGAGATATGAAAAAATATTCCTACCTCATAACGGTTGTTAACGAATTAGCTCGCAGGGAACCTTAGCGTCGTTAGTAGCGGTGCGAAGAAATTCAAACACCCAAATTCCCGGTCATATCGGTCCTGCGGTGGCTATTTAAAAAAACACATAAAAAAAATGGTTACGTACGACCGTATTACGTCGAAATATAAAGATTTCACAAAAAATACCGCGACCTCGTAACGCTTGATAACGAATTAACTCGAAAAAACCGTTCGAAATTGCAAGTTTTGCTTGCTCTCCAGGGACCAAATAAACGTTTAATCCCTATGCAAAATTGAATTACACATCGATATATGTAGAAATATTCCTACGTCGTAACGCTTTTTAACGAATTAACTCGAAGAGAACGTTCGAAATTGTAATTTTTTTCTAGCTCTCCAGGGACGAAATAAACGTTTAATCTCTGTGTAATATTGAAGTATACATCGATTTATGTAAAAATATGCCTACCTCATAACGCTTTTTATCGAATTAACTCGAAGGGAACGGTAGCGTCGTCAGTAGCTGCGCAAAGAAATTCAAAGTCCCAATCTCCCAGTCATGACGGTCCTGCGGGGGCTATTTAAAAAAAAAATAAATATAAATCGTTACGCTCGACCGTATTACGTCGAAATATAACGATTTCACAAAAAAATACCGGTACCTCGTAACGCTTTCTGACGAATTGACTCGAAGGGAACGTTCGAAATTGAAATTTTGTTCCTGCTCTCCAGGGTAGAAATAAGTGTTTAATCTCTATGTAATATTGAATTACACATCGATTTATGTGAAAATATGACTACCGCATAACGCTTTTTATCGAATTAACACGAAGGGAACGGTAGCGTCGTCATTAGCGTTGCGAAGAAATTCAATGAACCAACCTACCGGATGTGTCGGTCCTGCGGGGGCTATTTAAAAAAAAATAAATATAAATCGTTACACTCGACCGTATTACGTCGAAATATAACGATTTCACAAAAAAATACCGGTACATCGTAACGCTTTCCTACGAATTAACTCGCAAAAACCGTTCGAAATTGAAAGTTTTGCTTGCTCTCCAGGGACCAAATAAACTTTTAATCCCTATGTAATATTGAATTATACATCGAGATATGTAAAAATATTCCTACGTCGTAACGCTTTTTATCGAATTAACTCGAAGGGAACGTTCGTAATTGAAATTTTTTTCTAGCTCTCCAGGGTAGAAATAAGTGTTTAATCTCTATGTAATATTGAATTATACATCGATTTATGCAAAATTATGAATACCTCATAACGCTTTTTATCGAATTAACTCGAAGGGAATGTTAGCGTCGTTAGTAGCGCTGCGAAGAAATTCAAAGAACCAACCTCCCGGTCATGTCGGTCCTGCGGGGGCTATTTAAAAAAAAAAATAAATATAAATCGTGACGGTCGACCGTATTACGTCGAAATGTAACGATTTCGCAACAAAATAACGGTACATCGTAACGCTTTCTAACGAATTAACTCGCAAAAACCGTTCGAAATTGTAAGTTTTGCTAGCTCTCTAGGGACGAAATAAACGTTTAATCCCTATGTAATATTGAAGTATACATCGATTTATGTAAAAATATGCCCACCTCCTAACGCTTTTTATCGAATTAAATCTAAGAGAACGGTAGCGTCGTCAGTAGCTGCGCGAAGAAATTCAAAGTCCCAATCTCCGGGTCATGTCGGTCCGGCAGCGGCTATTTAAAAAAAAAAAAAAAAATCGTTACGTTCGACCGGTATTACGTCGAACTATAAAGATTTCACAAAAAATACCGCGACCTCGTAACGCTTGTTAACGAATTAACTCGAAAAAGCCGTACGAAATTGAAAGTTTTGCTTGCCCTGCAGGGACCAAATAAAGGTTTAATCCCTGTGTAATATTGAATTATACATCGAGATATGAAAAAATATTCCTACCTCATAACGGTTGTTAACGAATTAGCTCGCAGGGAACCTTAGCGTCGTTAGTAGCGTTGCGAAGAAATTCAAACACCCAAATTCCCGGTCATATCGGTCCTGCGGTGGCTATATAAAAAAAAACATAAAAAAAATGGTTACGTACGACCGTATTACGTCGAAATATAAAGATTTCATAAAAAATACCGCGACCTCGTAACGCTTGATAACGAATTAACTCGAAAAAACCGTTCGAAATTGCAAGTTTTGCTTGCTCTCCAGGGACCAAATAAACGTTTAATCCCTATGCAAAATTGAATTACACATCGATATATTTAGAAATATTCCTACGTCGTAACGCTTTTTAACGAATTAACTGGAAGAGAATGTTCGAAATTGTAATTTTTTTCTAGCTCTCCAGGGACGAAATAAACGTTTAATCTCTGTGTAATATTGAAGTATACATCGATTTATGTAAAAATATGCCTACCTCATAACGCTTTTTATCGAATTAACTCGAAGGGAACGGTAGCGTCGTCAGTAGCTGCGCAAAGAAATTCAAAGTCCCAATCTCCCAGTCATGACGGTCCTGCGGGGGCTATTTAAAAAAAAAATAAATATAAATCGTTACGCTCGAACGTATTACGTCGAAATATAACGATTTCACAAAAAAATACCGGTACCTCGTAACGCTTTCTGACGAATTGACTCGAAGGGAACGTTCGAAATTGAAATTTTGTTCCTGCTCTCCAGGGTAGAAATAAGTGTTTAATCTCTATGTAATATTGAATTACACATCGATTTATGTGAAAATATGACTACCGCATAACGCTTTTTATCGAATTAACACGAAGGGAACGTTAGCGTCGTTAGTAGCAGTGCGAAGAAATTCAAATTCCCAACATCCCGGTCATGTCGGTCCTGCTGGGGCTATTTAAAAAGAAATAAATATAAATCGTTACGTTCGACCGTATTACGTGAAATATAATGATTTCACAAAAATACCGCGTCCTCGTAACGCTCGTTAACGAATTAACTCGCAAAGACCGTTCGAAATTGAAAGTATTGCTACCTCTCCAGGGACGAAATAAACGTTTAATCCCTATGCAATTTTGAATTACACATCGATATATTTAGAAATATTCCTACGTCGTAGCGCTTTCTAACGAATTAACTCGCAAAAACCGTTCGAAGTTGAAAGTTTTGCTAGCTCTCCAGGGACGAAATAAACGTTTAATCCCTATGCAATATTGAATTACACATCGATATATGTAGAAATATTCCTACGTCGTAACGCTTTTTAACGAATTAACTCGAAGGGAACGTTCGAAATTGAAATATTTTTCTAGCTATCCAGGGACGAAATAAACGTTTAATCTCTATGCAATTTTGAATTACACATCGATATATTTAGAAATATTCCTACGTCGTAACGCTTTTTAACGAATTAACTCGCAGGGAACCTTAGCGTCGTTCGTAGCAGTGCGAAGAAATACAAAGTTCCAACCTCCCGGTCATGTCGGTCCTGCGGCGGCTATTTAAAAAAAAAATGAAAATAAATCGTTACGATCCACCGTATTACGTCGAAATATAAACGATTTCACAAAAAATACCTGTTTTTCACAAAAAATACAAAAATAACGCTTTCTGACGAATTAACGCGCAAAAACCGTTCGAAATTGAAAGTTTTGCTAGCTCTCCAGGGACGAAATAAACGTCTAATCCCTATGTAATATTGAAGTATACATCGATTTATGTAAAAATATGCCCACCTCATAACGCTTTTTATCGAATTAAATCTCAGAGAACGGTAGCGTCGTCGGTAGCTGCGCCATGATATTCAAAGACCCAATCTCCCGGTCATGTCGGTCCGGCCGCGGCAATTTAATAAAAACATAAAAAAATCGTTACGTTCGACCGGTATTACGTCGAACTATAAAGATTTCACAAAAAATACCGCGACCTCGTAACGCTTGTTAACGAATTAACTCGAAAAAGCCGTACGAAATTGAAAGTTTTGCTTGCCCTGCAGGGACCAAATAAAGGTTTAATCCCTATGTAATATTGAATTATACATCGAGATATGAAAAAATATTCCTACCTCATAACGGTTGTTAACGAATTAGCTCGCAGGGAACGTTCGAAATTGTAATTTTTTTCTAGCTCTCCAGGGTCGAAATAAACGTTTAATCTCTGTGTAATATTGAAGTATACATCGATTTATGTAAAAATATGCCTACCTCATAACGCTTTTTATCGAATTAACTCGAAGGGAACGGTAGCGTCGTCAGTAGCTGCGCAAAGAAATTCAAAGTCCCAATCTCCCAGTCATGACGGTCCTGCGGGGGCTATTTAAAAAAAAAATAAATATAAATCGTTACGCTCGACCGTATTACGTCGAAATATAACGATTTCACAAAAAAATACCGGTACCTCGTAACGCTTTCTGACGAATTGACTCGAAGGGAACGTTCGAAATTGAAATTTTGTTCCTGCTCTCCAGGGTAGAAATAAGTGTTTAATCTCTATGTAATATTGAATTACACATCGATTTATGTGAAAATATGACTACCGCATAACGCTTTTTATCGAATTAAATCGAAGGGAACGGTAGCGTCGTTAGTAGCGGTGCGAAGAAATGCAAAGTCCCAACCTCCCGGTCATGTCGGTCCTGCTGGGGCTATTAAAAAAAAAATAAACATAAATCGTTACGCTCGACCGGTATTACGTCGAACTATAAAGATTTCACAAAAAATACCGCGACCTCGTAACGCTTGTTAACGAATTAACTCGAAAAAGCCGTACGAAATTGAAAGTTTTGCTTGCCCTGCAGGGACCAAATAAAGGTTTAATCCCTATGTAATATTGAATTATACATCGAGATATGAAAAAATATTCCTACCTCATAACGGTTGTTAACGAATTAGCTAGCAGGGAACGTTAGCGTCGTTAGTAGCGGTGCGACGAATTTCAAAGACCCAATCTCCCGGTCATGTCGGTCCGGCCGCGGCAATTTAATAAAAATATAAAAAAATCGTTACGTTCGACCGGTATTACGTCGAACTATAAAGATTTCACAAAAAATACCGCGACCTCGTAATGCTTGTTAACGAATTAACTCGAAAAAGCCGTACGAAATTGAAAGTTTTGCTTGCTCTCCAGGGACCAAATAAACGTTTAATCCCTATGCAAAATTGAATTACACATCGATATATTTAGAAATATTCCTACGTCGTAACGCTTTTTAACGAATTAACTCGAAGGGAACGTTCGAAATTGAAATTTTTTTCTAGCTCTCCAGGGACGAAATAAACGTTTAATCCCTATGTAATATTGAATTATACATCGATTTATGCAAAAATATGCCTACCTCATAACGCTGTTTATCGAATTAACTCGAAGGGAACGTTAGCGTCGTCAGTAGTAGCGCGAAGAAATTCAAAGTACCAACCTCCCGGTCATGTCGGTCCGGCGGCTGCTATTTAAAAAAAAGAAAAAAAAGAAATCATTACGTTCGAGCGTACTACGTCGAACTATAACGATTCCACAAAGAATACCGGTACCTCGTAACGCTTTCAGACGAATTAACTCGAAGGGAACGTTCAAAATTGAAATTTTGTTCTAGCTCTTCAGGATAGAAATAAGTGTTTAATCTCTATGTAATATTGAATTATACATCGATTTATGTATAAATATGCCTACCTCATTACGCTTTATATCGAATTAACTCGAAGGGAACGTTAGCGTCGTTAGTAGCGGTGCGAAGAAATGCAAAGTCCCAACCTCCCGGTCATGTCAGTCCTGCTGAGGCTATTTAAAAAAAAATAAACACAAATCGTTACGTTCGATCGTATTACGTCGAAATATAATGATTTCACAAAAAATACCGGTACATCGTAACGCTTTCTAACGATTTAACTCGCAAAAACCGTTCGAAATTGAAAGTTTTGCTACCTCTCCAGGGACGAAGTAAACGTTTAATCCCTATGCAATTTTGAATTACACATCGATATATTTAGAATTATTCCTACGTCGTAGCGCTTTTTAACGAATTAACTCGCAGGGAACCTTAGCGTCGTTCGTAGCAGTGCGAAGAAATACAAAGTTCCAACCTCCCGGTCATGTCGGTCCTGCGGCGGCTATTTAAAAAAAAATGAAAATAAATCGTTACGATCCACCGTATTACGTCGAAATATAAACGATTTCACAAAAAATACCGGTTTTTCACAAAAAATACAAAAATAACGCTTTCTGACGAATTAACGCGCAAAAACCGTTCGAAATTGAAAGTTTTGCTAGCTCTCCAGGGACGAAATAAACGTCTAATCCCTATGTAATATTGAATTATACATCGATATATGTAGAAATATTCCTACCTCATAACGCTTTCTATCGAATTAACTCGAAGGGAATGTTATCGTCGTTAGTAGCGGTGCAAAGAAATTCAAAGACCCAATCTCCCGGTCATGTCGGTCCGGCAGCGGCAATTTAATAAAAACATAAAAAAATCGTTACGTTCGACCGGTATTACGTCGAACTATAAAGATTTCGCAAAAAATACCGCGACCTCGTAACGCTTGTTAACGAATTAACTCGAAAAAGCCGTACGAAATTGAAAGTTTTGCTTGCCCTGCAGGGACCAAATAAACGTTTAATCCCTATGTAATATTGAATTATACATCGATATATGTAGAAATATTCCTACGTCCTAACGCTTTTTAACGAATTAACTCGAAGAGAATGTTCGAAATTGTAATTTTTTTCTAGCTCTCCAGGGACGAAATAAACGTTTAATCTCTGTGTAATATTGAAGTATACATCGATTTATGTAAAAATATGCCTACCTCATAACGCTTTTTATCGAATTAACTCGAAGGGAACGGTAGCGTCGTCAGTAGCTGCGCAAAGAAATTCAAAGTCCCAATCTCCCAGTCATGACGGTCCTGCGGGGGCTATTTAAAAAAAAAATAAATATAAATCGTTACGCTCGAACGTATTACGTCGAAATATAACGATTTCACAAAAAAATACCGGTACCTCGTAACGCTTTCTGACGAATTGACTCGAAGGGAACGTTCGAAATTGAAATTTTGTTCCTGCTCTCCAGGGTAGAAATAAGTGTTTAATCTCTATGTAATATTGAATTACACATCGATTTATGTGAAAATATGACTACCGCATAACGCTTTTTATCGAATTAACACGAAGGGAACGTTAGCGTCGTTAGTAGCAGTGCGAAGAAATTCAAATTCCCAACATCCCGGTCATGTCGGTCCTGCTGGGGCTATTTAAAAAGAAATAAATATAAATCGTTACGTTCGACCGTATTACGTGAAATATAATGATTTCACAAAAATACCGCGTCCTCGTAACGCTCGTTAACGAATTAACTCGCAAAGACCGTTCGAAATTGAAAGTATTGCTACCTCTCCAGGGACGAAATAAACGTTTAATCCCTATGCAATTTTGAATTACACATCGATATATTTAGAAATATTCCTACGTCGTAGCGCTTTCTAACGAATTAACTCGCAAAAACCGTTCGAAGTTGAAAGTTTTGCTAGCTCTCCAGGGACGAAATAAACGTTTAATCCCTATGCAATATTGAATTACACATCGATATATGTAGAAATATTCCTACGTCGTAACGCTTTTTAACGAATTAACTCGAAGGGAACGTTCGAAATTGAAATATTTTTCTAGCTATCCAGGGACGAAATAAACGTTTAATCTCTATGCAATTTTGAATTACACATCGATATATTTAGAAATATTCCTACGTCGTAACGCTTTTTAACGAATTAACTCGCAGGGAACCTTAGCGTCGTTCGTAGCAGTGCGAAGAAATACAAAGTTCCAACCTCCCGGTCATGTCGGTCCTGCGGCGGCTATTTAAAAAAAAAATGAAAATAAATCGTTACGATCCACCGTATTACGTCGAAATATAGACGATTTCACAAAAAATACCTGTTTTTCACAAAAAATACAAAAATAACGCTTTCTGACGAATTAACGCGCAAAAACCGTTCGAAATTGAAAGTTTTGCTAGCTCTCCAGGGACGAAATAAACGTCTAATCCCTATGTAATATTGAAGTATACATCGATTTATGTAAAAATATGCCCACCTCATAACGCTTTTTATCGAATTAAATCTCAGAGAACGGTAGCGTCGTCGGTAGCTGCGCCATGATATTCAAAGACCCAATCTCCCGGTCATGTCGGTCCGGCCGCGGCAATTTAATAAAAACATAAAAAAATCGTTACGTTCGACCGGTATTACGTCGAACTATAAAGATTTCACAAAAAATACCGCGACCTCGTAACGCTTGTTAACGAATTAACTCGAAAAAGCCGTACGAAATTGAAAGTTTTGCTTGCCCTGCAGGGACCAAATAAAGGTTTAATCCCTATGTAATATTGAATTATACATCGAGATATGAAAAAATATACCTACCTCATAACGGTTGTTAACGAATTAGCTCGCAGGGAACGTTCGAAATTGTAATTTTTTTCTAGCTCTCCAGGGTCGAAATAAACGTTTAATCTCTGTGTAATATTGAAGTATACATCGATTTATGTAAAAATATGCCTACCTCATAACGCTTTTTATCGAATTAACTCGAAGGGAACGGTAGCGTCGTCAGTAGCTGCGCAAAGAAATTCAAAGTCCCAATCTCCCAGTCATGACGGTCCTGCGTGGGCTATTTAAAAAAAAAATAAATATAAATCGTTACGCTCGACCGTATTACGTCGAAATATAACGATTTCACAAAAAAATACCGGTACCTCGTAACGCTTTCTGACGAATTGACTCGAAGGGAACGTTCGAAATTGAAATTTTGTTCCTGCTCTCCAGGGTAGAAATAAGTGTTTGATCTCTATGTAATATTGAATTACACATCGATTTATGTGAAAATATGACTACCGCATAACGCTTTTTATCGAATTAAATCGAAGGGAACGGTAGCGTCGTTAGTAGCGGTGCGAAGAAATGCAAAGTCCCAACCTCCCGGTCATGTCGGTCCTGCTGGGGCTATTAAAAAAAAAATAAACATAAATCGTTACGCTCGACCGGTATTACGTCGAACTATAAAGATTTCACAAAAAATACCGCGACCTCGTAACGCTTGTTAACGAATTAACTCGAAAAAGCCGTACGAAATTGAAAGTTTTGCTTGCCCTGCAGGGACCAAATAAAGGTTTAATCCCTATGTAATATTGAATTATACATCGAGATATGAAAAAATATTCCTACCTCATAACGGTTGTTAACGAATTAGCTAGCAGGGAACGTTAGCGTCGTTAGTAGCGGTGCGACGAATTTCAAAGACCCAATCTCCCGGTCATGTCGGTCCGGCCGCGGCAATTTAATAAAAACATAAAAAAATCGTTACGTTCGACCGGTATTACGTCGAACTATAAAGATTTCACAAAAAATACCGCGACCTCGTAACGCTTGTTAACGAATTAACTCGAAAAAGCCGTACGAAATTGAAAGTTTTGCTTGCTCTCCAGGGACCAAATAAACGTTTAATCCCTATGCAAAATTGAATTACACATCGATATATTTAGAAATATTCCTACGTCGTAACGCTTTTTAACGAATTAACTCGAAGGGAACGTTCGAAATTGAAATTTTTTTCTAGCTCTCCAGGGACGAAATAAACGTTTAATCCCTATGTAATATTGAATTATACATCGATTTATGCAAAAATATGCCTACCTCATAACGCTGTTTATCGAATTAACTCGAAGGGAACGTTAGCGTCGTCAGTAGTAGCGCGAAGAAATTCAAAGTCCCAATCACCCGGTCATGTTGGTCCGGCGGCTGCTATTTAAGAAAAAACATAAAAAAATCGTTACCGTCGACCGTATTACGTCGAACTATAAAGATTTCACAAAAAATACCGCGACCTCGTAACGCTTGTTACCGAATTAACTCGAAAAAACCGCCCGAAATTGAAAGTTTTGCTTGCTCTCCAGGGTCCAAATAAACGTTTAATCCCTATGTAATATTGAATTATACATCGAGATATGTAAAAATATTCCTACCTCATAACGGTTGTTAACGAATTAACTCGAAGGGAACGTTAGCGTCGTTAGTAGCGGTGCGTAGAAATTCAAAGACCCAACCTCCCGGTCATGTCGGTCCTGCGGGGGCTATTTAAAAAAAAGAAAATTAAAAGAAATCATTACGTTCGAGCGTATTACGTCGAACTATAACGATTCCACAAGAAATACCGCGACCACGTAACGCTTGTTACCGAATTAACTCGAAAAAACCGTCCGAAATTGAAATTTTTTTCTAGCTCTCCAGGGACGAAACAAACGTTTAATCCCTATGTAATATTGAATTATACATCGAGATATGTAAAAATATTCCTACCTCATAACAGTTGTAAACGAATTAACTCGCAGGAAACCTTAGCGTCGTTCATAGCGGTGCGAAGAAATAAAAAGTCCCAACGTCCCGGTCATATCGGTACGGCGGGGGCTATTTAAAAAAAAAAAAAATAAAAATAAATCCATACGATCGACCGTATTACGTCGAAATATAACGATTTCACAAAAAATATCGCGACCTCGTAACGCTTGTTACCGAATTAACTCGAAAAAACCGCCCGAAATTGAAAGTTTTGCTTGCTCTCCAGGGACCAAACAAACGTTTAATCCCTATGTAATATTGAATTATACATCGAGGTATGTAAAAATATGCCTACCTCATAACGCTTTTTATCGAATTAACTCGAAGGGAACGTTAGCGTCGTCAGCAGCGGTGCTAAGAAATTCAAAGTACCAACCTCCGGGTCTTGTCGGTCCGGCGGCGGCTATTTAAAAAAAGAAAATAAAAAGAAATCATTACGTTCGAGCGTATTATTTCGAACTATAACGATTTCACAAGAAATACCGGTACCTCGTAACGCTTTCAGGCGAATTAACTCGAAGGGAACGATCGAGATTGAAATTTTGTTCTAGCTCTTCGGGGTAGAAATAAGTGTTTAATCTCTATGTAGTATTGAATTATACATCGATTTATGTAAAAATATGCCCACCTCATAACGCTTTTTATCGCTTTAAATTGAAGAGAAATATAGCGTCGTCTGTAGCGGTACGAAGAAATGCAATGTCCCAGCGTCCCGGTCATGTCGATCCTGCTGGAGCTATTTAAAAAAAAAATAAATATAAATCGTTACGTTCGACCGTATTAGGTCGAAATATAATGATCTCACAAAAAATACCGGTACATCGTAACGCTTTCTAACGAATTAACTCGCAAAAACCGTTCGAAATTGAAAGTTTTGCTAGCTTTCCAGGGACGAAGTAAAAGGTTAATCCCTATGCACTATTGAATTACACATCGATATATGTAGAAATATTCCTACGTCGTAACGCTTTTTAACGAATTAACTCGAAGGGAACGTTCGAAATTGAAATTTGTTTCTAGCTCTCCAGGCACGAAATAAACGTTTAATCTCTATGTAATATTGAAGTATACGTCGACTTATATAAAAATATGCCCACCTCATAACGCTTTTTATCGCTTTAAATTGAAGAGAAATATAGCGTCGTCTGTAGCGGTACGAAGAAATTCAATGTCCCAGCGTCCCGGTCATGTCGATCCTGCTGGAGCTATTTAAAAAAAAAATAAATATAAATCGTTACGTTCGACCGTATTAGGTCGAAATATAATGATCTCACAAAAAATACCGGTACATCGTAACGCTTTCTAACGAATTAACTCGCAAAAACCGTTCGAAATTGAAAGTTTTGCTAGCTTTCCAGGGACGAAGTAAAAGGTTAATCCCTATGCACTATTGAATTACACATCGATATATGTAGAAATATTCCTACGTCGTAACGCTTTTTAACGAATTAACTCGAAGGGAACGTTCGAAATTGAAATTTGTTTCTAGCTCTCCAGGCACGAAATAAACGTTTAATCTCTATGTAATATTGAAGTATACGTCGACTTATATAAAAATATGCCCACCTCATAACGCTTTTTTTAGAATTAAATTGAAGAGAACAATAGCGTCGTCTGTAGCGGTGCGAAGAAATTCAAAATCCCAATCTGCCGGTC
Source organism: Bombus hortorum (assembly GCA_905332935.1). Lineage (NCBI taxonomy): Eukaryota > Metazoa > Arthropoda > Insecta > Hymenoptera > Apidae > Bombus > Bombus hortorum. The sequence continues at coordinate 7,850,481 of CAJOSO010000001.1, forward strand.
ACGTCGGTCCGGCCGCGGCTATTTAAAAAAAACATTAAAAAAATCGTTACGTTCGACCATATTACGTCGAACTATAAAGATTTCGCAAAAAATACCGCGACCTCGTAACGCTTGTTAACGAATTAACTCGAAAAAACCGATCGAAATTGAAAGTTTTGCTTGCTCTCCAGGGACCAAACAAATGTTTAATCCCTATGTAATATTGAATTATACATCGAGATATGTAAAAGTATGCCTACCTCATAACGCTTTTTATCGAATTAACTCGAAGGGAATGTTAGCGTCGTCAGCAGTGGTGCTAAGAAATTCAAAGTACCAACCTCCGGGTCTTGTCGGTCCGGCGGCGGCTATTTAAAAAAAGAAAATAAAAAGAAATCATTACGTTCGAGCGTATTATTTCGAACTATAACGATTTCACAAGAAATACCGGTACCTCGTAACGCTTTCAGGCGAATTAACTCGAAGGGAACGATCGAGATTGAAATTTTGTTCTAGCTCTTCGGGGTAGAAATAAGTGTTTAATCTCTATGTAGTATTGAATTATACATCGATTTATGTAAAAATATGCCCACCTCATAACGCTTTTTATCGCTTTAAATTGAAGAGAAAAATAGCGTCGTCTGTAGCGGTACAAAGAAATTCAATGTCCCAACGTCCCGGTCATGTCGATCCTGCTGGAGCTATTTAAAAAAAAAATAAATATAAATCGCTACGTTCGACCGTATTACGTCGAAATATAATGATTTCACAAAAAATACCGGTACATCGTAACGCTTTCTAACGAATTAACTCGCAAAAACCGTTCGAAATTGAAAGTTTTGCTAGCTCTCCAGGGACGAAGTAAAAGGTTAATCGCTATGCACTATTGAATTACACATCGATATATGTAGAAATATTCCTACGTCGTAACGCTTTTTAACGAATTAACTCGAAGGGAACGTTCGAAATTGAAATTTGTTTCTAGCTCTCCAGGAACGAAATAAACGTTTAATCTCTATGTAATATTGAAGTATACGTCGACTTATATAAAAATATGCCCACCTCATAACGCTTTTTTGAGAATTAAATTGAAGAGAACAATAGCGTCGTCTGTAGCGGTGCGAAGAAATTCAAAATCCCAATCTCCTGGTCACGTCGGTCCGGCCGCGGCTATTTAAAAAAAACATTAAAAAAATCGTTACGTTCGACCGTATTACGTCGAAATATATTGATTTCACAAAAAATACCGGTACATCGTAACGCTTTCTAACGAATTAACTCGCAAAAACCGATCGAAATTGAAAGTTTTGCTTGCTCTCCAGGGACCAAACAAACGTTTAATCCCTATGTAATATTGAATTATACATCGAGATATGTAAAAATATGCCTACCTCATAACGCTTTTTATCGAATTAACTCGAAGGGAACGTTAGCGTCGTCGCTAGCTGCGCTTAGAAATTCAAAGACCCAACCTCCCGGTCATGTCGGTCATGCTGGGGCTATTTAAAAAAAAACATAAAAAAATCGTTACCGTCGACCGTATTACGTCGAACTATAAAGATTTCACAAAAAATACCGCGACGTCGTAACGCTTGTTACCGAATTAACTCGAAAAAACCGTCCGAAATTGAAAGTTTTGCTTGCTCTCCAGGGTCCAAATAAACGTTTAATCCCTATGTAATATTGAATTATACATCGAGATATGTAAAAATATTCCTACCTCATAACGGTTGTTAACGAATTAACTCGAAGGGAACGTTAGCTTCGTTAGTAGCGGTGCGTAGAAATTCAAAGACCCAACCTCCCGGTCATGTCGGTCCTGCGGGGGCTATTTAAAAAAAAGAAAATTAAAAGAAATCATTACGTTCGAGCGTATTACGTCGAACTATAACGATTCCACAAGAAATACCGCGACCACGTAACGCTTGTTACCGAATTAACTCGAAAAAACCGTCCGAAATTGAAATTTTTTTCTAGTTCTCCAGGGACGAAACAAACGTTTAATCCCTATGTAATATTGAATTATACATCGAGATGTGTAAAAATATTCCTACCTCATAACCCTTTTGATCGAATTAACTCGCAGGAAACCTTAGCGTCGTTCGTAGCGGTGCGAAGAAATACAAAGTCCCAACGTCCCGGACATATAGGTACGGCGGGGGCTATAAAAAAAAAAAAAAAAAAAAATAAAAATAAATCGGTGCGATCGACAGTATTACGTCGAAATATAACGATTTCACAAAAAATACCGGTACCTCGTAACGCTTTCTGACGAATTGACTCGAAGGGGACGTTCGAAATTGAAATTTTGTCCTAGCTTTCCAGGGTGGAAATAAGTGTTCTCATCTCTATGTAATATTGAATTACACATCGATATATGTAGAAATATTCCTACGTCGTAACGCTTTTTAACGAATTAACTCGAAGGGAACGCTCGAAATTGAAATATTTTTCTAGCTATCCAGGGACGAAATAAACGTTTAATCACTATGTAATATTGAAGCGTACATCGATTTATGTAAAAATATGCCCACCGCATAACGCTTTATATCGAATTAACTCGAAGGGAACGTTAGCGTCGTTAGAAGCGGTGCGAAGAAATTCAAAGACTCAACTTCCCGGGCATGTCGGTCCTGCGGGGGCTATTTAAAAAAAAAATAAATATAATTCATTACGCTCGACCGAATCACGTCGAAATATAACTATTTCACCAAAGAACACCGGTACATCGTAACGCTTTCTAACGCATTAACTCGCAAAAACCGTTCGAAATTGAAAGTTTTGCTACCTATCCAGGCACGAAATCAACGTTTAATCCCTATGCAATTTTGTATTACACATCGATATATTTAGGAATATTCCTACGTCGTAACGCTTTTAAACGAATTAACTCGAAGGGAACGTTCGAAATTGAAATTTTTTTCTAGCTCTCCAGGGACGAAATAAAAGTTTAACATCTATGTAATATTGAAGTATACATCGATTTATGTAAAAATATGCCTACCTCATAACGCTTTTTATCGAATTAACTCGAAGGAAACGTTAGCGTCGTCAGTAGTGATGCGGAGAAATTCAAAGTACCAACCTCCCGGTCATGTCGGTCCGGCAGCGGCTATTTAAAAAAAAGAAAATAAAAATAAATCGTTACGATCGAGCGTATTATTTCGAACTATAACGATTCCACAAGAAATACCGCGACCACGTAACGCTTGTTACCGAATTAACTCGAAAAAACCGTCCGAAATTGAAATTTTTTTCTAGCTCTCCAGGGACGAAACAAACGTTTAATCCCTATGTAATATTGAATTATACATCGAGATATGTAAAAATATTCCTACCTCATAACAGTTGTAAACGAATTAACTCGCAGGAAACCTTAGCGTCGTTCATAGCGGTGCGAAGAAATAAAAAGTCCCAACGTCCCGGTCATATCGGTACGGCGGGGGCTATTTAAAAAAAAAAAAAATAAAAATAAATCCATACGATCGACCGTATTACGTCGAAATATAACGATTTCACAAAAAATATCGCGACCTCGTAACGCTTGTTACCGAATTAACTCGAAAAAACCGCCCGAAATTGAAAGTTTTGCTTGCTCTCCAGGGACCAAACAAACGTTTAATCCCTATGTAATATTGAATTATACATCGAGGTATGTAAAAATATGCCTACCTCATAACGCTTTTTATCGAATTAACTCGAAGGGAACGTTAGCGTCGTCAGCAGCGGTGCTAAGAAATTCAAAGTACCAACCTCCGGGTCTTGTCGGTCCGGCGGCGGCTATTTAAAAAAAGAAAATAAAAAGAAATCATTACGTTCGAGCGTATTATTTCGAACTATAACGATTTCACAAGAAATACCGGTACCTCGTAACGCTTTCAGGCGAATTAACTCGAAGGGAACGATCGAGATTGAAATTTTGTTCTAGCTCTTCGGGGTAGAAATAAGTGTTTAATCTCTATGTAGTATTGAATTATACATCGATTTATGTAAAAATATGCCCACCTCATAACGCTTTTTATCGCTTTAAATTGAAGAGAAATATAGCGTCGTCTGTAGCGGTACGAAGAAATGCAATGTCCCAGCGTCCCGGTCATGTCGATCCTGCTGGAGCTATTTAAAAAAAAAATAAATATAAATCGTTACGTTCGACCGTATTAGGTCGAAATATAATGATCTCACAAAAAATACCGGTACATCGTAACGCTTTCTAACGAATTAACTCGCAAAAACCGTTCGAAATTGAAAGTTTTGCTAGCTTTCCAGGGACGAAGTAAAAGGTTAATCCCTATGCACTATTGAATTACACATCGATATATGTAGAAATATTCCTACGTCGTAACGCTTTTTAACGAATTAACTCGAAGGGAACGTTCGAAATTGAAATTTGTTTCTAGCTCTCCAGGCACGAAATAAACGTTTAATCTCTATGTAATATTGAAGTATACGTCGACTTATATAAAAATATGCCCACCTCATAACGCTTTTTTGAGAATTAAATTGAAGAGAACAATAGCGTCGTCTGTAGCGGTGCGAAGAAATTCAAAATCCCAATCTCCTGGTCACGTCGGTCCGGCCGCGGCTATTTAAAAAAAATCATTAAAAAAATCGTTACGTTACCGTATTACGTCGAAATATAATGATTTCACAAAAAATACCGGTACATCGTAACGCTTTCTAACGAATTAACTCGCAAAAACCGATCGAAATTGAAAGTTTTGCTTGCTCTCCAGGGACCAAACAAACGTTTAATCCCTATGTAATATTGAATTATACATCGAGATATGTAAAAATATGCCTACCTCATAACGCTTTTTATCGAATTAACTCGAAGGGAACGTTAGCGTCGTCGCTAGCTGCGCTTAGAAATTCAAAGACCCAACCTCCCGGTCATGTCGGTCATGCTGGGGCTATTTAAAAAAAAACATAAAAAAATCGTTACCGTCGACCGTATTACGTCGAACTATAAAGATTTCACAAAAAATACCGCGACGTCGTAACGCTTGTTACCGAATTAACTCGAAAAAACCGTCCGAAATTGAAAGTTTTGCTTGCTCTCCAGGGTCCAAATAAACGTTTAATCCCTATGTAATATTGAATTATACATCGAGATATGTAAAAATATTCCTACCTCATAACGGTTGTTAACGAATTAACTCGAAGGGAACGTTAGCTTCGTTAGTAGCGGTGCGTAGAAATTCAAAGACCCAACCTCCCGGTCATGTCGGTCCTGCGGGGGCTATTTAAAAAAAAGAAAATTAAAAGAAATCATTACGTTCGAGCGTATTACGTCGAACTATAACGATTCCACAAGAAATACCGCGACCACGTAACGCTTGTTACCGAATTAACTCGAAAAAACCGTCCGAAATTGAAATTTTTTTCTAGTTCTCCAGGGACGAAACAAACGTTTAATCCCTATGTAATATTGAATTATACATCGAGATGTGTAAAAATATTCCTACCTCATAACCCTTTTGATCGAATTAACTCGCAGGAAACCTTAGCGTCGTTCGTAGCGGTGCGAAGAAATACAAAGTCCCAACGTCCCGGACATATAGGTACGGCGGGGGCTATAAAAAAAAAAAAAAAAAAAAATAAAAATAAATCGGTGCGATCGACAGTATTACGTCGAAATATAACGATTTCACAAAAAATACCGGTACCTCGTAACGCTTTCTGACGAATTGACTCGAAGGGGACGTTCGAAATTGAAATTTTGTCCTAGCTTTCCAGGGTGGAAATAAGTGTTCTCATCTCTATGTAATATTGAATTACACATCGATATATGTAGAAATATTCCTACGTCGTAACGCTTTTTAACGAATTAACTCGAAGGGAACGCTCGAAATTGAAATATTTTTCTAGCTATCCAGGGACGAAATAAACGTTTAATCACTATGTAATATTGAAGCGTACATCGATTTATGTAAAAATATGCCCACCGCATAACGCTTTATATCGAATTAACTCGAAGGGAACGTTAGCGTCGTTAGAAGCGGTGCGAAGAAATTCAAAGACTCAACTTCCCGGGCATGTCGGTCCTGCGGGGGCTATTTAAAAAAAAAATAAATATAATTCATTACGCTCGACCGAATCACGTCGAAATATAACTATTTCACCAAAGAACACCGGTACATCGTAACGCTTTCTAACGCATTAACTCGCAAAAACCGTTCGAAATTGAAAGTTTTGCTACCTATCCAGGCACGAAATCAACGTTTAATCCCTATGCAATTTTGTATTACACATCGATATATTTAGGAATATTCCTACGTCGTAACGCTTTTAAACGAATTAACTCGAAGGGAACGTTCGAAATTGAAATTTTTTCTAGCTCTCCAGGGACGAAATAAAAGTTTAACATCTATGTAATATTGAAGTATACATCGATTTATGTAAAAATATGCCTACCTCATAACGCTTTTTATCGAATTAACTCGAAGGAAACGTTAGCGTCGTCAGTAGTGATGCGGAGAAATTCAAAGTACCAACCTCCCGGTCATGTCGGTCCGGCAGCGGCTATTTAAAAAAAAGAAAATAAAAATAAATCGTTACGATCGACCGTATTACGTCGAAATATAACGATTTCACAAAAAATACCGGTACCTCGTAATGCTTTCAGACGAATTAACTCGAAGGGAACGATCGAGATTGAAATTTTGTTCTAGCTCTTCGGGGTAGCAATAAGTGTTTAATCTCTATGTAATATTGAATTTTATATCGAGATATGTAAAAATATGCCCACCTCATAACTCTTTTTATCGAATTAAATCGAAGAGAACGGTAGCGTCGTCAGTAGCTGCGCGAAGAAATTCAAAGTCAAATTCTCCCGGTGATGTCGGCCCGGCGGCGGCTATTTAAAAAAAAGAGAATAAAAAGAAATCATTATGTTCGAGCGCACTACGTCGAACTATAACAATTTCACAAAAAATACCGGTACCTCGTAACGCTCTCAGACGAATTAACTCGAAGGGATCGTTCTAAACTGAAATTTTGTTCTAGCTTTTCAGGGTAGGAAGAAGTGTTTAATCTCTATGTAATATTGAATTATACATCGATTTATGTAAAAATATGCCTACATCATGACGCATTTTATCGAATTAACTCGCAGAAAACCTTAGCGTCGTTCGTAGCGGTGCGAAGAAATACAAAGTCCCAACATCCCGGTCATATCGGTACGGCGGCGGCTATTTAAAAAAAAAAATCAAAATAAAACGTAACGCTCGACCGTATTACGTCGAAATATAACGATTTCACAAAAAAATACCGGTTTATCGTAACGCTTTCTAACGAATTAGCTTGCAAAAACCGTTCGAAATTGATAGTTTTGCTACCTCTCCAGGGACGAAATAAACGTTTAATCCCTATGCAATATTGAATTACACATCGATATAAGTTGAAATATTCCTGGTCGTAAAGCTTTTTAAAGAATTAACTCGAAGGGAACGTTCGAAATTGAAATTTTGTTCTAGCTCTTCAGGGTAGAAATAAGTGTTTAATCTCTATGTAATATTGAATCATCCATCGATTTATGTAAAAATATGCCTACCTCATGACGCATTTTATCGAATTAACTCGCAGAAAACCTTAGCGTTTTTCGTAGCGGTGCGAAGAAATACAAAGTCCCAACGTCCCGGTCATATCGGTACGGCGGCGGCTATTTAAAAAAAAAAATGAAAATAAGTCGTTACGATCGACCGTATTACGTCGAAATATAATGATTTCACAAAAATACCGGTTCATCGTAACGCTTTCTAACGAATTAACTCGCAAAAACCGTTCGAAATTGAAAGTTTTGCTAGCTCTCCAGGGACGAAATAAACGTTTAATCCCTATGCAATATTGAATTACACATCGATATATGTAGAAATATTCCTACCTCATAACGGTTGTTAACGAATTAACTCGCAGGGAACCTTAGCGTCGTTCGTAGCGGTGCGAAGAAATACAAAGTCCCAACGTCCCGGTCATATAGGTACGGCGGGTGCTATTTAAAAAAAAAAAATAAATATAAATCGTTACGCTCAACCGTATTACGTCGAAATATAACGATTTCACAAAAAAATACCGGTACATCGTAACGCTTTCTAACGAATTAACTCGCAAAAACCTATCGAAATTGAAAGTTTTGCTACCTCTCCAGGGACGAAATAAACGTTTAATCCCTATGCAATTTTGAATTACACATCGATATATTTAGAAATATTCCGACGTCGTAACGGTTGTTAACGAATTAACTCGCAGGAAACCTTAGCGACGTTCGTAGCGGTGCGAAGAAATACAAAGTCCCAACGTCCCGGTCATATAGGTACGGCGGGGGCTACTTAAAAAAAAAAAAAAATAAAAATAAATCCTCACGATCGACCGTATTACGTTGAAATATATCGATTTCACAAAAAATGCCGGTTCCTCGTAACGATTTCAGACGAATTAACTCGAAGGGAACGTTCGAAATTGAAATTTTGTTCCAGCTCTCCAGGGACGAGATATACGTTTAATCCCTATGCAATATTGAATTACACATCGATTTATGAAAAAATATACCTCCCTCATAACGCTTCTTATCGAGTTTACTCGAAGGGAACGATAACGTCGTTAGTAGCTGTGCGAAGAAATTCAAAGTCCCAACTTCCCGGTCATATCGGTACGGCGGGGGCTATTTAAAAAAAAAAAAAAATAAAAATAAATCGTTCCTATCGAACGTATTACGTCGAAATATAACGATTTCACAAAAAATACCGGTACATCGTAACGCTTTCAGACGAATTAACTCGAAGGGAACGTTCTAAATTGAAACTCTGTTCTAGCACTTCAGGGTAGGAATAAGTGTTTAATCTCTATGTGATATTGAATTATACATCGATTTATGTAAAAATATGCCTACCTCCTAACGCCTTCTATCGAATTAACTCGAAGGGAACGTTAGCGTCGTCAGTAGCGGTTCGAAGAAATTCAAAGTACCAACCTCCTGGTCATGTCGGTCCGGCGGAGGCAATTTAAAAAAGAAATAAAAAAAAATCGTTACGCTCCACCGTATTGCATCGAAATATCACGATTTCACAAGAAAATACCGCGAACTCGTAAAGCTTGTTAACGAATTAACTCGAAAAAACCGTTCGAAATTGAAATTTTGTTCTAGCTCTCCAGGGACGAAATAAACGTTTAATCCCTATGCAGTATTGAATTACACATCTATATATGTAGAAATATTCCTACGTCGTAACGCTTTTTAACGATTCAACTCGAAGTGATCGTTAGCGTCGTCAGTAGCGGTGCGAAGAAATTCAAAGTACCAACCTCCTGGTCATGTCGGTCCGGCGGAGGCAATTTAAAAAAGAAATAAAAAAATTCGTTACGCTCCACCGTATTGCGTCGAAATATAACGATTTCACAAGAAAATACCGCGAACTCGTAATGCTTGTTAACGAATTAACTCGAAAAGACCGTTCGAAATTGAAAGTTTTGCTAGCTCTCCAGGGACGAAATAAACGTTTAATCCCTATGCAGTATTGAATTACACATCTATATATGTAGAAATATTCCTACGTCGTAACGCTTTTTAACGAATTAACTCGAAGGGAACGTTCGGAATTGAAATTTCGTTCTAGCTATTCAGGGTAGAAACAAGTGTTTAATCTCTATGTAATATTGAATCATACATCGATTTATGTAAAAATATGCCTACCTCATGACGCATTTTATCGAATTAACTCGCAGAAAACCTTAGCGTCGTTCGTAGCGGTGCGAAGAAATACAAAGTCCCAACGTCCCGGTCATATCGGTACGGCGGCGGCTATTTAAAAAAAAAATCAAAATAAAACGAAACGCTCGACCGTATTACGTCGAAATATAACGATTTCACAAAAAAATACCGGTTTATCGTAACGCTTTCTAACGAATTAGCTTGCAAAAACCGTTCGAAATTGATAGTTTTGTTACCTCTCCAGGGACGAAATAAACGTTTAATCCCTATGCAATATTGAATTACACATCGATATACGTAGAAATATTCCTACGTCGTAAAGCTTTTTAACGAATTAACTCGAAGGGAACGTTCTAAATTGAAATTTTATTCTAGCTCTCCAGGGTAGAAATAAGAGTTTAATCTCTATGTAATATTGAATCATACATCGATTTATGTAAAAATATGCTTGCCTCATGACGCATTTCATCGAATTAACTCGCAGAAAACCTTAGCGTCGTTCGTAGCGGTGCGAAGAAATACAAAGTCCCGACGTCCCGGTCATATCGGTACGGCGGCGGCTATTTAAAAAAAAAAAATGAAAATAAATCGTTACGATCGACCGTATTACGTCGAAATATAATGATTTCACAAAAATACCGGTACATCGTAACGCTTTCTAACGAATTAACTCGCAAAAACCGTTCGAAATTTAAAGTTTTGCTAGCTCTCCAGGGACGAAATAAACGTTTAAACCCTATGCAATATTGAATTACACATCGATATATGTAGAAATATTCCTACGTCGTTAAGCTTTCAGACGAATTACCTCGAAGGGAACGTTCTAAATTGAAATTTTGTTCTAGCTCTACAGGGACGAAATAAACGTTTAATATCTATGTAATATTGAAGTATACTTTGATTTATGTAAAAATATGCCCACCTCATAACGGTTTTTATCGAATTAAATAGAAGGGAACGTTAGCGTTGTCAGTAGCGATGCGTAGAAATTCAAAGACCCAACCTCCCGGTCATGTCGGTCCGGCGGGGGCTATTTAAAAAAAAAAAAATAAAAAAAATCCTTACGTTCCACCGTATTACGTCGAACTATAAAGATTTCACAAAAAAATACCGCGACCTCGTAACGCTTGTTAACGAATTAACTCGAAAAGACCGTTCGAAATTGAAAGTTTTCCTAGCTCTCCAGGGACCAAACAAACGTTTAATCCCTATGTAATATTGAATTATACATCGAGATATGTAAAAATATGCCTACCTCATAACGCTTTTTATCGAATTAACTCGAAGGGAACGTTAGCGTCGTCAGCAGCGGTGCTAAGAAATTCAAAGTACCAACCTCCGGGTCTTGTCGGTCCGGCGGCGGCTATTTAAAAAAAGAAAATAAAAAGAAATCATTACGTTCGAGCGTATTATTTCGAACTATAACGATTTCACAAGAAATACCGGTACCTCGTAACGCTTTCAGGCGAATTAACTCGAAGGGAACGATCGAGATTGAAATTTTGTTCTAGCTCTTCGGGGTAGAAATAAGTGTTTAATCTCTATGTAGTATTGAATTATACATCGATTTATGTAAGAATATGCCCACCTCATAACGCTTTTTATCGCTTTAAATTGAAGAGAAATATAGCGTCGTCTGTAGCGGTACGAAGAAATTCAATGTCCCAGCGTCCCGGTCATGTCGATCCTGCTGGAGCTATTTAAAAAAAAAATAAATATAAATCGTTACGTTCGACCGTATTAGGTCGAAATATAATGATCTCACAAAAAATACCGGTACATCGTAACGCTTTCTAACGAATTAACGCGCAAAAACCGTTCGAAATTGAAAGTTTTGCTAGCTTTCCAGGGACGAAGTAAAAGGTTAATCCCTATGCACTATTGAATTACACATCGATATATGTAGAAATATTCCTACGTCGTAACGCTTTTTAACGAATTAACTCGAAGGGAACGTTCGAAATTGAAATTTGTTTCTAGCTCTCCAGGCACGAAATAAACGTTTAATCTCTATGTAATATTGAAGTATACGTCGACTTATATAAAAATATGCCCACCTCATAACGCTTTTTTTAGAATTAAATTGAAGAGAACAATAGCGTCGTCTGTAGCGGTGCGAAGAAATTCAAAATCCCAATCTGCCGGTCACGTCGGTCCGGCCGCGGCTATTTAAAAAAAACATTAAAAAAATCGTTACGTTCGACCATATTACGTCGAACTATAAAGATTTCGCAAAAAATACCGCGACCTCGTAACGCTTGTTAACGAATTAACTCGAAAAAACCGATCGAAATTGAAAGTTTTGCTTGCTCTCCAGGGACCAAACAAATGTTTAATCCCTATGTAATATTGAATTATACATCGAGATATGTAAAAGTATGCCTACCTCATAACGCTTTTTATCGAATTAACTCGAAGGGAACGTTAGCGTCGTCAGCAGTGGTGCTAAGAAATTCAAAGTACCAACCTCCGGGTCTTGTCGGTCCGGCGGCGGCTATTTAAAAAAAGAAAATAAAAAGAAATCATTACGTTCGAGCGTATTATTTCGAACTATAACGATTTCACAAGAAATACCGGTACCTCGTAACGCTTTCAGGCGAATTAACTCGAAGGGAACGATCGAGAGTGAAATTTTGTTCTAGCTCTTCGGGGTAGAAATAAGTGTTTAATCTCTATGTAGTATTGAATTATACATCGATTTATGTAAAAATATGCCCACCTCATAACGCTTTTTATCGCTTTAAATTGAAGAGAAAAATAGCGTCGTCTGTAGCGGTACGAAGAAATTCAATGTCCCAACGTCCCGGTCATGTCGATCCTGCTGGAGCTATTTAAAAAAAAAATAAATATAAATCGTTACGTTCGACCGTATTACGTCGAAATATAATGATTTCACAAAAAATACCGCGACGTCGTAACGCTTGTTACCGAATTAACTCGAAAAAACCGTCCGAAATTGAAAGTTTTGCTTGCTCTCCAGGGTCCAAATAAACGTTTAATCCCTATGTAATATTGAATTATACATCGAGATGTGTAAAAATATTCCTACCTCATAACCCTTTTGATCGAATTAACTCGCAGGAAACCTTAGCGTCGTTCGTAGCGGTGCGAAGAAATACAAAGTCCCAACGTCCCGGACATATAGGTACGGCGGGGGCTATTAAAAAAACAAAAAAAAAAAAAATTAAAATAAATCGGTGCGATCGACAGTATTACGTCGAAATATAACGATTTCACAAAAAATACCGGTACCTCGTAACGCTTTCTGACGAATTGACTCGAAGGGGACGTTCGAAATTGAAATTTTGTCCTAGCTTTCCAGGGTGGAAATAAGTGTTCTCATCTCTATGTAATATTGAATTACACATCGATATATGTAGAAATATTCCTACGTCGTAACGCTTTTTAACGAATTAACTCGAAGGGAACGCTCGAAATTGAAATATTTTTCTAGCTATCCAGGGACGAAATAAACGTTTAATCACTATGTAATATTGAAGCGTACATCGATTTATGTAAAAATATGCCCACCGCATAACGCTTTATATCGAATTAACTCGAAGGGAACGTTAGCGTCGTTAGAAGCGGTGCGAAGAAATTCAAAGACCCAACCTCCCGGGCATGTCGGTCCTGCGGGGGCTATTTAAAAAAAAAATAAATATAATTCATTACGCTCGACCGAATCACGTCGAAATATAACTATTTCACCAAAGAACACCGGTACATCGTAACGCTTTCTAACGCATTAACTCGCAAAAACCGTTCGAAATTGAAAGTTTTGCTACCTATCCAGGCACGAAATCAACGTTTAATCCCTATGCAATTTTGTATTACACATCGATATATTTAGGAATATTCCTACGTCGTAACGCTTTTAAACGAATTAACTCGAAGGGAACGTTCGAAATTGAAATTTTTTTCTAGCTCTCCAGGGACGAAATAAAAGTTTAACATTTATGTAATATTGAAGTATACATCGATTTATGTAAAAATATGCCTACCTCATAACGCTTTTTATCGAATTAACTCGAAGGAAACGTTAGCGTCGTCAGTAGTGATGCGGAGAAATTCAAAGTACCAACCTCCCGGTGATGTCGGCCCGGCGGCGGCTATTTAAAAAAAAGAGAATAAAAAGAAATCATTATGTTCGAGCGCACTACGTCGAACTATAACAATTTCACAAAAAATACCGGTACCTCGTAACGCTCTCAGACGAATTAACTCGAAGGGATCGTTCTAAACTGAAATTTTGTTCTAGCTTTTCAGGGTAGGAATAAGTGTTTAATCTCTATGTAATATTGAATTATACATCGATTTATGTAAAAATATGCCTACATCATGACGCATTTTATCGAATTAACTCGCAGAAAACCTTAGCGTCGTTCGTAGCGGTGCGAAGAAATACAAAGTCCCAACATCCCGGTCATATCGGTACGGCGGCGGCTATTTAAAAAAAAAAATCAAAATAAAACGTAACGCTCGACCGTATTACGTCGAAATATAACGATTTCACAAAAAAATACCGGTTTATCGTAACGCTTTCTAACGAATTAGCTTGCAAAAACCGTTCGAAATTGATAGTTTTGCTACCTCTCCAGGGACGAAATAAACGTTTAATCCCTATGCAATATTGAATTACACATCGATATAAGTTGAAATATTCCTGGTCGTAAAGCTTTTTAAAGAATTAACTCGAAGGGAACGTTCGAAATTGAAATTTTGTTCTAGCTCTTCAGGGTAGAAATAAGTGTTTAATCTCTATGTAATATTGAATCATCCATCGATTTATGTAAAAATATGCCTACCTCATGACGCATTTTATCGAATTAACTCGCAGAAAACCTTAGCGTTTTTCGTAGCGGTGCGAAGAAATACAAAGTCCCAACGTCCCGGTCATATCGGTACGGCGGCGGCTATTTAAAAAAAAAAATGAAAATAAGTCGTTACGATCGACCGTATTACGTCGAAATATAATGATTTCACAAAAATACCGGTTCATCGTAACGCTTTCTAACGAATTAACTCGCAAAAACCGTTCGAAATTGAAAGTTTTGCTAGCTCTCCAGGGACGAAATAAACGTTTAATCCCTATGCAATATTGAATTACACATCGATATATGTAGAAATATTCCTACCTCATAACGGTTGTTAACGAATTAACTCGCAGGGAACCTTAGCGTCGTTCGTAGCGGTGCGAAGAAATACAATGTCCCAACGTCCCGGTCATATAGGTACGGCGGGTGCTATTTAAAAAAAAAAAATAAATATAAATCGTTACGCTCAACCGTATTACGTCGAAATATAACGATTTCACAAAAAAATACCGGTACATCGTAACGCTTTCTAACGAATTAACTCGCAAAAACCTATCGAAATTGAAAGTTTTGCTACCTCTCCAGGGACGAAATAAACGTTTAATCCCTATGCAATTTTGAATTACACATCGATATATTTAGAAATATTCCGACGTCGTAACGGTTGTTAACGAATTAACTCGCAGGAAACCTTAGCGACGTTCGTAGCGGTGCGAAGAAATACAAAGTCCCAACGTCCCGGTCATATAGGTACGGCGGGGGCTACTTAAAAAAAAAAAAAAAATAAAAATAAATCCTCACGATCGACCGTATTACGTTGAAATATATCGATTTCACAAAAAATGCCGGTTCCTCGTAACGCTTTCTGACGAATTGACTCGAAGGGAACGTTCGAAATTGAAATTTTGTTCTAGCTCTCCTGGGTAGCAATAAGTGTTTAATCTCTATGTAATATTGAATTATACATCGATTTATGTAAAAATATACCTACCTCATAACGCTTTTTATCGAATTAACTCGAAGGGAACGTTAGCGTCGTTAGTAGCGGTGCGAAGAATTTCAAAGACCCAACGTCCCGGTCATGTCGGTTCTGCGGGGGCTATTTAAAAAAAAATAAATATAAATCGTGACGCTCGACCGTATTACCTCGAAATATAACGATTTTACAAAAAAAATACCGGTACATCGTAACGATTTCAGACGAATTAACTCGAAGGGAACGTTCGAAATTGAAATTTTGTTCCAGCTCTCCAGGGACGAAATATACGTTTAATCCCTATGCAATATTGAATTACACATCGATTTATGAAAAAATATACCTCCCTCATAACGCTTCTTATCGAGTTTACTCGAAGGGAACGATAACGTCGTTAGTAGCTGTGCGAAGAAATTCAAAGTCCCAACTTCCCGGTCATATCGGTACGGCGGGGGCTATTTAAAAAAAAAAAAAAAATAAAAATAAATCGTTCCTATCGAACGTATTACGTCGAAATATAACGATTTCACAAAAAATACCGGTACATCGTAACGCTTTCAGACGAATTAACTCGAAGGGAACGTTCTAAATTGAAACTCTGTTCTAGCACTTCAGGGTAGGAATAAGTGTTTAATCTCTATGTGATATTGAATTATACATCGATTTATGTAAAAATATGCCTACCTCCTAACGCCTTCTATCGAATTAACTCGAAGGGAACGTTAGCGTCGTCAGTAGCGGTTCGAAGAAATTCAAAGTACCAACCTCCTGGTCATGTCGGTCCGGCGGAGGCAATTTAAAAAAGAAATAAAAAAAAATCGTTACGCTCCACCGTATTGCATCGAAATATCACGATTTCACAAGAAAATACCGCGAACTAGTAATGCTTGTTAACGAATTAACTCGAAAAAACCGTTCGAAATTGAAATTTTGTTCTAGCTCTCCAGGGACGAAATAAACGTTTAATCCCTATGCAGTATTGAATTACACATCTATATATGTAGAAATATTCCTACGTCGTAACGCTTTTTAACGAATTAACTCGAAGGGAACGTTCGGAATTGAAATTTCGTTCTAGCTATTCAGGGTAGAAACAAGTGTTTAATCTCTATGTAATATTGAATCATACATCGATTTATGTAAAAATATGCCTACCTCATGACGCATTTTATCGAATTAACTCGCAGAAAACCTTAGCGTCGTTCGTAGCGGTGCGAAGAAATACAAAGTCCCAACGTCCCGGTCATATCTGTACGGCGGCGGCTATTTAAAAAAAAAATCAAAATAAAACGAAACGCTCGACCGTATTACGTCGAAATATAACGATTTCACAAAAAAATACCGGTTTATCGTAACGCTTTCTAACGAATTAGCTTGCAAAAACCGTTCGAAATTGATAGTTTTGTTACCTCTCCAGGGACGAAATAAACGTTTAATCCCTATGCAATATTGAATTACACATCGATATACGTAGAAATATTCCTACGTCGTAAAGCTTTTTAACGAATTAACTCGAAGGGAACGTTCTAAATTGAAATTTTATTCTAGCTCTCCAGGGTAGAAATAAGAGTTTAATCTCTATGTAATATTGAATCATACATCGATTTATGTAAAAATATGCTTGCCTCATGACGCATTTCATCGAATTAACTCGCAGAAAACCTTAGCGTCGTTCGTAGCGGTGCGAAGAAATACAAAGTCCCGACGTCCCGGTCATATCGGTACGGCGGCGGCTATTTAAAAAAAAAATGAAAATAAATCGTTACGATCGACCGTATTACGTCGAAATATAATGATTTCACAAAAATACCGGTACATCGTAACGCTTTCTAACGAATGAACTCGCAAAAACCGTTCGAAATTTAAAGTTTTGCTAGCTCTCCAGGGACGAAATAAACGTTTAAACCCTATGCAATATTGAATTACACATCGATATATGTAGAAATATTCCTACGTCGTTAAGCTTTCAGACGAATTACCTCGAAGGGAACGTTCTAAATTGAAATTTTGTTCTAGCTCTACAGGGACGAAATAAACGTTTAATATCTATGTAATATTGAAGTATACTTTGATTTATGTAAAAATATGCCCACCTCATAACGGTTTTTATCGAATTAAATAGAAGGGAACGTTAGCGTTGTCAGTAGCGATGCGTAGAAATTCAAAGACCCAACCTCCCGGTCATGTCGGTCCGGCGGGGGCTATTTAAAAAAAAAAAAATAAAAAAAATCCTTACGTTCCACCGTATTACGTCGAACTATAAAGATTTCACAAAAAAATACCGCGACCTCGTAACGCTTGTTAACGAATTAACTCGAAAAGACCGTTCGAAATTGAAAGTTTTCCTAGCTCTCCAGGGACCAAACAAACGTTTAATCCCTATGTAATATTGAATTATACATCGAGATATGTAAAAATATGCCTACCTCATAACGCTTTTTATCGAATTAACTCGAAGGGAACGTTAGCGTCGTCAGCAGCGGTGCTAAGAAATTCAAAGTACCAACCTCCGGGTCTTGTCGGTCCGGCGGCGGCTATTTAAAAAAAGAAAATAAAAAGAAATCATTACGTTCGAGCGTATTATTTCGAACTATAACGATTTCACAAGAAATACCGGTACCTCGTAACGCTTTCAGGCGAATTAACTCGAAGGGAACGATCGAGATTGAAATTTTGTTCTAGCTCTTCGGGGTAGAAATAAGTGTTTAATCTCTATGTAGTATTGAATTATACATCGATTTATGTAAGAATATGCCCACCTCATAACGCTTTTTATCGCTTTAAATTGAAGAGAAATATAGCGTCGTCTGTAGCGGTACGAAGAAATTCAATGTCCCAGCGTCCCGGTCATGTCGATCCTGCTGGAGCTATTTAAAAAAAAAATAAATATAAATCGTTACGTTCGACCGTATTAGGTCGAAATATAATGATCTCACAAAAAATACCGGTACATCGTAACGCTTTCTAACGAATTAACGCGCAAAAACCGTTCGAAATTGAAAGTTTTGCTAGCTTTCCAGGGACGAAGTAAAAGGTTAATCCCTATGCACTATTGAATTACACATCGATATATGTAGAAATATTCCTACGTCGTAACGCTTTTTAACGAATTAACTCGAAGGGAACGTTCGAAATTGAAATTTGTTTCTAGCTCTCCAGGCACGAAATAAACGTTTAATCTCTATGTAATATTGAAGTATACGTCGACTTATATAAAAATATGCCCACCTCATAACGCTTTTTTTAGAATTAAATTGAAGAGAACAATAGCGTCGTCTGTAGCGGTGCGAAGAAATTCAAAATCCCAATCTGCCGGTCACGTCGGTCCGGCCGCGGCTATTTAAAAAAAACATTAAAAAAATCGTTACGTTCGACCATATTACGTCGAACTATAAAGATTTCGCAAAAAATACCGCGACCTCGTAACGCTTGTTAACGAATTAACTCGAAAAAACCGATCGAAATTGAAAGTTTTGCTTGCTCTCCAGGGACCAAACAAATGTTTAATCCCTATGTAATATTGAATTATACATCGAGATATGTAAAAGTATGCCTACCTCATAACGCTTTTTATCGAATTAACTCGAAGGGAACGTTAGCGTCGTCAGCAGTGGTGCTAAGAAATTCAAAGTACCAACCTCCGGGTCTTGTCGGTCCGGCGGCGGCTATTTAAAAAAAGAAAATAAAAAGAAATCATTACGTTCGAGCGTATTATTTCGAACTATAACGATTTCACAAGAAATACCGGTACCTCGTAACGCTTTCAGGCGAATTAACTCGAAGGGAACGATCGAGAGTGAAATTTTGTTCTAGCTCTTCGGGGTAGAAATAAGTGTTTAATCTCTATGTAGTATTGAATTATACATCGATTTATGTAAAAATATGCCCACCTCATAACGCTTTTTATCGCTTTAAATTGAAGAGAAAAATAGCGTCGTCTGTAGCGGTACGAAGAAATTCAATGTCCCAACGTCCCGGTCATGTCGATCCTGCTGGAGCTATTTAAAAAAAAAATAAATATAAATCGTTACGTTCGACCGTATTACGTCGAAATATAATGATTTCACAAAAAATACCGCGACGTCGTAACGCTTGTTACCGAATTAACTCGAAAAAACCGTCCGAAATTGAAAGTTTTGCTTGCTCTCCAGGGTCCAAATAAACGTTTAATCCCTATGTAATATTGAATTATACATCGAGATGTGTAAAAATATTCCTACCTCATAACCCTTTTGATCGAATTAACTCGCAGGAAACCTTAGCGTCGTTCGTAGCGGTGCGAAGAAATACAAAGTCCCAACGTCCCGGACATATAGGTACGGCGGGGGCTATTAAAAAAACAAAAAAAAAAAAAAATTAAAATAAATCGGTGCGATCGACAGTATTACGTCGAAATATAACGATTTCACAAAAAATACCGGTACCTCGTAACGCTTTCTGACGAATTGACTCGAAGGGGACGTTCGAAATTGAAATTTTGTCCTAGCTTTCCAGGGTGGAAATAAGTGTTCTCATCTCTATGTAATATTGAATTACACATCGATATATGTAGAAATATTCCTACGTCGTAACGCTTTTTAACGAATTAACTCGAAGGGAACGCTCGAAATTGAAATATTTTTCTAGCTATCCAGGGACGAAATAAACGTTTAATCACTATGTAATATTGAAGCGTACATCGATTTATGTAAAAATATGCCCACCGCATAACGCTTTATATCGAATTAACTCGAAGGGAACGTTAGCGTCGTTAGAAGCGGTGCGAAGAAATTCAAAGACCCAACCTCCCGGGCATGTCGGTCCTGCGGGGGCTATTTAAAAAAAAAATAAATATAATTCATTACGCTCGACCGAATCACGTCGAAATATAACTATTTCACCAAAGAACACCGGTACATCGTAACGCTTTCTAACGCATTAACTCGCAAAAACCGTTCGAAATTGAAAGTTTTGCTACCTATCCAGGCACGAAATCAACGTTTAATCCCTATGCAATTTTGTATTACACATCGATATATTTAGGAATATTCCTACGTCGTAACGCTTTTAAACGAATTAACTCGAAGGGAACGTTCGAAATTGAAATTTTTTTCTAGCTCTCCAGGGACGAAATAAAAGTTTAACATTTATGTAATATTGAAGTATACATCGATTTATGTAAAAATATGCCTACCTCATAACGCTTTTTATCGAATTAACTCGAAGGAAACGTTAGCGTCGTCAGTAGTGATGCGGAGAAATTCAAAGTACCAACCTCCCGGTGATGTCGGCCCGGCGGCGGCTATTTAAAAAAAAGAGAATAAAAAGAAATCATTATGTTCGAGCGCACTACGTCGAACTATAACAATTTCACAAAAAATACCGGTACCTCGTAACGCTCTCAGACGAATTAACTCGAAGGGATCGTTCTAAACTGAAATTTTGTTCTAGCTTTTCAGGGTAGGAATAAGTGTTTAATCTCTATGTAATATTGAATTATACATCGATTTATGTAAAAATATGCCTACATCATGACGCATTTTATCGAATTAACTCGCAGAAAACCTTAGCGTCGTTCGTAGCGGTGCGAAGAAATACAAAGTCCCAACATCCCGGTCATATCGGTACGGCGGCGGCTATTTAAAAAAAAAAATCAAAATAAAACGTAACGCTCGACCGTATTACGTCGAAATATAACGATTTCACAAAAAAATACCGGTTTATCGTAACGCTTTCTAACGAATTAGCTTGCAAAAACCGTTCGAAATTGATAGTTTTGCTACCTCTCCAGGGACGAAATAAACGTTTAATCCCTATGCAATATTGAATTACACATCGATATAAGTTGAAATATTCCTGGTCGTAAAGCTTTTTAAAGAATTAACTCGAAGGGAACGTTCGAAATTGAAATTTTGTTCTAGCTCTTCAGGGTAGAAATAAGTGTTTAATCTCTATGTAATATTGAATCATCCATCGATTTATGTAAAAATATGCCTACCTCATGACGCATTTTATCGAATTAACTCGCAGAAAACCTTAGCGTTTTTCGTAGCGGTGCGAAGAAATACAAAGTCCCAACGTCCCGGTCATATCGGTACGGCGGCGGCTATTTAAAAAAAAAAATGAAAATAAGTCGTTACGATCGACCGTATTACGTCGAAATATAATGATTTCACAAAAATACCGGTTCATCGTAACGCTTTCTAACGAATTAACTCGCAAAAACCGTTCGAAATTGAAAGTTTTGCTAGCTCTCCAGGGACGAAATAAACGTTTAATCCCTATGCAATATTGAATTACACATCGATATATGTAGAAATATTCCTACCTCATAACGGTTGTTAACGAATTAACTCGCAGGGAACCTTAGCGTCGTTCGTAGCGGTGCGAAGAAATACAATGTCCCAACGTCCCGGTCATATAGGTACGGCGGGTGCTATTTAAAAAAAAAAAATAAATATAAATCGTTACGCTCAACCGTATTACGTCGAAATATAACGATTTCACAAAAAAATACCGGTACATCGTAACGCTTTCTAACGAATTAACTCGCAAAAACCTATCGAAATTGAAAGTTTTGCTACCTCTCCAGGGACGAAATAAACGTTTAATCCCTATGCAATTTTGAATTACACATCGATATATTTAGAAATATTCCGACGTCGTAACGGTTGTTAACGAATTAACTCGCAGGAAACCTTAGCGACGTTCGTAGCGGTGCGAAGAAATACAAAGTCCCAACGTCCCGGTCATATAGGTACGGCGGGGGCTACTTAAAAAAAAAAAAAAAATAAAAATAAATCCTCACGATCGACCGTATTACGTTGAAATATATCGATTTCACAAAAAATGCCGGTTCCTCGTAACGCTTTCTGACGAATTGACTCGAAGGGAACGTTCGAAATTGAAATTTTGTTCTAGCTCTCCTGGGTAGCAATAAGTGTTTAATCTCTATGTAATATTGAATTATACATCGATTTATGTAAAAATATACCTACCTCATAACGCTTTTTATCGAATTAACTCGAAGGGAACGTTAGCGTCGTTAGTAGCGGTGCGAAGAATTTCAAAGACCCAACGTCCCGGTCATGTCGGTTCTGCGGGGGCTATTTAAAAAAAAATAAATATAAATCGTGACGCTCGACCGTATTACCTCGAAATATAACGATTTTACAAAAAAAATACCGGTACATCGTAACGATTTCAGACGAATTAACTCGAAGGGAACGTTCGAAATTGAAATTTTGTTCCAGCTCTCCAGGGACGAAATATACGTTTAATCCCTATGCAATATTGAATTACACATCGATTTATGAAAAAATATACCTCCCTCATAACGCTTCTTATCGAGTTTACTCGAAGGGAACGATAACGTCGTTAGTAGCTGTGCGAAGAAATTCAAAGTCCCAACTTCCCGGTCATATCGGTACGGCGGGGGCTATTTAAAAAAAAAAAAAAAATAAAAATAAATCGTTCCTATCGAACGTATTACGTCGAAATATAACGATTTCACAAAAAATACCGGTACATCGTAACGCTTTCAGACGAATTAACTCGAAGGGAACGTTCTAAATTGAAACTCTGTTCTAGCACTTCAGGGTAGGAATAAGTGTTTAATCTCTATGTGATATTGAATTATACATCGATTTATGTAAAAATATGCCTACCTCCTAACGCCTTCTATCGAATTAACTCGAAGGGAACGTTAGCGTCGTCAGTAGCGGTTCGAAGAAATTCAAAGTACCAACCTCCTGGTCATGTCGGTCCGGCGGAGGCAATTTAAAAAAGAAATAAAAAAAAATCGTTACGCTCCACCGTATTGCATCGAAATATCACGATTTCACAAGAAAATACCGCGAACTAGTAATGCTTGTTAACGAATTAACTCGAAAAAACCGTTCGAAATTGAAATTTTGTTCTAGCTCTCCAGGGACGAAATAAACGTTTAATCCCTATGCAGTATTGAATTACACATCTATATATGTAGAAATATTCCTACGTCGTAACGCTTTTTAACGAATTAACTCGAAGGGAACGTTCGGAATTGAAATTTCGTTCTAGCTATTCAGGGTAGAAACAAGTGTTTAATCTCTATGTAATATTGAATCATACATCGATTTATGTAAAAATATGCCTACCTCATGACGCATTTTATCGAATTAACTCGCAGAAAACCTTAGCGTCGTTCGTAGCGGTGCGAAGAAATACAAAGTCCCAACGTCCCGGTCATATCTGTACGGCGGCGGCTATTTAAAAAAAAAATCAAAATAAAACGAAACGCTCGACCGTATTACGTCGAAATATAACGATTTCACAAAAAAATACCGGTTTATCGTAACGCTTTCTAACGAATTAGCTTGCAAAAACCGTTCGAAATTGATAGTTTTGTTACCTCTCCAGGGACGAAATAAACGTTTAATCCCTATGCAATATTGAATTACACATCGATATACGTAGAAATATTCCTACGTCGTAAAGCTTTTTAACGAATTAACTCGAAGGGAACGTTCTAAATTGAAATTTTATTCTAGCTCTCCAGGGTAGAAATAAGAGTTTAATCTCTATGTAATATTGAATCATACATCGATTTATGTAAAAATATGCTTGCCTCATGACGCATTTCATCGAATTAACTCGCAGAAAACCTTAGCGTCGTTCGTAGCGGTGCGAAGAAATACAAAGTCCCGACGTCCCGGTCATATCGGTACGGCGGCGGCTATTTAAAAAAAAAATGAAAATAAATCGTTACGATCGACCGTATTACGTCGAAATATAATGATTTCACAAAAATACCGGTACATCGTAACGCTTTCTAACGAATGAACTCGCAAAAACCGTTCGAAATTTAAAGTTTTGCTAGCTCTCCAGGGACGAAATAAACGTTTAAACCCTATGCAATATTGAATTACACATCGATATATGTAGAAATATTCCTACGTCGTTAAGCTTTCAGACGAATTACCTCGAAGGGAACGTTCTAAATTGAAATTTTGTTCTAGCTCTACAGGGACGAAATAAACGTTTAATATCTATGTAATATTGAAGTATACTTTGATTTATGTAAAAATATGCCCACCTCATAACGGTTTTTATCGAATTAAATAGAAGGGAACGTTAGCGTTGTCAGTAGCGATGCGTAGAAATTCAAAGACCCAACCTCCCGGTCATGTCGGTCCGGCGGGGGCTATTTAAAAAAAAAAAAATAAAAAAAATCCTTACGTTCCACCGTATTACGTCGAACTATAAAGATTTCACAAAAAAATACCGCGACCTCGTAACGCTTGTTAACGAATTAACTCGAAAAGACCGTTCGAAATTGAAAGTTTTCTAGCTCTCCAGGGACGAAATAAACGTTTAATCCCTATGCAATATTGAATTACACATCGATATAAGTTGAAATATTCCTTGTCGTAAAGCTTATTAACGAATTAACTCGAAGGGAACCTTAGCGTCGTTCGTAGCGGTGCAAAGAAATACAAAGTCCCAACGTCCCGGTCATATAGGTACGGCGGGGGCTGTTTAAGAAAAAAATAAAAATAAATCGTTACGATCCACCGTATTACGTCGAAATATAACGATTTCACAAAAAATACCGGTACCTCGTAACGCTTTCAGACGAACTGACTCGAAGGGAACGTTCGAAATTGAAATTTTGTTCTAGCTCTCCAGGGACGAAATAAGTGTTTAATCTCTATGTAATATTGAAGTATACATCGATGTATGTAAAAATATTCCTACCTCATAACGCTTTTTATCGAATTAACTCGAAGGGAACGTTAGCGTCGTTAGTAGCTGCGTGAAGAAATTCAAAGTCCCAATCTCCCCGTCATATCGATCCGGCCGCGGCTATTTAAAAAAGAAATATAAAGGAATAGTTACGATCGACCGTACTACGTCGAACTATAAAGATGCACAAAAAATACCGCGACATCGTAACGCTTGTTAATGAATTAACTCGAAAAAGCGGTTCGAAATTGAAAGTTTTGCTTGCCCTCCAGGGACGAAATAAACGTTTAATCCCTATGTAATATTGAATTATACATCGATTTATGTAAAAATATTCCTACCTCATATCGCTTTTTATCGAATCAAATCGAAGAAAACGGTGGCGTCGTCAGTAGCGGTGCGAAGAAATGCAAAGTCCCAACCTCCCGGTCATGTCGGTCCTGCTGGGGCTATTTAAAAAAAAAATAAACATAAATCGTTACGCTCGACCGTATTACGTCGAAGTATAACGATTTCACAAAAATTACCGGTACCTCGTAACGCTTTCTGACGAATTGAGTCGAAGGGAACGTTCGAAATTGAAAGTTTTGCTTGCGATCCAGGGACCAAATAAACGTTTAATGCCTATGTAATATTGAATTATACATCGATATATGTAGAAATATTCCTACGTCGTAAAGCTTTTTAACGAATTAACTCCAAGGGAACGTTCGAAATTGAAATTCTTTTCTAGCTCTCCAGGGACGAAATAAACCTTTAATCTCTATGTAATATTGAATTATACATCGATTTATGTAAAAATATGCCTACCTCATAACGCATTTTATCGAATTTACTCTAAGGGAACGCCAGCGTCGTTAGTAGCGGTGGGAAGAAATACAAAGTCCCAACGTCGCGGTCATATAGGTACGGCGAGGGCTATTTAAGAAAAACATAAAAAAAATCGTTACGTTCGACCGTATTACGTCGAGCTATAAAGATTTCACGAAAAATAGCGCGACCTAGTAACGCTTGATAACGAATTAACTCGAAAAAACTGTTCGAAATTGAAAGTTTTGCTTGCTCTCCAGGGACCAAATAAACGTTTAATCCCTATGTAATATTGAATTATACATCGAGATATGTAAGAATATTCCTACCTCATAACGGTTGTTATCGAATTAACTCGAAGGGAACGTTAGCGTCGTTAGTAGCGGTACGAAGAAATTCAAAGACCAAACCTCCCGGTCATGTCGGTCCTGCGCGGTCTATTTAAAAAAAAAAATAAACATAAATCGTTACGCTCGACCGTATTACGTCGAAATATAACGATTTCACAAAAAATACCGGTACATCGTAACGCTTTCTAACGAATTAACTCGCAAAAACCGTTCGAAATTGAAAGTTTTGCTACCTCTCCAGGGACGAAATAAACGTTTAATCCCTATGCAATTTTGAATTACACATCGATATATTTAGAAATATTCCGACGTCGTAACGCTTTCTAACGAATTAACTCGCAAAAACCGTTCGAAATTGAAAGTTTTGCTAGCTCTCCAGGGACGATATAAACGTTTAATCCCTATGCAATATTGAATTACACATCGATATATGTAGAAATATTCCTACGTCGTAACGCTTTTTAACGAATTAACTCGCAGGGAACCTTAGCGTCGTTCGTAGCGGTGCGAAGAAATACAAAGTCCCAACGTCCCGGTCATATAGGTACGGCGGGGGCTATTTAAGAAAAAAATAAAAATAAATCGTTACGCTCGACTGTATTACGTCGAAATATAACGGTTTCACAAAAAACTACCTGCAGATCGTAACGCTTTCTAACGAATTAACTCGCAAAAACCGTTCGAAATTGAAAGTTTTGCTAGCTCTCCAGGGACGAAATAAACGTTTAATCCCTATGCAATATTGAATTACACATCCATATATGTAGAAATATTCCTACGTCGTAAGGCTTTTTAACGAATTAACTCGCGGGGAACGTCCGAAATTGAATTTTTTCCCTAGCTCTCCAGGGACCAAATAAACCTTTAATCCCTATGTAATATTGAATTATACATCGAGATATGTAAGAATATTCCTACCTCATAACGGTTGTTATCGAATTAACTCGCAGGGAACTTTAGCGTCGTTCGTAGCGGTGGGAAGAAATACAAAGTCCCAACGTCGCGGTCATATAGGTACGGCGAGGGCTATTTAAGAAAAAAATAAAAATAAATCGTTACGATCCACCGTATTACGTCGAAATATAACGATTTCACAAAAAATACCGGTACCTCGTAACGCTTTCTGACGAACTGACTCGAAGGGAACGTTCGAAATTGAAATTTTGTTCTAGCTCTTCGGGGTAGCAATAAGTGTTTAATCTCTATGTAATATTGAATTATACATCGATTTATGTAAAAATATGCCTACCTCAAAACGCTTGTTATCGAATTAACTCGAAGGGAACGTTAGCGTCGTTAGTAGCGGTACGAAGAAATTCAAAGACCCAACCTCCCAGTCATGACGGTCCTGCGCGGGCTATTTAAAAAAAAAAATAAACATAAATCGTTACGCTCGACCGTATTACGCCGAAATATAACGATTTCACAAAAAATACCGCGACCTCGTCAAGCTTGTTAACGAATTAACTCGAAAAAACCGTTCGAAATTGAAAGTTTTGCTTGCTCTCCAGGGACCAAATAAACGTTTAATCCCTATGCAATTTTCAATTACACATCGAGATATGTAAAAATATGCCTACCTCATAACACTTTTTATCGAATTAACTCGAAGGGAACGTTAGCGTCGTTAGTAGCGGTGCGAAGAAATTCAAAGTCCCAATCTCCCGGTCAAGTCGGTCCCGCTGTGGCTATTTGAAAAAAAAATAAAAATAAATCGTTACGATCGACCATATTACGTCGAAATATAACGATTTCACAAAAAATACCGGTACTTCGTAAAGCTTTCTGACGAATATCTCGATGGGAACGTTCGAAATTGGAATTTTGTTCTAGCTCTCAGGGTAGAAATAAGTGTTTAATCTCTATGTAATATTGAATTATACATCGATTTATGTAAAAATATGCCTACCTCATAACGCTTTTTATCGAATTAACTCGAAGGGAAGGTCAGCGTCGTTAGTAGCGATGCGAAGAAATTCAAAGACCCAACCTCCCGGTCATGTCAGTCCTGCTGTGGCTATTTAAAAAAATATAAATATAAATCGTTACGTTCGACCGTTTTACGTGGAAATATAATGATTTCACAAAAAATATGGGTACATTATGACGCTTTCTAATGAATGAACTCGCAAAAACCGTTCGAAATTGAAAGTTTTTCTAGCTCTCCATGGACGAAATAAAAGTTTAATCTCTATGTCGTATTGAAGTATACATCGATTTATGTAAAAATATGCCCACCTCATAACGTTTTTTATCGAATTAACTAGAAGGGAACGTTAGCGTCGTTAGTAGCGGTGCGAAGAAATTCATAGTCCCATTCTCCCTGTCATGTCGGTCCTGCTGTGGCTATTTGAAAAAATATAAATATATATCGTTACGTCCGACCGTATTACGTCGAAATATTATGATTTCACAAAAAATACCGGTACATCGTAATCCTTTCTAACGAATTAACTCGCAAAAACCGTTCGAAATTGAAAGTTTTGCTAGCTCTCTAGGGGCGAAATAAACGTTTAATCCCTATGTAATATTGAATTATACATCGATATATGTAGAAGTATTCCTACCTCATTACGCTTTCTATCGAATTAACACGAAGGGAACGTTAGCGTCGTCAGTAGCGGTGCGAAGAAATGCAAAGTCCCAACCTCCCGGTCATGTCGGTCCTGCTTGGGCTATTTAAAAAAAATAAACATAAATCGTTACGACCGACCGTATTACGTCGAACTATAAAGATTTCACAAAAAAATACCGTGACCTCGTAACGCTTGTTCACGATTTAACTCGAAAAAACCGTTCGAAATTGAAAGTTTTGCTAGCTCTCCAGGGACGAAATACACGTTTAATCCCTATGCAATATTGAATTACACATCGGTATATGTAGAAATATTCCTACCTCATAACGGTTGTTAATGAATTATCTCGCAGGAAACCTTAGCGTCGTTCGTAGCGGTGCGAAGAAATACAAAATCCCAACATTCCGGATATATAGGTACGGCGGGGGCTATTTAAAAAAAAAAACTAAAAATAAATCGTTATGATCGACCGTATTACGTCGAACTATAACGATTTCGCAAAAAAATACAGGTACATCGTAACGGTTTCTAACGAATTAACTCGCAAAAACCGTGCGAAATTGAAAGATTTGACACCTCTCTAGGGACGAAATAAACGTTTAATCCCTACGCAATTTTGAATTACACATCGATAGATTTAGAAATATTCCTACGTCGTAGCTCTTTTTAACGAATTAACTCGAAGGGAACGTTCGAAATTGAAATTTTTTTCTAGCTCTCCAGGGACGAAATAAACGTTTAATATCTATGTAATATTGAAGTGTACATCGATTTATGTAAAAATATGCCCACGTCATAAAGGTTGTTAACGAATTAACTCGCAGGGAAGCTTAGCGTCGTTCGTAGCGGTGCGAAGAAATACAAAGTCCCAACGTCCCGATCATATAGGTACGGAGGGAGCTATTTAAAAAAAAAAAAATATATATAAATCGTTACGATCGACCGAATTACGTCGAAATATAACGATTTCACAAAAAAATACCGGTACCTAGTAACGCTTTCTGACGAATTGTCTGGAAGGGAACGTTCGAAATTGAAATTTTGTTCTCGCTCTCCAGGGTAGAAATAAGTGTTTAATCTCTGTAATATTGAATTATACATCGATTTATGTAAAAATATGCCTACCTCATAACGCTTTTTATCGAATTAACTCGAAGGGAACGATAGCGTCGTTCGTAACGGTGGGAAGAAATACAAAGTCCCAACGTCCCGATCATATAGGTAGGGCGGGGGCTATTTAAAAAAAAAAAATAAAAATAAATCGTTACGATCGATCGTATTGCGTCGAAATATAACGATTTCACAAAAAATAACGGTACATCGTAACGCTTTCTAACGAATTAACTCGCAAAAACCGTTCGAAATTTAAAGTTTTGCTAGCTCTCCAGGGACGAAATGAACGTTTAATCCCTATGTAATATTGAATTATACATCGATATACGTAAAAATATGCGCACCTCATAACGCTTTTTATCGAATTAAAACGAAGAGAAGGGTAGCGTCGTCAGTAGCTGCGCGAAGAAATTCATAGTCCCATTCTCCCGGTCATGTCGGTCCTGCTGTGGCTATTTGAAAAAATATAAATATAAATGGTTACGTCCGACCGTATTACGTCGAAATATTATGATTTCACAAAAAATACCGGTACATCGTAATCCTTTCTAACGAATTAACTCGCAAAAACCGTTCGAAATTGAAAGTTTTGCTTGCTCTCCAGGGAACAAACAAACGTTTAATCCCTATGTAATATTGAATTATACATCGATTTATGTAAAAATATGCCCACCTCATAACGCTATTTATCGAATTAAATCGAAGAGAACGGTAGCGCCGTAAGTAGCTGCGCAAAGAAATTCAAAGTCCCAATCTCCGGTCATGTCGGTCCGGCCGCGGCTATTAAAGAAAAAATAAATATAAATCGTTACGCTCGACCGTATTACGTCGAAATATAACGATTTCGCAAAAAAATACCGGTACATCATAACGCTTTCAAACGAATTAACTCGCAAAAACCATTCGAAATTGAAAGTTTTGCTTGCTCTCCAGGGACCAAATAAACGTTTAATCCCTATGCACTTTTGAATTACACATCGATATATTTAGAAATATTACTACGTCGTAACGCTTTCAGACGAATTAGCTCGCAAAAACCGTTCGAAATTGAAATTTTTTTCTAGCTCACCAGGGACGAGATAAACGTTTAATCCCTATGTAATATTGAATTATACATCGCTATATCTAGAAATATTCCTACCTCATAACGCTCTCTATCGAATTAACACGAAGGGAACGTTAGCGTCGTCAGTAGCGGTGCGAAGAAATGCAAAGACACAACCTCCCGGTCATGTCGGTCCTGCGGTGGCTATTTAAAAAAAAGAAAATTAAAAGAAATCATTACGTTCGAACGTATTACGTCGAACTATAACGATTTCACAAGAAATACCGCGACCTCGTAACGCTTGTTATCGAGTTAACTCGAAAAAACCGTTCGAAATTGAAAGTTTTGCTTGCCCTCCAGGGACCAAATAAACGTTTTTATCCCTATGTAATATTGAATTATACATCGATTAATGTAAAAATATGCATACCTCATAACGCTTTTTATCGAATTAACTCGAAGGGAACGTTAGCGTCGTTAGTAGCGGTGCGAAGAATTTCAAAGACCCAACGTCCCGGTCATGTCGGTTCTGAGGGGGCTATTTAAAAAAAAATAAATATAAATCGTGACGCTCGACCGTATTACCTCGAAATATAACGATTTTACAAAAAAAATACCGGTACATCGTAACGCTTTCTAACGAATTAACTTGCAAAAACCGCTCGAAATTGAAAGTGTTGCTTGCTCTGTAGGGACCAAATAAAAGTTTAATCCCTATGTAATATTGAACTATACATCGAGATATGTAAAAATATTCCTACCTCATAACGGTTGTTAACGAATTAACTCGCAGGGAACCTTAGCGTCGTTCGTAGCGGTGCGAAGAAATACAAAGACCCAACGTACTGGTCATATAGGTACGGCGGAAGCTATTAAAAAAATATATATATATAAAAATAAATCGTTACGTCCGACCGTATTACGTCGAAATATAATGATTTCACAAAAAGTATCGCGACCTCGTAACGCTTTCCAACGAATTAACTCGCAAAAACCGTTCGAAATTGAAAGTTTTTATTGCTCTCCAGGGACCATATAGACGTTTAACCCCTATGTAATATTGAATTATACACCGATTTATGGAAAAATATACCTACCTCATAACGCTACTTATCGAGTTAACTCGAAGGGAACGATAACGTCGTTAGTAGTTGTGCGAAGAAATTCAAAGTCCCAACCTCCCGGTCATGCAGGTACTGCGGTGGCTATTTAAAAAAAAAAATAAATATAAATCGTTACGCTCGACCGTATTACGTCGAAATATAACGATTTCACAAAAAATACCGGTACCTCGTAACGCTTTCTGACGAATTGACTCGAAGGGAACGTTCGAAATTGAAATTTTGTTCCTGCTCTCCAGGGTAGAAATAAGTGTTTAATCCCTATGCAAAATTGAATTACACATCGATATATGTACAAATATTCCTACGTCGTAACGCTTTTTAACGAATTAACTCGAAGAGAACGTTCGAAATTGTAATTTTTTTCTAGCTCTCCAGGGACGAAATAAACGTTTAATCTCTGTGTAATATTGAAGTATACATCGATTTATGTAAAAATATGCTCACCTCGTAACGCTTTTTATCGAATTAACTCGAAGGGAACGTTAGCGTCGTTAGTAGCTGCGTGAAGAAATACAAAGTCCCAACCTCCCAGTCATGACGGTCCTGCGCGGGCTATTTAAAAAAAAAAATAAACATAAATCGTTACGCTCGACCGTATTACGCCGAAATATAACGATTTCACAAAAAATACCGCGACCTCGTCAAGCTTGTTAACGAATTAACTCGAAAAAACCGTTCGAAATTGAAAGTTTTGCTTGCTCTCCAGGGACCAAATAAACGTTTAATCCCTATGCAATTTTCAATTACACATCGAGATATGTAAAAATATGCCTACCTCATAACACTTTTTATCGAATTAACTCGAAGGGAACGTTAGCGTCGTTAGTAGCGGTGCGAAGAAATTCAAAGTCCCAATCTCCCGGTCAAGTCGGTCCCGCTGTGGCTATTTGAAAAAAAAATAAAAATAAATCGTTACGATCGACCATATTACGTCGAAATATAACGATTTCACAAAAAATACCGGTACTTCGTAAAGCTTTCTGACGAATATCTCGATGGGAACGTTCGAAATTGGAATTTTGTTCTAGCTCTCAGGGTAGAAATAAGTGTTTAATCTCTATGTAATATTGAATTATACATCGATTTATGTAAAAATATGCCTACCTCATAACGCTTTTTATCGAATTAACTCGAAGGGAAGGTCAGCGTCGTTAGTAGCGATGCGAAGAAATTCAAAGACCCAACCTCCCGGTCATGTCAGTCCTGCTGTGGCTATTTAAAAAAATATAAATATAAATCGTTACGTTCGACCGTTTTACGTGGAAATATAATGATTTCACAAAAAATATGGGTACATTATGACGCTTTCTAATGAATGAACTCGCAAAAACCGTTCGAAATTGAAAGTTTTTCTAGCTCTCCATGGATGAAATAAAAGTTTAATCTCTATGTCGTATTGAAGTATACATCGATTTATGTAAAAATATGCCCACCTCATAACGCTTTTTATCGAATTAACTAGAAGGGAACGTTAGCGTCGTTAGTAGCGGTGCGAAGAAATTCATAGTCCCATTCTCCCTGTCATGTCGGTCCTGCTGTGGCTATTTGAAAAAATATAAATATATATCGTTACGTCCGACCGTATTACGTCGAAATATTATGATTTCACAAAAAATACCGGTACATCGTAATCCTTTCTAACGAATTAACTCGCAAAAACCGTTCGAAATTGAAAGTTTTGCTAGCTCTCTAGGGGCGAAATAAACGTTTAATCCCTATGTAATATTGAATTATACATCGATATATGTAGAAGTATTCCTACCTCATTACGCTTTCTATCGAATTAACACGAAGGGAACGTTAGCGTCGTCAGTAGCGGTGCGAAGAAATGCAAAGTCCCAACCTCCCGGTCATGTCGGTCCTGCTTGGGCTATTTAAAAAAAATAAACATAAATCGTTACGACCGACCGTATTACGTCGAACTATAAAGATTTCACAAAAAAATACCGTGACCTCGTAACGCTTGTTCACGATTTAACTCGAAAAAACCGTTCGAAATTGAAAGTTTTGCTAGCTCTCCAGGGACGAAATACACGTTTAATCCCTATGCAATATTGAATTACACATCGGTATATGTAGAAATATTCCTACCTCATAACGGTTGTTAATGAATTATCTCGCAGGAAACCTTAGCGTCGTTCGTAGCGGTGCGAAGAAATACAAAATCCCAACATTCCGGATATATAGGTACGGCGGGGGCTATTTAAAAAAAAAAACTAAAAATAAATCGTTATGATCGACCGTATTACGTCGAACTATAACGATTTCGCAAAAAAAATACAGGTACATCGTAACGGTTTCTAACGAATTAACTCGCAAAAACCGTGCGAAATTGAAAGATTTGACACCTCTCTAGGGACGAAATAAACGTTTAATCCCTACGCAATTTTGAATTACACATCGATAGATTTAGAAATATTCCTACGTCGTAGCTCTTTTTAACGAATTAACTCGAAGGGAACGTTCGAAATTGAAATTTTTTTCTAGCTCTCCAGGGACGAAATAAACGTTTAATATCTATGTAATATTGAAGTGTACATCGATTTATGTAAAAATATGCCCACCTCATAAAGGTTGTTAACGAATTAACTCGCAGGGAAGCTTAGCGTCGTTCGTAGCGGTGCGAAGAAATACAAAGTCCCAACGTCCCGATCATATAGGTACGGAGGGAGCTATTTAAAAAAAAAAAAAAATATATAAATCGTTACGATCGACCGAATTACGTCGAAATATAACGATTTCACAAAAAAATACCGGTACCTAGTAACGCTTTCTGACGAATTGTCTGGAAGGGAACGTTCGAAATTGAAATTTTGTTCTCGCTCTCCAGGGTAGAAATAAGTGTTTAATCTCTGTAATATTGAATTATACATCGATTTATGTAAAAATATGCCTACCTCATAACGCTTTTTATCGAATTAACTCGAAGGGAACGATAGCGTCGTTCGTAACGGTGGGAAGAAATACAAAGTCCCAACGTCCCGATCATATAGGTAGGGCGGGGGCTATTTAAAAAAAAAAAATAAAAATAAATCGTTACGATCGATCGTATTGCGTCGAAATATAACGATTTCACAAAAAATAACGGTACATCGTAACGCTTTCTAACGAATTAACTCGCAAAAACCGTTCGAAATTTAAAGTTTTGCTAGCTCTCCAGGGACGAAATGAACGTTTAATCCCTATGTAATATTGAATTATACATCGATATACGTAAAAATATGCGCACCTCATAACGCTTTTTATCGAATTAAAACGAAGAGAAGGGTAGCGTCGTCAGTAGCTGCGCGAAGAAATTCATAGTCCCATTCTCCCGGTCATGTCGGTCCTGCTGTGGCTATTTGAAAAAATATAAATATAAATCGTTACGTCCGACCGTATTACGTCGAAATATTATGATTTCACAAAAAATACCGGTACATCGTAATCCTTTCTAACGAATTAACTCGCAAAAACCGTTCGAAATTGAAAGTTTTGCTTGCTCTCCAGGGAACAAACAAACGTTTAATCCCTATGTAATATTGAATTATACATCGATTTATGTAAAAATATGCCCACCTCATAACGCTATTTATCGAATTAAATCGAAGAGAACGGTAGCGCCGTAAGTAGCTGCGCAAAGAAATTCAAAGTCCCAATCTCCGGTCATGTCGGTCCGGCCGCGGCTATTAAAGAAAAAATAAATATAAATCGTTACGCTCGACCGTATTACGTCGAAATATAACGATTTCGCAAAAAAATACCGGTACATCATAACGCTTTCAAACGAATTAACTCGCAAAAACCATTCGAAATTGAAAGTTTTGCTTGCTCTCCAGGGACCAAATAAACGTTTAATCCCTATGCACTTTTGAATTACACATCGATATATTTAGAAATATTACTACGTCGTAACGCTTTCAGACGAATTAGCTCGCAAAAACCGTTCGAAATTGAAATTTTTTTCTAGCTCACCAGGGACGAGATAAACGTTTAATCCCTATGTAATATTGAATTATACATCGCTATGTCTAGAAATATTCCTACCTCATAACGCTCTCTATCGAATTAACACGAAGGGAACGTTAGCGTCGTCAGTAGCGGTGCGAAGAAATGCAAAGACACAACCTCCCGGTCATGTCGGTCCTGCGGTGGCTATTTAAAAAAAAGAAAATTAAAAGAAATCATTACGTTCGAACGTATTACGTCGAACTATAACGATTTCACAAGAAATACCGCGACCTCGTAACGCTTGTTATCGAGTTAACTCGAAAAAACCGTTCGAAATTGAAAGTTTTGCTTGCCCTCCAGGGACCAAATAAACGTTTTTATCCCTATGTAATATTGAATTATACATCGATTAATGTAAAAATATGCATACCTCATAACGCTTTTTATCGAATTAACTCGAAGGGAACGTTAGCGTCGTTAGTAGCGGTGCGAAGAATTTCAAAGACCCAACGTCCCGGTCATGTCGGTTCTGAGGGGGCTATTTAAAAAAAAATAAATATAAATCGTGACGCTCGACCGTATTACCTCGAAATATAACGATTTTACAAAAAAAATACCGGTACATCGTAACGCTTTCTAACGAATTAACTTGCAAAAACCGCTCGAAATTGAAAGTGTTGCTTGCTCTGTAGGGACCAAATAAAAGTTTAATCCCTATGTAATATTGAACTATACATCGAGATATGTAAAAATATTCCTACCTCATAACGGTTGTTAACGAATTAACTCGCAGGGAACCTTAGCGTCGTTCGTAGCGGTGCGAAGAAATACAAAGACCCAACGTACTGGTCATATAGGTACGGCGGAAGCTATTAAAAAAATATATATATATAAAAATAAATCGTTACGTCCGACCGTATTACGTCGAAATATAATGATTTCACAAAAAGTATCGCGACCTCGTAACGCTTTCCAACGAATTAACTCGCAAAAACCGTTCGAAATTGAAAGTTTTTATTGCTCTCCAGGGACCATATAGACGTTTAACCCCTATGTAATATTGAATTATACACCGATTTATGGAAAAATATACCTACCTCATAACGCTACTTATCGAGTTAACTCGAAGGGAACGATAACGTCGTTAGTAGTTGTGCGAAGAAATTCAAAGTCCCAACCTCCCGGTCATGCAGGTACTGCGGTGGCTATTTAAAAAAAAAAATAAATATAAATCGTTACGCTCGACCGTATTACGTCGAAATATAACGATTTCACAAAAAATACCGGTACCTCGTAACGCTTTCTGACGAATTGACTCGAAGGGAACGTTCGAAATTGAAATTTTGTTCCTGCTCTCCAGGGTAGAAATAAGTGTTTAATCCCTATGCAAAATTGAATTACACATCGATATATGTACAAATATTCCTACGTCGTAACGCTTTTTAACGAATTAACTCGAAGAGAACGTTCGAAATTGTAATTTTTTTCTAGCTCTCCAGGGACGAAATAAACGTTTAATCTCTGTGTAATATTGAAGTATACATCGATTTATGTAAAAATATGCTCACCTCGTAACGCTTTTTATCGAATTAACTCGAAGGGAACGTTAGCGTCGTTAGTAGCTGCGTGAAGAAATACAAAGTCCCAACGTCCCGGTCACATAGGTACGGCGGGGGCTATTTAAAAAAAACATAAAAAAAATAGTTACGTTCGACCGTATTACGTCGAAATATAACGATTTCACCAAAAAATGTTGGTACATCGTTACGCTTTCTAACGAATTAACTCGCAAAAACCGTTCGAAATTGAAAGTTTTGATTGCTCTCCAGGGACCAAATAGACGTTTAACCCCTATGTAATATTGAATTATACATCGATTTATGGAAAAATATACCTACCTCATAACGCTTTTTATCGAATTAAATCGAAGAGAACGGTAGCGTCGTCAGTAGCTGCACGAAGAAATTCAAAGTACCAACCTCCCGGTCATGTCGGTCCGGCGGCGGCTATTTAAAAACACGAAAATAAAAAGAATTCATTACGTTCGAGCGTATTACGTCGAACTATAACGATTTCACAAGAAATACCGGTACCTCGTAACGCTTTCTGACGAATTGAGTGGAGGGGAACGTTCGAAATTGAAATTATGTTCTCGCTCTTCGGGGTAGAAATAAGTGTTTAATCTCTATGTAATATTGAATTATACATCGATTTGTGTAAAAATATGCCTACCTCATAACGCTTTATATCGAATTAACTCTAAGGGAACGTTAGCGTCGTTAGTAGCGGTGCGAAGAATTTCAAAGACCCAACGTCCCGGTCCTGTCGGTTCTTCGGGGGCTATTTAAAAAAAAGAAAATTAAAAGAAATCATTACGTTCGAGCGTATTACGTCGAACTATAACGATTTCACACGAAATACCGCGACCTCGTAACGCTTGTTATCGAGTTAACTCGAAAAAACCGTTCGAAATTGAAAGTTTTGCTTGCCCTCCAGGGACCAAATAAACGTTTTTATCCCTATGTAATATTGAATTATACATCGATTAATGTAAAAATATGCATACCTCATAACGCTTTTTATCGAATTAACTCGAAGGGAACGTTAGCGTCGTTAGTAGCGGTGCGAAGAATTTCAAAGACCCAACGTCCCGGTCATGTCGGTTCTGAGGGGGCTATTTAAAAAAATATAAATATAAATCGTGACGCTCGACCGTATTACCTCGAAATATAACGATTTTACAAAAAAAATACCGGTACATCGTAACGCTTTCCAACGAATTAACTTGCAAAAACCGCTCGAAATTGAAAGTTTTGCTTGCTCTCCATGGACGAAATAAAAGTTTAATCTCTATGTAGTATTGAAGTATACATCGATTTATGTAAAAATATGCCCACCTCATAACGTTTTTTATCGAATTAACTAGAAGGGAACGTTAGCGTCGTTAGTAGCGGTGCGAAGAAATTCATAGTCCCATTCTCCCGGTCATGTCGGTCCTGCTGTGGCTATTTGAAAAAATATAAATATAAATCGTTACGTCCGACCGTATTACGTCGAAATATTATGATTTCACAAAAAGTATCGCGACCTCGTAACGCTTTCCAACGAATTAACTCGCAAAAACCGTTCGAAATTGAAAGTTTTGATTGCTCTCCAGGGACCAAATAGACGTTTAACCCCTATGTAATATTGAATTATACATCGATTTATGGAAAAATATACCTACCTCATAACGCTTTTTATCGAATTAAATCGAAGAGAACGGTAGCGTCGTCAGTAGCTGCACGAAGAAATTCAAAGTACCAACCTCCCGGTCATGTCGGTCCGGCGGCGGCTATTTAAAAACACGAAAATAAAAAGAATTCATTACGTTCGAGCGTATTACGTCGAACTATAACGATTTCACAAGAAATACCGGTACCTCGTAACGCTTTCTGACGAATTGAGTGGAGGGGAACGTTCGAAATTGAAATTATGTTCTCGCTCTTCGGGGTAGAAATAAGTGTTTAATCTCTATGTAATATTGAATTATACATCGATTTGTGTAAAAATATGCCTACCTCATAACGCTTTATATCGAATTAACTCTAAGGGAACGTTAGCGTCGTTAGTAGCGGTGCGAAGAATTTCAAAGACCCAACGTCCCGGTCCTGTCGGTTCTTCGGGGGCTATTTAAAAAAAAGAAAATTAAAAGAAATCATTACGTTCGAGCGTATTACGTCGAACTATAACGATTTCACACGAAATACCGCGACCTCGTAACGCTTGTTATCGAGTTAACTCGAAAAAACCGTTCGAAATTGAAAGTTTTGCTTGCCCTCCAGGGACCAAATAAACGTTTTTATCCCTATGTAATATTGAATTATACATCGATTAATGTAAAAATATGC
The DNA here is from genome assembly GCA_905332935.1 of Bombus hortorum. NCBI lineage: Eukaryota > Metazoa > Arthropoda > Insecta > Hymenoptera > Apidae > Bombus > Bombus hortorum. The sequence continues at coordinate 7,890,499 of CAJOSO010000001.1, forward strand.
ATACCTCATAACGCTTTTTATCGAATTAACTCGAAGGGAACGTTAGCGTCGTTAGTAGCGGTGCGAAGAATTTCAAAGACCCAACGTCCCGGTCATGTCGGTTCTGAGGGGGCTATTTAAAAAAAAATAAATATAAATCGTGACGCTCGACCGTATTACCTCGAAATATAACGATTTTACAAAAAAAATACCGGTACATCGTAACGCTTTCTAACGAATTAACTTGCAAAAACCGCTCGAAATTGAAAGTTTTGCTTGCTCTCCATGGACGAAATAAAAGTTTAATCTCTATGTAGTATTGAAGTATACATCGATTTATGTAAAAATATGCCCACCTCATAACGCTTTTTATCGAATTAACTAGAAGGGAACGTTAGCGTCGTTAGTAGCGGTGCGAAGAAATTCATAGTCCCATTCTCCCGGTCATGTCGGTCCTGCTGTGGCTATTTGAAAAAATATAAATATAAATCGTTACGTCCGACCGTATTACGTCGAAATATTATGATTTCACAAAAAATACCGTTACATCGTAATCCTTTCTAACGAATTAACTCGCAAAAACCGTTCGAAATTGAAAGTTTTGCTAGCTCTCTAGGGGCGAAATAAACGTTTAATCCCTATGTAATATTGAATTATACATCGATATATGTAGAAGTATTCCGACCTCATTACGCTTTCTATGGAATTAACACGAAGGGAACGTTAGCGTCGTCAGTAGCGGTGCGAAGAAATGCAAAGTCCCAACCTCCCGGTCATGTCGGTCCTGCTTGGGCTATTTAAAAAAAATAAACATAAATCGTTACGACCGACCGTATTACGTCGAACTATAAAGATTTCACAAAAAAATACCGTGACCTCGTAACGCTTGTTCACGATTTAACTCGAAAAAACCGTTCGAAATTGAAAGTTTTGCTAGCTCTCCAGGGACGAAATACACGTTTAATCCCTATGCAATATTGAATTACACATCGGTATATGTAGAAATATTCCTACCTCATAACGGTTGTTAATGAATTATCTCGCAGGAAACCTTAGCGTCGTTCGTAGCGGTGCGAAGAAATACAAAATCCCAACATTCCGGATATATAGGTACGGCGGGGGCTATTTAAAAAAAAAACTAAAAATAAATCGTTATGATCGACCGTATTACGTCGAACTATAACGATTTCGCAAAAAAATACAGGTACATCGTAACGGTTTCTAACGAATTAACTCGCAAAAACCGTGCGAAATAGAAAGATTTGACACCTCTCTAGGGACGAAATAAACGTTTAATCCCTACGCAATTTTGAATTACACATCGATAGATTTAGAAATATTCCTACGTGGTAGCTCTTTTTAACGAATTAACTCGAAGGGAACGTTCGAAATTGAAATTTTTTTCTAGCTCTCCAGGGACGAAATAAACGTTTAATATCTATGTAATATTGAAGTGTACATCGATTTATGTAAAAATATGCCCACCTCATAAAGGTTGTTAACGAATTAACTCGCAGGGAACCTTAGCGTCGTTCGTAGCGGTGCGAAGAAATACAACGTCCCAACGTCCCGATCATATAGGTACGGAGGGAGCTATTTAAAAAAAAAAAAAAATATAAATCGTTACGATCGACCGAATTACGTCGAAATATAACGATTTCACAAAAAAATACCGGTACCTAGTAACGCTTTCTGACGAATTGTCTGGAAGGGAACGTTCGAAATTGAAATTTTGTTCTCGCTCTCCAGGGTAGAAATAAGTGTTTAATCTCTATGTAATATTGAATTATACATCGATTTATGTAAAAATATGCCTACCTCATAACGCTTTTTATCGTATTAACTCGAAGGGAACGATAGCGTCGTTCGTAACGGTGGGAAGAAATACAAAGTCCCAACGTCCCGATCATATAGGTAGGGCGGGGGCTATTTAAAAAAAAAAAAAATAAAAAGAAATCATTACGTTCGAGCGTATTACGTCGAACTATAACGATTTCACAAAAAATACCGGTACCTCGTAACGCTTTCTGACGAATTGAGTGGAGGGGAACGTTAGAAATTGAAATTATGTTCTCGCTCTTCGGGGTAGAAATAAGTGTTTAATCTCTATGTAATATTGAATTATACATCGATTTATGTAAAAATATGCCCACCTCATAACGCTATTTATCGAATTAAATCGAAGAGAACGGTAGCGCCGTAAGTAGCTGCGCAAAGAAATTCAAAGTCCCAATCTCCGGTCATGTCGGTCCGGCCGCGGCTATTAAAAAAAAAAATAAATATAAATCGTTACGCTCGACCGTATTACGTCGAAATATAACGATTTCGCAAAAAATACGGGTACATCGTGACGCTTTCTAACGAATTGACTCGCCAAAACCGTTCGAAATTGAAAGTTTTGCTAGCTCTCCGGGGACGAAATAAACGTTTAATCCCTATGCAATATTGAATTACACATCGATATATATAGAAATATTCCTACGTCGTAACGCTTTTTAACGAATTAACTCGAAGGGAACGTTAGCGTCGTTAGTAGCGGTGCGAAGAAATTCAAAGACCCAACCTCCCGGTCATGTCGGTCCTGCGGGGGCTATTTAAAAAAATATAAATATAAATCGTGACGCTCGACCGTATTACGTCGAAATATAACGATTTCACAAAAAATAGCGGTACATAGTAACGCCTTCTTACAAATTAACTCGCAAAAACCGTTCTAAATTGACAGTTTTGTTACCACTCCAGGGACGAATTAAACGTTTAATCCCTATGTAATATTGAATTATACATCGAGATATGTAAAAATATTTGTACCTCATAACGGTTGTAAACGAATTAACTCGTTAGGGAACCTTAGCGTCGTTCGTAGCGGTGCGAAGAAATACAAAGTCCCGACGACCCGGACATATAGGTACGGCGGGGGCTATTTAAACAAAAAAAATAAAAATAAATCGTTACGATCGACCGTATTACGTCGAAATATAACGATTTCACAAAAAATACCGGTACCTCGAAACGCTTACTGACAAATTGACTCGAAGGGAACTTTCGAAATTGAAAATATGTTCTAGCTCTTCAGGGTAGAAATAAGTGTTTAATCTCTATGTAATTTTGAAGTATACATCGACATGTGTAAAAATAGACCCACCTAATAACGCTTTTTATCCAATTAAATCGAAGGGAACGTTAGCCTCGTCAGTAGCGGTGCGAAGAAATTCAAAGTACCAACCTCCCGGTCATGTCGGTCCTGCTCGGGCTATTTAAAAAAAAATAAACATAAATCGTTACGCTCGACCGTATTACGTCGAGATATAACGATTTCACAAAAAAATGCCGGTACATCGTAAAGCTTTCTAACGAATTAACTCGCAAAAACCGTTCGAAATTGAAAGTTTTGCTACCTCTCCAGGGACTAAATAAACGTTTAATCCCTATGCAATTTTGAATTACACATCGATATATGTAGAAATATTCCTACCTCATAACGCTTTCTATCGAATTAACTCGAAGGGAACGTTAGCCTCGTCAGTAGCGGTGAGAACAAATTCCAAGTACCAACCTCCCGGTCATGTCGGTACGGCGGCGGCTATTTAAAGGAAAGAAAATAAAGAGAAATCATTACGTTCGAGCGTATTACGTCGAACTATAACGATTTCACAAAAATACCGGTACGTCGTAACGCTTTCTAACGAACTAACTCGCAAAAACCGTTCGAAATTGAAAGTTTTGCTAACCCTCCAGGGACGAAATAAACGTTTAATACCTATGCAATAGTGAATTACACATCGATATATGTAGAAATATTCCTACGTCGTAACGTTTTTTAACGAATTAACTCGAAGGGAACGTTCGAAATTGATATTTTTTTCTAGCTCTCCATGGACGAAATAAACGTTTAATCTCTATGTAATATTGAATTATACATCGATTTATGAAAAAATGTGCCTACCTCATAACGCTTTATATCGCATTAACTCGAAGGGAACGTTAGCGTCGTTAGTAGCGGTGCGAGGAAATTAAAAGTCCCAATCTCCCGGTCATGTCGGTCCGGCCGCGGCTGTTTAAAAAAAACATAAAAAAATGGTTACGTTCGACCGTATTACGTCGAACTATAAAGATTTCACAAAAAATACCGCGACCGCGTAACGCTTGATAACGAATTAACTCGAAAAAACTGTTCGAAATTGAAAGTTTTGCTAGCTCTCCAGGGACCAAATAAACGTTTAATCCCTATGTAATATTGAATTATACATCGATTTATGTAAAAATATGCCTACCTCACACCGCTTTTTATCGAATTAACTCGAAGGAAACGGTAGCGTCGTTAGTAGCGGTGCGAAGAAATTCAAAGACCCAACCTCCCGGTCATGTCGGTCCTGCGGGGGCTATTTAAAAAAAAATAAATATAAATCGTTACGCTCGACCGTATTACGTCGATATATAACGATTTCACAAAAAATACCGGTACATCGTAACGCCTTCTGACGAATATCTCGATGGGAACGTTCGAAATTGGAATTTGGTTCTAGCTCTTCAGGGTAGAAATAAGTGTTTAATCTCTATGTAATATTGAAGTGTACATCGATTTATGTAAAAATATGCCCACCTCATAACGCTTTTTATCGAATTAAATCGAAGAGAACGTTAGCGTCGTTAGTAGCTGCGCGAAGAAATTCAAAGCCCCAATCTCCCGGTCATGTCGGTCCGGCCGCGGCTATTTAATAGAAAATAAAAAAAGATCGTTACGTTCGACCGTATTACGTCGAAATATAATGATTTCACTAAAAATACGGGTACATCGTGACGCTTTCTAACGAATTGACTCGCCAAAACCGTTCGAAATTGAAAGTTTTGCTAGCTCTCCGGGGACGAAATAAACGTTTAATCCCTATGCAATATTGAATTACACATCGATATATATAGAAATACTCCTACGTCGTAACGCTTTTTAACGAATTAACTCGAAGGGAACGTTAGCGTCGTTAGTAGCGGTGCGAAGAAATTCGAAGACCCAACCACCCGGTCATGTCGGTCCTGCGGGGGCTATTTAAAAAAAAAATAACTATAAAACGTCACGCTTGACCGTATTACGTAGAACTGTAAAGATTTCACAAAAAATTCCGCGACCTCGTGACGCTTCTTAACGAATTAACACGAAAAAACCGTTCGAAATTGAAAGTTTTGCTTGCTCTCCAGGGACGAAATATACGTTCAATCTCTATGTAATATTGCAGTATACATCGATTTATGTAAAAATATGCCACGTCATAATGCTTTTTATCGAATTAAATCGAAGGGAACGTTAGCGTCGTTAGTAGCGGTGCGAAGAAATTCGAAGACCCAATCTCCCGGTCATGTCGGTCCTGCTGGGGCTATTTAAAAAAAAATAAATATAAATCGTGACGCTCGACCGTATTACGTCGAAATATAACGATTTCACAAAAAATACCGGTACCTCGTAACGCTTTCTAACGAATTAACGCGGAAAAACCGTTCGAAATTGAAAGTTTTGTAAGCTCTCCAGGGACGAAATAAGCGATTAATCCCTATGCAATATTTAATTACACATCGATTTATGTTGACATATTCCTACGTCGTAACGCGTTTTAACGAATTAACTCGCAGGGAACGTTCGAAATTGAAATATTTTTCTAGCTATCCAGGGACGAAATAAACGTTTAATCTCTATGTAATATTGCAGCATACATCGATTTATGTAAAAATGTGCCCATCTCATAACGCTTTTTATCGAATTAAATCGAAAAAACCGTTCGAAATTGAAAGTTTTGCCTGCTCTCCAGGGACCAAATAAACGTTTAATCCCAATGTAATATTGAATTATACATCGAGATATGTAAAAATATTTCTACCTCATAACGGTTGTTAACGAATTACCTCGCGGGGAACCTTAGCGTCGTTTGTAGCGGTGCGAAGAAATAAAAAGTCCCAACGTCCCGATCATATAGGTACGGCGGGGGCTAGTTAAAAAAAAAAAATAAAAATAAATCGTTACGATCGACCGTATTACGTCGAAATATAACGATTTCACAAAGAATACCGGTACCTCGTAACGCTTTCTGACGAATTGACTCGAAGGGAACGTTCGATATTGAAATTTTGTTCTAGCTCACCAGGGTAGAAGTAAGTGTTTAATCTCTATGTAATATTGAAATATACATCGATTCATGTAAAAATATGCCTACCTCATAACGCTTTTTATCGAATTAACTCGAAGGGAACGATAGCGTCGACAGTAGTGGTGCGAAGAAATTCAAGGTACCAAAATCCTGGTCATGTCGCTCCGGCGGCAGCTATTTAAAAAAAAGAAAATAAAAAGAAATCATTACGTTCGAGCGTATTACGTCGAACTATAACGTTTTCGCAAAAAATACCGGTACCTCGTAACGCTTTCTAACGAATTAACTCGCAAAAACCGTTCGAAATTGAAAGTTTTGCTAGCTCTCCAGGGACGAAATAAACGTTTAATCCCTATGCAATATTGAATTACACATCGATATATGTAGAAATATTCCTACGTCGGAAAGCTTTTTAACGAATTACCTCGAAGGGAGCGTTCGAAATTGAAATTCTTTTCTAGCTCTCCAGGGAAGAAATAAACGTTCAATATCTATGTAATATTGAAGTATACATCGATTTATGTAAAAATATGCCCACCTCATAGCGCTTTTTAGCGAATTAAAGCGAAGAGAACGGTGGCGCCGTCAGTAGCGGTGCGAAGAAATTCAGAGTAAAAATCTCCCGGTGATGGCGGTCCGGCGGCGGCTATTTGAAAAAAAGAAAATAAGAAGAAATCATTACGTTCGACCGTATTACGTCGAACCATAAAGATTTCACAAAAAAAACCGGTACCTCGTAACGCTTTCTGACGAACTGACTCGAAGGGAACGTTCGAAATTGAAATTTTGTTCTAGCTCTGCAGGGTACAAATAAGTGTTTAATCGCTATGTAATATTGAATTATACATCGATTTATGTAAATAATGTCTACCTCATAACGCTTTTTATCGAATTAACTCGAAGGGAACGTTAGCGTCGTTAGTAGCGGTGCGAAGAAATGCAAAGTCCCAATCTCCCGGTCATGTCGGTCCGGCCGCGGCTATTTAAAAAAAACATAAAAAAAATAGTTACGTTCGACCGTATAACGTCGAACTATAAAGATTTCACAAGAAATACCGCGTCCTCGTAACGCTTGTTAACGAATTAACTCGAAAAAACCGTTCGAAATTGAAAGTTTTGCTTGCTCTCCAGGGACCAAATAAACGTTTAATCCCTATGCAATATTGAATTACACATCGATATATGTAGAAATATTCCAACGTCATAACGCTTTTTAACGAAATAACTCGAAGGGAACGTTAGCGTCGTTAGTAGCGGTGCGAAGAAATTCAAAGTCCCAACCTCCCGGTCATGTCGGTCCTGCGGGGGCCATTTAAAAAAAAACAATAAATATAAATCATTACGCTCGACCGAATTACGTCGAAATATAACGATTTCACAAAAAATACCGGTACATCGTAGCGCTTTCTAACGAATTAACTCGCAAAAGCCGGTCGAAATGGAAAGTTTTGCTACCTCTCCAGGGACGAAATAAACGTTTAATCCCTATGCAATATTGAATTACACATCGATATATGTAGAAGTATTCCAACGTCATAACGCTTTTTAACGAAATAACTCGAAGGGAACGTTAGCGTCGTTAGTAGCTGCGCGAAGAAATTCAAAGCCCCAATCTCCCGGTCATGTCGGTCCGGCCGCGGCTATTTAATAGAAAATAAAAAAAGATCGTTACGTTCGACCGTATTACGTCGAAATATAATGATTTCACTAAAAATACGGGTACATCGTGACGCTTTCTAACGAATTGACTCGCCAAAACCGTTCGAAATTGAAAGCTTTGCTAGCTCTCCGGGGACGAAATAAACGTTTAATCCCTATGCAATATTGAATTACACATCGATATATATAGAAATACTCCTACGTCGTAACGCTTTTTAACGAATTAACTCGAAGGGAACGTTAGCGTCGTTAGTAGCGGTGCGAAGAAATTCGAAGACCCAACCACCCGGTCATGTCGGTCCTGCGGGGGCTATTTAAAAAAAAAATAACTATAAAACGTCACGCTTGACCGTATTACGTAGAACTGTAAAGATTTCACAAAAAATTCCGCGACCTCGTGACGCTTCTTAACGAATTAACACGAAAAAACCGTTCGAAATTGAAAGTTTTGCTTGCTCTCCAGGGACGAAATATACGTTCAATCTCTATGTAATATTGCAGTATACATCGATTTATGTAAAAATATGCCACGTCATAATGCTTTTTATCGAATTAAATCGAAGGGAACGTTAGCGTCGTTAGTAGCGGTGCGAAGAAATTCGAAGACCCAATCTCCCGGTCATGTCGGTCCTGCTGGGGCTATTTAAAAAAAAATAAATATAAATCGTGACGCTCGACCGTATTACGTCGAAATATAACGATTTCACAAAAAATACCGGTACCTCGTAACGCTTTCTAACGAATTAACGCGGAAAAACCGTTCGAAATTGAAAGTTTTGTAAGCTCTCCAGGGACGAAATAAACGATTAATCCCTATGCAATATTTAATTACACATCGATTTATGTTGACATATTCCTACGTCGTAACGCGTTTTAACGAATTAACTCGCAGGGAACGTTCGAAATTGAAATATTTTTCTAGCTATCCAGGGACGAAATAAACGTTTAATCTCTATGTAATATTGCAGCATACATCGATTTATGTAAAAATGTGCCCACCTCATAACGCTTTTTATCGAATTAAATCGAAAAAACCGTTCGAAATTGAAAGTTTTGCCTGCTCTCCAGGGACCAAATAAACGTTTAATCCCAATGTAATATTGAATTATACATCGAGATATGTAAAAATATTTCTACCTCATAACGGTTGTTAACGAATTACCTCGCGGGGAACCTTAGCGTCGTTTGTAGCGGTGCGAAGAAATAAAAAGTCCCAACGTCCCGATCATATAGGTACGGCGGGGGCTAGTTAAAAAAAAAAATAAAAATAAATCGTTACGATCGACCGTATTACGTCGAAATATAACGATTTCACAAAGAATACCGGTACCTCGTAACGCTTTCTGACGAATTGACTCGAAGGGAACGTTCGATATTGAAATTTTGTTCTAGCTCACCAGGGTAGAAGTAAGTGTTTAATCTCTATGTAATATTGAAATATACATCGATTCATGTAAAAATATGCCTACCTCATAACGCTTTTTATCGAATTAACTCGAAGGGAACGATAGCGTCGACAGTAGTGGTGCGAAGAAATTCAAGGTACCAAAATCCTGGTCATGTCGCTCCGGCGGCAGCTATTTAAAAAAAAGAAAATAAAAAGAAATCATTACGTTCGAGCGTATTACGTCGAACTATAACGTTTTCGCAAAAAATACCGGTACCTCGTAACGCTTTCTAACGAATTAACTCGCAAAAACCGTTCGAAATTGAAAGTTTTGCTAGCTCTCCAGGGACGAAATAAACGTTTAATCCCTATGCAATATTGAATTACACATCGATATATGTAGAAATATTCCTACGTCGGAAAGCTTTTTAACGAATTACCTCGAAGGGAGCGTTCGAAATTGAAATTCTTTTCTCGCTCTCCAGGGAAGAAATAAACGTTCAATATCTATGTAATATTGAAGTATACATCGATTTATGTAAAAATATGCCCACCTCATAGCGCTTTTTAGCGAATTAAAGCGAAGAGAACGGTGGCGCCGTCAGTAGCGGTGCGAAGAAATTCAGAGTAAAAATCTCCCGGTGATGGCGGTCCGGCGGCGGCTATTTGAAAAAAAGAAAATAAGAAGAAATCATTACGTTCGACCGTATTACGTCGAACCATAAAGATTTCACAAAAAAAACCGGTACCTCGTAACGCTTTCTGACGAACTGACTCGAAGGGAACGTTCGAAATTGAAATTTTGTTCTAGCTCTGCAGGGTACAAATAAGTGTTTAATCGCTATGTAATATTGAATTATACATCGATTTATGTAAATAATGTCTACCTCATAACGCTTTTTATCGAATTAACTCGAAGGGAACGTTAGCGTCGTTAGTAGCGGTGCGAAGAAATGCAAAGTCCCAATCTCCCGGTCATGTCGGTCCGGCCGCGGCTATTTAAAAAAAACATAAAAAAAATAGTTACGTTCGACCGTATAACGTCGAACTATAAAGATTTCACAAGAAATACCGCGTCCTCGTAACGCTTGTTAACGAATTAACTCGAAAAAACCGTTCGAAATTGAAAGTTTTGCTTGCTCTCCAGGGACCAAATAAACGTTTAATCCCTATGCAATATTGAATTACACATCGATATATGTAGAAATATTCCTACCTCATAACGGTTGTTAACGAATTAACGCGCAGGGAACCTTAGCGTCGTTAGTAGCGGTGCGAAGAAATTCAAAGTCCCAACCTCCGGGTCATGTCGGACCTGCGGGGGCTATTTAAAAAAAAAGTAACTGTAAATCGTGACGCTCGACCTTATTACGTCGAACTATAAAGATTTCACAAAAAATACCGCGACCTCGTAACGCTTGTTAACGAATTAACTCGAAAAAACCGTTCGAAATTGAAAGTTTTGCTAGCTCTCCAGGGACGAAATAAACGTTTAATCCCTATGTAATATTGAATTACACATCGAGATGTGTAAAAATAGGCCTACCTCATAACGCTCTTTATCGAATTAACTCGAAGGGAGCGTTAGCGTCGTCAGTAGCGGCGCGAAGAAATTCAATGTAGCAACCTCCCGGTCATGTCGGTCCGGCGGCTGCTATTTAAAAAAAAAGAAAAAAAAGAAATCATTGCGTTCGAGCGTACTAAGTCGAACTATAACGATTTCACAAAAAATACCGGTACCTCGTAGCGCTTTCAGACGAATTAGCTCGAAGGGAACGTTCGAAATTGAAATTTTGTTCTAGCTCCTCAGGGTAGAATTAAGTGTTTAATCTCTATGTAATATTGAATTATACATCGATTTATGTATAAATATGCCTACCTCATTACGCTTTATATCGAATTAACTCGAAGGGAACGTTAGCGTCGTTAGTAGCGGTGCGAAGAAATGCAAAGTCCCAACCTCCCGGTCATGTCGGTCCTGGGGGGCTATTTAAAAAAAAATAAAAATAAATCGTTACGATCCACCGTATTACGTCGAAATATAACGACTTCACAAAAAACACCGGTACCTCGTAACGCTTTCTGACGAATTAAATCGAAAAAACGGAACGAAGGGAACGTTCGAAATTGAAATTTTGTTCTAGCTCTGCAGGTTACATATAAGTGTTTAATCGCTATGTAATATTGAATTATACATCGATTTATGTAAAAATATGTCTACCTCATAACGCTTTTTATCGAATTAACTCGAAGGGAACGTTAGCGTCGTTAGTAGCGGTGCGAAGAAATTCAAAGACCCAACCTCCCGGTCATGTCGGCCCTGCGGGGGCTATTTAAAAAAAAAATAAATATAAATCATTACGCTCGACCGAACCACGTCGAAATATAACTATTTCACTAAAAAATACCGGTACATTGTAACGCTTTCTAATGAATGAACTCGCAAAAACCGTTCGAAATTGAAAGTTTTTCTAGCTCTCCAGGGACGAAATAAACGTTTAATCCCTATGTAATATTGAATTATACATCGAGGTATGTAAAAATATTCCTACCTCATAACGGTTGTTAACGAATTAACTCGAAGGGAACGTTAGCGTCGTTAGTAGCGGTGCGAAGAAATTCAAAGACCCAACCTCCCGGTCATGTCGGTCCTGCGGGGGCTATTTAAAGAAAAAAAATTAAAATAAATCGTTGCGATCGACCGTATTACGTCGAAATATAACTATTTCACAAAAAATACCGGAAAATTGTAACGCTATCTAACGAATTAACTCGCAAAAACCGTTCGAAATTGAAAGTTTTGCTACCTCCCTAGGGACGAAATAAACGTTTCATCCCTACGCAATTTAGAATTACACATCGATATATTTAGAAATATTCCTACGTCGTAACGCTTTCTAACGAATTAACTCGAAGGGATCGTTGGAAATTGAAATTTTTTTCTAGCTCTCCAGGGACGAAATAAACGTTTAGTATCTATGTAATATTAAAGTATACATCGATTTATGTAAAAACATGCCCACCTCATAACGCTTTTTATCGAATTAAATCGAAGGAAACGTTAGCGTCGTTAGTAGCGGAGCGAAGAAATTCAAAGACCCAACCTCCCGGTCATGTCGGTCCTGCGGGGTCTATTTAAAAAAAATAAATATAAATCGTTACGCTCGACCGTATTACGTCGAAATATAACGATTTCACAAAAAATACCGGTACCTCGTAACGCTTTCTGACGAATTTACTCGAAGGGAACGTTCGAAATTGAAACTTTGATCTAGCTCTCCAGGGTAGAAATAAGTGTTTAATCTCTATGTAATATTGAAGTATTCATTGATTTATGTAAAAAAATGCCCACCTCGTAACGCTTTATATCGATTTATCTCGAAGGGAACGTTAGCGTCGTTAGTAGCTGCGCGAAGAAATTCAAAGTCCCAACGTCACGGTCTTATCGGTACGGCGGGGGCTATTTAAAAAAAATAATAATAATAAATCCTTACGATCGACCGCATTACGTCGAAATATAACGATTTCACAAAAAATACCGGTACCTCGTAACGCTTTCTGACGAATTTACTCGAAGGGAACGTTCGAAATTGAAACTTTGATCTAGCTCTCCAGGGTAGAAATAAGTGTTTAATCTCTATGTAATATTGAATTAAACATCGATAAATTTAGAAATATTCCTACGTCGTAGCGCTTTCTAACGAATTAACTCGCAAAAACCGTTCGAAATTGAAAGTTTTGCTAGCTCTCCGGGGACGAAATAAACGTTTAATCCCTATGTAATATTGAATTATACATCGAGATATGTAAAAATATTCCTACCTCATAACGGTTGTTAACGAATTAACTCGCAGGAAACCTTAGCGTCGTTAGTAGCGGTGCGAGGAAATTCAAAGTCCCAACCTCCCGGTCATGTAGGTCTTGCGGGGGCTATTTAAAAAAAAAATAAATATAAATCGTGACGCTCGACCGTATCACGTCGAAATATAATGATTTCACGAAAAATACCGGTACATCGTTACGCTTTCTAACGAATTAAATCGAAAAAACCGTTCGAAATTGAAATTTTTTTCTAGCTCTCCAGGGACGAAGTAAACGTTTAATCCCTATGTAATATTGAATTATACATCGAGATATGTAAAAATATTCCTACCTCATAACGGTTGTTAACGAATTAACTCGCAGGAAACCTTAGCGTCGTTAGTAGCGGTGCGAGGAAATTCAAAGTTCCAACCTCCCGGTCATGTAGGTCTTGCGCGGGCTATTTAAAAAAAAATAAATATAAATCGTGACGTTCGACCGTATCACGTCGAAATATAACGATTTCACAAAAAATACCGCTACCTCGTAACGCTTTCTAACGAATTAACTCGCAAAAACCGTTCGAAATTGAAAGTTTTGCTACCTATCCAGGGACGAAATAAACGTTTAATCCCTATGCAATATTGAATTACACATCGATATATGTAGAAATATTCCTACGTCGTAAAGCTTTTTAACGAATTAACTCGACGGGAGCGTTCGAAATTGAAATTTTTTTCTAGCACTCCAGGGACGAAATAAACGTTTAATCCCTATGTAATATTGAATTATACATCGAGATGTGTAAAGATATTCCTACCTCATAACGGTTGTTAACGAATTAACTGGCAGGAAACCTTAGCGTCGTTCGTAGCGGTGCGAAGAAATGCAAAGTCCCAACCTCCCGGTCATGTCGGTCCTGCGGTGGCAATTTAAAAAAAAAATAAAAATAAATCGTTACGATCCACCGTATTACGTCGAAATATAACGACTTCACAAAAAATACCGGTACCTCGTAACGCTTTCTGACGAATTGACTCGAAGGGAACGTTCGAAATTGAAATTTTGTTCTAGCTCTCCAGGGTAGCAATAAGTGTTTAATCTCTATGTAATATTGAATTGTACATCGAGATATGTAAAAATATGCCCACCTCATAACGCTTTTTATCGAATTAAATCGAAGAGAACGGTAGCGTCGTCAGTAGCTGCGCGAAGAAATTCAAAGTCCCAATCTCCCGTTGATGTCGGCCCGGCGGCGGCTATTTAAAAAAAAAATAAATATAAGTCGTTACGTTCTACCGTATTACGTCGAAATATAATGATTTCACAAACAATACCGGTACATCGTAACGCTTTCTAACGAATTAACTCGCAAAAACCGTTCGATATTGAAAGTTTTGCTAGCTCTCCAGGGACGAAATAAACGTTTAATCCGTATGCAATATTGAATTACACATCGATATAAGTTGAATTTTTCCTACGTCGTAAAGCTTTTTAACGAATTAACTCGAAGGGAACGTTCGAAATTGAAATTTTGTTCTAGCATTTCAGGGTATAAATAAGTGTTTAATCTCTATGTAATATTGAAGTATACATCGAGATATGTAAAAATATTCCGACCTCATAACCCTTTTTATCGAATTAAATCGCAGGAAACCTTAGCGTCGTTCTTAGCGGTGCGAAGAAATACAAAGTCCCAACGTCCCGGTCATATCGGTACGGCGGGGGCTATTAAAAAAAAAAAAAAAAATAAAAATAAAACGTTACGATCGACCGTATTACGTCGAAATATAACGATTTCACAAAAAATACCGGTACCTCGTAACGCTTTCTGACGAATTGACTCGAAGGGGACTTTCGAAATTGAAATTTTGTTCTAGCTCTCCAGGGTAGCAATAAGTGTTTAATCTCTATGTAATATTGAATTTTACATCGAGATATGTAAAAATATGCCCACCTCATAACGCTTTTTATCGAATTAAATCGAAGAGAACGGTAGCGTCGTCAGTAGCTGCGCGAAGAAATTCAAAGTCCCAATCTCCCGTTGATGTCGGCCCGGCGGCGGCTATTTAAAAAAAGAGAATAAAAAGAAATCATTACGTTCGAGCGCACTACGTCGAACTATAACGATTTCACAAAAAATACCGGTACCTCGTAACGCTCTCAGACGAATTAACTCGAAGGGAACGTTCTAAACTGAAATTTTGTTCTAGCTTTTCAAGGTTGGAATAAGTGTTTAATCTCTATGTAATATAGAAGTATACATCGATTTATGTAAAAATATGCCCACCTCATAACGCTTTTTACCGAATTAAATCGAAGGGAACGTTAGCGTCGTCAGTAGCGGTGCGAAGAAATTCATGGTCCCATCTCCAGGTCATGTCGGTCCGGCCGCGGTAATTAAAAAAAAAACATAAAAAAAATCGTTACGTTCTACCGTATTACGTTGAACTATAAAGATTTCACAAAAAATACCGCGACCTCGTAACGCTTGTTAACGAATAAACTCGAAAAAACCGTACGAAATTGAAAGTTTTGCTTGCCCTCCAGGGACCAAATAAACGTTTAATCCCCATGTAATATTGAATTATTCATCGAGATATTTAAAAATATTCCTACCTCATAACGGTTGTTAACGAATTAACTCGCAGGAAACGTTAGCGTCGTTCGTAGCGGTGCGAAGAAATACAAAGTACCAACGTCCCGGTCATATCGGTACGGCGGGGGCTATTTAAAAAAAAAAATAAAAATAATTCGTTACGATCGACCGTATTACGTCGAAATATAATGATTTCACAAAAAATACCGGTACATCGTAACGCTTTCTAACGAATTAACTCGCAAAAATCGTTCGAAGTTGAAAGTTTTGCTAGCTCTCCAGGGACGAAATAAACGTTTAATCCCTATGCAATATTGAATTACACATCGATATATGTAGAAATATTCCTACGTCGTAAAGCTTTTTAACGAGTTAACTCGAAGGGAACGTTCGAAATTGAAATTTTTTTCTAGCTCTCCAGGGACGAAATAAACTTTTAATTTCTATGTAATATTGAATTCTACATCGATATATGTAGAAATATTCCTACGTCGTAAAGCTTTTTAACGAATTAACTCGAAGGGAACGTTCGAAATTGAAATTTTTTTCATAGCTCTCCAGGGACGAAATAAACTTTTAATTTCTATGTAATATTGAAGTATACGTCGATTTATGTAAAAATATGCCCACCTGATAATGCTTTTTATCGAATTAAATCGAAGAGAACGGTAGTGCCGTCAGTAGCTGCGCGGAGAAATTCAAGGTCCAAATCTCCCGGTCATGTCGGTCCGGCCGCGGCTATTAAAAAAAAACATAAAAAAAAACGTCACCTTCGATGGTATCACGTTTAACTATAAAGATTGCACAAAAAATACGGCGACCTCGTAACGCTTGTTAACAAATTAACTCGAAAAAACCGTTCGAATTTGAAAGTTTTGCTAGCTCTCCAGGGACGAAATAAACGTTTAATCCCTATGCAATATTGAATTACACATCTATATGTGTAGAAATATTACTACGTTGTAACGCTTTTTAACGAATTCACTCGAAGGGAACGTTCGAAATTGAAATTTTTTTCTAGCTCTCCAGGGACGAAACAAACGTTTAATCCCTATGCAATATTGAATTACACATCGATATATGTAGAAATATTCCTACGTCGAAACTCTTTTTAACGAATTAACTCGAAGGGAACGTTCGAAATTGAAATTTTCTTCTAGCTCTCCAGGGACGAAATAAACGTTTAACCTCTATGTAATATTGAAGTATACATCGATTTATGTAAAAATATGCCCACCTCATAAAGCTCCTTATCGAATTAACTCGAAGGGAACGTTAACGTCGTTAGTAGCCGTGCGAAGAAATTCAAAGTCCCAATCTCCCGGTCATGTCGTTCCGGCCGCGGCTATTTAAAGCAAACATAAAAAAATCGTTACGTTCGACCGTATTTCGTCGAACTATAAAGATTTCACAAAAAATACCGCGAACTCGTAACGCTTTTTAAAGAATTAACTCGAAAAAACCGTTCGAAATTGAAAGTTTTGCATGCTCTCCAGGGACCATATAAATGTTTAATCCCTATGTAATATTGAATTATACATCGAGATATGTAAAAATATTTCTACCTCATAACGGTTGTTAACGAATTAACGTGCAGGGAACCTTAGCGTAGTTCGTAGCGGTGCGAAGAAATACAAAGTCCCAACGTCCCGGTCATATAGGTACGGCGGGGGCTATTAAAAGAAAAGAAATAAAGATAAATCGTTACGATCGACCGTATTACGACGAACTATAACCATTTCACAAAAAATACCGGTACCTCGTAACGCTTTCAGACGAATCAAATCGTAGGGAACGTTCGAAATTGAAATTTTGTTCTAACTCTTCCGGGTAGAAATAAGTGTTTAATCTCTGTGTAATATTGAATTATACATCGATTTATGTAAAAATATGCCTACCTGATAACGCTTTCTATCGAATTAACTCGAAGGGAACGTTAGCGTCGTCAGTGGCGGTGCGAAGAAATGCAAAGTCCCAACCAACCGGTCATGTCGGTCCTGCTGGGGCTATTTAAAAAAAAATAAACATAAATCGTTACGCTCGACCGTATTACGTCGGAATGTAACGATTTCAGAAAAAATACCGGTACATCGTAACGCTTTCAAACAAATTAACTCGAAGGGAACGTTCGAAATTGAAATTTTGTTCTAGCTCTTCAGGGTAGAAATAAGTGTTTAATCCCTATGCAATATTGAATTATACATCCATATATGTAGAATTATTCCTACCTCATAACGGTTGTTAACGAATTAACTCGCAGGGAACCTTAGCGTCGTTCGTAGCGGTGCGAAGAAATACAAAGTCCTAACGTCACGGTCATACAGGTACGGCGGGGGCTATTAAAAGAGAAGAAATAAAGATAAATCGTTACGATCGACCGTATTACGTCGAACTATAACGATTTCACAAAAAATACCGGTACCTCGTAACGCTTTCAGTCGAATCAAATCGAAGGGAACGTTCGAAATTGGAATTTTGTTCTAACACTTCCGGGTAGAAATAAGTGTTTAATCTCTATGTAATATTGAATTATACATCGATTTGTGTAAAAATATGCCTACCTGATAACGCTTTCTATCGAATTAACTCGAAGGGAACGTTAGCGTCGTTAATAGCGGAGCGAAGAAATGCAAACTCCCAACCTCCCGGTCATGTCGGTCATGCTGGGGCTATTTAAAAAAAATAAACATAAATCGCTACGTTCGACCGTATTACGTCGAAATATAACGATTTCACAAAAAAATACCGGTACATCGTAACGCTTTCTGACTAATTGACTCGCAAAAACCGTTCGAAATTGAAAGTTTTGCTAGCTCTCTAGGGACGAAATAAACGTTTACTCCCTATGTAATATTGAATTATAAGTCGAGATATGAAAAAATATTTCTACCTCATAACGGTTGTTAACGAATTCACTCGCGGGGAACCGTAGCGTCGTTCGTAGCGCTGCGAAGAAATACAAAGACCCAACCTCCCGGTCATGTCGGTCCTGCGGGGGCTATTTAAAAAAAAATAAACATAAATCGTTACGCTCGACCGTATTACGTCAAAATATAACGATTTCACAAAAAATACCGGTACATCGTAACGCTTTCTAACGAATTGACTCGAGGGGTACCATCGAAATTGAAATTTTGTTCTAGCTCTGCAGGGTAGAAATAAGTGTTTAATCTCTATGTAATATTGAATTATACATCGATTTATGTAGAAATAGTCTTACGTCGTAAAGCTTTTTAACGAATTAACTCGAAGGGAACGGTGGCGTCGTCAGGAACTGCGCGAAGAATTTCAAAGTACCAACGTCCCGGTCATGTCGGTCCGGCGGCGGATATTTAAAAAAAAAGAAAATAAATAGAAATCATTACTTTCGAGCGTATTACGTCGAACTATAACGATTTCACAAAAAATACCGGTACCTCGTAACGCTTTCTGACGAATTGACTCGAAAGGAACGTTCGAAATTGAAATTTTTTTCTAGCTCTCCAGAGAAGAAACAAACGTTTAATCTCTATGTAATATTGAATTCTACATCGATATATGTAGAAATATTCCTACGTCGTAAAGCTTTTTAACGAATTAACTCGAAGGGAACGTTCGAAATTGAAATTTTTTTCTAGCTCTCCAGGGACGAAATAAACTTTTAATTTCTATGTAATATTGAAGTATACGTCGATTTATGTAAAAATATGCCCACCTGATAATGCTTTTTATCGAATTAAATCGAAGAGAACGGTAGTGCCGTCAGTAGCTGCGCGGAGAAATTCAAGGGCCAAATCTCCCGGTCATGTCGGTCCGGCCGCGGCTATTAAAAAAAAACATAAAAAAAACGTCACCTTCGATGGTATCACGTTTAACTATAAAGATTGCACAAAAAATACGGCGACCTCGTAACGCTTGTTAACAAATTAACTCGAAAAAACCGTTCGAATTTGAAAGTTTTGCTAGCTCTCCAGGGACGAAATAAACGTTTAATCCCTATGCAATATTGAATTACACATCTATATGTGTAGAAATATTACTACGTTGTAACGCTTTTTAACGAATTCACTCGAAGGGAACGTTCGAAATTGAAATTTTTTTCTAGGTCTCCAGGGACGAAACAAACGTTTAATCCCTATGCAATATTGAATTACACATCGATATATGTAGAAATATTCCTACGTCGAAACTCTTTTTAACGAATTAACTCGAAGGGAACGTTCGAAATTGAAATTTTCTTCTAGCTCTCCAGGGACGAAATAAACGTTTAACCTCTATGTAATATTGAAGTATACATCGATTTATGTAAAAATATGCCCACCTCATAAAGCTCCATATCGAATTAACTCGAAGGGAACGTTAACGTCGTTAGTAGCCGTGCGAAGAAATTCAAAGTCCCAATCTCCCGGTCATGTCGTTCCGGCCGCGGCTATTTAAAGCAAACATAAAAAAATCGTTACGTTCGACCGTATTTCGTCGAACTATAAAGATTTCACAAAAAATACCGCGAACTCGTAACGCTTTTTAAAGAATTAACTCGAAAAAACCGTTCGAAATTGAAAGTTTTGCATGCTCTCCAGGGACCATATAAATGTTTAATCCCTATGTAATATTGAATTATACATCGAGATATGTAAAAATATTTCTACCTCATAACGGTTGTTAACGAATTAACGTGCAGGGAACCTTAGCGTAGTTCGTAGCGGTGCGAAGAAATACAAAGTCCCAACGTCCCGGTCATATAGGTACGGCGGGGGCTATTAAAAGAAAAGAAATAAAGATAAATCGTTACGATCGACCGTATTACGACGAACTATAACCATTTCACAAAAAATACCGGTACCTCGTAACGCTTTCAGACGAATCAAATCGTAGGGAACGTTCGAAATTGAAATTTTGTTCTAACTCTTCCGGGTAGAAATAAGTGTTTAATCTCTGTGTAATATTGAATTATACATCGATTTATGTAAAAATATGCCTACCTGATAACGCTTTCTATCGAATTAACTCGAAGGGAACGTTAGCGTCGTCAGTGGCGGTGCGAAGAAATGCAAAGTCCCAACCAACCGGTCATGTCGGTCCTGCTGGGGCTATTTAAAAAAAAATAAACATAAATCGTTACGCTCGACCGTATTACGTCGAAATGTAACGATTTCAGAAAAAATACCGGTACATCGTAACGCTTTCAAACAAATTAACTCGAAGGGAACGTTCGAAATTGAAATTTTGTTCTAGCTCTTCAGGGTAGAAATAAGTGTTTAATCCCTATGCAATATTGAATTATACATCCATATATGTAGAATTATTCCTTCCTCATAACGGTTGTTAACGAATTAACTCGCAGGGAACCTTAGCGTCGTTCGTAGCGGTGCGAAGAAATACAAAGTCCCAACGTCCCGGTCATACAGGTACGGCGGGGGCTATTAAAAGAGAAGAAATAAAGATAAATCGTTACGATCGACCGTATTACGTCGAACTATAACGATTTCACAAAAAATACCGGTACCTCGTAACGCTTTCAGACGAAACAAATCGAAGGGAACGTTCGAAATTGGAATTTTGTTCTAACACTTCCGGGTAGAAATAAGTGTTTAATCTCTATGTAATATTGAATTATACATCGATTTGTGTAAAAATATGCCTACCTGATAACGCTTTCTATCGAATTAACTCGAAGGGAACGTTAGCGTCGTTAATAGCGGAGCGAAGAAATGCAAACTCCCAACCTCCCGGTCATGTCGGCCATGCTGGGGCTATTTAAAAAAAAAAAAATATAAATCGTTACGTTCGACCGTATTACGTCGAACTATAAAGATTTCACGAACAATACCGGTACATCGTAACGCTTTCTAACGAATTAACTCGCAAAAACTGTTCGAAATTGAAAGCTTTGCAAGCTCTCCAGGGACGAAATAAACGTTAAATCCCTATGCAATATTGAATTACACATCGATATATGTAAAAATATTCCTACGTCATAACGCTTTTTAACGAATTAACTGGCAGGGAACCTTAGCGTCGTTCGTAGCGGTGCGAAGAAATACAAAGTCCCAACGTCTCGGTCATATAGGTACGGAGGGGGCTATTTAAAAAAAAAATAAGAAAAAATCGTTACGATCCACCGTATTACGTCGAGATATAAAGATTTCACAAGAAAATACCGCGAACTCGTAATGCTCGTTAAAGAATTAAATCGAAAAAATCGTTCGAAATTGAAATTTTTTTCTAGCTCTCCAGGGATGAAATAAACGTTCAATATCTATGTAATATTGAAGTATACATCGATTTATGTAAAAAGATGCCTACCTCATAACGCTTTTTATCGAAATAACTAGAAGGGAACGTTCGAAATTGAAATTCTGTTCTAGCTCTCCAGGGTAGAAATAAGTGTTTAATCTCTATGCAATATTGAATTTCACATCGATATATGTAGAAATATTCCTACGTCGTAACGCTTTTTAACGAATTAACTCGCAGGGAACCTTGGCGTCGTTCGTAGCGGTGCGAAGAAATACAAAGTCCCAACGTCCCGGTCATATAGGTGCGGCGGGGGCTATTTAAAAAAAAATAAACATAAATCGTTACGATCGACCGTATTACGTCGAAATATAACGATTTCACAAAAAATACCGGT
Organism: Bombus hortorum; assembly: GCA_905332935.1. Taxonomy (NCBI): domain Eukaryota; kingdom Metazoa; phylum Arthropoda; class Insecta; order Hymenoptera; family Apidae; genus Bombus; species Bombus hortorum. The sequence continues at coordinate 7,912,671 of CAJOSO010000001.1, forward strand.
ACCTCGTAACGCTTTCTGTCGAATTGACTCGAAGGGAACGTTCGAAATTGAAATTTTTTTCTAGCTCTCCAGGGTAGAATTAAGTGTCTAATCTATATGAAATATTCATGTATACATCGATTTATGTAAAAATATGCCTACCTCATAACGATTTTTCTCGAATTAACTCGAAGGGAACGTTAGCGTGGTTAGTAGCTGCGCGAAGAAATTCAAAGTGCCAATCTACCGGTCATGTCAGTCCGGCCGCGGCTGTTTAAAAAAAAAAATAAAAAGAATTCGGTACGTTCGACCGTATTACGTCGAAATATAACGATTTCACAAAAAATACCGGTACCTCGTAACGCCTTCTGACGAATTAACTCGCAAAAACCGGTCGATATTGAAAGTTTTGCTTGCTCTCCAGGGACGAAATAAACGTTTAATCCCTATGCAATATTGAATTACACATCGATATAAGTTGAAGTATTCCTACGTCCTAAAGCTTTTTAACGATTTAACTCGAAGGGAACGTTCGAAATTGAAATTTTGTTCTAGCTCTTCAGGGTAGAATTAAGTGTCTAATATATATGAAATATTCATGTATACATCGATTTATGTAAAAATATGCCTACCTCATAACGCTTTTTCTCGAATTAACTCGAAGGGAACGTTAGCGTGGTTAGTAGCTGCGCGAAGAAATTCAAAGACCCAACCTCCCGGTCATGTCTGTCCTGCGGGGGCTATTTAAAAAAAAATAAATATAAATCGTGACGCTCGACCGTATTCCGTCGAAATATAACGATTTCACAAAAAAATACCGGTACATCGTAACTCTTTCTGACGATTTCACTCGAAGGGAACGTTCGAAATTGAAACTTTGTTCTAGCTCTTCAGGGTAGAATTAAGTGTCTAATCTATATGAAATATTCATGTATACATCGATTTATGTAAAAATATGCCTAACTCAAAACGCTTTTTATCGATTTAACTCGAAGGGAACGTTAGCGTCGTTAGTAGCGGTGCGAAGAAATTCAAAGACCCAACCTCCCGGTCATGTCGGTCCTGCGGGGGCTATTTAAAAAAAAATAAATATAAATCGTGACGCTCGACCGTATTACGTCGAACTATAAAGATTTCACAAAAACTGCCGGTACCTCGTAACGCTTTCTGACGAATTGACACGAAGGGAACGTTCGAAATTGAAAGTTTTGCTAGCTCTCCAGGGTCGAAATAAACGTTTAATCCTAATGCAATATTGAATTACACATTGATATATGTAGACATATTCCTGCGTCCTAACGCTTTTTAACGAATTAACTCGAAGGGAACGTTCGAAATTGAAATTTTTTTCTAGCTCTCCAGGAACGAAATAAACGTTCAATATCTATGTAATATTGAAGTATACATCGATTTATGTAAAAATAGGCCTACCTCATAAGGCTCTTTATCGAATTAACTCGAAGGGAGCGTTAGCGTCGTCAGTAGCGGCGCGAAGATATGCAGAGTACCAACCTCCGGTCATGTCGGTCCGGCGGCTGCTATTTAAAAAAAAAGAAACGAAAGAAATCATCACGTTCGAGCGTACTACGTCGAACTATAACGATTTCACAAAAAATACCGGTACCTTGTAACGCTTTCAGACGAATTAACTCAAAGGGAACGTTCGAAATTGAAATTTTGTTCTAGCTCTTCAGGGTATGAATAAGTGTTAAATCTCTATGTAATATTGAATTATATCTCGATTTATGTATAAATATGCCTACCTCATTACGCTTTATATCGAATTAACACGAAGGGAACGTTAGCGTCGTTAGTAGCGGAGCGAAGAAATGCAAAGTCCCAACCTCCCGGTCATGTCGGTCCTGCTGGGGCTAAAAAAAAAAAAAAAATAAACATAAATCGTTACGTTCGACCGTATTACGTCGAAATATAATGATTTCACAAAAAATACCGGTACATCGTAACGCTTTCTAACGAATTAACTCGCAAAAACCGTTCTAAATTGAAAGTTTTGCTACCTCTCCCGGGACGCAATAAACGTTTAATCCCTATGCAATTTTGAATTAAACATCGATATATTTAGAAATATTCCTACGTCGTAACGCTTTTTAACGAATTAAATCGCAGGGAACCTTAGCGTCGTTCGTAGCGGTGCGAAGAAATGCAAAGTCCCATCGTCCCGGTCATATCGGTACGGCGGGGGCTATTTAAAAAAAAGAAATCAAAATAAATCGTTACGATCGGCCGTATTACGTCGAAATATAACGATTTCACAAAAAATACCGGTACCTCGTAACGCATTCTGACGAATTGACTCGAAGGGTTCGTACGAAATTGAAATTTTTTTCTAGCTCTCCACGGTAGAAATAAGTGTTTAATCTCTATGTAATATTGAAGTATACATCAATGTATGTAAAAATATTCCTACCTCATAACGCTTTTTATCGAATTAACTCGAAGGGAACGTTAGCGTCGTTAGTAGCTGCGCGAGGAAATTCAAAGTCCAAATCTCCCGCTCATATCGATCCGGCGGCGGCTATTGAAAAAAGAAATAAATATAAATCGTTACGTTCGACCGTATTACCTCGAAATATAATGATTTCACAAAAAAAATACCGGTACATCGTAAAGCTTTCTAACGAATTAACTTGCAAATTCCGTTCGAAATTGAAAGTTTTCCTAGCTCTTCAGGGACGAAATAAACGATTAATCCCTATGCAATATTGAACTACACATCGATATATGTAGAAATATTCCTACGTCGTAACGCTTTCAGACGAATTAGCTCGCAAAAACTGTTCGAAATTGAAATTTTGTTCTAGCTCTTCAGGGTAGAAATAAGTGTTGAATCTCTATGTAATATTGAATTATACATCGATTTATGTAAAAATATGCCTACCTCATTACGCTTTATATCGAATTAACTCGAAGGGAACGTTAGCGTCGTTAGTAGCGGTGCGAAGAAATGCAAAGTCCGAACCTCCCGGTCATGTCGGTCCTGCTGGGGCTATTTAAAAAGAATAAACATAAATCGTTACGTTCGACCATATTACGTCGAAATATAATGATTTCACAAAAAATACCGGTACATCGTAACGCTTACTTACGAATTAACTCGCAAAAACCGTTCGAAAATGACAGTTTTGTTACCTCTCCAGGGACGAAATAAACGTTTAATCCCTATGCAATTTTGATTTACACATCGATATATTTAGAAATATTCCTACATCGTAACGCTTTCTGACGATTTGACTCGAAGGGAACGTTCGAAATTGAAACTTTGTTCTAGCTCTTCAGGGTAGAAATAAGTGTTTAATCTCTATGTAATATTGAATTATACATCGATTTATGTATGAATATGCCAACCTCATTACGCTTTATATCGAATTAACTCGAAGGGAACGTTAGCGTCGTTAGTAGCGGTGCGAAGAAATGCAAAGTCCCAAACTCCCGGTATGTCGGTCCTGCTGGGGCTATTTAAAAAAAAAAAAAAATAATAAAAATAAATCGTTACGATCGATCGTATTACGTCGAAATATAACGATTTCACAAAAAATACCGTTACATCGTAACGCTTTCTGACGAATTGACTCGAAGGGAACGTTCGAAATTGAAATTTTTTCTAGCTCTCCAGGGACGAAACAAACGAGTAATCTCTATGTAATATTGAATTCTACATCGATTTATGTAGAAATATGCCTACCTCATAACGCTTTCAATCGAATTAACTCGAAGGGAACGTTAGCGTCGTTAGTAGCGGTGCGAATAAATGCAAAGACCCAACCTCCCGGTCATGTCGGTTATGCTGGGGCTATTTAAAAAAACAAAAAAAATTCGTTACGTTCGACCGTATTACGTCGAAATATAACGATTTCACAAAAAATACCGGTACCTCGAAAAGCTTTCTGACGAATTGACACGAAGGGAACGTTCGAAATTGAAAGTTTTGCTAGCTCTCCAGGCTCGAAATAAACGTTTAATCCCAATGCAATATTGAATTACACATTGATATATGTAGACATATTCCTGCGTCGTAACGCTTTTTAACGAATTAACTCGAAGGGAACGTTCGAAATTGAAATTTTTTTCTAGCTCTCCAGGGACGAAATAAACGTTCACTATCTATGTAATATTGAAGTATACATCGATTTATGTAAAAATAGGCCTACCTCATAAGGCTCTTTATCGAATTAACTCGAAGGGAGCGTTAGCGTCGTCAGTAGCGGCGCGAAGATATGCAAAGTACCAACCACCCGGTCATGTCGGTCCGGCGGCTGCTATTTAAAAAAAAGAAACGAAAGAAATCATCACGTTCGAGCGTACTACGTCGAACTATAACGATTTCACAAAAAATACCGGTACCTCGTAACGCTTTCAGACGAATTAACTCAAAGGGAACGTTCGAAATTGAAATGTTGTTCTAGCTCTTCAGGGTATAAATAAGTGTTAAATCTCTATGTAATATTGAATTATATCTCGATTTATGTATAAATATGCCTACCTCATTACGCTTTATATCGAATTAACACGAAGGGAACGTTAGCGTCGTTAGTAGCGGAGCGAAGAAATACAAAGTCCCAACCTCCCGGTCATGTCGGTCCTGCTGGGGCTATTTAAAAAAAAAATAAACATAAATCGTTACGTTCGACCGTATTACGTCGAAATATAATGATTTCACAAAAAATACCGGTACATCGTAACGCTTTCTTACGAATTAACTCGCAAAAACCGTTCGAAAATGACAGTTTTGTTACCTCTCCAGGGACGAAATGAACGTTTAATCCCTATGCAATTTTGATTTACACATCGATATATTTAGAAATATTCCTACGTCGTAACGCTTTTTACGAACTAACTCGAAGGGAACGTTCGAAATTGAAATTTTTTTCTCCCTCTCCAGGGACGAAATAAACGTTTAATATCTATGTAATATTGAAGTATACATCGATTGATGTAAAAATATGCCCACCTCATAACGCTTTTTATCGAATTAAATCGAAGAGAGCGGTAGCGTCGTCACTAGCTGCGCTTAGAAATTCAAAGTCCCAATCACCCGGACATGCCGGTCCGACCGCGGTTACTTAAAAACAACATAAAAAAAAATCGTTACGTTCGACCGTATTGCGTCGAACTATAAAGATTTCACAAAAAATACCGCGACCTCGTAACGCTTGTTAACGAATTAACTCGAAAAAACCGTTCGAAATTGAAAGTTTTGCTTGCTCTCCAGGGACCAAATAAACGTTTAATCCCTATGTAATATTGAATTATACATCGATATATGTAAAAATATTACTATCTCATAGCGCTTTTTATCGAATTAAATCGAAGAAAACGGTGGCGCCATCAGTAGCTACGCGAAGAAATTCAAAGTCCCAATCACCCGGTCATGCCGGTCCGGCCGCGGCTATTTAAAAAAAACATAAATGAAATCGTTACGCTCGACCGTCTTACGTCGAACTATAAAGATTTCACAAAAAATACCGCGACCTCGTAACGCGTTTTATCGAATTAACTCGAAGGGAACGTTCGAAATTGAAATTTTGTTCTAGCTCACCAGGGACGAAATAAACGTTCAATCTCTATGTAATATTGAAGTATACATCGATTTATGTAAAAATATGCCCACCTCATAACGCTTTTTATCGAATTAAATCGAAGAGAACGGTAGCGTCGTCAGTAGCTGCGCGAAGCAATTCAAAGTCTCAATCTTCCGGTGATGTCGGTCCGGCGGCGGCTATTTAAAATAAAGAAAATGAAAAGAAATCATTACGTTCGACCGTATTACGTCGAAATATAATGATTTCACAAAAAAATACCGGTACACCGTAACGCTTTCTAACGAATTAGCTCGCAAAAGCCGTTCGAAATTGAAAGTTTTGCTAGCTCTCCAGGGACGAAATAAAAGTATAATCCCTATGCAATATTGAATTACACATCGATATATGTAGAAATATTCCTACTTCGTAACGCTTTTTATCGAATTAACTTGAAGGGAACTTTCGAAATTGAAATTTTTTTCTAGCTCCCCAGGGACGAAATAAACGTTTACTTCATATGCAATATTGAATTACACATTGATATATGTAGAAATATTCCTATGTCGTAACGCTTTCTAACGAATTAACTCGATGGAAACGTTCGAAATTGAAATTTTTTTCTAGCTCTCCAGGGATGAAATAAACGTTTAATCTCTATGTAATATTGAAGTATACATCGATTTATGTAAAAATATGCGCACCTCATAACGGTTGTTAACGAATTAACTCGCAGGGAACCTTAGCGTCGTTCCTAGCGGTGCGAAGAGATACAAAGTCCCAACGTCCCGGTCATATAGGTACGGCGGGGGCTACTTAAAAAAAAATAAATATAAATCGTTATCATCGGCCGTATTACGTCGAAATATAACGATTTCACAAAAAATACCGGTACCTCGTAACGCTTTCTGACGAATTGACTCGAAGGGAACGTTCGAAATTGAAATTTTGTTCTAGCTCTCCAGGGACGAAATAAACGTTTAATCCCCATGTAATATTGAATTACACATCGATATATGTAGAAATATTCCTACGTCGTAAAGCTTTTTAACCAATTAACCCGAAGGGAACGTTCGAAATTGGAATTTTTTTCTGGCTCGCCAGGGACGAAATAAACGTTTAATCTCTATGTAATATTGAGGTATACATCGATATATGTAATAATATGCCCACCTCATATCGCTTTTTATCGAATCAGATCGAAGAGAACTGTGGCGTCGTTAGTAGCGGTGCGAAGAAATGCAAAGTCCCAACCTCCCGGTCATGTCGGTCCTGCTGGGGCTATTTAAAAAAAATAAACATAAATCGTTACGTTCGACCGTATTACGTCGAAATATAATGATTTCAAAAAAAACACAGGTAGATCGTAACGCTTTCTAACGAATTAACACGCAAAAACCGTTCGGAATTGAAAGTTTTGCTACCTCTCCAGGGACGAAATAAACGTTTAGTCACTATGCAATATTGAATTACACTTCGATATATGTAGAAATATTCCTACGTCGTGATGCTTTTTAACGAATTAACTCGCAGGGAACCTTAGCGTCGTTCGTAGCGGTGCGAAGAAATACAAAGTTCCAACCTCCCGGTCATGTCGGTCCTGCTGGGAATATTTAAAAAAAATAAATATAAATCGTTACGTACGACCGTATTTCGTCGAAATATAATGATTTCACAAAAAATACCGCGACCTCGTAACGCTTTCTAACGAATTAACTCGCCAAAACCGTTCGAAATTGAAAGTTTTGCTAGCTCTCCAGGGACGAAATAAACGTTTAATCCCTATACAATATTGAATTACACATCGATGTATGTAGAAATATTCCTACGTCGTAATGCTTTTTAACCTATTAACTCGAAGGGAACGTTCGAAACAGAAATTTTGTTCTAGCTCTCCAGGGTAGAAATAAGTGTTTAATCTTATGTAATATTGAATTCTACATCGATTTATGTAAAAAAATGCCCACCTCGTAACGCTTTATATCGATTTATCTCGAAGGGAACGTTAGCGTCGTTAGTAGCTGCGCGAAGAAATTCAAAGTCCCAACGTCCCGGTCATATCGGTACGGCGGGGGCTATTTAAAAAAAAAATAATAATATATCCTTACGATCGACCGCATTACGTCGAAATGTAACGATTTCACAAAAAATACCGGTACCTCGTAACGCTTTCTGACGAATTGACTCGAAGGGAACGTTCGAAATTGAAACTTTGATCTAGCTCTCCAGGGTAGAAATAAGTGTTTAATCTCTATGTAATATTGAATTAAACATCGATGTATTTAGAAATATTCCTACGTCGTAGCGCTTTCTAACGAATTAACTCGCAAAAACCGTTCGAAATTGAAAGTTTTGCTAGCTCTCCAGGGACGAAATAAACGCTTAATCCCTATGTAATATTGAATTATACATCGAGATATGTAAAAATATTCCTACCTCATAACGGTTGTTAACGAATTAACTCGCAGGAAACCTTAGCGTCGTTAGTAGCGGTGCGAGGAAATTCAAAGTCCCAACCTCCCGGTCATGTAGGTCTTGCGGGGGCTATTTAAAAAAAAATAAATATAAATCGTGACGCTCGACCGTATCACGTCGAAATATAATGATTTCACGAAAAATACCGGTACATCGTTACGCTTTCGAATTAACTCGAAAAAACCGTTCGAAATTGAAATTTTTTTCTAGCTCTCCAGGGACGAAATAAACGTTAAATCCCTATGTAATATTGAATTATACATCGAGATATGTAAAAATATTCCTACCTCATAACGGTTGTTAACGAATTAACTCCCAGGAAACCTTAGCGTCGTTCGTAGCGGTGCGAAGAAATGCAAAGTCCCAACGTCCCGGTCATATCGGTACGGCGGAGGCTATTTAAAAAAGGAAATCAAAATAAATCGATACGATCGACCGTATTACGTCGAAATATAACGATTTCACAAAAAATACCGGTACCTCGTAACGCTTTCTGACGAATTGACTCGAAGGGAACGTTCGAAATTGAAATCTTGTTCTAGATCTAGAGGGTAGCAATAAGTGTTTAATCTCTATGTAATATTGAATTGTACATCGAGATATGTAAAAATATGCCCTCCTCATAACGCCTTTTATCGAATTAAATCGAAGAGAACGGTAGCGTCGTCAGTAGCTGCGCGAAGAAATGCAAAGTCCCCATCTCCCGGTCGTGTCGGTCCGGCCGCGGCTATTTAAAAAAAACATAAAAAAAAATCGTTACGTTCGACCACATTACGTCGAACTATAAAGATTTCGCAAAAAATACCGCGACCTCGTAACGCTTGTTAACGAATTAACTCGAAAAAGCCGTTCGAAATTGAAATTCTTTTCTAGCTCTTCAGGGACGAAATAAACGTTTGATATCTATGTAATATTGAAATATACATCGATTCATGTAAAAATATGCCTACCTCATAACGCTTTTTATCGAATTAATTCGCAGGGAACCTTAGCGTCGTTCCTAGCGGTGCGAAGAGATACAAAGTCCCAACGTCCCGGTCATATAGGTGCGGCGGGGGCTACTTAAGAAAAAATAAATATAAATCGTTACGCTCGACCGTATTACGTCGAAATATAACGATTTCACAAAAAATACCGGTACATCGTAACGCTTTCTAACGAATTAACTCGTAGGGAACGTTCGAAATTGAAATTTTGTTCTAGCTCTTCAGGGTAGAAATAAGTTTTAATCTCTATGTAATATTGAATTATACATCGATTTACGTAAAAATATGCCCACCTCATAACGCTTTTTATCGAATTAAATCGAAGAGAACGGTAGCGTAGTCAGTAGCTGCGCGAAGCAATTCAAAGTCCCAATCTCCCCGTCATATCGATCCGGCCGGGGCTATTTAAAAAAGAAATATAAAGGAATCTTTACGATCGACCGTACTACGTCGAACTATAAAGATGCACAAAAAATACCGCGACACCGTAAAGCTTGTTAACTAATTAACTCGCAAAAACCGTTCGAAATTGAAAGTTTTGCTAGCTCCCCCGGGACGAAATAAACGTCTGATATCTATGTAATATTGAAATATACATCGATTCATGTAAAAATATGCCTACCTCATAACGCTTTTTATCGAATTAACTCGAAGGGAGTGTTAGCGTCGTTAGTAGCGGTGCGAAGAAATTGAAAGACCCAACCTCCCGGTCATGTCGGTCCGGCGGCGGCTATAAAAAAAAAAGAAAATAAAAAGAAATTGTTACGTTCGAACGTATTACGTCGAACTATAAAGATTTCACAAACAATACCGGTACCTCGTAAAGCTTTGTAACGAATTAACTCGCAAAAGCCGTTGGAAATTGAAAGTTTTGCTAGCTCTCCAGGGACGAAATAAACGTTTAATCCCTATGCAATATTGAATTACACATCGATATATTTAGAAATATTCCTACGTCGTAACGCTTTTTACGAATTAACTCGAAGGGAACGTTCGAAATAGAAATTTTTTTCTAGCTCCCCAGGGACGAAATAAACGTTTAATATCTATGTAATATTGAAGTATACATCGATTTATGTAAAAATATGCCCACCTCATAACGCTTTTTATCCAATTAAATCGAAGAGAACAGTGGCGTCGTCACTAGCTGTGCTTAGAAATTCAAAGTCCCAATCTCCCGGTCATATAGGAACGGCGGGGGCTATTTAAAAAATAAAAATAAAAATAAATCGTTACGCTCGACAGTATTACGTCGAAATATAACGATTTCACAAAAAAATCCGGGACCTCGCAACGCTTTTTAACGAATTAACTCGAAAAAACCGTTCGAAATTGGAAGTTTAGCTTGCTCTCAAGGGACGAAATTAACGTTTAATCCCTATGTAATATTGAAGTATACATCGAGATATGTAAAAATATTCCTACCTCATAACGGTTTTTAACGAATTAACTCGAAGGGAACGTTCGAAATTGAAATTTTGTTCTAGCCTTCCAGGGACGAAATAAACATTTAATCTCTATGTAATACTGAATTATACATCGATTTATGGTAAAATATTCCTACCTCATAACGCTACTTATCGAGTTAACTCGAAGGGAACGATAACGTCGTTAGTAGCGGTGAGAAGAAATTCAAAGACCCAACCTACCGGTCATGTCGGTCCTGCGGGGGCTATTTTCAAACAAAAAAAAAAAAAAAAATAAAAAGAAATCTTTACGTTCCACAGTATTACGTCGAATTATAACGATTTCACAAAAAATACCGGTACTTCGTAACGCTTTTTACGGAATTAACCAGAAAAAACCGTTGAAATTGAAAGTTTCGCTTGCTCTCTAGAGACGAAATAAACGTTTAATCCCTATGTAATATTTAATTATACATCGAGATATGTAAAAATATTCCTACCTCATAACGATTTTTAACGAATTAACTCGCAGGGAACGTTAGCATCGTTAGTAGTGGTGCGAAGAAATTCAAATTCCCAACCTCCCGGTCATGTCGGTCCGGCGGCGGCTATAAAAAAAAAAGAAAATAAAAAGAAATTGTTACGTTCGAACGTATTACGTCGAACTATAAAGATTTCACAAACAATACCGGTACCTCGTAAAGCTTTGTAACGAATTAACTCGCAAAAGCCGTTGGAAATTGAAAGTTTTGCTAGCTCTCCAGGGACGAAATAAACGTTTAATCCCTATGCAATATTGAATTACACATCGATATATTTAGAAATATTCCTACGTCGTAACGCTTTTTACGAATTAACTCGAAGGGAACGTTCGAAATAGAAATTTTTTTCTAGCTCCCCAGGGACGAAATAAACGTTTAATATCTATGTAATATTGAAGTATACATCGATTTATGTAAAAATATGCCCACCTCATAACGCTTTTTATCCAATTAAATCGAAGAGAACAGTGGCGTCGTCACTAGCTGTGCTTAGAAATTCAAAGTCCCAATCTCCCGGTCATATAGGAACGGCGGGGGCTATTTAAAAAATAAAAATAAAAATAAATCGTTACGCTCGACAGTATTACGTCGAAATATAACGATTTCACAAAAAAATCCGGGACCTCGCAACGCTTTTTAACGAATTAACTCGAAAAAACCGTTCGAAATTGGAAGTTTAGCTTGCTCTCAAGGGACGAAATTAACGTTTAATCCCTATGTAATATTGAAGTATACATCGAGATATGTAAAAATATTCCTACCTCATAACGGTTTTTAACGAATTAACTCGAAGAGAACGTTCGAAATTGAAATTTTGTTCTAGCCTTCCCGGGACGAAATAAACATTTAATCTCTATGTAATACTGAATTATACATCGATTTATGTAAAAACATGCCCACCTCGTAAGGCTTTTTATCGAATTAACACCAAGGGAACGTTAACGTCGTTAGTAGCGGTGCGAAGAAATACAAAGTCCCAACGTCCCGGTCATGTCGGTCCTGCTGGGGCTATTTAAAAAAAAAAATAAATATAAATCGTGACGCTCGACCGTATTACGTCGAAATATAACGATTTCACAAAAAATACCGGTATATCGTAACGCTTTCTAACGAATTATCTCGCAAAAACAGTTCGTAATTGAAAGTTTTGCTAGCACTCCAGGGACGAAATAAACGTTTAATCCCTATGCAATATTGAATGACACATTGATTAATGTAGAAATATTCCTACGTCGTAACGCTTCTTAACTAATTAACTCGAAGGGAACGTTCGAAATTGAAATTTTTTTCTAGCTCTCCAGGGACGAAATAAACGTTTAATCTCTATGTAATAGTGAAGTATACATCGATTTATTTAAAAATATGCCCACCTCACAACGCTTTTTATCGAATTAAATCGAAGAGAACAATAGCGCCGTCTGTAGCTGCGCGAAGAAATTCAAAGACCCATTCTCCCGGTCATGTCGGTCCTGCGGGGGCTATTTAAAAAAAAAATAAATATAAATCGTGACGCTCGACCGTACTACGTCGAAATATAACGATATCACAAAAAAATACCGGTACATCGTAAAGCTTTCTAACGAATTAACTCGCAAAAACCGTTCGAAATTGAACGTTTTGCTAGCTCTCCAGGGACGAAATAAACGTTTAATCCCAATGCAATATTGAATTACACATTGATATATGTAGACATATTCCTACGTCGTAACGCTTTTTAACGAATTAACTCGAAGGGAACGTTCGAGATTGAAATTTTTTCTATCTCTCCAGGGACGAAATGAACGTTCAGTATCTATGTAATATTGAAGTGTACATCGATTTATGTAACAATAGGCCTACCTCATAAAAGCTCTTTATCGAATTAACTCAAGGGAACGTTAGCGTCGTCAGTAGCTGCGCGAAGAAATTCAAAGTCCCAACCTCCCGGTCATGTCGGTCCGGCGGCTGCTATTTAAAGAAAAGAAAAGAAAGAAATCATTACGTTCGAGCGTACTACGTCGAACTATAACTATTTCACAAAAAATACTGGTACCTAGTAACGCTTTCTGACGAATTGACTCGAAGGGAACGTTCGAAATTGAAACTTTGTTCTAGCTCTCCAGTGTAGAAATAAGTCTTTAATCTCTATTTAATATTGAATTATACATCGATGTATGTAAAAATATGCCTACCTCATAACGCTTTTTATCGAATTAACTCGCAGGGAACGTTAGCGTCGTTAGTAGCGGTGCGAAGAAATTCAAAGTACCAACCTCCCGGTCATGTCGGTACGGCCGCGGCTATTTAAAAAAAATAAACATAAATCGTTACGTCCGACCGTATTACGTCGAAATATAATGATTTCACAAAAAATATTGGTACATCGTAACGCTTTCTAACGAATTAACTCGCAAAAACCATTCGAAATTGAAATTTTTTTCTAGCTCTCCAGGGATGAAATAAACGTTTAATCTCTATGTAATATTGAAGTATACATCGATTTATGTAAAAATATGCGCACCTCATAACGGTTGTTAACGAATTAACTCGCAGGGAACGTTAGCGTCGTCAGCAGCTGCGCGAAGAGATTCAAAGGCCCAACCTCACGGTCATGTCGGTCCTGCTGGGGCTATTTAAAAAACACATAAAAAAATCGTTACGCTCGACCGTATTACGTCGAAATATAACGATTTCACAAAAAAATACCGGTATATCGTAACGCTTTCTAACGAATTAACTCGCAAAAACAGTTCGTAATTGAAAGTTTTGCTACCTCTCCAGGGACTAAATAAACGTTTAACCCCTATGCAATTTTGAATTACACATCGATACATTTAGAAATATTCCTACGTCGTAACGCTTTCTAACGAATTAACTCGCAAAAACCGTTCGAAATTGAAAGTTTTGCTAGCTCTCCAGGGACGAAATAAACGTTTAATCCCTATGCAATATTGAATTACACATTGATTAATGTAGAAATATTCCTACGTCGTAACGCTTTCTAACGAATTAACCCGCAAAAACCGTTCGAAATTGAAAGTTTTGCTACCTCTCCAGGAACGAAATAAACGTTTGATCCCTATGCAATTTTGAATTACACATCGATATATTTAGAAATATTCCTACGTCGTAGCGCTTCCTAACGAATTAACTCCCAAAAACCGTTGGAAATTGAAAGATTTGCTAGCTCTCCAGTGACGAAATAAACGTTTAATCCCTATACAATATTGAATTACACTTCGATATATGTAGAAATATTCCCACGTCGTAAAGCTTTTTAACGAATTAACTCGCAGGGAACATTAGCGTCGTTCGTAGCGGTGCGAAGAAATACAAAGTCCCAACGTCCCGGTCATATAGGTACGGCGGGGGCTATTTAAAAAAAAAATAAAAATAAATCCTTACGATCGACCGTATTACGTCGAAATATAACGATTTCACAAAAAATACCGGTACCTCGTAACGCTATCAGACGAATTAACTCGAAGGGTACTTTCGAAATTGAAATTTTGTTCTGGCTCTTCAGGGTAGAAATAAGTGTTTAATCTCTATGTAATATTGAATTATACATCAATTTATGTAAAAATATGCCCACCTCGTAACGCTTTTTATCGAATTAACACCAAGGGAACGTTAACGTCATTAGTAGCGGTGCGAAGAAATACAAAGTCCCAACGTCCCGGTCATGTCGGTCCTGCTGGGGCTATTTAAAAAAAAAAAAATAAATATAAATCGTGACGCTCGACCGTATTACGCCGAAATATAACGATTTCACAAAAAAATACCGGTATATCGTAACGCTTTCTAACGAATTAACTCGCAAAAACAGTTCGTAATTGAAAGTTTTGCTAGCACTCCAGGGACGAAATAAACATTTAATCCCTATGCAATATTTAATGACACATCGATATATGTAGAAATATTCCTACGTCGTAACGCTTCTTAACTAATTAACTCGAAGGGAACGTTCGAAATTGAAATTTTTTTCTAGCTCTCCAGGGACGAAATAAACGTTTAATCTTTATGTAATAGTGAAGTATACATCGATTTATTTAAAAATATGCCCACCTCACAACGCTTTTTATCGAATTAAATCGAAGAGAACAATAGCGCCGTCTGTAGCTGCGCGAAGAAATTCAAAGACCCAATCTCCCGGTCATGTTGGTCCTGCGGGGGCTTTTTAAAAAAAAATAAATATAAATCGTTGCGTTCGACCGTATTACGTCGAAATATAATGATTTCAGAAAAAATACCGGTACATCGTAAAGCTTTCTAACGAACTAACTCGCAAAAACCGTTCGAAATTGAAAGTTTTGCTACCTCTCCAGGGACGAAATAAACGTTTGATCCCTATGCAATTTTGAATTACACATCGATATATTTAGAAATATTCCTACGTCGTAGCGCTTTCTAACGAATTAACTCCCAAAAACCGTTGGAAATTGAAAGATTTGCTAGCTCTCCAGTGACGAAATAAACGTTTAATCCCTATGCAGTATTGAATTACACTTCGATATATGTAGAAATATTCCTACGTCGTAACGCTTTTTAACGAATTAACTCGCAGGGAACCTTAGCGTCGTTCGTAGCGGTGCGAAGAAATACAAAGTCCCAACCTCCCGTTCATGTCGGTCCTGCGGGGGCTATTTAAAAAAAAAATAAAAATATATCGCTACGATCCACCGTATTACGTCGAAATATAACGATTTCACAAAAAATACCGGTACCTCGTAACGCTTTCTGACCAACTGACTCGAAGGGAACGTTCGAAATTGAAACTTTGTTCTAGCTCTCCAGTGTAGAAATAAGTCTTTAATCTCTATGTAATATTGAATTATACATCGATTTATGTAAAAATATGCCTACCTCATAACGCTTTTTATCGAATTAACTCGAAGGGAACGTTAGCGTCGTCAGTAGCTGCGCGAAGAGATTCAAAGTCCCAACCTCCCGGTCATGTCGATCCCGCGACGGCTATTTAAAAAAGAAATGTAAAGAAATCGTTACGATCGACCGTATTACGTAGAACTATAAGGATGCACAAAAAATACCGCGACATCGTAACGCTTTTTAAAGAATTTACTCGAAAAAGCCGTTCGAAATTGAAAGTTTTGCTTGCTCTCCAGGGACCAAATAAACGGTTAATCCCTATGTAATATTGAATTATACATCGATTTATGTAAAAATATGCCGACCTCATAACGCTTTTTATCGAATTAAATCGAAGGGGACGTTAGCGTCGTTCGTAGCGGCGCGAAGAAATTCAATGTACCAACCTCCCGGTCATGTCGGTCCGGCGGCGGCTATTTAACAAACGGAAATGAAAAGGAATCATTACGTTCGAGGGTACTACGTCGAACTATAACGATATCACAAAAAATACCGGTACCTCGTAACGCTTTCAGACGAATTAAATAGAAGGGAACGATCGAAATTGAAATTTTGTTCTAGCTCTTCGGGGTAGAAATAAGTGTTTAATCTCTATGTAATATTGAATTATACATCGATTTATGTAAAAATATGCCCACCTCATAACGCTTTTTATCGAATTAACTCGAAGGGAACGTTAGCGTCGTCAGTAGCTGCGCGAAGAGATTCAAAGTCCCAACCTCCCGGTCATGTCGATCCTGCTGGAGCTATTTAAAAAAAAAAAATAAATATAAATCGTGACGCTCGACCGTATTACGTCGAAAAATAACGATTTCACAAGAAAAGACCGGTACATCGTAATGCTTTCTAACGAATTTATTCGCAAAAACCGTTCGAAATTGAAAGTTTTGCTAGCTCTCCAGGGACGAAATGAACGTTTAATCCCTATGCAATTTTGAATTACACATCTACATATTTGGAAATATTCCGACGTCGTAACACTTTTTAACAAATTAACTCGAGGGGATCGTTCGGAATTGAAATTTTTTCTAGCTCTCCAGGGACCAAATAAACGTTTAATCCCTATGTAATATTAAATTATACATCGAGATATGTAAAATATTCCTACCTCATAACGGTTGTTAACGAATTAACTCGCAGGAAACCTTAGCGTCGTTCGTAGCGGTGCGAAGAAATACAAAGTCCCAACGTTCCCGTCATATAGGTACGGCGGGGGCTATTAAAAAAAAAAAGATAAAAATAAATCGTTACGATCGACCGTATTACGTCGAAATATAACGATTTCACAAAAAATACCGGTACCTCGTAACGCTTTCTGACGAATTGACTCGAAGGGAACGTTCGAAATTGAAAATTTTTTCTAGCTCTCGAGTCCCGAAATAAACGTTTAATATCTATGTGATATTGAATTATACATCGATTTATGTAAAAATATGCCTACCTCATAACGCTTTTTATCGAATTAACTCGAAGGGAACGTTAGCGTCGTTAGTAGAGGTGCGAAGAAATACAAAGACCCAACCTCCCGGTCATGTCGGTCATCCTGGGGCTATTAAAAAAAAAATTAACATAAATCGTTACGTTCGACCGTATTACGTCGAAATATAATGATTTCAGAAAATATACCGGTACATCGTAACGCTTTCTAACGAATTAACCCGCAAAAACCGTTGGAAATTGAAAGATTTGCTAGCTCTCCAGTGACGAAATAAACGTTTAATCCCTATACAATATTGAATTACACTTCGATATATGTAGAAATATTCCCACGTCGTAACGCTTTTTAACGAATTAACTCGCAGGGAACATTAGCGTCGTTCGTAGCGGTGCGAAGAAATACAAAGTCCCAGCGTCCCGGTCATATAGGTACGGCGGGGGCTATTTAAAAAAAAAATAAAAATAAATCCTTACGATCGACCGTATTACGTCGAAATATAACGATTTCACAAAAAATACCGGTACCTCGTAACGCTATCAGACGAATTAACTCGAAGGGTACTTTCGAAATTGAAATTTTGTTCTGGCTCTTCAGGGTAGAAATAAGTGTTTAATCTCTATGTAATATTGAATTATACATCAATTTATGTAAAAATATGCCCACCTCGTAACGCTTTTTATCGAATTAACACCAAGGGAACGTTAACGTCGTTAGTAGCGGTGCGAAGAAATACAAAGTCCCAACGTCCCGGTCATGTCGGTCCTGCTGGGGCTATTTAAAAAAAAAAAATAAATATAAATCGTGACGCTCGACCGTATTACGCCGAAATATAACGATTTCACAAAAAAATACCGGTATATCGTAACGCTTTCTAACGAATTAACTCGCAAAAACAGTTCGTAATTGAAAGTTTTGCTAGCACTCCAGGGACGAAATAAACATTTAATCCCTATGCAATATTTAATGACACATCGATATATGTAGAAATATTCCTACGTCGTAACGCTTCTTAACTAATTAACTCGAAGGGAACGTTCGAAATTGAAATTTTTTTCTAGCTCTCCAGGGACGAAATAAACGTTTAATCTTTATGTAATAGTGAAGTATACATCGATTTATTTAAAAATATGCCCACCTCACAACGCTTTTTATCGAATTAAATCGAAGAGAACAATAGCGCCGTCTGTAGCTGCGCGAAGAAATTCAAAGACCCAATCTCCCGGTCATGTCGGTCCTGCGGGGGCTTTTTAAAAAAAAATAAATATAAATCGTTGCGTTCGACCGTATTACGTCGAAATATAATGATTTCAGAAAAAATACCGGTACATCGTAACGCTTTCTAACGAACTAACTCGCAAAAACCGTTCGAAATTGAAAGTTTTGCTACCTCTCCAGGGACGAAATAAACGTTTGATCCCTATGCAATTTTGAATTACACATCGATATATTTAGAAATATTCCTACGTCGTAGCGCTTTCTAACGAATTAACTCCCAAAAACCGTTGGAAATTGAAAGATTTGCTAGCTCTCCAGTGACGAAATAAACGTTTAATCCCTATGCAGTATTGAATTACACTTCGATATATGTAGAAATATTCCTACGTCGTAACGCTTTTTAACGAATTAACTCGCAGGGAACCTTAGCGTCGTTCGTAGCGGTGCGAAGAAATACAAAGTCCCAACCTCCCGTTCGTGTCGGTCCTGCGGGGGCTATTTAAAAAAAAAATAAAAATATATCGGTACGATCCACCGTATTACGTCGAAATATAACGATTTCACAAAAAATACCGGTACCTCGTAACGCTTTCTGACCAACTGACTCGAAGGGAACGTTCGAAATTGAAACTTTGTTCTAGCTCTCCAGTGTAGAAATAAGTCTTTAATCTCTATGTAATATTGAATTATACATCGATTTATGTAAAAATATGCCTACCTCATAACGCTTTTTATCGAATTAACTCGAAGGGAACGTTAGCGTCGTTAGTAGCGGTGCGAAGAAATTCAAAGTACCAACCTCCCGGTCATGTCGGTACGGCGGCGGCTATTTAAAAAAAATAAACATAAATCGTTACGTCCGACCGTATTACGTCGAAATATAATGATTTCACAAAAAATATTGGTACATCGTAACGCTTTCTAACGAATTAACTCGCAAAAACCGTTCGAAATTGAAAGTTTTGCTAGCTCTCCAGGGACGAAATAAACGTTTAATCCCTATGCAATATTGAATTACACATCGATATATGTAGAAATATTCCTACGTCGTAACGCTTTTTAACGAATTAACTCGAAGAGAACGTTAGCGTCGTTAGTAGCGGTGCGAAGAAATGCAAAGACCCAACCTCCCGGTCATGTCGGTCATGCTGGGGCTATTAAAAAAAAATAAACATAAATCGTTACGTTCGACCGTATTACGTCGAAATATAATGATTTCAGAAAAAATACCGGTACATCGTAACGCTTTCTAACGAATTAACTCGCAAAAACCGTTCGAAATTGAAAGTTTTGCTACCTCTCCAGGGACGAAATAAACGTTTGATCCCTATGCAATTTTGAATTACACATCGATATAAAACCGTTGGAAATTGAAAGATTTGCTAGCTCTCCAGTGACCAAACAAACGTTTAATCCCTATATAATATTGAATTATACATCGAGATATGTAAAAATATGCCTACCTCATAACGCTTTTTATCGAATTAACTCGAAGGGAACGTTAGCGTCGTCAGTAGCTGCGCGAAGAGATTCAAAGTCCAACCTCCCGGTCATGTCGATCCCGCGACGGCTATTTAAAAAAGAAATGTAAAGAAATCGTTACGATCGACCGTATTACGTAGAACTATAAGGATGCACAAAAAATACCGCGACATCGTAACGCTTTTTAAAGAATTTACTCGAAAAAGCCGTTCGAAATTGAAAGTTTTGCTTGCTCTCCAGGGACCAAATAAACGGTTAATCCCTATGTAATATTGAATTATACATCGATTTATGTAAAAATATGCCGACCTCATAACGCTTTTTATCGAATTAAATCGAAGGGGACGTTAGCGTCGTTCGTAGCGGCGCGAAGAAATTCAATGTACCAACCTCCCGGTCATGTCGGTCCGGCGGCGGCTATTTAACAAAAGGAAATGAAAAGGAATCATTACGTTCGAGGGTACTACGTCGAACTATAACGATATCACAAAAAATACCGGTACCTCGTAACGCTTTCAGACGAATTAAATCGAAGGGAACGATCGAAATTGAAATTTTCTTCTAGCTCTTCGGGGTAGAAATAAGTGTTTAATCTCTATGTAATATTGAATTATACATCGATTTATGTAAAAATATGCCCACCTCATAACGCTTTTTATCGAATTAAATTGAAGAGAACAATAGCATCGTCTGTAGCGGTGCGAAGAAATTGAATGTCCCAACCTCCCGGTCATGTCGATCCTGCTGGAGCTATTTAAAAAAAAAATAAATATAAATCGTGACGCTCGACCGTATTACGTCGAAAAATAACGATTTCACAAGAAAAGACCGGTACATCGTAACGCTTTCTAACGAATTTATTCGCAAAAACCGTTCGAAATTGAAAGTTTTGCTAGCTCTCCAGGGACGAAATGAACGTTTAATCCCTATGCAATTTTGAATTACACATCTACATATTTGGAAATATTCCGACGTCGTAACACTTTTTAACAAATTAACTCGAAGGGATCGTTCGGAATTGAAATTTTTTCTAGCTCTCCAGGGACGAAATAAACGTTTAATCTCTATGTAATATTGAAGTATACATCGATTTATGTAAAAATATGCCCACCTCATAACGCTTTTTATCGAATTAAATCGAAAAAACCGTTCGAAATTGAAAGTTTTGCCTGCTCTCCAGGGACCAAATAAACGTTTAATCCCTATGTAATATTAAATTATACATCGAGATATGTAAAATATTCCTACATCATAACGGTTGTTAACGAATTAACTCGCAGGAAACCTTAGCGTCGTTCGTAGCGGTGCGAAGAAATACAAAGTCCCAACGTTCCCGTCATATAGGTACGGCGGGGGCTATTTAAAAAAAGAACTAAAAATAAATCGTTACGAACGACCGTATTACGTCGAACTATAACGATTTCGCAAAAAAATACCGGTACATCGTAACGGTTTCTAACGAATTAACTCGCAAAAACCGTTCGAAATTGAAAGTTTTGCCTGCTCTCCAGGGACCAAATAAACATTTAATCCCTATGTAATATTGAATTATACATCGAGATATGTAAAAATATTCCTACCTCATAACGGTTGTTAACGAATTAACTCGCAGGGAACGTTAGCGTCGTTCGTAGCGGTGCGAGGAAATACAAAGTTCCAACGTCCCGATCATATAGGTACGGAGGGGGCTATTTAAAAAAAAAAAAAAAAAATAAAAATAAATCGTTATGATCGACCGTATTACGTCGAAATATAACGATTTCACAAAAAATACCGGCACCTCGTAGCGCTTTCTAACGAATTAAATCGCAAAAACCGTTCGAAATTGAAAGGTTTGCTACCTATCCAGGGACGAAATAAACGTTTAATCCCTATGCAATTTTGTATTACACATCGATATATTTAGGAATATTCCTACGTCGTAACGCTTTTTAACGAATTAACTCGGAGGGAACGTTCGAAATTGAAATTTTTTTCTAGCTCTCCAGGGACGAAATAAACGTTTAATATCTATGTAATATTGAAGTATACATCGATTTATGTAAAAATATGCCTACCTCATAACGCTTTTTATCGAATTAACTCGAAGGGAACGTTAGCGTCGTCAGTAGCTGCGCGAAGAGATTCAAAGTCCCAACCTCCCGGTCATGTCGATCCCGCGACGGCTATTTAAAAAAGAAATGTAAAGAAATCGTTACGATCGACCGTATTACGTAGAACTATAAGGATGCACAAAAAATACCGCGACATCGTAACGCTTTTTAAAGAATTTACTCGAAAAAGCCGTTCGAAATTGAAAGTTTTGCTTGCTCTCCAGGGACCAAATAAACGGTTAATCCCTATGTAATATTGAATTATACATCGATTTATGTAAAAATATGCCGACCTCATAACGCTTTTTATCGAATTAAATCGAAGGGGACGTTAGCGTCGTTCGTAGCGGCGCGAAGAAATTCAATGTACCAACCTCCCGGTCATGTCGGTCCGGCGGCGGCTATTTAACAAACGGAAATGAAAAGGAATCATTACGTTCGAGGGTACTACGTCGAACTATAACGATATCACAAAAAATACCGGTACCTCGTAACGCTTTCAGACGAATTAAATAGAAGGGAACGATCGAAATTGAAATTTTGTTCTAGCTCTTCGGGGTAGAAATAAGTGTTTAATCTCTATGTAATATTGAATTATACATCGATTTATGTAAAAATATGCCCACCTCATAACGCTTTTTATCGAATTAAGTTGAAGAGAACAATAGCATCGTCTGTAGCGGTGCGAAGAAATTGAATGTCCCAACCTCCCGGTCATGTCGATCCTGCTGGAGCTATTTAAAAAAAAAAATAAATATAAATCGTGACGCTCGACCGTATTACGTCGAAAAATAACGATTTCACAAGAAAAGACCGGTACATCGTAATGCTTTCTAACGAATTTATTCGCAAAAACCGTTCGAAATTGAAAGTTTTGCTAGCTCTCCAGGGACGAAATGAACGTTTAATCCCTATGCAATTTTGAATTACACATCTACATATTTGGAAATATTCCGACCTCGTAACACTTTTTAACAAATTAACTCGAGGGGATCGTTCGGAATTGAAATTTTTTCTAGCTCTCCAGGGACCAAATAAACGTTTAATCCCTATGTAATATTAAATTATACATCGAGATATGTAAAATATTCCTACCTCATAACGGTTGTTAACGAATTAACTCGCAGGAAACCTTAGCGTCGTTCGTAGCGGTGCGAAGAAATACAAAGTCCCAACGTTCCCGTCATATAGGTACGGCGGGGGCTATTTAAAAAAAGAACTAAAAATAAATCGTTACGAACGACCGTATTACGTCGAACTATAACGATTTCGCAAAAAATACCGGTACATCGTAACGGTTTCTAACGAATTAACTCGCAAAAACCGTTCGAAATTGAAAGTTTTGCCTGCTCTCCAGGGACCAAATAAACATTTAATCCCTATGTATTATTGAATTATACATCGAGATATGTAAAAATATTCCTACCTCATAACGGTTGTTAACGAATTAACTCGCAGGGAACGTTAGCGTCGTTCGTAGCGGTGCGAGGAAATACAAAGTTCCAACGTCCCGATCATATAGGTACGGAGGGGGCTATTTAAAAAAAAAAAAAAAATAAAAATAAATCGTTATGATCGACCGTATTACGTCGAAATATAACGATTTCACAAAAAATACCGGCACCTCGTAGCGCTTTCTAACGAATTAAATCGCAAAAACCGTTCGAAATTGAAAGGTTTGCTACCTATCCAGGGACGAAATAAACGTTTAATCCCTATGCAATTTTGTATTACACATCGATATATTTAGGAATATTCCTACGTCGTAACGCTTTTTAACGAATTAACTCGGAGGGAACGTTCGAAATTGAAATTTTTTTCTAGCTCTCCAGGGACGAAATAAACGTTTAATATCTATGTAATATTGAAGTATACATCGATTTATGTAAAAATATGCCTACCTCATAACGCTTTTTATCGAATTAACTCGAAGGGAACGTTAGCGTCGTCAGTAGCGATGCGAAGAAATTCAAAGTACCAACCTCCCGGTCATGTCGGTCCGGCAGCGGCTATTTAAAGAAAAGAAAATAAAAATAAATCGTAACGATCGACCGTATTACGTCGAAATATAACGATTTCACAAAAAATACCGGTACCTCGTAGCGCTTTCTGACGAATTGACTGGAAGGGAACGTTCGAAATTGAAAGTTTTGCTTGCTCTCCAGGGACCAAATAAACGTTTAATCCCTACGTAATATTGAAATATACATCGAGGTATGTAAAATATTCCTACCTCATAACGGTTGTTAACGAATTAACTCGCAGCGAACCTTAGCGTCGTTCGTAGCGGTGCGAAGAAATACAAAGTCCCAACGTTCCGGTCATATAGGTGCGGCGGGGGCTATTTAAAAAAAAATGAAAATAAATCGTTACGATCGACCGTATTACGTCGAAATATAACGATTTCACAAAAAATACCGGTACCTCGTAACGCTTTCTGACGAATTGACTCGAAGGGAACGTTCGAAATTGAAATTTTGTTCTAGCTCTCCAGGGTAGAAATAAGTGTTTAATCTCTAAGTAATATTGAATTATACATCGATTTATGTAAAAATATGCCTACCTCATAACGCTGTTTATCGAATTAACTCGAAGAGAACGTTAGCGTCGTTAGTAGCGGTGCGAAGATATTCAAAGACGCAACCTCCCGGTCATGTCGGTCCTGCGGGGCCTATTTAAAAAAAAATAAATATAAATAGTGACGCTCGACCGTGTTACGTCGAAATATAACGATTTCACAAAAAAATACCGGTACATCGTAAAGCTTTCTATCGAATTAACTCGCAAAAACCGTTCGAAATTGAAAGTTTTGCCTGCTCTCCAGGGACGAAATAAACGTTTAATCCCAATGCAATATTGAATTACACATTGATATATGTAGACATATTCCTACGTCGTAACGCTTTTTAACGAATTAACTCGAAGGGAACGTTCGAAATTGAAATTTTTTTCTAGCTCTCCAGGGACGAAATAAACGCTCAATATCTGTGTAATATTGAATTACACTTCGATATATGTAGAAATGTTCCTACGTCGTAACGCTTTTTAACGAATTAACTCGCAGGGATCCTTAGCGTCGTTAGTAGTGGTGCGAAGAAATTCAAATTCCCAACCTCCCGGTCATGTCGGTTCGGCGGCGGCTATTTAAAAAAAAAAAATAAAAATAAATTGTTACGATCGACCGTATTACGTCGAACTATAAAGATTTCACAAACAATACAGGTACCTCGTAAATATTTCTATCGAATTAACTCACAAAAACCGTTCGAAATTGAAAGTTTTGCTTGCTCTCCAGGGACCAAACAAACGTTTAATTCCTATGCAATATTGAATTATACATCGATTTATGCAAAAATATGCCTACCTCATTACGCTTTATATCGAATTAACTGGAAGGGAACGTCAGCGTCGTTACTAGCGGTGCGACGAAATACAAAGTCCCAACCGCCCGGTCATGTCGGTCCTGCGAGGGCTATTTAAAAAGAAAAAAATAAAAATAAATCGTGACGCTAGACCGTATTACGTCCAAATATAACGATTTCACAAAAAAATACCGGTACATCGTAAATCTTTCTATCGAATTAACTCGCAAAAGCCGTTCGAAATTGAAAGTTTTGCTAGCTCTCCAGGGACGAAATAAACGTTTAATCCCTATGCAATATAGAATTACACTTCGATATATGTAGAAATATTCCTACGTCGTAACGCTTATTAACGAATTAACTCGCAGGGAACCTTAGCGTCGTTCGTAGCGGTGCGAAGAAATACAAAGTCCCAACCTCCCGGTCATGTCGGTCCTGCGGTGGCTATTTAAAAAAAAAAATAAAAATAAATCGTTACGATCCACCGTAATACGTCGAAATATAACGATTTCACAAAAAATACCGGTACCTCGTAACGCTTTCTGACGAATTGACTCGAAAGGAACGTTCGAAATTGAAACTTTGTTCTAGCTCTTCAGGGTAGAAATAAGTGTTTAATCTCTATGTAATATTGAATTATACATCGATTTATGTAAAAATATGCCTACCTCATAACGCTTTTTATCGAATTAAATCGAAGGGGACGTTAGCGTCGTTCGTAGCGGCGCGAAGAAATTCAATGTACCAACCTCCCGGTCATGTCGGTCCGGCGGCGGCTATTTAACAAACGGAAATGAAAAGGAATCATTACGTTCGAGGGTACTACGTCGAACTATAACGATATCACAAAAAATACCGGTACCTCGTAACGCTTTCAGACGAATTAAATCGAAGGGAACGATCGAAATTGAAATTTTCTTCTAGCTCTTCGGGGTAGAAATAAGTGTTTAATCTCTATGTAATATTGAATTATACATCGATTTATGTAAAAATATGCCCACCTCATAACGCTTTTTATCGAATTAAATTGAAGAGAACAATAGCATCGTCTGTAGCGGTGCGAAGAAATTGAATGTCCCAACCTCCCGGTCATGTCGATCCTGCTGGAGCTATTTAAAAAAAAAAATAAATATAAATCGTGACGCTCGACCGTATTACGTCGAAAAATAACGATTTCACAAGAAAAGACCGGTACATCGTAACGCTTTCTAACGAATTTATTCGCAAAAACCGTTCGAAATTGAAAGTTTTGCTAGCTCTCCAGGGACGAAATGAACGTTTAATCCCTATGCAATTTTGAATTACACATCTACATATTTGGAAATATTCCGACGTCGTAACACTTTTTAACAAATTAACTCGAAGGGATCGTTCGGAATTGAAATTTTTTCTAGCTCTCCAGGGACGAAATAAACGTTTAATCTCTATGTAATATTGAAGTATACATCGATTTATGTAAAAATATGCCCACCTCATAACGCTTTTTATCGAATTAAATCGAAAAAACCGTTCGAAATTGAAAGTTTTGCCTGCTCTCCAGGGACCAAATAAACGTTTAATCCCTATGTAATATTAAATTATACATCGAGATATGTAAAATATTCCTACATCATAACGGTTGTTAACGAATTAACTCGCAGGAAACCTTAGCGTCGTTCGTAGCGGTGCGAAGAAATACAAAGTCCCAACGTTCCCGTCATATAGGTACGGCGGGGGCTATTTAAAAAAAGAACTAAAAATAAATCGTTACGAACGACCGTATTACGTCGAACTATAACGATTTCGCAAAAAAATACCGGTACATCGTAACGGTTTCTAACGAATTAACTCGCAAAAACCGTTCGAAATTGAAAGTTTTGCCTGCTCTCCAGGGACCAAATAAACATTTAATCCCTATGTAATATTGAATTATACATCGAGATATGTAAAAATATTCCTACCTCATAACGGTTGTTAACGAATTAACTCGCAGGGAACGTTAGCGTCGTTCGTAGCGGTGCGAGGAAATACAAAGTTCCAACGTCCCGATCATATAGGTACGGAGGGGGCTATTTAAAAAAAAAAAAAAAAATAAAAATAAATCGTTATGATCGACCGTATTACGTCGAAATATAACGATTTCACAAAAAATACCGGCACCTCGTAGCGCTTTCTAACGAATTAAATCGCAAAAACCGTTCGAAATTGAAAGGTTTGCTACCTATCCAGGGACGAAATAAACGTTTAATCCCTATGCAATTTTGTATTACACATCGATATATTTAGGAATATTCCTACGTCGTAACGCTTTTTAACGAATTAACTCGGAGGGAACGTTCGAAATTGAAATTTTTTTCTAGCTCTCCAGGGACGAAATAAACGTTTAATATCTATGTAATATTGAAGTATACATCGATTTATGTAAAAATATGCCTACCTCATAACGCTTTTTATCGAATTAACTCGAAGGGAACGTTAGCGTCGTCAGTAGCTGCGCGAAGAGATTCAAAGTCCCAACCTCCCGGTCATGTCGATCCCGCGACGGCTATTTAAAAAAGAAATGTAAAGAAATCGTTACGATCGACCGTATTACGTAGAACTATAAGGATGCACAAAAAATACCGCGACATCGTAACGCTTTTTAAAGAATTTACTCGAAAAAGCCGTTCGAAATTGAAAGTTTTGCTTGCTCTCCAGGGACCAAATAAACGGTTAATCCCTATGTAATATTGAATTATACATCGATTTATGTAAAAATATGCCGACCTCATAACGCTTTTTATCGAATTAAATCGAAGGGGACGTTAGCGTCGTTCGTAGCGGCGCGAAGAAATTCAATGTACCAACCTCCCGGTCATGTCGGTCCGGCGGCGGCTATTTAACAAACGGAAATGAAAAGGAATCATTACGTTCGAGGGTACTACGTCGAACTATAACGATATCACAAAAAATACCGGTACCTCGTAACGCTTTCAGACGAATTAAATAGAAGGGAACGATCGAAATTGAAATTTTGTTCTAGCTCTTCGGGGTAGATATAAGTGTTTAATCTCTATGTAATATTGAATTATACATCGATTTATGTAAAAATATGCCCACCTCATAACGCTTTTTATCGAATTAAGTTGAAGAGAACAATAGCATCGTCTGTAGCGGTGCGAAGAAATTGAATGTCCCAACCTCCCGGTCATGTCGATCCTGCTGGAGCTATTTAAAAAAAAAAATAAATATAAATCGTGACGCTCGACCGTATTACGTCGAAAAATAACGATTTCACAAGAAAAGACCGGTACATCGTAATGCTTTCTAACGAATTTATTCGCAAAAACCGTTCGAAATTGAAAGTTTTGCTAGCTCTCCAGGGACGAAATGAACGTTTAATCCCTATGCAATTTTGAATTACACATCTACATATTTGGAAATATTCCGACCTCGTAACACTTTTTAACAAATTAACTCGAGGGGATCGTTCGGAATTGAAATTTTTTCTAGCTCTCCAGGGACCAAATAAACGTTTAATCCCTATGTAATATTAAATTATACATCGAGATATATAAAATATTCCTACCTAATAACGGTTGTTAACGAATTAACTCGCAGGGAACGTTAGCGTCGTTCGTAGCGGTGCGAGGAAATACAAAGTTCCAACGTCCCGATCATATAGGTACGGAGGGGGCTATTTAAAAAAAAAAAAAAAATAAAAATAAATCGTTATGATCGACCGTATTACGTCGAAATATAACGATTTCACAAAAAATACCGGCACCTCGTAGCGCTTTCTAACGAATTAAATCGCAAAAACCGTTCGAAATTGAAAGGTTTGCTACCTATCCAGGGACGAAATAAACGTTTAATCCCTATGCAATTTTGTATTACACATCGATATATTTAGGAATATTCCTACGTCGTAACGCTTTTTAACGAATTAACTCGGAGGTAACGTTCGAAATTGAAATTTTTTTCTAGCTCTCCAGGGACGAAATAAACGTTTAATATCTATGTAATATTGAAGTATACATCGATTTATGTAAAAATATGCCTACCTCATAACGCTTTTTATCGAATTAACTCGAAGGGAACGTTAGCGTCGTCAGTAGCGATGCGAAGAAATTCAAAGTACCAACCTCCCGGTCATGTCGGTCCGGCAGCGGCTATTTAAAGAAAAGAAAATAAAAATAAATCGTAACGATCGACCGTATTACGTCGAAATATAACGATTTCACAAAAAATACCGGTACCTCGTAACGCTTTCTGACGAATTGACTGGAAGGGAACGTTCGAAATTGAAAGTTTTGCTTGCTCTCCAGGGACCAAATAAACGTTTAATCCCTACGTAATATTGAAATATACATCGAGGTATGTAAAATATTCCTACCTCATAACGGTTGTTAACGAATTAACTCGCAGCGAACCTTAGCGTCGTTCGTAGCGGTGCGAAGAAATACAAAGTCCCAACGTTCCGGTCATATAGGTGCGGCGGGGGCTATTTAAAAAAAAATGAAAATAAATCGTTACGATCGACCGTATTACGTCGAAATATAACGATTTCACAAAAAATAC
Source organism: Bombus hortorum (assembly GCA_905332935.1). Classification (NCBI taxonomy): domain Eukaryota; kingdom Metazoa; phylum Arthropoda; class Insecta; order Hymenoptera; family Apidae; genus Bombus; species Bombus hortorum. The sequence goes on from CAJOSO010000001.1 coordinate 7,942,594, forward strand.
CGGTACCTCGTAACGCTTTCTGACGAATTGACTCGAAGGGAACGTTCGAAATTGAAATTTTGTTCTAGCTCTCCAGGGTAGAAATAAGTGTTTAATCTCTAAGTAATATTGAATTATACATCGATTTATGTAAAAATATGCCTACCTCATAACGCTGTTTATCGAATTAACTCGAAGAGAACGTTAGCGTCGTTAGTAGCGGTGCGAAGATATTCAAAGACGCAACCTCCCGGTCATGTCGGTCCTGCGGGGCCTATTTAAAAAAAAATAAATATAAATAGTGACGCTCGACCGTGTTACGTCGAAATATAACGATTTCACAAAAAAATACCGGTACATCGTAAAGCTTTCTATCGAATTAACTCGCAAAAACCGTTCGAAATTGAAAGTTTTGCCTGCTCTCCAGGGACGAAATAAACGTTTAATCCCAATGCAATATTGAATTACACATTGATATATGTAGACATATTCCTACGTCGTAACGCTTTTTAACGAATTAACTCGAAGGGAACGTTCGAAATTGAAATTTTTTTCTAGCTCTCCAGGGACGAAATAAACGCTCAATATCTGTGTAATATTGAATTACACTTCGATATATGTAGAAATGTTCCTACGTCGTAACGCTTTTTAACGAATTAACTCGCAGGGATCCTTAGCGTCGTTAGTAGTGGTGCGAAGAAATTCAAATTCCCAACCTCCCGGTCATGTCGGTTCGGCGGCGGCTATTTAAAAAAAAAAAATAAAAATAAATTGTTACGATCGACCGTATTACGTCGAACTATAAAGATTTCACAAACAATACAGGTACCTCGTAAATCTTTCTATCGAATTAACTCACAAAAACCGTTCGAAATTGAAAGTTTTGCTTGCTCTCCAGGGACCAAACAAACGTTTAATTCCTATGCAATATTGAATTATACATCGATTTATGCAAAAATATGCCTACCTCATTACGCTGTTTATCGAATTAACTCGAAGAGAACGTTAGCGTCGTTAGTAGCGGTGCGAAGATATTCAAAGACGCAACCTCCCGGTCATGTCGGTCCTGCGGGGCCTATTTAAAAAAAAATAAATATAAATAGTGACGCTCGACCGTGTTACGTCGAAATATAACGATTTCACAAAAAATACCGGTACCTCGTAACGCTTTCTGACGAATTGACTCGAAAGGAACGTTCGAAATTGAAACTTTGTTCTAGCTCTTCAGGGTAGAAATAAGTGTTTAATCTCTATGTAATATTGAATTATACATCGATTTATGTAAAAATATGCCTACCTCATAACGCTTTTTATCGAATTAACTCCTAGGGAACGTTAGCGTCGTCAGTAGCGGTGCGAAGAAATGCAAAGTACCAACCTCCCGGTCATGTCGGTCCTGCTTGGGCTATTTAAAAAAAATAAACATAAATCGTTACGCTCGACCGTATTACTTCAAAATATAACGATTTCACAAAAAAAAAACCGGTACATCGTAAAGCTTTCTAACGAATTAACTCGCAAAGACGGTTCGAAATTGAAAGTTTTGCTAGCTCTCCAGGGACGAAATAAACTTTTAATCCCTATGTAATACTAAATTATACATCGATATATGTAGAAATATTCCTACCTCATAACGCTTTCTATCGAATCAACACGAAGGGAACGATAGCGTCATCAGTAGCGGTGCGAAGAAATACAAAGTCCCAACCTCCCGGTCATGTCGGTCCTGCGGTGGCTATTTAAAAAAAAAATAAAAATAAATCGTTACGTTCGACCGTATTACGTCGAACTATAAAGATTTCACAAAAAATACCGGTACATCGTAACGCTTTCTAACGAATTAACTCGCAAAAACCGTTCGAAATTGAAAGTTTTGCTACCTCTCCAGGGACGAAATAAAAGTTTAATCCCTATGCAATTTTGAATTACACATCGATATATTTCGAAATATTCCGACGTCGTAACGCTTTCTAACGAATTAACTCGCAGAAACCGTTCGAAATTGAAAGCTTTGCTAGCTCTCCAGGGACGAAATAAACGTTTAATCCCTATGCAATTTTGATTTACACATCGATATATTTAGAAATATTCCTGCGTCGTAACGCTTTTTAACGAACTAACTCGTAGGGAACCTTAGCGACGTTCGTAGCGGTGCGAAGAAATACAAAGTCCCGACGTCCCGGTCATATAGGTACGGCGGGGGCTATTTAAGAAAAAAATAAAAATAAATCGTTACGCTCGACCGTATTACGTCGAAATATAACGATTTCGCAAAAAAATACCGGTACATCGTAACGCTTTCTAACGAATTAACTCGCAAAGACGGTTCGAAATTGAAAGTTTTGCTAGCTCTCCAGGGACGAAATAAACTTTTAATCCCTATGTAATACTAAATTATACATCGATATATGTAGAAATATTCCTACCTCATAACGCTTTCTATCGAATCAACACGAAGGGAACGATAGCGTCATCAGTAGCGGTGCGAAGAAATACAAAGTCCCAACCTCCCGGTCATGTCGGTCCGGCAGCGGCTATTTAAAAAAAGGAAAATAAAAATAAATCGTTACGCTCGACCGTATTACGTCGAAATATAACGATTTCACAAAAAATATCGCGACATCGTAACGCTTGTTAACGAATTAATTCGAAAAACCCGATCGAAATTGAAAGTTTTGCTTGCTCTCCAGGGACCAAACAAACGTTTAATCCCTATGTAATATTGAATTATACATCGGGATATGTAAAAATATGCCTACCTCATAACGGTTGTTAACGAATTAACTCGCAGGGAACCTTAGCGTCGTTCGTAGCGGTGCTAAGAAATTCAAAGTACCAACCTCCGGGTCTTGTCGGTCCGGCGGCGGCTATTTAAAAAAAGAAAATAAAAAGAAATCATTTCGTTCGAGCGTATTATTTCGAACTATAACGATTTCACAAGAAATACCGGTACCTCGTAACGCTTTTGACGTATTAACTCGAAGGGAACCTTCGAAATTGAAATTTATTTCTAGCTCTCCAGGGACGAAATAAACGTTCAATATCTATATGATATTGAAGTATACATCGATTTATGTAAAAATATGCCTACCTCATAACGCTTTTTATCGAATTAACTCGCAGGGAACCTTAGCGTCGTTCGTAGCGGTGCTAAGAAATTCAAAGTACCAACCTCCGGGTCTTGTCGGTCCGGCCGCGGCTATTTAAAAAAAAAAACATAAAAAATATCGATACGATCGACCGTATTACGTCGAACTATAAAGATTTCACAAAAAATCCCGCGACCTCGTATCGGTTGTTAACGAATTAACTCGAAAAAACCGATCGAAATGGAAAGTTTTTCTAGCTCTCCAGGGACGAAATAAACGTATCATCCATATGTAATATTGCATTATACATCGAAATATGAAGAAATATTCCTACGTCGTAACGCTTTCTAACGAATTAACTCGAAGAGAACGTTCGAAATTCAAATTCTTTTCTTGCTCTCCAGGGACAAAATTAAACGTTTAATCTCTATGTAATGTTGAAGTATACTTCGATTTATGTAAAAATATTCCCACCTCATAACGCTGTTTATCGAATTAAATCGAAGAGAACGGTAGCGTCGTCAATAGCTGCGCTAAGAAATTCAAAGCCCCAATCTCCCGGTCATGTCGGTACTGCGGGGGCTAATTAAAAAAAAAAAAATTAATATAAATCGTTACGTTCGACCGTATTACGTCGAAATATAATGACTTCACAAAAAATATCGGTACATTGTGACGCTTTCTAATGAATGAACTCGCAAAAACCGTTCGAAATTGAAAGTTTTTCTAGCTCTCCAGGGACGAAATAAAAGTTTAATCTCTATGTAGTATTGAAGTATACATCGATTTATATAAAATATGCCCACCTGATAACGCTTTATATCGAATTAACTCGAAGGGAACGTTAGCGTCGTTAGTAGCGGTGCGAAGAAATTCAAATTCCCAACCTCCCGGTCATGTCGGTCCTGCTGGGGCTATTTAAAAAAAAAATAAAAATAAATCGTTGCGATCGACCGTATTACGTCGAAATATAACGATTTCACAAAAAATACCGGTACCTCGTAACACTTTCTGACGAATTGACTCGAAGGGAACGTTCGAAATTGAAATTTTGTTCTAGCACTCCAGGGTGGAAATAAACGTTTAATCCCTATGCAATTTTGAATTACACATCGATATATGTAGAAATATTCCTACATCGTATCGATTTTTAACGAATTAATTCGAAGGGAACGTTCGTAATCGAAAGTATTGCTAGCTCTCCAGGGTAGAAATAAGTGTTTAATCTCTATGTAATATTGAATTATACATCGAGATATGTAAAAATATTCCCACCTCATAAGGCTTTTTATCGAATTAACTCGCAGGGAACCTTAGCGTCGTTCGTAGCGGAACGAAGAAATACAAAGTCCCAACGTCCCGGTCATATCGGTACGGCGGGGGGTTTTTAAAAAAAAAATAAAAATAAATCGTTGTGATCGACCGTATTACGTCGTAATATAACGATTTCACAAAAAATACCGGTACCTCGTAACGTTTTCTGACGAATTGACTTGAAGGGAACGTTCGAAATTGAAATTTTGTTCTAGCTCTCCAGGGTGGAAATAAGTGTTCAATCTCTATGTAATATTGAGTTACACATCGATATATGTAGAAATATTCCTACGTCGTAACGCTTTTTAACGAATTAACTCGAAGGGAACGTTCGAAATTGAAATATTTTTCTAGCTATCCAGGGACGAAATAAACGTTTAATCTCTATGTAATACTAAATTATACATCGATATATGTAGAAATATTCCTACCTCATAACGCTTTCTATCGAATCAACACGAAGGGAACGATAGCGTCATCAGTAGCGGTGCGAAGAAATACAAAGTCCCAACCTCCCGGTCATGTCGGTCCTGCGGTGGCTATTTAAAAAAAAAATAAAAATAAATCGTTACGTTCGACCGTATTACGTCGAACTATAAAGATTTCACAAAAAATACCGGTACATCGTAACGCTTTCTAACGAATTAACTCGCAAAAACCGTTCGAAATTGAAAGTTTTGCTACCTCTCCAGGGACGAAATAAAAGTTTAATCCCTATGCAATTTTGAATTACACATCGATATATTTCGAAATATTCCGACGTCGTAACGCTTTCTAACGAATTAACTCGCAAAAACCGTTCGAAATTGAAAGCTTTGCTAGCTCTCCAGGGACGAAATAAACGTTTAATCCCTATGCAATTTTGAATTACACATCGATATATTTAGAAATATTCCTGCGTCGTAACGCTTTTTAACGAATTAACTCGTAGGAAACCTTAGCGACGTTCGTAGCGGTGCGAAGAAATACAAAGTCCCGACGTCCCGGTCATATAGGTACGGAGGGCGCTATTTAAAAAAAAAAAAAAAATAAAAATAAATCGTTATGATCGACCGTATTACGTCGAAATATAACGATTTCACAAAAAATACCGGCACCTCGTAGCGCTTTCTAACGAATTAAATCGCAAAAACCGTTCGAAATTGAAAGGTTTGCTACCTATCCAGGGACGAAATAAACGTTTAATCCCAATGCAATATTGAATTACACATTGATATATGTAGACATATTCCTACGTCGCAACGCTTTTTAACGAATTAACTCGAAGGGAACGTTCGAAATTGAAATTTTTTTCTAGCTCTCCAGGGACGAAATAAACGCTCAATATCTGTGTAATATTGAATTACACTTCGATATATGTAGAAATGTTCCTACGTCGTAACGCTTTTTAACGAATTAACTCGCAGGGAACCTTAGCGGCGTTAGTAGTGGTGCGAAGAAATTCAAATTCCCAACCTCCCGGTCATGTCGGTTCGGCGGCGGCTATTTAAAAAAAAAAAATAAAAATAAATTGTTACGATCGACCGTATTACGTCGAACTATAAAGATTTCACAAACAATACAGATACCTCGTAAATCTTTCTATAGAATTAACTCACAAAAACCGTTCGAAATTGAAAGTTTTGCTTGCTCTCCAGGGACCAAATAAACGTTTAATTCCTATGCAATATTGAATTATACATCGATATATTTCGAAATATTCCGACGTCGTAACGCTTTCTAACGAATTAACTCGCAGAAACCGTTCGAAATTGAAAGCTTTGCTAGCTCTCCAGGGACGAAATAAACGTTTAATCCCTATGCAATTTTGAATTACACATCGATATATTTAGAAATATTCCTGCGTCGTAACGCTTTTTAACGAATTAACTCGTAGGGAACCTTAGCGACGTTCGTAGCGGTGCGAAGAAATACAAAGTCCCGACGTCCCGGTCATATAGGTACGGCGGGGGCTATTTAAGAAAAAAATAAAAATAAATCCTTACGATCGACCGTATTACGTCGAAATATAACGATTTCACAAAAAATACCGGCACCTCGTAGCGCTTTCTGACTAATTGACTTGAGGGGAACGTTCGAAATTGAAATTTTGTTCTAGCTCTGCAGGGTAGAAATAAGTGATTAATCTCTATGTAATATTGAATTATACATCGATTTATGTAAAAATATGCCCACCTCAATTCACTCTTTATCGAATTAACTCGAAAAAACCGATCGAAATTGAAAGTTTTGCTTGCTCTCCAGGGACCAAACAAACGTTTAATCCCTATGTAATATTGAATTATACATCGAGATATGTAAAAATATGCCTACCTCATAACGCTTTTTATCGAATTAACTCGAAGGGAACGTTAGCGTCGTCAGTAGCTGCGCGAGGAGATTCAAAGTCCCAACCTCCCGGTCATGTCGGTCCTGCTGGGGCTATTTAAAAAAAAATAAATATAAATCGTTACGTTCGACCGTACTCAACGTCGAATATTACGTCACAATATAACGATTTCACAAAAAATACCGGTGCATCGAAACGCTTTCTAAACGAATTAACTCGAAAAAACTGTTCGAAATTGAAAGTTTTGCTTGCGCTCCAGGGACCAAATAAACGTTTAATGCCTATGTAATATTGAATTATACATCGATATATGTAGAAACATTCCTACGTCGTAAAGCTTTTTAACGAATTAACTCCAAGGGAACGTTCGAAATTGAAATTCTTTTCTAGCTCTCCAGGGACGAAATAAAGTATAATCTCTATGTAATATTGAAGTATACATCGATTTATGTAAAAATATGCCCACCTAACAACGCTTTTTATCGAATTAAATCGAAGGGAAAGTAAACGTCGTCAGTAGCTGCGCGAAGAGATTCAAAGTCTCAACCTCCCGGTCATGTCGGTCCTGCTGGGGCTATTTAAAAAAAAATAAATATAAATCGTTACGTTCGACCGTACTCAACGTCGAATATTACGTCCCAATGTAACGATTTCACAAAAAATACCGGTGCATCGAAACGCTTTCTAACGAATTAACTCGCAAAAGCCGTTCGAAATTGAAAGTTTTGCTAGCACTCCTGGGACGAAATAAATGTTTAATCCCTATGCAATATTGAATTATACATCCATATATGTAGAAATATACCTACGTCGTAAGGCTTTTGTAGAATTAACTCGAAGGGAACGTTCGAAATTGAAAGTTTTGTTAGCTCTCCAGGGACGAAATACACGTTTAATCCCTATGCAATATTGAATTACACATCGATATATGTAGAAATATTCCTACGTCGTAAAGCTTTTTAACGAATTAACTCGAAGGGAACGTTCGAAATTGAAATTTTTTTCTAGCACTCCAGGGACGAAATAAACGTTTAATCTCTATGTAATATTGAATTACACATCGATATCTGTAGAAATATTCATACCTCGTAACGCTTTTTAACGAATTAACTCGAAGGGAGCGTTCGAAATTGAAATTTTTTTTCTAGCACTCCAGGGACGAAATAAACGTTTAATCTCTATGTAATATTGAATTACACAGCGCTATATGTAGAAATATTCCTACGTCGTAACGCTTTTTAACGAATTAACTCGAAGCGAACGTTCGAAATTGAAATTTTTTTCTAGCTCTCCAGGGACGAAATACACGTTTAATCCCTATGCAATATTGAATTACACATCGATGCATGTAGAAATATTCCTACCTCATAACGGTTGTTAACTAATCAACTCGCAGGGAACCTTAGCGTCGTTAGTACTGGTGCGAAGAAATTCAAATTCCCAACCTCCCGGTCATGTCGGTCCGGCGGCGGCTATTTAAAAAAAAGAAAATAAAAATAAATCATTACGTTCGAGCGTATTACGTCGAAGTATAACGATTTCACAAAAAATACCGGTACCTCGTAACGCTTTCAGACGAATTAACTCGAAGGAATCGTTCGAAATTGAAAGCTTTTCTTGCTCTCCGGGGACCAAATAAATGTTTATTCCCTATGTAATATTGAATTATACATCGAGATATGTAAAAATATTCCTACCTCATAACGGTTGTTAACGAATTAACTCGCAGGAAACCTTAGCGTCGTTCGTAGCGGTGGGAAGAAATTCAAAGTCCCAACGTCCCTGTCATATTGGTACGGCGGGGGCTATTTAAAAAAAAAAATAAAAATAAATCGTTACGATCGAACATATTACGTCGAAATATAACGATTTCACAAAAATTACCGGTACTTCGTAAAGCTTTCTGGCGAATATCTCGATGGGAACGTTAGAAATTGGAATTCTGTTCTAGCTCTTCAGGGTAGAAATAAGTGTTTAATCTCTATGTAATATTGAATTATACATCGATTTATGTAAAAATATGCCTACCTCATAACGCTCTTCATCGAATTAACTCGAAGGGAAGGTTAGCGTCGTTAGTAGCGGTGCGAAGAAATTCAAAGACCCAACCTCCCGGTCATGTCGGTCCTGCTGGGGCTATTTAAAAAAAAATAATTATAAATCGTTACGTTCGACCGTATTACGTCGAAATATAATGATTTCACAAAAAATATCGGTACATTGTGACGCTTTCTAATGAATGAACTCGCAAAAACCGTTCGAAATTGAAATTTTTTCTAGCTCTCCAGGGACGAAATAAAAGTTTAATCCCTATGCAATTTTGTATTACGCATCGATATATTTAGAAATATTCCTACGTCGTAACGCTTTTTAACGAATTAACTCGAAGGGAACGTTCGAAATTGAAATTTTTTTCTAGCTCTCCAGGGACGAAATAAACGTTCAATATCTATATGATATTGAAGTATACATCGATTTATGTAAAAATATGCCTACCTCATAACGCTTTTTATCGAATTAACTCGCAGGGAACCTTAGCGTCGTTCGTAGCGGTGCTAAGAAATTCAAAGTACCAACCTCCGGGTCTTGTCGGTCCGGCCGCGGCTATTTAAAAAAAAAAACATAAAAAATATCGATACGATCGACCGTATTACGTCGAACTATAAAGATTTCACAAAAAATATCGCGACCTCGTATCGGTTGTTAACGAATTAACTCGAAAAAACCGATCGAAATGGAAAGTTTTTCTAGCTCTCCAGGGACGAAATAAACGTATCATCCATATGTAATATTGCATTATACATCGAAATATGAAGAAATATTCCTACGTCGTAACGCTTTCTAACGAATTAACTCGAAGAGAACGCTCGAAATTCAAATTCTTTTCTTGCTCTCCAGGGACAAAATAAACGTTTAATCTCTATGTAATATTGAAGTATACTTCGATTTATGTAAAAATATTCCCACCTCATAACGCTGTTTATCGAATTAAATCTAAGAGAACGGTAGCGTCGTCAATAGCTGCGCTAAGAAATTCAAAGCCCCAATCTCCCGGTCATGTCGGTACTGCGGGGGCTAATTAAAAAAAAAAAAAAAATAAATATGAATCGTTACGTTCGACCGTATTACGTCGAAATATAATGATTTCACAAAAAATATCGGTACATTGTGACGCTTTCTAATGAATGAACTCGCAAAAACCGTTCGAAATTGAAAGTTTTTCTAGCTCTCCAGGGACGAAATAAAAGTTTAATCTCTATGTAGTATTGAAGTATACATCGATTTATATAAAATATGCCCACCTGATAACGCTTTATATCGAATTAACTCGAAGGGAACGTTAGCGTCGTTAGTAGCGGTGCGAAGAAATTCAAATTCCCAACCTCCCGGTCATGTCGGTCCTGCTGGGGCTATTTAAAAAAAAAATAAAAATAAATCGTTGCGATCGACCGTATTACGTCGAAATATAACGATTTCACAAAAAATACCGGTACCTCGTAACACTTTCTGACGAATTGACTCGAAGGGAACGTTCGAAATTGAAATTTTGTTCTAGCACTCCAGGGTGGAAATAAACGTTTAATCCCTATGCAATTTTGAATTACACATCGATATATGTAGAAATATTCCTACATCGTATCGATTTTTAACGAATTAATTCGAAGGGAACGTTCGTAATCGAAAGTATTGCTAGCTCTCCAGGGTAGAAATAAGTGTTTAATCTCTATGTAATATTGAATTATACATCGATTTATGTAAAAATATGCCCACCTCATATCGCTTTTTATCGAATCAAATCGAAGAGAACGGTGGCGTCGTCAGTAGCTGCGCGAAGAATTTCAAAGCACCATCTCCCGGTCATGTCGGCCTTGCGGGGGCTTTTAAAAAAAACCAATAAATATAAATCGTTACGTTCGAACGTGTTTCGTCGAACTATAAAGATTTCACAAAAAATACCGGTACATCGTAACGCTTTCTAACGAATTAACTTGCAAAAACCGTTCGAAATTGAAAGCTTTGCTAGCTCTCCAGGGACGGAATAAACGATTAATCCCTATGCAATTTTGAATTACACATCGATATATTTAGAATTATTCCTACGTCGTAGCGCTTTCTAACGAATTAACTCGCAAAAACCGTTCGAAATTGAAAGTTTTGATAGCTCTCCAGGGACGAAATAACGTTTAATCCCTATGCAATATTGAATTACACTTCGATATATATAGAAATAATCCCACGTCGTAACGCTTTTTAACGAATTAACTCGAAGGGAACGTTAGCGTCGTCAGTAGCGGAGCGAAGAAATTCAAAGTCCCAACCTCCCGGTCATGTCGGCCCTGCTGGGGCTATTTAAAGAAAAATAAATATAAATCGTTACGCTCGACCGTATTACGTCGAAATATAACGATTTCACAAAAAATACCGGTACCTCGTAACGCTTTCTGACGAATTGACTCGAAGAGAACGTTCGAAATTGAAATTTTGTTCCTGCTCTCTAGGGTAGAAATAAGTGTTTAATCCCTATGCAAAATTGAATTACACATCGATATATGTAGAAATATTCCTATCTCATAACGGTTGTTAACTAATCAACTCGCAGGGAACCTTAGCGTCGTTAGTAGCGGTGCGAAGAAATTTAAAGTACCAACCTCCCGGTCATGTCGGTCCGGCGGCAGCTATTTAAAAAAAAGAAAATAAAAATAAATCATTACGTTCGAGCGTATTACGTCGAAGTATAACGATTTCACAAAAAAAACCGGTACCTCGTAACGCTTTCAGACGAATTAACTCGAAGGAAACGTTCGAAATTGAAATTCTGTTCTAGCTCTTCGGGGTAGAAGTAAGTGTACAATCTCTATGTAATATTGAATTGTACATCGATTTATGTAAAAATATGCCTACCGCATAACGCTTTTTATCGAATTAACACGAAGGGAACGTTAGCGTCGTTAGTAGCGGTGCGAAGAAATTCAAATTCCCAACATCCCGGTCATGTCGGTCCTGCTGGGGCTATTTAAAAAGAAATAAATATAAATCGTTACGTTCGAACGTGTTTCGTCGAACTATAAAGATTTCACAAAAAATACCGGTACATCGTAACGCTTTCTAACGAATTAACTTGCAAAAACCGTTCGAAATTGAAAGCTTTGCTACCTCTCCAGGGACGAAATAAACGTTTAATCCCTATGCAACATTGAATTACACATCGATATATGTAGAAATATTCCTACGTCGTAACGCTTTTTAACGAATTAACTTCGAACGTTCGAAATTGAAATTTTTTTCTAGCTCTCCAGGGACGAAATACACGTTCAATCCCTATGCAATATTGAATTACACATCGATATAGGTAAAAATATTCCTACATCATAACGGTTGTTAACTAATTAACTCGAAGGGAACGTTAGCGTCGTTAGTAGCGGTGCGAAGAAATTCAAATTCCCAACCTCCCGGTCATGTCGGTCCTGCTGGGGCTATTTAAAAAAAAATAAATATAAATCGTTACGCACGACAGTATTACGTAGAAATATAACGATTTCACAAAAAATACCGGTTCATGGTAAAGCTGTCTAACGAATTAACTCGCAAAAACCGTTCGAAATTGAAATTTTTTTCTAGCTCTCCAGTGTAGAAGTAAGTGTTTAATCTCTATGTAATACTGAATTATACATCCATTTATGTAAAAATATGCCCACCTCCTAACGCTTTTTATCGAATTAAATCGAAGAGAACGTTAGCGTCGTTAGTTGCGGTGCGAAGAAATTCAAAGTCCCAATCTCCCGGTCATGTCGATCCGGCCGCGGCAATTTAATAAAAACATAAAAAAATCGTGACGCTCGACCGTATTACCTCGAAATATAACGATTTTACAAAAAAAATACCGGTACATCGTAACGCTTTCTAACGAATTAACTTGCAAAAACCGCTCGAAATTGAAAGTTTTGCTACCTCTCCAGGGACGAAATAAACGTTTAATCTCTGTGTAATATTGAAGTATACATCGATTTATGCAAAAATATGCCCACCTCATAACGCTTTTAATCGAAGAGAGCGGCAGCGTCGTCAGTAGCTGCGCGAAGAAATTCAAAGTCCCAATCTCCCGGTCATGTCGGTCCGGCCGCGACTATTTAAAAGAAACATAAAAAAATAGTTACGTTCGACCGTATTACGTCGAAATATAACGATTTCACCACAAAATGTTGGTACATCGTTACGCTTTCTAACGAATTAACTCGCAAAAACCGTTCGAAATTGAAAGTTCTAATTGCTCTCCAGGGACCATATAGACGTTTAACCCCTATGTAATATTGAATTATACACCGATTTATGGAAAAATATACCTACCTCATAACGCTACTTATCGAGTTAACTCGAAGGGAACGATAACGTCGTTAGTAGTTGTGCGAAGAAATTCAAAGTCCCAACCTCCCGGTCATGTAGGTACTGCGGGGGCTATTTAAAAAAAAAAATAAATATAAATCATTACGCTCGACCGTATTACGTCGAAATATAACGATGTCACAAAAAATACCGGTACCTCGTAACGCAGTCTGACGAATTGTCTCGAAGGGAACGTTCGAAATTGATATGTTGTTCTAGCTCTCCAGGGTAGAAATAAGTGTACAATCTCTGTGTAATATTGAATTATACATCGATATATGTAGAAATATTCCTACCTCATAACGCTTTCTATCGAATTAACACGAAGGGAACGTTAGCGTCGTCAGTAGCGGTGCGAAGAAATGCAAAGTCCCAAAATCCCGGTCATATAGGTACGGCGGGGGCTATTTAAAAAAAAAAGGATAAAACTAAATCGTTACGATCGACCGTATTACGTCGAAATATAAGGATTTAGCAAAAAATACCGGTACCTCGTAACGCTTTCAGACGAATTAACTCGAAGGGAACTTTCGAAATTGAAATTTTGTTCTAGCTCTTCGGGGTAGAAATAAGTGTTTAATCTCTATGTAATATTGAGGTATACATCGATTTATGTAAAAATATGCCCTCCTCATAACGCTTTTTAACGAATTAACTCGAAGGGAACGTTCGAAATTGAAATATTTTTCTAGCTATCCAGGGACGAAATAAACGTTTAATCTCTATGTAATATTGAAGTAAACATCGATTTATGTAAAAATATGCACACCTCATAACGCTTTTTATCGAATTAAATCGAAGAGAACGTTAGCGTCGTTAGTAGCTGCGTGAAGAAATACAAAGTCACAACGTCCCGGTCATATAGGTACGGCGGGGGCTATTTAAAAAAAAAATAGAAATAAATCGTTACGATCGACCGTATTACGTCGAAATATAACGATTTCACAAAAAATACCGGTACCTCGTAACGCTTTCTAACGAATTAACTCGCAAAAACCGTTCGAAATTGAAAGTTTTTCTAGCTCTCCAGGGACGAAATAAACGTTCAATATCTATGTAATATTGAAGTATACATCGATTTATGTAAAAATATGTCCACCTCATAGCGCTTTTTAGCGAATTAAATCGAAGAGAACGGTGGCGCCGTCAGTAGCTGCGCGAAGAAATTCAAAGTCCCAATCTCCCGGTCATGTCGGTCCGGCCGCTGCTATTTAAAAAAAAATACATATAAATCGTGACGCTCGACCGTATTACGTCGAAATATAACGATTTCACAAAAAAATACCGGTACATCGTAACGCTTTCAAACGAAATAACTCGAAGGGAACGTTCGAAATTGAAATTTTGTTCTAGCTCTGCAGGGTAGAAATAAGTGTTTAATCTCTATGTAATACTGAATTATACATCCATTTATGTAAAAATATGCCCACCTCCTAACGCTTTTTATCGAATTAAATCGAAGAGAACGTTAGCGTCGTTAGTTGCGGTGCGAAGAAATTCAAAGACCCAACCTTCCGGTCATGTCGATCCTGCGGGGGCTATTTAAAAAAAATAAATATAAATCGTAACGCTCGACCGTATTACGTTGAAAAATAACGATTTCACAAAAAATACCGGTTCATGGTAAAGCTGTCTAACGAATTAACTCGCAAAAACCGTTCGAAATTGAAAGCTTTGCTAGCTCTCCAGGGACGGAATAAACGATTAATCCCTATGCAATTTTGAATTACACATCGATATATTTAGAATTATTCCTACGTCGTAGCGCTTTCTAACGAATTAACTCGCAAAAACCGTTCGAAATTGAAAGTTTTGATAGCTCTCCAGGGACGAAATAACGTTTAATCCCTATGCAATATTGAATTACACTTCGATATATATAGAAATAATCCCACGTCGTAACGCTTTTTAACGAATTAACTCGAAGGGAACGTTAGCGTCGTCAGTAGCGGAGCGAAGAAATTCAAAGTCCCAACCTCCCGGTCATGTCGGCCCTGCTGGGGCTATTTAAAGAAAAATAAATATAAATCGTTACGCTCGACCGTATTACGTCGAAATATAACGATTTCACAAAAAATACCGGTACCTCGTAACGCTTTCTGACGAATTGACTCGAAGAGAACGTTCGAAATTGAAATTTTGTTCCTGCTCTCTAGGGTAGAAATAAGTGTTTAATCCCTATGCAAAATTGAATTACACATCGATATATGTAGAAATATTCCTATCTCATAACGGTTGTTAACTAATCAACTCGCAGGGAACCTTAGCGTCGTTAGTAGCGGTGCGAAGAAATTTAAAGTACCAACCTCCCGGTCATGTCGGTCCGGCGGCAGCTATTTAAAAAAAAGAAAATAAAAATAAATCATTACGTTCGAGCGTATTACATCGAAGTATAACGATTTCACAAAAAAAACCGGTACCTCGTAACGCTTTCAGACGAATTAACTCGAAGAGAACGTTCGAAATTGAAATTTTGTTCCTGCTCTCTAGGGTAGAAATAAGTGTTTAATCCCTATGCAAAATTGAATTACACATCGATATATGTAGAAATATTCCTATCTCATAACGGTTGTTAACTAATCAACTCGCAGGGAACCTTAGCGTCGTTAGTAGCGGTGCGAAGAAATTTAAAGTACCAACCTCCCGGTCATGTCGGTCCGGCGGCAGCTATTTAAAAAAAAGAAAATAAAAATAAATCATTACGTTCGAGCGTATTACGTCGAAGTATAACGATTTCACAAAAAAAACCGGTACCTCGTAACGCTTTCAGACGAATTAACTCGAAGGAAACGTTCGAAATTGAAATTCTGTTCTAGCTCTTCGGGGTAGAAGTAAGTGTACAATCTCTATGTAATATTGAATTGTACATCGATTTATGTAAAAATATGCCTACCGCATAACGCTTTTTATCGAATTAACACGAAGGGAACGTTAGCGTCGTTAGTAGCGGTGCGAAGAAATTCAAATTCCCAACATCCCGGTCATGTCGGTCCTGCTGGGGCTATTTAAAAAGAAATAAATATAAGTCGTTACGTTCGACCGTATTACGTCGAACTATAAAGATTTCACAAAAAATACCGCGTCCTCGTGACGCTTGTTAACGAATTAACTCGCAAAGACCGTTCGAAATTGAAAGTATTGCTACCTCTCCAGGGACGAAATAAACGTTTAATCCCTATGCAACATTGAATTACACATCGATATATGTAGAAATATTCCTACGTCGTAACGCTTTTTAACGAATTAACTTCGAACGTTCGAAATTGAAATATTTTTCTAGCTCTCCAGGGACGAAATACACGTTCAATCCCTATGCAATATTGAATTACACATCGATATAGGTAAAAATATTCCTACATCATAACGGTTGTTAACTAATTAACTCGAAGGGAACGATAACGTCGTTAGTAGTTGTGCGAAGAAATTCAAAGTCCCAACCTCCCGGTCATGTAGGTACTGCGGGGGCTATTTAAAAAAAAAAAATAAATATAAATCATTACGCTCGACCGTATTACGTCGAAATATAACGATGTCACAAAAAATACCGGTACCTCGTAACGCAGTCTGACGAATTGTCTCGAAGGGAACGTTCGAAATTGATATGTTGTTCTAGCTCTCCAGGGTAGAAATAAGTGTACAATCTCTGTGTAATATTGAATTATACATCGATATATGTAGAAATATTCCTACCTCATAACGCTTTCTATCGAATTAACACGAAGGGAACGTTAGCGTCGTCAGTAGCGGTGCGAAGAAATGCAAAGTCCCAAAATCCCGGTCATATAGGTACGGCGGGGGCTATTTAAAAAAAAAAGGATAAAACTAAATCGTTACGATCGACCGTATTACGTCGAAATATAAGGATTTAGCAAAAAATACCGGTACCTCGTAACGCTTTCAGACGAATTAACTCGAAGGGAACTTTCGAAATTGAAATTTTGTTCTAGCTCTTCGGGGTAGAAATAAGTGTTTAATCTCTATGTAATATTGAGGTATACATCGATTTATGTAAAAATATGCCCTCCTCATAACGCTTTTTAACGAATTAACTCGAAGGGAACGTTCGAAATTGAAATATTTTTCTAGCTATCCAGGGACGAAATAAACGTTTAATCTCTATGTAATATTGAAGTAAACATCGATTTATGTAAAAATATGCACACCTCATAGCGCTTTTTAGCGAATTAAATCGAAGAGAACGGTGGCGCCGTCAGTAGCTGCGCGAAGAAATTCAAAGTCCCAATCTCCCGGTCATGTCGGTCCGGCCGCTGCTATTTAAAAAAAAATACATATAAATCGTGACGCTCGACCGTATTACGTCGAAATATAACGATTTCACAAAAAAATACCGGTACATCGTAACGCTTTCAAACGAAATAACTCGAAGGGAACGTTCGAAATTGAAATTTTGTTCTAGCTCTGCAGGGTAGAAATAAGTGTTTAATCTCTATGTAATACTGAATTATACATCCATTTATGTAAAAATATGGCCACCTCCTAACGCTTTTTATCGAATTAAATCGAAGAGAACGTTAGCGTCGTTAGTTGCGGTGCGAAGAAATTCAAAGACCCAACCTTCCGGTCATGTCGGTCCTGCGGGGGCTATTTAAAAAAAATAAATATAAATCGTAACGCTCGACCGTATTACGTTGAAAAATAACGATTTCACAAAAAATACCGGTTCATGGTAAAGCTGTCTAACGAATTAACTCGCAAAAACCGTTCGAAATTGAAAGCTTTGCTAGCTCTCCAGGGACGAAATAAACGTATAATCCCTATGCAATATTGAATTACACATCGATTTGTGTAGACATATTCCTACGTCGTAACGCTTTTTAACGAATTAACTCGAAGGGAACGTTCGAAATTGAAATATTTTTCTAGCTATCCAGGGACGAAATAAACGTTTAATCTCTATGTAATATTGAAGTAAACATCGATTTATGTAAAAATATGCCCACCTCATAACGCTTTTTATCGAATTAAATCGAAGGGAACGGTAGGGTCGTTAGTAGCGGTGCGAAGAAATGCAAAGTCCCAACCTCCCGGTCATGTCGGTCCTGCTGGGGCTATTAAAAAAAAATAAACATAAATCGTTACGCTCGACCGTATTACGTCGAAATATAACGATTTCACAAAAAAATACCGGTACATCGTAACGCTTTCTAACGAATTAACTCGCAAAAACCGTTCGAAATTGAAAGTTTTTTTACCTCTCCAGGGACTAAACAAACGTTTAATCCCTATGCAATTTTGAATTACACATCGATATATTTAGAAATATTCCTACGTCGTAACGCTTTCAAACGAATTAACTCGCAGGGAACCTTAGCGTCGTTCGTAGCGGTGCGAAGATATACAAAGTCCCAACGTCCCGGTCATATAGGTACGGCGAGGGCTATTTACAAAAAAAAAATAAAAATTTATCGTTACGGTCGACCGTATTACGTCGAAATATTTCAATTTCATAAAAAATACCGGTGCCTCGTAACGCTTTCTGACGAATTAACTCGAAGGGAACGTTCGAAATTGAAATTTTTTTCTAGCTCTCCAGGGTAGAAATATGTGTTTAATCTCTATGTAATATTGAGGTATACATCGATTTATGCAAAAATATGCCTACCTCATAACGCTGTTTATCGAATTAACTCGAAGGGAACGTTAGCGTCGTCAGTAGTAGCGCGAAGAAATTCAAAGTACCAACCTCCCGGTCATGTCGGTCCGGCGGCTGCTATTTAAAAAAAAGAAAAAAAAGAAATCATTACGTTCGAGCGTAATACGTCGAACTATAACGATTCCACAAAGAATACCGGTACCTCGTAAAGATTTCAGACGAATTAACTCGAAGGGAACGTTCAAAATTGAAATTTTGTTCTAGCTCTTCAGGATAGAAATAAGTGTTTAATCTCTATGTAATAATGAATTATACATCGATTTATGTATAAATATGCCTACCTCATTACGCTTTATATCGAATTAACTCGAAGCGAACGTTAGCGTCGTTAGTAGCGGTGCGAAGAAATGCAAAGTCCCAACCTCCCGGTCATGTCAGTCCTGCTGGGGCTATTTAAAAAAAAATAAACACAAATCGTTACGCTCGATCGTATTACGTCGAAATATAATGATTTCACAAAAAATACCGGTACATCGTAACGCTTTCTAACGATTTAACTCGCAAAAACCGTTCGAAATTGAAAGTTTTGCTACCTCTCCAGGGACGAAGTAAACGTTTAATCCCTATGCAATTTTGAATTACACATCGTTATATTTAGAATTATTCCCACGTCGTAACGCTTTTTACGAATTAACTCGCAGGGAACCTTAGCGTCGTTCGTAGCAGTGCGAAGAAATACAAAGTCCCAACCTCCCGGTCATGTCGGTCCTGCGGCGGCTATTTAAAAAAAAAATGAAAATAAATCGTTACGATCCACCGTATTACGTCGAAATATAAACGATTTCACAAAAAATACCGGTTTTTCACAAAAAATACAAAAATAACGCTTTCTGACGAATTAGCGCGCAAAAACCGTTCGAAATTGAAAGATTTGCTAGCTCTCCAGGGACGAAATAAACGTCTAATCCCTATGTAATAGTGAATTATACATCGATATATGTAGAAATATTCCTACCTCATAACGCTTTCTATCGAATTAACTCGAAGGGAATGTTATCGTCGTTAGTAGCGGTGCGAAGAAATTCAAAGTCCCAATCTCCCGGTCATGTCGGTCCCGCTGGGGCTATTTAAAAAAAAATAAATACAAATCGTTTCGTTGGACCGTATTACCTCGAAATATAATGGTTTCACCAAAAAATGCCGGTACATCGTAACGCTTTCTAACGAATTAACTCGCAAAAACCGTTCGAAATTGAGAGTTTTGCTTGCTCTCCAGGGACCAAATAAACGTTTAATCCGTATGTAATACTGAATTCTACATCGAGATATGTAAAAATATTCCTACCTCATAACGGTTGTTAACGAATTAACCCGCAGGGAACCTTAGCGTCGTTCGTAGCTGTGCGAAGAAATACAAAGTCTCAACGTCCCGGTCATGTCAGTCCGGCGGCTGCTATTTAAAAAAAAAAAATAAAAATTTATCGTTACGGTCGACCGTATTACGTCGAAATATTTCGATTTCACAAAAAATACCGGTACGTCGTAACGCTTTCTGACGAATTGACTCGAAGGGAACGTTCGAAATTGAAACTTTGTTCTAGCTATCCAGGGACGAGATAAACGTTTAATATTTATGTAGTATTGAAGTACAAATCGATTTATGTAAAAATATTCCTACCTCGTAACGGTTGTTAACGAATTAAATCGCAGGGAACCTTAGCGTCGTTCGTAGCGGTGCTAAGAAATTCAAAGTACCAACCTCCCGGTCATGTCGGTCCGGCGGCTGCTATTTAAAAAAAAGAAAATAAAAAGAAATCATTACGTTCGAGCGTATTATTTCGAACTATAACAATTTCAAGAAATACCAGTACCTCGTAACGCTTTCAGACGAATTAACTCGAGGGGAACGATCGAAATTGAAATTTTGTTCTAGCTCTTCGGGGTAGAAATAAGTGTTTAATCCCTATGTAACATTGAATTATACATCGATTTATGTAAAAATATGCCTACCTCACAACGCTTTTTATCGAATTAACTCGAAGGGAACGTTGGAGTCGTTAGTAGCGGTGCGAAGAAATTCAAATTCCCAACATCCCGTTCATGTCGGTCCTGCTGGGGCTATTTAAAAAGAAATAAATATAAATCTTTACGTTCGACCGTATTACGTCGAAATATAAAGATTTCACAAGAAATACCGCGACCTCGTAACGCTTGTTAACGAATTAACTGGAAAAAGCCGTTCGAAATTGAAAGTTTTGCTGGCTATCCAGGGACCAAATAAACGTTTAATCCCTACGTAATATTGAATTATACATCGAAATATGTAAAAATATTCCTACGTCGTAACGCTTTTTATCGAACTAACTCGAAGGGAACGTTCGAAATTGAAATTTTTTTCTAGCTCTCCAGTGTAGAAATAAGTGTTTAATCTCTATGTAATATTGAATTATACATCGATTTATGTAAAAATATGAATACCTCATAACGCTTTTTATCGAATTAACTCGAAGGGAACGTTAGCGTCGTTAGTAGCGCTGCGAAGAAATTCAAAGACCCAACCTCCCGGTTATGTCGGTCCTGCGGGGGCTACTTAAAAAAAAAAATAAATATAAATCGTGACGATCGACCGCATTACGTCGAAATGTAACGATTTCACAAAAAAATAACGGTACATCGTAACGCTTTCTAACGAATTAACTCGGAAAAACCTTTCGAAATTGAAAGTTTTGCTAGCTCTCCAGGGACGAAATAAACGTTTAATCCCTATGCAAAATTGAATTACACATCGATATATGTAGAAATATTCCTACGTCGTAACGCTTTTTAACGAATTAACTTCGAACGTTCGAAATTGAAATTTTTTTCTAGCTCTCCATTGTAGAAATAAGTGTTTAATCTCTATGTAATATTGAATTATACATCGATTTATGTAAAAATATGAATACCTCATAACGCTTTTTATCGAGTTAAGTCTAAGAGAACGGTAGCGTCGTCGGTAGCTGCGCGATGAAATTCAAAGTCCCAATCTCCCGGTCATGTCGGTCCGGCCGCGGCAATTTAATAAAAACATAAAAAAATCGTGACGCTCGACCGTATTACCTCGAAATATAACGATTTTACAAAAAAAATACCGGTACATCGTAACGCTTTCTAACGAATTAACTTGCAAAAACCGCTCGAAATTGAAAGTTTTGCTACCTCTCCAGGGACGAAATAAACGTTTAATCTCTGTGTAATATTGAAGTATACATCGATTTATGCAAAAATATGCCCACCTCATAACGCTTTTAATCGAAGAGAGCGGTAGCGTCGTCAGTAGCTGCGCGAAGAAATTCAAAGTCCCAATCTCCCGGTCATGTCGGTCCGGCCGCGACTATTTAAAAGAAACATAAAAAAATAGTTACGTTCGACCGTATTACGTCGAAATATAACGATTTCACCACAAAATGTTGGTACATCGTTACGCTTTCTAACGAATTAACTCGCAAAAACCGTTCGAAATTGAAAGTTTTAATTGCTCTCCAGGGACCATATAGACGTTTAACCCCTATGTAATATTGAATTATACACCGATTTATGGAAAAATATACCTACCTCATAACGCTACTTATCGAGTTAACTCGAAGGGAACGATAACGTCGTTAGTAGTTGTGCGAAGAAATTCAAAGTCCCAACCTCCCGGTCATGTAGGTACTGCGGGGGCTATTTAAAAAAAAAAATAAATATAAATCGTTACGCTCGACCGTATTACGTCGAAATATAACGATGTCACAAAAAATACCGGTACCTCGTAACGCTTTCTGACGAATTGACTCGAAGGGAACGTTCGAAATTGAAATTTTGTTCCTGCTCTACAGGGTAGAAATAAGTGTTTAATCTCTATGTAATATTGAAGTATAAATTGATTTATGCAAAAATATGCCCACCTCATAACGCTTTTTATCGAATTAATTCGAAGAGAACGGTAGCGTCGTCGGTAGCTGCGCGATGAAATTCAAAGACCCAACCTCCCGGTTATGTCGGTCCTGCGGGGGCTACTTAAAAAAAAAAAAATAAATATAAATCGTGACGGTCGACCGCATTACGTCGAAATGTAACGATTTCACAAAAAAATAACGGTACATCGTAACGCTTTCTAACGAATTAACTCGGAAAAACCTTTCGAAATTGAAAGTTTTGCTAGCACTCCACGGACGAAATAAACGTTTAATCCCTATGCAAAATTGAATTACACATCGATATATTTAGGAATATTCCTACGTCGTAACGCTTTTTAACGAATTAACTCGGAGGGAACGTTCGAAATTGAAATTTTTTTCTAGCTCTCCAGGGACGAAATAAACGTTTAATATCTATGTAATATTGAAGTATACATCGATTTATGTAAAAATATGCCTACCTCATAACGCTTTTTATCGAATTAACTCGAAGGGAACGTTAGCGTCGTCAGTAGCGATGCGAAGAAATTCAAAGTACCAACCTCCCGGTCATGTCGGTCCGGCAGCGGCTATTTAAAAAAAAGAAAATAAAAATAAATCGTAACGATCGACCGTATTACGTCGAAATATAACGATTTCACAAAAAATACCGGTACCTCGTAACGCTTTCTAACGAATTAACTCGCAAAAACCGTTCGAAATAGAAAGTTTTGCCTGCCCTGCAGGGACCAAATAAACGTTTAATCCCTATGTAATATTGAATTATACATCGAGATGTGAAAAAATATTCCTACCTTATAACGGTTGTTAACGAATTAACTCGCAGGGAACGGTAGCGTCGTCAGTAGCTGCGCAAAGAAATTCAAAGTCCCAATCTCCCAGTCATGTCGGTCCTGCGGGGGCTATTTAAAAAAAAAATAAATATAAATCGTTACGCTCGACCGTATTACGTCGAAATATAACGATTTCACAAAAAAATACCGGTACCTCGTAACACTTTCTGACGAATTGACTCGAAGGGAATGTTCGAAATTGAAATTTTGTTCCTGCTCTCCAGGGTAGAAATAAGTGTTTAATCTCTATGTAATATTGAATTACACATCGATTTATGTGAAAATATTCCTACCTCATAAGGCTTTTTATCGAATTAACTTGCAGGGAACCTTAGCGTCGTTCGTAGTGGTGCGTAGAAATACAAAGTCCCAACGACCCGGTCATATCGGTACGGCGGGGGCTATTTAAAAAAAAAAAATAAAAATAAATCGTTGTGATCGACCGTATTACGTCGTAATATAACGATTTCACAAAAAATACCGGTACCTCGTAACGTTTTCTGACGAATTGATTTGAAGGGAACGTTCGAAATTGAAATTTTGTTCTAGCTCTCCTGGGCGGAAATAAGTGTTCAACCTCCATGTAATATTGAGTTACACATCGATATATGTAGAAATATTCCTACGTCGTAACGCTTTTTAACGAATTAACTCGAAGGGAACGTTCGAAATTGAAATATTTTTCTAGCTATCCAGGGACGAAATAAACGTTTAATCTCTATGTAATACTGAAGTATATATCGATTTATGTAAAAATATGATTACCTCATATCGCTCTTTGTCGATTTAACTCGGAGGGAACGTTAGTGTCGTCAGTAGCGGTGCGTAGAAATTCAAAGTAGCCACCTCCCGGTCATGTCGGTCCTGCTGGGGTTATTTAAAGAAAAAATAAAAAAAAAATCGTTACGTTCGACAGTATTACGTCGAAATATAACGATTTCACAAATAATACCGGTACCTCGTAACGCTTTCTGACGAATTGACCCGAAGGGAACGTTCGAAATTGAAATTTTGTTCTAGCTCTCCAGGGTGGAAATAAGTGTTTAATCTCTATGTAATATTAAATTATACATCGATTTATATAAAAATATGCCTACCTCATAACGCTTTATATCGAATTAACTCGAAGGGAACGTTAACGTCGTTAGTAGCCGTGCGAAGAAATTCAAAGTCCCAATCTCCCGGTCATGTCGGACCGGCCGCGGCTATTTAAAAAAAATCATAAAAAAATCGTTACGATCGACCGTATTACGTCGAACTATAAGGATTTCACAAAAAATACCGCAACCTCGTAACGCTTGTTAACGAATTAACTCTAAAAAACCGTTCGAAATTGAAAGTTTTGCTTGCTCTCCAGGGACCAAATAAACATTTAATCCCTATGTAATATTGAATTATACATCGAGATATGCAAAAATATTCCTACCTCATAAGGCTTTTTATCGAATTAACTCGCAGGGAACCTTAGCGTCGTTCGTAGCGGTGCGAAGAAATACAAAGTCCCAACGTCCCGGTCATATAGGTACGGCGGGGGCTATTTAAAAAAAAAAAAAAAAAAAACTAAAAATAACTCGTTACGATCGACCGTATTACGTCGAAATATAATGATTTCACCAAAAATACCGGTACATCGTAAAGCTTTCTAACGAATTGACTCGCAAAAACCGTTTGAAATTGAAAGTTTTGCTACCTCTCCAGGTACGAAATAGACGTTTAATCCCTATGCAATTTTGAATAACACAACGACATATTTAGAAATATTCCTACGTCGTAGCGCTTTATAACGAATTAACTCGCAAAAACCGTTCAAAATTGAACGTTTTGCTAGCTCTCCAGTGACGAAATAAACGTTTAATCCCTATGCAATATTGAATTATACATCCATATATCTAGAAATATACCTACGTCGTAAAGCTTTTGTAGGATTAACTCGAAGGGAACGTTCGAAATTGAAATTTTTTTCCAGCTCTCCAGGGACGAAATAAACGTTTATTCTCTATGTAATAGTGAAGTATACATCGATTTATGTAAAAATATGCCCACCTCATAACACTTTTTATCGAATTAAATTGAAGAGAACGGTAGCGTCGTCAGTAGCTGTACGAAGAAATTCAAAGTCCCAATCTCCCGGTCATATCGGTCCGGCCGCGGGTATTTAAAAAAAAGATAAAAAAATCGTTACGTTCGACCGTCTTACGTCGAACTATAAAGATTTGACAAAAAATACCGCGACCTCGTAACGCTTTTTATCGAATTAACTCGAAGGGAACGTTCGAAATTGAAATTTTGTTCTAGCTCTTCAAGGTAGAAATAAGAGTTTAATATCTGTGGAATATTGAATTATACATCGATTTATGTAAAAATATGCCTACCTCATTACGCTTTATATCGAATTAACTCGAAAGGAACGTTAGCGTCGTTAGTAGCGGTGCGAAGAAATGCAAAGTCCCAAACTCCCGGTCACGTCGGTCATGCTGGGGCTATTTAAAAAAAAATAAACATATATCGTTACGCTCGACCGCATTACGTCGAAATATAACGATTTCACAAAAAATACCGGTACCTCGTAACGCTTTCTGACGAATTGACTCGAGGGGAACCTTCTAAATTGAAATTTTGTTCCAGCTCTCCAGGGTAGAAATAAGTGCTTAATCTCTATGTAATATTGAATTATACATCGATTTATGTATAAGTATGCCTGCGTCATAACGCTTTATATCGAATTATCTCGAAGGGAACGTTAGCGTCGTTAGTAGCGGTGCGAAGAAATTCAAAGTCCCAACCTCCCGGTCATGTCGGTCCTGCCGGGGCTATTTAAAAAAAAATAAATATAAATCGTAACGCTCGACCGTATTACGTCGAAATATAACGATTTCACAAAAAATACCGGTACCTCGCAACGCTTTCTAACGAATTAACTCGCAAAAACCGGTCGAAATGGAAAGTTTTCCTACCTCTCCAGGGACGAAATAAACGTTTAATCCCTATGCAATTTTGAATTACACATCGATATATGTAGAAATATTCCTACGTCGTAACGCTGTTTAACGAATTAGATCGAAGGGAACTTTCGAAATTGAAAATTTTTTCTAGCTCTCCAGGGACGAAATAAACGTTTAATCTCTACGTAGTATTGAAGTATACATCGATTTATGTAAAAATATGCCCACCTGATAACGCTTTTTATCGAATTAAATCGAAAAAACCGTTCGAAATTGAAAGTTTTGCTAGCTCTCCGGGGACCAAACAAACGTTTAATCCCTATGTAATATTGAATTATACATCGAGATATGTAAAAATATGCCTACCTCATAACGCTTTTTATCGAATTAACTCGAAGGGAACGTTAGCGTCGTCAGTGGCGGTGCTAAGAAATTCAAAGTGCCAACCTCCGGGTCTTGTCGGTCCGGCGGCGGCTATTTAAAAAAAGAAAATAAAAAGAAATCATTGCGTTCGAGCATATTATTTCGAACTATAACGATTTCACAAGAAATACCGCGACCTCGTAACACTTGTTAACGAATTAACTCAAAAAAACCGTTCGAAATTGAAAGTTTTGCTTGCCCTCCAGGGACCAAATAAACGTTTAATCCCTATGTAATATTGAATTATACATCGAGATATGTAAAAATATTCCTACCTCATAACGGTTGTTAACGAATTAACTCGCAGGAAACCTTAGCGTGGTTCGTAGCGGTGCGAAGAAATACAAAGTCCCAACGTCCCGGTCATATCGGTGCGGCGGGTGCTATTTAAAAAAAAAAAAAAAGTAAATATAAATCGTTACGTTCGACCGTATTACGTCGAAATATAACGATTTCACAAAAAATACCGGTACATCGTAACGCTTTCTAACGAATTAGCTTGCAAAAACCGTTCGAAATTGAAAGTTTTGCTACCTCTCCAGGGACGAAATAAACGTTTAATCCCTATGCAATTTTGAATTACACATCGATATATGTAGAAATATTCCTACGTCGTAACGCTGTTTAACGAATTAGATCGAAGGGAACTTTCGAAATTGAAAATTTTTTCTAGCTCTCCAGGGACGAAATAAACGTTTAATCTCTACGTAGTATTGAAGTATACATCGATTTATGTAAAAATATGCCCACCTGATAACGCTTTTTATCGAATTAAATCGAAAAAACCGTTCGAAATTGAAAGTTTTGCTAGCTCTCCGGGGACCAAACAAACGTTTAATCCCTCTGTAATATAGAAGTATACATCGATTTATGTAAAAATATGCCCACCTCATAACGCTTTTTATCGAATTAAATCGAAGAGAAAGGTAGCGTCGTCAGTAGCTGCGCGAAGAAATTCAAAGTCCCAATCTTCGGGTCATGTCGGTCCGGCCGCGGCTATTTAAAAAAAAAAATAAAAAAAATCGTTACGTTCGACCGTATTACGTCGAACTCTAAAGATTTCACAAAAAAATACCGCGACTTCGTAACGCTTGTTAACGAATTCACTCGAAAAAGCCGTTCGAAATTGAAAGTTTTGCTTGCTCTCCAGGGACCAAATAAACGTTTAATCCCTATGTAATATTGAATTATACATCGAGATATGTAAAAATATTCCTACGTCGTAACGCTTTTTATCGAATTAACTCGAAGGGAACGTTCGTAATTGAAATTTTTTTCTAGCTCTCCAGGGTAGAAATAAGTGTTTAATCTCTATGTAATATTGAATTATACATCGATTTATGTAAAAATATGAATACCTCATAACGCTTTTTATCGAATTAACTCGAAGGGAACGTTAGCGTCGTTAGTAGCGCTGCGAAGAAATTCAAAGACCCAACCTCCCGGTCATGTCGGTCCTGCGGGGGCTATTTAAAAAAAAAAAATAAATATAAATCGTGACGGTCGACCGTATTACGTCGAAATGTAACGATTTCGCAACAAAATAACGGTACATCGTAACGCTTTCTAACGAATTAACTCGCAAAAACCGTTCGAAATTGAAAGTTTTGCTAGCTCTCTAGGGACGAAATAAACGTTTAATCAGTATGCAATTTTGAATTACACATCGATATATTTAGAAATATTGCTACGTTGTAACGCTTTTTATCGAATTAACACGAAGGGAACGGTAGCGTCGTCGGTAGCTGCGCGATGAAATTCAAAGGCCCAATCTCCCGGTCATGTCGGTCCGGCCGCGGCCAGTTAAAAAAAAAAATAAAAAAAATCGTTACCTTCGACCGTATTACGTCGAACTATAAAGATTTCACAAAAAATACCGGCACCTCGTAACGCTTTCTGACGAATTAACTCGCAAAAACCGGTCGAAATGGAAAGTTTTGCTACCTCTCCAGGGACGAAATAAACGTTTAATCCCTATGTAATATTGAATTCTACATCGAGATATGTAAAAATATTCCTACCTCATAACGGTTGTTAACGAATTAACCCGCAGGGAACCTTAGCGTCGTTCGTAGCGGTGCGAAGAAATACAAAGTCTCAACGTCCCGGTAATATCGGTCCGGCGGCTGCTATTTAAAAAAAAAAAGAAAAATTTATCGTTACGGCCGACCGTATTACGTCGAAATATTTCGATTTCGCAAAAAATACCGGTACGTCGTAACGCTTTCTGACGAATTGACTCGAAGGGAACGTTCGAAATTGAAACTTTGTTCTAGCTCTCCAGGGACGAGATAAACGTTTAATATTTATGTAATATTGAATTATACATCGATTTATGTAAAAATATGCCTACCTCACAACGCTTTTTATCGAATTAACTCGAAGGGAACGTTAGCGTCGTTAGCAGCGGTGCGAAGAAATGCAAAGACCCAACCTCCCGGTCATGTCGGTCATGCTGGGGCTATTTAAAAAAAACAAAAATATAAATCGATACGCTCGACCGTATTACGTCGAAATATAACGATTTCACAAAAAAATACCGGTGCATCGTAACGCTTTCTAACGAATTAGCTTGCAAAAACCGTTCGAAATTGAAAGTTTTGCTACCTCTCCAGGGACGAAATAAACGTTTAATCCCTATGCAATTTTGAATTACACATCGATAAATTTAGAAATATTGCTACGTCGTAACGCTTTTTAACGAATTAATTCGAAGGGAACCGTCGAAATTGAAATTTTCTTCTAGCTCTCCAGGGACGAGATAAACGTTTAATATTTATGTAATATTGAATTATACATCGATTTATGTAAAAATATGCCTACCTCACAACGCTTTTTATCGAATTAAATCGAAGAGAAAGGTAGCGTCGTCAGTAGCTGCGCGAAGAAATTCAAAGTCCCAATCTGCGGGTCATGTCGGTCCGGCCGCGGCTATTTAAAAAAAAAAAAATAAAAAAAATCGTTACGTTCGACCGTATTACGTCGAACTCTAAAGATTTCACAAAAAAATACCGCGACTTCGTAACGCTTGTTAAAGAATTCACTCGAAAAAGCCGTTCGAAATTGAAAGTTTTGCTTGCTCTCCAGGGACCAAATAAACTTTTAATCCCTATGTAATATTGAATTATACATCGAGATATGTAAAAATATTCCTACGTCGTAACGCTTTTTATCGAATTAACTCGAAGGGAACGTTCGTAATTGAAATTTTTTTCTAGCTCTCCAGGGTAGAAATAAGTGTTTAATCTCTATGTAATATTGAATTATACATCGATTTATGCAAAAATATGAATACCTCATAACGCTTTTTATCGAATTAACTCGAAGGGAATGTTAGCGTCGTTAGTAGCGCTGCGAAGAAATTCAAAGACCCAACCTCCCGGTCATGTCGGTCCTGCGGGGGCTATTTAAAAAAAAAAATAAATATAAATCGTGACGGTCGACCGTATTACGTCGAAATGTAACGATTTCGCAACAAAATAACGGTACATCGTAACGCTTTCTAACGAATTAACTCGCAAAAACCGTTCGAAATTGTAAGTTTTGCTAGCTCTCTAGGGACGAAATAAACGTTTAATCCCTATGTAATATTGAAGTATACATCGATTTATGTAAAAATATGCCCACCTCCTAACGCTTTTTATCGAATTAAATCTAAGAGAACGGTAGCGTCGTCAGTAGCTGCGCGAAGAAATTCAAAGTCCCAATCTCCGGGTCATGTCGGTCCGGCCGCGGCTACTTAAAAAAAAAAAAAAAAAAATCGTTACGTTCGACCGGTATTACGTCGAACTATAAAGATTTCACAAAAAATACCGCGACCTCGTAACGCTTGTTAACGAATTAACTCGAAAAAGCTGTACGAAATTGAAAGTTTTGCTTGCCCTGCAGGGACCAAATAAAGGTTTAATCCCTATGTAATATTGAATTATACATCGAGATATGAAAAAATATTCCTACCTCATAACGGTTGTTAACGAATTAGCTCGCAGGGAACCTTAGCGTCGTTAGTAGCGGTGCGAAGAAATTCAAACACCCAAATTCCCGGTCATATCGGTCCTGCGGTGGCTATTTAAAAAAAAAACATAAAAAAAATGGTTACGTACGACCGTATTACGTCGAAATATAAAGATTTCACAAAAAATACCGCGACCTCGTAACGCTTGATAACGAATTAACTCGAAAAAACCGTTCGAAATTGCAAGTTTTGCTTGCTCTCCAGGGACCAAATAAACGTTTAATCCCTATGCAAAATTGAATTACACATCGATATATGTAGAAATATTCCTACGTCGTAACGCTTTTTAACGAATTAACTCGAAGAGAACGTTCGAAATTGTAATTTTTTTCTAGCTCTCCAGGGACGAAATAAACGTTTAATCTCTGTGTAATATTGAAGTATACATCGATTTATGTAAAAATATGCCTACCTCATAACGCTTTTTATCGAATTAACTCGAAGGGAACGGTAGCGTCGTCAGTAGCTGCGCAAAGAAATTCAAAGTCCCAATCTCCCAGTCATGACGGTCCTGCGGGGGCTATTTAAAAAAAAAATAAATATAAATCGTTACGCTCGAACGTATTACGTCGAAATATAACGATTTCACAAAAAAATACCGGTACCTCGTAACGCTTTCTGACGAATTGACTCGAAGGGAACGTTCGAAATTGAAATTTTGTTCCTGCTCTCCAGGGTAGAAATAAGTGTTTAATCTCTATGTAATATTGAATTACACATCGATTTATGTGAAAATATGACTACCGCATAACGCTTTTTATCGAATTAACACGAAGGGAACGTTAGCGTCGTTAGTAGCGGTGCGAAGAAATTCAAATTCCCAACATCCCGGTCATGTCGGTCCTGCTGGGGCTATTTAAAAAGAAATAAATATAAATCGTTACGTTCGACCGTATTACGTGAAATATAATGATTTCACAAAAATACCGCGTCCTCGTAACGCTCGTTAACGAATTAACTCGCAAAGACCGTTCGAAATTGAAAGTATTGCTACCTCTCCAGGGACGAAATAAACGTTTAATCCCTATGCAATTTTGAATTACACATCGATATATTTAGAAATATTCCTACGTCGTAGCGCTTTCTAACGAATTAACTCGCAAAAACCGTTCGAAATTGAAAGTTTTGCTAGCTCTCCAGGGACGAAATAAACGTTTAATCCCTATGCAATATTGAATTACACATCGATATATGTAGAAATATTCCTACGTCGTAACGCTTTTTAACGAATTAACTCGAAGGGAACGTTCGAAATTGAAATATTTTTCTAGCTATCCAGGGACGAAATAAACGTTTAATCTCTATGCAATTTTGAATTACACATCGATATATTTAGAAATATTCCTACGTCGTAACGCTTTTTAACGAATTAACTCGCAGGGAACCTTAGCGTCGTTCGTAGCAGTGCGAAGAAATACAAAGTTCCAACCTCCCGGTCATGTCGGTCCTGCGGCGGCTATTTAAAAAAAAAATGAAAATAAATCGTTACGATCCACCGTATTACGTCGAAATATAAACGATTTCACAAAAATACCGGTTTTTCACAAAAAATACAAAAATAACGCTTTCTGACGAATTAACGCGCAAAAACCGTTCGAAATTGAAAGTTTTGCTAGCTCTCCAGGGACGAAATAAACGCCTAATCCCTATGTAATATTGAAGTATACATCGATTTATGTAAAAATATGCCCACCTCATAACGCTTTTTATCGAATTAAATCTCAGAGAACGGTAGCGTCGTCGGTAGCTGCGCCATGATATTCAAAGACCCAATCTCCCGGTCATGTCGGTCCGGCCGCGGCAATTTAATAAAAACATAAAAAAATCGTTACGTTCGACCGGTATTACGTCGAACTATAAAGATTTCACAAAAAATACCGCGACCTCGTAACGCTTGTTAACGAATTAACTCGAAAAAGCCGTACGAAATTGAAAGTTTTGCTTGCCCTGCAGGGACCAAATAAAGGTTTAATCCCTATGTAATATTGAATTATACATCGAGATATGAAAAAATATTCCTACCTCATAACGGTTGTTAACGAATTAGCTCGCAGGGAACGTTCGAAATTGTAATTTTTTTCTAGCTCTCCAGGGTCGAAATAAACGTTTAATCTCTGTGTAATATTGAAGTATACATCGATTTATGTAAAAATATGCCTACCTCATAACGCTTTTTATCGAATTAACTCGAAGGGAACGGTAGCGTCGTCAGTAGCTGCGCAAAGAAATTCAAAGTCCCAATCTCCCAGTCATGACGGTCCTGCGGGGGCTATTTAAAAAAAAAATAAATATAAATCGTTACGCTCGACCGTATTACGTCGAAATATAACGATTTCACAAAAAAATACCGGTACCTCGTAACGCTTTCTGACGAATTGACTCGAAGGGAACGTTCGAAATTGAAATTTTGTTCCTGCTCTCCAGGGTAGAAATAAGTGTTTAATCTCTATGTAATATTGAATTACACATCGATTTATGTGAAAATATGACTACCGCATAACGCTTTTTATCGAATTAAATCGAAGGGAACGGTAGCGTCGTTAGTAGCGGTGCGAAGAAATGCAAAGTCCCAACCTCCCGGTCATGTCGGTCCTGCTGGGGCTATTAAAAAAAAAATAAACATAAATCGTTACGCTCGACCGGTATTACGTCGAACTATAAAGATTTCACAAAAAATACCGCGACCTCGTAACGCTTGTTAACGAATTAACTCGAAAAAGCCGTACGAAATTGAAAGTTTTGCTTGCCCTGCAGGGACCAAATAAAGGTTTAATCCCTATGTAATATTGAATTATACATCGAGATATGAAAAAATATTCCTACCTCATAACGGTTGTTAACGAATTAGCTAGCAGGGAACGTTAGCGTCGTTAGTAGCGGTGCGACGAATTTCAAAGACCCAATCTCCCGGTCATGTCGGTCCGGCCGCGGCAATTTAATAAAAACATAAAAAAATCGTTACGTTCGACCGGTATTACGTCGAACTATAAAGATTTCACAAAAAATACCGCGACCTCGTAACGCTTGTTAACGAATTAACTCGAGAAAGCCGTACGAAATTGAAAGTTTTGCTTGCTCTCCAGGGACCAAATAAACGTTTAATCCCTATGCAAAATTGAATTACACATCGATATATTTAGAAATATTCCTACGTCGTAACGCTTTTTAACGAATTAACTCGAAGGGAACGTTCGAAATTGAAATTTTTTTCTAGCTCTCCAGGGACGAAATAAACGTTTAATCCCTATGTAATATTGAATTATACATCGATTTATGCAAAAATATGCCTACCTCATAACGCTGTTTATCGAATTAACTCGAAGGGAACGTTAGCATCGTCAGTAGTAGCGCGAAGCAATTCAAAGTACCAACCTCCCGGTCATGTCGGTCCGGCGGCTGCTATTTAAAAAAAAGAAAAAAAAGAAATCATTACGTTCGAACGTACTACGTCGAACTATAACGATTCCACAAAGAATACCGGTACCTCGTAACGCTTTCAGACGAATTAACTCGAAGGGAACGTTCAAAATTGAAATTTTGTTCTAGCTCTTCAGGATAGAAATAAGTGTTTAATCTCTATGTAATATTGAATTATACATCGATTTATGTATAAATATGCCTACCTCATTACGCTTTATATCGAATTAACTCGAAGGGAACGTTAGCGTCGTTAGTAGCGGTGCGAAGAAATGCAAAGTCCCAACCTCCCGGTCATGTCAGTCCTGCTGAGGCTATTTAAAAAAAAATAAACACAAATCGTTACGTTCGATCGTATTACGTCGAAATATAATGATTTCACAAAAAATACCGGTACATCGTAACGCTTTCTAACGATTTAACTCGCAAAAACCGTTCGAAATTGAAAGTTTTGCTACCTCTCCAGGGACGAAGTAAACGTTTAATCCCTATGCAATTTTGAATTACACATCGATATATTTAGAATTATTCCTACGTCGTAGCGCTTTTTAACGAATTAACTCGCAGGGAACCTTAGCGTCGTTCGTAGCAGTGCGAAGAAATACAAAGTTCCAACCTCCCGGTCATGTCGGTCCTGCGGCGGCTATTTAAAAAAAAAATGAAAATAAATCGTTACGATCGACCGTATTACGTCGAAATATAAACGATTTCACAAAAAATACCGGTTTTTCACAAAAAATACAAAAATAACGCTTTCTGACGAATTAACGCGCAAAAACCGTTCGAAATTGAAAGTTTTGCTAGCTCTCCAGGGACGAAATAAACGTCTAATCCCTATGTAATATTGAATTATACATCGATATATGTAGAAATATTCCTACCTCATAACGCTTTCTATCGAATTAACTCGAAGGGAATGTTATCGTCGTTAGTAGCGGTGCAAAGAAATTCAAAGACCCAATCTCCCGGTCATGTCGGTCCGGCAGCGGCAATTTAATAAAAACATAAAAAAATCGTTACGTTCGACCGGTATTACGTCGAACTATAAAGATTTCGCAAAAAATACCGCGACCTCGTAACGCTTGTTAAAGAATTAACTCGAAAAAGCCGTACGAAATTGAAAGTTTTGCTTGCCCTGCAGGGACCAAATAAACGTTTAATCCCTATGTAATATTGAATTATACATCGATATATGTAGAAATATTCCTACGTCCTAACGCTTTTTAACGAATTAACTCGAAGAGAACATTCGAGGTTGAAATTTATTTCTAGCTCTCCAGGGACGAAATAAACGTTTAATATCTATGTAATATTGAAGTATACATCAATTTATGTAAAAATATGCCCACCTCATAACGCTTTTTATCGAATTAACTCGAAGGGAACGGTAGCGTCGTCAGTAGCTGCGCAAAGAAATTCAAAGTCCCAATCTCCCAGTCATGACGGTCCTGCGGGGGCTATTTAAAAAAAAAATAAATATAAATCGTTACGCTCGAACGTATTACGTCGAAATATAACGATTTCACAAAAAAATACCGGTACCTCGTAACGCTTTCTGACGAATTGACTCGAAGGGAACGTTCGAAATTGAAATTTTGTTCCTGCTCTCCAGGGTAGAAATAAGTGTTTAATCTCTATGTAATATTGAATTACACATCGATTTATGTGAAAATATGACTACCGCATAACGCTTTTTATCGAATTAACACGAAGGGAACGTTAGCGTCGTTAGTAGCGGTGCGAAGAAATTCAAATTCCCAACATCCCGGTCATGTCGGTCCTGCTGGGGCTATTTAAAAAGAAATAAATATAAATCGTTACGTTCGACCGTATTACGTGAAATATAATGATTTCACAAAAATACCGCGTCCTCGTAACGCTCGTTAACGAATTAACTCGCAAAGACCGTTCGAAATTGAAAGTATTGCTACCTCTCCAGGGACGAAATAAACGTTTAATCCCTATGCAATTTTGAATTACACATCGATATATTTAGAAATATTCCTACGTCGTAGCGCTTTCTAACGAATTAACTCGCAAAAACCGTTCGAAATTGAAAGTTTTGCTAGCTCTCCAGGGACGAAATAAACGTTTAATCCCTATGCAATATTGAATTACACATCGATATATGTAGAAATATTCCTACGTCGTAACGCTTTTTAACGAATTAACTCGAAGGGAACGTTCGAAATTGAAATATTTTTCTAGCTATCCAGGGACGAAATAAACGTTTAATCTCTATGCAATTTTGAATTACACATCGATATATTTAGAAATATTCCTACGTCGTAACGCTTTTTAACGAATTAACTCGCAGGGAACCTTAGCGTCGTTCGTAGCAGTGCGAAGAAATACAAAGTTCCAACCTCCCGGTCATGTCGGTCCTGCGGCGGCTATTTAAAAAAAAAATGAAAATAAATCGTTACGATCCACCGTATTACGTCGAAATATAAACGATTTCACAAAAATACCGGTTTTTCACAAAAAATACAAAAATAACGCTTTCTGACGAATTAACGCGCAAAAACCGTTCGAAATTGAAAGTTTTGCTAGCTCTCCAGGGACGAAATAAACGTCTAATCCCTATGTAATATTGAAGTATACATCGATTTATGTAAAAATATGCCCACCTCATAACGCTTTTTATCGAATTAAATCTCAGAGAACGGTAGCGTCGTCGGTAGCTGCGCGATGATATTCAAAGACCCAATCTCCCGGTCATGTCGGTCCGGCCGCGGCAATTTAATAAAAACATAAAAAAATCGTTACGTTCGACCGGTATTACGTCGAACTATAAAGATTTCACAAAAAATACCGCGACCTCGTAACGCTTGTTAACGAATTAACTCGAAAAAGCCGTACGAAATTGAAAGTTTTGCTTGCCCTGCAGGGACCAAATAAAGGTTTAATCCCTATGTAATATTGAATTATACATCGAGATATGAAAAAATATTCCTACCTCATAACGGTTGTTAACGAATTAGCTCGCAGGGAACGTTCGAAATTGTAATTTTTTTCTAGCTCTCCAGGGTCGAAATAAACGTTTAATCTCTGTGTAATATTGAAGTATACATCGATTTATGTAAAAATATGCCTACCTCATAACGCTTTTTATCGAATTAACTCGAAGGGAACGGTAGCGTCGTCAGTAGCTGCGCAAAGAAATTCAAAGTCCCAATCTCCCAGTCATGACGGTCCTGCGGGGGCTATTTAAAAAAAAAATAAATATAAATCGTTACGCTCGACCGTATTACGTCGAAATATAACGATTTCACAAAAAAATACCGGTACCTCGTAACGCTTTCTGACGAATTGACTCGAAGGGAACGTTCGAAATTGAAATTTTGTTCCTGCTCTCCAGGGTAGAAATAAGTGTTTAATCTCTATGTAATATTGAATTACACATCGATTTATGTGAAAATATGACTACCGCATAACGCTTTTTATCGAATTAAATCGAAGGGAACGGTAGCGTCGTTAGTAGCGGTGCGAAGAAATGCAAAGTCCCAACCTCCCGGTCATGTCGGTCCTGCTGGGGCTATTAAAAAAAAAATAAACATAAATCGTTACGCTCGACCGGTATTACGTCGAACTATAAAGATTTCACAAAAAATACCGCGACCTCGTAACGCTTGTTAACGAATTAACTCGAAAAAGCCGTACGAAATTGAAAGTTTTGCTTGCCCTGCAGGGACCAAATAAAGGTTTAATCCCTATGTAATATTGAATTATACATCGAGATATGAAAAAATATTCCTACCTCATAACGGTTGTTAACGAATTAGCTAGCAGGGAACGTTAGCGTCGTTAGTAGCGGTGCGACGAATTTCAAAGACCCAATCTCCCGGTCATGTCGGTCCGGCCGCGGCAATTTAATAAAAACATAAAAAAATCGTTACGTTCGACCGGTATTACGTCGAACTATAAAGATTTCACAAAAAATACCGCGACCTCGTAACGCTTGTTAACGAATTAACTCGAAAAAGCCGTACGAAATTGAAAGTTTTGCTTGCTCTCCAGGGACCAAATAAACGTTTAATCCCTATGCAAAATTGAATTACACATCGATATATTTAGAAATATTCCTACGTCGTAACGCTTTTTAACGAATTAACTCGAAGGGAACGTTCGAAATTGAAATTTTTTTCTAGCTCTCCAGGGACGAAGTAAACGTTTAATCCCTATGTAATATTGAATTATACATCGATTTATGCAAAAATATGCCTACCTCATAACGCTGTTTATCGAATTAACTCGAAGGGAACGTTAGCATCGTCAGTAGTAGCGCGAAGCAATTCAAAGTACCAACCTCCCGGTCATGTCGGTCCGGCGGCTGCTATTTAAAAAAAAGAAAAAAAAGAAATCATTACGTTCGAGCGTACTACGTCGAACTATAACGATTCCACAAAGAATACCGGTACCTCGTAACGCTTTCAGACGAATTAACTCGAAGGGAACGTTCAAAATTGAAATTTTGTTCTAGCTCTTCAGGATAGAAATAAGTGTTTAATCTCTATGTAATATTGAATTATACATCGATTTATGTATAAATATGCCTACCTCATTACGCTTTATATCGAATTAACTCGAAGGGAACGTTAGCGTCGTTAGTAGCGGTGCGAAGAAATGCAAAGTCCCAACCTCCCGGTCATGTCAGTCCTGCTGAGGCTATTTAAAAAAAAATAAACACAAATCGTTACGTTCGATCGTATTACGTCGAAATATAATGATTTCACAAAAAATACCGGTACATCGTAACGCTTTCTAACGATTTAACTCGCAAAAACCGTTCGAAATTGAAAGTTTTGCTACCTCTCCAGGGACGAAGTAAACGTTTAATCCCTATGCAATTTTGAATTACACATCGATATATTTAGAATTATTCCTACGTCGTAGCGCTTTTTAACGAATTAACTCGCAGGGAACCTTAGCGTCGTTCGTAGCAGTGCGAAGAAATACAAAGTTCCAACCTCCCGGTCATGTCGGTCCTGCGGCGGCTATTTAAAAAAAAAAATGAAAATAAATCGTTACGATCGACCGTATTACGTCGAAATATAAACGATTTCACAAAAAATACCGGTTTTTCACAAAAAATACGAAAATAACGCTTTCTGACGAATTAACGCGCAAAAACCGTTCGAAATTGAAAGTTTTGCTAGCTCTCCAGGGACGAAATAAACGTCTAATCCCTATGTAATATTGAATTATACATCGATATATGTAGAAATATTCCTACCTCATAACGCTTTCTATCGAATTAACTCGAAGGGAATGTTATCGTCGTTAGTAGCGGTGCAAAGAAATTCAAAGACCCAATCTCCCGGTCATGTCGGTCCGGCAGCGGCAATTTAATAAAAACATAAAAAAATCGTTACGTTCGACCGGTATTACGTCGAACTATAAAGATTTCGCAAAAAATACCGCGACCTCGTAACGCTTGTTAATGAATTAACTCGAAAAAGCCGTACGAAATTGAAAGTTTTGCTTGCCCTGCAGGGACCAAATAAACGTTTAATCCCTATGTAATATTGAATTATACATCGATATATGTAGAAATATTCCTACGTCCTAACGCTTTTTAACGAATTAACTCAAAGAGAACATTCGAGGTTGAAATTTATTTCTAGCTCTCCAGGGACGAAATAAACGTTTAATATCTATGTAATATTGAAGTATACATCAATTTATGTAAAAATATGCCCACCTCATAACGCTTTTTATCGAATTAAATCTCAGAGAACGGTAGCGTCGTCGGTAGCTGCGCGATGATATTCAAGGACCCAATCTCCCGGTCATGTCGGTCCGGCCGCGGCAATTTAATAAAAACATAAAAAAATCGTTACGTTCGACCGGTATTACGTCGAACTAAAAAGATTTCACAAAAAATACCGCGACCTCGTAACGCTTGTTAACGAATTAACTCGAAAAAGCCGTACGAAATTGAAAGTTTTGCTTGCCCTGCGGGGACCAAATAAAGGTTTAATCCCTATGTAATATTGAATTATACATCGATATATGTAGAAATATTCCTACGTCCTAACGC
The DNA here is from genome assembly GCA_905332935.1 of Bombus hortorum. Classification (NCBI taxonomy): domain Eukaryota; kingdom Metazoa; phylum Arthropoda; class Insecta; order Hymenoptera; family Apidae; genus Bombus; species Bombus hortorum. Next base: position 7,982,911 of record CAJOSO010000001.1, read on the forward strand.
TTTTTAACGAATTAACTCGAAGAGAACGTTCGAGGTTGAAATTTATTTCTAGCTCTCCAGGGACGAAATAAACGTTTAATCTCTGTGTAATATTGAAGTATACATCGATTCATGTAAAAATATGCCTACCTCATAACGCTTTTTATCGAATTAACTCGAAGGGAACGGTAGCGTCGTCAGTAGCTGTACGAAGAAATTCAAAGTCCCAATCTCCCGGTCATATCGGTCCGGCCGCGGCTATTTAAAAAAAAGATAAAAAAATCGTTACGTTCGACCGTCTTACGTCGAACTATAAAGATTTGACAAAAAATACCGCGACCTCGTAACGCTTTTTATCGAATTAACTCGAAGGGAACGTTCGAAATTGAAATTTTGTTCTAGCTCTTCAAGGTAGAAATAAGAGTTTAATATCTGTGGAATATTGAATTATACATCGATTTATGTAAAAATATGCCTACCTCATTACGCTTTATATCGAATTAACTCGAAAGGAACGTTAGCGTCGTTAGTAGCGGTGCGAAGAAATGCAAAGTCCCAAACTCCCGGTCACGTCGGTCATGCTGGGGCTATTTAAAAAAAAATAAACATATATCGTTACGCTCGACCGCATTACGTCGAAATATAACGATTTCACAAAAAATACCGGTACCTCGTAACGCTTTCTGACGAATTGACTCGAGGGGAACCTTCTAAATTGAAATTTTGTTCCAGCTCTCCAGGGTAGAAATAAGTGCTTAATCTCTATGTAATATTGAATTATACATCGATTTATGTATAAGTATGCCTGCGTCATAACGCTTTATATCGAATTATCTCGAAGGGAACGTTAGCGTCGTTAGTAGCGGTGCGAAGAAATTCAAAGTCCCAACCTCCCGGTCATGTCGGTCCTGCCGGGGCTATTTAAAAAAAAATAAATATAAATCGTAACGCTCGACCGTATTACGTCGAAATATAACGATTTCACAAAAAATACCGGTACCTCGCAACGCTTTCTAACGAATTAACTCGCAAAAACCGGTCGAAATGGAAAGTTTTCCTACCTCTCCAGGGACGAAATAAACGTTTAATCCCTATGCAATTTTGAATTACACATCGATATATGTAGAAATATTCCTACGTCGTAACGCTGTTTAACGAATTAGATCGAAGGGAACTTTCGAAATTGAAAATTTTTTCTAGCTCTCCAGGGACGAAATAAACGTTTAATCTCTACGTAGTATTGAAGTATACATCGATTTATGTAAAAATATGCCCACCTGATAACGCTTTTTATCGAATTAAATCGAAAAAACCGTTCGAAATTGAAAGTTTTGCTAGCTCTCCGGGGACCAAACAAACGTTTAATCCCTATGTAATATTGAATTATACATCGAGATATGTAAAAATATGCCTACCTCATAACGCTTTTTATCGAATTATCTCGAAGGGAACGTTAGCGTCGTTAGTAGCGGTGCGAAGAAATTCAAAGTCCCAACCTCCCGGTCATGTCGGTCCTGCCGGGGCTATTTAAAAAAAAATAAATATAAATCGTAACGCTCGACCGTATTACGTCGAAATATAACGATTTCACAAAAAATACCGGTACCTCGCAACGCTTTCTAACGAATTAACTCGCAAAAACCGGTCGAAATGGAAAGTTTTCCTACCTCTCCAGGGACGAAATAAACGTTTAATCCCTATGCAATTTTGAATTACACATCGATATATGTAGAAATATTCCTACGTCGTAACGCTGTTTAACGAATTAACTCGAAGGGAACGTTCGAAATTGAAATATTTTTCTAGCTATCCAGGGACGAAATAAACGTTTAATCTCTATGTAATACTGAAGTATATATCGATTTATGTAAAAATATGATTACCTCATATCGCTCTTTGTCGATTTAACTCGGAGGGAACGTTAGTGTCGTCAGTAGCGGTGCGTAGAAATTCAAAGTAGCCACCTCCCGGTCATGTCGGTCCTGCTGGGGTTATTTAAAGAAAAAATAAAAAAAAAATCGTTACGTTCGACAGTATTACGTCGAAATATAACGATTTCACAAATAATACCGGTACCTCGTAACGCTTTCTGACGAATTGACCCGAAGGGAACGTTCGAAATTGAAATTTTGTTCTAGCTCTCCAGGGTGGAAATAAGTGTTTAATCTCTATGTAATATTAAATTATACATCGATTTATATAAAAATATGCCTACCTCATAACGCTTTATATCGAATTAACTCGAAGGGAACGTTAACGTCGTTAGTAGCCGTGCGAAGAAATTCAAAGTCCCAATCTCCCGGTCATGTCGGACCGGCCGCGGCTATTTAAAAAAAATCATAAAAAAATCGTTACGATCGACCGTATTACGTCGAACTATAAGGATTTCACAAAAAATACCGCAACCTCGTAACGCTTGTTAACGAATTAACTCTAAAAAACCGTTCGAAATTGAAAGTTTTGCTTGCTCTCCAGGGACCAAATAAACATTTAATCCCTATGTAATATTGAATTATACATCGAGATATGCAAAAATATTCCTACCTCATAAGGCTTTTTATCGAATTAACTCGCAGGGAACCTTAGCGTCGTTCGTAGCGGTGCGAAGAAATACAAAGTCCCAACGTCCCGGTCATATAGGTACGGCGGGGGCTATTTAAAAAAAAAAAAAAAAAAAAACTAAAAATAAATCGTTACGATCGACCGTATTACGTCGAAATATAATGATTTCACCAAAAATACCGGTACATCGTAAAGCTTTCTAACGAATTGACTCGCAAAAACCGTTTGAAATTGAAAGTTTTGCTACCTCTCCAGGTACGAAATAGACGTTTAATCCCTATGCAATTTTGAATAACACAACGACATATTTAGAAATATTCCTACGTCGTAGCGCTTTATAACGAATTAACTCGCAAAAACCGTTCGAAATTGAACGTTTTGCTAGCTCTCCAGTGACGAAATAAACGTTTAATCCCTATGCAATATTGAATTATACATCCATATATCTAGAAATATACCTACGTCGTAAAGCTTTTGTAGGATTAACTCGAAGGGAACGTTCGAAATTGAAATTTTTTTCCAGCTCTCCAGGGACGAAATAAACGTTTATTCTCTATGTAATAGTGAAGTATACATCGATTTATGTAAAAATATGCCCACCTCATAACACTTTTTATCGAATTAAATTGAAGAGAAGGGTAGCGTCGTCAGTAGCTGTACGAAGAAATTCAAAGTCCCAATCTCCCGGTCATATCGGTCCGGCCGCGGCTATTTAAAAAAAAGATAAAAAAATCGTTACGTTCGACCGTCTTACGTCGAACTATAAAGATTTTACAAAAAATACCGCGACCTCGTAACGCTTTTTATCGAATTAACTCGAAGGGAACGTTCGAAATTGAAATTTTGTTCTAGCTCTTCAAGGTAGAAATAAGAGTTTAATATCTGTGGAATATTGAATTATACATCGATTTATGTAAAAATATGCCTACCTCATTACGCTTTATATCGAATTAACTCGAAAGGAACGTTAGCGTCGTTAGTAGCGGTGCGAAGAAATGCAAAGTCCCAAACTCCCGGTCACGTCGGTCATGCTGGGGCTATTTAAAAAAAAATAAACATATATCGTTACGCTCGACCGCATTACGTCGAAATATAACGATTTCACAAAAAATACCGGTACCTCGTAACGCTTTCTGACGAATTGACTCGAGGGGAACCTTCTAAATTGAAATTTTGTTCCAGCTCTCCAGGGTAGAAATAAGTGCTTAATCTCTATGTAATATTGAATTATACATCGATTTATGTATAAGTATGCCTGCGTCATAACGCTTTATATCGAATTATCTCGAAGGGAACGTTAGCGTCGTTAGTAGCGGTGCGAAGAAATTCAAAGTCCCAACCTCCCGGTCATGTCGGTCCTGCCGGGGCTATTTAAAAAAAAATAAATATAAATCGTAACGCTCGACCGTATTACGTCGAAATATAACGATTTCACAAAAAATACCGGTACCTCGCAACGCTTTCTAACGAATTAACTCGCAAAAACCGGTCGAAATGGAAAGTTTTCCTACCTCTCCAGGGACGAAATAAACGTTTAATCCCTATGCAATTTTGAATTACACATCGATATATGTAGAAATATTCCTACGTCGTAACGCTGTTTAACGAATTAGATCGAAGGGAACTTTCGAAATTGAAAATTTTTTCTAGCTCTCCAGGGACGAAATAAACGTTTAATCTCTACGTAGTATTGAAGTATACATCGATTTATGTAAAAATATGCCCACCTGATAACGCTTTTTATCGAATTAAATCGAAAAAACCGTTCGAAATTGAAAGTTTTGCTAGCTCTCCGGGGACCAAACAAACGTTTAATCCCTATGTAATATTGAATTATACATCGAGATATGTAAAAATATGCCTACCTCATAACGCTTTTTATCGAATTAACTCGAAGGGAACGTTAGCGTCGTCAGTGGCGGTGCTAAGAAATTCAAAGTGCCAACCTCCGGGTCTTGTCGGTCCGGCGGCGGCTATTTAAAAGAAGAAAATAAAAAGAAATCATTGCGTTCGAGCATATTATTTCGAACTATAACGATTTCACAAGAAATACCGCGACCTCGTAACACTTGTTAACGAATTAACTCAAAAAAACCGTTCGAAATTGAAAGTTTTGCTTGCCCTCCAGGGACCAAATAAACGTTTAATCCCTATGTAATATTGAATTATACATCGAGATATGTAAAAATATTCCTACCTCATAACGGTTGTTAACGAATTAACTCGCAGGAAACCTTAGCGTGGTTCGTAGCGGTGCGAAGAAATACAAAGTCCCAACGTCCCGGTCATATCGGTACGGCGGGTGCTATTTAAAAAAAAAAAAAAAAAATAAATATAAATCGTTACGTTCGACCGTATTACGTCGAAATATAACGATTTCACAAAAAATACCGGTACATCGTAACGCTTTCTAACGAATTAGCTTGCAAAAACCGTTCGAAATTGAAAGTTTTGCTACCTCTCCAGGGACGAAATAAACGTTTAATCCCTATGCAATTTTGAATTACACATCGATATATGTAGAAATATTCCTACGTCGTAACGCTGTTTAACGAATTAGATCGAAGGGAACTTTCGAAATTGAAAATTTTTTCTAGCTCTCCAGGGACGAAATAAACGTTTAATCTCTACGTAGTATTGAAGTATACATCGATTTATGTAAAAATATGCCCACCTGATAACGCTTTTTATCGAATTAAATCGAAAAAACCGTTCGAAATTGAAAGTTTTGCTAGCTCTCCGGGGACCAAACAAACGTTTAATCCCTCTGTAATATAGAAGTATACATCGATTTATGTCAAAAAATATGCCCACCTCATAACGCTTTTTATCGAATTAAATCGAAGAGAAAGGTTGCGTCGTCAGTAGCTGCGCGAAGAAATTCAAAGTCCCAATCTTCGGGTCATGTCGGTCCGGCCGCGGCTATTTAAAAAAAAAAATAAAAAAAATCGTTACGTTCGACCGTATTACGTCGAACTCTAAAGATTTCACAAAAAAATACCGCGACTTCGTAACGCTTGTTAACGAATTCACTCGAAAAAGCCGTTCGAAATTGAAAGTTTTGCTTGCTCTCCAGGGACCAAATAAACGTTTAATCCCTATGTAATATTGAATTATACATCGAGATATGTAAAAATATTCCTACGTCGTAACGCTTTTTATCGAATTAACTCGAAGGGAACGTTCGTAATTGAAATTTTTTTCTAGCTCTCCAGGGTAGAAATAAGTGTTTAATCTCTATGTAATATTGAATTATACATCGATTTATGTAAAAATATGTCTACCTCACAACGCTTTTTATCGAATTAACTCGAAGGGAACGTTAGCGTCGTTAGCAGCGGTGCGAAGAAATGCAAAGACCCAACCTCCCGGTCATGTCGGTCATGCTGGGGCTATTTAAAAAAAACAAAAATATAAATCGATACGCTCGACCGTATTACGTCGAAATATAACGATTTCACAAAAAAATACCGGTGCATCGTAACGCTTTCTAACGAATTAGCTTGCAAAAACCGTTCGAAATTGAAAGTTTTGCTACCTCTCCAGGGACGAAATAAACGTTTAATCCCTATGCAATTTTGAATTACACATCGATAAATTTAGAAATATTGCTACGTCGTAACGCTTTTTAACGAATTAATTCGAAGGGAACCGTCGAAATTGAAATTTTCTTCTAGCTCTCCAGGGACGAGATAAACGTTTAATATTTATGTAATATTGAATTATACATCGATTTATGTAAAAATATGCCTACCTCACAACGCTTTTTATCGAATTAACTCGAAGGGAACGTTAGCGTCGTTAGCAGCGGTGCGAAGAAATGCAAAGACCCAACCTCCCGGTCATGTCGGTCATGCTGGGGCTATTTAAAAAAAACAAAAATATAAATCGATACGCTCGACCGTATTACGTCGAAATATAACGATTTCACAAAAAAATACCGGTGCATCGTAACGCTTTCTAACGAATTAGCTTGCAAAAACCGTTCGAAATTGAAAGTTTTGCTACCTCTCCAGGGACGAAATAAACGTTTAATCCCTATGCAATTTTGAATTACACATCGATAAATTTAGAAATATTGCTACGTCGTAACGTTTTTTAACGAATTAATTCGAAGGGAACCGTCGAAATTGAAATTTTTTTCTAGCTCTCCAGGGACGAAATAAACGTTTTATATCTATGTAATATAGAAGTATACATCGATTTATGTAAAAATATGCTCACCTCATAACGCTTTCTATCGAATTAAGTCGAAGAGAAAGGTAGCGTCGTCAGTAGCTGCGCGAAGAAATTCAAAGTCCCAATCTGCGGGTCATGTCGGTCCGGCCGCGGCTATTTAAAAAATAAAAAAAATCGTTACGTTCGACCGTATTACGTCGAACTCTAAAGATTTCACAAAAAAATACCGCGACTTCGTAACGCTTGTTAAAGAATTCACTCGAAAAAGCCGTTCGAAATTGAAAGTTTTGCTTGCTCTCCAGGGACCAAATAAACTTTTAATCCCTATGTAATATTGAATTATACATCGAGATATGTAAAAATATTCCTACGTCGTAACGCTTTTTATCGAATTAACTCGAAGGGAACGTTCGTAATTGAAATTTTTTTCTAGCTCTCCAGGGTAGAAATAAGTGTTTAATCTCTATGTAATATTGAATTATACATCGATTTATGCAAAAATATGAATACCTCATAACGCTTTTTATCGAATTAACTCGAAGGGAATGTTAGCGTCGTTAGTAGCGCTGCGAAGAAATTCAAAGACCCAACCTCCCGGTCATGTCGGTCCTGCGGGGGCTATTTAAAAAAAAAAATAAATATAAATCGTGACGGTCGACCGTATTACGTCGAAATGTAACGATTTCGCAACAAAATAACGGTACATCGTAACGCTTTCTAACGAATTAACTCGCAAAAACCGTTCGAAATTGTAAGTTTTGCTAGCTCTCTAGGGACGAAATAAACGTTTAATCCCTATGTAATATTGAAGTATACATCGATTTATGTAAAAATATGCCCACCTCCTAACGCTTTTTATCGAATTAAATCTAAGAGAACGGTAGCGTCGTCAGTAGCTGCGCGAAGAAATTCAAAGTCCCAATCTCCGGGTCATGTCGGTCCGGCCGCGGCTACTTAAAAAAAAAAAAAAAAAAAATCGTTACGTTCGACCGGTATTACGTCGAACTATAAAGATTTCACAAAAAATACCGCGACCTCGTAACGCTTGTTAACGAATTAACTCGAAAAAGCTGTACGAAATTGAAAGTTTTGCTTGCCCTGCAGGGACCAAATAAAGGTTTAATCCCTATGTAATATTGAATTATACATCGAGATATGAAAAAATATTCCTACCTCATAACGGTTGTTAACGAATTAGCTCGCAGGGAACCTTAGCGTCGTTAGTAGCGGTGCGAAGAAATTCAAACACCCAAATTCCCGGTCATATCGGTCCTGCGGTGGCTATTTAAAAAAAAAACATAAAAAAAATGGTTACGTACGACCGTATTACGTCGAAATATAAAGATTTCACAAAAAATACCGCGACCTCGTAACGCTTGATAACGAATTAACTCGAAAAAACCGTTCGAAATTGCAAGTTTTGCTTGCTCTCCAGGGACCAAATAAACGTTTAATCCCTATGCAAAATTGAATTACACATCGATATATGTAGAAATATTCCTACGTCGTAACGCTTTTTAACGAATTAACTGGAAGAGAATGTTCGAAATTGTAATTTTTTTCTAGCTCTCCAGGGACGAAATAAACGTTTAATCTCTGTGTAATATTGAAGTATACATCGATTTATGTAAAAATATGCCTACCTCATAACGCTTTTTATCGAATTAACTCGAAGGGAACGGTAGCGTCGTCAGTAGCTGCGCAAAGAAATTCAAAGTCCCAATCTCCCAGTCATGACGGTCCTGCGGGGGCTATTTAAAAAAAAAATAAATATAAATCGTTACGCTCGAACGTATTACGTCGAAATATAACGATTTCACAAAAAAATACCGGTACCTCGTAACGCTTTCTGACGAATTGACTCGAAGGGAACGTTCGAAATTGAAATTTTGTTCCTGCTCTCCAGGGTAGAAATAAGTGTTTAATCTCTATGTAATATTGAATTACACATCGATTTATGTGAAAATATGACTACCGCATAACGCTTTTTATCGAATTAACACGAAGGGAACGTTAGCGTCGTTAGTAGCGGTGCGAAGAAATTCAAATTCCCAACATCCCGGTCATGTCGGTTCTGCTGGGGCTATTTAAAAAGAAATAAATATAAATCGTTACGTTCGACCGTATTACGTGAAATATAATGATTTCACAAAAATACCGCGTCCTCGTAACGCTCGTTAACGAATTAACTCGCAAAGACCGTTCGAAATTGAAAGTATTGCTACCTCTCCAGGGACGAAATAAACGTTTAATCCCTATGCAATTTTGAATTACACATCGATATATTTAGAAATATTCCTACGTCGTAGCGCTTTCTAACGAATTAACTCGCAAAAACCGTTCGAAATTGAAAGTTTTGCTAGCTCTCCAGGGACGAAATAAACGTTTAATCCCTATGCAATATTGAATTACACATCGATATATGTAGAAATATTCCTACGTCGTAACGCTTTTTAACGAATTAACTCGAAGGGAACGTTCGAAATTGAAATATTTTTCTAGCTATCCAGGGACGAAATAAACGTTTAATCTCTATGCAATTTTGAATTACACATCGATATATTTAGAAATATTCCTACGTCGTAACGCTTTTTAACGAATTAACTCGCAGGGAACCTTAGCGTCGTTCGTAGCAGTGCGAAGAAATACAAAGTTCCAACCTCCCGGTCATGTCGGTCCTGCGGCGGCTATTTAAAAAAAAAATGAAAATAAATCGTTACGATCCACCGTATTACGTCGAAATATAAACGATTTCACAAAAATACCGGTTTTTCACAAAAAATACAAAAATAACGCTTTCTGACGAATTAACGCGCAAAAACCGTTCGAAATTGAAAGTTTTGCTAGCTCTCCAGGGACGAAATAAACGTCTAATCCCTATGTAATATTGAAGTATACATCGATTTATGTAAAAATATGCCCACCTCATAACGCTTTTTATCGAATTAAATCTCAGAGAACGGTAGCGTCGTCGGTAGCTGCGCCATGATATTCAAAGACCCAATCTCCCGGTCATGTCGGTCCGGCCGCGGCAATTTAATAAAAACATAAAAAAATCGTTACGTTCGACCGGTATTACGTCGAACTATAAAGATTTCACAAAAAATACCGCGACCTCGTAACGCTTGTTAACGAATTAACTCGAAAAAGCCGTACGAAATTGAAAGTTTTGCTTGCCCTGCAGGGACCAAATAAAGGTTTAATCCCTATGTAATATTGAATTATACATCGAGATATGAAAAAATATTCCTACCTCATAACGGTTGTTAACGAATTAGCTCGCAGGGAACGTTCGAAATTGTAATTTTTTTCTAGCTCTCCAGGGTCGAAATAAACGTTTAATCTCTGTGTAATATTGAAGTATACATCGATTTATGTAAAAATATGCCTACCTCATAACGCTTTTTATCGAATTAACTCGAAGGGAACGGTAGCGTCGTCAGTAGCTGCGCAAAGAAATTCAAAGTCCCAATCTCCCAGTCATGACGGTCCTGCGGGGGCTATTTAAAAAAAAACTAAATATAAATCCTTACGCTCGACCGTATTACGTCGAAATATAACGATTTCACAAAAAAATACCGGTACCTCGTAACGCTTTCTGACGAATTGACTCGAAGGGAACGTTCGAAATTGAAATTTTGTTCCTGCTCTCCAGGGTAGAAATAAGTGTTTAATCTCTATGTAATATTGAATTACACATCGATTTATGTGAAAATATGACTACCGCATAACGCTTTTTATCGAATTAAATCGAAGGGAACGGTAGCGTCGTTAGTAGCGGTGCGAAGAAATGCAAAGTCCCAACCTCCCGGTCATGTCGGTCCTGCTGGGGCTATTAAAAAAAAAATAAACATAAATCGTTACGCTCGACGGGTATTACGTCGAACTATAAAGATTTCACAAAAAATACCGCGACCTCGTAACGCTTGTTAACGAATTAACTCGAAAAAGCCGTACGAAATTGAAAGTTTTGCTTGCCCTGCAGGGACCAAATAAAGGTTTAATCCCTATGTAATATTGAATTATACATCGAGATATGAAAAAATATTCCTACCTCATAACGGTTGTTAACGAATTAGCTAGCAGGGAACGTTAGCGTCGTTAGTAGCGGTGCGACGAATTTCAAAGACCCAATCTCCCGGTCATGTCGGTCCGGCCGCGGCAATTTAATAAAAACATAAAAAAATCGTTACGTTCGACCGGTATTACGTCGAACTATAAAGATTTCACAAAAAATACCGCGACCTCGTAACGCTTGTTAACGAATTAACTCGAAAAAGCCGTACGAAATTGAAAGTTTTGCTTGCTCTCCAGGGACCAAATAAACGTTTAATCCCTATGCAAAATTGAATTACACATCGATATATTTAGAAATATTCCTACGTCGTAACGCTTTTTAACGAATTAACTCGAAGGGAACGTTCGAAATTGAAATTTTTTTCTAGCTCTCCAGGGACGAAATAAACGTTTAATCCCTATGTAATATTGAATTATACATCGATTTATGCAAAAATATGCCTACCTCATAACGCTGTTTATCGAATTAACTCGAAGGGAACGTTAGCATCGTCAGTAGTAGCGCGAAGCAATTCAAAGTACCAACCTCCCGGTCATGTCGGTCCGGCGGCTGCTATTTAAAAAAAAGAAAAAAAAGAAATCATTACGTTCGAGCGTACTACGTCGAACTATAACGATTCCACAAAGAATACCGGTACCTCGTAACGCTTTCAGACGAATTAACTCGAAGGGAACGTTCAAAATTGAAATTTTGTTCTAGCTCTTCAGGATAGAAATAAGTGTTTAATCTCTATGTAATATTGAATTATACATCGATTTATGTATAAATATGCCTACCTCATTACGCTTTATATCGAATTAACTCGCAGGGAACATTAGCGTCGTTCGTAGCGGTGCGAAGAAATACAAAGTACCAACGTCCCGGTCATGTCAGTCCTGCTGAGGCTATTTAAAAAAAAATAAACACAAATCGTTACGTTCGATCGTATTACGTCGAAATATAATGATTTCACAAAAAATACCGGTACATCGTAACGCTTTCTAACGATTTAACTCGCAAAAACCGTTCGAAATTGAAAGTTTTGCTACCTCTCCAGGGACGAAGTAAACGTTTAATCCCTATGCAATTTTGAATTACACATCGATATATTTAGAATTATTCCTACGTCGTAGCGCTTTTTAACGAATTAACTCGCAGGGAACCTTAGCGTCGTTCGTAGCAGTGCGAAGAAATACAAAGTTCCAACCTCCCGGTCATGTCGGTCCTGCGGCGGCTATTTAAAAAAAAAATGAAAATAAATCGTTACGATCGACCGTATTACGTTGAAATATAAACGATTTCACAAAAAATACCGGTTTTTCACAAAAAATACAAAAATAACGCTTTCTGACGAATTAACGCGCAAAAACCGTTCGAAATTGAAAGTTTTGCTAGCTCTCCAGGGACGAAATAAACGTCTAATCCCTATGTAATATTGAATTATACATCGATATATGTAGAAATATTCCTACCTCATAACGCTTTCTATCGAATTAACTCGAAGGGAATGTTATCGTCGTTAGTAGCGGTGCAAAGAAATTCAAAGACCCAATCTCCCGGTCATGTCGGTCCGGCAGCGGCAATTTAATAAAAACATAAAAAAATCGTTACGTTCGACCGGTATTACGTCGAACTATAAAGATTTCGCAAAAAATACCGCGACCTCGTAACGCTTGTTAATGAATTAACTCGAAAAAGCCGTACGAAATTGAAAGTTTTGCTTGCCCTGCAGGGACCAAATAAACGTTTAATCCCTATGTAATATTGAATTATACATCGATATATGTAGAAATATTCCTACGTCCTAACGCTTTTTAACGAATTAACTCGAAGAGAACATTCGAGGTTGAAATTTATTTCTAGCTCTCCAGGGACGAAATAAACGTTTAATATCTATGTAATATTGAAGTATACATCAATTTATGTAAAAATATGCCCACCTCATAACGCTTTTTATCGAATTAAATCTCAGAGAACGGTAGCGTCGTCGGTAGCTGCGCGATGATATTCAAAGACCCAATCTCCCGGTCATGTCGGTCCGGCCGCGGCAATTTAATAAAAACATAAAAAAATCGTTACGTTCGACCGGTATTACGTCGAACTAAAAAGATTTCACAAAAAATACCGCGACCTCGTAACGCTTGTTAACGAATTAACTCGAAAAAGCCGTACGAAATTGAAAGTTTTGCTTGCCCTGCGGGGACCAAATAAAGGTTTAATCCCTATGTAATATTGAATTATACATCGATATATGTAGAAATATTCCTACGTCCTAACGCTTTTTAACGAATTAACTCGAAGAGAACGTTCGAGGTTGAAATTTATTTCTAGCTCTCCAGGGACGAAATAAACGTTTAATCTCTGTGTAATATTGAAGTATACATCGATTCATGTAAAAATATGCCTACCTCATAACGCTTTTTATCGAATTAACTCGAAGGGAACGGTAGCGTCGTCAGTAGCAGCGCAAAGAAATTCAAAGTCCCAATCTCCCAGTCATGTCGGTCCTGCGGGGGCTGTTTAAAAAAAAAAAAAATAAATATAAATCGTTACGCTCGACCGTATTACGTCGAAATATAACGATGTCACAAAAAATACCGGTACCTCGTAACGCTTTCTGACGAATTGACTCGAAGGGAACGTTCGAAATTGAAATTTTGTTCCTGCTCTCCAGGGTAGAAATAAGTGTTTAATCTCTATGTAATATTGAATTACACATCGATTTATGTGAAAATATGCCTACCGCATAACGCTTCTTATCGAATTAACACGAAGGGAACGTTAGCGTCGTTAGCAGCGGTGCGAAGAAATTCAAATTCCCAACATCCCGGTCATGTCGGTCCTGCTGGGGCTATTTAAAAAGAAATAAATATAAATCGTTACGTTCGACCGTATTACGTCGAACTATAAAGATTTCACAAAAAATACCGCGTCCTCGTAACGCTTGTCAACGAATTAACTCGCAAAGACCGTTCGAAATTGAAAGTATTGCTACCTCTCCAGGGACGAAATAAACGTTTAATCCCTATGCAATATTGACTTACACATCGATATAGGTAGAAATATTCCTACCTCATAACGGTTGTTAACTAATTAACTCGCAGGGAACCTTAGCGTCGTTCGTAGCGGTGCTAAGAAATTCAAAGTACCAACCTCCCGGTCATGTCGGTCCTGCTGGGGCTTTTTAAAAAAAAATAAATATAAATCGTTGCGTTCGACCGTATTACGTCGCAATATAATGATTTCACAAAAAATACCGGTACATCGTAACGCTTTCTAACGAATTAACTGGCAAAAACCGTTCGAAATTGAAAGCTTTGCTAGCTCTCCAGGGACAAAATAAACGTTTAATCCGTATGCAATTTTGAATTACACATCGATATATTTAGAAATATTCCAACGTCGTAACGTTTTTTAACGAATTAACTCGAAGGGAGCGTTCGAAATTGAAATTTTGTTCTACCTCTCCAGGGTAGCAATAAGTGTTTAATCTCTATGTAATATTGAATTGTACATCGAGATATGTAAAAATATACCTACCTCATAACGGTTGTTAACGAATTAACTCGAAGGGAACGTTAGCGTCGTTAGTAGCGGTGCGAAGAAATTCAAAGACCCAACCTCCCGGTCATGTCGGTCTTGCGGGGGCTATTTAAAAAAAAGAAAATTAAAAGAAATCATTACGTTCGAGCGTATTACGTCGAACTATAACGATTTCACAAGGAATACCGCGACCTCGTAACGCTTGTTAACGAATTAACTCGCAAAAACCGTTCGAAATTGAAAGTTTCGCTACTTATCCAGGGACGAAATAAACGTTTAATCCCTATGCAATATTGAATTACACATCAACATATGTAGAAATATTCCTACGTCGTAACGCTTTTTAACGAATTAACTCGAAGGGAACGTTCGAAATTGAAATTTTTTTCTAGCTCTCCAGGGACGAAATAAACGTTTAATCCCTATGTAATATTGAATTATACATCGAGATATGTAATAATATTCCTACCTCATAACGGTTGTTAACGAATTAACTCGCAGGGAACCTTAGCGTCGATCGTAGCGGTGCGACGAAATACAAAGTCCCAACGTCCCGGTCATGTCGGTCCTGCGGAGGCCATTTAAAAAAAATAAATATAAATCGTGACGCTCGACCGTATTACGTCGAAATATAATGACTTCACAAGAAATACCGGTACATCGTAACGCTTTCTAACGAATTAAATCGAAAAAACCGTTCGAAATTGAAAGTTTTGCTTGCTCTCCAGGGACCAAATAAACGTTTAATCCCTATGTAATATTGAATTATACATCGAGATATGTAAAAATATTCCTACCTCATAACGGTTGTTAACGAATTGACTCGAAGGGAACGTTAGCGTCGTTAGTAACGGTGCGTAGAAATTCAAAGACCCAAACTCCCGGTCATGTCGGTCCTGCGTGAGCTATTTAAAAAACAGAAAATAAAAAGAAATCATTACGTTCGAGCGTACTACGTCGAACTATAACGATTTCACAAGAAATACCGCGACCTCGTAACGCTTGTTAACGAATTGACTCGAAAAAACCGTTCGAAATTGAAAGTTTTGCTTGCCCTCCAGTGACCAAATAAACGTTTTTATCCCTCTGTAATATTGAATTATACATCGAGATATGTAAAAATATTCCTACCTCATAACGGTTGTTTACGAATTAACTCGCAGGAAACCTTAGCGTCGTTCGTAGCGGTGCGAAGAAATACAAAGTCCCAAAGTGCCGGTCATATAGGTACGGCGGGGGCTATTTAAAGAAAAAAAATAAAAATAAATCATTGCGATCGACCGTATTATGTCGAAATATAACTATTTCACAAAAAATACCGGTAAATCGTTACGCTTTCTAACGAATTGACTCGCAAAAACCGTTCGAAATTGAAAGTTTTGCTACCTATCCAGGGTCGAAATAAACATTTAATCCCTATGTAATATTGAATTATACATCGAGATATGTAAAAATATGCCCACCTCATAACGCTTTTTATCGAATTAAATCGAAGAGAACCGTACCGTCGTCACTAGCTGCGCGAAGAAATTCAATGTCCCAGTCACCCGGTCATGTCGGTCCGGCCTCGGCTATTTAGGAAAAAACACAAAAAAATCGTTGCGGTCGACCGTATTACGTCGAACTATAAAGATTCCACAAAAAATTCCGCGACCTCGTTACGCTTGTTATCGAATTAACTCGAAAAAACCGTTCGAAATTGAAAGTTTTGCTTGCTCTCCAGGGACCAAATAAACGTTTAATCCCTATGTAGTATTGAATTATACATCGAGATATGTAAAAATATTCCTACCTCATAACGGTTGTTAACGAATTAACTCGAAGGGAACGTTAGCGTCGTTAGTAGCGGTGCGAAGAAATTCAATGACCCAACCTCCCGGTCATGTCGGTCCTGCGGGGGCCATAAAAAAAAAATAAATATAAACCGTGACTCTCGACCGTATTACGTCGAAATATAACGATTTCACAAAAAAATACCGGTACATCGTAAAGCTTTCTAACGAATTAACTCCAAAAACCGTTCGAAATTGAAAGTTTTGCTAGCTCTCCAGGGACGAAATAAACGTTTAATCCGTACGCAAAATTGAATTACACATCGATATATGTAGAAATATTCCTACGTCGTAACGCTTTTTAACGAATTAACTCGAAGGGAACGAAATTGAAATTTTTTTCTACCTCTCCAGGGACGAAATAAAGGTTTAATCTCTATGTAATATTGCAGTATACATCGATTTACGTAAAATTATGCCCACCTCATAACGCTGTTTATCGAATTAACTCGAAGGGAACGTTAGCGTCGTCAGTAGTAGCGCGAAGAAATTCAAAGTACCAACCTCCCGGTCATGTTGGTCCGGCGGCTGCTATTTAAAAAAAAGAAAAAAAAGAAATCATTACGTTCGAGAGTACTACGTCGAACTATAACGATTCCACAAAGAATACCGGTACCTCGTAACGCTTTCAGACGAATTAACTCGAAGGAAACGTTCAAAATTGAAATTTTGTTCTAGCTCTTCAGGATAGAAATAAGTGTTTAATCTCTATGTAATATTGAATTATACATCGATTTATGTATAAATATGCCTACCTCATTACGCTTTATATCGAATTAACTCGAAGGGAACGTTAGCGTCGTTAGTAGCGGTGCGAAGAAATACAAAGTCCCACCGTCCCGGTCATATCGGTACGGCGGGGGCTATTAAAAAAAAGAAAAAATAAAAATAAATCGTTGCGATCGACCGTATTACGTCGAAATATAACGATTTCACAAAAAATACCGGGACCTCGTAACGCTTGCTAACAAATTAACTCGAAAATACCGTTCGAAATCGAAAGTTTTGCATGCTCTCGAAGGAGCTAATAAACGTTTAATCCCTATGCAATTTGGAATTACACATCGATATATTTAGAAATATTCCTACGTCGTAACGCTTTTTAACGAATTAACTCGAAGGGAACGTCCGAAATTGAAATTTTTTTCTAGCTCTCCAAGGACGAAATAAACGTTTAATCCGTATGTAATATTGAATTATACATCGAGACATGTAAAAATATTCCTACCTCATAACGGTTGTTAACGAATTAACTAGCAGGAAACATATGCGTCGTTCGTAGCGGTGCGAAGAAATGCAAAGACCCAACCTCCCGGTCATGTCGGTCCTGCGGAGGCCATTTAAAAAAAATAAATATAAATCGTGACGCTCGACCGTATTACGTCGAAATATAACTATTTCACAAAAAATACCGGTAAATCGTAACGCTTTCTAATGAATGAACTCGCAAAAACCGTTCGAAATTGATAGTTTTGCTACCTATCCAGGGACGAAATAAACGTTTAATCCCTATGCAATTTTGAATTACACATCGATATATTTAGAAATATTCCTACCTCGTAACGCTTTTTAACGAATTAACTCGAAGGGAACGTTCGAAATTGAAATTTTTTTCTAGCTCTCCATGGACGAAATAAACGTTTAATCACTATGTAATATTGAATTATACATCGAGATATGTAAAAATATTCCTACCTCAGAACGGTTGTTAACGAATTATCCCGCAGGGAACCTTAGCGTCGGTCGTAGCGGTGCGAAGAAATACAAAGTACCAACATCCCGGTCATGTCTGTCCGGCGGCGGCTTTTTAAAAAAAAAAGAATATAAAAAGAAATCATTACGTTCGAGCGCATTACGTCGAACTATAACGATTTCACAAAAAATACCGGTACCTCGTAACGCTTTCTGACGAATTGACTCGAAGG
Organism: Bombus hortorum; assembly: GCA_905332935.1. Classification (NCBI taxonomy): domain Eukaryota; kingdom Metazoa; phylum Arthropoda; class Insecta; order Hymenoptera; family Apidae; genus Bombus; species Bombus hortorum. Next base: position 8,000,988 of record CAJOSO010000001.1, read on the forward strand.
GAACGTTCGAAATTGAAACTTTTTTCCAGCTCCTCAGGGTAGAAATAAGTGTTTAATCTCTGTGTAATATTGAATTATACATCGATTTATGTAAAAATATGCCTACCTCATAACGCTTTTTATCGAATTAACTCGAGGGGAACGTTAGCGTCGTTAGTAGCGGTGCGAAGAAATTCAAAGAACCAACCTCCGGGTCATGTCGGTCCTGCGGGGGCCATTTAAAAAAAAAATAAATATAAATCGTGACGCTCGACCGTATTACGTCGAAATGTAACGATTTCACAAAAAAATACCGGTACATCGGAAAGCTTTCTAACGAATTAAATCGCAAAAACCGTTCGAAATTAAAAGTTTTGCTAGCTCTCCAGGGACGAAATAAACGTTTAATCCCTATGTAATATTAAATTATACATCGAGATATGTAAGAATATTCCTACCTCATAACGGTTGTTAACGAATTAACTCGCAGGGAACCTTAGTGTCGTTCGTAGCGGTGGGAAGAAATACAAAGTCCCAACGTCCCGGTCATATAGGTACGGCGGGGGCTATTTAAAAAAAAAATAAAAATAAATCGTTACTTTCGACCGTATTACGTCGAAATATAATGATTTCACAAAAAATACCGGTACCTCGTAACGCTTTCTGACGAATTGACTCGAAGGGAATGTTCGAAATTGAAAGTTTTGCTAGCTCTCCAGGGACGAAATAAACGTTTAATCCCTATGTAATATTGAATTATACATCGATATATGTAGAAATATTCCCACCTCATAACGCTTTCTATCGAATTAACACGAAGGGAACGTTAGCGTCGTCAGTAGCGGTGCGAAGAAATACAAAGTACCAACATCCCGGTCATGTCTGTCCGGCGGCGGCTTTTTAAAAAAAAAAGAATATAAAAAGAAATCATTACGTTCGAGCGCATTACGTCGAACTATAACGATTTCACAAAAAATACCGGTACCTCGTAACGCTTTCACACGAATCAATACGAAGGGAACGTTCGAAATTGAAAGTTTTGCTGGCTCTCCAGGGACGAAATAAACGTTTAATCCCTATGCAATATAGTATTACACTTCGATATATGTAGAAATATTCCTACGTCGTAACGCTTATTAACGAATTAACTCGCAGGGAACCTTAGCGTCGTTCGTAGCGGTGCGAAGAAATGCAAAGTCCCAACCTCCCGGTCATATCGGTCCTGCTTGGGCTATTTAAAAAAAATAAACATAATTCGTTACGCTCGACCGTATTACGTCGAAATATAACGATTTCACAAAAAATACCGGTACCTCGTAACGCTTTCTGACGAATTGACTCGAAGGGAACGTTCGAAATTGAAACTTTTTTCTAGCTCCTCAGGGTAGAAATAAGTGTTTAATCTCTGTGTAATATTGAATTATACATCGATTTATGTAAAAATATGCCTACCTCATAACGCTTTTTATCGAATTAACTCGAGGGGAACGTTAGCGTCGTTAGTAGCGGTGCGAAGAAATTCAAAGAACCAACCTCCGGGTCATGTCGGTCCTGCGGGGGCCATTTAAAAAAAAAAATAAATATAAATCGTGACGCTCGACCGTATTACGTCGAAATGTAACGATTTCACAAAAAAATACCGGTACATCGGAAAGCTTTCTAACGAATTAAATCGCAAAAACCGTTCGAAATTAAAAGTTTTGCTAGCTCTCCAGGGACGAAATAAACGTTTAATCCCTATGCAATATAGAATTACACTTCGATATATGTAGAAATATTCCTACGTCGTAACGCTTATTAACGAATTATCCCGCAGGGAACCTTAGCGTCGTTCATAGCGGCGCGAAGAAATACAAAGTCCCAAGCTCCCTGTCATGTCGGTCCTGCTTGGGCAATTTAAAAAAAATAAACATAAATTGTTACGCTCGACCGTATTACGTCAAAATATAACGATTTCACAAAAAATACCGGTACCTCGTAACGCTTTCTGACGAATTGACTCGAAGGGAACGTTCGAAATTGGAACTTTTTTCTAGCTCCTCAGGGTAGAAATAAGTGTTTAATCTCTGTGTAATATTGAATTATACATCGATTTATGTAAAAATATGCCTACCTCATAACGCTTTTTATCGAATTAACTCGAGGGGAACGTTAGCGTCGTTAGTAGCGGTGCGAAGCAATTCAAAGAACCAACCTCCCCGTCATGTAGGTCCTGCGGGGGCCATTTAAAAAAAAATAAATATAAATCGTGACGCTCGACCGTATTACGTCGAAATATAACGATTTCACAAAAAAATACCGGTACATCGGAAAGCTTTCTGACGAATTGACTCGAAGGGAACGTTCGAAATTGAAATTTTTTTCTAGCTCTCCAGGGACGAAATAAACGTTTAATCCCTATGCAATATAGAATTACACTTCGATATATGTAGAAATATTCCTACGTCGTAACGCTTATTAACGAATTATCCCGCAGGGAACCTTAGCGTCGTTCATAGCGGCGCGAAGAAATACAAAGTCCCAACCTCCCGGTCATGTCGGTCATGCTGGGGCTATTTAAAAAAAACAAAAAAAAATCGTTACGTTCGACCGTATTACGTCGAACCATAAAGATTTCACAAAAAATACCGGTACCTCGTAACGCTTTCTGACGAACTGACTCGAAGGGAACGTTCGAAATTGAAACTTTGTACTAGCTCTTCAGAGTAGAAATAAGTGTTTAATCTCTATGTAATATTGAATTATACATCGATTTATGTAAAAATATGCATGCCTCATAACGCTCTTTATCGAATTAACTCGAAGGGAGCGTTAGCGTCGTTCATAGCGGTGGGAAGAAATACAAAGTCCCAACGTCCCGGTCATATAGGTACGGCGGGGGCTATTTAAAAAAAAAATAAAAATAAATCGTGACGCTCGACCGTATTACGTCGAAATATAACGATTTCACAAAAAAATACCGGTACATCGGAAAGCTTTCTGACGAATTGACTCGAAGGGAACGTTCGAAATTGAAATTTTTTTCTAGCTCTCCAGGGACGAAACAAAAGTTTAATCTCTATGTAATATTGAATTATACATCGATATATGTAGAAATATTCCTACATCATAACGCTTTCTATCGAATTAACACGAAGGGAACGTTAGCGTCGTTAGTAGCGGTGCGAAGAAATGCAAAGTCCCAACCTCCCGGTCATGTCGGTCCTGCTTGGGCTATTTAAAAAAAATAAACATAAATCGTTACGTCCGCCGGTATTACGTCGAAATATAATGATTTCACATGAAATACCGGTACATCGTAACGCTTTCTAACGAATTAACTCGCAAAAACCGTTCGAAATTGAAAGTTTTGCTTGCTCTCCAGGGACCAAATAAACGTCTAATCCGTATGTAATATTGAATTATACATCGAGATATGTAAAAATATTCCCACCTCATAACGGTTGTTAACGAATAAACTCGCAGGAAACCTTAGCGTCGTTCGTAGCGGTGCGAAGAAATACAAAGTCCCAAAGTCCCGGTCATATAGGTACGACGGGGGCTATTTAAAGAAAAAAAATGAAAATAAATCGTTGCGATCGACCGTATCACGTCGAAATATATCGATTTCACAAAAAATACCGGTACCTCGTAACGGTTTCTGACGAATTGACTCGAAGGGCACGTTCGAAATTGAAATTTTTTTCTAGCTCTCCAGGGACGAAACAAAAGTTTAATCTCTATGTAATATTGAATTATACATCGAGATATGTAAAAATATTCCTACCTCATAAAGGTTGTTAACCAATTTACTCGCAGGGAACCTTAGCGTCGTTCGTAGCGGTGCGAAGAAATACAAAGTACCAACGTCCCGGTCATGTCGGTCCTGCTTGGGCTATTTAAAAAAAATAAACATAAATCGTTACGCTCGACCGTATTACGTCGAAATATAACGATTTCACAAAAAATACCGGTACCTCGTAACGCTTTCTGACGGATTGACTCGATGGGAACGTTCGAAATTGAGATTTTGTTCTAGCTTTTCAGGGTAGATATAAGTGTTTAATCTCTATGTAATATGAAATTATACATCAATGTATGTAAAAATATTCCTACCTCATAATGCTTTTTATCCAATTAACTCGAATGGAACGTTAGAGTCGTTAGTAGCTGCGCGAGGAAATTCAAAGTCCCAATCTCCCGGTCATATCGATCCGGCGGCGGCTATTTAAAAAAGAAATATAAAGAAATCGTTACGATCGACCGTATTACGTAGAACTATAAAGATGCACAAAAAATACCGCGTCATCGTAACGCTTTTTAAAGAATTGACTCGAAAAAGCCATTCGAAATTGAAAGTTTTGCTTGCTCTCCAGGGACCAAATAAACGGTTAATCCCTATGTAATATTGAATTCTACATCGAAATATGTAAAAATATTCCCACCTCATAACGGTTGTTAACGAATAAACTCGCAGGAAACCTTAGCGTCGTTCGTAGCGGTGCGAAGAAATACAAAGTCCCAAAGTCCCGGTCATATAGGTACGGCGGGGGCTATTTAAAGAAAAAAAATGAAAATAAATCGTTGCGATCGACCGTATCACGTCGAAATATATCGATTTCACAAAAAATACCGGTACCTCGTAACGGTTTCTGACGAATTGACTCGAAGGGAACGTTCGAAATTGAAATTTTTTTCTAGCTCTCCAGGGACGAAACAAAAGTTTAATCTCTATGTAATATTGAATTATACATCGAGATATGTAAAAATATTCCTACCTCATAAAGGTTGTTAACCAATTAACTCGCAGGGAACCTTAGCGTCGTTCGTAGCGGTGCGAAGAAATACAAAGTACCAACGTCCCGGTCATGTCGGTCCTGCTTGGGCTATTTAAAAAAAATAAACATAAATCGTTACGCTCGACCGTATTACGTCGAAATATAACGATTTCACAAAAAATACCGGTACCTCGTAACGCTTTCTGACGGATTGACTCGAAGGGAACGTTCGAAATTGAAATTTTGTTCTAGCTTTTCAGGGTAGATATAAGTGTTTAATCTCTATGTAATATGAAATTATACATCAATGTATGTAAAAATATTCCTACCTCATAATGCTTTTTATCGAATTAACTCGAATGGAACGTTAGAGTCGTTAGTAGCTGCGCGAGGAAATTCAAAGTCTCAATCTCCCGATCCGGCGTCATATCGATCCGGCGGCGGCTATTTAAAAAAGAAATATAAAGAAATCGTTACGATCGACCGTATTACGTAGAACTATAAAGATGCACAAAAAATACCGCGTCATCGTAACGCTTTTTAAAGAATTGACTCGAAAAAGCCATTCGAAATTGAAAGTTTTGCTTGCTCTCCAGGGACCAAATAAACGGTTAATCCCTATGTAATATTGAATTATACATCGAGATATGTAAAAATATTCCTACCTCATAACGGTTGTTAACGAATTAACTCGCAGGGAACCTTAGCGTCGTTCGTAGCGTTGGGAAGAAATACAAAGTCCCAACGTCCCGGTCATATAGGTACGGCGGGGGCTATTTAAAAAAAAAAAATAAAAATAAATCGTTACGATCCAACGTATTACGTCGAAATATAACGATTTCACAAAAAATACCGGTACATCGTAACGCTTTCTAACGAATTAACTCGCCTAAACCGTTCGAAATTGAAGGTTTTGCTAGCTCTCCAGGGACGAAATAAACGTTTAATCCCTATGCAATTTTGAATTACACATCGATATGTTTAGCAATATTCCTACGTCGTAGTGCTTTCTAACGAATTAATTCGCAAAAACCGTTCGAAATTGAAGGTTTTGCTAGCTCTCCAGGGACGAAATAAACGTTTAATCCCTATGCAATATTGAATTACACTTCGATATATGTAGAAATATTCCTACCTCATAACAGTTGTTAACGAATTAACTCGCAGGGAACCTTAGCGTCGTTCGTAGCGGTGCGAAGAAATACAAAGTCCCAACGTCTCGTTCATATAGGTACGGCGGGGGCTATTTAAAAAAAAAAAAAAATAAAAATTAATCGTTACGATCGACCGTATTACGTCGAAATATAACGATTTCACAAAAAATACCGGTACCTTGTAACGCCTTCTGACGAATTACCTCGAAGGGAGCGTTCGAAATTGATATTTTCTTCTAGCTCTCCAGGGACGAAATAAACGTTTAATCTCTATGTAATATTGAAGTATACATCGATTTATGTAAAAATATGCCCACCCCACAACGCTTTCTGTCGAATTAAATCGAAGGGAACGTTAACGTCGTCAGTAGCTGCGCGAAGAAATTCAAAGTCCCATCCTCCCGGTCATGTCGGCCCTGCTGGGGCTATTTAAAAAAAAATAAATATAAATCGTCACGTTCGACCGTACACAACGTCGAATATTACGTCACAATATAACGATTTCACAAAAAATACCGGTACATCGTAACGCTTTCTAACGAATTAACTCGCAAAAACCGTTCGAAATTGAAAGTTTTGCTTGCTCTCCAGGGACCAAATAAACGGTTAATCCCTATGCAATTTTGAATTACACATCGATATATTTAGAAATATTCCTACGTCCTAGCGCTTTCTAACGAATTTACTCGCAAAAACCGTTCGAAATTGAAAGTTTTGCTAGCTCTCCAGGGACGAAATAAACGTTTAATCCCTATGCAATATTGAATTACACTTCGATATATGTAGAAATATTCCTGCGTCGTAACGCTTTTTAACGAATTAACTCGCAGGGAACCTTAGCGTCGTTCGTAGCGGTGCGAAGAAATACAAAGTCCCAACCTCCCTTTCATGTCGGTCCTGCGGGGGCTATTTAAAAAAAGAATAAAAATAAATCATTACGATCCACCGTATTACGTCGAAATATAACGATTTCATAAAAAATACCGGTACCTCGTAACGCTTTCTGACGAATTGACTCGAAGGGAACGATCGAAATTGTAACTTTGTTCTAGCTCTTCAGGGTAGAAATAAGTGTTTAATCTCTATGTAATATTGAATTATACATCGATTTATGTAAAAATATGCCTACCTCATAACGCTTTTTATCGAATTAACTCGAAGGGAACGTTAGCGTCTTCAGTAGCGGCGCGAAGAAATGCAAAGTCCCAACCTCCCTGTCATGTCGGTCCTGCTTGGGCTATTTAAAAAAAAATAAACATAAATCGTTACGCTCGACCGTATTACGTCGAAATATAACGATTTCACAAAAAATACCGGTACCTCGTAACGCATTCTGACGAATAGACTCGAAGGGAACGTTCGAAATTGAAATTTTGTTCTAGCTCTCCAGGGACGAAACAAACGTTTAATCCCTATGTAATATTGAATTATACATCGACATATGTAGAAATATTCCTACCTCATAACGCTTTTTATCGAATTAACTCGAAGGGAACGTTAGCGTCGTTAGTAGCGGTGCGAAGAAATGCAAAGACCCAACCTCCTGGTCATGTCGGTCCTGCGGGGGAAATTTAAAAAAAATAAATATAAATCGTGACGCTCGACCGTATTACGTCGAAATATAATGATTTCACAAAAAATACTGATACATCGTAACGCTTTCTAACGAATTAACTCGCAAAAAGCGTTCGAAATTGAAAGTTTTGCTAGCTATTCAGGGACGAAATAAACGTTTAATCCCTATGCAATATTGAATTATACATCGATATATGTAGAAATATTCCTACGTCGTAACGCTTTTTATCGAATTAACTCGAAGGGAACGTTAGCGTCGTTAGTAGCGGTGCGAAGAAATTCAAATTCCCAACCTCCCGGTCATGTCGGTCCTGCTTGGGCAATTTAAAAAAAATAAACATAAATTGTTACGCTCGACCGTATTACGTCAAAATATAACGATTTCACAAAAAATACCGGTACCTCGTAACGCTTTCTGACTAATTGACTCGAAGGGAACGTTCGAAATTGAAATTTTGTTCTAGCTGTCCAGGGTGGAAATAAGTGTTCAATCTCTATGTAATATTGAGTTACACATCGATATATGTAGAAATGTTCCTACGTCGTAACGCTTTTTAACGAATTAACTCGAAGGGAACGTTCGAAATTGAAATATTTTTCTAGCTATCCAGGGACGAAATAAACGTTTAATCTCTATGTAATATTGAAGTATACGTCGATTTATGTAAAAATATCCCTACCTCATATCGCTTTATATCGAATTAACTCGAAGGGAACGTTAGCGTCGTTAGTAGCGGTGCAAAGAAATTCAAAGTCTCAACGTCCCGGTCATATCGGTCCTGCGGGGGCTATTTAAAAAAAAAATAAATATAAATCGTGATGCTCGACCGTATTACGTCGAACTATAAAGATTTCACAAAAAAACACCGCGACCTCGTAACGCTTGTTAACGTATTAACTCGAAGGGAACGTTCGAAATTGAAATATTTTTCTAGCTATCCAGGGACGAAACAAAAGTTTAATCTCTATGTAATATTGAATTATACATCGAGATATGTAAAAATATTCCTACCTCATAAAGGTTGTTAACCAATTTACTCGCAGGGAACCTTAGCGTCGTTCGTAGCGGTGCGAAGAAATACAAAGTACCAACGTCCCGGTCATGTCGGTCCTGCTTGGGCTATTTAAAAAAAATAAACATAAATCGTTACGCTCGACCGTATTACGTCGAAATATAACGATTTCACAAAAAATACCGGTACCTCGTAACGCTTTCTGACGGATTGACTCGAAGGGAACGTTCGAAATTGAGATTTTGTTCTAGCTTTTCAGGGTAGATATAAGTGTTTAATCTCTATGTAATATGAAATTATACATCAATGTATGTAAAAATATTCCTACCTCATAATGCTTTTTATCCAATTAACTCGAATGGAACGTTAGAGTCGTTAGTAGCTGCGCGAGGAAATTCAAAGTCCCAATCTCCCGGTCATATCGATCCGGCGGCGGCTATTTAAAAAAGAAATATAAAGAAATCGTTACGATCGACCGTATTACGTAGAACTATAAAGATGCACAAAAAATACCGCGTCATCGTAACGCTTTTTAAAGAATTGACTCGAAAAAGCCATTCGAAATTGAAAGTTTTGCTTGCTCTCCAGGGACCAAATAAACGGTTAATCCCTATGTAATATTGAATTCTACATCGAAATATGTAAAAATATTCCCACCTCATAACGGTTGTTAACGAATAAACTCGCAGGAAACCTTAGCGTCGTTCGTAGCGGTGCGAAGAAATACAAAGTCCCAAAGTCCCGGTCATATAGGTACGGCGGGGGCTATTTAAAGAAAAAAAATGAAAATAAATCGTTGCGATCGACCGTATCACGTCGAAATATATCGATTTCACAAAAAATACCGGTACCTCGTAACGGTTTCTGACGAATTGACTCGAAGGGAACGTTCGAAATTGAAATTTTTTTCTAGCTCTCCAGGGACGAAACAAAAGTTTAATCTCTATGTAATATTGAATTATACATCGAGATATGTAAAAATATTCCTACCTCATAAAGGTTGTTAACCAATTAACTCGCAGGGAACCTTAGCGTCGTTCGTAGCGGTGCGAAGAAATACAAAGTACCAACGTCCCGGTCATGTCGGTCCTGCTTGGGCTATTTAAAAAAAATAAACATAAATCGTTACGCTCGACCGTATTACGTCGAAATATAACGATTTCACAAAAAATACCGGTACCTCGTAACGCTTTCTGACGGATTGACTCGAAGGGAACGTTCGAAATTGAAATTTTGTTCTAGCTTTTCAGGGTAGATATAAGTGTTTAATCTCTATGTAATATGAAATTATACATCAATGTATGTAAAAATATTCCTACCTCATAATGCTTTTTATCGAATTAACTCGAATGGAACGTTAGAGTCGTTAGTAGCTGCGCGAGGAAATTCAAAGTCTCAATCTCCCGATCCGGCGTCATATCGATCCGGCGGCGGCTATTTAAAAAAGAAATATAAAGAAATCGTTACGATCGACCGTATTACGTAGAACTATAAAGATGCACAAAAAATACCGCGTCATCGTAACGCTTTTTAAAGAATTGACTCGAAAAAGCCATTCGAAATTGAAAGTTTTGCTTGCTCTCCAGGGACCAAATAAACGGTTAATCCCTATGTAATATTGAATTATACATCGAGATATGTAAAAATATTCCTACCTCATAACGGTTGTTAACGAATTAACTCGCAGGGAACCTTAGCGTCGTTCGTAGCGTTGGGAAGAAATACAAAGTCCCAACGTCCCGGTCATATAGGTACGGCGGGGGCTATTTAAAAAAAAAAAATAAAAATAAATCGTTACGATCCAACGTATTACGTCGAAATATAACGATTTCACAAAAAATACCGGTACATCGTAACGCTTTCTAACGAATTAACTCGCCTAAACCGTTCGAAATTGAAGGTTTTGCTAGCTCTCCAGGGACGAAATAAACGTTTAATCCCTATGCAATTTTGAATTACACATCGATATGTTTAGCAATATTCCTTCGTCGTAGTGCTTTCTAACGAATTAATTCGCAAAAACCGTTCGAAATTGAAGGTTTTGCTAGCTCTCCAGGGACGAAATAAACGTTTAATCCCTATGCAATATTGAATTACACTTCGATATATGTAGAAATATTCCTACCTCATAACAGTTGTTAACGAATTAACTCGCAGGGAACCTTAGCGTCGTTCGTAGCGGTGCGAAGAAATACAAAGTCCCAACGTCTCGTTCATATAGGTACGGCGGGGGCTATTTAAAAAAAAAAAAAAATAAAAATTAATCGTTACGATCGACCGTATTACGTCGAAATATAACGATTTCACAAAAAATACCGGTACCTTGTAACGCCTTCTGACGAATTAACTCGAAGGGAGCGTTCGAAATTGATATTTTCTTCTAGCTCTCCAGGGACGAAATAAACGTTTAATCTCTATGTAATATTGAAGTATACATCGATTTATGTAAAAATATGCCCACCCCACAACGCTTTCTGTCGAATTAAATCGAAGGGAACGTTAACGTCGTCAGTAGCTGCGCGAAGAAATTCAAAGTCCCATCCTCCCGGTCATGTCGGCCCTGCTGGGGCTATTTAAAAAAAAATAAATATAAATTGTCACGTTCGACCGTACACAACGTCGAATATTACGTCACAATATAACGATTTCACAAAAAATACCGGTACATCGTAACGCTTTCTAACGAATTAACTCGCAAAAACCGTTCGAAATTGAAAGTTTTGCTTGCTCTCCAGGGACCAAATAAACGGTTAATCCCTATGCAATTTTGAATTACACATCGATATATTTAGAAATATTCCTACGTCCTAGCGCTTTCTAACGAATTTACTCGCAAAAACCGTTCGAAATTGAAAGTTTTGCTAGCTCTCCAGGGACGAAATAAACGTTTAATCCCTATGCAATATTGAATTACACTTCGATATATGTAGAAATATTCCTGCGTCGTAACGCTTTTTAACGAATTAACTCGCAGGGAACCTTAGCGTCGTTCGTAGCGGTGCGAAGAAATACAAAGTCCCAACCTCCCTTTCATGTCGGTCCTGCGGGCGCTATTTAAAAAAAGAATAAAAATAAATCATTACGATCCACCGTATTACGTCGAAATATAACGATTTCATAAAAAATACCGGTACCTCGTAACGCTTTCTGACGAATTGACTCGAAGGGAACGATCGAAATTGTAACTTTGTTCTAGCTCTTCAGGGTAGAAATAAGTGTTTAATCTCTATGTAATATTGAATTATACATCGATTTATGTAAAAATATGCCTACCTCATAACGCTTTTTATCGAATTAACTCGAAGGGAACGTTAGCGTCTTCAGTAGCGGCGCGAAGAAATGCAAAGTCCCAACCTCCCTGTCATGTCGGTCCTGCTTGGGCTATTTAAAAAAAAATAAACATAAATCGTTACGCTCGACCGTATTACGTCGAAATATAACGATTTCACAAAAAATACCGGTACCTCGTAACGCATTCTGACGAATAGACTCGAAGGGAACGTTCGAAATTGAAATTTTGTTCTAGCTCTCCAGGGACGAAACAAACGTTTAATCCCTATGTAATATTGAATTATACATCGACATATGTAGAAATATTCCTACCTCATAACGCTTTTTATCGAATTAACTCGAAGGGAACGTTAGCGTCGTTAGTAGCGGTGCGAAGAAATGCAAAGACCCAACCTCCTGGTCATGTCGGTCCTGCGGGGGAAATTTAAAAAAAATAAATATAAATCGTGACGCTCGACCGTATTACGTCGAAATATAATGATTTCACAAAAAATACCGATACATCGTAACGCTTTCTAACGAATTAACTCGCAAAAAGCGTTCGAAATTGAAAGTTTTGCTAGCTATTCAGGGACGAAATAAACGTTTAATCCCTATGCAATATTGAATTATACATCGATATATGTAGAAATATTCCTACGTCGTAACGCTTTTTATCGAATTAACTCGAAGGGAACGTTAGCGTCGTTAGTAGCGGTGCGAAGAAATTCAAATTCCCAACCTCCCGGTCATGTCGGTCCTGCTTGGGCAATTTAAAAAAAATAAACATAAATTGTTACGCTCGACCGTATTACGTCAAAATATAACGATTTCACAAAAAATACCGGTACCTCGTAACGCTTTCTGACTAATTGACTCGAAGGGAACGTTCGAAATTGAAATTTTGTTCTAGCTGTCCAGGGTGGAAATAAGTGTTCAATCTCTATGTAATATTGAGTTACACATCGATATATGTATCAATATTCCTACGTCGTAACGCTTTTTAACGAATTAATTCGAAGGGAACGTTCGAAATTGTAATTTTTTTCTAGCTCTCCAGGGACGAAATAAATGTTTAATCTCTATGTAATACTGAAGTATACATCGATTTATGTAAAAATATTCCTACCTCATAAGGCTTTTTATCGAATTAACACGCAGGGAACCTTAGCGTCGTTCGTAGCGGTGCGAAGAAATACAAAGTACCAACGTCCCGGTCATATCGGTACGGCGGGGGCTATTAAAAAAAAAAAAAAATAAAAATAAATCGTTGCGATCGACCGTATTACGTCGAAATATAACGATTTCACAAAAAATACCGGGACCTCGTAACGCTTTCTGACGAATTGACTCGAAGGGAACGTTCGAAATTGAAATTTTATTCTAGCTCTCCAGGGTGGAAATAAGTGTTTAATCTCTATGTAATATTGAATTATACATCGATTTATGTAAATATATGCCTACCTCATAACGCTTTTTATCGAATTAACTCGAAGGGAACGTTCGAAATTGAAATATTTTTCTATCTCTCCAGGGACGAGATAAACGTTTAATATCTATGTAATATTGAAGTATAAATCGATTTATGTAAAAATATTCCTACCTCATAAGTCTTTTTATCGAATTAACACGCAGGGAACCTTAGCGTCGTTCGTAGCGGTGCGAAGAAATACAAAGTCCCAACGTCCCGGTCATATCGGTACGGCGGGGGCTATTTAAAAAAGAAAATAAAAATAAATCGTTACGATCGACCGTATTACGTCGCAATATAACGATTTCACAAAAAATGCCGGTACCTCGTAACGCATTCTGACGAATTGACTCGAAGGGAACGTTCGAAATTGAAATTCTGCTCTAGCTCTTTGGGGCAGAAATTAGTGTTTAATACCTATGTAATATTGAATTATTCATCGATTTATTTAAAAATATGCCTACCTCATAACGCTTTCTATCGAATTAACTCGCAGGGAACCTTAGCGTCGTTAGTAGCGGTGCGAAGAAATTCAAATTCCCAATCTCCCGGTCATATCGGTCCTGCGGGGGCTATTTAAAAAAAAAATAAATATAAATCGTGATACTCGACCGTATTACGTCGAACTATAAAGATTTCACAAAAAAACACCGCGACCTCGTAACGCTTGTTAACGTATTATCTCGAAGGGAACGTTCGAAATTGAAATCTTCTTCTAGCTCTCCAGGGACGAGATAAACGTTTAATCCCTATGTAATATTGAATTATACATCGAGATATGTAAAAATATTCCTACCTCATAACGGTTGTTAACGAATTAACTCCCAGGGAACCTTAGCGTCGTTCGTAGCGGTGCGAAGAAATTCAAAGACCCAATCTCCCGGTCATGTCGGTCCGGCGGGGACTATTTAAAAAAAAATAAATATAAATCCTTACGTTCGACCGTATTACGTCCAAATATAATGATTTCACAAAAAAATACCGGTACATCGTAACGCTTTCCAACGAATTTGCTCGCAAAAACCGTTCGAAATTGAAAGATTTGCTAGCTTTCCAGGGACGAAATAATTGTTTAATCCCTATGCAATATTGAATTACACATTGATATATGTAGAAATACTCCTACATCGTAACGCTTTTTAACAAATTAAATCGAAGAGAACGGTAGCGTCGTCAGTAGCTGCGCGAAGAAATTCAACGTCCCAATCTCCCGGTCATGTCGGTCCGGCCGCGGTTATTTAAGAACAACATAAAAAAAATCGTTACGTTCGAGCGTATTACGTCGAACTATAAGGATTTCACAAAAAATACCGCGACCTCGTAACGCTTGTTAACGAATTAATTCGAAAAATCCGTTCGAAATTTAAAGTTTTGCTTGCTCTCCAGGGACCAAATAAACGTTTAATCCCTATGTAATATTGAATTATACATCGAGATATGTAAAAATATTACTACCTCATAACGGTTGTTAACTAATTAAATCGCAGGGAACCTTGGCGTCGTTCGTAGCGGTGCGACGAAGTACAAAGTCCCAACGTCCCGGTCATATAGGTACGGCGGGGGCAATTTAAAAAAAAAAAATAAAAATAAATCGTTACGATCGACCGTATTACGTCGAAATGTAACGATTTCACAAAAAATGCCGGTACCTCGTAACGCTTTCTGACTAATTGTTTCGAAAGGAACGTTCGAAATTGAAATTTTGTTCTAGCACTCCAGGGTAGAAATATATGTTTAATCTCAATGTAATATTGAATTATACATCGATTTATGTAAAAATATGCCTACCTCAAAACGCTTTTTATCGAATTAACTCGAAGGGAACGTTAGCGTCGTTAGTATCGGTGCGAAGAAATTCAAAGTCACAATCTTCCGGTCATGTCGGTCCTGCGGGGGCTATTTAAGAAAAAAATAAATATAAATCGTAACACTCGACCGTATTACGTCGAAATATAACGATTTCACAAAAAAATACCGGTACATCGTAACGCTTTCTGACTAATTGACTCGAAGGGAACGTTCGAAATTGAAATTTTGTTCTAGCTGTCCAGGGTGGAAATAAGTGTTCAATCTCTATGTAATATTGAGTTACACATCGATATATGTAGAAATGTTCCTACGTCGTAACGCTTTTTAACGAATTAACTCGAAGGGAACGTTCGAAATTGAAATATTTTTCTAGCTATCCAGGGACGAAATAAACGTTTAATCTCTATGTAATATTGAAGTATACGTCGATTTATGTAAAAATATCCCTACCTCATATCGCTTTATATCGAATTAACTCGAAGGGAACGTTAGCGTCGTTAGTAGCGGTGCAAAGAAATTCAAAGTCTCAACGTCCCGGTCATATCGGTCCTGCGGGGGCTATTTAAAAAAAAAATAAATATAAATCGTGATGCTCGACCGTATTACGTCGAACTATAAAGATTTCACAAAAAAACACCGCGACCTCGTAACGCTTGTTAACGTATTAACTCGAAGGGAACGTTCGAAATTGAAATCTTCTTCTAGCTCTCCAGGGACGAGATAAACGTTTAATCCCTATGTAATATTGAATTATACATCGAGATATGTAAAAATATTCCTACCTCATAACGGTTGTTAACGAATTAACTCGCAGGGAACCTTAGCGTCGTTCGTAGCGGTGCGAAGAAATTCAAAGACCCAATCTCCCGGTCATGTCGGTCCGGCGGGGACTATTTAAAAAAAAATAAATATAAATCCTTACGTTCGACCGTATTACGTCCAAATATAATGATTTCACA
The DNA here is from genome assembly GCA_905332935.1 of Bombus hortorum. Lineage (NCBI taxonomy): Eukaryota > Metazoa > Arthropoda > Insecta > Hymenoptera > Apidae > Bombus > Bombus hortorum. Next base: position 8,016,975 of record CAJOSO010000001.1, read on the forward strand.
AAAAAATACCGGTACATCGTAACGCTTTCCAACGAATTTGCTCGCAAAAACCGTTCGAAATTGAAAGTTTTGCTAGCTCTCCAGGGACGAAATAAATGTTTAATCCCTATGCAATATTGAATTACACATTGATATATGTAGAAATACTCCTACATCGTAACGCTTTTTAACGAATTAAATCGAAGAGAACGGTAGCGTCGTCAGTAGCTGCGCGAAGAAATTCAAAGTCCCAACCTCCCGGTCATGTCAGTCCTGCTGGGGCTATTTAAAGAAAAAATTTAAAAAAATCGTTACGTTCGACCGTATTACGTCGAACTATAAAGATTTCACAAAAAATATCGCTACCTCGTAACGCTTGTTAACGAATTAACTCGAAAAAACCGATCGAAATTGAAAGTTTTGCTTGCTCTCCAGGGTCCAAACAAACGTTTAATCCCTATGTAATATTGAATTATACATCGATTTATGTAAAAATATGCCCACCTCATAACGCTATTTATCGAATTAAATCGAAGAGAACGGTAGCGCCGTCAGTAGCTGCGCAAAGAAATTCAAAGTCCCAATCTCCGGTCATGTCGGTCCGGCCGCGGCTATTTAAAAAAAAAAATAAATATAAATCGTTACGCTCGACCGTATTACGTCGAAATATAACGATTTCGCAAAAAAATACCGGTACATCGTAACGCTTTCTAACGAATTAACTCGCAAAAACCGTTCGAAATTGAAAGTTTTGCTAGCTCTCCAGGGACGAAATAAACGATTAATCCCAATGCAATATTGAATTACACATCGATATATGTAGAAATATTCTTACGTCGTAACGCCTTCAGACGAATTAGCTCGCAAAAACCTTTCGAAATTGAAATTTTGTTCTAGCTCTCCAGGGTAGAAATAAGTGTTTCATCTCTATGTAATATTGAAGTATACATCAATGTATGTAAAAATATTCCTACCTCATAACGCTTTATATCGAATTAACTCGAAGGGAACGTTAGAGTCGTTATTAGCGGTGCGAAGAAATTCAAAGTCCCAACCTCCCGGTCATCTCGGTGCAGCGGGGGCTATTTAAAGAAAAAAAATAAAAATAAATCGATGCGATCGACCGTATTACGTCGAAATATAACTATTTCACTAAAACATACCGGTACATCGTGAAGCTTTCTAACGAATTAACTCGCAAAAACCGTTCGAAATTGAAAGTTTTGCTAGCTCTCCAGGGACGAAATAAACGTTTAATCCCAATGCAATATTGAATTACACATTGATATATGTAGACATAATCCTACGTCGTAACGCTTTTTAACGAATTAACTCGCAGGGAACGTTCGAAATTGAAATATTTTTCTAGCTATCCAGGGACGAAATAAACGTTTAATCTCTATGTAATATTGAAGTAAACATCGATTTATGTAAAAATATGCCCACCTCATAACGCTTTTTATCGAATTAAATCGAGGAGAACGTTAGCGTCGTTAGTAGCGGTGCGAAGAAATGCAAAGTCTCATCCTCCCGGTCATGTCGGTCCGGCGGCTGCTATTTAAAAAAAAGAAAAAAAACAAATCATTACGTTCAAGCGTACTACGAAGAACTATGACGATTTCACATAAAATACCGGTACCTCGTAACGCTTTCAGACGAATTAACTGGAAGGGAACGTTCGAAATTTGTAATTTTGTTCTATCTCTTCAGGGTAGAAATAAGTGTTTAATCTCTATGTAACATTGAATTACACATCGATATATGTAGAAATATTCCTACGGCGTAACGCTTTTTAACGAATTAACTCGATGAGAACGTTCGAGATAGAAAATTTTTTCTAGCTCTCCAGGGACGAAATAAGCGTTTAATCTCTATGTAATATTGAATTATACATCGATTTATGTAAAAATATGCCTACCTCATGATGCTTTTTATCGAATTAACTCGATGGGAACGTTAGCGTCGTTAGTAGCGGTAAGAAGAGATTCAAAGACCCAACCTCCCGGTCATGTCGGTCCTGCGGGGGCTATTTAAAAAAAAAAAAAAAAAATAAATATAAATCGTTACGATCGACCGTCTTACGTCGAAGTATAACGATTTCACAAAAAAATACCGGTATATCGTAACGCTTTCTAACGAATTAACTCACAAAAACCGTTCGAAATTGAAAGTTTTGCTTGCTCTCCAGGGACCAATTAAACGTTTAATCCCTATGTAACATTGAAATATACATCCATATATCTAGAAATATACCTACGTCGTAAAGCTTTTGTAGAATTAACTCGAAGGGAACGTTCGAAATTGAAATTTTTTTCTAGCTCTCCAGGGTAGAAATATGTGTTTAATCTCAATGTAATTTTGAATTATACATCGATTTATGTAAAAATATGCCTACCTCATAACGCTTTTTATCGAATTAACTCGAAGGGAACGTTAGCGTCGTTAGTAGCAGTGCGAAGATATGCAAAGTCCCAACCTCCCGGTCATGTCGGTCATGCTGGGGCTATTTAAAAAAAAATAAACATATATCGTTACGCTCGACCGCATTACGTCGAAATATAACGATTTCACAAAAAAAATACCGGTACATCGTAACGCTTTCTAACGAATTAACTCGCAAAAGCCGTTCGAAATTGAAAGTTTTGCAAGCTCTCCAGGGACGAAATAGACGTTTAATCCCTATGCAATTTTGAATAACGCAACGATATATTTAGAAATATTCCTACATCGTAGCGCTTTGTAACGAATTAACTCGCAGGGAACCTTAGCGTCGTTCGTAGCGGTGCGAAGAAATACAAAGTCCCAATCTCCCGGTCATGGCGGTCCTGCGAGGGCTATTTAAAAAAAAAAAATAAATATTAATCGTAACGCTCGACCGTATTACGTCGAAATATAACGATTTCACAAAAAATACCAGTACCTCGTAGCGCTTCCTGACGAATTGACTCGAAGGGAACGTTCGAAATTGAAATTTTTTTCTACTTCAGCAGGGACGAAACAAACGTTTAATCTCTATGTAATATTGAATTATACATCGATATATGTAGAAATATTCCTACCTCATAACGCTTTCTATCGAATTAAATCGCGGGGAACCTTAGCGTCGTTCGTAGAGGTGGGAAGAAATACAAAGTCCTAACCTCCCGGTCATGTCGGTCCTGCGGGGGCTATTTAAAAAAAAAAAATAAAGATAAATCCTTACGTTCGACCGTATTACGTCGAAATATAATGATTTCACAAAAAATGCCGGTACCTCGTAACGCTTTCTGACTAATTGTTTCGAAAGGAACGTTCGAAATTGAAATTTTGTTCTAGCACTCCAGGGTAGAAATATATGTTTAATCTCAATGTAATATTGAATTATACATCGATTTATGTAAAAATATGCCTACCTCAAAACGCTTTTTATCGAATTAACTCGAAGGGAACGTTAGCGTCGTTAGTATCGGTGCGAAGAAATTCAAAGTCACAATCTTCCGGTCATGTCGGTCCTGCGGGGGCTATTTAAGAAAAAAATAAATATAAATCGTAACACTCGACCGTATTACGTCGAAATATAACGATTTCACAAAAAAATACCGGTACATCGTAACGCTTTCTGACTAATTGACTCGAAGGGAACGTTCGAAATTGAAATTTTGTTCTAGCTGTCCAGGGTGGAAATAAGTGTTCAATCTCTATGTAATATTGAGTTACACATCGATATATGTAGAAATGTTCCTACGTCGTAACGCTTTTTAACGAATTAACTCGAAGGGAACGTTCGAAATTGAAATATTTTTCTAGCTATCCAGGGACGAAATAAACGTTTAATCTCTATGTAATATTGAAGTATACGTCGATTTATGTAAAAATATCCCTACCTCATATCGCTTTATATCGAATTAACTCGAAGGGAACGTTAGCGTCGTTAGTAGCGGTGCAAAGAAATTCAAAGTCTCAACGTCCCGGTCATATCGGTCCTGCGGGGGCTATTTAAAAAAAAAATAAATATAAATCGTGATGCTCGACCGTATTACGTCGAACTATAAAGATTTCACAAAAAAACACCGCGACCTCGTAACGCTTGTTAACGTATTAACTCGAAGGGAACGTTCGAAATTGAAATCTTCTTCTAGCTCTCCAGGGACGAGATAAACGTTTAATCCCTATGTAATATTGAATTATACATCGAGATATGTAAAAATATTCCTACCTCATAACGGTTGTTAACGAATTAACTCGCAGGGAACCTTAGCGTCGTTCGTAGCGGTGCGAAGAAATTCAAAGACCCAATCTCCCGGTCATGTCGGTCCGGCGGGGACTATTTAAAAAAAAATAAATATAAATCCTTACGTTCGACCGTATTACGTCCAAATATAATGATTTCACAAAAAAATACCGGTACATCGTAACGCTTTCCAACGAATTTGCTCGCAAAAACCGTTCGAAATTGAAAGTTTTGCTAGCTCTCCAGGGACGAAATAAATGTTTAATCCCTATGCAATATTGAATTACACATTGATATATGTAGAAATACTCCTACATCGTAACGCTTTTTAACGAATTAAATCGAAGAGAACGGTAGCGTCGTCAGTAGCTGCGCGAAGAAATTCAAAGTCCCAACCTCCCGGTCATGTCAGTCCTGCTGGGGCTATTTAAAGAAAAAATTTAAAAAAATCGTTACGTTCGACCGTATTACGTCGAACTATAAAGATTTCACAAAAAATATCGCTACCTCGTAACGCTTGTTAACGAATTAACTCGAAAAAACCGATCGAAATTGAAAGTTTTGCTTGCTCTCCAGGGACCAAACAAACGTTTAATCCCTATGTAATATTGAATTATACATCGATTTATGTAAAAATATGCCCACCTCATAACGCTATTTATCGAATTAAATCGAAGAGAACGGTAGCGCCGTCAGTAGCTGCGCAAAGAAATTCAAAGTCCCAATCTCCGGTCATGTCGGTCCGGCCGCGGCTATTTAAAAAAAAAAATAAATATAAATCGTTACGCTCGACCGTATTACGTCGAAATATAACGATTTCGCAAAAAAATACCGGTACATCGTAACGCTTTCTAACGAATTAACTCGCAAAAACCGTTCGAAATTGAAAGTTTTGCTAGCTCTCCAGGGACGAAATAAACGATTAATCCCAATGCAATATTGAATTACACATCGATATATGTAGAAATATTCTTACGTCGTAACGCTTTCAGACGAATTAGCTCGCAAAAACCTTACGAAATTGAAATTTTGTTCTAGCTCTCCAGGGTAGAAATAAATGTTTCATCTCTATGTAATATTGAAGTATACATCAATGTATGTAAAAATATTCCTACCTCATAACGCTTTATATCGAATTAACTCGAAGGGAACGTTAGAGTCGTTATTAGCGGTGCGAAGAAATTCAAAGTCCCAACCTCCCGGTCATCTCGGTGCAGCGGGGGCTATTTAAAGAAAAAAAATAAAAATAAATCGATGCGATCGACCGTATTACGTCGAAATATAACTATTTCACTAAAACATACCGGTACATCGTGAAGCTTTCTAACGAATTAACTCGCAAAAACCGTTCGAAATTGAAAGTTTTGCTAGCTCTCCAGGGACGAAATAAACGTTTAATCCCAATGCAATATTGAATTACACATTGATATATGTAGACATAATCCTACGTCGTAACGCTTTTTAACGAATTAACTCGCAGGGAACGTTCGAAATTGAAATATTTTTCTAGCTATCCAGGGACGAAATAAACGTTTAATCTCTATGTAATATTGAAGTAAACATCGATTTATGTAAAAATATGCCCACCTCATAACGCTTTTTATCGAATTAAATCGAGGAGAACGTTAGCGTCGTTAGTAGCGGTGCGAAGAAATGCAAAGTCTCATCCTCCCGGTCATGTCGGTCCGGCGGCTGCTATTTAAAAAAAAGAAAAAAAACAAATCATTACGTTCAAGCGTACTACGAAGAACTATGACGATTTCACATAAAATACCGGTACCTCGTAACGCTTTCAGACGAATTAACTGGAAGGGAACGTTCGAAATTTGTAATTTTGTTCTATCTCTTCAGGGTAGAAATAAGTGTTTAATCTCTATGTAACATTGAATTACACATCGATATATGTAGAAATATTCCTACGGCGTAACGCTTTTTAACGAATTAACTCGATGAGAACGTTCGAGATAGAAAATTTTTTCTAGCTCTCCAGGGACGAAATAAGCGTTTAATCTCTATGTAATATTGAATTATACATCGATTTATGTAAAAATATGCCTACCTCATGATGCTTTTTATCGAATTAACTCGATGGGAACGTTAGCGTCGTTAGTAGCGGTAAGAAGAGATTCAAAGACCCAACCTCCCGGTCATGTCGGTCCTGCGGGGGCTATTTAAAAAAAAAAAAAAAAAATAAATATAAATCGTTACGATCGACCGTCTTACGTCGAAGTATAACGATTTCACAAAAAAATACCGGTATATCGTAACGCTTTCTAACGAATTAACTCACAAAAACCGTTCGAAATTGAAAGTTTTGCTTGCTCTCCAGGGACCAATTAAACGTTTAATCCCTATGTAACATTGAAATATACATCCATATATCTAGAAATATACCTACGTCGCAAAGCTTTTGTAGAATTAACTCGAATGGAACGTTCGAAATTGAAATTTTTTTCTAGCTCTCCAGGGTAGAAATATGTGTTTAATCTCAATGTAATTTTGAATTATACATCGATTTATGTAAAAATATGCCTACCTCATAACGCTTTTTATCGAATTAACTCGAAGGGAACGTTAGCGTCGTTAGTAGCAGTGCGAAGATATGCAAAGTCCCAACCTCCCGGTCATGTCGGTCATGCTGGGGCTATTTAAAAAAAAATAAACATATATCGTTACGCTCGACCGCATTACGTCGAAATATAACGATTTCACAAAAAAAATACCGGTACATCGTAACGCTTTCTAACGAATTAACTCGCAAAAGCCGTTCGAAATTGAAAGTTTTGCTAGCTCTCCAGGGACGAAATAGACGTTTAATCCCTATGCAATTTTGAATAACGCAACGATATATTTAGAAATATTCCTACATCGTAGCGCTTTGTAACGAATTAACTCGCAGGGAACCTTAGCGTCGTTCGTAGCGGTGCGAAGAAATACAAAGTCCCAATCTCCCGGTCATGGCGGTCCTGCGAGGGCTATTTAAAAAAAAAAAAATAAATATTAATCGTAACGCTCGACCGTATTACGTCGAAATATAACGATTTCACAAAAAATACCAGTACCTCGTAGCGCTTCCTGACGAATTGACTCGAAGGGAACGTTCGAAATTGAAATTTTTTTCTACTTCAGCAGGGACGAAACAAACGTTTAATCTCTATGTAATATTGAATTATACATCGATATATGTAGAAATATTCCTACCTCATAACGCTTTCTATCGAATTAAATCGCGGGGAACCTTAGCGTCGTTCGTAGAGGTGGGAAGAAATACAAAGTCCCAACCTCCCGGTCATGTCGGTCCTGCGGGGGCTATTTAAAAAAAAAAAATAAAGATAAATCCTTACGTTCGACCGTATTACGTCGAAATATAATGATTTCACCAAAAATACCGGTACATCGTAAAGCTTTCTAACGAATTGACTCGCAAAAACCGTTTGAAATTGAAAGTTTTGCTACCTCTCCAGGGACGAAATAGACGTTTAATCCCTATGCAATTTTGAATAACGCAACGATATATTTAGAAATATTCCTACATCGTAGCGCTTTATAACGAATTAACTCGCAAAAACCGTTCGAAATTGAACGCTTTGCTAGCTCTCCAGGGACGAAATAAACGTTTAATCCCTATGCAATATTGAATTGTACATCCATATATCTAGAAATATACCTACGTCGCAACGCTTTTGAAGAATTAACTCGAAGGGAACGTTAGAAATTGAAATTTTTTTCTAGCTCTCCAGGGTAGAAATATGTGTTCAATCTCAATGTAATATTGAATTATACATCGATTTATGTAAAAATATGCCTACCTCATAACGCTTCTTATCGAATTAACTCGAAGGGAACGATAGCGTCGTTAGTATCGGTGCGAAGAAATTCAAAGTCACAATCTTCCGGTCATGTCGGTCCTGCGGGGGCTATTTAAGAAAAAAATAAATATAAATCGTAACGCTCGACAGTATTACGTCGAAATATAACGATTTCACAAAAAAATACCGGTACATCGTAAAGCTTTCTAACGAATTAGCTTGCAAAAACCGTTCGAAATTGAAAGTTTTGATACCTCTTCAGGGACGAAATAAACGTCTAATCCCTATGCAATTTTGAATTACACATCGATACATTTAGAAATATTCCTAGGTCGTAACGCTTTTTATCGAAATAAATCGAAGAGGACGGTAGCGTCGTCACTAGATGCGCTTAGAAATTCAACGTCCCAATCTCCCGGTCATGTCGGTCCGGCCGCGGTTATTAAAGAACAACATAAAAAAATCGTTACGTTCGACCGTATTACGTCGAACTATAAAGATTTCAAATAAAATACCGCGACCTCGTAACGCTTGTTAACGAATTAACTCGAAAAAACCGTTCGAAATTGAAAGTTTTGCTTGCTCTCCAGGGACCAAATAAACGTTTAATCCCTATGCAATTTTTGAATTACACATCGATATATGTAGAAATATTCCTACGTCGTAACGCTTTTTAACGAATTAACTCGCAGGGAACCTTAGCGTCGTTCGTAGCGGTGCGAAGAAATACAAAAGTCCCAACGTCTCGTTCATATAGGTACGGCGGGGGCTATTTAAAAAAAGAAAATAAAAATAAATCGTTACGATCGACCGTGTTACGTCGAAATATAACGATTTCACAAAAAATACCGGTACCTCGTAACGCTTTCTGACGAATTGACTCGAAGGGAACCTTCTAAATTGAAATTTTGTTCCAGCTCTGCAGGGTAGAAATAAGTGCTTAATCTCTATGTAATATTGAATTATACATCGATTTATGTAAATTTATGCCTACCTCATAACGCTTTTTATCGAATTAACTCGAAGGGAACGTTAGCGTCGTTAGTAGCGGTACAAAGAAATTCAAAGACCCAACCTCCCGGTCATGTCGGTCCTGCGGGGGCTATTTAAAAAAAAAAATAAATATAAATTGTTACGCTCGTCCGTATTACGTCGAAATATAACGAATTCACAAAAAAATGCCGGTACATCGTAACGCTTTCTAACGAACTATCTCGCAAAAACCGATCGAAACTGAAAGTTTTGCTACCTATCCAGGGACGAAATAAACGTTTAATCCCTATGCAATTTTTGAATTACACATCGATATATTTAGAAATATTCCTACGTCGTAGCGCTTTATAACGAATTATCTCGCAAAGACCGTTCGAAATTGAAAGTTTTCCTACCTCTCCAGGGACGAAATAAACGTTTAATCCCTATGCAATTTTGAATTACACATCGATACATTTAGAAATATTCCTACGTCGTAACGCTTTTTATCGAATTAACTCGAAGGGAACGTTCGAAATTGAAATTTTATTCCAGCTCTCAAGGGACGAAATAAACGTTTAATCCGTATGTAATATTGAATTATACATCGAGATATGTAAAAATATTCCTACCTCATAACGGTTGTTATCGAATTAAATCGCAGGAAACCTTAGCGTCGTTCATAGCGGTGAAAGAAATACAAAGTCCCAACGTCCCGGTGATATCGGTACGGCGGTGGCTATTTAAAAAGAAAAAAAAAAAAAATAAAAATAAAACGTTACGATCGACCGTATTACGTCGAAATATAACGATTTCACAAAAAAATACCGCGACCTCGTAACGCTTGTTAACGAATTAACTCGAAAAGTCCGTTCGAAATTGAAAGTTTTCCTACCTCTCCAGGGACGAAATAAACGTTTAATCCCTATGCAATATTGAATTTCACATCGATATATGTAGAAATATTCCTACGTCGTAACGCTTTTTATCGAATTAAATCGAAGAGAACGGTAGCGTCGTCACTAGCTGCGCTTAGAAATTCAACGTCCCAATCTCCCGGTCATGTCGGTCCGGCCGCGGTTATTTAAGAACAACATAAAAAAAATCGTTACGTTCGACCGTATTACGTCGAACTATAAAGATTTCACATAAAATACCGCGACCTCGTAACGCTTGTTAACGAATTAACTCGAAAAAACCGTTCGAAATTGAAAGTTTTGCTTGCTCTCCAGGGACCAAATAAACGTTTAATCCCTATGCAATTTTTGAATTACACATCGATATATTTAGAAATATTCCTACGTCGTAGCGCCTTATAACGAGTTAACTCGCAAAAACCGTTCGAAATTGAAAGTTTTCCTAGCTCTCCAGGGACGAAATAAACGTTTAATCCCTATGCAATATTGAATTTCACATCGATATATGTAGAAATATTCCTACGTCGTAACGCTTTTTAACGAATTAACTCGCAGGGAACCTTAGCGTCGTTCGTAGCGGTGCGAAGAAGTACAAAGTCCCAACGTCTCGTTCATATAGGTACGGCGGGGGCTATTTAAAAAAAGAATATAAAAATAAATCGTTACGATCGACCGTATTACGTCGAAATATAACGATTTCACAAAAAATACCGGTACCTCGTAACGCTTTCTGACGAATTGACTCGAGGGGAACCTTCTAAATTGAAATTTTGTTCCAGCTCTCCAGGGTAGAAATAAGTGCTTAATCTCTATGTAATATTGAATTATACATCGATTTATGTAAAAATATGCCTACCTCATAACGCTTTTTATCGAATTAACTCGAAGGGAACGTTAGCGTCGTTAGTAGCGGTACAAAGAAATTCAAAGACCCAACCTCCCGGTCATGTCGGTCCTGCGGGGGCTATTTAAAAAAAAATAAATATAAATTGTTACGCTCGTCCGTATTACGTCGAAATATAACGATTTCACAAAAAATGCCGGTACATCGTAACGCTTTCTAACGAATTATCTCGCAAAAACCGATCGAAATTGAAAGATTTGCTACCTATCCAGGGACGAAATAAACGTTTAATCCCTATGCAATTTTGAATTACACATCGATACATTTAGTAATATTCCTACGTCGTAACGCTTTTTATCGAATTAACTCGAAGGGAACGTTCGAAATTGAAATTTTATTCTAGCTCTCGAGGGACGAAATAAACGATTAATCCGTATGTCGTATTGAATTATACATAGAGATATGTAAAAATATTCCTACCTCATAACGGTTGTTAACGAGTTAAGTCGCAGGGAACCTTAGCGCTGTTCGTAGCGGTGCGAAGAAATGCAAAGTCCCAACGTCCCGGTCATATAGGTACGGCGGGGGCTATTAAAAAAAAAAAGAAAAAATAAAAATAAATCGTTACGATCGACAGTATTACGTCGAACTATAACGATTTCACAAAAAATACCGGTACCTCGTAACGCTTTCAGACGAATTAACTCGCAAAAACCGTTCGAAATTGAAAGTTTTCCTACCTCTCCAGGGACGAAATAAACGTTTAATCCCTATGCAATATTGAATTTCACATCGATATATGTAGAAATATTCCTACGTCGTAACGCTGTTTATCGAAATAAATGGAAGAGGACGGTAGCGTCGTCACTAGCTGCGCTTAGAAATTCAACGTCCCAATCTCCCGGTCATGTCGGTCCGGCCGCGGTTATTTAAGAACAACATAAAAAAAATCGTTACGTTCGACCGTATTACGTCGAACTATAAAGATTTCACAAAAAATACCGCGACCTCGTAACGCTTGTTAACGAATTAACTCGAAAAAACCGTTCGAAATTGAAAGTTTTGCTTGCTCTCCAGGGACCAAATAAACGTTTAATCCCTATGTAATATTGAATTATACATCGAGATATGTAAAAATATTACTACCTCACAGCGGTTGTTAACTAATTAACTCGCAGGGAACCTTGGCGTCGGTCGTAGCGGTGCGACGAAGTACAAAGTCCCAACGTCCCGGTCACATAGGTACCGCGGGGGCAATTTAAAAAAAAAAAAATAAAAATAAATCGTTACGATAGACCGTATTACGTCGAAATGTAACGATTTCACAAAAAATGCCGGTACCTCGTAACGCTTTCTGACTAATTGACACGAAAGGAACGTTCGAAATTGAAATTTTGTTCTAGCACTCCAGGGTAGAAATATGTGTTTAATCTCAATGTAATATTGAATTATACATCGATTTATGTAAAAATATGCCTACCTCATAACGCTTTTTATCGAATTAACTCGAAGGGAACGTTAGCGTCGTTAGTATCGGTGCGAAGAATTTCAAATTCCAATCTTCCGGTCATGTCGGTCCTGCGGGGGCTATTTAAGAAAAAAATAAATATAAATAGTTGCGCTCGACCGTATTACGTCGAAATATAACGATTTCACAAAAAAATACCGGTACCTCGTAACGCTTTCTGACGAATTGACTCGAAGGGAACGTTCGAAATTGAAATTTTGTTCCTGCTCTCCAGGGTAGAAATAAGTGTTTAATCTCTATGTAATATTGAATTACACATCGATTTATGTGGAAATATGCCTACCGCATAACGCTTTTTATCTAATTAACACGAAGGGAACGTTAGCGTCGTTAGTAGCGGTGCGAAGAAATTCAAATTCCCAACATCCCGGTCATGTCGGTACTGCTGGGGCTATTTAAAAAGAAATAAATAGAAATCGTAACGCTCGACCGTATTACGTCGAAATATAACGATTTCACAAAAAAATACCGGTACATCGTAACGCTTTCTAACGAATTAACTCCCAAAAACCGTTCGAAATTGAAAGTTTTGCTATCTCTCCAGGGACTAAATAAACGTTTAATCTCTATGCGATTTTAAATTACACATCGATATATTTAGAAATATTCCTACGTCGTAACGCTTTCTAACGAATTAACTCGCAAATACCGTTCGAAATTGATATTTTCCTCTGGCTCTCCAGGATAGAAATAAGTGTTTAATCTCTATGTAATATTGAATTACACATCGATATATGTAGAAATATTCCTACGTCGCAACGCTTTTTAACGATTTAACTCGAAGGGAGCGTTCGAAAATGAAATTTTTTTCTAGCTCTCCAGGGGCGAAATACACGTTTAATCCCTAAGCAATATTGAATTACACGTCGATATAGGTAAAAATATTCCTACCTCAAAACGGTTGTTAACGATTGAACTCGCAGGAAACCTTAGCGTCGTTCGTAGCGGCGCGAAGAAATACAAAGTACCAAACTCCCGGTCATGTCGGTCCGGCGGGAGCTATTTAAAAAAAAAAAAAGAAAAATAAATCGTTACGATCGACCGTATTACGTCGAAATATAACGATTACACAAAAAATACCGGTACCTCGTAACGCTTTCTGATGAATTGACTCGAAGGGAACGTTCGAAATTGAAATTTTGTTCTAGCTCTCCAGGGTAGAAATTAGTGTTTAGTCTCTCTGTAATATTGAATTATACATTGATTTATGTAAATATATGCCTGCCTTATAACTCTTTTTATCGAATTAACTCGAACGTAACATTCGAAATTGAAATATTTTTCTAGCTCTCCAGGGACGAGATAAACGTTTAATATCTATGTAATATTGAAGTATAAATCGATTTATGTAAAAATATTCCTACCTCATAACGGTTGTTAACGAATTAACTCGCAGGGAACCTTAGCGTCGTTCGTAGCGGTGCGAAGAAATACAAAGTCCCAACGTCCCGGTCATATCGGTACGGCGGGGGCTATTTAAAAAAGAAAATAAAAATAAATCGTTGTGATCGACCGTATTACGTCGTAATATAACGATTTCACAAAAAATACCGGTACCTCGTAACGTTTTCTGACGAATTGACTCGAAGGGAACGTTCGAAATTGAAATTTTGTTCTAGCTCTCCAGGGTAGAAATAAGTGTTTAATCTCTATGTAATATTGAATTATACAACGATTTATGTAAAAATATGCCTACCTCACAACGCTTTTTGTCGAATTAACTCGAAGGGAACGTTAGCGTCGTTAGTAGCGGTGCGAAGAAATGCAAAGTCCCAAACTCCCGGTCATATAGGTACGGCGGGGGCTATTTAAAAAAGAGAATAAAAATATATCGTTGCGATCGACCGTATTACGTCGAAGTATAGCGATTGCACAAAAAATACCGGTACCTCGTAACGCTTTCTGACGAATTGAGTCGAAGGGAAGGTTCGAAATTGAAATTTTGTTCTAGCTGTTCAGGGTAGAAATAAATGTTCAATATCTATGTAATATTGAAGTATACATCGATTTATTTATAAATATGCCTACCTCATAACGCTTTATATCGAATTAACTCTAAGGGAACCTTTGCGTCCTTCGTAGCGGTGCGAAGAAATAGAAAGTCCCAACGTCCCGGTCATATAGGTACGGCGGGGGCTATTTAAAAAAAAAATAAATATAAATCGTTACGATCGACCGTATTACGTCGAAATGTAACGATTTCGCAAAAAAAAACCGGTACCTCGTAACGCTTTCTGACTAATTGACTCGAAAAAACCGTTCGAAATTGAAAGTTTTGCTTGCTCTCCAGGGACCAAATAAACGTTTAATCCCTATGCAATTTTGAATTACACATCGATATATTTAGAAATATTCCTACGTCTTAACGCTTTTTAACGAATTAACTCGAAGGGAACGTTCGAAATTGAAATTTTTGTCTAGCTCTCCAGGGACGAAATAAACGTTTAATATCTATATAATAGTGAAGTATACATCGAGATATGTAAAAATATTCCTACCTCATAAGGCTTTTTATCGAATTAACACGCAGGGAACCTTAGCGTCGTTCGTTGCGGTGCGAAGAAATACAAAGTACCAACGTCCCGGTCATATCGGTACGGCGGGGGCTATTAAAAAAAAGAAATAAAAATAAATCGTTGCGATCGACCGTATTACGTCGAAATATAACGATTTCACAAAAAATACCGGGACCTCGTAACGCTTTCTGACGAATTGACTCGAAGGGAACGTTCGAAATTGAAATTTTGTTCTAGCTCTCCAGGGTGGAAATAAGTGTTTAATCTCTATGTAATATTGAATTATACATCGATTTATGTAAATATATGCCTACCACATAACGCTTTTTATCGAATTAACTCGAAGGGAACGTTCGAAATTGAAATATTTTTCTAGCTCTCCAGGGACGAGATAAAAGTTTAATATCTATGTAATATTGAAGTATAAATCGATTTATGTAAAAATATTCCTACCTCATAAGTCTTTTTATCGAATTAACACGCAGGGAACCTTAGCGTCGTTCGTAGCGGTGCGAAGAAATACAAAGTCCCAACGTCGCGGTCATATCGGTACGGCGGGGGCTATTTAAAAAAGAAAATAAAAATAAATCGTTGTGATCGACCGTATTACGTCGTAATATAACGATTTCACAAAAAATACCGGTACCTCGTAACGTTTTCTGACGAATTGACTCGAAGGGAACGTTCGAAATTGAAATTTTGTTCTAGCTCTCCAGGGTAGAAATAAGTGTTTAATTTCTATGTAATATTGAAGTATACATCGATTTATGTAAAAATATGCCCACCTCATAACGCTTTTTATCGAATTAAATCGAAGGGAACGTTAACGTCGTCAGTAGCTGCGCGAAGAAATTTAAAGTCCCAACCTCCCGGTCATGTCGGTCCTGCTGGGGCTATTAAAAAAAAAATAAATATAAATCGTTACGTTCGACCGTGCACAATGTCGAATATTACGTCACAATATAACGATTTCACAAAAAAACCGGTACATCGTAACGCTTTCTAACGAATTAACTCGCAAAAACCGTTCGAAATTGAGAGTTTTGCTAGCTCTCCAGGGACGAAATAAATGTTTAATCCCTACGCAATACTGAATTATACATGGAGATATGTAAAAATATTCCTACCTCATAACGGTTGTTAACGAATTAACTCGAAGGGAACGTTAACGTCGTCAGTAGCTGCGCGAAGAAATTTAAAGTCCCAACCTCCCGGTCATGTCGGTCCTGCTGGGGCTATTAAAAAAAAAATAAATATAAATCGTTACGTTCGACCGTGCACAATGTCGAATATTACGTCACAATATAACGATTTCACAAAAAATACCGGTACATCGTAACACTTTCTAACGAATTAACTCGCAAAAACCGTTCGAAATTGAAAGTTTTGCTAGCTCTCCAGGGCCGAAATAAACTTTTAATCCCTATGCAGTATTGAATTATACATCGATATATGTTAAAATATTCCTACCTCATAACGGTTGTTAACGAATTAACTCGCAGGGAACTTTATCGTCTTTCGTAGCGGTGCGAAGAAATACAAAGTCCCAACGTCCCGGTCATATAGGTACGGCGGGGGCTATTTAAAAAAATAAAATAAAAATAAATCGTTACGATCGACCGTATTACGTCGAAATATAACGATTTCACAAAAAAACCGGTACCTCGTAACGCTTTCTGTCGAATTGACTCGAGGGGAACCTTCGAAATTGAAATTTTCTTCTAGCTCTCAGGGGGAGAAATAAGTGTTTAATCTCTATCTAATATTGAATTACACATCGATTTATGTGAAAATATGCCTACCGCATAACGCTTTTTATCGAATTAACACGAAGGGAACGTTAGCGTCGTTAGTAGCGGTGCGAAGAAATTCAAATTCCCTACATCCCGGTCATGTCGGTCCGGCCGCGGCTATTTAAAAGAAACATAAAAAATATAGTTACGTTCGACCGTATTATGTCGAACTATAAAGATTTCACAAAAATACCGCGTCTTCGTAACGCTTGTTAACGAATTAACTCGAAAAAACCGTTCGAAATTGAAAGTTTTGCTAGGTCTCCAGGGACGAAATAATCGTTTAATCCCTATGCAATATTGAATTACACATCGATATATGTAGAAATATTCCTACGTCGTAACGCTACTTATCGAATTAACTCGCAGGAAACCTTAGCGTCGTTCGTAGCGGCGCGAAGAAATACAAAGTACCAACGTCCCGGACATATAGGTACGGCGGGGGCTATTTAAAAAAAAAAAAAAGAAAAATAAATCGTTACGATCGACCGTATTACGTCGAAATATAACGATTACACAAAAAATACCGGTACCTCGTAACGCTTTTTGTCGAATTGACTGGAAGGGAACGTTCGAAATTGAAATTTTTTTCTAGCTCTCCATGGACGAAATAAGTGTTTAATTTCTATGTAATATTGAATTATACATCGATTTATGTAAAAATATGCCTACCTCACAACGCTTTTTATCGAATTAACTCGAAGGGAACGATAACGTCGATAGTAGCGGTGCGAAGAAATTCAAAGACCCAACCTCGCGGGCATGTCGGTCCTGCGGGGGCTATTTAAAAAAAAAAGAAATCGTTACGTTCGACCGTATTACGTCGAACTATAAAAATTTCACAAAAAAATACTGCGACCTCGTAACGCTTGTTGACGAATTAACTCGAAAAAACCGTTCGAAATTGAAAGTTTTGCTTGCTCTCCAGGGACCAAATAAACGTTTAATCCCTATGTAATATTGAATTATACATCGATATATGTAAAAATATTCCTACCTCAAAACGGTTGTTAACGAATGAACTCGCAGGAAACCTTAGCGTCGTTCGTAGCGGCGCGAAGAAATACAATGTCCCAACGTACCGGACATATCGGTACGGCGGGAGCTATTTAAAAAAAAAAAAAAAGAAAAATAAATCGTTACGATCGACCGTATTACGTCGAAATATAACGATTACACAAAAAATACCGGTACCTCGTAACGTTTTCTGACGAATTGACTCGAAGAGAACGTTCGAAATTGAAATTTTGTTCTAGCTCTCCAGGGTAGAAATAAGTGTTTAATTTCTATGTAATATTGAAGTATACA
The DNA here is from genome assembly GCA_905332935.1 of Bombus hortorum. Classification (NCBI taxonomy): domain Eukaryota; kingdom Metazoa; phylum Arthropoda; class Insecta; order Hymenoptera; family Apidae; genus Bombus; species Bombus hortorum. The sequence continues at coordinate 8,034,851 of CAJOSO010000001.1, forward strand.
TCGATTTATGTAAAAATATGCCTACCTCATAACGCTTTTTATCGAATTAAATCGAAGGGAACGTTAACGTCGTCAGTAGCTGCGCGAAGAAATTTAAAGTCCCAACCTCCCGGTCATGTCGGTCCTGCTGGGGCTATAAAAAAAAAAATAAATATAAATCGATACGTTCGACCGTGCACAACGTCGAATATTACGTCACAATATAACGATTTCACAAAAAATACCGGTACATCGTAACGCTTTCCAACGAATTAACTCGCAAAAACCGTTCGAAATTGAGAGTTTTGCTAGCTCTCCAGGGACGAAATAAATGTTTAATCCCTACGCAATACTGAATTATACATGGAGATATGTAAAAATATTCCTACCTCATAACGGTTGTTAACGAATTAACTCGAAGGGAACGTTAGCGTCGTTAGTAGCGATGCGAAGAAATTCAAAGTACGAACCTCCCGGTCTGTCGGTCCTGCTGGGGCAATTTAAAAAAAAAAATAACTATAAATCGTTACGTTCGACCGTATTACGTCAAAATATAACGATTTCACAAAAAATACCGGTACATCGTAACACTTTCTAACGAATTAACTCGCAAAAACCGTTCGAAATTGAAAGTTTTGCTAGCTCTCCAGGGCCGAAATAAACTTTTAATCCCTATGCAGTATTGAATTATACATCGATATATGTTAAAATATTCCTACCTCATAACGGTTGTTAACGAATTAACTCGCAGGGAACTTTATCGTCGTTCGTAGCGGTGCGAAGAAATACAAAGTCCCAACGTCCCGGTCATATAGGTACGGCGGGGGCTATTTAAAAAAAAATAAATATAAATCGTTACGATCGACCGTATTACGTCGAAATGTAACGATTTCGCAAAAGAAACCGGTACCTCGTCACGCTTTCTGACTAATTGACTCGAAAAAACCGTTCGAAATTGAAAGTTTTGCTTGCTCTCCAGGGACCAAATAAACGTTTAATCCCTATGCAATTTTGAATTACACATCGATATATTTAGAAATATTCCTACGTCTTAACGCTTTTTAACGAATTAACTCGAAGGGAACGTTCTAAATTGAAATTTTTGTCTAGCTCTCCAGGGACGAAATAAACGTTTAATATCTATGTAATAGTGAAGTATACATCGAGATATGTACAAATATTCCTACCTCATAAGGCTTTTTATCGAATTAACACGCAGGGAACCTTAGCGTCGTTCGTAGCGGTGCGAAGAAATACAAAGTACCAACGTCCCGGTCATATGGGTACGGCGGGGGCTATTAAAAAAAAAAAAAAAAAAATAAAAATACATCGTTGCGATCGACCGTATTACGTCGAAATATGACGATTTCACAAAAAATACCGGGACCTCGTAACGCTTTCTGACGAATTGACTCGAAGGGAACGTTCGAAATTGAAATTTTGTTCTAGCTCTCCAGGGTGGAAATAAGTGTTTAATCTCTATGTAATATTGAATTATACATCGATTTATGTAAATATATGCCTACCTCATAACGCTTTTTATCAAATTAACTCGAACGGAACGTTCGAAATTGAAATATTTTTCTAGCTCTCCAGGGACGAGATAAACGTTTAATATCTATGTAATATTGAAGTATAAATCGATTTATGTAAAAATATTCCTACCTCATAAGTCTTTTTATCGAATTAACACGCAGGGAACCTTAGCGTCGTTCGTAGCGGTGCGAAGAAATACAAAGTCCCAACGTCCCGGTCATATCGGTACGGCGGGGGCTATTTAAAGAAAAAAAATAAAAATAAATCATTGCGATCGACCGTATTACGTCGAAATGTAACGATTTCACAAAAAATGCCGGTACCTCGTAACGCTTTCTGACGAATTGACTCGAAGGGAACGTTCGAAATTGAAACTTTGTTCTAGCTCCTCAGGGTAGAAATAAGTGTTTAATCTCTATGTAATATTGAATTATACATCGATTTATGTAAAAATATGCCTACCTCATAACGCTTTTTATCGAATTAACTCGAGGGGAACGTTAGCGTCGTTAGTAGCGGTGCGAAGAAATTCAAAGAACCAACCTCCGGGTCATGTCGGTCCTGCGGGGGCCATTTAAAAAAAAATAAATATAAATCCTGACGCTCGACCGCATTACGTCGAAATGTAACGATTTCACAACAAAATACCGGTACATCGAAAAGCTCTCTAACGAATTAAATCGCAAAAACCGTTCGAAATTGAAAGTTTTGCTAGCTCTCCAGGGACGAAATAAACGTTTAATCCCTATGTAATATTAAATTATACATCGAGATATGTAAGAATATTCCTACCTCATAACGGTTGTTAACGAATTAACCCGCAGGGAACCTTAGCGTCGTTCGTAGCGGTTGGAAGAAATACAAAGTCCCAACATCCCGGTCATGTCGGTCCTGCGGCGGCTTTAAAAAAAAAAAAGAATATAAAAAGAAATCATTACGTTCGAGCGTATTACGTCGAACTATAACGATTTCACAAAAAATACCGGTACATCGTAACGCTTTCTAACGAATTAACTCGCCAAAACCGTTCGAAATTGAAAGTTTTGCTAGCTCTCCAGGGACGAAATAATCGTTTAATCCCTATGCAATATTGAATTACACATCGATATAAGTTGAAATATTCCTACGTCGTAAAGCTTTTTAACGAATTAACTCGAAGGGAACGTTCGAAATTGAAATTTTGTTCTAGCTCTCCAGGGACGAAATAAACGTTTAATATCTATGTAATATTGAAGTATACGTCGATTTATGTAAAAATATGTCCACCGCATAACGCTTTATATCGAACTATCTCGAAGGGTACGTTAGCGTCTTTAGTTGCTGCGCGAAGTAATTCAAAGTCCCAACCTCCCGGTCATGTTGATCCTGCTGGGGCTATTTAAAGGAAAAATTTAAAAAAATCGTTACGTTCGACCGAATTACGTCGAACTATAAAGATTTCACAAAAAATATCGCGACCTCGTAACGCTTGTTAACGAATTAACTCGAAAAAACCGATCGAAATTGAAAGTTTTGCTTGCTCTCCAGGGACCAAACAAACGTTTAATCCCTATGTAATATTGAAGTGTACATCGATTTATGTAAAGATATGTCCACCGCATAACGCTTTTTATCGAATTAAATCGAAGAGAACGGTAGCGTCGTTCGTAGCGGTGCTAAGAAATTCGAAGTACCAACCTCCCGGTCATGTCGGTCCGGCGGCGGCTATTTAAAAAGAGGAAAATAAAAAGAAATCATTACGTTCGAGCATATTACGTCGAACTATAACGATTTCACATGAAATACCGCGACCTCGCAACGCTTGTTAACGAACTAACTCGAAAAAACCGTTCGAAATTGAATGTTTTGCTTGCCCTCCAGGGACCAAATAAATGCTTTTAACCCTATGTAATATTGAATTACACGTCGAGATATGTAAAAATATTTCTACCTCATAACGGTTGTTAGCGAATTAACTCGCGGGGAACCTTAGCTTCGTTCGTAGCGGTGGGAAGAAATACAAAGTCCCAACGTCCCGGTAATATAGGTACGGCGGGGGCTGTTTAAAAAAAAAAAATAAAAAAAATCGTTACTATCGACCATATTACGTCGAACTATAACGATTTCACAAAAAATACCGGTACCTCGTAACGCTTTCTGACGAATATCTCGATGGGAACGTTCGAAATTGGAATTTTGTTCTAGCTCTTCAGGGTAGAAATTAGTGTTTAATCTCTATGTAATATTGAGTTATACATCGATTTATGTAAAAATATGCCTACCTCATAACGCTTTTTATCGAATTAACTCGAAGGGAACGTTCCAAATTGAAATTTTTTTCTAGCTCTCCAGGGACGAAATAAACGTTTAATATCTATGTAATATTGAAGTGTACATCGATTTATGTAAAAATATGTCCACCGCATAACGCTTTATATCGAACTATCTCGAAGGGTACGTTAGCGTCGTTAGTTGCTGCGCGAAGTAATTCAAAGTCCCAACCTCCCGGTCATGTCGGTCCTGCTGGGGCTATTTAAAGAAAAAATTTAAAAAATTCGTTACGTTCGACCGTATTACGTCGAACTATAAAGATTTCACAAAAAATATCGCGACCTCGTAACGCTTTCTAACGAATTAACTTGCAAAAACCATTCGAAATTGAACGTTTTGCTAGCTCTCCAGGGACGAAATAAACGATTAATCCCAATGCAATATTGAATTACACATCGATATATGTAGAAGTATTCCTACGTCGTAACGCTTTCAGACGAATTAGCTCGCAAAAACCGTTCGAAATTGAAATTTTGTTCTAGCTCTCCAGGGTAGAAATAAGTGTTTCATCTCTATGTAATATTGAATTATACATCAATGTATGTAAAAATATTCCTACCTCATAACGTTTTTTATCGAATTAACTCGCAGGGAACCTTATCGTCGTTAGTAGCGGTGCGAAGAAATTCAAAGTCCCAACCTCCCGGTCATCTCCGTGCAGCGGGGGCTATTTAAAGAAAAAAAATAAAAATAAATCGATGCGATCGACCGTATTACGTCGAAATATAACTATTTCACTAAAACATACCGGTACATCGTGAAGCTTTCTAACGAATTAACTCGCAAGAACCGTTCGAAATTGAAAGTTTTGCTAGCTCTCCAGGGACGAAATAAACGTTTAATCCCAATGCAATATTGAATTACACATTGATATATGTAGACATAATCCTACGTCGTAACGCTTTTTATCGAATTAAATCGAGGAGAACGTTAGCGTCGTAAGTAGCGGTGCGAAGAAATGCAAAGTCTCATCCTCCCGGTCATGTCGGTCCGGCGGCTGCTATTTAAAAAAAAGAAAAAAAACAAATCATTACGTTCGAGCGTACTACGAAGAACTATGACGATTTCACATAAAATACCGGTACCTCGTAACGCTTTCAGACGAATTAACTGGAAGGGAACGTTCGAAATTGAAATTTTGTTCTAGCTCTCCCGGGTAGAAATAAGTGTTTCATCTCTATGTAATATTGAATTATACATCAATGTATGTAAAAATATTCCTACCTCATAACGTTTTTTATCGAATTAACTCGCAGGGAACCTTAGCGTCGTTAGTAGCGGTGCTAAGAAATTCAAAGTGCCAACCTCCCGGTCATGTCGGTCCGGCGGCGGCTATTTAAAAAAAAGAAAATAAAATGAAATCATTACGTTCGAGCGTATTACGTCGAACTATAACGATTTCACAAGAAATACCGCGACCTCGCAACGCTTGGTAACGAATTAACTCGAAAAAACCGTTCGAAATTGAAAGTTTTGCTTGCCCTCCAGGGACCAAATAAACGTTTTTATCCCTATGTAATATTGATTTACACATCGATATATTTAGAAATATTCCTACGTCGTAACGCTTTTTAACGAATTAACTCGAAGGGAACGTTCGAAATTGAAATTTTCTTCTAGCTCTCCAGGGACGAAATAAACGTTTAATCCCTATGTAATATTGAATTATGCATCGAGATATGTAAAAATATTCCTACCTCATAACGGTTGTTAACGAATTAACTCGCAGGAAACCTTAGCGTCGTTCGTAGCGGTGCGAAGAAATACAAAGTCCCAACGTCCCGGTCATATCGGTACGGCGGGGGCTATTTAAAAAAAAGGAATCAAAATAAATCGTTACGTTCGACCGTGTTACGTCAAAATATAACGATTTCACAAAAAATACCGGTACCTCGTAACGCTTTCTGACGAATTGACTCGAAGGGAACGTTCGAAATTGAAACTTTGTTCTAGCTCCTCAGGGTAGAAATAAGTGTTTACTCTCTATGTAATATTGAATTATACATCGATTTATGTAAAAATATGCCTACCTCATAACGCTTTTTATCGAATTAACTCGAGGGGAACGTTAGCGTCGTTAGTAGCGGTGCGAAGAAATTCAAAGAACCAACCTCCGGGTCATGTCGGTCCTGCGGGGGCCATTTAAAAAAAAATAAATATAAATCCTGACGCTCGACCGTATTACGTCGAAATGTAACGATTTCACAACAAAATACCGGTACATCGAAAAGCTTTCTAACGAATTAAATCGCAAAAACCGTTCGAAATTGAAAGTTTTGCTAGCTCTCCAGGGACGAAATAAACGTTTAATCCCTATGTAATATTAAATTATACATCGAGATATGTAAGAATATTCCTACCTCTTAACGGTTGTTAACGAATTAACTCGCAGGGAACCTTAGCGTCGTTCGTAGCGGTGGGAAGAAATACAAAGTCCCAACGTCCCGGTCATATAGGTACGGCGGGGGCTATTTAAAAAAAAAAAATAAAAATAAATCGTTACGTTCGACCGTATTACGTCGAAATATAATGATTTCACAAAAAATACCGGTACCTCGTAACGGTTTCTGACGAATTGACTCGAAGGGAACGTTCGAAATTGAAATTTTGTTCTAGCTCTCCAGGGACGAAACAAAAGTTTAATCTTTATGTAATATTGAATTATACATCGAGATATGTAAAAATATTCCTACCTCATAACGGTTGTTAACGAATTAACCCGCAGGGAACCTTAGCGTCGTTCGTAGCGGTGCCAAGAAATACAAAGTCCCAACGTCCCGGTCATGTCGGTCCTGCGGGGCAATTTAAAAAAAAATAAATATAAATCGTTACGTTCGACCGTATTACGTCGAAATATAATGATTTCACAAAAAATACCGGTACATCGTAACGCTTTCTAACGAATTAACTCGCCAAAACCGTTCGAAATTGAAAGTTTTGCTAGCTCTCCAGGGACGAAATAAACGTTTAATCCCTATGCAATATTGAATTACACATCGATATAAGTTGAAATATTCCTACGTCGTAAAGCTTTTTAACGAATTAACTCGAAGGGAACGTTCGAAATTGAAATTTTGTTCTAGCTCTCCAGGGACGAAATAAACGTTTAATATCTATGTAATATTGAAGTGTACATCGATTTATGTAAAAATATGTCCACCGCATAACGCTTTATATCGAACTATCTCGAAGGGTACGTTAGCGTCGTTAGTTGCTGCGCGAAGTAATTCATAGTCACAACCTCCCGGTCATGTCGGTCCTGCTGGGGCTATTTAAAGAAAAAATTTAAAAAAATCGTTACGTTCGACCGTATTACGTCGAGCTATAAAGATTTCGCAAAAAATATCGCGACCTCGTAACGCTTTCTAACGAATTAACTCGCAAAAACCATTCGAAATTGAAAGTTTTGTTAGCTCTCCAGGGACGAAATAAACGATTAATCCCAATGCAATATTGAATTACACATCGATGTATGTAGAAGTATTCCTAAGTCGTAACGCTTTCAGACGAATTAGCTCGCAAAAACCGTTCGAAATTGAAATTTTGTTCTAGCTCTCCAGGGTAGAAATAAGTGCTTCATCTCTATGTAATATTGAATTATACATCAATGTATGTAAAAATATTCCTACCTCATAACGTTTTTTATCGAATTAACTCGCAGGGAACCTTAGCGTCGTTAGTAGCGGTGCGAAGAAATTCAAATTCCCAACATCCGGGTCATGTCGGTCCTGCTGGGGCTATTTAAAAAGAAATAAATATAAATCGTTACGTTCGACAGTATTACGTCGAACTATAAAGATTTTACAAAAAATACCGCGTCCTCGTAACGCTTGTTAACGAATTAACTCGCAAAGACCGTTCGAAATTGAAAGTATTGCTTGCCCTCCAGGGACCAAATAAACGTTTTTATCCCTATGTAATATTGAATTATACATCGAGATATGTAAAAATATTCCTACCTCATAACAGTTGTAAACGAATTAACTCGCAGGGAACCTTAGCGTCGTTCGGAGCGGTGCGACGAAATACAAAGTCCCAAAGTCCCGGTCATATAGGTACGGCTGGGGCTATTTAAAGAAAAAAAATAAAAATAAATCATTGCGATCGACCGTATTATGTCGAAATATAACTATTTCACAAAAAATACCGGTAAATCGTTACGCTTTCTAACGAATTAACTCGCAAAAACCGTTCGAAATTGAAAGTTTTGCTACCTATCCAGGGACGAAATAAACGTTTAATCCCTATGCAATTTTGATTTACACATCGATGTATTTAGAAATATTCCTACGTCGTAACGCTTTTTAACGAATTAACTCGAAGGGAACGTTCGAAATTGAAATATTCTTCTAGCTCTCCAGGGACGAAATAAACGTTTAATCCCTATGGAATATTGAATTATACATCGATTTATGTAAAAATATGCCTACCTCATAACGCTTTTTATCGAATTAACTAGAAGGGAACGTTAGCGTCGTTAGTATCGGTGCGAAGAAATTCAAAGTCACAATCTTCCGGTCATGTCGGTCCTGCGGGGGCTATTTAAGAAAAAAATATATATAAATCGTAACGCTTCACCGTATTACGTCGAAATATAACGATTTCACAAAAAATACCGGTACCTCGTAACGCCTTCTGACGAATTAACTCGAAGGGAGCGTTCGAAATTGAAATTTTCTTCTAGCTCTCCAGGGACGAAATAAACGTTTAATCCGTATGTAATATTGAATTATACATCGAGATATGTAAAAATATTCCTACCTCATAACGGTTGTTAACGAGTTAAGTCGCAGGGAACCTTGGCGTCGTGAGGTGCGACGAAGTACAAAGTCCCAACGTCCCGGTCATATAGGTACGGCGGGGGCTATTTAAAAAAAAAGAATAAAAATTAATCGTTACGATCGACCGTATTACGTCGAAATGTAACGATTTCACAAAAAATGCCGGTACCTCGTAACGCTTTCTGACTAATTGATTCGAAAGGAACGTTCGAAATTGAAAGTTTTGCTACCTCTCCAGGGACGAAATAAACGTTTAATCCCTATGCAATTTTTGAATTACACATCGATATATTTAGAAATATTCCTACGTCGTAGCGCTTTATAACGAATTAACTCGCAAAAACCGTTCGAAATTGAAAGTTTTCCAAGCTCTCCAGGGACGAAATAAACGTTTAATCCCTATGCAATATTGAATTTCACATCGATATATGTAGAAATATTCCTACGTCGTAACGCTTTTTAACGAATTAACTCGCAGGGAACCTTAGCGTCGTTCGTAGCGGTGGGAAGAAATACAAAGTCCCAACGTCCCGGTCATATAGGTACGGCGGGGGCTATTTAAAAAAAAAAAATAAAAATAAATCGTTACGTTCGACCGTATTACGTCGAAATATAATGATTTCACAAAAAATACCGGTACCTCGTAACGGTTTCTGACGAATTGACTCGAAGGGAACGTTCGAAATTGAAATTTTGTTCTAGCTCTCCAGGGACGAAACAAAAGTTTAATCTTTATGTAATATTGAATTATACATCGAGATATGTAAAAATATTCCTACCTCATAACGGTTGTTAACGAATTAACCCGCAGGGAACCTTAGCGTCGTTCGTAGCGGTGCCAAGAAATACAAAGTCCCAACGTCCCGGTCATGTCGGTCCTGCGGGGCAATTTAAAAAAAAATAAATATAAATCGTTACGTTCGACCGTATTACGTCGAAATATAATGATTTCACAAAAAATACCGGTACATCGTAACGCTTTCTAACGAATTAACTCGCCAAAACCGTTCGAAATTGAAAGTTTTGCTAGCTCTCCAGGGACGAAATAAACGTTTAATCCCTATGCAATATTGAATTACACATCGATATATTTAGAATTATTCCTACGTCGTAGCGCTTTATAACGAATTAACTCGCAAAAACCGTTCGAAATTGAAAGCTTTGCTTGCTCTCCAGGGACCAAATAAACGTTTAATCCCTATGCAATTTTGAATTACACATCGATACGTTTAGAAATATTCCTAGGTCGTAACGCTTTTTATCGAAATAAATCGAAGAGAACGGTAGCGTCGTGACTAGCTGCGCTTAGAAATTCAACGTCCCAATCTCCCGGTCATGTCGGTCCGGCCGCGGTTATTTAAGAACAACATAAAAAAAATCGTTACGTTCCACCGTATTACGTCGAACTATAAAGATTTCACAAAAAATACCGCGACCTCGTAACGCTTGTTAACGAATTAACTCGAAAAAACCGTTCGAAATTGAAAGTTTTGCTTGCTCTCCAGGGACCAAATAAACGTTTAATCCCTATGTAGTATTGAATTATACATCGAGATATGTAAAAATATTACTACCTCATAACGGTTGTTAACTAATTAACTCGCAGGGAACCTTGGCGTCGCTCGTAGCGGTGCGACGAAGTACAAAGTCCCAACGTCCCGGTCATATAGGTACGGCGGGGGCTATTTAAAAAAAAAGAATAAAAATTAATCGTTACGATCGACCGTATTACGTCGAAATGTAACGATTTCACAAAAAATGCCGGTACCTCGTAACGCTTTCTGACTAATTGATTCGAAAGGAACGTTCGAAATTGAAAGTTTTGCTACCTCTCCAGGGACGAAATAAACGTTTAATCCCTATGCAATTTTTGAATTACACATCGATATATTTAGAAATATTCCTACGTCGTAGCGCTTTATAACGAATTAACTCGCAAAAACCGTTCGAAATTGAAAGTTTTCCAAGCTCTCCAGGGACGAAATAAACGTTTAATCCCTATGCAATATTGAATTTCACATCGATATATGTAGAAATATTCCTACGTCGTAACGCTTTTTAACGAATTAACTCGCAGGGAACCTTAGCGTCGTTCGTAGCGGTGGGAAGAAATACAAAGTCCCAACGTCCCGGTCATATAGGTACGGCGGGGGCTATTTAAAAAAAAAAAATAAAAATAAATCGTTACGTTCGACCGTATTACGTCGAAATATAATGATTTCACAAAAAATACCGGTACCTCGTAACGGTTTCTGACGAATTGACTCGAAGGGAACGTTCGAAATTGAAATTTTGTTCTAGCTCTCCAGGGACGAAACAAAAGTTTAATCTTTATGTAATATTGAATTATACATCGAGATATGTAAAAATATTCCTACCTCATAACGGTTGTTAACGAATTAACCCGCAGGGAACCTTAGCGTCGTTCGTAGCGGTGCCAAGAAATACAAAGTCCCAACGTCCCGGTCATGTCGGTCCTGCGGGGCAATTTAAAAAAAAATAAATATAAATCGTTACGTTCGACCGTATTACGTCGAAATATAATGATTTCACAAAAAATACCGGTACATCGTAACGCTTTCTAGCGAATTAACTCGCCAAAACCGTTCGAAATTGAAAGTTTTGCTAGCTCTCCAGGGACGAAATAAACGTTTAATCCCTATGCAATATTGAATTACACATCGATATAAGTTGAAATATTCCTACGTCGTAAAGCTTTTTAACGAATTAACTCGAAGGGAACGTTCGAAATTGAAATTTTGTTCTAGCTCTCCAGGGACGAAATAAACGTTTAATATCTATGTAATATTGAAGTGTACATCGATTTATGTAAAAATATGTCCACCGCATAACGCTTTATATCGAACTATCTCGAAGGGTACGTTAGCGTCGTTAGTTGCTGCGCGAAGTAATTCATAGTCACAACCTCCCGGTCATGTCGGTCCTGCTGGGGCTATTTAAAGAAAAAATTTAAAAAAATCGTTACGTTCGACCGTATTACGTCGAACTATAAAGATTTCGCAAAAAATATCGCGACCTCGTAACGCTTTCTAACGAATTAACTCGCAAAAACCATTCGAAATTGAAAGTTTTGTTAGCTCTCCAGGGACGAAATAAACGATTAATCCCAATGCAATATTGAATTACACATCGATATATGTAGAAGTATTCCTACGTCGTAACGCTTTCAGACGAATTAGCTCGCAAAAACCGTTCGAAATTGAAATTTTGTTCTAGCTCTCCAGGGTAGAAATAAGTGCTTCATCTCTATGTAATATTGAATTATACATCAATGTATGTAAAAATATTCCTACCTCATAACGTTTTTTATCGAATTAACTCGCAGGGAACCTTAGCGTCGTTAGTAGCGGTGCGAAGAAATTCAAATTCCCAACATCCGGGTCATGTCGGTCCTGCTGGGGCTATTTAAAAAGAAATAAATATAAATCGTTACGTTCGACAGTATTACGTCGAACTATAAAGATTTTACAAAAAATACCGCGTCCTCGTAACGCTTGTTAACGAATTAACTCGCAAAGACCGTTCGAAATTGAAAGTATTGCTTGCCCTCCAGGGACCAAATAAACGTTTTTATCCCTATGTAATATTGAATTATACATCGAGATATGTAAAAATATTCCTACCTCATAACAGTTGTAAACGAATTAACTCGCAGGGAACCTTAGCGTCGTTCGGAGCGGTGCGACGAAATACAAAGTCCCAAAGTCCCGGTCATATAGGTACGGCTGGGGCTATTTAAAGAAAAAAAATAAAAATAAATCATTGCGATCGACCGTATTATGTCGAAATATAACTATTTCACAAAAAATACCGGTAAATCGTTACGCTTTCTAACGAATTAACTCGCAAAAACCGTTCGAAATTGAAAGTTTTGCTACCTATCCAGGGACGAAATAAACGTTTAATCCCTATGCAATTTTGATTTACACATCGATGTATTTAGAAATATTCCTACGTCGTAACGCTTTTTAACGAATTAACTCGAAGGGAACGTTCGAAATTGAAATATTCTTCTAGCTCTCCAGGGACGAAATAAACGTTTAATCCCTATGGAATATTGAATTATACATCCATATATCTAGAAATATACCTACGTCGTAAAGCTTTTGTAGAATTAACTCGAAGGGAACGTTCGAAATTGAAATTTTTTTCTAGCTCTCCAGGGTAGAAATATGTGTTTAATCTCAATCTAATATTGAATTATACATCGATTTATGTAAAAATATGCCTACCTCATAACGCTTTTTATCGAATTAACTAGAAGGGAACGTTAGCGTCGTTAGTATCGGTGCGAAGAAATTCAAAGTCACAATCTTCCGGTCATGTCGGTCCTGCGGGGGCTATTTAAGAAAAAAATATATATAAATCGTAACGCTCGACCGTACTACGTCGAAATATAACGATTTCACAAAAAAATACCGGTACATCGTAAAGCTTTCTAACGAATTAGCTTGCAAAAACCGTTCGAAATTGAAAGTTTTGATACCTATCCAGGGACGAAATAAACGTTTAATCCCTATGCAATTTTGAATTACACATCGATACATTTAGAAATATTCCTAGCTCGTAACGCTTTTTATCGAAATAAATCGAAGAGAACGGTAGCGTCGTCACTAGCTGCGCTTAGAAATTCAACGTCCCAATCTCCCGGTCATGTCGGTCCGGCCGCGGTTATTTAAGAAAAACATAAAAAAAATCGTTACGTTCGACCGTATTACGTCGAACTATAAAGATTTCACAAAAAATACCGCGACCTCGTAACGCTTGTTAACGAATTAACTCGAAAAAACCGTTCGAAATTGAAAGTTTTGCTTGCTCTCCAGGGACGAAATAAACGTTTAATCCGTATGTAATATTGAATTATACATCGAGATATGTAAAAATATTCCTACCTCATAACGGTTGTTAACGAGTTAAGTCGCAGGGAACCTTGGCGTCGTGCGGTGCGACGAAGTACAAAGTCCCAACGTCCCGGTCATATAGGTACGGCGGGGGCAATTTAAAAAAAAAAAATAAAAATAAATCGTTACGATCGACCGTATTACGTCGAAGTGTAACGATTTCACAAAAAATGCCGGTACGTCGTAACGCTTTCTGACTAATTGATTCGAAAGGAACGTTCGAAATTGAAAGTTTTGCTACCTCTCCAGGGACGAAATAAACGTTTAATCCCTATGCAATTTTTGAATTACACATCGATATATTTAGAAATATTCCTACGTCGTAGCGCTTTATAACGAATTAACTCGCAAAAACCGTTCGAAATTGAAAGTTTTCCTAGCTCTCCAGGGACGAAATAAACGTTTAATCCCAATGCAATATTGAATTTCACATCGATATATGTAGAAATATTCCTACGTCGTAACGCTTTTTAACGAATTAACTCGCAGGGAACCTTAGCGTCGTTCGTAGCGGTGCGAAGAAATACAAAGTCCCAACGTCTAGTTCATATAGGTACGGCGGGGGCTATTTAAAACAAAAAAATAAAAATTAATCGTTACGATCGACCGTATTACGTCGAAATATAACGATTTCACAAAAAATACCGGTACCTCGAAACGCCTTCTGACGAATTAAATCGAAGGGAGCGTTCGAAATTGAAATTTTCTTCTAGCTCTCCATGGACGAAATAAACGTTTAATCCCTATGTAATATTGCAGTATACATAGATTTATGTAAAAATATGCTCACCTCACAACGCTTTTTATCGAATTAAATCGAAGGGAACGTTAACGTCGTCAGTAGCTGCGCGAAGAAATTCAAAGTCCAAACCTCCCGGTCATGTCGGCCCTGCTGGGGCTATTTAAAAAAAAATAAATATAAATCGTTACGTTCGACCGTACACAACGTCGAATATTACGTCACAATATAACGATTTCACAAAAAATACCGTTACGACGTAACACTTTCTAACGAATTAACTGGCAAAAACCGTTCGAAATTGAAAGTTTTGCTAGCTCTCCAGGGACGAAATAAACGATTAATCCCTATGCAGTATTGAATTATACATCGATATATGTAAAAATAATCCTACCTCATAACGGTTGTTAACGAATTAACTCGCAGGGAACTTTATCGTCGTTCGTAGCGGTGCGAAGAAATACAAAGTCCCAAAGTCCCGGTCATATAGGTACGGCTGGGGCTATTTAAAGAAAAAAAATAAAAATAAATCATTGCGATCGACCGTATTATGTCGAAATATAACTATTTCACAAAAAATACCGGTAAATCGTTACGCTTTCTAACGAATTAACTCGCAAAAACCGTTCGAAATTGAAAGTTTTGCTACCTATCCAGGGACGAAATAAACGTTTAATCCCTATGCAATTTTGATTTACACATCGATGTATTTAGAAATATTCCTACGTCGTAACGCTTTTTAACGAATTAACTCGAAGGGAACGTTCGAAATTGAAATATTCTTCTAGCTCTCCAGGGACGAAATAAACGTTTAATCCCTATGGAATATTGAATTATACATCCATATATCTAGAAATATACCTACGTCGTAAAGCTTTTGTAGAATTAACTCGAAGGGAACGTTCGAAATTGAAATTTTTTTCTAGCTCTCCAGGGTAGAAATATGTGTTTAATCTCAATCTAATATTGAATTATACATCGATTTATGTAAAAATATGCCTACCTCATAACGCTTTTTATCGAATTAACTAGAAGGGAACGTTAGCGTCGTTAGTATCGGTGCGAAGAAATTCAAAGTCACAATCTTCCGGTCATGTCGGTCCTGCGGGGGCTATTTAAGAAAAAAATATATATAAATCGTAACGCTCGACCGTACTACGTCGAAATATAACGATTTCACAAAAAAATACCGGTACATCGTAAAGCTTTCTAACGAATTAGCTTGCAAAAACCGTTCGAAATTGAAAGTTTTGATACCTATCCAGGGACGAAATAAACGTTTAATCCCTATGCAATTTTGAATTACACATCGATACATTTAGAAATATTCCTAGCTCGTAACGCTTTTTATCGAAATAAATCGAAGAGAACGGTAGCGTCGTCACTAGCTGCGCTTAGAAATTCAACGTCCCAATCTCCCGGTCATGTCGGTCCGGCCGCGGTTATTTAAGAAAAACATAAAAAAAATCGTTACGTTCGACCGTATTACGTCGAACTATAAAGATTTCACAAAAAATACCGCGACCTCGTAACGCTTGTTAACGAATTAACTCGAAAAAACCGTTCGAAATTGAAAGTTTTGCTTGCTCTCCAGGGACGAAATAAACGTTTAATCCGTATGTAATATTGAATTATACATCGAGATATGTAAAAGTATTCCTACCTCATAACGGTTGTTAACGAGTTAAGTCGCAGGGAACCTTGGCGTCGTGCGGTGCGACGAAGTACAAAGTCCCAACGTCCCGGTCATATAGGTACGGCGGGGGCAATTTAAAAAAAAAAAATAAAAATAAATCGTTACGATCGACCGTATTACGTCGAAGTGTAACGATTTCACAAAAAATGCCGGTACGTCGTAACGCTTTCTGACTAATTGATTCGAAAGGAACGTTCGAAATTGAAAGTTTTGCTACCTCTCCAGGGACGAAATAAACGTTTAATCCCTATGCAATTTTTGAATTACACATCGATATATTTAGAAATATTCCTACGTCGTAGCGCTTTATAACGAATTAACTCGCAAAAACCGTTCGAAATTGAAAGTTTTCCTAGCTCTCCAGGGACGAAATAAACGTTTAATCCCAATGCAATATTGAATTTCACATCGATATATGTAGAAATATTCCTACGTCGTAACGCTTTTTAACGAATTAACTCGCAGGGAACCTTAGCGTCGTTCGTAGCGGTGCGAAGAAATACAAAGTCCCAACGTCTAGTTCATATAGGTACGGCGGGGGCTATTTAAAAAAAAAAAATAAAAATTAATCGTTACGATCGACCGTATTACGTCGAAATATAACGATTTCACAAAAAATACCGGTACCTCGAAACGCCTTCTGACGAATTAAATCGAAGGGAGCGTTCGAAATTGAAATTTTCTTCTAGCTCCCCATGGACGAAATAAACGTTTAATCCCTATGTAATATTGCAGTATACATAGATTTATGTAAAAATATGCTCACCTCACAACGCTTTTTATCGAATTAAATCGAAGGGAACGTTAACGTCGTCAGTAGCTGCGCGAAGAAATTCAAAGTCCAAACCTCCCGGTCATGTCGGCCCTGCTGGGGCTATTTAAAAAAAAATAAATATAAATCGTTACGTTCGACCGTACACAACGTCGAATATTACGTCACAATATAACGATTTCACAAAAAATACCGTTACGACGTAACACTTTCTAACGAATTAACTGGCAAAAACCGTTCGAAATTGAAAGTTTTGCTAGCTCTCCAGGGACGAAATAAACGATTAATCCCTATGCAGTATTGAATTATACATCGATATATGTAAAAATAATCCTACCTCATAACGGTTGTTAACGAATTAACTCGCAGGGAACTTTATCGTCGTTCGTAGCGGTGCGAAGAAATACAAAGTGCCAACGTCCCGGTCATATAGGTACGGCGGGGGCTATTTAAAAAAAGAAAATAAAAATAAATCGTTACGATCGACCGTATTACGTCGAAATGTAACGATTTCACAAAAAATGCCGGTACATCGTAACCCTTTCTGACTAATTGACTCGAAAGGAACGTTCGAAATTGAAATTTTGTTCTAGCACTCCAGGGTAGAAATATGTGTTTAATCTCAATGTAATATTGAATTATACATCCATTTATGTAAAAATATGCCTACCTCATAACGCTTTTTATCGAATTAACTCGAAGGGAACGTTAGCGTCGTTAGTATCGGTGCGAAGAAATTCAAAGTCACAATCTTCCGGTCATGTCGGTCCTGCGGGGGCTATTTAAGAAAAAAATAAATATAAATCGTAACGCTTCACCGTATTACGTCGAAATATAACGATTTCACAAAAAAATACCGGTACATCGTAAAGATTTCTAACGAATTAGCTTGCAAAAACCGTTCGAAATTGAAAGTTTTGATACCTCTCCAGGGACGAAATAAACGTTTAATCCCTATGCAATTTTGAATTACACATCGATATATTTAGAAATATTCCTACGTCGTAACGCTTTTTAACGAATTAACTCGCAGGGAACCTTAGCGTCGTTCGTAGCGGTGCGAAGAAATACAAGGTCCCAACGTCTCGTTCATATAGGTACGGCGGGGGCTATTTAAAAAAGAAGAATAAAAATTAATCGTTACGATCGACCGTATTACGTCGAAATATAACGATTTCACAAAAAATACCGGTACCTCGTAACGCCTTCTGACGAATTAACTCGAAGGGAGCGTTCGAAATTGAAATTTTCTTCTAGCTCTCCAGGGACGAAATAAACGTTTAATCCGTATGTAATATTGAATTATACATCGAGATATGTAAAAATATTCCTACCTCATAACGGTTGTTAACGAGTTAAGTCGCAGGGAACCTTGGCGTCGTGCGGTGCGACGAAGTACAAAGTCCCAACGTCCCGGTCATATAGGTACGGCGGGGGCAATTTAAAAAAAAAAAATAAAAATAAATCGTTACGATCGACCGTATTACGTCGAAGTGTAACGATTTCACAAAAAATGCCGGTACGTCGTAACGCTTTCTGACTAATTGATTCGAAAGGAACGTTCGAAATTGAAAGTTTTGCTACCTCTCCAGGGACGAAATAAACGTTTAATCCCAATGCAATATTGAATTTCACATTGATATATGTAGAGATATTCCTACGTCGTAACGCTTTCTAACGAATTAACTCGCAAAAGCCGTTCGAAATTGAAAGTTTTGCTAGCACTCCAGGGACGAAATAAACGTTTAATCCCTATGCAATATTGAATTTCACATCGATATATGTAGAAATATTCCTACGTCGTAACGCTTTTTATCGAAATAAATCGAAGAGAACGGTAGCGTCGTCACTAGCTGCGCTTAGAAATTCAACGTCCCAATCTCCCGGACATGTCGGTCCGGCCGCGGTTATTTAAGAACAACATAAAAAAAATCGTTACGTTCGACCGTATTACGTCGAACTATAAAGATTTCACAAAAAAAACCGCGACCTCGTAACGCTTGTTAAGGAATTAACTCGAAAAAACCGTTCGAAATTGAAAGTTTTGCTTGCACTCCAGGGACCAAATAAACGTTTAATCCCTATGTAGTATTGAATTATACATCGAGATATGTAAAAATATTACTACCTCATAACGGTTGTTAACTAATTAACTCGCAGGGAACCTTGGCGTCGTTCGTAGCGGTGCGACGAAGTACAAAGTCCCAACGTCCCGGTCATATAGGTACGGCGGGGGCAATTTAAAAAAAGAAAAATAAAAATAAATCGTTACGATCGACCGTATTACGTCGAAATGTAACGATTTCACAAAAAATGCCGGTACCTCGTAACGCTTTCTGACTAATTGATTCGAAAGGAACGTTCGAAATTGAAAGTTTTGCTACCTCTCCAGGGACGAAATAAACGTTTAATCCCTATGCAATTTTTGAATTACACATCGATATATTTAGAAATATTCCTACGTCGTAGCGCTTTATAACGAATTAACTCGCAAAAACCGTTCGAAATTGAAAGTTTTCCAAGCTCTCCAGGGACGAAATAAACGTTTAATCCCTATGCAATATTGAATTTCACATCGATATATGTAGAAATATTCCTACGTCGTAACGCTTTTTAACGAATTAACTCGCAGGGAACCTTAGCGTCTTTCGTAGCGGTGCGAAGAAATACAAAGTCCCAACGTCTCGTTCATGTCGGCCCTGCGGGGGCTATTTAAAAAAAAAATAAATATAAATTGTTACGCTCGTCCGTATTACGTCGAAAATTAACGATTTCACAAAAAAATACCGGTACATCGTAACGCTTTCTAACGAATTAACTCGCAAAAGCCGTTCGAAATTGAAAGTTTTGCTAGCACTCCAGGGACGAAATAAACGTTTAATCCCTATGCAATATTGAATTTCACATCGATATATGTAGAAATATTCCTACGTCGTAACGCTTTTTATCGAAATAAATCGTAGAGAACGGTAGCGTCGTCACTAGCTGCGCTTAGAAATTCAACGTCCCAATCTCCCGGTCATGTCGGTCCGGCCGCGGTTATTTAAGAACAACATAAAAAAAATCGTTACGTTCGACCGTATTACGTCGAACTATAAAGATTTCACAAAAAATACCGCGACCTCGTAACGCTTGTTAACGAATTAACTCGAAAAAACCGTTCGAAATTGAAAGCTTTGCTTGCTCTCCAGGGACCAAATAAACGTTTAATCCCTATGCAATTGTGAACTACACATCGATACGTTTAGAAATATTCCTAGCTCGTAACGCTTTTTATCGAAGTAAATCGAAGAGAACGGTAGCGTCGTCACTAGCTGCGCTTAGAAATTCAACGTCCCAATCTCCCGGTCATGTCGGTCCGGCCGCGGTTATTTAAGAAAAACATAAAAAAAATCGTTACGTTCGACCGTATTACGTCGAACTATAAAGATTTCACAAAAAATACCGCGACCTCGTAACGCTTGTTAACGAATTAACTCGAAAAAACCGTTCGAAATTGAAAGTTTTGCTTGCTCTCCAGGGACGAAATAAACGTTTAATCCGTATGTAATATTGAATTATACATCGAGATATGTAAAAATATTCCTACCTCATAACGGTTGTTAACGAGTTAAGTCGCAGGGAACCTTGGCGTCGTTCGTAGCGGTGCGACGAAGTACAAAGTCCCAACGTCCCGGTCATATAGGTACGGCGGGGGCAATTTAAAAAAAAAAAATAAAAATAAATCGTTACGATCGACCGTATTACGTCGACGTGTAACGATTTCACAAAAAATGCCGGTACGTCGTAACGTTTTCTGACTAATTGATTCGAAAGGAACGTTCGAAATTGAAAGTTTTGCTACCTCCCCAGGGACGAAATAAACGTTTAATCCCTATGCAATTTTTGAATTACACATCGATATATTTAGAAATATTCCTACGTCGTAGCGCTTTATAACGAATTAACTCGCAAAAACCGTTCGAAATTGAAAGTTTTCCAAGCTCTCCAGGGACGAAATAAACGTTTAATCCCTATGCAATATTGAATTTCACATCGATATATGTAGAAATATTCCTACGTCGTAACGCTTTTTAACGAATTAACTCGCAGGGAACCTTAGCGTCTTTCGTAGCGGTGCGAAGAAATACAAAGTCCCAACGTCTCGTTCATGTCGGCCCTGCGGGGGCTATTTAAAAAAAAAATAAATATAAATTGTTACGCTCGTCCGTATTACGTCGAAAATTAACGATTTCACAAAAAAATACCGGTACATCGTAACGCTTTCTAACGAATTAACTCGCAAAAGCCGTTCGAAATTGAAAGTTTTGCTAGCACTCCAGGGACGAAATAAACGATTAATCCCTATGCAATATTGATTTACACATCGATATATGTAGAAATATTTCTACGTTGAAACGCTTTCAGACGAATTAACTCGCAAAAACCGTTCGAAATTGAATTGTTGTTCTAGCTCTTTAGGGTAGAAATAAGTGTATAATCTCTATGTAATATTGAATTATACATCGATTTATGTAAAAATGTGCCTACCTCATAACGCTTTTTATCGAATTAAATCGAAGAGAACGGTAGCGTCGTCAGTAGCTGCGCGGAGAAATTCAAAGTCCGAACCTCCCGGTCATGTCGGTCCTCCTGGGGCTATTTAAAAAAAAATAAATATAAATCGTTACGTTCGACCGTATTACGTCGAACTATAAAGATTTCACAAAAATGACCGGTACCTCGTAACGCTTTCAGACGAATTAACTCGAAGGGAACTTTCGAAATTGAAATTTTGTTCTAGCTCTACAGGGTAGAAATAAGTGTTTAATCTCTATGTAATATTGAAGTATACATCGATTTATGTAAAAATAGGCCCACCTCATAACGCTTTTTATCGAATTAAATAGAAGGGAACGTTAGCATCGTTAGTAGCGGTGCGAAGAAATGCAAAGTCCCAACCTCCCGTCATGTCGGTCCTGCTGGGGCTATTTAAAAAAAAATAAACATTAATCGTTACGCTCGACCGTATTACGTCGAAATATAATGATTTCACAAAAAATACCGGTACCTCGTAACGCTTTCTGACGAATTGACTCGAGGGGAACGTTCGAAATTGAAATTTTGTTCTAGCTCTCCAGGCACGAAATAAACGTTTAATCCCTATCTAATATTGAATTACACATCGATATATGTAGAAATATTCCTACGTCGTAAAGCTTTTTAACGAATTATCCCGAAGGGAACGTTCGAAGTTCGAATTTTTTTCTAGCTCGCCAGGGACGAAATAAACGTTTAATCTCTATGTAATATTGAGGTGTACATCGATATATGTAAAAATATGCCCACCTCATATCGCTTTTTATCGAATCAGATCGAAGAGAACTGTGGCGTCGTTAGTAGCGGTGCGAAGAAATTCAAAGTCCCAACCTCGCGGTCATGTCGGTCCTGCTGGGAATAATTAAAAAAAATAAATATAAATCGTTACGTTCGACCGTACTTCGTCGAAATATAATGATTTCACAAAAAATACCGCGACCTCGTAACGCTTTCTAACGAATTAACTCGCCAAAACCGTTCGAAATTGGTACTTTGCTAGCTCTCCAGGGACGAAATAAACGTTTAATCCCTATGTAATATTGAATTACACATCGATATATGTAGAAATATTCCTACGTCGTAAAGCTTTTTAACGAATTAACCCGAAGGGAACGTTCGAAATTGGAATTTTTTTCTAGCTCGCCAGGGACGAAATAAACGTTTAATCTCTATGTAATATTGAGGTGTACATCGATTTATGTAAAAATATGCCCACCTCATATCGCTTTTTATCGAATCAGATCGAAGAGAACTGTGGCGTCGTTAGTAGCGGTGCGAAGAAATTCAAAGTCCCATCCTCCCGGTCATGTCGGTCATGCTGGGGCTATTTAAAAAAAAATAAATATAAATCGTTACGTTCGACCGTATTACGTTGAAATATAACGATTTCACAAAAAGTACCGGTACATCGTAACGCTTTCTAACGAATTAACTCGCAAAAACCGTTCGAAATTGAAAGTTTTGCTACCTCTCCAGGGACGAAATAAACGTTTAATCTCTATGTAATATTGAGGTATACATCGAGATATGTAAAAATATTCCTACCACCTAACCCTTGTCATCGAATTAAATCGCAGGAAACCTTAGCGTCGTTCATAGCGGTGGAAGAAATACAAAGTCCCAACGTCCCGGTGATATCGGTTCGGCGGGGGCTATATATAAAAAAAAAAAAAAAATAAAAATAAAACGTTACGATCGACGGTATTACGTCGAAATATAACGATTTCACAAAAAAATACCGCGACCTCGTAACGCTTGTTAACGAATTAACTCGAAAAGACTGTTCGAAATTGAAAGTTTTGCCTGCTCTCCAGGGACCAAATAAACGTTCAATCCCTATGCAATATTGAATTACACATCGATATATGTAGAAATATTCCTACGTCGTAATGCTTTTTAACGAATTAACTCGAAAAAGCCGTTCGAAATTGAAAGTTTTGCTTGCTCTCCAGGGACCAAAAAAACGGTTAATCCCTATGTAATATTGAATTATACATCGAGATATGTAAAAATATTCCTACCTCATAACGTTTTTTATCGAAAGAAATCGAAGGGAACGTTAGCGTCGTTAGTAGCGGTGCGAAGAAATGCAAAGTCCCAACCTCCCGGTCATATCGGTCCTGCTGGGGCTATTAAAAAAAAAATAAACATAAATCGTTACGTTCGACCGTATTACGTCGAAATATAATGATTTCACAAAAAATACCGGTACATCGTAAAGCTTTCTAACGAATTAACTCGCAAAAACCGTTCGAAATTGAAAGTTTTGCTACCTCTCCAGGGACCAAATAAACGTTCAATCCCTATGTAATATTGAATTATACATCGAGATATGTAAAAATATTCCTACCTCATAACCCTTTTTATCGAATTAAATCGCAGGAAACCTTAGCGTCGTTCATAGCGGTGAAAGAAATACAAAGTCCCAACGTCCCGGTGATATCGGTACGGCGGGGGCTATTTAAAAAAAAAAAAAAAAAATAAAAATAAAACGTTACGATCGACCGTATTACGTCGAAATATAACGATTTCACAAAAAAATACCGCGACCTCGTAACGCTTGTTTACGAATTAACTCGCAAAAACCGTTCGAAATTGAAAGTTTTGCTACCTATCCAGGGACGAAATAAACGTTTAATCCCTATGCAATTTTTGAATTACACATCGATATATTTAGAAATATTCCTACGTCGTAGCGCTTTATAACGAATTAACTCGCAAAAACCGTTCGAAATTGAAAGTTTTCCTAGCTCTCCAGGGACGAAATAAACGTTTAATCCCAATGCAATATTGAATTTCACATCGATATATGTAGAAATATTCCTACGTCGTAACGCTTTTTAACGAATTAACTCGCAGGGAACCTTAGCGTCGTTCGTAGCGGTGCGAAGAAATACAAAGTCCCAACGTCTCGTTCATATAGGTACGGCGGGGGCTATTTAAAAAATAAAATAAATATAAATCGTTACGTTCGACCGTACACAACGTCGAATATTACGTCACAATAAAACGATTTCACAAAAAATACCGGTACATCGTAACGCTTTCTAACGAATTAACTCGCAAAAACCGTTCGAAACTGAAAGTTTTGCTAGCTCTCCAGGGACGAAATAAATGTTTAATCCCTATGCAATATTGAATTTCACATCGATATATGTAGAATTATTCCTACCTCATAACGGTTGTTAACGAATTAACTCGCAGGGAACATTCGCGTCGTTAGTAGCGGTGCGAAGAAATTCATAGTACCAACCTCCCGGTCATGTCAGTCCTGCTGGGGCAATTTAAAAAATAAAATAAATATAAATCGTTACGTTCGACCGTATTACGTCAATATATAACGATTTCACAAAAAATACCGTTACGACGTAACACTATCTAACGAATTAACTGGCAAAAACCGTCCGAAATTGAAAGTTTTGCTAGCTCTCCAGGGATGAAATGAACGATTAATCCCTATGCAGTATTGAATTATACATCGATATATGTAAAAATAATCCTACCTCATAACGGTTGTTAACGAATTAACTCGCAGGGAACTTTATCGTCGTTCGTAGCGGTGCGAAGAAATACAAAGTGCCAACGTCCCGGTCATATAGGTACGGCGGGGGCTATTTAAAAAAAGAAAATAAAAATAAATCGTTACGATCGACCGTATTACGTCGAAATGTAACGATTTCACAAAAAATGCCGGTACATCGTAACGCTTTCTGACTAATTGACTCGAAAGGAACGTTCGAAATTGAAATTTTGTTCTAGCACTCCAGGGTAGAAATATGTGTTTAATCTCAATGTGATATTGAATTATACATCGATTTATGTAAAAATATGCCTACCTCATAACGCTTTTTATCGAATTAACTCGAAGGGAACGTTAGCGTCATTAGTATCGGTGCGAAGAAATTCAAAGTCACAATCTTCCGGTCATGTCGGTCCTGCGGGGGCTATTTAAGAAAAAAATAAATATAAATCGTAACGCTCCACCGTATTACGTCGAAATATAACGATTTCACAAAAAAATACCGGTACATCGTAAAGATTTCTAACGAATTAGCTTGCAAAAACCGTTCGAAATTGAAAGTTTTGATACCTCTCCAGGGACGAAATAAACGTTTAATCCCTATGCAATTTTGAATTACACATCGATATATTTAGAAATATTCCTACGTCGTAACGCTTTTTATCGAATTAACTCGAAGGGAACGTTCGAAATTGAAATTTTATTCTAGCTCTCAAGGGACGAAATAAACGTTTAATCCGTATGTAATATTGAATTATACATCGAGATATGTAAAAATATTCCTACCTCATAACGGTTGTTAACGAGTTAAGTCGCAGGGAACCTTAGCGCCGTTCGTAGCGGTGCGAAGAAATACAAAGTCCCAACGTCCCGGTCATATAGGTACGGCGGGGGCTATTAAAAAAAAAAAAGAAAAAATAAAAATAAATCGTTACGATCGACCGTATTACGTCGAACTATAACGATTTCACAAAAAATACCGGTACCTCGTAACGCTTTCAGACGAATTAACTCGCAAAAACCGTTCGAAATTGAAAGTTTTGCTACCTCTCCAGGGACGAAATAAACGTTTAATCCCTATGCAATTTTTGAATTACACATCGATATATTTAGAAATATTCCTACGTCGTAGCGCTTTATAACGAATTCACTCGCAAAAACCGTTCGAAATTGAAAGTTTGGCTACCTATCTAGGGACGAAATAAACGTTTAATCCCTATGCAATTTTGAATTACACATCGATACATTTAGAAATATTCCTAGGTCGTAACGCTTTTTATCGAAATAAATCGAAGAGAACGGTAGCGTCGTGACTAGCTGCGCTTAGAAATTCAACGTCCCAATCTCCCGGTCATGTCGGTCCGGCCGCGGTTATTTAAGAACAACATAAAAAAAATCGTTACGTTCCACCGTATTACGTCGAACTATAAAGATTTCACAAAAAATACCGCGACCTCGTAACGCTTGTTAACGAATTAACTCGAAAAAACCGTTCGAAATTGAAAGTTTTGCTTGCTCTCCAGGGACCAAATAAACGTTTAATCCCTATGTAGTATTGAATTATACATCGAGATTTGTAAAAATATTACTACCTCATAACGGTTGTTAACTAATTAACTCGCAGGGAACCTTGGCGTCGTTCGTAGCGGTGCGACGAAGTACAAAGTCCCAACGTCCCGGTCATATAGGTACGGCGGGGGCAATTTAAAAAAATAAAAATAAAAATAAATCGTTACGATCGACCGTATTACGTCGAAATGTAACGATTTCACAAAAAATGCCGGTACATCGTAACGCTTTCTAACGAATTAACTCGCAAAAACCGTTCGAAATTGAAAGTTTTGCTACCTCTTCAGGGACTAAATAAACGTTTGATCCCTATGCAATATTGAATTACACATCGATATATGTAGAATTATTCCCACGTCGTAACGCTTTTTATCGAATTAACTCGAAGGGAACGTTCGAAATTGAAATTTTATTCTAGCTCTCCAGGAACGAATTAAAAGTTTCATCTCTATGTAATATTGAAACATACATCGTTTTATATAAAAATATGCCCATCTCATAACGCTTTTAATCGAATTAAATCGAAGAGAACGGTAGCGTCGTCAGTAGCTACGCCAAGAAATTCAGAGTCCCAATTTCCCGGTCATGTCGGTCCGGCCGCGGCTATTTAAAAAAAACATTTAAAAAATCGTTACGTTCGACCGTATTACATCGAAATATAATGATTTCACAAAAAAATACCGGTACATCGTAACGCTTTCTAACGAATTTACTCGCAAAAACTGTTCGAAATTGAAAGTTTTGCTACTTCTCCAGGGAAGAAATAATCGTTTAATATGTATGTAACATTGAAGTATACTTCGATTTATGTAAAAATATGCCCACCTCATAGCGCTTTTTAGCGAATTAAATCGAAGAGAACGGTGGCGCCGTCAGCAGCTGCGCGAAGAAATTCAAAGTCCCAATCTCCCGGCCATGTCGCTCCGGCCGCGGCTATTTAAAAAAAACATTTAAAAAATCGTTACGTTCGACCGTATTACGTCGAACTATAAAGATTTCACAAAAAATGCCTGTACCTCGTAACGCTTTCTGACGAACTGACTCGAAGGGATCGTTCGAAATTGAAATTTTGTTCTAGCTCTCCAGGGTAAAAATAAGTGTTTAATCTCTATGTAATATTGAAGTATACATAGATTTATGTAAAAATATGGCCACCTCATAACGCTTTTTATCGAATTAAATCGAAGGGAAAGTTAGCATCGTCAGTAGCGGTGCGAAGAAATTCAAAGTACCAATCTCCCGGTAATGGCGGTCCGGCGGCGACTATTTGAAAAATAGAAAATAAAAAGAAATCATTACGTTCGAGCGCATTACTTCGAACTATAAAGATTTCACAAAAAATACCGGTACCTAGTAACGCATTCAGACGAATTAACTCGAAGGGAACGTTCTAAATTGAAACTTTGTTCTAGCTCTTCAGGGCAGGAATAAGTGTTTAATCTCTCTGTAATATTGAAGCATACATCGACTTCTGTAAAAGTATGTCTACCCCTTAACGCTTTATATCGAATTAACTCGAAGGGAACGTTAGCGTCTTCAGTAACGGTGCGAAGAAATTCAAAATACCAACCTCCCGGTCATGTCGGTCCGGCGGCGGCTATTTAAAAAAAAGAAAATAAAAAGAAATCATTACGTTCGACCGTATTACGTCGAAATATAATGATTTCACAAAAAAACCGTGCATCGTAACGCTTTCTAACGAATTAACTCGCAAAAACCGTTCGAAATTGAAAGTTTTGCTAGCCCTCCTTGGACGAAATAAACGTTTAATCCCTATGCAATATTGAATTACACATCGATATATGTAGAAATATTCCTACGTCGTAATGCTTCTTAACGAATTAACTCGAAGGGAACGTTCGAAATTGAAATTTTCTTCTGGCTATCCAGGGACGAAATAAACGTTTAATCTCTATGTAATATTGAAGTATACGTTGATTTATGTAAAAATATGCCCACCTGATAACATTTTTCATCGAATTAAATCGAAGAGAACGGTAGCTTCGTCAGTAGCTGCGCAGAGAAATTCAAGGTCCCAATCTCCCGGACATGTCGGTCCGGCCGCGGCTATTAAAAAAAAAAACATAAAAAAAATCGTTACGTTCGATGGTATTACGTTGAACTATAAAGATTTCACAAAAAATACCGCGACCTCGTAACGCTTGTTACCGGAATAACTCGAATAAACCGTTCGAAATTGAAAGTTTTGCTTGCTCTCCAGGGACCAAATAAACGTTTAATCCCTATGTAATATTGAATTATACATCGAGATATGTAAAAATATTCCTACTTCGAAACGTTTGTTAACGAATTAGCTCGCAGGGAAACTTAGCGTCGTTCGTAGCGGCGCGAAGAAATACAAAGTCCCAACCTCCCGGTCATGTCGGTCCTGCGGGGGCTATTAAAAAAAAAGATATATATAAATCGTGACGCTCGACCGTATTACGCCGAAATATAACGAATTCACAAAAAAATACCGATACATCGTTACGCTTTCTACGGAATTAACTCGAAAAAGCCGTTCGAAATTCAAAGCTTTGCTAACTCTCCAGGGACGCAATAATCGTTTAATCCCTATGAAATATTGAATCACACATCGATATATGTAGAAATATTCCTACCTCATAACGGTTGTTAACGAATTAACTCGCAGGGAAACATAGTGTCGTTCGTAGCGGAGCGAAGAAATTGAAAGTTCCAACCTCCCGGTCATGTCGGTCCTGCTGGGGCTATATAAAGAAAAATAAATATAAATCGTTGCGTTCGACCGTATTACGACGAAATATAATGATTTCACAAAAATACCGGTACATCGCAATGCTTTCTAACGAATTAACTCGCAAAAACCGTTCGAAATTGATAGTTTTGCTTGCTCTCCAGGGACCAAATAAACGTTTAATCCCTTTGTAATATTGAAGTATACATCGAGATATGTAAAAATATTCCTGCCTCATATCGGTTGATAACGAATTAACTCGCAGGGAACCTTAGCGTCGTTCGTAGCGGTGCGAAGAAATACAAAGTCCCAACGTCCCGGTAATGTCGGTCCTGCGGGGCTATTTAAAAAAAAATAAACATAAATCGTTACGCTCGACCGTATTACGTCGAAATATAACGATTTTACAAAAAAATACCGGTACATCGTAACGCTTTCTAACGAATTGACTCGAGGGGTACCTTCGAAATTGAAATTTTGTTCTAGCTCTGCAGGGTAGAAATAAGTGTTTAATCTCTATGTAATATTGAATTATACATCGATTTATGTAGAAATATTCCTACGTCGTAACACTTTTTAACAAATTAATTCCAAGGGAACGTTCGAAATCATAATTTTTTTCTAGCTCTCCAGGGACGAAATAAATGTTTTTATCTCTATGTAATACTGAAGTATACATCGATTTATGTAAAAATATGATTACCTCATAACGCTCTTTATCGATTTAACTCGGAGGGAACGTTAGCGTCGTCAGTAGCGGTGCGTAGAAATTCAAAGTAGCAACCTCCCGGTCATGTCGGTCCTGCTGGGGTTATTTAAAGAAAAAATAAAAAATAATCGTTACGTTCGACCGTATTACGTCGAAATATAACGATTTCACAAAAAATACCGCGACCTCGTATCGCTTGTTAACGAATTAACTCGAAAAGAACGTTCGAAATTGATAGTATTGCTTTCTCTCCAGGGACCAAATAAACGTTTAATCCCTATGTAATATTGAATAATACATCGAGATATGTAAAAATATTCCTACCTCATAACGGTTGTTTACGATTTAACTCGCAGGAAACCTTAGCGACGATCGTAGCGGTGCGAAGAAATACAAAGTCCCAACGTCCCGGTCATATCGGTACGGCGGGGGCTATTTAAAAAAAAAAATAAAAATAAATCGTTGCGATCGACCGTATTACGTCGAAATATAACGATTTCACAAAAAATACCGGGACCTCGTAACGCTTTCTGACGAATTGACTCGAAGGGAACGTTCGAAATTGAAATTTTGTTCTAGCTCTCCAGGGTGGAAATAAGTGTTTAATCTCTATGTAATATTGAAGTATAAATCGATTTATGTAAAAATATTCCTACCTCATAACGCTTTATATCGAATTAACTCGAAGGGAACGATAGCGTCGTTAGTAGCGGTGCGAAGAAATTCAAAGTTTCAACCACCCGGTCATGTCGGTCCTGCTGGGGCAATTTAAAAAAAAATAAATACAAATCGTTACGTTCGACCGTATTACGTCGAAATATCATGATTTCACAAAAAATACGGGTACATCGTAACGCTTTCTAACGAATTAACTCGCCAAAATCGTTCGAAATTGAAAGTTTTGCTAGCTCTCCAGGGACGAAATAAACGTTTAATCCCTATGCAATATTGAATTACACATCGATATATGTTGAAATATTCCTACGTCGTAACGCTTTTTAACGAATTAACTCGAAGGGAACGTTCGAAATTGAAATTTTTTTCTAGCTCCCCAGGGACGATATAAACGTTTAATATCTATGTAATATTGAAGAATAAATCGATTTATGTAAAAATTTTCCTGCCTGATAACGGTTGTTAACGAATTAACTCGCAGGGAACCTTAACGTCGTTCGTAGCGGTGCGAAGAAATACAAAGTCCCAACCTCCCGGTCATGTCGGTCCGGCGGCGGCTATTTAAAAAAAAGAAAATGAAAAGAAATCATTACGTTCGAGCGTTTTACGTCGAACTATAACGATTTCACAAAAAATACCGGTACCTCGTAACGCTTTCAGACGAATTGACTCGAAGGGAACGTTCGAAATTGAAAGTTTTGTTACCTCTCCAGGGACGAAATAAACGTTTAATCCCCATGCAATATTGAATTACACATCGATATATGTAGAAATATTCCTACGTCGTAACGCTTTTTATCGAATTAACTCGAAGGGAACGTTCGAAATTGAAATTTTCTTCTAGCTCTCCAGGGAAGAGAAAAACTTTTAATATCTACGTAATATTGAAGAATAAATCGATTTATGTAAAAATATTCCTCCCTCATAACGGTTGATAACGAATTAACTCGCAGGGAACCTTAGCGTCGTTCGTAGCGGTGCGAAGAAATACAAAGTCCCAACGTCCCGGTCATATCGGTACGGCAGTGGCTATTTAAAAAAGAAAAAATAAAAATAAATCGTTACGATCGACCGTATTACGTCGAAATATAATGATTTCACAAATAATACCGGTACATCGTAACGCTTTCTAAGGAATAAAGTCGCAAAAACCGTTCGAAATTGAAAGTTTGCTAGCTCTCCAGGGACGAAATAAACGTTTAATCCCTATGCAATATTGAATTACACATCGATATATGTAGAAATATTCCTACGTCGTAAAGCTTTTTAACGAATTAACTCGAAGGGAACGTTCGAAATTGAAATTTTTTTCTAGCTCTCCAGGGACGAAATAAACGTTTAATCCCTATGTAATATTGAATTATACATCGAGATATGTAAAAATATACCTACCTCATAACGGTTGTTAACGAATTAACTCGCAGGGAACCTTAGCGTCGTTCGTAGCGGTGCGAAGAAATACAAAGTCCCAACGTCCCGGTCATATCGGTACGGCGGGGGCTATTTAAAAAAAAAAAAAATAAAAATAAATCGTTGCGATCAACCGTATTACGTCGAAATATAACGATTTCACAAAAAATACCGGTACCTCGTAACGCTTTCTGACGAATTGCCTCGAAGGGAACGTTCGAAACTGAAAGTTTTGCTAGCTCTCCAGGGACGAAATAAACGTTTAATCTCTACGTAATATTGAGATATACATCGATTTATGTAAAAATATGCCCACCTCAAATCGCTTTTCATCGAATTAAATCGAAGAGAACGTTAGCGTCGTCAGTAGCGGTGCGAAGGAATTCAAAGTACCAACCTAACGGTCATGTCGGTCCGGCCGCGGCTATTTAGGAAAAAACACAAAAAAATCGTTACGGTCGACCGTATTACGTCGAACTATAAAGATTCCACAAAAAATTCCGAGACCTCGTAACGCTTGTTAACGAATTAACTCGAAAAGAACGTTCGAAATTCATAGTTTTGCTTGCTCTCCAGGGACCAAATAAACGTTTAATCTCTTTGTAATATTGAATTATACATCGAGATATGTAAAAATATTCCTGCCTCATAACGGTTGATAACGAATTAACTCGCAGGGAACCTTAGCGTCGTTCGTAGCGGTGCGAAGAAATACAAAGTCCCAACGTCCCGGTCATGTCGGTCCTGCGGGGCTATTTAAAAAAAAAAATAAATATAAATCGTTACGATCGACCGTATTACGTCGAAGTATAACGATTTCACAAAAAATACCGGTACCTCGTAACGCTTTCTGACGAATTGCCTCGAAGGGAACGTTCGAAACTGAAAGTTTTGCTAGCTCTCCAGGGACGAAATAAACGTTTAATCCCTATGCAATATTGAATTACACATCGATATATGTAGAAATATTGCTACGTCGTAACGCTTTTTAACGAATTAATTCCAAGGGAACGTTCGAAATCATAATTTTTTTCTAGCTCTCCAGGGACGAAATAAATGTTTTTATCTCTATGTAATACTGAAGTATACATCGATTTATGTAAAAATATGATTACCTCATAACGCTCTTTATCGATTTAACTCGGAGGGAACGTTAGCGTCGTCAGTAGCGGTGCGTAGAAATTCAAAGTAGCAACCTCCCGGTCATGTCGGTCCTGCTGGGGTTATTTAAAGAAAAAATAAAAAATAATCGTTACGTTCGACCGTATTACGTCGAAATATAACGATTTCACAAAAAATACCGCCACCTCGTATCGCCTGTTAACGAATTAACTCGAAAAGAACGTTCGAAATTGATAGTATTGCTTGCTCTCCAGGGACCAAATAAACGTTTAATCCCTATGTAATATTGAATAATACATCGAGATATGTAAAAATATTCCTACCTCATAACGGTTGTTTACGATTTAACTCGCAGGAAACCTTAGCGACGATCGTAGCGGTGCGAAGAAATACAAAGACCCAACGTCCCGGTCATATCGGTACGGCGGGGGCTATTTAAAAAAAAAAAATCAAAATAAATCGTTACGATCGACCGTATTACGTCGGAATATAACGATTTCACAAAAAATACCGGTACCTCGT
The DNA here is from genome assembly GCA_905332935.1 of Bombus hortorum. Classification (NCBI taxonomy): domain Eukaryota; kingdom Metazoa; phylum Arthropoda; class Insecta; order Hymenoptera; family Apidae; genus Bombus; species Bombus hortorum. Next base: position 8,068,407 of record CAJOSO010000001.1, read on the forward strand.
AACGCTTTCTGACGAATTGACTCGAAGGGAACGTTCGAAATTGAAAGTTTTGCTAGCTCTCCAGGGTGGAAATAAGTGTTCAATCTCTATGTAATATTGAGTTACACATCGATATATGTAGAAATATTCCTACGTCGTAACGCTTTTTAACGAATTAACTCGAAGGGAACGTTCGAAATTGAAATTTTTTCTAGCTATCCAGGGACGAAATAAACGCTTAATCTCTATGTAATATTCAAGTATACATCGATTTATGCAAAAATATTCCTACCTCATAACGCTTTATATCGAATTAACTCGAAGGGAACGTTAGCGTCGTTAGTAGCGGTGCGAAGAAATTCAAAGTTTCAGCCTCCCGGTCATGTCGGTCCTGCTGGGGCAATTTAAAAAAAAATAAATATAAATCGTTACGTTCGACCGTATTACGTCGAAATATAATGATTTCACAAAAAATACCGGTACATCGTAACGCTTTCTAACGAATTAACTAGCAAAAACCGTTCGAAATTGAAAGTTTTGCTAGCTCCCCAGGGACGAAATAAACGTTTAATCCCTATGTAATATTGAATTATACGTCGAGATATGTAAAAATATTTCTACCTCATAACGGTTGTTAACGAATTAACTCGCAGGGAATCGTAGCGTCGTTCGTAGCGCTGCGAAGTAATTCAAAGTACCAACCTCCCGGTCATGTCGGCGCGGCGGCGGCTATTTAAAAAAAAAAAAATGAAAAGAAATCATTACGATCGACCGTATTACGTCGAAATATAACGATTTCACAAAAAAATACCGCGACCTCGTAACGCTTTCTGACGAATTGACTCGAGGGAACGTTCGAAATTGAAATTTTTTTCTAGCTCTCCAGTTACGAAATAAACGTTTAATCCCTATGCAATATTGAATTGCACATCTATATATGTAGAAATATTACTACGTCGTAACGCTTTTTAACGAATTAACTCGAAGGGAACATTCGAAATTGAAATATTTTTCTAGCTCTCCAGGGACGAGATAAACGTTTAATATCTATGTAATATTGAAGTATAAATCGATTTATGTAAAAATATTCCTACCTCATAAGGCTTTTTATCGAATTAACACGCAGGGAACCTTAGCGTCTTTCGTAGCGGTGCGAAGAAATACAAAGTCCCAACATCCCGGTCATATCGGTACGGCGGTGGCTATTTACAAAAGAAAAAATAAAAATAAATCGTTACGATCGACCGTATTACGTCGAAATATAACGATTTCACAAAAAAATACCGGTACATCGTAACGCTTTCTAACGAATTAACTCGCAAAAACCGTTCGAAATTGAAAGTTTTGCTACCTCTTCAGGGACTAAATAAACGTTTGATCCCTATGCAATATTGAATTACACATCGATATATGTAGAATTATTCCCACGTCGTAACGCTTTTTATCGAATTGACTCGAAGGGAACGTTCGAAATTGAAATTTTATTCTAGCTCTCCAGGAACGAATTAAACGTTTCATCTCTATGTAATATTGAAACATACATCGTTTTATATAAAAATATGCCCACCTCATAACGCTTTTAATCGAATTAAATCGAAGAGAACGGTAGCGTCATCAGTAGCTACGCCAAGAAATTCAGAGTCCCAATTTCCCGGTCATGTCGGTCCGGCCGCGGCTATTTAAAAAAAACATTTAAAAAATCGTTACGTTCGACCGTATTACGTCGAACTATAAAGATTTCACAAGAAATACCGCGTCCTCGTAACGCTTGTTAACGAATTAACTCGAAAAAACGTTCGAAATTGAAAGTTTTGCTTGCTCTCCAGGGACCAAATAAACGTTTAATCCCTATGTAATATTGAATTATACATCGAGATATGTACAAATATTCCTACCTCATAATCGGTTGTTAACGAATTAACTCGCAGGGAACCTTAGCGTCGTTCGTAGCGGTGCGAAGAAATTCAAAGTCCCAACCTCCCGGTAATGTCGGTCCTGCTGGGGCTATTTTAAAAAAAGAAATAAAAATAAATCGTTACGACCGACCGTATTACGTCGAAATATAACGATTTCACAAAAAATACCGGCACCTCGTAACGCATTCTGACGAATTGACTCGAAGGGAACGTTCGAAATTGAAATTTTGTTCTAGCTCTCCAGGGTAGAAATAAGTGTTTCATCTCTATGTAATATTGAAGTATACATAGATTTATGTAAAAATATGGCCACCTCATAACGCTTTTTATCGAATTAAATCGAAGGGAAAGTTAGCGTCGTCAGTAGCGGTGCAAAGAAATTCAAAGTACCAATCTCCCGGTAATGACGGTCCGGCGGCGGCTATTTAAAAAAAAGAAAATAAAAAGAAATCATTACGTTCGAGCGCATTACTTCGAACTATAAAGATTTCACAAAAAATACCGGTACCTAGTAACGCATTCAGACGAATTAACTCGAAGGGAACGTTCTAAATTGAAACTTTGTTCTAGCTCTTCAGGGCAGGAATAAGTGTTTAATCTCTCTGTAATATTGAAGCATACATCGACTTATGTAAAAGTATGTCTACCTCTTAACGCTTTATATCGAATTAACTCGAAGGGAACGTTAGCGTCTTCAGTAGCGGTGCGAAGAAATTCAAAATACTAACCTCCCGGTCATGTCGGTCCGGCGGCGGCTATTTAAAAAAAAGAAAATAAAAAGAAATCATTACGTTCGACCGTATTACGTCGCAATATAATGATTTCACAAAAAAACCGTGCATCGTAACGCTTTCTAACGAATTAACTCGCAAAAACCGTTCGAAATTGAAAGTTTTGCTAGCCCTCCTTGGACGAAATAAACGTTTAATCCCTATGCAATATTGAATTACACATCGATATATGTAGAAATATTCCTACGTCGTAATGCTTCTTAACGAATTAACTCGAAGGGAACGTTCGAAATTGAAATTTTCTTCTGGCTATCCAGGGACGAAATAAACGTTTAATCTCTATGTAATATTGAAGTATACGTTGATTTATGTAAAAATATGCCCACCTGATAACATTTTTCATCGAATTAAATCGAAGAGAACGGTAGCTTCGTCAGTAGCTGCGCAGAGAAATTCAAGGTCCCAATCTCCCGGTCATGTCGGTCCGGCCGCGGCTATTAAGAAAAAAAACATAAAAAAAGTCGTTACGTTCGATGGTATTACGTTGAACTATAAAGATTTCACAAAAAATACCGCGACCTCGTAACGCTTGTTAACGGAATAACTCGAATAAACCGTTCGAAATTGAAAGTTTTGCTAACTCTCCAGGGACGCAATAATCGTTTAATCCCTATGAAATATTGAATTATACATCGAGATATGTAAAAATATTCCTACCTCGAAACGTTTGTTAACGAATTAACTCGCAGGGAAACTTAGCGTCGTTCGTAGCGGCGCGAAGAAATACAAAGTCCCAACGTTCCGGTCATATCGGTACGGCGGGGGCTATTGAAAAAAAAAAAAAAAATAAAAGTAAATCGTTACGATCGACCGTATTACGTCGAAATATAACGATTTCACAAAAAATACCGCGTCCTCGTAACGCTTGTTAACGGAATAACTCGAATAAGCCGTTCGAAATTGAAAGTTTTGCTAACTCTCCAGGGACGCAATAATCGTTTAATCCCTATGAAATATTGAATTACACATCGATATATGTAGAAATATTCCTACCTCATAACGGTTGTTAACGAATTAACTCGCAGGGAACCATAGTGTCGTTCGTAGCGGAGCGAAGAAATTGAAAGTTCCAACCTCCCGGTCATGTCGGTCCTGCTGGGGCTATATAATGAAAAATAAATATAAATCGTTGCGTTCGACCGTATTACGACGAAATATAATGATTTCACAAAAATACCGGTACATCGCAACGCTTTCTAACGAATTAAGTCGCAAAAACCGTTCGAAGTTGAAAGCTTTGCTAGCTCTCCAGGGACGAAATAAACGTTTAATCCCTATGCACTAATGAATTACACATTGATATATGTAGAAATATTCCTACGTCGCAACGCTTTTTAACGAATTATCTCGATGGAAACGTTCGAAATTGAAATTTTTTTCTAGCTCTCCAGGGACGAAATAAACGTTCAATATCTATGTAATATTGAAGTATACATCGATTTATGTAAAAATTTGCATACCTCATAACGCTCTTTATCGAATTAACTCGAAGGGAACGTTAGCGTCGTCACTAGCGGCGCGAAGAAATTCAAAGTACCAATCTTCCGGTCATGTCGGTCCGGCCGCGGCTATTTAAAACAAACATAAAAAAAATCGTTACGTTCGACCGTATTACGTCGAACTATAACGATTTCACAAAAATTACCGGTACTTCGTAACGCTTTCAGACGAATTAACTCGAAGGGACCTTTCGAAATTGAAATTTTGTTCTAGCTCTACAGGGTATAAATAAGTGTTTAATCTCTATGTAATATTGAAGTATACATCGATTTATGTAAAAATAGGCCCACCTCATAACGCTTTTTATAAAATTAAATAGAAGGGAACGTTAGCATCGTTAGTAGCGGTGCGCAGAAATGCAAAGTCCCACCCTCCGGTCATGTCGGTCCTGGTGGGGCTATTTAAAAAAAAAATAAACATAAATCGTTACGCTCGACCGTATTACGTCGAAATATAACGATTTCACAAAAAAATACCGGTACATCGTAACGCTTTCTAACGAATTAACTTGCAAAATCCGTTCGAAATTGAAAGTTTTGCTAGCTCTTCAGGGACGAAATAAACGACTAATCCCTATGCAATATTGAATTACACATCGATATATGTAGAAATATTCCTACGTCGTAACGCTTTTTATCGAATTAACTCGAAGGGAACGTTAGCGTCGTCAGTAGCGGTGCGAAGAAATGCAATGTCCCAACCTCCCGGTTATGTCGGTCCTGCTTGGGCTATTGAAAAAAAATAAACATAAATCGTTAAGTCCGCCGGTAGTACGTCGAAATATAATGATTTCACAAGAAATACCGGTACATCGTAACGCTTTCTAACGAATTAACTCGCAAAAACCGTTCGAAATTGAAAGTTTTGCTTGCTCTCCAGGGACCAAATAAACGCTTAATCCCCATGTAATAGTGAATTATACATCGAGATATGTAATAATATTCCTACCTCATAACGGTTGTTAACGAATTAACTCGCAGGAAACCTTAGCGTCGTTCGTAGCGGTGCGAAGAAATACAAACTGCCAACGTCCCGGTCCTTCTTACGTCGAACTATAACGATTTCACAAAAAATACCGGTACCTCGTAAAGCTTTCTGACGAATATCACGTTGGGAACGTTCGAAATTGGAATTTTGTTCTAGCTCTTCAGAGTAGAAATTAGTGTTTAATCTCTATGTAATATCGAATTATACATTAATTTATGTAAAAATATGCCTACCTCATAACGCTTTTTATCGAATTAACTCGAAGGGAACGTTCGAAATTGAAATTTTGTTCTAGCTCTTCAGGATAGAAATAAGTGTTAGTTTCTATGTAATATTGAATCATACATCGATTTATGTAAAAAGAGGCCCACCTCATAACGCTTTTTATCGAATTAAATCGAAGGGAACGTTAGCGTCGTTAGTAGCGGTGCGAAGAAATACAAAGTCCCAACCTCCCGGTCATGTCGGTCCGGCAGCGGCTATTTAGGAAAAAACACAAAAAAATCGTTACGGTCGACCGTATTACGTCGAACTATAAAGATTCCACAAAAAATTCCGAGACCTCGTAACGCTTGTTAATGAGTTAACTCGAAAAGACCGTTCGAAATTGAAATTTTCTTCTGGGTCTCCAGGGACGAAATAAATGTTTAATCTCTATGTAATATTGAAGTATACATCGATTTATGTAAAAGTATACCAACCTCATAAAGCTTCTTATCGAATTAACTCGAAGGGAACGTTCGAAATTGAAATTTTCTTCTAGCTCTCCAGGGAAGAGATAAACTTTTAATATCTATGTAATATTGAAGAATAAATCGATTTATGTAAAAATATTCCTGCCTCATAACGGTTGATAACGAATTAACTCGCAGGGAACCTTAGCGTCGTTCGTAGCGGTGCGAAGAAATACAAAGTCCCAACGTCCCGGTCATATCGGTACGGCGGGGGCTCTTTAAAAAAAAAAAAATATAAATAAATCGTTACGATCGACCGTATTACGTCGGAATATAACGATTTTACAAAAAATACCGGTACCTCGTAACGCTTTCTGACGAATTGACTCGAGGGGAACCTTCTAAATTGAAATTTTGTTCTAGCTCTCCAGGGTAGAAATAAGTGTTTAATCTCTATGTAATATTGAATTATACATCGATTTATGTAAAAATATGCCTACCTCATAACGCTTTTTATCGAATTAACTCGAAGGGAGCGTTAGCGTCGTTCGTAGCGGTGCGAAGAAATACAAAGTCCCAACGTCCCGGTCATGTCGGTCCTGCGGGGCAATTTAAAAAAAAATAAATATAAATCGTTACGTTCGACCGTATTACGTCGAAATATAATGATTTCACAAAAAATACCGGTACATCGTAACGATTTCTAACGAATTAACTCGCAAAAACCGTTCGAAATTGATAGTTTTGCTTGCTCTCCAGGGACCAAATAAACGTTTAATCCCTTTGTAATATTGAATTATACATCGAGATATGTAAAAATATTCCTGCCTCATAACGGTTGATAACGAATTAACTCGCAGGGAACCTTAGCGTCGTTCGTAGCGGTGCGAAGAAATACAAAGTCCCAACGTCCCGGTCATGTCGGTCCTGCGGGGCTATTTAAAAAAAAAAATAAATATAAATCGTTACGATCGACCGTATTACGTCGAAGTATAACGATTTCACAAAAAATACCGGTACCTCGTAACGCTTTCTGACGAATTGACTCGAAGGGAACGTTCGAAACTGAAAGTTTTGCTAGCTCTCCAGGGACGAAATAAATGTTTAATCCCTATGCAATATTGAATTACACATCGATATATGTAGAAATATTGCTACGTCGTAACGCTTTTTAACGAATTAATTCCAAGGGAACGTTCGAAATCATAATTTTTTTCTAGCTCTCCAGGGACGAAATAAATGTTTTTATCTCTATGTAATACTGAAGTATACATCGATTTATGTAAAAATATGATTACCTCATAACGCTCTTTATCGATTTAACTCGGAGGGAACGTTAGCGTCGTCAGTAGCGGTGCGTAGAAATTCAAAGTAGCAACCTCCCGGTCATGTCGGTCCTGCTGGGGTTATTTAAAGAAAAAATAAAAAATAATCGTTACGTTCGACCGTATTACGTCGAAATATAACGATTTCACAAAAATTACGGGTACATCGTAACGCTTTCTGACGAATTAACTCGCCAAAATCGTTCGAAATTGAAAGTTTTGCTAGCTCTGCAGGGACGATATAAACGTTTAATATCTATGTAATATTGAAGAATAAATCGATTTATGTAAAAATATTCCTGCCTCATAACGGTTGTTAACGAATTAACTCGCAGGGGACCTTAACGTCGTTCGTAGCGGTGCGAAGAAATACAAAGTCCCAACGTCCCGGTCATGTCGGTCCTGCGGGGCTATTTAAAAAAAAAAATAAATATAAATCGTTACGATCGACCGTATTACGTCGAAGTATAACGATTTCACAAAAAATACCGGTACCTCGTAACGCTTTCTGACGAATTGACTCGAAGGGAACGTTCGAAATTGAAATTTTGTTCTAGCTCTCCAGGGTAGAAACAAGTGTTTCATCTCTATGTAATATTGAATTATACCTCGATTTATGTAAAAATATGCATACCTCATAACGCTCTTTATCGATTTAACTCGGAGCGAACGTTAGCGTCGTCAGTACCGGTGCGAAGAAATTCAAAGTACCAATCTCCCGGTAATGACGGTCCGGCGGCGGCTATTTAAAAAAAAGAAAATAAAAAGAAATCATTACGTTCGAGCGCATTACTTCGAACTATAAAGATTTCACAAAAAATACCGGTACCTAGTAACGCATTCAGACGAATTAACTCGAAGGGAACGTTCTAAATTGAAACTTTGTTCTAGCTCTTCAGGGCAGGAATAAGTGTTTAATTTCTCTGTAATATTGAAGCATATATCGACTTATGTAAAAGTATGTCTACCTCTTAACGCTTTATATCGAATTAACTCGAAGGGAACGTTAGCGTCTTCAGTAGCGGTGCGAAGAAATTCAAAATACCAACCTCCCGGTCATGTCGGTCCGGCGGCGGCTATTTAAAAAAAAGAAAATAAAAAGAAATCATTACGTTCGACCGTATTACGTCGAAATATAATGATTTCACAAAAAAAACCGTGCATCGTAACGCTTTCTGACGAATTAACTCGCAAAAACCGTTCGAAATTGAAAGTTTTGCTTGCTCTCCAGGGACCAAATAAACGTTTAATCCCTATGTAATATTGAATTATACATCGAGATATGTAAAAATATTCCTACCTCGAAACGTTTGTTAACGGATTAACTCGCAGGGAAACTTAGCGTCGTTCGTAGCGGCGCGAAGAAATACAAAGTCCCAACCTCCCGGTCATGTCGGTCCTGCGGGGGGTTTTAAAAAAATATATATATATATAAATCGTGACGCTCGACCGTATTACGCCGAAATATAACGAATTCACAAAAAAATACCGATACATCGTTACGCTTTCTACGGAATTAAATTGAAAAAGCCGTTCGAAATTCAAAGCTTTGCTAACTCTCCAGGGACGCAATAATCGTTTAATCCCTATGAAATATTGAATTACACATCGATACATGTAGAAATATTCCAACCTCATAACGGTTGTTAACGAATTAACTCGCAGGGAACCATAGTGTCGTTCGTAGCGGAGCGAAGAAATTGAAAGTTCCAACCTCCCGGTCATGTCGGTCCTGCTGGGGCTATATAAAGAAAAATAAATATAAATCGTTGCGTTCGACCGTATTACGACGAAATATAATGATTTCACAAAAATACCGGTACATCGCAACGCTTTCTAACGAATTAACTCGCAAAAACCGTTCGAAGTTGAAAGTTTTGCTAGTTCTCCAGGCACGAAATAAACGTTTAATCCCTATGCACTAATGAATTACACATTGATATATGTAGAAATATTCCTACGTCGCAACGCTTTTTAACGAATTATCTCGATGGAAACGTTCGAAATTGAAATTTTTTTCTAGCTCTCCAGGGACGAAATAAACGTTCAATATCTATGTAATATTGAAGTATACATCGATTTATGTAAAAATTTGCATACCTCATAACGCTCTTTATCGAATTAACTCGAAGGGAACGTTAGCGTCGTCACTAGCGGCGCGAAGAAATTCAAAGTACCAATCTTCCGGTCATGTCGGTCCGGCCGCGGCTATTTAAAACAAACATAAAAAAAATCGTTACGTTCGACCGTATTACGTCGAACTATAACGATTTCACAAAAATTACCGGTACTTCGTAACGCTTTCAGACGAATTAACTCGAAGGGACCTTTCGAAATTGAAAGTTTTGCTAGCTCTTCAGGGACGAAATAAACGACTAATCCCTATGCAATATTGAATTACACATCGATATATGTAGAAATATTCCTACGTCGTAACGCTTTTTATCGAATTAACTCGAAGGGAACGTTAGCGTCGTCAGTAGCGGTGCGAAGAAATGCAATGTCCCAACCTCCCGGTTATGTCGGTCCTGCTTGGGCTATTGAAAAAAAATAAACATAAATCGTTAAGTCCGCCGGTAGTACGTCGAAATATAATGATTTCACAAGAAATACCGGTACATCGTAACGCTTTCTAACGAATTAACTCGCAAAAACCGTTCGAAATTGAAAGTTTTGCTTGCTCTCCAGGGACCAAATAAACGCTTAATCCCCATGTAATAGTGAATTATACATCGAGATATGTAATAATATTCCTACCTCATAACGGTTGTTAACGAATTAACTCGCAGGAAACCTTAGCGTCGTTCGTAGCGGTGCGAAGAAATACAAAGTGCCAACGTCCCGGTCCTTCTTACGTCGAACTATAACGATTTCACAAAAAATACCGGTACCTCGTAAAGCTTTCTGACGAATATCTCGTTGGGAACGTTCGAAATTGGAATTTTGTTCTAGCTCTTCAGAGTAGAAATTAGTGTTTAATCTCTATGTAATATCGAATTATACATTAATTTATGTAAAAATATGCCTACCTCATAACGCTTTTTATCGAATTAACTCGAAGGGAACGTTCGAAATTGAAATTTTGTTCTAGCTCTCCAGGGTAGAAATAAGTGTTTAATCTCTATGTAATACTGAAGTATAAATTGATTTATGTAATAATATGCCCACCTCATAACGCTTTTTATCGAATTAAATCGAAGAGAACGGTAGCGTCGTCAGTAGCGGTGCGAAGAAATTCAAAGACACAACCTCCCGGTCATGTCGGTCCGGCGTTGGCTATTTAAAAAAAAGAAAATGAAAAGAAATCATTACGTTCGAGCGTTTTACGTCGAACTATAACGATTTCACAAAAAATACCGGTACCTCGTAACGCTTTCAGACGAATTAACTCGAAGGGAACGTTCGAAATTGAAATTTTGTTCTAGCTCTTCAGGGTAGAAATAAGTGTTAGTTTCTATGTAATATTGAATCATACATCGATTTATGTAAAAAGAGGCCCACCTCATAACGCTTTTTATCGAATTAAATCGAAGGGAACGTTAGCGTCGTTAGTAGCGGTGCGAAGAAATACAAAGTCCCAACCTCCCGGTCATGTCGGTCCGGCAGCGGCTATTTAGGAAAAAACACAAAAAAATCGTTACGGTCGACCGTATTACGTCGAACTATAAAGATTCCACAAAAAATTCCGAGACCTCGTAACGCTTGTTAATGAGTTAACTCGAAAAGACCGTTCGAAATTGAAATTTTCTTCTGGGTCTCCAGGGACGAAATAAATGTTTAATCTCTATGTAATATTGAAGTATACATCGATTTATGTAAAAGTATACCAACCTCATAAAGCTTCTTATCGAATTAACTCGAAGGGAACGTTCGAAATTGAAATTTTCTTCTAGCTCTCCAGGGAAGAGATAAACTTTTAATATCTATGTAATATTGAAGAATAAATCGATTTATGTAAAAATATTCCTACCTCATAACGGTTGATAATGAATTAACTCGCAGGGAACCTTAGCGTCGTTCGTAGCGGTGCGAAGAAATACAAAGTCCCATCGTCCCGGTCATGTCGGTCCTGCTGGGGCAATTTAAAAAAAAATAAATATAAATCGTTACGTTCGACCGTATTACGTCGAAATATAATGATTTCACAAAAAATACGGGTACATCGTAACGCTTTCTAACGAATTAACTCGCCAAAATCGTTCGAAATTGAAAGTTTTGCTAGCTCTCCAGGGACGAAATAAACGTTTAATCCCTATGCAATATTGAATTACACATCGATATATGTTGAAATATTCCTACGTCGTAACGCTTTTTAACGAATTAACTCGAAGGGAACGTTCGAAATTGAAATTTTTTTCTAGCTCTCCAGGGACGATATAAACGTTTTATATCTATGTAATATTGAAGAATAAATCGATTTATGTAAAAATATTCCTGCCTCATAACGGTTGTTAACGAATTAACTCGCAGGGAACCTTAACGTCGTTCGTAGCGGTGCGAAGAAATACAAAGTCCCAACATCCCGGTCATATCGGTACGGCGGTGGCTATTTAAAAAAGAAAAAATAAAAATAAATCGTTACGATCGACCGTATTACGTCGAAATATAACGATTTCACAAAAAATACCGGTACCTCGTAACGCTTTCTGACGAATTGACTCGAGGGAACGTTCGAAATTGAAATTTTTTTCTAGCTCCCCAGTGACGAAATAAACGTTTAATATCTATGTGATATTGAATTATACATCGATTTATGTAAAAATATGCTTACCTCATAACGCTTTTTATCGAATTAACTCGAAGGGAACCTTAACGTCGTTCGTAGCCGTGCGAAGAAATTCAAAGTCCAAATCTCCCGGTCATGTCGGTCTGGCCGCGGCTATTTAAAACAAACATAAAAAAATCGTTACGTTCGACCATATTACGTCGAACTATAAAGATTTCACAAAAAATACCGGTACATCGTAACGCTTGTTAACGAATTAACTCGAAGGGAACGTTCGAAATTGAAATCTTCTTCTAGCTCTCCAGGGACGAGATAAACGTTTAATATCTATGTAATATTGAAGTATAAATCGATTTATGTAAAAATATTCCTTCCTCATAACGGTTGTTAACGAATTATCTCGCAGGGAAACTTAGCGTCGTTCGTAGCCGGGCGAAGAAATTCAAAGACCCAATCTCCCGGTCATGTCGGTCCGGCGGGGACTATTTAAAAAAAAAAAATAAATATAAATCGTTACGTTCGACCGTATTACATCGAAATATAATGATTTCACAAAAAAATACCGGTACATCGTAACGCTTTCTAACGAATTTACTCGCAAAAACCGTTCGAAATTGAAGATTTGCTAGCTTTCCAGGGACGAAATAAACGTCTAAGCCCTATGCAATATTGAATTACACATCGATATATGTAGAAATATTCCTACGTCGTAAAGCTTTTTAACGAATTAACTCGAAGGGAGCGTTCGAAATTGAAATTTTTTTCTAGCACTGCAGGGACGAAATAAACGTTTAATCCCTATGTAATATTGAATTATACATCGAGATATGTCAAAATATTCCTACCTCATAACGGTTGGTACCGAATTAACTCGCAGGGAACCTTAGCGTCGTTCGTAGCGGTGCGAAGAAATTCAAAGACCCATTCTCCCGGTCATGTCGGTCCGGCGGGGACTATTTAAAAAAAAAATAAAGATAAATCGTTACGTTCGACCGTATTACGTCGAAATATAATGATTTCACAAAAAAATACCGGTACATCGTAAAGCTTTCTAACGAATTTACTCGCAAAAACCGTTCGAAATTGGAAGTTTTGCTAGCTCTCCAGGGACGAAATAAATGTTTAATCCCTATGCAATATTGAATTATACATCGATATATGTCAAAATATTCCTACCTCATAACGGTTGTTAACGAATTAACTCGCAGGGAACCTTAGCGTCGTTCGTAGCGGTGCTAAGAAATTCAAAGTACCAACCTCCGGGTCTTGTCGGTCCGGCGGCGGCTATTTAAAAAAAGAAAATAAAAAGAAATCATTACGTTCGAGAGTATTATTTCGAACTATAACGATTTCACAAGAAATACCGGTACCTCGTAACGCTTTCAGACGTATTAACTCGAAGGGAACGTTCGAAATTGAAATTTTGTTCTAGCTCTCCAGGGTAGAAATAAGTGTTTAATCTCTATGTAATATTGAAGTATACATCGATTTATGTAAAAATATGCCCACCTCATAAAGCTTCTTATCGAATTAACTCGAAGGAAACGTTAACGTCGTTAGTAGCCGTGCGAAGAAATTCAAAGTCCAAATCTCCCGGTCATGTCGGTCTGGCCGCGGCTATTTAAAACAAACATAAAAAAATCGTTACGTTCGACCATATTACGTCGAACTATAAAGATTTCACAAAAAATACCGGTACATCGTAACGCTTGTTAACGAATTAACTCGAAGGGAACGTTCGAAATTGAAATCTTCTTCTAGCTCTCCAGGGACGAGATAAACGTTTAATATCTATGTAATATTGAAGTATAAATCGATTTATGTAAAAATATTCCTTCCTCATAACGGTTGTTAACGAATTATCTCGCAGGGAAACTTAGCGTCGTTCGTAGCCGGGCGAAGAAATTCAAAGATCCAATCTCCCGGTCATGTCGGTCCGGCGGGGACTATTTAAAAAAAAAAATAAATATAAATCGTTACGTTCGACCGTATTACGTCGAAATATAATGATTTCACAAAAAAATACCGGTACATCGTAAAGCTTTCTAACGAATTCACTCGCAAAAACCGTTCGAAATTGAAAGTTTTGCTAGCTCTCCATGGACGAAATAAATGTTTAATCCCTATGCAATATTGAATTATACATCGATATATGTAAAAATATTCCTACCTCATAACGGTTGTTAACGAATTAACTCGCAGGAAACCGTAGCGTCGTTCGTAGCGGTCTGAAGAAATACAAAGTCCCAACGTCCCGGTCATATCGGTACGGCGGGAGATATTAAAAAAAAAAAAAAATAAAAATAAATCCTTACGATCGACCGTATTACGTCGAAATAGAACGATTTCACAAAAAAATGCTGGTACATCGTTACGCTTTCTAACGAATTAACTCGCAAAAACCGTTCGAAATTGAAATTTTGTTCTAGCTCTCCAGGGTAGAAATAAGTGTTTAATCGCTATGTAATATTGAATTATTCATCGATTTATATAAAAATATGCCTACCTCATAATATGCCTTATTATCGAATTAACTCGAAGGGATCGTTAGCGACGTTAGTAGCGGTGCGAAGAAATTCGAAGATCCAACCTCCCGGTCATGTCGGTCCTGCGGGGGCTATTTAAAAAAAAAAGTAACTGTAAATCGTGACGCTCGACCGTATTACGTCAAAATATAACGATTTCACAAAAAAATACCGCGACATCGTAACGCTTTTTAAAGAATTAACTCGAAAAAGCCGTTCGAAATTGAAAGTTTTGCTTGCTCTCCAGGGACCAAATAAACGGTTAATCCCTATGTAATATTGAATTATACATCGAGATATGTAAAAATATTCCTACCTCATAACGGTTGTTAACGAATTAACTCGCAGGGAACCTTAGCGTCGTTCGTAGCGGTGGGAAGAAATACAAAGTCCCAACGTAACGGTCATATAGGTACGGCGGGGCTATTTAAAAAAAAAATAAAAATAAATCGTTACGATCCACCGTATTACGTCGAAATATAACGATTTCACAAAAAATACCAGTACCTCGTAACGCTTCTTAACGAATTATCTCGAAAAAAACGTTCGAAATTGAAAGTTTTGCTTGCTCTCCAGGGAACAAATAAACGTTTAATCCATATGTAATATTGAAATATACATCGGGATATGTAAAAATATTTCTACCTCATAACGGTTGTTAACGAATTAACTCGCAGGAAAGCTTAGCGTCGTTCGTAGCGCTGCGAAGAAATTCAAAGTACCAACCTCCCGGTCATGTCGGCCCGGCGGCGGCTATTTAAAAAAAAGAAAATGAAAAGAAATCATTACGTTCGAGCGTACTACGTCGAACAATAACGATATCACAAAAAATACCGGTACCTCGTAACGCTTTCAGACGAATTAACTCGAAGGAAACGACCGAAATTGAAATTTTTTTCTAGCTCTCCAGGGACGAAATAAACGTTCAATATCTATGTAATATTGAAGTATACATCGATTTATGTAAAAATAGGCCTAACTCATAACGCTCTTTATCGAATTAACTCGAAGGTAACGTTAGCGTCGTTAGTAGCGGTGCGAAGAAATGCGAAGTCCCAACCTCCCGGTCATGTCGGTCCTGCTGGGGCTATTTAAAAAAAAATAAACATAAATCGTTACGTTCGACCGTATTGCGTCGAAATATAATGATTTCACAAAAAATACCGGTACATCGTAACGCTTTCAGACGAATTAACTCGAAGGGAACGTTCGAAATTGAAATTTTGTTCTAGCCCTTCAGGGTAGAAATAAGTGTCAAATCTCTATGTAATATTGAATTATACATCGATTTATGTATAAATATGCCTACCTCATGACGCTTTATATCGAATTAACTCGAAGGGACCGTTAGCGTCGTTAGTAGCTGCGCGAGGAAATTCAAAGTCCCAATCTCCCGGTCATATCCATCCGGCGGCGGCTATTTAAAAAAGAAATATAAAGAAATCGTGACGCTTGACCGTATTACGTCGAACTATAAAGATTTCACAAAAAATTCCGCGACCTCGTAACGCTTCTTAACGAATTAACTCGAAAAAACCGTTCGAAATTGAAAGTTTTGCTTGCTCTCCAGGGACCAAATAAACGTTTATTCCGTATGTAATATTGAATTATACATCGATATATGTTGAAATATTCCTACGTCGTAACGCTTTTTGACGAATTAACTCTAGGAGAACGTACGAAATTGAAATTTTTTCCCGCTCTCCAGGGACGAAATAAAACTTTAATCTTTATGTAATATTGAATTATACATCGATTTAAGTAAAAATATGCCTACCTCATTACGCTTTATATCGAATCAACTCGAAGGGAACGTTAGCGCCGTTAGTAGCGGTGCGAAGAAATGCAAAGTCCCAAACTCCCGGTCATGTCGGTCCTGCTAGGGCTATTTAAAAAAAAATAAACATAAATCGTTACGCTCGACCGTATTACGTCGAAATATAATGATTTCACAAAAAATACCGGTACATCGTAACGCTTTCTAACGAATTAACTCGCAAGAACCGTTCGAAATCGAAAGTTTTGCTACCTCTCCAGGGACGAAATAAACGTTTAATACCTATGCAATTTTGAATTGCACATCGATATATTTAGAAATATTCCTACGCCGTAACGCTTTTTAACGAATTAACTCGCAGGGAACATTAGCGTCGTTCGTAGCGGTGCAAAGAAATTCAAAGTACCAACCTCCCGGTCATGTCGGTCCGGCGGCGGCTATTTAAAAAAAAGAAAATAAAAAGAAATCATTACGTTCGTGCGTATTACGTCGAACCATAACGATTTCACAAAAACTACCAGTACCTCGTAGCGCTTTTTACCTAATTAACTCGAAAAAACCGTTCCAAATTGAAAGTTTCGCTAGCTCTCCAGGGACGAAATATACGTTAAATCCCTATGTAATATTGAATTATACATCGATATATGTAGAAATATTCCTACCACATAACGCTTTCTATCGAATTAACTCGAAGGGAACGTTAGCGTTGTCTGTAGCGGTGCGAAGAAATTCAAAGTCCCAACCTCCCGGTCATGTCGGTCCTGCTGGGGCTATTTAAAAAAAAAATAAATTTAAATCGTTACTTTCGACCGTATTACCTCGAAATATAACGATTTCACAAAAAATACCGCGACCTCGAAACGCTTGTTCACGGTTTAACTCGAAAAAACCGTTCGAAATTGAAATTTTGTTCTAGCTCTCCAGTGTAGAAATAAGTGTTTAATCTCTATGTAATATTGAAGTATTCATTGATTTATGTAAAAAAATGCCCACCTCATAACGCTTTATATCGAATTATCTCGAAGGGAACGTTAGCGCCGTCAGTAGCGGTGCGAAGAAATTAAAAGTACCAACCTCCCGGTCATGTCGGTCCTGCTGGGGCTATTTAAAGAAAAAATAAAAAAAAATCGTTACGTTCGACCGTATTACGTCGAACTGTAAAAATTTCACAAAAAATACCGCGACCTCGTAACGCTTGTTAACGAATTAACTCGAAAAAACCGTCCGAAATTGAAAGTTTTGCTTGCTCTCCAGGGACCAAATAAACGTTCAATCCCTATGTAATATTGAATTATACATCGAGATATGTAAAAATATTCCTACCTCATAACGGTTGTTAACGAATTAACTCGCAGGGAACCTTAGCGTCGTTCGTAGCGGTGCTAAGAAATTCAAAGTACCAACCTCCGGGTCTTGTCGGTCCGGCGGCGGCTATTTAAAAAAAGAAAATAAAAAGAAATCATTACGTTCGAGAGTATTATTTCGAACTATAACGATTTCACAAGAAATACCGGTACCTCGTAACGCTTTCAGACGTATTAACTCGAAGGGAACGTTCGAAATTGAAATTTTGTTCTAGCTCTCCAGGGTAGAAATAAGTGTTTAATCTCTATGTAATGTTGAAGTATACATTGATTTATGTAAAAATATTCCCACCTCATAAAGCTTTTTATCGAATTAACTCGAAGGGAACGTTAGCGTGGTTAGTAGCGGTGCGAAGAAATTCAAATACCCAACCTCCCGGTCATGTCGGTCCTGCGGGGGCTATTTAAAAAAAATAAATATAAATCGTGACGCTCGACCGTATTACGTCGAAATATAACGATTTCACAAAAAAATACCACTACATCGTAACTCTTTCTGACGATTTGACTCGAAGGGAACATTCGAAATTGAAACTTTGTTCTAGCTCTTCAGGGTAGAAATAAGTGTTTAATCTCTATGTAATATTGAATTATACATCGATTTATGTATAAGTATGCCTACCTCATTACGCTTTATATCGAATTAACTCGCAGGGAACCTTAGCGTCGTTATTAGCGGTGCGAAGAAATACAAAGTCCCAACGTCCCGGTCATATAGGTACGGCGGGGGCTATTTAAAAAAAATAAAAATAAATCGTTACGATCGACCGTCTTACGTCGAAATATAACGATTTCACAAAAAAATACCGGTACATCGTAACGCTTTCTAACGAATTAACTCGCAAAAGCCGTTCGAAATTGAAAGTTTTGCTGGCTCACCAGGGACGAAATAAACGTTTAATCCCTATGCAATATTGAATTACACATCGATATATGTAGAAATATTCCTAGGTCGTAACGCTTTTTATCGAATTAACTCGAAGGGAACGTTCGAAATTGAAATTTTTTTCTAGCTCTGCAGGGACGAAACAAACGTTTAATCTCTATGTAATATTGAAGTATACATCGATTTATGTAAAAATAGGCCTACCTCATAACGCTCTTTATCGAATTAACTCGAAGGGAGCGTTAGCGTCGTCAGTAGCGGCGCGGCGATATTCAAAGTACCAACCTCCCGGTCATGTCGGTCCGGCGGCTGCTATTTAAAAAAAAGAAAAGAAAGAAATCATTACGTTCGAGCGTACTACGTCGAACTATAACGATTTCAAAAAAATACCGGTACCTCGTAACGCTTTCAGACGAATTAACTCGAAGGGAACGTTCGAAATTGAAATTTTGCTCTAGCTCTTCAGGGTAGAAATAAGTGTTTAATCTCTATGTAATATTGAATTATACATCGATTTATGTATATATATGCCTTCCTCATTACGCTTTATATCGAATTGACTCGAAGGGAACGTTAGCGTCGTTAGTAGCTGCGCGAGGAAATTCAAAGACCCAATCTACCGGTCATATCGATCCGGCGGCAGCTATTTAAAAAAGAAATATAAAGAAATCGTTACGATCGACCGTATTACGTAGAACTATACAGATGCACAAAAAATACCGCGACATGGTAACGCTTTTTAAAGAATTAACTCGAAAAAGCCGTTCGAAATTGAAAGTTTTGCTTGCTCTCCAGGGACCAAATAAACGGTTAATCCCTATGTAATATGGAATTATACATCGAGATATGTAAAAATATTCCTACATCATAACGGTTGTTAACGAATTAACTCGCAGAAAACCTTAGCGTCGTTCGTAGCGGTGCGAAGAAATACAAAGTCCCAACCTCCCGGTCATGTCGGTCCTGCGGGGGCTATTTAAAAAAAAAAATAAAAAGAAATCGTTACGATCGACCGTATTACGTAGAACTATAATGATGCACAAAAAATACAGCGACATCGTAACGCATTCTGACGAATTGACTCGATGGGAACGTTCGAAATTGGAATTTGTTTCTAGTTCTTCAGGGTAGAAATAAGTGTTTAATCTCTATGTAATATTGAATTATACATCGATTTATGTAAAAATATGCCTACCTCATAACGCTTTTTGTCGAATTAACTCGAAGGGAACGTTCGAAATTGAAATTTTTTTCTAGCTCTCCAGGGACGAAATAAACGTTTAATATCTATGTAATATTGAATTCTACATCGATTTATGTAGAAATATGCCTACCTCATAACGCTTTCAATCGAATTACCTCGAAGGGAACGTTAGCGTCGTCAGTAGCGGTGCGAAGAAATTCAAAGTCCCAACCTCCCGGTCTTGTCGGTCCGGCGGCGGCTAGTTAAAAAAAAGAAAATAAAAAGAAATCATTACGTTCGAGCGTATTATTTCGAACTATAACGATTTCGCAAGAAATACAGGTACCGCGTTACGCTTTTTAACGAATTAACTCGAAGGGATCGTTCGAAATTGAAAATTTTTTTCTAGCTCTCCAGGGACGAAATAAACGTTTAATCCCTATGTAATATTGAATTATACATCGAGCTATGTAAAAATATTCCTACCTCATAACGGTTTTTATCGAATTAACTCGAAGGGAACGTTAGCGTCGTTAGTAGCTCCGTGAAGAAATACAAAGTCCCAAAGTCCCGGTCATATAGGTACGGCGGGGGCTACTTAAAAAAAAGAATAGATATAAATCGTTACGATCGACCGTATTACGTCGAAATATAAAGATTTCGCAAGAAATACCGGTACCTCGTAACGCTTTCTGACGAATTGACTCGAAAGGAACGTTCGAAATTGAAACTTTGTTCTAGCTCTCCAGGGACGAAATAAACGTTTAATATCTATGTCATATTGAATTATACATCGATTTATGTAAAAATATGCATACCTCATAACGCTTTTTATCGAATTAACTCCTAGGGAACGTTAGCGTCGTCAGTAGCGGTGCGAAGAAATGCAAAGTACCAACCTCCCGGTCATGTCGGTCCTGCTTGGGCTATTTAAAAAAAAATAAATATAAATCGTTACGCTCGACCGTATTACGTCAAAATATAACGATTTCACAAAAAAATACCAGCACATCGTAAAGCTTTCTAATGAATTATCTCGCAAAAACGGTTCGAAATTGAAAGTTTTGCTAGCTCTCCAGGGACGAAATAAACGTTTAATCCCTATGCAATTTTGAATTACACATCGATATATTTAGAAATATTCCTACGTCGTAGCGCTTTCTAACGAATTAACTCGCAAAAACCGTTCGAAATTGAAAGTTTTGCTAGCTCTCCAGGGACGGAATAAACGTTTAATCCCTATGCAATTTTGAATTACACATCGATATATTTAGAAATATTCCTACGTCGTAGCGCTTTCTAACGAATTAACTCGCAAAAACCGTTCGAAATTGAATGTTTTGCTAGCTCTCCAGGGACGAAATAAACGTTTAATCCCTATGCAATATTGAATTACTCTTCGATATATGTAGAAATATTCCTACGTCGTAACGCTCTTTAACGAATTAACACGAAGGGAACGTTAGCGTCGTTAGTAGCTGCGCGAGGAAATTCAAAGAACCAATCTCCCGGTCATATCGATCCGGCGGCAGCTATTTAAAAGAAAAAAAACATAAATCGTCATGTTCGACCGTATTACGTCGAAATATAATGATTTCACAAAAAATAAAGGTACACCGTAACGCATTCTAACGAATTAACTCGCAAAAACCGTTCGAAATTGAAAGTTTTGCTACCTCTCCAGGGACGAAATAAACGTTTAATCCCTATGCAATTTTGAATTACACATCGATATAATTAGAAATATTCCTACGTCGTAGCGCTTTCTAACGAATTAACTCGCAAAAACCGTTCGAAGTTGAAAGTTTTGCAAGCTCTCCAGGGACGAAATAAACGTTTAATCCCTTAGCAATATTGAATTACACTTCGATATATGTAGAAATATTCCTACGTCGTAACGCTTTTTAACGAATTAACTCGCAGGGAACCTTAGCGTCGTTCGTAGCGGTGCGAAGAAATACAATGTCCCAACCTCCCGGTCATGTCGGTCCTGCGGGGGCTATTTAAAAAAAAAAAATAAAAAGAAATCGTTACGATCGACCGTATTACGTAGAACTATAAAGATGCACAAAAAATACCGCGACATCGTAACGCATTCTGACGAATTGACTCGATGGGAACGTTCGAAATTGGAATTTGGTTCTAGTTCTTCAGGGTAGAAATAAGTGTTTAATCTCTATGTAATATTGAATTATACATCGATTTATGTAAAAATATGCCTACCTCATAACGCTTTCTGACGAACTGACTCGCAGGGAGCGTTCGAAATTGAAATATTGTTATAGCTCTCCAGGGTAAAAATAAGTGTTTAATCTCTATGTAATATTGAGGTATACATCGATTTATGTAAAAATATGCCCACCTCATAACGGTTTTTATCGAATTAACTCGAAGGGAACGTTAGCGTCGTTAGTAGCTCCGTGAAGAAATACAAAGTCCCAAAGTCCCGGTCATATAGGTACGGCGGGGGCTACTTAAAAAAAAGAATAGATATAAATCGTTACGATCGACCGTATTACGTCGAACTATAACGATTTCGCAAGAAATACCGGTACCTCCTAAAGCTTTCTGACGAATTGACTCGAAAGGAACGTTCGAAATTGAAACTTTGTTCTAGCTCTCCAGGGTAGAAATATGTGTTTAACCTCTATGTCATATTGAATTATACATCGATTTATGTAAAAATATGCATACCTCATAACGCTTTTTATCGAATTAACTCCTAGGGAACGTTAGCGTCGTCAGTAGCGGTGCGAAGAAATGCAAAGTACCAACCTCCCGGTCATGTCGGTCCTGCTTGGGCTATTTAAAAAAAAATAAACATAAATCTTTACACTCGACCGTATTACGTCAAAATATAACGATTTCACAAAAAAATACCAGTACATCGTAAAGCTTTCTAATGAATTATCTCGCAAAAACGGTTCGAAATTGAAAGTTTTGCTAGCTCTCCAGGGACGAAATAAACGTTTAATCCCTATGTACTATTGAATTACACATCGATATATGTAGAAATATTCCTACCTCATAACGCTTTCAATCGAATTAACTGGACGGGAACGTTAGCGTCGCTAGTAGCGGTGCGAAGAAATGCAAAGACACAATCTCCCGGTCATGTCGGTCCTGCGGGGGCTATTAAAAAAAAAATAAATATAAATCGTGACGCTCGGCCATATTACGTCGAAATATAACGATTTCACAAAAAATTACCGGTACATCGTAAAGCTTTCTATCTAATTAACTCGCAAAAACCGTTCGAAATTGAAAGTTTTGCTAGCTCTCCAGGGACGAAATAAACGTTTAATCCCAATGCAATATTGAATTACACATTGATATATGTAGACATATTCCTACGTCGTAACGCTTTTTAACGAATTAACTCGAAGGGAACGTTCGAAATTGAAATTTGTTTCTAGCTCTCCAGGGACGAAATTAACGTTCAATATCTATGTAATATTGAATTACACATCGATATATGTAGAAATATTCCTACCTCATAACGCTTTCAATCGAATTAACTGGACGGGAACGTTAGCGTCGCTAGTAGCGGTGCGAAGAAATGCAAAGACACAATCTCCCGGTCATGTCGGTCCTGCGGGGGCTATTAAAAAAGAAATAAATATAAATCGTGACGCTCGGCCATATTACGTCGAAATATAACGATTTCACAAAAAATTACCGGTACATCGTAAAGCTTTCTATCTAATTAACTCGCAAAAACCGTTCGAAATTGAAAGTTTTGCTAGCTCTCCAGGGACGAAATAAACGTTTAATCCCAATGCAATATTGAATTACACATTGATATATGTAGACATATTCCTACGTCGTAACGCTTTTTAACGAATTAACTCGAAGGGAACGTTCGAAATTGAAATTTGTTTCTAGCTCTCCAGGGACGAAATTAACGTTCAATATCTATGTAATATTGAAGTATACATCGATTTATGTATATATATGCCTT
This sequence comes from Bombus hortorum, assembly GCA_905332935.1. Classification (NCBI taxonomy): domain Eukaryota; kingdom Metazoa; phylum Arthropoda; class Insecta; order Hymenoptera; family Apidae; genus Bombus; species Bombus hortorum. Next base: position 8,092,001 of record CAJOSO010000001.1, read on the forward strand.
CCTCATTACGCTTTATATCGAATTGACTCGAAGGGAACGTTAGCGTCGTTAGTAGCTGCGCGAGGAAATTCAAAGACCCAATCTACCGGTCATATCGATCCGGCGGCAGCTATTTAAAAAAGAAATATAAAGAAATCGTTACGATCGACCGTATTACGTAGAACTATACAGATGCACAAAAAATACCGCGACATGGTAACGCTTTTTAAAGAATTAACTCGAAAAAGCCGTTCGAAATTGAAAGTTTTGCTTGCTCTCCAGGGACCAAATAAACGGTTAATCCCTATGTAATATGGAATTATACATCGAGATATGTAAAAATATTCCTACATCATAACGGTTGTTAACGAATTAACTCGCAGAAAACCTTAGCGTCGTTCGTAGCGGTGCGAAGAAATACAAAGTCCCAACCTCCCGGTCATGTCGGTCCTGCGGGGGCTATTTAAAAAAAAAAATAAAAAGAAATCGTTACGATCGACCGTATTACGTAGAACTATAATGATGCACAAAAAATACAGCGACATCGTAACGCATTCTGACGAATTGACTCGATGGGAACGTTCGAAATTGGAATTTGTTTCTAGTTCTTCAGGGTAGAAATAAGTGTTTAATCTCTATGTAATATTGAATTATACATCGATTTATGTAAAAATATGCCTACCTCATAACGCTTTTTGTCGAATTAACTCGAAGGGAACGTTCGAAATTGAAATTTTTTTCTAGCTCTCCAGGGACGAAATAAACGTTTAATATCTATGTAATATTGAATTCTACATCGATTTATGTAGAAATATGCCTACCTCATAACGCTTTCAATCGAATTACCTCGAAGGGAACGTTAGCGTCGTCAGTAGCGGTGCGAAGAAATTCAAAGTCCCAACCTCCCGGTCTTGTCGGTCCGGCGGCGGCTAGTTAAAAAAAAGAAAATAAAAAGAAATCATTACGTTCGAGCGTATTATTTCGAACTATAACGATTTCGCAAGAAATACAGGTACCGCGTTACGCTTTTTAACGAATTAACTCGAAGGGATCGTTCGAAATTGAAAATTTTTTTCTAGCTCTCCAGGGACGAAATAAACGTTTAATCCCTATGTAATATTGAATTATACATCGAGCTATGTAAAAATATTCCTACCTCATAACGGTTTTTATCGAATTAACTCGAAGGGAACGTTAGCGTCGTTAGTAGCTCCGTGAAGAAATACAAAGTCCCAAAGTCCCGGTCATATAGGTACGGCGGGGGCTACTTAAAAAAAAGAATAGATATAAATCGTTACGATCGACCGTATTACGTCGAAATATAAAGATTTCGCAAGAAATACCGGTACCTCGTAACGCTTTCTGACGAATTGACTCGAAAGGAACGTTCGAAATTGAAACTTTGTTCTAGCTCTCCAGGGTAGAAATATGTGTTTAATCTCTATGTCATATTGAATTATACATCGATTTATGTAAAAATATGCATACCTCATAACGCTTTTTATCGAATTAACTCCTAGGGAACGTTAGCGTCGTCAGTAGCGGTGCGAAGAAATGCAAAGTACCAACCTCCCGGTCATGTCGGTCCTGCTTGGGCTATTTAAAAAAAAATAAATATAAATCGTTACGCTCGACCGTATTACGTCAAAATATAACGATTTCACAAAAAAATACCAGCACATCGTAAAGCTTTCTAATGAATTATCTCGCAAAAACGGTTCGAAATTGAAAGTTTTGCTAGCTCTCCAGGGACGAAATAAACGTTTAATCCCTATGCAATTTTGAATTACACATCGATATATTTAGAAATATTCCTACGTCGTAGCGCTTTCTAACGAATTAACTCGCAAAAACCGTTCGAAATTGAAAGTTTTGCTAGCTCTCCAGGGACGGAATAAACGTTTAATCCCTATGCAATTTTGAATTACACATCGATATATTTAGAAATATTCCTACGTCGTAGCGCTTTCTAACGAATTAACTCGCAAAAACCGTTCGAAATTGAATGTTTTGCTAGCTCTCCAGGGACGAAATAAACGTTTAATCCCTATGCAATATTGAATTACTCTTCGATATATGTAGAAATATTCCTACGTCGTAACGCTCTTTATCGAATTAACACGAAGGGAACGTTAGCGTCGTTAGTAGCTGCGCGAGGAAATTCAAAGAACCAATCTCCCGGTCATATCGATCCGGCGGCAGCTATTTAAAAGAAAAAAAACATAAATCGTCATGTTCGACCGTATTACGTCGAAATATAATGATTTCACAAAAAATAAAGGTACACCGTAACGCATTCTAACGAATTAACTCGCAAAAACCGTTCGAAATTGAAAGTTTTGCTACCTCTCCAGGGACGAAATAAACGTTTAATCCCTATGCAATTTTGAATTACACATCGATATAATTAGAAATATTCCTACGTCGTAGCGCTTTCTAACGAATTAACTCGCAAAAACCGTTCGAAGTTGAAAGTTTTGCAAGCTCTCCAGGGACGAAATAAACGTTTAATCCCTTAGCAATATTGAATTACACTTCGATATATGTAGAAATATTCCTACGTCGTAACGCTTTTTAACGAATTAACTCGCAGGGAACCTTAGCGTCGTTCGTAGCGGTGCGAAGAAATACAATGTCCCAACCTCCCGGTCATGTCGGTCCTGCGGGGGCTATTTAAAAAAAAAAAATAAAAAGAAATCGTTACGATCGACCGTATTACGTAGAACTATAAAGATGCACAAAAAATACCGCGACATCGTAACGCATTCTGACGAATTGACTCGATGGGAACGTTCGAAATTGGAATTTGGTTCTAGTTCTTCAGGGTAGAAATAAGTGTTTAATCTCTATGTAATATTGAATTATACATCGATTTATGTAAAAATATGCCTACCTCATAACGCTTTCTGACGAACTGACTCGCAGGGAGCGTTCGAAATTGAAATATTGTTATAGCTCTCCAGGGTAAAAATAAGTGTTTAATCTCTATGTAATATTGAGGTATACATCGATTTATGTAAAAATATGCCCACCTCATAACGGTTTTTATCGAATTAACTCGAAGGGAACGTTAGCGTCGTTAGTAGCTCCGTGAAGAAATACAAAGTCCCAAAGTCCCGGTCATATAGGTACGGCGGGGGCTACTTAAAAAAAAGAATAGATATAAATCGTTACGATCGACCGTATTACGTCGAACTATAACGATTTCGCAAGAAATACCGGTACCTCCTAAAGCTTTCTGACGAATTGACTCGAAAGGAACGTTCGAAATTGAAACTTTGTTCTAGCTCTCCAGGGTAGAAATATGTGTTTAACCTCTATGTCATATTGAATTATACATCGATTTATGTAAAAATATGCATACCTCATAACGCTTTTTATCGAATTAACTCCTAGGGAACGTTAGCGTCGTCAGTAGCGGTGCGAAGAAATGCAAAGTACCAACCTCCCGGTCATGTCGGTCCTGCGGGGGCTATTAAAAAAAAAATAAATATAAATCGTGACGCTCGGCCATATTACGTCGAAATATAACGATTTCACAAAAAATTACCGGTACATCGTAAAGCTTTCTATCTAATTAACTCGCAAAAACCGTTCGAAATTGAAAGTTTTGCTAGCTCTCCAGGGACGAAATAAACGTTTAATCCCAATGCAATATTGAATTACACATTGATATATGTAGACATATTCCTACGTCGTAACGCTTTTTAACGAATTAACTCGAAGGGAACGTTCGAAATTGAAATTTGTTTCTAGCTCTCCAGGGACGAAATTAACGTTCAATATCTATGTAATATTGAAGTATACATCGATTTATGTAAAAATAGGCCTACCTCATAACGCTCTTTATCGAATTAATTCGAAGGGAGCGTTAGCGTCGTCAGTAGCGGCGCGGCGATATTGAAAGTACCAACCTCCCGGTCATGTCGGTCCGGCGGCTGCTATTTAAAAAAAAGAAAAGAAAGAAATCATTACGTTCGAGCGTACTACGTCGAACTATAACGATTTCAAAAAAATACCGGTACCTCGTAACGCTTTCAGACGAATTAACTCGAAGGGAACGTACGAAATTGAAATTTTGTTCTAGCTCTTCAGGGTAGAAATAAGTGTTTAATCTCTATGTAATATTGAATTATACATCGATTTATGTATAAATATGCCTACCGCATTACGCTTTATATCGAATTGACTCGAAGGGAACGTTAGCGTCGTTAGTAGCGGTGCGAAGAAATTCAAAGACCCAACCTCCCGGTCATGTCAGTCCCGCGGGGGCTATTTAAAAAAAAATAAATATAAATCGTGACGCTCGACCGTATTACGTCGAAATATAACGATTTCACAATTTAAATACCGGTACATCGTAACGCTTTCTATCTAATTAATCCCAATGCAATATTGAATTACACATTGATATATGTAGACATATTCCTACCTCATTACGCTTTATATCGAATTAACACAAAGGGAACGTTAGCGTCGTTAGTAGCGGTGCGAAGAAATGCAAAGTCCCAACCTCCCGGTCATGTCGGTCCTGCTGGGGCTATTTAAAAAAAATAAACATAAATCGTTACGTTCGACCGTACTACGTCGAAATATAATGATTTCACAAAAAATACCGGTACATCGTAACGCTTTCTAACGAATTAACTCGCAAAAACCGTTCGAAATTGAAAGTTTTGCTACCTCTCCAGGGACGAAATAAACGTTTAATCCCTATGCAATTTTGAATTACACATCGATATATTTAGAAATATTCCTACGTCGTAGCGCTTTCTAACGAATTAACTCGCAAAAACCGTTCGAAATTGAAAGTTTTGCTAGCTCTCCAGGGACGAAATAAACGTTTAATCCCTTAGCAATATTGAATTACACTTCGATATATGTAGAAATATTCCTACGTCGTAACGCTTTTTAACGAATTAACTCGCAGGGAACGTTAGCGTCGTTAGTAGCTGCGCGAGGAAATTCAAAGTACCAACCTCCCGGTCATGTCGGTCCTGCGGGGGCTATTTAAAAAAAAAAAAATAAAAAGAAATCGTTACGATCGACCGTATTACGTAGAACTATAATGATGCACAAAAAATACCGCGACATCGTAACGCATTCTGACGAATTGACTCGATGGGAACGTTCGAAATTGGAATTTGGTTCTAGTTCTTCAGGGTAGAAATAAGTGTTTAATCTCTATGTAATATTGAATTATACATCGATTTATGTAAAAATATGCCTACCTCATAACGCTTTTTGTCGAATTAACTCGAAGGGATCGTTCGAAATTGAAAATTTTTTTCTAGCTCTCCAGGGACGAAATAAACGTTTAATCCCTATGTAATATTGAATTGTACATCGAGATATGTAAAAATATTCCTACCTCAAACGGTTGTTAACGAATTAACTCGCAGGGAACCTTAGCGTCGTTCGTAGCGGTGGGAAGAAATACAAAGTCCCAACGTCCCGGTCATATAGGTACGGCGGGGGCTATTTAAAAAAAAAAAAAATAAAAATAAATCGTTACGATCCACCGTATTACGTCGAAATATAACGATTTCACAAAAAATACCGGTACCTCGTAACGCTTTCTGACGAATTGACTCCAGGGGAACGTTCGAAATTGAAATTTTGTTCTAGCTCTCCAGCGTAGAAATAAGTGTTTAATCTCTATGTAATAATGAATTATAAATCGATTTATGTAAAAATATGCCTACCTCATAACGCTGTTTATCGAATTAACTCGAAGGGAACGTTAGCGTCGTTAGTAGCGGTGCGAAGAAATACAAAGACCCATCCTCCCGGTCATGTCGGTCCTGCGGGGGCTATTTAAAAAAAAAATAAATATAAATCGTGACGCTCGACCGTATTACGTCGAATTATAACGATTTCACAAAAAAATACCGGTACATCGTAAAGCTTTCTATCTAATTAACTCGCAAAAACCGTTCGAAATTGAAAGTTTTGCTAGCCCTCCAGGGACGAAATAAACGTTTAATCCCAATGCAATATTGAATTACACATTGATATATGTAGACATATTCCTAACTCATTACGCTTTATATCGAATTAACTCGAAGGGAACGTTAGCGTCGTTAGTAGCGGTGTGAAGAAATGCAAAGTTCCAACCTCCCGGTCATGTCGGTCCTGCTGGGGCTATTTAAAAAAAATAAACATAAATCGTTACGTTCGACCGTATTACGTCGAAATATAATGATTTCACAAAAAATAAAGGTACATCGTACCGCATTCTAACGAATTAACTCGCAAAAACCGTTCGAAATTGAAAGTTTTGCTAGCCCTCCAGGGACGAAATAAACGTTTAATCCCAATGCAATATTGAATTACACATTGATATATGTAGACATATTCCTAACTCATTACGCTTTATATCGAATTAACTCGAAGGGAACGTTAGCGTCGTTAGTAGCGGTGCGAAGAAATTCAAAGACCCAACCTCCCGGTCATGTCGGTCCGGCGGCTGCTATTTAAAAAAAAGAAAAGAAAGAAATCATTACGTTCGAGCGTACTACGTCGAACTATAACGATTTCAAAAAAATACCGGTACCTCGTAACGCTTTCAGACGAATTAACTCGAAGGGAACGTACGAAATTGAAATTTTGTTCTAGCTCTTCAGGGTAGAAATAAGTGTTTAATCTCTATGTAATATTGAATTATACATCGATTTATGTATAAATATGCCTACCGCATTACGCTTTATATCGAATTGACTCGAAGGGAACGTTAGCGTCGTTAGTAGCGGTGCGAAGAAATTCAAAGACCCAACCTCCCGGTCATGTCAGTCCCGCGGGGGCTATTTAAAAAAAAATAAATATAAATCGTGACGCTCGACCGTATTACGTCGAAATATAACGATTTCACAATTTAAATACCGGTACATCGTAACGCTTTCTATCTAATTAATCCCAATGCAATATTGAATTACACATTGATATATGTAGACATATTCCTACCTCATTACGCTTTATATCGAATTAACACAAAGGGAACGTTAGCGTCGTTAGTAGCGGTGCGAAGAAATGCGAAGTCCCAACCTCCCGGTCATGTCGGTCCTGCTGGGGCTATTTAAAAAAAATAAACATAAATCGTTACGTTCGACCGTACTACGTCGAAATATAATGATTTCACAAAAAATACCGGTACATCGTAACGCTTTCTAACGAATTAACTCGCAAAAACCGTTCGAAATTGAAAGTTTTGCTACCTCTCCAGGGACGAAATAAACGTTTAATCCCTATGCAATTTTGAATTACACATCGATATATTTAGAAATATTCCTACGTCGTAGCGCTTTCTAACGAATTAACTCGCAAAAACCGTTCGAAATTGAAAGTTTTGCTAGCTCTCCAGGGACGAAATAAACGTTTAATCCCTTAGCAATATTGAATTACACTTCGATATATGTAGAAATATTCCTACGTCGTAACGCTTTTTAACGAATTAACTCGCAGGGAACGTTAGCGTCGTTAGTAGCTGCGCGAGGAAATTCAAAGTACCAACCTCCCGGTCATGTCGGTCCTGCGGGGGCTATTTAAAAAAAAAAAAAATAAAAAGAAATCGTTACGATCGACCGTATTACGTAGAACTATAATGATGCACAAAAAATACCGCGACATCGTAACGCATTCTGACGAATTGACTCGATGGGAACGTTCGAAATTGGAATTTGGTTCTAGTTCTTCAGGGTAGAAATAAGTGTTTAATCTCTATGTAATATTGAATTATACATCGATTTATGTAAAAATATGCCTACCTCATAACGCTTTTTGTCGAATTAACTCGAAGGGATCGTTCGAAATTGAAAATTTTTTTCTAGCTCTCCAGGGACGAAATAAACGTTTAATCCCTATGTAATATTGAATTGTACATCGAGATATGTAAAAATATTCCTACCTCAAACGGTTGTTAACGAATTAACTCGCAGGGAACCTTAGCGTCGTTCGTAGCGGTGGGAAGAAATACAAAGTCCCAACGTCCCGGTCATATAGGTACGGCGGGGGCTATTTAAAAAAAAAAAAAATAAAAATAAATCGTTACGATCCACCGTATTACGTCGAAATATAACGATTTCACAAAAAATACCGGTACCTCGTAACGCTTTCTGACGAATTGACTCCAGGGGAACGTTCGAAATTGAAATTTTGTTCTAGCTCTCCAGCGTAGAAATAAGTGTTTAATCTCTATGTAATAATGAATTATAAATCGATTTATGTAAAAATATGCCTACCTCATAACGCTGTTTATCGAATTAACTCGAAGGGAACGTTAGCGTCGTTAGTAGCGGTGCGAAGAAATACAAAGACCCATCCTCCCTGTCATGTCGGTCCTGCGGGGGCTATTTAAAAAAAAAATAAATATAAATCGTGACGCTCGACCGTATTACGTCGAATTATAACGATTTCACAAAAAAATACCGGTACATCGTAAAGCTTTCTATCTAATTAACTCGCAAAAACCGTTCGAAATTGAAAGTTTTGCTAGCCCTCCAGGGACGAAATAAACGTTTAATCCCAATGCAATATTGAATTACACATTGATATATGTAGACATATTCCTAACTCATTACGCTTTATATCGAATTAACTCGAAGGGAACGTTAGCGTCGTTAGTAGCGGTGTGAAGAAATGCAAAGTTCCAACCTCCCGGTCATGTCGGTCCTGCTGGGGCTATTTAAAAAAAATAAACATAAATCGTTACGTTCGACCGTATTACGTCGAAATATAATGATTTCACAAAAAATAAAGGTACATCGTACCGCATTCTAACGAATTAACTCGCAAAAACCGTTCGAAATTGAAAGTTTTGCTACCTCTCCAGGGACGAAATAAACGTTTAATCCCTATGCAATATTGAATTACACATCGATATAATTAGAAATATTCCTACGTCGTAGCGCTTTCTAACGAATTAACTCGCAAAAACCGTTCGAAGTTGAAAGTTTTGCAAGCTCTCCAGGGACGAAATAAACGTTTAATCCCTTAGCAATATTGAATTACACTTCGATATATGTAGAAATATTCCTACGTCGTAACGCTTTTTAACGAATTAACTCGCAGGGAACCTTAGCGTCGTTCGTAGCGGTGCGAAGAAATACAAAGTCCCAACCTCCCGGTCATGTCGGTCCTGCGGGGGCTATTTAAAAAAAAAAAAAAAATAAAAAGAAATCGTTACGATCGACCGTATTACGTAGAACTATAAAGATGCACAAAAAATACCGCGACATCGTAACGCATTCTGACGAATTGACTCGATGGGAACGTTCGAAATTGGAATTTGGTTCTAGTTCTTCAGGGTAGAAATAAGTGTTTAATCTCTATGTAATATTGAATTATACATCGATTTATGTAAAAATATGCCTACCTCATAACGCTTTCTGACGAACTGACTCGAAGGGAGCGTTCGAAATTGAAATATTGTTATAGCTCTCCAGGGTAGAAATAAGTGTTTAATCTCTATGTAATATTGAGGTATACATCGATTTATGTAAAAATATGCCCACCTCATAACGGTTTTTATCGAATTAACTCGAAGGGAACGTTAGCGTCGTTAGTAGCTCCGTGAAGAAATACAAAGTCCCAAAGTCCCGGTCATATAGGTACGGCGGGGGCTACTTAAAAAAAAGAATAGATATAAATCGTTAAGATCGACCGTATTACGTCGAACTATAACGATTTCGCAAGAAATACCGGTACCTCGTAACGCTTTCTGACGAATTGACTCGAAAGGAACGTTCGAAATTGAAACGTTGTTCTAGCTCTCCAGGGTAGAAATAAGTGTTTAATCTCTATGTCATATTGAATTATAAATCGATTTATGTAAAAATATGCATACCTCATAACGCTTTTTATCGAATTAACTCCTAGGGAACGTTAGCGTCGTCAGTAGCGGTGCGAAGAATTGCAAAGTACCAACCTCCCGGTCATGTCGGTCCTGCGGGGGCTATTAAAAAAAAAATAAATATAAATCGTGACGCTCGGCCGTATTACGTCGAAATATAACGATTTCACAAAAAAATACCAGAACATCGTAAAGCTTTCTAACGAATTATTTCGCAAAAACGGTTCGAAACTGAAAGTTTTGCTAGCTCTCCAGGGACGAAATAAACGTTTAATCCCTATGTAATATTGAATTATACATCGATATATGTAGAAATATTCCTACCTCATAACGCTTTCAATCGAATTAACTGGAAGGGAACGTTAGCGTCGCTAGTAGCGGTGCGAAGAAATGCAAAGACCCAACCTCCCGGTCATGTCGGTCCTGCGGGGGCTATTAAAAAAAAATAAATATAAATCGTGACGCTCGGCCGTATTACGTCGAAATATAACGATTTCACAAAAAATTACCGGTACATCGTAAAGCTTTCTATCTAATTAACTCGCAAAAACCGTTCGAAATTGAAAGTTTTGCTAGCTCTCCAGGGACGAAATAAACGTTTAATCCCAATGCAATATTGAATTACACATCGATATAATTAGAAATATTCCTACGTCGTAGCGCTTTCTAACGAATTAACTCGCAAAAACCGTTCGAAGTTGAAAGTTTTGCAAGCTCTCCAGGGACGAAATAAACGTTTAATCCCTATGTAATATGGAATTATACATCGAGATATGTAATAATATTCCTACCTCATAACGGTTGTTAACGAATTAACTCGCAGAAAACCTTAGCGTCGTTCGTAGCGGTGCGAAGAAATACAAAGTCCCAACCTCCCGGTCATGTCGGTCCTGCGGGGGCTATTTAAAAAAAAAAAAAATAAAAAGAAATCGTTACGATCGACCGTATTACGTAGAACTATAAAGATGCACAAAAAATACCGCGACATCGTAACGCATTCTGAAGAGTTGACTCGATGGGAACGTTCGAAATTGGAATTTGGTTCTAGTTCTTCAGGGTAGAAATAAGTGTTTAATCTCTATGTAATATTGAATTATACATCGATTTATGTAAAAATATGCCTACCTCATAACGCTTTTTGTCGAATTAACTCGAAGGGAACGTTCGAAATTGAAATTTTTTTCTAGCTCTCCAGGGACGAAATAAACGTTTAATATCTATGTAATATTGAATTTTACATCGATTTATGTAGAAATATGCCTACCTCATAACGGTTGTTAACGAATTAACTCGCAGGGAACCTTAGCGTCGTTCGTAGCGGTGGGATGAAATACAAAGTCCCAACGTCCCGGTCATATAGTTACGGCGGGGGCTATTTAAAAAAAGAAAATAAAAATAAATCGTTACGATCCACCGTATTACGTCGAAATATAACGATTTCACAAAAAATACCGATACCTCGTAACGCTTTCTGACGAATTGACTCCAGGGGAACGTTCGAAATTGAAATTTTGTTCTAGCTCTCCAGCGTAGAAATAAGTGATTAATCTCTATGTAATATTGAATTATACATCGATTTAGGTAAAAATATGCCTACCTCATAACGCTGTTTATCGAATTAACTCGAAGGGAACGTTAGCGTCGTTAGTAGCGGTGCGAAGAAATTCAAAGACCCAACCTCCCGGTCATGTCGGTCCTGCGGGGGCTATTTAAAAAAAAATAAATATAAATCGTGACGCTCGACCGTATTACGTCGAAATATAACGATTTCACAAAAAAATACCGGTACATCGTAAAGCTTTCTATCTAATTAACTCGCAAAAACCGTTCGAAATTGAAAGTTTTGCTAGCCCTCCAGGGACGAAATAAACGATTAATCCCAATGCAATATTAAATTACACATTGATATATGTAGACATATTCCTACCTCATTACGCTTTATATCGAATTAACTCGAAGGGAACGTTAGCGTCGTTAGTAGCGGTGCGAAGAAATGCAAAGTCCCAACCTCCCGGTCATGTCGGTCCTGCTGGGGCTATTTAAAAAAAATAAACATAAATCGTTACGTTCGACCGTATTACGTCGAAATATAATGATTTCACAAAAAATACTGGTACATCGTAACGCTTTCTAACGAATTAACTCGCAAAAACCGTTCGAAATTGAAAGTTTTGCGACCTCTCCAGGGACGAAATAAACGTTTAATCCCTATGCAATTTTGAATTACACATCGATATATTTAGAAATATTCCTACGTCGTAGCGCTTTCTAACGAATTGACTCGCAAAAACCGTTCGAAATTGAAAGTTTTGCTAGCTCTCCAGGGACGAAATAAACGTTTAATCCCTATGCAATTTTGAATTACACATCGATATATTTAGAAATATTCCTACGTCGTAGCGCTTTCTAACGAATTAACTCGCAAAAACCGTTCGAAATTGAAAGTTTTGCTAGCTCTCCAGGGACGAAATAAACGTTTAATCCCTATGCAATATTGAATTACTCTTCGATATATGTAGACATATTCCTACCTCATTACGCTTTATATCGAATTAACTCGAAGGGAACGTTAGCGTCGTTAGTAGCGGTGCGAAGAAATTCAAAGACCCAACCTCCCGGTCATGTCAGTCCTGCGGGGGCTATTTAAAAAAAAATAAATATAAATCGTGACGCTCGACCGTATTACGTCGAAATATAACGATTTCACAAAAAAATACCGGTACATCGTAACGCTTTCTATCTAATTAATCCCAATGCAATATTGAATTACACATTGATATATGTAGACATATTCCTACCTCATTACGCTTTATATCGAATTAACACGAAGGGAACGTTAGCGTCGTTTGTAGCGGTGCGAAGAAATGCAAAGTCCCAACCTCCCGGTCATGTCGGTCCTGCTGGGGCTATTTAAAAAAAGTAAACATAAATCGTTACGTTCGACCGTATTACGTCGAAATATAATGATTTCACAAAAAATACCGGTACATCGTAACGCTTTCTAACGAATTAACTCGCAAAAAACCGTTCGAAATTGAAAGTTTTGCTACCTCTCCAGGGACGAAATAAACGTTTAATCCCTATGCAATTTTGAATTACACATCGATATATTTAGAAATATTCCTACGTCGTAGCGCTTTCTAACGAATTAACTCGCAAAAACCGTTCGAGATTGAAAGCTTTGCTAGCTCTCCAGGGACGAAATAAACGTTTAATCCCTTAGCAATATTGAATTACACTTCGATATATGTAGAAATATTCCTACGTCGTAACGCTTTTTAACGAATTAACTCGCAGGGAACGTTAGCGTCGTTAGTAGCTGCGCGAGGAAATTCAAAGACCCAATCTCCCGGTCATATCGATCCGGCGGCAGCTATTTAAAAAAGAAATATAAAGAAATCGTTACGATCGACCGTATTACGTAGAACTATAAAGATGCACAAAAAATACCGCGACATCGTAACGCTTTTTAAAGAATTAACTCGAAAAAGCCGTTCGAAATTGAAAGCCTTGCTTGCTCTCCAGGGACCAAATAAACGGTTAATCCCTATGTAATATGGAATTATACATCGAGATATGTAATAATATTCCTACATCATAACGGTTGTTAACGAATTAACTCGCAGAAAACCTTAGCGTCGTTCGTAGCGGTGCGAAGAAATACAAAGTCCCAACCTCCCGGTCATGTCGGTCCTGCGGGGGCTATTTAAAAAAAAAAAATAAAAAGAAATCGTTACGATCGACCGTATTACGTAGAACTATAAAGATGCACAAAAAATACCGCGACATCGTAACGCATTCTGACGAGTTGACTCGATGGGAACGTTCGAAATTGGAATTTGGTTCTAGTTCTTCAGGGTAGAAATAAGTGTTTAATCTCTATGTAATATTGAATTATACATCGATTTATGTAAAAATATGCCTACCTCATAACGCTTTTTGTCGAATTAACTCGAAGGGAACGTTCGAAATTGAAATTTTTTTCTAGCTCTCCAGGGACGAAATAAACGTTTAATATCTATGTAATATTGAATTTTACATCGATTTATGTAGAAATATGCCTACCTCATAACGGTTGTTAACGAATTAACTCGCAGGGAACCTTAGCGTCGTTCGTAGCGGTGGGATGAAATACAAAGTCCCAACGTCCCGGTCATATAGTTACGGCGGGGGCTATTTAAAAAAAGAAAATAAAAATAAATCGTTACGATCCACCGTATTACGTTGAAATATAACGATTTCACAAAAAATACCGGTACCTCGTAACGCTTTCTGACGAATTGACTCCAGGGGAACGTTCGAAATTGAAATTTTGTTCTAGCTCTCCAGCGTAGAAATAAGTGTTTAATCTCTATGTAATATTGAATTATACATCGATTTAGGTAAAAATATGCCTACCTCATAACGCTGTTTATCGAATTAACTCGAAGGGAACGTTAGCGTCGTTAGTAGCGGTGCGAAGAAATTCAAAGACACAACCTCCCGGTCATGTCGGTCCTGCGGGGGCTATTTAAAAAAAAATAAATATAAATCGTGACGCTCGACCGTATTACGTCGAAATATAACGATTTCACAAAAAAATACCGGTACATCGTAAAGCTTTCTATCTAATTAACTCGCAAAAACCGTTCGAAATTGAAAGTTTTGCTAGCCCTCCAGGGACGAAATAAACGTTTAATCCCAATGCAATATTAAATTACACATTGATATATGTAGACATATTCCTACCTCATTACGCTTTATATCGAATTAACTCGAAGGGAACGTTAGCGTCGTTAGTAGCGGTGCGAAGAAATGCAAAGTCCCAACCTCCCGGTCATGTCGGTCCTGCTGGGGCTATTTAAAAAAAATAAACATAAATCGTTACGTTCGACCGTATTACGTCGAAATATAATGATTTCACAAAAAATACCGGTACATCGTAACGCTTTCTAACGAATTAACTCGCAAAAACCGTTCGAAATTGAAAGTTTTGCTACCTCTCCAGGGACGAAATAAACGTTTAATCCCTATGCAATTTTGAATTACACATCGATATATTTAGAAATATTCCTACGTCGTAGCGCTTTCTAACGAATTGACTCGCAAAAACCGTTCGAAATTGAAATTTTGTTCTAGCTCTCCAGGGTAGAAATAAGTGTTTAATCTCTATTTAATATTGAATTATACATCGATTTATGTAAAAGTATGCCCTCCTCATAACGCTTTTTATCGAATTAAATCGAAGGGAACGTTAGCGTCGTTCGTAGCGGTGGGAAGAAATACAAAGTCCCAACGTCCCGGTCATATAGGTACGGCGGGGGCCATTAAAAAAAAAAAAAAAATAAAAATAAATAGTTACGATCGACAGTATTACGTCGAAATATAACGATTTCACAAAAAATACCGGTACCTCGTATCGCTTTCTGATGAATTGACACGAAGGGAACGTTCGAAATTGAAATTTCGTTCTAGCACTCCCGGGTAGAAATAAGTGTTTAATCTCTATGTAATATTGAATTATACATCGATTTATGTAAAAATATGCCTACCTCATAACGGTTGTTAACGAATTAACTCGCAGGGAACCTTAGCGTCGTTCGTAGCGGTGCGTCAAAATACAAAGTCCCAACGTCCCGGTCATATAGGTACGGCGGGGGCTATTTAAAAAAAAGAAATAAAAATAAATCGTTACGATCGACCGTATTACGTCGAAATATAACGATTTCACAAAAAATACCGGTACCTCGTAACGCTTTCAGTCGAATTAACTCGAAAAAGACGTTCGAAATTGAAATTTTTTTCTTGCTATCCAGGGACCAAATAAACGTTTAATCCCTATGTAATATTGAATTATACATCGAGATATGTAAAAATATGCCTACCTCGTAACGCTTTTTATCGAATTAATTCGAAGGGAACCTTAGCGTCGTTAGTAGCGTTGCGAAGAAATTCAAAGATCCAACCTCCCGGTCATGTCGGTCCTGCGGGGGCTATTTAAAAAAAAAATAAATATCAATGGTTATGCTCGACCGTATTACGTCGAAATATAACGATTTCACAAAAAAATACCGGTACATCGTAAAGCTTTCCAACGAATTAACTCGCAAAAGCCGTTCGAAATTGAAAGTTTTGCTACCTCTCCAGGGACGAAATAAACGTTTAATCCCTATGCAATTTTGAATTACACATCGATATATGTAGAAATATTCCTACGTCGTAACGCTTTTTAACGAATTAACTCGAAGGGAACGTTCGAAATTGAAATTTTTTCTGGCTATCCAGGGACGAAGTAAACGGTTAATCTCTATGTAATATAGAAGTATAAGTTGATTTGTGTAAAAATATGCCCACCTGATAACATTTTTCATCGAATTAAATCGAAGAGAACGGTAGCGTCGTCAGTAGCGGTGCGAAGAAATTGAAAGTACCAATCTCCCGGTGATGTCGGTCCGGCGGCGGCTATTTAAAAAAAAAGAAAATAAAAAGAAATCATTACGTTCGAGCGCATTACGTGGTACTATAACGGTTTCACAAATAATACCGGTACCTCGTAATTCTTTCTGACGAATTGACTCGAAGGGAACGTTCGAAATTGAAATTTTGTTCTAGCTCTCCAGGGTAGAAATAAGTGTTTAATCTCTATGTAATATTGAATTATACATCGATTTATGTAAATATATGCCTACCTCATAACGCTTTTTATCGAATTAACTCGAAGAGAACCTTAGCGTCGTTAGTAGCGGTGCGAAGAAATTCAAAGACCCAACCTCCCGGTCATGTCGGTCCTGCTGGGGCTATTTAAAAAAAAATAAATATAAATCGTTACCATCGACCGTATTACGTCGAACAATAAAGATTTCACAAAAACTACAGCGACCTCGTAACGCTTGATAACGAATTAACTCGCAAAAACCGTTCGAAATTGAAAGTTTTGCTAGCTCTCCAGGGACGAAATAAACGATTAATCCCTATGCAATATTGATTTACACATCGATATATGTAGAAATATTTCTACGTTGAAACGCTTTCAGACGAATTAACTCGCAAAAACCGTTCGAAATTGAAATGTTGTTCTAGCTCTTTACGGTAGAAATAAGTGTATAATCTCTATGTAATATTGAATTATACATCGATTTATGTAAAAATGTGCCTACCTCATAACGCTTTTTATCGAATTAAATCGAAGAGAACGGTAGCGTCGTCAGTAGCTGCGCGGAGAAATTCAAAGTCCCAACCTCCCGGTCATATCGGTCCTGCTGGGGCTATTAAAAAAAAAATAAACATAAATCGTTACGTTCGACCGTATTACGTCGAAATATAATGATTTCACAAAAAATACCGGTACATCGTAACGCTTTCTAACGAATTAACTCGCAAAAACCGTTCGAAATTGAAAGTTTTGCTACCTCTCCAGGGACCAAATAAACGTTCAATCCCTATGTAATATTGAATTATACATCGAGATATGTAAAAATATTCCTACCTCATAACCCTTTTTATCGAATTAAATCGCAGGAAACCTTAGCGTCGTTCATAGCGGTGAAAGAAATACAAAGTCCCAACGTCCCGGTGATATCGGTACGGCGGGGGCTATTTAAAAAAAAAAAAAAAAAAATAAAAATAAAACGTTACGATCGACCGTATTACGTCGAAATATAACGATTTCACAAAAAATACCGGTACCTCGTAACGCTTTCTGACGAATTGAATCGAAGGGAACGTTCGAAATTGAAATTTTGTCCTAGCTCTCCAGGGTAGAAGTAAGTGTTTAATCTCTATGTAATATTGAATTATACATCGATTTGTGTAAAAATATGCATGCCTCATAACGCTTTTTATCGCATTAATTCGAAGGGAACGTTAGCGTCGTTAGTAGCGGTGCGAAGAAATTCAAAGACCCAACCTCCCGGTCATGTCGGTCCTGCGGGGGCTATTTAAAGAAACGAAAATTAAAAGCAATCATTACGTTCGAGCGTATTACGTCGAACTATAACGATTTCACAAGAAATACCGCGACCTCGTAACGCTTGGTAACGAATTAACTCGAAAAAACCGTTCGAAATTGAAAGTTTTGCTTGCCCTCCAGGGACCAAATAAACGATTTTATCCCTATGTAATATTGAATTATACATCGAGATATGTAAAAATATTCCTACCTCATAACGCTTTATATCGAATTAACTCGAAGGGAACGTTAGCGTTGTTAGTAGCGGTGCGAAGAAATTCAAAGTCTCAACCTCCCGGTCATGTCGGTCCTGCTGGGGCAATTTGAAAAAAAATAAATATAAATCGTTACGTTCGACCGTATTACGTCGAAATATAATGATTTCACAAGAAATACCGCGACCTCGTAACGCTTGGTAACAAATTAACTCGAAAAAACCGTTCGAAATTGAAAGTTTTGCTTGCCCTCCAGGGACCAAATAAACGTTTTTATCCCTATGTAATATTGAATTATACATCGAGATATGTAAAAATATTCGTACCTCATAACGCTTTATATCGAATTAACTCGAAGGGAACGTTAGCGTTGTTAGTAGCGGTGCGAAGAAATTCAAAGTCTCAACCACCCGGTCATGTCGGTCCTGTTCTGGCAATTTAAAAAAAAATAAATATAAATCGTTACGTTCGACCGTATTACGTCGAAATATAATGATTTCACAAGAAATACCGCGACCTCGTAACGCTTGGTAGCGAATTAACTCGAAAAAACCTTTCGAAATTGAAAGTTTTGCTTGCCCTCCAGGGACCTAATAAACGTTTTTATCCCTATGTAATATTGAATTATATGTAAGAGATATGTAAAAATATTCCTACCTCTTAACGCTTTATATCGAATTAACTCGAAGGGAACGTTAGCGTCGCCAGTAGCGGTGCGAAGAAATACAAAGTCCCAAATTCCCGGTCATATAGGTACGGCGGGGGCTATTTAAAGAAAAAAAATAAAAATAAATCATTGCGATCGACCGTAATATGTCGAAATATAACAATTTCACAAAAAATACCGGTAAATCGTTACGCTTTCTAACGAGTTGACTCGCAAAAACCGTTCGAAATTGAAAGTTTGCTAGCTCTCCAGGGACGAAATAAACGTTTAATCCCTATGCAATATTGAATTACACATCGATATATGTAGAAATATTCTTACGTCGCAAAGCTTTTTACGAATTAACTCGAAGGGAACGTTCGAAATTGAAATTTTTTTCTAGCTCCCCAGGGACGAAATAAACGTTTAATATCTATGTGATATTGAATTATACATCGATTTATGTAAAAATATGCCTACCTCATAACGCTTTTTATCGAATTAAATCGAAGGGAACGTTAGCGTCGTTCGTAGCGGCGCGAAGAATTTCAAAGACCCAAGCTCCCGGTCATGTCGGTCCGGCGGGGGGCTATTAAAAAAAAAATAATAAAAAAAAATCCTTACGTTCCACCGTATTACGTCGAACTATAAAGATTTCACAAAAAAATACCGCGGCCTCGTAACGCTTGTTAATGAGTTAACTCGAAAAGACCGTTCGAAATTGAAAGATTTGCTTGCTCTCCAGGGACCAAATAAACGTTTAATCCCTACGCAATATTGAATTACTCATCTATATATGTAGAAATATTACTACGTCGTAACGCTTTTTAACGAATTAACTCGAACGGAACGTTCGCAATTGAAATTTCCTTCTGGGTCTCCAGGGACGAAATAAACGTTTATTATCTATGTAATATTGAAGAATAAATCGATTTATGTAAAAATATTCCTGCCTCATAACGGTTGTTAACGAATTAACTCGCAGGGAACCTTAGCGTCGTTCGTAGCGGTGCGAAGAAATACAAAGTCCCAACGTCCCGGTGATATCGGTACGGCGGGGGCTATTTAAAAAAAAAAAAAAAAATAAAAATAAAACGTTACGATCGACCGTATTACGTCGAAATATAACGATTTCACAAAAAAATACCGCGACCTCGTAACGCTTGTTAACGAATTAACTCGAAAAGACCGTTCGAAATTGTAAGTTTTGCTTGCTCTCCAGGGACCAAATAAACGTTCAATCCCTATGTAATATTGAATTATACACCGAGATATGTAAAAATATTCCTACCTCATAACCCTTTTTATCGAATTAACTCGCAGGAAACCTTTTCGTCGTTAGTAGCGGTGCGAAGAAATTCAAAGTACCAACCTCCCGGTCATGTCGGTCCTGCTGGGGCAATTTAAAAAAAAAAAATAAATATAAATCGTTACGTTCGACCGTATTACGTTGAAATAAACGATTCCACAAAAAGTACCGGTACATCGTAACGCTTTCTAACGAATTAACTCGCAAAAACCGTTCGAAATTGAAAGTTTTGCTTGCTCTCCAGGGACCAAATAAACGTTTAATCCCTATGCACTATTGAATTACACATCGATATATGTAGAAATATTCCTACGTCGAAACGCTTTTTAACGAATTAACTCGAAGGGAACGTTCGAAATTGAAATTTTGTTCTAGCTCTCCAGGGTAGAAATAAGTGTTTAATCCCTACGTAATATTGAATTATACATCGAGATATGTAAAAATATGCCCACCTCATAAAGCTTCTTATCGAATTAACTCGAAGGTAACGTTAGCGTCGTTAGTAACTGCGTGAAGAAATTGAAAGTCCCAATCTCCCCGTCATATCGATCCGGCCGCGGCTATTTAAAAAAGAAATATGAAGAAATCGTTACGATCGACCGTATTACGTCGAGATATAACGATTTCACAAAAAAATACCGGTACATCGTAAAGCTTTCTAACGAATTAACTCGCAAAATCCGTTCGAAATTGTAAGTTTTGCTTGCTCTCCGGGGACCAAATAAATGTCTAATCCCTATGTAATATTGAATTATACATCGAGATATGTAAAAATATGCCTACCTCATAACGGTTGTTAACGAATTAACTCGCAGGGAACCTTAGCGTCGTTCGTAGCGGTGCGAAGAAATACAAAGTCCCAACGTCCCGGTCATATCGGTACGGCGGTGGCTATTTAAAAAAGAAAAAATAAAAATAAATGGTTACGATCGACCGTATTACGTCGAAATATAATGATTTCACAAAAAATACCGGTACATCGTAACGCTTTCTAACGAATTAACTCGCAAAAACCGTTCGAAATTGAAAGTTTTGCTACCTCTCCAGGGACGAAATAAACGTTTAATCCCTATGCACTATTGAATTACACATCGATATATGTAGAAATATTCCTACGTCGTAACGCTTTTTATCGAATTAACTCGAAGGGAACGTTCGAAATTGAAATTTTCTTCTAGGTCTCCAGGGACGAAATAAGTGTTTAATCTCTAAGTCATATTGAATTATACATCGATTTAAGTAAAAATATGCCTACCTCATAACGCTGTTTATCGAATTAACTCGAAGAGAACGTTAGCGTCGTCAATAGCTGCGCGAAGAAATTCAAAGTCCCAATCTCCCGGTCAGGTCGGTCCGGCCGCGGCTATTTAAGAAAAACATAAAAAAAATAGTTACTTTCGACCGTATTACGTCGGACTATAAAGATTTCACAAAAAATACCGCGTCCTCGTAGCGCTTGTTAACGAATTAACTCGAAAAAACCGTTCGAAATTGAAAGTTTTGCTAGCTCTCCAGGGACGAAATAAACGTTTAATCCCTATGTAATATTGAATTATACATCGAGATATGTGAAAATATTACTACCTCATAGCGCTTTTTATCGAATTAAATCAAAGAGAACGGTGGCACCGTCAGTAGCTACGCGAAGAAATTCAAAGTCCCAATCTCCCGGTCATTTCGGTCCGGCCGCGGCTATTTAAAAAAAAAACATAAAAAAAAATCGTTACGTTCGACCGTATTACGTCGAACTATAAAGATTTCACAAAAAATGCCGGTACCTCGTAACGCTTTCTGACGAACTGACTCGAAGGGAACGTTCGAAATTGAAATTTTGTTCTAGCTCTCCAGGGTAGAAATAAGTGTTTTACCTCTATGTAATATTGAAGTATTCATCGATGTATGTAAAAATATACCTACCTCATAACGCTCTTTATCGAATTAACTCGAAGGGAACGTTAGCGTCGTTAGTAGCTGCGCGAGGAAATTCAAAGTCCTAATCTGCCGGTCATATCGATCCGGCGGCGGCTATTTAAAAAAGAAATATAAAGAAATCGTTACGATCTACCGTATTACGTAGAACTATAAAGATGCACAAAAAATACCGCGACATCGTAATGCTTTTTAAAGAATTAACTCGAAAAAGCCGTTCGAAATTGAAAGTTTTGCTTGCTCTCCAGGGACCAAAAAAACGGTTAATCCCTATGTAATATTGAATTATACATCGAGATATGTAAAAATATTCCTACCTCATAACGTTTTTTATCGAAAGAAATCGAAGGGAACGTTAGCGTCGTTAGTAGCGGTGCGAAGAAATGCAAAGTCCCAACCTCCCGGTCATATCGGTCCTGCTGGGGCTATTAAAAAAAAAATAAACATAAATCGTTACGTTCGACCGTATTACGTCGAAATATAATGATTTCACAAAAAATACCGGTACATCGTAACGCTTTCTAACGAATTAACTCGCAAAAACCGTTCGAAATTGAAAGTTTTGCTACCTCTCCAGGGACCAAATAAACGTTCAATCCCTATGTAATATTGAATTATACATCGAGATATGTAAAAATATTCCTACCTCATAACCCTTTTTATCGAATTAAATCGCAGGAAACCTTAGCGTCGTTCATAGCGGTGAAAGAAATACAAAGTCCCAACTTCCCGGTGATATCGGTACGGCGGGGGCTATTAAAAAAAAAAAAAAAAATAAAAATAAAACGTTACGATCGACCGTATTACGTCGAAATATAACGATTTCACAAAAAAATACCGCGACCTCGTAACGCTTGTTAACGAATTAACTCGAAAAGACCGTTCGAAATTGAAAGTTTTGCTTGCTCTCCAGGGACCAAATAAACGTTCAATCCCTATGTAATATTGAATTATACATCGAGATATGTAAAAATATTACTACCTCATAACCCTTTTTATCGACTTAACTCGCAGGAAACCTTTGCGTCGTTCGTAGCGGTGCGAAGAAATTTAAAGTCCCATCCTCCCGGTCATGTCGGTCATGCTGGGGCTATTTAAAAAAAAATAAATATAAATCGTTACGTTCGACCATATTACGTTGAAATATAACGATTTCACAAAAAGTACCGGTACATCGTAACGCTTTCTAACGAATTAACTCGCAAAAACCGTTCGAAATTGAAAGTTTTGCTACCTCTCCAGGGACGAAATAAACGTTTAATCTCTATGTAATATTGAGGTATACATCGAGATATGTAAAAATATTCCTACCACCTAACCCTTGTCATCGAATTAAATCGCAGGAAACCTTAGCGTCGTTCATAGCGGTGGAAGAAATACAAAGTCCCAACGTCCCGGTGATATCGGTTCGGCGGGGGCTATATAAAAAAAAAAAAAAAAAAATAAAAATAAAACGTTACGATCGACCGTATTACGTCGAAATATAACGATTTCACAAAAAAATACCGCGACCTCGTAACGCTTGTTAACGAATTAACTCGAAAAGACCGTTCGAAATTGAAAGTTTTGCTTGCTCTCCAGGGACCAAATAAACGTTCAATCCCTATGCAATATTGAATTACACATCGATATATGTAGAAATATTCCTACGTCGTAATGCTTTTTAACGAATTAACTCGAAAAAGCCGTTCGAAATTGAAAGTTTTGCTTGCTCTCCAGGGACCAAAAAAACGTTTAATCCCTACGCAATATTGAATTACTCATCTATATATGTAGAAATATTACTACGTCGTAACGCTTTTTAACGAATTAACTCGAACGGAACGTTCGCAATTGAAATTTCCTTCTGGGTCTCCAGGGACGAAATAAACGTTTATTATCTATGTAATATTGAAGAATAAATCGATTTATGTAAAAATATTCCTGCCTCATAACGGTTGTTAACGAATTAACTCGCAGGGAACCTTAGCGTCGTTCGTAGCGGTGCGAAGAAATACAAAGTCCCAACGTCCCGGTGATATCGGTACGGCGGGGGCTATTTAAAAAAAAAAAAAAAAATAAAAATAAAACGTTACGATCGACCGTATTACGTCGAAATATAACGATTTCACAAAAAAATACCGCGACCTCGTAACGCTTGTTAACGAATTAACTCGAAAAGACCGTTCGAAATTGTAAGTTTTGCTTGCTCTCCAGGGACCAAATAAACGTTCAATCCCTATGTAATATTGAATTATACACCGAGATATGTAAAAATATTCCTACCTCATAACCCTTTTTATCGAATTAACTCGCAGGAAACCTTTTCGTCGTTAGTAGCGGTGCGAAGAAATTCAAAGTACCAACCTCCCGGTCATGTCGGTCCTGCTGGGGCAATTTAAAAAAAAAAAATAAATATAAATCGTTACGTTCGACCGTATTACGTTGAAATAAACGATTCCACAAAAAGTACCGGTACATCGTAACGCTTTCTAACGAATTAACTCGCAAAAACCGTTCGAAATTGAAAGTTTTGCTTGCTCTCCAGGGACCAAATAAACGTTTAATCCCTATGCACTATTGAATTACACATCGATATATGTAGAAATATTCCTACGTCGAAACGCTTTTTAACGAATTAACTCGAAGGGAACGTTCGAAATTGAAATTTTGTTCTAGCTCTCCAGGGTAGAAATAAGTGTTTAATCCCTACGTAATATTGAATTATACATCGAGATATGTAAAAATATGCCCACCTCATAAAGCTTCTTATCGAATTAACTCGAAGGTAACGTTAGCGTCGTTAGTAACTGCGTGAAGAAATTGAAAGTCCCAATCTCCCCGTCATATCGATCCGGCCGCGGCTATTTAAAAAAGAAATATGAAGAAATCGTTACGATCGACCGTATTACGTCGAGATATAACGATTTCACAAAAAAATACCGGTACATCGTAAAGCTTTCTAACGAATTAACTCGCAAAATCCGTTCGAAATTGTAAGTTTTGCTTGCTCTCCGGGGACCAAATAAATGTCTAATCCCTATGTAATATTGAATTATACATCGAGATATGTAAAAATATGCCTACCTCATAACGGTTGTTAACGAATTAACTCGCAGGGAACCTTAGCGTCGTTCGTAGCGGTGCGAAGAAATACAAAGTCCCAACGTCCCGGTCATATCGGTACGGCGGTGGCTATTTAAAAAAGAAAAAATAAAAATAAATGGTTACGATCGACCGTATTACGTCGAAATATAATGATTTCACAAAAAATACCGGTACATCGTAACGCTTTCTAACGAATTAACTCGCAAAAACCGTTCGAAATTGAAAGTTTTGCTACCTCTCCAGGGACGAAATAAACGTTTAATCCCTATGCACTATTGAATTACACATCGATATATGTAGAAATATTCCTACGTCGTAACGCTTTTTATCGAATTAACTCGAAGGGAACGTTCGAAATTGAAATTTTCTTCTAGGTCTCCAGGGACGAAATAAGTGTTTAATCTCTAAGTCATATTGAATTATACATCGATTTAAGTAAAAATATGCCTACCTCATAACGCTGTTTATCGAATTAACTCGAAGAGAACGTTAGCGTCGTCAATAGCTGCGCGAAGAAATTCAAAGTCCCAATCTCCCGGTCAGGTCGGTCCGGCCGCGGCTATTTAAGAAAAACATAAAAAAAATAGTTACTTTCGACCGTATTACGTCGGACTATAAAGATTTCACAAAAAATACCGCGTCCTCGTAGCGCTTGTTAACGAATTAACTCGAAAAAACCGTTCGAAATTGAAAGTTTTGCTAGCTCTCCAGGGACGAAATAAACGTTTAATCCCTATGTAATATTGAATTATACATCGAGATATGTGAAAATATTACTACCTCATAGCGCTTTTTATCGAATTAAATCAAAGAGAACGGTGGCACCGTCAGTAGCTACGCGAAGAAATTCAAAGTCCCAATCTCCCGGTCATTTCGGTCCGGCCGCGGCTATTTAAAAAAAAAACATAAAAAAAAATCGTTACGTTCGACCGTATTACGTCGAACTATAAAGATTTCACAAAAAATGCCGGTACCTCGTAACGCTTTCTGACGAACTGACTCGAAGGGAACGTTCGAAATTGAAATTTTGTTCTAGCTCTCCAGGGTAGAAATAAGTGTTTTACCTCTATGTAATATTGAAGTATTCATCGATGTATGTAAAAATATACCTACCTCATAACGCTCTTTATCGAATTAACTCGAAGGGAACGTTAGCGTCGTTAGTAGCTGCGCGAGGAAATTCAAAGTCCTAATCTGCCGGTCATATCGATCCGGCGGCGGCTATTTAAAAAAGAAATATAAAGAAATCGTTACGATCTACCGTATTACGTAGAACTATAAAGATGCACAAAAAATACCGCGACATCGTAATGCTTTTTAAAGAATTAACTCGAAAAAGCCGTTCGAAATTGAAAGTTTTGCTTGCTCTCCAGGGACCAAAAAAACGGTTAATCCCTATGTAATATTGAATTATACATCGAGATATGTAAAAATATTCCTACCTCATAACGTTTTTTATCGAAAGAAATCGAAGGGAACGTTAGCGTCGTTAGTAGCGGTGCGAAGAAATGCAAAGTCCCAACCTCCCGGTCATATCGGTCCTGCTGGGGCTATTAAAAAAAAAATAAACATAAATCGTTACGTTCGACCGTATTACGTCGAAATATAATGATTTCACAAAAAATACCGGTACATCGTAACGCTTTCTAACGAATTAACTCGCAAAAACCGTTCGAAATTGAAAGTTTTGCTACCTCTCCAGGGACCAAATAAACGTTCAATCCCTATGTAATATTGAATTATACATCGAGATATGTAAAAATATTCCTACCTCATAACCCTTTTTATCGAATTAAATCGCAGGAAACCTTAGCGTCGTTCATAGCGGTGAAAGAAATACAAAGTCCCAACTTCCCGGTGATATCGGTACGGCGGGGGCTATTTAAAAAAAAAAAAAAAATAAAAATAAAACGTTACGATCGACCGTATTACGTCGAAATATAACGATTTCACAAAAAAATACCGCGACCTCGTAACGCTTGTTAACGAATTAACTCGAAAAGACCGTTCGAAATTGAAAGTTTTGCTTGCTCTCCAGGGACCAAATAAACGTTCAATCCCTATGTAATATTGAATTATACATCGAGATATGTAAAAATATTACTACCTCATAACCCTTTTTATCGACTTAACTCGCAGGAAACCTTTGCGTCGTTCGTAGCGGTGCGAAGAAATTTAAAGTCCCATCCTCCCGGTCATGTCGGTCATGCTGGGGCTATTTAAAAAAAAATAAATATAAATCGTTACGTTCGACCATATTACGTTGAAATATAACGATTTCACAAAAAGTACCGGTACATCGTAACGCTTTCTAACGAATTAACTCGCAAAAACCGTTCGAAATTGAAAGTTTTGCTACCTCTCCAGGGACGAAATAAACGTTTAATCTCTATGTAATATTGAGGTATACATCGAGATATGTAAAAATATTCCTACCACCTAACCCTTGTCATCGAATTAAATCGCAGGAAACCTTAGCGTCGTTCATAGCGGTGGAAGAAATACAAAGTCCCAACGTCCCGGTGATATCGGTTCGGCGGGGGCTATATAAAAAAAAAAAAAAAAAAATAAAAATAAAACGTTACGATCGACCGTATTACGTCGAAATATAACGATTTCACAAAAAAATACCGCGACCTCGTAACGCTTGTTAACGAATTAACTCGAAAAGACCGTTCGAAATTGAAAGTTTTGCTTGCTCTCCAGGGACCAAATAAACGTTCAATCCCTATGCAATATTGAATTACACATCGATATATGTAGAAATATTCCTACGTCGTAATGCTTTTTAACGAATTAACTCGAAAAAGCCGTTCGAAATTGAAAGTTTTGCTTGCTCTCCAGGGACCAAAAAAACGGTTAATCCCTATGTAATATTGAATTATACATCGATATATGTAGAAATATTCCTACCTCATAACGCTTTCTATCGAATTAACACGAAGGGAACGTTAGCGTCGTCACTAGCGGTGCGAAGAAACGCAAAGTCCCAACCTCCCGGTCATGTCGGTCCTGCTGGGGCTATTTAAAAAAAAATGAATGTAAATCGTTACGATCGACCGTATTACCTCAAAATATAATTATTTCACAAAAAATACCTGTATATCGTAACGCTTTCAAACGAATTAACTCGCAAAAACCGTTCGAAATTGAAAGCTTTGCTAGCTCTCCAGGGACGAAATAAATGTTTAATCCCTATGTAATATTGAATTATACATCGAGATATGTAGAAATATTCCTACCTCATAACGCTTTCTATCGAATTAACACGAAGGGAACGTTAGTGTCGTCAGTAGCGGTGCGAAGAAATACAAAGTCCCAACGTCCCGGTCATATAGGTACGGCGGGGGCTATTTAGAAATAAAAAAATAAAAATAAATCGTTACGATCAACCGTATTACGTCGAAATATAACGATTCCACAGAAAATACCGGTACCTCGTTACGCTTTCAGACGAATTAACTCGCAAAAACCGTTCGAAATTGAAATTTTGTTCTAGCTCTCCAGGGTAGAAATAAGTGTTTAATCTCTATGTAATATTGCATTATACATCGATCTATGTAAAAATATGCCTACCTCATAACGCTTTATATCGAATTAACTCAAAGGGAACGTTAGCGTCCTTAATAGCGGTGCGAAGAAATTCAAAGTCCCAATCTCCCGGTCATACCGATCCCGCGGCGGCTATTTAAAAAAGAAATGTAAGGAAATAGTTACGATCGACCGTATTACGTAGAACTATATGGATGCACAAAGAATACCGCGACATCGTAACGCTTTTTAAAGAATTTACTCGAAAAAGCCGATCGAAATTGAAAGTTTTGCTTGCTCTCCAGGGACCAAATAAACGGTTAATCCCTATGTAATATTGAATTATACATCGATTTATGTAAAAATATGCCGACCTCATAACGCTTTTTATCGAATTAAATCGAAGGGGACGTTAGCGTCGTTCGTAGCAGCGCGAAGAAATTCAAAGTACCAACCTCCCGGTCATGTCGGTCCGGCGGCGGCTATTTAACAAAAGGAAATGAAAGGAAATCATTACGTTCGAGGGTACTACGTCGAACTATAACGATATCACAAAAAATACCGGTACCTCGTAACGCTTTCAGACGAATTAAATCGAAGGGAACGATCGAAATTGAAATTTTGTTCTAGCTCTTCGGGGTAGAAATAAGTGTTTAATCTCTATGTAATATTGAATTATACATCGATTTATGCAAAAATATGCCCACCTCATAACGCTTTTTATCGAATTAAATCGAAGGGAACGTTAGCGTTGTTAGTAGCGGTGCGAAGAAATTCAAAGTCTCAACCTCCCGGTCATGTCGGTCCTGCTGGGGCAATTTGAAAAAAAATAAATATAAATCGTTACGTTCGACCGTATTACGTCGAAATGTAATGATTTCACAAGAAATACCGCGACCTCGTAACGCTTGGTAACAAATTAACTCGAAAAAACCGTTCGAAATTGAAAGTTTTGCTTGCCCTCCAGGGACCAAATAAACGTTTTTGTCCCTATGTAATATTGAATTATACATCGAGATATGTAAAAATATTCCTACCTCATAACGCTTTATATCGAATTAACTCGAAGGGAACGTTCGAAATTGAAATTTTTTCTAGCTCTCCAGGGACGAAATAAACGTTTAATCTCTATGTAATATTGAAGTATACATCGATTTATGTAAAAATATGCCCACCTCATAACGCTTTTTATCGAATTAAATCGAAAAAACCGTTCGAAATTGAAAGTTTTGCCTGCTCTCCAGGGACCAAATAAACATTTAATCCCTATGTAATATTGAATTATACATCGAGATATGTAAAAATATTCCTACCTCATAACGGTTGTTAACGAATTAACTCGAAGGGAACGTTCGAAATTGAAATTTTTTTCTAGCTCTCCAGGGACGAAATAAACGTTTAATATCTATGTAATATTGGAGTATACATCGATTTATGTAAAAATATGACTACCTCATAACGCTTTTTATCGAATTAACTCGAAGGGAACGTTAGCGTCGTCAGTAGCGATGCGAAGAAATTCAAAGACCCAACCTCCCGGTCATGTCGGTCCTGCGGCGGCTATTTAAAAAGAAGAAAATAAAAATAAATCGTTACGATCGACCGTATTACGTCGAAATATAATGATTTCACAAAAAATACCGGTACCTCGTAACGCTTTCTGACGAATTGACTGGAAGGGAACGTTCGAAATTGAAAGTTTTGCTTGCTCTCCAGGGACCAAATAAACGTTTAATCCCTACGTAATATTGAAATATACATCGAGGTATGTAAAATATTCCTACCTCATAACGGTTGTTAACGAATTAACTCGCAGCGAACCTTAGCGTCGTTCGTAGCGGTGCGAAGAAATACAAAGTCCCAACGTTCCGGTCATATAGGTACGGCGGGGGCTATTTAAAAAAAAACTGAAAATAAATCGTTACGATCGACCGTATTACGTCGAAATATAACGATTTCACAAAAAATACCGGTACCTCGTAACGCTTTCTGACGAATTGATTCGAAGGGAACGTTCGAAATTGAAATTTTGTTCTAGCTCTCCAGGGTAGAAATAAGTGTTTAATCTCTAAGTAATATTGAATTATACATCGATTTATGTAAAAATATGCCTACCTCATAACGCTGTTTATCGAATTAACTCGAAGAGAACGTTAGCGTCGTTAGTAGCGGCGCGAAGAAATGCAAAGACGCAACCTCCCGGTCATGTCGGTCCTGCGGGGCCTATTTAAAAAAAAATAAATATAAATAGTGACGCTCGACCGTGTTACGTCGAAACATAACGATTTCACAAAAATTACCGGTACCTCGTAACGCTCCCGCAGGGAGGGTTCACTTATGTGAATCTATGGGGGCTGGCAAACCCACGTTCCCGCAGCCAGGGTGGACCGACGGAGACAAGCGTCCCGCTTTCGTGAGTCCACTATGTACTCCGCAAGGAAGGTCGCCAGGAGTGTAAGACGTATTATCGCCTCTCTCTGTGCGACCTGGGGAAGTAGCGCACCCCCGATCCTGATGCCAAGGGTGGGACCGTCGGGATAAGACCCTCGGATACTTCGGTACCTTGGGCACCCGCTTACGTGAGTCCCATCTGGGTCTGTCGCGCCCGGTTAGCAGGGTGACCGACGCGGCAGTGACGTGGCCGTACATCCACACGATAGTCCCACCCTTGACTTAGATTGGTACCACGGGGGTCGAGTGTTAGCCCAAAGGGAGTAGCGACCCCTCTGCTCGGCCAATTATGGGTATGGACTCGTGGTGGCAGTGGTTGATGGGCCGAGATGCAGGCCAAGACGGCCGATTTAAGGGGTGTTGGCTCCCCCGAATGGCCGTCGGCGGGTGAGCAGCGTTCCAACTGCTCCGGTACCGTCCCGGGAGACGGTAGGGCTTAGAAATACCCCGTTCGACCTGAGATGGGCGACAGCTCCTGCAAGCCTAGCCAATACAGGTAGTAAGGTGCTGGGCGCCTTACGCGCTGGTTGGGCGTAACCCAACCCCTATGGTCCTAGGGGACTCGGGTGCTGTATAGCTTCAACACGAAGCCCCGGTAAGTACCCGTCACCAAAACCTACACTATGTCTGTGGTACCTCGTAACGCTTTCAGACGAATCAATTCGAAGGGAACGTTCGAAATTGAAATTTTGTTCTAGCTCTTCCGGGTAGAAATAAGTGTTTAATCTCTATGTAATATTGAATTATACATCGATTTATGTAAAAAAATGCCTACCTCATAAAGCTTCTTATCGAATTAACTCGAAGGGAACGTTAACGTCGTTAGTAGCCGTGCGAAGAAATTCAAAGTCCCAATCTCCCGGTCATGTCGGTCCGGCCGCGGCTATTCAAAACAATCATAAAAAAATCGTTACGTTCGACCGTATTACGTCGAAATGTAACGATTTCACAAAAAATAACGGTACCTCGTAAAGCTTGTTAACGAATTAACTCGAAAAAACCGTTCGAAATTGAAAGTTTTGCTTGCTCTCCAGGGACCAAATAAACGTTTAATCCCTATGTAATATTGAATTATACATTGAGATATGTAAAAATATTCCTACCTCATAACGCTTTTTATCGAATTAACTCGAAGGGAACGTTAGCGTCGTTAGTAGCGGTGCGAAGAAATTCAAAGACCCAACCTCCCGGTCATGTCGGTCCTGCGGGGGCTATTTAAAAAAAAAAATAAAT
This sequence comes from Bombus hortorum, assembly GCA_905332935.1. Classification (NCBI taxonomy): domain Eukaryota; kingdom Metazoa; phylum Arthropoda; class Insecta; order Hymenoptera; family Apidae; genus Bombus; species Bombus hortorum. The sequence goes on from CAJOSO010000001.1 coordinate 8,124,155, forward strand.
ATAAATCGTGATGCTCGACCGTATTACGTCGAACTATAAAGATTTCACAAAAAAACACCGCGACCTCGTAACGCTTGTTAACGAAATAACTCGAAGGGAACGTTCGAAATTGAAATCTTCCTCTAGCTCTCCAGGGGCGAAATAAACGTTTAATCTCTATGTAATATTGAAGTATACTTCGATTTATGTAAAAATATTCCCTCCTCATAACGCTTTTTATCGAATTAAATCGAAGAGAACGGTAGCGTCGTCAATAGCTGCGCTAAGAAATTCAAAGCCCCAATCTCCCGGTCATGTCGGTCCGGCGGGGGCTATTTAAAAAAAAATAAATATAAATCGTGACGCTCGACCGTATTACGTCGAAATATATAGATTTCGCAAAAAAATACCGGTACATCGTAACGCTTTCTAACGAATTATTTCGCAAATACCGTTCGAAATTGAATGTTTTGCTAGCTCTCCAGGGACGAAATAAAAGTTAATCCCTATGCAATATTGAATTACACATAGATGTATATAGAAATATTCCTACGTCGTAACGCTTTTTAACGAATTAACTCAAAAAACTGTTCGAAATTGAAAGTTTTGCTTGCTCTCCAGGGACCAAATAAAAGTTTAATCCCTATGTAATATTGAATTATATATCGAGATATGTAAAAATATTCCTACCTAATAACGGTTGTTAATGAATTAACTCGCAGGGAACCTTAGCGTCGTTCGTACCGGTGCGAAGAAATTCAAAGTCCCAACGTTCCGGTCATATAGGTACGGCGGGGGCTACTTAAAAAAAAAAAATATAAATAAATCGTTCGATCGACCGTATTACCTCGAAGTATAACGATTTCACAAAAAATACCGGTGCCTCGTAACGCTTTCTGACGAATTGAGTCGAAGGGAACGTTCGAGATTGAAAGTTTGTTCTAGCTCTTCGGGGCTAGAAATCAGTGTTTAATCTCTATGTAATATTGAATTTTACATCGATTTATGTAAAAATATGCCTACCTCATAACGCTTTTTATCAAATTAATTCGAAGGGAACGTTAGCGTCGTTCGTAGCGATGTGAAGAAATTCAAAGTACCAACCTCCCGGTCATGTCGGTCCTGCGGGGGCTATTTAAAAAAAAAAAAAATAAAAATAAATCGTTACGATCGACCGTATTACGTCGAAATGTAACGATTTCACAAAAAATACTCGTACATCGTAACGCTTGTTAACGAATTAACGCGAAAAAATCGATCGAAATTGAAAGTTTTGCTAGCTCTCCAGGGACGAAATACACGTTTAATACCTATGCAATATTGAATTACGCATCGATATATGTAGAAATATTCCGACGTCGTAACGCTTTCAGACGAATTAGCTCGCATAAACCGTTCGAAATTGAAATTTTGTTCTAGCTCTCCAGTGTAGAAATAAGTGTTTAATCTCTATTTAATAATGAGGTATACATCGATTTATGTAAAAATATGCCCATCTCATAACGCTTTTTATCGAATTAAATCGAAGAGAACGGTAGCGTCGTCAGTAGCTGCGCGAAGAAATTCAAAGTCCCAATCTCCCGGTCATGTCGGTCCTGCTGGGGCTATTTAGAAAAAATAAATATAAATCGTGACGCTGGACGGTATTACGTCGAAATATCATGATTTCACAAAAAATACCGGTACATCGTAACGCTTTCTAACGAATTAACTCGCAAAAACCGTTCGAAATTGAAAGTTTTGCTAGCTCTCCAGGGACGAAATAAACGTTTAATCCCTATATAGTATTGAATTATACATCGATATATGTAGAAATATTCCTACCTCATAACGCTTTCTATCGAATTAACTCGAAGGGAACGTTCGAAATTGAAATATCTTTCTAGCTATCCAGGGACGAAATAAACGTTTAATCTCTATGTAATATTGAAGTAAACATCGATTTATGTAACAATATGCCCACCTCATAACGCTTTTTATCGAATTAACTCGCAGGGAACGTTAGCGTCGTCATTAGCGTTGCGAGGAAATTCAAAGAACCAACCTACCGGATGTGTCGGTCCTGCGGGGGCTATTTAAAAAAAAATAAATATAAATCGTTACACTCGACCGTATTACGTCGAAATATAACGATTTCACAAAAAAATACCGGTACATCGTAACGCTTTCCTACGAATTAACTCGCAAAAACCGTTCGAAATTGACAGATCTGTTACCTCTCCAGGGACGAAATAAACGTTTAATCCCTATGCAATATCGTACTATACATCCACATATGTAGAATTATTGCTACCTCATGACGGTTGTTAACGAATTAACTCGCAGGGAAGCTTAGCGTCGTTCGTAGCGGGGCGAAGAAATGCAAAGTCCCAACCTCCCGGTCATGTCGGTCCTGCTGGTGCTATTTAAAAAAAAATAAACATAAATCGTTACGATCGAGCACACTACGTCGAAATATAATGATTTCACAAAAAATACCTGTACATCGTAACGCTTTCTAACGAATTAACTCGCAAAAACCGTTCGAAAAGGAAAGTTTTGCTACCTCTCCAGGGACGAAATAAACGTTTAATCCCTATGCAATATTGAATTACACATCGATATATGTAGACATATTCCTACGTCGTAACGCTTTTTAAAGAATTAACTCGAAGGGAACTTTCGAAATTGAAATATTTTTCTAGCTCTCCAGGGACGAAATAAACCTTTCATCCCTATGCAATATTGAATTATACATCGAGATATGTAGAAATATTCCTACCTCATAACGGTTGTCAACGAATTAAATAGCAGGAAACCTTAGCGTCGTTCGTAGCGGTGCGAGGAAATACAAAGTCCCAACGTCCTGGTCATATAGGTACGGCGGGGGCTATTAAAAGAAAAATAATAAAGATAAATCGTTACGACCGACCGTATTACGTCGAAATATAACGATTTCACAAAAAATACGGGAACCACGTAGCGCTTTGTGACGAATTGACTCGAAGGGAACGTTCGAAATTGAAATTTTTTTCTAGCTCTCCAGTTACGAAATAAACGTTTAATATCTATGTGATATTGAATTATACATCGATTTATGTAAAAATATGCCTACCTCATAACGCTTTTTATCCAATTAACTCGAAGGGAACGTTAGCGTCGTTAGTAGCAGTGCGAAGAAATTCAAAGACACAACCTCCCGGTCATGTCGGTCCTGCGGGGGCTATTTAAAAAGAAAATGAATATAAATCGTTACGATCCACCGTATTACGTCGAAATATAACTATTTCACAAAAAATACCGGTACCTCGTAACGCTTTGTGACTAATTAACTCGCTAAAACCGTTCGAAATTGATAGTTTTACTACCTCTCCAGGGACGAAGTAAACGTTTAATCCCTATGCAATTTTGAATTACACATCGATATATGTAGAAATATTCCTATGTCGTAACGCTTTTTAAAGAATTAACTCGAAGGGAACTTTCGAAATTGAAATATTTTTCTAGCTCTCCAGGGACGAAATAAACCTTTCATCCCTATGCAATATTGAATTATACATCGAGATATGTAGAAATATTCCTACCTCATAACGGTTGTCAACGAATTAAATAGCAGGAAACCTTAGCGTCGTTCGTAGCGGTGCGAGGAAATACAAAGTCCCAACGTCCTGGTCATATAGGTACGGCGGGGGCTATTAAAAGAAAAATAATAAAGATAAATCGTTACGACCGACCGTATTACGTCGAAATATAACGATTTCACAAAAAATACGGGAACCACGTAGCGCTTTGTGACGAATTGACTCGAAGGGAACGTTCGAAATTGAAATTTTTTTCTAGCTCTCCAGTTACGAAATAAACGTTTAATATCTATGTGATATTGAATTATACATCGATTTATGTAAAAATATGCCTACCTCATAACGCTTTTTATCCAATTAACTCGAAGGGAACGTTAGCGTCGTTAGTAGCAGTGCGAAGAAATTCAAAGACCCAACCTCCCGGTCATGTCGGTCCTGCGTGGGCGATTTAAAAAAAAAATAAAAATAAATCCTTACGAACGACCGTATTACGTCGAAATATAACGATTTCACAAAAAAATACCGGTACATCGTAACGCTTTCTAACGAATTAACTCTAAAAAACCGTTCGAAATTGAAAGTTTTGCTACCTATCCAGGGACCAAATAAACGTTTAATCCCTATGCAATTTTGAATTACACATCGATATATGTAGAAATATTCCTACGTCGTAACGCTTTTTAACGAATTAACTCGAAGGGAACGTTCGCAATTGAAATTTTTTTCTAGCTCTCCAGGGACGAAATGATCGTTTAATCTCTATGTAATATTGAAGTATACATCGATATATGAAAAAATAGTCCTACCTCATAACCCTTTTTATCGAATTAAATCGCAGGAAACCTTAGCGTCGTTCTCAGCGAAGAAATACAAAGTCCCAACGTCACGGTCATATCGGTACGGCGGGGGCTATTTAAAAAAAAAAAAAAAAATAAAAATAAATCCTTACGATCGACCGTATTACGTCGAAATATAACGATTTCACAAAAAATACCGGTACCTCGTAACGCTTTCTGACGAATTAACTCGAAGGGAACGTTCGAAATTGAAATTTAGTTCTAGCTCTTCAGGGTAGAAATAAGTGTTAGATCTCTATGTAATATTGAATTATACATCGATTTATATAAAAATATGCCCACCTCATAACGCTTTTTATCGAATTAAATCGAGGAGAACGGTAGCGTCGTCAGTAGCTGCGCGAAGAAATGCAAAGTCCCCATCTCCCGGTCGTGTCGGTCCGGCCGCGGCTACTTATAAAAAACATAAAAAAATCGTTACGTTCGACCGCATTACGTCGAACTATAACGACTTCACAAAAAAGTACCGGTGCACCGTAACGCTTTCTATCGAATTAACTCGAAAAAACCGTTCGAAAGTGAAAGTTTTGCTTGCTCTCCAGGGACGAAATAAACGTTTAATCCCTATGTAATATTGAAACATACATCAATTTATGTAAAAATATGCCCACCTCATAACGCTTTTTATCGAATTAAATCGAAGAGAACGGTAGCGTCGTCAGTAGCTGCGCGAAGAAATACAAATTCCCAACCTCCCGGTCATGTCGGTCCTGCGGGGGCTATTTAAAAAAAAAATTAATATAAATCGTTACGCTCGACCGTATTACGTCGGAATATAACGGTTTCACAAAAAATACCGCGACCTCGTAACGCTTTGTGACGAATTAACTCGCTAAAACCGTTCGAAATTGAACGTTTTGCTTGCTCTCCATGGACCAAATAAACGATTAATCCCTATGTAATATTGAAGTATACATCGAGATATGTAAAAATATTCCTACCTCATAACCCTTTTTATCGAATTAAATCGCAGGCAACCTTAGCGTCGTTCTCAGCGGTGCGAAGAAATACAAAGTCCCAACGTCCCGGTCATATCGGTACGGCGGGAGCTATTTAAAAAAAAATATATAAATAAAACGTTACGATCTACCGTTTTACGTCGAAATATAACTATTTCACAAAAGTACAGGTACGTCGTAACGCTTTCTGACGAATTGACTCGAAGGGAACGTTCGAAATTGAAATTTTTTTCTAGCTTTCCAGGGTAGAAATAAGTGTTTAATCCCTATGTAATATTGAAGTATACATCGATTTCTGTAAAAATATGCCCACCTCATAACGCCTTTTATCGAATTAAATCGAAAAAACCGTTCGAAATTGAAAGGTTTGCCTGCTCTCCAGGGACCAAATAAACGTTTAATCCCTATGTAATATTGAATTATACATCGATTTATGTAAAAATATGCCTACCTCATAACGCTTTTTATCGAATTAACTCGAAGGGAACGTCAGCGTCGTTAGTAGCGGTGCGAAGAAATTCAAAGACCCATCCTCCTGGTCATGTCGCCCGGCGGCTGCTATTTAAATAAAAGAAAATAAAAAGAAATCATTACGTTCGAGCCTAATAGGTCGAAATATAACGATTTCACAAAAAGTACCTGTACCTCGTAACACTATCAGACGAATTAACTCGAAGGGAACGTTCGAAATTGGAATTTTGTTCTAGCTCTTCAGGGTAGAAATAAGTGTTTAATCTCTATGTAATATTGAGTTATACATCGATTTATGCAAAAATATGCCTACCTCAAATCGCTTTTTATCGAATTAAATCGAAGAGAACGTTAGCGTCGTCAGTAGCGTTGCGAAGGAATTCAAAGTACCAACCTCCCGGTCATGTCGGTCCGGCGGGGGCTATTTAAAAAAAAAATAAAAAAAAATCGTTACGATCCACCGTATTACGTCGAACTATAAAAATTTCACAACAAAATACCGCGAACTCGTAATGCTTTTTAACGAATTAACTCGAAAAAACCGTTCGAATTTGAAAGATTTGCTAACTCTCCAGGGACGAAATAAACGTTTAATCCCTATGCAATATTGAATTGCACATCTATATATGTAGAAATATTACTACGTCGTAACGCTTTTTAACGAAATAACTCGAAGGGAACGTTCGAAATTGAAATTTTTTTCTAGCTCTCCAGGGACGAAATAATCGTGTAATCTGTATGTAATATTGAAGTATACATCGAGATATGTAAAAATATTCCTACCTCATAACCCTTTTTATCGAATTAACTCGAAGGGAACGTTAGCGTCGTCAGTAGCAGTTCGAAGAAATTTATAGTCCCAACCTCCCGGTCATGTCGGTCCTGCTGTGGCTATTTAAAAGAAAATAAATATAAATCGTTACGTTCGACCGTATTACGTTGAAATACAACGATCTCACAAAAAACACCGGTACCTCGTAACGCTTTCTAACGAATTAACTCGCAAAAACCGTTCGAAATTGAAGTTTTGCTAGCTCTCCAGGGACGAAATAAACGTTTAATCCCTATGCAATATTGAATTACACATCGATATATGTAGAAATATTCCTACGTCGAAACGCTTTATAACGAATTAACTCGAAGGGAACGTACGAAATTGAAATTTTCTTCTAGCTCTCCAGGGACGAAATAAACGTTTAATCTGTGTGTAATATTGAAGTATACATCGAGATATGTAAAAATATTCCTACCTCATAACCCTTTTTATCGACTTAAATCGCAGGAAACCTTAGCGTCGTTCTTAGCGGTGCGAAGAAATACAAAGTCCCAACGTCCCGGTCATATCGGTACGGCGGGGGTTATTTAAAAAAAAAAAAAAAAATAAAAATAAAACGTTACGATCGACCGTATTACGTCGAAATATAACGATTTCACAAAAAAATACCGCGTCCTCGTAACGCTTGTTAACGAATTAACTCGAAAAGACAGTTCGAAATTGAAAGTTTTGCTTGCTCTCCAGGGACCAAAAAACGTTTAATCCCTATGTAATATTGAATTATTCATCGAGATATGTAAAAATATTCCTATCGCATAACCCTTTTTATCGAATTAACTCGCAGGAAACCTTAGCGTCGTTCGTAGTGGTGCGAAGAAATACAAAGTCCCAACGTCCCAGTCATATCGGTACGGCGGGTGTTATTTAAAAAAAAAAAAAAATAAAAATAAATCGTTACGATCGACCGTATTACGTCGAAATATAATGATTTTACAAAAAATACCGTTACATCGTAACGCTTTCTAACGAATTAACTCGCAAAAACCGTTCGAAATTGAAAGTTTTGCTAGCTCTGCAGGGACGAAATAAAAGTTTAATCTCTATGTAGTATTGAGGTATACATCAATTTATATAAAATATGCCCACCTGATAACGCTTTTTATCGAATTAAATCGAAGAGAACAATAGCATCATCTGTAGCGGTGCGAAGAAATTGAATGTCCCAACCTCCCGGTCATGTCGATCCTGCTGGAGCTATTTAAAAAAAAAAATAAATATAATTCGTGACGCTCGACCGTATTACGTCGAAATATAACGATTACACAAAAAAAGACCGGTACTTCGTAACGCTTTCTAACGAATTTACTCGCAAAAACCGTTCGAAATTGAAAGTTTTGCTAGCTCTCCAGGGACGAAATACAACTTTAATCCGTATGCAATATTGAATTACACATCGATATATGTAGAAATATTCCATCATCGTATCGCTTTTTAACGAATTAACTCGAAGGGAACGTTCGAAATTAAAAGTTTTGATAGCCCTCCAGGGACGAAATAAACGCTTAATCTCTATGTAATATTGAAGTATACATCGATTTATGCAAAAATAAGCCCACCTTTTAACGCTTTTAATCAAATTAAATCGAAGAGAACGGTAGCGTCGTTAGTAGCTGTGCGAAGAAATTCAAAGTCCCATCCTCCCGGTCATGTCGGTCCTGCGGGGCTATTTAAGAAAAAACACAAAAAAATCGTTACGGTCGACCGTATTACGTCGAACTATAAAGATTTCACAAAAAATACCGCGTCCTCGTAACGCTTGTTAACGAATTAACTCGAAAAAACCGTTCGAAATTGAAAGTTTTGCTAGCTCTCCAGGGACCAAATAAACGTTTAATCCCTGTGCAATATTGAATTATACATCGAGATATGTAAAAATATTCCCACCACATAACGGTCGTCAGCGAATTAACTCGCAGGAAACCTTAGCGTCGTTCGTAGCGGTGCGAAGAAATACAAAGTCCCAACATCCCGGTCATATAGGTACGGCGGGGGCTATTTAAAAAAAAAAAAAAAAAACTAAAAAAAAATCGTTACGATCCACCGTATTGCGTCGAAATATAACGATTTCACAAGAAAATACCGCGAACTCGTAATGCTTGTTAACGAATTAACTCGAAAAAACCGTTCGAAATTGAAAGTTTTACTAGGTCTCCAGGGACGAAATAAACGTTTAATCCCTATGCAGTATTGAATTACACATCTATACATGTAGAAATATTCATTCGTCGTAACGCTTTTTATCGAATTAACTCGAAGGGAACGTTAGCATCGTTAGTAGCGGTGCGAAGAAATTCAAAGACCCAACCTCCCGGTCATGTCGGTTCGGCGGGGGCAATTTAAAAAAAAAATAAAAAAAAATCCTTACGTTCCACCGTATTACGTCGAAATATAACGATTTCACAAGAAATACCGCGACCTCGTAACGCTTGTTAACGAATTAACTCGAAAAAACCGTTCGAAATTAAAAGTTTTGATAGCCCTCCAGGGACCAAATAAACGCTTTTAACCCTATGTAATATTGAGTTATACGTCGAGATATGTAAAAATATTTCTACCTCATAACGGTTGTTAGCGAATTAACTCGCGGGGAACCTTAGGGTCGCTCGTAGCGGTAGGAAGAAATACAAAGTCCCATCGTCCGGGGCATATTGGCACGGCGGAGGCTATTAAAAAAAAAGCCAAAAAAATCGTTACGATCGACCATATTACGTCGAAATATAACGATTTCACAAAAAATACCGCGTCTTCGTAACGCTTGTTAACGAATTAACTCGAAAAAACCGTCCGAAATTGAAAGTTTTGCCAGCTATCCAGGGACCAAATAAACGTTTAATCCCTGTGCAATATTGAATTATACATCGAGATATGTAAAAATATTCCCACCACATAACGGTTGTCAGCGAATTAACTCGCAGGAAACCTTAGCGTCGTTTGTAGCGGTGCGAAGAAATACAAAGTCCCAACATCCCGGTCATATAGGTACGGCGGGGGCTATTTAAAAAAAAAAAAAAAAACTAAAAAAAAATCGTTACGATCCACCGTATTGCGTCGAAATATAACGATTTCACAAGAAAATACCGCGAACTCGTAATGCTTGTTAACGAATTAACTCGAAAAAACCGTTCGAAATTGAAAGTTTTACTAGCTCTCCAGGGACGAAATAAACGTTTAATCCCTATGCAGTATTGAATTACACATCTATACATGTAGAAATATTCATTCGTCGTAACGCTTTTTATCGAATTAACTCGAAGGGAACGTTAGCGTCGTTAGTAGCGGTGCGAAGAAATTCAAAGCCCCAACCTCCCGGTCATGTCGGTCCTGCTGGGGCTATTTAAAAAAAAATAAATATAAATCGTTACGCTCGACCGTATTACGTCGAAATATAATGATTTCACAAAAATATCGGTACATTGTGACGCTTCCTAATGAATTAACTCGCAAAAACCGTTCGAAATTGAAAGTTTTGCTAGCTCTCCAGGGACGAAATAAAAGTTTAATCTCTATGTAGTATTGAAGTATACATCACTTTATATAAAATATGCCCACCTGATAACGCTTTTTATCGAATTAAATCGAAGAGAACGGTAGCATCGTCAGTAGCTGCGCGAAGAAATTCAAAGTACCAACCTCCCGGTCATGTCGTTCCGGCGGCGGCTATGTGAAAAGCAGAAAATAAAAAGAAATCATTACGTTCGAGCGTATTACGTCGAACTATAACGATTTCACAAGAAATACCGCGACCTCGTAACGCTTGTTAACGAATTAACTCGAAAAAACCGTTCGAAATTGAAAGTTTTGCTTGCCCTCCAGGGACCAAATAAACGTTTAATCCCTATGTAATATTGAATTATACATCGAGATATGTAAAAATATTCCTACCTCATAACGGTTGTTAACGAATTAACTCGCAGGAAACCTTGGCGTCGTTCGTAGCGGTGCGAAGAAATTCAAAGTCCCAACCTCCCGGTCATGTCAGTCCTGCTGGGGCTATTTAAAAACCAATAAATATAAATCGTTACGTTCGACCGTGTTTCGTCGCACTATAAAGATTTCACAAAAAATGCCGGTACCTCGTAACGCTTTCAGACGAATTAACTCGAAGGGAACGATCGAAATTGAAATTTTGTTCCAGCTCTTCGGGGTAGAAATAAGTGTTTAATCTCTATGTAATATTGAATTATACATCAATTTATGTAAAAATATGCCCACCTCATAACGCTTTTTATCGAATTAAATCGAAGAGAACGGTAGCGTCGTCAGTAGCTGCGCGAAGAAATACAAATTCCCAACCTCCCGGTCATGTCGGTCCTGCGGGGGCTATTTAAAAAAAAAATTAATATAAATCGTTACGCTCGACCGTATTACGTCGGAATATAACGGTTTCACAAAAAATACCGCGACCTCGTAACGCTTTGTGACGAATTAACTCGCTAAAACCGTTCGAAATTGAACGTTTTGCTTGCTCTCCATGGACCAAATAAACGTTTAATCCCTATGTAATATTGAATTATACATCGATTTATGTAAAAATATGCCTACCTCATAACCCTTTTTATCGAATTAAATCGCAGGCAACCTTAGCGTCGTTCTCAGCGGTGCGAAGAAATACAAAGTCCCAACGTCCCGGTCATATCGGTACGGCGGGAGCTATTTAAAAAAAAATATATAAATAAAACGTTACGATCTACCGTTTTACGTCGAAATATAACTATTTCACAAAAATACAGGTACCTCGTAACGCTTTCTGACGAATTGACTCGAAGGGAACGTTCGAAATTGAAATTTTTTTCTAGCTTTCCAGGGTAGAAATATGCGTTTAATCCCTATGTAATATTGAAGTATACATCGATTTATGTAAAAATATGCCCACCTCATAACGCTTTTTATCGAATTAAATCGAAAAAACCGTTCGAAATTGAAAGGTTTGCCTGCTCTCCAGGGACCAAATAAACGTTTAATCCCTATGTAATATTGAATTATACATCGATTTATGTAAAAATATGCCTACCTCATAACGCTTTTTATCGAATTAACTCGAAGGGAACGTCAGCGTCGTTAGTCGTGGTGCGAAGAAATTCAAAGTCCCAATCTCCGGTCATGTCGGTCCGGCCGCGGCTATTAAAAAAAAAATAAATATAAATCGTTACGATCCACCGTATTACGTCGAAATATAACTATTTCACAAAAAATACCGGTACCTCGTAACGCTTTGTGACGAATTAACCCGCTAAAACCGTTCGAAATTGAAAGTTTTACTACCTCTCCAGGAACGAAGTAAACGTTTAATCCCTATGCAATTTTGAATTACACATCGATATATGTAGAAATATTCCTATGTCGTAACGCTTTTTATCGAATTAACTCGAAGAGAACGTTAGCGTCGTTAGTAGCGGTGCGAAGAAATTCAAAGACCCATCCTCCTGGTCATGTCGCCCGGCGGCTGCTATTTAAATAAAAGAAAATAAAAAGAAATCATTACGTTCGAGCCTAATAGGTCGAAATATAACGATTTCACCAAAAGTACCTGTACCTCGTAACACTATCAGACGAATTAACTCGAAGGGAACGTTCGAAATTGGAATTTTGTTCTAGCTCTTCAGGGTAGAAATAAGTGTTTAATCTCTATGTAATATTGAGTTATACATCGATTTATGCAAAAATATGCCTACCTCAAATCGCTTTTTATCGAATTAAATCGAAGAGAACGTTAGCGTCGTCAGTAGCGTTGCGAAGGAATTCAAAGTATCAACCTCCCGGTCATGTCGGTCCGGCGGGGGCTATTTAAAAAAAAAATAAAAAAAAATCGTTACGATCCACCGTATTACGTCGAACTATAAAAATTTCACAACAAAATACCGCGAACTCGTAATGCTTTTTAACGAATTAACTCGAAAAAACCGTTCGAATTTGAAAGATTTGCTAACTCTCCAGGGACGAAATAAACGTTTAATCCCTATGCAATATTGAATTGCACATCTATATATGTAGAAATATTACTACGTCGTAACGCTTTTTAACGAAATAACTCGAAGGGAACGTTCGAAATTGAAATTTTTTTCTAGCTCTCCAGGGACGAAATAATCGTGTAATCTGTATGTAATATTGAAGTATACATCGAGATATGTAAAAATATTCCTACCTCATAACCCTTTTTATCGAATTAACTCGAAGGGAACATTAGCGTCGTCAGTAGCGCTGCGAAGAAATTCAAAGACACAACCTCCCGGTCATATCGGTCCGGCGGCGGCTATTTAAAAAAAAGAAAGTAAAAAGAAATCATTACGTTCGAGCATATTACGTCGAACTATAACGATTTCACAAAAAATACAGGTACCTCGTAACGCTTTCAGAGGAATCAAATCGATGGGAACGTTCGAAATTGAAATTTTGTTCTAGCTCTTCCGGGTAGAAATAAGTGTTTAATCTCTATGTAAAATTGAATTATACATCGATTTATGTAAAAATATGCCTACCTCATAACGCTTTCTATCGAATTAACTCGAAGGGAACGTTAGCGTCGTCAGTAGCAGTTCGAAGAAATTTATAGTCCCAACCTCCCGGTCATGTCGGTCCTGCTGAGGCTATTTAAAAGAAAATAAATATAAATCGTTACGTTCGACCGTATTACGTTGAAATACAACGATTTCACAAAAAACACCGGTACCTCGTAACGCTTTCTAACGAATTAACTCGCAAAAACCGTTCGAAATTGAAGTATTGCTAGCTCTCCAGGGACGAAATAAACGCTTAATCCCTATGCAATATTGAATTACACATCGATATATGTAAAAATATTCCTACCTCATAACCCTTTTTATCGACTTAAATCGCAGGAAACCTTAGCGTCGTTCTTAGCGGTGCGAAGAAATACAAAGTCCCAACGTCGCGGTCATATCGGTACGGCGGGGGCTATTTAAAAAAAAAAAAAAAATAAAAATAAAACGTTACGATCGACCGTATTACGTCGAAATATAACGATTTCACAAAAAAATACCGCGTCCTCGTAACGCTTGTTAACGAATTAACTCGAAAAGACAGTTCGAAATTGAAAGTTTTGCTTGCTCTCCAGGGACCAAAAAACGTTTAATCCCTATGTAATATTGAATTATTCATCGAGATATGTAAAAATATTCCTATCGCATAACCCTTTTTATCGAATTAACTCGCAGGAAACCTTAGCGTCGTTCGTAGTGGTGCGAAGAAATACAAAGTCCCAACGTCCCAGTCATATCGGTACGGCGGGTGTTATTAAAAAAAAAAAAAAAATAAAAATAAATCGTTACGATCGACCGTATTACGTCGAAATATAATGATTTTACAAAAAATACCGTTACATCGTAACGCTTTCTAACGAATTAACTCGCAAAAACCGTTCGAAATTGAAAGTTTTGCTAGCTCTGCAGGGACGAAATAAACGTTTAACCCCTATGCAATATTGAATTACACATCGAGATATGTAGAAATATTCCTACGTCGTAACGCTTTTTAACGAATTAACTTGAAGGGAACGTTCGAAATTGAAATTTTTTTCTAGCTCTGCAGGGACGAAACAAACGTTTAATCTCTATGTAATATTGAATTATACATCGATTTATGTAAAAATATGCCTACCTCATTACTCTTTATAGCGAATTAACTCGAAGGGAACGGTACCGTCGTTAGTAGCGGTGCGAAGAAATGCAAAGTCCGAACCTCCCGGTCATGTCGGTCCTGCTGGGGCTATTTAAAAGAAAATAAACATAAATCGTTACGTTCGAACGTATTACGTCGAAATATAATGATTTCACAAAAAATACCGGTACATCGTAACGCTTTCTAACGAATTAACTCGCAAAAACCGTTCGAAATTGAAAGTTTTGCTACCTCTGCAGGGACGAAATAAACGTTTAATCCCTATGCAATTTTGAATTGCACATCGATATATTTAGAAATATTCCTACGTCGTAGCGCTTTATAACGAATTAACTCGCAAAACCCGTTCGAAATTGAAAGCTTTCCTAGCCTTCCAGGGACGAAATAAACGTTTAATCCCTATGCAATATTGAATTTCACATCGATATATGTAGAAATATTTCTACGTCGTAACGCTTTTTAACGAATTAACTCGCAGGGAACTCTAGCGTCGTTCGTAGCGGTGTGAAGAAATACAAAGTCCCAACGTCCCGGTCATATAGGTACGGCGGGGGCTATTTAAAAAAAATAAAGAAAATAAAAATAAATCGTTACGATCGACCGTCTTACGTCGAAATATAACGACTTCACAAAAAATACCGGTACCGCGTAACGCTTTCTGACGAATTGACTCGAAGGGAACGTTCGAAATTGAAATTATTTTCTAGCTCTCCAGAGACGAAATAAACGTTCAGTATCTATGTAAAATTGAAGTATACATCGATTTATGTAAAAATATGCCCACCTCATAAAGCTTCTTATCGAATTAACTCGAAGGGAACGTTAGCGTCGTCAGTAGCGATGCGAAGAAATTCAAAGTCTCAATCTCCCGGTCATGTCGGTCCTGCTGGGGCTATTTAAAAAAAAATAAATATAAATCGTTACGTTCGACCGTATTACCTCGAAATATAATGATTTCTCAAAGAATACCGGTACATCCTAACGCTTTCTAACGAACTAACTCGCAAAAACCGTTCGAAATTGAAACTTTTGCTAGCTATCCAGGGACGAAATGAACGTTTAATCCCTATGTAACATTGAATTATACATCGAGATATGCAAAAATATTCCTACCTCATAACGGTTGTTAACGAATTAATTCGAAGGGAACATTAGCGTCGTTAGTAGCGGTGCGAAGAAATTCAAAGTCCCAATCTCCCGGTCATGTCGGTCCTGCTGGGGCTATTTAAAAAAAAATAAATGTAAATCGTAACGTTCGACCGTATTACCTCGAAATATAATGATTTCACAAAAAATACCGGTACATCGTAACGGTTTCTAACGAACTAACTCGCAAAAACCGTTCGAAATTGAAAGCTTTGCCTGCTCTCCAGGGACCAAATAAACATTTAATCCCTATGTAATATTGAATTATACATCGAGATATGTGAAAATATTCCTACCTCATAACGGTTTTTAACGAATTAACTCGAAGGGAACGTTAGCGTCGTTAGTAGCGGTGCGAAGAAATTCAAAGACCCAACCTCCCGGTCATGTCGGTCCTGCGGTGGCTATTTAAAAAAAACATTAAGAAAATCGTTACGTTCGACCGTTTTACGTCGAACTATAAAGATTTCGCAAAAAATACCGCGACCTCGTAACGCTTGTTAACGAATTAACTCGAAAAAACCGTTCGAAATTGAAAGTTTTGCCTGCTCTCCAGGGAACAAATAAACGTTTAATCCCTACGTAATATTGAAATATACATCGAGATATGTAAAATATTCCTACCTCATAACGGTTGTTAACGAATTAACTCGCAGCGAACCTTAGCGTCGTTTGTAGCGGTGCGAAGAAATACAAAGTCCCAACCTCCCGGTCATGTCGGTCCTGCGGGGGCTATTTAAAAAAAAAATAAATATAAATCGCTACGATCGACCGTATTACGTCGAAGTATAACTATTTCACAAAAAATACCGGTACCTCGTAACGCTTTCTGACGAATTGACTGGAAGGGAACGTTCGAAATTGAAAGTTTTGCTAGCTCTCCAGGGACGAAATGAACGTTTAATCCCTATGCAATATTGAATTACACATCGATATATGTAGAAATATTCCTAAGTCGTAACGCTTTTTAACGCATTAATTCGAAGGGAACGTTCGAAATTGTAATTTTTTTCTAGCTCTCCAGGGACGAAATAAATGTTTAATCTCTATGTAATATAGAATTCTACATCGATTTATGTAGAAATATGCCTACCTCATAACGCTTTCAATCGAATTAACTCGAAGGGAACGTTAGCGTCGTTAGCAGCGGTGCGAAGAAATGCAAAGACCCAACCTCCCGGTCATGTCGGTAATGCTGGGGCTATTTAAAAAAAACAAAAAAAAATCGTTACGTTCGACCGTTTTACGTCGAACCATAAAGATTTCACAAAAAATAGTGGTACCTCGTAACGCTTTCTGACGAACTGACTCGAAGGGAACGTTCGAAATTGAAATTTTGTTCTAGCTCTCCAGGGTAGAAATAAGTGTTTAATCTCTATGTAATATTGAAATATACATCAATGTATGTAAAAATATTCCTACCTCATAACGCTTTTTATCGAATTAACTCGAAGGGAACGTTAGAGTCGTTAGTTGCGGTGCGAAGAAATTCAAAGTCCCAACCTACCGGTCATGTAGGTCCTGCGGGGGCTATTTAAAAAAAAAATAAATATAAATCGTTACGCTCGACCGTATTACGTCGAAATATAACGATTACACAAAAAATACCGGTATATCGTAACGCTTTCTAACGAATTAACTCGCAAAAACCGTTCGAAATTGAAAGTTTTGCTAGCTCTCCAGGGACGAAATAAACGTTTAATGACCATGCAATTTTGAATTACACATCGATATATTTAGAAATATTCCTACGTCGTAGCGCTTTCTAACGAATTACCTCGCAAAAACCGTTCGAAATTGAAAGTTTTGCTAGCTCTCCAGGGACGAAATAAACGTTTGTCTCTATGTAATATTGAATTCTACATCGATTTATGTAGAAATATGCCTACCTCATAACGCTTTCAATCGAATTAACTCGAAGGAAACGTTAGCTTCGTTAGCAGCGGTGAGAAGAAATGCAAAGACCCAACCTCCCGGTCATGTCGGTCATGCTGGGGCTATTTAAAAAAAACAAAAAAGATATCGTTACGTTCGACCGTATTACCTCGAAATATAATGATTTCACAAAAAAATACCGGTACATCGTAACGCTTTCTAACGAATTAACTTGCAAAATCCGTTCGAAATTGAAAGTTTTGCTAGCTCTTCAGGGACGAAATAAACGATTAATCCCTATGAAATATTGAACTACACATCGATATATGAAGAAATATTCCTACGTCGTAACGCTTTCAAACGAATAAGCTCGCAAAAACCGTTCGAAATTGAAACTTTGTTCTAGCTCTTCAGGGCAGAAATAAGTGTTTAATCTCTATGTAATATTGAATTATACATCGATTTATGTAAAAATATGCCTACCTCATAACGCTTTATATCGAATTAACTCGAAGGGAACGTTAGAGTCGTTAGTAGCGGTGCGAAGAAATTCAAAGTCACAACCTCCCGGTCATGTCGGTCCTGCTGGGGCTATCTAAAAAAAAATAAACATAAATCGTTACGCTCGACCTTACTACGTCGAAATATAACGATTTCACAAAAAATACCGGTACCTCGTAACGCTTTCTGACGAATTGACTCGAAGGTAACGTTCGAGATTGAAAATTTTTTCTAGCTCTCCAGGGACGAAACAAACGTTTAATCTCTATGTAATATTGAATTCTACATCGATTTATGTAGAAATATGCCTACCTCATAACGCTTTCAATTGAATTAACTCGCAGGAAACCTTAGCGTCGTTCGTAGCGGTGCGAAGAAATTCAAAGACCCAATCTCCCGGTCATGTCGGTCCCGCGGGGGATATTTAAAAAAAATAAATATAAATCGTGACGCTCGACCGTATTACGTCGAAATATAACGATTTCACAAAAAAATACCGGTACATCGTAAAGCTGTCTAACGGATTAACTCGAAAAACCGTTCGAAATTGAAAGTTTTGCTAGCTCTCCAGGGACGAAATAAACGTTTAATCCCTATGCAATATTGAATTACACATCGATTTATGTAGACATATTCCTACGTCGTAACGCTTTCAATCGAATTAACTCGAAGGGAACGTTAGCGTCGTCAGTAGCGGTGCGAAGAAATTCAAAGTCCCAACCTCCCGGTCTTGTCGGTCCGGCGGCGGCTAGTTAAAAAAAAGAAAATAAAAAGAAATCATTACGTTCGAGCGTATTATTTCGAACTATAACGATTTCGCAAGAAATACCGGTACCTCGTTACGCTTTTTAACGAATTAACTCGAAGGGATCGTTCGAAATTGAAAATTTTGCTAGCTCTCCAGGGACGAAATAAACGTTTAATCCCTATGCAATATTGAATTACACATCGATTTATGTAGACATATTCCTACGTCGTAACGCTTTCTAACAAATTAACTCGCAAAAACAGTTCGAAATTGAAAGCTTTGCTAGCTCTCCAGGGACGAAATAAACGTTTAATCCCTATGCAATATTGAATTACACATCGATACATGTAGAAATATTCCTACGTCGTAACGCTTTTTAACGAATTAACTCGCAGGGAACCTTAGCGTCGTTCGTAGCGGTGCGAAGAAATACAAAGTCCCAACGTCCCGGTCATAGAGGTACGGCGGGGGCTACTTAAAAAAAAAAAATAAAAATTTATCGTTACGGTCGACCGTATTACGGCGAAATATTTCGATTTCACAAAAAATACCGGTGCCTCGTAACGCTTTCTGACGAATTGACTCGAAGGGAACTTTCGAAATTGAAATTTTTTTCTAGCTCTCCAGTGTAGAAATAAGTGTTTAATCTCTATGTAATATTGAGGTATTCTTCGATTTATGTAAAAATATGCCCACCTCATAACGCTTTTTATCGAATTAACTCGAAGGGAACGTTATCGTCGTTAGTAGCTGCGTGAAGAAGTACAAAGTCCCAACGTCCCAGTCATATAGGTACGGCGGGGGCTATTTAAAAAAAAAAATAGAAATAAATCGTTACGATCGACCGTATTACGTCGAAATATAACGATTTCACAAAAAATACCGGTACCTCGTAACGCTTTCTGACGAATTGACTCGAAGGGAACGTTCGAAATTGAAACTTTGTTCTAGCTCTGCATGGTAGAAATAAGTGTTTAATCTCTATGTAATATTGAATTATACATCCATTTATGTAAAAATATGCCCACCTCCTAAAGCTTTTTATCGAATTAAATCGAAGAGAACGGTAGCGTCGTTAGTAGCGGTGCGAAGAAATGCAAAGTCCCAACCTCCCGGTCATGTCGGTCCTGCTGGGGCTATTAAAAAAAAAATAAACATAAATCGTTACGCTCGACCGTATTAAGTCGAAATATAACGATTTCACAATAAAATACCGGTACATCGTAACGCATTCCAACGAATTAACTCGCAAAAACCGTTCGAAATAGAAAGTTTTTTTACCTCTCCAGGGACTAAACAAACGTTTAATTCCTATGCAATTTTGAATTACACATCGATATATTTAGAAATATTCCTACGTCGTAACGCTTTCTAACGAATTTACTCGCAAAAACCGTTCGAAATTGAAAGTTTTGCTAGCTCTCCAGGGACGAAATAAACGTTTAATCCCTATGTAATATGGAATTATACATCGAGATATGTAAAAATATTCCTACCTCATAACGGTTGTTAACGAATTAACTCGCAGAAAACCTTAGCGTCGTTCGTAGCGGTGCGAAGAAATACAAAGTCCCAACGTCCCGGTCATATCGGTACGGCGGGGGCTATTTAAAAAAAAGAATTCAAAATAAATCGTTACGATCGACCGTATTACGTCGAACTATAACGATTTCACAAAAAATACCGGTACCTCGTAACGCTTTCTGACGAATTGACTCGAAGGGAACTTTCGAGATTGAAAATTTTTTCTAGCTCTCCAGGGACGAAACAAACGTTTAATCTCTATGTAATATTGAATTCTACATCGATTTATGTAGAAATATGCCTACCTCATAACGCTTTCAATTGAATTAACTCGAAGGGAACGTTAGCGTCGTTAGTAGCTGCGCGAAGAAATTCAAAGTCCCAATCTCCCGGTCATGTCGGTCCGGCCGCGGCTATTTAAAAAAAAACATGAAAAAAATCGTTACGTTCGACCGTATTACGTTGAACTATAAAGATTTCACAAAAACTGCCGGTACCTCGGAACGCTTTCTGACGAACTGACTGGAAGGGAGCGTTCGAAATTGAAATATTGTTCTAGCTCTCCAGGGTAGAAATAAGTGTTTAATCTCTATGTAATATTGAGGTATACATCGATTTATGTAAAAATATGCCCACCTCATAATAGTTTTTATCGAATTAACTCGAAGGGAACGTTAGCGTCGTTAGTAGCTCCGTGAAGAAATACAAAGTCCCAAAGTCCCGGTCATATAGGTACGGCGGGGGCTATTTAAAAAAAAATAGAAATAAATCGCTACGATCGACCGTATTACGTCGAAATATAACGATTTCACAAAAAAATACCGGTACATCGTAACGCTTTCAGATGAATTAACTCGAAGGGAACTTTCGAATTTGAAATTTTGTTCTAGCTCTTTGGGGTAGAAATAAGTGTTTAATCTCTATGTAATATTGAGGTATACATCGATTTATGTAAAAATATGCCCACCTCATAACGCTTTTTATCGAATTAAATCGAAGAGAACGTTAGCGTCGTTAGTAGCGGTGCGAAGAAATTCAAAGACCCAATCCCCCGGTCATGTCGGTCCTGCGGGGGATATTTAAAAAAAATAAATATAAATCGTGACGCTCGACCGTATTACGTCGAAATATAACGATTTCACAAAAAAATACCGGTACATCGTAAAGCTGTCTAACGAATTAACTCGCAAAAACCGTTCGAAATTGAAGGTTTTGCTAGCTCTCCAGGGACGAAATAAACGTTTAATCCCTATGCAATATTGAATTACACATCGATTTATGTAGACATATTCCTACGTCGTAACGCTTTCAATCGAATTAACTCGAAGGGAACGTTAGCGTCGTCAGTAGCGGTGCGAAGAAATTCAAAGTCCCAACCTCCCGGTCTTGTCGGTCCGGCGGCGGCTAGTTAAAAAAAAGAAAATAAAAAGAAATCATTACGTTCGAGCGTATTATTTCGAACTATAACGATTTCGCAAGAATTACCGGTACCTCGTTACGCTTTTTAACGAATTAACTCGAAGGGATCGTTCGAAATTGAAAATTTTGCTAGCTCTCCAGCGACGAAATAAACGTTTAATCCCTATGCAATATTGAATTACACATCGATTTATGTAGACATATTCCTACGTAGTAACGCTCTCTAACGAATTAACTCGCAAAAACCGTTCGAAATTGAAAGTTTTGCTCGCTCTCCAGGGACGAAATAAACGTTTAATCCCTATGCAATATTGAATTACACATCGATACATGTATAAATATTCCTACGTCGTAACGCTTTCTAACGAATTAACTCGCAGGGAACCTTAGCGTCGTTCGTAGCGGTGCGAAGAAATACAAAGTCCCAACGTCCCGGTCATATAGGTACGGCGGGGGCTATTTAAAAAAAAAAAAAAATAAAAATTTATCGTTACGGTCGACCGTATTACGTCGAAATATTTCGACTCGAAGGGAATGTTCGAAATTGAAATTTTTTTCTAGCTCTCCAGGGACAAAATAAACATTCAATATCAATGTAATATAGAAGTATACATCGATTTATGTAAAAATATGCCCACCTCATAGCGCTTTTTAGCGAATTAAATCGAAGAAAACGGTGGCGCCGTCAGTAGCTGCGCGAAGAGATTCAAAGTCCCAATCTCCCGGTCATGTCGGTCCGGCCGCTGCTATTTAAAAAAAAAACATAAAAAAAATCGTTCCTTTCGACCGTATTACGTTGAACGATAAAGATTTCACAAAAAATACCGCGACCTCGTAACACTTGTTAACGAATTAACGCGAAAAAACCGTTCGAAATTGAAAGTTTTGCTTGCTATCCAGGGACCAAATAAACGTTTAATCCCTATGTAATATTAAATTATACATCGAGATTTGTAAAAATATTCATACCTCATAACGGTTGTTAACGAATTAACTCGCAGGGAACCTCAGCGTCGTTCGTAGCGGTGGGAAGAAATACAAAGTCCCAACGTCCCGGTCATATAGCTACGGCGGGGGCTATTTAAAAAAAAAAATAAAAATAAATCGTTACGATCCACCGTATTACGTCGAAATATAGCGATTTCACAAAAAATACCGGTACCTCGTAACGTTTTCTGACGAATTGACTCGAAGGGAACGTTCGAAATTAAAATTTTGTTCTAGCCCTCCAGGGTAGAAATAAGTGTTTAATCTCTATGTAATATCGAATTATACATCGATTTATGTAAAAATATGCCTACCTCATAACGCTTCTTATCGAATTAACTCGAAGGGAACGTTAGCGTCGTTATTAGCGGTGCGAAGAAATTCAAAGACCCAACCTCCCGGTCATGTCGGTCCTGTGGGGGCTATTTAAAAAAAAATAAATATAAATCGTAACGCTCGACCGTATTACGTCGAAATATAACGATTTCACAAAAAAATACCGGTACATCGTAAAGCTTTCTAACGAATTAACTCGCAAAAACCGTTCGAAATTGAAAGTTTTGCTACCTCTCCAGGGACGAAATAAACGTTTAATCCCTATGCAATATTGAATTACACATCAATATATGTAGAAATATTCCTACGTCGTAACGCTTTTTAACGAATTGACTCGAAGGGAACGTTCGAAATTAAAATTTTGTTCTAGCCCTCCAGGGTAGAAATAAGTGTTTAATCTCTATGTAATATTGAATTATACATCGATTTATGTAAAAATATGCCTACCTCATAACGCTTCTTATCGAATTAACTCGAAGGGAACGTTAGCGTCGTTATTAGCGGTGCGAAGAAATTCAAAGACCCAACCTCCCGGTCATGTCGGTCCTGCGGGGGCTACTTAAAAAAAAGAAATCAAAATAAATCGTTACGATCGACCGTATTACGTCGAAATATAACGATGTCACAAAAAATACCGGTACCTCGTAACTCATTCTGACGAATTGACTCGAAGGGAACGTTCGAAATTGAAATTTTGTTCTAGCTCTCCAGGGTAGAAATATGTGTTTAATCTCTATGTAATATTGAATTATACATCGCGATATGTAAAAATATTCCTACCTCATAACGGTTGTTAACGAATTAACCCGCAGGGAACCTTAGCGTCGTCAGTAGCGGTGCGAAGAAATGCAAAGTCCCAACCGCCCGGTCATATCGGTATGGCGGGGGCTATTTAAAAAAAAGAAATCAAAATAAATCTTTACGATAGACCGTATTACGTCGAAATATAACGATTTCACAAAAAATACCGGTACCTCGTAACGCATTCTGACGAATTGACTCGAAGGGAACGTTCGAAATTGAAATTTTGTTCTAGCTCTCCAGGGTAGAAATAAGTGTTTAATCTCTATGTAATATTGAATTATACATCGAGATATGTACAAATATTCCTACCTCATAACGGTTGTTAACGAATTAACCAGCAGGGAACCTTAGCGTCGTTCGTAGCGGTGCGAAGAAATACAAAGTACCAACGTCCCGGTCATGTCGGTCCTCCTTGGGCTATTTAAAAAAAATAAACATAAATCGTTACGCTCAACCGTATTACGTCGAAATATAACGATTTCACAAAAAATACCGGTGCCTCGTAACGCTTTCTGACGGATTGACTCGAAGGGAACGTTCGAAATTGAAATTTTTTTCTAGCTCTCCAGGGACGAAACAAAAGTTTAATCCCTATGTAATATTGAATTATACATCGATATATGTAGAAATATTCCTACATAATAAAGGTTGTTAACGAATTAACTCGCAGGAAACCTTAGCGTCTTTCGTAGCGGTGCGAAGAAATACAAAGTCCCAATCTCCCGGTCATATCGGTACGGCGGGGGCTATTTAAAAAAAAGAAATCAAAATAAATCGTTACGATCCACCGTATTACGTTGAAATATAACGATTTTACAAAAAATACCGGTACCTCGTAACGCTTTCTGACGAATTGACTCGAAGGGAACGTTCGAAATTGAAATTTTGTTCTAGCCCTCCAGGGTAGAAATAAGTGTTTAATCTCTATGTAATATTGAATTATACATCGATTTATGTAAAAATATGCATCCCTCATAACGCTTTTTATCGAATTAACTCGAAGGGAACGTTAGCGTCGTTAGTAGCGGTGCGAAGAAATTCAAAGTACCAACCTCCCGGTCATGTCCGTTCGGCGGCGGCTATTTAAAAAAAAAAAAAAAATAAAAATAAATCGTTACGATCGACCGTATTACGTCGAAATATAACGATTTCACAAAAAAAGACCGGTACATCGTAACGCTTTCAAACGAATTAACTCGCAAAAACCGTTCGAATTTGAAATTTTGTTCTAGCTCTTCAGGGTTGAAATAAGTGTTTAATCTCTATGTAATATTGAATTATACATCGATTTATGTAAAAATATGACTACCTCATAACGCTTTATATCGAATTAAATCGAAGGGAACGTTAGCGTCGTTCGTAGCGGCGCGAAGAAGTTCAAAGTACCAACCTCCCGGTCATGTCGGTCCGGCGGCGGCTATTTAACACAAGGAAATGAAAAGAAATCATTACGTTCGAGCGTACTACGTCGAACTATAACGATATCACAAATAATACCGGTACCTCCATAACGCTTTCAGACGAATTAACTCGAAGGGAACGATCGAAATTGAAATTTTGTTCTAGCTCTCCAGGGAAGAAATTAGTGTTTAATCTCTATGCAATATTGAATTATACATCGATTTATGTAAAAATATGCATCCCTCATAACGCTTTTTATCGAATTAACTCGAAGGGAACGTTAGCGTCGTTAGTAGCGGTGCGAAGAAATTCAAAGACCCAACCTCCCGGTCATGTCGGCCCTGCGGGGGCTTTTAAAAAAAAACCAATAAATATAAATCGTTACGTTCGACCGTGTTTCGTCGAACTATAAAGATTTCACAAAAAATACCGGTACGTCGTAACGCTTTCTAACGAATTAACTTGCAAAAACCGTTCGAAATTGAAAGTTTTGCTAGCTCTCCAGGGACGGAATAAACGATTAATCCCTATACAATATTGAATTACACATCGATATATGTAGAAATAGTACTACGTCGTAGCGCTTTCAGACGAATTAACTCGAAAAAACACTTCGAAATTGAAAGTTTTGCTTGCTCTCCAGGGACCAAATAAACGGTTAATCCCTATGTAATATTGAATTATACATCGATTTATGTAAAAATATGCCGACCTCATAACGCTTTTTATCGAATTAAATCGAAAAAACCGTTCGACATTGAAAGTTTTGCTTGCTCTTCGGGGACCAAATAAACGTTTAATCCCTATGTGATATTGAATTATAAATCGATTTATGTAAAAATATGCCTACCTCATAACGCTTCTTATCGAATTAACTCGAAGGGAACGTTAGCGTCGTTAGTAGCGGTGCGAAGAAATTCAAAGACCCAACCTCCCGGTCATGTCGGTCCTGCGGGGGCTATTTAAAAAAAAATAAATATAAATCGTTACGATCGACCGTATTACGTCGAAATATAACGATTACACAAAAAAATACCGGTACATCGTAACGCTTTCTAACGAATTATCTCGCAAAAACTGTTCAAAATTGAAAGTTTTGCTAGCTCTCCAGGGACGAAATAAACGTTTAATCCCAATGCAATATTGAATTACACATTGATATATGTAGACATATTCCTACCTCATTACGCTTTCAATCGAATTAACTCGCAGGGAACCTTAGCGTCGATCGTAGCGGTGCGACGAAATACAAAGTCCTAACCTCCCGGTCATGTCGGCCCTGCGGGGGCTTTTAAAAAAAAACCAATAAATATAAATCGTTACGTTCGACCGTGTTTCGTCGAACTATAAAGATTTCACAAAAAATACCGGTACATCGTAACGCTTTCTAACGAATTAACTTGCAAAAACCGTTCGAAATTGAAAGTTTTGCTAGCTCTCCAGGGACGGAATAAACGATTAATCCCTATACAATATTGAATTACACATCGATATATGTAGAAATAGTACTACGTCGTAGCGCTTTCAGACGAATTAACTCGAAAAAACACTTCGAAATTGAAAGTTTCGCTAGCTCTCCAGGGACGAAATAAACGTTAAATCCCTATGTAATATTGAATTATACATCGATATATGTAGAAATATTCCTACCTCATGACGCTTTCTAGCGAATTAACTCGAAGGGAACGTTAGCGTCGTCAGTAGCGGTGCGAAGAAATTCAAAGTACCAACCTCCCGGTCATGTCCGTTCGGCGGCGGCTATTTAAAAAAAAAAATAAAAATAAATCGTTACGATCGATCGTATTACGTCGAAATATAACGATTTCACAAAAAAAGACCGGTACATCGTAACATTTTCAAACCAATTAACTCGCAAAAACCGTTCGAAATTGAAAGTTTTGCTAGCTCTCCAGGGACCAAATAAACGTTTAATCCCTATGTAATATTGAATTATACATCGAGATATGTAGAAATATTCCTACCTCATAACGCTTTCTATCGAATTAACACGAAGGGAACGTTAGTGTCGTCAGTAGCGGTGCGAAGAAATACAAAGTCCCAACGTCCCGGTCATATAGGTACGGCGGGGGCTATTTAAAAAAAAAAAAAAAATAAATCGTTACGATCAACCGTATTACGTCGAAATATAACGATTTCACAAAAAATACCGGTACCTCGTACCGCTTTCAGACGAATTAACTCGCAAAAACCGTTCGAAACTGAAAGTTTTGCTTGCTCTCCAGGGACCAAATAAACGGTTAATCCCTATGTAATATTGAATTATACATCGATTTATGTAAAAATATGCCGACCTCATAACGCTTTTTATCGAATTAAATCGAAAAAACCGTTCGACATTGAAAGTTTTGCTTGCTCTCCGGGGACCAAATAAACGTTTAATCCCTATGTGATATTGAATTATACATCGATTTATGTAAAAATATGCCTACCTCATAACGCTTCTTATCGAATTAACTCGAAGGGAACGTTAGCGTCGTTAGTAGCGGTGCGAAGAAATTCAAAGACCCAACCTCCCGGTCATGTCGGTCCTGCGGGGGCTATTTAAAAAAAAATAAATATAAATCGTTACGATCGACCGTATTACGTCGAAATATAACGATTACACAAAAAAATACCGGTACATCGTAACGCTTTCTAACGAATTATCTCGCAAAAACTGTTCGAAATTGAAAGTTTTGCTAGCTCTCCAGGGACGAAATAAACGTTTAATCCCAATGCAATATTGAATTACACATTGATATATGTAGACATATTCCTACCTCATTACGCTTTCAATCGAATTAACTCGCAGGGAACCTTAGCGTCGTTCGTAGCGGTGCGACGAAATACAAAGTCCTAACCTCCCGGTCATGTCGGTCCTGCGGGGGCTACTTAAAAAAAAGAAATCAAAATAAATCGTTACGATCGACCGTATTACGTCGAAATATAACGATGTCACAAAAAATACCGGTACCTCGTAACTCATTCTGACGAATTGACTCGAAGGGAACGTTCGAAATTGAAATTTTGTTCTAGCTCTCCAGGGTAGAAATATGTGTTTAATCTCTATGTAATATTGAATTATACATCGCGATATGTAAAAATATTCCTACCTCATAACGGTTGTTAACGAATTAACCCGCAGGGAACCTTAGCGTCGTCAGTAGCGGTGCGAAGAAATGCAAAGTCCCAACCGCCCGGTCATATCGGTATGGCGGGGGCTATTTAAAAAAAAAGAAATCAAAATAAATCGTTACGATAGACCGTATTACGTCGAAATATAACGATTTCACAAAAAATACCGGTACCTCGTAACGCATTCTGACGAATTGACTCGAAGGGAACGTTCGAAATTGAAATTTTGTTCTAGCTCTCCAGGGTAGAAATAAGTGTTTAATCTCTATGTAATATTGAATTATACATCGAGATATGTACAAATATTCCTACCTCATAACGGTTGTTAACGAATTAACCAGCAGGGAACCTTAGCGTCGTTCGTAGCGGTGCGAAGAAATACAAAGTACCAACGTCCCGGTCATGTCGGTCCTCCTTGGGCTATTTAAAAAAAATAAACATAAATCGTTACGCTCAACCGTATTACGTCGAAATATAACGATTTCACAAAAAATACCGGTGCCTCGTAACGCTTTCTGACGGATTGACTCGAAGGGAACGTTCGAAATTGAAATTTTTTTCTAGCTCTCCAGGGACGAAACAAAAGTTTAATCCCTATGTAATATTGAATTATACATCGATATATGTAGAAATATTCCTACATAATAAAGGTTGTTAACGAATTAACTCGCAGGAAACCTTAGCGTCTTTCGTAGCGGTGCGAAGAAATACAAAGTCCCAATCTCCCGGTCATATCGGTACGGCGGGGGCTATTTAAAAAAAAGAAATCAAAATAAATCGTTACGATCCACCGTATTACGTTGAAATATAACGATTTTACAAAAAATACCGGTACCTCGTAACGCTTTCTGACGAATTGACTCGAAGGGAACGTTCGAAATTGAAACTTTGTTCTAGCTCTTCAGGGTAGAAATAAGTGTTTAATCTCTATGTAATATTGAATTATACATCGATTTATGTAAAAATATGCCTACCTCATAAGGCTTTTTATCGAATTAACTCGAAGGGAACGTTAGCGTCGTTAGTAGCGGTGCGAAGAATTTCAAAGACCCAACCTCCCGGTCATGTCCGTTCGGCGGCGGCTATTTAAAAAAAAAAAATAAAAATAAATCGTTACGATCGACCGTATTACGTCGAAATATAACGATTTCACAAAAAAAGACCGGTACATCGTAACATTTTCAAACCAATTAACTCGCAAAAACCGTTCGAAATTGAAAGTTTTGCTAGCTCTCCAGGGACCAAATAAACGTTTAATCCCTATGTAATATTGAATTATACATCGAGATATGTAGAAATATTCCTACCTCATAACGCTTTCTATCGAATTAACACGAAGGGAACGTTAGTGTCGTCAGTAGCGGTGCGACGAAATACAAAGTCCCAACGTCCCGGTCATATAGGTACGGCGGGGGCTATTTAAAAAAAAAAAAAATAAATCGTTACGATCAACCGTATTACGTCGAAATATAACGATTTCACAAAAAATACCGGTACCTCGTACCGCTTTCAGACGAATTAACTCGCAAAAACCGTTCGAAATTGAAAGTTTTGCTTGCTCTCCAGGGACCAAATAAACGGTTAATCCCTATGTAATATTGAATTATACATCGATTTATGTAAAAATATGCCGACCTCATAACGCTTTTTATCGAATTAAATCGAAAAAACCGTTCGACATTGAAAGTTTTGCTTGCTCTCCGGGGACCAAATAAACGTTTAATCCCTATGTGATATTGAATTATACATCGATTTATGTAAAAATATGCCTACCTCATAACGCTTTTTATCGAATTAACTCGAAGGGAACGTTAACGTCATTAGTAGCTGTGCGAAGAAATTCAAAGTCCCAAACTCCCGGTCATGTCGGTCCTGCTGGGGCTATTTAAAAAAAAATAAATATAAATCGTTACGTTCGACCGTATTACGTCTAAATATAATGATTTCACAAAAAATATCGGTACATTGTAACGCTTTCTAATGAATGAACTCGCAAAAACCGTTCGAAATTGAAAGTTTTTCTAGCTCTCCAGGAACGAAATAAACGTTTAATCTCTACGCAGTATTGAAGTATACATCGATTTATGTAAAAATATGACCACCTGATAACGCTTTTATCGAATTAAATCGAAGAGAACGGTAGCGTCGTCAGTAGCTGCGCGAAGAAATTCAAAGCCCCAATCTCCCGGTCATGTCGGTCCGGCAGCGGCTATTTAATAGAAAATAAAAAAAAATCGTTACGTTCGACCGTATTACGTCGAAATATAACGATTACACAAAAAAATACCGGTACATCGTAACATTTTCAAACCAATTAACTCGCAAAAACCGTTCGAAATTGAAAGTTTTGCTAGCTCTCCAGGGACCAAATGAACGTTTAATCCCTATGTAATATTGAATTATACATCGAGATATGTAGAAATATTCCTACCTCATAACGCTTTCTATCGAATTAACACGAAGGGAACGTTAGTGTCGTCAGTAGCGGTGCGAAGAAATACAAAGTCCCAACCTCCCGGTCATGTCGGTCCTGCTTGGGCTATTTAAAAAAAATAAACATAAATCGTTACGCTCGACCGTATTACGTCAAAATATAACGATTTCACAAAAAATACCGGTACCTCGTAACGCTTTCTGACGAATTGACTCGCAAAAACCGTTCGAAATTGAAAGTTTTGCTACCTCTCCAGGGACGAAATAAACGTTTAATCCCTATGCAATTTTGAATCACACATCGATATATTTAGAAATATTCCTACGTCGTAGCGCTTTCTAACGAATTAACTCGCAAAAACCGTTCGAAATTGAAATTTTTTTCTAGCTCTCCAGGGACGAAACAAACGTTTAATCTCTATGTAATATTGAATTCTACATCGATTTATGTAGAAATATGCCTACCTCATAACGCTTTCAATCGAATTAACTCGAAGGGAACGATAGCGTCGTTAGTAGCGGTGCGAAGAAATGCAAAGACCCAATCTCCCGGTCATATCGATCCGGCGGCGGCTATTTAAAAAAGAAATATAAAGAAATCGTTACGATCGACCGTATTACGTAGAACTATAAAGATGCACAAAAAATACCACGACATCGTAACGCTTTTTAAAGAATTAACTCGAAAAAGCCGTTCGAAATTGAAAGTTTTGCTTGCTCTCCAGGGACCAAATAAACGGTTAATCCCTATGTAATATTGAATTATACATCGCAATATGTAAAAATATGCCTACCTCATAACGCTGTTTATCGAATTAACTCGAAGGGAACGTTAGCGTCGTTAGTAGCGGTGCGAAGAAATTCAAAGACCCAACCTCCCGATCATGTCGGTCCTGCGGGGACTATTTAAAAAAAAATAAATATAAATCGTGACGCTCGACCGTATTACGTCGAAATATAACGATTTCACAAAAAAATACCGGTGCATCGTAAAGCTTTCTATCTAATTAACTCGCAAAAACCGTTCGAAATTGAAAGTTTTGCTAACTCTCCAGGGACGAAATAAACATTTAATCCCAATGCAATATTGAATTACACATTGATATATGTAGACATATTCCTACGTCGTAACGCTTTTTAACGAAATAACTCGAAGGGAACGTTCGAAATTCAAATTCTTTTCTAGCTCTCCAGGAACGAAATTAACGTTCAATATCTATGTAATATTGAAGTATACATCGATTTATGTCAAAATAGGCCTACCTCATAAGGCTTTTTATCGAATTAACTCGAAGGGAACGTTAGCATCGTTAGTAGCGGTGCGAAGAAGTTCAAAGTCCCAACCTCCCGGTCATGTCGGTGCTGCGGGGGCTATTTAAAAAAAAAATGAATATAAATCGTTACGTTCGACCGTATTACCTCGAAATATAGCGATTTCACAGAAAATACCGGTACATTGTAACGCTTTCTAAAGAATTAACTCGCAAAAACCGTTCGAAATTGAAAGTGTTGCTTGCCCTCCAGGGACCAAATAAACGTTTTCAACCCTATGTAATATTGAATTATACGTCGAGATATGTAAAAATATTTCTACCTCATAACGGTTGTTAACGAATTAACTCGCGGGGAACCTTAGCGTCGTTCGTAGCGGTGCGAAGAAATATAATGTCCCAACGTTCCGGACATATTGGTACGGCGGGGGCTATTTAAAAAAAAGAAATCAAAATAAATCGTTACGATCGACCATTTTACGTCGAAATATAACAATTTCACAAAAAATACCGGTACCTCGTAAAGGTTTCTGACGAATATCTCGATGGGAACGTTCGAAATTGGAATTTGGTTCTAGCTCTTCAGGGTAGAAATAAGTGTTTAATCTCTATGTAATATTTAAGTGTACATCGATTTTTGTAAAAATATGCCCACCTCGTAACGCTTTTTATCGAATTAAATCGAAGAGAACGGTAGCGTCGTCACTAGCTGCGCTTAGAAATTCAAAGACCCAACCTCCCGGTCATGTCGGTCATGCTGGGGCTATTTAAAAAAAAACATAAAAAAATCGTTACCGTCGACCGTATTACGTCGAACTATAAAGATTTCACAAAGAATACCGCGACCTCGTAACGCTTGTTACCGAATTAACTCGAAAAAACCGTCCGAAATTGAAAGTTTTGCTTGCTCTCCAGGGTCCAAATAAACGTTTAATCCCTATGTAATATTGAATTATACATCGAGATATGTAAAAATATTCCTACCTCATAACGGTTGTTAACGAATTAACTCGAAGGGAACGTTAGCGTCGTTAGTAGCGGTGCGTAGAAATTCAAAGACCCAACCTCCCGGTCATGTCGGTCCTGCGGGGGCTATTTAAAAAAAAGAAAATTAAAAGAAATCATTATGTTCGAGCGTATTACGTCGAACTATAACGATTCCACAAGAAATACCGCGACCACGTAACGCTTGTTACCGAATTAACTCGAAAAAACCGTCCGTAATTGAAAATTTTTTCTAGCTCTCCAGGGACGAAACAAACGTTTAATCCCTATGTAATATTGAATTATACATCGAGATATGTAAAAATATTCCTACCTCATAACAGTTGTAAACGAATTAACTCGCAGGAAACCTTAGCGTCGTTCGTAGCGGTGCGAAGAATTAAAATGTCCCAACGTCCCGGTCATATAGGTACGGCGGAGGCTATTTAAAAAAAAGAAAAAAATAAAAATAAATCCATACGATCGACCGTATTACGTTGAAATATAACGATTTCACAAAAAATACCGGTATCTCGTAACGCTTTCTGACGAAATGACTCGAAGGGAAAGTTCGAAATTGAAATTTTGTTCTAGCTCTCCAGGGTAGCAATAAGTGTTTAATCTCTATGTAATATTGAATTTTATATCTAGATATGTAAAAATATGCCCACCTCATAACGCTTTTTATCGAATTAAATCGAAGAGAACGGTAGCGTCGTCAGTAGCTGCGCGAAGAAATTCAAAGTCAAATTCTCCCGGTGATGTCGGCCCGGCGGCGGCTATTTAAAAGAAAGAGAATAAAATGAAATCATTATGTTCGAGCGCACTACGTCAAACTATAACGATTTCACAAAAAATACCGGTACCTCGTAACGCTCTCAGACGAATTAACTCTAAGGGAACGTTCTAAACTGAAATTTTGTTCTAGCTTTTCAGGGTAGGAATTATACATCGATTTATGTAAAAATATGCCTACCTCATAATGCTTTATAGCGAATTAACTCGAAGGGAACGTTAGCGTCGTTAGTAGCGGTGCGAAGAAATTCAAAGTCCCAACGTCCCTGTCATGTCGGTCCGGCGGAGGCAATTTAAAAAAGAAATAAAAAAAAATCGTTACGCTCCACCGTATTGCGTCGAAATATAACGATTTCACAAGAAAATACCGCGAACTCGTAATGCTTGTTAACGAATTAACTCGAAAAAACCGTTCGAAATTGAAAGTTTTGCTAGCTCTCCAGGGACGAAATAAACGTTTAATCCCTATGCAGTATTGAATTACACATCTATATATGTAGAAATATTGCTACGTCGTAACGCTTTTTAACGATTCAACTCGATGGGATCGTTAGCGTCGTCAGTAGCGATGCGAAGAAATTCAAAGTACCAACCTCCTGGTCATGTCGGTCCGGCGGAGGCAATTTAAAGAAGAAATAAAAAAAATCGTTACGCTCCACCGTACTGCGTCGAAATATAACGATTTCACAAGAAAATACCGCGAACTCGTAATGCTTGTTAACGAATTAACTCGAAAAGCCCGTTCGAAATTGAAAGTTTTGCTAGCTCTCCAGGGACGAAATAAACGTTTAATCCCTATGCAATATTGAATTACGCATCGATATAAGTTGAAATATTCCTACGTCGTAAAGCTTTTTAACGAATTAACTCGAAGGGAACGTTCGAAATTGAAATTTCGTTCTAGCTCTTCAGGGTAGAAACAAGTGTTTAATCTCTATGTAATATTGAATCATACATCGATTTATGTAAAAATATGCCTACCTCATGACGCATTTTATCGAATTAACTCGCAGAAAACCTTAGCGTCGTTCGTAGCGGTGCGAAGAAATACAAAGTCCCAACATCCCGGTCATATCGGTACGGCGGCGGCTATTTAAAAAAAAAAAATCAAAATAAAACGTAACGCTCGACCGTATTACGTCGAAATATAACGATTTCACAAAAAAATACCGGTACATCGTAACGCTTTCTAACGAATTAGCTTGCAAAAACCGTTCGAAATTGAAAGTTTTGCTACCTATCCAGGGACGAAATAAACGTTTAATCCCTATGCAATATTGAATTACACATCAATATATGTAGAAATATTCCTACGTCGTAGCGCTTTTTAACGAATTAACTCGAAGGGAACGTTCGAAATTGAAATTTTTTTCTAGCTCTCCAGGGACGCAACAAACGTTTAATCCCTATGTAATATTGAATTATACATCGAGATATGTAAAAATATTCCTACCTCATAGCAGTTGTAAACGAATTAACTCGCAGGAAACCTTAGCGTCGTTCGTAGCGGTGCGAAGAAATACAAAGTCCCAACGTCCCGGTCATATAGGTACGGCGGCGGCTATTTAAAAAAAAAAATCAAAATAAAACGTAACGCTCGACCGTATTACGTCGAAATATAACAATTTCACAAAAAAATACCGGTACATCGTAACGATTTCAGACGAATTGACTCGAAGGGAACGTTCGAAATTGAAATTTTGTTCTAGCTCTCCTGGGTAGCAATAAGTGTTTAATCTCTATGTAATATTGAATTATACATCGATTTATGTAAAAATATACCTACCTCATAACGCTTTTTATCGAAATAACTCGAAGGGAACGTTAGCGTCGTTAGTAGCGGTGCGAAGAAATTCAAAGACACAACCTCCCGGTCATATCGGTACGGCGGCGGCTATTTAAAAAAAAATGAAAATAAGTCGTTACGATTGACCGTATTACGTCGAAATATAATGATTTCACAAAAATAGCGGTTCATCGTAACGCTTTCTAACGAATTAACTCGCAAAAACCGTTCGTAATTGAAAGTTTTGCTAGCTCTCCAGGGACGAAATAAACGTTTAATCCCTATGCAATATTGAATTACACATCGATATATGTAGAAATATTCCTACCTCATAACGGTTGTTAACGAATTAACTCGCAGGGAACCTTAGCGTCGTTCGTAGCGGTGCGAAGAAATACAAAGACACAACCTCCCGGTCATGTCGGTCCTGCGGTGGCTATTTAAAAAAAAATAAATATAAATCGTAACGCTCGACCGTATTACGTCGAAATATAACAATTTCACAAAAAAATACCGGTACATCGTAACGCTTTCTAACGAATTATCTCGCAAAAACCGATCGAAATTGAAAGTTTTGCTACCTCTCCAGGGACTAAAAAAACGTTTAATCCCTATGCAATTTTGAATTACATATCGATACATTTAGAAATATTCCTACGTCGTAACGCTTTTTATCGAATTAAATCGAAGGGAACGTTAACGTCGTCAGTAGTTGCACGAAGAAATTCAAAGTCCCAACCTCCCGGTCATGTCGGTCCTGCTGTGGCTATTTAGAAAAAAATAAATACAAATCGTTACGTCCGACCGTATTACGTCGAAATATAATGATTTCACAAAAAATACCGGTACATCGTAATGCTTTCTAACGAATTAACTCGAAAAAACCGTTCGAAATTGAAAGTTTTGCTTGCCCTCCAGAGACCAAATAAACGATTTTATCCCTACGTAATATTGAATTATACATCGAGATATGTAAAAATATTCCTACCTCATAACGGTTGTTAACGAATTAACTCGCAGGAAACCTTAGCGACGTTCGTAGCGGTGCGAAGAAATACAAAGTCCCAAAGTCCCGGTCATGTCGGTCCTGCGGTGGCTATTTAAAAAAAAATAAATATAAATCGTAACGCTCGACCGTATTACGTCGAAATATAACGATTTCACAAAAAATACCGGTACCTCGTAACGCTTTCTGACGAATTGACTCGAAGGGAACGTTCGATATTGAAATTTTGTTCTAGCTCTCCTGGGTAGTAATAAGTGTTTAATCTCTATGTAATATTGAATTATACATCGATTTATGTAAAAATATACCTACCTCATAACGCTTTTTATCGAATTAACTCGAAGGGAACGTTAGCGTCGTTAGTAGCGGTGCGAAGACATTCAAAGACCCAACCTCCCGGTCATGTCGGTCCTGCGGTGGCTATTTAAGAAAGAAATAAATATAAATCGTTACGTTCGACCGTATTACCTCGAAATATAATGATTTCACAAAAAATACCGGTACATCGTAACGCTTTCTAACGAATTAACTTGCAAAACCCGTTCTAAATTGAATGTTTTGCTAGCTCTTCAGGGACGAAATAAACGATTAATCCCTATGCAATATTGAATTACACATCGATATATGTGGAAATATTCCTACGTCGTAACGCTTTCAGACGAATTAGCTCGCAAAAACCGTACGAAATTGAAATTTTGTTCTAGCTCTCCAGGGTAGAAATAAGTGTTTAATCTCTATGTACTATTGAAGTATACATCAATGTATGTAAAAATATTCCTACCTCATAACGCTTTATATCGAATTAACTCGAAGGGAACGTTAGAGTCGTTAGTAGCGGTGCGAAGAAATTCAAAGTCCCAACCTCCCTGTCATGTCGATCCTGCTGTGGCTATTTAAAAAAAATAAACATAAATCGTTACGTCCGACCGTATTACGTCGAAAAATAATGATTTCACAAAAAATACCGGCACATCGTAACGCTTTCTAACGAATTAACTCGCAAAAACCGTTCGAAATTGAAAGTTTTGCTTGCTATCCAGGGACCAAATAAACGTTTAATCCCTATGCACTTTTGAATTACACATCGATATATTTAGAAATATTCCTACGTCGTAGCGCTTTCTAACGAATTAACTCGCAAAAACCGTTCGAAATTGAAAGTTTTGCTAGCTCTCCAGGGACGAAATAAACGTTTAATCCCTACGCAATATTGAATTGTACATCGAGATATGTAAAAATATTCCTACCTCATAACGCTTTATATCGAATTAACTCGAAGGGAACGTTAGAGTCGTTAGTAGCGGTGCGAAGAAATTCAAAGTCTCAACCTCCCTGTCATGTCGATCCTGCTGTGGCTATTTGAACAAAAATAAATATAAATCGTTACGTCCGACCGTATTACGTCGAAATATAATGATTTCACAAAAAATACCGGTACATCGTAACGCTTTCTAACGAATTAACTCGAAAAAACCGTTCGAAATTGAAAGTTTTGCTTGCCCTCCAGAGACCAAATAAACGTTTTTATCCCTACGTAATATTGAATTATACATCGAGATATGTAAAAATATTCCTACCTCATAACGGTTGTTAACGAATTAACTCGCAGGAATCCTTAGCGACGTTCGTAGCGGTGCGAAGAAATACAAAGTTCCAACGTCCCGGTCATATAGGTACGGCGGGGTCTATTTAAAAAAAAAAAAAAACTAAAAATAAGTCGTTACGATCGACCGTATTACGTCGAAGTGTAACGATTTCACAAAAAATACCGGTACCTCGTAACGCTATATGACGAATTCATTCGAAGGGAACGTTCGAAATAGAAATTTTGTTCTAGCTCTTCAGGGTAGAAATTAGTGTTTAATCTCTATGTAATAATGAATTATACATCGATTTATGTAAAAATATGCCCACCTGATAACGCTTTTTATCGAATTAAATCGAAGAGGACGTTAGCGTCGTTAGTAGCGGTGCGAACATATTCAAAGTCCCAACCTCCCGGTCATGTCGGTCCTGCTGGGGCTAGTTAAGAAAAAATAAATATAAATCGTTACCTTCGACCGTATTACGTGGAACAATAAAGATTTCACAAAAAATACAGCGACCTCGTTATGCTTCTTAACGAATTAACTCGCAAAAACCGTTCGAAATTGAAAGCTTTGCTAGCTCTCCAGGGACGAACTAAACGTTTAATCCCTATGTAATATTCAATTATACATCGATATATGTAGAAATATGCCTACGCCGTAACGCTTTTTAACGAATTCATTCGAAGGGAACTTTCGAAATTGCAATTTTTTTCTAGCTCTCCAGGGACGAAATAAGCATTTCACCCTTTTGTAATATTGAATTATACATCGATTTATGTAAAAATATGATTACCTCATAACGCTCTTTATCGATTTAACTCGGAGGGAACGTTAGCGTCGTCAGTAGCGGTGCGTAGAAATTCAAAGTAGCAACCTCTCGGTCATGTCAGTCCTGCTGGGGCTATTTATGGAAAAAATAAAAAAAAATCGTTACGATCGACCGTATTACTTCGAAATATAACGATTTCACAAAAAATACCGCGACATCGTAACGCTTTCTAAAGAATTAACTCGCAAAAACCGTTCGAAATTGAAAGTTTTGCTTGCTCTCCAGGGACCAAATAAACGTTTAATCCCTATGTAATATTGAATGATACATCGAGATATGTAAAAATATTGCTACCTCATAACGCTTTTTATCGAATTAACTAGAAGGGAACGTTAGCGTCGTTAGTAGCGGTGCGAAGAAATTCAAAGACCCAACCTCCCGGCCATGTCGGTCTTGCGGGGGCTATTTAAAAAAAAATAAATATACATCGTTACGCTCGACCGTATTACGTCGAAATATAACGATTTCACAAGAAAATACCGGTACATCGTAACGCTTTCT
Source organism: Bombus hortorum (assembly GCA_905332935.1). Lineage (NCBI taxonomy): Eukaryota > Metazoa > Arthropoda > Insecta > Hymenoptera > Apidae > Bombus > Bombus hortorum. Next base: position 8,163,521 of record CAJOSO010000001.1, read on the forward strand.
AACGAATAACTCGCAAAAACCGTAAGAAATTGAAAGATTTGTTACCTCTCCAGGGACCAAATAAATGTTTAATCCCTATGTAATATTGAATTATACATCGAGATATGTAAAAATATTGCTACCTCATAACGCTTTTTATCGAATTAACTCGCAGGAAAACTTAGCGTCGTTCGTAGCGGTGGGAAGAAATACAAAGTCCCACCGTCCCGGTCATATTGGTACGGCGGGGGCTATTAAAAAAAAAAAGATAAAAAAAATCGTTACGATCGACCATATTACGTCGAAATATAACGATTTCCCAAAAAATACCGGTACGTCGTAAAGCTTTCTGACGAATATCTCGATGGGAACGTTCGAAATTGGAATTTTGTTCTAGCTCTTCAGGGTAGAAATTAGTGTTTAATCTCTATGTAATATTGAATTATACATCGATTTATGTAAAAATATGCCCACCTGATAACGCTTTTTATCGAATTAAATCGAAGAGGACGATAGCATCGTTAGTAGCGGTGCGAACAAATTCAAAGTCCCAACCTCCCGGTCATGTCGGTCCTGCTGGGGCTATTTAAGAAGAAATAAATATAAATCGTTACCTTCGACCGTATTACGTCGAACTATAACGATTTCACACGAAATACCAGTACCTCGTTACGCTTCTTAACGAATTAACTCGCAAAAACCGTTCGAAATTGAAAGCTTTGCTAGCTCTCCAGGGACGAACTAAACGTTTAATCCCTATGTAATATTCAATTATACATCGATATATGTAGAAATATGCCTACGCCGTAACGCTTTTTAACGAATTCATTCGAAGGGAACTTTCGAAATTGCAATTTTTTTCTAGCTCTCCAGGGACGAAATAAGCATTTCACCCTTTTGTAATATTGAATTATACATCGATTTATGTAAAAATATGATTACCTCATAACGCTCTTTATCGATTTAACTCGGAGGGAACGTTAGCGTCGTCAGTAGCGGTGCGTAGAAATTCAAAGTAGCAACCTCTCGGTCATGTCGGTCCTGCTGGGGCTATTTATGGGAAAAATAAAAAAAAAATCTTTACGTTCGACCGTATTACGTCGAAATATAACGATTTCACAAAGAATAACGGTACCTCGTAACGCATTCTGACGAATTGACTCGAAGGGAACGTTCGAAATTGAAATTTTGTTCTAGCTCTCCATGGACGAAATAAACGTTTAATCCCTATGTAATATTGAATTATACATCGAGATATGTAAAAATATTGCTACCTCATAACGGTTGTTAACGAATTAACTCGCAGGAAACCTTAGCGACGTTCGTAGCGGTGCGAAGAATTACAAAGTCCCAATGTCCCGGTCATATCGGTACGGCGGGGGCTATTTAAAAAAAAAGAGACCAAATAAATCGTTACGATCGACCGTATTACTTCGAAATATAACGATTTCACAAAAAATACCGCGACATCGTAACGCTTTCTAAAGAATTAACTCTTAAAAACCGATCGAAATTGAAAGTTTTGCTACCTATCCAGGGACGAAATAAACGTTTAATCCCTATGCAATTTTGAATTACACATCGATATATTTAGAAATATTCCTACCTCATAACGGTTGATAACGAATTAACTCGCAGGAAACCTTAGCGACGTTCGTAGCGGTGCGAAGAAGTACAAATTCCCAATGTCCCGGTCATATCGGTTCGGCGGAAGCTATTTAAAAAAAAAAAATAAAAATAAATCCTTACGATCGACCGTATTACGTCGAAATATAACGATTTCAGAAAAAATACCGGTACCTCGTAACGCATTCTGACGAATTGACTCGAAGGGAATGTTCGAAATTGAAATTTTGTTCTAGCTATCCAGGGTAGCAATAAGTGTTTAATCTCTATGTAATATTGAATTGTACATCGAGATATGTAAAAATATTCCTACCTCATAACGGTTGTTAACGAATTAACACGAAGGGAACGTTAGCGTCGTTAGTAGCGGTGCGAAGAAATTCAAAGACCCAACCTCCCGGTCATGTCGGTCCTGCGGGGGCTATTTAAAAAAAAGAAAATTAAAAGAAATCATTACGTTCGAGCGTATTACGTCGAACTATATCGATTTCACAAGAAATACCGCGACCTCGTAACGCTTGTTATCGAGTTAACTCGAAAAAACCGTTCAAAATTGAAAGTTTTGCTTGCCCTCCAGGGACCAAATAAACGTTTTTATCCCTATGTAATATTGAATTATACATCGATTAATGTAAAAATATGCATACCTCATAACGCTTTTTATCGAATTAACTCGAAGGGAACCCTAGCGTCGTTAGTAGCTGCGCGAAGAAATACAAAGTCCCGACGTCCCGGTCATATAGGTACGGCGGGGGCTATTTAAAAAAAAAAAATAAAAATAAATCGTTGCGATCGACCGTATTACGTCGAAATATAACGATTTCACGAAAAAATGCCGGTAAATCGTAACGCTTTCTAACGAATTAACTCGCAAAAACCGTTCGAAATTGAAAGTTTTGATACCTCTCCAGGGACGAAATAAACGTTTAATCCCTATCCAATTTTCAATTACACATCGATATATTTTGAAATATTCCTACGTCGTAACGCTTTTTAACGAATTAACTCGAAGGGAACGTTCGAAATTGAAATTTTTTCTAGCTCTCCAGGGACGAAATAAACGTTTAATATCTATGTAATATCGAAGTATACATCGATTTATGTAAAAATATGCCCACCTCATAACGCTTTTTATCGAATTAAATCGAAGGGAACGTTAGCGTCGTTAGTAGCGGTGCGAAGAAATTCAAGGACCCAACCTACCGGCCATGTCGGTCCTGCGGTGGCTATTTAAAAAAAAATAAATATAAATCGTTGCGATCGACCGTATTACGTCGAAATATAACGATTTCACAAAAAAAACCGGTACCTCGTAACGCTTTATGACTAATTGACTCGAAAAAACCGTTCGAAATTGAAAGTTTTGCTTGCTCTCCAGGGACCAAATAAACGTTTAATCCCTATGCAATTTTGAATTACACATCGATATATTTAGAAATATTCCCACGTCGTAACGCTTTTTAACGAATTAACTCGAAGGGAACGTTCGAAATTGAAATTTTTTTCTAGCTCTCTAGGGACGAAATAAACGTTTAATCCCTATGTAATATTGAATTATACATCGAGATATGTAAAAATATTACTACCTCACAACGCTTTTTATCGAATTAAATCGAGGGGAACGTTAACGTCGTCAGTAGCGGTGCGAAGAAATTCAAAGACAAAACCTCCCGGTCATGTCGGTCCTGCGGGCGCCATTTAAAAAAAAATAAACATAAATCGTGACGCTCGACCGAATTACGTCGAAATATAACGATTTCAGAAAAAAATACCGGTACATCGTAAAGCTTTCTAACGAATTAACTCGCAAAATCCGTTCGAAATTGAAAGTTTTGCTAGCTCTCCAGGGACGAAATAAACGTTTAATTCCTATGGAGTATTGAATTATACATCGAAATGTGTAAAAATATTCCTACCTCATAACGGTTGTTAACGAATTAACTCGCAGGGAACTTTATCGTCGTTCGTAGCGGTGAGAAGAAATACAAGGTCCCAACCTCCCGCTCATATAGGTACGGTGGGGGCTATTTAAAAAAAGAAAATAAAAATAAATCGTTACGATCGACCGTATTACGTCGAAATGTAACGATTTCACAAAAAATAACGGTACCTCGTAACGCTTTATGACTAATTGACTCGAAAAAACCGTTCGAAATTGAAAGTTTTGCTTGCTCTCCAGGGACCAAATAAACGTTTAATCCCTATGCAATTTTGAATTACACATCGATATATTTAGAAATATTCCCACGTCGTAACGCTTTTTAACGAATTAACTCGAAGGGAACGTTCGAAATTGAAATTTTTTTCTAGCTCTCCAGGGACGAAATAAACGTTTAATCCCTATGTAATATTGAATTGTACATCGAGATGTGTAAAAATATTACTACCTCACAACGCTTTTTATCGAATTAAATCGAGGGGAACGTTAACGTCGTCAGTAGCGGTGCGAAGAAATTCAAAGACAAAACCTCCCGGTCATGTCGGTCCTGCGGGCGCCATTTAAAAAAAAATAAACATAAATCGTGACGCTCGACCGTATTACGTCGAAATATAACGATTTCACAAAAAATACCGGTACATCGTAACGCTTTCTAAGGAATTAACTCGCAAAAACCGGTCGAAGTGGAAAGTTTTGCTACCTATCCGGGGACGAAATAAACTTTTAATCCCTATGCAATTTTGTATTACACATCGACATATTTAGAAATATTCCTACGTCGTAACGCTTTTTAAAGAATTAGCTCGAAAAAGCCGTTCGAAATTGAAAGTTTTGCTTGCTCTCCAGGGACGAAATAAGCGTTTAATCTCTATGTGATATTGAAGTATACATCGATTTATTAAAAATATGCCCACCTCATAACGCTTTTTATCGAATTAAATTGAAGAGAACAATAGCATCGTATGTAGCGGTGCGAAGAAATTCAATGTCCCAACCTCCCGGTCATGTCGATCCTGCTGGAGCTATTTAAAAAAAAAAAAAATAAATATAAATTGTTACGTTCGACCGTGTTTTGTCGAACTGTAACGATTTCACAAAAAAATACCGGTACATCGTAACGGTTTCTAACGAATTAACTCGCAAAAACCGTGCGAAATTGAAAGATTTGCTACCTCTCTAGGGATGAAATAAACGTTTAATCCCTACGCAATTTTGAATTACACATCGATATATTTAGAAATATTCCAACGTCGTAACGCTAGTTAACGAATTAACTCGAAAATACCGTTCGAAATTGAAAGTTTTGCCTGCTCTCCAGGGACCAAATAAACATTTAATCCCTATGTAATATTGAATTATACATCGAGATATGTATAAATATGCCTACCTCATAACGCTTTTTATCGAATTAACTCGAAGGGAACGTTAGCGTCGTCAGTAGCGGTGCGAAGAAATTCAATGTCCCAACCTCCCGGTCATGTCGGTCCAGCCGCGGCTATATAAAAAAAACATAACAAAAAATCGTTACGTTCGACCGTATTACGTCGAACTACAAAGATTTCAAAAAAATACCGCGACCTCGTAACGCTTGTTAACGAATTAACTCGAAAAAGCCGTTCGAAATTGAAAGTTTTGCTTGCTCTCCAGGGACCAAATAAACGTTTAATCCCTATGCACTGTTGAATTACACATCGATATGTGTAGAAATATTCCTACGTCGTAACGCTTTTTAACGAATTAACTCGAAGGGAACGTTCGAAATTGAAATTATTTTCTAGCTATCCAGGGACGAAATAATCGTTTAATCTCTATGTAATATTGAAGTATACATCGATTTATGTAAAAATATGCCTACCTCAAAACGCTTGTTATCGAATTAACTCGAAGGGAACGTTAGCGTCGTTAGTAGCGGTACGAAGAAATTCAAAGACCCAACCTCCCGGTCATGTCGGTCCTGCGCGGGCTATTTAAAAAAAAAAAAATAAACATAAATCGTTACGCTCGACCGTATTACGCCGAAATATAACGATTTCACAAAAAATACCGCGACCTCGTCAAGCTTGTTAACGAATTAACTCGAAAAAACCGTTCGAAATTGAAAGTTTTGCTTGCTCTCCAGGGACGAAATAAACGTTTAATCCCTATGCAATATTGAATTACACTACGATATATGTAGAAATATTCCTACGTCGTAACGCTTTTTAACGGATTAACTCGAAGAGAACGTTCGAAATTGTAATTTTTTTCTAGCTCTCCAGGGACGAAATAAACGTTTAATCTCTGTGTAATATTGAAGTATACATCGATTTATGTAAAAATATGCCTACCTCATAACGCTCTTTATCGAATTAACTCGAAGGGAACGGTAGCGTCGTCAGTAGCTGCGCAAAGAAATTCTAAGTCCCAATCTCCCAGTCATGTCGGTCCTGCGGGGGCTATTTAAAGAAAAATAAATATAAATCGTGACGCTCGGCCGTATTACCTCGAAATATAATGATTTCACAAAAAAATACCGGTACATCCTAATGCTTTCTAACGAATTAACTCGCAAATACCGTAAGAAATTGAAAGTTTTGCTAGCTCTCCAGGGACGAAATGATCGTTTAATCTCTATGTAATATTGAAGTATACATCGATTGATGTAAAAATATGCCCACCTCACAACTCTTTTTATCGAATTAAATCGAAGGGAACGTTAGCGTCGTTCGTAGCGGTGCGAAGAAATTCAAAGACCCAACCTCCCGGTCATGTCGGTCCTGCGAGGGCTATTTAAAAAAAAAAAATAAATATAAATCGTGACACTCGACCGTATTACGTCGAAATATAACGATTTCACAAAAAATACCGGTACATCGTAACGCTTGATAACGCATTAACTCGAAAAAACTGTTCGAAATTGAAAGTTTTGCTTGCTCCCCAGGGACCAAATAAACGTTTAATCCCTATGTAATATTGAATTATATATCGAGATATGTAAAAATATTCCTACCTCATAACGGTGGTTAACGAATTAACTCGCAGGGAACATTAGCGTCGTTCGTAGCGCTGCGAAGAAATACAAAGTCCCAACGTCCCGGTCATATAGGTACGGCGGGGGCTATTTAAAAAAAAAAAAAAAAAAATAGAAATAAATCGTTACGATCGACCGTATTACGTCGAAATATAACGATTTCACAAAAAATACCGGTACCTCGTAACGCTTTCAGAGGAATTAACTCCAAGGGAACTTTCGAAATTGAAATTTTGTTCTAGCTCTCCAGGGTAGAAATGTGTGTTCAATCTCTATGTAATATTGAGGTATACATCGATTTATGTAAAAATATGCTCACCTCATAACGCTTTTTATCGAATTAACTCGAAGGGAACGTTAGCGTCGTTAGTAGCTGCGTGAAGAAATACAAAGTCCCAACGTCCCGGTCATATAGGTACGGCGGGGGCTATTTAAAAAAAAAAAAAAAATAGAAATAAATCGTTACGATCGACCGTATTACGTCGAAATATAACGATTTCACAAAAAATACCGGTACCTCGTAACGCTTTCAGACGAATTAACTCGAAGGGAACTTTCGAAATTGAAATTTTGTTCTAGCTCTTCAGGGTAGAAATAACTGTTTAATCTCTATGTAATATTGAGGTATACATCGATTTATGTAAAAATATGCCCACCTCATAACGCTTTTTATCGAATTAAATCGAAGAGAACGGTAGCATCGTCAGTAGCTGCGCGAAGAAATTCAAAGTCCCAATCTCCCGGTCATGTCGGTCCTGCTGGGGCTATTTAAAAAAAAAATAAATATAAATCGTGCCGCTCGACCGTATTACGTCGCAATATAACGATTTCACAAAAAATACCGGTACATCGTAACGCTTCCAGACGATTTAACTCGAAGGGAACGTTCGAAATTGAAATTTTGTTCTATCTCTTCAGGGTAGAAATAAGTGTTTAATCTCTATGTAATATTGAATTATACATCGATTTATGTATGAATATGCCTACCTCATTACGCTTTATATCGAATTAACTCGAAGGGAACGTTAGCGTCGTTAGTAGCGGTGCGAAGAAATGCAAAGTCCCAACCTCCCGGTCATGTCGGTCCTGCTGGGGCTATTTAAAAAAAAATAAACATAAATCGCTACGTTCGACAGTATTACGTCAAAATATAATGATTTCACAAAAAATACCGGTACATCGTAACGCTTTCTGAAGAATTAACTCGCAAAAACCGTTCGAAATTGAAAGTTTTGCTAGCTCTCCGGGGACGAAATAAACGTTTAATCCCTATGCAATATTGAATTACACTACGATATATGTAGAAATATTCCTACGTCGTAACGCTTTTTAACGAATTAACTCGCAGGGAACATTAGTGTCGTTCGTAGCAGTGCGAAGAAATACAAAGTCCCAACCTCCCGGTCATGTCGGTCCTGCGGGGGCTATTTAGAAAAAAAATAAAAATAAATCGTTACGATCCACCGTATTACGTCGAAATGTAACGATTTCAGAAAAAATACCGGTACCTCGTAACGCTTTCTAACGAATTAACTCGCAAAAACAGTTCGAAATTGAAAGTTTTGCTAGCTCTCCAGGGACGAAATAAAGGTTTAATCTCTATGTAATATTGAAATATACATCGATTTATGTATAAATATGCCTACCTCATAACGCTATTTAACGAATTAACTCGCAGGGAACCTTAGCGTCGTTCGTAGCGGTGCGAAGAAATACAAAGTCCCAACGTCCCGGTCATATAGGTACGGCGGGGGCTATTAAAAAAAAAATAAACATAAATCGTTACGCTCGACCGTATTACGTCGAAATATAACGATTTCACAAAAAATACCGGTACATCGTAACGCTTTCTAACGAATTAACTCGCAAAAACCGTTCGAAATTGAAAGTTTTTTTACCTCTCCAGGGACTAAACAAACGTTTAATCCCTATGCAATTTTGAATTACACATCGATATATGTAGAAATATTCCTACGTCGTAACGCTTTTTAACGAATTAACTCGCAGGGAACATTAGCGTCGTTCGTAGCGCTGCGAAGAAATACAAAGTCCCAACGTCCCGGTCATATAGGTACGGCGGGGGCTATTTAAAAAAAAAAAATAAAAATTTATCGTTACGGTCGACCGTATTACGTCGAAATATTTCGATTTCACAAAAAATACCGGTGCCTCGTAACGCTTTCAGACGAATTAACTCGAAGGCAACTTTCGAAATTGAAATTTTGTTCTAGCTCTTCAGGGTAGAAATAACTGTTTAATCTCTATGCAATATTGAGGTATACATCGATTTATGTAAAAATATGCCCACCTCATTACGCTTTATATCGAATTAACTCGAAGGGAACGTTAGCGTCGTTAGTAGCGGTGCGAAGAAATGCAAAGTCCCAACCTCCCGGACATGTCGGTCCTGCTGGGGCTATTTAAAAAAAAATAAACATAAATCGCTACGTTCGACAGTATTACGTCGAAGTATAATGATTTCACAAAAAATACCGGTACATCGTAACGCTTCCAAACGAATAAACTCGAAGGGAACGTTCGCAATTGAAATTTTGTTCTAGCTCTTCAGGGTAGAAATAAGTGTTTAATCTCTATGTAATATTGAATTATACATCCATTTATGTAAAAGTATGCCCACCTCATAACGCTTTTTATCGAATTAAATCGAAGAGAACGTTAGCGTCATTAGTAGCGGTGCGAAGAAATTCAAAGACCCAACCTCCCGGTCATGTCGGTCCTGTGGGGGCTATTTAAAGAAAATAAATATAAATCGTGACGCTCGACCGTATTACGTCGAAATGTAACGATTTCAGAAAAAATACCGGTACCTCGTAACGCTTTCTAACGAATTAACTCGCAAAAACAGTTCGAAATTGAAAGTTTTGCTAGCTCTCCGGGGACGAAATAAACGTTTAATCCCTATGCAATATTGAATTACACTACGATATATGTAGAAATATTCCTACGTCGTAACGCTTTTTAACGAATTAACTCGCAGGGAACATTAGTGTCGTTCGTAGCGGTGCGAAGAAATACAAAGTCCCAACCTCCCGGTCATGTCGGTCCTGCGGGGGCTATTTAGAAAAAAAATAAAAATAAATCGTTACGATCCACCGTATTACGTCGAAATGTAACGATTTCAGAAAAAATACCGGTACCTCGTAACGCTTTCTAACGAATTAACTCGCAAAAACAGTTCGAAATTGAAAGTTTTGCTAGCTCTCCAGGGACGAAATAAAGGTTTAATCTCTATGTAATATTGAAATATACATCGATTTATGTATAAATATGCCTACCTCATAACGCTATTTAACGAATTAACTCGCAGGGAACCTTAGCGTCGTTCGTAGCGGTGCGAAGAAATACAAAGTCCCAACGTCCCGGTCATATAGGTACGGCGGGGGCTATTAAAAAAAAAATAAACATAAATCGTTACGCTCGACCGTATTACGTCGAAATATAACGATTTCACAAAAAATACCGGTACATCGTAACGCTTTCTAACGAATTAACTCGCAAAAACCGTTCGAAATTGAAAGTTTTTTTACCTCTCCAGGGACTAAACAAACGTTTAATCCCTATGCAATTTTGAATTACACATCGATATATGTAGAAATATTCCTACGTCGTAACGCTTTTTAACGAATTAACTCGCAGGGAACATTAGCGTCGTTCGTAGCGCTGCGAAGAAATACAAAGTCCCAACGTCCCGGTCATATAGGTACGGCGGGGGCTATTTAAAAAAAAAAAATAAAAATTTATCGTTACGGTCGACCGTATTACGTCGAAATATTTCGATTTCACAAAAAATACCGGTGCCTCGTAACGCTTTCAGACGAATTAACTCGAAGGCAACTTTCGAAATTGAAATTTTGTTCTAGCTCTTCAGGGTAGAAATAACTGTTTAATCTCTATGCAATATTGAGGTATACATCGATTTATGTAAAAATATGCCCACCTCATTACGCTTTATATCGAATTAACTCGAAGGGAACGTTAGCGTCGTTAGTAGCGGTGCGAAGAAATGCAAAGTCCCAACCTCCCGGACATGTCGGTCCTGCTGGGGCTATTTAAAAAAAAATAAACATAAATCGCTACGTTCGACAGTATTACGTCGAAGTATAATGATTTCACAAAAAATACCGGTACATCGTAACGCTTCCAAACGAATAAACTCGAAGGGAACGTTCGCAATTGAAATTTTGTTCTAGCTCTTCAGGGTAGAAATAAGTGTTTAATCTCTATGTAATATTGAATTATACATCCATTTATGTAAAAGTATGCCCACCTCATAACGCTTTTTATCGAATTAAATCGAAGAGAACGTTAGCGTCATTAGTAGCGGTGCGAAGAAATTCAAAGACCCAACCTCCCGGTCATGTCGGTCCTGTGGGGGCTATTTAAAGAAAATAAATATAAATCGTGACGCTCGACCGTATTACGTCGAAATGTAACGATTTCAGAAAAAATACCGGTACCTCGTAACGCTTTCTAACGAATTAACTCGCAAAAACAGTTCGAAATTGAAAGTTTTGCTAGCTCTCCAGGGACGAAATAAAGGTTTAATCTCTATGTAATATTGAAATATACATCGATTTATGTATAAATATGCCTACCTCATAACGGTTGTTAACGAATTAACTCGCAGGGAACCTTAGCGTCGTTCGTAGCGGTGCGAAGAAATACAAAGTCCCAACGTCCCGGTCATATAGGTACGGCGGGGGCTATTAAAAAAAAAATAAAAATAAATCGTTACGATCCACCGTATTACGTCGAAATGTAACGATTTCAGAAAAAATACCGGTACCTCGTAACGCTTTCTAACGAATTAACTCGCAGGGAACCTTAGCGTCGTTCGTAGCGGTGCGAAGAAATACAAAGTCCCAACGTCCCGGTCATATAGGTACGGCGGGGGCTATTAAAAAAAAAATAAACATAAATCGTTACGCTCGACCGTATTACGTCGAAATATAATGATTTCACGAAAAATACCGGTACATCGTAACGCTTTCCAACGAATTAACTCGCAAAAACCGTTCGAAATTGAAAGTGTTGCTTGCTCTGTAGGGACCAAATAAAAGTTTAATCCCTATGTAATATTGAATTATACATCGAGATATGTAAAAATATTCCTACCTCATAACGGTTGTTAACGAATTAACTCGCAGGGAACCTTAGCGTCGTTCGTAGCGGTGCGAAGAAATATAAAGACCCAACGTACTGGTCATATAGGTACGGCGGAAGCTATTAAAAAAATATATATATATAAAAATAAATCGTTACGTCCGACCGTATTACGTCGAAATATAACGATTTCACAAAAAATACCGGTACCTCGTAACGCTTTCAGACGAATTAACTCGAAGGGAACTTTCGAAATTGAAATTTTGTTCTAGCTCTTCAGGGTAGAAATAACTGTTTAATCTCTATGTAATATTGAGGTATACATCGATTTATGTAAAAATATGCCCACCTCATAACGCTTTTTATCGAATTAAATCGAAGAGAACGGTAGCATCGTCAGTAGCTGCGCGAAGAAATGCAAAGTCCCAATGTCCCGGTCATGTCGGTCCTGCTGGGGCTATTTAAAAAAAAAATAAATATAAATCGTGCCGCTCGACCGTATTACGTCGAAATATAACGATTTCACAAAAAAATACCGGTACATCGTAACGCTTTCAGACGATTTAACTCGAAGGGAACGTTCGAAATTGAAATTTTGTTCTATCTCTTCAGGGTAGAAATAAGTGTTTAATCTCTATGTAATATTGAATTATACATCGATTTATGTATAAATATGCCTACCTCATTACGCTTTATATCGAATTAACACGAAGGGAACGTTAGCGTCGTTAGTAGCGGTGCGAAGAAATGCAAGGTCCCAACCTCCCGGTCATGTCGGTCCTGCTGGGGCTATTTAAAAAAAAATTAACATAAATCGCTACGTTCGACAGTATTACGTCGAAATATAATGATTTCACAAAAAATACCGGTACATCGTAACGCTTTCTGAAGAATTAACTCGCAAAAACCGTTCGAAATTGAAAGTTTTGCTAGCTCTCCGGGGACGAAATAAACGTTTAATCCCTATGCAATATTGAATTACACTACGATATATGTAGAAATATTCCTACGTCGTAACGCTTTTTAACGAATTAACTCGCAGGGAACCTTAGCGTCGTTCGTAGCGGTGCGAAGAAATACAAAGTCCCAACGTCCCGGTCATATAGGTACGGCGGGGGCTATTAAAAAAAAAATAAACATAAATCGTTACGCTCGACCGTATTACGTCGAAATATAACGATTTCACAAAAAATACCGGTACATCGTAACGCTTTCTAACGAATTAACTCGCAAAAACCGTTCGAAATTGAAAGTTTTTTTACCTCTCCAGGGACTAAACAAACGTTTAATCCCTATGCAATTTTGAATTACACATCGATATATGTAGAAATATTCCTACGTCGTAACGCTTTTTAACGAATTAACTCGCAGGGAACATTAGCGTCGTTCGTAGCGCTGCGAAGAAATACAAAGTCCCAACGTCCCGGTCATATAGGTACGGCGGGGGCTATTTAAAAAAAAAAAATAAAAATTTATCGTTACGGTCGACCGTATTACGTCGAAATATTTCGATTTCACAAAAAATGCCGGTGCCTCGTAACGCTTTCAGACGAATTAACTCGAAGGCAACTTTCGAAATTGAAATTTTGTTCTAGCTCTTCAGGGTAGAAATAACTTTTTAATCTCTATGCAATATTGAGGTATACATCGATTTATGTAAAAATATGCCCACCTCATTACGCTTTATATCGAATTAACTCGAAGGGAACGTTAGCGTCGTTAGTAGCGGTGCGAAGAAATGCAAAGTCCCAACCTCCCGGTCATGTCGGTCCTGCTGGGGCTATTTAAAAAAAAATAAACATAAATCGCTACGTTCGACAGTATTACGTCGAAGTATAATGATTTCACAAAAAATACCGGTACATCGTAACGCTTCCAAACGAATTAACTCGAAGGGAACGTTCGCAATTGAAATTTTGTTCTAGCTCTTCAGGGAAGAAATAAGTGTTTAATCTCTATGTAATATTGAATTATACATCCATTTATGTAAAAGTATGCCCACCTCATAACGCTTTTTATCGAATTAAATCGAAGAGAACGTTAGCGTCATTAGTAGCGGTGCGAAGAAATTCAAAGACCCAACCTCCCGGTCATGTCGGTCCTGTGGGGGCTATTTAAAAAAAATAAATATAAATCGTGACGCTCGACCGTATTACGTCGAAATATAACGATTTCACAAAAAAGTACCGGTACATCGTAAAGCTGTCTAACGAATTAACTCGCAAAAACCGTTCGAAATTGAAAGTTTTGCTAGCTCTCCAGGGACGAAATAAACGTCTAATCCCTATGCAATATTGAATTACACTACGATATATGTAGAAATATTCCTACGTCGTAACGCTTTTTAACGAATTAACTCGCAGGGAACATTAGCGTCGTTCGTAGCGGTGCGAAGAAATACAAAGTCCCAACCTCCCGGTCATGTCGGTACTGCGGGGGCTATTTAGAAAAAAAATAAAAATAAATCGTTACGATCCACCGTATTACGTCGAAATGTAACGATTTCAGAAAAAATACCGGTACCTCGTAACGCTTTCTAACGAATTAACTCGCAAAAACCGTTCGAAATTGAAAGTTTTGCTAGCTCTCCAGGGACGAAATAATGGTTTAATCTCTATGTAATATTGAATTATACATCGATTTATGTATAAATATGCCTACCTCATAACGCTTTTTAACGAATTAACTCGCAGGGAACCTTAGCGTCGTTCGTAGCGGTGCGAAGAAATACAAAGTCCCAACGTCCCGGTCATATAGGTACGGCGGGGGCTAGTAAAAAAAAAATAAACATAAATCGTTACGCTCGACCGTATTACGTCGAAATATTTCGATTTCACAAAAAATACCGGTGCCTCGTAACGCTTTCAGACGAATTAACTCGAAGGGAACTTTCGAAATTGAAATTTTTTTCTAGCTCTCCAGGGTAGAAATGTGTGTTTAATCTCTATGTAATATTGAGGTATACATCGATTTATGTAAAAATATGCTCACCTCATAACGCTTTTTATCGAATTAACTCGAAGGGAACGTTAGCGTCGTTAGTAGCTGCGTGAAGAAATACAAAGTCCCAACGTCCCGGTCATATAGGTACGGCGGGGGCTATTAAAAAAAAAAAAAAAAATAGAAATAAATCGTTACGATCGACCGTATTACGTCGAAATATAACGATTTCACAAAAAATACCGGTACCTCGTAACGCTTTCAGACGAATTAACTCGAAGGGAACTTTCGAAATTGAAATTTTGTTCTAGCTCTTCAGGGTAGAAATAACTGTTTAATCTCTATGTAATATTGAGGTATACATCGATTTATGTAAAAATATGCCCACCTCATAACGCTTTTTATCGAATTAAATCGAAGAGAACGGTAGCATCGTCAGTAGCTGCGCGAAGAAATTCAAAGTCCCAATCTCCCGGTCATGTCGGTCCTGCTGGGACTATTTAAAAAAAAAATAAATATAAATCGTGCCGCTCGACCGTATTACGTCGAAATATAACGATTTCACAAAAAAATACCGGTACATCGTAACGCTTTCAGACGATTTAACTCGAAGGGAACGTTCGAAATTGAAATTTTGTTCTATCTCTTCAGGGTAGAAATAAGTGTTTAATCTCTATGTAATATTGAATTATACATCGATTTATGTATAAATATGCCTACCTCATTACGCTTTATATCGAATTAACTCGAAGGGAACGTTAGCGTCGTTAGTAGCGGTGCGAAGAAATGCAAAGTCCCAACCTCCCGGTCATGTCGGTCCTGCTGGGGCTATTTAAAAAAAAATAAACATAAATCGCTACGTTCGACAGTATTACGTCGAAATATAATGATTTCACAAAAAATACCGGTACATCGTAACGCTTTCTGAAGAATTAACTCGCAAAAACCGTTCGAAATTGAAAGTTTTGCTAGCTCTCCGGGGACGAAATAAACGTTTAATCCCTATGCAATATTGAATTACACTACGATATATGTAGAAATATTCCTACGTCGTAACGCTTTTTAACGAATTAACTCGCAGGGAACATTAGCGTCGTTCGTAGCGGTGCGAAGAAATACAAAGTCCCAACCTCCCGGTCATGTCGGTCCTGCGGGGGCTATTTAGAAAAAAAAAATAAAAATTTATCGTTACGGTCGACCGTATTACGTCGAAATATTTCGATTTCACAAAAAATACCGGTGCCTCGTAACGCTTTCAGACGAATTAAATCGAAGGCAACTTTCGAAATTGAAATTTTGTTCTAGCTCTTCAGGGTAGAAATAACTGTTTAATCTCTATGCAATATTGAGGTATACATCGATTTATGTATAAATATGCCTATCTCATAACGCTTTTTAACGAATTAACTCGCAGGGAACCTTAGCGTCGTTCGTAGCGGTGCGAAGAAATACAAAGTCCCAACGTCCCGGTCATATAGGTACGGCGGGGGCTATTAAAAAAAAAATAAACATAAATCGTTACGCTCGACCGTATTACGTCGAAATATAACGATTTCACAAAAAATACCGGTACATCGTAACGCTTTCTAACGAATTAACTCGCAAAAACCGTTCGAAATTGAAAGTTTTTTTACCTCTCCAGGGACTAAACAAACGTTTAATCCCTATGCAATTTTGAATTACACATCGATATATGTAGAAATATTCCTACGTCGTAACGCTTTTTAACGAATTAACTCGCAGGGAACATTAGCGTCGTTCGTAGCGCTGCGAAGAAATACAAAGTCCCAACGTCCCGGTCATATAGGTACGGCGGGGGCTATTTAAAAAAAAAAATAAAAATTTATCGTTACGGTCGACCGTATTACGTCGAAATATTTCGATTTCACAAAAAATACCGGTGCCTCGTAACGCTTTCAGACGATTTAACTCGAAGGGAACGTTCGAAATTGAAATTTTGTTCTATCTCTTCAGGGTAGAAATAAGTGTTTAATCTCTATGTAATATTGAATTATACATCGATTTATGTATAAATATGCCTACCTCATTACGCTTTATATCGAATTAACTCGAAGGGAACGTTAGCGTCGTTAGTAGCGGTGCGAAGAAATGCAAGGTCCCAACCTCCCGGTCATGTCGGTCCTGCTGGGGCTATTTAAAAAAAAATTAACATAAATCGCTACGTTCGACAGTATTACGTCGAAATATAATGATTTCACAAAAAATACCGGTACATCGTAACGCTTTCTGAAGAATTAACTCGCAAAAACCGTTCGAAATTGAAAGTTTTGCTAGCTCTCCGGGGACGAAATAAACGTTTAATCCCTATGCAATATTGAATTACACTACGATATATGTAGAAATATTCCTACGTCGTAACGCTTTTTAACGAATTAACTCGCAGGGAACATTAGCGTCGTTCGTAGCGGTGCGAAGAAATACAAAGTCCCAACGTCCCGGTCATATAGGTACGGCGGGGGCTATTAAAAAAAAAATAAACATAAATCGTTACGCTCGACCGTATTACGTCGAAATATAACGATTT
The DNA here is from genome assembly GCA_905332935.1 of Bombus hortorum. Classification (NCBI taxonomy): domain Eukaryota; kingdom Metazoa; phylum Arthropoda; class Insecta; order Hymenoptera; family Apidae; genus Bombus; species Bombus hortorum. Next base: position 8,180,684 of record CAJOSO010000001.1, read on the forward strand.
CACAAAAAATACCGGTACATCGTAACGCTTTCTAACGAATTAACTCGCAAAAACCGTTCGAAATTGAAAGTTTTTTTACCTCTCCAGGGACTAAACAAACGTTTAATCCCTATGCAATTTTGAATTACACATCGATATATGTAGAAATATTCCTACGTCGTAACGCTTTTTAACGAATTAACTCGCAGGGAACATTAGCGTCGTTCGTAGCGCTGCGAAGAAATACAAAGTCCCAACGTCCCGGTCATATAGGTACGGCGGGGGCTATTTAAAAAAAAAAAATAAAAATTTATCGTTACGGTCGACCGTATTACGTCGAAATATTTCGATTTCACAAAAAATACCGGTGCCTCGTAACGCTTTCAGACGAATTAACTCGAAGGCAACTTTCGAAATTGAAATTTTGTTCTAGCTCTTCAGGGTAGAAATAACTTTTTAATCTCTATGCAATATTGAGGTATACATCGATTTATGTAAAAATATGCCCACCTCATTACGCTTTATATCGAATTAACTCGAAGGGAACGTTAGCGTCGTTAGTAGCGGTGCGAAGAAATGCAAAGTCCCAACCTCCCGGTCATGTCGGTCCTGCTGGGGCTATTTAAAAAAAAATAAACATAAATCGCTACGTTCGACAGTATTACGTCGAAGTATAATGATTTCACAAAAAATACCGGTACATCGTAACGCTTCCAAACGAATTAACTCGAAGGGAACGTTCGCAATTGAAATTTTGTTCTAGCTCTTCAGGGTAGAAATAAGTGTTTAATCTCTATGTAATATTGAATTATACATCCATTTATGTAAAAGTATGCCCACCTCATAACGCTTTTTATCGAATTAAATCGAAGAGAACGTTAGCGTCATTAGTAGCGGTGCGAAGAAATTCAAAGACCCAACCTCCCGGTCATGTCGGTCCTGTGGGGGCTATTTAAAAAAAATAAATATAAATCGTGACGCTCGACCGTATTACGTCGAAATATAACGATTTCACAAAAAAATACCGGTACATCGTAAAGCTGTCTAACGAATTAACTCGCAAAAACCGTTCGAAATTGAAAGTTTTGCTAGCTCTCCAGGGACGAAATAAACGTCTAATCCCTATGCAATATTGAATTACACTACGATATATGTAGAAATATTCCTACGTCGTAACGCTTTTTAACGAATTAACTCGCAGGGAACATTAGCGTCGTTCGTAGCGGTGCGAAGAAATACAAAGTCCCAACCTCCCGGTCATGTCGGTACTGCGGGGGCTATTTAGAAAAAAAATAAAAATAAATCGTTACGATCCACCGTATTACGTCGAAATGTAACGATTTCAGAAAAAATACCGGTACCTCGTAACGCTTTCTAACGAATTAACTCGCAAAAACCGTTCGAAATTGAAAGTTTTGCTAGCTCTCCAGGGACGAAATAATGGTTTAATCTCTATGTAATATTGAATTATACATCGATTTATGTATAAATATGCCTACCTCATAACGCTTTTTAACGAATTAACTCGCAGGGAACCTTAGCGTCGTTCGTAGCGGTGCGAAGAAATACAAAGTCCCAACGTCCCGGTCATATAGGTACGGCGGGGGCTAGTAAAAAAAAAATAAACATAAATCGTTACGCTCGACCGTATTACGTCGAAATATTTCGATTTCACAAAAAATACCGGTGCCTCGTAACGCTTTCAGACGAATTAACTCGAAGGCAACTTTCGAAATTGAAACTTTGTTCTAGCTCTTCAGGGTAGAAATAACTTTTTAATCTCTATGCAATATTGAGGTATACATCGATTTATGTAAAAATATGCCCACCTCATTACGCTTTATATCGAATTAACTCGAAGGGAACGTTAGCGTCGTTAGTAGCGGTGCGAAGAAATGCAAAGTCCCAACCTCCCGGTCATGTCGGTCCTGCTGGGGCTATTTAAAAAAAAATAAACATAAATCGCTACGTTCGACAGTATTACGTCGAAGTATAATGATTTCACAAAAAATACCGGTACATCGTAACGCTTCCAAACGAATTAACTCGAAGGGAACGTTCGCAATTGAAATTTTGTTCTAGCGCTTCAGGGTAGAAATAAGTGTTTAATCTCTATGTAATATTGAATTATACATCCATTTGTGTAAAAGTATGCCCACCTCATAACGCTTTTTATCGAATTAAATCGAAGAGAACGTTAGCGTCATTAGTAGCGGTGCGAAGAAATTCAAAGACCCAACCTCCCGGTCATGTCGGTCCTGTGGGGGCTATTTAAAAAAAATAAATATAAATCGTGACGCTCGACCGTATTACGTCGAAATATAACGATTTCACAAAAAAATACCGGTACATCGTAAAGCTGTCTAACGAATTAACTCGCAAAAACCGTTCGAAATTGAAAGTTTTGCTAGCTCTCCAGGGACGAAATAAACGTCTAATCCCTATGCAATATTGAATTACACTACGATACATGTAGAAATATTCCTACGTCGTAACGCTTTTTAACGAATTAACTCGCAGGGAACATTAGCGTCGTTCGTAGCGGTGCGAAGAAATACAAAGTCCCAACCTCCCGGTCATGTCGGTACTGCGGGGGCTATTTAGAAAAAAAATAAAAATAAATCGTTACGATCCACCGTATTACGTCGAAATGTAACGATTTCAGAAAAAATACCGGTACCTCGTAACGCTTTCTAACGAATTAACTCGCAAAAACCGTTCGAAATTGAAAGTTTTGCTAGCTCTCCAGGGACGAAATAATGGTTTAATCTCTATGTAATATTGAATTATACATCGATTTATGTATAAATATGCCTACCTCATAACGCTTTTTAACGAATTAACTCGCAGGGAACCTTAGCGTCGTTCGTAGCGGTGCGAAGGAATACAAAGTCCCAACGTCCCGGTCATATAGGTACGGCGGGGGCTAGTAAAAAAAAAATAAACATAAATCGTTACGCTCGACCGTATTACGTCGAAATATAACGATTTCACAAAAAATACCGGTACATCGTAACGCTTTCTAACGAATTAACTCGCAAAAACCGTTCGAAATTGAAAGTTTTTTTACCTCTCCAGGGACTAATCAAACGTTTAATCCCTATGCAATTTTGAATTACACATCGATATATGTAGAAATATTCCTACGTCGTAACGCTTTTTAACGAATTAACTCGCAGGGAACATTAGCGTCGTTCGTAGCGCTGCGAAGAAATACAAAGTCCCAACGTCCCGGTCATATAGGTACGGCGAGGGCTATTTAAAAAAAAAAAAAATAAAAATTTATCGTTACGGTCGACCGTATTACGTCGAAATATTTCGATTTCACAAAAAATACCGGTGCCTCGTAACGCTTTCAGACGAATTAAATCGAAGGCAACTTTCGAAATTGAAATTTTGTTCTAGCTCTTCAGGGTAGAAATAACTGTTTAATCTCTATGCAATATTGAGGTATACATCGATTTATGTAAAAATATGCCCACCTCATTACGCTTTATATCGAATTAACTCGAAGGGAACGGTAGCGTCGTTAGTAGCGGTGCGAAGAAATGCAAAGTCCCAACCTCCCGGTCATGTCGGTCCTGCTGGGGCTATTTAAAAAAAAATAAACATAAATCGCTACGTTCGACAGTATTACGTCGAAGTATAATGATTTCACAAAAAATACCGGTACATCGTAACGCTTCCAAACGAATTAACTCGAAGGGAACGTTCGCAATTGAAATTTTGTTCTAGCTCTTCAGGGTAGAAATAAGTGTTTAATCTCTATGTAATATTGAATTATACATCCATTTATGTAAAAGTATGCCCACCTCATAACGCTTTTTATCGAATTAAATCGAAGAGAACGTTAGCGTCATTAGTAGCGGTGCGAAGAAATTCAAAGACCCAACCTCCCGGTCATGTCGGTCCTGTGGGGGCTATTTAAAAAAAATAAATATAAATCGTGACGCTCGACCGTATTACGTCGAAATATAACGATTTCACAAAAAAATACCGGTACATCGTAAAGCTGTCTAACGAATTAACTCGCAAAAACCGTTCGAAATTGAAAGTTTTGCTAGCTCTCCAGGGACGAAATAAACATCTAATCCCTATGCAATATTGAATTACACATCGATTTATGTAGACATATTCCTACGTCGTAACGCTTTTTAACGAATTAACTCGAAGGGAACGTTCGAAATTGAAATATTTTTCTAGCTATCCAGGGACGAAATAACCGTTTAATCTCTATGTAATATTGAAGTAAACATCGATTTATGTAAAAATATGACCACCTCATAACGCTTTTTATCGAATTAACTCGAAGGGAACGGTAGCGTCGTTAGTAGCGGTGCGAAGAAATGCAAAGTCCCAACCTCCCGGTCATATAGGTACGGCGGGGGCTATTTAAAAAAAAAAAATAAAAATTTATCGTTACGCTCGACCGTATTACGTCGAAATATAACGATTTCACAAAAAATACCGGTACATCGTAACGCTTTCTAACGAATTAACTCGCAAAAACCGTTCGAAATTGAAAGTTTTTTTACCTCTCCAGGGACTAAACAAACGTTTAATCCCTATGCAATTTTGAATTACACATCGATATATGTAGAAATATTCCTACGTCGTAACGCTTTTTAACGAATTAACTCGCAGGGAACATTAGCGTCGTTCGTAGCGCTGCGAAGAAATACAAAGTCCCAACGTCCCGGTCATATAGGTACGGCGGGGGCTATTTAAAAAAAAAAATAAAAATTTATCGTTACGGTCGACCGTATTACGTCGAAATATTTCGATTTCACAAAAAATACCGGTGCCTCGTAACGCTTTCAGACGATTTAACTCGAAGGGAACGTTCGAAATTGAAATTTTGTTCTATCTCTTCAGGGTAGAAATAAGTGTTTAATCTCTATGTAATATTGAATTATACATCGATTTATGTATAAATATGCCTACCTCATTACGCTTTATATCGAATTAACTCGAAGGGAACGTTAGCGTCGTTAGTAGCGGTGCGAAGAAATGCAAGGTCCCAACCTCCCGGTCATGTCGGTCCTGCTGGGGCTATTTAAAAAAAAATTAACATAAATCGCTACGTTCGACAGTATTACGTCGAAATATAATGATTTCACAAAAAATACCGGTACATCGTAACGCTTTCTGAAGAATTAACTCGCAAAAACCGTTCGAAATTGAAAGTTTTGCTAGCTCTCCGGGGACGAAATAAACGTTTAATCCCTATGCAATATTGAATTACACTACGATATATGTAGAAATATTCCTACGTCGTAACGCTTTTTAACGAATTAACTCGCAGGGAACATTAGCGTCGTTCGTAGCGGTGCGAAGAAATACAAAGTCCCAACGTCCCGGTCATATAGGTACGGCGGGGGCTATTAAAAAAAAAATAAACATAAATCGTTACGCTCGACCGTATTACGTCGAAATATAACGATTTCACAAAAAATACCGGTACATCGTAACGCTTTCTAACGAATTAACTCGCAAAAACCGTTCGAAATTGAAAGTTTTTTTACCTCTCCAGGGACTAAACAAACGTTTAATCCCTATGCAATTTTGAATTACACATCGATATATGTAGAAATATTCCTACGTCGTAACGCTTTTTAACGAATTAACTCGCAGGGAACATTAGCGTCGTTCGTAGCGCTGCGAAGAAATACAAAGTCCCAACGTCCCGGTCATATAGGTACGGCGGGGGCTATTTAAAAAAAAAAAATAAAAATTTATCGTTACGGTCGACCGTATTACGTCGAAATATTTCGATTTCACAAAAAATACCGGTGCCTCGTAACGCTTTCAGACGAATTAACTCGAAGGCAACTTTCGAAATTGAAATTTTGTTCTAGCTCTTCAGGGTAGAAATAACTTTTTAATCTCTATGCAATATTGAGGTATACATCGATTTATGTAAAAATATGCCCACCTCATTACGCTTTATATCGAATTAACTCGAAGGGAACGTTAGCGTCGTTAGTAGCGGTGCGAAGAAATGCAAAGTCCCAACCTCCCGGTCATGTCGGTCCTGCTGGGGCTATTTAAAAAAAAATAAACATAAATCGCTACGTTCGACAGTATTACGTCGAAGTATAATGATTTCACAAAAAATACCGGTACATCGTAACGCTTCCAAACGAATTAACTCGAAGGGAACGTTCGCAATTGAAATTTTGTTCTAGCTCTTCAGGGTAGAAATAAGTGTTTAATCTCTATGTAATATTGAATTATACATCCATTTATGTAAAAGTATGCCCACCTCATAACGCTTTTTATCGAATTAAATCGAAGAGAACGTTAGCGTCATTAGTAGCGGTGCGAAGAAATTCAAAGACCCAACCTCCCGGTCATGTCGGTCCTGTGGGGGCTATTTAAAAAAAATAAATATAAATCGTGACGCTCGACCGTATTACGTCGAAATATAACGATTTCACAAAAAAATACCGGTACATCGTAAAGCTGTCTAACGAATTAACTCGCAAAAACCGTTCGAAATTGAAAGTTTTGCTAGCTCTCCAGGGACGAAATAAACGTCTAATCCCTATGCAATATTGAATTACACTACGATATATGTAGAAATATTCCTACGTCGTAACGCTTTTTAACGAATTAACTCGCAGGGAACATTAGCGTCGTTCGTAGCGGTGCGAAGAAATACAAAGTCCCAACCTCCCGGTCATGTCGGTACTGCGGGGGCTATTTAGAAAAAAAATAAAAATAAATCGTTACGATCCACCGTATTACGTCGAAATGTAACGATTTCAGAAAAAATACCGGTACCTCGTAACGCTTTCTAACGAATTAACTCGCAAAAACCGTTCGAAATTGAAAGTTTTGCTAGCTCTCCAGGGACGAAATAATGGTTTAATCTCTATGTAATATTGAATTATACATCGATTTATGTATAAATATGCCTACCTCATAACGCTTTTTAACGAATTAACTCGCAGGGAACCTTAGCGTCGTTCGTAGCGGTGCGAAGAAATACAAAGTCCCAACGTCCCGGTCATATAGGTACGGCGGGGGCTAGTAAAAAAAAAATAAACATAAATCGTTACGCTCGACCGTATTACGTCGAAATATTTCGATTTCACAAAAAATACCGGTGCCTCGTAACGCTTTCAGACGAATTAACTCGAAGGCAACTTTCGAAATTGAAACTTTGTTCTAGCTCTTCAGGGTAGAAATAACTTTTTAATCTCTATGCAATATTGAGGTATACATCGATTTATGTAAAAATATGCCCACCTCATTACGCTTTATATCGAATTAACTCGAAGGGAACGTTAGCGTCGTTAGTAGCGGTGCGAAGAAATGCAAAGTCCCAACCTCCCGGTCATGTCGGTCCTGCTGGGGCTATTTAAAAAAAAATAAACATAAATCGCTACGTTCGACAGTATTACGTCGAAGTATAATGATTTCACAAAAAATACCGGTACATCGTAACGCTTCCAAACGAATTAACTCGAAGGGAACGTTCGCAATTGAAATTTTGTTCTAGCGCTTCAGGGTAGAAATAAGTGTTTAATCTCTATGTAATATTGAATTATACATCCATTTGTGTAAAAGTATGCCCACCTCATAACGCTTTTTATCGAATTAAATCGAAGAGAACGTTAGCGTCATTAGTAGCGGTGCGAAGAAATTCAAAGACCCAACCTCCCGGTCATGTCGGTCCTGTGGGGGCTATTTAAAAAAAATAAATATAAATCGTGACGCTCGACCGTATTACGTCGAAATATAACGATTTCACAAAAAAATACCGGTACATCGTAAAGCTGTCTAACGAATTAACTCGCAAAAACCGTTCGAAATTGAAAGTTTTGCTAGCTCTCCAGGGACGAAATAAACGTCTAATCCCTATGCAATATTGAATTACACTACGATACATGTAGAAATATTCCTACGTCGTAACGCTTTTTAACGAATTAACTCGCAGGGAACATTAGCGTCGTTCGTAGCGGTGCGAAGAAATACAAAGTCCCAACCTCCCGGTCATGTCGGTACTGCGGGGGCTATTTAGAAAAAAAATAAAAATAAATCGTTACGATCCACCGTATTACGTCGAAATGTAACGATTTCAGAAAAAATACCGGTACCTCGTAACGCTTTCTAACGAATTAACTCGCAAAAACCGTTCGAAATTGAAAGTTTTGCTAGCTCTCCAGGGACGAAATAATGGTTTAATCTCTATGTAATATTGAATTATACATCGATTTATGTATAAATATGCCTACCTCATAACGCTTTTTAACGAATTAACTCGCAGGGAACCTTAGCGTCGTTCGTAGCGGTGCGAAGGAATACAAAGTCCCAACGTCCCGGTCATATAGGTACGGCGGGGGCTAGTAAAAAAAAAATAAACATAAATCGTTACGCTCGACCGTATTACGTCGAAATATAACGATTTCACAAAAAATACCGGTACATCGTAACGCTTTCTAACGAATTAACTCGCAAAAACCGTTCGAAATTGAAAGTTTTTTTACCTCTCCAGGGACTAATCAAACGTTTAATCCCTATGCAATTTTGAATTACACATCGATATATGTAGAAATATTCCTACGTCGTAACGCTTTTTAACGAATTAACTCGCAGGGAACATTAGCGTCGTTCGTAGCGCTGCGAAGAAATACAAAGTCCCAACGTCCCGGTCATATAGGTACGGCGAGGGCTATTTAAAAAAAAAAAAATAAAAATTTATCGTTACGGTCGACCGTATTACGTCGAAATATTTCGATTTCACAAAAAATACCGGTGCCTCGTAACGCTTTCAGACGAATTAAATCGAAGGCAACTTTCGAAATTGAAATTTTGTTCTAGCTCTTCAGGGTAGAAATAACTGTTTAATCTCTATGCAATATTGAGGTATACATCGATTTATGTAAAAATATGCCCACCTCATTACGCTTTATATCGAATTAACTCGAAGGGAACGGTAGCGTCGTTAGTAGCGGTGCGAAGAAATGCAAAGTCCCAACCTCCCGGTCATGTCGGTCCTGCTGGGGCTATTTAAAAAAAAATAAACATAAATCGCTACGTTCGACAGTATTACGTCGAAGTATAATGATTTCACAAAAAATACCGGTACATCGTAACGCTTCCAAACGAATTAACTCGAAGGGAACGTTCGCAATTGAAATTTTGTTCTAGCTCTTCAGGGTAGAAATAAGTGTTTAATCTCTATGTAATATTGAATTATACATCCATTTATGTAAAAGTATGCCCACCTCATAACGCTTTTTATCGAATTAAATCGAAGAGAACGTTAGCGTCATTAGTAGCGGTGCGAAGAAATTCAAAGACCCAACCTCCCGGTCATGTCGGTCCTGTGGGGGCTATTTAAAAAAAATAAATATAAATCGTGACGCTCGACCGTATTACGTCGAAATATAACGATTTCACAAAAAAATACCGGTACATCGTAAAGCTGTCTAACGAATTAACTCGCAAAAACCGTTCGAAATTGAAAGTTTTGCTAGCTCTCCAGGGACGAAATAAACATCTAATCCCTATGCAATATTGAATTACACATCGATTTATGTAGACATATTCCTACGTCGTAACGCTTTTTAACGAATTAACTCGAAGGGAACGTTCGAAATTGAAATATTTTTCTAGCTATCCAGGGACGAAATAACCGTTTAATCTCTATGTAATATTGAAGTAAACATCGATTTATGTAAAAATATGACCACCTCATAACGCTTTTTATCGAATTAACTCGAAGGGAACGGTAGCGTCGTTAGTAGCGGTGCGAAGAAATGCAAAGTCCCAACCTCCCGGTCATATAGGTACGGCGGGGGCTATTTAAAAAAAAAAAATAAAAATTTATCGTTACGCTCGACCGTATTACGTCGAAATATAACGATTTCACAAAAAATACCGGTACATCGTAACGCTTTCTAACGAATTAACTCGCAAAAACCGTTCGAAATTGAAAGTTTTTTTACCTCTCCAGGGACTAAACAAACGTTTAATCCCTATGCAATTTTGAATTACACATCGATATATGTAGAAATATTCCTACGTCGTAACGCTTTTTAACGAATTAACTCGCAGGGAACATTAGCGTTGTTCGTAGCGTTGCGAAGAAATACAAAGTCCCAACGTCCCGGACATATAGGTACGGCGGGGGCTATTTAAAAAAAAAAAATAAAAATTTATCGTTACGGTCGACCGTATTCCGTCGAAATATTTCGATTTCACAAAAAATACCGGTGCCTCGTAACGCTTTCTGACGAATTGACTCGAAGGGAACGTTCGAAATTGAAATTTTTTTCTAGCTCTCCAGGGTAGAAATGTGTGTTTAATCTCTATGTAATATTGAGGTATACATCGATTTATGTAAAAATATGCTCATCTCATAACGCTTTTTATCGAATTAACTCGAAGGGAACGTTAGCGTCGTTAGTAGCTGCGTGAAGAAATACAAAGTCCCAACCTCCCGGTCATGTCCGTCCTGCTGGGGCTATTTAAAAACAAATAAACATAAATCGCTACGTTCGACAGTATTACGTCGAAATATAATGATTTCACAAAAAATACCGGTACATCGTAACGCTTTCTAACGAATTAACTCGCAAAAACCGTTCGAAATTGAAAGTTTTGCTAGCTCTCCAGGGACGAAATAAACGTTTAATCCCTATGCAATATTGAATTACACTACGATATATGTAGAAATATTCCTACTTCGTAACGCTTTTTAACGAATTAACTCGCAGGGAACATTAGCGTCGTTCGTAGCGGTGCGAAGAAATACGAAGTCCCAACCTCCCGGTCATGTCGGTTCTGCGGGGGCTATTTAGAAAAAAAATAAAAATAAATCGTTACGATCCACCGTATTACGTCGAAATGTAACGATTTCAGAAAAAATACCGGTACCTCGTAACGCTTTCTGACGAATTAACGCGCAAAAACCGTTCGAAATTGAAAGTTTTGCTAGCTCTCCAGGAACGAAATAAACGTTTAATCCCTATGCAATATTGAATTACACATCGATTTATGTAGACATATTCCTACGTCGTAACGCTTTTTAACGAATTAACTCGAAGGGAACGTTCGAAATTGAAATATTTTTCTAGCTATCCAGGGACGAAATAAACGTTTAATCTCTATGTAATATTGAAGTAAACATCGATTTATGTAAAAATATGCCCACCTCATAACGCTTTTTATCGAATTAACTCGAAGGGAACGGTAGCGTCGTTAGTAGCTGCGTGAAGAAATACAAAGTCCCAACGTCCCGGTCATATAGGTACGGCGGGGGCTATTAAAAAAAAAAAAAAAAAATAGAAATAAATCGTTACGATCGACCGTATTACGTCGAAATATAACGATTTCACAAAAAATACCGGTACCTCGTAACGCTTTCAGACGAATTAACTCGAAGGGAACTTTCGAAATTGAAATTTTGTTCTAGCTCTTCAGGGTAGAAATAACTGTTTAATCTCTATGTAATATTGAGGTATACATCGATTTATGTAAAAATATGCGCACCTCATAACGCTTTTTATCGAATTAAATCGAAGAGAACGGTAGCATCGTCAGTAGCTGCGCGAAGAAATTCAAAGTCCCAATCTCCCGGTCATGTCGGTCCTGCTGGGGCTATTTAAAAAAAAAATAAATATAAATCGTGACGCTCGACCGTATTACATCGAAATATAACGATTTCACAAAAAAATACCGGTATATCGTAACGCTTTCAGACGAATTAACTCGAAGGGAACGTTCGAAATTGAAATTTTGTTCTATCTCTTCAGGGTAGAAATAAGTGTTTAATCTCTATGTAATGTTGAATTATACATCGATTTATGTATAAATATGCCTACCTCATTACGCTTTATATCGAATTAACTCGAAGGGAACGTTAGCTTCGTTAGTAGCGGTGCGAAGAAATGCAAAGTCCCAACCTCCCGTTCATGTCGGTCCTGCTGGGGCTATTTAGAAAAAAAATAAAAATAAATCGTTACGATCCACCGTATTACGTCGAAATGTAACGATTTCAGAAAAAATACCGGTACCTCGTAACGCTTTCTAACGAATTAACTCGCAAAAACCGTTCGAAATTGAAAGTTTTGCTAGCTCTGCAGGGACGAAATAAAGGTTTAATCTCTATGTAATATTGAATTATACATCGATTTATGTATAAATATGCCTACCTCATAACGCTTTTTAACGAATTAACTCACAGGGAACCTTAGCGTCGTTCGTAGCGCTGCGAAGAAATACAAAGTCCCAACCTCCCGGTCATGTCGGTCCGGCGGCGGCTTTTTAAAGAAAAGAAAATAAATATAAATCGTGACGCTCGACCGTATTACGCCGAACTATTACGATTTCACAAAAAATACCGGTACCTCGTAACGCTTTCAGACGAATCAACTCGAAGGGAACGTTCGAAATTGAAATTTTGTTCTAGCTCTTCAGGGTAGAAATAAGTGTTTAATCTCTATGTAATATTGAAGTATACATCGATTTATGTAAAAATGTGCCCACCTCATAGCGCTTTTTAGCGAATTAAATCGAAGATAACGGAGGCGCCGTCAACAGCTGCTCGAAGAAATTCAAAGTCCCAATCTCCCGGTCATGTCGGTCCGGCCGCTGCTATTTAAAAAAAACACGAAAAAAATCGTTACGTTCGACCGTATTACGTCGAACTATAAAGATTTCACAAAAACTGCCGGTACCTCGTAACGCTTTCTGACGAACTGACTCGAAGGGAGCGTTCGAAATTGAAATATTGTTCTAGCTCTCCAGGGTAGAAATAAGTGTTTAATCTCTATGTAATATTGAGGTATACATCGATTTATGTAAAAATATGCCCACCTCATAACGCTTTTTATCGAATGAACTCGAAGGGAACTTTCGAAATTGAAATTTTGTTCTAGCTCTTCAGGGTACAAATAACTGTTTAATCTCTATGTAATATTGAGGTATACATCGATTTATGTAAAAATATGCCCACCTCATAACGCTTTTTGTCGAATTAAATCGAAGAGAACGGTAGCATCGTCAGTAGCTGCGCGAAGAAATTCAAAGTCCCAATCTCCCGGTCATGTCGGTCCTGCTGGGGCTATTTAAAAAAAAAATAAATATAAATCGTGACGCTCGACCGTATTACGTCGAAATATAACGATTTCACAAAAAATACCGGTACATCGTAACGCTTTCAGACGAATAACTCGAAGGGAACGTTCGAAATTGAAATTTTGTTCTATCTCTTCAGGGTAGAAATAAGTGTTTAATCTCTATGTAATATTGAATTATACATCGATTTATGTATAACTATGCCTACCTCATTACGCTTTATATCGAATTAACTCGAAGGGAACGTTAGCGCCGTTAGTAGCGGTGCGAAGAAATGCAAAGTCCATACCTCCCGGTCATATAGGTACGGCTGGGGCTATTTAAAAAAAAAAAATAAAAATTTATCGTTACGCTCGACCGTATTACGTCGAAATATAACGATTTCACAAAAAATACCGGTACATCGTAACGCTTTCTAACGAATTAACTCGCAAAAACCGTTCGAAATTGAAAGTTTTTTTACCTCTCCAGGGACTAAACAAACGTTTAATCCCTATGCAATTTAGAATTACACATCGATATATGTAGAGATATTCCTACGTCGTAACGCTTTTTAACGAATTAACTCGCAGGGAACATTAGCGTCATTAGTAGCGGTGCGAAGAAATTCAAAGACCCAACCTCCCGGTCATGTCGGCCCTGCGGGTGCTATTTAAAAAAAAATAAATATAAATCGTGACGCTCGACCGTATTACGTCGAAATATAACGATTTCACAAAAAAATACCGGTACATCGTAAAGCTGTCTAACGAATTAACTCGCAAAAACCGTTCGAAATTGAAAGTTTTGCTAGCTCTCCAGGGACGAAATAAACGTTTAATCCCTATGCAATATTGAATTACACATCGATTTATGTAGACATATTCCTACGTCGTAACGCTTTTTAACGAATTAACTCGAAGGGAACGTTCGAAATTGAAATTTTTTTCTAGCTCTCCAGAGACGAAATAAACGCTTAATCTCTATGTAATATTGAAGTATACATCGATTTATGTAAAAATATGCCCATCGCATGACGCCTTTTATCGAATTAACTCGAAGGGAACGGTAGCGTCGTTAGTAGCGTTGCGAAGAAATGCAAAGTCCCAACGTCCCGGTCATATTGGTACGGCGGGGGCTATTAAAAAAAAAAAAAAATAAAAATAAAAATATATCGTTGCGATCGACCGTATTACGTCGAAATATAACGATTTCACGAAAAATACTGGTACCTCGTAACGCTTTCTGACGAATTGACTCGAAGGGAACGTTCGAAATTGAAATTTTGTTCTAGTTCTCCAGGGTGGAAATAAACGTTTAATCCCTATGCAATTTTGAATTACACATTTATATATTTAGAAATATTCCTACGTCGTTACGCTTTTTAACGAATTAACTCGAAGGGAACTTTCGAAATTGAAATTTTTTTCTAGCTCTCCAGGGACGAAATAAACGTTTAATCCCTATGTAATACTGAAGTATATATCGATTTATGTAAAAATATGATTACCTCATATCGCTCTTTGTCGATTTAACTCGGAGGGAACGTTAGTGTCGTCAGTAGCGGTGCGTAGAAATTCAAAGTAGCAACCTCCCGGTCATGTCTGTCCTGCTGGGGTTATTTAAAGAAAAAATAAAAAAAAATCGTTACGTTCGACAGTATTACGTCGAAATATAACGATTTCACAAAAAATACCGGTACCTCGTAACGCTTTCTGACGAATTGACTCGCAGGGAACGTTCGAAATTGAAATTTTGTTCTAGCTCTCCAGGGTGGAAATAAGTGTTTAATCTCTATGTAATATTAAATTATACATCGATTTATATAAAAATATGCCCACCTCATAACGCTTTTTATCGAATTAACTCGAAGGGAACGGTAGCGTCGTTAGTAGCTGCGTGAAGAAATACAAAGTCCCAACGTCCCGGTCATATAGGTACGGCGGGGGCTATTTAAAAAAAAAAAAAAAAAATAGAAATAAATCGTTACGATCGACCGTATTACGTCGAAATATAACGATTTCACAAAAAAATACCGGTATATCGTAACGCTTTCAGACGAATTAACTCGAAGGGAACGTTCGAAATTGAAATTTTGTTCTATCTCTTCAGGGTAGAAATAAGTGTTTAATCTCTATGTAATGTTGAATTATACATCGATTTATGTATAAATATGCCTACCTCATTACGCTTTATATCGAATTAACTCGAAGGGAACGTTAGCTTCGTTAGTAGCGGTGCGAAGAAATGCAAAGTCCCAACCTCCCGTTCATGTCGGTCCTGCTGGGGCTATTTAGAAAAAAAATAAAAATAAATCGTTACGATCCACCGTATTACGTCGAAATGTAACGATTTCAGAAAAAATACCGGTACCTCGTAACGCTTTCTAACGAATTAACTCGCAAAAACCGTTCGAAATTGAAAGTTTTGCTAGCTCTGCAGGGACGAAATAAAGGTTTAATCTCTATGTAATATTGAATTATACATCGATTTATGTATAAATATGCCTACCTCATAACGCTTTTTAACGAATTAACTCACAGGGAACCTTAGCGTCGTTCGTAGCGCTGCGAAGAAATACAAAGTCCCAACCTCCCGGTCATGTCGGTCCGGCGGCGGCTTTTTAAAGAAAAGAAAATAAATATAAATCGTGACGCTCGACCGTATTACGCCGAACTATTACGATTTCACAAAAAATACCGGTACCTCGTAACGCTTTCAGACGAATCAACTCGAAGGGAACGTTCGAAATTGAAATTTTGTTCTAGCTCTTCAGGGTAGAAATAAGTGTTTAATCTCTATGTAATATTGAAGTATACATCGATTTATGTAAAAATGTGCCCACCTCATAGCGCTTTTTAGCGAATTAAATCGAAGATAACGGAGGCGCCGTCAACAGCTGCTCGAAGAAATTCAAAGTCCCAATCTCCCGGTCATGTCGGTCCGGCCGCTGCTATTTAAAAAAAACACGAAAAAAATCGTTACGTTCGACCGTATTACGTCGAACTATAAAGATTTCACAAAAACTGCCGGTACCTCGTAACGCTTTCTGACGAACTGACTCGAAGGGAGCGTTCGAAATTGAAATATTGTTCTAGCTCTCCAGGGTAGAAATAAGTGTTTAATCTCTATGTAATATTGAGGTATACATCGATTTATGTAAAAATATGCCCACCTCATAACGCTTTTTATCGAATGAACTTGAAGGGAACTTTCGAAATTGAAATTTTGTTCTAGCTCTTCAGGGTACAAATAACTGTTTAATCTCTATGTAATATTGAGGTATACATCGATTTATGTAAAAATATGCCCACCTCATAACGCTTTTTGTCGAATTAAATCGAAGAGAACGGTAGCATCGTCAGTAGCTGCGCGAAGAAATTCAAAGTCCCAATCTCCCGGTCATGTCGGTCCTGCTGGGGCTATTTAAAAAAAAAATAAATATAAATCGTGACGCTCGACCGTATTACGTCGAAATATAACGATTTCACAAAAAATACCGGTACATCGTAACGCTTTCAGACGAATAACTCGAAGGGAACGTTCGAAATTGAAATTTTGTTCTATCTCTTCAGGGTAGAAATAAGTGTTTAATCTCTATGTAATATTGAATTATACATCGATTTATGTATAACTATGCCTACCTCATTACGCTTTATATCGAATTAACTCGAAGGGAACGTTAGCGCCGTTAGTAGCGGTGCGAAGAAATGCAAAGTCCATACCTCCCGGTCATATAGGTACGGCTGGGGCTATTTAAAAAAAAAAAATAAAAATTTATCGTTACGCTCGACCGTATTACGTCGAAATATAACGATTTCACAAAAAATACCGGTACATCGTAACGCTTTCTAACGAATTAACTCGCAAAAACCGTTCGAAATTGAAAGTTTTTTTACCTCTCCAGGGACTAAACAAACGTTTAATCCCTATGCAATTTAGAATTACACATCGATATATGTAGAAATATTCCTACGTCGTAACGCTTTTTAACGAATTAACTCGCAGGGAACATTAGCGTCATTAGTAGCGGTGCGAAGAAATTCAAAGACCCAACCTCCCGGTCATGTCGGCCCTGCGGGTGCTATTTAAAAAAAAATAAATATAAATCGTGACGCTCGACCGTATTACGTCGAAATATAACGATTTCACAAAAAAATACCGGTACATCGTAAAGCTGTCTAACGAATTAACTCGCAAAAACCGTTCGAAATTGAAAGTTTTGCTAGCTCTCCAGGGACGAAATAAACGTTTAATCCCTATGCAATATTGAATTACACATCGATTTATGTAGACATATTCCTACGTCGTAACGCTTTTTAACGAATTAACTCGAAGGGAACGTTCGAAATTGAAATTTTTTTCTAGCTCTCCAGAGACGAAATAAACGCTTAATCTCTATGTAATATTGAAGTATACATCGATTTATGTAAAAATATGCCCATCGCATGACGCCTTTTATCGAATTAACTCGAAGGGAACGGTAGCGTCGTTAGTAGCGTTGCGAAGAAATGCAAAGTCCCAACGTCCCGGTCATATTGGTACGGCGGGGGCTATTAAAAAAAAAAAAAAATAAAAATAAAAATATATCGTTGCGATCGACCGTATTACGTCGAAATATAACGATTTCACGAAAAATACTGGTACCTCGTAACGCTTTCTGACGAATTGACTCGAAGGGAACGTTCGAAATTGAAATTTTGTTCTAGTTCTCCAGGGTGGAAATAAACGTTTAATCCCTATGCAATTTTGAATTACACATTTATATATTTAGAAATATTCCTACGTCGTTACGCTTTTTAACGAATTAACTCGAAGGGAACTTTCGAAATTGAAATTTTTTTCTAGCTCTCCAGGGACGAAATAAACGTTTAATCCCTATGTAATACTGAAGTATATATCGATTTATGTAAAAATATGATTACCTCATATCGCTCTTTGTCGATTTAACTCGGAGGGAACGTTAGTGTCGTCAGTAGCGGTGCGTAGAAATTCAAAGTAGCAACCTCCCGGTCATGTCTGTCCTGCTGGGGTTATTTAAAGAAAAAATAAAAAAAAAATCGTTACGTTCGACAGTATTACGTCGAAATATAACGATTTCACAAAAAATACCGGTACCTCGTAACGCTTTCTGACGAATTGACTCGAAGGGAACGTTCGAAATTGAAATTTTGTTCTAGCTCTCCAGGGTGGAAATAAGTGTTTAAACTCTATGTAATATTAAATTATACATCGATTTATATAAAAATATGCCTACCTCATAACGCTTTATATCGAATTAAGTCGAAGGGAACGTTAACGTCGGTAGTAGCCGTGCGAAGAAATTCAAAGTCCCAATCTCCCGGTCATGTCGGACCGGCCGCTGCTATTTAAAAAAAATCATAAAAAAATCGTTACGATCGACCGTATTACGTAGAACGATAAAGATTTCACAAAAAATACCGCAACCTCGTAACGCTTGTTAACGAATTAACTCGAAAAAACCGTTCGAAATTGAAAGTTTTGCTTGCTCTCCAGGGATCAAATAAACGTTTAATCCCTATGTAATATTGAGGTATATATCGATTTATGTAAAAATATGATTACCTCATATCGCTCTTTGTCGATTTAACTCGGAGGGAACGTTAGTGTCGTCAGTAGCGGTGCGTAGAAATTCAAAGTAGCAACCTCCCGGTCATGTCGGTCCTGCTGGGGCTATTTAAAAAAAAAATAAATATAAATCGTGACGCTCGACCGTATTACATCGAAATATAACGATTTCACAAAAAAATACCGGTATATCGTAACGCTTTCAGACGAATTAACTCGAAGGGAACGTTCGAAATTGAAATTTTGTTCTATCTCTTCAGGGTAGAAATAAGTGTTTAATCTCTATGTAATGTTGAATTATACATCGATTTATGTATAAATATGCCTACCTCATTACGCTTTATATCGAATTAACTCGAAGGGAACGTTAGCTTCGTTAGTAGCGGTGCGAAGAAATGCAAAGTCCCAACCTCCCGTTCATGTCGGTCCTGCTGGGGCTATTTAGAAAAAAAATAAAAATAAATCGTTACGATCCACCGTATTACGTCGAAATGTAACGATTTCAGAAAAAATACCGGTACCTCGTAACGCTTTCTAACGAATTAACTCGCAAAAACCGTTCGAAATTGAAAGTTTTGCTAGCTCTGCAGGGACGAAATAAAGGTTTAATCTCTATGTAATATTGAATTATACATCGATTTATGTATAAATATGCCTACCTCATAACGCTTTTTAACGAATTAACTCACAGGGAACCTTAGCGTCGTTCGTAGCGCTGCGAAAGAAATACAAAGTCCCAACCTCCCGGTCATGTCGGTCCGGCGGCGGCTTTTTAAAGAAAAGAAAATAAATATAAATCGTGACGCTCGACCGTATTACGCCGAACTATTACGATTTCACAAAAAATACCGGTACCTCGTAACGCTTTCAGACGAATCAACTCGAAGGGAACGTTCGAAATTGAAATTTTGTTCTAGCTCTTCAGGGTAGAAATAAGTGTTTAATCTCTATGTAATATTGAAGTATACATCGATTTATGTAAAAATGTGCCCACCTCATAGCGCTTTTTAGCGAATTAAATCGAAGATAACGGAGGCGCCGTCAACAGCTGCTCGAAGAAATTCAAAGTCCCAATCTCCCGGTCATGTCGGACCGGCCGCTGCTATTTAAAAAAAATCATAAAAAAATCGTTACGATCGACCGTATTACGTAGAACGATAAAGATTTCACAAAAAATACCGCAACCTCGTAACGCTTGTTAACGAATTAACTCGAAAAAACCGTTCGAAATTGAAAGTTTTGCTTGCTCTCCAGGGATCAAATAAACGTTTAATCCCTATGTAATATTGAATTATACATCTAGATATGTAAAAATATTCCTACCTCATAAGGCTTTTTATCGAATTAACTCGCAGAGAACCTTAGCGTCGTTCGTAGCGGTGCGAAGAAATGCAAAGTCCCAACGTCCCGGTCATATAGGTACGGCGGGGGCTATAAAAAAAAAAAAAAAAAAAAAAATAGAAATAAATCGTTACGATCGACCGTATTACGTCGAAATATAACGATTTCACAAAAATACCGGTACCTCGTAACGCTTTCAGACGAATTAACTCGAAGGGAACTTTCGAAATTGAAATTTTGTTCTAGCTCTTCAGGGTAGAAATAACTGTTTAATCTCTATGTAATATTGAGGTATACATCGATTTATGTAAAAATATGAATAACTCATAAAGCTTTTTATCGAATTAACTCGAAGGGAACGTTAGCGTCGTTAGTAGCGCTGCGAAGAAATTCAAAGACCCAACCTCCCGGTCATGTCGGTCCTGCGGGGGCTATTTAAAAAAAAGAAATAAATATAAATCGTGACGGTCGACCGTATTACGTCGAAATGTAACGATTTCACAAAAAAATAACGGTACATCGTAACGCTTTCTAACGAATTAACTCGGAAAAACCGTTCGAAATTGAAAGTTTTGCTAGCTCTCCAGGGACGAAATAAACGTTTAATCCCTATGCAAAATTGAATTACACATCGATATATGTAGAAATATTCCTACGTCGTAACGCTTTTTAACGAATTAACTCGAAGAGAACGTTCGAGTTTGAAATTTTTTTCTAGCTCCCCAGGGACGAAATAAACGTTTAATATCTATGTAATATTGAAGTATACATCGATTTATGTAAAAATATGCCCACCTCATAACGCTTTTAATCGAATTAAATCTAAGAGAACGGTAGCGTCGTCGGTAGCTGCGCGATGATATTCAGAGACCCAATCTCCCGGTCATGTCGGTCCGGCCGCTGCAATTTAATAAAAACATAAAAAAATCGTTACGTTCGACCGTTATTGCGTCGAACTATAAAGATTTCACAAAAAATACCGCGACCTCGTAACTCTTGTTAACAAATTAACTCGAAAAAGCCGTACGAAATTGAAAGTTTTGCTTGCCCTGCAGGGACCAAATAAACGTTTAATCCCTAAGTAATATTGAATTATACATCGAGATGTGAAAAAAT
Source organism: Bombus hortorum (assembly GCA_905332935.1). Taxonomy (NCBI): domain Eukaryota; kingdom Metazoa; phylum Arthropoda; class Insecta; order Hymenoptera; family Apidae; genus Bombus; species Bombus hortorum. Next base: position 8,201,780 of record CAJOSO010000001.1, read on the forward strand.
ATTCCTACCTCATAACGGTTGTTAACGAATTAACTCGCAGGGAACCTTAGCGTTGTTCGTAGCGGTGCGAAGAAATTCAAAGTACCAACCTCCCGGTATAGTCGGTCCGGCGGCGGCTATTTAAAATAAAGGAAATAAAAAGAAATCATTACGTTCGAGCGTATTACGCCGAACTATAACGATTTCACAAAAAATACCGGTACCTCGTAACGCATTCTGACGAATTGAGTGGAGGGGAACGTTCGAAATTGAAATTTTGTTCTCGCTCTTCGGGGTAGAAATAAGTGTTTAATCTCTATGTAATATTGAATTATACATCGATTTATGTAAAAACATGCCTACCTCATAACGCTTTATATCGAATTAACACGAAGGGAACGTTAGCGTCGTTAGTAGCGGTGCGAAGAAATTCAAAGTCCCAACCTACCGGTCATGTCGGTCCTGCTGGGGCAATTTAAAAAAAAAATAAATATAAATCGTTACGTGCGACCGTATCACGTTGAAATATAAGGATTTCTCAAAAAATACCGGTACATCGTAACGCTTTCTAACAAATTAACTCGCAAAAACCGTTCGAAATTGAAAATTTTGCTTGCTCTCCAGGGACCAAATAAACGTTTAATCTGTATGTAATATTGAAGTATACATCGATTTATGTAAAAATATGCCCACCTCATAACGCTTTTTATCGAATTAAATCTAAGAGAACGGTAGCGTCGTCGGTAGCTGCGCGATGATATTCAAAGACGCAATCTCCCAGTCATGTCGGTCCTGCGGGGGCTATTTAAAAAAAAAATAAATATAAATCGTTACGTGCGACCGTATCACGTCGAAATATAAGGATTTCACAAAAAAATACCGGTACCTCGTAACGCTTTCAGACGAATCAATTCGAAGGGAACGTTCGAAATTGAAATTTTGTTCCTGCTCTCCAGGGTAGAAATAAGTGTTTAATCCCTATGCAAAATTGAATTACACATCGATATATGTAGAAATATTCCTACGTCGTAACGCTTTTTAACGAATTAACTCGAAGAGAACTTTCGAATTTGTAATTTTTTTCTAGCTCTCCAGGGACGAAATAAACGTTTAATCTCTGTGTAATATTGAAGTATACATCGATTTATGTAAAAATATGCCTACCTCCTAACGCTTTTTATCGAATTAACTCGAAGGGAACGGTAGCGTCGTCAGTAGCTGCGCAAAGAAATTCAAAGTCCCAATCTCCCAGTCATGTCGGTCCTGCGGGGGCTATTTAAAAAAAAAAATAAATATAAATCGTTACGTGCGACCGTATCACGTCGAAATATAAGGATTTCACAAAAAATACCGGTACATCGTAACGCTTTCTAACAAATTAACTCGCAAAAACCGTCCGAAATTGAAAGTTTTGCTTGCTCTCCAGGGACCAAATAAACGTTTAATCCCTATGTAATATTAAATTATACATCGAGATATGAAAAAACATCCCTACCTCATAACGGTTGTTAACGAATTAACTCGCAGGGAACCTTAGCGTCGTTCGTAGCGGTGCGAAGAAATTCAAAGTAACAACCTCCCGGTACAATCGGTCCGGCGGCGGCTATTTAAAATAAAGAAAATAAAAAGAAATCATTACGTTCGAGCGTATTACGCCGAACTATAACGATTTCACAAAAAATACCGGTACCTCGTAACGCTTTCAGACGAATCAATTCGAAGGGAACGTTCGAAATTGAAATTTTGTTCTAGCTCTTCAGGGTAGAAATAAGTGTTTAATCTCTATGTAATATTGAATTATACCTCGATTTATGTAAAAATATGCCTACATCATAACGCTTTTTATCGAATAAACTCTAAGGGAACGTTAGCGTCGTTCGTAGCGGTGCGAAGAAATACAAAGACCCAACGTCCCGGTCATATAGGTCCTGCGGGGGCTATTTAAAAAAAAAAATAAATATAAATCGTGACGCTCGACCGTATTACGTCGAAAAATAACGATTTCACATAAAATACCGGTACCCCGTAACGCTTTCTGACGAATTGACTTGAAGGGAACGTTCGAAATTGAAACTTTGTTCTAGCTCTCCAGGGAAGAAATAAGTGTTTAATCTCTATGTAATATTGAATTATACATCGATTTATGTAAAAATATGCCTACCTCATAACGCTTTTTATCGAATTAACTCGAAGGGAACGTTAGCGTCGTTAGTAGCGGTGCGAAGAAATTCAAAGTCCCAATCTCCCGGTCATGTCGGTCCGGCGGCGGCTATTTAAAAAAAAGAAAATAAAAAGAAATCATTACGTTCGAGCGTATTACGTCGAAATATAACGATTTCACAAAAAAATACCGGTACCTCGAAACGCTTTCTGACGAATTGACTCGAAGGGAACGTTCGAAATTGAAATTTTGTTCCTGCTCTCCAGGGTAGAAATAAGTGTTTAATCTCTATGTAATATTGAGGTATACATCGATTAATGCAAAAATATGCCCACCTCATAACGCTTATAATCGAATTAAATCGAAGAGAGCGGTAGCGTCGTCAGTAGCTGCGCGAAGAAATTCAAAGTCCCAATCTCCCGGTCATGTCGGTCCGGCCGCGACTATTTAAAAGAAACATAAAAAAAATAGTTACGTGCGACAGTATCACGTCGAAATATAAGGATTTCACAAAAAATACCGGTACATCGTAACGCTTTCTAACAAATTAACTCGCAAAAACCGTTCGAAATTGAAAGTTTTGCTTGCTCTCCAGGGACCAAATAAACGTTTAATCCCTATGTAATATTAAATTATACATCGAGATATGAAAAAACATCCCTACCTCATAACGGTTGTTAACGAATTAACTCGCAGGGAACCTTAGCGTCGTTCGTAGCGGTGCGAAGAAATTCAAAGTAACAACCTCCCGGTACAATCGGTCCGGTGGCGGCAATTTAAAATAAAGAAAATAAAAAGAAATCATTACGTTCGAGCGTATTACGCCGAACTATAACGATTTCACAAAAAATACCGGTACCTCGTAGCGCTTTCAGACGAATCAACTCGAAGGGAACGTTCGAAATTGAAATTTTGTTCTAGCTCTTCAGGGTAGAAATAAGTGTTTAATCTCTATGTAATATTGAATTATACCTCGATTTATGTAAAAATATGCCTACCTCATAACGCTTTTTATCGAATAAACTCTAAGGGAACGTTAGCGTCGTTCGTAGCGGTGCGAAGAAATACAAAGACCCAACGTCCCGGTCATATAGCTCCTGCGGGGGCTATTTAAAAAAAAAAATAAATATAAATCGTGACGCTCGACCGTATTACGTCGAAAAATAACGATTTCACATAAAATACCGGTACCCCGTAACGCTTTCTGACGAATTGACTTGAAGGGAACGTTCGAAATTGAAACTTTGTTCTAGCTCTCCAGGGAAGAAATAAGTGTTTAATCTCTATGTAATATTGAATTATACATCGATTTATGTAAAAATATGCCTACCTCATAACGCTTTCTATCGAATTAACTCGAAGGGAACGTTAGCGTGGTCAGTAGCGGTGCGAAGAAATGCAAAGTCCCAACCTCCCGGTCATGTCGGTCCTGCTTGGGCTATTTAAAAAAAATAAACATAAATCGTTACGCTCGACCGTATTACGTCGAAATATAACGATTTCACAAAAAATACCGGTACCTCGTACCGCTTTCTGACGAATTGACTCAAAGGGAACGTTCGAAATTCAAATTTTTTTCTAGCTATCCAGGGACGAAACAAACGTTTAATCTCTATGTAATATTGAATTATACATCGATTTATGTATAAATATGCCTACCTCATTACGCTTTACATCGAATTAACTCGGAGGGAACGTTAGCGTCGTTAGTAGCGGTGCGAAGAAATGCAAAGTCCCAACCTCCCGGTCATGTCGGTCCTGCTGGGGCTCTTTAAAAAAAAATAAACATAAATCGTTACGTTCGACCGTATTACGTCGTAATATAATGATTTCACAAAAAATACCGGTACATCGTAACGCTTTCTAACGAATTAACTCGCAAAAACCGTTCGAAATTGAAAGTTTTGCTACCTCTCCAGGGACGAAGTAAACGTTTAATCCCTATGCAATTTCGAATTACACATCGATATATGTAGACATATTCCTACGTCGTAACGTTTTTTAACGAATCAACTTGCAGGGAACCTCAGCGTCGTTCGTAGCGGTGGGAAGAAATACAAATTCCCAACGTCCCGGTCATATAGGTACGGCGGGGGCTATTTAAAAAAAAAATAAAAATAAATCGTTACGTTCGACCGTATTACGTCGAAATATAATGATTTCACATAAAATACCGGTACATCGTAACGCTTTCAGACGAATTAACTCGCAAAAACCGTTCGAAATTGAAAGTTTTGCTAGCTCTCCAGGGACGAAATAAACGTTTAATCCCAATGCAATATTGAATTACACATTGATATATGTAGACATATTCCTACGTCGTAACGCTTTTTAACGAATTAACTCGAAGGGAACGTTCGAAATTGAAATTTTTTTCTAGCTCTCCAGGGACGAAATATACGTTCAATATCGATGTAATCTTGAAGTATACATCGATTTATGTAAAAATAGGCCTACCTCATAACGCTCTTTATCGAATTAACTCGAAGGGAGCGTTAGAGTCGTTAGTAGCTGCGCGAGGAAATTCAAAGCCCCAATCTCCCGGTCATATCGATCCGGCGGCGGCTATTTAAAAAAGAAATATAAAGAAATCGTTACGATCGACCGTATTACGTAGAACTATAAAGATGCACAAAAAATACCGCGACATCGTAACGCTTTTTAAAGAATTGACTCGAAAAAGCCGTTCGAAATTGAAAGTTTTGCTTGCTCTCCAGGGACCAAATAAACGGTTAATCCCTATGTAATATTGAATTATACATCGAGATATGTAAAAATATTCCTACCTCATAACGGATGTTAACGAATTAACTCGCAGGAAACCTTAGCGTCGTTCATAGCGGCGCGAAGAAATACAATGTCCCAACCGCCCGGTCATGTCGGTCCTGCTTGGGCAAAAAAAAAAATAAACATAAATCGTTACGCTCGACCGTATTACGTCGAAATATAACGATTTCACAAATAATACCGGTACCTCGTAACGGTTTCTGACGAATTGACTCGAAGGGAACGTTCGAAATTGAAATTTTTTTCTAGCTCTCCAGGGACGAAACAAAAGTTTAATCTCTATGTAATATTGAATTATACATCGAGACATGTAAAAATATTCCTACCTCATAAAGGTTGTTAACGAATTAACTTGCAGGAAACCTTAGCGTCGTTCATAGCGGCGCGAAGAAATACAATGTCCCAACGTCCCGGTCATATCGGTATGGCGGGGGCTATTTAAAAAAAAGAAATCAAAATAAGTCGTTACGATAGACCGTATTACGTCGAAATATAACGATTTCACAAAAAATACCGGTACCTCGTAACGCATTCTGACGAATTGACTCGAAGGGAACGTTCGAAATTGAAATTTTGTTCTAGCTATCCAGGGTAGAAATAAGTGTTTAATCTCTATGTAATATTGAATTATACATCGAGATATGTAAAAATATTCCTACCTCATAACGGTTGTTAACGAAATAACTCGCAGGGATCTTCATCGTCGTTCGTAGCGGTGCAAAGAAATACAAAGTCCCAACGTCCCGGTCATATAGGTACGGCGAGGGCTATTTAAATAAAGAAAATAAATATAAATTGTTACGCTCGTCCGTATTGCGTCGGAATTTAACGATTTCACAAAAAATACCGGTACCTCGTAACGCTTTCTGACGAATTGACTCGAAGGGAACGTTCGAAATTGAAACTTTGTTCTAGCTCTTCAGGGTAGAAATAAGTGTCTAATCTCTATGTAATATTGAATTATACATCGATTTATGTAAAAATATGCCTACCTCATAACGCTTTTTATCGAATTAACTCGAGGGGAACGTTAGCGTCGTTAGTTGCGGTGCGAAGAAATTCAAAGAACCGACCTCCGGGTCATGTCGGTACTGCGGGGGCCATTTAAAAAAAAATAAATATAAATCGTGACGCTCGACCGTATTACGTCGAAATGTAACGATTTCACAAAAAAATACCGGTACATCGAAAAGCTTTCTAACGAATTAAATCGCAAAAACCGTTCGAAATTGGAAGTTTTGCTAGCTCTCCAGGGACGAAATAAACGTTTAATCCCAATGCAATATTGAATTACACATTGATATATGTAGACATATTCCTACGTCGTAACGCTTTTTAACGAATTAACTCGAAGGGAACGTTCGAAATTGAAATTTTTTTCTAGCTCTCCAGGGACGAAATATACGTTCAATATCGATGTAATCTTGAAGTATACATCGATTTATGTAAAAATAGGCCTACCTCATAACGCTCTTTATCGAATTAACTCGAAGGGAGCGTTAGCGTCGTTAGTAGCGGTGCGAAGAAATTCAAAGTACCAACCTCCCTGTCATGTCGGTCCGGCGGCTGCTATTTAAAAAAACGAAAAAAAAGAAATCATTACGTTCGAGCGTACTACGTAGAACTATGACGATTTCACATAAAATACCGGTACCTCGTAACGCTTTCAGACGAATTAACTCGAAGGAACGTTCGAAATTGAAATTTTGTTCTAGCTCTTCAGGGTAGATATAAGTGTTTAATCTCTATGTAATATTGAATTATACATCGATTTATGTATAAATATGCCTACCTCATTACGCTTTACATCGAATTAACTCGAAGGGAACGTTAGCGTCGTTAGTAGCGGTGCGAAGAAATGCAAAGTCCCAACCTCCCGGTCATGTCGGTCCTGCTGGGGCTATTTAAAAAAAAATAAACATAAATCGTTACGTTCGACCGTATTACGTCGTAATATAATGATTTCACAAAAAATGCCGGTACATCGTAACGCTTTCTAACGAATTAACTCGCAAAAACCGTTCGAAATTGAAAGTTTTGCTACCTCTCCAGGGACGAAGTAAACGTTTAATCCCTATGCAATTTTGAATTACACATCGATATATGTAGACATATTCCTACGTCGTAACGTTTTTTAACGAATCAACTTGCAGGGAACCTTAGCGTCGTTCGTAGCGGTGGGAAGAAATACAAAGTCCCAACGTCCCGGTCATATAGGTACGGCGGGGGCTATTTAAAAAAAGGAAATAAAAATAAATCGTTACGATCGACCGTATTACGTCGAAGTGTAACGATTTCGCAAAAAAAACCGGTACCTCGTACCGCTTTCTGACTAATTGACTCGAAAAAACCGTTCGAAATTGAAAGTTTTGCTTGCTCTCCAGGGACCAAATAAACGTTTAATCCCTATGCAATTTTGAATTACACATCGATACATCTAGAAATATTCCTAGGTCGTAACGCTTTTTATCGAAATAAATCGAAGTGAACGGTAGCGTCGTCACTAGCTGCGCTTAGAAATTCAACGTCCCAATCTCCCGGTCATGTCGGTCCGGCCGCGGTTATTTAAGAACAACATAAAAAAAATCGTTACGTTCGACCGTATTACGTCAAAATATAACGATTTCACAAAAAAAACCGGTACATCGTAACGCTTTCTAACGAATTAACTCGCCAAAACCGTTCGATATTGAAGGTTTTGCTAGCTCTCCAGGGACGAAATGAACGTTTAATCCCTATGCAGTATTGAATTATACATCGACACATGTAAAAATATTCCTACCTCATAAAGGTTGTTAACGAATTAACTCGCAGGAAACCTTAGCGTCGTTCATAGCGGCGCGAAGAAATACAATGTCCCAACCGCCCGGTCATGTCGGTCCTGCTTGGGCAAAAAAAAAAAATAAACATAAATCGTTACGCTCGACCGTATTACGTCGAAATATAACGATTTCGCAAATAATACCGGTACCTCGTAACGGTTTCTGACGAATTGACTCGAAGGGAACGTTCGAAATTGAAATTTTTTTCTAGCTCTCCAGGGACGAAACAAAAGTTTAATCTCTATGTAATATTGAATTATACATCGAGACATGTAAAAATATTCCTACCTCATAAAGGTTGTTAACGAATTAACTTGCAGGAAACCTTAGCGTCGTTCATAGCGGCGCGAAGAAATACAATGTCCCAACGTCCCGGTCATATCGGTATGGCGGGGGCTATTTAAAAAAAAGAAATCAAAATAAGTCGTTACGATAGACCGTATTACGTCGAAATATAACGATTTCACAAAAAATACCGGTACCTCGTAACGCATTCTGACGAATTGACTCGAAGGGAACGTTCGAAATTGAAATTTTGTTCTAGCTATCCAGGGTAGAAATAAGTGTTTAATCTCTATGTAATATTGAATTATACATCGAGATATGTAAAAATATTCCTACCTCATAACGGTTGTTAACGAAATAACTCGCAGGGATCTTCATCGTCGTTCGTAGCGGCGCAAAGAAATACAAAGTCCCACCGTCCCGGTCATATAGGTACGGCGAGGGCTATTTAAATAAAGAAAATAAATATAAATTGTTACGCTCGTCCGTATTGCGTCGGAATTTAACGATTTCACAAAAAATACCGGTACCTCGTAACGCTTTCTGACGAATTGACTCGAAGGGAACTTTCGAAATTGAAACTTTGTTCTAGCTCTTCAGGGTAGAAATAAGTGTCTAATCTCTATGTAATATTGAATTATACATCGATTTATGTAAAAATATGCCTACCTCATAACGCTTTTTATCGAATTAACTCGAGGGGAACGTTAGCGTCGTTAGTTGCGGTGCGAAGAAATTCAAAGAACCGACCTCCGGGTCATGTCGGTACTGCGGGGGCCATTTAAAAAAAAATAAATATAAATCGTGACGCTCGACCGTATTACGTCGCAATGTAACGATTTCACAAAAAAATACCGGTACATCGAAAAGCTTTCTAACGAATTAAATCGCAAAAACCGTTCGAAATTGGAAGTTTTGCTAGCTCTCCAGGGACGAAATAAACGTTTAATCCCAATGCAATATTGAATTACACATTGATATATGTAGACATATTCCTACGTCGTAACGTTTTTTAACGAATCAACTTGCAGGGAACCTTAGCGTCGTTCGTAGCGGTGGGAAGAAATACAAAGTCCCAACGTCCCGGTCATATAGGTACGGCGGGGGCTATTTAAAAAAAGGAAATAAAAATAAATCGTTACGATCGACCGTATTACGTCGAAGTGTAACGATTTCGCAAAAAAAAACCGGTACCTCGTACCGCTTTCTGACTAATTGACTCGAAAAAACCGTTCGAAATTGAAAGTTTTGCTTGCTCTCCAGGGACCAAATAAACGTTTAATCCCTATGCAATTTTGAATTACACATCGATACATTTAGAAATATTCCTAGGTCGTAACGCTTTTTATCGAAATAAATCGAAGTGAACGGTAGCGTCGTCACTAGCTGCGCTTAGAAATTCAACGTCCCAATCTCCCGGTCATGTCGGTCCGGCCGCGGTTATTTAAGAACAACATAAAAAAAATCGTTACGTTCGACCGTATTACGTCAAAATATAACGATTTCACAAAAAATACCGTTACATCGTAACACTTTCTAACGAATTAACTCGCAAAAACCGTTCGAAATTGAAAGTTTTGCTAGCTCTCCAGGGACGAAATGAACGTTTAATCCCTATGCAGTATTGAATTATACATCGATATATGTAAAAATAATCCTACCTCATAACGGTTGTTAACGAATTAACTCGCAGGGAACTTTATCGTCGTTCGTAGCGATGCGAAGAAATACAAAGTCCCAACGTCCCGGTCATATAGGTACGGCGGGGGCTATTTAAAAAAAGGAAATAAAAATAAATCGTTACGATCGACCGTATTACGTCGAAATATAACGATTTCACAAAAAATACCGGTACCTCGTAACGCTTTCTGACGAATTGACTATAGGGGAACCTTCTAAATTGAAATTTTGTTCTAGCTCTCCAGGGTAGAAATAAGTGTTTAAACTCTATGTAATATTGAATTATACATCGATTTATGTAAAAATATACCTACCTCATAACGCTTTTTATCGAATTAACTCGAAGAGAACGTTAGCGTCGTTAGTAGCGGAGCGAAGAAATTCAAAGACCCAACCTCCGGGTCATGTCGGTCCTGCGGGGGCCATTTAAACAAAAATAAATATAAATCGTTACGCTCGACCGTATTACGTCGAAATATAACGATTTCACATAAAGTACCGGTACATCGTAACGCTTTCAGACGAATTAACTCGCAAAAACCGTTTGTTACGCTATGAGGTTTATTGTGGGCCGTGTTATTAGCTCAGGGTCACAGACGGATTGTCAGCTGAGAAAAAACATCGTGCCCAATGACTCAGCACGGACAGTTTTTCGACTGCTATCGAGTCAGCAAAAGGTCGATTATAATTCCTTATTTTGCCCATATTAAAAAAGGGTGGCTGAGGTCATCATAGGAGAATAATGTCGACCGGAGCGTGGTGGGGATCGTCTCCCGGCGACACAAAGGGATCGTGGAGAATCGGGCAGTATCATCTTCGCAATTGCCAATAACGGTCGAATTCAAGGAAACGCATCTGAGTGAGCAATCAGTACTTTGTGTTCTTACACTTCATCTTCTATCATATTCACATTAACACTGTTAATACAGTGTCAATACATTGAAACCACCTCTGTTATCCTAACCGAAACAGAGGAACGACTAAATTCGCGGCGTCGATCATCGGTATCGTAGCGAGAATTTACGCCTCTCGCTGACGCGTCTCCTCGCGACCGCGTCTCTCCGCGAACACGTCGTAACATTTGGTCCTTCGAGCCGGATTCAGCGGCATACTCTATCATACAGTGCCACGCAAATCTGACAGCTAGCAGCAGAAGCGTTACCACTCCAGAGAAGTCAGTAACGCTAGGGGCCGTCTAATTGCAAGAAGCAAAACCCGGTGGTTGAAAACGCAGCCACGTAGCTTCTCGTCGCAGCTAGGCATCCACAAATACGATTGTACAACCAAACAAGGTAGGATCGTTTATTGTATACCAATTTACGAATCGTTGCCGCAATGCAAAACAAGGAGAAAATTACCTCCTTACTTCGGAAACGGGCTTTTCAAATCGGTCGATTTACGACCGCAAATAAACGCCTCGACAACTTCGAAAAGACCACGCAGCAGGACAAGACCATGTTAATATCTCTTAAGCCATGGATCGAAGACGCGTGGATCCAATACAGATCCCTGCAAGAGGAGCTGGAAGACTTAGGTGAAGGGGAAGACGAACGAACCCCAGAAATGGCCGATGTGTATTTAGACCTGTTAGACAGAGTAAACCATCTCTCAAATGATACACCACCATCACCATCATCTCCATCATCACCATCCAAACCACCCAAGGCCGCAGATCCGTCCTTGATAAAATTGCCAGAGATCCACCTACCGACATTTGACGGTACCATCGAAAACTGGCATTCCTTTCATAATGCCTTCACTGCTGCAATTGATCGAAACGAGCAACTAACAGATTCGCAAAAGTTCCAATACCTATGCTCATCCTTGAGGGGAACAGCCGCGCGAAGCATCCAAACGTTGGATGTTACCGATATCAATTATTCGATCGCAATGGACATTCTCAAGGAAAAATTCGATTGTCGCCGTCAAGTTTGTATGCGCCATTGGGACCTAATCACCAGCTACCCAAAAATAACAAAAGAAAGTCCCGAAGCGATCGAAGATTTTATTGAAACGGTCAGGGTCAATCTTAAGGCTTTAGAGAAACACGGGGAGCCAGTCACCTCAAATGTCGTTCTCATTGCCGCATTGACATCGAAACTACCAACGTCCATAATCCGTAAATGGCAACGCACATTGCCTGACAAAGATGTGCCATCTTACCAACATTTAATAGATTTTCTAAAAACACGGACAAACGGCGATCGAATGAGTCCTTCCACGACCGCGATGCGAAGTGCGCCTGACCAATGCCACCGTCAACGACAAACGGCACCGCGAGCTCGTACCTTGGTCACAACTCATAAGTCGGTAATCTGTCCAAGTTGCGAAGGACAACACGAAATTTGGAAGTGCGATTTCTTCAAGGCCAAATCGACTAAAGCTCGCCGTGAAATCATTAAACGGGCATCACTATGTACCAACTGTTTAGGTGAAGGACACTCGGTCGATCAATGCTCCGCCGGCTCCTGTCGAATTTGCAAACGGCGGCACCACACCCTCCTACATCGTGATCAAAAGCACACTGAAGCTCGATCATCGAGCCGTCAATCATCAAGCGATCGATCATCCGGTACACGGTCGCCACATAGATCACCGATCCCTCGTTCGTCACATCGATCGAGACGATCCTCAAAATCTCCCCGATCTTCCCCACGATCGTCTCCTAGATCTTCACCTCGTACATCCCCAAAGCGCGAATCTCGGCCATCGGACACTAGGGTCAGCGTTTCAGATGTGTCGTCCGCTCCTCAACGACAAAGGAAGCAATGACTACGTCAGACGACCTTGCTAGGGAACGAACTACGGACAACGGACTCATTGACTTCGCTTTCAACGGAACCCATAAATCACGATCTATTAGTAACAGCGCAGGTGAACATCTTAAACTACAAACTGCAACCTGTCCGCTGCAGAGCACTGCTAGACACCGGTTCTAGCATGAATTTTATTACCGAATCACTAGCTGATACGTTGAGACTCCATCAACGGAAATGTTCAGTTCCCATCGGAGCCCTCAACACTCTGTCAACGACTTCAAAACGGTACATCACCGCCACGGTCACATCAAGCGACGGTGGATACAAACGTACGTTGACTTTCCTGATTGTCCCAACGATATCAACTTGGGTCCCCGACCAGCCCGTGGATCGCTCACTGATCCAAATCCCTAGGAATCTTCAATTAGCCGATCCAAGATTCCATAGACCTGCTCCGATCGACATTTTGTTGAGCGCTGGACCGACATTAGCATCTCTCTGTGTCGGTCAACTTGACATCAGTCAGTCGAACCGGCCCGACTTGCGTCTGCAGAAAACACTATTCGGATGGGTCATCGGGGGGAGTCCAACCTCGCAATCAGCAGCACATACGCTTCACGCCTCGACGACGGCTTTACAGGCTGATCTCGCCCGTTTTTGGGAAATCGACGAGGGACCGGCCACTCCACGCATTTCAGAGGCGGAACAACAGTGCGAGGAACATTTTCAAAATCACGTCCAACGCACCAAGGAAGGGCGATACATGGTCGCTCTCCCATTCAACAACTCGATTCCGGCACTCGGATCTTCTAAGGCCGTAGCGATGAAGCGACTTACATCTCTCTGTCGACGGTTCCAAAGAGACAAACAATTCAAGGACGACTATCACGCCGTGATGCAGGAATATTTGGATTTAGGACACATGACGAAGATCACAACGGATCACGCCACTGATGACGGGTATTTTCTGCCACATCACGGCGTAATCAAGGAATCCAGCCAAACGACAAAACTCCGAGTTGTGTTCGACGGATCGGCACCAACCACAACCGGAGTTTCATTAAACGACGTACTCCATACCGGACCAAAACTGCAGGATGATCTCTTCCTCATCCTCTTGAGATTCCGTACTCATCAATACGTTCTCTCCGGGGACATTGAGAAAATGTACCGCCAGTTCCTTGTGCGACCAGAGGATCGCAAATTTCAAAAAATTCTGTGGCGTAACCCTGAGGGAGAAGTTGATACTTATCAACTTAATACAGTGACTTTCGGGTTATCAGCGGCGCCATATTTAGCCATTCGGTGCCTTAAACAATTGGCGGATGACGAGGGACATCGGTATCCACGAGCGGCGGCAGTCCTACGGAGAGATTTTTACGTCGACGATGTATTAACAGGAGTAGATACGAAGGTCGAGGCAAAATCATTAAGAATGCAGCTCACAAAATTACTGGAGTTAGCTGGTTTAAACATCCGAAAATGGGCATCGAACGACCGGGATTTGTTACGAGGCCTGTCTCAACAAGACATCAATGACAAACTTCTCTTAGGCGAATCCCAAACTCTGAAAACCTTGGGTGTGGTCTGGAACTCATCTGACGATTCGATCTTATATTCAGTCTCAATCAACTCTGCAACATCACCGATTACCAAGCGAATAATAAGCTCCGAAATCGCCAAGATCTACGACCCCCTTGGATTGCTTGCTCCGGTCATCGTTCGAGCTAAGATGTTGCTTCAACGACTTTGGACGTTGAAAATTGATTGGGACGAATCTCTGCCGATCAACTTACATTCGGAATGGAGAAGTTACTATACGCAGCTACCGCTATTGAACAACGTCAGATTTTCGCGCAAAACAATAATAAGTTCAGCAGCAGAGATTGAATTGCACGGGTTCTGCGATGCTAGCGAAAGGGTGTATGGGGCATGCGTCTACCTTCGTACCAGCACCTCAGACGGTCAAGTTTGGACACGACTCCTCACGGCAAAATCAAAGGTTGCTCCACTCAAATCACAAACGATCCCAAGGCTGGAACTGAGTGGAGCACTCCTTCTAACATCCTTAACCGCCACCGTCCTCCAAGCATTACCAATGCATATCTCTCGAACCGTTTATTGGTCTGATTCCACCATCGTCCTTCATTGGATCAACACGTCGCCCCATACGTTGAAAACCTTCGTCGCAAATCGCGTGTCCGAAATTCAACAAAAGACTCACGCTTCAGACTGGCGGCACGTTCCTACCACCGACAACCCAGCAGATCTCATTTCACGAGGTCAATCTCCTGAAGACTTCCTGCGACCGTCTATTTGGCAACATGGACCGAAATGGCTTCAACAGCCCGAAGAATACTGGCCAACGTGGAACCCAATACCACCAACTGAAATACCGGAACAGAAGCAAGTAACCTGTCTACCCTTGACTCCGACCGACCACAGCCTACTAGAGAGATTTTCCTCGTGGCCCAAGCTGATCAGGATCACTGCTCATTGCCTTCGATGGAAACAAAAACAGGATCGAGGAAGACCTCTAACTGTTCACGAGTTAACAATTGCGCACAATAAACTCATTAAGTTGCTGCAGCTTTGCTATTTTGCAGACGAGATCCGCATCCTCAAAACAAACCGAGATTCTGCAGTGAGGGGAAAACTGCGACGACTCAATCCCTTTCTGGACAAGGACGAGATACTGCGAGTCGGAGGCCGACTCAATCATTCACCAATGCCATTCGATCAAAAACATCCCATCATCCTCCCTAAATCATCGGTTACAACACTCATTATCAACCATGAACACCTTCTTAACCTTCATGCTGGAACACAAGCTACCTTGTATGCCCTGAGAAAACGTTATTGGCCTATCGACGGGCGTAGTCAGGTTTGGAGCACAGTGAGGAAGTGCGTACGTTGTTGTCGAACTAATCCACCTCCAGTGGAATACGTAATGGGTGACCTCCCAGCCGCACGGGTGACAGAGTCTCGGCCTTTTACCAACGTCGGGGTCGACTACTGTGGACCATTCTACATCAAGGAGCGAAAAGATCGCAATCGACGCAAAATAAAAACATACGTAGCAATCTTTGTATGTCTCGCAGTTAAGGCAGTCCACCTCGAGCTGGTCAGTGACCTCACAAGCGAGGCCTTCATTGCTGCTCTGCGAAGATTCATCGCTCGCCGAGGCTTCTGCTCCACCATCTACTCGGACAACGGTACTAACTTTGTTGGCGCCAATAACGAATTACAGGAGCTCCGAGATCTCCTTCGGTCGGACGATCATAAGGCAAAGGTCCAGCATTTCCTAGCCGACCGACGAATCGAATGGCACTTCATTCCTCCCAATTCACCTCACTTCGGCGGGTTATGGGAGGCTGCAGTAAAGTCGTTTAAACGACATCTTCATCGAGTGGTGGGTAACGAGTTATTGACATTTGAAAACCTCAATACCCTCATCATAGAAATTGAAGCTATCCTCAACTCTCGCCCACTAACTCCAATTTCAGCAGATCCCAATGATCTCCTTGTCCTCACTCCCGGTCACTTCCTCATAGGAGACTCGCTAACCAGTGTTCGAGATCGAGATTTCCAAAACACGGCATCCAACCGTCTGTCCAGCTGGCAACACATTCAGAAGATTAAACAGCATTTTTGGCGCCGCTGGCATCGAGAGTATCTGAATGAATTAAACATCAGGAACAAGTGGAGTAAGGGCAGTCACGCCATACAAAAGGGTACCATCGTTATCCTCAAGGAAGACAACGTTCCCCCAATGCAATGGCCATTGGGCAGAGTCATCAAGATCCATCCCGGGGCAGATGGTATCATCCGGACGGCTACCGTTCAAACAGCAACGAACAGCTTAAATCGAAGCATCAAACGGATGGTACCACTACCAATCAGACCCTCACCAGAAACTGTCAATAGCAACGAAGTCTAACCAGGGACCATTTATGAAAAACATCACAGATCGCTTGATCGGTACCCTCTCAACGGGGGGAGGATGTTACGCTATGAGGTTTATTGTGGGCCGTGTTATTAGCTCAGGGTCACAGACGGATTATCAGCTGAGAAAAAACATCGTGCCCAATGACTCAGCACGGACAGTTTTTCGACTGCTATCGAGTCAGCAAAAGGTCGATTATAATTCCTTATTTTGCCCATATTAAAAAAGGGTGGCTGAGGTCATCATAGGAGAATAATGTCGACCGGAGCGTGGTGGGGATCGTCTCCCGGCGACACAAAGGGATCGTGGAGAATCGGGCAGTATCATCTTCGCAATTGCCAATAACGGTCGAATTCAAGGAAACGCATCTGAGTGAGCAATCAGTACTTTGTGTTCTTACACTTCATCTTCTATCATATTCACATTAACACTGTTAATACAGTGTCAATACATTGAAACCACCTCTGTTATCCTAACCGAAACAGAGGAACGACTAAATTCGCGGCGTCGATCATCGGTATCGTAGCGAGAATTTACGCCTCTCGCTGACGCGTCTCCTCGCGACCGCGTCTCTCCGCGAACACGTCGTAACACCGTTCGAAATTGAAAGTTTTGCTAGCTCTGCAGGGACGAAATAAACGTTTAATCCCAATGCAATATTGAATTACACATTGATATATGTAGAGATATTCCAACGTCGTAACGCTTTTTAACGAATTAACTCGAAGGGGACGTTCGAAATTGAAATTTTCTTCTAGCTCTCCAGGGACGAAATATACGTTCAATATCGATGTAATATTGAATTCTACATCGATTTATTTATCGATATTTATCGATAGAAATATGCCTACCTCATATCGCTTTCAATCGAATTAACTCGCAGGGAACCTTAGCGTCGTTCGTAGCGGTGGGAAGAAATGCAAAGTCCCAACGTCCCGGTCATGTAGGTACGGCGGGGGCTATTTAAAAAAAAAGATAAAAATAAATTGTTACGATCCACCGTATTACGTCGAAGTATAACGATTTCACAAAAAATACCGGTACCTCGTAACGCTTTCTGACGAATTGACTCGAAGGGAACGTTCGAAATTGAAATTTTTTTCTAGCTCTCCAGGGACGGAATAAACGTTTAATCCGTATGTAATATTGAATTATACATCGAGACATGTAAAAATATTCCTACCTCATAACGGTTGTTAACGAATTAACTCGCAGGAAACATTAGCGTCGTTCGTAGCGGTGCGAAGAAATACAAAGTCCCAACGCCACGGTCATATCGGTACGGCGGGGGCTATTTAAAAAAAAAATAATATTAAATCGTTGCGATCGTCCGTATTACGTCGAAATATAACGATTTCACAAAAAATACCGGGACCTCGTAACGCTTTCTGACGAATTGACTCGAAGGGAACGTTCGAAATTGAAATTTTTTTCTAGCTCTCCAGGGACGGAATAAACGTTTAATCCGTATGTAATATTGAATTATACATCGATTTATGTAAATATATGCCTACCGCATAACGCTTTTTATTGAATTAAATCGAAGGGATCGTTAGCGGCGTTCTTAGCGGTGCGAAGAAATTCAAAGACCCAACCTCTCGGTCATGTCGGTCCTGCGGGGGCTATATAAAAAAAAATAGATATAAATCGTGACACTCGACCGTATTACGTCGAAATATAACGATTTCACAAAAAAATACCGGTACATCCTAACGCATTCTAACGAATTAACTCGCAAAGACCTTTCGAAATTGAAAGTATTGCTACCTCTCCAGGGACGAAATAAACGTTTAAACCCTATGCAATATTGAATTACACATCGATATATGTAGAAATATTCCTACGTCGTAACGCTTTTTAACGAATTAACTCGAAGGGAACGTTCGAAATTGAAATTTTTTCTAGCTCTCCAGGGACGAAATACACGTTTAATCCCAATGCAATATTGAATTACACATTGATATATGTAGACATAATCCTACGTCGTAACGCTTTTTAACGAATTAACTCGCAGGGAACGTTCGAAATTGAAACTTTGTTCTAGCTCTTCAGGGTAGAAATAAGTGTCTAATCTCTATGTAATATTGAATTATACATCGATTTATGTAAAAATATGCCTACCTCATAACGCTTTTTATCGAATTAACTCGAGGGGAACGTTAGCGTCGTTAGTAGCGGTGCGAAGAAATTCAAAGAGCCGACCTCCGGGTCATGTCGGTACTGCGGGGGCCATTTAAAAAAAAATAAATATAAATCGTGACGCTCGACCGTATTACGTCGAAATGTAACGATTTCACAAAAAAATACCGGTACATCGAAAAGCTTTCTAACGAATAAAATCGCAAAAGCCGTTCGAAATTGAAAGTTTTGCTAGCTCTCCAGGGACGAAATAAACGTTTAATCCCTATGTAATATTAAATTATTCATCGAGATATGTAAGAATATTCCTACGTCGTAACGCTTTTTAACGAATTAACTCGAAGGGAACGTTCGAAATTGAAATTTTTTTCTAGCTATCCAAGGACGAAATAAGTGTTTAATCTCTATGTAATATTGAATTAAACATCGATTTATGTAAAAATATGCCTACCTCATAACGCTTTTTATCGAATTAAATCGAAGGGATCGTTAGCGGCGTTCGTAGCGGTGCGAAGAAATTCAAAGACCCAACCTCTCGGTCATGACGGTCCTGCGGGGGCTATTTAAAAAAAATAAACATAAATCGTTACGCTCGACCGTATTACGTCGAAATATAACGATTTCACAAAAAATACCGGTACCTCGTAACGCTTTCTGACGAATTGACTCGAAGGGAACGTTCGCAATTGAAATTTTTTTCTAGCTCTCGAGGGACGAAACAAACGTTTAATCTCTATGTAATATTGAATTCTACATCGATTTATGTAGAAATATGCCTACCTCATATCGCTTTCAATCGAATTAACTCGCAGGGAACCTTAGCGTCGTTCGTAGCGGTGGGAAGAAATGCAAAGTCCCAACGTCCCGGTCATGTAGGTACGGCGGGGGCTATTTAAAAAAAAAAGATAAAAATAAATCGTTACGATCCACCGTATTACGTCGAAGTATAACGATTTCACAAAAAATACCGGTACATCGTAACGCTTTCTGACGAATTAACTCGAAGGGAACGTTCGAAATTGAAATTTTTTTCTAGCTCTCCAGGGACGAAATAAACGTTCAGTCTCTATGTAATATTGAATTCTACATCGATTTATGTAGAAATATGCCTACCTCATATCGCTTTGAATCGAATTAACTCGAAGGGAACGTTAGCGTCGTTAGTAGCGGTGCGAGGAAATTCAAAGACCCATCCTCCCGGTAATGTCGGTCCTGTGGGGGCTATTTAAAAAAAAGAAAAAAAAGAAATCATTACGTTCGACCGTATTACGTCGAAATATAACGATTTCACAAAAAATACCGCGTCCTCGTAACGCTTGTTAACGAATTTACTCGCAAAGACCGTTCGAAATTGAAAGTATTGCTACCTCTCCAAGGACGAAATAAACGTTTAATCCCTATGAAATATTGAATTACATATCGATATATGTAGAAATATTCCAACGTCGTAACACTTTTTAACGAATTAACTCGAAGGGAACGTTCGAAATTGAAATTTTTTTCTAGCTCTCCAGGGACGAAATACACGTTTAATCCCTATGCAATATTGAATTACACATCGATATAGGTAGAAATATTCCTACCTCATAACGGTTGTTAACTGATTAACTCGCAGGGAACCTTAGCGTCGTTCGTAGCGGTGCTAAGAAATTCAAAGTACCAACCTCCCGGTCATGTCGGTCCGGCGGCGGCTATTTAAAAAAAAGAAAAAAAAGAAATCATTACGTTCGAGCGTACTACGTAGAACTATGACGATTTCACATAAAATACCGGTACCTCGTAACGCTTTCAGACGAATTAACTCGAAGGGAACGTTCGAAATTGAAATTTTGTTCTAGCTCTCCAGGGTAGAAATAAGTGATTAATCTCTATGTAATATTGAAGTATAAATTGATTTATGCAAAAATATGCCCACCCAATAACGCTTTTAATCGAATTAAATCGAAGAGAACGGTAGCGCCGTCAGTAGCTGCGCCAAGAAATTCAAAGTCCCAATCTCCCGGTCATGTCGGTCCGGCCGCGGCTATTTAAAAAAAACATAAAAAAATAGTTACGTTCGACCGTATTACGTCGAAATATAACGATTTCACCAAAAAATGTTGGTACATCGTTACGCCTTCTAACGAATTAACTCGCAAAACCGTTCGAAATTGAAAGTTTTGATTGCTGTCCAGGGACGAAATAGACGTTTAACCCCTATGTAATATTGAATTATACATCGATTTATGGAAAAATATACCTACCTCATAACGCTACTTATCGAGTTAACTCGAAGGGAACGATAACGTCGTTAGTAGTTGTGCGAAGAAATTCAAAGTCCCAACCTCCCGGACATGTAGGTCCTGCGGGGGCTATTTAAAAAAAAAGAAAATAAAAAGAAATCATTACGTTCGAGCGTATTATTTCGAACTATAACGATTTCACAAGAAATACCAGTACCTCGATACGCTTTCAGACGTATTAACTCGAAGGGAACGTTCGAAATTGAAATTTTGTTCTAGCTCTCCAGGGTAGAAATAAGTGTGTAATCTCTATGTAATATTGAAGTATAAATTGATTTATGCAAAAATATGCCCACCTCATAACGCTTTTAATCGAATTAAATCGAAGAGAACGGTAGCGTCGTCAACAGCTGCGCCAAGAAATTCAAAGTCCCAGTCTCCCGGTCATGTCGGTCCGGCCGCGGCTATTTAAAAAAAACATAAAAAAAATAGTTACGTTCGACCGTATTACGTCGAAATGTAACGATTTCACCAAAAAATGTTGGTACATCGTTACGCTTTCTAACGAATTAACTCGCAAAAACCGTTCGAAATTGAAAGTTTTGATTGCTCTCCAGGGACCAAATAGACGTTTAACCCCTATGTAATATTGAATTATACATCGATTTATGGAAAAATATACCTACCTCATAACGCTACTTATCGAGTTAACTCGAAGGGAACGATAACGTCGTTAGTAGTTGTGCGAAGAAATTCAAAGTCCCAACCTCCCGGTCATGTAGGTCCTGCGGGGGCTATTTAAAAAAAAAAATAAATATAAATCGTTACGCTCGACCGTATTACGTCGAAATATGACGATTTCACAAAAAAATACCGGTACCTCGTAACGCTTTCTGACGAATTGACTCGAAGGGAACGCTCGAAATTGAAATTTTTTCTAGCTCTCCAGGGACGAAATACACGTTTAATCCCAATGCAATATTGAAGAACACATTGATATATGTAGACATAATCCTACGTCGTAACGCTTTTTAACGAATTAACTCGCAGGGAACGTTCGAAATTGAAATATTTTTCTAGCTATCCAGGGACGAAATAAGTGTTTAATCTCTATGTAATATTGAATTAAACATCGATTTATGTAAAAATATGCCTACCTTATAACGCTTT
Source organism: Bombus hortorum (assembly GCA_905332935.1). Lineage (NCBI taxonomy): Eukaryota > Metazoa > Arthropoda > Insecta > Hymenoptera > Apidae > Bombus > Bombus hortorum. Next base: position 8,223,730 of record CAJOSO010000001.1, read on the forward strand.
TTATCGAATTATATCGAAAGGATCGTTAGCGGCGTTCGTAGCGGTGCGAAGAAATTCAAAGACCCAACCTCTCGGTCATGTCGGTCCTGCGGGGGCTATATAAAAAAAAAAAATAAATATAAATCGTTACGTTCGACCGTATTACGTCGAACTATAAAGATTTCACAAAAAAATACCGCGAACTCGTAATGCTTGTTAAAGAATTAACTTGAAAAAACCGTTCGAAATTGAAAGTTTTGCTAGCTCTCCAGGGACGAAATAAACGTTTAATCCCTTTGCAATATTGAATTACACATCGATATATGTAAAAATATTCCTACGTCGTATCGCTTTTTAACGAATTAACTCGAAGGGAACGTTCGAAATTGAAATTTTTTTCTAGCTCTCCAGGGACGAAATAAAAGTTTAATCTCTATGTAATATTGAATTACACATCGATATATGTAGAAATATTCCTACCTCATAACGGCTGTTAACGAATTAAGTCGCATGGAACCTTAGCGTCGTTCGTAGCGGTGCGAAGACATACAAAGTCCCAACCTCCCGGTCATGTCTGTCCTGCGGGGGCTATTTAAAAAAAAAATAAAAATAAATCGTTACGTTCGACCGTATTACGTCGAACTATAAAGATTTCACAAAAAAATACCGCGAACTCGTAATGCTTGTTAAAGAATTAACTTGAAAAAACCGTTCGAAATTGAAAGTTTTGCTAGCTCTCCAGGGACGTAATAAACGTTTAATCCCTTTGCAATATTGAATTACACATCGATATATGTAAAAATATTCCTACGTCGTATCGCTTTTTAACGAATTAACTCGAAGGGAACGATCGAAATTGAAATTCTTTCTAGCTCTCCAGGGACGAAATAAAATTATAATCTCTATGTAATATTGAATTACACATCGATTTATGTAAAAATATGCCTACCTTATAACGCTTTTTATCGAATTATATCGAAAGGATCGTTAGCGGCGTTCGTAGCGGTGCGAAGAAATTCAAAGACCCAACCTCTCGGTCATGTCGGTCCTGCGGGGGCTATATAAAAAAAAAAAATAAATATAAATCGTTACGTTCGACCGTATTACGTCGAACTATAAAGATTTCACAAAAAAATACCGCGAACTCGTAATGCTTGTTAAAGAATTAACTTGAAAAAACCGTTCGAAATTGAAAGTTTTGCTAGCTCTCCAGGGACGAAATAAACGTTTAATCCCTTTGCAATATTGAATTACACATCGATATATGTAAAAATATTCCTACGTCGTAACGCTTTTTAACGAATTAACTCGAAGGGAACGTTCGAAATTGAAATTTTTTTCTAGCTCTCCAGGGACGAAATAAAAGTTTAATCTCTATGTAATATTGAATTACACATCGATATATGTAGAAATATTCCTACCTCATAACGGTTGTTAACGAATTAACCCGCAGGGAACCTTAGCGTCGTCCGTAGCGGTACGAAGAAATTCAAATAACCAACCTCCCGGTCAGGTCGGTCCGGCGGCGGCTACTTAAAAAAAAAAAAAAAAATAAAAAGAAATCGTTACGCTCCAGCGTATTACGTCGAACTATAACGATTTCACAATAAATGCCGGTACCTCGTAACGCTTTCAGACGAATTAACTCGAAGAAAACGTTCGAAAATGAAATTTTGTTCGAGCTCTTCAGGGTAGAAATAAGTGTTTAATCTCTATGTAATATTGAATTATACATCGATTTATGTAAAAATATGCCTACCTCATAACGCATTTTATCGAATTAAATCGAAGGGATCGTTAGCGGCGTTCTTAGCGGTGCGAAGAAATTCAAAGACCCAACCTCTCGGTCATGTCGGTCCTGCGGGGGCTATATAAAAAAAATAGATATAAATCGTGACACTCGACCGTATTACGTCGAAATATAACGATTTCACAAAAAAATACCGGTACATCGAAAAGCTTTCTAACGAATAAAATCGCAAAAGCCGTTCGATATTGAAAGTTTTGCTAGCTCTCCAGGGACGAAATAAACGTTTAATCCCTATGTAATATTAAATTATTCATCGAGATATGTAAGAATATTCCTACGTCGTAACGCTTTTTAACGAATTAACTCGAAGGGAACGTTCGAAATTGAAATTTTTTTCTAGCTATCCAAGGACGAAATAAGTGTTTAATCTCTATGTAATATTGAATTAAACATCGATTTATGTAAAAATATGCCTACCTCATAACGCTTTTTATCGAATTAAATCGAAGGGATCGTTAGCGGCGTTCGTAGAGGTGCGAAGAAATTCAAAGACCCAACCTCTCGGTCATGACGGTCCTGCGGGGGCTATTTAAAAAAAATAAACATAAATCGTTACGCTCGACCGTATTACGTCGAAATATAACGATTTCACAAAAAATACCGGTACCTCGTAACGCTTTCTGACGAATTGACTCGAAGGGAACGTTCGCAATTGAAATTTTTTTCTAGCTCTCGAGGGACGAAACAAACGTTTAATCTCTATGTAATATTGAATTCTACATCGATTTATGTAGAAATATGCCTACCTCATATCGCTTTCAATCGAATTAACTCGCAGGGAACCTTAGCGTCGTTCGTAGCGGTGGGAAGAAATGCAAAGTCCCAACGTCCCGGTCATGTAGGTACGGCGGGGGCTATTTAAAAAAAAACGATAAAAATAAATTGTTACGATCCACCGTATTACGTCGAAGTATAACGATTTCACAAAAAATACCGGTACCTCGTAACGCTTTCTGACGAATTGACTCGAAGGGAACGTTCGAAATTGAAATTTTGTTCTAGCTCTCCAGGATAGAAATAAGTGTTTAATCTCTATGTAATATTGAATTATACATCGATTTATGTAAAAATATGCCTCCCTCATAACGCTTTTTATCGAATTAACTCGAACGGAACGTTAGCGTCGTTAGTAGCGGTGCGAAGAAATTCAAAGTCCCAACCTCCCGGTCATGTCGGTCCTTCTGGGGCTATTTAAAAAAAAATAAACATAAATCGTTACGTTCGACCGTATTACGTCGAAATATAACGATTTCACAAAAAGTACCGGTACCTCGTAACGCTTTCTAACGAATTAACTCGCAAAAACCGGTCGAAATGGAAAGTTTTGCTACCGCTCCAGGGACGAAATAAACGTTTAATCCCTATGCAATTTTGAATTACACATCGATATATGTAGAAATATTCCTACGTCGTAACGCTGTTTAACGAATTAGATCGAAGGGAACTTTCGAAATTGAAAATTTTTTCTAGCACTCCAGGGACGAAATAAAAGTTTCATCCTTATGTAATATTGAATTATACATCGATATATGTAGAAATATTCCTACCTCATGACGCTTTCTAGCGAATTAACTCGAAGGGAACGTTAGCGTCGTCAGTAGCGGTGCGAAGAAATTCAAAGTACCAACCTCCCGGTCATGTCCGATCGGCGGCGGCTACTTAAAAAAAAAAAATAAAAATAAATCGTTACGATCGACCGTATTACGTCGAAATATAACGATTTCACAAAAAAAGACCGGTACATCGTAACGCTTTCAAACGAATTAACTCGCAAAAACCGTTCGAAATTGAAAGTTTTCCTAGCTCTTCAGGGACGAAATAAAGGTTCAATATCTATGTAATATTGAAGCATACATCGATTTATGTAAAAATAGGCCTACCTCATAACGCTCTTTATCGAATTAACTCGAAGGGAGCGTTAGCGTCGGCAGTAGCGGCTCGAAGAAATTCAAAGTCCCAACCTCCCGGTCATGTCGGTCCTGCGGGTGCCATTAAAAAAAAAATAAATATAAATCGTGACGCTAGACCGTATTACGTCCAAATATAACGATTTCACAAAAAAATACCGGTACCTCGTAACGCTTTCTGACGAATTGACTCGAAGGGAACGTTCGAAATTGAAATTTTTTTGTAGCTCTCCAGGGACGAAACAAACGTTTAATCTCTATGTAATATTGAATTCTACATCGATTTATGTAGAAATATGCCTACCTCATAACGCTTTCAAACGAAATAACTCGAAGGGAACGCTAGCGTCGTTAGTAGCGGTGCGAAGAAATGCAAAGACTCAACCTCCCGGTCATGTCGGTCCTGCGGGGGCCATTTAAAAAAAAATAAATATAAATCGTGACGCTCGATCGTACTACGTCGAAATATAACGATTTCACAAAAAAATACCGGTACATCGTAAAGCTTTCTATCGAATTAACTCGCATAAACCGTTCGAAATTGAAAGTATTGCTAGCTCTCCAGGGACGAAATAAACGTTTAATCCCAATGCAATATTGAATTACACATTGATATATGTAAACATATTCCTACCTCATTACGCTTTCAATCGAATTAACTCGCAGGGAACCTTAGCGTCGTTCGCAGCGGTGCGACGAAATACAAAGTCCCAACCTCCCGGTCATGTCGGTCCTGCGGGGGCTATTTAAAAAAAAAAAGAAAAATAAATCGTGACGCTAGACCGTATTACGTCCGAATATATCGATTTCACAAAAAAATACCGGTACATCGTAACGCTTTCTAACGAATTATCTCGCAAAAACTGTTCGAAATTGGAAGTTTTGCTAGCTCTCTAGGGACGAAATAAACGTTTAATCCCAATGCAATATTGAATTACACATTGATATATGTAGACATATTCCTACGTCGTAACGCTTTCAATCGAATTAACTCGAAGGGAACGTTAGCGTCGTTAGTAGCGGTGCGAAGAAATGCAAAGACCCAACCTCCCGGTCATGTCGGTCCTGCTGGGGCTATTTAAAAAAAAATAAACATAAATCGTTACGTTCGACCGTATTACGTCGAACCATAAAGATTTCACAAAAAATACTGGTACCTCGTAACGCTTTCTGACGAACTGACTCGCAAAAACCGTTCGAAATTGAAATTTTGTTCTAGCTCTTCAGGGTTGAAATAAGTGTTTAATCTCTATGTAATATTGAATTATACATCGATTTATGTAAAAATATGCCTACCTCATAACGCTTTATATCGAATTAACTCGAAGGGAACGTTAGCGTCCTTAATAGCGGTGCGAAGAAATTCAAAGTCCCAATCTCCCGGTCATATCGATCCGGCGGCGGCTATTTAAAAAGGAAATGTAAAGAAATCGTTACGATCGACCTTATTACGTAGAACTATAAGGATGCACAAAAAATACCGCGACATCGTAACGCTTTTTAAAGAATTTACTCGAAAAAATCGTTCGAAATTGAAAGTTTTGCTTGCTCTCCAGGGACCAAATAAACGTTTAATCCCTATGCAAAATTGAATTACACATCGATATATTTAGAAATATTTCTACGTCGTAACGCTTTTTAACGAATTAACTCGAAGGGAACGTTCGAAATTGAAATTTTTTTCTAGCTCTCCAGGGACGAAATAAACGTTTAATCCCTATGTAATATTGAATTATACATCGATTTATGCAAAAATATGCCTACCTCATAACGCTGTTTATCGAATTAACTCGAAGGGAACGTTAGCGTCGTCAGTAGTAGCGCGAAGAAATTCAAAGTACCAACCTCCCGGTCATGTCGGTCCGGCGGCTGCTATTTAAAAAAAAGAAAAAAAATAAATCGTTACGATCGACCGTATTACGTCGAACTATAACGATTTCACACAAAATACCGGTACCTCGTAACGCTTTCTGACGAATTGACTCGAAGGGAACTTTCGAGATTGAAAATTTTTTCTAGCTCTCCAGGGACGAAACAAACGTTTAATCTCTATGTAATATTGAATTCTACATCGATTTATGTAGAAATATGCCTACCTCATAACGCTTTCAATTGAATTAACTCGAAGAAAACGGTGGCGCCGTCAGTAGCTGCGCGAAGAAATTCAAAGTCCCAATCTCCCGGTCATGTCGGTCCGGCCGCTGCTATTTAAAAAAAAACATAAAAAAAATCGTTCCTTTCGACCGTATTACGTTGAACGATAAAGATTTCACAATAAATACCGCGACCTCGTAACACTTGTTAACGAATTAACGCGAAAAAACCGTTCGAAATTGAAAGTTTTGCTTGCTATCCAGGGACCAAATAAACGTTTAATCCCTATGTAATATTGAATTCTTCATCGAGATATGTAAAAATATTCCTACATCATAAAGGTTGTTAACGAATTAACTCGCAGGATACCTTTGCGTCGTCCGCAGCGGTGCGAAGAAATACAAAGTACGAACGTCCCGGTCATATCTGTACGGCGGGGGCTATTTAAAAAAGAAAAAATAAAAATAAATCGTTACGTTCGAGCGCATTACGTCGAACTATAACGATTTCACAAAAAATACCGGTACCTCGTAACGCTTTCTGACGAATTGACTCGAAGGGAACGTTCGAAATTGAAATTTTGTTCTAGCTCTCCAGGGTAGACATAAGTGTTTAATCTCTATGTAATATTGAATTATACATCGATTTATGTAAATATATGCCTACCTCATAACGCTTTTTATCGAATTAACTCGCAAAAACCGTTCGAAATTGAAAGTTTTGCTAGCTCTCCAGGGACGAAATAAACGTTTAATCCCTATGGAATATTGAATTACACATCGATATATGTAGAAATATTCCTACCTCATAACGGTTGTTAACCAATTAACGCGCAGGGAACCTTATCGTCGTTCGTACCGGTGCGAAGAAATTCAAAGTCCCAATCTCCCGGTCATGTCGGTCCGACCGGGGCAATTTAATAAAAACATAAAAAAAATCGTTACGTTCGACCGGTATTACGTCGAAATATAATGATTTCACAAAAAATACCGCGACCTCGTAACGCTTATTAACGAATAAACTCGAAAAAACCGTTCGAAATTGAAAGTTAAGCTTGATCTCCAGGGACCAAATAAACGTTTAATCCCTATTTAATGTTGAATTAACCATCGAAATATGTAAAAATATTCCTACCTCATTACGCTTTTTATCGAATTAACTCGAAGGGGAATGTTAGCGTCGTTATTAGCGGTGCGAAGAAATTCAAAGACCCAACCTCCCGGTCATGTCGGTCCTCCGGGGGCTATTTAAAAAAAAGAAGTATAAATCATGACGCTCGACCGTATTACGTCGAAATATAACGATTTCACAAAAAAATACCGGTACATCGTAACGCTTTCTAACGAATTAACTCGCAAAAAGCGTTCGAAATTGAAAGTTTTGCTAGCTCCCCAGGGTCGACATGAACGTTTAGTTCCTATGCTGTATTGAATTACACATCGATATATGTTGAAATATTCCTACGTCGTAACGCTTTTTGACGAATTAACTCGAGGGGAACGTTCTAAATTGAAATTTTATTCTAGCTCTCCAGGAACGAATTAAACGTTTAATCTCTATGTAATATTGAAGTATACATCGAATTATATAAAAATATGCTCACCTCATAACGCTTTTTATCGAATTAAATCGAAGAGAACAGTAACGTCGTCACTAGCTGCGCTTAGAAATTTAAAGTCCCAATCTCCCGGTCATATAGGAACGGCGGGGGCTATTTAAAAAATAAAAATAAAAATAAATCGTTACGATCGTCCGTATTACGTCGAACTATAACGATTTCACAAAAAATACCGGTACCTCGTATCGCTTTCTGATGAATTGACACGAAGGGAACGTTCGAAATTGAAATTTCGTTCTAGCACTCCCGGGTAGAAATAAGTGTTTAATCTCTATGTATTATTGAATTATACATCGATTTATGTATAAATATGCCTACCTCATTACGCTTTATATCGTGTTAACTCGAAGGGAAAGTTAGCGTCTTTAGTAGCGGTGCGAAGAAATGCAAAGTCCCAACCTCCCGGTCATGTCGGTCCTGCGGGTGCCATTAAAAAAAAAATAAATATAAATCGTGACGCTAGACCGTATTACGTCGAAATATAACGATTTCACAAAAAATACCGGTACCTCGTAACGCTTTCTGCCGAATTGACTCGAAGGGAACGTTCGAAATTGAAATTTTGTTCTAACTCTCCAGGGTAGAAATAAGTGTTTAATCTCTATGTAATATTGAATTATACATCGATTTATGTAAATATATGCCTACCTCATAACGCTTTTTATCGAATTAACTCGAAGGGAACGTTCGAAATTGAAATCTTTCTCTAGCTCTCCAGGGACGAGATAAACGTTTAATATCTATGTAATATTGAAGTATACATCGATTTGTGTAAAAATATGCTCACCTCATAACGCTTTTTATCGAATTAAATCGAAGAGAACAGTAACGTCGTCACTAGCTGCGCTTAGAAATTTAAAGTCCCAATCTCCCGGTCATATAGGTCCGGCGGGGGCTATTTAAAAAATAAAAATAAAAATAAATCGTTACGATCGACCGTATTACGTCGAAATATAACGATTTCACAAAAAATACCGGTACCTCGTAACGCTTTCAGACCAATTAACTCGAAAAAAACGTTCGAAATTGAAAGTTTTGCTTGCTCTCCAGGGACAAAATAAACATTTAATCCCTATGAAATATTGAAATATACACCGAGAAATGTAAAAATATTCCTACCTCATAACGGTTGTTAACGAATTAACTCGCAGGGAACCTTAGCGTCGTTCGTACCGGTGCGAAGAAATTCAAAGTTCCAACGTCCCGGTCATATAGGTACGGCGGGGGCTATTTAAAAAAGAAAATAAATATAAATCGTTACGTTCGACCGTATTACGTCGAAATATAATGATTTCAAAAAAAATACCGGTTCATCGTAACGCTTTCTAACGAATTAACTCGCAAAAACCATTCGAAATTGAAAGTTTTGCTAGCTCTCCAGGGACGAAATAAACGTTTAATCCCTATGCAATATTGAATTACACATCGATATATGTAGAAATATTCCTACGTCGTAACGCTTTCAGACAAATTAACTCGCAAAAACCGTTCGAAATTAAAATTTTGTTCTAGCTCTGCAGGGTAGAAATAAGTGATTAATCTCTATGTAATATTGAATTATACATCGAGATATGTAAAAATATGCCTACCTCATAACGCTTTTTATCGAATTAAATTGACGAGAACGGTAGCTTCGTCAGTAGCTGCGCGAAGAAATTCAAAGTCCCAATCTCCCGGTCATGTCGGTCCGGCCGCGGCTATTTAAAACAAACATAAAAAAAATCGTTACGTTCGACCGTATTACGTCGAACTATAAAGATTTCACAAGAAATACCGCGTCCTCGTAAGGCTTGTTAACGAATTAACTCGAAAAAACCGTTCGAAATTGAAAGTTTTGCTTGCCCTCCAGGGACCAAAGAAACGTTTAATCCCTATGTAATATTGAATTATACATCGAGATATGTAAAAATATTCCTACCTCATAACGGTTGTTAACGAATTAACTCGAAAGGAACGTTAGCGTCGTTAGTAGCGGTGCGAAGAAATTCAAAGACCCAACCTCCCGTTCATGTCGGTCCTGCGGAGGCTATTTAAAAAAAAGAAAATTAAAAGACATCATTACGTTCGAGCGTATTACGTCGAACTATAACGAATTTCACAAGAAATACCGCGACCACGTAACGCTTGTTAACGAATTAACTGGAAAAAACCGTACGAAATTGAAAGTTCTGCTTGCCCTCCAGGGACCAAATAAACGTTTTTATCCCTATGTAATATTGAATTATACATCGAGATATGTAAAAATATTCCTACCTCATAAAAGTTGTAAACGAATTAACTAGCAGGGAACCTTAGCGTCGTTCGTAGCGATGCGACGAAATACAAAGTCCCAACGTCCCGGTCATATAGGTACGGCGGGGGCTATTTAAATAAAAGAAATAAAAATAAATCGTTACGATCGACCGTATTACGTCGAAATATAATGATTTCACAAAAAATACAGCGACCTCGTAACGCTTCTTAACGAATTAACTCGAAAAAACCGTTCGAAATTGAAAGTTTTGCTTCCTCTCCACGGACCAAATAAACGGTTAATCCCTGTGCAATATTGAATTATACATCGAGATATGTAAAAATATACCTACCTCATAACGGTTGTCAACGAATTAACTCGCAGGAATCCTTAGCGTCGTTCGTAGCGGTGCGAAGAAATACAAAGTCCCAATCTCCCGGTCATGTCGGTCCGGCCGCTGCTATTTAAAAAAAACATTAAAAAGATCGTTACGATCGACCGTATTACGTAGAACTGTGAAGATGCATAAAAAATACCGCGTCATCGTAACGCGTTTTAAAGAATTAGCTCGAAAAAGCCGTTCGAAATTGAAAGTATTGCTAGCTCTCCAGGGACGAAATAAACGTTTAATCCCAATGCAATATTGAATTACACATTGATATATGTAAACATATTCCTACCTCATTACGCTTTCAATCGAATTAACTCGCAGGGAACCTTAGCGTCGTTCGCAGCGGTGCGACGAAATACAAAGTCCCAACCTCCCGGTCATGTCGGTCCTGCGGGGGCTATTTAAAAAAAAAAAAGAAAAATAAATCGTGACGCTAGACCGTATTACGTCCGAATATATCGATTTCACAAAAAAATACCGGTACATCGTAACGCTTTCTAACGAATTATCTCGCAAAAACTGTTCGAAATTGGAAGTTTTGCTAGCTCTCTAGGGACGAAATAAACGTTTAATCCCAATGCAATATTGAATTACACATTGATATATGTAGACATATTCCTACGTCGTAACGCTTTCAATCGAATTAACTCGAAGGGAACGTTAGCGTCGTTAGTAGCGGTGCGAAGAAATGCAAAGACCCAACCTCCCGGTCATGTCGGTCCTGCTGGGGCTATTTAAAAAAAAATAAACATAAATCGTTACGTTCGACCGTATTACGTCGAACCATAAAGATTTCACAAAAAATACTGGTACCTCGTAACGCTTTCTGACGAACTGACTCGAAGGGAACGTTCGAAATTGAAATTTTGTTCTAGCTCTCCAGGGTAGAAATAAGTGTTTAATCTCTATGTAATATTGAAATATACATCAATGTATGTAAAAATATTCCTACCTCATAACGCTTTTTATCGAATTAACTCGAAGGGAACGTTAGAGTCGTTAGTAGCGGTGCGAAGAAATTCAAAGTCCCAACCTCCCGGTCATGTCGGTCATGCTGGGGCTATTTAAAAAAAACAAAAAAAGAAATCGTTACGTTCGACCGTATTACCTCGAAATATACTGATTTCACAAAAAATACCGGTACCTCGTAACGCTTTCAGACGAATTAACTCGAAAAAAACGTTCGAAATTGAAATTTTGTTCTACCTCTCCAGGGACGAAATAAACGTTTAATCCCTATGCAATTTTGAATTACACATCGATATATGTAGAAATATTCCTACGTCGTAACGCTGTTTAACGAATTAGATCGAAGGGAACTTTCGACATTGAAAATTTTTTCTAGCACTCCAGGGACGAAATAAAAGTTTCATCCTTATGTACTATTGAATTATACATCGATATATGTAGAAATATTCCTACCTCATGACGCTTTCTAGCGAATTAACTCGAAGGGAACGTTAGCGTCGTCAGTAGCGGTGCGAAGAAATTCAAAGTACCAACCTCCCGGTCATGTCCGATCGGCGGCGGCTACTTAAAAAAAAAAAATAAAAATAAATCGTTACGATCGACCGTATTACGTCGAAATATAACGATTTCACAAAAAAAGACCGGTACATCGTAACGCTTTCAAACGAATTAACTCGCAAAAACCGTTCGAAATTGAAAGTTTTCCTAGCTCTTCAGGGACGAAATAAAGGTTCAATATCTATGTAATATTGAAGCATACATCGATTTATGTAAAAATAGGCCTACCTCATAACGCTCTTTATCGAATTAACTCGAAGGGAGCGTTAGCGTCGGCAGTAGCGGCTCGAAGAAATTCAAAGTCCCAACCTCCCGGTCATGTCGGTCCTGCGGGTGCCATTAAAAAAAAAATAAATATAAATCGTGACGCTAGACCGTATTACGTCCAAATATAACGATTTCACAAAAAAATACCGGTACCTCGTAACGCTTTCTGACGAATTGACTCGAAGGGAACGTTCGAAATTGAAATTTTTTTGTAGCTCTCCAGGGACGAAACAAACGTTTAATCTCTATGTAATATTGAATTCTACATCGATTTATGTAGAAATATGCCTACCTCATAACGCTTTCAAACGAAATAACTCGAAGGGAACGCTAGCGTCGTTAGTAGCGGTGCGAAGAAATGCAAAGACTCAACCTCCCGGTCATGTCGGTCCTGCGGGGGCCATTTAAAAAAAAATAAATATAAATCGTGACGCTCGACCGTACTACGTCGAAATATAACGATTTCACAAAAAAATACCGGTACATCGTAAAGCTTTCTATCGAATTAACTCGCATAAACCGTTCGAAATTGAAAGTTTTGTTAGCACTACTGGGACGAAATAAACGTTTAATCCCTATGTAATATTGAATTATACATCGATATATGTAGAAATATTCCTACCTCATAACGCTTTCTATCGAATTAACACGAAGGGAATGTTAGCGTCGTCAGTAGCGGTGCGAAGAAATGCAAAGTCCCAACCACCCAGTCATGTCGGTCATGCTGGGGCTATTTAAAAAAAACAAAAAAAAATCGTTACGTTCGACCGTATTACGTCGAACCATAAAGATTTCACAAAAAATACCGGTACCTCGTAACGCTTTCTGACGAACTGACTCGAAGGGAACGTTCGAAATTGAAATTTTGTTCTAGCTCTCCAGGGTAGAAATAAGTGTTTAATCTCTATGTAATATTGAAGTATACATCAATGTATGTAAAAATATTCCTACCTCATAACGCTTTATAACGAGGAAATTCAAAGTCCCAATCTCCCGGTCATATCGATCCGGCGGCGGCTATTTAAAAAAGAAATATAAAGAAATCGTTACGATCGACCGTATTACGTAGAACTGTGAAGATGCATAAAAAATACCGCGTCATCGTAACGCGTTTTAAAGAATTAGCTCGAAAAAGCCGTTCGAAATTGAAAGTATTGCTAGCACTCCAGGGACGAAATAAACGTTTAATCCCAATGCAATATTGAATTACACATTGATATATGTAAACATATTCCTACCTCATTACGCTTTCAATCGAATTAACTCGCAGGGAACCTTAGCGTCGTTCGCAGCGGTGCGACGAAATACAAAGTCCCAACCTCCCGGTCATGTCGGTCCTGCGGGGGCTATTTAAAAAAAAAAAAGAAAAATAAATCGTGACGCTAGACCGTATTACGTCCGAATATATCGATTTCACAAAAAAATACCGGTACATCGTAACGCTTTCTAACGAATTATCTCGCAAAAACTGTTCGAAATTGGAAGTTTTGCTAGCTCTCTAGGGACGAAATAAACGTTTAATCCCAATGCAATATTGAATTACACATTGATATATGTAGACATATTCCTACGTCGTAACGCTTTCAATCGAATTAACTCGAAGGGAACGTTAGCGTCGTTAGTAGCGGTGCGAAGAAATGCAAAGACCCAACCTCCCGGTCATGTCGGTCCTGCTGGGGCTATTTAAAAAAAAATAAACATAAATCGTTACGTTCGACCGTATTACGTCGAACCATAAAGATTTCACAAAAAATACTGGTACCTCGTAACGCTTTCTGACGAACTGACTCGAAGGGAACGTTCGAAATTGAAATTTTGTTCTAGCTCTCCAGGGTAGAAATAAGTGTTTAATCTCTATGTAATATTGAAATATACATCAATGTATGTAAAAATATTCCTACCTCATAACGCTTTTTATCGAATTAACTCGAAGGGAACGTTAGAGTCGTTAGTAGCGGTGCGAAGAAATTCAAAGTCCCAACCTCCCGGTCATGTCGGTCATGCTGGGGCTATTTAAAAAAAACAAAAAAAGAAATCGTTACGTTCGACCGTATTACCTCGAAATATACTGATTTCACAAAAAAATACCGGTACATCGTAACACTTTCTAACGAATTAACTTGCAAAATCCGTTCGAAATTGAAAGTTTTGCTAGCTCTTCAGGGACGAAATAAACGTTTAATCCCTATGTAGTATTGAATTATACATCGAGATATGTAGAAATATTCCTATCTCATAACGCTTTCTATCGAATTAACACGAAGGGAACGTTAGTGTCGTCAGTAGCGGTGCGAAGAAATACAAAGTCCCAACGTCCCGGTCATATAGGTACGGCGGGGGCTATTTAAAAAAAAAAAAAAAATAAATCGTTACGATCAACCGTATTACGTCGAAATATAACGATTTCACAAAAAATACCGGTACCTCGTACCGCTTTCAGACGAATTAACTCGCAAAAACCGTTCGAAATTGAAATTTTGTTCTAGCTCTTCAGGGTTGAAATAAGTGTTTAATCTCTATGTAATATTGAATTATACATCGATTTATGTAAAAATATGCCTACCTCATAACGCTTTATATCGAATTAACTCGAAGGGAACGTTAGCGTCCTTAATAGCGGTGCGAAGAAATTCAAAGTCCCAATCTCCCGGTCATATCGATCCGGCGGCGGCTATTTAAAAAGGAAATGTAAAGAAATCGTTACGATCGACCTTATTACGTAGAACTATAAGGATGCACAAAAAATACCGCGACATCGTAACGCTTTTTAAAGAATTTACTCGAAAAAATCGTTCGAAATTGAAAGTTTTGCTTGCTCTCCAGGGACCAAATAAACGTTTAATCCCTATGCAAAATTGAATTACACATCGATATATTTAGAAATATTCCTACGTCGTAACGCTTTCAATCGAATTAACTCGAAGGGAACGTTAGCGTCGTCAGTAGTAGCGCGAAGAAATTCAAAGTACCAACCTCCCGGTCATGTCGGTCCGGCGGCTGCTATTTAAAAAAAAGAAAAAAAATAAATCGTTACGATCGACCGTATTACGTCGAACTATAACGATTTCACACAAAATACCGGTACCTCGTAACGCTTTCTGACGAATTGACTCGAAGGGAACTTTCGAGATTGAAAATTTTTTCTAGCTCTCCAGGGACGAAACAAACGTTTAATCTCTATGTAATATTGAATTCTACATCGATTTATGTAGAAATATGCCTACCTCATAACGCTTTCAATTGAATTAACTCGAAGAAAACGGTGGCGCCGTCAGTAGCTGCGCGAAGAAATTCAAAGTCCCAATCTCCCGGTCATGTCGGTCCGGCCGCTGCTATTTAAAAAAAAACATAAAAAAAATCGTTCCTTTCGACCGTATTACGTTGAACGATAAAGATTTCACAATAAATACCGCGACCTCGTAACACTTGTTAACGAATTAACGCGAAAAAACCGTTCGAAATTGAAAGTTTTGCTTGCTATCCAGGGACCAAATAAACGTTTAATCCCTATGTAATATTGAATTCTTCATCGAGATATGTAAAAATATTCCTACATCATAAAGGTTGTTAACGAATTAACTCGCAGGATACCTTTGCGTCGTCCGCAGCGGTGCGAAGAAATACAAAGTACGAACGTCCCGGTCATATCTGTACGGCGGGGGCTATTTAAAAAAGAACAAATAAAAATAAATCGTTACGATCGTCCGTATTACGTCGAACTATAACGATTTCACAAAAAATACCGGTACCTCGTATCGCTTTCTGATGAATTGACACGAAGGGAACGTTCGAAATTGAAATTTTGTTCTAACGCTCCAGGGTAGAAATAAGTGTTTAATCTCTATGCAATATTGAATTATACATCGATTTATGTAAATATATGCCTACCTCATAACGCTTTTTATCGAATTAACTCGAAGGGAACGTTCGAAATTGAAATCTTTCTCTAGCTCTCCAGGGACGAGATAAACGTTTAATATCTATGTAATATTGAAGTATACATCGATTTGTGTAAAAATATGCTCACCTCATAACGCTTTTTATCGAATTAAATCGAAGAGAACAGTAACGTCGTCACTAGCTGCGCTTAGAAATTTAAAGTCCCAATCTCCCGGTCATATAGGTCCGGCGGGGGCTATTTAAAAAATAAAAATAAAAATAAATCGTTACGATCGACCGTATTACGTCGAAATATAACGATTTCACAAAAAATACCGGTACCTCGTAACGCTTTCAGACCAATTAACTCGAAAAAAACGTTCGAAATTGAAAGTTTTGCTTGCTCTCCAGGGACAAAATAAACATTTGATCCCTATGAAATATTGAAATATACACCGAGAAATGTAAAAATATTCCTACCTCATAACGGTTGTTAACGAATTAACTCGCAGGGAACCTTAGCGTCGTTCGTACCGGTGCGAAGAAATTCAAAGTTCCAACGTCCCGGTCATATAGGTACGGCGGGGGCTATTTAAAAAAGAAAATAAATATAAATCATTACGTCCGACCGTATTACGTCGAAATATAATGATTTCACAAAAAATACCGGTACATCGTAACGCTTTCTAACGAATTAACTTGCAAAAACCGTTCGAAATTGAAAGTTTTGCTAGCTCTCCAGGGAAGAGATAAACGATTAATCCCTATGCAATATTGAATTACACATCGATATATGTAGAAATATTCCTACGTCGTAACGCTTTCAGACAAATTAACTCGCAAAAACCGTTCGAAATTAAAATTTTGTTCTAGCTCTGCAGGGTAGAAATAAGTGATTAATCTCTATGTAATATTGAATTATACATCGAGATATGTAAAAATATGCCTACCTCATGACGCTTTTTATCGAATTAAATTGACGAGAACGGTAGCTTCGTCAGTAGCTGCGCGAAGAAATTCAAAGTCCCAATCTCCCGGTCATGTCGGTCCGGCCGCGGCTATTTAAAACAAACATAAAAAAAATCGTTACGTTCGACCGTATTACGTCGAACTATAAAGATTTCACAAGAAATACCGCGTCCTCGTAAGGCTTGTTAACGAATTAACTCGAAAAAACCGTTCGAAATTGAAAGTTTTGCTTGCCCTCCAGGGACCAAAGAAACGTTTAATCCCTATGTAATATTGAATTATACATCGAGATATGTAAAAATATTCCTACCTCATAACGGTTGTTAACGAATTAACTCGAAAGGAACGTTAGCGTCGTTAGTAGCGGTGCGAAGAAATTCAAAGACCCAACCTCCCGGTCATGTCGGTCCTGCGGAGGCTATTTAAAAAAAAGAAAATTAAAAGACATCATTACGTTCGAGCGTATTACGTCGAACTATAACGAATTTCACAAGAAATACCGCGACCACGTAACGCTTGTTAACGAATTAACTGGAAAAAACCGTACGAAATTGAAAGTTCTGCTTGCCCTCCAGGGACCAAATAAACGTTTTTATCCCTATGTAATATTGAATTATACATCGAGATATGTAAAAATATTCCTACCTCATAAAAGTTGTAAACGAATTAACTAGCAGGGAACCTTAGCGTCGTTCGTAGCGATGCGACGAAATACAAAGTCCCAACGTCCCGGTCATATAGGTACGGCGGGGGCTATTTAAATAAAAGAAATAAAAATAAATCGTTACGATCGACCGTATTACGTCGAAATATAATGATTTCACAAAAAATACAGCGACCTCGTAACGCTTCTTAACGAATTAACTCGAAAAAACCGTTCGAAATTGAAAGTTTTGCTTCCTCTCCACGGACCAAATAAACGGTTAATCCCTGTGCAATATTGAATTATACATCGAGATATGTAAAAATATACCTACCTCTTAACGGTTGTCAACGAATTAACTCGCAGGAATCCTTAGCGTCGTTCGTAGCGGTGCGAAGAAATACAAAGTCCCAATCTCCCGGTCATGTCGGTCCGGCCGCTGCTATTTAAAAAAAAAACATTAAAAAGATCGTTACGTTCGACCGTATTACGTCGAACTATAAAGATTTCACAAAAAATACCGGTACCTCGTAACGCTTGTTAACGAATTAATTCGAAAAAATCGTTCGAAATTGAAATTTTGTTCTAGCTCTCCAGGGTAGAAATAAGTGTTTAATGTCTATGTAATATTGAATTATACATCGATTTATGTAAAAATATGCCTACCTCATAACGCTGTTTATCGAATTAACTCGAAGGGAACGTTAGCGTCGTTAGTAGCGGTGCGAAGAAATTCAAAGTACCAACCTCCCGGTCATGTCGGTCCTGCGGGGGCTATTTAAAAAAAAATAAATATAAATCGTAACGCTCGACCATATTACGTCGAAATATAACGATTTCACAGAAAATACCGGTACCTCGTAACGCTTGTTAACGAATTAATTCGAAAAAACCGTTCGAAATTGAAATTTTGTTCTAGCTCTCCAGGGTAGAAATAAGTGTTTAATCTCTATGTAATATTGAATTATACATCGATTTATGTAAAAATATGCCTACCTCATAACGCTGTTTATCGAATTAACTCGAAGGGAACGTTAGCGTCGTTAGTAGCGGTGCGAAGAAATTCAAAGTACCAACCTCCCGGTCATGTCGGTCCTGCGGGGGCTATTTAAAAAAAAATAAATATAAATCGTAACGCTCGACCATATTACGTCGAAATATAACGATTTCACAAAAAATACCGGTACCTCGTAACGCTTTCAGACGAATTAACTCGAAAAAAACGTTCGAAATTGAAATTTTGTTCTACCTCTCCAGGGACGAAATAAACGTTTAATCCCTATGTAATATTGAATTACACATCGATATATGTAGAAATATTCCTACGTCGTAACGCTGTTTAACGAATTAAATCGAAGGGAACTTTCGAAATTGAAAATTTTTTCTAGCTATCCAGGGACGAAATAAAAGTTTCATCCTTATGCATTATTGAATTATACATCGATTTATGTAAAAATATTCCTACCTCATAACGGTTGTTAACGAATTAACGCGCAGGGAACCTTAGCGTCGTTAGTAGCTTTGCGAAGAAATTCAAAGTCCCAACCTCCTGGTCATGTAGGTCCTGCTGGGGCTATTTAAAAAAAAAAATAAATATAAATCGTTACGTTCGACCGTATTACGTCGAAATGTAATGATTTCACAAAAAATACAGCGACCTCGTAACGCTTCTTAACCAATTAACTCGAAAAAACCGTTCGAAATTGAAAGTTTTGCTTGCTCTCCACGGACCAAATAAACGGTTAATCCCTGTGCAATATTGAATTATACATCGATTTATGTAAAAATATACCTATCTCATAACGCTTTGTATCGAATTAACTCGAAGGGAACGATAGCGTCGTTCGTAGCGGTGCCAAGAAATACAAAGTCCCAACGTCCCGATCATATAGGTACGGCGGGGGGTAATTAAAAAAAAAACAATAAAAATAAATCTTTACGATCTACCGTATTACGTCGAAATATAACGATTTCACAAAAAATACCGGTACCTCGTAACCCTTTCTGACGAATTGACTCGAAGGGAGCGTTCGAAATTGAAATTTCGTTGTAGCTCTCCAGGGTAGAAATAAGTGTTTAATCTCTATGTAATATTGAATTCTACATCGATTTATATAGAAATATGCCTACCTCATAACGCTTTCAATCGAATTAACTCGAAGGGAACGTTAGCGTCGTTAGTAGCGGTGCGAAGAAATGCAAAAACCCAACCTCCCGGTCATGTCGGTCCTGCGGGGGCTATTTAAAAAAAAGAAAATAAAAGAAATCATTACGTTCGAGCGTATTACGTCGAACTATAACGATTTCACAAGAAATACCGCGACCTCGTAACGCTTGTTAACGAATTAACTCGAAAAAACCGTTCGAAATTGAAAGTTTTGCTACCTATCCAGGGACGAAATGAACGTTTAATCCCTATGCAATTTTGAATTACACATCGATATGTTTAGAGATATACCAACGTCGTAAAGCTTTTGACCGAATTAACTCGAAGGGAACGTTCGAAATTGAAATTTTTTTCTAGCTCTCCAGGGACGAAATAAACGTTTAATCCCTATGTAATATTGAATTATACATCGAGATATGTAAAAATATTCCTACCTCGTAACGGTCGTTAACGAATTAACTCGCAGGAAACCTTAGCGTCGTTCGTAGCGGTGCGAAGAAATACAAAGTCCCAACGTCCCGGTCATATCGGTACGGCGGGGGCTATTTAAGAAAAAACATAAAAAATCTTTACCGTCGACCGTATTACGTCGAACTATAAAGATTTCGCAAAAAATACCGGTACCTCGTAAAGCTTTCTGACGAATTGACTCGAAGGGAACGTTCGAAATTGAAATTTTGTTCTAGCTCTTCAGGGTAGAAATAAGTGTTAGTTTCTATGTAATATTGAAGTATACATCGATTTATGTAAAAAGAGGCCCACCTCATAACGTTTTTTATCGAACTAAATCGAAGGGAACGTTAGCGTCGTTAGTAGCGGTGCGAAGAAATTCAAAGTCCCAATCTCCCGGTCATGTCGGTCCGGCCGCGGCTATTTAAAAAAAACATTAAGAAAATCGTTACGTTCGACCGTATTATGTCGAAGTATAATGATTTCACAAAAAATACAGCGACCTCGTAACGCTTCTTAACGAATTAACTCGAAAAAACCGTTCGAAATTGAAAGTTTTGCTTGCTCTCCACGGGCCAAATAAACGGTTAACCCTGTGCAATATTGAATTAAACATCGATTTATGTAAAAAGAGGCCCACCTCATAACGTTTTTTATCGAATTAAATCGAAGGGAACGTTAGCGTCGTTAGTAGCGGTGCGAAGAAATTCAAAGACCCAACCTCCCGGTCATGTCGGTCCTGCGGGGGCTATTTAAAAAAAAAATAAACATAAATCGTTACGCTCGACCGTATTACGTCGAAATATAACGATTTCGCAAAAAATACCGCGACATCGTAACGCTGGGTAACGAATTAACTCGAAAAAACAGTTCGAAATTGAAAGTTTTGCTTGCTCTCCAGGGACCAAATAAACGTTTAATCCCTATGTAATATTGAATTATACATCGAGATATGTAAAAATACACCTACCTCATAAGGCTTTTTATCGAATTAACTCGCAGGGAACCTTAGCGTCGTTCGTAGCGGTGCGAAGAAATGCAAAGTCCCAACGTCCCGGTCATATAGGTACGGCGGGGGCTATTTAAAAAATAAAAATAAAAATAAATCGTTATGATCGACCGTATTACGTCGAAATATAACGATTTCACAAAAAATGCCGGTACATCATAACGCTTTCTAACGAATTAACTCGCAAAAACCGTTCGAAATTGAAATTTTGTTCTAGCTGTCCAGGGTAGAAATAAGTGTTTAATCTCTATGCAATATTGAATAGTACATCGAGATATGTAAAAATATTCCTACCTCATAACGGTTGTTAACGAATTAACTCGCAGGAAACCCTAGCGTCGTTCGTAGCGGTGCGAAGAAATACAAAGTCCCAACTTCCCGGTCATGTCGGTCCGGCCGCGGCTATTTAAGAAAAAACATAAAAAATCTTTACCGTCGACCGTATTACGTCGAACTATAAAGATTTCGCAAAAAATACCGGTACCTCGTAAAGCTTTCTGACGAATTGACTCGAAGGGAACGTTCGAAATTGAAATTTTGTTCTAGCTCTCCAGTGTAGCAATAAGTGTTTAATCTCTATGTAATATTGAATTGTACATCGAGATATGTAGAAATATTCCTACCTCATAACGGTTGTTATCGAATTAAAGCAAAGAGAACGGTAGCGTCGTCAGTAGCTGCGCGAAGAAACTCAAAGGCCCAATCTCCCGGTCATGTCGGTCCGGCGGCGGCTATTTAAAAAAAAGAAAATAAAAAGAAATCATTACGTTCGAGCGTATTACGTCGAAATATAGCGATTTCACAAAAAATACCGGTACCTCGTAATGCTTTCAGACGAATTAACTCGAAGGAAACGTTCGAAATTGAAATTTTGTTCTAGCTCTTCAGGGTAGAAATAAGTGTTTAATCTCTATGTAATATTGAATTATACATCGATTTATGTAAAAATATGCCTACCTCATAACGCTCTTTATCGAATTAACTCGAAGGGAACGATAACGTCGTTAGTAGCTGGGCGAAGAAATTCAAAGTCCCAACCTCCCGGTCATGTCGGTCCTGCGGGGCTATTTAAGAAAAAACACAAAAAATCGTTACGGTCGACCGTATTACGTCGAACAATAAAGATTTCACAAAAAATACAGCGACCTCGTTACGCTTCTTAACGAATTAACTCGAAAAAACCGTTCGAAATTGAAAGTATTGCTTGCTCTCCAGGGACCAAATAAACGTTTAATCCCTATGTAACATTGAATTATACATCGAGATATGTAAAAATATTCCTACCTCATAACGGTTGTTAACGAATTAACCCGAAGGGAACGTTAGCGTCGTTAGTAGCGGTGAGAAGAAATTCAAAGACCCAACCTCCCGGTCATGTCGGTCCTGCGGGGGCTATTTAAAAAACAGAAAATAAAAAGAAATCATTACGTTCGAGCGTATTACGTCGAACTATAACGATTTCACAAGAAATACCGCGACCACGTAGCGCTTGTTAACGAATGAACTCGAAAAAACCGTACGAAATTGAAAGTTCTGCTTGCCCTCCAGGGACAAAATAAACGTTTTTATCCCTATGTAATATTGAATTATACATCGAGATATGTAAAAATATTCCTACCTCATAACAGTTGTAAACGAATTAACTCGCAGGGAACCTTAGCGTCGTTCGTAGCAGTGCGACGAAATACAAAGCCCCAACGTCCCGGTCATATAGGTACGGCGGGGGCTATTTAAGAAAAAACATAAAAAATCTTTACCGTCGACCGTATTACGTCGAACTATAAAGATTTCGCACAAAATACCGGTACCTCGTAAAGCTTTCTGACGAATTGACTCGAAGGGAACGTTCGAAATTGAAATTTTGTTCTAGCTCTTCAGGGTAGAAATAAGTGTTAGTTTCTATGTAATATTGAAGTATTCATCGATTTATGTAAAAAGAGGCCCACCTAATAACGTTTTTTATCGAATTAAATCGAAGGGAACGTTAGCGTCGTTAGTAGCGGTGCGAAGAAATTCAAAGTCCCAATCTCCCGGTCATGTCGGTCCGGCCGCGGCTATTTAAAAAAAACATTAAGAAAATCGTTACGTTCGACCGTATTACGTCGACATATAATGATTTCACAAAAAATACAGCGACCTCGTAACGCTTCTTAACGAATTAACTCGAAAAAACCGTTCGAAATTGAAAGTTTTGCTTGCTCTCCACGGGCCAAATAAACGGTTAACCCTGTGCAATATTGAATTAAACATCGATTTATGTAAAAAGAGGCCCACCTCATAACGTTTTTTATCGAATTAAATCGAAGGGAACGTTAGCGTCGTTAGTAGCGGTGCGAAGAAATTCAAAGACCCAACCTCCCGGTCATGTCGGTCCTGCGGGGGCTATTTAAAAAAAAAATAAACATAAATCGTTACGCTCGACCGTATTACGTCGAAATATAACGATTTCGCAAAAAATACCGCGACATCGTAACGCTGGGTAACGAATTAACTCGAAAAAACAGTTCGAAATTGAAAGTTTTGCTTGCTCTCCAGGGACCAAATAAACGTTTAATCCCTATGTAATATTGAATTATACATCGAGATATGTAAAAATACACCTACCTCATAAGGCTTTTTATCGAATTAACTCGCAGGGAACCTTAGCGTCGTTCGTAGCGGTGCGAAGAAATGCAAAGTCCCAACGTCCCGGTCATATAGGTACGGCGGGGGCTATTTAAAAAATAAAAATAAAAATAAATCGTTATGATCGACCGTATTACGTCGAAATATAACGATTTCACAAAAAATGCCGGTACATCATAACGCTTTCTAACGAATTAACTCGCAAAAACCGTTCGAAATTGAAATTTTGTTCTAGCTGTCCAGGGTAGAAATAAGTGTTTAATCTCTATGCAATATTGAATAGTACATCGAGATATGTAAAAATATTCCTACCTCATAACGGTTGTTAACGAATTAACTCGCAGGAAACCCTAGCGTCGTTCGTAGCGGTGCGAAGAAATACAAAGTCCCAACTTCCCGGTCATGTCGGTCCGGCCGCGGCTATTTAAGAAAAAACATAAAAAATCTTTACCGTCGACCGTATTACGTCGAACTATAAAGATTTCGCAAAAAATACCGGTACCTCGTAAAGCTTTCTGACGAATTGACTCGAAGGGAACGTTCGAAATTGAAATTTTGTTCTAGCTCTCCAGTGTAGCAATAAGTGTTTAATCTCTATGTAATATTGAATTGTACATCGAGATATGTAGAAATATTCCTACCTCATAACGGTTGTTATCGAATTAAAGCAAAGAGAACGGTAGCGTCGTCAGTAGCTGCGCGAAGAAACTCAAAGGCCCAATCTCCCGGTCATGTCGGTCCGGCGGCGGCTATTTAAAAAAAAGAAAATAAAAAGAAATCATTACGTTCGAGCGTATTACGTCGAAATATAGCGATTTCACAAAAAATACCGGTACCTCGTAATGCTTTCAGACGAATTAACTCGAAGGAAACGTTCGAAATTGAAATTTTGTTCTAGCTCTTCAGGGTAGAAATAAGTGTTTAATCTCTATGTAATATTGAATTATACATCGATTTATGTAAAAATATGCCTACCTCATAACGCTCTTTATCGAATTAACTCGAAGGGAACGATAACGTCGTTAGTAGCTGGGCGAAGAAATTCAAAGTCCCAACCTCCCGGTCATGTCGGTCCTGCGGGGCTATTTAAGAAAAAACACAAAAAATCGTTACGGTCGACCGTATTACGTCGAACAATAAAGATTTCACAAAAAATACAGCGACCTCGTTACGCTTCTTAACGAATTAACTCGAAAAAACCGTTCGAAATTGAAAGTATTGCTTGCTCTCCAGGGACCAAATAAACGTTTAATCCCTATGTAACATTGAATTATACATCGAGATATGTAAAAATATTCCTACCTCATAACGGTTGTTAACGAATTAACCCGAAGGGAACGTTAGCGTCGTTAGTAGCGGTGAGAAGAAATTCAAAGACCCAACCTCCCGGTCATGTCGGTCCTGCGGGGGCTATTTAAAAAACAGAAAATAAAAAGAAATCATTACGTTCGAGCGTATTACGTCGAACTATAACGATTTCACAAGAAATACCGCGACCACGTAGCGCTTGTTAACGAATGAACTCGAAAAAACCGTACGAAATTGAAAGTTCTGCTTGCCCTCCAGGGACAAAATAAACGTTTTTATCCCTATGTAATATTGAATTATACATCGAGATATGTAAAAATATTCCTACCTCATAACAGTTGTAAACGAATTAACTCGCAGGGAACCTTAGCGTCGTTCGTAGCAGTGCGACGAAATACAAAGCCCCAACGTCCCGGTCATATAGGTACGGCGGGGGCTATTTAAGAAAAAACATAAAAAATCTTTACCGTCGACCGTATTACGTCGAACTATAAAGATTTCGCACAAAATACCGGTACCTCGTAAAGCTTTCTGACGAATTGACTCGAAGGGAACGTTCGAAATTGAAATTTTGTTCTAGCTCTTCAGGGTAGAAATAAGTGTTAGTTTCTATGTAATATTGAAGTATTCATCGATTTATGTAAAAAGAGGCCCACCTAATAACGTTTTTTATCGAATTAAATCGAAGGGAACGTTAGCGTCGTTAGTAGCGGTGCGAAGAAATTCAAAGTCCCAATCTCCCGGTCATGTCGGTCCGGCCGCGGCTATTTAAAAAAAACATTAAGAAAATCGTTACGTTCGACCGTATTACGTCGACATATAATGATTTCACAAAAAATACAGCGACCTCGTAACGCTTCTTAACGAATTAACTCGAAAAAACCGTTCGAAATTGAAAGTTTTGCTTGCTCTCCACGGGCCAAATAAACGGTTAACCCTGTGCAATATTGAATTAAACATCGATTTATGTAGAAATATGGCTACATCATAAGGCTTTTTATCGAATTAACTCGCAGGGAACCTTAGCGTCGTTCGTAGCGGTGCGAAGAAATGCAAAGTCCCAACGTCCCGGTCATATAGGTACGGCGGGGGCTATTTAAAAAATAAAAATAAAAATAAATCGTTATGATCGACCGTATTACGTCGAAATATAACGATTTCACAAAAAATGCCGGTACATCATAACGCTTTCTAACGAATTAACTCGCAAAAACCGTTCGAAATTGAAATTTTGTTCTAGCTGTCCAGGGTAGAAATAAGTGTTTAATCTCTATGCAATATTGAATAGTACATCGAGATATGTAAAAATATTCCTACCTCATAACGGTTGTTAACGAATTAACTCGCAGGAAACCCTAGCGTCGTTCGTAGCGGTGCGAAGAAATACAAAGTCCCAACTTCCCGGTCATGTCGGTCCGGCCGCGGCTATTTAAGAAAAAACATAAAAAATCTTTACCGTCGACCGTATTACGTCGAACTATAAAGATTTCGCAAAAAATACCGGTACCTCGTAAAGCTTTCTGACGAATTGACTCGAAGGGAACGTTCGAAATTGAAATTTTGTTCTAGCTCTCCAGTGTAGCAATAAGTGTTTAATCTCTATGTAATATTTAATTGTACATCGAGATATGTAGAAATATTCCTACCTCATAACGGTTGTTATCGAATTAAAGCAAAGAGAACGGTAGCGTCGTTAGTAGCTGCGCGAAGAAACTCAAAGGCCCAATCTCCCGGTCATGTCGGTCCGGCGGCGGCTATTTAAAAAAAAGAAAATAAAAAGAAATCATTACGTTCGAGCGTATTACGTCGAAATATAACGATTTCACAAAAAATACCGGTACCTCGTAATGCTTTCAGACGAATTAACTCGAAGGAAACGTTCGAAATTGAAATTTTGTTCTAGCTCTTCAGGATAGAAATAAGTGTTTAATCTCTACGTAATATTGAATTATACATCGATTTATGTAAAAATATGCCTACCTCATAACGCTCTTTATCGAATTAACTCGAAGGGAACGATAACGTCGTTAGTAGCTGGGCGAAGAAATTCAAAGTCCCAACCTCCCGGTCATGTCGGTCCTGCGGGGCTATTTAAGAAAAAACACAAAAAATCGTTACGTTCGACCGTATTACGTCGAAATATAATGATTTCATAAAAAATACGGGTACATCGTAACGCTTTCTAACGAATTAACTCGTCAAAACCGTTCGAAATTGGAAGTTTTGCTAGCTCTCCAGAGACGAAATAAACGTTTAATCCCTATGCAATATTGAATTACACATCGATATATGTAGAAATATTCCAACGTCGTAACGCTTTTTAACGAATTAACTCGAAGGGAACGTCAGCGTCGTTAGTAGCGGTGCGAAGAAATTCAAAGTCCCAACCTCCCAGTCATGTCGGTCCTGCGGGAGCTATTTCAAAAAAAATAAATATAAATCGCTACGCTCGACCTTATTACGTCGAAATATAACGATTTCACAAAAAAATACCGGTACATCGTAACGCTTTCTAAAGAATTAACTCGCAAAGACTGTTCGAAATTGAAAGTTCTGCTGGCTCTACCGGGACGAAATAAACGTTTAATCCATATGTAATATTGAGTTATACATCGATATATGTAGAAATGTTCCTACGTCGTAACGCTTGTTAACGAATTAACTCGAAAAAACCTTTCGAAATTGAAAGTTTTGCTTGCTCTCCATGGTAGAAATAAGTGTTTAATTCCTATGTAATATTGAAGTATTCATTGATTTATGTAAAAAAATGCCCACCTCATAACGCTTTATATCGAATTATCTCGAAAGGAACGTTAGCGTTGTCAGTAGCGGTGCGAAGAAATTCAAAGTACCAACCTCCCGGCCATGTCGGTCCTGCTGGGGCTATTTAAAGAAAAAATAAAAAAAAATCGTTACGTTCGACCGTATTACGTCGAACTGTAAAAATTTCACAAAAGATACCGCGACCTCGTAACGCTTGATAACGAATTAACTCGAAAAAACCGTTCGAAATTGAAAGTTTTGCTTGCTCTCCGGGGACCAAATAAACGTTTAATCCCTATGTGATATTAAATTATACATGGAGATATGTAAAAATATTCCTACCTCAAAACGGTTGTTAACGAATTAACACGCAGGAAACCGTAGCGTCGTTCGTAGCGGTGCGAAGAAATACAAAGTCCCAACGTCCCGGTCATATAGCTATGGCGGGGGCTATTTAAAAAAAAATAAATATAAATCGTTACGTTCTACCGTATTACGTCGAAATATAACGATGTCACAATAAATACCGGTACCCCGTAACGCTTTCTGACGAATTGACTCGAAGGGAACGTTCGAAATTGAAATTTTGTTCTTGCTCTCCAGGGTAGCAATAAGTGTTTAATCTCTATGTAATATTGAATTGTACATCGAGATATGTAAAAATATGCCCACCTCATAACGGTTGTTAACGAATTAACTCGGAGGGAACGTTCGAAATTGAAATTTTTTTCTAGCTCTCCAGGGACGAAATAAACGTTTAATCCCTATGCAATATTGAATTATACATCGAGATATGTAAAAATATTCCTACCTCATAACGGTTGTTAACGAATTAACTCGCAGGAAACCTTAGCGTCGTTCGTAACGGTGAGAAGAAATACAAAGTCCCAACGTCCCGGTCATATCGGTACGGCGGGGGCTATTTAAAAAAAAATATAAGTAAATCGTTACGATCCACCGTATTGCGTCGAAATATAACGATTTCACAAAAAATAGCGGTACCTCGTAACGCTCTCTGACGAATTGACTCGAGGGGAACGTTCGAAATTGAAACTTTGTTCTAGCTCTCCAGGGTAGAATTAAGTGTTTAATCTCTATGTAATATTGAATTACACATCGATATATTTAGAAATATTCCTACGTCGTAGCGCTTTCTAACGAATTAACTCGCAAAAACCGTTCGAAATTGAAAGTTTTGCTAGCCCTCTAGGGACGAAATAAACGTTTAATCCCTATGTAATATTGAATTATACATCGAGATATGTAAAAATATTCCTACCTCATAACGGTTGTTAACGAATTAACTCGCAGGGAACGTTAGCGTCGTTCGTAGCGGCGCGAAGAATTTCAAAGACCCAAGCTCCCGGTCATGTCGGTCCGGCGGGGGCTATTAAAAAAAAAATAATCAAAAAAAAAATCCTTACGAGCCACCGTCTTACGTCGAACTATAAAGATTTCACTAAAAAATACCGCGATATCGTAACGCTTGTTAATGAGTTAACTCGAAAAGACCGTTCGAAATTGAAAGATTTGCTTGCTCTCCAGGGACCAAATAACCGTTTAATCCCTATGCAATATTGAATTACTCATCTATATATGTAGAGATATTACTACGTCGTAACGCTTTTTAACGAATTAACTCGAAGGGAACGTTCGAAATTGAACTTTTCTTCTTGGTCTCCAGGGACGAAATAAATGTTTAATCTCTATGTAATATTGAATTATACATCGATTTATGTAAAAATATGCTTACCCCATAACGCTTTTTATCGAATTAACTCGAAGGGAACATTAGCGTCGTCAGTAGCGGTGCGAAGAAATTCAAAGACACAACCTCCCGGTGATGTCGGTCCGGCGGCGGCTATTTAAAAAAAAGAAAATGAAAAGAAATCATTACGTTCGAGCGTTTTACGTCGAACTGTAACGATTTCACAAAAAATACCGTTACCTCGTAACGCTTTCAGACGAACTAACTCGAAGGGAACGTTCGAAATTGAAATTTTGTTCTAGCTCTTCAGGGTAGAAATAAGTGTTAGTTTCTATGTAATATTGAATTATACATCGATTTATGTAAAAGGAGGCCCACCTCATAACGTTTTTTATCGAATTAAATCGAAGGGAACGTTAGCGTCTTCAGTAGCGGTGCGAAGAAATTCCAAGTACCAACCTCCCGGTCATGTCGGTCCTGCGGGGGCTATTTAAAAAAAACATTAAGAAAATCGTTACGTTCGACCGTATTACGTCGAACTACAAAGATTTCGCAAAAAATACCGCGACCTCGTAACGCTTGTTAACGAATTAACTCGAAAAAACCGTTCGAAATTGAAAGTTTTGCCTGCTCTCCGGGGACCAAATAAACGTTTAATCCCTATGTAATATTGAATTATACATCGAGATATGTAAAAATATTCCTACCTCATAAAGGTTGTTAACGAATTAACTCGCAGGAAACCTTAGCGTGGTTCGTAGCGGTGCGAAGAAATACAAAGTCCAAACGGCCCGGTCATATCTGTACGGCGGCGGCTATTAAAAAAAAAAAAAAATAGATATAAATCGTTACGTTCGACCGTATTACGTCGAAATATTACGATTTCACAAAAAATACCGGTACATCGTAACGCTTTCTAACGAATTAACTCGCAAAAACCGGTCGAAATGGAAAGTTTTGCTACCTCTCCATGGACGAAATAAACTTTTAATCCCTATGCAATTTTGAATTACACATCGATATATGTAGAAATATTCCTACGTCGTAACGCTGTTTAACGAATTAAATCGAAGGGAACTTTCGAAATTGAAAATTTTTTCTAGCTCTCCAGGGACGAAATAAAAGTTTCATCCTTATGTAATATTGAATTATACATCGATTTATGTAAAAATATACCTATCTCATAAAGCTTCTTATCGAATTAACTCGAAGGGAACGTTAGCGTCGTTAGTAGCGGTGCGAAGAAATTCAAAGACCCAACCTCCCGGTCATGTCGGCCCTGCGGGGGCTATTTAAAAAAAAAATAAATGTAAATCATTACGCTCAACCGAACCACGCCGAAATATAACTATTTCACCGAAAAATACCGGTACATTGTAACGCTTTCTAATGAATGAACTCGAAAAACCGTTCGAAATTGAAAGTTTTTCTAGCTCTCCAGGGACGAAGTTAATCCCTATGCAATTTTGAATTACACATCTACATATTTGGAAATATTCCGACGTCGTAACACTTCTTAACAAATTAACTCGAAGGGATCGTTCGAAATTGAAATTTTTTCTAGCTCTCCAGGGACGAAACAAACGTTTAATCTCTATGTAATATTGAATTCTACATCGATTTATGTAGAAATATGCCTACCTCATAACGCTTTCAATCGAATTAACTCGAAGGGAACGTTAGCGTCGTTAGTAGCGGTGCGAAGAAATGCAAAGACCCAACCTGTCGGACATGTCGGTCATGCTGGGGCTATTTAAAAAAAAAATAAAAATAAATCGTTACGATCCATTGTATTACGTCAAAATATAACGATTTCACAAAAAATACCGGTACCTCGTAACGCTTTCTGACGAATTGACTCGAAGGGAACGTTCGAAATTGAAACTTTATTCTAGCTCTCCAGGGACGAAGCAAACGTTTAATCTCTATGCAACATTGAATTACACATCGATATATGTCGAAATATTCTTACGTCTTAACGCTTTTTAACGAATTAACTCGAAGGGAACGTTCGAAATTGAAATTTTTTTCTAGCTCTCCAGGGACGAAATAAACGTATAATCTCAATGTAAGAATGAGTTATACATCGATTTATGTAAACATATGCCCACCTCATAACGCTTTTTATCGAATTAAATCGAAGAGAACGGTAACGTCGTCAGTAGCTGCGCGAAGAAATTCAAGGTCCCAATCTCCCGGACATGTCGGTCCCGCCGCGGATATTAAAAAAAACATAAAAAAATCGTTCCTTTGGACCGTATTACGTTGAACGATAAAGATTTCACAAAAAATACCGCGACCTCGTAACGCTTGTTAACGAATTAACGCGAAAAAACCTTTCGAAATTGAAAGCTTTGCTTGCTCTCCAGGGACCAAATAAACGTTTAATCCCTATGTAATATTGAATTATATATCGAGATATGTAAAAATGTTCCTACCTCATAACGGTTGTTAACGAATTAACTCGCAGGGAACCTTAGCGTCGTTCGTAGCGGTGCGAAGAAATTCAAAGTCCCAACCTCCCGGTCATGTCGGTCCTGCTGGGAATATTAAAAAAAAAAAAAAATATGAATCGTTACGTTCGCCCGTACTTCGTCGAAATATAATGATTTCACAAAAAATAACGCGACCTCGTAACGCTTTCTAACGAATTAACTCGCCAAAACCGTTCGAAATTGGAACTTTTGCTAGCTCTCCAGGGACGAAATAAACGTTTAATCCCTATGCAATTTTGAATTACACATCGATATATTTAGAAATATTCCTACGTCGTATCGCTTTTTAACGAATTAAATCGAAGGGAACTTTCGAAATTGAAATTTTTTTCTAGCTCTCCATGGTAGAAATAAGAGTTTAATCTCTATGTTATATTGAATTATACATTGATTTATGTAAAAATATGCCCACCTCATAAAGCTTTTTATCGAATTAAATCGAAGAGAACGGTAGCGTCGTCAGTAGCTGCGCGAAGAAATTCAAAGTCCCAATCTCTCGGTCATGCCGGTCCGGCCGCGGCTATTTAATAGAAAAAAAAAATCGTTACGTTCGACCGTATTACGTCGAAATATAATGATTTCATAAAAAATACGGGTACATCGTAACGCTTTCTAACGAATTAACTCGTGAAAACCGTTCGAAATTGAAAGTTTTGCTATCTCTCCAGGGACGAAATAAACGTTTAATCCCTATGCAATATTGAATTATACATCGATATATTTAGAAATATTCCTACGTCGTATCGCTTTTTAACGAATTAACTCGAAGGGAACGTTCGAAACTGATATTTTGTTCTAGCTCTCCAGGGTAGAAATAAGAGTTGAATCTCTATGTTATATTGAATTATACATCGATTTATGTAAAAATATTCCTACCTCATAACGGTTGTTAACGAATTAACTCGCAGGAAACCTTAGCGTGGTTCGTAGCGGTGCGAAGAAATACAAAGCCCCAACCTCCCGGTCATGTCGGTCCTGCGGGGGCTATATAAAAAAAAAATAAATATAAATCGTTACGATCCATCGTATTACGTCGAAATATAACGATTTCACAAAAAATACCGGTACCTCGAAACGCTTTCTGACGAATTGACTCGAAGGGAACGTTCGAAATTGAAACTTTATTCTAGCTCTCCAGGGACGAAGCAAACGTTTAATCTCTATGTAATATTGAATTCTACATCGATTTATGTAGAAATATGCCTACCTCATAACGCTTTATATCGAATTAACTCGAAGTGAACGTTAGCGTCGTTAGTAGCGGTGCGAAGAAATTCAAAGACCCACCCTCCCGGTCATGTCTGTCCTGCGGGTGCCATTTAAAAAAAAATAAATATATATCGTGACGCTAGACCGTATTACGTCCAAATATAACGATTTCACAAAAAAACACCGGTACATCGTAAAAGTTTCTATCGAATTAACTCGCAAAAACCGTTCGAAATTGAAAGTTTTGCTAGCTCTCTAGGAACGAAATAAACGTTTAATCTCTATGTAATATTGAATTCTACATCGATTTATGTAGAAATATGCCTACCTCATAACGCTTTATATCGAATTAACTCGAAGTGAACGTTAGCGTCGTTAGTAGCGGTGCGAAGAAATTCAAAGACCCACCCTCCCGGTCATGTCTGTCCTGCGGGTGCCATTTAAAAAAAAATAAATATAAATCGTGACGCTAGACCGTATTACGTCCAAATATAACGATTTCACAAAAAAATACCGGTACATCGTAAAAGTTTCTATCGAATTAACTCGCAAAAGCCGTTCGAAATTGAAAGTTTTGCTAGCTCTCTAGGAACGAAATAAACGTTTAATCCCAATGCAATATTGAATTACACATTGATATATGTAGAAATATTCCTACCTCATAACGCTTTCCATCGAATTAACAGCAAGGGAACGTTAGCGTCGTCAGTTGCGGTGCGAAGAAATGCAAAGTCCCAACCTCCCGGTCATGTCGGTCCTGCTTGGGCTATTTAAAAAAAATAAACAGAAATCGTTACGCTCGACCGTATTACGTCAAAATATAACGATTTCACAAAAAATACCGGTACCTCGTAACGCTTTCTGACGAATTGACTCGAAGGGAACGTTCGAAATTGAAAATTTTTTCTAGCTCTCCAGGGACAAAACAAACGTTTAATCTCTATGTAATATTGAATTCTACATCGATTTATGTAGAAATATGCCTACCTCATAACGCTTTCAATCGAATTAACTCGAAGGGAACGTTAGCGTCGTTAGTAGCGGTGCGAAGAAATGCAAAGACCCAACCTCCCGGTCATGTCGGTCATGCTGGGGCTATTTAAAAAAACAAAAAAAAAAATCGTTACGTTCGACCGTATTACGTCGAAGCATAAAGATTTCACAAAAAATACCGGTACCTCGTAACGCTTTCTGACGAACTGACTCGAAGGGAACGTTCGAAATTGAAATTTTGTTCTAGCTCTCCAGGGTAGAAATAAGTGTTTAATCTCTATGTAATATTGAAGTATACATCAATGTATGTAAAAATATTCCTACCTCATAACGCTTTTTATCGAATTAGCTCGAAGAGAACGTTAGCGTCGTTAGTAGCGGTGCGAAGAAATTCAAATTCGCAACATCACGGTCATGTCGATCCTGCTGGGGCTATTTAAAAAGAAACAAATATAAATCGTTACGCTCGACCGTATTACGTCGAAATATAACGATTTCACAAAAAAATACGGGTACATCATAAAGCTTTCTATCGAATTGACTCGAAAAAACCGTTCGAAATTGAAAGTTTTGCTTGCCCTCCAGGGACCAAATAAACGTTTAATCCCTATGTAATATTGAATTATACATCGAGATATGTAAAAATATTCCTACCTCATAACGGTTGTTAAGGAATTAACTCGCAGGAAACCTTAGCGTGGTTCGTAGCGGTGCGAAGAAATACAAAGTCCAAACGTCCCGGTCATATCGGTACGGCGGGGGCTATTTAAAAAAAAAAAAATAGATATAAATCGTTACGTTCGACCGTATTACGTCGAAATATAACGATTTCACAAAAAATACCGGTACATCGTAACGCTTTCTAACGAATTAACTCGCAAAAACCGGTCGAAATGGAAAGTTTTGCTACCTCCCCATGGACGAAATAAACTTTTAATCCCTATGCAATTTTGAATTACACATCGATATATGTAGAAATATTCCTACGTCGTAACGCTGTTTAACGAATTAAATCGAAGGGAACTTTCGAAATTGAAAATTTTTTCTAGCTCTCCAGGGTCGAAATAAAAGTTTCATCCTTATGTAATATTGAATTATACATCGATTTATGTAAAAATATACCTATCTGATAAAGCTTCTTATCGAATTAATTCGAAGGGAATGTTAGCGTCGTTAGTAGCGGTGCGAAGAAATTCAAAGACCCAACCTCCCGGTCATGTCGGCCCTGCGGGGGCTATTTAAAAAAAAATAAATGTAAATCATTACGCTCAACCGAATCACGCCGAAATATAACGATTTCACAAAAAATACCGGTACATCGTAACGCTTTCTAGCGAAATAACTCGCAAAAACCGGTCGAAATTGAAAGTTTTTCTAGCTCTCCAGGGACGAAGTAAACGTTTAATCCCTATGCAATTTTGAATTACACATCTACATATTTGGAAATATTCCGACGTCGTAACACTTCTTAACAAATTAACTCGAAGGGATCGTTCGAAATTGAAATTTTTTCTAGCTCCAGGGACGAAATAAACGTTTAATCTCTATGTCATATTGAAGTATACATCGATTTATATAAAAATATGCCCACCTCATAACGCTTTTTATCGAATTAAATCGAAAAAACCGTTCGAGATTGAAAGTTTTGTCTGCTCTCCAGGGACCAAATAAACGTTTAATCCCTATGTAATATTAAATTATACATCGAGATATGTAAAATATTCCTACCTCATAACGGTTGTTAACGAATTAACTCGCAGCGAACCTTAGCGTCGTTCGTAGCGGTGCGACGAAATACAAAGTCCCAACGTTCCCGTCATATAGATACGGCGGGGGCTATTTAAAAAAAAAGACTAAAAATAAATCGTTGCGATCGACCGTATTACGTCGAACTATAACGATTTCGCAAAAAAATACCGGTACATCGTAACGGTTTCTAACGAATTAACTCGGAAAAACCGTGCGAAATTGAAAGATTTGCTACCTCTCTAGGGACGAAATAAACGTTTAATCCCGACGCAATTTTGAATTACACATCGATATATTTAGAAATATTCCTACGTCGTAACGCTTTTTAACGAATTAACTCGAAAATACCGTACGAAATTGAAAGTTTTGCCTGCTCTCCAGGGACCAAATAAACATTTAATCCCTATGTAATATTGAATTATACATCGAGATATGTAAAAATATTCCTACCTCATAACGGTTGTTATCGAATTAACTCCAAGGGAACGTTAGCGTCGTTAATAGCGGTGCGAAGAAATTCAAAGTCCCAATCTCCCGGTCACGTCGGTCCGGCCGCGGATATTTAAAAAAAAATGAATATAAATCGTTACGTTCGACCGTATTACGTCGAAATATAACGATTTCACAAAAAATACCGGTACCTCGTAAAGGTTTCTGACGAATATCTCGATGGGAACGTTCGAAATTGGAATTTGGTTCTAGCTCTTCAGGGTACAAATAAGTGTTTAATCTCTATGTAATATTGAATTATACATCGATTTATGTAAAAATATGCCTACCTCATAACGCTTTTTATCGAATTAACTCGAAGGGAAGGTTAGCGTCGTTAGTAGCGGTGCGAAGAATTTCAAAGACCCAACGTCCCGGTCATGTCGGTGCTGCGGGGGCTATTTAAAAAAAAAATGAATATAAATCTTTACGTTCGACCGTATTACGTCGAAATATAACCACTTCACAGAAAATACCGGTACAACGTAACGCTTTCTAACGAATTACCTCGCTAAAACCGTTCGAAATTGAAAGCTTTGCTACCTCTCCAGGGACGAAATAAATGTTTAATATGTATGTAACATTGAAGTATACATCGATTTATGTAAAAATATGCCTTCCTCATAACGCTTCTTATCGAATTAACTCGAAGGGAACTTTGGCGTCGTCAGTAGCGGTGCGAAGAAATTCAAAGTAGCAACCTCCCGGTCTTGTCGGTCCGGCGGCGGCTTTTTAAAGAAAAGAAAATAAAAAGAAATCATTACGTTCGAGAGTATTACGCCGAACTATTACGATTTCACAAAAAATACCGGTACCTCGTAACGCTTTCAGACGAATCAACTCGAAGGGAACTTTCGAAATTGAAATTTTGTTCTAGCTCTTCAGGGTAGAAACAAGTGTTTAATCTCTATGTAATATTGAGGTATACATCGATTTATGTAAAAATATGCCCACCTCATAACGCTTTTTATCGAATTAACTCGAAGGGAACGTTAGCGTCGTTAGTAGCTGCGTGAAGAAATACAAAGTCCCAACGTCCCGGTCACATAGGTACGGCGGGGGCTATTTAAAAAAAAAAAATAGAAATAAATCGTTACGATCGACCGTATTACGTCGAAATATAACGATTTCACAAAAAAATACCGGTACATCGTAACGCTTTCAGACGAATTAACTCGAAGGGAACTTTCGAAATTGAAATTTTGTTCTAGCTCTTCAGGGTAGAAACAAGTGTTTAATATCTATGTAATATTGAGGTACACATCGATTTATGTAAAAATATGCCCACCTCATAACGCTTTTTATCGAATTAACTCGAAGGGAACGTTCGAAATTGAAATATTTTTCTAGCTATCCAGGGACGAAATTAACGTTTAATCTCTATGTAATATTGAAGTGAACATCGATTTATGTAAAAATATGCACACCTCATAACGCTTTTTATCGAATTAAATCGAAGGGAACGGTAGCGTCGTCAGTAGCTGCGCGAAGAAATTCAAAGTCCCAATCTCCCGGTCATGTCGGTCCGGCCGCTGCTATTTAAAAAAAACATGAAAAAAATCGTTACGTTCGACCGTATTACGTCGAACTATAAAGACTTCACAAAAACAGCCGGTACCTCGTAACGCTTTCTGACGAACTGACTCGAAGGTAGCGTTCGAAATTGAAATTTTGTTCTAGCTCTCCAGGGTAGAAACAAGTGTTTAATCTCTATGTAATATTGAGGTATACATCGATTTATGTAAAAATATGCCCACCTCATAACGCTTTTTATCGAATTAAATCGAAGAGAACGTTAGCGTCGTTAGTAGCGGTGCGAAGAAATTCAAAGAACCATTCTCCCGGTCATGTCGGTCCTGCGAGGGATATTTAAAAAAAATAAATATAAATCGTGACGCTCGACCGTATTACGTCGAAATATAACGATTTTACAAAAAAATACCGGTACATCGTAAAGCTGTCTAACGAATTAACTCGCAAAAACCGTTCGAAATTGAAAGTTTTGCTAGCTCTCCAGGGACGAAATAAACGTTTAATCCCTATGCAATATTGAATTACACATCGATTTATGTAGACATATTCCTACGTCGTAACGCTTTCTAACGAATTAACTCGCAAAAACAGTTCGAAATTGAAAGTTTTGCTAGCTCTCCAGGGACGAAATAAACGTTTAATCCCTATGCAATATTGAATTACACATCGATACATGTAGAAATATTCCTACGTC
Organism: Bombus hortorum; assembly: GCA_905332935.1. NCBI lineage: Eukaryota > Metazoa > Arthropoda > Insecta > Hymenoptera > Apidae > Bombus > Bombus hortorum. The sequence goes on from CAJOSO010000001.1 coordinate 8,262,239, forward strand.
GTAACGCTTTTTAACGAATTAACTCGCAGAGAACCTTAGCGTCGTTCGTAGCGGTGCGAAGAAATACAAAGTCCCAACGTCCCGGTCATAGAGGTACGGCGGGGGCTATTTAAAAAAAAAAATAAGAATTTATCGTTACGGTCGACCGTATTACGGCGAAATATTTCGATTTCACAAAAAATACCGGTGCCTCGTAACGCTTTCTGACGAATTGACTCGAAGGGAACGTTCGAAATTGAAATTTTTTTCTAGCTCTCCAGTGTAGAAATAAGTGTTTAATCTCTATGTAATATTGAGGTATTCATCGATTTATGTAAAAATATGCCAACCTCATAAAGCTTTTTATCGAATTATCTCGAAGGGAACGTTATCGTCGTTAGTAGCTGCGTGAAGAAGTACAAAGTCCCAACGTCCCAGTCATATAGGTACGGCGGGGGCTATTTAAAAAAAAAAAATAGAAATAAATCGTTACGATCGACCGTATTACGTCGAAATATAACGATTTCACAAAAAATACCGGTACCTCGTAACGCTTTCAGACGAATTAACTCGAAGGGAACTTTCGAAATTGAAATTTTGTTCTAGCTCTTCAAGGTAGAAATAAGTGTTTAATCTCTATGTAATATTGAATTATACATCCATTTATGTAAAAATATGCCCACCTCCTAAAGCTTTTTATCGAATTAAATCGAAGAGAACGGTAGCGTCGTTAGTAGCGGTGCGAAGAAATGCAAAGTCCCAACCTCCCGGTCATGTCGGTCCTGCTGGGGCTATTAAAAAAAAAATAAACATAAATCGTTACGCTCGACCGTATTACGTCGAAATATAACGATTTCACAATAAAATACCGGTACATCGTAACGCATTCCAACGAATTAACTCGCAAAAACCGTTCGAAATAGAAAGTTTTTTTACCTCTCCAGGGACTAAACAAACGTTTAATTCCTATGCAATTTTGAATTACACATCGATATATTTAGAAATATTCCTACGTCGTAACGCTTTCTAACGAATTAACTCGCAAAAACCGTTCGAAATTGAAAGTTTTGCTAGCTCTCCAGGGACGAAATAAACGTTTAATCCCTATGCAATTTTGAATTACACATCGATATATTTAGAAATATTCCTACGCCGTAGCGCTTTCTAACGAATTAACTCGCAAAAACCGTTCGAAATTGAAAGTTTTGCTAGCTCTCCAGGGACGAAATAAACGTTTAATCCCTATGCAATATTGAATTACACTTCGATATATGTAGAAATATTCCTACGTCGAAACGCTTTTTAACGAATTAACTCGAAGGGAACGTTCGAAATTGAAATTTTTTTCTAGCTCTCCAGGGACACAATAAACGTTCAATATCTATGTAATATTGAAGTATACATCGATTTATGTGAAAATATGCCCACCTCATAGCGCTTTTTAGCGAATTAACTCGAAGGGAACGTTAGAGTCGTTAGTATTTGCGCGAAGAAATTCAAAGTCACAATCTCCCGGTCATGTCGGTCCGGCCGCTGCTATTTAAAAAAAACATGAAAAAAATCGTGACGCTCGACCGTATTACGTCGAAATATAGCGATTTCACAAAAAAATACCGGTACATCGTAACGATTTCTAACGAATATACTCGCAAAAACAGTTCGAAATTGAAAGTTTTGCCAGCTATCCAGGGACGAAATAAACGTTTAATCCCTATGCAATTTTGAATTACACATCGATATATTTAGAAATATTCCTACGTCGTAACGCTTTTTAACGAATTAACTCGAAGGGAACTTTCGAAATTGAAATTTTGTTCTAGCTCTATAGGGTAGAAATAAGTGTTTAATATCTATGTAATATTGAATTATACATCGATTTATGTAAAAATATTCCTACCTCATAACGCTTTTTATCTAATTAAATCGAAGAGAACGCTAGCGCCGTCAGTGGCTGCGCGAAGAAATTCAAAGTCCCAATCTCCGGTCATGTCGGTCCGGCCGCGGCTACTTAAAAAAAAAATAAATATATATCATAACGCTCGACTGTATTACGTCGAACTGTAACGATTTCACAAAAAATACCGGTACCTCGTAACGCTTTCAGACGAATTAACTCGAAGGGAACGTTCGAAATTGAAATTTTGTTCTAGCTCTTCAGGGTAGAAATAAGTGTTAGTTTCTATGTAATATTGAATTATACATCGATGTATGTAAAAAGAGGCCCACCTCATAACGTTTTTTATCGAATAATATCGAAGAGAACGTTAGCGTCGTTAGTAGCGGTGCGAAGAAATTCAAAGACTCAACCTCCCGGTCATGTCGGCCCTGCGAGGGCTATTAAAAAAAAAATAAACATAAATCGTTACGCTCGACCGTATTACGTCGAAATATAACGATTTCACAAAAAAATGCCGGTACATCGTAACGCTTTCTAACCAATTAACCGCAAAAACCGTACGAAAGGGAAAGTTTTTTTACCTCTCCAGGGAGTAAACAAACGTTTAATCCCTATGCAATTTTGAATTACACATCGATATATCTAGAAATATTCCTACGTTGTAACGCTCTCTAACGAATTAACTCGCAAAAACCGATCGAAATTGAAAGTTTTGCTAGCTCTGCAGGGTCGAAATAGACGTTTAATCCCTATGCAATATTGAATTACACATCGATACATGTAGAAATATTCCTACGTCGAAACGCTTTTTAACGAATTAACTCGAAGGGAACGTTCGAAATTGAAATTTTTTTCTAGCTCTCCAGGGACAAAATAAACGTTCAATATCTATGTAATATTGAAGTATACATCGATTTATGTGAAAATATGCCCACCTCATAGCGCTTTTTAGCGAATTAAATCGAAGAAAACGGTGGCGCCGTCAGTAGCTGCGCGAAGAAATTCAAAGTCCCAATCTCCCGGTCATGTCGGTCCGGCCGCTGCTATTTAAAAAAAAACATGAAAAAAATCGTTACGTTCGACCGTATTACTTCGAACTATAAAGACTTCACAAAAACTGCCGATACCTCGTAACGCTTTCTGACGAACTGACTCGAAGGGAGCGTTCGAAAATGAAATTTTGTTCTAGCTCTTCAGGGTAGAAGTAAGTGTTTAATCTCTATGCAATATTGAGGTATACGTCGATTTATGTAAAAATATGCCCACCTCATAACGCTTTTTATCGAATTAACTCGAAGGGAACGTTAGAGTCGTTAGTATCTGCGCGAAGAAATTCAAAGTCACAATCTCCCGGTCATGTCGGTCCGGCCGCTGCTATTTAAAAAAAACATGAAAAAAATCGTGACGCTCGACCGTATTACGTCGAAATATAACGATTTCACAAAAAAATACCGGTACATCGTAACGATTTCTAACGAATATACTCGCAAAAACAGTTCGAAATTGAAAGTTTTGCCAGCTATCCAGGGACGAAATAAACGTCTAATCCCTATGCAATTTTGAATTACACATCGATATATTTAGAAATATTCCTACCTCATAACGCTTTTTATCTAATTAAATCGAAGAGAACGGTAGCGCCGTCAGTGGCTGCGCGAAGAAATTCAAAGTTCCAATCTCCCGGTCATGTCGGTCCGGCGGCGGCTATTTAAAAAAAAGAAAATAGAAAGAAATCATTACGTTCGAGCGTATTGCGTCGAGCCATAACGATTTCACAAAAAATACCGGTACCTCGTATCGCTTTCAGACGAATTAACTCGAAGGGAACGTTCGAAATTGAAATTTTGTTCTAGCTGTTCATGGTAGAAATAAGTGTTTAATCTCTATGTATTATTGAATTATTCATCGATTTATGTAAAAATATGCCTACCTCATAACGCTTTTTATCGAATTAAATCGAACAGAACGGTAGCGTCGTCAGTAGCTGCGCGGAGAAATTCATGGTCCCAATCTCCCGGTCATGTCGGTCCCGCCGTGGCTATTAAAAAAAACATAAAAAAATCGTTCCTTTCGACCGTATTACGTTGAACGATAAAGAATTCACAAAAAATACCGCGACCTTGTAACACTTGTTAACGAATTAACGCGAAAAAACCGTTCGAAATTGAAAGTTTTGCTTGCTATCCAGGGACCAAATAAACGTTTAATCCCTATGTAATATTGAATTCTTCATCGAGATATGTAAAAATATTCCTACATCATAACGGTTGCTAACGAATTAACTCGAAGGGAACGTTAGCGTCGTCAGTAGCGGTGCGAAGAAATTCAAAGTACCAACCTCCCGGTCATGTCGGTCCGGCGGCGGGTATTTAAAAAAAAGAAAATAAAAAGAAATCATTACGTTCGAGCGGAATGCGTCGAGCCATAACGATTTCACAAAAAATACCGGTACCTCGTAATGCTTTCAGACGAATTAACTCGAAGGGAACGTTCGAAATTGAAATTTTTTTCTAGCTCTCCAGGGACGAAATAAACGTTTAACATGTATGTAAGATTGAAGTATACATCGATTTATGTAAAAATATGCCTACCTCATAACGCTTTTTATCGTATTAACTCGAAGGGAACGTTAGCGTCGTCAGTAGCGGTGCGAAGAAATTCAAAGTACCAACCTCCCGGTCATGTCGGTCCGACCGCGGCAATTTAAAAAAACATAAAAAAAATCGTTACGTTCGACCGGTATTACGTCGAAATATAATGATTTCACAAAAAATACCGCGACCTCGTAACGCTTATTAACGAATAAACTCGAAAAATCCGTTCGAAATTGAAAGTTACGCTTGCTCTCCAGGGACCAAGTTAACGTTTAATCCCTATTTAATGTTGAATTAACCATCGAAATATGTAAAAATATTCCTACCTCATTACGCTTTTTATCGAATAAACTCGAAAGGGAATGTTAGCGTCGTTATTAGCGGTGCGAAGAAATTCAAAGACCCAACCTCCCGGTCATGTCGGTCCGGCCGCGGCTATTTAAAAAAAAGGAAATAAAAAGAAATCATTACGTTCGAGCGCATTACGTCGAACTATAACGATTTCACAAAAAATTACCGCGACCACGTAACGCTTGTTAACGAATTAACTCGAAAAAGCCGTTCGAAATTGAAAGTTTTGCTAGCTCTCCAGGGACGAAATAAACGTTTAATCCCTATGCAATATTGAATTACACATCGATATATGTAGAAATATTCCTACGTCGTAACGCTTTTTATCGAATTAACTCCAAGGGAACGTTCGAAATTGAAATTTTATTATAGCTCTCCAGGAACGAATTAAACGTTTAATCTCTATATAATATTGAATTATACATCGAGATATGTAAAAATATTACTACCTCATAGCGCTTTTTATCGAATTGAATCGAAGGGAACGGTAGCGTCGTCAGTAGCTGCGCTCAGAAATTCAAAGTCCCAATCTCCCGGTCATGTCGGTCCGGATGCGGTTATTTAAAAATAACGTAAAAAATATCGTTACGTTCGACCGCATTACGTCGAACTATAAAGATTTCACAAAAAATACCGCGACCTCGAAACGCTAGTTAACGAATTAACTCGGAAAAACCGTTCGAAATTGAAACTTTTGCTTGCTCTCCAGGGACCAAATAAACGGTTAATCCCTATGTAATATTGAATTATACATCGAGCTATGTAAAAATATTCCTACCTCATAACGGTTGTTAACGAATTAACTCGCAGGGAAACTTAGCGTCGTTCGTAGCGGTGCAAAGAAATACGAAGTCCCAACGTCCCGGGCATATAGGTACGGCGGGGGCTATTAAAAAAAAAAAAATGATAATAAACCGCTACGATCGACCGTATTACGTCGAAATGTAACGATTTCACAAAAAATACCGGTACCTCGTAACGCTTTCTGACTAATTGACTCGAGGGGAACGTTCGAAATTGAAATTTTGTTCTAGCTCTCCAGGGTAGAAATAAGTGTTTCATCTCTATGTAATATTGTATTATACATCGATTTATGTAAAAATATGCATACCTCATAACGCTCTTTATCGAATTAAATCGAAGGGAACGTTAGCGTCGTTAGTAGCGGTGCGAAGAAATTCAAAGACCCAAACTCCCGGTCATGTCGGTCCTGCGGGGGCTATTTAAAAAAAAATAAATATAAATCGTTACGTTCGATCGTATTACGTCGAAATATAATGATTTCACAAATAATACAGCGACCTCGTAACGCTTCTTAACGAATTAACTCGAAAAAACCGTTCGAAATTGAAAGTTTTGCTTGCTCTCCACGGACCAAGTAAACGGTTAATCCCTGTGCAATATTGAATTATACATCGAGATATGTAAAAATATTCCTACCTCATAACGGTTGTTAACGAATTAACTCGGAGGGAACGTTAGCGTCGTCAGTAGCGGTGCGAAGAAATTCAAAGACCCAACCTCCCGGTCATGTCGGTCCTGCGGGGGCTATTTAAAAAAAAGAAAATTAAAACAAATCATTACGATCCACCGTATTACGTCGAAATATGACGATTTCACAAAAGATACCGGTGCCTCGTAACGCTTTTGAACGAATTAACTCGAAGGGAACGTTCGAAATTGAAATTTTTTTCTAGGTCTCAAGGGACGAAATAAACGTTTAATCCCTATGTCATATTGAAGTATACATCGATTTATGTAAAAATATGCCTACCTCATAACGCTTTACATCGAATTAACTCGAAGGGAACGTTAGCGCCTTCAGTAGCAGTGCGAAGAAATGCAAAGTCCCAAACTCCCGGTCATGTCGGTCCTGCGGGGGCTATTTAAAAAAAAAATAAAAATAAATCATTACGATCCACCGTATTACGTCGAAATATGACGATTTCACAAAAGATACCGGTACCTCGTAACGCTTTCTGACGAATTGACTCGAAAGGAACGTTCGAAATTGAAAGTTTGCTAGCTCTCCAGGGACGAAATAAACGTTTAATCCCTATGCAATATTGAATTACACATCGATATATGCAGAAATATTCTTACGTCGTAAAGCTTTTTAACGAATTAACTCGAAGGGAACGTTCGAAATTGAAATATTTTTCTAGCTCCCCAGGGACGAAATAAACGTTTAATATCTATGTGATATTGAATTATACATCGATTTATGTAAAAATATGCCTACCTCATAACGCGTTTTATCGAATTAAATTGAAGGGAACGTTAGCGTCGTTCGTAGCGGCGCGAAGAATTTCAAAGACCCAAGCTCACGGTCATGTCGGTCCGGCGGGGGCTATTAAAAAAAAAATAATAAGAAAAAATCCTTACGATCCACCGTCTTACGTCGAACTATAAAGATTTCACAAAAAAATACCGCGACCACGTAACGCTTGTTAATGAGTTAACTCGAAAAGACCGTTCGAAATTGAAAGATTTGCTTGCTCTCCAGGGACCAAATAAACGTTTAATCCCTATGCAATATTGAATTACTCATCTATGTATGTAGAAATATTACTACGTCGTAACGCTTTTTAACGAATTAACTCGAAGGGAACGTTCGAAATTGAAATTTTGTTCTAGCTCTTCAGGGTAGAAATAAGTGTTAGTTTCTATGTAATATTGAATTATACATCGATTTATGTAAAAATATGCCTACCTCATAACGCTTTTTATCGAATTAACTCGAAGGGAACGTTAGCGTCGTTAGTAGCGGTGCGAAGAAATTCAAAGACCCAACCACCCGGTCATGTCGGTCCTGCGGGGGCTATTTAAAAAAAAATAAGTATAAATCGTGACGCACGACCGTATTATGTCGAAATATAACTATTTCACAAAAAATAACGGTACCTCGTAACGCTTTCTGACGAACTGACTCGAAGGGAACGTTCGAAATTGAAATTTTGTTCTAGCTGTCCAGGGTAGAAATAAGTGTTTAATCTCTATGGAATATTGAATTCTGCATCGATTTATGTAGAAATATGCCTACCTCATATCGCTTTTTATCGAATTAACTCGAAGGGAACGTTAGCGTCGTTAGTAGCGGTGCGAAGAAATTCAAAGACCCAACCTCCCGGTCATGTCGGTCCTGCGGGGGCTATTTAAAAAAAAATAAACATAAATCGTTACGCTCGACCGTATTACGTCGAAATATAATGATTTCACAAAAAATACCGGTACATCGTAACGCTTTCTGACGAATTGACACGAAGGGAACGTTCGAAATTGAAAGTTTTGCTAGCTCTCCAGGGACGAAATGAACGTTTAATCCCTATGCAATGTTGAATTACACATCGATATATGTAGAAATATTCCTACGTCGTAACGCTTTTTAACGAATTAATTCGAAGGGAACGTTCGAAATTCTAATTTTTTTCTAGCTCTCCAGGGACGAAATAAATGTTTAATCTCTATGTAATACTGAAGTATACATCGATTTATGTAAAAATATGATTACCTCATAACCCCCTTTATCGATTTAACTCGGAGGGAACGTTAGCGTCGTCAGTAGCGGTGCGTAGAAATTCAAAGTAGCAACCTCCCGGTCATGTCGGTCCTGCTGGGGTTATTTAAAGAAAAAATAAAAAAAAATCGTTACCTTTGACCGTATTACGTCGAAATATAACGATTTCGCAAAAAATACCGCGACATCGTAACGCTTGGTAACGAATTAACTCGAAAAAACAGTTCGAAATTGAAAGTTTTGCTTGCTCTCCTGGGACCAAATAAACGTTTAATCCCTATGTAATATTGAATTATACATCGAGATATGTAAAAATACACCTACCTCATAAGGCTTTTTATCGAATTAACTCGCAGGGAACCTTAGCGTCGTTCGTAGCGGTGCGAAGAAATACAAAGTCCCAACGTCCCGGTCAAATAGGTACGGCGGGGGCTATTTAAAAAATAAAAATAAAAATAAATCGTTATGATCGACCGTATTACATCGAAATATAACGATTTCACAAAAAATGCCGGTACATCATAAAGCTTTCTAACGAATTAACTCGCAAAAACCGTTCGAAATTAAAATTTTGTTCTAGCTGTCCAGGGTAGAAATAAGTGTTTAATCTCTATGTAATATTGAATAGTAAATCGAGATATGTAGAAATATTCCTACCTCATAACGGTTGTTATCGAATTAAAGCAAAGAGAACGGTAGCGTCGTCAGTAGCTGCGCGAAGAAACTCAAAGGCCCAATCTCCCGATCATGTCGGTCCTGCGGGGGCTATTTAAAAAAAAAAAATAAATATAAATCGTAGCGCTCGACCGTATTACGTCGAAATATAACGATTTCACAAAAAATGCCGTTACATCGTAACGCTTTCTAACGAATTTACTCGTAAAAACCGTTCGAAATTGAAATTTTGTTCTAGCTCTTCAGGGTAGAAATAAGTGTTCAATCTCTATGTAATATTGAATTATACATCGATTTATGTAAAAATATGCCTACCTCATAACGCTCTTTATCGAATTAACTCGAAGGGAACGATAACGTCGTTAGTAGCTGGGCGAAGAAATTCAAAGTCCCAACCTCCCGGTCATGGCGGTCCTGCGGGGCTATTTAAGAAAAAACACAAAAAATCGTTACGGTCGACCGTATTACGTCGAAATATAACGATTTCACAAAAAATACCGCGACATCGTAACGCTTGGTAAAGAATTAACTCGAAAAAACCGTTCGAAATTGAAAGTTTTGCTTGCTCTCCAGGGACCAAATAAACGCTTAATCCCTATGTAATATTGAATTATACATCGAGAGATGTAAAAATATTCCTACCTCATAAGGCTTTTTATCGAATTAACTCGCAGGGAACCTTAGCGTCGTTCGTAGCGGTGCGAAGAAATACAAAGTCCCAACGTCCCGGTAATATCGGTACGGCGGGGGCTATTTAAAAAAAAAAATGAAAATAAATCGTTGTGATCGACCGTATTGCGTCGTAATATAACGATTTCACAAAAAATACCGGTACCTCGTAACGTTTTCTGACAAATTGACTCGAAGGGAACGTTCGAAATTGAAATATTTTTCTAGCTGTCCAGGGACGAAATAAACGTTTAATCTCTATGTAATATTGAAGTATACATCGATTTATGTAAAAATATTCCCACCTCATAACGCTTTTTATAGAATTAAATCGAAGAGAACGGTACCGTCGTCAGTAGCTGCGCGAAGAAATTCAAAGTCGCAATCGCCCGGTCATGTCGGTCCGGCCGCGGCTATTTAAAAAAAAACATAAAAAAATCGTTTCGTTCGACCGTATTACGTCGAAATATAACGATTTCACAAAAAATACCGGTTCATCGTGACGCATTCTGAAGAATTGACTCGAACGGAACGTTCGAAATTGAAAGTTTTGCTTGCTCTCCAGGGACGAAATAAACGTTTAATCCCTATGCAATATTGAATTACACATCGATATATGTAGAAATATTACTACGTCGAATCGCTTTTTAACGAATTAACTCGAAGGGAACGTTCGATATTGAAATTTTCTTCTAGCTCTCCAGGGACGAAATAAACGTTTAATCTCTATGTAATATTGAAGTATACATCGATTTATGTAAAAATATGCCCACCTCATAAAGCTTCTTATCGAATTAACTCGAAGGGAACGTTAACGTCGTTAGTAGCCGTGCGAAGAAATTCAAAGTCCCAATCTCCCGGTCATGTCGGTCCGGCCGCGGCTATTTAAAACAAACATTAAAATATCGTTACGTTCGACCGTATTTCGTCGAACTATAAAGATCTCACAAAAAATACCGGTAACTCGTAACGCTTTCTGATGAATTGTCTCGAAGGGAACGTTCGAAATTGAAATTTTGTTCTAGCTCTCCAGGGTAGAAATAAGTGTTTAATCTCTATGTAATATTGAATTATACATCGATTTAGGTAAATATATGCCTACATCATAACGCTTTTTATCGAATTAACTCGAAGGGAACGCTCGAAATTGAAAAATTTTTCTAGCTCTCCAGGGACGCGATAAACGTTTAATATCTATGTAATATTGAAGAATAAATCGATTTATGTAAAAATATGCCTACCTCATAACGCTCTCAATCGAATTAACTCGAAGGGAACGTTAGCGTCGTTCGTAGCGGTGCGAAGAAATACAAAGTCCCAACGTCCCGGTCATATCGGTACAGCGGGGGCTATTTAAAAAAGAAGAAATAAAAATAAATCGTTACGATCGACCGTATTACGTCCAAATATAATGACTTCACAAAAAATACCGGTACATCGTAACGCTTTCTAACGAATTAACTCGCACAAACCGTCCGAATTTGAAAGTTTTGCTAGCTCTCCAGGGACGAAATAAACGATTAATCCCTATACAATATTGAATTACACATCTATATATGTAGAAATATTACTACGTTGTAACGCTTTTTAAGGAATTAACTCGAAGGGAACGTTCGAAATTGAAATTTTTTTCTAGCTCTGCAGGGACGAAATAATCGTTTAATCTGTATGTAATATTGAAGTATACATCGAGATATGTAAAAATATTCCTACCTCATAACCCTTTTTATCGAATTAACTCGCAGGAAACCTTAGCGTCGTTCTTAGCGGTGCGAAGAAATACAAAGTCCCAACGTCCCGCTCATATCGGTACGGCGGGGGCTATTTAAAAAAAAGAAAATAAAGAGAAATCATTACGTTCGAGCGTATTACGTCGAAATATAACGATTTCACAAAAAATACCGGTACCTCGTAATGCTTTCAGACGAATTTACTCGTAAAAACCGTTCGAAATTGAAATTTTGTTCTAGCTCTTCAGGGTAGAAATAAGTGTTTAATCTCTATGTAATATTGAATTATACATCGATTTATGTAAAAATATGCCTACCTCATAGCGCTCTTTATCGAATTAACTCGAAGGGAACGATAACGTCGTTAGTAGCTGGGCGAAGAAATTCAAAGTCCCAACCTCCCGGTCATGTCGGTCCTGCGGGGCTATTTAAGAAAAAACACAAAAAATCGTTACGGTCGACCGTATTACGTCGAACAATAAAGATTTCACAAAAAATACAGCGACCTCGTTACGCTTCTTAACGAATTAACTCGAAAAAACCGTTCGAAATTGAAAGTTTTGCTTGCTCTCCAGGGACCAAATAAACGTTTAATCCCTATGTAACATTGAATTATACATCGAGATATGTAAAAATATTCCTACCTCATAACGGTTGTTAACGAATTAACTCGAAGGGAACGTTAGCGTCGTTCGTAGCGGTGCGAAGAAATACAAAGTCCCAACGTCCCGGTCATATAGGTACGGCGGGGGCTATTTAAAAAAAAACTAAAAATAAATCGCTACGATCGACCGTATTACGTCGAAATATAATGATTTCACAAAAAATACCGGTACCTCGTAACGCTTTCTGACTAATTGACTCGACGGGAACGTTCGAAATTGAAATTTTGTTCTAGCTCTGCAGGGTAGAAATAAGTGATTAATCTCTATGTAATATTGAATTATACATCGATTTATGTCAAAATATGACTACCTCATAACGCTTTTTATCGAATTAACTCGAAGGGAATGTCAGCGTCGTTAGTAGCGGTGCGAAGAAATTCAAAGACCCAACCTCCCGGTCATGTCGGTCCTAAGGGGGCTATTTAAAAAAAAAATAAAAAAACTCGTTACGTTCGACCGTATTACGTCGAACTGTAAAAATTTCACAAAAGATACCGCGACCTCGTATCGCTTGATAACGAATTAACTCGAAAAAACCGTTCGAAATTGAAAGTTTTGCTTGCTCTCCGGGGACCAAATAAACGTTTAATCCCTATGTGATATTAAATTATACATGGAGATATGTAAAAATATTCCTACCTCAAAACGGTTGTTAACGAATTAACTCACAGGAAACCGTAGCGTCGTTCGTAGCGGTGCGAAGAAATACAAAGTACCAACGTCCCGGTCATATAGGTATGGCGGGGGCTATTTAAAAAAAAATAAATATAAATCGTTACGTTCGACCGTATTACGTCGAAATATAACGATTTCACAAAAAATACCGGTACCTCGTAACGCTTTCTGACGAATTGACTCGAAGGGAACGTTCGAAATTGAAATCTTGTTCTTGCTCTCCAGGGTAGAAATAGGTGTTTAATCTCTATGTAATATTGAATTATACATCGATTTATGTAAAAATATGCCTACCTCATAACGCTTTTTATCGAATTAACTCGGAGGGAACGTTAGCGTCGTTAGTAGCGGTGCGAAGAAATTCAAAGACCCAACCTCCCGGTCATGTCGGTCCGGCAGCGGCTATTTAATAGAAAATTTAAAAAAAATCGTTACGTTCGACCGTATTACGTCGAACTATAAGATTTCACAAAAACATACCGCGACATCGTAACGCTTGTTAACGGATTAACTCGAAAAAACCGTTCGAAATTGAAAATTTTTTCTAGCTCTCCAGGGACGAAATAAAAGTTTCATCCTTATGTAATATTGAATTATACATCGATTTATGTAAAAATATGCCCACCTCATAACGCTTTTTTCGAATTAACTCGAAGGGAACGTTAGCGTCGGTAGTAGCGGTGCGAAGAAATTCAACATCCCAATCTCCCGGTCATGTCGGTCCGGCAGCTGCTATTTAATAGAAAATAAAAAAAATCGTTACGTTCGACCGTATTACGTCGAACTATAAGATTTCGCAAAAAATACAGCGACCTCGTAACGCTTCTTAACGGATTAACTCGAAAGAACCGTTCGAAATTGAAAGTTTTGCTTGCTCTCCGGGGACCAAATAAACGTTCAATCCCTATGTAATAATGAATTATACATCGATATATGTAGAAATATTTCTACGTCGTAACGCTGTTTAACGAATTAAATCGAAGGGAACGTTCGAAATTGAAATTTTATTCTAGCTCTCCAGGGTAGAAATAAGTGTTTAATATCTATGTAATATTGAAGTATACATCGATGTATGTAAAAATATTCCTACCTCATTACGCTTTTTATCGAATTAGCGCGAAGGGAACGTTAGCGGCGTCAGTAGCTGCGCGAACAAATTCAAAGTCCCAATCTCCCGGTCATGTCGGTCCGGCCGCGGCTATTTAATAGAAAATTAAAAAAAAATTGTTGCGTTCGACCGTATTACGTCGAAATATAATGATTTCACAAAAAAGACGGGTATATCGTAACGCTATCTAACGAATTGACTCGACAAAACCGTTCGAAATTGAAAGTTTTGCTAGCTCTCCAGGGACGAAATAAACGTTTAATCCCTATGCAATATTGAATTACACATCGATATATGTAGAAATATTCCTACGTCGTAACGCTTTTTTCGAATTAACTCGAAGGGAACGTTAGCGTCGGTAGTAGCGGTGCGAAGAAATTCAACATCCCAATCTCCCGGTCATGTCGGTCCGGCAGCTGCTATTTAATAGAAAATAAAAAAAATCGTTACGTTCGACCGTATTACGTCGAACTATAAGATTTCGCAAAAAATACAGCGACCTCGTAACGCTTCTTAACGGATTAACTCGAAAGAACCGTTCGAAATTGAAAGTTTTGCTTGCTCTCCGGGGACCAAATAAACGTTCAATCCCTATGTAATAATGAATTATACATCGATATATGTAGAAATATTTCTACGTCGTAACGCTGTTTAACGAATTAAATCGAAGGGAACGTTCGAAATTGAAATTTTATTCTAGCTCTCCAGGGTAGAAATAAGTGTTTAATATCTATGTAATATTGAAGTATACATCGATGTATGTAAAAATATTCCTACCTCATTACGCTTTTTATCGAATTAGCGCGAAGGGAACGTTAGCGGCGTCAGTAGCTGCGCGAACAAATTCAAAGTCCCAATCTCCCGGTCATGTCGGTCCGGCCGCGGCTATTTAATAGAAAATTAAAAAAAAATTGTTGCGTTCGACCGTATTACGTCGAAATATAATGATTTCACAAAAAAGACGGGTATATCGTAACGCTATCTAACGAATTGACTCGACAAAACCGTTCGAAATTGAAAGTTTTGCTAGCTCTCCAGGGACGAAATAAACGTTTAATCCCTATGCAATATTGAATTACACATCGATATATGTAGAAATATTCCTACGTCGTAACGCTTTTTAACGAATTAACTCGAAGGGAACGTTAGCGTCGTTAGTAGCGGTGCGAAGAAATACAAAGTCCCAACGTCCTGGTCATATCGGTACGGCGAGGGCTATTTAAAAAAAAAGAAATAAAAATGAATCGTTACGATCGAACGTATTACGTCGAAATATAATGATTTCACAAAAAATACGGGTACTTCGTAACGCTTTCTAACGAATTAACTCGCCAAAACCGTTCGAAATTGGTAGTTTTGCTAGCTCTCCAGGGACGAAATAAACGTTTAATCCCTATGCAATTTTGAATTACACATCGATATATTTAGAAATATTCCTACGTCGTATCGCTTTTTAACGAATTAACTCGAAGGGAACGTTAGCGTCGTTAGTAGCTGCGAGAAGAAATTCAAAGTCCCAACCTCCCGGTAATGTCGGTGCTGCGGGGGCTATTAAAAAAAAATGCATATAAATCGTTACGTTCGACCGTATTACGTCGAAATATAACGATTTCACAGAAAATAACGGTACATCGTAACTCTTTCTAAAGAATTAACTCGCAAAAACCGTTCGATATTGAAAGTTTTGCTTGCCCTCCAGGGACCAAATAAACGTTTAATCCCTATGTGATATTAAATTATACATGGAGATATGTAAAAAATATTCCTACCTCAAAACGGTTGTTAACGAATTAACTCACAGGAAACCGTAGCGTCGTTCGTAGCGGTGCGAAGAAATACAAAGTACCAACGTCCCGGTCATATAGGTATGGCGGGGGCTATTTAAAAAAAAATAAATATAAATCGTTACGTTCGACCGTATTACGTCGAAATATAACGATTTCACAAAAAATACCGGTACCTCGTAACGCTTTCTGACGAATTGACTCGAAGGGAACGTTCGAAATTGAAATCTTGTTCTTGCTCTCCAGGGTAGAAATAGGTGTTTAATCTCTATGTAATATCGAATTATACATCGATTTATGTAAAAATATGCCTACCTCATAACGCTTTTTATCGAATTAACTCGGAGGGAACGTTAGCGTCGTTAGTAGCGGTGCGAAGAAATTCAAAGACCCAACCTCCCGGTCATGTCGGTCCGGCAGCGGCTATTTAATAGGAAATTTAAAAAAAATCGTTACGTTCGACCGTATTACGTCGAACTATAAGATTTCACAAAAACATACCGCGACATCGTAACGCTTGTTAACGGATTAACTCGAAAAAACCGTTCGAAATTGAAAATTTTTTCTAGCTCTCCAGGGACGAAATAAAAGTTTCATCCTTATGTAATATTGAATTATACATCGATTTATGTAAAAATATGCCCACCTCATAACGCTTTTTTCGAATTAACTCGAAGGGAACGTTAGCGTCGGTAGTAGCGGTGCGAAGAAATTCAACATCCCAATCTCCCGGTCATGTCGGTCCGGCAGCTGCTATTTAATAGAAAATAAAAAAAATCGTTACGTTCGACCGTATTACGTCGAACTATAAGATTTCGCAAAAAATACAGCGACCTCGTAACGCTTCTTAACGGATTAACTCGAAAGAACCGTTCGAAATTGAAAGTTTTGCTTGCTCTCCGGGGACCAAATAAACGTTCAATCCCTATGTAATAATGAATTATACATCGATATATGTAGAAATATTTCTACGTCGTAACGCTGTTTAACGAATTAAATCGAAGGGAACGTTCGAAATTGAAATTTTATTCTAGCTCTCCAGGGTAGAAATAAGTGTTTAATATCTATGTAATATTGAAGTATACATCGATGTATGTAAAAATATTCCTACCTCATTACGCTTTTTATCGAATTAGCGCGAAGGGAACGTTAGCGGCGTCAGTAGCTGCGCGAACAAATTCAAAGTCCCAATCTGCCGGTCATGTCGGTCCGGCCGCGGCTATTTAATAGAAAATTAAAAAAAAATTGTTGCGTTCGACCGTATTACGTCGAAATATAATGATTTCACAAAAAAGACGGGTATATCGTAACGCTATCTAACGAATTGACTCGACAAAACCGTTCGAAATTGAAAGTTTTGCTAGCTCTCCAGGGACGAAATAAACGTTTAATCCCTATGCAATATTGAATTACACATCGATATATGTAGAAATATTCCTACGTCGTAACGCTTTTTAACGAATTAACTCGAAGGGAACGTTAGCGTCGTTAGTAGCGGTGCGAAGAAATACAAAGTCCCAACGTCCTGGTCATATCGGTACGGCGAGGGCTATTTAAAAAAAAAGAAATAAAAATGAATCGTTACGATCGAACGTATTACGTCGAAATATAATGATTTCACAAAAAATACGGGTACTTCGTAACGCTTTCTAACGAATTAACTCGCCAAAACCGTTCGAAATTGGTAGTTTTGCTAGCTCTCCAGGGACGAAATAAACGTTTAATCCCTATGCAATTTTGAATTACACATCGATATATTTAGAAATATTCCTACGTCGTATCGCTTTTTAACGAATTAACTCGAAGGGAACGTTAGCGTCGTTAGTAGCTGCGAGAAGAAATTCAAAGTCCCAACCTCCCGGTCATGTCGGTCCTGCTTGGGCTATTTAAAAAAAATAAACATAAATCGTTACGTTCGACCGTATTACGTCGAAATATAATGATTTCACAAAAAATACAGCGACCTCGTAACGCTTCTTAACGAATTAACTCGAAAAAACCGTTCGAAATTGAAAGATTTGCTTGCTCTCCACGGACCAAATAAACGGTTAATCCCTGTGCAATATTGAATTATACATCGAGATATGTAAAAATATTCCTACCTCATAACGGTTGTTAACGAATTAACTCACAGGAAACCGTAGCGTCGTTCGTAGCGGTGCGAAGAAATACAAAGTACCAACGTCCCGGTCATATAGGTATGGCGGGGGCTATTTAAAAAAAAATAAATATAAATCGTTACGTTCGACCGTATTACGTCGAAATATAACGATTTCACAAAAAATACCGGTACCTCGTAACGCTTTCTGACGAATTGACTCGAAGGGAACGTTCGAAATTGAAATCTTGTTCTTGCTCTCCAGGGTAGAAATAGGTGTTTAATCTCTATGTAATATTGAATTATACATCGATTTATGTAAAAATATGCCTACCTCATAACGCTTTTTATCGAATTAACTCGGAGGGAACGTTAGCGTCGTTAGTAGCGGTGCGAAGAAATTCAAAGACCCAACCTCCCGGTCATGTCGGTCCGGCAGCGGCTATTTAAAACAAACATTAAAATATCGTTACGTTCGACCGTATTTCGTCGAACTATAAAGATCTCACAAAAAATACCGGTACCTCGTAACGCTTTCTGATGAATTGTCTCGAAGGGAACGTTCGAAATTGAAATTTTGTTCTAGCTCTCCAGGGTAGAAATAAGTGTTTAATCTCTATGTAATATTGAATTATACATCGATTTATGTAAATATATGCCTACATCATAACGCTTTTTATCGAATTAACTCGAAGGGAACGCTCGAAATTGAAAAATTTTTCTAGCTCTCCAGGGACGCGATAAACGTTTAATATCTATGTAATATTGAAGAATAAATCGATTTATGTAAAAATATGCCTACCTCATAACGCTCTCAATCGAATTAACTCGAAGGGAACGTTAGCGTCGTTCGTAGCGGTGCGAAGAAATACAAAGTCCCAACGTCCCGGTCATATCGGTACAGCGGGGGCTATTTAAAAAAGAAGAAATAAAAATAAATCGTTACGATCGACCGTATTACGTCCAAATATAATGACTTCACAAAAAATACCGGTACATCGTAACGCTTTCTAACGAATTAACTCGCACAAACCGTCCGAATTTGAAAGTTTTGCTAGCTCTCCAGGGACGAAATAAACGATTAATCCCTATACAATATTGAATTACACATCTATATATGTAGAAATATTACTACGTTGTAACGCTTTTTAAGGAATTAACTCGAAGGGAACGTTCGAAATTGAAATTTTTTTCTAGCTCTGCAGGGACGAAATAATCGTTTAATCTGTATGTAATATTGAAGTATACATCGAGATATGTAAAAATATTCCTACCTCATAACCCTTTTTATCGAATTAACTCGCAGGAAACCTTAGCGTCGTTCTTAGCGGTGCGAAGAAATACAAAGTCCCAACGTCCCGCTCATATCGGTACGGCGGGGGCTATTTAAAAAAAAGAAAATAAAGAGAAATCATTACGTTCGAGCGTATTACGTCGAAATATAACGATTTCACAAAAAATACCGGTACCTCGTAATGCTTTCAGACGAATTTACTCGTAAAAACCGTTCGAAATTGAAATTTTGTTCTAGCTCTTCAGGGTAGAAATAAGTGTTTAATCTCTATGTAATATTGAATTATACATCGATTTATGTAAAAATATGCCTACCTCATAGCGCTCTTTATCGAATTAACTCGAAGGGAACGATAACGTCGTTAGTAGCTGGGCGAAGAAATTCAAAGTCCCAACCTCCCGGTCATGTCGGTCCTGCGGGGCTATTTAAGAAAAAACACAAAAAATCGTTACGGTCGACCGTATTACGTCGAACAATAAAGATTTCACAAAAAATACAGCGACCTCGTTACGCTTCTTAACGAATTAACTCGAAAAAACCGTTCGAAATTGAAAGTTTTGCTTGCTCTCCAGGGACCAAATAAACGTTTAATCCCTATGTAACATTGAATTATACATCGAGATATGTAAAAATATTCCTACCTCATAACGGTTGTTAACGAATTAACTCGAAGGGAACGTTAGCGTCGTTCGTAGCGGTGCGAAGAAATACAAAGTCCCAACGTCCCGGTCATATAGGTACGGCGGGGGCTATTTAAAAAAAACTAAAAATAAATCGCTACGATCGACCGTATTACGTCGAAATATAATGATTTCACAAAAAATACCGGTACCTCGTAACGCTTTCTGACTAATTGACTCGACGGGAACGTTCGAAATTGAAATTTTGTTCTAGCTCTGCAGGGTAGAAATAAGTGATTAATCTCTATGTAATATTGAATTATACATCGATTTATGTCAAAATATGACTACCTCATAACGCTTTTTATCGAATTAACTCGAAGGGAATGTCAGCGTCGTTAGTAGCGGTGCGAAGAAATTCAAAGACCCAACCTCCCGGTCATGTCGGTCCTAAGGGGGCTATTTAAAAAAAAAATAAAAAAACTCGTTACGTTCGACCGTATTACGTCGAACTGTAAAAATTTCACAAAAGATACCGCGACCTCGTATCGCTTGATAACGAATTAACTCGAAAAAACCGTTCGAAATTGAAAGTTTTGCTTGCTCTCCGGGGACCAAATAAACGTTTAATCCCTATGTGATATTAAATTATACATGGAGATATGTAAAAATATTCCTACCTCAAAACGGTTGTTAACGAATTAACTCACAGGAAACCGTAGCGTCGTTCGTAGCGGTGCGAAGAAATACAAAGTACCAACGTCCCGGTCATATAGGTATGGCGGGGGCTATTTAAAAAAAAATAAATATAAATCGTTACGTTCGACCGTATTACGTCGAAATATAACGATTTCACAAAAAATACCGGTACCTCGTAACGCTTTCTGACGAATTGACTCGAAGGGAACGTTCGAAATTGAAATCTTGTTCTTGCTCTCCAGGGTAGAAATAGGTGTTTAATCTCTATGTAATATTGAATTATACATCGATTTATGTAAAAATATGCCTACCTCATAACGCTTTTTATCGAATTAACTCGGAGGGAACGTTAGCGTCGTTAGTAGCGGTGCGAAGAAATTCAAAGACCCAACCTCCCGGTCATGTCGGTCCGGCAGCGGCTATTTAATAGAAAATTTAAAAAAAATCGTTACGTTCGACCGTATTACGTCGAACTATAAGATTTCACAAAAACATACCGCGACATCGTAACGCTTGTTAACGGATTAACTCGAAAAAACCGTTCGAAATTGAAAATTTTTTCTAGCTCTCCAGGGACGAAATAAAAGTTTCATCCTTATGTAATATTGAATTATACATCGATTTATGTAAAAATATGCCCACCTCATAACGCTTTTTTCGAATTAACTCGAAGGGAACGTTAGCGTCGGTAGTAGCGGTGCGAAGAAATTCAACATCCCAATCTCCCGGTCATGTCGGTCCGGCAGCTGCTATTTAATAGAAAATAAAAAAAATCGTTACGTTCGACCGTATTACGTCGAACTATAAGATTTCGCAAAAAATACAGCGACCTCGTAACGCTTCTTAACGGATTAACTCGAAAGAACCGTTCGAAATTGAAAGTTTTGCTTGCTCTCCGGGGACCAAATAAACGTTCAATCCCTATGTAATAATGAATTATACATCGATATATGTAGAAATATTTCTACGTCGTAACGCTGTTTAACGAATTAAATCGAAGGGAACGTTCGAAATTGAAATTTTATTCTAGCTCTCCAGGGTAGAAATAAGTGTTTAATATCTATGTAATATTGAAGTATACATCGATGTATGTAAAAATATTCCTACCTCATTACGCTTTTTATCGAATTAGCGCGAAGGGAACGTTAGCGGCGTCAGTAGCTGCGCGAACAAATTCAAAGTCCCAATCTCCCGGTCATGTCGGTCCGGCCGCGGCTATTTAATAGAAAATTAAAAAAAAATTGTTGCGTTCGACCGTATTACGTCGAAATATAATGATTTCACAAAAAAGACGGGTATATCGTAACGCTATCTAACGAATTGACTCGACAAAACCGTTCGAAATTGAAAGTTTTGCTAGCTCTCCAGGGACGAAATAAACGTTTAATCCCTATGCAATATTGAATTACACATCGATATATGTAGAAATATTCCTACGTCGTAACGCTTTTTAACGAATTAACTCGAAGGGAACGTTAGCGTCGTTAGTAGCGGTGCGAAGAAATACAAAGTCCCAACGTCCTGGTCATATCGGTACGGCGAGGGCTATTTAAAAAAAAAGAAATAAAAATGAATCGTTACGATCGAACGTATTACGTCGAAATATAATGATTTCACAAAAAATACGGGTACTTCGTAACGCTTTCTAACGAATTAACTCGAAAAAACCGTTCGAAATTGAAAGTTTTGCTTGCTCTCCAGGGACCAAATAAACGTTTAATCCCTACGTAATATTGAAATATACATCGAGATATGTAAAATATTCCTACCTCATAACGGTTGTTAACGAATTAACTCGCAGCGAACCTTAGCGTCGTTCGTAGCGGTGCGAAGAAATACAAAGTCCCAACGTTCCGATCATATAGGTACGGCGGGGGCTATGTAAAAAAAACTAAAAATAAATCGTTACGATAGACCGTATTACGTCGAACGACAACGATTTCGCAAAAAAATACCGGTACATCGTAACGGTTTCTAACGAATTAACTCGAAAAAACCGTTCGAAATTGAAAGTTTTGCCTGCTCTCCGGGGACCAAATAAACGTTAAATCCCTACGTAATATTGAATTATACATCGATTTATGTAAAAATATGCCTACCTCATAACGCTGTTTATCGAATTAACTCGAAGGGAACGTTAGCGTCGTTAGTAGCGGTGCGAAGAAATTCAAAGACTCAACCTCCCGGTCATGTCGGCCCTGCGGGGGCTATTTAAAAAAAAAATAAATATAAATCGTGACGCTCGACCGTGTTACGTCGAAATATAATGATTTCACAAAAAATAGGGCGACATCGTAACGCTTTTTAAAGAATTAACTCGAAAAAGCCGTTCGAAATTGAAAGTTTTGCTTGCTCTCCAGGGACCAAATAAACGGTTAATCCCTATGTAATATTGAATTATACATCGAGATATGTAAAAATATTCCTACGTCGTAAGGCTTTTTAACGAATTAAATCGCAGGGAACCTTAGCGTCGTTCGTAGCGGTGCGAAGAAATACAAAGCCCCAACCTCCCGGTCATGTCGGTCCTGCGGGGGCTGTTTAAAAAAAAAATAAAAATAAATCGTTACGATCCATCGTATTACGTCGAAATATAACGATTTCACAAAAAATACCGGTACCTCGTAACGCTTTCTGACGAATTGACTCGAAGGGAACGTTCGAAATTGAAACTTTAGTCTAGCTCTCCAGGGACGAAGCAAACGTTTAATCTCTATGCAATATTGAATTACACATCGATATATGTAGAAATATTCTTACGTCTTAACGCTTTTTAACGAATTAACTCGAAGGGAACGTTCGAAATTGAAATTTTTTTCTAGCTCTCCAGGGACGAAATAAACGTTTAATCTCTATGTAATATTGAGGTATACATCGATTTATGTAAAAATATGCCCACCTCATATCGCTTTTTATCGAATCAGATCGAAGAGAACTGTGGCGTCGTTAGTAGCGGTGCGAAGAAATTCAAAGTCACAACCTCCCGGTCATGTCGGTCCTGCGGGGGCTATTTAAAAAAAAAATAAAAATAAATCGTCACGATCCATCGTATTACGTCGAAATATAACGATTTCACAAAAAATACCGGTACATCGTAACACTTTTTTTTTTTTTTTTTTTTTTATTAGTTCATTGGTTTTTACAATTTGTCCAGTAGGACATTTGGTAAAGTGTTATATCCTGTTGAGTATAAAAAAAAAAAATAAAAATAAATGCAGCATGTGCGTGGCTACCCCCAGCGGGGTGCCATCTTAGGTTATATCTTTATGAGGTCTATTGGGTGCTTCGTTTTTAGTCTTCTTGTAGTGTTTGCTGTGTTGTTTGTTTCCGCTGCTAGCTGGTTCGGGTGTGTTTCCATTCTTTCTTTGTGTTTTTTTGCCGTTTTTATTATCTCTTCCTTGACCGTTGGTATTCCCAGGTCTTTCCTGATGTCCTCGTTTCTGACGTACCATGGGGCGTTTACTATTGTTCTGAGTATTTTTGATTGTAATGTTTCTATTTTTGTTATATGGCTCTTTGCTGCTGTTCCCCATAGTGGAATTCCGTATGTCCATATCGGTTTTATTATTATTTTGTATACTTTTAGTTTATTTTCCATGCTTAGTTTGGATTTTCGGCTTGTTAGCCAGTGCATTTGTCTCCTTGCTGTCTGTATTTTGTTTATTGTTGCTTTGATATGCTGTTTCCATGTGAGGTGTGCATCTATGTGTAGTCCAAGGTATTTGACTTGCTTTGTTTGTGTTATTTGCGTCCCGTTCAGGAAGATGTTTGGTGTTGTCTGTTTTCGCAATGTGAATGTGATGTGGTTGCATTTGTTCGGGTTAGCTTTAATTTGTTTGTCTTTTAGCCACTTTTCTATTTTTGTTACGTGATTTTGTAGTATTGTGGCTGCTGTTTCAGGGTTGGTGTGCCTGACTAGTACGGCTGTGTCGTCCGCAAATGTTAATATTTTGCTATTGGTAGTTGTTGGTATGTTGGCCGTGTATAGTGTGTATAATATAGGTCCTAGGACGCTTCCTTGCGGAACCCCTGCTTTGATGTCTTTGACTTCGGAGTATGCGTCCTTGATTTTTATTGTGAAGGTTCTGTTGGTTAGATATGATTTTACTAATTTGTATATTTGTTCCGGGAATTGTTTTTTAATTGTTTTTAGTAGCCTTTCGTGGTTTATTTTATCGAATGCTTTTTCTATGTCCATGAATAGGGCTGTACAATATTGCTTGTTTTCTATTGCGTGTATTATTTCGTTGACCAGCCTGTGCGTTTGTTCTATGGTGGAGTGTTTGTTTCTGAATCCAAATTGGTGGTCCGGTATTATTTTTCCCTTCTCTATTATTGGTTTTAATCGGGCGTATATTACTTTTTCTAATATTTTGGAGAGCGCAGGTAGCAGTGATATTGGTCTGTATGATGTTGTTTCATGTGGGTCTTTGCCTGGTTTGGGTAACATTATGATTTGTGCTAGTTTCCATGGTTTAGGATAGTATTGGATTCTTAATATTGCATTGAATATTATAGCGATTAGTCGTATCGCTTTTGGTGGAAGGTTTTTCAAGATTTTGCCATTGATTAGATCGATTCCTGGTGCCTTGTTGTTTTTTGTTTTTTCGATTATGTTTCTGATTTCTTGTGCTGTTGTTTTTGGTATGGTGTATTGCTTGTCAGTTGCGGTGCTAGTGGTTGACTCGTCGTCGTCTGTATGTCGATTGTGGTTGCTGTTGTTGATGTTGTGTGGTGTAAATGTGTTGCATAAGTGATTAGAAAACTCTTCGGCTTGCTCTTCGTTGCTTCTTGCCCATGTGTTGTCTTCTTTTCTGATTGCTGGGGCTGGTTTTGTTGTTTTCTTTATTTTTTTTGTGGCTTTCCATAGTGAGTAGTTGTAGTTCTCGTGTGCAGATAGTGATTCTATGAACTTTGTGAATTCGTTGTTGTTGTGTTCTTTTATTTTGTTTTTTATTTCCTTTGCAAGTTTGTTTAGTTGTTTTTTGTTTTCTTTTGTTCTAAGTTTTTGCCATTTTGCTTTCGCTTTCCTTTTTTCTCTAATTTTCTCGAGAATGTCTGGTGGGATTAGTTTTGATTGTCCAACGTTAGGTTCGGGTTTAGTGGTTGCCCGCGCTGCTTCTTGTATGATTTCTGTTATTGTTTTTACTGCTTGCTCAATTTGTTCGGGCGTTTTCAATGGGATGTTGCAGTTGATTTTGCTCTCAATTATTTCTTTGAAGGTTTGCCATTTGGTGGATTTGTTACATAGTGTCTCTGGGGTGTTGTAATGTATTGGCTTATTACTGTATGTAATTATTATAGGTGTATGGTCGGAGCTTAGCTCGAGGCTGGGTGCTATATTTATTTTATTTCTGTTTAGTCCCTTTGTGACTGCAAAATCAAGTAGGTCAGGGGTTTTGCTCAGGTCTGTCGGCCAGTATGTCGGTCTTCCTGTGGATAGTATATTGAGGTTGTTTTTTCTAATGTGTTTTTCCAAGGTTCTACCTCGAGGTGTGATGATTCTTGATCCCCATGTTATGTGCTTTGCGTTGTAGTCTCCTGCTGCGATGTACTTGTCGCCTAATTGTTGGAAGTATTCTTCCCACATTTGTGTTGTTATTTTGTGTCGCGGTGGTGCATATACTGCTGACAGCTGTAGATGGTTGTTGCTGGTTTGCACGGTAACGGTGGTTGCTTGTATATGTTCTTTATTGACTTGACTGTGTAGGTGGTGTTTGATTTCGTTCTTTATTATTATTGCGGTCCCTCCGTGAGCTTTTCCTGAGGGGTGCTTGGTATCGTATATGGTGTAGTACGGTATTTTTATATAGCTTTTTGTTGTGAAGTGCGTTTCTGATACGAGTAGTATGTCTATGTTGTTGTGGTATAAGAATGTTTTAGTTTCTAGGGCCCTTTTTTGTAGGCCGTTAGAGTTCCATGCTGCTATTTTAAGTATATCCGTTATTACTTTTTACTTAGCATGTTTGATAGCAGTTGTAGCATGGCTGTGATTTGTTGGGATTGTTGTATGATTGCTGCGTTTTGTTCTCTTATCAGTTTCGTTATCACTTCGGTGTTTTTGATGGATTGTTTTAGTAGTTCTTTGATTTCTGTGTCTTCGTTGATGTTATTGTTCTGGTTTTGGTTGACTGCGGGTGTTATTTGCTTGGTTGCTTGCGCGTAGCTCCGACCACCAGTGGTAATGATGTTGTTGTGATTGTTATTTATTGTGTGTTGTGTGTTTGTTGGTGTCTCTGTTTCTGCACTGTTTTGTTGAGTGTGTTGGATGTTGATTGTTCTGCTTCGAGGCGGCGGAAATAGTTTTCGTTGAATTATTTTTCTGGCTGGGCATCCTTTGTAACTAGCTGGGTGATTTCCGCTGCAGTTGTAGCACTTTACTTCTTTTATTTTTCCCTTGTATGGGCAGTTAGTTGTTATGTGTTTTTCTGCGCATTTAACACACACCGGGTTTCTATTGCAATAATTTTTTGTGTGCCCATATTGTTGGCACCGCATGCATTGTGGTATGTCTTTTTTGTGTCTTGGTGGTTCAATTGTTATTATTGTATTTAGGATTTGTTTTACTTCGAATATTGACTTGTTGTTTATATTCGGTTCTAGTTCAACTAGGAATAGCGGTAGTGGTTGTTTGGTGTCATATTTTGTGATGTTATTTATTAGTCTTACCTGGTGGCCAAGTTTGGCTAGTTCTTCTTCTATGTATCTTGTATTTGTCCTTGGGTGTAATCCTCTGATTACTACCTTGTAGCTTTTATCGGTTTTTAATTGGTATGTGTGGTATCCGGCGTTTTTATCTTTTAGTATTTTTACTACTTTTCTATAAGTTTCTGGTGTGTTGGTTAGTACTTTTACTTGGTCCAGTGTTAATTGTTTAATTCTATAGTTCTCTTTGCCTGCCGTGGTGTTTAGCAGTTCCAAGAGGGGGTCTATTATTTGCGCGTCAATATATATTGGTGGTGGTTTGGGATTGTGCGTTATTGGTTTATCAGTTTGGTCTGATTCCTTCTCTAGTGGCAGTGCGCTAAAGGAGTTTTGCAGAGGAATTTCTTGTAGCCATTGTTGTCTTTCTGTTCCATTTGTGGTTATTCTTCTTTTTTTTTTTTGCTGGGGGTTACAACCTTCCAATTTTCGTTCTGTTGTGATAGCTTATTGCTGGTGGTGTTTATTTCATCACTCGTTTGTGAGATTTCCATATCTGTCTCATTTGTGACTGTGCATTCGCGAGCTTCAGTAGCTTTGTTTATGGCATATGTTTCGCCGTAATTCGATATCCTGAGTGGTGGTACCCGTTGCATTGCATTTGCTTTCCCCGCTTGTCGCACTTGCGGGGACACTGCTTTGCTCGTCCGATTTCAACGGGAAGTCGTCACTTTTCTTTAACCTCACTGGTCACTAGGGACACATCTGCACTCTTCGGCGGTCGAAAGGGAACTGGGCATCGTAACACTTTCTAACGAATTTACTCGCAAAAACCGGTCGAAACGGAAAGTTTTGCTACCTCTCCAGGGACGAAATAAACGTTTAATCCCTATGCAATATTGAATTATACATCGAGATATGTAAAAATATTCCTACCTCATAACGGTTGTTAACGAATTAACTCGCAGGAAACCTTAGCGTCGTTCGTAGCGCTGCGAAGAAATGCAAAGTCACAATCTCCCGGTCATGTCGGTCCTGCGGGGGCTATTTAAAAAAAAAATATAAGTAAATCGTTACGATCCACCGTATTACGTCGAAATATAACGACTTCACAAAAAATACCGGTACATCGTAACGCTTTCTAACGAATTGACTCGAGGGTTACCTTCGAAATTGAAATTTTGTTCTAGCTCTCCAGTGTAGAAATAAGTGTTTAATCTCTATGTAATATTGAAGTATTCATTGACTTAAGTAAAAAAAATGCCCACCTCATAAAGCTTTTTATCGAATTAACTCGAAGAGAACGTTAGCGTCGTCAGTAGCGGTGCGAAGAAATTCAAAGTACCAACCTCCCGGTCATGTCGGTCCTGCTGGGGCTATTTAAATAAAAGAAAATAAAAAGAAATCATTACGTTCGAGCGTATTACGTCGAAATATAACGATTTCACAAAAAATACCGGTACCTCGTAACTCTATCAGACGAATAAATGAAGGGAACGTTGGAAATTGAAATTTTTTTCTGGCTATCCAGGGACGAAATAAACGGTTAATCTCTACGTAATATAGAAGTATACGTTGATTTGTGTAAAAATATGCCCACCTGATAACATTTTTCATCGAATTAAACCGAAGAGAACGGTAGCTTCGTCAGTAACTGCGCGGAGAAATTCAATGTCCCAATCTCACGGTCATGTCGGTCCGGCCGCGACTATTAAAAAAAAACATAAAAAAAATCGTTACGTTCGATGGTATTACGTTGAACTATAAAGATTTCACAAAAAATACCGCGACCACGTAACGCTTGTTAACGGATTAACTCGAAAAAACCGTTCGAAATTGAAAGTTTTGCTTGCCCTCCAGGGACCAAAGAAACGTTTAATCCATATGTAATACTGAATTATACATCGAGATATGTAAAAATATTCCCACCTCATAACGGTTGTTAACGAATTAACTCGCAGGCAACCTTAGCGTCGTTCGTAGAGGTGCGAAGAAATTCAAAGTCCCAACCTCCCGGTCATGTCGGTCCTGCTGGGGCTATTTAAAAAAAACATTTAAAAAATCGTTACGTTCGACCGTATTACGTCGAACTATAAAGATTTCACAAAAAATGCCGGTACCTCGTAACGCTTTCTGACGAACTGACTCGAAGGGATCGTTCGAAATTGAAATTTTGTTCTAGCTCTCCAGGGTAGAAGTAAGTGTTTAATCTCTATATAATATTGAATTATACACCGATTTATGTAAAAATATTCCTACCTCATAACGGTTGTTAACGAATTAACTCGCAGGAAACCTTAGCGTCGTCAGTAGCTGCGCGAAGAAATTCAAAGTCCCAATCACCCGGTCATGTCGTTTCGGCCGCGGCTGTTTAAGAAAAAACATAAAAAAATCGTTACCGTCGACCGTATTATGTCGAGCTATAAAGATTTCACAAAAAATACCGCGACCTCGTAACGCTTGTTAACGAATTTACTCGAAGGGAACGTTCGAAATTGAAATATTTTTCTAGTTCCCCAGGGACGAATAAACGTTTAATATCTATGTGATATTGAATTATACATCGATTTATGTAAAAATATGCCTACCTCATAACGCTTTTTTACGAATTAAGTCGAAGGGAACGTTAGCGGCGTCAGTAGCAGCGCGAACAAATTCAAAGTCCCAATCTCCCGGTCATGTCGGTCCGGCCGCGGCTATTTAATAGAAAATTAAAAAAAAATTGTTGCGTTCGACCGTATTACGTCGAAATATAATGATTTCACAAAAAAGACGGGTACATCGTAACGCTATCTAACGAATTGACTCGCCAAAACCGTTCGAAATTGAAAGTTTTGCCTGCTCTCCAGGGACCAAATAAACGTTTAATCCCTACGTAATATTGAAATATACATCGAGATATGTAAAATATTCCTACCTCATAACGGTTGTTAACGAATTAACTCGCAGCGAACCTTAGCGTCGTTCGTAGCGGTGCGAAGAAATACAAAGTCCCAACGTTCCGATCATATAGGTACGGCGGGGGCTATGTAAAAAAAACTAAAAATAAATCGATACGATAGACCGTATTACGTCGAACGACAACGATTTCGCAAAAAAATACCGGTACATCGTAACGGTTTCTAACGAATTAACTCGAAAAAACCGTTCGAAATTGAAAGTTTTGCCTGCTCTCCGGGGACCAAATAAACGTTTAATCCCTACGTAATATTGAATTATACATCGATTTATGTAAAAATATGCCTACCTCATAACGCTGTTTATCGAATTAACTCGAAGGGAACGTTAGCGTCGTTAGTAGCGGTGCGAAGAAATTCAAAGACTCAACCTCCCGGTCATGTCGGCCCTGCGGGGGCTATTTAAAAAAAAAATAAATATAAATCGTGACGCTCGACCGTGTTACGTCGAAATATAATGATTTCACAAAAAATAGGGCGACATCGTAACGCTTTTTAAAGAATTAACTCGAAAAAGCCGTTCGAAATTGAAAGTTTTGCTTGCTCTCCAGGGACCAAATAAACGGTTAATCCCTATGTAATATTGAATTATACATCGAGATATGTAAAAATATTCCTACGTCGTAAGGCTTTTTAACGAATTAAATCGCAGGGAACCTTAGCGTCGTTCGTAGCGGTGCGAAGAAATACAAAGCCCCAACCTCCCGGTCATGTCGGTCCTGCGGGGGCTGTTTAAAAAAAAAATAAAAATAAATCGTTACGATCCATCGTATTACGTCGAAATATAACGATTTCACAAAAAATACCGGTACCTCGTAACGCTTTCTGACGAATTGACTCGAAGGGAACGTTCGAAATTGAAACTTTATTCTAGCTCTCCAGGGACGAAGCAAACGTTTAATCTCTATGCAATATTGAATTACACATCGATATATGTAGAAATATTCTTACGTCTTAACGCTTTTTAACGAATTAACTCGAAGGGAACGTTCGAAATTGAAATTTTTTTCTAGCTCTCCAGGGACGAAATAAACGTTTAATCTCTATGTAATATTGAGGTATACATCGATTTATGTAAAAATATGCCCACCTCATATCGCTTTTTATCGAATCAGATCGAAGAGAACTGTGGCGTCGTTAGTAGCGGTGCGAAGAAATTCAAAGTCACAACCTCCCGGTCATGTCGGTCCTGCGGGGGCTATTTAAAAAAAAAATAAAAATAAATCGTTACGATCCATCGTATTACGTCGAAATATAACGATTTCACAAAAAATACCGGTACATCGTAACGCTTTCTAACAAATTGACTCGAGGGTTACCTTCGAAATTGAAATTTTGTTCTAGCTCTCCAGTGTAGAAATAAGTGTTTAATCTCTATGTAATATTGAAGTATTCATTGACTTATGTAAAAAAAATGCCCACCTCATAAAGCTTTTTATCGAATTAACTCGAAGAGAACGTTAGCGTCGTCAGTAGCGGTGCGAAGAAATTCAAAGTACCAACCTCCCGGTCATGTCGGTCCTGCTGGGGCGATTTAAAAAAAAATAAATAAAAATCGTTACGTTCGACCGTTTTACGTCGAAATATAATGACTTCACAAAAAATATCTGTACATTGTAACGCTTTCTAATGAATGAACTCGCAAAAACCGTTCGAAATTGAAAGTTTTTCTAGCTCTCCAGGGACGAAATAAACGTTTAATCTCTACGTAGTATGGAAGTATACATCGATTTATGTAAAAATATGCCCACCTGATAGCGCTTTTTATCGAATTAAATCGAAGAGAACGGTAGCGTCGTCAGTAGCTGCGCGAAAAAATTCAAAGTCCCAATCTCCCGGTCATGTCGGTCCGGCCGCGGCTATTTAATAGAAAATTAAAAAAAAATTGTTGCGTTCGACCGTATTACGTCGAAATATAATGATTTCACAAAAAAGACGGGTACATCGTAACGCTATCTAACGAATTGACTCGCCAAAACCGTTCGAAATTGAAAGTTTTGCCTGCTCTCCAGGGACCAAATAAACGTTTAATCCCTACGTAATATTGAAATATACATCGAGATATGTAAAATATTCCTACCTCATAACGGTTGTTAACGAATTAACTCGCAGCGAACCTTAGCGTCGTTCGTAGCGGTGCGAAGAAATACAAAGTCCCAACGTTCCGATCATATAGGTACGGCGGGGGCTATGTAAAAAAAACTAAAAATAAATCGTTACGATAGACCGTATTACGTCGAACGACAACGATTTCGCAAAAAAATACCGGTACATCGTAACGGTTTCTAACGAATTAACTCGAAAAAACCGTTCGAAATTGAAAGTTTTGCCTGCTCTCCGGGGACCAAATAAACGTTTAATCCCTACGTAATATTGAATTATACATCGATTTATGTAAAAATATGCCTACCTCATAACGCTGTTTATCGAATTAACTCGAAGGGAACGTTAGCGTCGTTAGTAGCGGTGCGAAGAAATTCAAAGACTCAACCTCCCGGTCATATCGGCCCTGCGGGGGCTATTTAAAAAAAAAAAATAAATATAAATCGTGACGCTCGACCGTGTTACGTCGAAATATAATGATTTCACAAAAAATACGGCGACATCGTGACGCTTTTTAAAGAATTAACTCGAAAAAGCCGTTCGAAATTGAAAGTTTTGCTTGCTCTCCAGGGACCAAATAAACGGTTAATCCCTATGTAATATTGAATTATACATCGAGATATGTAAAAATATTCCTACGTCGTAAGGCTTTTTAACGAATTAAATCGCAGGGAACCTTAGCGTCGTTCGTAGCGGTGCGAAGAAATACAAAGCCCCAACCTCCCGGTCATGTCGGTCCTGCGGGGGCTATTTAAAAAAAAAAATAAAAATAAATCGTTACGATCCATCGTATTACGTCGAAATATAACGATTTCACAAAAAATACCGGTACCTCGTAACGCTTTCTGACGAATTGACTCGAAGGGAACGTTCGAAATTGAAACTTTATTCTAGCTCTCCAGGGACGAAGCAAACGTTTAATCTCTATGCAATATTGAATTACACATCGATATATGTAGAAATATTCTTACGTCTTAACGCTTTTTAACGAATTAACTCGAAGGGAACGTTCGAAATTGAAATTTTTTTCTAGCTCTCCAGGGACGAAATAAACGTTTAATCTCTATGTAATATTGAGGTATACATCGATTTATGTAAAAACATGCCCACCTCATAACGCTTTTTATCGAATTAACTCGAAGGGAACGATAGCGTCGTTAGTAGCGGTGCGAAGAAATTCAAAGACCCAACCTCCCGGCCATGTCGATCCTGCGGGGGCTATTTAAAAAAAGACAATAAATATAAATCATTACGCTCGACCGAATTACGTCGAAATATAACGATTTCACAAAAAATACCGGTACATCGTAACGCTTTCTAACGAATTAACTCGCAAAAACCGGTCGAAATGGAAAGTTTTGCTACCTCTCCAGGGACGAAATAAACGTTTAATCCCTATGCAATATTGAATTATACATCGATATATTTAGAAATATTCCTACCTCATAACGCTGTTTATCGAATTAACTCGAAGGGAACGTTAGCGTCGTCAGTAGCGGTGCGAAGAAATTCAAAGACCCAACCTCCCGGTCACGTCGGTCCTGCGGGGGCTATTTAAAAAAAAATAAACATAAATCGTTACGCTCGACCGTATTACGTCGAAATATAATGATTTCACAAAAAATACCGGTACATCGTAACGCTTTCTAACGAATTAACACGCAAAAACCGTTCGAAATTGAAAGTTTTGCTACCTCTCCAGGGACAGAATAAACGATTAATCCCTATGCAATATTGAATTACACATCGATATATGTAGAAATAGTCCTACGTCGTAACGCTTTCAGACGAATTAATTCGAAAAAACAGTTCGAAATTGAAAGTTTCGCTAGCTCTCCAGGGACGAAATAAACGTTAAATCCCTATGTAATATTGAATTATACATCGATATATGTAGAAATATTCCTACCTCATAACGCTTTTTATCGAATTAACTCGAAGGGAACGTTAGCGTCCTTAATAGCGGTGCGAAGAAATTCAAAGACTCAACCTCCCGGTCATGTCGGCCCTGCGGGGGCTATTTAAAAAAAAATATATATAAATCGTGACGCTCGGCCGTGTTACGTCGAAATATAACGATTTCACAAAAAAATACGGCGACATCGTAACGCTTTTTAAAGAATTAACTCGAAAAAGCCGTTCGAAATTGAAAGTTTTGCTTGCTCTCCAGGGACCAAATAAACGGTTAATCCCTATGTAATATTGAATTATACAACGAGATATGTAAAAATATTCCTACGTCGTAACGCTTTTTAACGAATTAAATCGCAGGGAACCTTAGCGTCGTTCGTAGCGGTGCGAAGAAATACAAATCCCCAACCTCCCGGTCATGTCGGTCCTGCGAGGGCTATTTAAAAAAAAAAAAATAAAAATAAATCGTTACGATCCATCGTATTACGTCGAAATATAACGATTTCACAAAAAATACCGGTATATCGTAACGCTTTCTGACGAATTGACTCGAAGGCAACGTTCGAAATTGAGACTTTATTCTAGCTCTCCAGGGACGAAGCAAACGTTTAATCTCTATGTAATATTGAATTCTACATCGATTTATGTAGAAATATGCCTACCAGATAACGCTTTATATCTAATTAACTCGAAGGGAACGTTAGAGTCGTTAGTAGCGGTGCGAAGAAATTCAAAGTCCCAACCTCCCGTCATGTCGGTCCTGCTGGGGCTATTAAAAAAAAAAAAAAAAAAAAATCGTTACGTTCGACCGTATTACGTCGAAATATAATGATTTCACAAAAAATACAGCGACCTCGTAACGCTTCTTAACGAATTAACTCGAAAAAACCGTTTGAAATTGAAAGTTTTGCTTGCTCTCCACGGACCAAATAAACGGTTAATCCCTATGTAATATTGAATTATACATCGAGATATGTAAAAATATTCCTACGTCGTAAGGCTTTTTAACGAATTAAATCGCAGGGAACCTTAGCGTCGTTCGTAGCGGTGCGAAGAAATACAAAGCCCCAACCTCCCGGTCATGTCGGTCCTGCGGGGGCTGTTTAAAAAAAAAATAAAAATAAATCGTTACGATCCATCGTATTACGTCGAAATATAACGATTTCACAAAAAATACCGGTACCTCGTAACGCTTTCTGACGAATTGACTCGAAGGGAACGTTCGAAATTGAAACTTTAGTCTAGCTCTCCAGGGACGAAGCAAACGTTTAATCTCTATGCAATATTGAATTACACATCGATATATGTAGAAATATTCTTACGTCTTAACGCTTTTTAACGAATTAACTCGAAGGGAACGTTCGAAATTGAAATTTTTTTCTAGCTCTCCAGGGACGAAATAAACGTTTAATCTCTATGTAATATTGAGGTATACATCGATTTATGTAAAAATATGCCCACCTCATATCGCTTTTTATCGAATCAGATCGAAGAGAACTGTGGCGTCGTTAGTAGCGGTGCGAAGAAATTCAAAGTCACAACCTCCCGGTCATGTCGGTCCTGCGGGGGCTATTTAAAAAAAAAATAAAAATAAATCGTTACGATCCATCGTATTACGTCGAAATATAACGATTTCACAAAAAATACCGGTACATCGTAACACTTTTTTTTTTTTTTTTTTTTTTTTTATTAGTTCATTGGTTTTTACAATTTGTCCAGTAGGACATTTGGTAAAGTGTTATATCCAGTTGAGTATAAAAAAAAAAAAAATAAAAATAAATGCAGCATGTGCGTGGCTACCCCCAGCGGGGTGCCATCTTAGGTTATATCTTTATGAGGTCTATTGGGTGCTTCCTTTTTAGTCTTCTTGTAGTGTTTGCTGTGTTGTTTGTTTCCGCTGCTAGCTGGTTCGGGTGTGTTTCCATTCTTTCTTTGTGTTTTTTTGCCGTTTTTATTATCTCTTCCTTGACCGTTGGTATTCCCAGGTCTTTCCTGATGTCCTCGTTTCTGACGTACCATGGGGCGTTTACTATTGTTCTGAGTATTTTTGATTGTAATGTTTCTATTTTTGTTATATGGCTCTTTGCTGCTGTTCCCCATAGTGGAATTCCGTATGTCCATATCGGTTTTATTATTATTTTGTATACTTTTAGTTTATTTTCCATGCTTAGTTTGGATTTTCGGCTTGTTAGCCAGTGCATTTGTCTCCTTGCTGTCTGTATTTTGTTTATTGTTGCTTTGATATGCTGTTTCCATGTGAGGTGTGCATCTATGTGTAGTCCAAGGTATTTGACTTGCTTTGTTTGTGTTATTTGCGTCCCGTTCAGGAAGATGTTTGGTGTTGTCTGTTTTCGCAATGTGAATGTGATGTGGTTGCATTTGTTCGGGTTAGCTTTAATTTGTTTGTCTTTTAGCCACTTTTCTATTTTTGTTACGTGATTTTGTAGTATTGTGGCTGCTGTTTCAGGGTTGGTGTGCCTGACTAGTACGGCTGTGTCGTCCGCAAATGTTAATATTTTGCTATTGGTAGTTGTTGGTATGTTGGCCGTGTATAGTGTGTATAATATAGGTCCTAGGACGCTTCCTTGCGGAACCCCTGCTTTGATGTCTTTGACTTCGGAGTATGCGTCCTTGATTTTTATTGTGAAGGTTCTGTTGGTTAGATATGATTTTACTAATTTGTATATTTGTTCCAGGAATTGTTTTTTAATTGTTTTTAGTAGCCTTTCGTGGTTTATTTTATCGAATGCTTTTTCTATGTCCATGAATAGGGCTGTACAATATTGCTTGTTTTCTATTGCGTGTATTATTTCGTTGACCAGCCTGTGCGTTTGTTCTATGGTGGAGTGTTTGTTTCTGAATCCAAATTGGTGGTCCGGTATTATTTTTCCCTTCTCTATTATTGGTTTTAATCGGGCGTATATTACTTTTTCTAATATTTTGGAGAGCGCAGGTAGCAGTGATATTGGTCTGTATGATGTTGTTTCATGTGGGTCTTTGCCTGGTTTGGGTAACATTATGATTTGTGCTAGTTTCCATGGTTTAGGATAGTATTGGATTCTTAATATTGCATTGAATATTATAGCGATTAGTCGTATCGCTTTTGGTGGAAGGTTTTTCAAGATTTTGCCATTGATTAGATCGATTCCTGGTGCCTTGTTGTTTTTTGTTTTTTCGATTATGTTTCTGATTTCTTGTGCTGTTGTTTTTGGTATGGTGTATTGCTTGTCAGTTGCGGTGCTAGTGGTTGACTCGTCGTCGTCTGTATGTCGATTGTGGTTGCTGTTGTTGATGTTGTGTGGTGTAAATGTGTTGCATAAGTGATTAGAAAACTCTTCGGCTTGCTCTTCGTTGCTTCTTGCTCATGTGTTGTCTTCTTTTCTGATTGCTGGGGCTGGTTTTGTTGTTTTCTTTATTTTTTTTGTGGCTTTCCATAGTGAGTAGTTGTAGTTCTCGTGTGCAGATAGTGATTCTATGAACTTTGTGAATTCGTTGTTGTTGTGTTCTTTTATTTTGTTTTTTATTTCCTTTGCAAGTTTGTTTAGTTGTTTTTTGTTTTCTTTTGTTCTAAGTTTTTGCCATTTTGCTTTCGCTTTCCTTTTTTCTCTAATTTTCTCGAGAATGTCTGGTGGGATTAGTTTTGATTGTCCAACGTTAGGTTCGGGTTTAGTGGTTGCCCGCGCTGCTTCTTGTATGATTTCTGTTATTGTTTTTACTGCTTGCTCAATTTGTTCGGGCGTTTTCAATGGGATGTTGCAGTTGATTTTGCTCTCAATTATTTCTTTGAAGGTTTGCCATTTGGTGGATTTGTTACATAGTGTCTCTGGGGTGTTGTAATGTATTGGCTTATTACTGTATGTAATTATTATAGGTGTATGGTCGGAGCTTAGCTCGAGGCTGGGTGCTATATTTATTTTATTTCTGTTTAGTCCCTTTGTGACTGCAAAATCAAGTAGGTCAGGGGTTTTGCTCAGGTCTGTCGGCCAGTATGTCGGTCTTCCTGTGGATAGTATATTGAGGTTGTTTTTTCTAATGTGTTTTTCCAAGGTTCTACCTCGAGGTGTGATGATTCTTGATCCCCATGTTATGTGCTTTGCGTTGTAGTCTCCTGCTGCGATGTACTTGTCGCCTAATTGTTGGAAGTATTCTTCCCACATTTGTGTTGTTATTTTGTGTCGCGGTGGTGCATATACTGCTGACAGCTGTAGATGGTTGTTGCTGGTTTGCACGGTAACGGTGGTTGCTTGTATATGTTCTTTATTGACTTGACTGTGTAGGTGGTGTTTGATTTCGTTCTTTATTATTATTGCGGTCCCTCCGTGAGCTTTTCCTGAGGGGTGCTTGGTATCGTATATGGTGTAGTACGGTATTTTTATATAGCTTTTTGTTGTGAAGTGCGTTTCTGATACGAGTAGTATGTCTATGTTGTTGTGGTATAAGAATGTTTTAGTTTCTAGGGCCCTTTTTTGTAGGCCGTTAGAGTTCCATGCTGCTATTTTAAGTATATCCGTTATTACTTTTTACTTAGCATGTTTGATAGCAGTTGTAGCATGGCTGTGATTTGTTGGGATTGTTGTATGATTGCTGCGTTTTGTTCTCTTATCAGTTTCGTTATCACTTCGGTGTTTTTGATGGATTGTTTTAGTAGTTCTTTGATTTCTGTGTCTTCGTTGATGTTATTGTTCTGGTTTTGGTTGACTGCGGGTGTTATTTGCTTGGTTGCTTGCGCGTAGCTCCGACCACCAGTGGTAATGATGTTGTTGTGATTGTTATTTATTGTGTGTTGTGTGTTTGTTGGTGTCTCTGTTTCTGCACTGTTTTGTTGAGTGTGTTGGATGTTGATTGTTCTGCTTCGAGGCGGCGGAAATAGTTTTCGTTGAATTATTTTTCTGGCTGGGCATCCTTTGTAACTAGCTGGGTGATTTCCGCTGCAGTTGTAGCACTTTACTTCTTTTATTTTTCCCTTGTATGGGCAGTTAGTTGTTATGTGTTTTTCTGCGCATTTAACACACACCGGGTTTCTATTGCAATAATTTTTTGTGTGCCCATATTGTTGGCACCGCATGCATTGTGGTATGTCTTTTTTGTGTCTTGGTGGTTCAATTGTTATTATTGTATTTAGGATTTGTTTTACTTCGAATATTGACTTGTTGTTTATATTCGGTTCTAGTTCAACTAGGAATAGCGGTAGTGGTTGTTTGGTGTCATATTTTGTGATGTTATTTATTAGTCTTACCTGGTGGCCAAGTTTGGCTAGTTCTTCTTCTATGTATCTTGTATTTGTCCTTGGGTGTAATCCTCTGATTACTACCTTGTAGCTTTTATCGGTTTTTAATTGGTATGTGTGGTATCCGGCGTTTTTATCTTTTAGTATTTTTACTACTTTTCTATAAGTTTCTGGTGTGTTGGTTAGTACTTTTACTTGGTCCAGTGTTAATTGTTTAATTCTATAGTTCTCTTTGCCTGCCGTGGTGTTTAGCAGTTCCAAGAGGGGGTCTATTATTTGCGCGTCAATATATATTGGTGGTGGTTTGGGATTGTGCGTTATTGGTTTATCAGTTTGGTCTGATTCCTTCTCTAGTGGCAGTGCGCTAAAGGAGTTTTGCAGAGGAATTTCTTGTAGCCATTGTTGTCTTTCTGTTCCATTTGTGGTTATTCTTCTTTTTTTTTTTTGCTGGGGGTTACAACCTTCCAATTTTCGTTCTGTTGTGATAGCTCATTGCTGGTGGTGTTTATTTCATCACTCGTTTGTGAGATTTCCATATCTGTCTCATTTGTGACTGTGCATTCGCGAGCTTCAGTAGCTTTGTTTATGGCATATGTTTCGCCGTAATTCGATATCCTGAGTGGTGGTACCCGTTGCATTGCATTTGCTTTCCCCGCTTGTCGCACTTGCGGGGACACTGCTTTGCTCGTCCGATTTCAACGGGAAGTCGTCACTTTTCTTTAACCTCACTGGTCACTAGGGACACATCTGCACTCTTCGGCGGTCGAAAGGGAACTGGGCATCGTAACACTTTCTAACGAATTTACTCGCAAAAACCGGTCGAAACGGAAAGTTTTGCTACCTCTCCAGGGACGAAATAAACGTTTAATCCCTATGCAATATTGAATTATACATCGAGATATGTAAAAATATTCCTACCTCATAACGGTTGTTAACGAATTAACTCGCAGGAAACCTTAGCGTCGTTCGTAGCGCTGCGAAGAAATGCAAAGTCACAATCTCCCGGTCATGTCGGTCCTGCGGGGGCTATTTAAAAAAAAAATATAAGTAAATCGTTACGATCCACCGTATTACGTCGAAATATAACGACTTCACAAAAAATACCGGTACATCGTAACGCTTTCTAACGAATTGACTCGAGGGTTACCTTCGAAATTGAAATTTTGTTCTAGCTCTCCAGTGTAGAAATAAGTGTTTAATCTCTATGTAATATTGAAGTATTCATTGACTTAAGTAAAAAAAATGCCCACCTCATAAAGCTTTTTATCGAATTAACTCGAAGAGAACGTTAGCGTCGTCAGTAGCGGTGCGAAGAAATTCAAAGTACCAACCTCCCGGTCATGTCGGTCCTGCTGGGGCTATTTAAATAAAAGAAAATAAAAAGAAATCATTACGTTCGAGCGTATTACGTCGAAATATAACGATTTCACAAAAAATACCGGTACCTCGTAACTCTATCAGACGAATAAATGAAGGGAACGTTGGAAATTGAAATTTTTTTCTGGCTATCCAGGGACGAAATAAACGGTTAATCTCTACGTAATATAGAAGTATACGTTGATTTGTGTAAAAATATGCCCACCTGATAACATTTTTCATCGAATTAAACCGAAGAGAACGGTAGCTTCGTCAGTAACTGCGCGGAGAAATTCAATGTCCCAATCTCACGGTCATGTCGGTCCGGCCGCGACTATTAAAAAAAAACATAAAAAAAATCGTTACGTTCGATGGTATTACGTTGAACTATAAAGATTTCACAAAAAATACCGCGACCACGTAACGCTTGTTAACGGATTAACTCGAAAAAACCGTTCGAAATTGAAAGTTTTGCTTGCCCTCCAGGGACCAAAGAAACGTTTAATCCATATGTAATACTGAATTATACATCGAGATATGTAAAAATATTCCCACCTCATAACGGTTGTTAACGAATTAACTCGCAGGCAACCTTAGCGTCGTTCGTAGAGGTGCGAAGAAATTCAAAGTCCCAACCTCCCGGTCATGTCGGTCCTGCTGGGGCTATTTAAAAAAAACATTTAAAAAATCGTTACGTTCGACCGTATTACGTCGAACTATAAAGATTTCACAAAAAATGCCGGTACCTCGTAACGCTTTCTGACGAACTGACTCGAAGGGATCGTTCGAAATTGAAATTTTGTTCTAGCTCTCCAGGGTAGAAGTAAGTGTTTAATCTCTATATAATATTGAATTATACACCGATTTATGTAAAAATATTCCTACCTCATAACGGTTGTTAACGAATTAACTCGCAGGAAACCTTAGCGTCGTCAGTAGCTGCGCGAAGAAATTCAAAGTCCCAATCACCCGGTCATGTCGTTCCGGCCGTGGCTGTTTAAGAAAAAACATAAAAAAATCGTTACCGTCGACCGTATTATGTCGAGCTATAAAGATTTCACAAAAAATACCGCGACCTCGTAACGCTTGTTAACGAATTTACTCGAAGGGAACGTTCGAAATTGAAATATTTTTCTAGTTCCCCAGGGACGAATAAACGTTTAATATCTATGTGATATTGAATTATACATCGATTTATGTAAAAATATGCCTACCTCATAACGCTTTTTTACGAATTAAGTCGAAGGGAACGTTAGCGGCGTCAGTAGCTGCGCGAACAAATTCAAAGTCCCAATCTCCCGGTCATGTCGGTCCGGCCGCGGCTATTTAATAGAAAATTAAAAAAAAATTGTTGCGTTCGACCGTATTACGTCGAAATATAATGATTTCACAAAAAAGACGGGTACATCGTAACGCTATCTAACGAAATGACTCGCCAAAACCGTTGAAATTGAAAGTTTTGCCTGCTCTCCAGGGACCAAATAAACGTTTAATCCCTACGTAATATTGAAATATACATCGAGATATGTAAAATATTCCTACCTCATAACGGTTGTTAACGAATTAACTCGCAGCGAACCTTAGCGTCGTTCGTAGCGGTGCGAAGAAATACAAAGTCCCAACGTTCCGATCATATAGGTACGGCGGGGGCTATGTAAAAAAAACTAAAAATAAATCGTTACGATAGACCGTATTACGTCGAACGACAACGATTTCGCAAAAAAATACCGGTACATCGTAACGGTTTCTAACGAATTAACTCGAAAAAACCGTTCGAAATTGAAAGTTTTGCCTGCTCTCCGGGGACCAAATAAACGTTTAATCCCTACGTAATATTGAATTATACATCGATTTATGTAAAAATATGCCTACCTCATAACGCTGTTTATCGAATTAACTCGAAGGGAACGTTAGCGTCGTTAGTAGCGGTGCGAAGAAATTCAAAGACTCAACCTCCCGGTCATGTCGGCCCTGCGGGGGCTATTTAAAAAAAAAAAATAAATATAAATCGTGACGCTCGACCGTGTTACGTCGAAATATAATGATTTCACAAAAAATACGGCGACATCGTGACGCTTTTTAAAGAATTAACTCGAAAAAGCCGTTCGAAATTGAAAGTTTTGCTTGCTCTCCAGGGACCAAATAAACGGTTAATCCCTATGTAATATTGAATTATACATCGAGATATGTAAAAATATTCCTACGTCGTAAGGCTTTTTAACGAATTAAATCGCAGGGAACCTTAGCGTCGTTCGTAGCGGTGCGAAGAAATACAAAGCCCCAACCTCCCGGTCATGTCGGTCCTGCGGGGGCTATTTAAAAAAAAAATAAAAATAAATCGTTACGATCCATCGTATTACGTCGAAATATAACGATTTCACAAAAAATACCGGTACCTCGTAACGCTTTCTGACGAATTGACTCGAAGGGAACGTTCGAAATTGAAACTTTATTCTAGCTCTCCAGGGACGAAGCAAACGTTTAATCTCTATGCAATATTGAATTACACATCGATATATGTAGAAATATTCTTACGTCTTAACGCTTTTTAACGAATTAACTCGAAGGGAACGTTCGAAATTGAAATTTTTTTCTAGCTCTCCAGGGACGAAATAAACGTTTAATCTCTATGTAATATTGAGGTATACATCGATTTATGTAAAAACATGCCCACCTCATAACGCTTTTTTTCGAATTAACTCGAAGGGAACGTTAGCGTCGTTAGTAGCGGTGCGAAGAAATTCAAAGACCCAACCTCCCGGCCATGTCGATCCTGCGGGGGCTATTTAAAAAAAGACAATAAATATAAATCATTACGCTCGACCGAATTACGTCGAAATATAACGATTTCACAAAAAATACCGGTACATCGTAACGCTTTCTAACGAATTAACTCGCAAAAACCGGTCGAAATGGAAAGTTTTGCTACCTCTCTAGGGACGAAATAAACGTTTAATCCCTATGCAATATTGAATTACACATAGATATATTTAGAAATATTCCGACGTCGTAACGCTTTCTAACGAATTAACTCGCAAAAACCGTTCGAAATTGAAAGTTTTTCTAGCTCTCCAGGGACGAAATAAAAGTTTAATCTCTATGTAGTATTGAAGTATACATCGATTTATATAAAATATGCCCACCTGATAACGCTTCTTATCGAATTAAATCGAAGAGAACTGTAGCAACGTCAGTAGCGGTGCGAAGAAATTCAAAGTCCCAATCTCCCGGTCATGTCGGTCCGGCGGCGGCCATGTAAAAAGAAGAAAATAAAAACAAATCATCACGTTCGAGCGTATTACGTCGAACTATAACGATTTCACAAGAAATACCGCGACCTCGTAACGCTTGTTAACGAATTAACTCGAAAAAACCGTTCGAAATTGAAAGTTTTGGAAGCTCTCCAGGGACGAAATACACGTTTAATCCCAATGCAATTTTGAATTACACATCGATATGTGTAGAAATATTCCTACGTCGTAAAGCTTTTTAACGATTTAACTCGAAGGGAACGTTCGGAATTGAAATTTTTTTCTAGCACTCCAGGGACGAAATAAACGTTTAATCTCTATGTAATATTGAATTACACATCGATATATGTAGAAATATTCCCACGTCGTAACGCATTTTAACGAATTAACTCGAAGGGAACGTTCGAAATTGAAATTTTTTTCTAGCACTCCAGGGACGAAATAAACGTTTAATCTCTATGTAATATTGAATTACACATCGATATATGTAGAAATATTCCTACCTTATAACGGTTGTTAAATAATCAACTCGCAGGGAACCTTAGCGTCGTCAGTAGCGGTGCGAAGAAATTTAAAGAACCAAACTCCCGGTCATGTCGGTCCGGCGGCGGCTATTTAAAAAAAAGAAAATAAAAATAAATCATTACGTTCGAGCGTATTACGTCGAAGTATAACGATTTCACAAAAAATACCGGTACCTCGTAACGACTTCAGACGAATTAACTCAAAGGAAACGTTCGAAATTGAAATTGTGTTCTAGCTCTCCGCAGTAGAAT
Organism: Bombus hortorum; assembly: GCA_905332935.1. Lineage (NCBI taxonomy): Eukaryota > Metazoa > Arthropoda > Insecta > Hymenoptera > Apidae > Bombus > Bombus hortorum. Next base: position 8,306,817 of record CAJOSO010000001.1, read on the forward strand.
TAAGTGTTTAATCTATATGAAATATTGATATATACATCGATTTATGTAAAGATATGCCTACCTCATAACGCTTTTTCTCGAATTAACTCGAAGGGAACGTTAGCGTCGATAGTAGCTGCGCGAAGAAATTCAAAGTCCGAACCTCCCGGTCATGTCGGTCCTGCTGGGGCTATTTAAAAAAAAATAAACATAAATCGTTACGTTCGACCGTATTACGTCGAACTATAAAGATTTCACAAAAAATACCGCGTCCTCGTAACGCTTGTTAACGAATTAACTCGAAAAAACCGTTCGAAATTGAAAGTTTTGGTAGCTCTCCAGGGACGAAATACACGTTTAATCCCTATGCAATATTCAATTACACATCGCTATATGTAGAAATATTCCTACGTCGTAAAGCTTTTTAACGAATTAACTCGCAAAAACCGTTCGAAATTGAAATTTTTTTCTAGCACTCCAGTGACGAAATAAACGTGAATAAATCTCTATGTAATACTGAATTACACATCGATATATGTAGAAATATTCCTACGTCGTAACGCTTGTTAACGAATTAACTCGAAAAAACCGTCCGAAATTGAAAGTTTTGCATGCTCTCCAGGGACCAAATAAACGTTTAACCCCTATGTAATATTGAATTATACATCGAGATATGTAAAAATATGCCTACCTCATAACGCTTCTTATCGAATTAACTTGAAGGGAACGTTAGCATCGTTAGTAGCTGCGCGAAGAAATTCAAAGTCCCAACCTGCCGGTCATGTCGGTGCTGCGGGGGCTATTTAAAAAAAAAAAATAAAAATAAATCGTTTCGATCGACCATATTACGTCGAAATATAACGATTTCACAAAAAATACCGGTACCTCGTAAAGGTTTCTGACGAATATCTCGACGGGAACGTTCGAAATTGGAATTTGGTTCTAGCTCTTCAGGGTAGAAATAAGTGTTTAATCTCTATGTAATATTGAATTATACCTCGATTTATGTAACAATATGCCTACCTCATAACGCTTTTTGTCGAATTAACTCGAAGGGAACGTTCGAAATTGAAATTTTTTTCTAGCTCTCCAGGGACGAAATAAACGTTTAATATCTATGTAACATTGAAGTATACATCGATTTATGTAAAAATATGCATACCTCATAACGCTTTTTATCGAATTAACTCGAAGGGAACGTTAGCGTCGTCAGTAGCGGTGCGAAGAAATTCAAAGTCCCAATCTCCCGGACATGTCGGTCCGGCGACGGCTTTTAAAAAACAAGATAAATATAAATCATTACGCTCGACCGAATTACGTCGAAATATAACTATTTCACAAAAAATACCGGTACATCGTAACGCTTTCTAACGAATTAACTCGCTAAAACCGTTCGAAATTGAAAGTTTTGCTTGTTCTCCAGGGACCAAATAAACGGTTAATCCCTATGTAATATTGAATTATACATCGCGATATGTAAAAATATGCCTACCTCATAACGCTGTTTATCGAATTAACTCGAAGGGAACGTTAGCGTCGTCAGTAGCGGTGCGAAGAAATTCAAAGACCCAACCTCCCGGTCACGTCGGTCCTGCGGGGGCTATTTAAAAAAAAATAAACATAAATCGTTACGCTCGACCGTATTACGTCGAAATATAATGATTTCACAAAAAATACCGGTACATCGTAACGCTTTCTAACGAATTAACACGCAAAAACCGTTCGAAATTGAAAGTTTTGCTACCTCTCCAGGGACAGAATAAACGATTAATCCCTATGCAATATTGAATTACACATCGATATATGTAGAAATAGTCCTACGTCGTAACGCTTTCAGACGAATTAATTCGAAAAAACAGTTCGAAATTGAAAGTTTCGCTAGCTCTCCAGGGACGAAATAAACGTTAAATCCCTATGTAATATTGAATTATACATCGATATATGTAGAAATATTCCTACCTCATAACGCTTTTTATCGAATTAACTCGAAGGGAACGTTAGCGTCCTTAATAGCGGTGCGAAGAAATTCAAAGTCCCAATATCCCGGTCATATCGATCCTGCTGGAGCTATTTAAAAAAAATAAATATAAATCGTTACGTTCGACCGTATTACGTCGAAATATAACGATTTCACAAAAAATACCGGTACCTCGTAACGCTTTCTGACGAATTGACTCGAAGGGAACTTTCGAAATTGAAATTCTGTTCTAGCTCTCCAGGGTAGAAATAAGTGTTTAATCTCTACGTAATATTGAATTATACATCGATTTATGTAAAAATATGCCCACCTCATAACTCTTTTTATCGAATTAACTCGAAGGTAACGTTAGCGTCGTTAGTAGCGGTGCGAAGAAATTCAAAGTACCAATCTCCCGGTGATGTCGGTCCGGCAGCGCCTATTTAAAAAAAAGAAAATAAAGAGAAATCATTACGTTCGAGCGTATTACGTCGAACTATAACGATTTCACAAAAATTACCGGTACCTCGTAACGCTTTCAGACGAATTAACTCGAAGCGAACGTTCGAAATTGAAATTTTGTTCCAGTACTCCAGGGTAGAAATAAGTGTTTAATCTCTATGTGATATTGAATTATACATCGATTTATGTAAAAATATGCCTACCTCATAACGCTTTTTATCGAATTAACTCGAAGGGAACGATAACGTCGTTAGTAGCTGGGCGAAGAAATTCAAAGTCCCAACCTCCCGGTCATGTCGGTCCTGCGGGGCTATTTAAGAAAAAACACAAAAAATCGTTACGGTCGACCGTATTACGTCGAACAATAAAGATTTCACAAAAAATACAGCGACCTCGTTACGCTTCTTAACGAATTAACTCGAAAAAACCGTTCGAAATTGAAAGTATTGCTTGCTCTCCAGGGACCAAATAAACGTTTAATCCCTATGTAACATTGAATTATACATCGAGATATGTAAAAATATGCCTACCTCATAACGCTTTTTATCGAATTAACTCGAAGGGAACGATAACGTCGTTAGTAGCAGTGCGAAGAAATTCAAAGTCCCAACCTCCCGGTCATGTCGGTCCTGCGGGGGCTAGATAAAAAAAAAAATAAATATAAATCGTAACGCTCGACCGTATTACGTCGATGTATAAAGATTTGACAAAAAATACCGGTACCTCGTAACGCTTTAAGACGAATTAACTCGAAGGGAACGTTCGAAATTGAAACTTTGTTCTAGCTCTCCAGGGTAGAAATAAGTGTTTAATCTCTATGTAATATTGAATTATACATCGATTTATGTAAAAATTTGCCTACCTAATAACGCTTTTTATCGAATTAACTCGAAGGGAACGTTCGAAATTGAAATTTTTTTCTAGCTCTCCAGGGACGAAATAAACGTTCAATATCTATGTAATATTGAAGTATACATTGATATATGTAGAAATATTCCTACGTCGTAACGCTTTTTAACGAATTAACTCGAAGGGAACGTTCGAAATTCAAATTTTGTTCTAGCTGTCCAGGGACGAAATAGACGTTCAATATCTATGTAATATTGAAGTATACATCGATTTATGTAAAAATATTCCTACCTCATAACGCTTTTTATCGAATTAACTCGAAGGGAACGTTAGCGTCGTTAGTAGCTGCGTGAAGAAATTCAAAGTCCCAATCTCCCCGTCATATCGATCCGGCCGCGGCTATTTAAAAAACAAATATAAAGGAATCGTTACGATCGACCGTACTACGTCGAACTATAAAGATGCACAAAAAATACCGCGACATCGTAACGCTTGTTAACGAATTAACTGGAAAAAACCAGTCGAATTTGAAAGTTTTGCTTGCCCTCCAGGGACGCAATAAACGTTTAATCCCTGTGCAATATTGAATTACACTTCGATATGTGTAGAAATATTCCTACGTCGTAACGCTTTTTAACGAATTAACTCACAGGGAACATTAGCGTCGTTCGTAGCGGTGCGAAGAAATACAGAGTCCCAACCTCCCGGTCATGTCGGTCCTGCGGAGGCCATTTAAAAAAAAATAAATATGAATCGTGAAGATCGACCGTATTACGTCGAACTATAAAGGTTTAGCAAAAAAATACCGCGACCTCGTAACGCTTGTTAACGAATTAACTCGCAAAAACCGTTCGAAATTGAAAGTTTTGCTAGCTTTCCAGGGACGAAATAAAAGGTTAATCCCTATGCACTATTGAATTACACATCGATATATGTAGAAGTATTCCGATGTCGTAACGCCTTCTGACTAATTGACTCGAAGGGAACGTTCGAAATTGAAATTCTGTTCTAGCTCTTCGGGGTAGAAATAAGTGTTTAATCTCTATGTAATTTTGAATTATACATCGATTTATGTAAAAATATGCCTATGTCATAACGCTTTATATCGAATTAACTCGAAGGGAAAGTTAGCGTCGTTAGTAGCGGTGCGAAGAAATTCAAAGTCCCAACCTCCCGGTCATGTCGGTCCTGCTGGGGCTATTTGAAAAAAAATAAACATTAATCGTTACGTTCGAACGTATTACGTCGAACTATAAAGATTTCACAAAAAATACCGGTACATCGTAACGCTTTCTAACGAATTAACTCGCAAAAACCGTTCGAAATTGAAAGTTTTGCTACCTCTCCAGGGACGGAATAAACGATTAATCCCTATGCAATATTGAATTACACATCGATATATGTAGAAATAGTCCTACGTCGTAACGCTTTCAGACGAATTAACTCGAAAAAACAGTTCGAAATTGAAAGTTTCGCTAGCTCTCCAGGGACGAAATAAACGTTAAATCCCTATGTAATATTGAATTATACATCGATATATGTAGAAATATTCCTACCTCATAACGCTTTTTATCGAATTAACTCGAAGGGAACGTTAGCGTCGTTAGTAGCGGTGCGAAGAAATTCAAAGACCCAACCTACCGGCCATGTCGGTACTGCGGGGGCTATTTAATAAAAAATAAATATAAATCGTGAAGATCGACCGTATTACGTCGAACTATAAAGGTTTAGCAAAAAAATACCGCGACCTCGTAACGCTTTCTAACGAATTAACTCGCAAAAACAGTTCGAAATTGAAAGTTTCGCTAGCTCTCCAGGGACGAAATAAACGTTAAATCCCTATGTAATATTGAATTATACATCGATATATGTAGAAGTATTCCTACCTCATAACGCTTTATATCGAATTAACTCGAAGGGAACGTTAGCGTCCTTAATAGCGGTGCGAAGACATTCAAAGTCCCAATATCGCGGTCATATCGATCCTGCTGGAGCTATTTAAAAAAAAAATAAATATAAATCGTTACGTTCGACCGTATTACGTCGAAATATAATGATTTCACAAAAAATACCGGTACATCGTAACGCTTTCTAACGAATTAACTCGCAAAAACCGTTCGAAATTGAAAGTTTTTTTACCTCTCCAGGGACTAAACAAACGTTTAATCCCTATGCAAATTTGAATTACACATCGATATATGTAGAAATATGCCCACCTCAGAACGCTTTTTATCGAATTAAATCGAAGAGATCGTTAGCGTCGTTAGTAGCGGTGCGAAGAAATTCAAAGACCCAACCTCCCGGTCATGACGGTCCTGCGGGGGCTATTTAAAAAAAATTAATATAAATCGTGACGCTCGACCGTATTACGTCGAAATATAACGATTTCACAAAAAATGCCGGTACCTCGCAACGCTTTCTGACGAACTGACTCGAAGGGAACGTTCGAAATTGAAATTTTGTTCTAGCTGTCCAGGGACGAAATATACGTTCAATATCTATGTAATATTGAAGTATACATCGATTTATGTAAAAATATTTCTACCTCATAACGCTTTTTATCGAATTAATTCGAAGGGAACGTTAGCGTCGTTAGTAGCTGCGTGAAGAAATTCAAAGTCCCAATCTCCCCGTCATATCGATACGGCCGCGGCTATTTAAAAAAGAAATATAAAGGAATCGTTACGATCGACCGTACTACGTCGAACTATAAAGATGCACAAAAAATACCGCGACATCGTAACGCTTGTTAACGAATTAACTGGAAAAAACCGGTCGAATTTGAAAGTTTTGCTTGCCCTCCAGGGACGCAATAAACGTTTAATCCCTGTGCAATATTGAATTACACTTCGATATGTGTAGAAATATTCCTACGTCGTAACGCTTTTTAACGAATTAACTCGCAGGGAACATTAGCGTCGTTAGTAGCGGTGCGAAGAAATACAAAGTCCCAACCTCCCGGTCATGTCGGTCCTGCGGGGGCCACTTAAAAAAAAAATAAATATGAATCGTGACGCTCGACCGTATTACGTCGAAATATAACGATTTCACAAAAAAAATACCGGTACATCGTTAAACTTTCTAACGAATTAACTCGCAAAAACCGTTCGAAATTGAAAGTTTTTTTACCTCTCCAGGGACTAAACAAACGTTTAATCCCTATGCAATTTTGAATTACACATCGATATATTTAGAAATATTCTTACGTCGTAACGCTTTCTAACGAATTAACTCGCAAAAACCGTTCGAAATTGAAAGTTTTGTTAGCTCTCCAGGGACGAAATAAACGTTTAATCCCTATGCAATTTTGAATTACAAATCGATATATTTAGAAATATTCCTACGTCGTAACGCTTTCTAACGAATTAATTCGCAAAAACCGTTCGAAATTGAAATTTTTTTCTAGCTCTCCAGGGACGAAATAAGTGTTTAATCTCTATGTGATATTGAATTATACATCGATTTATGTAAAAATATGGCCACCTCATAACGCTTTTTATCGAATTAACTCGAAGGGAACGTTAGCGTCGTCAGTAGCGGTGCGAAGAAATTCAAAGTCACAATCTCCCGGTCACGTCGGTCCGGCCGCGGCTATTTAAAAAAAACATTTAAAAAATCGTTACGTTCGACCATATTACGTCGAACTATAAAGATTTCGCAAAAAATACCGCGACCTCGTAACGCTTGTTAACGAATTAACTCGAAAAAACCGTTCGAAATTGAAAGTTTTGCCTGCTCTCCAGGGACTAAATAAACACTTAATCTCTATGTAATATTGAATTCTACATCGATTTATGTAAAAATATGCCTACCTCATAACGCTTTTTATCGAATTAACTCGAAGGGAACGTTAGCGTCGTTAGTAGCGGTGCGAAGAAATTCAAAGACCCAACCTCCCGGTCATGTCGGTCCTGCGGGGGCTATTTAAAAAAAAATAAATATAAATCGTGACGCTCGACCGTATTACGTAGAAATATAACGATTTCACATAAAATACCGGTACATCGTAACGCTTTCAGACGAATTAACTCGCAAAAACCGTTCGAAATTGAAAGTTTTGCTAGCTCTCCAGGGAAGAAATAAACGTTTAGTCCCAATGCAATATTGAATTACACATTGATATATGTAGACATATTCCTACGCCGTAACGCTTTTTAACGAATTAACTCGAAGCGAACGTTCGAAATTGAAATTTTTTTCTAGCTCTCCAGGGACGAAGTAAACGTTTAATCTCTATGTAATATTGAATTATACATCGATTTATGTAAAAATATGCCTACCTCATAACGCTTTCTATCGAAATAACTCGAAGGGAACGTTAGCGTCGTCAGTAGTGGTACGAAGAAATGCAAAGTCCCAACCTCCCGGTCATGTCGGTCCTGTTTGGGCTATTTAAAAAAAATAAACATAAATCGTTACGCTCGACCGTATAACGTCGAAATATAACGATTTTACAAAAAATACCGGTACCTCGTAACGCTTTCTGACGAATTGACTCGAAGGGAACGTCCGAAATTGAAATTTTTTCTAGCTATCCAGGGACGAAACAAACGTTTAATCTCTATGTAATATTGAATTCTACATCGATTTATGTAGAAATATGCCTACCTCATATCGCTTTCAATCGAATTAACTCGAAGGGAACGTTAGCGTCGTTAGTAGCTGCGCGAAGAAATTCAAAGTCCCAATCTCCCGGTCATGTCGGGCCTGCGGGGGCTATTTAAAAAAAAATAAAAATAAATCGTTACGATCCACCGTATTACGTCACAATATAACGATTTCACAAAAAATACCGGTACCTCGTAACGCTTTCTGACGAATTGATTCGAAGGGAACTTTCGAAATTGAAATTTTTTTCTAGCTCTCCAGGGACGAAACAAACGTTCAATCTCTATGTAATATTGAATTCTACATCGATTTATGTAGAAATATTCCTACCTCATAACGCTTTTTATCGAATTAACTCGAAGGGAACGTTAGCGTCGTTAGTAGCGGTGCGAAGAAATTCAAAGACCCAACCTACCGGCCATGTCGGTACTGCGGGGGCTATTTAATAAAAAATAAATATAAATCGTGAAGATCGACTGTATTACGTCGAACTATAAAGGTTTAGCAAAAAAATACCGCGACCTCGTAACGCTTGTTAACGAATTAACTCGAAAAAACAGTTCGAAATTGAAAGTTTCGCTAGCTCTCCAGGGACGAAATAAACGTTAAATCCCTATGTAATATTGAATTATACATCGATATATGTAGAAGTATTCCTACCTCATAACGCTTTATATCGAATTAACTCGAAGGGAACGTTAGCGTCCTTAATAGCGGTGCGAAGACATTCAAAGTCCCAATATCGCGGTCATATCGATCCTGCTGGAGCTATTTAAAAAAAAAATAAATATAAATCGTTACGTTCGACCGTATTACGTCGAAATATAACGATTTCACAAAAAAATACAAGTACATCGTAAAGCTTTCTAACAAATTAACTCGAAGGGAACGTTCGAAATTGAAAGTTCTGCTTGTCCTCCAGGGACCAAATAAACGTTTTTACCCCTATGTAATATAGAATTATACATCGAGATATGTAAAAATATTCCTACCTCATGACAGTTGTTTACGAATTAACTCGCAGGGAACATTAGCGTCGTTCGTAGCGGTGCGAAGAAATACAAAGTCCCAACCTCCCGGTCATGTCGGTCCTGCTGGGGATATTTAAAAAAAAATAAATATAAATCGTTGCGTTCGACCGTATTTCGTCGAAATATAATGATTTCACAACAAATACGGGTACTTCGTAACGCTTTCTAACGAATTAACTCGCCAAAACCGTTCGAAATTGGAAGTTTTGCTAGCTCTCCAGGGACGAAATAAACGTTTAATCCCTATGCAATTTTGAATTACACATCGATATATTTAGAAATATTCCTACGTCGTATCGCTTTTTAACGAATTAACTCGAAGGGGACGTTCGAAATTGAAATTTTTTTCTAGCTCTCCAGGGACGAAATAAACGTTTAATCCCTATGCAATATTGAATTACACATAGATATATGTAGAGACATTCCTACGTCGTAATGCTTTTTAACGAATTAACTCGAAGGGAACGTTCGAAATTGAAATTTTGTTCTAGCTCTCCAGGGTAGAAATAAGTGTTTAATCTCAATGTAATATTGAAGTATTCGTTGATTTATGTAAAAAAATGCCCACCTCGTAACGCTTTATATCGATTTATCTCGAAGGGAACGTTAGCGTCGTTAGTAGCTGCGCGAAGAAATTCAAAGTCCCAACCTGCCGGTCATGTCAGTGCTGCGGGGGCTATTTAAAAAAAAATAGAAATAAATCGTTACGATCGACCATATTACGTCGAAATATAACGATTTCACAAAAAATACCGGTACATCGTAAAGGTTTCTGACGAATATCTCGATGGGAACGTTCGAAATTGGAATTTGGTTCTAGCTCTTCAGGGTAGAAATAAGTGTTCAATCTCTATGTAATATTGAATTATACATCGATTTATGTAAAAATATGCCTACCTCATAACGCTTTTTGTCGAATTAACTCGAAGGGAACGTTCGAAATTGAAATTTTGTTCTAGCTCTCCAGGGTAGAAATAAGTGTTTAATCTCTATGTAATATTGAAGTATTCATTGATTTATGTAAAAAAGTGCCCACCTCGTAACGCTTTATATCGATTTATCTCGAAGGGAACGTTAGCGTCGTTAGTAGCTGCGCGAAGAAATTCAAAGTCCCAACCTGCCGGTCATGTCAGTGCTGCGGGGGCTATTTAAAGAAAAAATAAAAATAAATCGTTACGATCGACCATATTACGTCGAAATATAACGATTTCACAAAAAATACCGGTATATCGTAAAGGTTTCTGACGAATATCTCGATGGGAACATTCGAAATTGGAATTTGGTTCTAGCTCTTCAGGGTAGAAATAAGTGTTTAATCTGTATGTAATATTGAATTATACATCGATTTATGTAAAAATATGCCTACCTCATAACGCTTTTTGTCAAATTAACTCGAAGGGAACGTTCGAAATTGAAATTTTTTTCTAGCTCTCCAGGGTAGAAATAAGTGTTTAATCTCTATGTAATAATGAAGTATACATTGATTTATGTAAAAATATGCCCACCTCCTAACGCTTTTTATCGAATTAACTCGAAGGGAACGTTAGCGTCGTCAGTAGTGGTACGAAGAAATGCAAAGTCCCAACCTCCCGGTCATGTCGGTCCTGTTTGGGCTATTTAAAAAAAATAAACATAAATCGTTACGCTCGACCGTATAACGTCGAAATATAACGATTTTACAAAAAATACCGGTACCTCGTAACGCTTTCTGACGAATTGACTCGAAGGGAACGTCCGAAATTGAAATTTTTTCTAGCTATCCAGGGACGAAACAAACGTTTAATCTCTATGTAATATTGAATTCTACATCGATTTATGTAGAAATATGCCTACCTCATATCGCTTTCAATCGAATTAACTCGAAGGGAACGTTAGCGTCGTTAGTAGCTGCGCGAAGAAATTCAAAGTCCCAATCTCCCGGTCATGTCGGGCCTGCGGGGGCTATTTAAAAAAAAATAAAAATAAATCGTTACGATCCACCGTATTACGTCACAATATAACGATTTCACAAAAAATACCGGTACCTCGTAACGCTTTCTGACGAATTGATTCGAAGGGAACTTTCGAAATTGAAATTTTTTTCTAGCTCTCCAGGGACGAAACAAACGTTCAATCTCTATGTAATATTGAATTCTACATCGATTTATGTAGAAATATTCCTACCTCATAACGCTTTTTATCGAATTAACTCGAAGGGAACGTTAGCGTCGTTAGTAGCGGTGCGAAGAAATTCAAAGACCCAACCTACCGGCCATGTCGGTACTGCGGGGGCTATTTAATAAAAAATAAATATAAATCGTGAAGATCGACTGTATTACGTCGAACTATAAAGGTTTAGCAAAAAAATACCGCGACCTCGTAACGCTTGTTAACGAATTAACTCGAAAAAACAGTTCGAAATTGAAAGTTTCGCTAGCTCTCCAGGGACGAAATAAACGTTAAATCCCTATGTAATATTGAATTATACATCGATATATGTAGAAGTATTCCTACCTCATAACGCTTTATATCGAATTAACTCGAAGGGAACGTTAGCGTCCTTAATAGCGGTGCGAAGACATTCAAAGTCCCAATATCGCGGTCATATCGATCCTGCTGGAGCTATTTAAAAAAAAAATAAATATAAATCGTTACGTTCGACCGTATTACGTCGAAATATAACGATTTCACAAAAAAATACAAGTACATCGTAAAGCTTTCTAACAAATTAACTCGAAGGGAACGTTCGAAATTGAAAGTTCTGCTTGTCCTCCAGGGACCAAATAAACGTTTTTACCCCTATGTAATATAGAATTATACATCGAGATATGTAAAAATATTCCTACCTCATGACAGTTGTTTACGAATTAACTCGCAGGGAACATTAGCGTCGTTCGTAGCGGTGCGAAGAAATACAAAGTCCCAACCTCCCGGTCATGTCGGTCCTGCTGGGGATATTTAAAAAAAAATAAATATAAATCGTTGCGTTCGACCGTATTTCGTCGAAATATAATGATTTCACAACAAATACGGGTACTTCGTAACGCTTTCTAACGAATTAACTCGCCAAAACCGTTCGAAATTGGAAGTTTTGCTAGCTCTCCAGGGACGAAATAAACGTTTAATCCCTATGCAATTTTGAATTACACATCGATATATTTAGAAATATTCCTACGTCGTATCGCTTTTTAACGAATTAACTCGAAGGGGACGTTCGAAATTGAAATTTTTTTCTAGCTCTCCAGGGACGAAATAAACGTTTAATCCCTATGCAATATTGAATTACACATAGATATATGTAGAGACATTCCTACGTCGTAATGCTTTTTAACGAATTAACTCGAAGGGAACGTTCGAAATTGAAATTTTGTTCTAGCTCTCCAGGGTAGAAATAAGTGTTTAATCTCAATGTAATATTGAAGTATTCGTTGATTTATGTAAAAAAATGCCCACCTCGTAACGCTTTATATCGATTTATCTCGAAGGGAACGTTAGCGTCGTTAGTAGCTGCGCGAAGAAATTCAAAGTCCCAACCTGCCGGTCATGTCAGTGCTGCGGGGGCTATTTAAAAAAAAATAGAAATAAATCGTTACGATCGACCATATTACGTCGAAATATAACGATTTCACAAAAAATACCGGTACATCGTAAAGGTTTCTGACGAATATCTCGATGGGAACGTTCGAAATTGGAATTTGGTTCTAGCTCTTCAGGGTAGAAATAAGTGTTCAATCTCTATGTAATATTGAATTATACATCGATTTATGTAAAAATATGCCTACCTCATAACGCTTTTTGTCGAATTAACTCGAAGGGAACGTTCGAAATTGAAATTTTGTTCTAGCTCTCCAGGGTAGAAATAAGTGTTTAATCTCTATGTAATATTGAAGTATTCATTGATTTATGTAAAAAAGTGCCCACCTCGTAACGCTTTATATCGATTTATCTCGAAGGGAACGTTAGCGTCGTTAGTAGCTGCGCGAAGAAATTCAAAGTCCCAACCTGCCGGTCATGTCAGTGCTGCGGGGGCTATTTAAAGAAAAAATAAAAATAAATCGTTACGATCGACCATATTACGTCGAAATATAACGATTTCACAAAAAATACCGGTATATCGTAAAGGTTTCTGACGAATATCTCGATGGGAACATTCGAAATTGGAATTTGGTTCTAGCTCTTCAGGGTAGAAATAAGTGTTTAATCTGTATGTAATATTGAATTATACATCGATTTATGTAAAAATATGCCTACCTCATAACGCTTTTTGTCAAATTAACTCGAAGGGAACGTTCGAAATTGAAATTTTTTTCTAGCTCTCCAGGGTAGAAATAAGTGTTTAATCTCTATGTAATAATGAAGTATACATTGATTTATGTAAAAATATGCCCACCTCCTAACGCTTTTTATCGAATTAACTCGAAGGGAACGTTAGCGTCGTTAGTAGCGGTGCGAAGAAATTCATAGACCCAACCTCCCGGTCATGCCGGTCCTGATGGGGCTATTTAAAGAAAAAATTAAAAAAAATCGTTACGTTCGACCGTATTACGTCGAACAATAAAGATTTCACAAAAAAATACCGCGACCTCGTAACGCTTGTTAACGAAATAACTCGCAAAAACAGTTCGAAATTGAAAGTTTTTCTAACTCTCCAGGGACGAAATAAACGTTTAATCCATATGTAATATTGAGTTATACATCGATATATGTAGAAGTATTCCTACGTCGTAACGCTTACTAACGAATTAACTCGAAGGGAATATTCAAAATTGAAATTTTATGCTAGCTCACCAGAGACGAAATAAATGTTTAATCTCTATGTAATACTGAAGTATACATCGAGTTATGTAAAAATATGATTACCTCATAACGCTCTTTATCCATTTAACTCGGAGGGAAGGTTAGCGTCGTCAGTAGCGGTGCGAAGAAATTCAAAGTACCAACTTCCCGGTCATGTCGGTCCTGCTGGGTCTATTTAAAGAAAAAATAAAAAAAATCATTACGTTCGACCGTATTACGTCGAACTATAAAAATTTCACAAAAAATACCGAGACCTCGTAACGCTTGTTAACGAATTAACTCGAAAAAACCGTTCGAAATTGAAAGTTTTGCTTGCTCTCCGGGGACCAAATAAACGTTTAATCCCTATGTGATATTGAATTATACATCGATTTATGTAAAAATATGCCTACCGCATGAACCTTTTTATCGAATTAACGCGAAGGGAACGTTAACGTCGTTAGTAGCTGTGCGAAGAAATTCAAAGTCCCAACCTCCCGGTCATGTCGGTCCTGCTGGGGCTATTTAAAAAAAAATAAATAAAAATCGTTACGTTCGACCGTTTTACGTCGAAATATAATGACTTCACAAAAAATATCTGTACATTGTAACGCATTCTAATGAATGAACTCGCAAAAACCGTTCGAAATTGAAAGTTTTTCTAGCTCTCCAGGGACGAAATAAACGTTTAATCTCTACGTAGTATGGAAGTATACATCGATTTATGTAAAAATATGCCCACCTGATAGCGCTTTTTATCGAATTAAATCGAAGAGAACGGTAGGGTCGTCAGTAGCTGCGCGAAGAAATTCAAAGCCCCAATCTCCCGGTCATGTCGGTCCGGCCGCGGCTATTTAATAGAAAATAAAAAAAATCGTTACGTTCGACCGTATTACGTCGAAATATAATGATATCACAAAAAATACGGGTACATCGTAACGCTTTCTAACGAATTGACTCGCCAAAACCGTTCGAAATTGAAAGTTTTGCTAGCTCTCCAGGGACGAAATAAACGTTTAATCCCTATGCAATATTGAATTACACATCGATATATGTAGAAATATTCCTACGTCGTAACGCTTTTTAACGAATTATCTCGAAGGGAACGTTAGCGTCGTTAGTAGCGGTGCGAAGAAATTCGAAGACCCAACCACCCGGTCATGTCGGTCCTGCGGGGGCTATTTAAAAAAAAAATAACTATAAATCGCGACGCTTGACCGCATTACGTAGAACTATAAAGATTTCACAAAAAATTCCGCGACCTCGTAACGCTTCTTAACGAATTAACTCGAAAAAACCGTTCGAAATTGAAAGTTTTGCTTGCTCTCCAGGGACCAAATAAACGTTTATTCCCTATGTAATATTGAATTATACATCGAGATATGTAAAAATATTCCTACCTCATAACGCTTTATATCGAATTAACTCGAAGGGAACGTTAGCGTCGTTAGTAGCGGTGCGAAGAAATGCAAAGTCCCAATCTCCCGGTCATGTCGGTCTGGCCGCGGCTGTTTAAAAAAAACATAAAAAAATGGTTACGCTCGACGGTATTACGTCGAACTATAAAGATTTCACAAAAAATACCGCTACCGCGTAACGCTTGATAACGAATTAACTCGAAAAAACTGTTCGAAATTGAAAGTTTTGCTAGCTCTCCAGGGACCAAATAAACGTTTAATCCCTACGTAGTATTGAATTATACATCGATTTATGTAAAAATATGCCTACCTCACAACGCTTTTTATCGAATTAACTCGAAGGAAACGGTAGCGTCGTTAGTAGCGGTGCGAAGAAATTCAAAGACCCAACCTCCCGGTCATATCGGACCTGCGGGGGCTATTTAAAAATAAATAAATATAAATCGTGACGCTCGACCGTATTACGTCGAAATATAACGATTTCACAAAAAATACCGGTACATAGTAACGCCTTCTTACAAATTAACTCGCAAAAACCGTTCTAAATTGACAGTTTTGTTACCTCTCCAGGGACGAATTAAACGTTTAATCCCTATGCAAATTTGAATTACACATCGATATATTTAGAAATATTCCTACGTCGTAACGCTTTTTAACGAATTAACTCGAAGGGAACGTTCGAAATTGAAAGTTTTGCTTGTTCTCCAGGGACCAAATAAACGTTTAATCCCTATGTAATATTGAATTATACATCGAGATATGTAAAAATATTTGTACCTCATAACGGTTGTAAACGAATTAACTCGTTAGGGAACCTTAGCGTCGTTCGTAGCGGTGCGAAGAAATACAAAGTCCCGACGACCCGGTCATATAGGTACGGCGGGGGTTATTTAAACAAAAAACTAAAAATAATTCGTTACGATCGACCGTATTACGTCGAACTATAACGATTTCGCAACAAATACGGGTACTTCGTAACGCTTTCTAACGAATTAACTCGCCAAAACCGTTCGAAATTGGAAGTTTTGCTAGCTCTCCAGGGACGAAATAAACGTTTAATCCCTATGCAATTTTGAATTACACATCGATATATTTAGAAATATTCCTACGTCGTATCGCTTTTTAACGAATTAACTCGAAGGGGACGTTCGAAATTGAAATTTTTTTCTAGCTCTCCAGGGACGAAATAAACGTTTAATCCCTATGCAATATTGAATTACACATAGATATATGTAGAGACATTCCTACGTCGTATCGCGTTTTAACGAATTAACTCGAAGGGAACGTTCGAAATTGAAATTTTTTTCTAGCTCTCCATGGACGAAATAAACGCTTAATCTCTATGTAATATTGAATTATACATCGATTTATGAAAAAATGTGCCTACCTCATAACGCTTTATATCGAATTAACTCGAAAAAACCGTTCGAAATTGAAAGTTTTGCTTGCTCTCCGGGGACCAAATAAACGTTTAATCCCTATGTGATATTGAATTATACATCGATTTATGTAAAAATATGCCTACCGCATAAACCTTTTTATCGAATTAACGCGAAGGGAACGTTAACGTCGTTAGTAGCTGTGCGAAGAAATTCAAAGTCCCAACCTCCCGGTCATGTCGGTCCTGCTGGGGCTATTTAAAAAAAAATAAATAAAAATCGTTACGTTCGACCGTTTTACGTCGAAATATAATGACTTCACAAAAAATATCTGTACATTGTAACGCTTTCTAATGAATGAACTCGCAAAAACCGTTCGAAATTGAAAGTTTTTCTAGCTCTCCAGGGACGAAATAAACGTTTAATCTCTACGTAGTATGGAAGTATACATCGATTTATGTAAAAATATGCCCACCTGATAGCGCTTTTTATCGAATTAAATCGAAGAGAACGGTAGCGTCGTCAGTAGCTGCGCGAAGAAATTCAAAGCCCCAATCTCCCGGTCATGTCGGTCCGGCCGCGGCTATTTAATAGAAAATAAAAAAAATCGTTACGTTCGACCGTATTACGTCGAAATATAATGATTTCACAAAAAATACGGGTACATCGTAACGCTTTCTAACGAATTGACTCGCCAAAACCGTTCGAAATTGAAAGTTTTGCTAGCTCTCCAGGGACGAAATAAACGTTTAATCCCTATGCAATATTGAATTACACATCAATATATGTAGAAATATTCCTACGTCGTAACGCTTTTTAACGAATTATCTCGAAGGGAACGTTAGCGTCGTTAGTAGCGGTGCGAAGAAATTCGAAGACCCAACCACCCGGTCATGTCGGTCCTGCGGGGGCTATTTAAAAAAAAAATAACTATAAATCGCGACGCTTGACCGCATTACGTAGAACTATAAAGATTTCACAAAAAATTCCGCGACCTCGTAACGCTTCTTAACGAATTAACTCGAAAAAACCGTTCGAAATTGAAAGTTTTGTTAGCTCTACAGGGACGAAATAAACGTTTAATACCTATGCAATAGTGAATTACACTTCGATATATGTAGAAATATTCCTACGTCGTAACGCTTTATATCGAATTAACTCGAAAAAACCGTTCGAAATTGAAAGTTTTGCTTGCTCTCCGGGGACCAAATAAACGTTTAATCCCTATGTGATATTGAATTATACATCGATTTATGAAAAAATGTGCCTACCTCATAACGCTTTATATCGAATTAACTCGAAGGGAACGTTAGCGTCGTTAGTAGCGGTGCGAGGAAATTAAAAGTCCCAATCTCCCGGTCATGTCGGTCTGGCCGCGGCTGTTTAAAAAAAACATAAAAAAATGGTTACGCTCGACCGTATTACGTCGAACTATAAAGATTTCACAAAAAATACCGCTACCGCGTAACGCTTGATAACGAATTAACTCGAAAAAACTGTTCGAAATTGAAAGTTTGCTAGCTCTCCAGGGACCAAATAAACGTTTAATCCCTACGTAATATTGAATTATACATCGATTTATGTAAAAATATGCCTACCTCACAACGCTTTTTATCGAATTAACTCGAAGGAAACGGTAGCGTCGTTAGTAGCGGTGCGAAGAAATTCAAAGACCCAACCTCCCGGTCATATCGGTCCTGCGGGGGCTATTTAAAAATAAATAAATATAAATCGTGACGCTCGACCGTATTACGTCGAAATATAACGATTTCACAAAAAATACCGGTACATAGTAACGCCTTCTTACAAATTAACTCGCAAAAACCGTTCTAAATTGACAGTTTTGTTACCTCTCCAGGGACGAATTAAACGTTTAATCCCTATGCAAATTTGAATTACACATCGATATATTTAGAAATATTCCTACGTCGTAACGCTTTTTAACGAATTAACTCGAAGGGAACGTTCGAAATTGAAAGTTTTGCTTGTTCTCCAGGGACCAAATAAACGTTTAATCCCTATGTAATATTGAATTATACATCGAGATATGTAAAAATATTTGTACCTCATAACGGTTGTAAACGAATTAACTCGTTAGGGAACCTTAGCGTCGTTCGTAGCGGTGCGAAGAAATACAAAGTCTCGACGACCCGGTCATATATGTACGGCGGGGGTTATTTAAACAAAAAACTAAAAATAATTCGTTACGATCGACCGTATTACGTCGAACTATAACGATTTCGCAACAAATACGGGTACTTCGTAACGCTTTCTAACGAATTAACTCGCCAAAACCGTTCGAAATTGGAAGTTTTGCTAGCTCTCCAGGGACGAAATAAACGTTTAATCCCTATGCAATTTTGAATTACACATCGATATATTTAGAAATATTCCTACGTCGTATCGCTTTTTAACGAATTAACTCGAAGGGGACGTTCGAAATTGAAATTTTTTTCTAGCTCTCCAGGGACGAAATAAACGTTTAATCCCTATGCAATATTGAATTACACATAGATATATGTAGAGACATTCCTACGTCGTAATGCTTTTTAACGAATTAACTCGAAGGGAACGTTCGAAATTGAAATTTTGTTCTAGCTCTCCAGGGTAGAAATAAGTGTTTAATCTCAATGTAATATTGAAGTATTCGTTGATTTATGTAAAAAAATGCCCACCTCGTAACTCTTTATATCGATTTATCTCGAAGGGAACGTTAGCGTCGTTAGTAGCTGCGCGAAGAAATTCAAAGTCCCAACCTGCCGGTCATGTCAGTGCTGCGGGGGCTATTTAAAAAAAAATAGAAATAAATCGTTACGATCGACCATATTACGTCGAAATATAACGATTTCACAAAAAATACCGGTACATCGTAAAGGTTTCTGACGAATATCTCGATGGGAACGTTCGAAATTGGAATTTGGTTCTAGCTCTTCAGGGTAGAAATAAGTGTTCAATCTCTATGTAATATTGAATTATACATCGATTTATGTAAAAATATGCCTACCTCATAACGCTTTTTGTCGAATTAACTCGAAGGGAACGTTCGAAATTGAAATTTTGTTCTAGCTCTCCAGGGTAGAAATAAGTGTTTAATCTCTATGTAATATTGAAGTATTCATTGATTTATGTAAAAAAATGCCCACCTCGTAACGCTTTATATCGATTTATCTCGAAGGGAACGTTAGCGTCGTTAGTAGCTGCGCGAAGAAATTCAAAGTCCCAACCTGCCGGTCATGTCAGTGCTGCGGGGGCTATTTAAAGAAAAAATAAAAATAAATCGTTACAATCGACCATATTACGTCGAAATATAACGATTTCACAAAAAATACCGGTATATCGTAAAGGTTTCTGACGAATATCTCGATGGGAACGTTCGAAATTGGAATTTGGTTCTAGCTCTTCAGGGTAGAAATAAGTGTTTAATCTCTATGTAATATTGAAGTATACATTGATTTATGTAAAAATATGCCCACCTCATAACCCTTTTTATCGAATTAACTCGAAGGGAACGTTAGCGTCGTTAGTAGCGGTGCGAAGAAATTCATAGACCCAACCTCCCGGTCATGCCGGTCCTGATGGGGCTATTTAAAGAAAAAATTAAAAAAAATCGTTACGTTCGACCGTATTACGTCGAACAATAAAGATTTCACAAAAAAATACCGCGACCTCGTAACGCTTGTTAACGAAATAACTCGCAAAAACAGTTCGAAATTGAAAGTTTTCCTAACTCTCCAGGGACGAAATAAACGTTTAATCCATATGTAATATTGAGTTATACATCGATATATGTAGAAATATTCCTACGTCGTAACGCTTACTAACGAATTAACTCGAAGGGAACGTTCGAAATTGAAAGTTTTGCTTGCTCTCCAGGGACCAAATAAACGTTTAATCCCTATGTAATATTGAATTATACATCGAGATATGTAAAAATATTTGTACCTCATAACGGTTGTAAACGAATTAACTCGTTAGGGAACCTTAGCGTCGTTCGTAGCGGTGCGAAGAAATACAAAGTCCCGACGACCCGGTCATATAGGTACGGCGGGGGCTATTTAAACAAAAAACTAAAAGTAATTCGTTACGATCGACCGTATTACGTCGAACTATAACGATTTCGCAAAAAATTACCGGTACATAGTATCGCTTTCTAACGAATTAACTCGCAAAAACCGTTCGAAATTGAAAGTTTTGCTACCTCTCTAGGGACGAAATAAACGTTTAATCCCTACGCAATTTAGCATTAAACATCGATATATTTAGAAATATCCCTACGTCGTAACGCTTTTTAACGAATTAACTCGAAGGGAACGTTCGAAATTGAAATTTTTTTCTAGCTCTCCATGGACGAAATAAACGTTTAATCTCTATGTAATATTGAATTATACATCGATTTATGAAAAAATGTGCCTACCTCATAACGCTTTATATCGAATTAACTCGAAGGGAACGTTCGAAATTGAAATCTTTTTCTAGATCTCCAGGGACGAAATAAACGTTTAATCCCTATGTAATATTGAATTATACATCGAGATATGTAAAAATATTCCTACCTCATAACGGTTGTTAACGAATTAACTCGCAGGAAACCTTAGCGTCGTTCGTAGCGGTGCGAAGACATACAAAGTCCCAACGTCCCGGTCTTATCGGTACGGCGGGGGCTACTTAAAAAAAAAAAAATAAAAATAAATCCTTACGATCGACCGTATTACGTCGAAATACAACGATTTCACAAAAAATACCGGTACCTCGTAACGCATTCTGACGAATTGACTCGAAGGGAACGATCGAAATTGAAAGTTTTGCTTGCTATCCAGGGACCAAATAAACGTTTAATCCCTATGTAATACTGAATTATACATCGAGATATGTAAAAATATTCCTACCTCATAACGGTTGTTAACGTATTAACCCGCAGGGAACCTTAACGTCGTTAGTAGCGGTGCGAAGAAATTCGAAGACCCAACCACCCGGTCATGTCGGTCCTGCGGGGGCTATTTAAAAAAAAAATAACTATAAATCGCGACGCTTGACCGCATTACGTAGAACTATAAAGATTTCACAAAAAATTCCGCGACCTCGTAACGCTTCTTAACGAATTAACTCGAAAAAACCGTTCGAAATTGAAAGTTTTGCTTGCTCTCCAGGGACCAAATAAACGTTTATTCCCTATGTAATATTGAATTATACATCGAGATATGTAAAAATATTCCTACCTCATAACGCTTTATATCGAATTAACTCGAAGGGAACGTTAGCGTCGTTAGTAGCGGTGCGAAGAAATGCAAAGTCCCAAACTCCCGGTCATGTCGGTCCGGCGGCGGCTTTTTAAAAAAAAGAAAATAAAAAGAAATCATTACGTTCGAGCGTATTACCTCGAACTATAACGATTTCACAAAAAATACCGGTACCTCGTAACGCTTTCAGACGAATCAACTCGAAGGGAACGTTCGAAATTGAAATTTTGTTCTAGCGCTTCAGGGTAGAAATAAGTGTTTAATCTCTATGTAATATTGAATTATACATCGATTTATGTAAAAATATGCCTACCTCATAACGCTTTATATCGAATTAACACGAAGGGAACGTTAGAGTCGTTAGTAGCGGTGCGAAGAAATTCAAAGTCCCAACCTTCCTGTCATGTGGCTCCTGCTGTGGCTATTAGAAAAAAAATAAATATAAATCGTTACGGCCGACCGTATTACGTCGAAATATAATGATTTCACAAAAAATACCGGTACATCGTAACGCTTTCTAACGAATTAACTCGCAAAAACCGTTCGAAATTAAAAGTTTTGCTACCTATCCAGGGACGAAATAAACGTTTAATCCCTTTGTAATATTGAATTATACATCGAGATATGTAAAAATATTCCTACCTCATAACGCTTTCTATCGAATTAACACGAAGGGAACGTTAGCGTCGTCAGTAGCGGTGCTACGAAATGCAAAGACCCAACCTCCCGGTCATGTCGGTCATGCTGGGGCTATTTAAAAAAAACAAAAAAAAATCGTTACGTTCGACCGTATTACGTCGAAACATAAAGATTTCACAAAAAATACCGGTACCTCGTAACGATTTCTGACGAACTGACTCGAAGGGAACGTTCGAAATTGAAATTTTTTTCTAGCTCTCCAGGGACGAAATAAACGTTCAAT
This sequence comes from Bombus hortorum, assembly GCA_905332935.1. Lineage (NCBI taxonomy): Eukaryota > Metazoa > Arthropoda > Insecta > Hymenoptera > Apidae > Bombus > Bombus hortorum. Next base: position 8,329,414 of record CAJOSO010000001.1, read on the forward strand.
ATCTATGTAATATTGAAGTATACATCGATTTATGTAAAAATAGGCCTACCTTATAACGCTTTTTATCGAATTAACTCGAAGGGGACGTTAGCGTCGTTAGTAGCTACCTGAAGAAATACAAAGTCCCAACGTCCCGGTCATATAGGTACGGCGGGGGCTATTTAAAAAAAAAAATAGAAATAAATCGTTACGATCGACCGTATTACGTTGAAATATAACGATTTCACAAAAATACCGGCACCTCGTAACGCTTTCAGACGAATTAACTCGAAGGGAACTTTCGAAATTGAAATATTGTTCTAGCTCTTCAGGGTAGAAATAAGTGTTTAATCTCTATGTAATATTGAGGTATACATCGATTTATGTAAAAATATGCCCACCTCATAACGCATTTTACAGAATTAAATCGAAGAGAACGGTAGCGTTGTCAGTAGCTGCGCGAAGAAATTCAAAGTCCCAATCTCCCGGTCATGTCGGTCCTGCTGGGGCTATTTAAAAAAAAATAAATATAAATCGTGACGCTCGACCGTATTACGTCGAACTATAAAGATTTCGCAAAAAATACCGCGACCTCGTAACGCTTGTTATCGAATTAACTCGAAAAAACCGTTCCAAAATGAAAGTTTTGCCTGCTCTCCAGGGACGAAATAAACATTTAATCTCTATGTAATATTGAAGTATACATCGATTTATGTAAAAATATGCCCACCTCATACTGCTTTTTATCGAATTAAATCGAAGGGAACGTTAGCGACGTTCGTAGCGGCGCGAAGAAATTCAAAGTACCAACCTCCCGGTCATTTCGGTCCGGCGGCGGCTGTTTAAAAAAAAGAGAATGAAAAGAAATCATTACGTTCGAGCGTACTACGTCGAACTATAACGATATCACAAAAAATACCGGTACATCGTAACGCTTTCAGTCGAATTAACTCGCAAAAACCGTTCGAAATTGAAAGTTTTGCTAGCTCTCCAGGGACGAAATAACGTTTAATCCCTATGTAATATTGAATTACACATCGATATATGTAGAAATATTCCTACGTCGTGACGCTTTTTAAAGAAATAACTCGAAGGGATCGTTCGAAATTGAAATATTTTTCTAGCTATCTAGGGACGAAATAAACGTTTAATCTCTATGTAATATTGAATTACACATCGATTTATGTAAAAATATGCCTACCGCATAAACCTTTTTATCGAATTAACGCGAAGGGAACGTTAACGTCGTTAGTAGCTGTGCGAAGAAATTCAAAGTCCCAACCTCCCGGTCATGTCGGTCCTGCTGGGGCTATTTAAAAAAAAATAAATAAAAATCGTTACGTTCGACCGTTTTACGTCGAAATATAATGACTTCACAAAAAATATCTGTACATTGTAACGCTTTCTAATGAATGAACTCGCAAAAACCGTTCGAAATTGAAAGTTTTTCTAGCTCTCCAGGGACGAAATAAACGTTTAATCTCTACGTAGTATGGAAGTATACATCGATTTATGTAAAAATATGCCCACCTGATAGCGCTTTTTATCGAATTAAATCGAAGAGAACGGTAGCGTCGTCAGTAGCTGCGCGAAGAAATTCAAAGCCCCAATCTCCCGGTCATGTCGGTCCGGCCGCGGCTATTTAATAGAAAATAAAAAAAATCGTTACGTTCGACCGTATTACGTCGAAATATAATGATTTCACAAAAAATACGGGTACATCGTAACGCTTTCTAACGAATTGACTCGCCAAAACCGTTCGAAATTGAAAGTTTTGCTAGCTCTCCAGGGACGAAATAAACGTTTAATCCCTATGCAATATTGAATTACACATCGATATATGTAGAAATATTCCTACGTCGTAACGCTTTTTAACGAATTATCTCGAAGGGAACGTTAGCGTCGTTAGTAGCGGTGCGAAGAAATTCGAAGACCCAACCACCCGGTCATGTCGGTCCTGCGGGGGCTATTTAAAAAAAAATAACTATAAATCGCGACGCTTGACCGCATTACGTAGAACTATAAAGATTTCACAAAAAATTCCGCGACCTCGTAACGCTTCTTAACGAATTAACTCGAAAAAACCGTTCGAAATTGAAAGTTTTGCTTGCTCTCCAGGGACCAAATAAACGTTTATTCCCTATGTAATATTGAATTATACATCGAGATATGTAAAAATATTCCTACCTCATAACGCTTTATATCGAATTAACTCGAAGGGAACGTTAGCGTCGTTAGTAGCGGTGCGAAGAAATGCAAAGTCCCAACCTCCCGGTCATGTCGGTCCTGCTGGGGCTATTTAAGAAAAAATCAATATAAATCGTTACCTTCGACCGTATTACGTTGAACAATAGAGATTTCACAAAAAATACAGCGACCTCGTAACGCTTCGTCACGAATTAACTCGAAAAAACCGTTCGAAATTGAAAGTTTTGTTAGCTCTACAGGGACGAAATAAACGTTTAATACCTATGCAATAGTGAATTACACTTCGATATATGTAGAAATATTCCTACGTCGTAACGTTTTTTAACGAATTAACTCGAAGGGAACGTTCGATATTGAAATTTTTTTCTAGCTCTCCAAGGACGAAATAAACGTTTAATCTCTTTGTAATATTGAATTATACATCGATTTATGAAAAAATGTGCCTACCTCATAACGCTTTATATCGAATTAACTCGAAGGGAACGTTAGCGTCGTTAGTAGCGGTGCGAGGAAATTAAAAGTCCCAATCTCCCGGTCATGTCGGTCTGGCCGCGGCTGTTTAAAAAAAACATAAAAAAATGGTTACGCTCGACCGTATTACGTCGAACTATAAAGATTTCACAAAAAATACCGCTACCGCGTAACGCTTGATAACGAATTAACTCGAAAAAACTGTTCGAAATTGAAAGTTTTGCTAGCTCTCCAGGGACCAAATAAACGTTTAATCCCTACGTAATATTGAATTATACATCGATTTATGTAAAAATATGCCTACCTCACAACGCTTTTTATCGAATTAACTCGAAGGAAACGGTAGCGTCGTTAGTAGCGGTGCGAAGAAATTCAAAGACCCAACCTCCCGGTCATATCGGTCCTGCGGGGGCTATTTAAAAATAAATAAATATAAATCGTGACGCTCGACCGTATTACGTCGAAATATAACGATTTCACAAAAAATACCGGTACATAGTAACGCCTTCTTACAAATTAACTCGCAAAAACCGTTCTAAATTGACAGTTTTGTTACCTCTCCAGGGACGAATTAAACGTTTAATCCCTATGCAAATTTGAATTACACATCGATATATTTAGAAATATTCCTACGTCGTAACGCTTTTTAACGAATTAACTCGAAGGGAACGTTCGAAATTGAAAGTTTTGCTTGTTCTCCAGGGACCAAATAAACGTTTAATCCCTATGTAATATTGAATTATACATCGAGATATGTAAAAATATTTGTACCTCATAACGGTTGTAAACGAATTAACTCGTTAGGGAACCTTAGCGTCGTTCGTAGCGGTGCGAAGAAATACAAAGTCCCGACGACCCGGTCATATAGGTACGGCGGGGGTTATTTAAACAAAAAACTAAAAATAATTCGTTACGATCGACCGTATTACGTCGAACTATAACGATTTCGCAACAAATACGGGTACTTCGTAACGCTTTCTAACGAATTAACTCGCCAAAACCGTTCGAAATTGGAAGTTTTGCTAGCTCTCCAGGGACGAAATAAACGTTTAATCCCTATGCAATTTTGAATTACACATCGATATATTTAGAAATATTCCTACGTCGTATCGCTTTTTAACGAATTAACTCGAAGGGGACGTTCGAAATTGAAATTTTTTTCTAGCTCTCCAGGGACGAAATAAACGTTTAATCCCTATGCAATATTGAATTACACATAGATATATGTAGAGACATTCCTACGTCGTAATGCTTTTTAACGAATTAACTCGAAGGGAACGTTCGAAATTGAAATTTTGTTCTAGCTCTCCAGGGTAGAAATAAGTGTTTAATCTCTATGTAATATTGAAGTATTCGTTGATTTATGTAAAAAAATGCCCACCTCGTAACGCTTTATATCGATTTATCTCGAAGGGAACGTTAGCGTCGTTAGTAGCTGCGCGAAGAAATTCAAAGTCCCAACCTGCCGGTCATGTCAGTGCTGCGGGGGCTATTTAAAAAAAAATAGAAATAAATCGTTACGATCGACCATATTACGTCGAAATATAACGATTTCACAAAAAATACCGGTACATCGTAAAGGTTTCTGACGAATATCTCGATGGGAACGTTCGAAATTGGAATTTGGTTCTAGCTCTTCAGGGTAGAAATAAGTGTTCAATCTCTATGTAATATTGAATTATACATCGATTTATGTAAAAATATGCCTACCTCATAACGCTTTTTGTCGAATTAACTCGAAGGGAACGTTCGAAATTGAAATTTTGTTCTAGCTCTCCAGGGTAGAAATAAGTGTTTAATCTCTATGTAATATTGAAGTATTCATTGATTTATGTAAAAAAATGCCCACCTCGTAACGCTTTATATCGATTTATCTCGAAGGGAACGTTAGCGTCGTTAGTAGCTGCGCGAAGAAATTCAAAGTCCCAACCTGCCGGTCATGTCAGTGCTGCGGGGGCTATTTAAAGAAAAAATAAAAATAAATCGTTACGATCGACCATATTACGTCGAAATATAACGATTTCACAAAAAATACCGGTATATCGTAAAGGTTTCTGACGAATATCTCGATGGGAACGTTCGAAATTGGAATTTGGTTCTAGCTCTTCAGGGTAGAAATAAGTGTTTAATCTCTATGTAATATTGAATTATACATCGATTTATGTAAAAATATGCCTACCTCATAACGCTTTTTGTCAAATTAACTCGAAGGGAACGTTCGAAATTGAAATTTTTTTCTAGCTCTCCAGGGTAGAAATAAGTGTTTAATCTCTATGTAATATTGAAGTATACATTGATTTATGTAAAAATATGCCCACCTCATAACGCTTTTTATCGAATTAACTCGAAGGGAACGTTAGCGTCGTTAGTAGCGGTGCGAAGAAATTCATAGACCCAACCTCCCGGTCATGCCGGTCCTGATGGGGCTATTTAAAGAAAAAATTAAAAAAAATCGTTACGTTCGGCCGTATTACGTCGAACAATAAAGATTTCACAAAAAAATACCGCGACCTCGTAACGCTTGTTAACGAAATAACTCGCAAAAACAGTTCGAAATTGAAAGTTTTCCTAACTCTCCAGGGACGAAATAAACGTTTAATCCATATGTAATATTGAGTTATACATCGATATATGTAGAAATATTCCTACGTCGTAACGCTTACTAACGAATTAACTCGAAGGGAACGTTCGAAATTGAAAGTTTTGCTTGCTCTCCAGGGACCAAATAAACGTTTAATCCCTATGTAATATTGAATTATACATCGAGATATGTAAAAATATTTGTACCTCATAACGGTTGTAAACGAATTAACTAGTTAGGGAACCTTAGCGTCGTTCGTAGCGGTGCGAAGAAATAGAAAGTCCCGACGACCCGGTCATATAGGTACGGCGGGGGCTATTTAAACAAAAAACTAAAAGTAATTCGTTACGATCGACCGTATTACGTCGAACTATAACGATTTCGCAAAAAATTACCGGTACATAGTATCGCTTTCTAACGAATTAACTCGCAAAAACCGTTCGAAATTGAAAGTTTTGCTACCTCTCTAGGGACGAAATAAACGTTTAATCCCTACGCAATTTAGCATTAAACATCGATATATTTAGAAATATCCCTACGTCGTAACGCTTTTTAACGAATTAACTCGAAGGGAACGTTCGAAATTGAAATTTTTTTCTAGCTCTCCATGGACGAAATAAACGTTTAATCTCTATGTAATATTGAATTATACATCGATTTATGAAAAAATGTGCCTACCTCATAACGCTTTATATCGAATTAACTCGAAGGGAACGTTCGAAATTGAAATCTTTTTCTAGATCTCCAGGGACGAAATAAACGTTTAATCCCTATGTAATATTGAATTATACATCGAGATATGTAAAAATATTCCTACCACATAACGCTTTCTATCGAATTAAGACGAAGGGAACGTTAGCGTCGTCAGTAGCGGTGCGACGAAATGCAAAGACCCAACCTCCCGGTCATGTCGGTCCGGCGGCGGCTTTTTAAAAAAAAGAAAATAAAAAGAAATCATTACGTTCGAGCGTATTACGTCGAACTATAACGATTTCACAAAAAATACCGGTACCTCGTAACGCTTTCAGACGAATCAACTCGAAGGGAACGTTCGAAATTGAAATTTTGTTCTAGCGCTTCAGGGTAGAAATAAGTGTTTAATCTCTATGTAATATTGAATTATACATCGATTTATGTAAAAATATGCCTACCTCATAACGCTTTATATCGAATTAACTCGAAGGGAACGTTAGAGTCGTTAGTAGCGGTGCGAAGAAATTCAAAGTCCCAACCTTCCTGTCATGTGGCTCCTGCTGTGGCTATTAGAAAAAAAATAAATATAAATCGTTACGGCCGACCGTATTACGTCGAAATATAATGATTTCACAAAAAATACCGGTACATCGTAACGCTTTCTAACGAATTAACTCGCAAAAACCGTTCGAAATTAAAAGTTTTGCTACCTATCCAGGGACGAAATAAACGTTTAATCCCTTTGTAATATTGAATTATACATCGAGATATGTAAAAATATTCCTACCACATAACGCTTTCTATCGAATTAACACGAAGGGAACGTTAGCGTCGTCAGTAGCGGTGCGACGAAATGCAAAGACCCAACCTCCCGGTCATGTCGGTCATGCTGGGGCTATTTAAAAAAAACAAAAAAAAAATCGTTACGTTCGACCGTATTACGTCGAAACATAAAGATTTCACAAAAAATACCGGTACCTCGTAACGATTTCTGACGAACTGACTCGAAGGGAACGTTCGAAATTGAAATTTTTTTCTAGCTCTCCAGGGACGAAATAAACGTTCAATATCTATGTAATATTGAAGTATACATCGATTTATGTAAAAATAGGCCTACCTTATAACGCTTTTTATCGAATTAACTCGAAGGGGACGTTAGCGTCGTTAGTAGCTACCTGAAGAAATACAAAGTCCCAACGTCCCGGTCATATAGGTACGGCGGGGGCTATTTAAAAAAAAAAATAGAAATAAATCGTTACGATCGACCGTATTACGTTGAAATATAACGATTTCACAAAAATACCGGCACCTCGTAACGCTTTCAGACCAATTAACTCGAAGGGAACTTTCGAAATTGAAATATTGTTCTAGCTCTTCAGGGTAGAAATAAGTGTTTAATCTCTATGTAATATTGAGGTATACATCGATTTATGTAAAAATATGCCCACCTCATAACGCTTTTTACAGAATTAAATCGAAGAGAACGGTAGCGTTGTCAGTAGCTGCGCGAAGAAATTCAAAGTCCCAATCTCCCGGTCATGTCGGTCCTGCTGGGGCTATTTAAAAAAAAATAAATATAAATCGTGACGCTCGACCGTATTACGTCGAACTATAAAGATTTCGCAAAAAATACCGCGACCTCGTAACGCTTGTTATCGAATTAACACGAAAAAAACGTTCCAAAATGAAAGTTTTGCCTGCTCTCCAGGGACGAAATAAACGTTTAATCTCTATGTAATATTGAAGTATACATCGATTTATGTAAAAATATGCCCACCTCATACTGCTTTTTATCGAATTAAATCGAAGGGAACGTTAGCGACGTTCGTAGCGGCGCGAAGAAATTCAAAGTACCAACCTCCCGGTCATTTCGGTCCGGCGGCGGCTGTTTAAAAAAAAGAGAATGAAAAGAAATCATTACGTTCGAGCGTACTACGTCGAACTATAACGATATCACAAAAAATACCGGTACATCGTAACGCTTTCAGTCGAATTAACTCGCAAAAACCGTTCGAAATTGAAAGTTTTGCTAGCTCTCCAGGGACGAAATAACGTTTAATCCCTATGTAATATTGAATTACACATCGATATATGTAGAAATATTCCTACGTCGTGACGCTTTTTAAAGAAATAACTCGAAGGGATCGTTCGAAATTGAAATATTTTTCTAGCTATCTAGGGACGAAATAAACGTTTAATCTCTATGTAATATTGAATTACACATCGATTTATGTAAAAATATGCCTACCGCATAAACCTTTTTATCGAATTAACGCGAAGAGAACGGTAGCACCGTCAGTAGCTGCGCGAAGAAATTCAAAGTCCCAATCTCCTGTCATGTCGGTCCGGCCGCGGCTATTTAAAAAAAAAAGATAAATATAAATCGTTACGCTCTACCGTATTACGTCGATATATAACGATTTCACAAAAAAATACCGGTACATCGTAACGCTTTCTAACGAATTTACTCGAAAAAGCCGTTCGAAATTGAAAGTTTTCCTAACTCTCCAGGGACGAAATAAACGTTTAATCCCTATGCAATATTGAATTACACATCGATTTATGTTGACATATTCCTACGTCGTAACGCTTTTTAACGAATTAACTCGCAGGGATCGTTCGAAATTGAAATTTTGTTCCAGCTCTCCAGGGTAGAAATAAGTGTTTAATCTCTATGTAGTATTTAAGTATACATCAATGTATGTAAAAATATTCCTACCTCACAACGCTTTATATCGAATTAAATAGAAGAGAACGTTAGCGTCGTTTGTAGCGGTGCGAAGAAATTCAAAGACCCAACCTGTGGGTCATGTCGGTCCTGCGGGGGCTATATAAAAAAAAAAATAAATATAAATCGTGACGCTCGACCGTATTACGTCGAAATATAACGATTTCACAAAAAAATACCGGTACATCGTAACGCTTTCGAACGAATTTACTCGAAAAAGCCGTTCGAAATTGAAAGCTTTCCTAACTCTCCAGGGACGAAATAAACGGTTAATCCCTATGCAATTTTGAATTACACATCGATATATTTAGAAATATTCCTACGTAGTATCGCTTTTTAACAAATTAACTCGCAGGAAACCTTAGCGTCGTTCGTAGCGGTGCGACGAAAAGCAAATACCCAATCTCCCGGTCATGTCGGTCCGGCGGCGGCTTAAAAAAAAAAATAAATATAAATCATTACGCTCGACCGAATTACGTCGAAATATAACTATTTCACAAAAAAATACCGGTACATCGTAACGCTTTCTAACGAATTAACTCGCTAAACCCGTTCGAAACTGAAAGCTTTGCTACCTCTCCAGGGACGAAATATACGTTTAACCTCTATGTAATATTGAATTATACGTCGAGATATGTAAAAATATTCCTACCTCATAACGATTGTTAACCAATTAACTCGCAGGAAACCTTAGCGTCGTTCGTAGCGGTGCGACGAAATGCAAGTACCCAAACTCCCGGTCATGTCGGTCATGCTGGGGCTATTTAAAAAAGAAATAAATATAAATCGTTACGTTCGACCGTATTACCTCGAAATATAATGATTTCACAAAAAAATACCGGTACATCGTAACGCTTTCTAACGAATTAACTTGCAAAATCCGTTCGAAATTGAAAGTTTTGCTAGCTCTTCAGGGACTAAATAAACGATTAATCCTTACGCAATATTGAACTACACATCGATATATGTAGAAATATTCCTACGTCGTAACGCTTTCAGACGAATTAGCTCTAAAAAACCGTTCGAAATTCAAATTTTTTTCTAGCTCTCCAGGGACGAAATAAACGTTTAATCCCTTTGTAATATTGAATTATACATCGAGATATGTAAAAATATTCCTACCTCATAACGCTTTCTATCGAATTAACACGAAGGGAACGTTAGCGTCGTCAGTAGCGGTGCGACGAAATGCAAAGACCCAACCTCCCGGTCATGTCGGTCATGCTGGGGCTATTTAAAAAAAAACAAAAAAAAAATCGTTACGTTCGACCGTATTACGTCGAAACATAAAGATTTCACAAAAAATACCGGTACCTCGTAACGCTTTCTGACGAACTGACACGAAGGGAACGTTCGAAATTGAAATTTTTTTCTAGCTCTCCAGGGACGAAATAAACGTTCAATATCTATGTAATATTGAAGTATACATCGATTTATGTAAAAATAGGCCTACCTTATAACGCTTTTTATCGAATTAACTCGAAGGGGACGTTAGCGTCGTTAGTAGCTACCTGAAGAAATACAAAGTCCCAACGTCCCGGTCATGTCGGTCCAGCGGCGGCTATTTAAAAAAAAAATGAATATAAATCGTTACGTTCGACCGTATTACGTCGAAATATAACGATTTCACAAAAAATACCGGTACCTCGTAACGCTTTCTGACTAATTGACTCGAGGGGAACGTTCGAAATTGAAATTTTGTTCTAGCCGTGCAGGGTAGAAATAAGTGATTAATCCCCATGTAATATTGAATTGTACATCGAGATATGTAAAAATATTCCTACCTCATAACGGTTGTTAACGAATTAACTCGCAGGAAACCTTAGCGTCGTTCGTAGCGGTGCGAAGAAATACAAAGTCCCAACGTTCCCGTCATATAGGTACGACGGGGGCTATTTAAAAAAAAGACTAAAAATAAATCTTCGCGATCGACCGTATTACGTCGAACTATAACGATTTCGCAAAAAAATACCGGTACATCGTAACGGTTTCTAACGAATTAACTCGCAAAAACCGTGCGAAATTGAAAGATTTGCTACCTCTCTAGGGACGAAATAAACGTTTAATCCCGACGCAATTTTGAATTACACATCGATATATTTAGAAATATTCCTACGTCGTAACGCTTTTTAACTAATCAACTCGAAAATACCGTACGAAATTGAAAGTTTTGCCTGCTCTCCAGGGACCAAATAAACATTTAATCCCTATGTAATATTGAATTATACATCGAGATATGTAAAAATATTCCTACCTCATAACGGTTGTTATCGAATTAACTCCAAGGGAACGTTAGCGTCGTTAATAGCGGTGCGAAGAAATTCAAAGTCCCAATCTCCCGGTCACGTCGGTCCGGCCGCGGCTATTTAAAAAAAACATTAAAAAAATCGTTACGTTCGACCATATTACGTCGAACTATAAAGATTTCGCAAAAAATACCGCGACCTCGTAACGCTTGTTAACGAATTAACTCGAAAAAACCGTTCGAAATTGAAATTTTTTTCTAGCTCTCCAGGGTAGAAATGTGTGTTTAATCTCTATGTAATATTGAGGTATACATCGATTTATGTAAAAATATGCCCACCTCATAACGCTTTTTATCGAATTAAATCGAAGAGAACGGTAGCATCGTCAGTAGCTGCGCGAAGAAATTCAAAGTCCCAATCTCCCGGTCATGTCGGTCCTGCTGGGGCTATTTAAAGAAAAAATAAATATAAATCGTGCCGCTCGACCGTATTACGTCGAAATATAACGATTTCACAAAAAAATACCGGTACATCGTAACGCTTTCAGACGAATTAACTCGAAGGGAACGTTCGAAATTGAAATTTTGTTCTATCTCTTCAGGGTAGAAATAAGTGTTTAATCTCTATGTAATATTGAATTATACATCGATTTATGTATAAATATGCCTACCTCATTACGCTTTATATCGAATTAACTCGAAGGGAACGTTAGCGTCGTTAGTAGCGGTGCGAAGAAATGCAAAGTCCCAACCTCCCTGTCATGTCGGTCCTGCTGGGGCTATTTAAAAAACAAATATAAAGGAATCGTTACGATCGACCGTACTACGTCGAACTATAAAGATGCACAAAAAATACCGCGACATCGTAACGCTTGTTAACGAATTAACTGGAAAAAACCGTTCGAAATTGAAAGTTTTGCTAGCTCTCCAGGGACGAAATAAACGTTTAATCCCTATGCAATATTGAATTACACTACGATATATGTAGAAATATTCCTCCGTCGTAACGCTTTTTAACGAATTAACTCGCAGGGAACATTAGCGTCGTTCGTAGCGGTGCGAAGAAATACAAAGTCCCAACCTCCCGGTCATGTCGGTCCTGCGGGGGCTATTTAGAAAAAAAATAAAAATAAATCGTTACGATCCACCGTATTACGTCGAAATGTAACGATTTCAGAAAAAAATACCGGTACATCGTAAAGCTGTCTAACGAATTAACTCGCAAAAACCGTTCGAAATTGAAAGTTTTGCTAGCTCTCCAGGGACGAAATAAACGTCTAATCCCTATGCAATATTGAATTACACATCGATTTATGTAGACATATTCCTACGTCGTAACGCTTTTTAACGAATTAACTCGAAGGGAACGTTCGAAATTGAAATATTTTTCTAGCTATCCAGGGACGAAATAAACGTTTAATCTCTATGTAATATTGAAGTAAACATCGATTTATGTAAAAATATGCCCACCTCATAACGCTTTTTATCGAATTAACTCGAAGGGAACGGTAGCGTCGTTGGTAGCGGTGCGAAGAAATGCAAAGTCCCAACCTCCCGGTCATGTCGGTCCTGCTGGGGCTATTAAAAAAAAATAAACATAAATCATTACGCTCGACCGTATTACGTCGAAATATACCGATTTCACAAAAAATACCGGTACATCGTAACGCTTTCTAGCGAATTAACTCGCAAAAACCGTTCGAAATTGAAGGTTTTTTTACCTCTCCAGGGACTAAACAAACGTTTAATCCCTATGCAATTTTGAGTTACACATCGATATATGTAGAAATATTCCTACGTCGTAACGCTTTTTAACGAATTAACTCGCAGGGAACATTAGCGTCGTTCGTAGCGCTGCGAAGAAATACAAAGTCCCAACGTCCCGGTCATATAGGTACGGCGGGGGATATTTAAAAAAAAAAAAATAAAAATTTATCGTTACGGTCGACCGTATTACGTCGAAATATTTCGATTTCACAAAAAATACCGGTGCCTCGTAACGCTTTCAGACGAATTAACTCGAAGGGAACTTTCGAAATTGAAATTTTGTTCTAGCTCTTCAGGGTAGAAATAAGTGTTTAATCTCTATGTAATATTGAATTATACATCGATTTATGTATAAATATGCCTACCTCATAACGCTTTTTAACGAATTAACTCGCAGGGAACCTTAGCGTCGTTCGTAGCGGTGCGAAGAAATACAAAGTCCCAAAGTCCCGGTCATATAGGTACGGCGGGGGCTATTAAAAAAAAAATAAATATAAATCGTTACGCTCGACCGTATTACGTCGAAATATAACGATTTCACAAAAAATACCGGTACATCGTAACGCTTTCTAACGAATTAACTCGCAAAAACCGTTCGAAATTGAAAGTTTTTTTACCTCTCCAGGGACTAAACAAACGTATAATCCCTATGTAATAATGAATTATACATCGAGATATGTAAAAATATGACTACCTCATAACGCTTTTTATCGAATTAACTCGAAGGGAACGTTAACGTCGTCAGTAGCGGTGCTAAGAAATTCAAAGTCCCAACGTCCCGGTCATATAGGTACGGCGGGGGCTATTTAAAAAAAAAATGAAAATAAATCGTTACGATCGACCGTATTACGTCGAAATGTAACGATTTCACAAAAAATGCCGGTACCTCGTAACGCTTTCTGTCTAATTGACTCGAGGGGAACGTTCGAAATTGAAAATTTTTTCTAGCTCTCCAGGGACGAAACAAACGTTTAATCTCTATGTAATATTGAATTCTACATCGATTTATGTAGAAATATGCCTACCTCATAACGCTTTCAATCGAATTAACTCGAAGGGAACGTTAGCGTCGTTAGTAGCGGTGCGGAGAAATGCAAAGTCCCAACCTCCCGGTCATGTCGGTCCTGCTGGGGCTATTTAAAAAAAAATAAACATAAATCGCTACGTTCGACAGTAATACGTCGAAATATAATGATTTCACAAAAAATACCGGTACATCGTAACGCTTCCAGACGAATTAACTCGAAGGGAACGTTCGCAATTGAAATTTTGTTCTAGCTCTTCAGGGTAGAAATAAGTGTTTAATCTCTATGTAATATTGAATTATAGATCGATTTATGTATAAATATGCCTACCTCATAACGCTTTTTAACGAATTAACTCGCAGGGAACCTTAGCGTCGTTCGTAGCGGTGCGAAGAAATACAAAGTCCCAAAGTCCCGGTCATATAGGTACGGCGGGGGCTATTAAAAAAAAAATAAATATAAATCGTTACGCTCGACCGTATTACGTCGAAATATAACGATTTCACAAAAAATACCGGTACATCGTAACGCTTTCTAACGAATTAACTCGCAAAAACCGTTCGAAATTGAAAGCTTTTTTACCTCTCCAGGGACTAAACAAACGTATAATCCCTATGTAATAATGAATTATACATCGAGATATGTAAAAATATGACTACCTCATAACGCTTTTTATCGAATTAACTCGAAGGGAACGTTAGCGTCGTTAGTAGCGGTGCGATGAATTTCAAAGACCCAACCTCCCGGTCATGTCGGTCCGGCGGCGGCTTTTTAAAGAAAAGCAAATAAGAAGAAATCATTACGTTCGAGAGTATTACGCCGAACTATTACGATTTCACAAAAAATACCGGTACCTCGTAACGCTTTCAGACGAATCAACTCGAAGGGAACGTTCGAAATTGAAATTTTGTTCTAGCTCTTCAGGGTAGAAATAAGTGTTTAATCTCTATGTAATATTGAGGTATACATCGATTTATGTAAAAATATGCCCACCTCATAACGCTTTTTATCGAATGAACTTGAAGGGAACGTTCGAAATTGAAATATTTTTCTAGCTATCCAGGGACGAAATTAACGTTTAATCTCTATGTAATATTGAAGTAAACATCGATTTATGTAAAAATATGCACACCTCATAACGCTTTTTATCGAATTAAATCGAAGGGAACGGTAGCGTCGTCAGTAGCTGCGCGAAGAAATTCAAAGTCCCAATCTCCCGGTCATGTCGGTCCGGCCGCTGCTATTTAAAAAAAACATGAAAAAAATCGTTACGTTCGACCGTATTACGTCGAACTATAAAGATTTCACAAAAACTGCCGGTACCTCGTAACGCTTTCTGTCTAATTGACTCGAGGGGAACGTTCGAAATTGAAAATTTTTTCTAGCTCTCCAGGGACGAAACAAACGTTTAATCTCTATGTAATATTGAATTCTACATCGATTTATGTAGAAATATGCCTACCTCATAACGCTTTCAATCGAATTAACTCGAAGGGAACGTTAGCGTCGTTAGTAGCGGTGCGGAGAAATGCAAAGTCCCAACCTCCCGGTCATGTCGGTCCTGCTGGGGCTATTTAAAAAAAAATAAACATAAATCGCTACGTTCGACAGTAATACGTCGAAATATAATGATTTCACAAAAAATACCGGTACATCGTAACGCTTCCAGACGAATTAACTCGAAGGGAACGTTCGCAATTGAAATTTTGTTCTAGCTCTTCAGGGTAGAAATAAGTGTTTAATCTCTATGTAATATTGAATTATAGATCGATTTATGTATAAATATGCCTACCTCATAACGCTTTTTAACGAATTAACTCGCAGGGAACCTTAGCGTCGTTCGTAGCGGTGCGAAGAAATACAAAGTCCCAAAGTCCCGGTCATATAGGTACGGCGGGGGCTATTAAAAAAAAAATAAATATAAATCGTTACGCTCGACCGTATTACGTCGAAATATAACGATTTCACAAAAAATACCGGTACATCGTAACGCTTTCTAACGAATTAACTCGCAAAAACCGTTCGAAATTGAAAGTTTTTTTACCTCTCCAGGGACTAAACAAACGTATAATCCCTATGTAATAATGAATTATACATCGAGATATGTAAAAATATGACTACCTCATAACGCTTTTTATCGAATTAACTCGAAGGGAACGTTAGCGTCGTTAGTAGCGGTGCGATGAATTTCAAAGACCCAACCTCCCGGTCATGTCGGTCCGGCGGCGGCTTTTTAAAGAAAAGCAAATAAAAAGAAATCATTACGTTCGAGAGTATTACGCCGAACTATTACGATTTCACAAAAAATACCGGTACCTCGTAACGCTTTCAGACGAATCAACTCGAAGGGAACGTTCGAAATTGAAATTTTGTTCTAGCTCTTCAGGGTAGAAATAAGTGTTTAATCTCTATGTAATATTGAGGTATACATCGATTTATGTAAAAATATGCCCACCTCATAACGCTTTTTATCGAATGAACTTGAAGGGAACGTTCGAAATTGAAATATTTTTCTAGCTATCCAGGGACGAAATTAACGTTTAATCTCTATGTAATATTGAAGTAAACATCGATTTATGTAAAAATATGCACACCTCATAACGCTTTTTATCGAATTAAATCGAAGGGAACGGTAGCGTCGTCAGTAGCTGCGCGAAGAAATTCAAAGTCCCAATCTCCCGGTCATGTCGGTCCGGCCGCTGCTATTTAAAAAAAACATGAAAAAAATCGTTACGTTCGACCGTATTACGTCGAACTATAAAGATTTCACAAAAACTGCCGGTACCTCGTAACGCTTTCTGACGAAGTGACTCGAAGGGAACGTTCGAAATTGAAATTTTTTTCTAGCTCTCCAGGGTAGAAATGTGTGTTTAATCTCTATGTAATATTGAGGTATACATCGATTTATGTAAAAATATGCACACCTCATAACGCTTTTTATCGAATTAACTCGAAGGGAACGTTAGCGTCGTTAGTAGCTGCGTGAAGAAATACAAAGTCCCAACGTCCCGGTCATATAGGTACGGCGGGGGCTATTTAAAAAAAAAAAAAAAAAAAATAGAAATAAATCGTTACGATCGACCGTATTACGTCGAAATATAACGATTTCACAAAAAATACCGGTACCTCGTAACGCTTTCAGACGAATTAACTCGAAGGGAACTTTCGAAATTGAAATTTTGTTCTAGCTCTTCAGGGTAGAAATAACTGTTTAATCTCTATGTAATATTGAGGTATACATCGATTTATGTAAAAATATGCCCACCTCATAACGCTTTTTATCGAATAAACTCTAAGGGAACGTTAGCGTCGTTAGTAGCGGTGCGATGAATTTCAAAGACCCAACCTCCCGGTCATGTCGGTCCTGCTTGGGCTATTTAAAAAAAATAAACATAAATCGTTACGCTCGACCGTATTACGTCGAAATATAACGATTTCACAAAAAATACCGGTACCTCGTACCGCTTTCTGACGAATTGACTCAAAGGGAACGTTCGAAATTCAAATTCTTTTCTAGCTATCCAGGGACGAAACAAACGTTTAATCTCTATGTAATATTGAATTATACATCGAGATATGTAAGAATATTCCTACCTCATAACGGTTGTTAACGAATTAACTCGCAGGGAACCTTAGCGTCGTTCGTAGCGGTGGGAAGAAATACAAATTCCCAACGTCCCCGTCATATAGGTACGGCGGGGGCTATTTAAAAAAAAAATAAAAATAAATCGTTACGTTCGACCGTATTACGTCGAAATATAATGATTTCACAAAAAATACCGGTACCTCGTAACGCTTTCTGACGAATTGACTCGAAGGGAACGTTCGAAATTGAAACTTTGTTCTAGCTCTCCAGGGTAGAAATAAGTGTTTAATCTCTATGTAATATTGAATTATACATCGATTTAAGTAAAAATATGCCTACCTCATAACGCTTTTTATCGAATTAACTCGAAGGGAACGTTAGCGTCGTTAGTAGCGGTCCGAAGAAATTCAAAGTCCCAATCTCCCGGTCATGTCGGTCCGGCCGCGACTATTTAAAAGAAACATATAAAAAATAGTTACGTTCGACCGTATTACGTCGAACTATAAAGATTTCACAAAAACTGCCGGTACCTCGTAACGCTTTCTGACGAACTGACTCGAAGGGAGCGTTCGAAATTGAAATATTGTTCTAGCTCTCCAGGGTAGAAATAAGTGTTTAATCTCTATGTAATATTGAGGTATACATCGATTTATGTAAAAATATGCCCACCTCATAACGCTTTTTATCGAATG
This sequence comes from Bombus hortorum, assembly GCA_905332935.1. Classification (NCBI taxonomy): domain Eukaryota; kingdom Metazoa; phylum Arthropoda; class Insecta; order Hymenoptera; family Apidae; genus Bombus; species Bombus hortorum. The sequence goes on from CAJOSO010000001.1 coordinate 8,347,389, forward strand.
AACTTGAAGGGAACGTTCGAAATTGAAATATTTTTCTAGCTATCCAGGGACGAAATAAACGTTTAATCTCTATGTAATATTGAAGTAAACATCGATTTATGTAAAAATATGCCCACCTCATAACGCTTTTTATCGAATTAAATCGAAGAGAACGTCAGCGTCGTTAGTAGCGGTGCGACGAAATGCAAAGTCCCAACCTCCCGGTCATGTCGGTCCTGCTGGGGCTATTTAAAAAGAAATAAATATAAATCGTTACGCTCGACCGTATTACGTCGAAATATAACGATTTCACAAAAAAATACCGGTACCTCGTAACGCTTTCTGACGAATTGACTCGAAGGGAACGTTCGAAATTGAAATTTTTTTCCTGCTCTCCAGGATAGAGATAAGTGTTTAATCTCTATGTAATATTGAATTACACATCGATTTATGTGAAAATATGCCTACCGCATAACGCTTTTTATCGAATTAACACGAAGGGAACGTTAGCGTCGTTAGTAGCGGTGCGAAGAAATTCAAATTCCCAATATCCCGGTCATGTCGGTCCTGCTGGGGCTATTTAAAAAGAAATAAATATAAATCGTTACGTTCGACCGTATTACGTCGAACTATAAAGATTTCACAACAAATACCGCGTCCTCGTAACGCTTGTTAACGAATTAACTCGCAAAGACCTTTCGAAATTGAAAGTATTGCTACCTCTCCAGGGACGAAATAAACGTTTAATCCCTATGCAATATTGAATTACACATCGATATATGTAGAAATATTCCTACCTCATAACGGTTGTTAACGAATTAACCCGCAGGGAACCTTAGCGTCGTTCGTAGCGGTGCGAAGAAATACAAAGTACCAACCTCCCGGTCAGGTCGATCCGGCGGCGGCTACTTAAAAAAAAAAAAAAAAAAAATAAAAGGAAATCGTTACGCTCCAGCGTATTACGTCGAACTATAACGATTTCACAATAAATACCGGTACATCGTTACGCTTTCTAACGAATTATCTTGCATAAACCGTTCGAAATTGAAAGTTTTGCTAGCTTTCCAGGAACGAAATAAACGATTAATCCATACGCAATATTCATTTACACATCTATATATGTAGAAATATTCCTACGCTGAAACGCTTACAGACGAATTAACTCGCAAAAACCGTTCGAAATTGAAATTTTGTTCTAGCTCTTCAGGGTAGAAATAATTGTATAATCTCTATGTAATATTGAATTATACATCGATTTATGTAAAAATGTGCCTACCTCATAACGCTTTATATCGAATTAACTCGAAGGGAACGTTAGCGTCGTTAGTAGCGGTGCGAAGAAATTCAAAGTCCCTACCTCCCGGTTATGTCGGTCCTGCTGGGGCTATTTAAAAAAAAATAAATATAAATCGTTACGCCCGACCGTATTACGTCGATATATAATGATTTCACAAAAAATACCGGTACATCGTAACGCTTTCTAACGAATTAATTCGCAAAATCCGTTCGAAATTGAAAGTTTTGCTTGCTCTCCAGGGACCAAATAAACGGTTAATCCCTATGTAATATTAAATTATACATCGAGATTTGTAAAAATATTCCTACCTCATAACGGTTGTTAACGAATTAACTCGCAGGGAACCTTAGCGTCGTTCGTGTCGGTGCGAAGAATTACAATGTCGCAACGTCCCGGTAATATCGGTACGGCGGTGGCTATTTACAAAAGAAAAAATAAAAATAAATCGTTGCGATCGACCGTATTACGTCGAAATATAACGATTTCACAAAAAATACCGGTACCTCGTAACGCATTCTGACGAATTGCCTCGAAGGGAACGTTCGAAATTGAAATTTTGTTCTAGCCCTCCAGGGTAGAAATAAGTGTTTAATCTCTATGTAATATTGAATTATACATCGATTTATGTAAAAATATGCCTACCTCATAACGCTTCTTATCGAATTAACTCGAAGGGAACGTTAGCGTCGTTAGTAGCGGTGCGAAGAAATTCAAAGACCCAACCTCCCGGTCATGTCGGTCCTGTGGGGGCTATTTAAAAAAAAATAAATATAAATCGTAACGCTCGACCGTATTACGTCGAAATATAACGATTTCACAAAAAAATACCGGTACATCGTAAAGCTTTCTAACGAATTAACTCGCAAAAACCGTTCGAAATTGAAAGTTTTCCTAGCTCTCCAGGGACGAAATAAACGTTTAATCCCAATGCAATATTGACTTACACATTGATATATGTAGACATATTCCTACGTCGTAACGCTTTTTAACGAATTAACTCGCAGGGAACGTTCGAAATTGTAAGATTTGCTACCTCTCCAGGGACTAAATAAACGTTTAATCCCTATGCGATTTTAAATTACACATCGATATATGTAGAAATATTCCTACCTCATAACGGTTGTTAACGAATTAACTCGCAGGGAACCTTAGCGTCGTTCGCAGCGGTGCGAAGAAATACAAAGTCCCGACGTCCCGGTCATATAGGTACGGCGGGGGCTATTTAAAAAATAAAAATAAAAATAAATCGTTACGATGGACCGTATTACGTCGAAATATAACGATTTCACAAAAAATACCGGTACCTCGTAACGCTTCCTGACGAATTGACTCGAGGGGAGCCTTGGAAATTGAAATTTTTTTCTAGCTTTCCAGGGACGAAATAAACGTTTAATCTCTGTGTAATATTGAAGCATACGTCGATTTATGTAAAAATATGCCCACCTGATAACGCTTTTTATCGAATTAAATCGAAGAGAACGGTAGCGTCGTCAGTAGCTGCGCGGAGAAATTCAAGGTACCAATCTCACGGTCATGTCGGTCCGGCCGCGGCAATTAAAAAAAAAAACATAAAAAAAATCGTTACGTTCGATGGTATTACGTTGAGCTATAAAGATTTCACAAAAAATACAGCGACCTCGTAACGCTTCTTAACGAATTAACTCGAAAAAACCGTTCGAAATTGAAAGTTTTGCTTGCTGTCCAGGGACCAAATAAACGTTTAATCCCTATGTAATATTGAATTATATATCGAGATATGTAAAAATATTCCTACCTCATAACGGTTGTTAACGAATTAACTCGCAGGGCACCTTAGCGTCGTTCGTGGCGTCGCGAAGAGATACAAAGGCCCAACGTCCCGGTCATATAGTTACGGCGGGGGCTATTAAAAAAAAAAATAAAAATAAATCGTTACGGTCGACCGTATTACGTCGAAATATAACGATTTCACAAAAAATACCGGTACCTCGTAACGCTTCCTGACGAATTGACTCGAGGGGAAACTTCGAAATTGAAATTTTTTTCTAGCTTTCCAGGGACGAAATAAACGTTTAATCTCTGTGTAATATTGAAGTATACGTCGATTTATGTAAAAATATGCCCACCTCACAACTCTTTTTATCGAATTAAATCGAAGGGAACGTTAGCGTCGTTCGTAGCGGTCCGAAGAAATTCAAAGACCCAACCTCCCGGTCATGTCGGCCCTGCGTGGGCAATTTAAAAAAAAGAAAATGAAAAGAAATCTCTACGTTCGAGCGTATTACGTCGAACTATACCGATTTCACAAAAAATACCGGTACCTCGTATCGCTATCTGACGAATTCATTCGAAGGGAACGTTCGAAATTGAAATTTTGTTCTAGCTCTCCGGGGTAGAAATAAGTGTTTAATCTCTATGTAATATTGAATTATACATCGATTTATGTAAAAATGTGCCTACCTCTTAAGGCTTTTTATCGAATTAACTCGAAGGGAACGTTAGCGTCGTTAGTAGCGGTGCGAAGAAATTCAAAGAACCAACCTCCCGGTCATGTCGGTCCTGTGGGGGCTATTTAAAGAAAAATAAATATAAATCGTGAAGCTCGGCCGTATCACCTCGAAATATAACGATTTCACAAAAAAATACCGGTACATCGTAACGCTTTCTAACGAATTAACTCGCAAATACCGTAAGAAATTGAAAGTTTTGCTAGCTCTGCAGGGTCGAAATAAACATTTAATCCCTATGCAATATTGAATTACACATCGATATATGCAGAAATATTCCTACGTCGTAACGCTTTCTAACGAATTAACTCGAAGGGAACGTTCGAAATTGAAATTTTTTTCTAGCTCTCCAGGGACGAAATAAACGTTTAATCCCTATGCAATATTGAATTACACATCGATGTATGTAGAAATATTCCTACCTCATAACGGTTGTTAACGAATTAACTCGCAGGGAACCTTAGCGTCGTTCGTAGCGGCGCGAAGAAATACAAAGTCCCGACGTCCCGGTCATATAGGTACGGCGGGGGCTATTTAAAAAAGAGAATAAAAATAAATCGTTACGATCGACCGTATTACGTCGAAATATAACGATTTCACAAAAAATACCGGTACATCGTAACGCTTGACAACGAATTAACTCGAAAAAACTGTTCGAAATTGAAAGTTTTGCTTGCTCTCCAGGGACCAAATAAACGTTTAATCCCTATGTAATACTGACTTATACATCGCGATATGTAAAAACAATCCTACCTCATAACGGTTGTTAACGAATTAACTCGAAGGGAACGTTAGCGTCGTTAGGAGCGGTGCGAAGAAATTCAAAGAACCAACCTCCCGGTCATGGCGGTCCTGCGGGGGCTATTTAAACAACAGAAAATAAAAAGAAATCATTACGTTCGAGCGTATTACGTCGAACTATAACGATTTCACAAAAAATACCGGTACATCGTAACGCTTTCTAACGAATTAATTCGCAAAATCCGTTCGAAATTGAAAGTTTTGCTTGCTCTCCAGGGACCAAATAAACGGTTAATCCCTATGTAATATTAAATTATACATCGAGATTTGTAAAAATATTCCTACCTCATAACGGTTGTTAACGAATTAACTCGCAGGGAACCTTAGCGTCGTTCGTGTCGGTGCGAAGAATTACAATGTCGCAACGTCCCGGTAATATCGGTACGGCGGTGGCTATTTACAAAAGAAAAAATAAAAATAAATCGTTGCGATCGACCGTATTACGTCGAAATATAACGATTTCACAAAAAATACCGGTACCTCGTAACGCATTCTGACGAATTGCCTCGAAGGGAACGTTCGAAATTGAAATTTTGTTCTAGCCCTCCAGGGTAGAAATAAGTGTTTAATCTCTATGTAATATTGAATTATACATCGATTTATGTAAAAATATGCCTACCTCATAACGCTTCTTATCGAATTAACTCGAAGGGAACGTTAGCGTCGTTAGTAGCGGTGCGAAGAAATTCAAAGACCCAACCTCCCGGTCATGTCGGTCCTGTGGGGGCTATTTAAAAAAAAATAAATATAAATCGTAACGCTCGACCGTATTACGTCGAAATATAACGATTTCACAAAAAAATACCGGTACATCGTAAAGCTTTCTAACGAATTAACTCGCAAAAACCGTTCGAAATTGAAAGTTTTCCTAGCTCTCCAGGGACGAAATAAACGTTTAATCCCAATGCAATATTGACTTACACATTGATATATGTAGACATATTCCTACGTCGTAACGCTTTTTAACGAATTAACTCGCAGGGAACGTTCGAAATTGTAAGATTTGCTACCTCTCCAGGGACTAAATAAACGTTTAATCCCTATGCGATTTTAAATTACACATCGATATATGTAGAAATATTCCTACCTCATAACGGTTGTTAACGAATTAACTCGCAGGGAACCTTAGCGTCGTTCGCAGCGGTGCGAAGAAATACAAAGTCCCGACGTCCCGGTCATATAGGTACGGCGGGGGCTATTTAAAAAATAAAAATAAAAATAAATCGTTACGATGGACCGTATTACGTCGAAATATAACGATTTCACAAAAAATACCGGTACCTCGTAACGCTTCCTGACGAATTGACTCGAGGGGAGCCTTGGAAATTGAAATTTTTTTCTAGCTTTCCAGGGACGAAATAAACGTTTAATCTCTGTGTAATATTGAAGCATACGTCGATTTATGTAAAAATATGCCCACCTGATAACGCTTTTTATCGAATTAAATCGAAGAGAACGGTAGCGTCGTCAGTAGCTGCGCGGAGAAATTCAAGGTACCAATCTCACGGTCATGTCGGTCCGGCCGCGGCAATTAAAAAAAAAAACATAAAAAAAATCGTTACGTTCGATGGTATTACGTTGAGCTATAAAGATTTCACAAAAAATACAGCGACCTCGTAACGCTTCTTAACGAATTAACTCGAAAAAACCGTTCGAAATTGAAAGTTTTGCTTGCTGTCCAGGGACCAAATAAACGTTTAATCCCTATGTAATATTGAATTATATATCGAGATATGTAAAAATATTCCTACCTCATAACGGTTGTTAACGAATTAACTCGCAGGGCACCTTAGCGTCGTTCGTGGCGTCGCGAAGAGATACAAAGGCCCAACGTCCCGGTCATATAGTTACGGCGGGGGCTATTAAAAAAAAAAATAAAAATAAATCGTTACGGTCGACCGTATTACGTCGAAATATAACGATTTCACAAAAAATACCGGTACCTCGTAACGCTTCCTGACGAATTGACTCGAGGGGAAACTTCGAAATTGAAATTTTTTTCTAGCTTTCCAGGGACGAAATAAACGTTTAATCTCTGTGTAATATTGAAGTATACGTCGATTTATGTAAAAATATGCCCACCTCACAACTCTTTTTATCGAATTAAATCGAAGGGAACGTTAGCGTCGTTCGTAGCGGTCCGAAGAAATTCAAAGACCCAACCTCCCGGTCATGTCGGCCCTGCGTGGGCAATTTAAAAAAAAGAAAATGAAAAGAAATCTCTACGTTCGAGCGTATTACGTCGAACTATACCGATTTCACAAAAAATACCGGTACCTCGTATCGCTATCTGACGAATTCATTCGAAGGGAACGTTCGAAATTGAAATTTTGTTCTAGCTCTCCGGGGTAGAAATAAGTGTTTAATCTCTATGTAATATTGAATTATACATCGATTTATGTAAAAATGTGCCTACCTCTTAAGGCTTTTTATCGAATTAACTCGAAGGGAACGTTAGCGTCGTTAGTAGCGGTGCGAAGAAATTCAAAGAACCAACCTCCCGGTCATGTCGGTCCTGTGGGGGCTATTTAAAGAAAAATAAATATAAATCGTGAAGCTCGGCCGTATCACCTCGAAATATAACGATTTCACAAAAAAATACCGGTACATCGTAACGCTTTCTAACGAATTAACTCGCAAATACCGTAAGAAATTGAAAGTTTTGCTAGCTCTGCAGGGTCGAAATAAACATTTAATCCCTATGCAATATTGAATTACACATCGATATATGCAGAAATATTCCTACGTCGTAACGCTTTCTAACGAATTAACTCGAAGGGAACGTTCGAAATTGAAATTTTTTTCTAGCTCTCCAGGGACGAAATAAACGTTTAATCCCTATGCAATATTGAATTACACATCGATGTATGTAGAAATATTCCTACCTCATAACGGTTGTTAACGAATTAACTCGCAGGGAACCTTAGCGTCGTTCGTAGCGGCGCGAAGAAATACAAAGTCCCGACGTCCCGGTCATATAGGTACGGCGGGGGCTATTTAAAAAAGAGAATAAAAATAAATCGTTACGATCGACCGTATTACGTCGAAATATAACGATTTCACAAAAAATACCGGTACATCGTAACGCTTGACAACGAATTAACTCGAAAAAACTGTTCGAAATTGAAAGTTTTGCTTGCTCTCCAGGGACCAAATAAACGTTTAATCCCTATGTAATACTGACTTATACATCGCGATATGTAAAAACAATCCTACCTCATAACGGTTGTTAACGAATTAACTCGAAGGGAACGTTAGCGTCGTTAGGAGCGGTGCGAAGAAATTCAAAGAACCAACCTCCCGGTCATGGCGGTCCTGCGGGGGCTATTTAAACAACAGAAAATAAAAAGAAATCATTACGTTCGAGCGTATTACGTCGAACTATAACGATTTCACAAGAAATACCGCGACCTCGTAACGCTTGTTAACGAATTAACTCGAAAATACCGTTCGAAATTGAAAGTTTTGCTAGCTTTCCAGGGACGAAATAAACGTTTGATCCCCATGCAATATTGAATTACACATCGATATATGTTGAAATATTCCTACGTCGAAACGCTTTTTAACGAATTAACTCGAAGGGAACGTTCGAAATTGAAATTTTCTTCTAGCTCTCCAGGGACGAAATAAACGTTTAATCTCTATGTAATATTGAAGTATACATCGATTTATATAAAAATATTCCTACCTCATAACGCTTTATATCGAATTAACTCGGAGGGAACGTTAGCGTCGTCAGTAGCGGTGCGTAGAAATTCAAAGTAGCCACCTCCCGGTCATGTCGGTCCTGCTGGGGTTATTTAAAGAAAAAATAAAAAAAAAATCGTTACGTTCGACCGTATTACGTCGAAATTGAAAGTTTTGCTTGCTCTCCAGGGACCAAATAAACGTATAATCCCTATGTAATATTGAATAATACATCGAGATATGTAAAAATATTCCAACCTCATAATGGTTGTTAACGAATTAACTCGCAGGAAACCCTAGCGTCGTTCGTAGCGGTGCGAAGAAATACAAAGTCCCAACGTCCCGGTCATGTCGGTCCTGCTGGGGCTATTTAAAAAAAAGTAAATATAAATCGTTACGTTCGACCGTATTACGTCGAAATATAACGATTTCACAAAAAATGCCGGTACCTCGTATCGGTTTCTGACGAATTGACTCGAAGGGAACGTTCGAAATTGAAATTTTTTTCTACCTCCCCAGGGACGAAACAAACGTTTAATCTCTATGTAATATTGAATTATACATCGAGATATGTAAAAATATTCCTACCTCATAAAGGCTGTTAACGAATTAACTCGCAGGAAACCTTAGCGTCTTTCGTAGCGGTGCGAAGAAATACAAAGTCCCAATCTCCCGGTCATATCGGTACGGCGGGGGCTATTTAAAAAAAAGAAATCAAAATAAATCGTTACGATCGACCGTATTACGTCGAAATATAACGATTTCACAAAAAATGCCGGTACCTCGTAACGGTTTCTGACGAATTGACTCGAAGGGAACGTTCGAAATTGAAATTTTGTTCTAGCTTTTCAGGGTAGAAATAAGCGTTTAATCTCTATGTAATATTGAATTATACATCGAGACATGTAAAAATATTCCTACCTCATAAAGGTTGTTAACGAATTAACTCGCAGGGATCTTGATCGTCGTTCGTAGCGGTGCAAAGAAATACAAAGTCCCAACGTCCCGGTCATATAGGTACGGCGAGGGCTATTTAAAAAAAGAAAATAAATATAAATTGTTACGCTCGCCCGTATTGCGTCGGAATTTAACGATTTCACAAAAAATACCGGTACCTCGTAACGCTTTCTGACGAATTGACTCGAAGGGAACGTTCGAAATTGAAACTTTGTTCTAGCAAATATCCTACCTCAAACTTTGTTCTAGCAAATATCCTACCTCATAACGCTTTTTATCGAATTAACTCGAGGGGAACGTTAGCGTCGTTAGTAGCGGTGCGAAGAAATTCAAAGAACCGACCTCCGGGTCATGTCGGTACTGCGGGGGCCATTTAAAAAAAAATAAATATAAATCGTGACGCTCGACCGTATTACGTCGAAATGTAACGATTTCACAAAAAAATACCGGTACATCGAAAAGCTTTCTAACGAATTAAATCGCAAAAACCGTTCGAAATTGAAAGTTTTGCTAGCTCTCCAGGGACGAAATAAACGTTTAATCCCTATGTAATATTAAATTATTCATCGAGATATGTAAGAATATTCCTACGTCATAACGGTTGTTAACGAATTAACACGCAGGGAACCTTAGCCTCGTTCGTAGCGGTGCGAAGAAATACAAAGTCCCAACGTCCCGGTCATATAGGTACGGCGGGGGCACTTTAAAAAAAAAAATAAAAAAAAATCGTTACGATCCACCGTATTACGTCGAACTATAAAGATTTCACAACAAAATACCGCGAACTCGTAATGCTTTTTAACGAATTAACTCGAAAAAACCGTTCGAAATTGAAAGTCTTGGTAGCTCTCCAGGGACGAAATACACGTTTAATCCCTATGTAATATTGAATTACACATCGATACATGTAGAAATATTCCTACGTCGTAACGCTTTCAGACGAATTAACTCGCAAAAACCGTTCGAAATTGACATTTTGTTCTAGCTCTTCAGGGTAGAAATAAGTGTCTAATCTCTATGTAATATTGAATTATACATCGATTCATGTAAAAATATGCCTACCTCATAACGCTTCATATCGGATTAACTCCAAGGTAACGTTAGCGTCGTTAGTAGCGGTGCGAAGAAATTCAAAGTCCCAACCTCCCGGTCATGTCAGTCCTGCGGGGGCTATTTAAAAAAAAATTGATATAAATCGAGACCCTCGACCGTATTACGTCGAAATATAACGACTCCACAAAAAAATACCGGTACATCGTAACGCTTTCTAACGAATTTACTCGCAAAAACCGTTCGAAATTGAAAGTTTTGCTAGCTCTCCAGGGACGAAATAAAACTCTAATCCTATTGCAATATTGAATTACACATCGATATATGTAGAAATATTCCTACATCGTATCGCTTTTTAACGAATTAACTCGAAGGGAACGTTCGAAATTGAAATTTTTTTCTAGCTGTCCAGGGACGAAATAAACGTTTAATCTCTATGTAATATTGAAGTATACATCGATTTATGTAAAAATATGCCCACCTCATAAAGCTTCTTATCGAATTAACTCGAAGGGAACGTTAACGTCGTTAGTAGCCGTGCGAAGAAAGTCAAAGTCCAAATCTCCCGGTCATGCCGGTCTGGCCGCGGCTATTTAAAACAAACATAAAAAAATCGTTACGTTTGATCGTATTTCGTCGAACTATAAAGATTTCACAAAAAATACCGCGTCCTCGTAACGCTTGTTAACGAATTAACTCGCAAAGACCGTTCGAAAATGAAAGTATTACTACCTCTCCAGGGACGAAATATACGTTTAGTCCCTATGAAATATTGAATTACACATCGATATATGTAGAAATATTCCTACGTCGTAACACTTTTTAACGAATTAACTCGAAGGGAACGTTCGAAATTGAAATTTTTTTCTAGCTCTCCAGGGACGAAATACACGTTTAATCCCTATGCAATATTGAATTACACATCGATATAGGTAGAAATATTCCTTCCTCATAACGGTTGTTAACAGATTAACTCGCAGGGAACCTTAGCGTCGTTCGTAGCGGTGCTAAGAAATTCAAAGTACCAGCCTCCCGGTCATGTCGGTCCGGCGGCGGCTATTTAAAAAAAAAGAAAATAAAGAGAAATCATTACGTTCGAGCGTATTATTTCGAACTATAACGATTTCACAAGAAATACCAGTACCTCGTTATGCTTTCAGACATAATAACTCGAAGGGAACGTTCGAAATTGAAATTTTGTTCTAGCTCTCCAGGGTAGAAATAAGTGTTTAATCTCTATGTAATATTGAAGTATAAATTGATTTATGCAAAAATATGCCCACCTCATAACGCTTTTAATCGAATTAAATCGAAGAGAACGGTAGCGCCGTCAGTAGCTGCGCCAAGAAATTCAAAGTCCCAATCTCCCGGTCATGTCGGTCCGGCCGCGGCTATTTAAAAAAAACATAAAAAAAATAGTTACGTTCGACCGTATTACGTCGAAATATAACGATTTCACCAAAAAATGTTGGTACATCGTTACGCTTTCTAACGAATTAACTCGCAAAAACCGTTCGAAATTGAAAGTTTTGATTGCTCTCCAGGGACCAAATAGACGTTTAACCCCTATGTAATATTGAATTATACATCGATTTATGGAAAAATATACCTACCTCATAACGCTACTTATCGAGTTAACTCGAAGGGAACGATAACGTCGTTAGTAGTTGTGCGAAGAAATTCAAAGTCCCAACCTCCCGGTCATGTAGGTCCTGCGCGGGCTATTTAAAAAAATAAATAAATATAAATCGTTACGCTCGACCGTATTACGTCGAAATATAACGATTTCACAAAAAAATACCGGTACCTCGTAACGCTTTCTGACGAATTGACTCGAAGGGAACGTTCGATATTGAAATTTTGTTCCTGCTCTCCAGGGTAGAGATAAGTGTTTAATCTCTATGTAATATTGAATTACACATCGATTTATGTGAAATTATGCCTACCGCATAACGCTTTTTATCGAATTAACACGAAGGGAACGTTAGCGTCGTTAGTAGCGGTGCGAAGAAATTCAAATTCCCAACATCCCGGTCATGTCGGTCCTGCTGGGGCTATTTAAAAAGAAATAAATATAAATCGTTACGTTCGACCGTATTACGTCGAACTATAAAGACTTCACAAAAAATACCGCGTCCTCGTAACGCTTGTTAACCAATTAACTCGCAAAGACCTTTCGAAATTGAAAGTATTGCTACCTCTCCAGGGACGAAATAAACGCTTAAACCCTATGCAATATTGAATTACACATCGATATATGTAGAAATATTCCTACGTCGTAACGCTTTTTAACGAATTAACTCGAAGGGAACGTTCGAAATTGAAATTTTTTTCTAGCTCTCCACGGACGAAATACACGTTTAATCCCCATGCAATATTGAATTACACATCGATATAGGTAGAAATATTCCTACCTCATAACGGTTGTTAACTCATTAACTCGCAGGGAACCTTAGCGTCGTTCGTAGCCGTGCTAAGAAATTCAAAGACCCAACCTCCCGGTCATGTCGGTCCTGCGGGGGCTATTTAAAAAAAAGAAAATAAAAGAAATCATTACGTTCGAGCGTATTACGTCGAACTATAAAGATTTCACAAGAAATACCAGTACCTCGTTACGCTTTCACACGTATTAACTCGAAGGAAACTTTCGAAATTGAAATTTTGTTTGAGCTCTTCAGGGTAGAAATAAGTGTTTAATCTCTATGTAATATTGAATTATACATCGATATATGTAAAAATATGCCTACCTCATAACGCTTTTTATCGAATTAACTCGAAGGGAACGTTAGCGTCGTTAGTAGCGGTGCGAAGAAATTCAAAGACCCAACCTCCCGGTCATGTCGGTCCGGCGGCGGCTATTTAGAAAAAGAAAATAAAAAGAAATCGTTACGCTCCAGCGTATTACGTCGAACTATAACGATTTCACAATATATACCGGTAAATCGTTACGCTTTCTAACGAATTAACTCGCAAAAACCGTTCGAAATTGAAAGTTTTGCTACCTATCCAGGGACGAATTAAACGTTTAATCCCTATGCAATTTTGAATTACACATCGATATATTTAGAAATATTCCTACGTCGTAACGCTTTTTAACGAATTAACTCGAAGGGAACGTTCGAAATTGAAATTTTTTTCTAGCTCTCCAGGGACGAAATAAACGTTCAATCTCTATGTAATATTGAATTCTACATCGATTTATGTAGAAATATGCCTACCTCATATCGCTTTCAATCGAATTAACTCGAAGGGAACGTTAGCGTCGTTCGTAGCGGTGCGAAGAAATTCAAAGACCCATCCTCCCGGTAATGTCGGTCCTGCGGGGGCTATTTAAAAAAAAGAAAAAAAAGAAATCATTACGTTCGACCGTATTACGTCGAAATATAACGATTTCACAAAAAACACCAGTACCTCGTTATGCTTTCAGACGTATTAACTCGAAGGGAACGTTCGAAATTGAAATTTTGTTCTAGCTCTCCAGGGTAGAAATAAGTGTTTAATCTCTATGTAATATTGAAGTATAAATTGATTTATGCAAAAATATGCCCACCTCATAACGCTTTTAATCGAATTAAATCGAAGAGAACGGTAGCGCCGTCAGTAGCTGCGCCAAGAAATTCAAAGTCCCAATCTCCCGGTCATGTCGGTCCGGCCGCGGCTATTTAAAAAAAACATAAAAAAAATAGTTACGTTCGACCGTATTACGTCGAAATATAACGATTTCACCAAAAAATGTTGGTACATCGTTACGCTTTCTAACGAATTAACTCGCAAAAACCGTTCGAAATTGAAAGTTTTGATTGCTCTCCAGGGACCAAATAGACGTTTAACCCCTATGTAATATTGAATTATACATCGATTTATGGAAAAATATACCTACCTCATAACGCTACTTATCGAGTTAACTCGAAGGGAACGATAACGTCGTTAGTAGTTGTGCGAAGAAATTCAAAGTCCCAACCTCCCGGTCATGTAGGTCCTGCGGGGGCTATTTAAAAAAAAAATAAATATAAATCGTTACGTTCGACCGTATTACGTCGAAATATAACGATTTCACAAAAAAATACCGGTACCTCGTAACGCTTTCTGACGAATTGACTCGAAGGGAACGTTCGAAATTGAAATTTTGTTCTTGCTCTCCAGGGTAGAGATAAGTGTTTAATCTCTATGTAATATTGAATTACACATCGATTTATGTGAAATTATGCCTACCGCATAACGCTTTTTATCGAATTAACACGAAGGGAACGTTAGCGTCGTTAGTAGCGGTGCGAAGAAATTCAAATTCCCAACATCCCGGTCATGTCGGTCCTGCTGGGGCTATTTGAAAAAAAGAAAATAAAAAGAAATCATTACGTTCGAGCGTATTATTTCGAACTATAACGATTTCACAAGAAATACCAGTACCTCGTTACGCTTTCTGACGAATTGACTCGAAGGGAACGTTCGAAATTGAAACTTTGTTCTAGCTCTTCAGGGTAGAAATAAGTGTCTAATCTCTATGTAATATTGAATTATACATCGATTTATGTAAAAATATGCCTACCTCATAACGCTTTTTATCGAATTAACTCGAGGGGAACGTTAGCGTCGTTAGTAGCGATGCGAAGAAATTCAAAGACCCAACCTCCCGGTCATGTCGGTCCTGCGGGGGCTATTTAAAAAAAAATAAATATAAATCGTGACGCTCGACCGTATTACATCGAAATATAACGATTTCACATAAAATACCGGTACATCGTAACGCTTTCAGACGAATTAACTCGCAAAAACCGTTCGAAACTGAAAGTTTTGCTAGCTCTCCAGGCACGAAATAAACGTTTAATCCCAATGCAATATTGAATTACACATTGATATATGTAGACATATTCCTACGTCGTAACGCTTTTTAACGAATTAACTCGAAGGGAACGTTCGAAAGTGAAATTTTTTTCTAGCTCTCCAGGGACGAAATAAACGTTCAATCTCTATGTAATATTGAATTCTACATCGATTTATATAGAAATATGCCTACCTCATATCGCTTTCAATCGAATTAACTCGAAGGGAACGTTAGCGTCGTCAGTAGCGGTGCGAAGAAATGCAAAGACCCAACCTGCCGGTCATGTCGGTCCTGCTTGGGCTATTTAAAAAAAATAAACATAAATCGTTACGCTCGACCGTATTACGTCGAAATATAACGATTTCACAAAAAATACCGGTACCTCGTAACGCTTTCTGACGAATTGACTCGAAGGGAACGTTCGCAATTGAAATTTTTTTCTAGCTCTCGAGGGACGAAACAAACGTTTAATCTCTATGTAATATTGAATTCTACATTGATTTATGTAAAAATATGCCTACCTCATAACGCTGTTTATCGAATTAACTCGAAGGGAACGTTAGCGTCGTTAGTAGCGGTGCGAAGAAATTCAAAGACCCATCCTCCCGGTAATGTCGGTCCTGCGGGGGCTATTTAAAAAAAAGAAAAAAAAGAAATCATTACGTTCGACCGTATTACGTCGAAATATAACGATTTCACAAAAAAATACCGGTACATCGTAAAGGTTTCTAACGAATTAACTCGCAAAAACCGTTCGAAATTGAAAGTTTTGCTACCTCTCCAGGGACGAAATAAACGTTTAATCCCTATACAATTTTGAATTACACATCGATATATTTAGAAATATTCCTACGTCGTAGCGCTTTCTAACGAATTAACTCGCAAAAACCGTTCGAAATTGATATTTTGTTCTAGCTCTCCAGGATAGAAATAGGTGTTTAATCTCTACGTAATATTGAATTATACATCGATTTATGTAAAAATATGGCTACCTCATAACGCTTTTTATCGAATTAACTCGCAGGGAACCTTAGCGTCGTTAGTAGCGGTGCGCAGAAATTCAAATTCCCAACATACCGGTCATGTCGGTTCTGCTGGTGCTATTTAAAGAGAAATAAATATAAATCGTTACGTTCGACCGTATTACGTCGAACTATAAAGATTTCACAAAAAATACCGCGTCCTCGTAACGCTTGTTAACGAATTAACTCGCAAAGACCGTTCGAAATTGAAAGTATTGCTACCTCTCCAGGGACGAAATAAACGTTTAATCCCTATGAAATATTGAATTACACATCGATATATGTAGAAATATTCCTACGTCGTAACGCTTTTTAACGAATTAACTCGAAGGGAACGTTCGAAATTGAAATTTTTTTCTAGCTCTCCAGGGACGAAATACACGTTTAATCCCTATGCAATATTGAATTACACATCGATATAGGTAGAAATATTCCTACCTCATAACGGTTGTTAACTGATTAACTCGCAGGGAACCTTAGCGTCGTTCGTAGCGGTGCTAAGAAATTCAAAGTACCAACCTCCCGGTCATGTCGGTCCGGCGGCGGCTATTTAAAAAAAAAGAAAATAAAAAGAAATCATTACTTTCGAGCGTATTATTTCGAACTATAACGATTTCACAAGAAATACCAGTACCTCGTTACGCTTTCAGACGTATTAACTCGAAGGGAACGTTCGAAATTGAAATTTTGTTCTAGCTCTCCAGCGTAGAAATAAGTGTTTAATCTCTATGTAATATTGAAGTATAAATTGATTTATGCAAAAATATGCCCACCTCATAACGCTTTTAATCGAATTAAATCGAAGAGAACGGTAGCGCCGTCAGTAGCTGCGCCAAGAAATTCAAAGTCCCAATCTCCCGGTCATGTCGGTCCGGCCGCGGCTATTTAAAAAAAATATAAAAAAAATAGTTACGTTCGACCGTATTACGTCGAAATATAACGATTTCACCAAAAAATGTTGGTACATCGTTACGCTTTCTAACGAATTAACTCGCAAAAACCGTTCGAAATTGAAAGTTTTGATTGCTCTCCAGGGACCAAATAGACGTTTATCCCCTATGTAATATTGAATTATACATCGATTTATGGAAAAATATACCTACCTCATAACGCTACTTATCGAGTTAACTCGAAGGGAACGATAACGTCGTTAGTAGTTGTGCGAAGAAATTCAAAGTCCCAACCTCCCGGTCATGTAGGTCCTGCGGGGGCTATTTAAAAAAAAAATAAATATAAATCGTTACGCTCGACCGTATTACGTCGAAATATAACGATTTCACAAAAAAATACCGGTACCTCGTAACGCTTTCTGACGAATTGACTCGAAGGGAACGTTCGAAATTGAAATTTTGTTCCTGCTCTCCAGGGTAGAGATAAGTGTCTAATCTCTATGTAATATTGAATTACACATCGATTTATGTGAAATTATGCCTACCGTATGACGCTTTTTATCGAATTAACACGAAGGGAACGTTAGCGTCGTTAGTAGCGGTGCGAAGAAATTCAAATTCCCAACATCCCGGTCATGTCGGTCCTGCTGGGGCTATTTAAAAAGAAATAAATATAAATCGTTACGTTCGACCCTATTACGTCGAACTATAAAGATTTCACAAAAAATACCGCGTCCTCGTAACGCTTGTTAACGAATTAACTCGCAAAGACCTTTCGAAATTGAAAGTATGGCTACCTCTCCAGGGACGAAATAAACGTTTAAACCCTATGCAATATTGAATTACACATCGATATATGTAGAAATATTCCTACGTCGTAACGCTTTTTAACGAATTAACTCGAAGGGAACGTTCGAAATTGAAATTTTTTTCTAGCTCTCCACGGACGAAATACACGTTTAATCCCCATGCAATATTGAATTACACATCGATATAGGTAGAAATATTCCTACCTCATAACGGTTGTTAACTCATTAACTCGCAGGGAACCTTAGCGTCGTTCGTAGCGGTGCTAAGAAATTCAAAGTACCAACCTCCCGGTCATGTCGGTCCGACGGCGGCTATTTAAAAAAAAGGAAAATAAAAAGAAATCATTACGTTCGAGCGTATTATTTCGAACTATAACGATTTCACAAGAAATACCAGTACCTCGTTACGCTTTCTGACGAATTGACTCGAAGGGAACGTTCGAAATTGGAATTTTGTTCTAGCTCTCCAGGGTGGAAATAAGTGTTTAATCCCTATGCAATATTGAATTACACATCGATATAGGTAGAAATATTCCTACCTCATAACGGTTGTTAACTGATTAACTCGCAGGGAACCTTAGCGTCGTTCGTAGCGGTGCTAAGAAATTCAAAGACCCAACCTCCCGGTCATGTCGGTCCTGCGGGGGCTATTTAAAAAAAAGGAAATTAAAAGAAATCATTACGTTCGAGCGTATTACGTCGAAATATAGCGATTTCACAAAAAATACCGGTTCCTTGTAACGCATTCTGACGAATTGACTCGAAGGGAACGTTCGAAATTGAAATTCTGTTCTGGCTCTCCAGGGTAGAAATAAGTGTTTAATCTCTATGTAATATAGAATTATACATCGATTTAGGTAAAAATATGCATGCCTCATAAAGCTCTTTATCGAATTAACTCGAAGGGAACGTTAGCGTCGTTAGTAGCGGTGCGAAGAAATTCAAAGACCCAACCTCCCGGTCATGTCGGTCCTGCGGGGGCTATTTAAAAAAAAGAAAATTAAAAGAAATCATTACGTTCGAGCGTATTACGTCGAACTATAACGATTTCACAAGAAATACCGCGACCTCGCAACGCTTGGTAACGAATTAACTCGAAAAAACCGTTCGAAATTGAAAGTTTTGCTTGCCCTCCAGGGACCAAATAAACGTTTTTATCCCTATGTAATATTGAATTATACATCGAGATATGTAAAAATATTCCTACCTCATAACAGTTGTAAACGAATTAACTCGCAGGGATCCTTAGCGTCGTTCGTAGCGGTGCGACGAAATACAAAGTCCCAAAGTCCCGGTCATATAGGTACGGCGGGGGCTATTTAAAGAAAAAAAATAAAAATAAATCATTGCGATCGACCGTATTATGTCGAAATATAACTATTTCACAAAAAATACCGGTAAATCGTTACGCTTTCTAACGAATTAACTCGCAAAAACCGTTCGAAATTGAAAGTATTGCTACCTATCCAGGGACGAAATAAACGTTTAATCCCTATGCAATATTGAATTACACATCGATATATTTAGAAATATTCCTACGTCGTAACGCTTTTTAACGAATTAACTCGAAGGGAACGTTCGAAATTGAAATTTTTTTCTAGCTCTCCATGGACGAAATAAACGTTTAATCCCTATGTAATATTGAATAATACATCGAGATATGTAAAAATATTCCTACCTCATAACGGTTGTTAACGAATTATCCCGCAGGGAACCTTAGCGTCGTTCGTAGCGGTGCGAAGAAATACAAACTACCAACATCCCGGTCATGTCGGTCCTGCTTGGGCAATTTAAAAAAAATAAACATAAATTATTACGCTCGACCGTTTTACGTCAAAATATAACGATTTCACAAAAAATACCGGTACCTCGTAACGCTTTCTGACGAATTGACTCGAAGGGAACGTTCGAAATTGAAACTTTGTTCTAGCTCTTCAGGGTAGAAATAAGTGTCTAATCTCTATGTAATATTGAATTATACATCGATTTATGTAAAAATATGCCTACCTCATAACGCTTTTTATCGAATTAACTCGAGGGGAACGTTAGCGTCGTTAGTAGCGGTGCGAAGAAATTCAAAGAACCGGCCTCCGGGTCATGTCGGTACTGCGGGGGCTATTTAAAAAAAAGAAAAAAAAGAGATCATTACGTTCGACCGTATTACGTCGAAATATAACGATTTCACAAAAAAATACCGGTACATCGTAAAGGTTTCTAACGAATTAACTCGCAAAAACCGTTCGAAATTGAAAGTTTTGCTACCTCTCCAGGGACGAAATAAACGTTTAATCCCTATACAATTTTGAATTACACATAGATATATTTAGAAATATTCCTACGTCGTAGCGCTTTCTAACGAATTAACTCGCAAAAACCCTTCGAAATTGATATTTTGTTCCTGCTCTCCAGGGTAGAGATAAGTGTTTAATCTCTATGTAATATTGAATTACACATCGATTTATGTGAAATTATGCCTACCGCATGACGCTTTTTATCGAATTAACACGAAGGGAACGTTAGCGTCGTTAGTAGCGGTGCGAAGAAATTCAAATTCCCAACATCCCGGTCATGTCGGTCCTGCTGGGGCTATTTAAAAAGAAATAAATATAAATCGTTACGTTCGACCGTATTACGTCGAACTATAAAGATTTCACAAAAAATACCGCGTCCTCGTAACGCTTGTTAACGAATTAACTCGCAAAGACCGTTCGAAATTGAAAGTATTGCTACCTCTCCAGGGACGAAATAAACGTTTAATCCCTATGAAATATTGAATTACACATCGATATATGTAGAAATATTCCTACGTCGTAACGCTTTTTAACGAATTAACTCGAAGGGAACGTTCGAAATTGAAATTTTTTTCTAGCTCTCCAGGGACGAAATACACGTTTAATCCCTATGCAATATTGAATTACACATCGATATAGGTAGAAATATTCCTACCTCATAACGGTTGTTAACTGATTAACTCGCAGGGAACCTTAGCGTCGTTCGTAGCGGTGCTAAGAAATTCAAAGTACCAACCTCCCGGTCATGTCGGTCCGGCGGCGGCTATTTAAAAAAAAAGAAAATAAAAAGAAATCATTACGTTCGAGCGTATTATTTCGAACTATAACGATTTCACAAGAAATACCAGTACCTCGTTACGCCTTCAGACGTATTAACTCGAAGGGAACGTTCGAAATTGAAATTTTGTTCTAGCTCTCCAGGGTAGAAATAAGTGTTTAATCTCTATGTAATATTGAAGTATAAATTGATTTATGCAAAAATATGCCCACCTCATAACGCTTTTAATCGAATTAAATCGAAGAGAACGGTAGCGCCGTCAGTAGCTGCGCGAAGAAATTCAAAGTCCCAATCTCCCGGTCATGTCGGTCCGGCCGCTGCTATTTAAAAAAAAGAAGTATAAATCATGACGCTCGACCGTATTACGTCGAAATATAACGATTTCACAAAAAAAATACCGGTACATCGTAACGCTTTCTAACGAATTAACTCGCAAATAGCGTTCGAAATTGAAAGTTTTGCTAGCTCCCCAGGGTCGACATGAACGTTTAGTTCCTATGCTGTATTGAATTACACATCGATATATGTTGAAATATTCCTACGTCGTAACGCTTTTTGACGAATTAACTCGAGGGGAACGTTCTAAATTGAAATTTTATTCTAGCTCTCCAGGAAAGAAACAAACGTTTAATATCTATGTAATATTGAAGTATACATCGATGTATGTAAAAATATTCCTACCTCATAACGCTTTTTATCGAATTAACTCGAAGAGAACGGTAGCTTCGTCAGTAGCTGCGCGGAGAAATTCAAGGTCCCAATCTCCCGGTCATGTCGTTTCGGCCGCGGCTATTAAAAAAAAACATAAAAAAATAGTTACTTTCGACCGTATTACGTCGAACTATAAAGATTTCACAAAAAATACCGCGACCTCGTAACGCTTGTTAACGGATTAACTCGAAAAAACCGTTCGAAATTGAAAGTTTTGCTTGCTCTTCAGGGACCAAATAAACGTTTATTCCCTACGTAATATTGAATTGTACATCGAGTTATGTAAAAATATTCCTACCTCATAACGGTTGTTAACGAATTATCTCGCAGGGAAACTTAGCGTCGTTCGTAGCGGTGGGAAGAAATACAAAGTCCCAACGTCCCGGTCATATAGGTATGGCGGGGGCTATTTAAAAAAAAAAAAAATAAAAATAAATCGTTACGATCGACCGTATTACGTCGAAATATAACGATTTCACAAAAAATACCGGTACATCGTAACACTATCTAACGAATTAACTCGCAAAAACCGTTCGAAATTGAAAGTGTTGCTAGCTCTCCAGGGACGAAATAAAAGTTTAATCCCTATGCAATATTGAATTACACATCGATATATGTAGAAATATTCCTACGTCGTAACGCTTTTTATCGAATTAATTCGAAGGGAACGTTCGAAATTGAAATTTTATTCTAGCTCTCCAGGAACGAATTAAACGTTTAATCTCTATGTAATATTGAAGTATACATCGATTTATATACAAATATGCCCACCTCATAACGGTTGTTAAAGAATTAACTCGCAGGGAACTTTAGTGTCGTTCGTAGCGGTGCGAAGAAATACAAGGTCCCAACGTCCCGGTCATATAGGTACGGCGGGGGCTATTAAAAAAAAAAATAAAAATAAAAATAAATCGTTACGATCGACCGTATTACGTCGAAATATAACGATTTCACAAAAAATACCGGTACCTCGTAACGCTTTCAGACCAATTAACTCGAAAAACTGTTCGAAATTGAAAGTTTTGCTTGCTCTCCAGGGACCAAATAAACGTTTATTCCCTATGTAATATTGAATTATACATCGAGATATGTAAAAATATTCATAACTCATAACGGTTGTTAACGAATAAACTCGCAGGAAACCTTGGCGTCGTTCGTAGCGGTGCGAAGAAATACAAGGTCCCAACGTCCCGGTCATATAGGTACGGCGGGGGCTATTTAAAAAAAAAAAAAATAAAAATAAATCGTTACGATCGACCGTATTACGTCGAAATATAACGATTTCACAAAAAATACCGGTACATCGTAACACTATCTAACGAATTAACTCGCAAAAACCGTTCGAAATTGAAAGTTTTGCTAGCTCTCCAGGGACGAAATAAAAGTTTAATCCCTATGCAATATTGAATTACACATCGATATATGTAGAAATATTCCTACGTCGTAACGCTTTTTATCGAATTAATTCGAAGGGAACGTTCGAAATTGAAATTTTATTCTAGCTCTCCAGGAACGAATTAAACGTTTAATCTCTATGTAATATTGAAGTATACATCGATTTATATAAAAATATGCCCACCTCATAACGGTTGTTAAAGAATTAACTCGCAGGGAACCTTAGCGTCGTTCGTAGCGGTGCGAAGAAATTCAAAGTACCAATCTCCTGGTGATGCCGGTCCGGCCGCGGCTATTAAAAAAAAAAAGAAAATAAAAAGAAGTCATTACGTTCGAGCGCATTACGTCGAACTATAACGATTTCACAAAAAATACCGGTACCTCGTAACGCTTTCTGACGAATTGACTCGAAGGGAACGTTCGAAATTGAAATTTTTTTCTAGCTCTCCAGGGACGAAACAAACGTTTAATCTCTATGTAATATTGAAGTATACATCAATGTACGTAAAAATATTCCTACCTCATAACGCTTTTTATCGAATTAACTCGAAGGGAACGTTAGAGTCGTTAGTAGCGGTGCGAAGAAATTCAAAGTCCCAACCTCCCGGTCATGTCGGTCATGCTGGGGCTATTTAAAAAAAACAAAAAAAGAAATCGTTACGTTCGACCGTATTACCTCGAAATATAATGATTTCACAAAAAAATACCGGTACATCGTAACGCTTTCTAACGAATTAACTTGCAAAATCCATTCGAAATTGAAAGTTTTGCTAGCTCTTCAGGGACGAAATAAACGATTAATCCCTATACAATATTGAACTACACATCGATATATGTAGAAATATTCCTACGTCGTAACACTTTTTAGCGAACTAACTCGAAGGGATCGTTCGAAATTGAAATTTCTTTCTAGCTCTCCAGGGACGAAACAAACGTTTGCCTCTATGTAATATTGAATTCTACATCGATTTATGTAGAAATATGCCTACCTCATAACGCTTTCAATCGAATTAACTCGAAGGAAACGTTAGCGTCGTTAGCAGCGGTGCGAAGAAATGCAAAGACCCAACCTCCCGGTCATGTCGGTCATGCTGGTGCTATTTAAAAAAAACAAAAAAAGAAATCGTTACGTTCGACCGTATTACCTCGAAATATAATGATTTCACAAAAAATACCGGTACATCGTAACGCTTTCTAACGAATTAACTCGCAAAAACCGTTCGAAATTGAAAGTTTTGCTAGCTCTCCAGGGACGAAATAAACGTTTAATCCCTATGTAATATGGAATTATACATCGAGATATGTAAAAATATTCCGACCTCATAACGGTTGTTAACGAATCAACTCGCAGAAAACCTTAGCGTCTTTCGTAGCGGTGCGAAGAAATACAAAGTCCCAACGTCCCGGTCATATCGGTAGGGCGGGGGCTATTTAAAAAAAAGAATTCAAAATAAATCGTTACGATCGACCGTATTACGTCGAACTATAACGATTTCACACAAAATACCGGTACCTCGTAACGCTTTCTGACGAATTGACTCGAAGGGAACTTTCGAGATTGAAAATTTTTTCTAGCTCTCCAGGGACGAAACAAACGTTTAATCTCTATGTAATATTGAATTCTACATCGATTTATGTAGAAATATGCCTACCTCATAACGCTTTCAATTGAATTAACTCGAAGAAAACGGTGGCGCCGTCAGTAGCTGCGCGAAGAAATTCAAAGTCCCAATCTCCCGGTCATGTCGGTCCGGCCGCTGCTATTTAAAAAAAAGAAGTATAAATCATGACGCTCGACCGTATTACGTCGAAATATAACGATTTCACAAAAAAAATACCGGTACATCGTAACGCTTTCTAACGAATTAACTCGCAAATAGCGTTCGAAATTGAAAGTTTTGCTAGCTCCCCAGGGTCGACATGAACGTTTAGTTCCTATGCTGTATTGAATTACACATCGATATATGTTGAAATATTCCTACGTCGTAACGCTTTTTGACGAATTAACTCGAGGGGAACGTTCTAAATTGAAATTTTATTCTAGCTCTCCAGGAAAGAAATAAACGTTTAATATCTATGTAATATTGAAGTATACATCGATGTATGTAAAAATATTCCTACCTCATAACGCTTTTTATCGAATTAACTCGAAGAGAACGGTAGCTTCGTCAGTAGCTGCGCGGAGAAATTCAAGGTCCCAATCTCCCGGTCATGTCGTTTCGGCCGCGGCTATTAAAAAAAAACATAAAAAAAATCGTTACGTTTGACCGTATTACGTTGAACTATAAAGATTTCACAAAAAATACCGCGACCTCGTAACGCATGTTAACGGATTAACTCGAAAAAACCGTTCGAAATTGAAAGTTTTGCTTGCTCTTCAGGGACCAAATAAACGTTTATTCCCTACGTAATATTGAATTGTACATCGAGTTATGTAAAAATATTCCTACCTCATAACGGTTGTTAACGAATTATCTCGCAGGGAAACTTAGCGTCGTTCGTAGCGGTGGGAAGAAATACAAAGTCCCAACGTCCTGGTCATATAGGTATGGCGGGGGCTATTTAAAAAAAAAAAAATAAAAATAAATCGTTACGATCGACCGTATTACGTCGAAATATAACGATTTCACAAAAAATACCGGTACATCGTAACACTATCTAACGAATTAACTCGCAAAAACCGTTCGAAATTGAAAGTTTTGCTAGCTCTCCAGGGACGAAATAAAAGTTTAATTCCTATGCAATATTGAATTACACATCGATATATGTAGAAATATTCCTACGTCGTAACGCTTTTTATCGAATTATTTCGAAGGGAACGTTCGAAATTGAAATTTTATTCTAGCTCTCCAGGAACGAATTAAACGTTTAATCTCCATGTAATATTGAAGTATACATCGATTTATATACAAATATGCCCACCTCATAACGGTTGTTAAAGAATTAACTCGCAGGGAACTTTAGTGTCGTTCGTAGCGGTGCGAAGAAATACAAGGTCCCAACGTCCCGGTCATATAGGTACGGCGGGGGCTATTTAAAAAAAACATAAAAAAATAGTTACTTTCGACCGTATTACGTCGAACTATAAAGATTTCACAAAAAATACCGCGACCTCGTAACGCTTGTTAACGGATTAACTCGAAAAAACCGTTCGAAATTGAAAGTTTTGCTTGCTCTTCAGGGACCAAATAAACGTTTATTCCCTACGTAATATTGAATTGTACATCGAGTTATGTAAAAATATTCCTACCTCATAACGGTTGTTAACGAATTATCTCGCAGGGAATCTTAGCGTCGTTCGTAGCGGTGGGAAGAAATACAAAGTCCCAACGTCCCGGTCATATAGGTATGGCGGGGGCTATTTAAAAAAAAAAAAAATAAAAATAAATCGTTACGATCGACCGTATTACGTCGAAATATAACGATTTCACAAAAAATACCGGTACATCGTAACACTATCTAACGAATTAACTCGCAAAAACCGTTCGAAATTGAAAGTTTTGCTAGCTCTCCAGGGACGAAATAAAAGTTTAATCCCTATGCAATATTGAATTACACATCGATATATGTAGAAATATTCCTACGTCGTAACGCTTTTTATCGAATTAATTCGAAGGGAACGTTCGAAATTGAAATTTTATTCTAGCTCTCCAGGAACGAATTAAACGTTTAATCTCTATGTAATATTGAAGTATACATCGATTTATATACAAATATGCCCACCTCATAACGGTTGTTAAAGAATTAACTCGCAGGGAACTTTAGTGTCGTTCGTAGCGGTGCGAAGAAATACAAGGTCCCAACGTCCCGGTCATATAGGTACGGCGGGGGCTATTAAAAAAAAAAATAAAAATAAAAATAAATCGTTACGATCGACCGTATTACGTCGAAATATAACGATTTCACAAAAAATACCGGTACCTCGTAACGCTTTCAGACCAATTAACTCGAAAAACTGTTCGAAATTGAAAGTTTTGCTTGCTCTCCAGGGACCAAATAAACGTTTATTCCCTATGTAATATTGAATTATACATCGAGATATGTAAAAATATTCATAACTCATAACGGTTGTTAACGAATAAACTCGCAGGAAACCTTGGCGTCGTTCGTAGCGGTGCGAAGAAATACAAAGTCCCAACGTCCCGGACATTTCGGTACGGCGGGGGCTACTAAAAAAAAAAAAAAAAACAAATCGATACGATCGACCGTATTACGTCGAAGTATAACGATTTCACAAAAAATACCGGTACCTCGTAACGCTTTCTGACGAATTGACTTGAAGGGAACGTTCGAAATTGAAATTTTGTTCTAACTCTCCAGGGTAGAAATAAGTGTTTAATCTCTATGTAATATTGAATTATACATCGATTTATGTAAATATATGCCTACCTCATAACGCTTTTTATCGAATTAACTCGAAGGGAACGTTAGCGTCGTCAGTAGCTGCGCGAACAAATTCAAAGTCCCAATCTCCCGGTCATGTTGGTCCGGCGGCGGCTATTTAAAATAAAGAAAATAAAAAGAAATCATTACGTTCGACCGTATTACGTCGAAATATAATGATTTCACAAAAAAATACCGGTACACCGTAACGCTTTTTAACGGATTAACTCGAAAAAACCGTTCGAAATTGAAAGTTTTGCTTGCTCTTCAGGGACCAAATGAACGTTTAATCCCTACGTGATATTGAATTGTACATCGAGATATGTAAAAATATTCCTACCTCATAACGGTTGTTAACAAATTATCTCGCAGGGAAACTTAGCGTCGTTCGTAGCGGTGGGAAGAAATACAAAGTCCCAACGTCCCGGTCATATAGGTACGGCGGGGGCTATTTAAAAAAAAAAAATAAAAATTAATCGTTACGATCAACCGTACTACGTCGAAATATAACGATTTCACAAAAAATACCTGTACCTCGTAACGCGATCTACTAAAGATGGCGGCAAGCGGACAGGACGCGTGTACGTCGCTCCCGCAGTACTGACCAATATCTTTGGCAAATTTAAGAATTCGGACACAAATATAGTACCAAAGTGAAGCGAAAGTGCTAAATATCAAAGTGTGCTAATAAGTTTTGTGGAGTTTACCGTGGAAAAGTCGTGAGAAGTGATAGAATGTTTGTGCAATGAAGTGAGGTTAGGACCACGTGCACGCCAAAGTCGTGCGCGCGCAGCCCACCAGCGCCGCCACACGGGCTACTTGGCAAACACTCCCCCCACCGGCCGCACGACAGGACGTCACCTGGTGGCCAAACTGCCAACCGACCGACGGGGAAAACTGCCATATCGACTGCAGCACAAACCTGCCACACCGACTGCAGCACAAACCTACCACATCGACCGCAGCACAAACTACCGCAGCGCACACAAGTCATAAAAAAAAGGATAGCAACAGGTACGTGCTAACTTTGGCCAGCTTGAGCCGCCGTTACGCCTACATACATAGTTGCATGCCTTCAAAGGACTTAGTTTCGCGTTTGCATAAAAATTGAAAGCAATACGCCGCTGGACTTAGTTTCGCGTTTGCATAAAAATTTAAAACAATACGCCGCTGGACTTAGCCGCGTATAGCCCAAAGCCAAACGCCGCCACGGCGCCAAGGCAACAATATGCCACTGGAGTCAACCGCGAATAAGAGAACTCCGCCGCAACCCAAAAAACAGTACCAAAACGCCGTTGGAGACAGCCGCGCAAGAAGCACAGAAATGCCGTCGCAAGGGCAAACACCGCCAACGGCGAAGGCCAGAGTAGTGCTCCACCCATTGAAAACTAGCAAAACAGAGGGCCCATCTCCAAAAACACCGGAGAAGCAAGCCCCAGAAACCACACACGACGACGACAAGGCAACGCAGGGCGAAATGCGCCCAATCCTCGACATAAGAGGTCAAGCCAGCGACATAGAAAAGAATGTCCTGGCCTTCTGTCTCGACCCGAGCAAGAAAGTTAATAAAGAGCAGACCGCGACAATAATGCGGTATTTTAAAGACATGAGGGGCATTGTCGAGGAGCTCCTACTCCAAAACAGCCACCTGACCGGTAGACTGGAGGAAAGCACCGGGAAGGAAAAGAAAAAGGAGACCGAAATCCTCACTGCGGTGAATAAATCGCTTCAAGTCAGCAAACGACTTGAAACGGCAGTGAAGAAAACGTCGCAGCCAGAGCCCAAGAGGCCATCATACGCCGAGAAGGTAATGATGACCAGTAAAAAAGTAGGGCAGACCGCAGTCAAACCACCGAGGAACGTGGTGATAATCCGTCCAGAAGGACAAGATAATGATATAAAAACCAGCGAGGATGCACGCGATGCGGTGTTCACCCTAGTGAACCCCCGCAAAAGAGGAATCCAGATCGCCGCAATTCGGAAAATAAGCGGCATGGCCTAGCGGTAGTAACAACGAACCCAGAGGGTCTCAAAGCGTTCACTGAGAACGATAAACTAAAGAAAGCTGGCCTAAAAGCCAGCACACCGCAACGAAGACAGCCCCGGCTAATAATGTATGACGTCCCACGGGACATGCCGGAAAAGGAGATACTCAGCTGCATCAGGAAGCAGAACCAGGACAGGCTGAACGAGGAAGACATCGCAGCCATCAAATTCTGCTTCAGGACGGGACGCAAAGACCAAGAGGAGACCAACAGGGTATTGGAAGTACCCCCCCCAGGTAAGGGACAAACTACTGAAAGGCAAAATTTTCTTATCGTGGAACGCGTGTAAGGTCAGGGACTATGTAGCAGTCAGCCGCTGCTACAAATGCCAAGGCTTTGGGCATGTGGCAAAGTATTGCCGCATCAACTACGATATCTGCGCGCACTGCGCAGAAAGTGGGCACTGCACGAAGGAATGCCCAAACAAGGAAAGCAACCCCTCCTGCGTAAATTGCAAGAAAGCAGGGAAAAGGGGGGACCACGCGGCCTCCAGCGCGAACTGCCCTGCATACAAGAAAGCCTTGGAAACATCAGTAACCAGAACGTCTTATGAATAAGATGACGAAAGACAATGGAAGTGGACATGGGAGAAAAAGGGGAATAAGGATCCTGCAGCACAACATGCAGCGATCCAAAATAGTCCCCCACGAAATCAGGACGCAGATGAAGGCTGATGGCGACGAGATCCTGCTAATGCAGGAGCCATACAGCATAGAAGGAAAAATACCCGGACTTGGCACGGGGATCGCGATCGCCTGTCGAGGATCGAAACACGACCCGCCGATGGCGGCAGTAGGCATTAAAACGAGACACATAACGCCACTCGAGATCGCCAGACTGTGCACAACGCACTGCGTATGCGTACAGGTAGGCGATGGAACGACGGAGTTATACGTGGTAAGTCAGTACTTCCCGCCGACTGAGAACATCCAAGTCGGCATCGTACAACTGGAAAAAGTACTGAGGAGCCTTAAGGGCGAGAAGCTCATAGTCGGCATCGACGCCAATGCCAAATCACCGCTATGGCAGAGCAAAAACACCGACGAGAGAGGTGTAGCCCTGGAAGCTATCATCGCGCAGTACGGTCTCCACGTCCTCAACAAACCAGGACACGCGCACACCTTTGAAACCACCAGAGGTCGTTCAAACATAGACGTGACCCTGGCAAGTCCGGAAGCAATACCGCTCGTGAAAGAATGGAAAGTTCACGAGGACGGAACCTCCAGTGACCACAGGATACTGGAGACGCGTCTTGAACTGGATAGACGAACCAACCCACCGAGACTCCAAGCAAGCCGATACAACACGCGTATCGCCGACTGGGAGGCCTTCCAGAAAACCATCACGGAAGAGAGAGAAACACTGCGAGAAACAACCCTCCAGCGAGCAGAGGACGTCGAAAGAATGGCCGAGCAAATGCAGGAAGTCCTGATAAGAGCCTGCGACGCGGCCATCCCAAAGAAGAAATGGCACAATAGATCGGTGCCATGGTGGACGCCCGAACTCACTCAAAGAAAAAGGGAAACGTATCGCGCAAGAAGAAGATACCAAGGGGCCAAGGACCCCGCAACGAGGGAGCGAGAAAAGCAACGGTACCGAGGGATCAAAGGCCAATACCTAAAGATGGTAACAAGAGCCAAGATCCAAAGCTGGCAGGAATTCGTGACCAAGGAAGGCAACAAAGAGCCTTGGGGAATCGCCTACAAGACAGTCACGGGTAAACTCAGAAGGGAGGAAACGGTGTCCACGCTGCAAACGCCACAAGGAGACACCTCCAACTGGCGAGCAACCGCAGCGGCGATGCTATCAGCCCTCATACCTGATGACCAAGAAGAAACAGACACCTCGGAACAAGCCGAGATAAGAAGAGAAATGGAAATTCCCCCGATGGTCGACGACGCAACAGCGTTCCGGACCGAAGAGCTCCACACCGCCGTAGGACGAATGACGAAAGGAAAGTGCCCTGGACCGGATCTTATCGAGGTCGAGGTAATCCAACGTGCCTGGGGTACGATCCACCACGATCTCCTCAGACTGATGAACGGTTGCCTCACCTGGGGAGTCTTCCCAAGAGGATGGAAAGCAGGTAACCTCATCACCATCCCCAAGGGACCGGACCGAGACAGAAGCAGCCCGAAGTCCTACAGGCCGATTTGCCTGCTGTCTATGGTGGGCAAACTGCTAGAGAGACTTATGGCTGCCAGAATGAAGACACTCTTCCACGACCACGCAATGGCCTCGGACCGCCAATACGGTTTTCGTCCAGGAAGATCAACAGTGGACGCCATCGTCAAACTCCGCGAGATAGTCGAGCAAATGAGCACAAGCAAGTATGTGCTTGCAATAGCTCTCGACATATCAGGAGCCTTTGACAATGTATGGTGGCCGAACGTGCTGCACGAATTAAAGAGAAGAGGCTGCCCAGACAACCTGTACAGGTTGACACGGAGCTACTTCTCGGAAAGAACTGTCCAAATCACTGGTAAGACCGAAGTGATTAGCAAGACTGTCACCAAAGGATGCCCGCAGGGGTCGGTACTGGGCCCAAGCTTCTGGAATCTCATATTCGATGACCTGTTGGCCGAACTTTCAGCAAGCGCAATGGATTGCGAGCCGATCGCGTACGCAGACGATATAATCATAGTGATCGACGGAAACACGAGGATAGAACTACAGGCAAAAGGACAGAACGCAGTCACGTGCGTCTCCAACTGGTGCACCAGGAAGAAACTGAGACTGTCGGTCGAGAAGACGGAAATGATACTGCTGAAGGGCAAACTGGATGCGGAAAGACCACCGATAATTAAAATCGACGGTAAAAGCATCCGAAGCCGCGAAGCAATAAAATACCTAGGAGTCCATCTCGAGAGAGGCCTAAGAATACATAGGCACATAGAGGAGACAACACGTAAAACGAGGAACCTCTTCAACAGCCTCGCAAAAGTCGCCAAGGCGAAATGGGGACTCGGACATGTGGCCATGCGTACTCTGTACAAAGGCCTGTTCGAGCCAATAACCACGTACGCCGCAGCCGGCTGGAGCGACCTTCTGAATGTGAAAACCAGGAAATCCCTGGAAAAATCACAGAGAATGGCGCTCCTGCAAGTAACAAAGGCCTACAGGACAATATCCACCGAAGCACTCCAAGTCATCGCAGGAGTCATGCCCGTAGACCTACTGATCAACGTAAGGGCGAGGCTCTACCAAAAGAAGAGGAACCAGAACGATCCAAGCAGCGCAAAAGAAATAGTGAAGGAAGCCATACAGATGTGGCAGGCTCGCTGGCAAACTACATCGAAGGGCAGAACGACCTTCGAGTACATGAACAACGTAAAGGAGAGACTAGAGAACCGCTGGATAAGACCCGACCACTACTTGACGCAATTCATTAGTGGCCACGGGGACTTTAACAGCAAACTCAAGTCACTCCACCTAAGCGAGGTGGACACGTGCACCTGCGGCTCAGAGGAAACCCCCCAGCACATACTTGAAGACTGCCAAAATATAACGAGGAAAGGCAGAAACTGCGGAATGCCATAAGGGAATTAGATCTAGACTGGCCGGAGGAAAAATGGGAATTCATCACAAAGGATGTATACCCCCACTTCCACCAGTTCACCAGAAGCGTTCTGCAGAAAAAAGAACACAGCAGAAGAATACTATCACAAGAAACGAGGGGCCCTCTGCAACAGGGCAGACCACCAGAAAGAAGATCCCCACAAGCGGAAGCACAGACAAGCCTGCCACCGAGACGCAGCACCCGGCAAACACAAAAAGAAACAAAACAGCAAGAAAAAGGAATGTCAAAAGAAGATAGCAACACAGAACAGACATAAGGTACTAACAGAAGGACACAACAAACGAACAAGACAAAGGAAAACACACAAACAAGGCAGAAGGACGTCATAAGAAGCAAGCAGGGCGCGAAGAACCAACGCGCGCCCTGGGGAGATCACCTGTGACCGTCCGTGCAGGCGGTGGCCCCACAAAGGGCGCCGTGACGGTGCAGGTTTATCGGCTAGACAGCCAACCTGCTGGGACCGAGCTTTAAGCTGGCAGCTCCGCCTCCTCGTGGCCCCCGCTGGTAACGGTGTTGCGCGATGCACGCATCGCGCGGCGCCGGCTAAGCGAGCTGCCGCCCGCAAGGGTAGGTTCAACTTGTCCAATGACCCGTAAGGCGAGGGCAGGGTTTTACCAAGTCGCGCGCCGACCACCATGCGCGCCGTTCTCTCGGCGGTGGACGCTAGAAAGTGGACGTAACTTAACATCTTCGAAGCGAAGCCAGTTTGAGTTCTATAGAAACTCCAGGTATGGCGCGGTCGACCAATGGTCGGGCCCTTTACGCTCACACTACTTGTACCTCGTAACGCTTTCAGACGAATTAACTCGCAAAAACCGTTCGAAATTGAAATTTTGTTCCAGCTCTTCAGGGTTGAAATAAGTGTTTAATCTCTATGTAATATTGAATTATACATCGATTTATGTAAAAATATGCCTACCTCATAACGCTTTATATCGAATTAACTCGAAGGGAACGTTAGCGTCCTTAATAGCGGTGCGAAGAAATTCAAAGTCCCAACGTCCCGGTCATATAGGTACGGCGGGGGCTATTTAAAAAAGAAAATAAGAATAAATCGTTACGATCGACCGTATTACGTCGAACTATAACGAATTTCACAAGAAATACCGCGACCACGTAACGCTTGTTAATGAATTAACTCGAAAAAACCGTACGAAATTAAAATTTTGTTCTAGCTCTGCAGGGTAGAAATAAGTGATTAATCTCTATGTAATATTGAATTATACATCGAGATATGTAAAAATATGCCTACCTCATAACGCTTTTTATCGAATTAAATTGACGAGAACGGTAGCTTCGTCAGTAGCTGCGCGAAGAAATTCAAAGTCCCAATCTCCCGGTCATGTCGGTCCGGCCGCGGCTATTTAAAACAAACATAAAAAAAATGGTTACGTTCGACCGTATTACGTCGAACTATAAAGATTTCACAAAAATTACCGGTACCTCGTAACGCTTTCAGACGAATTAACTCGAAAAAACCGTTCGAAATTGAAAGTTTTGCTTGCCCTCCAGGGACCAAAGAAACGTTTAATCCCTATGTAATACTGAATTATACATCGAGATATGTAAAAATATTCCCACCTCATAACGGTTGTTAACGAATTAACTCGCAGGGAACCTTAGCGTCGTTCGTAGAGGTGCGAAGAAATTCAAAGTCCCAACCTCCCGGTCATGTCGGTCCTGCTGGGGCTATTTAAAAAAAACATTTAAAAAATCGTTACGTTCGACCGTATTACGTCGAACTATAAAGATTTCACAAAAAATGCCGGTACCTCGTAACGCTTTCTGACGAACTGACTCGAAGGGATCGTTCGAAATTGAAATTTTGTTCTAGCTCTCCAGGGTAGAAGTAAGTGTTTAATCTCTATATAATATTGAATTGTACATCGATTTATGTAAAAATATTCCTACCTCATAACGGTTGTTAACGAATTAACTCGCAGGAAACCTTAGCGTCGTCAGTAGCTGCGCGAAGAAATTCAAATTCCCAATCACCCGGTCATGTCGGTCCGGCCGCGGCTATTTAAAACAAACATAAAAAAAATGGTTACGTTCGACCGTATTACGTCGAACTATAAAGATTTCACAAAAATTACCGGTACCTCGTAACGCTTTCAGACGAATTAACTCGAAAAAACCGTTCGAAATTGAAAGTTTTGCTTGCCCTCCAGGGACCAAAGAAACGTTTAATCCCTATGTAATACTGAATTATACATCGAGATATGTAAAAATATTCCCACCTCATAACGGTTGTTAACGAATTAACTCGCAGGGAACCTTAGCGTCGTTCGTAGAGGTGCGAAGAAATTCAAAGTCCCAACCTCCCGGTCATGTCGGTCCTGCTGGGGCTATTTAAAAAAAACATTTAAAAAATCGTTACGTTCGACCGTATTACGTCGAACTATAAAGATTTCACAAAAAATGCCGGTACCTCGTAACGCTTTCTGACGAACTGACTCGAAGGGATCGTTCGAAATTGAAATTTTGTTCTAGCTCTCCAGGGTAGAAGTAAGTGTTTAATCTCTATATAATATTGAATTGTACATCGATTTATGTAAAAATATTCCTACCTCATAACGGTTGTTAACGAATTAACTCGCAGGAAACCTTAGCGTCGTCAGTAGCTGCGCGAAGAAATTCAAATTCCCAATCACCCGGTCATGTCGGTCCGGCCGCGGCTGTTTAAGAAAAAACATAAAAAAATCGTTACCGTCGACCGTATTACGTCGAGCTATAAAGATTTCTCAAAATATACCGCGACATCGTAACGCTTGATAACGAATTAACTCGAAAAAACCGTCCGAAATTGAAAGTTTTGCTTGCTCTCCAGGGACCAAATAAACGTTTAATCCCTATGTAATATTGAATTATACATCGAGATATGTAAAAATATTCCTACCTCATAACGGTTGTTAACGAATTAACTCGAAAGGAACGTTAGCGTCGTTAGTAGCGTTGCGAAGAAATTCAAAGACCCAACGTCCCGGTCATATAGGTACGGCGGGGGCTATTTAAAAAAAAGAAATAAAAATAAATCGTTACGATCGACCGTATTACGTCGAAATATAACGATTTCACAAAAAATACCGGTACCTCGTAACGCATTCTGACGAATTGACTCGAAGGGAACGTCCGAAATTGAAATTTTGTTCTAGCTCTCCAGGGTAGAAATAAGTGTTTCATCTCTATGTAATATTGTATTATACATCGATTTATGTAAAAATATGCATACCTCATAACGCTCTTTATCGATTTAACTCGGAGGGAACGTTAGCGTCGTCAGTAGCGGTGCGAAGAAATTCAAAGTACCAACCTCCCGGCCATGTCGGTCCTGCTGGGGCTATTTAAAGAAAAAATAAAAAAAATCGTTACGTTCGACCGTATTACGTCGAAATATAATGATTTCACAAAAAATACAGCGACCTCGTAACGCTTGTTAACGAATTAACTCGAAAAATCCGTCCGAAATTGAAAGTTTTGCTTGCTCTCCAGGGACCAAATAAACGTTTAATCCCTATGTAATATTGAATTATACATCGAGATATGTAAAAATATTCCTACCTCATAACGGTTGTTAACGAATTAACTCGAAGGGAACGTTAGCGTCGTTAGTAGCGGTGCAAAGAAATTCAAAGACCCAACCTCGCGGTCATGTCGGTCCTGCAGAGGCTATTTAAAAAAAAGAAAATTAAAAGAAATCATTACGTTCGAGCGTATTACGTCGAACTATAACGATTTCACAAAAAATACCGGTACCCCGTAACGCTTTCTGACGAATTGACTCGAAGGGAACGTTCGAAATTGAAACTTTTGCTTGCTCTCCAGGGACCAAATAAACGTTTAATCCCTATGTAATATTGAATTATACATCGAGATATGTAAAAATATTCCTACCTCATAACGGTTGTTAACGAATTAACTCGCAGGGAACTTTAGTGTCGTTCGTAGCGGTGCGAAGAAATACAAGGTCCCAACGTCCCGGTCATATAGGTACGGCGGGGGCTATTTAAAAAAAAATAAAAATAAATCGTTACGTTCGACCGTATTACGTTGAACTATAAAGATTTCACAAAAAATACCGCGACCTCGTAACGCTTGTTAACGGATTAACTCGAAAAAACCGTTCGAAATTGAAAGTTTTGCTTGCCCTCCAGGGACCAAAGAAACGTTTAATCCCTATGTAATACTGAATTATACATCGAGATATGTAAAAATATTCCCACCTCATAACGGTTGTTAACGAATTAACTCGCAGGGAACCTTAGCGTCGTTCGTAGAGGTGCGAAGAAATTCAAAGTCCCAATCTCCCGGTCATGTTGGTCCGGCGGCGGCTATTTAAAAGAAAGAAAATAAAAAGAAATCATTACGTTCGACCGTATTACGTCGAAATATAATGATTTCACAAAAAAATACGGGTACACCGTAACGCTTTCTAACGAATTACCTCGCAAAAGCCGTTCGAAATTGAAAGTTTTGCTAGCTCTCCAGGGACGAAATAAAAGTTTAATCCCTATGCAATATTGAATTACACATCGATATATGTAGAAATATTCCTACGTCGTAACGCTTTTTATCGAATTAATTCGAAGGGAACGTTCGAAATTGAAATTTTATTCTAGCTCTCCAGGAACGAATTAAACGTTTAATATCTATGTAATATTGAAGTATACATCGATTTATGTAAAAATATGCCCACCTCATAACGCATTTTATCGAATTAAATCGAAGAGAACGGTAGCGTCGTCAGTAGCTGCGCGGAGAAATTCAAGGTCCCAATCTCCCGGTCATGTCGGTCCGGCCGCGGCTATTTAAAACAAACATAAAAAAAATGGTTACGTTCGACCGTATTACGTCGAACTATAAAGATTTCACAAACATTACCGGTACCTCGTAACGCTTGTTAACGAATTAACTCGAAAAAACCGTCCGAAATTGAAAGTTTTGCTTGCCCTCCAGGGACCAAAGAAACGTTTAATCCCTATGTAATATTGAATTATACATCGAGATATGTAAAAATATTCCCACCTCATAACGGTTGTTAACGAATTAACTCGCAGGGAACCTTAGCGTCGTTCGTAGAGGTGCGAAGAAATTCAAAGTCCCAACCTCCCGGTCATGTCGGTCCTGCTGGGGCTATTTAAAAAAAACATTTAAAAAATCGTTAGGTTCGACCGTATTACGTCGAACTATAAAGATTTCACAAAAAATGCCGGTACCTCGTAACGCTTTCTGACGAACTGACTCGAAGGGATCGTTCGAAATTGAAATTTTGTTCTAGCTCTCCAGGGTAGAAGTAAGTGTTTAATCTCTATATAATATTGAATTGTACATCGATTTATGTAAAAATATTCCTACCTCATAACGGTTGTTAACGAATTAACTCGCAGGAAACCTTAGCGTCGTCAGTAGCTGCGCGAAGAAATTCAAATTCCCAATCACCCGGTCATGTCGGTCCGGCCGCGGCTGTTTAAGAAAAAACATAAAAAAATCGTTACCGTCGACCGTATTACGTCGAGCTATAAAGATTTCTCAAAATATACCGCGACATCGTAACGCTTGATAACGAATTAACTCGAAAAAACCGTCCGAAATGGAAAGTTTTGCTTGCTCTCCAGGGACCAAATAATCGTTTAATCCCTATGTAATATTGAATTATACATCGAGATATGTAAAAATATTCCTACCTCATAACGGTTGTTAACGAATTAACTCGAAAGGAACGTTAGCGTCGTTAGTAGCGTTGCGAAGAAATTCAAAGACCCAACGTCCCGGTCATATAGGTACGGCGGGGGCTATTTAAAAAAAAGAAATGAAAATAAATCGTTACGATCGACCGTATTACGTCGAAATATAACGATTTCACAAAAAATACCGGTACCTCGTAACGCATTCTGACGAATTGACTCGAAGGGAACGTCCGAAATTGAAATTTTGTTCTAGCTCTCCAGGGTAGAAATAAGTGTTTCATCTCTATGTAATATTGTATTATACATCGATTTATGTAAAAATATGCATACCTCATAACGCTCTTTATCGATTTAACTCGGAGGGAACGTTAGCGTCGTCAGTAGCGGTGCGAAGAAATTCAAAGTACCAACCTCCCGGCCATGTCGGTCCTGCTGGGGCTATTTAAAGAAAAAATAAAAAAAATCGTTACGTTCGACCGTATTACGTCGAAATATAATGATTTCACAAAAAATACAGCGACCTCGTAACGCTTGTTAACGAATTAACTCGAAAAATCCGTCCGAAATTGAAAGTTTTGCTTGCTCTCCAGGGACCAAATAAACGTTTAATCCCTATGTAATATTGAATTATACATCGATTTATGTAAATATATGCCTACCTCATAACGCTTTTTATCGAATTAACTCGAAGGGAACGTTAGCGTCGTCAGTAGCTGCGCGAACAAATTCAAAGTCCCAATCTCCCGGTCATGTTGGTCCGGCGGCGGCTATTTAAAAGAAAGAAAATAAAAAGAAATCATTACGTTCGACCGTATTACGTCGAAATATAATGATTTCACAAAAAAATACGGGTACACCGTAACGCTTTCTAACGAATTACCTCGCAAAAGCCGTTCGAAATTGAAAGTTTTGCTAGCTCTCCAGGGACGAAATAAAAGTTTAATCCCTATGCAATATTGAATTACACATCGATATATGTAGAAATATTCCTACGTCGTAACGCTTTTTATCGAATTAATTCGAAGGGAACGTTCGAAATTGAAATTTTATTCTAGCTCTCCAGGAACGAATTAAACGTTTAATATCTATGTAATATTGAAGTATACATCGATTTATGTAAAAATATGCCCACCTCATAACGCATTTTATCGAATTAAATCGAAGAGAACGGTAGCGTCGTCAGTAGCTGCGCGGAGAAATTCAAGGTCCCAATCTCCCGGTCATGTCGGTCCGGCCGCGGCTATTTAAAACAAACATAAAAAAAATGGTTACGTTCGACCGTATTACGTCGAACTATAAAGATTTCACAAAAATTACCGGTACCTCGTAACGCTTGTTAACGAATTAACTCGAAAAAACCGTCCGAAATTGAAAGTTTTGCTTGCCCTCCAGGGACCAAAGAAACGTTTAATCCCTATGTAATATTGAATTATACATCGAGATATGTAAAAATATTCCTACCTCATAACGGTTGTTAACGAATTAACTCGAAGGGAACGTTAGCGTCGTTAGTAGCGGTGCAAAGAAATTCAAAGACCCAACCTCGCGGTCATGTCGGTCCTGCAGAGGCTATTTAAAAAAAAGAAAATTAAAAGAAATCATTACGTTCGAGCGTATTACGTCGAACTATAACGATTTCACAAAAAATACCGGTACCTCGTAACGCTTTCTGACGAATTGACTTGAAGGGAACGTTCGAAATTGAAATTTTGTTCTAGCTCTCCAGGGACGAAATAAACGTTTAATATCTATGTAATATTGAAGTATACATCGATGTATGTAAAAATATTCCTACCTCATAACGCTTTTTATCGAATTAACTCGAAGAGAACGGTAGCTTCGTCAGTATCTGCGCGGAGAAATTCAAGGTCCCAATCTCCCGGTCATGTCGTTTCGGCCGCGGCTATTAAAAAAAAACATAAAAAAAATCGTTACGTTCGACCGTATTACGTTGAACTATAAAGATTTCACAAAAAATACCGCGACCTCGTAACGCTTGTTAACGGATTAACTCGAAAAAACCGTTCGAAATTGAAAGTTTTGCTTGCTCTTCAGGGACCAAATAAACGTTTAATCCCTACGTAATATTGAATTGTACATCGAGTTATGTAAAAATATTCCTACCTCATAACGGTTGTTAACGAATTATCTCGCAGGGAAACTTAGCGTCGTTCGTAGCGGTGGGAAGAAATACAAAGTCCCAACGTCCCGGTCATATAGGTACGGCGGGGGCTATTTAAAAAACAAAAATAAAAATAAATCGTTACGATCGACCGTATTACGTCGAAATATAACGATTTCACAAAAAATACCGGTACCTCGTAACGCTTTCTGCCGAATTGACTCGAAGGGAACGTTCGAAATTGAAATTTTGTTCTAACTCTCCAGGGTAGAAATAAGTGTTTAATCTCTATGTAATATTGAATTATACATCGATTTATGTAAATATATGCCTACCTCATAACGCTTTTTATCGAATTAACTCGAAGGGAACGTTAGCGTCGTCAGTAGCTGCGCGAACAAATTCAAAGTCCCAATCTCCCGGTCATGTTGGTCCGGCGGCGGCTATTTAAAATAAAGAAAATAAAAAGAAATCATTACGTTCGACCGTATTACGTCGAAATA
Organism: Bombus hortorum; assembly: GCA_905332935.1. NCBI lineage: Eukaryota > Metazoa > Arthropoda > Insecta > Hymenoptera > Apidae > Bombus > Bombus hortorum. The sequence continues at coordinate 8,388,684 of CAJOSO010000001.1, forward strand.
TAATGATTTCACAAAAAAATACCGGTACACCGTAACGCTTTCTAACGAATTAGCTCGCAAAAGCCGTTCGAAATTGAAAGATTTGCTAGCTCTCCAGGGACGAAATAAAAGTTTAATCCCTATGCAATATTGAATTACACATCGATATATGTAGAAATATTCCTACGTCGTAACGCTTTTTATCGAATTAATTCGAAGGGAACGTTCGAAATTGAAATTTTATTCTAGCTCTCCAGGAACGAATTAAACGTTTAATCCCTATGAAATATTGAAATATACACCGAGATATGTAAAAATATTCCTACCTCATGACGGTTGTTAACGAATTAACTCGCAGGGAACCTTAGCGTCGTTCGTACCGGTGCGAAGAAATTCAAAGTTCCAACGTCCCGGTCATATAGGTACGGCGGGGGCTATTTAAAAAAAATAAATATAAATCGTTACGGTCGACCGTATTACGTCGAACTATAAAGATTTCACAAAAATTACCGGTACCTCGTAACGCTTTCAGACGAATTAACTCGAAGGGAACTTTCGAAATTGAAATTTTGTTCTAGCTCTACAGGGTAGAAATAAGTGTTTAATCTCTATGTAATATTGAAGTATGCATCGATTTATGTAAAAATAGGCCCACCTCATAACGCTTTTTATCGAATTAAATAGAAGAGAACGTTAGCATCGTTAGTAGCGGCGCGAAGAAATGCAAAGTCCCAACTTCCCGTCATGCCGGTCCTGCTGGGGCTATTAAAAAAAAAAATAAACATAAATCGTTACGTACGACCGTATTACGTCGAACTATAAAGATTTCACAAGAAATACCGCGTCCTCGTAAGGCTTGTTAACGAATTAACTCGAAAAAACCGTTCGAAATTGAAAGTTTTGCTTGCCCTCCAGGGACCAAAGAAACGTTTAATCCCTATGTAATATTGAATTATACATCGAGATATGTAAAAATATTCCTACCTCATAACGGTTGTTAACGAATTAACTCGAAAGGAACGTTAGCGTCGTTAGTAGCGGTGCGAAGAAATTCAAAGACCCAACCTCCAGGTCATGCCGGTCCTGCGGAGGCTATTTAAAAAAAAGAAAATTAAAAGAAATCATTACGTTCGAGCGTATTACGTCGAACTATAACGAATTTCACAAGAAATACCGCGACCACGTAACGCTTGTTAACGAATTAAATCGAAAAAACCGTACGAAATTGAAAGTTCTGCTTGCCCTCCAGGTACCAAATAAACGTTTTTATCCCGATGTAATATTGAATTATACATCGAGATATGTAAAAATATGCCTACCTCATAACGCTTTTTGTCGAATTAAATTGACGAGAACGGTAGCTTCGTCAGTAGCTGCGCGAAGAAATTCAAAGTCCCAATCTCCCGGTCATGTCGGTCCGGCCGCGGTTATTTAAAACAAACATAAAAAATATCGTTACGTTCGACCGTATTACGTCGAACTATAAAGATTTCACAAAAATTACCGGTACCTCGTAACGCTTGATACCGAATTAACTCGAAAAAACCGTCCGAAATTGAAAGTTTTGCTTGCTCTCCAGGGACCAAATAAACGTTTAATCCCTATGTAATATTGAATTATACATCGAGATATGTAAAAATATTCCTACCTCATAACGGTTGTTAACGAATTAACTCGCAGGGAACTTTAGTGTCGTTCGTAGCGGTGCGAAGAAATACAAGGTCCCAACGTCCCGGTCATATAGGTACGGCGGGGGCTATTTAAAAAAAAAATAAAAATAAATCGTTACGTTCGACCGTATTACGTTGAACTATAAAGATTTCACAAAAAATACCGGTACCTCGTAACGCTTTCTGCCGAATTGACTCGAAGGGAACGTTCGAAATTGAAATTTTGTTCTAACTCTCCAGGGTAGAAATAAGTGTTTAATCTCTATGTAATATTGAATTATACATCGATTTATGTAAATATATGCCTACCTCATAACGCTTTTTATCGAATTAACTCGAAGGGAACGTTAGCGTCGTCAGTAGCTGCGCGAACAAATTCAAAGTCCCAATCTCCCGGTCATGTTGGTCCGGCGGCGGCTATTTAAAATAAAGAATATAAAAAGAAATCATTACGTTCGACCGTATTACGTCGAAATATAATGATTTCACAAAAAAATACCGGTACACCGTAACGCTTTCTATCTAATTAACTCGCAAAAACCGTTCGAAATTGAAAGTTTTGCTAGCTCTCCAGGGACGAAATAAAAGTTTAATCCCTATGCAATATTGAATTACACATCGATATATGTAGAAATATTCCTACGTCGTAACGCTTTTTATCGAATTGACTCGAAGGGAACGTTCGAAATTGAAATTTTGTTCTAACTCTCCAGGGTAGAAATAAGTGTTTAATCTCTATGTAATATTGAATTATACATCGATTTATGTAAATATATGCCTACCTCATAACGCTTTTTATCGAATTAACTCGAAGGGAACGTTAGCGTCGTCAGTAGCTGCGCGAACAAATTCAAAGTCCCAATCTCCCGGTCATGTCGGTCCGGCTGCGGCTATCTAAAAAAAAAAGAAAATAAAAAGAAATCATTACGTTCGAGCGCATTACGTCGAACTATAACGATTTCACAAGAAATACCGCGACCACGTAACGCTTGTTAACGAATAAAATCGAAAAAGCCGTACGAAATTGAAACTTTTGCTTGCTCTCCAGGGACCAAATAAACGTTTAATCCCTATGTAATATTGAATTATACATCGAGATATGTAAAAATATTCCTACCTCATAACGGTTGTTAACGAATTAACTCGCAGGGAACTTTAGTGTCGTTCGTAGCGGTGCGAAGAAATACAAGGTCCCAACGTCCCGGTCATATAGGTACGGCGGGGGCTATTTAGAAAAAAAAAAAATAAAAATAAATCGCTACGATCGACCGTATTACGTCGAAATGTAACGATTTCACAAAAAATACCCGTACATCGTAACGCTTTCTAACGAATTAACTCGCAAAAACCGTTCGAAATTGAAAGTTTTGCTAGCTCTCCAGGGACGAAATAAACGTTTAATCCCTATGCAATATTGAATTACACATCGATATATGTAGAAATATGCCCACCTCATAACGCTTTTTATCGAATTAAATCGAAGAGAACGGTAGCGTCGTTCGTAGCGGTGTGAAGAATTCAAAGTACCAATCTCCCGGTGATGTCGGTCCGGCCGCGGCTATTAAAAAAAAAAGAAAATAAAAAGAAATCATTACGTTCGAGCGCATTACGTCGAACTATAACGATTTCACAAAAAATACCGGTACCTCGTAACGCTTTCTGACAAATTGACTCGAAGGGAACGTTCGAAGTTGAAATTTTGTTCTAGCTATCCAGGGACGAAATAAACGTTTAATATCTATGTAATATTGAAGTATACATCGATTTATGTAAAAATATGCCCACCTCATAACGCATTTTATCGAATTAAATCGAAGAGAACGGTAGCGTCGTCAGTAGCTGCGCGGAGAAATTCAAGGTCCCAATCTCCCGGTCATGTCGGTCCGGCCGCGGCTATTTAAAACAAACATAAAAAAAATGGTTACATTCGACCGTATTACCTCGAACTATAAAGATTTCACAAAAATTACCGGTACCTCGTAACGCTTTCAGACGAATTAACTCGAAAAAACCGTTCGAAATTGAAAGTTTTGCTTGCCCTCCAGGGACCAAAGAAACGTTTAATCCCTATGTAATACTGAATTATACATCGAGATATGTAAAAATATTCCCACCTCATAACGGTTGTTAACGAATTAACTCGCAGGGAACCTTAGCGTCGTTCGTAGAGGTGCGAAGAAATTCAAAGTCCCAACCTCCCGGTCATGTCGGTCCTGCTGGGGCTATTTAAAAAAAACATTTAAAAAATCTTTACGTTCGACCGTATTACGTCGAACTATAAAGATTTCACAAAAAATGCCGGTACCTCGTAACGCTTTCTGACGAACTGACTCGAAGGGATCGTTCGAAATTGAAATTTTGTTCTAGCTCTCCAGGGTAGAAGTAAGTGTTTAATCTCTATATAATATTGAATTGTACATCGATTTATGTAAAAATATTCCTACCTCATAACGGTTGTTAACGAATTAACTCGCAGGAAACCTTAGCGTCGTCAGTAGCTGCGCGAAGAAATTCAAATTCCCAATCACCCGGTCATGTCGGTCCGGCCGCGGCTATTTAAAACAAACATAAAGAAAATGGTTACATTCGACCGTATTACCTCGAACTATAAAGATTTCACAAAAATTACCGGTACCTCGTAACGCTTTCAGACGAATTAACTCGAAAAAACGGTACGAAATAGAAAGTTCTGCTTGCCCTCCAGGGACCAAATAAACGTTTTTATCCCTATGTAATATTGAATTATACATCGAGATATGTAAAAATATTCCTACCTCATAACAGTTGTAAACGAATTAACTCGCAGGGAACTTTAGCGTCGTTCGTAGCGATGCGACGAAATACAAAGTCCCAACGTCCCGGTCATATAGGTACGGCGGGGGCTATTTAAAAAAAAGAAATAAAAATAAATCGTTACGATCGACCGTATTACGTCGAAATATAACGATTTCACAAAAAATACCGGTACCTGGTAACGCATTCTGACGAATTGACTCGAAGGGAACGTCCGAAATTGAAATTTTGTTCTAGCTCTCCAGGGTAGAAATAAGTGTTTCATCTCTATGTAGTATTGTATTATACATCGATTTATGTAAAAATATGCATACCTCATAACGCTCTTTATCGATTTAACTCGGAGGGAACGTTAGCGTCGTCAGTAGCGGTGCGAAGAAATTCAAAGTACCAACCTCCCGGCCATGTCGGTCCTGCTGTGGCTATTTAAAGAAAAATAAAAAAAATCGTTACGTTCGACCGTATTACGTCGAAATATAATGATTTCACAAAAAATACAGCGACCTCGTAACGCTTATTAACGAATTAACTCGAAAAATCCGTCCGAAATTGAAAGTTTTGCTTGCTCTCCAGGGACCAAATAAACGTTTAATCCCTATGTAATATTGAATTATACATCGTGATATGTAAAAATATTCCTACCTCATAACGGTTGTTAACGAATTAACTCGAAGGGAACGTTAGCGTCGTTAGTAGCGGTGCAAAGAAATTCAAAGACCCAACCTCGCGGTCATGTCGGTCCTGCAGAGGCTATTTAAAAAAAAGAAAATTAAAAGAAATCATTACCTTCGAGCGTATTACGTCGAACTATAACGATTTCACAAAAAATACCGGTACCCCGTAACGCTTTCTGACGAATTGACACGAAGGGAACGTTCGAAATTGAAACTTTTGCTTGCTCTCCAGGGACCAAATAAACGTTTAATCCCTATGTAATATTGAATTATACATCGAGATATGTAAAAATATTCCTACCTCATAACGGTTGTTAACGAATTAACTCGCAGGGAACTTTAGTGTCGTTCGTAGCGGTGCGAAGAAATACAAGGTCCCAACGTCCCGGTCATATAGGTACGGCGGGGGCTATTTAAAAAAAAATAAAAATAAATCGTTACGTTCGACCGTATTACGTTGAACTATAAAGATTTCACAAAAAATACCGCGACCTCGTAACGCTTGTTAACGGATTAACTCGAAAAAACCGTTCCAAATTGAAAGTTTTGCTTGCTCTTCAGGGACCAAATAAACGTTTAATCCCTACGTAATATTGAATTGTACATCGAGTTATGTAAAAATATTCCTACCTCATAACGGTTGTTAACGAATTATCTTTCAGGGATACTTAGCGTCGTTCGTAGCGGTGGGAAGAAATACAAAGTCCCAACGTCCCGGTCATATAGGTACGGCGGGGGCTATTTAAAAAACAAAAATAAAAATAAATCGTTACGATCAACCGTATTACGTCGAAATATAACGATTTCACAAAAAATACCGGTACCTCGTAACGCTTTCTGCCGAATTGACTCGAAGGGAACGTTCGAAATTGAAATTTTGTTCTAACTCTCCAGGGTAGAAATAAGTGTTTAATCTCTATGTAATATTGAATTATACATCGATTTATGTAAATATATGCCTACCTCATAACGCTTTTTATCGAATTAACTCGAAGGGAACGTTAGCGTCGTCAGTAGCTGCGCGAACAAATTCAAAGTCCCAATCTCCCGGTCATGTTGGTCCGGCGGCGGCTATTTAAAATAAAGAAAATAAAAAGAAATCATTACGTTCGACCGTATTACGTCGAAATATAATGATTTCACAAAAAAATACCGGTACACCGTAACGCTTTCTAACGAATTAGCTCGCAAAAGCCGTTCGAAATTGAAAGTTTTGCTAGCTCTCCAGGGACGAAATAAAAGTTTAATCCCTATGCAATATTGAATTACACATCGATATATGTAGAAATATTCCTACGTCGTAACGCTTTTTATCGAATTAATTCGAAGGGAACGTTCGAAATTGAAATTTTATTCTAGCTCTCCAGGAACGAATTAAACGTTTAATCTCTATGTAATATTGAAGTATACATCGATTTATATAAAAATATGCCCACCTCATAACGGTTGTTAAAGAATTAACTCGCAGGGAACCTTAGCGTCGTTCGTAGCGGTGCGAAGAAATTCAAATTCCCAGTCTCCCGGTGATGTCGGTCCGGCTGCGGCTATCTAAAAAAAAAAGAAAATAAAAAGAAATCATTACGTTCGAGCGCATTACGTCGAACTATAACTATTTCACAAAAAATACCGGTAAATCGTAACACTTTCTAACGAATTAACTCGCAAAAACCGTCCGAAATTGAAAGTTTTGTTAGCTCTCCAGGGACGAAATAAACGTTTAATCCCTATGCAATATTGAATTACACATCGAGATATGTAGAAATATTCCTACGTCGTAACGCTTGTTAACGAATTAACTGGAAAAAACCGTTCGAAATTGAAAGTTTTTCTAGCTCTCCATGGACGAAATAAACGTTTAATCCCTATGTAATATTGAATTCTACATCGATTTATGTAGAAATATGGCTACCTCATAACGCTTTCAATCGAATTAACTCGAAGGGAACGTTAGCGTCGTCAGTAGCGGTGCGTAGAAATTCAAAGTAGCAACCTCCCGGTCATGTCGGTCCTGCTGGGGTTATTTAAAGAAAAAAGAAAAAAAAATCGTTACCTTTGACCGTATTACGTCGAAATATAACGATTTCGCAAAAAATACCGCGACGTCGTAACGCTTGGTAACGAATTAACTCGAAAAAACAGTTCGAAATTGAAAGTTTTGCTTGCTCTCCAGGGACCAAATAAACGTTTATTCCCTATGTAATATTGAATTATACATCGAGATATGTAAAAATACACCTACCTCATAAGGCTTTTTATCGAATTAACTCGCAGGGAACCTTAGCGTCGTTCGTAGCGGTGCGAAGAAATTCAAAGACCCAACGTGCCGGTCATATAGGTACGGCGGGGGCTATTTAAAAAATAAAAATAAAAATAAATCGTTATGATCGACCGTATTACGTCGAAATATAACGATTTCACAAAAAATGCCGGTACATCATAACGCTTTCTAACGAGTTAACTCGCAAAAACCGTTGGAAATTGAAATTTTGTTCTAGCTGTCCAGGGTAGAAATAAGTGTTTAATCTCTATGCAATATTGAATAGTACATCGAGATATGTAAAAATATTCCTACCTCATAACGGTTGTTAACGAATTAACTCGCAGGAAACCCTAGCGTCGTTCGTAGCGGTGCGAAGAAATACAAAGTCCCAACTTCCCGGTCATGTCGGTCCGGCCGCGGCTATTTAAGAAAAAACATAAAAAATCGTTACCGTCGACCGTATTACGTCGAACTATAAAGATTTCGCAAAACATACCGGTACCTCGTAAAGCTTTCTGACAAATTGACTCAAAGGGAACGTTCGAAATTGAAATTTTGTTCTAGCTCTCCAGTGTAGCAATAAGTGTTTAATCTCTATGTAATATTGAATTGTACATCGAGATACGTAAAAATATTCCTACCTCATAACGGTTGTTAACGAATTAACTCGCAGGGAACTTTAGTGTCGTTCGTAGCGGTGCGAAGAAATACAAGGTCCCAACGTCCCGGTCATATAGGTACGGCGGGGGCTATTTAAAAAAAAAAAAAATAAAAATAAATCGTTACGATCGACCGTATTACGTCGAAATGTAACGATTTCACAAAAAATACCCGTACATCGTAACGCTTTCTAACGAATTAACTCGCTAAAACCGTTCGAAATTGAAAGTTTTGCTAGCTCTCCAGGGACGAAATAAACGTTTAATCCCTATGCAATATTGAATTACACATCGATATATGTAGAAATATGCCCACCTCATAACGCTTTTTATCGAATTAAATCGAAGAGAACGGTAGCGTCGTTCGTAGCGGTGTGAAGAATTCAAAGTACCAATCTCCCGGTGATGTCGGTCCGGCCGCGGCTATTAAAAAAAAAAAGAAAATAAAAAGAAATCATTACGTTCGAGCGCATTACGTCGAACTATAACGATTTCACAAAAAATACCGGTACCTCGTAACGCTTTCTGACAAATTGACTCGAAGGGAACGTTCGAAATTGAAATTTTTTTCTAGCTCTCCAGGGACGAAATAAACGTTCAATATCTATGTAATATTGAAGTATACATCGATATATTTAGAAATATTCCTACGTCGTAACGCTTTTTAACGAATTAAATCGCAGGGAACCTTAGCGTCTTTCGTAGCGGTGCGAAGAAATACAAAGTCCCAACGTCCCGGTCATATCGGTACGGCGGGGGCTATTTAAAAAAAAAAAAAAAAAATAAAAATAAATCCTTACGATCGACCGCATTACATCGAAATATAACGATTTCACAAAAAATACCGGTACCTCGTAACGCATTCTGACGAATTGACTCGAAGGGAACGTTCGAAATTGAAATTTTGTTCTAGCTGTGCAGGGTAGAAATAAGTGTTTATTCTCTATGTAATATTGAATAATACATCGAGATATGTAAAAATATTCCTACCTCATAACGGTTGTTAACGAATTAACTCGCAGGGAACCTTAGCGTCGTTCGTAGAGGTGCGAAGAGATTCAAAGTCCCAACCTCCCGGTCATGTCGGTCCTGCTGGGGCTATTTAAAAAAAACATTTAAAAAATCGTTACGTTCGACCGTATTACGTCGAACTATAAAGATTTCACAAAAAATGCCGGTACCTCGTAACGCTTTCTGACGAACTGACTCGAAGGGATCGTTCGAAATTGAAATTTTCTTCTAGCTCTCCAGGGACGAAATAAACGTTTAATCTCTATGTAATATTGAAATATACATCGATTTATGTAAAAATATGCCCACCGCATAACGCTTTTTATCGAATTAACTCGAAGGGAACGTTAGCGTCGTTAGTAGCGGTGCGAAGAAATTCAACATCCCAATCTCCCGGTCATGTCGGTCCGGCAGCTGCTATTTAATAGAAAATAAAAAAAAATCGTTACGTTCGACCGTATTACGTCGAACTATAAGATTTCGCAAAAAATACAGCGTCCTCGTAACGCTTCTTAACGGATTAACTCGAAAGAACCGTTCGAAATTGAAAGTTTTGCTTGCTCTCCGGGGACCAAATAAACGTTTAATCCCTATGTAATTTTGAATTACACATCTACATATTTGGAAATATTCCGACGTCGTAACACTTTTTAACAAATTAACTCGAAGGGATCGTTCGAAATTGAAATTTTTTCTAGCTCTCCAGGGACGAAATAAACGTTTAATCCCTATGCAATTTTGAATTGTACATCGATTTATGTAAAAATATGCCTACCTCATAACGCTTTTTATCGAATTAACTGGAAGGGAACGTTAGCGTCGCCAGTAGCGGCGCGAAGAAATTCAAAGTCCCAACCTCCCAGTCATGTCGGTCCTGCGGGAGCTATTTCCAAAAAAATAAATATAAATCGCTACGCTCGACCTTATTACGTCGAAATATAACTATTTCACAAAAAATACCGGTAAATCGTAACACTTTCTAACGAATTAACTCGCAAAAACCGTCCGAAATTGAAAGTTTTGTTAGCTCTCCAGGGACGAAATAAACGTTTAATCCCTATGCAATATTGAATTACACATCGAGATATGTAGAAATATTCCTACGTCGTAACGCTTGTTAACGAATTAACTGGAAAAAACCGTTCGAAATTGAAAGTTTTTCTAGCTCTCCATGGACGAAATAAACGTTTAATCCCTATGTAATATTGAATTCTACATCGATTTATGTAGAAATATGGCTACCTCATAACGCTTTCAATCGAATTAACTCGAAGGGAACGTTAGCGTCGTCAGTAGCGGTGCGTAGAAATTCAAAGTAGCAACCTCCCGGTCATGTCGGTCCTGCTGGGGTTATTTAAAGAAAAAAGAAAAAAAAATCGTTACCTTTGACCGTATTACGTCGAAATATAACGATTTCGCAAAAAATACCGCGACGTCGTAACGCTTGGTAACGAATTAACTCGAAAAAACAGTTCGAAATTGAAAGTTTTGCTTGCTCTCCAGGGACCAAATAAACGTTTATTCCCTATGTAATATTGAATTATACATCGAGATATGTAAAAATACACCTACCTCATAAGGCTTTTTATCGAATTAACTCGCAGGGAACCTTAGCGTCGTTCGTAGCGGTGCGAAGAAATTCAAAGACCCAACGTGCCGGTCATATAGGTACGGCGGGGGCTATTTAAAAAATAAAAATAAAAATAAATCGTTATGATCGACCGTATTACGTCGAAATATAACGATTTCACAAAAAATGCCGGTACATCATAACGCTTTCTAACGAGTTAACTCGCAAAAACCGTTGGAAATTGAAATTTTGTTCTAGCTGTCCAGGGTAGAAATAAGTGTTTAATCTCTATGCAATATTGAATAGTACATCGAGATATGTAAAAATATTCCTACCTCATAACGGTTGTTAACGAATTAACTCGCAGGAAACCCTAGCGTCGTTCGTAGCGGTGCGAAGAAATACAAAGTCCCAACTTCCCGGTCATGTCGGTCCGGCCGCGGCTATTTAAGAAAAAACATAAAAAATCGTTACCGTCGACCGTATTACGTCGAACTATAAAGATTTCGCAAAACATACCGGTACCTCGTAAAGCTTTCTGACAAATTGACTCAAAGGGAACGTTCGAAATTGAAATTTTGTTCTAGCTCTCCAGTGTAGCAATAAGTGTTTAATCTCTATGTAATATTGAATTGTACATCGAGATATGTAGAAATATTCCTACCTCATAACGGTTGTTATCGAATTAAAGCAAAGAGAACGGTAGCGTCGTCAGTAGGTGCGCGAAGAAACTCAAAGGCCCAATCTCCCGGTCATGTCGGTCCTGCGGGGGCTATTTAAAAAAAAAAATAAATATAAATCGTAACGCTAGACCGTATTACGTCGAAATATAACGATTTCACAAAAAATGCCGTTACATCGTAACGCTTTCTAACGAATTTACTCGCAAAAACCGTTCGAAATTGAAATCTTTTTCTAGCTCTCCAGGGACGAAATAAACACTTAATCTCTATGTAATATTGAAGTATACATCGATTTATGCAAAATTAAGCCCACCTTTTAGCGCTTTTTATCAAATTAAATCGAAGAGAACGGTAGCTTCGTCAGGAGCTGCGCGAAGAAATTCAAAGTACCAACCTCCCGGTCATGTCGGTCCGGCGGCGGCTATTTAAAAAAAAGAAAATAAAAAGAAATCATTACGTTCGAGCGTATTACGTCGAAATATAATGATTTCACAAGAAATACCGCGACCTCGTAACGCTTGTTAACGAATTAACTCGAAAAAACCGTTCGAAATTGAAAGTTTTGCTTGCCCTCCAGGGACCAAATAAACGTTTTTATCCCTGTGTAATATTGAATTATACATCGATTTATGTAAATATATGCCTACCTCATAACGCTTTTTATCGAATTAACTCGGAGGGAACGCTCGAAATTGAAAAATTTTTCTAGCTCTCCAGGGACGAGATAAACGTTCAATATCTATGTAATATTGAAGTATACATCGATTTATGTAAAAATATGCCTACCTCATAACGCTTTATATCGAATTAACTCGAAGCGAACGTTAGCGTCTTCAGTAGCGTGCGAAGAAATTCAAAGTACCAACCTCCCTGTCATGTCGGTCCGGCGGGGACTATTTAAAAAAAAAATAAAAAAAAATCGTTACGATACACCGTATTACGTCGAACTATAAAGATTTCACAACAAAATACCGCGAACTCGTAATGCTTGTTAACGAATTAACTCGAAAAAACCGATCGAATTTGAAAGTTTTGCTAGCTCTCCAGGGACGAAATAAACGTTTAATCCCTATGCAATATTGAATTACACATCTATATATGTAGAAATATTACTACGATGTAACGCTTTTTAACGAATTAACTCGAAGGGAACTTTCGAAATTGAAATTTTCTTCTAGCTCTCCAGGGACGAAATAAACGTTTAATCTCTATGTAATATTGAAGTATACATCGATTTATGTAAAAATATGCCCACCTCATAACGGTTGTTAACGAATTAACTCGCAGGGAACCTTAGCGTCGTTCGTAGCGGTGCGAAGAAATTCAAAGAACCAATCTCCCGGTCATGTCGGCCCGCGGCGGCTATTTACAAAAAAAAAAAAAAAATAAAAAGAAATCGTTACGTTCGACCGTATTTCGTGGAACTATAAAGATCTCACAAAAAATACCGGTACCTCGTAACGCTTTCTGATGAATTGACTCGAAGGGAACGTTCGAAATTGAAATTTTCTTCTAGCTCTCCAGGGTAGAAATAAGTCTTTAATCTCTATGTAATATTGAATTATACATCGATTTATGTAAATATATGCCTACCTCATAACGCTCTCAATCGAATTAACTCGAAGGGAACGTTAGCGTCGTTCGTAGCGGTGCGAAGAAATACAAAGTCCCAACGTCCCGGTCATTTCGGTACAGCGGGGGCTATTTAAAAAAGAAAAAATAAAAATAAATCGTTACGATCGACCGTATTACGTCAAAATATAATGACTTCACAAAAAATACCGGTACATCGTAACGCTTTCTAACGAATTAACTCGCACAAACCGTCCGAATTTGAAAGTTTTGCTAGCTCTCCAGGGACGAAATAAACGATTAATCCCTATACAATATTGAATTACACATCTATATATGTAGAAATATTACTACGTTGTAACGCTTTTTAACGAATTAACTCGAAGGGAACGTTCGAAATTGAAATTTTTTTCTAGCTCTGCAGGGACGAAATAATCGTTTAATCTGTATGTAATATTGAAGTATACATCGAGATATGTAAAAATATTCCTACCTCATAACCCTTTTTATCGAATTAACTCGCAGGGAACCTTAGCGTCGTTCGTAGCGGTGCGAAGAAATACAAAGTCCCAACGTCCCGGTCATATAGGTACGGCGGGGGCTATTTAAAAAAAAAACTAAAAATAAATCGCTACGATCGACCGTATTACGTCGAAATATAATGATTTCACAAAAAATACCGGTACCTCGTAACGCTTTCTGACGAATTGACTAAGAGGGAACGTTCGAAATTGAAATTTTGTTCTTGCTCTCCAGGGTAGCAATAAGTGTTTAATCTCTATGTAATATTGAATTATACATCGATTTATGTAAAAATATGCCTACCTCATAACGCTTTTTATCGAATTAACTCGGAGGGAACGTTAGCGTCGTTAGTAGCGGTGCGAAGAAATTCAAAGACCCAACCTCCCGGTCATGTCGGTCCTGCGGGTGCCATTTAAAAAAAATAAATATAAATCGTGACGCTAGACCGTATTACGTCCAAATATAACGATTTCACAAAAAAATACCGGTACATCGTAAAGCTTTCTAACGAATTAACTCGCAAAAACCGTTCGAAATTGAAAGTTTTGCTACCTATCCAGGGACGAAATAAACGTTTAATCCCTATACAATTTTGTATTACACATCGATATATTTAGAAATTTTCCTACGTCGTAACGCTTTTTAACGAATTAACTCGAAGGGAACGTTCGAAATTGAAATTTTTTTCTAGCTCTCCAGGGTAGAAATAAGTGTTTAATCTCTATGTAATATTGAATTGTACATCGAGATATGTAAAAATATGCCCACCTCATAACGCTTTTTTCGAATTAACTCGAAGGGAACGTTAGCGTCGTTAGTAGCGGTGGGGAAGAAATTCAACATCCCAATCTCCCGGTCATGTCGGTCCGGCAGCTGCTATTTAATAGAAAATAAAAAAAAATCGTTACGTTCGACCGTATTACGTCGAACTATAAGATTTCGCAAAAAATACAGCGTCCTCGTAACGCTTCTTAACGGATTAACTCGAAAGAACCGTTCGAAATTGAAAGTTTTGCTTGCTCTCCGGGGACCAAATAAACGTTTAATCCCTATGTAATAATGAATTATACATCGAGATATGTAAAAATATGACTACCTCATAACGCTTTTTATCGAATTAACTCGAAGGGAACGTTAGCGTCGTCAGTAGCGGTGCTAAGAAATTCAAAGACCCAACCTCCCGGTCATGTCGGTCCTGCGGGGGCTATTTAAAAAAAAACATAAAAAATATCGATACGATCGACCGTATTACGTCGAACTATAAGATGTCACAAAAACATACCGCGACATCGTAACGCTTGTTAACGGATTAACTCGAAAAAGCCGTTCGAAATTGAAAGTTTTGCATGCTCTCCAGGGACCAAACAAACGTTTAATCCCTATGTAATATTGAATTATACATCGAGATATGTAAAAATATGCCTACCTCATAACGCTTTCTATCGAATTAACTCGAAGAGAACGTTAGCGTCGTCAGTAGCGGTGCTAAGAAATTCAAAGTACCAACCTCCGGGTCTTGTCGGTCCGGCGGCGGCTATGTAAAGAGAAGAAAATAAAAAGAAATCATTACGTTCGAGCGTATTACGTCGAACTGTAACGATTTCACAAGAAATACCGCGACCTCGTAACGCTTGTTAACGAATTAACTCGAAAAAACCGTTCGAAATTGAAATTTTTTTCTAGCTCTCCAGGGACGAAATAAACGTTTAATCCTTATGTAATATTGAATTATACATCGATTTATGTAAAAATATGCCCACCTCATAACGCTTTTTTCGAATTAACTCGAAGGGAACGTTAGCGTCGTTAGTAGCGGTGCGAAGAAATTCAAAGCCCCAACCTCCCGGTCATGTCGGTCCTGCTGGGGCTATTTAAAAAAAATTAAATATAAATCGTTACCTTCGACCGTATGACGTCGAACAATAAATATTTCACAAAAAAATACAGCGACCTCGTAACGCTTCTAAACGAATTAACACGAAAAAACCGTTCGAAATTGAAAGTTTTGCTTGCTCTCCAGGGACCAAATAAACGTTAAATCCCTATGCAATTTTGAATTACACATCGAGATATGTAAAAATATTCCTACCTCATAACGGTTGTTAACGAATTAACTCGAAGGGAACGTTAGCGTCCTTAGTAGCGTTGCGAAGAAATTCAAAGACCCAACCTCCCGGTCATGTCGGTCCTGCGGAGGCTATTTAAAAAAAAGATAATTAAAACAAATCATTACGTTCGAGCGTATTACGTCGAACTATAACGATTTCACAAGAAATACCGAGACCTCGTAACGCTTGTTAACGAATTAACTCGAAAAAACCGTTCGAAATTGAAATTTTTTTCTAGCTCTCCAGGGACGAAATAAACGTTTAATCCCTATGTAATATTGAATTATACATCGAGATATGTAAAAATATTCCTACCTCATAACGGTTGTTAACGAATTAACTCGCAGGAAACCTTAGCGTCGTTCGCAGCGGTGCGAAGAAATGCAAAGCCCCAACGTCCCGGACATATCGGTACGGCGGGGGCTATTTAAAAAAAAATAATAATAATAAATCCTTACGATCGACCGTATTACGTCGAAATATAACGATTTCACAAAAAATACCGGCACCTCGTAACGCTTTCTAACGAATTAACTCGCAAAAACCGTTCGAAATTGAAAGTTTTGCTTGCTCTCCAGGGACGAAATAAACGTTTAATCCCTATGTAATATTGAATTATACATCGAGATATGTAAAAATCTTCCTACCTCATAACGGTTGTAAACGAATTGACTCGCAGGAAACCTTAGCGTCCTTAGTAGCGGTGCGAAGAAATTCAAAGACCCAACCTCCCGGTCATGTCGGTCCTGCGGAGGCTATTTAAAAAGAAGATAATTAAAACAAATCGTTACGTTCGACCGTATTACGTCGAACTATAAAGATTTCACAAAAAATACCGGTACATCGTAACGCTTTCCAACGAATTAACTCGCAAAACCGTTCGAAATTGAAAGTTTTGCTTGCTCTCCAGGGACCAAATAAACGTTTAATCCCTATGCAATATTGAATTACTCATCTATATATGTAGAAATATTACTACGTCGTAACGCTTTTTAACGAATTAACTCGAAGGGAACGTTCGAAATTGAAATTTTCTTCTTGGTCTCCAGGGAAGAAATAAATGTTTAATCTCTATGTAATATTGAATTATACATCGATTTATGTAAAAATATGCTTACCCCATAACGCTTTTTATCGAATTAACTCGAAGGGAACATTAGCGTCGTCAGTAGCGGTGCGAAGAAATTCAAAGACACAACCTCCCGGTGATGTCGGTCCGGCGGCGGCTATTTAAAAAAAAAGAAAATGAAAAGAAATCATTACGTTCGAGCGTTTTACGTCGAACTGTAACGATTTCACAAAAAATACCGTTACCTCGTAACGCTTTCAGACGAACTAACTCGAAGGGAACGTTCGAAATTGAAATTTTGTTCTAGCTCTTCAGGGTAGAAATAAGTGTTAGTTTCTATCTAATATTGAATTGTACATCGATTTATGTAAAAATATGCCCACCTCATAACGCTTTTTTCGAATTAACTCGAAGGGAACGTTAGCGTCGTTAGTAGCGGTGCGAAGAAATGCAAAGTCCCAACCTCCGGTCATGTCGGTCCTGCTTGGGCTATTTAAAAAAAATAAACATAAATCGTTACGCTCGACCGTATTACGTCGAAATATAACGATTTCACAAAAAATACCGGTACATCGTATCGCTTTCTAACGAATTACCTCGCAAAAACCGTTCGAAATTGAAAGTTTTGTTAGCTCTCCAGGGACCAAATAAACGTTTAACCCCTATGCAATTTTGAATTACACATCTACATATTTGGAAATATTCCGACGTCGTAACACTTTTTAACAAATTAACTCGAAGGGATCGTTCGAAATTGAAATTTTTTCTAGCTCTCCAGGGACGAAATAAACGTTTAATCCCTATGCAATTTTGAATTGTACATCGATTTATGTAAAAATATGCCTACCTCATAACGCTTTTTATCGAATTAACTGGAAGGGAACGTTAGCGTCGTCAGTAGCGGTGCTAAGAAATTTAAAGTCCCAACCTCCCGGTCATGTCGGTCCTGCTGGGGCTATTTAAAAAAAATTAAATATAAATCGTTACCTTCGACCGTATGACGTCGAACAATAAAGATTTCACAAAAAATACAGCGACCTCGTAACGCTTCTTAACGAATTAACTCGAAAAAGCCGTTCGAAATTGAAAGTTTTGCTTGCTCTCCAGGGACCAAATAAACGTTTAATCCCTATGCAATTTTGAATTACACATCTACATATTTGGAAATATTCCGACGTCGTAACACTTTTTAACAAATTAACTCGAAGGGATCGTTCGAAATTGAAATTTTTTCTAGCTCTCCAGGGACGAAATAAACGTTTAATCCCTATGCAATTTTGAATTACACATCTACATATTTGGAAATATTCCGACGTCGTAACACTTTTTAACAAATTAACTCGAAGGGATCGTTCGAAATTGAAATTTTTTCTAGCTCTCCAGGGACGAAATAAACGTTTAATCTCTATGTAATATTGAAGTATACATCGATTTATGTAAAAATATGCCCACCTCATAACGCTTTTTATCGAATTAAATCGAAAAAACCGTTCGAAATTGAAAGTATTGCTACCTCTCCAGGGACGAAATAAACGTTTAATCCCTATGCAATTTTGAATTACACATCTACATATTTAGAAATATTCCTACGTCGTAACGCTTTTTAACGAATTAACTCGAAGTGATCGTTCGAAATTGAAATTTTTTTCTAGCTCTCCGGGGACGAAATAAACGTTTAATCTCTATGTAATATTGAAGTATACATCGATTTATGTAAAAATATGCCCACCTCATAACGCTTTTTATCGAATTAAATCGAAAAAACCGTTCGAAATTGAAAGTTTTGCCTGCTCTCCAGGGACCAAATAAACGTTTAATCCCTATGTAATATTAAATTATACATCGAGATATGTAAAATATTCCTACCTCATAACGGTTGTTAACGAATTAACTCGCAGCGAACCTTAGCGTCGTTCGTAGCGGTGCGAAGAAATTCAAAGACTCAACCTCCCGGTCATGTCGGTCCTGCGGTGGCTATTTAAAAAAAAATAAATATAAATCGTGACGCTCGACCGTGTTAAGTCGAAATAAAACGATCTCAAAAAAAAATACCGGTACATCGTAAAGCTTTCTATCGAAATAACTCGCAAAAACCGTCCGAAATTGAAAGTTTTGCTAGCTCTCCAGGGACGAAACAAACGTTTAATCCCAATGCAATATTGAATTACACATTGATATATGTTGACATATTCCTGCGTCGTAACGCTTTTTAACGAATTAACTCGAAGGGAACGTTCGAAATTGAAATTTTTTTCTAGCTCTCCAGGGACGAAATAAACGTTCAATATCTATGTAATATTGAAGTATACATCGATTTATGTAAAAATAGGCCTACCTCATAACGCTCTTTATCGAATTAACTCGAAGGGAGCGTTAGGGTCGTCAGTAGCGGCGCGAAGATATGCAAAGTACCAACCTCCCGGTCATGTCGGTCCGGCGGCTGCTATTTAAAAAAAAGAAACGAAAGAAATCGTGACGCTCGACCGTATTACGTCGAAATATGACAATTTCACAAAAAAATACCGGTACATCGTAAAGCTTTCTAACGAATTAACTCGCAAAAACCGTTCGAAATTGAAAGTTTTGCTAGCTCTCCAGGGACGAAATAAACGTTTAATCCCTATGCAATATTGAATTACACATCGATATATGTAGAAATATGCCTACCTCATAACGCTTTTTCTCGAATTAACTCGAAGGGAACCTTAGCGTCGTTCGTAGCGGTGCGAAAAAATACAAGGTCCCAACGTCCCGGTCATATCGGTCCTGCGGGGGCTATTTAAAAAAAAAATAAAAAAAATCGTTACCTTCGACCGTATTACGTCGAACTATAAAGATTTCACAAAAAAATACCGCGACCTCGTAACGCTTGTTAACGAATAAACTCGCAAAAACCGTTCGAAATTGAAAGTTTTGCTAGCTCCCCAGGGTCGAAATAAACGTTTAGTTCCTATGCCATATTGAATTACACATGGATATATGTTGAAATATTCCTACGTCGTAACGCTTTTTGACGAATTAACTCCAGGGGAACGTACGAAATTGAAATTTTTTCCCGATTTCCAGGGACGAAATAAACCTTTAATCTCTATGTAATATTGAATTATACATCGATTTAAGTAAAAATATGCCTACCTCATAACGCTTTTTATCGAATTAACTCGAAGGGAACGTTAGGGTCGTCAGTAGCTGCGCGAAGAAATTCAAAGTACGAATCTCCCGGTGATGTCGGTCCGGCGGCGGCTATTTAAAAAAAAGAAAATAAAAAGAAATCATTACGTTCGAGCGCATTACGTCGAACTATAACGATTTCACAAAAAAATACCGCGACCTCGTAACGCTTGTTGACGAATTAACTCGAAAAAACCGTTCGAAATTGAATGTTTTGCTTGCTCTCCAGGGACCAAATAAACGTTTAATCCCTATGCAATATTGAATTACACATCGATATATGTAGAAATATTCCTACGTCGTAACGCTTTTTATCGAATTAACTCGAAGGGAACGTTCGAAATTGAAATTTTATTATAGCTCTCCAGGGTAGAAATAAGTGTTTAATATCTATGTAATATTGAAGTATACATCGATGTATGTAAAAATATTCATACCTCATTACGCTTTTTATCGAATTAGCGCGAAGGGAACGTTAGCGGCGTCAGTAGCGGTGCGAAGAAATTCAAAGTACCAACCTCCCGGTCATGTCGGTCCGGCGGCGGCAATTTAAATAAAAGAAAATAAAAAGGAATCATTACGTTCGAGCGTATTACGTCGAAATATAACGATTTCACAAAAAATACCGGTACCTCGTAACTCTATCAGACGAATTAACTTGAAGGGAACGTTCGAAATTGAAATTTTTTTCTAGCTCCCCAGGGACGAAATGAACGTTTAATATCTATGTAACATTGAAGTATACAGCGATATATGTAAAAATATGCCTACCTCGTAACGCTTTTTATCGAATTAACTGGAATGGAACGTTAGCGTCTTCAGTAGCGGTGCGAAGAAATTCAAAGTACCAACCTCCCGGTCATTTCGGTCCGGCGGCGGCTATTTAAATAAAAGAAAATAAAAAGAAATCATTACGTTCGAGCATATTACGTCGAACTATAACGATTTCACAAAAAGTACCAGTACCTCGTAACACTATCAGACGAATTAACTCGAAGGGAACATTCGAAATTGAAATTCTGTTCTAGCTGTTCAGGGTAGAAATAAGTGTTTAATCTCTATGTAATATAGAGTTATACATTGATTTATGTAAACATATGCCCACCTCATAACGCTTTTTATCGAATTAACTCGAAGGGAACGTTAGCGACGTCAGTAGCGGTGCGAAGAAATTCAAGGACCCAACCTCCCGGTCATGTCGGTCCAGCGGGGGCTATTTAAAAAAAAATAAATATAAATCGTTACGCTCGACCGCATTACGTCGAACTATAAAGATTTCAAAAAAAATACCGCGACCTCGTAACGCTTGTTAACGAATTAACGCGAAAAAACCGTTCGAAATTGAAAGTTTTGCTTGCTCTCCAGGGACCAAATAAACGTTTAATCCCTATGCAATTTTGATTTAGACATCGATATATGTAGAATTATTCCTACGGCGTAAAGCTTTTTAACGAATTAACTCGAAGGGAACGTTCGAAATTGAAATTTTTTTCTGGCTATCCAGGGACGAAATAAACGGTTAATCTCTACGTAATATAGAAGTATACGTTGATTTGTGTAAAAATATGCCCACCTGATAACATTTTTCATCGAATTAAATCGAAGAGAACGGCAGCTTCGTCAGTAGCTGCGCGGAGAAATTCAATGTCCCAATCTCCCGGTCATGTCGGTCCGGCCGCAACTATTAAAAAAAAACATAAAAAAAATCGTTACGTTCGATGGTATTACGTTGAACTATAATGATTTCACAAAAAATACCGCGACCACGTAACGCTTGTTAACGGATTAACTCGAAAAAACCGTTCGAAATTGAAAATTTTGCTTGCTCTCCAGGGACCAAATAAACGTTTAATCCCTATGTAATATTGAATTATACATCGAGATATGTAAAAATATTCCTACCTCATAACGGTTGTTAACGAATTAACTCGAAGGGAACGTTAGCGTCGTTAGTAGCGGTGCGAAGAAATTCAAAGACCCAACCTCGCGGTCATGTCGGTCCTGCAGAGGCTATTTAAAAAAAGAAAGTTAAAAGAAATCATTACGTTCGAGCGTATTACGTCGAACTATAACGAATTTCACAAGAAATACCGCGACCACGTAACGCTTGTTAACGAATTAACTCGAAAAAACCGTTCGAAATTGAAAGTTTTGCTTGCCCTCCAGGGACCAAAGAAACGTTTAATCCCTATGTAATACTGAATTATACATCGAGATATGTAAAAATATTCCCACCTCATAACGGTTGTTAACGAATTAACTCGCAGGGAACCTTAGCGTCGTACGTAGAGGTGCGAAGAAATTCAAAGTCCCAACCTCCCGGTCATGTCGGTCCTGCTGGGGCTATTTAAAAAAAACATTAAAAAGATCGTTACGTTCGACCGTAATAAGGCGAACTATGAAGATTTCACAAAAAATACCGGTACCTCGTAACGCTTGTTAACGAATTAACTCGAAAAAACCGTTCGAAATTGAAATTTTGTTCTAGCTCTCCAGGGTAGAAATAAGTGTTTAATCCCTATGCAGTATTGAATTACACATCGAGATATGTAGACATATTCCTACCTCATAACGCTTTTTAACGAATTAACTCGCAGGGAACTTTAGCGTCGTTCGTAGCGGTGCGAAGAAATACAAAGTCCCAACGTCCCGGTCATGTCGGCCCTGCGGGGGCTATTTAAAAAAAAATAAATATAAATCGTTACGCTCGACCGTATTACGTCGAAATATAACGATTTGACAAAAAAATACCGTTACATCGTATCGCTTTCTAACGAATTAACTCGCAAAAACCGTTCGAAATTGACAGTTTTGTTACCTCTGCAGGGACGAAATAAACGTTTAATCCCTATGCAATATTGAATTACACATCGACATATGTAGAAATATTCCTACGTCGTAACGCTTTTTAACGAATTAACTCGAAGGGAACGTTCGAAATTGAAATTTTTTTCTAGCTCCCGAGGGACGAAATAAACGTTTAATATCTATGTAATATTGAAGTATACATCGATTTTTGTAAAAATATGCCCACCTCGAAACGCTTTTTATCGAATTAAATCGAAGAGAACGGTAGCGTCGTCACTAGCTGCGCTTAGAAATTCAAAGTCCCAATCTCCCGGTCATATCTGTCCGGCCGCGGTTATCTAAAAAAAACATAAAAAAAATCGTTACGTTCGACCGTATTACGTCGAACTATAAAGATTTCACAAAAAATACCGGTACATCGTAACGCTTTCCAACGAATTAACTCGCAAAAACCGTTCGAAATTGAAAGTTTTGCTTGCTCTCCAGGGACCAAATAAACGTTTAATCCCTATGCAATATTGAATTACTCATCTATATATGTAGAAATATTACTACGTCGTAACGCTTTTTAACGAATTAACTCGAAGGGAACGTTCGAAATTGAAATTTTCTTCTTGGTCTCCAGGGACGAAATAAATGTTTAATCTCTATGTAATATTGAATTATACATCGATTTATGTAAAAATATGCTTACCCCATAACGCTTTTTATCGAATTAACTCGAAGGGAACATTAGCGTCGTCAGGAGCGGTGCGAAGAAATTCAAAGACACAACCTCCCGGTGATGTCGGTCCGGCGGCGGCTATTTAAAAAAAAAGAAAATGAAAAGAAATCATTACGTTCGAGCGTTTTACGTCGAACTGTAACGATTTCACAAAAAATACCGTTACCTCGTAACGCTTTCAGACGAACTAACTCGAAGGGTACGTTCGAAATTGAAATTTTGTTCTAGCTCTTCAGGGTAGAAATAAGTGTTAGTTTCTATGTAATATTGAATCATACATCGATTTATGTAAAAAGAGGCCCACCTCATAACGTTTTTTATCGAATTAAATCGAAGGGAACGTTCGCGTCGTTAGTAGCTGTGCGAAGAAATTCAAAGTCCCAATTTCCCGGTCATGTCGGTCCGGCCGCGGCTATTTAAAAAAAACATTAAGAAAATCGTTACGTTCGACCGTATTACGTCGAACTATAAAGATTTCGCAAAAAATACCGCGACCTCGTAACCCTTGTTAACGAATTAACTCGAAAAAACCGTTCGAAATTGAAATTTTTTTCTAGCTCCCCAGGGACGAAATAAACGTTTAATATCTATGTAATATTGAAGTATACATCGATTTTTGTAAAAATATGCCCACCTCGAAACGCTTTTTATCGAATTAAATCGAAGAGAACGGTAGCGTCGTCACTAGCTGCGCTTAGAAATTCAAAGTCCCAATCTCCCGGTCATGTCGGTCCTGCCGCGGTTATCTAAAAAAAACATAAAAAAATCGTTACGTTCGACCGTATTACGTCGAACTATAAAGATTTCGCAAAAAAATACCGGTACATCGTAACGATTTCTAACGTATTAACTCGAAAAAACCGTTCGAAATTGAAAGTTTTGCCTGCTCTCCGGGGACCAAATAAACGTTTAATCCCTACGTAATATTGAATTATACATCGATTTATGTAAAAATATGCCTACCTCATAACGCTGTTTATCGAATTAACTCGAAGGGAACGTTAGCGTCGTTAGTAGCGGTGCGAAGAAATTCAAAGACTCAACCTCCCGGTCATGTCGGCCCTGCGGGGGCTATTTAAAAAAAAATAGATATAAATCGTGACGCTCGACCGTGTTACGTCGAAATATACTGATATCACAAAAAAATACGGCGACATCGTAACGCTTTTTAAAGAATTAACTCGAAAAAGCCGTTCGAAATTGAAAGATTTGCTTGCTCTCCAGGGACCAAATAAACGGTTAATCCCTATGTAATATTGAATTATACATCGAGATATGTAAAAATATTCCTACGTCGTAAGGCTTTTTAACGAATTAAATCGCAGGGAACCTTAGCGTCGTTCGTAGCGGTGCGAATAAATACAAAGCCCCAAACTCCAGGTCATGTCGGTCCTGCGGGGGCTATTTAAAAAAAAGAAAATTAAAACAAATCATTACGTTCGAGCGTATTACGTCGAACTATAACGATTTCACAAGAAATACCGCGACCTCGTAACGCTTGTTAACGAATTAACTCGAAAAAACCGTTCGAAATTGAAATTTTTTTCTAGCTATCCAGGGACGAAATAAACGTTTAATCCCTATGTAATATTGAATTATACATCGAGATATGTAAAAATATTCCTACCTCATAACGGTTGTTAACGAATTAACTCGCAGGAAACCTTAGCGTCGTTAGTAGCGGTGCGAGGAAATTCAAAGTCCCAACGTCCCGGTCATGTCGGCCTTGCGGGGGCTATTTAAAAAAAAATAAATGTAAATCGTGACGCTCGACCGTATCACGTCGAAATATAATGATTTCACGAAAAATACCGGTACATCGTTACGCTTTCTAACGAATTAACTCGAAAAAACCGTTCGAAATTGAAAGTTTTGCTTGCTCTCCAGGGACCAAATAAACGTTTAATCCCTAAGCAATATTGAATTATACATCGAGATATGTAAAAATATTCCTACCTCATAACGGTTGTTAACGAATTAACTCGAAGGGAACGTTAGCGTCCTTAGTAGCGGTGCGAAGAAATTCAAAGACCCAACCTCCCGGTCATGTCGGTCCTGCGGAGGCTATTTAAAAAAAAGATAATTAAAACAAATCATTACGTTCGAGCGTATTACGTCGAACTATAACGATTTCACAAGAAATACCGAGACCTCGTAACGCTTGTTAACGAATTAACTCGAAAAAACCGTTCGAAATTGAAATTTTTTTCTAGCTCTCCAGGGACGAAATAAACGTTTAATCCCTATGTAATATTGAATTATACATCGAGATATGTAAAAATATTCCTACCTCATAACGGTTGTTAACGAATTAACTCGCAGGAAACCTTAGCGTCGTTCGCAGCGGTGCGAAGAAATGCAAAGCCCCAACGTCCCGGACATATCGGTACGGCGGGGGCTATTTAAAAAAAAATAATAATAATAAATCCTTACGATCGACCGTATTACGTCGAAATATAACGATTTCACAAAAAATACCGGCACCTCGTAACGCTTTCTAACGAATTAACTCGCAAAAACCGTTCGAAATTGAAAGTTTTGCTTGCTCTCCAGGGACGAAATAAACGTTTAATCCCTATGTAATATTGAATTATACATCGAGATATGTAAAAATCTTCCTACCTCATAACGGTTGTAAACGAATTGACTCGCAGGAAACCTTAGCGTCCTTAGTAGCGGTGCGAAGAAATTCAAAGACCCAACCTCCCGGTCATGTCGGTCCTGCGGAGGCTATTTAAAAAAAAGATAATTAAAACAAATCGTTACGTTCGACCGTATTACGTCGAACTATAAAGATTTCACAAAAAATACCGGTACATCGTAACGCTTTCCAACGAATTAACTCGCAAAAACCGTTCGAAATTGAAAGTTTTGCTTGCTCTCCAGGGACCAAATAAACGTTTAATCCCTATGCAATATTGAATTACTCATCTATATATGTAGAAATATTACTACGTCGTAACGCTTTTTAACGAATTAACTCGAAGGGAACGTTCGAAATTGAAATTTTCTTCTTGGTCTCCAGGGAAGAAATAAATGTTTAATCTCTATGTAATATTGAATTATACATCGATTTATGTAAAAATATGCTTACCCCATAACGCTTTTTATCGAATTAACTCGAAGGGAACATTAGCGTCGTCAGTAGCGGTGCGAAGAAATTCAAAGACACAACCTCCCGGTGATGTCGGTCCGGCGGCGGCTATTTAAAAAAAAAGAAAATGAAAAGAAATCATTACGTTCGAGCGTTTTACGTCGAACTGTAACGATTTCACAAAAAATACCGTTACCTCGTAACGCTTTCAGACGAACTAACTCGAAGGGAACGTTCGAAATTGAAATTTTGTTCTAGCTCTTCAGGGTAGAAATAAGTGTTAGTTTCTATGTAATATTGAATTATACATCGATTTATGTAAAAAGAGGCCCACCTCATAACGTTTTTTATCGAATTGAATCGAAGGGAACGTTAGCGTCGTTAGTAGCTGTGCGAAGAAATTCAAAGTCCCAATCTCCCGGTCATGTCGGTCCGGCCGCGGCTATTTAAAAAAAACATTAAGAAAATCGTTACGTTCGACCGTATTACGTCGAACTATAAAGATTTCGCAAAAAATACCGCGACCTCGTAACGCTTGTTAACGAATTAACTCGAAAAAACCGTTCGAAATTGAAATTTTTTTCTAGCTCCCCAGGGACGAAATAAACGTTTAATATCTATGTAATATTGAAGTATACATCGATTTTTGTAAAAATATGCCCACTTCGAAACGCTTTTTATCGAATTAAATCGAAGAGAACGGTAGCGTCGTCACTAGCTGCGCTTAGAAATTCAAAGTCCCAATCTCCCGGTCATGTCGGTCCTGCCGCGGTTATCTAAAAAAAACATAAAAAAATCGTTACGCTCGACCGTATTACGTCGAAATATAAAGATTTCGCAAAAAAATACCGGTACATCGTAACGATTTCTAACGTATTAACTCGAGAAAACCGTTCGAAATTGAAAGTTTTGCCTGCTCTCCGGGGACCAAATAAACGTTTAATCCCTACGTAATATTGAATTATACATCGATTTATGTAAAAATATGCCTACCTCATAACGCTGTTTATCGAATTAACTCGAAGGGAACGTTAGCGTCGTTAGTAGCGGTGCGAAGAAACTCAAAGACTCAACCTCCCGGTCATGTCGGCCCTGCGGGGGCTATTTAAAAGAAAATAAATATAAATCGTGACGCTCGACCGTGTTACGTCGAAATATACTGATATCACAAAAAATACGGCGACATCGTAACGCTTTTTAAAGAATTAACTCGAAAAAGCCGTTCGAAATTGAAAGATTTGCTTGCTCTCCAGGGACCAAATAAACGGTTAATCCCTATGTAATATTGAATTATACATCGAGATATGTAAAAATATTCCTACGTCGTAAGGCTTTTTAACGAATTAAATCGCAGGGAACCTTAGCGTCGTTCGTAGCGGTGCGAAGAAATACAAAGCCCCAACCTCCCGGTCATGTCGGTCCTGCGGGGGCTATTTAAAAAAAAGAAAATTAAAACAAATCATTACGTTCGAGCGTATTACGTCGAACTATAACGATTTCACAAGAAATACCGCGACCTCGTAACGCTTGTTAACGAATTAACTCGAAAAAACAGTTCGAAATTGAAATTTTTTTCTAGCTATCCAGGGACGAAATAAACGTTTAATCCCTATGTAATATTGAATTATACATCGAGATATGTAATAATATTCCTACCTCATAACGGTTGTTAACGAATTAACTCGCAGGAAACCTTAGCATCGTTCGTAGCCGTGCGAAGAAATGCAAAGTCCCAACGTCCCGGACATATCGGTACGGCGGGGGCTATTTAAAAAAATAATAATAATAATAAATCCTTACGATCGACCGTATTACGTCGAAATATAACGATTTCACAAAAAATACCGGTACCTCGTAACGCTTTCTGACGAATTGACTCGAAGGGAACGTTCGAAATTGAAACTTTGTTCTAGCTCTGCAGGGTAGAAATAAGCGTTTAATCTCTATGTAATATTGAGTTACACATCGATATATTTAGAAATATTCCTACGTCGTAACGCTTTTTATCGAGTTAACTCGAAGGGTACGTTCGAAATTGAAATTTTCTTCTAGGTCTCAACGGACGAAATAAACGTTTAATCCCTATGTCATATTGTAGTATACATCGATTTATGTAAAAATATGCCTACCTCATAACGCTTTATATCGAATTAACTCGAAGGGAACGTTAGCGTCTTCAGTAGCGGTGCGAAGAAATTCAAAGACACAACCTCCCGGTCATGTCGGCCCGGCGGCTGCTATTTAATAAAAAAATTAAAAAAAATCGTTACGTTCGACCGTATTACGTCGAACTATAAAGATTTCACAAAAAAATACCGCGACCTCGTAACGCTTGTTAACGAATTAACTCGCAAAAACCGTTCGAAATTGACAGTTTTGTTACCTCTGCAGGGACGAAATAAACGTTTAATCCCTATGCAATATTGAATTACACATCGACATATGTAGAAATATTCCTACGTCGTAACGCTTTTTAACGAATTAACTCGAAGGGAACGTTCGAAATTGAAATTTTTTTCTAGCTCCCGAGGGACGAAATAAACGTTTAATATCTATGTAATATTGAAGTATACATCGATTTTTGTAAAAATATGCCCACCTCGAAACGCTTTTTATCGAATTAAATCGAAGAGAACGGTAGCGTCGTCACTAGCTGCGCTTAGAAATTCAAAGTCCCAATCTCCCGGTCATGTCTGTCCGGCCGCGGTTATCTAAAAAAAACATAAAAAAAATCGTTACGTTCGACCGTATTACGTCGAACTATAAAGATTTCACAAAAAATACCGGTACATCGTAACGCTTTCCAACGAATTAACTCGCAAAAACCGTTCGAAATTGAAAGTTTTGCTTGCTCTCCAGGGACCAAATAAACGTTTAATCCCTATGCAATATTGAATTACTCATCTATATATGTAGAAATATTACTACGTCGTAACGCTTTTTAACGAATTAACTCGAAGGGAACGTTCGAAATTGAAATTTTCTTCTTGGTCTCCAGGGACGAAATAAATGTTTAATCTCTATGTAATATTGAATTATACATCGATTTATGTAAAAATATGCTTACCCCATAACGCTTTTTATCGAATTAACTCGAAGGGAACATTAGCGTCGTCAGTAGCGGTGCGAAGAAATTCAAAGACACAACCTCCCGGTGATGTAGGTCCGGCGGCGGCTATTTAAAAAAAAAGAAAACGAAAAGAAATCATTACGTTCGAGCGTTTTACGTCGAACTGTAACGATTTCACAAAAAATACCGTTACCTCGTAACGCTTTCAGACGAACTAACTCGAAGGGTACGTTCGAAATTGAAATTTTGTTCTAGCTCTTCAGGGTAGAAATAAGTGTTAGTTTCTATGTAATATTGAATTATACATCGATTTATGTAAAAAGAGGCCCACCTCATAACGTTTTTTATCGAATTAAATCGAAGGGAACGTTAGCGTCGTTAGTAGCTGTGCGAAGAAATTCAAAGTCCCAATCTCCCGGTCATGTCGGTCCGGCCGCGGCTATTTAAAAAAAACATTAAGAAAATCGTTACGTTCGACCGTATTACGTCGAACTATAAAGATTTCGCAAAAAATACCGCGACCTCGTAACGCTTGTTAACGAATTAACTCGAAAAAACCGTTCGAAATTGAAATTTTTTTCTAGCTCCCCAGGGACGAAATAAACGTTTAATATCTATGTAATATTGAAGTATACATCGATTTTTGTAAAAATATGCCCACTTCGAAACGCTTTTTATCGAATTAAATCGAAGAGAACGGTAGCGTCGTCACTAGCTGCGCTTAGAAATTCAAAGTCCCAATCTCCCGGTCATGTCAGTCCTGCCGCGGTTATCTAAAAAAAACATAAAAAAATCGTTACGCTCGACCGTATTACGTCGAAATATAAAGATTTCGCAAAAAAATACCGGTACATCGTAACGATTTCTAACGTATTAACTCGAAAAAACCGTTCGAAATTGAAAGTTTTGCCTGCTCTCCGGGGACCAAATAAACGTTTAATCCCTACGTAATATTGAATTATACATCGATTTATGTAAAAATATGCCTACCTCATAACGCTGTTTATCGAATTAACTCGAAGGGAACGTTAGCGTCGTTAGTAGCGGTGCGAAGAAACTCAAAGACTCAACCTCCCGGTCATGTCGGCCCTGCGGGGGCTATTTAAAAGAAAATAAATATAAATTGTGACGCTCGACCGTGTTACGTCGAAATATACTGATATCACAAAAAATACGGCGACATCGTAACGCTTTTTAAAGAATTAACTCGAAAAAGCCGTTCGAAATTGAAAGATTTGCTTGCTCTCCAGGGACCAAATAAACGGTTAATCCCTATGTAATATTGAATTATACATCGAGATATGTAAAAATATTCCTACGTCGTAAGGCTTTTTAACGAATTAAATCGCAGGGAACCTTAGCGTCGTTCGTAGCGGTGCGAAGAAATACAAAGCCCCAACCTCCCGGTCATGTCGATCCTGCGGGGGCTATTTAAAAAAAAGAAAATTAAAACAAATCATTACGTTCGAGCGTATTACGTCGAACTATAACGATTTCACAAGAAATACCGCGACCTCGTAACGCTTGTTAACGAATTAACTCGAAAAAACCGTTCGAAATTGAAATTTTTTTCTAGCTATCCAGGGACGAAATAAACGTTTAATCCCTATGTAATATTGAATTATACATCGAGATATGTAATAATATTCCTACCTCATAACGGTTGTTAACGAATTAACTCGCAGGAAACCTTAGCATCGTTCGTAGCCGTGCGAAGAAATGCAAAGTCCCAACGTCCCGGTCATATCGGTACGGCGGGGGCTATTTAAAAAAATAATAATAATAATAAATCCTTACGATCGACCGTATTACGTCGAAATATAACGATTTCACAAAAAATACCGGTACCTCGTAACGCTTTCTGACGAATTGACTCGAAGGGAACGTTCGAAATTGAAACTTTGTTCTAGCTCTGCAGGGTAGAAATAAGCGTTTAATCTCTATGTAATATTGAGTTACACATCGATATATTTAGAAATATTCCTACGTCGTAACGCTTTTTATCGAGTTAACTCGAAGGGTACGTTCGAAATTGAAATTTTCTTCTAGGTCTCAACGGACGAAATAAACGTTTAATCCCTATGTCATATTGTAGTATACATCGATTTATGTAAAAATATGCCTACCTCATAACGCTTTATATCGAATTAACTCGAAGGGAACGTTAGCGTCTTCAGTAGCGGTGCGAAGAAATTCAAAGACACAACCTCCCGGTCATGTCGGCCCGGCGGCTGCTATTTAATAAAAAAATTAAAAAAAATCGTTACGTTCGACCGTATTACGTCGAACTATAAAGATTTCACAAAAAAATACCGCGACCTCGTAACGCTTGTTAACGAATTAACTCGAAAAAGGCGTCCGAAATTGAAAGATTTGCTTGCTCTCCAGGGACCAAATAAACGTTTAATCCCTATGCAGTATTGAATTACACATCGAGATATGTAGACATATTCCTACCTCATAACGCTTTTTAACGAATTAACTCGCAGGGAACTTTAGCGTCGTTCGTAGCGGTGCGAAGAAATACAAAGTCCCAACGTCCAGGTCATGTCGGCCCTGCGGGGGCTATTTAAAAAAAAATAAATATAAATCGTTACGCTCGACCGTACTACGTCGAAAAATAACGATTTGACAAAAAAATACCGTTACATCGTATCGCTTTCTAACGAATTAACTCGCAAAAACCGTTCGAAATTGACAGTTTTGTTACCTCTGCAGGGACGAAATAAACGTTTAATCCCTATGCAATATTGAATTACACATCGACATATGTAGAAATATTCCTACGTCGTAACGCTTTTTAACGAATTAACTCGAAGGGAACGTTCGAAATTGAAATTTTTTTCTAGCTCCCGAGGGACGAAATAAACGTTTAATATCTATGTAATATTGAAGTATACATCGATTTTTGTAAAAATATGCCCACCTCGAAACGCTTTTTATCGAATTAAATCGAAGAGAACGGTAGCGTCGTCACTAGCTGCGCTTAGAAATTCAAAGTCCCAATCTCCCGGTCATGTCTGTCCGGCCGCGGTTATCTAAAAAAAACATAAAAAAAATCGTTACGTTCGACCGTATTACGTCGAACTATAAAGATTTCACAAAAAATACCGGTACATCGTAACGCTTTCCAACGAATTAACTCGCAAAAACCGTTCGAAATTGAAAGTTTTGCTTGCTCTCCAGGGACCAAATAAACGTTTAATCCCTATGCAATATTGAATTACTCATCTATATATGTAGAAATATTACTACGTCGTAACGCTTTTTAACGAATTAACTCGAAGGGAACGTTCGAAATTGAAATTTTCTTCTTGGTCTCCAGGGACGAAATAAATGTTTAATCTCTATGTAATATTGAATTATACATCGATATATGTAAAAATATGCTTACCCCATAACGCTTTTTATCGAATTAACTCGAAGGGAACATTAGCGTCGTCAGTAGCGGTGCGAAGAAATTCAAAGACACAACCTCCCGGTGATGTAGGTCCGGCGGCGGCTATTTAAAAAAAAAGAAAACGAAAAGAAATCATTACGTTCGAGCGTTTTACGTCGAACTGTAACGATTTCACAAAAAATACCGTTACCTCGTAACGCTTTCAGACGAACTAACTCGAAGGGTACGTTCGAAATTGAAATTTTGTTCTAGCTCTTCAGGGTAGAAATAAGTGTTAGTTTCTATGTAATATTGAATTATACATCGATTTATGTAAAAAGAGGCCCACCTCATAACGTTTTTTATCGAATTAAATCGAAGGGAACGTTAGCGTCGTTAGTAGCTGTGCGAAGAAATTCAAAGTCCCAATCTCCCGGTCATGTCGGTCCGGCCGCGGCTATTTAAAAAAAACATTAAGAAAATCGTTACGTTCGACCGTATTACGTCGAACTATAAAGATTTCGCAAAAAATACCGCGACCTCGTAACGCTTGTTAACGAATTAACTCGAAAAAGCCATTCGAAATTGAAAGTTTTGCTTGCTCTCCAGGGACCAAATAAACGGTTAATCCCTATGTAATATTGAATTATACATCGAGATATGTAAAAATATTCCTACGTCGTAAGGCTTTTTAACGAATTAAATCGCAAGGAACCTTAGCGTCGTTCGTAGCGGTGCGAAGAAATACAAAGCCCCAACCTCCCGGTCATGTCGGTCCTGCGGGGGCTATTTAAAAAAAAGAAAATTAAAACAAATCATTTCGTTCGAGCGTATTACGTCGAACTATAACGATTTCACAAGAAATACCGCGACCTCGTAACGCTTGTTAACGAATTAACTCGAAAAAACCGTTCGAAATTGAAATTTTTTTCTAGCTATCCAGGGACGAAATAAACGTTTAATCCCTATGTAATATTGAATTATACATCGAGATATGTAAAAATATTCCTACCTCATAACGGTTGTTAACGAATTAACTCGCAGGAAACCTTAGCGTCGTTCGTAGCCGTGCGAAGAAATGCAAAGTCCCAACGTCCCTGTCATATCGGTACGGCGGGGGCTATTTAAAAAAGAAATAATAATAATAAATCCTTACGATCGACCGTATTACGTCGAAATATAACGATTTCACAAAAAATACCGGTACCTCGTAACGCTTTCTGACGAATTGACTCGAAGGGAACGTTCGAAATTGAAACTTTGTTCTAGCTCTGCAGGGTAGAAATAAGCGTTTAATCTCCATGTAATATTGAGTTACACATCGATATATTTAGAAATATTCCTACGTCGTAGCGCCTTCTAACGAATTAAATCGCAAAAACCGTTCGAAATTGACAGTTTTGTTACCTCTGCAGGGACGAAATAAACGTTTAATCCCTATGCAATATTGAATTACACATCGACATATGTAGAAATATTCCTACGTCGTAACGTTTTTTATCGAATTAACTCGAAGGGTACGTTCGAAATTGAAATTTTCTTCTAGGTCTCAAGGGACGAAATAAACGTTTAATCCCTATGTCATATTGTAGTATACATCGATTTATGTAAAAATATGCCTACCTCATAACGCTTTATATCGAATTAACTCGAAGGGAACGTTAGCGTCTTCAGTAGCGGTGCGAAGAAATTCCAAGTACCAACCTCCCGGTCATGTCGGCCCGGCGGCTGCTATTTAATAAAAAAATTAAAAAAAATCGTTACGTTCGACCGTATTACGTCGAACTATAAAGATTTCACAAAAAAATACCGCGACCTCGTAACGCTTGTTAACGAATTAACTCGAAAAAGGCGTCCGAAATTGAAAGGTTTGCTTGCTCTCCAGGGACCAAATAAACGTTTAATCCCTATGCAGTATTGAATTACACATCGAGATATGTAGACATATTCCTACCTCATAACGCTTTTTAACGAATTAACTCGCAGGGAACTTTAGCGTCGTTCGTAGCGGTGCGAAGAAATACAAAGTCCCAACGTCCCGGTCATGTCGGCCCTGCGGGGGCTATTTAAAAAAAAATAAATATAAATCGTTACGCTCGACCGTATTACGTCGAAATATAACGATTTGACAAAAAAATA
Source organism: Bombus hortorum (assembly GCA_905332935.1). Taxonomy (NCBI): domain Eukaryota; kingdom Metazoa; phylum Arthropoda; class Insecta; order Hymenoptera; family Apidae; genus Bombus; species Bombus hortorum. The sequence goes on from CAJOSO010000001.1 coordinate 8,423,642, forward strand.
CCGTTACATCGTAACGCTTTCTAACGAATTAACTCGCAAAAACCGTTCGAAATTGACAGTTTTGTTACCTCTGCAGGGACGAAATAAACGTTTAATCCCTATGCAATATTGAATTACACATCGACATATGTAGAAATATTCCTACGTCGTAACGCTTTTTAACGAATTAACTCGAAGGGAACGTTCGAAATTGAAATTTTTTTCTAGCTCCCGAGGGACGAAATAAACGTTTAATATCTATGTAATATTGAAGTATACATCGATTTTTGTAAAAATATGCCCACCTCGAAACGCTTTTTATCGAATTAAATCGAAGAGAACGGTAGCGTCGTCAGTAGCGGTGCGAAGAAATTCAAAGACACAACCTCCCGGTGATGTCGGTCCGGCGGCGGCTATTTAAAAAAAAGAAAATGAAAAGAAATCATTACGTTCGAGCGTTTTACGTCGAACTGTAACGATTTCACAAAAAATACCGTTACCTCGTAACGCTTTCAGACGAACTAACTCGAAGGGAACGTTCGAAATTGAAATTTTGTTCTAGCTCTTCAGGGTAGAAATAAGTGTTAGTTTCTATGTAATATTGAATTATACATCGATTTATGTAAAAAGAGGCCCACCTCATAACGTTTTTTATCGAATTAAATCGAAGGGAACGTTAGCGTCGTTAGTAGCTGTGCGAAGAAATTCAAAGTCCCAATCTCCCGGTCATGTCGGTCCGGCCGCGGCTATTTAATAGAAAATAAAAAGAAATCGTTACGTTCGACCGTATTACGTCGAAATATAATGATTTCATAAAAAATACGGGTACATCGTAACGCTTTCTAACGAATTAACTCGTCAAAACCGTTCGAAATTGAAAGTTTTGCTACCTCTCCAGGGACGAAATAAACGTTTAATCCCTATGCAATATTGAATTATACATCGATATATTTAGAAATATTCCTACGTCGTATCGCTTTTTAACGAATTAACTCGAAGGGAACGTTCGAAACTGATATTTTGTTCTAGCTCTCCAGGGTAGAAATAAGAGTTGAATCTCTATGTTATATTGAATTATACATCGATTTATGTAAAAATATGCCTACCTCATAACGCTGTTTATCGAATTAACTCGAAGGGAACGTTAGCGTCGTTAGTAGCGGTGCGAAGAAATTCAAAGACTCAACCTCCCGGTCATGTCGGCCCTGCGGGGGCTATTTAAAAAAAAATAAATATAAATCGTGACGCTCGACCGTATTACGTCGAAACATAATGATTTAAAAAAAAATACCGGTACATCGTAACGCTTTCTAACGAATTAACTCGCAAAAACCATGCGAAATTGAAAGTTTTGCTTGCTCTCCAGGGACCAAATAAACGGTCAATCCCTATGTAATATTGAATTATACATCGAGATATGTAAAAATATTCCTACGTCGTAACGCTTTTTAACGAATTAAATCACAGGGAATCTTAGCGTCGTTCGTAGCGGTGCGAAGAAATACAAAGCCCCAACCTCCCGGTCATGTCGGTCCTGCGGGGGCTATTTAAAAAAAAAAATAAAAATAAATCGTTACGATCCATCGTATTACGTCGAAATATAATGTTTTCACAAAAAATAAAGGTACATCGTAACGCTTTCAAACGAATTGACTCGAAGGGAACGTTCAAAATTGAAACTTTATTCTAGCTCTCCAGGGACGAAGCAAACGTTTAATCTCTATGTAATATTGAATTCTACATCGATTTATGTAGAAATATGCCTACCTCATAACGCTTTATATCGAATTAACTCGAAGTGAACGTTAGCGTCGTTAGTAGCGGTGCGAAGAAATTCAAAGACCCACCCTCCCGGTCATGTCGGTCCTGCGGGTGCCATTTAAAAAAAAATAAATATAAATCGTGACGCTAGACCGTATTACGTCAAAATATAACGACTTCACAAAAAATACCGGTACCTCGTCACGCTTTCTGACGAATTGACTCGATGGGAACGTTCGAAGTTGAAAATTTTTTCTAGCTCTCCAGGGACGAAACAAACGTTTAATCTCTATGTAATATTGAATTCTACATCGATTTATGTAGAAATATGCCTACCTCATAACGCTTTCAATCGAATTAACTCGAAGGGAACGTTAGCGTCGTTAGTAGCGGTGCGAAGAAATGCAAAGACCCAACCTCCCGGTCATGTCGGTCATGCTGGGGCTATTTAAAAAAACAAAAAAAAAAATCGTTACGTTCGACCGTATTACGTCGAAGCATAAAGATTTCACAAAAAATACCGGTACCTCGTAACGCTTTCTGACGAACTGACTCGAAGGGAACGTTCGAAATTGAAATTTTGTTCTAGCTCTCCAGGGTAGAAATAAGTGTTTTATCTCTATGTAATATTGAAGTATACATCAATGTATGTAAAAATATTCCTACCTCATAACGCTTTTTATCGAATTAACTCGAAGAGAACGTTAGCGTCGTTAGTAGCGGTGCGAAGAAATTCAAATTCGCAACATCACGGTCATGTCGATCCTGCTGGGGCTATTTAAAAAGAAACAAATATAAATCGTTACGCTCGACCGTATTACGTCGAAATATAACGATTTCACAAAAAAATACGGGTACATCATAAAGCTTTCTATCGAATTGACTCGCAAAAACTGTTCGAAATTTAAAGTTTTGCTAGCTCTCCAGGGACGAAATAAACGTTTAATCCCAATGCAATATTGAATTACACATTGATATATGTAGACATATTCCTACGTCGTAACGCTTTCAATCGAATTAACTCGAAGGGAACGTTAGCGTCGTTAGTAGCGGTGCGAAGAAACGCAAAGACCCAACCTCCCGGTCATGTCGGTCCTGCTGGGGCTATTTAAAAAAAATAAACATAAATCGTTACGTTCGACCGTATTACGTCGAAATATAATGATTTCACAAAAAATAAAGGTACATCGTAACGCTTTCAAACGAATTAACTCGCAAAAACCGTCCGAAATTGAAAGTTTTGCTAGCTCTGCAGGGAGGAAATAAACGTTTAATCCCAATGTAATATTGAATTACACATTGATATATGTAGACATATTCCTACGTCGTAACGCTTTTTAACGAATTAACTCGAAGGGAACGTTCGAAATTGAAATTTTCTTCTAGCTCTCCAGGGACGAAATAAACGTTCAATATCTATGTAATATTGAAGTATACATCGATTTATGTAAAAATAGGCCCACCTCATAACGCTCTTTATCGAATTAACTCGAAGGGAGCGTTAGCGTCGTCAGTAGCGGGGCGAAGAAATTCAAAGTACCAATCTCCCGGTCATGTCGGTCCGGCGGCTGCTATTTAAAAAAAAGAAAAGAAAATAAATCGTTACGTTCGACCGTACTACGTCGAAATATAATGATTTCACAAAAAATAAAGGTACATCGTAACGCTTTCAAACGAATTAACTCGCAAAAACCGGTCGAAATGGAAAGTTTTGCTACCTCTCCATGGACGAAATAAACTTTTAATCCCTATGCAATTTTGAATTACACATCGATATATGTAGAAATATTCCTACGTCGTAACGCTGTTTAACGAATTAAATCGAAGGGAACTTTCGAAATTGAAAATTTTTTCTAGCTCTCCAGGGACGAAATAAAAGTTTCATCCTTATGTAATATTGAATTATACATCGATTTATGTAGAAATATACCTATCTCATAAAGCTTCTTATCGAATTAACTCGAAGGGAACGTTAGCGTCGTTAGTAGCGGTGCGAAGAAATTCAAAGACCCAACCTCCCGGTCATGTCGGCCCTGCGGGGGCTATTTAAAAAAAAAATAAATGTAAATCATTACGCTCAACCGAACCAAGCCGAAATATAACTATTTCACCAAAAAATACCGGTACATTGTAACGCTTTCTAATGAATGAACTCGAAAAACCGTTCGAAATTGAAAGTTTTTCCAGCTCTCCAGGGACGAAGTAAACGTTTAATCCCTATGCAATTTTGAATTACACATCTACATATTTGGAAATATTCCGACGTCGTAACACTTCTTAACAAATTAACTCGAAGGGATCCTTCGAAATTGAAATTTTTTCTAGCTCTCCAGCGACGAAATAAACGTTTAATCTCTATGTAATATTGAAGTATACATCGAGATATGTAAAAATATTCCTACCTCATAACGGTTGTTAACGAATTAACTCGCAGGAAACCTTAGCGTCGTTAGTAGCTGCGTGAAGAAATACAATGTCCCAACGTTCCCGTCATATAGGTACGGCGGGGGCTATTTAAAAAAAAGACTAAAAATAAATCGTTGCGATCGACCGTATTACGTCGAACTATAACGATTTCGCAAAAAAATACCGGTACATCGTAACGGTTTCTAACGAATTAACTCGCAAAAACCGTGCGAAATTGAAAGATTTGCTACCTCTCTAGGGACGAAATAAACGTTTAATCCCGATGCAATTTTGAATTACACATCGATATATTTAGAAATATTCCTACGTCGTAACACTTTTTAACGAATTAACTCGAAAATACCGTACGAAATTGAAAGTTTTGCCTGCTCTCCAGGGACCAAATAAACATTTAATCCCTATGTAATATTGAATTATACATCGAGATATGTAAAAATATTCCTACCTCATAACGGTTGTTATCGAATTAACTCCAAGGGAACGTTAGCGTCGTTAATAGCGGTGCGAAGAAATTCAAAGTCCCAATCTCCCGGTCACGTCGGTCCGGCCGCGGATATTTAAAAAAAACATTAAAAAAATCGTTACGTTCGACCATATTACGTCGAACTATAAAGATTTCGCAAAAAATACCGCGACCTCGTAACGCTTGTTAACGAATTAACTCGAAAAAACCGTTCGAAATTGAAAGTTTTGCTAGCTCCCCAGGGAAGAAATAAACGTTTAATCCCAATGCAATATGGAATTACACATTGATATATGTAGACATATTCCTACGTGGTAACGCTTTCAATCGAATTAACTCGAAGGGAACGTTAGCGTCGTTAGTAGCGGTGCGAAGAAATGCAAAGACCCAACCTCCCGGTCATGTCGGTCCTGCTAGGGCTATTTAAAAAAAAATGAATATAAATCGTTACGTTCGGCCGTATTACGTCGAAATATAACGATTTCACAAAAAATACCGGTACCTCGTAAAGGTTTCTGACGAATATCTCGATGGGAACGTTCGAAATTGGAATTTGGTTCTAGCTCTTCAGGGTAGAAATAAGTGTTTAATCTCTATGTAATATTGAATTATACATCGATTTATGTAAAAATATGCCTACCTCATAACGCTTTTTATCGAATTAACTCGAAGGGAAGGTTAGCGTCGTTAGTAGCGGTGCGAAGAAATTCAAAGACCCAACCTCCCGGTCATGTCGGTGCTGCGGGGGCTATTTAAAAAAAAAATGAATATAAATCGTTTCGTTCGACCGTATTACGTCGAAATATAACGATTTCACAAAAAATACCGGTACATCGTAACGCTTTCTAACGAATTAACTCGCTAAAACCGTTCGAAATTGAAAGCTTTGCTACCTCTCCAGGGACGAAATAAATGTTTAATATGTATGTAATATTGAATTATACATCGATATATGTAGAAATATGCCTACCTCATAACGCTTTTTATCGAATTAACTCGAAGGGAACTTTGGCGTCGTCAGTAGCGGTGCGAAGAAATTCAAAGTACCAACCTCCCGGTCTTGTCGGTCCGGCGGCGGCTATTTAAAAAAAAAGAAAATAGAAAGGAATCATTACGTTCGAGCGTATTATTTCGAACTATAACGATTTCGCAAGAAATACCGGTACCTCGCTTTTTAACAAATTAACTCGAAGGGATCGTTCGAAATTGAAAGTATTGCTACCTCTCCAGGGACGAAATAAACGTTTAATCCCTATGCAATCTTGAATTACACATCTACATATTTGGAAATATTCCTACGACGTAAAACTTTTTAACGAACTAACTCGAAGGGATCGGTCGAAATTGAAATTTTTTCTAGCTCTCCAGGGACGAAATAAAAGTTTAATCTCTATGTAATATTGAAGTATATATCAATTTATGTAAAAGTATGCCCACCTCATAACGCTTTTTATCGAATTAAATCGAAGAGAACGTTAGCGTCATTAGTAGCGGTGCGAAGAAATTCAAAGACCCAACCTCCCGGTCATGTCGGTCCTGCGGGGGCTATTTAAAAAAAAATAAACATAAATCGCTACTTCGACAGTATTACGTCGAAATATAATGATTTCACAAAAAATACCGGTACATCGTAACGCTTTCTGAAGAATTAACTCGCAAAAACCGTTCGAAATTGAAAGTTTTGCTAGCTCTCCAGGGACGAAATAAACGTTTAATCCCTATGCAATATTGAATTACACTACGATATATGTAGAAATATTCCTACGTCGTAACGCTTTTTAACGAATTAACTCGCAGGGAACATTAGCGTCTTTCGTAGCGGTGCGAAGAAATACAAAGTCCCAACCTCCCGGTCATGTCGGTCCTGCGGGGGCTATTTAGAAAAAAATTAAAAATAAATCGTTACGATCCACCGTATTACGTCGAAATGTAACGATTTCAGAAAAAATACCGGTACCTCGTAACGCTTTCTAACGAATTAACTCGCAAAAACCGTTCGAAATTGAAAGTTTTGCTAGCTCTCCAGGGACGAAATAAAGGTTTAATCTCTATGTAATAATGAATTATACATCGATTTATGTATAAATATGCCTACCTCATAACGCTTTTTAACGAATTAACTCGCAGGGAACCTTAGCGTCGTTCGTAGCGGTGCGAAGAAATACAAAGTCCCAACGTCCCGGTCATATAGTTACGGCGGGGGCTATTAAAAAAAAAAATAAACATAAATCGTTACGCTCGACCGTATTACGTCGAAATATAACGATTTCACAAAAAATACCGGTACATCGTAACGCTTTCTAACGAATTAACTCGCAAAAACCGTTCGAAATTGAAAGTTTTGCTAGCTCTCCAGGGACGAAATAAACGTTTAATCCCTATGCAATATTGAATTACACTACGATATATGTAGAAATATTCCTACGTCGTAACGCTTTTTAACGAATTAACTCGCAGGGAACATTAGCGTCGATCGTAGCGGTGCGAAGAAATACAAAGTCCCAACCTCCCGGTCATGTCGGTCCTGCGGGGGCTATTTAGAAAAAAAATAAAAATAAATCGTTACGATCCACCGTATTACGTCGAAATGTAACGATTTCAGAAAAAATACCGGTACCTCGTAACGCTTTCTAACGAATTAACTCGCAAAAAGCGTTCGAAATTGAAAGTTTTGCTAGCTCTCCAGGGACGAAATAAACGTTTAATCTCTATGTAATATTGAATTATACATCGATTTATGTATAAATATGCCTACCTCATAACGCTTTTTAACGAATTAACTCGCAGGGAACCTTAGCGTCGTTCGTAGCGGTGCGAAGAAATACAAAGTCCCAACGTCCCGGTCATATAGGTACGGCGGGGGCTATTTAAAAAAAAAAAAAAAATAAAAATTTATCGGTACGGTCGACCGTATTACGTCGAAATATTTCGATTTGACAAAAAATACCGGTACCTCGTAACGCTTTCAGACGAATTAACTCGAAGGGAACTTTGGAAATTGAAATTTTGTTCTAGATCTTCGGGGTAGAAATAAGTGTTTAATCTCTATGTAATATTGAGGTATAGATCGATTTATGTAAAGATATGCCTACCTCATAACGCTTTTTATCGAATTAAATCGAAGAGAACGGTAGCGTCGTCAGTAACTGCGCAAAGAAATTCAAAGTCCCATCCTCCCGGTCATGTCGGTCCTGCTTGGGCTATTTAAAAAAAATAAACATAAATCGTTACGCTCGACCGTATTACGTCAAAATATAACGATTTCACAAAAAAATACCGGTTCCTCGTAACGCTTTCTGACGAATTGACTCGAAGGGAACGTTCGAAATTGAAAATTTTTTCTAGCTATCCAGGGACGAAACAAACGTTTAATCTCTATGTAATATTGAATTCTACATCGATTTATGTAGAAATATGCCTACCTCATAACGCTTTCAATCGAATTAACTCGAAGGGAACGTTAGCGTCGTTAGTAGCGGTGCGAAGAAATGCAAAGTCCCAACCTCCCGGTCATGTTGGTCCTGCTGGGGCTATTAAAAAAAAATGAACATAAATCGTTACGTTCGACCGTATTACGTCGAAATATAATGATTTCACAAAAAATACCGGTACATCGTAACGCTTTCTAACGAATTAACTCGCTAAAACCGTTCGAAATTGAAAGCTTTGCTACCTCTCCAGGGACGAAATAAATGTTTAATATGTATGTAACATTGAAGTATACATCGATTTATGTAAAAATATGCCTACCTCATAACGCGTTTTATCGAATTAACTCGAAGGGAACGTTAGCGTCGTCAGTAGCGGTGCGAAGAAATGCAAAGTACCAGCCTCCTGGTCTCGTCGGTCCGGCGGCGGCTATTTAAAAAAAAGAAAATAAAAAGAAATCATTACGTTCGAGCGTATTATTTCGAACTATAACGATTTCGCAAGAAATACCGGTACCTCGTTGCGCTTTTTAAAGAATTAACTCGAAAAAGCCGTTCGAAATTGAAAGTTTTGCTTGTTCTCCTGGGACGAAATAAACGTTTAATCCCTATGTAATTTTGAATTATACATCGAGATATTTAGAAATATTCCTACCTCATAACGCTTTCTATCGAATTAACACGAAGGGAACGTTAGCGTCGTCAGTAGCGGTGCGAAGAAATACAAAGTCCAAACGTCCCGGTCATATCGGTACGGCGGGGGCTATTTAAAAAAAAAAAAAAAAATAGATATAAATCGTTACGTTCGACCGTATTACGTCGAAATATAACGATTTCACAAAAAATACCGGTACATCGTAACGCTTTCTAACGAATTAACTCGCAAAAACCGGTCGAAATGGAAAGTTTTGCTACCTCTCCATGGACGAAATAAACTTTTAATCCCTATGCAATTTTGAATTACACATCGATATATGTAGAAATATTCCTACGTCGTAACGCTGTTTAACGAATTAAATCGAAGGGAACTTTCGAAATTGAAAATTTTTTCTAGCTCTCCAGGGACGAAATAAAAGTTTCATCCTTATGTAATATTGAATTATACATCGATTTATGTAAAAATATACCTACCTCATAACGCTTTCTATCGAATTAACTCGAAGGGAACGTTAGCGTCGTCAGTAGCGGTGCGAAGAAATGCAAAGACCCAACGTCCCGGTCATATAGGTACGGCGGGGGCTATTTAAAAAAAAAAAAAAATAAAAATTTATCGGTACGGTCGACCGTATTACGTCGAAATATAACGATTTCACAACAAAATACCGGTACATCGTAACGCTTTCAGACGAATCAACTCGAAGGGAACGTTCGAAATTGAAATTTTGTTCTTGCTCTTCAGGGTAGAAATAAGTGTTTAATCTCTATGTAATATTGAATTATACATCCATTTATGTAAAAATATGCCCACCTCATAACGCTTTTTATCGAATAAAATCGAAGAGAACGGTAGCGTCGTTAGTAGCGGTGCGAAGAAATGCAAAGTCCCAACCTCTCGGTCATGTCGGTCCTGCTGGGGCTATTAAAAAAAAAAAATAAACATAAATCGTTACGCTCGACCGTATTACGTCGAAATATAACGATTTCACAAAAAATACCGGTACCTCGTAACGCTTTCTGACGAACTGACTCGAAGGGAACGTTAGCGTCGTTAGTAGCTCCGTGAAGAAATACAAAGTCCCAAAGTCCCGGTCATATAGGTCCTGCGGGGGCTATTTAAAAAAAAAAATAAATATAAATCGTTACGATCCACCGTATTACGTCGAAATATAACGATTTCACAAAAAATACCGGTACCTCGTAACGCTTTCTGACGAATTGAATCGAAGGGAACGTTCGAAATTGAAACTTTGTTCTAGCTCTCCAGGGTAGAAATAAGTGTTTAATCTCTATGTAATATTGAGGTATACATCGACTTAGGTAAAAATATGCCCACCTCATAACGCTTTTTATCGAATTAAATCGAAGAGAACGTTAGCGTCGTTAGTAGCGGTGCGAAGAAATTCAAAGACCCAATCTCCCGGTCATGTCGGTTCTGCTGGGGCTATTTAAAAAAAAATACATATAAATCGTGACGCTCGACCGTATTACGTCGAAATATAACGATTTCACAAAAAAATACCGGTACATCGTAACGCTTTCAGACGAATTAACTCGAAGGGAACGTTCGAAATTGAAATTTTGTTCTAGCTCTTCAGAGTGGAAATAAGTGTTTAATCTCTATGTAACATTGAGGTATACATCGATTTAGGTAAAAATATGCCCACCTCATAACGCTTTTTATCGAATTAAATCGAAGAGAACGTTAGCGTCGTTAGTAGCGTTGCGAAGAAATTCAAAGACACATTCTCCCGGTCATGTCGGTCCTGCTGGGGCTATTTAAAAAGAAATACATATAAATCGTGACGCTCGACCGTATTATGTCGAAATATAACGATTTCACAAAAAAATACCGGTACATCGTAACGCTTTCAGACGAATTAACTCGAAGGGAACGTTCGAAATTGAAATTTTGTTCTAGCTCTTCAGGGTAGAAATAAGTGTTTAATCTCTATGTAATATTGAATTATACATCGATTTAGGTAAAAATATGCCCACCTCATAACGCTTTTTATCGAATTAAATCGAAGAGAACGTTAGCGTCGTTAGTTGCGGTGCGAAGAAATTCAAAGACCCAATCTCCCGGTCATGTCGGTCCTGCTGGGGCTATTTAAAAAAAAAATACATATAAATCGTGACGCTCGACCGTATTACGTCGAAATATAACGATTTCACAAAAAAATACCGGTACATCGTAACGCTTTCAGACGAATTAACTCGAAGGGAACGTTCGAAATTGAAATTTTGTTCTAGCTCTTCAGGGTAGCAATAAGTGTTTAATCTCTATGTAACATTGAGGTATACATCGATTTAGGTAAAAATATGCCCACCTCATAACGCTTTTTATCGAATTAAATCGAAGAGAACGTTAGCGTCGTTAGTAGCGGTGCGAAGAAATTCAAAGACACATTCTCCCGGTCATGTCGGTCCTGCTGGGGCTATTTAAAAAAAAATACATATAAATCGTGACGCTCGACCGTATTACGTCGAAATATAACGATTTCACAACAAAATACCGGTACATCGTAACGCTTTCAGACGAATCAACTCGAAGGGAACGTTCGAAATTGAAATTTTGTTCTTGCTCTTCAGGGTAGAAATAAGTGTTTAATCTCTATGTAATATTGAATTATACATCGATTTAGGTAAAAATATGCCCACCTCATAACGCTTTTTATCGAATTAAATCGAAGAGAACGTTAGCGTCGTTAGTAGCGGTGCGAAGAAATTCAAAGACCCAATCTCCCGGTCATGTCGGTCCTGCTGGGGCTATTTAAAAAAAAATACATATAAATCGTGACGCTCGACCGTATTACGTCGAAATATAACGATTTCACAAAAAAATACCGGTACATCGTAACGCTTTCAGACGAATTAACTCGAAGGGAACGTTCGAAATTGAAATTTTGTTCTAGCTCTTCAGGGTAGCAATAAGTGTTTAATCTCTATGTAACATTGAGGTATACATCGATTTAGGTAAAAATATGCCCACCTCATAACGCTTTTTATCGAATTAAATCGAAGAGAACGTTAGCGTCGTTAGTAGCGGTGCGAAGAAATTCAAAGACACATTCTCCCGGTCATGTCGGTCCTGCTGGGGCTATTTAAAAAAAAATACATATAAATCGTGACGCTCGACCGTATTACGTCGAAATATAACGATTTCACAACAAAATACCGGTACATCGTAACGCTTTCAGACGAATCAACTCGAAGGGAACGTTCGAAATTGAAATTTTGTTCTTGCTCTTCAGGGTAGAAATAAGTGTTTAATCTCTATGTAATATTGAATTATACATCCATTTATGTAAAAATATGCCCACCTCATAACGCTTTTTATCGAATAAAATCGAAGAGAACGGTAGCGTCGTTAGTAGCGGTGCGAAGAAATGCAAAGTCCCAACCTCTCGGTCATGTCGGTCCTGCTGGGGCTATTAAAAAAAAAAATAAACATAAATCGTTACGCTCGACCGTATTACGTCGAAATATAACGATTTCACAAAAAATACCGGTACATCGTAACGCTTTCAGACGAATCAACTCGAAGGGAACGTTCGAAATTGAAATTTTGTTCTTGCTCTTCAGGGTAGAAATAAGTGTTTAATCTCTATGTAATATTGAATTATACATCCATTTATGTAAAAATATGCCCACCTCATAACGCTTTTTATCGAATAAAATCGAAGAGAACGGTAGCGTCGTTAGTAGCGGTGCGAAGAAATTCAAAGACACATTCTCCCGGTCATGTCGGTCCTGCTGGGGCTATTTAAAAAAAAATACATATAAATCGTGACGCTCGACCGTATTACGTCGAAATATAACGATTTCACAACAAAATACCGGTACATCGTAACGCTTTCAGACGAATCAACTCGAAGGGAACGTTCGAAATTGAAATTTTGTTCTTGCTCTTCAGGGTAGAAATAAGTGTTTAATCTCTATGTAATATTGAATTATACATCCATTTATGTAAAAATATGCCCACCTCATAACGCTTTTTATCGAATAAAATCGAAGAGAACGGTAGCGTCGTTAGTAGCGGTGCGAAGAAATTCAAAGACACATTCTCCCGGTCATGTCGGTCCTGCTGGGGCTATTTAAAAAGAAATACATATAAATCGTGACGCTCGACCGTATTACGTCGAAATATAACGATTTCACAAAAAATACCGGTACCTCGTAACGCTTTCTGACGAACTGACTCGAAGGGAACGTTAGCGTCGTTAGTAGCTCCGTGAAGAAATACAAAGTCCCAAAGTCCCGGTCATATAGGTCCTGCGGGGGCTATTTAAAAAAAAAATAAATATAAATCGTTACGATACACCGTATTACGTCGAAATATAACGATTTCACAAAAAAATACCGGTACCGCGTAACGCTTTCTGACGAATTGACTCGAAGGGAACGTTCGAAATTGAAATTTTTTTCTAGCTCTCCAGGGTAGAAATAAGTGTTTAATCTCTATGTAATTGTGAGGTATACATCGATTTAGGTAAAAATATGCCCACCTCATAACGCTTTTTATCGAATTAAATCGAAGAGAACGTTAGCGTCGTTAGTAGCGGTGCGAAGAAATTCAAAGACACATTCTCCCGGTCATGTCGGTCCTGCTGGGGCTATTTAAAAAGAAATACATATAAATCGTGACGCTCGACCGTATTATGTCGAAATATAACGATTTCACAAAAAAATACCGGTACATCGTAACGCTTTCAGACGAATTAACTCGAAGGGAACGTTCGAAATTGAAATTTTGTTCTAGCTCTTCAGGGTAGAAATAAGTGTTTAATCTCTATGTAATATTGAATTATACATCGATTTAGGTAAAAATATGCCCACCTCATAACGCTTTTTATCGAATTAAATCGAAGAGAACGTTAGCGTCGTTAGTAGCGGTGCGAAGAAATTCAAAGACACATTCTCCCGGTCATGTCGGTCCTGCTGGGGCTATTTAAAAAGAAATACATATAAATCGTGACGCTCGACCGTATTATGTCGAAATATAACGATTTCACAAAAAAATACCGGTACATCGTAACGCTTTCAGACGAATTAACTCGAAGGGAACGTTCGAAATTGAAATTTTGTTCTAGCTCTTCAGGGTAGAAATAAGTGTTTAATCTCTATGTAATATTGAATTATACATCGATTTAGGTAAAAATATGCCCACCTCATAACGCTTTTTATCGAATTAAATCGAAGAGAACGTTAGCGTCGTTAGTAGCGGTGCGAAGAAATTCAAAGACCCAATCTCCCGGTCATGTCGGTCCTGCTGGGGCTATTTAAAAAAAAATACATATAAATCGTGACGCTCGACCGTATTACGTCGAAATATAACGATTTCACAAAAAAATACCGGTACATCGTAACGCTTTCAGACGAATTAACTCGAAGGGAACGTTCGAAATTGAAATTTTGTTCTAGCTCTTCAGGGTAGCAATAAGTGTTTAATCTCTATGTAACATTGAGGTATACATCGATTTAGGTAAAAATATGCCCACCTCATAACGCTTTTTATCGAATTAAATCGAAGAGAACGTTAGCGTCGTTAGTAGCGGTGCGAAGAAATTCAAAGACACATTCTCCCGGTCATGTCGGTCCTGCTGGGGCTATTTAAAAAAAAATACATATAAATCGTGACGCTCGACCGTATTACGTCGAAATATAACGATTTCACAACAAAATACCGGTACATCGTAACGCTTTCAGACGAATCAACTCGAAGGGAACGTTCGAAATTGAAATTTTGTTCTTGCTCTTCAGGGTAGAAATAAGTGTTTAATCTCTATGTAATATTGAATTATACATCCATTTATGTAAAAATATGCCCACCTCATAACGCTTTTTATCGAATAAAATCGAAGAGAACGTTAGCGTCGTTAGTAGCGGTGCGAAGAAATTCAAAGACACAATCTCCCGGTCATGTCGGTCCTGCTGGGGCTATTTAAAAAAAAATACATATAAATCGTGACGCTCGACCGTATTACGTCGAAATATAACGATTTCACAACAAAATACCGGTACATCGTAACGCTTTCAGACGAATCAACTCGAAGGGAACGTTCGAAATTGAAATTTTGTTCTTGCTCTTCAGGGTAGAAATAAGTGTTTAATCTCTATGTAATATTGAATTATACATCCATTTATGTAAAAATATGCCCACCTCATAACGCTTTTTATCGAATAAAATCGAAGAGAACGGTAGCGTCGTTAGTAGCGGTGCGAAGAAATGCAAAGTCCCAACCTCTCGGTCTTGTCGGTCCTGCTGGGGCTATTAAAAAAAAAAATAAACATAAATCGTTACGCTCGACCGTATTACGTCGAAATATAACGATTTCACAAAAAATACCGGTACCTCGTAACGCTTTCTGACGAACTGACTCGAAGGGAACGTTAGCGTCGTTAGTAGCTCCGTGAAGAAATACAAAGTCCCAAAGTCCCGGTCATATAGGTCCTGCGGGGGCTATTTAAAAAAAAAAATAAATATAAATCGTTACGATCCACCGTATTACGTCGAAATATAACGATTTCACAAAAAAATACCGGTACCGCGTAACGCTTTCTGACGAATTGACTCGAAGGGAACGTTCGAAATTGAAATTTTTTTCTAGCTCTCCAGGGTAGAAATAAGTGTTTAATCTCTATGTAATTGTGAGGTATACATCGATTTAGGTAAAAATATGCCCACCTCATAACGCTTTTTATCGAATTAAATCGAAGAGAACGTTAGCGTCGTTAGTAGCGGTGCGAAGAAATTCAAAGACACATTCTCCCGGTCATGTCGGTCCTGCTGGGGCTATTTAAAAAGAAATACATATAAATCGTGACGCTCGACCGTATTACGTCGAAATATAACGATTTCACAAAAAAATACCGGTACATCGTAACGCTTTCAGACGAATTAACTCGAAGGGAACGTTCGAAATTGAAATTTTGTTCTAGCTCTTCAGGGTAGCAATAAGTGTTTAATCTCTATGTAACATTGAGGTATACATCGATTTAGGTAAAAATATGCCCACCTCATAACGCTTTTTATCGAATTAAATCGAAGAGAACGTTAGCGTCGTTAGTAGCGGTGCGAAGAAATTCAAAGACACATTCTCCCGGTCATGTCGGTCCTGCTGGGGCTATTTAAAAAAAAATACATATAAATCGTGACGCTCGACCGTATTACGTCGAAATATAACGATTTCACAACAAAATACCGGTACATCGTAACGCTTTCAGACGAATCAACTCGAAGGGAACGTTCGAAATTGAAATTTTGTTCTTGCTCTTCAGGGTAGAAATAAGTGTTTAATCTCTATGTAATATTGAATTATACATCCATTTATGTAAAAATATGCCCACCTCATAACGCTTTTTATCGAATAAAATCGAAGAGAACGGTAGCGTCGTTAGTAGCGGTGCGAAGAAATTCAAAGACACATTCTCCCGGTCATGTCGGTCCTGCTGGGGCTATTTAAAAAAAAATACATATAAATCGTGACGCTCGACCGTATTACGTCGAAATATAACGATTTCACAACAAAATACCGGTACATCGTAACGCTTTCAGACGAATCAACTCGAAGGGAACGTTCGAAATTGAAATTTTGTTCTTGCTCTTCAGGGTAGAAATAAGTGTTTAATCTCTATGTAATATTGAATTATACATCCATTTATGTAAAAATATGCCCACCTCATAACGCTTTTTATCGAATAAAATCGAAGAGAACGGTAGCGTCGTTAGTAGCGGTGCGAAGAAATGCAAAGTTCCAACCTCTCGGTCTTGTCGGTCCTGCTGGGGCTATTAAAAAAAAAAATAAACATAAATCGTTACGCTCGACCGTATTACGTCGAAATATAACGATTTCACAAAAAATACCGGTACCTCGTAACGCTTTCTGACGAACTGACTCGAAGGGAACGTTAGCGTCGTTAGTAGCTCCGTGAAGAAATACAAAGTCCCAAAGTCCCGGTCATATAGGTCCTGCGGGGGCTATTTAAAAAAAAAAATAAATATAAATCGTTACGATCCACCGTATTACGTCGAAATATAACGATTTCACAAAAAAATACCGGTACCGCGTAACGCTTTCTGACGAATTGACTCGAAGGGAACGTTCGAAATTGAAATTTTTTTCTAGCTCTCCAGGGTAGAAATAAGTGTTTAATCTCTATGTAATTGTGAGGTATACATCGATTTAGGTAAAAATATGCCCACCTCATAACGCTTTTTATCGAATTAAATCGAAGAGAACGTTAGCGTCGTTAGTAGCGGTGCGAAGAAATTCAAAGACACATTCTCCCGGTCATGTCGGTCCTGCTGGGGCTATTTAAAAAGAAATACATATAAATCGTGACGCTCGACCGTATTATGTCGAAATATAACGATTTCACAAAAAAATACCGGTACATCGTAACGCTTTCAGACGAATTAACTCGAAGGGAACGTTCGAAATTGAAATTTTGTTCTAGCTCTTCAGGGTAGAAATAAGTGTTTAATCTCTATGTAATATTGAATTATACATCGATTTAGGTAAAAATATGCCCACCTCATAACGCTTTTTATCGAATTAAATCGAAGAGAACGTTAGCGTCGTTAGTAGCGGTGCGAAGAAATTCAAAGACCCAATCTCCCGGTCATGTCGGTCCTGCTGGGGCTATTTAAAAAAAAATACATATAAATCGTGACGCTCGACCGTATTACGTCGAAATATAACGATTTCACAAAAAAATACCGGTACATCGTAACGCTTTCAGACGAATTAACTCGAAGGGAACGTTCGAAATTGAAATTTTGTTCTAGCTCTTCAGGGTAGCAATAAGTGTTTAATCTCTATGTAACATTGAGGTATACATCGATTTAGGTAAAAATATGCCCACCTCATAACGCTTTTTATCGAATTAAATCGAAGAGAACGTTAGCGTCGTTAGTAGCGGTGCGAAGAAATTCAAAGACACATTCTCCCGGTCATGTCGGTCCTGCTGGGGCTATTTAAAAAAAAATACATATAAATCGTGACGCTCGACCGTATTACGTCGAAATATAACGATTTCACAACAAAATACCGGTACATCGTAACGCTTTCAGACGAATCAACTCGAAGGGAACGTTCGAAATTGAAATTTTGTTCTTGCTCTTCAGGGTAGAAATAAGTGTTTAATCTCTATGTAATATTGAATTATACATCCATTTATGTAAAAATATGCCCACCTCATAACGCTTTTTATCGAATAAAATCGAAGAGAACGGTAGCGTCGTTAGTAGCGGTGCGAAGAAATTCAAAGACACATTCTCCCGGTCATGTCGGTCCTGCTGGGGCTATTTAAAAAAAAATACATATAAATCGTGACGCTCGACCGTATTACGTCGAAATATAACGATTTCACAACAAAATACCGGTACATCGTAACGCTTTCAGACGAATCAACTCGAAGGGAACGTTCGAAATTGAAATTTTGTTCTTGCTCTTCAGGGTAGAAATAAGTGTTTAATCTCTATGTAATATTGAATTATACATCCATTTATGTAAAAATATGCCCACCTCATAACGCTTTTTATCGAATAAAATCGAAGAGAACGGTAGCGTCGTTAGTAGCGGTGCGAAGAAATGCAAAGTCCCAACCTCTCGGTCTTGTCGGTCCTGCTGGGGCTATTAAAAAAAAAAATAAACATAAATCGTTACGCTCGACCGTATTACGTCGAAATATAACGATTTCACAAAAAATACCGGTACCTCGTAACGCTTTCTGACGAACTGACTCGAAGGGAACGTTAGCGTCGTTAGTAGCTCCGTGAAGAAATACAAAGTCCCAAAGTCCCGGTCATATAGGTCCTGCGGGGGCTATTTAAAAAAAAAAATAAATATAAATCGTTACGATCCACCGTATTACGTCGAAATATAACGATTTCACAAAAAAATACCGGTACCGCGTAACGCTTTCTGACGAATTAACTCGAAGGGAACGTTCGAAATTGAAATTTTTTTCTAGCTCTCCAGGGTAGAAATAAGTGTTTAATCTCTATGTAATTGTGAGGTATACATCGATTTAGGTAAAAATATGCCCACCTCATAACGCTTTTTATCGAATTAAATCGAAGAGAACGTTAGCGTCGTTAGTAGCGGTGCGAAGAAATTCAAAGACCCAATCTCCCGGTCATGTCGGTCCAGCTGGGGCTATTTAAAAAAAAAATACATATAAATCGTGACGCTCGACCGTATTACGTCGAGATATAACGATTTCACAAAAAAATACCGGTACATCGTAACGCTTTCAGACGAATTAACTCGAAGGGAACGTTCGAAATTGAAATTTTGTTCTTGCTCTTCAGGGAGAAATAAGTGTTTAATCTCTATGTAATATTGAATTATACATCCATTTATGTAAAAATATGCCCACCTCATAACGCTTTTTATCGAATAAAATCGAAGAGAACGGTAGCGTCGTTAGTAGCGGTGCGAAGAAATGCAAAGTCCCAACCTCTCGGTCTTGTCGGTCCTGCTGGGGCTATTAAAAAAAAAAATAAACATAAATCGTTACGCTCGACCGTATTACGTCGAAATATAACGATTTCACAAAAAATACCGGTACCTCGTAACGCTTTCTGACGAACTGACTCGAAGGGAACGTTAGCGTCGTTAGTAGCTCCGTGAAGAAATACAAAGTCCCAAAGTCCCGGTCATATAGGTCCTGCGGGGGCTATTTAAAAAAAAAAATAAATATAAATCGTTACGATCCACCGTATTACGTCGAAATATAACGATTTCACAAAAAAATACCGGTACCGCGTAACGCTTTCTGACGAATTGACTCGAAGGGAACGTTCGAAATTGAAATTTTTTTCTAGCTCTCCAGGGTAGAAATAAGTGTTTAATCTCTATGTAATAGTGAGGTATACATCGATTTAGGTAAAAATATGCCCACCTCATAACGCTTTTTATCGAATTAAATCGAAGAGAACGTTAGCGTCGTTAGTAGCGGTGCGAAGAAATTCAAAGACCCAATCTCCCGGTCATGTCGGTCCAGCTGGGGCTATTTAAAAAAAAAATACATATAAATCGTGACGCTCGACCGTATTACGTCGAGATATAACGATTTCACAAAAAAATACCGGTACATCGTAACGCTTTCAGACGAATTAACTCGAAGGGAACGTTCGAAATTGAAATTTTGTTCTTGCTCTTCAGGGAGAAATAAGTGTTTAATCTCTATGTAATATTGAATTATACATCCATTTATGTAAAAATATGCCCACCTCATAACGCTTTTTATCGAATAAAATCGAAGAGAACGGTAGCGTCGTTAGTAGCGGTGCGAAGAAATGCAAAGTCCCAACCTCTCGGTCTTGTCGGTCCTGCTGGGGCTATTAAAAAAAAAAATAAACATAAATCGTTACGCTCGACCGTATTACGTCGAAATATAACGATTTCACAAAAAATACCGGTACCTCGTAACGCTTTCTGACGAACTGACTCGAAGGGAACGTTAGCGTCGTTAGTAGCTCCGTGAAGAAATACAAAGTCCCAAAGTCCCGGTCATATAGGTCCTGCGGGGGCTATTTAAAAAAAAAATAAATATAAATCGTTACGATACACCGTATTACGTCGAAATATAACGATTTCACAAAAAAATACCGGTACCGCGTAACGCTTTCTGACGAATTGACTCGAAGGGAACGTTCGAAATTGAAATTTTTTTCTAGCTCTCCAGGGTAGAAATAAGTGTTTAATCTCTATGTAATTGTGAGGTATACATCGATTTAGGTAAAAATATGCCCACCTCATAACGCTTTTTATCGAATTAAATCGAAGAGAACGTTAGCGTCGTTAGTAGCGGTGCGAAGAAATTCAAAGACACATTCTCCCGGTCATGTCGGTCCTGCTGGGGCTATTTAAAAAGAAATACATATAAATCGTGACGCTCGACCGTATTATGTCGAAATATAACGATTTCACAAAAAAATACCGGTACATCGTAACGCTTTCAGACGAATTAACTCGAAGGGAACGTTCGAAATTGAAATTTTGTTCTAGCTCTTCAGGGTAGAAATAAGTGTTTAATCTCTATGTAATATTGAATTATACATCGATTTAGGTAAAAATATGCCCACCTCATAACGCTTTTTATCGAATTAAATCGAAGAGAACGTTAGCGTCGTTAGTAGCGGTGCGAAGAAATTCAAAGACCCAATCTCCCGGTCATGTCGGTCCTGCTGGGGCTATTTAAAAAAAAATACATATAAATCGTGACGCTCGACCGTATTACGTCGAAATATAACGATTTCACAAAAAAATACCGGTACATCGTAACGCTTTCAGACGAATTAACTCGAAGGGAACGTTCGAAATTGAAATTTTGTTCTAGCTCTTCAGGGTAGCAATAAGTGTTTAATCTCTATGTAACATTGAGGTATACATCGATTTAGGTAAAAATATGCCCACCTCATAACGCTTTTTATCGAATTAAATCGAAGAGAACGTTAGCGTCGTTAGTAGCGGTGCGAAGAAATTCAAAGACACATTCTCCCGGTCATGTCGGTCCTGCTGGGGCTATTTAAAAAAAAATACATATAAATCGTGACGCTCGACCGTATTACGTCGAAATATAACGATTTCACAACAAAATACCGGTACATCGTAACGCTTTCAGACGAATCAACTCGAAGGGAACGTTCGAAATTGAAATTTTGTTCTTGCTCTTCAGGGTAGAAATAAGTGTTTAATCTCTATGTAATATTGAATTATACATCCATTTATGTAAAAATATGCCCACCTCATAACGCTTTTTATCGAATAAAATCGAAGAGAACGGTAGCGTCGTTAGTAGCGGTGCGAAGAAATGCAAAGTCCCAACCTCTCGGTCATGTCGGTCCTGCTGGGGCTATTAAAAAAAAAAATAAACATAAATCGTTACGCTCGACCGTATTACGTCGAAATATAACGATTTCACAAAAAATACCGGTACCTCGTAACGCTTTCTGACGAACTGACTCGAAGGGAACGTTAGCGTCGTTAGTAGCTCCGTGAAGAAATACAAAGTCCCAAAGTCCCGGTCATATAGGTCCTGCGGGGGCTATTTAAAAAAAAAAATAAATATAAATCGTTACGATCCACCGTATTACGTCGAAATATAACGATTTCACAAAAAAATACCGGTACCGCGTAACGCTTTCTGACGAATTGACTCGAAGGGAACGTTCGAAATTGAAATTTTTTTCTAGCTCTCCAGGGTAGAAATAAGTGTTTAATCTCTATGTAATTGTGAGGTATACATCGATTTAGGTAAAAATATGCCCACCTCATAACGCTTTTTATCGAATTAAATCGAAGAGAACGTTAGCGTCGTTAGTAGCGGTGCGAAGAAATTCAAAGACCCAATCTCCCGGTCATGTCGGTCCAGCTGGGGCTATTTAAAAAAAAAATACATATAAATCGTGACGCTCGACCGTATTACGTCGAGATATAACGATTTCACAAAAAAATACCGGTACATCGTAACGCTTTCAGACGAATTAACTCGAAGGGAACGTTCGAAATTGAAATTTTGTTCTTGCTCTTCAGGGAGAAATAAGTGTTTAATCTCTATGTAATATTGAATTATACATCCATTTATGTAAAAATATGCCCACCTCATAACGCTTTTTATCGAATAAAATCGAAGAGAACGGTAGCGTCGTTAGTAGCGGTGCGAAGAAATGCAAAGTCCCAACCTCTCGGTCTTGTCGGTCCTGCTGGGGCTATTAAAAAAAAAAATAAACATAAATCGTTACGCTCGACCGTATTACGTCGAAATATAACGATTTCACAAAAAATACCGGTACCTCGTAACGCTTTCTGACGAACTGACTCGAAGGGAACGTTAGCGTCGTTAGTAGCTCCGTGAAGAAATACAAAGTCCCAAAGTCCCGGTCATATAGGTCCTGCGGGGGCTATTTAAAAAAAAAAATAAATATAAATCGTTACGATACACCGTATTACGTCGAAATATAACGATTTCACAAAAAAATACCGGTACCGCGTAACGCTTTCTGACGAATTGACTCGAAGGGAACGTTCGAAATTGAAATTTTTTTCTAGCTCTCCAGGGTAGAAATAAGTGTTTAATCTCTATGTAATTGTGAGGTATACATCGATTTAGGTAAAAATATGACCACCTCATAACGCTTTTTATCGAATTAAATCGAAGAGAACGTTAGCGTCGTTAGTAGCGGTGCGAAGAAATTCAAAGACACATTCTCCCGGTCATGTCGGTCCTGCTGGGGCTATTTAAAAAGAAATACATATAAATCGTGACGCTCGACCGTATTATGTCGAAATATAACGATTTCACAAAAAAATACCGGTACATCGTAACGCTTTCAGACGAATTAACTCGAAGGGAACGTTCGAAATTGAAATTTTGTTCTAGCTCTTCAGGGTAGAAATAAGTGTTTAATCTCTATGTAATATTGAATTATACATCCATTTATGTAAAAATATGCCCACCTCATAACGCTTTTTATCGAATAAAATCGAAGAGAACGGTAGCGTCGTTAGTAGCGGTGCGAAGAAATGCAAAGTCCCAACCTCTCGGTCATGTCGGTCCTGCTGGGGCTATTAAAAAAAAAAATAAACATAAATCGTTACGCTCGACCGTATTACGTCGAAATATAACGATTTCACAAAAAATACCGGTACCTCGTAACGCTTTCTGACGAACTGACTCGAAGGGAACGTTAGCGTCGTTAGTAGCTCCGTGAAGAAATACAAAGTCCCAAAGTCCCGGTCATATAGGTCCTGCGGGGGCTATTTAAAAAAAAAAATAAATATAAATCGTTACGATCCACCGTATTACGTCGAAATATAACGATTTCACAAAAAAATACCGGTACCGCGTAACGCTTTCTGACGAATTGACTCGAAGGGAACGTTCGAAATTGAAATTTTTTTCTAGCTCTCCAGGGTAGAAATAAGTGTTTAATCTCTATGTAATTGTGAGGTATACATCGACTTAGGTAAAAATATGCCCACCTCATAACGCTTTTTATCGAATTAAATCGAAGAGAACGTTAGCGTCGTTAGTAGCGGTGCGAAGAAATTCAAAGACCCAATCTCCCGGTCATGTCGGTTCTGCTGGGGCTATTTAAAAAAAAATACATATAAATCGTGACGCTCGACCGTATTACGTCGAAATATAACGATTTCACAAAAAAATACCGGTACATCGTAACGCTTTCAGACGAATTAACTCGAAGGGAACGTTCGAAATTGAAATTTTGTTCTAGCTCTTCAGAGTAGAAATAAGTGTTTAATCTCTATGTAACATTGAGGTATACATCGATTTAGGTAAAAATATGCCCACCTCATAACGCTTTTTATCGAATTAAATCGAAGAGAACGTTAGCGTCGTTAGTAGCGGTGCGAAGTAATTCAAAGACACATTCTCCCGGTCATGTCGGTCCTGCTGGGGCTATTTAAAAAGAAATACATATAAATCGTGACGCTCGACCGTATTATGTCGAAATATAACGATTTCACAAAAAAATACCGGTACATCGTAACGCTTTCAGACGAATTAACTCGAAGGGAACGTTCGAAATTGAAATTTTGTTCTAGCTCTTCAGGGTAGAAATAAGTGTTTAATCTCTATGTAATATTGAATTATACATGCATTTGTGTAAAAATATGCCTACCTCATAACGCTTTTTATCGAATAAAATCGAAGAGAACGGTAGCGTCGTTAGTAGCGGTGCGAAGAAATGCAAAGTACCAAACTCCCGGTCATGTCGGTCCTGCTGGGACTATTTAAAAAGAAATAAATATAAATCGTGACGCTCGACCGTATTACGTCGAAATATAACGATTTCACAACAAAATACCGGTACATCGTAACGCTTTCAGACGAATCAACTCGAAGGGAACGTTCGAAATTGAAATTTTGTTCTAGCTCTTCAGGGTAGAAATAAGTGTTTAATCTCTATGTAATATTGAATTATACATCGATTTAGGTAAAAATATGCCCACCTCATAAAGCTTTTTATCGAATTAAATCGAAGAGAACGTTAGCGTCGTTAGTAGCGGTGCGAAGAAATTCAAAGACCCAATCTCCCGGTCATGTCGGTCCTGCTGGGGCTATTTAAAAAAAAATACATATAAATCGTGACGCTCGACCGTATTACGTCGAAATATAACGATTTCACAACAAAATACCGGTACATCGTAACGCTTTCAGACGAATCAACTTGAAGGGAACGTTCGAAATTGAAATTTTGTTCTAGCTGTTCAGGGTAGAAATAAGTGTTTAATCTCTATGTAATATTGAATTATACATCGATTTAGGTAAAAATATGCCCACCTCATAACGCTCTTTATCGAATTAAATCGAAGAGAACGTTAGCGTCGTTAGTAGCGGTGCGAAGAAATTCAAAGTCCCAACCTCTCGGTCATGTCGGTCCTGCTGGGGCTATTAAAAAAAAAAATAAACATAAATCGTTACGCTCGACCGTATTACGTCGAAATATAACGATTTCACAAAAAATACCGGTACCGCGTAACGCTTTCTGACGAACTGACTCGAAGGGAACGTTAGCGTCGTTAGTAGCTCCGTGAAGAAATACAAAGTCCCAAAGTCCCGGTCATATAGGTCCTGCGGGGGCTATTTAAAAAAAAAAATAAATATAAATCGTTACGATCCACCGTATTACGTCGAAATATAACGATTTCACAAAAAAATACCGGTTTCGCGTAACGCTTTCTGACGAATTGACTCGAAGGGAACGTTCGAAATTGAAATTTTTTTCTAGCTCTCCAGGGTAGAAATAAGTGTTTAATCTCTATGTAATTGTGAGGTATACATCGATTTAGGTAAAAATATGCCCACCTCATAACGCTTTTTATCGAATTAAATCGAAGAGAACGTTAGCGTCGTTAGTAGCGGTGCGAAGAAATTCAAAGACCCAATCTCCCGGTCATGTCGGTCCAGCTGGGGCTATTTAAAAAAAAAAATACATATAAATCGTGACGCTCGACCGTATTACGTCGAGATATAACGATTTCACAAAAAAATACCGGTACATCGTAACGCTTTCAGACGAATTAACTCGAAGGGAACGTTCGAAATTGAAATTTTGTTCTTGCTCTTCAGGGAGAAATAAGTGTTTAATCTCTATGTAATATTGAATTATACATCCATTTATGTAAAAATATGCCCACCTCATAACGCTTTTTATCGAATAAAATCGAAGAGAACGGTAGCGTCGTTAGTAGCGGTGCGAAGAAATGCAAAGTCCCAACCTCTCGGTCTTGTCGGTCCTGCTGGGGCTATTAAAAAAAAAAATAAACATAAATCGTTACGCTCGACCGTATTACGTCGAAATATAACGATTTCACAAAAAAATACCGGTACCTCGTAACGCTTTCTGACGAACTGACTCGAAGGGAACGTTAGCGTCGTTAGTAGCTCCGTGAAGAAATACAAAGTCCCAAAGTCCCGGTCATATAGGTCCTGCGGGGGCTATTTAAAAAAAAAAATAAATATAAATCGTTACGATACACCGTATTACGTCGAAATATAACGATTGCACAAAAAAATACCGGTACCGCGTAACGCTTTCTGACGAATTGACTCGAAGGGAACGTTCGAAATTGAAATTTTTTTCTAGCTCTCCAGGGTAGAAATAAGTGTTTAATCTCTATGTAATTGTGAGGTATACATCGATTTAGGTAAAAATATGCCCACCTCATAACGCTTTTTATCGAATTAAATCGAAGAGAACGTTAGCGTCGTTAGTAGCGGTGCGAAGAAATTCAAAGACACATTCTCCCGGTCATGTCGGTCCTGCTGGGGCTATTTAAAAAGAAATACATATAAATCGTGACGCTCGACCGTATTATGTCGAAATATAACGATTTCACAAAAAAATACCGGTACATCGTAACGCTTTCAGACGAATTAACTCGAAGGGAACGTTCGAAATTGAAATTTTGTTCTAGCTCTTCAGGGTAGAAATAAGTGTTTAATCTCTATGTAATATTGAATTATACATCGATTTAGGTAAAAATATGCCCACCTCATAACGCTTTTTATCGAATTAAATCGAAGAGAACGTTAGCGTCGTTAGTAGCGGTGCGAAGAAATTCAAAGACCCAATCTCCCGGTCATGTCGGTCCTGCTGGGGCTATTTAAAAAAAAATACATATAAATCGTGACGCTCGACCGTATTACGTCGAAATATAACGATTTCACAAAAAAATACCGGTACATCGTAACGCTTTCAGACGAATTAACTCGAAGGGAACGTTCGAAATTGAAATTTTGTTCTAGCTCTTCAGGGTAGCAATAAGTGTTTAATCTCTATGTAACATTGAGGTATACATCGATTTAGGTAAAAATATGCCCACCTCATAACGCTTTTTATCGAATTAAATCGAAGAGAACGTTAGCGTCGTTAGTAGCGGTGCGAAGAAATTCAAAGACACATTCTCCCGGTCATGTCGGTCCTGCTGGGGCTATTTAAAAAAAAATACATATAAATCGTGACGCTCGACCGTATTACGTCGAAATATAACGATTTCACAACAAAATACCGGTACATCGTAACGCTTTCAGACGAATCAACTCGAAGGGAACGTTCGAAATTGAAATTTTGTTCTTGCTCTTCAGGGTAGAAATAAGTGTTTAATCTCTATGTAATATTGAATTATACATCCATTTATGTAAAAACATGCCCACCTCATAACGCTTTTTATCGAATAAAATCGAAGAGAACGGTAGCGTCGTTAGTAGCGGTGCGAAGAAATGCAAAGTACCAAACTCCCGGTCATGTCGGTCCTCCTGGGACTATTTAAAAAGAAATAAATATAAATCGTTACGCTCGACCGTATTACGTCGAAATATAACGATTTCACAAAAAAATACCGGTACATCGTAACGCTTTCTGACGAACTGACTCGAAGGGAACGTTCGAAATTGAAACTTTGTTCTAGCTCTCCAGGGTAGAAATAAGTGTTTAATCTCTATGTAATATTGAACTATGCATCGATTTATGTAAAAATATGCCTACCTCATAACGCTTTTTATCGGATTAACTCCTAGGGAACGTTAGCGTCGTCAGTAGCGGTGCGAAGAAATGCAAAGTCCCAAACTCCCGGTCATGTCGGTCCTGCTGGGGCTATTAAAAAAAAAAATAAACATAAATCGTTACGCTCGACCGTATTACGTCGAAATATAACGATTTCACAAAAAATACCGGTACCTCGTAACGCTTTCTGACGAACTGACTCGAAGGGAACGTTAGCGTCGTTAGTAGCTCCGTGAAGAAATACAAAGTCCCAAAGTCCCGGTCATATAGGTCCTGCGGGGGCTATTTAAAAAAAAAAATAAATATAAATCGTTACGATCCACCGTATTACGTCGAAATATAACGATTTCACAAAAAAATACCGGTACCGCGTAACGCTTTCTGACGAATTGACTCGAAGGGAACGTTCGAAATTGAAATTTTTTTCTAGCTCTCCAGGGTAGAAATAAGTGTTTAATCTCTATGTAATTGTGAGGTATACATCGATTTAGGTAAAAATATGCCCACCTCATAACGCTTTTTATCGAATTAAATCGAAGAGAACGTTAGCGTCGTTAGTAGCGGTGCGAAGAAATTCAAAGACACATTCTCCCGGTCATGTCGGTCCTGCTGGGGCTATTTAAAAAGAAATACATATAAATCGTGACGCTCGACCGTATTATGTCGAAATATAACGATTTCACAAAAAAATACCGGTACATCGTAACGCTTTCAGACGAATTAACTCGAAGGGAACGTTCGAAATTGAAATTTTGTTCTAGCTCTTCAGGGTAGAAATAAGTGTTTAATCTCTATGTAATACTGAATTATACATCCATTTATGTAAAAATATGCCTACCTCATAACGCTTTTTATCGAATTAAATCGAAGAGAACGTTAGCGTCGTTAGTAGCGGTGCGAAGAAATTCAAAGACACAATCTCCCGGTCATGTCGGTCCTGCTGGGGCTATTTAAAAAAAAATACATATAAATCGTGACGCTCGACCGTATTACGTCGAAATATAACGATTTCACAAAAAATACCGGTACATCGTAACGCTTTCAGACGAATTAACTCGAAGGGAACGTTCGAAATTGAAATTTTGTTCTAGCTCTTCAGGGTAGAAATAAGTTTTTAATCTCTATGTAATATTGAATTATACATCCATTTATGTAAAAATATGCCCACCTCATAACGCTTTGTATCGAATAAAATCGAAGAGAACGGTAGCGTCGTTAGTAGCGGTGCGAAGAAATGCAAAGTCCCAACCTCCCGGTCATGTCGGTCCTGCTGGGGCTATTAAAAAAAAAATAAACATAAATCGTTACGCTCGACCGTATTACGTCGAAATATAACGATTTCACAAAAAATACCGGTACCTCGTAACGCTTTCTGACGAACTGACTCGAAGGGAACGTTAGCGTCGTTAGTAGCTCCGTGAAGAAATACAAAGTCCCAAGTCCCGGTCATATAGGTCCTGCGGGGGCTATTTAAAAAAAAAAATAAATATAAATCGTTACGATCCACCGTGTTACGTCGAAATATAACGATTTCACAAAAAATACCGGTACCGCGTAACGCTTTCTGACGAATTGACTCGAAGGGAACGTTCGAAATTGAAACTTTGTTCTAGCTCTCCAGGGTAGAAATAAGTGTTTAATCTC
Source organism: Bombus hortorum (assembly GCA_905332935.1). NCBI lineage: Eukaryota > Metazoa > Arthropoda > Insecta > Hymenoptera > Apidae > Bombus > Bombus hortorum. The sequence continues at coordinate 8,453,046 of CAJOSO010000001.1, forward strand.
TATGTAATATTGAACTATGCATCGATTTATGTAGAAAAATGCCTACCTCATAACGCTTTTTATCGAATTAACTCCTAGGGAACGTTAGCGTCGTAAGTAGCGGTGCGAAGAAATACAAAGCCCCAAAGTCCCGGTCATATAGGTCCTGCGGGGGCTATTTAAAAAAAAAAATAAATATAAATCGTTACGATCCACCGTATTACGTCGAAATATAACGATTTCACAAAAAAATACCGGTACCGCGTAACGCTTTCTGACGAATTGACTCGAAGGGAACGTTCGAAATTGAAATTTTTTTCTAGCTCTCCAGGGTAGAAATAAGTGTTTAATCTCTATGTAATTGTGAGGTATACATCGATTTAGGTAAAAATATGCCCACCTCATAACGCTTTTTATCGAATTAAATCGAAGAGAACGTTAGCGTCGTTAGTAGCGGTGCGAAGAAATTCAAAGACACATTCTCCCGGTCATGTCGGTCCTGCTGGGGCTATTTAAAAAGAAATACATATAAATCGTGACGCTCGACCGTATTATGTCGAAATATAACGATTTCACAAAAAAATACCGGTACATCGTAACGCTTTCAGACGAATTAACTCGAAGGGAACGTTCGAAATTGAAATTTTGTTCTAGCTCTTCAGGGTAGAAATAAGTGTTTAATCTCTATGTAATACTGAATTATACATCCATTTATGTAAAAATATGCCTACCTCATAACGCTTTTTATCGAATTAAATCGAAGAGAACGTTAGCGTCGTTAGTAGCGGTGCGAAGAAATTCAAAGACACAATCTCCCGGTCATGTCGGTCCTGCTGGGGCTATTTAAAAAAAAATACATATAAATCGTGACGCTCGACCGTATTACGTCGAAATATAACGATTTCACAAAAAAATACCGGTACATCGTAACGCTTTCAGACGAATTAACTCGAAGGGAACGTTCGAAATTGAAATTTTGTTCTAGCTCTTCAGGGTAGAAATAAGTGTTTAATCTCTATGTAATATTGAATTATACATCCATTTATGTAAAAATATGCCCACCTCATAACGCTTTTTATCGAATAAAATCGAAGAGAACGGTAGCGTCGTTAGTAGCGGTGCGAAGAAATGCAAAGACCCAACGTCCCGGTCATATAGGTACGGCGGGGGCTATTTAAAAAAAAGAAATAAAAATAAATCGTTACGCTCGACCGTATTACGTCGAAATATAACGATTTCACAAAAAAATACCGGTACATCGTAACGCTTTCTAACGAATTAACCGCAAAAACCGTTCGAAAGGGAAAGTTTTTTTACCTCTCCAGGGACTAAACAAACGTTTAATCCCTATGCAATATTGAATTACACTTCGATATATGTAGAAATATTCCTACGTCGTAACGCTTTTTAACGAACTAACCCGCAGGGAACCTTAGCGTCGTTCGTAGCGGTGCGAAGAAATTCAAAGAACCAACCTCCCGGTCATGTCGGTCCTGCGGGGGCTATTTAAAAAAAAAATAAAAATAAATCATTACGATCCACCGTATTACGTCGAAATATAACGATTTCACAAAAAAATACCGGTACATCGTAACGCTTTCTAACGAATTAACCGCAAAAACCGTTCGAAAGGGAAAGTTTTTTTACCTCTCCAGGGACTAAACAAACGTTTAAGCCCTATGCAATTTTGAATTACACATCGATATATCTAGAAATATTCCTACGTCGTAACGCTCTCTAACGAATTAACTCGCAAAAACCGTTCGAAATTGAAAGTTTTGCTAGCTCTCCAGGGACGAAATAAACGTTCAATCCCTATGGAATATTGAATTACACATCGATACATCTAGAAATATTCCTACGTCGTAACGCTTTTTAACGAATTAACTCGCAGGGAACCTTAGTGTCGTTCGTAGCGGTGCGAAGAAATTCAAAGACCCAACCTCCCGGTCATGTCGGTCATGCGGGGGCTATTTAAAAAAAAAATAAAAATAAATCATTACGATCCACCGTATTACGTCGAAATATAACGATTTCACAAAAGATACCGGTACCTCGTAACGCTTTCTGACGAATTGACTCGAAAGGAACGTTCGAAATTGAAACTTTGTTCTAGCTCTCCAGGGTAGAAATAAGTGTTTAATCTCTATGTCATATTGAATTATACATCGATTAATGTAAAAATATGCCTACCTCCTAACGCTTTTTATCGAATTAACTCCTAGGGAACGTTAGCGTCGTCAGTAGCGGTGCGAAGAAATGCAAAGTACCAACCTCCCGGTCATGTCGATCATGCTGGGGCTATTTAAAAAAAACAAAAAAAAATCGGTACGGTTGACCGTATTACTTCGAACCATAAAGATTTCACAAAAAATACCGGTACCTCGTAACGCTTTTTGACGAACTGACTCGAAGGGAACGTTAGCGTCGTTAGTAGCTCCGTGAAGAAATACAAAGTCCCAACCTCCCGGTCATGTCGGTCCTGCTGGGGCTATTAAAAAAAAAATAAACATAAATCTTTACGCTCGACCGTATTACGTCGAAATATAACGATTTCACAAAAAATACCGGTACCTCGTAACGCTTTCTGACGAACTGACTCGAAGGGAACGTTAGCGTCGTTAGTAGCTCCGTGAAGAAATACAAAGTCCCAAAGTCCCGGTCATATAGGTCCTGCGGGGGCTATTTAAAAAAAAAAATAAATATAAATCGTTACGATCCACCGTATTACGTCGAAATATAACGATTTCACAAAAAATACAGGTACCGCGTAACGCTTTCTGACGAACTGACTCGAAGGGAACGTTCGAAATTGAAACTTTGTTCTAGCTCTCCAGGGTAGAAATAAGTGTTTAATCTCTATGTAATATTGAACTATGCATCGATTTATGTAAAAATATGCCTACCTCATAACGCTTTTTATCGGATTAACTCCTAGGGAACGTTAGCGTCGTCAGTAGCGGTGCGAAGAAATGCAAAGTCCCAAACTCCCGGTCATGTCGGTCCTGCTGGGACTATTTAAAAAGAAATAAATATAAATCGTTACGCTCGACCGTATTACGTCGAAATATAACGATTTCACAAAAAAATACCGGTACATCGTAACGCTTTCTGACGAATTGACTCGAAGGGAACGTTCGAAATTGAAATTTTTTTCTAGCTCTCCAGGGTAGAAATAAGTGTTTAATCTCTATGTAATATTGAGGTATACATCGATTTAGGTAAAAATATGCCCACCTCATAACGCTTTTTATCGAATTAAATCGAAGAGAACGTTGGCGTCGTTAGTAGCGGTGCGAAGAAATTCAAAGTCCCAACCTCCCGGTCATGTCGGTCCTGCTGGGGCTATTAAAAAAAAAATAAACATAAATCGTTACGCTCGACCGTATTACGTCGAAATATAACGATTTCACAAAAAAATACCGGTACATCGTAACGCTTTCTAACGAATTAACCGCAAAAACCGTTCGAAAGGGAAAGTTTTTTTACCTCTCCAGGGACTAAACAAACGTTTAATCCCTATGCAATTTTGAATTACACATCGATATATCTAGAAATATTCCTACGTCGTAACGCTCTCTAACGAATTAACTCGCAAAAACCGTTCGAAATTGAAAGTTTTGCTAGCTCTCCAGGGACGAAATAAACGTTTAATCCCTATGCAATATTGAATTACACATCGATACATGTAGAAATATTCCTACGTCGTAACGCTTTTTAACGAATTAACTCGCAGGGAACCTTACCGTCGTTCGTAGCGGTGCGACGAAATTGAAGGACCCAACCTCCCGGTCATGTCGGTCCTGCGGGGGCTATTTAAAAAAAAAATAAAAATAAATCATTACGATCCACCGTATTACGTCGAAATATAACGATTTCACAAAAGATACCGCTACCTCGTAACGCTTTCTGACGAATTGACTCGAAAGGAACGTTCGAAATTGAAACTTTGTTCTAGCTCTCCAGGGTAGAAATAAGTGTTTAATCTCTATGTCATATTGAATTATACATCGATTAATGTAAAAATATGCCTACCTCATAACGCTTTTTATCGAATTAACTCCTAGGGAACGTTAGCGTCGTCAGTAGCGGTGCGGAGAAATGCAAAGTACCAACCTCCCGGTCATGTCGATCATGCTGGGGCTATTTAAAAAAAACAAAAAAAAATCGTTACGGTCGACCGTATTACTTCGAAACATAAAGATTTCACAAAAAATACCGGTACCTCGTAACGCTTTCTGACGAACTGACTCGAAGGGAACGTTAGCGTCGTTAGTAGCTCCGTGAAGAAATACAAAGTCCCAAAGTCCCGGTCGTATAGGTCCTGCGGGGGCTATTTAAAAAAAAAATAAATATAAATCGTTACGATCCACCGTATTACGTCGAAATATAACGATTTCACAAAAAATACCGGTACCTCGTAACGCTTTCTGACGAATTGACTCGAAGGGAACGTTCGAAATTGAAACTTTGTTCTAGCTCTCCAGGGTAGAAACAAGTGTTTAATCTCTATGTAATATTGAACTATGCATCGATTTATGTAAAAATATGCCTACCTCATAACGCTTTTTATCGAATTAACTCCTAGGGAACGTTAGCGTCGTCATTAGCGGTGCGAAGAAATGCAAAGTCCCAAACTCCCGGTCATGTCGGTCCTGCTGGGACTATTTAAAAGGAAATAAATATGAACCGTTACGCTCGACCGTATTACGTCGAAATATAACGATTTCGCAAAAAATACCGGTACATCGTAACGCTTTCAGACGAATTAACTGGAATTGAACGTTCGAAATTGAAATTTTGTTCTAGCTCTTCAGGGTAGAAATAAGTGTTTAATCTCTATGTAATATTGAGGTATACATCGATTTAGGTAAAAATATGCCCACCTCATAACGCTTTTTATCGAATTAAATCGAAGAGAACGTTAGCGTCGTTAGTAGCTCCGTGAAGAAATACAAAGTCCCAAAGTCCCGGTCATATAGGTCCTGCGGGGGCTATTAAAAAAAAAATAAACATAAATCGTTACGCTCGACCGTATTACGTCGAAATATAACGATTTCACAAAAAATACCGGTACCTCGTAACGCTTTCTGACGAACTGACTCGAAGGGAACGTTAGCGTCGTCAGTAGCGGTGCGAAGAAATGCAAAGTCCCAAACTCCCGGTCATGTCGGTCCTGCTGGGACTATTTAAAAAGAAATAAATATAAATCGTTACGCTCGACCGTATTACGTCGAAATATAACGATTTCACAAAAGATACCGGTACCTCGTAACGCTTTCTGACGAATTGAATCGAAAGGAACGTTCGAAATTGAAACTTTGTTCTAGCTCTCCAGGGTAGAAATAAGTGTTTAATCTCTATGTAATATTGAATTATACATCCATTTATGTAAAAATATGCCCACCTCATTACGCTTTTTATCGAATAATATCGAAGAGAACGGTAGCGTCGTTAGTAGCGGTGCGAAGAAATGCAAAGTCCCAACCTCCCGGTCATGTCGGTCCTGCGGGGGCGATTAAAAAAAAAATAAACATAAATCGTTACGCTCGACCGTATTACGTCGAAATATAACGATTTCACAAAAAAATACCGGTACATCGTAACGCTTTCTAACGAATTAACCGCAAAAACCGTTCGAAAGGGAAAGTTTTTTTACCTCTCCAGGGACTAAACAAACGTTTAATCCCTATGCAATTTTGAATTACACATCGATATATCTAGAAATATTCCTACGTTGTAACGCTCTCTAACGAATTAACTCGCAAAAACCGTTCGAAATTGAAAGTTTTGCTAGCTCTGCAGGGACGAAATAGACGTTTAATCCCTATGCAATATTGAATTACACATCGATACATGTAGAAATATTCCTACGTCGTAACGCTTTTAAACGAATTAACTCGCAGGGAACCTTAGCGTCGTTCGTAGCGGTGCGAAGAAATACAAAGTCCCAACGTCCCGGTCATATAGGTACGGCCGCTGCTATTTAAAAAAAACATGAAAAAAATCGTTACGTTCGACCGTATTACGTCGAACTATAAAGATTTCACAAAAACTGCCGATACCTCGTAACGCTTTCTGACGAACTGTCTCGAAGGGAGCGTTCGAAAATGAAATTTCGTTCTAGCTCTCCAGGGTAGAAGTAAGTGTTTAATCTCTATGCAATATTGAGGTATACGTCGATTTATGTAAAAATATGCCCACCTCATAACGCTTTTTATCGAATTAACTCGAAGGGAACGTTAGAGTCGTTAGTACCTGCGCGAAGAAATTCAAAGTCCCAATCTCCCGGTCATGTCGGTCCGGCCGCTGCTATTTAAAAAAAACATGAAAAAAATAGTGACGCTCGACCGTATTACGTCGAAATATAACGATTTCACAAAAAAATACCGGTACATCGTAACGATTTCTTACGAATATACTCGCAAAAACAGTTCGAAATTGAAAGTTTTGCCAGCTATCCAGGGACGAAATAAACGTATAATCCCTATGCAATTTTGAATTACACATCGATATATTTAGAAATATTCCTACGTCGTAACGCTTTTTAACGAATTAATTCGAAGGGAACGTTCGCAATTGTAATTTTTTTCTAGCTCTCCAGGGACGAAATAAATGTTTAATCTCTATGTAATACTGAAGTATACATCGATTTATGTAAAAATATGATTATCTCATAACCCCCTTTATCGATTTAACTCGGAGGGAACGTTAGCGTCGTCAGTAGCGGTGCGTAGAAATTCAAAGTAGCAACCTCCCGGTCATGTCGGTCCTGCTGGGGTTATTTAAAGAAAAAATAAATAAAAATCGTTACCTTTGACCGTATTACGTCGAAATATAACGATTTCGCAAAAAATACCGCGACATCGTAACGCTTGGTAACGAATTAACTCGAAAAAAACAGTTCGAAATTGAAAGTTTTGCTTGCTCTCCTGGGACCAAATAAACGTTTAATCCCTATGTAATATTGAGTTATACATCGAGATATGTAAAAATACACCTACCTCATAAGGCTTTTTATCGAATTAACTCGCAGGGAACCTTAGCGTCGTTCGTAACGGTGCGAAGAAATACAAAGTCCCAACGTCCCGGTCATATAGGTACGGCGGGGGCTATTTAAAAAATAAAAATAAAAATAAATCGTTATGATCGACCGTATTACGTCGAAATATAACGATTTCACAAAAAATGCCGGTACATCATAACGCTTTCTAACGAATTAACTCGCAAAAACCGTTCGAAATTGAAATTTTGTTCTAGCTGTCCAGGGTAGAAATAAGTGTTTAATCTCTATGCAATATTGAATAGTAAATCGAGATATGTAAAAATATTCCTACCTCATAACGGTTGTTAACGAATTAACCCGCAGGAAACCCTAGCGTCGTTCGTAGCGGTGCGAAGAAATACAAAGTCCCAACTTCCCGGTCACGTCGGTTCGGCCGCGGCTATTTAAGAAAAAACATAAAAAATCGTTACCGTCGACCGTATTACGTCGAACTATAAAGATTTCGCAAAAAATACCGGTACCTCGTAAAGCTTTCTGACGAATTGACTCGAAGGGAACGTTCGAAATTGAAATTTTGTACTAGCTCTCCAGGGTAGGAATAAGTGTTTAATCTCTATGTAATATTGAATTATACATCGATTTATGTAAAAATATGCCTACCTCATAACGCTCTTTATCGAATTAACTCGAAGGGAACGATAACGTCGTTAGTAGCTGGGCGAAGAAATTCAAAGTCCCAACCTCCCGGTCATGTCGGTCCTGCGGGGCTAATTAAGAAAAAACACAAAAAATCGTTACGGTCGACCGTATTACGTCGAACAATAAAGATTTCACAAAAAATACAGCGACCTCGTTACGCTTCTTAACGAATTAACTCGAAAAGACCGTTCGAAATTGAAAGTTTTGCTTGCTCTCCAGGGACCAAATAAACGTTTAATCCCTACGTAACATTGAATTATACATCGAGATGTGTAAAAATATTCCTACCTCATAACGGTTGTTAACGAATTAACTCGAAGGGAACGTTAGCGTCGTTCGTAGCGGTGCGAAGAAATACAAAGTCCCAACGTCCCGGTCTTGTCGGTCCTGCGGGGCTATTTAAAAAAAAACAATAAATATAAATCATTACGCTCGAACGAATTACGTCGAAATATAACGATTTCACAAAAAATACCGGTACATCGTAACGCTTTCTATCGAATTTACTCGCAAAAACCGGTCGAAATGGAAAGTTTTGCTACCTCTCCAGGGACGAAATAAACGTTTAATCCCTATGCAATATTGAATTATACATCGAGATATGTAAAAATATACCTACCTCATAACGGTTGTTAACGAATTAACTCGCAGGAAACCTTAGCGTCGTTCGTAGCGCTGCGAAGAAATGCAAAGTCACAACCTCCCGGTCATGTCGGTCCTGCGGGGGCTATTTAAAAAAAAATATAAGTAAATCGTTACGATCCACCGTATTACGTCGAAATATAACGACTTCACAAAAAATACCGGTACATCGTAACGCTTTCTAACGAATTGACTCGAGGGTTACCTTCGAAATTGAAATTTTGTTCTAGCTCTCCAGTGTAGAAATAAGTGTTTAATCTCTATGTAATATTGAAGTATTCATTGATTTATGTAAAAAAATGCCCACCTCATAAAGCTTTTTATCGAATTAACTCGAAGAGAACGTTAGCGTCGTCAGTAGCGGTGCGAAGAAATTCAAAGTCCCAACCTCCCGGTCATGTCGGTCCTGCTGGGGCTATTTAAAAAAAACATTTAAAAAATCGTTACGTTCGATGGTATTACGTTGAACTATAAAGATTTCACAAAAAATACCGCGACCACGTAACGCTTGTTAACGGATTAACTCGAAAAAACCGTTCGAAATTGAAAGTTTTGCTTGCCCTCCAGGGACTAAAGAAACGTTTAATCCATATGTAATACTGAATTATGCATCGAGATATGTAAAAATATTCCCACCTCATAACGGTTGTTAACGAATTAACTCGCAGGGAACCTTAGCGTCGTTCGTAGAGGTGCGAAGAAATTCAAAGTCCCAAACTCCCGGTCATGTCGGTCCTGCTGGGGCTATTTAAAAAAAACATTTAAAAAATCGTTACGTTCGACCGTATTACGTCGAACTATAAAGATTTCACAAAAAATGCCGGTACCTCGTATAGCTTTTTAACGAATTAACTCGAAGGGAACGTTCGAAACTGAAATTTTGTTCTAGCTCTCCAGGGTAGAAATAAGAGTTTAATCTCTATGTTATATTGAATTATACATTGATTTATGTAAAAATATGCCCACCTCATAAAGCTTTTTATCGAATTAAATCGAAGAGAACGGTAGCGTCGTCAGTAGCTGCGCGAAGAAATTCAAAGTCCCAATCTCCCGGTCATGTCGGTCCGGCCGCGGCTATTTAATAGAAAATAAAAAAAAATCGTTTCGTTCGACCGTATTACGTCGAAATATAATGATTTCACAAAAAATAAAGGTACATCGTAGCGCTTTCTAACGAATTAACTCGCAATAACCGTTCAAAATTGAAAGTTTTGCTACCTCTCCAGGGACGAAATAAACGTTTAATCCCTATGCAATTTTGAATTACACTTCGATATATGTAGAAATATTCCTACGTCGTAACGCTTTTTAACGAATTAACTCGCAGGGTACGTTAGCGTCGTTCGTAGCGGTGCGAAGAAATACAAAGCCCCAATCTCCCGGTCATGTCAGTCCTGCGGGGGCTATTTAAAAAAAAAATAAAAATAAATCGTTACGATCCATCGTATTACGTCGAAATATAACGATTTCACAAAAAATACCGGTACCTCGTAACGCTTTCTGACGAATTGACTCGAAGGGAACGTTCGAAATTGAAAATTTTTTCTAGCTCTCCAGGGACGAAACAAACGTTTAATCTCTATGTAATATTGAATTCTACATCGATTTATGTAGAAATATGCCTACCTCATAACGCTTTCAATCGAATTAACTCGAAGGGAACGTTAGCGTCGTTAGTAGCGGTGCGAAGAAATGCAAAGACCCAACCTCCCGGTCATGTCGGTCATGCTGGGGCTATTTAAAAAAAAAAAAAAAAAAAAATCGTTACGTTCGACCGTATTACGTCGAAGCATAAAGATTTCACAAAAAATACCGGTACCTCGTAACGCTTTCTGACGAACTGACTCGAAGGGAACGTTCGAAATTGAAATTTTGTTCTAGCTCTCCAGGGTAGAAATAAGTGTTTAATCTCTATGTAATATTGAAGTATACATCAATGTATGTAAAAATGTTCCTACCTCATAACGCTTTTTATCGAATTAACTCGAAGAGAACGTTAGCGTCGTTAGTAGCGGTGCGATGAAATTCAAATTCGCAACATCACGGTCATGTCGATCCTGCTGGGGCTGTTTAAAAAGAAACAAATATAAATCGTTACGCTCGACCGTATTACGTCGAAATATAACGATTTCACAAAAAAATACGGGTACATCATAAAGCTTTCTATCGAATTGACTCGCAAAAACTGTTCGAAATTGAAAGTTTTGCTAGCTCTCCAGGGACGAAATAAACGTTTAATCCCAATGCAATATTGAATTACACATTGATATATGTAGACATATTCCTACGTCGTAACGCTTTCAATCGAATTAACTCGAAGGGAACGTTAGCGTCGTTAGTAGCGGTGCGAAGAAACGCAAAGCCCCAATCTCCCGGTCATGTCAGTCCTGCGGGGGCTATTTAAAAAAAAAATAAACATAAATCGTTACGTTCGACCGTATTACGTCGAAATATAATGATTTCACAAAAAATAAAGGTACATCGTAGCGCTTTCTAACGAATTAACTCGCAATAACCGTTCAAAATTGAAAGTTTTGCTACCTCTCCAGGGACGAAATAAACGTTTAATCCCTATGCAATTTTGAATTACACTTCGATATATGTAGAAATATTCCTACGTCGTAACGCTTTTTAACGAATTAACTCGCAGGGTACGTTAGCGTCGTTCGTAGCGGTGCGAAGAAATACAAAGCCCCAATCTCCCGGTCATGTCAGTCCTGCGGGGGCTATTTAAAAAAAAAATAAACATAAATCGTTACGTTCGACCGTATTACGTCGAAATATAATGATTTCACAAAAAATAAAGGTACATCGTAACGCTATCAAACGAATTAACTCGCAAAAACCGTCCGAAATTGAAAGTTTTGCTAGCTCTGCAGGGAGGAAATAAACGTTTAATCCCAATGTAATATTGAATTACACATTGATATATGTAGACATATTCCTACGTCGTAACGCTTTTTAACGAATTAACTCGAAGGGAACGTTCGAAATTGAAATTTTCTTCTAGCTCTCCAGGGACGAAATAAACGTTCAATATTTATGTAATATTGAAGTATACATCGACTTATGTAAAAATAGGCCCACCTCATAACGCTTTAGAGCGTTAGCGTCGTTAGTAGCGGTGCGAAGAAATGCAAATTCCCAACCTCCCGGTCATGTCGGTCCTGCTGGGGCTATATAAAAAAAAAAAAAAATAAACATAAATCGTTACGCTCGACCGTATTACGTCGAAATATAACGATTTCACAAAAAAATACCGGTACCTCGTAACGCTTTCAGACGAAATAACTCGAAGGGAACTGTCGAAATTGAAAGTTTTTCTAGCTCTCCAGGGACGAAATAAAAGTTTAATCTCTATGTAGTATTGAAGTATACATCGATTTATATAAAATATGCCCACCTGATAACGCTTCTTATCGAATTAAATCGAAGAGAACGGTAGCATCGTCAGTAGCGGTGCGAAGAAATTCAAAGTCCCAATCTCCCGGTCATGTCGGTCCGGCGGCGGCCATGTAAAAAGAAGAAAATAAAAAGAAATCATCACGTTCGAGCGTATTACGTCGAACTATAACGATTTCACAAAAAAAGACCGGTACATCGTAACGCTTTCTAACGAATTTACTCGCAAAAACCGTTCGAAATTGAAAGTTTTGCTAGCTCTCCAGAGACGAAATAAACGTTTAATCCCTATGCAATTTTGAATTACACATCTACATATTTGGAAATATTCCGACGTCGTAACACTTTTTAACAAATTAGCTCGAAGGGATCGTTCGAAATTGAAATTTTTTCTAGCTCTCCAGGGACGAAATAAACGTTTAATCTCTATGTAATATTGAAGTATACATCGATTTATGTAAAAATATGCCCACCTCATAACGCTTTTTATCGAATTAAATCGAAAAAACCGTTCGAAATTGAAAGTTTTGCCTGCTCTCCAGGGAACAAATAAACGTTTAATCCCTATGTAATATTAAATTATACATCGAGATATGTAAAATATTCCTACCTCATAACGGTTGTTAACGAATTAACTCGCAGCGAACCTTAGCGTCGTTCGTAGCGGTGCGAAGAAATACAAAGTCCCAACATCCCGGTCATATCGGTACGGCGGTGGCTATTTAAAAAAGAAAAAATAAAAATAAATCGTTACGATCGACCGTATTACGTCGAAATATAACGATTTCACAAAAAATACCGGTACCTCGTAACGCTTTCTGACGAATTGACTCGAGGGAACGTTCGAAATTGAAATTTTCTTCTAGCTCCCCAGTGACGAAATAAACGTTTAATCTCTATGTAATATTGAGGTATACATCGAGATATGTAAAAATATTCCTACCTCATAACCCTTTTTATCGAATTAAATCGCAGGAAACCTTAGCGTCGTTCGTGGCGGTGGAAGAAATACAAAGTCCCAACGTCCCGGTGATATCGGTACGGCGGGGGCTATTTAAAAAAGAAAAAATAAAAATAAATCGTTACGATCGACCGTATTACGTCGAAATATAACGATTTCACAAAAAATACCGGTACCTCGTAACGCTTTCAGACGAATTAACTCGAAGGGAACGTTCGAAATTGAAATTTTGTTCTAGCTCTTCAGGGTAGAAATAAGTGTTAGTTTCTATGTAATATTGAATCATACATCGATTTATGTAAAAAGAGGCCCACCTCATAACGCTTTTAATCGAATTAACTCGAAGGGAAAGTTAGCGTCGTTAGTAGCGCTGCGAAGAAATTCAAAGACCCAACCTCCCGGTCATGTCGGTCCTGCGGGGGCTATTTAAAAAAAAAAAATAAATATAAATCGTGACGGTCGACCGTATTACGTCGAAATGTAACGATTTCGCAACAAAATAACGGTACATCGTAACGCTTTCTAACGAATTAACTCGCAAAAACCGTTCGAAATTGAAAGTTTTGCTAGCTCTCCAGGGACGAAATAAAAGTTTAATCTCTATGTAGTATTGAAGTATACATCGATTTATATAAAATATGCCCACCTGATAACGCTTCTTATCGAATTAAATCGAAGAGAACGGTAGCATCGTCAGTAGCGGCGCGAAGAAATTCAAAGTACCAACCTCCCGGTCATGTCGGTACGGCGGCGGCTATTTAAAAGAAAGAAAATAAAGAGAAATCATTACGCTCGAGCGTATTACGTCGCAATATAACGATTTCACAAAAAATACCGGTACCTCGTAACGCTTTCTGACGAATTGACTCGAAGGGAACGTTCGAAATTGAAAATTTTTTCTAGCTCTCCAGGGACGAAACAAACGTTTAATCTCTATGTAATATTGAATTCTACATCGATTTATGTAGAAATATGCCTACCTCATAACGCTTTCAATCGAATTAACTCGAAGGGAACGTTAGCGTCGTTAGTAGCGGTGCGAAGAAATGCAAAGACCCAACCTCCCGGTCATGTCGGTCATGCTGGGGCTATTTAAAAAAAAAAAAAAAAAAAATCGTTACGTTCGACCGTATTACGTCGAAGCATAAAGATTTCACAAAAAATACCGGTACCTCGTAACGCTTTCTGACGAACTGACTCGAAGGGAACGTTCGAAATTGAAATTTTGTTCTAGCTCTCCAGGGTAGAAATAAGTGTTTAATCTCTATGTAATATTGAAGTATACATCAATGTATGTAAAAATGTTCCTACCTCATAACGCTTTTTATCGAATTAACTCGAAGAGAACGTTAGCGTCGTTAGTAGCGGTGCGATGAAATTCAAATTCGCAACATCACGGTCATGTCGATCCTGCTGGGGCTATTTAAAAAGAAACAAATATAAATCGTTACGCTCGACCGTATTACGTCGAAATATAACGATTTCACAAAAAAATACGGGTACATCATAAAGCTTTCTATCGAATTGACTCGCAAAAACTGTTCGAAATTGAAAGTTTTGCTAGCTCTCCAGGGACGAAATAAACGTTTAATCCCAATGCAATATTGAATTACACATTGATATATGTAGACATATTCCTACGTCGTAACGCTTTCAATCGAATTAACTCGAAGGGAACGTTAGCGTCGTTAGTAGCGGTGCGAAGAAACGCAAAGACCCAACCTCCCGGTCATGTCGGTCCTGCTGGGGCTATTTAAAAAAAAATAAACATAAATCGTTACGTTCGACCGTATTACGTCGAAATATAATGATTTCACAAAAAATAAAGGTACATCGTAACGCTATCAAACGAATTAACTCGCAAAAACCGTCCGAAATTGAAAGTTTTGCTAGCTCTGCAGGGAGGAAATAAACGTTTAATCCCAATGTAATATTGAATTACACATTGATATATGTAGACATATTCCTACGTCGTAACGCTTTTTAACGAATTAACTCGAAGGGAACGTTCGAAATTGAAATTTTCTTCTAGCTCTCCAGGGACGAAATAAACGTTCAATATTTATGTAATATTGAAGTATACATCGACTTATGTAAAAATAGGCCCACCTCATAACGCTTTAGAGCGTTAGCGTCGTTAGTAGCGGTGCGAAGAAATGCAAATTCCCAACCTCCCGGTCATGTCGGTCCTGCTGGGGCTATATAAAAAAAAAAAAAAATAAACATAAATCGTTACGCTCGACCGTATTACGTCGAAATATAACGATTTCACAAAAAAATACCGGTACCTCGTAACGCTTTCAGACGAAATAACTCGAAGGGAACTGTCGAAATTGAAAGTTTTTCTAGCTCTCCAGGGACGAAATAAAAGTTTAATCTCTATGTAGTATTGAAGTATACATCGATTTATATAAAATATGCCCACCTGATAACGCTTCTTATCGAATTAAATCGAAGAGAACGGTAGCATCGTCAGTAGCGGTGCGAAGAAATTCAAAGTCCCAATCTCCCGGTCATGTCGGTCCGGCGGCGGCCATGTAAAAAGAAGAAAATAAAAAGAAATCATCACGTTCGAGCGTATTACGTCGAACTATAACGATTTCACAAAAAAAGACCGGTACATCGTAACGCTTTCTAACGAATTTACTCGCAAAAACCGTTCGAAATTGAAAGTTTTGCTAGCTCTCCAGAGACGAAATAAACGTTTAATCCCTATGCAATTTTGAATTACACATCTACATATTTGGAAATATTCCGACGTCGTAACACTTTTTAACAAATTAGCTCGAAGGGATCGTTCGAAATTGAAATTTTTTCTAGCTCTCCAGGGACGAAATAAACGTTTAATCTCTATGTAATATTGAAGTATACATCGATTTATGTAAAAATATGCCCACCTCATAACGCTTTTTATCGAATTAAATCGAAAAAACCGTTCGAAATTGAAAGTTTTGCCTGCTCTCCAGGGAACAAATAAACGTTTAATCCCTATGTAATATTAAATTATACATCGAGATATGTAAAATATTCCTACCTCATAACGGTTGTTAACGAATTAACTCGCAGCGAACCTTAACGTCGTTCGTAGCGGTGCGAAGAAATACAAAGTCCCAACATCCCGGTCATATCGGTACGGCGGTGGCTATTTAAAAAAGAAAAAATAAAAATAAATCGTTACGATCGACCGTATTACGTCGAAATATAACGATTTCACAAAAAATACCGGTACCTCGTAACGCTTTCTGACGAATTGACTCGAGGGAACGTTCGAAATTGAAATTTTCTTCTAGCTCCCCAGTGACGAAATAAACGTTTAATCTCTATGTAATATTGAGGTATACATCGAGATATGTAAAAATATTCCTACCTCATAACCCTTTTTATCGAATTAAATCGCAGGAAACCTTAGCGTCGTTCGTGGCGGTGGAAGAAATACAAAGTCCCAACGTCCCGGTGATATCGGTACGGCGGGGGCTATTTAAAAAAGAAAAAATAAAAATAAATCGTTACGATCGACGGTATTACGTCGAAATATAACGATTTCACAAAAAATACCGGTACCTCGTAACGCTTTCAGACGAATTAACTCGAAGGGAACGTTCGAAATTGAAATTTTGTTCTAGCTCTTCAGGGTAGAAATAAGTGTTAGTTTCTATGTAATATTGAATCATACATCGATTTATGTAAAAAGAGGCCCACCTCATAACGCTTTTAATCGAATTAACTCGAAGGGAAAGTTAGCGTCGTTAGTAGCGCTGCGAAGAAATTCAAAGACCCAACCTCCCGGTCATGTCGGTCCTGCGGGGGCTATTTAAAAAAAAAAAATAAATATAAATCGTGACGGTCGACCGTATTACGTCGAAATGTAACGATTTCGCAACAAAATAACGGTACATCGTAACGCTTTCTAACGAATTAACTCGCAAAAACCGTTCGAAATTGAAAGTTTTGCTAGCTCTCCAGGGACGAAATAAAAGTTTAATCTCTATGTAGTATTGAAGTATACATCGATTTATATAAAATATGCCCACCTGATAACGCTTCTTATCGAATTAAATCGAAGAGAACGGTAGCATCGTCAGTAGCGGCGCGAAGAAATTCAAAGTACCAACCTCCCGGTCATGTCGGTACGGCGGCGGCTATTTAAAAGAAAGAAAATAAAGAGAAATCATTACGCTCGAGCGTATTACGTCGCAATATAACGATTTCACAAAAATTGCGGGTACCTCGTAACGCTTTCAGACGAATTAACTCGAAGGGAACTGTCGAAATTGAAATTTTGTTCTAGCTCTTCAGGGTAGAAATAAGTGTTTAATCTCTATGTAATATTGAAGTATACATGGATTTATGTAAAATAGGCCCACCTCATAACACTTTAGAACGTTAGCGTCGTTAGTAGCGGTGCGAGGAAATGCAAAGTCCCAACCTCCCGGTCATGTCGATCCTGCTGGGGCTATTTAAAAAAAAATAATCATAAATCGTTACGCTCGACAGTATTACGTCGAAATATAACGATTTTACAAAAAAATACCGGTACATCGTCACGCTTTCTAACGAATTGACTCGAGGGGTACCTTCGAAATTGAAATTTTGTTCCAGCTCTGCAGGGTAGAAATAAGTGTTTAATCTCTATGTAATATTGAATTATACATCGATTTATGTAGAAATATTCCTACGTCGTAACACTTTTTAACAAATTAACTCGAAGGGATCGTTCGAAATTGAAATTTTTTCTAGCTCTCCAGGGACGAAATAAACGTTTAATCTCTATGTAATATTGAAGTATACATCGATTTATGTAAAAATATGCCCACCTCATAACGCTATTTACCGAATTAAATCGAAAAAACCGTTCGAAATTGAAAGTTTTGCTAGCACTCCTCGGACGAAATAAATGTTTAATCCCTATGCAATATTGAATTATACATCCATATATGTAGAAATATACATACGTCGTAAAGCTGTTGTAGAATTAACTCGAAGGGAACGTTCGAAATTGAAAGTTTTGCTAGCTCTCCAGGGACGAAATAAACGTTTAATCCCTATGCAATATTGAATTACACATCGATATATGTAGAAATATTGCTACGTCGTAACGCTTTTTAACGAATTAATTCCAAGGGAACGTTCGAAATCATAATTTTTTTCTAGCTCTCCAGGGACGAAATAAATGTTTTTATCTCTATGTAATACTGAAGTATAAATCGATTTATGTAAAAATATTCCTACCTCATAACGCTTTATATCGAATTAACTCGAAGGGAACGATAGCGTCGTTAGTAGCGGTGCGAAGAAATTCAAAGTTTCAACCTCCCGGTCATGTCGGTCCTGCTGGGGCAATTTAAAAAAAAATAAATATAAATCGTTACGTTCGACCGTATTACGTCGAAATATAATGATTTCACAAAAAATACGGGTACATCGTAACGCTTTCTAACGAATTAACTCGCCAAAATCGTTCGAAATTGAAAGTTTTGCTAGCTCTCCAGGGACGAAATAAACGTTTAATCCCTATGCAATATTGAATTACACATCGATATATGTTGAAATATTCCTACGTCGTAACGCTTTTTAACGAATTAACTCGAAGGGAACGTTCGAAATTGAAATTTTTTTCTAGCTCTCCAGGGACGATATAAACGTTTAATATCTATGTAATATTGAAGAATAAATCGATTTATGTAAAAATATTCCTGCCTCATAACGGTTGTTAACGAATTAACTCGCAGGGAACCTTAACGTCGTTCGTAGCGGTGCTTAGAAATACAAAGTCCCAACATCCCGGTCATATCGGTACGGCGGTGGCTATTTAAAAAAGAAAAAATAAAAATAAATCGTTACGATCGACCGTATTACGTCGAAATATAACGATTTCACAAAAAATACCGGTACCTCGTAACGCTTTCTGACGAATTGACTCGAGGGAACGTTCGAAATTGAAATTTTCTTCTAGCTCCCCAGTGACGAAATAAACGTTTAATCTCTATGTAATATTGAGGTATACATCGAGATATGTAAAAATATTCCTACCTCATAACCCTTTTTATCGAATTAAATCGCAGGAAACCTTAGCGTCGTTCGTGGCGGTGGAAGAAATACAAAGTCCCAACGTCCCGGTGATATCGGTACGGCGGGGGCTATTTAAAAAAGAAAAAATAAAAATAAATCGTTACGATCGACCGTATTACGTCGAAATATAACGATTTCACAAAAAATACCGGTACCTCGTAACGCTTTCAGACGAATTAACTCGAAGGGAACGTTCGAAATTGAAATTTTGTTCTAGCTCTTCAGGGTAGAAATAAGTGTTAGTTTCTATGTAATATTGAATCATACATCGATTTATGTAAAAAGAGGCCCACCTCATAACGCTTTTAATCGAATTAAATCGAAGGGAACGTTAGCTTCGTTAGTAGCGGTGCGAAGAAATACAAAGTCCCAACCTCCCGGTCATATCGGTACGGCGGGGACTATTTAAAAAAAAAATAAATATAAATCGTTACGTTCGACCGTATTACGTCGAAATATAATGATTTCACAAAACAATATCGGTACATCGTAACGCTTTCTAACGAATTTACTCGCAAAAACCGTTCGAAATTGAAAGTTTTGCTAGCTCTCCAGGGACGAAATAAATGTTTAATCCCTATGCAATATTGAATTATACATCGATATATGTAAAAATATTCCTACCTCATAACGGTTGTTAACGAATTAACTCGCAGGAAACCGTAGCGTCGTTGGTAGCGGTGCGAAGAAATACAAAGTCCCAACGTCCCGGTCTTATCGGTACGGCGGGGGATATTAAAAAAAAAAAAAAAATAAAAACAAATCCTTACGATCGACCGTATTACGTCGAAATAGAAAGATTTCACAAAAAAATTCTGGTACATCGTTACGCTTTCTAACGAATTAACTCGCAAAAACCGTTCGAAATTGAAATTTTGTTCTAGCACTCCAGGGTAGAAATAAGTGTTTCATCGCTATGTAATATTGAATTATTCATCGATTTATATAAAAATATGCCTACCTCATAATATGCCTTATTATCGAATTAACTCGAAGGGATCGTTAGCGACGTTAGTAGCGGTGCGAAGAAATTCGAAGATCCAAACTCCCGGTCATGTCGGTCCTGCGGGGGCTATTTAAAAAAAAAAGTAACTGTAAATCGTGACGCTCGACCGTATTACGTCGAACTATAAAGATTTCACAAAAAATACCGCGACCTCGTAAAGCTTGTTAACGAATTAACTCGAAAAAACCGTTCGAAATTGAAAGTTTTGCTTGCTTTCCAGGGACCAAATAAACGTTTAATCCCTATGTAATATTGAATTGTACATTGAGATATGTAAAAATATTCCTACCTCATAACGGTTGTTAACGAATTAACTCGAAGGCAACGTTAGCGTCGTTAATAGCGGTGCGAAGAAATTCAAAGACCCAACCTCCCGGTCATGTCGGTCCTGCGGGGGCTATTTAAAAAAAAATAAATATAAATCATTACGCTCGACCGAATCACGTCGAAATATAACAATTTCACCAAAAAATACCGGTACATCGTAACGCTTTCTAACGAATTAACTCGCAAAAACCGTTCGAAATTGAAAGTTTTGCTTGCTCTCCAGGGACCA
The DNA here is from genome assembly GCA_905332935.1 of Bombus hortorum. Taxonomy (NCBI): domain Eukaryota; kingdom Metazoa; phylum Arthropoda; class Insecta; order Hymenoptera; family Apidae; genus Bombus; species Bombus hortorum. The sequence goes on from CAJOSO010000001.1 coordinate 8,473,366, forward strand.
AATAAACGTTTAATCCCTATGTAATATTGAATTGTACATTGAGATATGTAAAAATATTCCTACCTCATAACGGTTGTTAACGAATTAACTCGAAGGGAACGTTAGCGTCGTTAGTAGCGGTGCGAAGAAATGCAAAGAACCAACCTCCCGGTCATATCGGTCCTGCTTGGGCTATTTAAAAAAAATAAACATAAATCGTTACGCTCGACCGTATTACGTCGAAATATAACGATTTCGCAAAAAACTACCGGTACATCGTAACGGTTTCTAACGAATTAACTCGAAAAAACCGCTCGAAATTGAAGTTTTGCTAGCTCTCCAGGGACGAAATAAACGTTTAATCCCTATGCAATATTGATTTACACATCGATATATGTAGAAATATTCCTACGTCGAAACGCTTTTTAACGAATTAACTCGAAGGGAACGTTCGAAATTGAAATTTTCTTCTAGCTCTCCAGGGACGAAATAAACGTTTAATCTCTATGTAATATTGAAGTATACATCGATTTATGTAAAAATATGCCCACCTCATAAAGCTTCTTATCGAATTAACTCGAAGGGAACGTTAACGTCGTTAGTAGCTGTGCGAAGAAATTCAAAGTCCAAATCTCCCGGTCATGTCGGTCTGGCCGCGGCTATTTAAAACAAACATAAAAAAATCGTTACGTTCGACAATATTACGTCGAACTATAAAGATTTCACAAAAAATACCGGTACATCGTAACGCTTGTTAACGAATTAACTCGAAGGGAACGTTCGAAATTGAAATCTTCTTCTAGCTCTCCAGGGACGAGATAAACGTTTAATATCTATGTAATATTGAAGTATAAATCGATTTATGTAAAAATATTCCTTCCTCATAACGGTTGTTAACGAATTATCTCGCAGGGAAACTTAGCGTCGTTCGTAGCCGGGCGAAGAAATTCAAAGACCCAATCTCCCGGTCATGTCGGTCCGGCGGGGGCTATTTAAAAAAAAAAATAAATATAAATCGTTACGTTCGACCGTATTACATCGAAATATAATGATTTCACAAAAAAATACCGGTACATCGTAACGCTTTCTAACGAATTTACTCGCAAAAACCGTTCGAAATTGAAGATTTGCTAGCTTTCCAGGGACGAAATAAACGTCTAAGCCCTATGCAATATTGAATTACACATCGATATATGTAATAATATTCCTACCTCATAACGGTTGTTAACGAATTAACTCGCAGGAAACCGTAGCGTCGTTCGTAGCGGTGCGAAGAAATACAAAGTCCCAACGTCCCGGTCATATCGGTACGGCGGGGGATATTAAAAAAAAAAAAAAAAATAAAAATAAATCCTTACGATCGACCGTATTACGTCGAAATAGAACGATTTCAAAAAAAATGCTGGTACATCGTTACGCTTTCTAACGAATTAACTCACAAAAACCGTTCGAAATTGAAATTTTGTTCTAGCTCTCCAGGGTAGAAATAAGTATTTAATCGCTATGTAATATTGAATTATTCATCGATTTATATAAAAATATGCCTACCTCATAATATGCCTTATTATCGAATTAACTCGAAGGGATCGTTAGCGACGTTAGTAGCGGTGCGAAGAAACTCGAAGATCCAACCTCCCGGTCATGTCGGTCCTGCGGGGGCTATTTAAAAAAAATAAACATAAATCGTTACGCTCGACCGTATTACGTCGAAGTATAACGATTTCACAAAAAATACCGGTACCTCGTAACGCTTTCTGACGAATTGACTCGAAGGGAACGTTCGAAACTGAAAGTTTTGCTAGCTCTCCAGGGACGAAATAAACGTTTAATCCCTATGCAATATTGAATTACACATCGATATATGTAGAAATATTGCTACGTCGTAACGCTTTTTAACGAATTAATTCCAAGGGAACGTTCGAAATCATAATTTTTTTCTAGCTCTCCAGGGACGAAATAAATGTTTTTATCTCTATGTAATACTGAAGTATACATCGATTTATGTAAAAATATGATTACCTCATAACGCTCTTTATCGATTTAACACGGAGGGAACGTTAGCGTCGTCAGTAGCGGTGCGTAGAAATTCAAAGTAGCAACCTCCCGGTCATGTCGGTCCTGCTGGGGTTATTTAAAGAAAAAATAAAAAATAATCGTTACGTTCGACCGTATTACGTCGAAATATAACGATTTCACAAAAATTACGGGTACATCGTAACGCTTTCTGACGAATTAACTCGCCAAAATCGTTCGAAATTGAAAGTTTTGCTAGCTCTCCAGGGACGAAATAAACGTTTAATCCCTATGCAATATTGAATTACACATCGATATATGTTGAAATATTCCTACGTCGTAACGCTTTTTAACGAATTAACTCGAAGGGAACGTTCGAAATTGAAAATTTTTTCTAGCTCTCCAGGGACGATATAAACGTTTAATATCTATGTAATATTGAAGAATAAATCGATTTATGTAAAAATATTCCTGCCTCATAACGGTTGTTAACGAATTAACTCGCAGGGAACCTTAACGTCGTTCGTAGCGGTGCGAAGAAATACAAAGTCCCAACATCCCGGTCATATCGGTACGGCGGTGGCTATTTAAAAAAGAAAAAATAAAAATAAATCGTTACGATCGACCGTATTACGTCGAAATATAACGATTTCACAAAAAATACCGGTACCTCGTAACGCTTTCTGACGAATTGACTCGAGGGAACGTTCGAAATTGAAATTTTTTTCTAGCTCCCCAGTGACGAAATAAACGTTTAATATCTATGTGATATTGAATTATACATCGATTTATGTAAAAATATGCTTACCTCATAACGCTTTTTATCGAATTAACTCGAAGGGAACATTAGCGTCGTTAGTAGCGGTGCGAAGAAATTCAAAGACACAACCTCCCGGTCATGTCGGTCCGGCGGCGGCTATTTAAAAAAAAAAAAAAATAAAAAGAAATCATTACGTTCGAGCGTTTTACGTCGAACTATAACGATTTCACAAAAAATACCGGTACCTCGTAACGCTTTCAGACGAATTAACTCGAAGGGAACGTTCGAAATTGAAATTTTGTTCTAGCTCTTCAGGGTAGAAATAAGTGTTAGTTTCTATGTAATATTGAATCATACATCGATTTATGTAAAAAGAGGCCCACCTCACAACGCTTTTTATCGAATTAAATCGAAGGGAACGTTAGCTTCGTTAGTAGCGGTGCGAAGAAATACAAAGTCCCAACCTCCCGGTCATATCGGTACGGCGGGGGCTATTAAAAAAAAAAAAAAAATAAAAATAAATCGTTACGATCGACCGTATTACGTCGAAGTATAACGATTTCACAAAAAATACCGGTACCTCGTAACGCTTTCTGACGAATTAACTCGCCAAAATCGTTCGAAATTGAAAGTTTTGCTAGCTCTCCAGGGACGAAATATACGTTTAATCCCTATGCAATATTGAATTACTCATCTATATATGTAGAAATATTACTACGTCGTAACGCTTTTTAACGAATTAACTCGAACGGAACGTTCGCAATTGAAATTTCCTTCAGGGTCTCCAGGGACGAAATAAATGTTTAATCTCTATGTAATATTGAAGTATACATCGATTTATGTAAAAGTATGCCAACCTCATAAAGCTTCTTATCGAATTAACTCGAAGGGAACGTTCGAAATTTAAAAACTTTTCTAGCTCTCCAGGGACGAGATAAACGTTTATTATCTATGTAATATTGAAGAATAAATCGATTTATGTAAAAATATTCCTGCCTCATAACGGTTGTTAACGAATTAACTCGCAGGGAACCTTAGCGTCGTTCGTAGCGGTGCGAAGAAATACAAAGCCCCAACGTCCCGGTGATATCGGTACGGCGGGGGATATTAAAAAAAAAAAAAAAATAAAAACAAATCCTTACGATCGACCGTATTACGTCGAAATAGAAAGATTTCACAAAAATATTCTGGTACATCGTTACGCTTTCTAACGAATTAACTCGCAAAAACCGTTCGAAATTGAAATTTTGTTCTAGCACTCCAGGGTAGAAATAAGTGTTTCATCGCTATGTAATATTGAATTATTCATCGATTTATATAAAAATATGCCTACCTCATAATATGCCTTATTATCGAATTAACTCGAAGGGATCGTTAGCGACGTTAGTAGCGGTGCGAAGAAATTCGAAGATCCAAACTCCCGGTCATGTCGGTCCTGCGGGGGCTATTTAAAAAAAAAAGTAACTGTAAATCGTGACGCTCGACCGTATTACGTCGAACTATAAAGATTTCACAAAAAATACCGCGACCTCGTAAAGCTTGTTAACGAATTAACTCGAAAAAACCGTTCGAAATTGAAAGTTTTGCTTGCTTTCCAGGGACCAAATAAACGTTTAATCCCTATGTAATATTGAATTGTACATTGAGATATGTAAAAATATTCCTACCTCATAACGGTTGTTAACGAATTAACTCGAAGGCAACGTTAGCGTCGTTAATAGCGGTGCGAAGAAATTCAAAGACCCAACCTCCCGGTCATGTCGGTCCTGCGGGGGCTATTTAAAAAAAAATAAATATAAATCATTACGCTCGACCGAATCACGTCGAAATATAACAATTTCACCAAAAAATACCGGTACATCGTAACGCTTTCTAACGAATTAACTCGCAAAAACCGTTCGAAATTGAAAGTTTTGCTTGCTCTCCAGGGACCAAATAAACGTTTAATCCCTATGTAATATTGAATTGTACATTGAGATATGTAAAAATATTCCTACCTCATAACGGTTGTTAACGAATTAACTCGAAGGGAACGTTAGCGTCGTTAGTAGCGGTGCGAAGAAATGCAAAGAACCAACCTCCCGGTCATATCGGTCCTGCTTGAGCTATTTAAAAAAAATAAACATAAATCGTTACGCTCGACCGTATTACGTCGAAATATAACGATTTCGCAAAAAACTACCGGTACATCGTAACGGTTTCTAACGAATTAACTCGAAAAAACCGCTCGAAATTGAAGTTTTGCTAGCTCTCCAGGGACGAAATAAACGTTTAATCCCTATGCAATATTGATTTACACATCGATATATGTAGAAATATTCCTACGTCGAAACGCTTTTTAACGAATTAACTCGAAGGGAACGTTCGAAATTGAAATTTTCTTCTAGCTCTCCAGGGACGAAATAAACGTTTAATCTCTATGTAATATTGAAGTATACATCGATTTATGTAAAAATATGCCCACCTCATAAAGCTTCTTATCGAATTAACTCGAAGGGAACGTTAACGTCGTTAGTAGCCGTGCGAAGAAATTCAAAGACCCAATCTCCCGGTCATGTCGGTCCGGCGGGGACTATTTAAAAAAAAAAATAAATATAAATCGTTACGTTCGACCGTATTACATCGAAATATAATGATTTCACAAAAAAATACCGGTACATCGTAACGCTTTCTAACGAATTTACTCGCAAAAACCGTTCGAAATTGAAGATTTGCTAGCTTTCCAGGGACGAAATAAACGTCTAAGCCCTATGCAATATTGAATTACACATCGATATATGTAGAAATATTCCTACGTCGTAAAGCTTTTTAACGAATTAACTCGAAGGGAGCGTTCGAAATTGAAATTTTTCTCTAGCACTGCAGGGACGAAATAAACGTTTAATCCCTATGTAATATTGAATTATACATCGAGATATGTCAAAATATTCCTACCTCATAACGGTTGGTACCGAATTAACTCGCGGGGAACCTTAGCGTCGCTCGTAGCGGTGGGAAGAAATACAAAGTCCCACCGTCCCGGGCATATTGGCACGGCGGGGGCTATTAAAAAAAAAGCCAAAAAAATCGTTACGATCGACCATATTACGTCGAAATATAACGATTTCACAAAAAATACCGGGTCTTCGGAACGCTTGTTAACGAATTAACTCGAAAAAACCGTTCGAAATTGAAAGTTTTGCCAGCTATCCAGGGACGAAATAAACGCTTAATCTCTATGTAATATTGAAGTATACATCGATTTATGCAAAAATAAGCCCACCTTTTAACGCTTTTAATCAAATTAAATCGAAGAGAACGGTAGCGTCGTCAGTAGCGGTGCGAAGAAATTCAAAGTACCAACCTCCCGGTCATGTCGGTCCGGCGGCGGCATTTTAAAAAAAAGAAAATAAAAAGAAATCATTACGTTCGAGCGTATTACGTCAAAATATAACGATTTCATAAAAAATACCGGTACCTCGTAATGCTTTCAGACGAATTAACTCGAAGGCAACATTCGAAATTGAAATTTTGTTCTAGCTCTCCGGGGTAGAAATAAGTGTTTAATCTCTATGTAATATTGAATTATACATCGATTTATGTAAAAATATGCCTACCTCATAACGCTTTTTATCGAATTAACTCGAAGGGAACGATAACGTCGTTAGTAGCTGTGCGAAGAAATTCAAAGTCCCAACCTCCCGGTCATGTCGGTCCTGCGGGGCTATTTAAGAAAAAACACAAAAAAATCGTTACGGTCGACCGTATTACGTCGAACTATAAAGATTTCACAAAAAATACCGCGTCCTCGTAACGCTTGTTAAAGAATTAACTCGAAAAAACCGTTCGAAATTGAAAGTTTTGCTAGCTCTCCAGGGACCAAATAAACGTTTAATCCCTGTGCAATATTGAATTATACATCGAGATATGTAAAAATATTCCCACCACATAACGGTCGTCAGCGAATTAACTCGCAGGAAACCTTAGCGTCGTTCGTAGCGGTGCGAAGAAATACAAAGTCCCAACATCCCGGTCATATAGGTACGGCGGGGGCTATTTAAAAAAAAAAAAAACTAAAAAAAAATCGTTACGATCCACCGTATTGCGTCGAAATATAACGATTTCACAAGAAAATACCGCGAACTCGTAATGCTTGTTAACGAATTAACTCGAAAAAACCGTTCGAAATTGAAAGTTTTGCTAGCTCTCCAGGGACGAAATAAACGTTTAATCCCTATGCAGTATTGAATTACACATCTATACATGTAGAAATATTCATTCGTCGTAACGCTTTTTATCGAATTAACTCGAAGGGAACGTTAGCATCGTTAGTAGCGGTGCGAAGAAATTCAAAGACCCAACCTCCCGGTCATGTCGGTCCTGCGGGGGCTATTTAAAAAAAAAAATAAAAAGAAATCGTTACGATCGACCGTATTACGTAGAACAATAATGATGCACAAAAAATACAGCGACATCGTAACGCATTCTGACGAATTGACTCGATGGGAACGTTCGAAATTGGAATTTGTTTCTAGTTCTTCAGGGTAGAAATAAGTGTTTAATCTCTATGTAATATTGAATTATACATCGATTTATGTAAAAATATGCCTACCTCATAACGCTTTTTGTCGAATTAACTCGAAGGGAACGTTCGAAATTGAAATTTTTTTCTAGCTCTCCAGGGACGAAATAAACGTTTAATATCTATGTAATATTGAATTCTACATCGATTTATGTAGAAATATGCCTACCTCATAACGCTTTCAATCGAATTACCTCGAAGGGAACGTTAGCGTCGTCAGTAGCGGTGCGAAGAAATTCAAAGTCCCAACCTCCCGGTCTTGTCGGTCCGGCGGCGGCTAGTTAAAAAAAAGAAAATAAAAAGAAATCATTACGTTCGAGCGTATTATTTCGAACTATAACGATTTCGCAAGAAATACAGGTACCGCGTTACGCTTTTTAACGAATTAACTCGAAGGGATCGTTCGAAATTGAAAATTTTTTTCTAGCTCTCCAGGGACGAAATAAACGTTTAATCCCTATGTAATATTGAATTATACATCGAGATATGTAAAAATATTCCTACCTCATAACGGTTTTTATCGAATTAACTCGAAGGGAACGTTAGCGTCGTTAGTAGCTCCGTGAAGAAATACAAAGTCCCAAAGTCCCGGTCATATAGGTACGGCGGGGGCTACTTAAAAAAAAGAATAGATATAAATCGTTACGATCGACCGTATTACGTCGAAATATAAAGATTTCGCAAGAAATACCGGTACCTCGTAACGCTTTCTGACGAATTGACTCGAAAGGAACGTTCGAAATTGAAACTTTGTTCTAGCTCTCCAGGGTAGAAATATGTGTTTAATCTCTATGTCATATTGAATTATACATCGATTTATGTAAAAATATGTATACCTCATAACGCTTTTTATCGAATTAACTCCTAGGGAACGTTAGCGTCGTCAGTAGCGGTGCGAATTATGCAAAGTGCCAACCTCCCGGTCATGTCGGTCCTGCTTGGGCTATTTAAAAAAAAATAAATATAAATCGTTACGCTCGACCGTATTACGTCAAAATATAACGATTTCACAAAAAAATACCAGCACATCGTAAAGCTTTCTAATGAATTATCTCGCAAAAACGGTTCGAAATTGAAAGTTTTGCTAGCTCTCCAGGGACGAAATAAACGTTTAATCCCTATGCAATTTTGAATTACACATCGATATATTTAGAAATATTCCTACGTCGTAGCGCTTTCTAACGAATTAACTCGCAAAAACCGTTCGAAATTGAAAGTTTTGCTAGCTCTCCAGGGACGGAATAAACGTTTAATCCCTATGCAATTTTGAATTACACATCGATATATTTAGAAATATTCCTACGTCGTAGCGCTTTCTAACGAATTAACTCGCAAAAACCGTTCGAAATTGAATGTTTTGCTAGCTCTCCAGGGACGAAATAAACGTTTAATCCCTATGCAATATTGAATTACTCTTCGATATATGTAGAAATATTCCTACGTCGTAACGCTCTTTAACGAATTAACACGAAGGGAACGTTAGCGTCGTTAGTAGCTGCGCGAGGAAATTCAAAGAACCAATCTCCCGGTCATATCGATCCGGCGGCAGCTATTTAAAAGAAAAAAAACATAAATCGTCATGTTCGACCGTATTACGTCGAAATATAATGATTTCACAAAAAATAAAGGTACACCGTAACGCATTCTAACGAATTAATTCGCAAAAACCGTTCGAAATTGAAAGTTTTGCTACCTCTCCAGGGACGAAATAAACGTTTAATCCCTATGCAATTTTGAATTACATATCGATATAATTAGAAATATTCCTACGTCGTAGCGCTTTCTAACGAATTAACTCGCAAAAACCGTTCGAAGTTGAAAGTTTTGCAAGCTCTCCAGGGACGAAATAAACGTTTAATCCCTTAGCAATATTGAATTACACTTCGATATATGTAGAAATATTCCTACGTCGTAACGCTTTTTAACGAATTAACTCGCAGGGAACCTTAGCGTCGTTCGTAGCGGTGCGAAGAAATACAATGTCCCAACCTCCCGGTCATGTCGGTCCTGCGGGGGCTATTTAAAAAAAAAAAATAAAAAGAAATCGTTACGATCGACCGTATTACGTAGAACTATAAAGATGCACAAAAAATACCGCGACATCGTAACGCATTCTGACGAATTGACTCGATGGGAACGTTCGAAATTGGAATTTGGTTCTAGTTCTTCAGGGTAGAAATAAGTGTTTAATCTCTATGTAATATTGAATTATACATCGATTTATGTAAAAATATGCCTACCTCATAACGCTTTCTGACGAACTGACTCGCAGGGAGCGTTCGAAATTGAAATATTGTTATAGCTCTCCAGGGTAAAAATAAGTGTTTAATCTCTATGTAATATTGAGGTATACATCGATTTATGTAAAAATATGCCCACCTCATAACGGTTTTTATCGAATTAACTCGAAGGGAACGTTAGCGTCGTTAGTAGCTCCGTGAAGAAATACAAAGTCCCAAAGTCCCGGTCATATAGGTACGGCGGGGGCTACTTAAAAAAAAGAATAGATATAAATCGTTACGATCGACCGTATTACGTCGAACTATAACGATTTCGCAAGAAATACCGGTACCTCCTAAAGCTTTCTGACGAATTGACTCGAAAGGAACGTTCGAAATTGAAACTTTGTTCTAGCTCTCCAGGGTAGAAATATGTGTTTAATCTCTATGTCATATTGAATTATACATCGATTTATGTAAAAATATGCATACCTCATAACGCTTTTTATCGAATTAACTCCTAGGGAACGTTAGCGTCGTCAGTAGCGGTGCGAAGAAATGCAAAGACACAATCTCCCGGTCATGTCGGTCCTGCGGGGGCTATTAAATAAAAAATAAATATAAATCGTGACGCTCGGCCATATTACGTCGAAATATAACGATTTCACAAAAAATTACCGGTACATCGTAAAGCTTTCTATCTAATTAACTCGCAAAAACCGTTCGAAATTGAAAGTTTTGCTAGCTCTCCAGGGACGAAATAAACGTTTAATCCCAATGCAATATTGAATTACACATTGATATATGTAGACATATTCCTACGTCGTAACGCTTTTTAACGAATTAACTCGAAGGGAACGTTCGAAATTGAAATTTGTTTCTAGCTCTCCAGGGACGAAATTAACGTTCAATATCTATGTAATATTGAAGTATACATCGATTTATGTAAAAATAGGCCTACCTCATAACGCTCTTTATCGAATTAACTCGAAGGGAGCGTTAGCGTCGTCAGTAGCGGCGCGGCGATATTCAAAGTACCAACCTCCCGGTCATGTCGGTCCGGCGGCTGCTATTTAAAAAAAAGAAAAGAAAGAAATCATTACGTTCGAGCGTACTACGTCGAACTGTAACGATTTCAAAAAAATACCGGTACCTCGTAACGCTTTCAGACGAATTAACTCGAAGGGAACGTTCGAAATTGAAATTTTGTTCTAGCTCTTCAGGGTAGAAATAAGTGTTTAATCTCTATGTAATATTGAATTATACATCGATTTATGTATAAATATGCCTACCGCATTACGCTTTATATCGAATTGACTCGAAGGGAACGTTAGCGTCGTTAGTAGCGGTGCGAAGAAATTCAAAGACCCAACCTCCCGGTCATGTCAGTCCCGCGGGGGCTATTTAAAAAAAAATAAATATAAATCGTGACGCTCGACCGTATTACGTCGAAATATAACGATTTCACAATTTAAATACCGGTACATCGTAACGCTTTCTATCTAATTAATCCCAATGCAATATTGAATTACACATTGATATATGTAGACATATTCCTACCTCATTACGCTTTATATCGAATTAACACAAAGGGAACGTTAGCGTCGTTAGTAGCGGTGCGAAGAAATGCAAAGTCCCAACCTCCCGGTCATGTCGGTCCTGCTGGGGCTATTTAAAAAAAATAAACATAAATCGTTACGTTCGACCGTACTACGTCGAACTATAACGATTTCGCAAGAAATACCGGTACCTCCTAAAGCTTTCTGACGAATTGACTCGAAAGGAACGTTCGAAATTGAAACTTTGTTCTAGCTCTCCAGGGTAGAAATAAGTGTTTAATCTCTATGTCATATTGAATTATAAATCGATTTATGTAAAAATATGCATACCTCATAACGCTTTTTATCGAATTAACTCCTAGGGAACGTTAGCGTCGTCAGTAGCGGTGCGAAGAATTGCAAAGTACCAACCTCCCGGTCATGTCGGTCCTGCGGGGGCTATTAAAAAAAAATAAATATAAATCGTGACGCTCGGCCGTATTACGTCGAAATATAACGATTTCACAAAAAAATACCAGAACATCGTAAAGCTTTCTAACGAATTATCTCGCAAAAACGGTTCGAAAGTGAAAGTTTTGCTAGCTCTCCAGGGACGAAATAAACGTTTAATCCCTATGTAATATTGAATTATACATCGATATATGTAGAAATATTCCTACCTCATAACGCTTTCAATCGAATTAACTGGAAGGGAACGTTAGCGTCGCTAGTAGCGGTGCGAAGAAATGCAAAGACCCAACCTCCCGGTCATGTCGGTCCTGCGGGGGCTATTAAAAAAAAAAATAAATATAAATCGTGACGCTCGGCCGTATTACGTCGAAATATAACGATTTCACAAAAAATTACCGGTACATCGTAAAGCTTTCTATCTAATTAACTCGCAAAAACCGTTCGAAATTGAAAGTTTTGCTAGCTCTCCAGGGACGAAATAAACGTTTAATCCCAATGCAATATTGAATTACACATCGATATAATTAGAAATATTCCTACGTCGTAGCGCTTTCTAACGAATTAACTCGCAAAAACCGTTCGAAGTTGAAAGTTTTGCAAGCTCTCCAGGGACGAAATTAACGTTCAATATCTATGTAATATTGAAGTATACATCGATTTATGTAAAAATAGGCCTACCTCATAACGCTCTTTATTGAATTAACTCGAAGGGAGCGTTAGCGTCGTCAGTAGCGGCGCGGCGATATTCAAAGTACCAACCTCCCGGTCATGTCGGTCCGGCGGCTGCTATTTAAAAAAAAGAAAAGAAAGAAATCATTACGTTCGAGCGTACTACGTCGAACTATAACGATTTCAAAAAAATACCGGTACCTCGTAACGCTTTCAGACGAATTAACTCGAAGGGAACGTTCGAAATTGAAATTTTGTTCTAGCTCTTCAGGGTAGAAATAAGTGTTTAATCTCTATGTAATATTGAATTATACATCGATTTATGTATAAATATGCCTACCTCATTACGCTTTATATCGAATTGACTCGAAGGGAACGTTAGCGTCGTTAGTAGCGGTGCGAAGAAATTCAAAGACCCAACCTCCCGGTCATGTCAGTCCTGCGGGGGCTATTTAAAAAAAAATAAATATAAATCGTGACGCTCGACCGTATTACGTCGAAATATAACGATTTCACAAAAAAATACCGGTACATCGTAACGCTTTCTATCTAATTAATCCCAGTGCAATATTGAATTACACATTGATATATGTAGACATATTCCTACCTCATTACGCTTTATATCGAATTAACACGAAGGGAACGTTAGCGTCGCTAGTAGCGGTGCGAAGAAATGCAAAGTCCCAACCTCCCGGTCATGTCGGTCCTGCTGGGGCTATTTAAAAAAAATAAACATAAATCGTTACGTTAGACCGTGTTACGTCGAAATATAATGATTTCACAAAAAATACCGGTACATCGTAACGCTTTCTAACGAATTAACTCGCAAAAACCGTTCGAAATTGAAAGTTTTGCTACCTCTCCAGGGACGAAATAAACGTTTAATCCCTATGCAATTTTGAATTACACATCGATATAATTAGAAATATTCCCACGTCGTAGCGCTTTCTAACGAATTAACTCGCAAAAACCGTTCGAAGTTGAAAGTTTTGCTAGCTCTCCAGGGACGAAATAAACGTTTAATCCCTATGCAATTTTGAATTACACATCGATATATTTAGAATATTCCTGCGTCGTAGCGCTTTCTAACGAATTAACTCGCAAAAACCGTTCGAAATTGAATGTTTTGCTAGCTCTCCAGGGACGAAATAAACGTTTAATCCCTATGCAATATTGAATTACTCTTCGATATATGTAGAAATATTCCTACGTCGTAACGCTCTTTATCGAATTAACTCGAAGGGAACGTTAGCGTCGTTAGTAGCTGCGCGAGGAAATTCAAAGACCCAATCTCCCGGTCATATCGATCCGGCGGCAGCTGTTTAAAAGAAAATAGACATAAATCGTTATGTTCGACCGTATTACGTCGAAATATAATGATTTCACAAGAAATAAAGGTACATCGTAACGTATTCTAACGAATTAACTCGCAAAAACCGTTCGAAATTGAAAGTTTTGCTACCTCTCCAGGGACGAAATAAACGTTTAATCCCTATGCAATTCTGAATTACACATCGATATAATTAGAAATATTCCTACGTCGTAGCGCTTTCTAACGAATTAACTCGCAAAAACCGTTCGAAGTTGAAAGTTTTGCTAGCTCTCCAGGGACGAAATAAACGTTTAATCCCTTAGCAATATTGAATTACACGTCCACATATGTAGAAATATTCCTACGTCGTAACGCTTTTTAACGAATTAACTCGCAGGGAACCTTGGCGTCGTTCGTAGCGGTGCGAAGAAATACAAAGTCCCAACCTCCCGGTCATGTCGGTCCTGCGGGGGCTATTTAAAAAAAAAAAATAAAAAGAAATCGTTACGATCGACCGTATTACGTAGAACTATAAAGATGCACAAAATATACCGCGACATCGTAACGCATTCTGACGAATTGACTCGATGGGAACGTTCGAAATTGGAATTTGGTTCTAGTTCTTCAGGGTAGAAATAAGTGTTTAATCTCTATGTAATATTGAATTATACATCGATTTATGTAAAAATATGCCCACCTCATAACGGTTTTTATCGAATTAACTCGAAGGGAACGTTAGCGTCGTTAGTAGCTCCGTGAAGAAATACAAAGTCCCAACCTCCCGGTCATGTCGGTCCTGCTAGGGCTATTTAAAAAAAAATAAACATAAATCGTTACGCTCGACCGTATTACGTCAAAATATAACGATTTCACAAAAAAATACCAGTACATCGTAAAGCTTTCTAACGAATTATCTCGCAAAAACGGTTCGAAATTGAAAGTTTTGCTAGCACTCCAGGGACGAAATAAACGTTTAATCCCTATGTAATATTGAATTATACATCGATATATGTAGAAATATTCCTACCTCATAACGCTTTTTAACGAATTAACTCGAAGGGAACGTTCGAAATTAAAATTTGTTTCTAGCTCTCCAGGGACGAAATTAACGTTCAATATCTATGTAATATTGAAGTATACATCGATTTATGTAAAAATAGGCCTACCTCATAACGCTCCTTATCGAATTAACTCGAAGGGAGCGTTAGCGTCGTCAGTAGCGGCGCGGCGTTATTCAAAGTACCAACCTCCCGGTCATGACGGTCCGGCGGCTGCTATTTAAAAAAAAGAAAAGAAAGAAATCATTACGTTCGAGCGTACTACGTCGAACTATAACGATTTCAAAAAAATACCGGTACCTCGTAACGCTTTCAGACGAATTAACTCGAAGGGAACGTTCGAAATTGAAATTTTGTTCTAGCTCTTCAGGGTAGAAATAAGTGTTTAATCTCTATGTAATATTGAATTATACACCGATTTATGTATAAATATGCCTACCTAATTACGCTTTATATCGAATTGACTCGAAGGGAACGTTAGCGTCGTTAGTAGCGGTGCGAAGAAATTCAAAGACCCAACCTCCCGGTCATGTCAGTCCTGCGGGGGCTATTTAAAAAAAAATAAATATAAATCGTGACGCTCGACCGTATTACGTCGAAATATAACGATTTCACAAAAAAATACCGGTACATCGTAACGCTTTCTATCTAATTAATCCCAATGCAATATTGAATTACACATTGATATATGTAGACTTATTCCTACCTCATTACGCTTTATATCGAATTAACACGAAGGGAACGTTAGCGTCGTTTGTAGCGGTGCGAAGAAATGCAAAGTCCCAACCTCCCGGTCATGTCGGTCCTGCTGGGGCTATTTAAAAAAAGTAAACATAAATCGTTACGTTCGACCGTATTACGTCGAAATATAATGATTTCACAAAAAATACCGGTACATCGTAACGCTTTCTAACGAATTAACTCGCAAAAAACCGTTCGAAATTGAAAGTTTTGCTACCTCTCCAGGGACGAAATAAACGTTTAATCCCTATGCAATTTTGAATTACACATCGATATATTTAGAAATATTCCTACGTCGTAGCGCTTTCTAACGAATTAACTCGCAAAAACCGTTCGAGATTGAAAGCTTTGCTAGCTCTCCAGGGACGAAATAAACGTTTAATCCCTTAGCAATATTGAATTACACTTCGATATATGTAGAAATATTCCTACGTCGTAACGCTTTTTAACGAATTAACTCGCAGAGAACGTTAGCGTCGTTAGTAGCTGCGCGAGGAAATTCAAAGACCCAATCTCCCGGTCATATCGATCCGGCGGCAGCTATTTAAAAAAGCAATATAAAGAAATCGTTACGATCGACCGTATTACGTAGAACTATAAAGATGCACAAAAAATACCGCGACATCGTAACGCTTTTTAAAGAATTAACTCGAAAAAGCCGTTCGAAATTGAAAGTTTTGCTTGCTCTCCAGGGACCAAATAAACGGTTAATCCCTATGTAATATGGAATTATACATCGAGATATGTAATAATATTCCTACCTCATAACGGTTGTTAACGAATTAACTCGCAGAAAACCTTAGCGTCGTTCGTAGCGGTGCGAAGAAATACAAAGTCCCAACCTCCCGGTCATGTCGGTCCTGCGGGGTCTATTTAAAAAAAAAAAAAATAAAAAGAAATCGCTACGATCGACCGTATTACGTAGAACTATAAAGATGCACAAAAAATACCGCGACATCGTAACGCATTCTGAAGAGTTGACTCGAAGGGAGCGTTCGAAATTGAAATATTGTTCTAGCTCTCCAGGGTAGAAATAAGTGTTTAATCTCTATGTAATATTGAGGTATACATCGATTTATGTAAAAATATGCCCACCTCATAACGCTTTTTATCGAATGAACTTGAAGGGAACGTTCGAAATTGAAATATTTTTCTAGCTATCCAGGGACGAAATTAACGTTTAATCTCTATGTAATATTGAATTATACATCGATTTATGTAAAAATATGCCTACCTCATAACGCTTTTTGTCGAAATAACTCGAAGGGAACGTTCGAAATTGAAATTTTTTTCTAGCTCTCCAGGGACGAAATAAACGTTTAATATCTATGTAATATTGAATTTTACATCGATTTATGTAGAAATATGCCTACCTCATAACGGTTGTTAACGAATTAACTCGCAGGGAACCTTAGCGTCGTTCGTAGCGGTGGGATGAAATACAAAGTCCCAACGTCCCGGTCATATAGTTACGGCGGGGGCTATTTAAAAAAAGAAAATAAAAATAAATCGTTACGATCCACCGTATTACGTCGAAATATAACGATTTCACAAAAAATACCGGTACCTCGTAACGCTTTCTGACGAATTGACTCCAGGGGAACGTTCGAAATTGAAATTTTGTTCTAGCTCTCCAGCGTAGAAATAAGTGTTTAATCTCTATGTAATATTGAATTATACATCGATTTAGGTAAAAATATGCCTACCTCATAACGCTGTTTATCGAATTAACTCGAAGGGAACGTTAGCGTCGTTAGTAGCGGTGCGAAGAAATTCAAAGACCCAATCTCCCGGTCATGTCGGTCCTGCGGCGGCTATTTAAAAAAAAATAAATATAAATCGTGACGCTCGACCGTATTACGTCGAAATATAACGATTTCACAAAAAAATACCGGTACATCGTAAAGCTTTCTATCTAATTAACTCGCAAAAACCGTTCGAAATTGAAAGTTTTGCTAGCCCTCCAGGGACGAAATAAACGTTTAATCCCAATGCAATATTAAATTACACATTGATATATGTAGACATATTCCTACCTCATTACGCATTATATCGAATTAACTCGAAGGGAACGTTAGCGTCGTTAGTAGCGGTGCGAAGAAATGCAAAGTCCCAACCTTCCGGTCATGTCGGTCCTGCTGGGGCTATTTAAAAAAAATAAACATAAATCGTTACGTTCGACCGTATTACGTCGAAATATAATGATTTCACAAAAAATACCGGTACATCGTAACGCTTTCTAACGAATTAACTCGCAAAAACCGTTCGAAATTGAAAGTTTTGCTACCTCTCCAGGGACGAAATAAACGTTTAATCCCTATGCAATTTTGAATTACACATCGATATATTTAGAAATATTCCTACGTCGTAGCGCTTTCTAACGAATTGACTCGCAAAAACCGTTCGAAATTGAAAGTTTTGCTAGCTCTCCAGGGACGAAATAAACGTTTAATCCCTATGCAATTTTGAATTACACATCGATATATTTAGAAATATTCCTACGTCGTAGCGCTTTCTAACGAATTAACTCGCAAAAACCGTTCGAAATTGAAAGTTTTGCTAGCTCTCCAGGGACGAAATAAACGTTTAATCCCTATGCAATATTGAATTACTCTTCGATATATGTAGACATATTCCTACCTCATTACGCTTTATATCGAATTAACTCGAAGGGAACGTTAGCGTCGTTAGTAGCGGTGCGAAGAAATTCAAAGACCCAACCTCCCGGTCATGTCAGTCCTGCGGGGGCTATTTAAAAAAAAATAAATATAAATCGTGACGCTCGACCGTATTACGTCGAAATATAACGATTTCACAAAAAAATACCGGTACATCGTAACGCTTTCTATCTAATTAATCCCAATGCAATATTGAATTACACATTGATATATGTAGACATATTCCTACCTCATTACGCTTTATATCGAATTAACACGAAGGGAACGTTAGCGTCGTTTGTAGCGGTGCGAAGAAATGCAAAGTCCCAACCTCCCGGTCATGTCGGTCCTGCTGGGGCTATTTAAAAAAAGTAAACATAAATCGTTACGTTCGACCGTATTACGTCGAAATATAATGATTTCACAAAAAATACCGGTACATCGTAACGCTTTCTAACGAATTAACTCGCAAAAAACCGTTCGAAATTGAAAGTTTTGCTACCTCTCCAGGGACGAAATAAACGTTTAATCCCTATGCAATTTTGAATTACACATCGATATATTTAGAAATATTCCTACGTCGTAGCGCTTTCTAACGAATTAACTCGCAAAAACCGTTCGAGATTGAAAGCTTTGCTAGCTCTCCAGGGACGAAATAAACGTTTAATCCCTTAGCAATATTAAATTACACTTCGATATATGTAGAAATATTCCTACGTCGTAACGCTTTTTAACGAATTAACTCGCAGGGAACGTTAGCGTCGTTAGTAGCTGCGCGAGGAAATTCAAAGACCCAATCTCCCGGTCATATCGATCCGGCGGCAGCTATTTAAAAAAGAAATATAAAGAAATCGTTACGATCGACCGTATTACGTAGAACTATAAAGATGCACAAAAAATACCGCGACATCGTAACGCTTTTTAAAGAATTAACTCGAAAAAGCCGTTCGAAATTGAAAGTTTTGCTTGCTCTCCAGGGACCAAATAAACGGTTAATCCCTATGTAATATGGAATTATACATCGAGATATGTAATAATATTCCTACCTCATAACGGTTGTTAACGAATTAACTCGCAGAAAACCTTAGCGTCGTTCGTAGCGGTGCGAAGAAATTCAAAGACCCAACCTCCCGGTCATGTTGGTCCTGCGGGGGCTATTTAAAAAAAAATAAATATAAATCGTGACGCTCGACCGTATTACGTCGAAATATAACGATTTCACAAAAAAATACCGGTACATCGTAAAGCTTTCTATCTAATTATTCCCAATGCAATATTGAATTACACATTGATATATGTAGACATATTCCTACCTCATTACGCTTTATATCGAATTAACACGAAGGGAACGTTAGCGTCGTTTGTAGCGGTGCGAAGAAATGCAAAGTCCCAACCTCCCGGTCATGTCGGTCCTGCGGGGGCTATTTAAAAAAAAAAAAATAAAAAGAAATCGTTACGATCGACCGTATTACGTAGAACTATAAAGATGCACAAAAAATACCGCGACATCGTAACGCATTCTGACGAGTTGACTCGATGGGAACGTTCGAAATTGGAATTTGGTTCTAGTTCTTCAGGGTAGAAATAAGTGTTTAATCTCTATGTAATATTGAATTATACATCGATTTATGTAAAAATATGCCTACCTCATAACGCTTTTTGTCGAATTAACTCGAAGGGAACGTTCGAAATTGAAATTTTTTTCTAGCTCTCCAGGGACGAAATAAAAGTTTAATCTCTATGTAATATTGAGGTGTACATCGATTTATGTAAAAATATGCCCACCTCATATCGCTTTTTATCGAATCAGATCGAAGAGAACTGTGGCGTCGTTAGTAGCGGTGCGAAGAAATTCAAAGTCCCATCCTCCCGGTCATGTCGGTCCTGCGGGGGCTATTTAAAAAAAAATAAATATAAATCGTGACGCTCGACCGTATTACGTCGAAATATAACGATTTCACAAAAAAATACCGGTACATCGTAAAGCTTTCTATCTAATTAACTCGCAAAAACCGTTCGAAATTGAAAGTTTTGCTAGCCCTCCAGGGACGAAATAAACGTTTAATCCCAATGCAATATTAAATTACACATTGATATATGTAGACATATTCCTACCTCATTACGCTTTATATCGAATTAACTCGAAGGGAACGTTAGCGTCGTTAGTAGCGGTGCGAAGAAATACAAAGTCCCAACCTCCCGGTCATGTCGGTCCTGCGGGGGCTATTTAAAAAAAAAAATAGAAAGAAATCGTTACGATCCACCGTATTACGTAGAACTATAAAGATGCACAAAAAATACCGCGACATCGTAACGCATTCTGACGAGTTGACTCGATGGGAACGTTCGAAATTGGAATTTGGTTCTAGTTCTTCAGGGTAGAAATAAGTGTTTAATCTCTATGTAATATTGAATTATACATCGATTTATGTAAAAATATGCCTACCTCATAACGCTTTTTGTCGAATTAACTCGAAGGGAACGTTCGAAATTGAAATTTTTTTCTAGCTCTCCAGGGACGAAATAAACGTTTAATATCTATGTAATATTGAATTTTACATCGATTTATGTAGAAATATGCCTACCTCATAACGGTTGTTAACGAATTAACTCGCAGGGAACCTTAACGTCGTTCGTAGCGGTGGGATGAAATACAAAGTCCCAACGTCCCGGTCATATAGTTACGGCGGGGGCTATTTAAAAAAAGAAAATAAAAATAAATCGTTACGATCCACCGTATTACGTCGAAATATAACGATTTCACAAAAAATACCGGTACGTCGTAACGCTTTCTGACGAATTGACTCCAGGGGAACGTTCGAAATTGAAATTTTGTTCTAGCTCTCCAGCGTAGAAATAAGTGTTTAATCTCTATGTAATATTGAATTATACATCGATTTAGGTAAAAATATGCCTACCTCATAACGCTGTTTATCGAATTAACTCGAAGGGAACGTTAGCGTCGTTAGTAGCGGTGCGAAGAAATTCAAAGACCCAACCTCCCGGTCATGTTGGTCCTGCGGGGGCTATTTAAAAAAAAATAAATATAAATCGTGACGCTCGACCGTATTACGTCGAAATATAACGATTTCACAAAAAAATACCGGTACATCGTAAAGCTTTCTATCTAATTAACTCGCAAAAACCGTTCGAAATTGAAAGTTTTGCTAGCCCTCCAGGGACGAAATAAACGTTTAATCCCAATGCAATATTAAATTACACATTGATATATGTAGACATATTCCTACCTCATTACGCTTTATATCGAATTAACTCGAAGGGAACGTTAGCGTCGTTAGTAGCGGTGCGAAGAAATGCAAAGTCCCAACCTCCCGGTCATGTCGGTCCTGCTGGGGCTATTTAAAAAAAATAAACATAAATCGTTACGTTCGACCGTATTACGTCGAAATATAATGATTTCACAAAAAATACCGGTACATCGTAACGCTTTCTAACGAATTAACTCGCAAAAACCGTTCGAAATTGAAAGTTTTGCTACCTCTCCAGGGACGAAATAAACGTTTAATCCCTATGCAATTTTGAATTACACATCGATATATTTAGAAATATTCCTACGTCGTAGCGCTTTCTAACGAATTGACTCGCAAAAACCGTTCGAAATTGAAAGTTTTGCTAGCTCTCCAGGGACGAAATAAACGTTTAATCCCTATGCAATTTTGAATTACACATCGATATATTTAGAAATATTCCTACGTCGTAGCGCTTTCTAACGAATTAACTCGCAAAAACCGTTCGAAATTGAAAGTTTTGCTAGCTCTCCAGGGACGAAATAAACGTTTAATCCCTATGCAATATTGAATTACTCTTCGATATATGTAGACATATTCCTACCTCATTACGCTTTATATCGAATTAACTCGAAGGGAACGTTAGCGTCGTTAGTAGCGGTGCGAAGAAATTCAAAGACCCAACCTCCCGGTCATGTCGGTCCAGCCGCGGCTATTTAAAAAAAAACATAAAAAAAATATCGTTACGTTCGACCGTATCACGTGGAATTACAAAGATTTCAAAAAAATGCCGCGACCTCGTAACGCTTGTTAACGAACTAACTCGAAAAAGCCGTTCGAAATTGAAAGTTTTGCTAGCTCTCCAAGGACGAAATAAACGTTTAATCCCTATGCAATATTGAATTACACATCTATATATGTAGAAATATTCCTACGTCGTAACGCTTTTTAACGAATTAACTCGAAGGGAACTTTCGAAGTTGAAATTTTTTTCTGGCTATCCAGGTACGAAATAAACGGTTAATCTCTATGTAATATAGAAGTATACGTTGATTTGTGTAAAAATATGCCCACCTGATAACATTTTTCATCGAATTAAATCGAAGAGAACGGTAGCGTCGTCAGTAGCTGCGCGGAGAAATTCAAGGTGCCAACCTCCCGGTCATGTCGGTCCTGCGGAGGCTATTTAAAAAAAAGAAAATTAAAAGAAATCATTACGTTCGAGCGTATTACGTCGAACTATAACGAATTTCACAAGAAATACCGCGACCACGTAACGCTTGTTAACGAATTAACTCGAAAAACCGTACGAAACTGAAAGTTTTGCTTGCCCTCCAGGGACCAAATAAACGTTTTTATCCCTATGTAATATTGAATTATACATCGAGATATGTAAAAATATTCCTACCTCATAACAGTTGTAAACTTATTAACTCGCAGGGAACCTTAGCGTCGTTCGTAGCGGTGCGTCAAAATACAAAGTCCCAACGTCCCGGTCATATAGGTACGGCGGGGGCTATTTAAAAAAAAGAAATAAAAATAAATCGTTACGATCGACCGTATTACGTCGAAATATAACGATTTCACAAAAAATACCGGTACCTCGTAACGCTTTCAGTCGAATTAACTCGAAAAAGACGTTCGAAATTGAAATTTTTTTCTTGCTATCCAGGGACGAAATAAAAGTTTAATCTCTATGTAATATTGAAGTATACGTTGATTTATGTAAAAATATGCCACCTGATAACATTTTTCATCGACTTAAATCGAAGAGAACGGTAGCTTCGTCAGTAGCTGCGCGGAGAAATTCAAGGTCCCAATCTCCCGGTCATGTCCGTCCGGCCGCGGCTATTAAAAAAAACATAAAAAAATGGTTACGTTCGACTGTATTACGTTGAACTATAAAGATTTCACAAAAAATACCGCGACGCCGTAACGCTTGTTAACGGATTAACTCGAAAAAACCGTTCGAAATTAAAACTTTTGCTTGCTCTCCAGGGACCAAATAAACGTTTAATCCCTATGTAATATTGAGGTATACATCGATTTATGTAAAATATGCCCACCTCATATCGCTTTTTATCGAATCAGATCGAAGAGAACTGTGGCGTCGTCAGTAGCTGCGCGAAGAAATTCAAAGTACCAATCTCCCGGTGATGTCGGTCCGGCGTCGGCTAATTAAAAAAAAAGAAAATAAAAAGAAATCATTACGTTCGAGCGTATTACGCCGAACTATGACGATTTCACAAAAACTACCGGTACCTCGTAACGCTTTCTGATGAATTGACTCGAAGGGAACGTTCGAAATTGAAATATTGTTCTAGCTCTCCAGGGTAGAAATAAGTGTTTAATCTCTATGTAATATTGAATTATACATCGATTTATGTAAAAGTATGCCCTCCTCATAACGCTTTTTATCGAATTAAATCGAAGGGAACGTTAGCGTCGTTCGTAGCGGTGGGAAGAAATACAAAGTCCCAACGTCCCGGTCATATAGGTACGGCGGGGGCCATTAAAAAAAAAAAAAAATAAAAATAAATAGTTACGATCGACAGTATTACGTCGAAATATAACGATTTCACAAAAAATACCGGTACCTCGTATCGCTTTCTGATGAATTGACACGAAGGGAACGTTCGAAATTGAAATTTCGTTCTAGCACTCCCGGGTAGAAATAAGTGTTTAATCTCTATGTAATATTGAATTATACATCGATTTATGTAAAAATATGCCTACCTCATAACGGTTGTTAACGAATTATCTCGCAAGGAAACTTAGCGTCGATCGTAGCGGTGCGAAGAAATACAAAGTCCCAACGTCTCGGTCATATAGGTACGGCGGGGGCTATTTAAAAAAAAAATTAAAATAAATCGTTACGATCGACCGTATTACGTCGAAATGTAACGATTTCAAAAAAAATACCGCGACCTCGTAACGCTTGTTAACGAATTAACTCGCAAAAGCCGTTCGAAATTGAAAGTTTTGCTGCCTCTCCAGGGACGAAATAAACGTTTAATCCCTATGCAATTTTGAATTACACATCGATATATGTAGAAATATTCCTACGTCGTAACGCTTTTTAACGAATTAACTCGAAGGGAACGTTCGAAATTGAAATTTTTTCTGGCTCTCCAGAGACGAAGTAAACGGTTAATCTCTATGTAATATAGAAGTATACGTTGATTTGTGTAAAAATATGCCCACCTGATAACATTTTTCATCGAATTAAATCGAAGAGAACGGTAGCGTCGTCAGTAGCGGTGCGAAGAAATTCAAAGACCCAACCTCCCGGTCATGTCGGTCCTGCTGGGGCTATTTAAAAAAAAATAAACATAAATCGTTACCATCGACCGTATTACGTCGAACAATAAAGATTTCACAAAAACTACAGCGACCTCGTAACGCTTGATAACGAATTAACTCGAAAAGACAGTTCGAAATTGTAAGTTTTGCTTGCTCTCCAGGGACCAAATAAACGTTTAATCCCTATGTAATATTGAATTATACATCGAGATATGTAAAAATATTCCTACCTCCTAACGGTTTTTAACGAATTAACTCGCAAAAACCGTTCGAAAATGAAAGTTTTGCTAGCTCTTCTGAGACGAAATAAATGTTTAATCCCTATGCAATATTGAATTATACATCGAAATATTTAGAAATATTCCTACCACCTAACCCTTGTCATCGAATTAAATCGCAGGAAACCTTAGCGTCGTTCATAGCGGTGGAAGAAATACAAAGTCCCAACGTCCCGGTGATATAGGTACGGCGGGGGCCATTAAAAAAAAAAGAAAATAAAAATAAATCGTTACGATCGACCGTATTACGTCGAAATATAACGATTTCACAAAAAATACCGGTACCTCGTAACGCTTTCTGACGAATTGACTGGAAGGGAACGTTCGAAATTGAAAGTTTTGCTTGCTCTCCAGGGACCAAATAAACGTTTAATCCCTACGTAATATTGAAATATCCATCGAGGTATGTAGAATATTCCTACCTCATAACGGTTGTTAACGAATTAACTCGCAGCGAACCTTAGCGTCGTTCGTAGCGGTGCGAAGAAATACAAAGTCCCAACGTACCGGTCATATAGGTACGGCGGGGGCTATTTAAAAAAAAAAATAAATATAAATCGTTACGTTCGACCGTATTACGTTGAAATAAACGATTCCACAAAAAGTACCGGTACATCGTAACGCTTTCTAACGAATTAACTCGCAAAAACCGTTCGAAATTGAAAGTTTTGCTTGCTCTCCAGGGACCAAATAAACGTTTAATCCCTATGCACTATTGAATTACACATCGATATATGTAGAAATATTCCTACGTCGAAACGCTTTTTAACGAATTAACTCGAAGGGAACGTTCGAAATTGAAATTTTGTTCTAGCTCTCCAGGGTAGAAATAAGTGTTTAATCCCTATGTAATATTGAATTATACATCGAGATATGTAAAAATATGACCACCTCATAAAGCTTCTTATCGAATTAACTCGAAGGTAACGTTAGCGTCGTTAGTAACTGCGTGAAGAAATTGAAAGTCCCAATCTCCCCGTCATATCGATCCGGCCGCGGCTATTTAAAAAAGAAATATGAAGAAATCGTTACGATCGACCGTATTACGTCGAAATATAACGATTTCACAAAAAATACCGGTACCTCGTAACGCTTTCTGACGAATTGACTGGAAGGGAACGTTCGAAATTGAAAGTTTTGCTTGCTCTCCAGGGACCAAATAAACGTTTAATCCCTACGTAATATTGAAATATACATCGAGGTATGTAGAATATTCCTACCTCATAACGGTTGTTAACGAATTAACTCGCAGGGAACCTTAGCGTCGTTCGTAGCGGTGCGAAGAAATACAAAGTCCCAACGTCCCGGTCATATCGGTACGGCGGTGGCTATTTAAAAAAGAAAAAATAAAAATAAATGGTTACGATCGACCGTATTACGTCGAAATATAATGATTTCACAAAAAATACCGGTACATCGTCACGCTTTCTAACGAATTAACTCGCAAAAACCGTTCGAAATTGAAAGTTTTGCTACCTCTCCAGGGACGAAATAAACGTTTAATCCCTATGCACTATTGAATTACACATCGATATATGTAGAAATATTCCTACGTCGTAACGCTTTTTATCGAATTAACTCGAAGGGAACGTTCGAAATTGAAATTTTCTTCTAGGTCTCCAGGGACGAAATAAGTGTTTAATCTCTAAGTCATATTGAATTATACATCGATTTAAGTAAAAATATGCCTACCTCATAACGCTGTTTATCGAATTAACTCGAAGAGAACGTTAGCGTCGTCAGTAGCTGCGCGAAGAAATTCAAAGTCCCAATCTCCCGGTCAGGTCGGTCCGGCCGCGGCTATTTAAGAAAAACATAAAAAAAATAGTTACTTTCGACCGTATTACGTCGAACTATAAAGATTTCACAAAAAATACCGCGTCCTCGTAGCGCTTGTTAACGAATTAACTCGAAAAAACCGTTCGAAATTGAAAGTTTTGCTAGCTCTCCAGGGACGAAATAAACGTTTAATCCCTATGTAATATTGAATTATACATCGAGATATGTGAAAATATTACTACCTCATAGCGCTTTTTATCGAATTAAATCAAAGAGAACGGTGGCGCCGTCAGTAGCTACGCGAAGAAATTCAAAGTCCCAATCTCCCGGTCATTTCGGTCCGGCCGCGGCTATTTAAAAAAAAAACATAAAAAAAAATCGTTACGTTCGACCGTATTACGTCGAACTATAAAGATTTCACAAAAAATGCCGGTACCTCGTAACGCTTTCTGACGAACTGACTCGAAGGGAACGTTCGAAATTGAAATTTTGTTCTAGCTCTCCAGGGTAGAAATAAGTGTTTTACCTCTATGTAATATTGAAGTATTCATCGATGTACGTAAAAATATACCTACCTCATAACGCTCTTTATCGGATTAACTCGAAGGGAACGTTAGCGTCGTTAGTAGCTGCGCGAGGAAATTCAAAGTCCCAATCTGCCGGTCATATCGATCCGGCGGCGGCTATTTAAAAAAGAAATATAAAGAAATCGTTACGATCTACCGTATTACGTAGAACTATAAAGATGCACAAAAAATACCGCGACCTCGTAACGCTTGTTAACGAATTAACTCGAAAAGACCGTTCGAAATTGAAAGTTTTGCTTGCTCTCCAGGGACCAAATAAACGTTCAATCCCTATGTAATATTGAATTATACATCGAGATATGTAAAAATATTAGTACCTCATAACCCTTTTTATCGACTTAACTCGCAGGAAACCTTTGCGTCGTTCGTAGCGGTGCGAAGAAATTTAAAGTCCCATCCTCCCGGTCATGTCGGTCATGCTGGGGCTATTTAAAAAAAAATAAATATAAATCGTTACGTTCGACCGTATTACGTTGAAATATAACGATTTCACAAAAAGTACCGGTACATCGTAACGCTTTCTAACGAATTAACTCGCAAAAACCGTTCGAAATTGAAAGTTTTGCTACCTCTCCAGGGACGAAATAAACGTTTAATCTCTATGTAATATTGAGGTATACATCGAGATATGTAAAAATATTCCTACCACCTAACCCTTGTCATCGAATTAAATCGCAGGAAACCTTAGCGTCGTTCATAGCGGTGGAAGAAATACAAAGTCCCAACGTCCCGGTGATATCGGTTCGGCGGGGGCTATATAAAAAAAAAAAAAAAAAAAAATAAAAATAAAACGTTACGATCGACCGTATTACGTCGAAATATAACGATTTCACAAAAAAATACCGCGACCTCGTAACGCTTGTTAACGAATTAACTCGAAAAGGCCTTTCGAAATTGAAAGTTTTGCTTGCTCTCCAGGGACCAAATAAACGTTCAATCCCTATGTAATATTGAATTATACATCGAGATATGCAAAAATATTCCTACCTCATAACGTTTTTTATCGAAAGAAATCGAAGGGAACGTTAGCGTCGTTAGTAGCGGTGCGAAGAAATGCAAAGTCCCAACCTCCCGGTCATATCGGTCCTGCTGGGGCTATTAAAAAAAAAATAAACATAAATCGTTACGTTCGACCGTATTACGTTGAAATATAATGATTTCACAAAAAATACCGGTACATCGTAACGCTTTCTAACGAATTAACTCGCAAAAACCGTTCGAAATTGAAAGTTTTGCTACCTCTCCAGGGACCAAATAAACGTTCAATCCCTATGTAATATTGAATTATACATCGAGATATGTAAAAATATTCCTACCTCATAACCCTTTTTATCGAATTAAATCGCAGGAAACCTTAGCGTCGTTAATAGCGGTGAAAGAAATGCAAAGTCCCAACGTCCCGGTGATATCGGTACGGCGGGGGCTATTTAAAAAAAAAAAAAAAAAAAATAAAAATAAAACGTTACGATCGACCGTATTACGTCGAAATATAACGATTTCACAAAAAAATACCGCGACCTCGTAACGCTTGTTAACGAATTAACTCGAAAAGACCGTTCGAAATTGAAATTTTGTCCTAGCTCTCCAGGGTAGAAGTAAGTGTTTAATCTCTATGTAATATTGAATTATACATCGATTTGTATAAAAATATGCATGCCTCATAACGCTTTTTATCGAATTAACTCGAAGGGAACGTTAGCGTCGTCACTAGCGGTGCGAAGAAATGCAAAGTCCCAACCTCCCGGTCATGTCGGTCCTGCTGGGGCTATTTAAAAAAAAATGAATGTAAATCGTTACGATCGACCGTATTACGTCGAAATATAACGATTCCACAGAAAATACCGGTACCTCGTTACGCTTTCAGACGAATTAACTCGCAAAAACCGTTCGAAATTGAAATTTTGTTCTAGCTCCCCAGGTATGAAATAAACGTTTAATCCCTATGTAATATTGAATTATACATCGATATATGTAGAAATATTCCTACCTCATAACGCTTTCTATCGAATTAACACGAAGGGAACGTTAGCGTCGTCACTAGCGGTGCGAAGAAATGCAAAGTCCCAACCTCCCGGTCATGTCGGTCCTGCTGGGGCTATTTAAAGAAGAAATGTAAAGAAATAGTTACGATCGACCGTATTACGTAGAACTATATGGATGCACAAAGAATACCGCGACATCGTAACGCTTTTTAAAGAATTTACTCGAAAAAGCCGATCGAAATTGAAAGTTTTGCTTGCTCTCCAGGGACCAAATAAACGGTTAATCCCTATGTAATATTGAATTATACATCGATTTATGTAAAAATATGCCGACCTCATAACGCTTTTTATCGAATTAAATCGAAGGGGACGTTAGCGTCGTTCGTAGCAGCGCGAAGAAATTCAAAGTACCAACCTCCCGGTCATGTCGGTCCGGCGGCGGCTATTTAACAAAAGGAAATGAAAGGAAATCATTACGTTCGAGGGTACTACGTCGAACTATAACGATATCACAAAAAATACCGGTACCTCGTAACGCTTTCAGACGAATTAAATCGAAGGGAACGATCGAAATTGAAATTTTGTTCTAGCTCTTCGGGGTAGAAATAAGTGTTTAATCTCTATGTAATATTGAATTATACATCGATTTATGCAAAAATATGCCCACCTCATAACGCTTTTTATCGAATTAAATCGAAGGGAACGTTAGCGTTGTTAGTAGCGGTGCGAAGAAATTCAAAGTCTCAACCTCCCGGTCATGTCGGTCCTGCTGGGGCAATTTGAAAAAAAATAAATATAAATCGTTACGTTCGACCGTATTACGTCGAAATATAATGATTTCACAAGAAATACCGCGACCTCGTAACGCTTGGTAACAAATTAACTCGAAAAAACCGTTCGAAATTGAAAGTTTTGCTTGCCCTCCAGGGACCAAATAAACGTTTTTATCCCTATGTAATATTGAATTATACATCGAGATATGTAAAAATATTCCTACCTCATAACGCTTTATATCGAATTAACTCGAAGGGAACGTTCGAAATTGAAATTTTTTCTAGCTCTCCAGGGACGAAATAAACGTTTAATCTCTATGTAATATTGAAGTACACATCGATTTATGTAAAAATATGCCCACCTCATAACGCTTTTTATCGAATTAAATCGAAAAAACCGTTCGAAATTGAAAGTTTTGCCTGCTCTCCAGGGACCAAATAAACACTTAATCCCTATGTAATATTGAATTATACATCGAGATATGTAAAAATATTCCTACCTCATAACGGTTGTTAACGAATTAACTCGAAGGGAACGTTCGAAATTGAAATTTTTTTCTAGCTCTCCAGGGACGAAATAAACGTTTAATATCTATGTAATATTGGAGTATACATCGATTTATGTAAAAATATGCCTACCTCATAACGCTTTTTATCGAATTAACTCAAAGGGAACGTTAGCGTCGTCAGTAGCGATGCGAAGAAATTCAAAGACCCAACCTCCCGGTCATGTCGGTCCTGCGGCGGCTATTTAAAAAGAAGAAAATAAAAATAAATCGTTACGATCGACCGTATTACGTCGAAATATAATGATTTCACAAAAAATACCGGTACCTCGTAACGCTTTCTGACGAATTGACTGGAAGGGAACGTTCGAAATTGAAAGTTTTGCTTGCTCTCCAGGGACCAAATAAACGTTTAATCCCTACGTAATATTGAAATATACATCGAGGTATGTAAAATATTCCTACCTCATAACGGTTGTTAACGAATTAACTCGCAGCGAACCTTAGCGTCGTTCGTAGCGGTGCGAAGAAATACAAAGTCCCAACGTTCCGGTCATATAGGTACGGCGGGGGCTATTTAAAAAAAAACTGAAAATAAATCGTTACGATCGACCGTATTACGTCGAAATATAACGATTTCACAAAAAATACCGGTACCTCGTAACGCTTTCAGACGAATCAATTCGAAGGGAACGTTCGAAATTGAAATTTTGTTCTAGCTCTTCCGGGTAGAAATAAGTGTTTAATCTCTATGTAATATTGAATTATACATCGATTTATGTAAAAATATGCCTACCAGATAAAGCTTCTTATCGAATAAACTCGAAGGGAACGTTAACGTCGTTAGTAGCCGTGCGAAGAAATTCAAAGTCCCAATCTCCCCGTCATATCGATCCGGCCGCGGCTATTTAGAAAAGAAATATGAAGAAATCGTTACGATCGACCGTATTACGTCGAGATATAACGATTTCACAAAAAAATAGCGGTACATCGTAAAGCTTTCTAACGAATTAACTCGCAAAATCCGTTCGAAATTGAAAGTTTTGCTAGCTCTCCAGGGTAGAAATAAGTGTTTAATCCCTATGTAATATTGAATTATACATCGAGATATGTAAAAATATGCCCACCTCATAAAGCTTCTTATCGAATAAACTCGAAGGGAACGTTAACGTCGTTAGTAGCCGTGCGAAGAAATTCAAAGTCCCAATCTCCCCGTCATATCGATCCGGCCGCGGCTATTTAGAAAAGAAATATGAAGAAATCGTTACGATCGACCGTATTACGTCGAGATATAACGATTTCACAAAAAAATAGCGTTACATCGTAAAGCTTTCTAACGAATTAACTCGCAAAATCCGTTCGAAATTGAAAGTTTTGCTAGCTCTCCAGGGACGAAATAAATGTTTAATCTCTATGTAATATTGAAGTATACATCAATGTATGTAAAAATATACCTACCTCATAACGCTCTTTATCGAATTAACTCGAAGGGAACGTTAGCGTCGTTAGTCGCTGCGCGAGGAAATTCAAAGTCCCAATCTGCCGGTCATATCGATCCGGCGGCGGCTATTTGAAAAAGAAATATAAAGAAATCGTTACGATCGACCGTATTACGTAGAACTATAAAGATGCACAAAAAATACCGCGGCATCGTAACGCTTTTTAAAGAATTAACTCGAAAAAGCCGTTCGAATTTGAAAGTTTTGCTTGCTCTCCAGGGACCAAAAAAACGGTTAATCCCTATGTAATATTGAATTATACATCGAGATATGTAAAAATATTCCTACCTCTTAACGGTTGTTAACGAATTAACTCGCAGGGAACCTTAGCGTCGTTCGTGGGGGTGGGAAGAAATACAAAGTCCCAACGTCCCGGTCATATAGGTACGGTGGGGGCTATTTAAAAAAAAAAATAAAAATAAATCGTTACGATCCACCGTATTACGTCGAAATATAACGATTTCACAAATAATACCGGTACCTCGTAACGCTTTCTGACTAATTGACTCGAAGGGAACGTTCGAAATTGAAATTTTTTTCTGGCACTCCAGGGACGAAATAAACGTTTAATATCTATGTAATATTGAAGTATAAATCGATTTATGTAAAAATATTCCTACCTCATAACGGTTGTTAACGAATTAACTCGCAGGGAACCTTAGTGTTACGTCGCGTGAGATGGCCCGTGCGCCGTCCTTCATTTGCCTGACCGCCAAGACCCAAACCCCATTAAAAACGACCCATACGAAACCTGAGGAACCATCATAAACCGATCCTTTTGACTTTCTCCATTCATACATTCTCGGCTTACAGATGGTCCTTAAAACAGTCCTTGGGTTTATTGCACGCTCTTACGAATTACGGAGACAAGCAGATGTTGCCCAACAGAAAAGTAGTTTTTTCCCAGAAACAAAGGGATCTCGGAGCCCGGCTGTCGGGAGACTTTCTCCTCACATTTTTGTCTATTCGCGATGGCCATAACCAATGGACATCGCGGATCGCTACCCTGAATTTCCCACCGAAAAGTGCGAGTAACAAATCCGCTTCTTAGCTCAAAAAGGGCACACCTACATCACGCTTTCCTCCGTAATAAGACGCGATGAGTCAACCACTGCCATAACAACCCTGGTACAGTCAACTACAGTCTTACTAACATCTGTACAGTCAACTACCGTCTATTCATACTCGGAACAGTCAACTATCTCTGTAATGGGTCTCTACCCCTAATTCAATCATTCGCCTACCTTGTGCGCGTGTAACCGTGTAATTATCTTGTATATCAAGTTGTTGGAATAAACCGGATTTTATATGTGTTAATTCACTATATCTCAGTTCAATCACCTCTGTTGTCCTAATCGAAACAGGGGAACGACTAATTCGCGGCGTCGATTACCCGAATCGTAGCGAGAATTTAACATCTCGCTGACGCGTCTTCTCGCGATCGCGTCTCTCCGCGAACGGTCGTAACACTTAGCGTCGTTCGCAGCGGTGCGAAGAAATACAAAGTCCCAACGTCCCGGTCATATCGGTACGGCGGGGGCTATTTAAAAAAAAAAAAATAAAAAAAAAACATTACGATCGACCGTATTACGTCGAAATATAACGATTTCACAAAAAATACCGGTACCTCGTAACGCTTTCTGACGAATTGACTCGAAGGGAACTTTCGAAATTGAAATTTTGTTCTAGCTCTCCAGGGTAGAAATAAGTGTTTAATCTCTATGTAATATTGAAGTATACATCGATTTATGTAAAAATATGCCCACCTCATAACGCTATTTATCGAATTAAATCGAAGGGAACGTTAACGTCGTCAGTAGCGGTGCGAAGAAATTCAAAGTCCCAACCTCCCGGTCATGTCGGTCCTGCTGGGGCTATTAAAAAAAAAAATAAATATAAATCGTTACGTTCGACCGTATTACGTCGAACTATAAAGATTTCACAAAAAATACCGCGACCTCGTAAAGCTTGTTAACGAAATAACTCGAAGGGAACGTTCGAAATTGAAATCTTCCTCTAGCTCTCCAGGGGCGAAATAAACGTTTCATCTCTATGTAATATTGAAGTATACTTCGATTTATGTAAAAATATTCCCACCTCATAACGCTTTTTATCGAATTAAATCGAAGAGAACGGTAGCGTCGTCAATAGCTGCGCTAAGAAATTCAAAGCCCCAATCTCCCGGTCATGTCGGTCCGGCGGGAACTATTTAAAAAAAAAATAAATATAAATCGTTACGTTCGACCGTATTACGTCGAAATATAATGATTTCACAAAAAAATACCGGAACATTGTAACGCTTTCTAACGAATTTACTCGCAAAAACCGTTCGAAATTGAAAGTTTTGCTAGCTCTCCAGGGACGAAATAAATGTTTAATCCCTATGCAATATTGAATTATACATCGAGATATGTAAAAATATTCCTACCTCATAACGGTTGTTAACGAATTAACTCGCAGGAAACCGTAGCGTCGTTCGTAGCGGTGTGAAGAAATACAAAGTACCAACGTCCCGGTCATATCGTTACGGCGGGGGATATTAAAAAAAAAAAAAAATAAAAATAAATCCTTACGATCGACCGTATTACGTCGCAATATAACGATTTCACAAAAAATACCGGTACATCGTAACGCTTTCAGACGAATCAACTCGAAGGAAACGTTCGAAATTGAAATTTTGTTCTAGCACTTCTGGGTAGAAATAAGTGTTTAATCTCTATGTAATATGAAATTATACATCGACTTATGTAAAAATATGCCTACCTCATAACGCTTTTTAACGAATTAACTCGAAGGGAACGTTAGCGTCGTTAGTACCGGTGCGAAGAAATGCAAAGTCCCAACCTCACGGTCATATCGGTCCTGCTTGGGCTATTTAAAAAAAATAAACATAAATCGTTACGCTCGACCGTATTACGTCGAAATATAACGATTTCGCAAAAAACTACCAGTACATCGTAACGGTTTCTAACGAATTAACTCCAAAAAACTGCTCGAAATTGAAAGTTTTGCGTGCTCTCCAGGGACCAAATAAACATTTAATCCCTATGTAATATTGAATTATACATCGAGATATGTCAAAATATTCCTACCTCATAACGGTTTTTAACGAATTAACTCGAAGGGAACGTTAGCGTCGTTAGTACCGGTGCGAAGAAATGCAAAGTCCCAACCTCACGGTCATATCGGTCCTGCTTGGGCTATTTAAAAAAAATAAACATAAATCGTTACGCTCGACCGTATTACGTCGAAATATAACGATTTCGCAAAAAACTACCAGTACATCGTAACGGTTTCTAACGAATTAACTCCAAAAAACTGCTCGAAATTGAAAGTTTTGCGTGCTCTCCAGGGACCAAATAAACATTTAATCCCTATGTAATATTGAAGTATACATCGATTTATGTAAAAATATGCCTACCTCATAACGCTAGTTATCGAATTAACTCGAAGGGATGGTTAGCGTCGTCATTAGCGATGCGAAGAAATTCAAAGTACCAACCTCTCGGTCATGTCGGTCCGGCAGCGGCTATTTAAAAAAAAGAAAATAAAAATAAATCGTTACGATCGACCGTATTACGTCGAAATATAACGATTTCACAAAAAATACCGGTACCTCGTAACGCTTTCTGACGAATTGACTCGAAGGGAACTTTCGAAATTGAAATTTTGTTCTAGCTCTCCAGGGTAGAAATAAGTGTTTAATCCCTATGTAATATTGAATTATAAATAGAGATATGTAAAAATATGCCCACCTCATAAAGCTTCTTGTCGAATTAACTCGAAGGGAGCGTTAGCGTCGTCAGTAGCGGCGCGAAGAAATTCAAAGTACCAACCTCCCGGTCATGTCGGTCCGGCGGCTGCTATTTAAAAAAAAGAAAAGGAAGAAATCATTACGTTCGAGCGTACTACGTCGAACTATAACGATTTCACAAAAAATACCGGTACCTCGTAACGCTTCTTAACGAATTAACTCGAAAAAACCGTTCGAAATTGAAAGTTTTGCTTGCTCTCCAGGGAACAAATAAACGTTTAATCCATATGTAATATTGAAATATACATCGAGATATGTAAAAATATTCCTACCTCATAACGGTTGTTAACGAATTAACTCGAAGGGAACGTTAGCGTCGTTAGTAGCGGTGCGAAGAAATTCAAAGACCCAACCTCCCGGTCATGTCGGTCCTGCGGGGGCTATTTAAAAAAAAATAAATGAAAATCGTGACGTTCGACCGTATTACGTCGAAATATAACGATTTCACTAAAAATACCGTTACATCGTAAAGCTTTCTAACGAATTAAATCGCAAAAACCGTTAGAAATTGAAAGTTTCGCTAGCTCTCCAGGGACGAAATAAACGTTAAATCCCTATGTAATATTGAATTATACATCGATATATGTAGAAATATTCCTACCTCATAACGCTTTTTATCGAATTAACTCGAAGGGAACGTTAGCGTCGTCAGTAGCGAATCGGAGAAATTCAAAGTCCCAACCTCCCGGTCATGTCGGTCCGGCGGCGGCTTTTTAAAAAAAAGAAAATAAAAAGAAATCATTACGATCGACCGTATTACGTCGAAATATAACGATTTCACAAAAAATACCGGTACCTCGTAACGCTTTCTGACGAATTGACTCGAAGGGAACTTTCGAAATTGAAATTTTGTTCTAGCTCTCCAGGGTAGAAATAAGTGTTTAATCCCTATGTAATATTGAATTATAAATAGAGATATGTAAAAATATGCCCACCTCATAAAGCTTCTTATCGAATTAACTCGAAGGGAGCGTCAGCGTCGTCAGTAGCGGCGCGAAGAAATTCAAAGTACCAACCTCCCGGTCATGTCGGTCCGGCGGCTGCTATTTAAAAAAAAGAAAAGGAAGAAATCATTACGTTCGAGCGTACTACGTCGAACTATAACGATTTCACAAAAAATACCGGTACCTCGTAACGCTTCTTAACGAATTAACTCGAAAAAACCGTTCGAAATTGAAAGTTTTGCTTGCTCTCCAGGGAACAAATAAACGTTTAATCCATATGTAATATTGAAATATACATCGAGATATGTAAAAATATTCCTACCTCATAACGGTTGTTAACGAATTAACTCGAAGGGAACGTTAGCGTCGTTAGTAGCGGTGCGAAGAAATTCAAAGACCCAACCTCCCGGTCATGTCGGTCCTGCGGGGGCTATTTAAAAAAAAATAAATGAAAATCGTGACGTTCGACCGTATTACGTCGAAATATAACGATTTCACAAAAAATACCGTTACATCGTAAAGCTTTCTAACGTATTAAATCGCAAAAACCGTTAGAAATTGAAAGTTTCGCTAGCTCTCCAGGGACGAAATAAACGTTAAATCCCTATGTAATATTGAATTATACATCGATATATGTAGAAATATTCCTACCTCATAACGCTTTTTATCGAATTAACTCGAAGGGAACGTTAGCGTCGTCAGTAGCGAATCGAAGAAATTCAAAGTCCCAACCTCCCGGTCATGTCGGTCCGGCGGCGGCTTTTTAAAAAAAAGAAAATAAAAAGAAATCATTACGTTCCAGCGTATTACGTCTAACTATAACGATTTCACAAAAAATACCGGTACATCGTAACGCTTTCAGACGAATCAACTCGAAGGAAACGTTCGAAATTGAAATTTTGTTCTAGCTCTTCAGGGTAGAAATGAGTGTTTAATCTCTATGTAATATGAAATTATACATCGAGTTATGTAAAAATATGCTTACCTCATAACGCTTTTTATCGAATTAACTCGAAGGGAACGTTAGCGTCGTTAGTAGCGGTGCGAAGAAATTCAAAGACCCAACCTCCCGTTCATGTCGGTCCTGCGGGGGCCATTTAAAAAAAAATAAATATAAATCGTGACGCTCGACCGTATTACGTCGAAATATATCGATTTCACAAAAAAATACCGGTACATCGTAAAGCTTTCTATCGAATTAACTCGCAAAAACCGTTCGAAATTGAAAGTTTTGCTAGCTCTCCAGGGACGAAATAAACGTTTAATCCCTATGCAATATTGAATTGCACTTCGATATATGTAGAAATATTCCTACGTCGTAACGCTTTTTAACGAATTAACTCGAAGGGAACGTTCGAAATTGAAAGTTTTGCTAGCTCTCCAGGGACGAAATAAACGTTTAATCCCTACGTAATATTGAATTACACATCGATATATGTAGAAAGATTCCTACGTCGTAATGCTCTTTAACGAATTAACTCGAAGGGAACGTTCGAAATTGAAATTTCGTTCTAGCTCTCCAGGGTAGGAATAAGTGTTTAATCTCTATGTAATATTGAAGTATTCAATGATTTATGTAAAAAATGCCTACCTCATAACGCTTTATATCGAATTAACTCGAAGGGAACGTTAGCGTCGTTAGTAGCGGTGCGAAGAAATTCAAAGACCCAACCTCCCGTTCATGTCGGTCCTGCGGGGGCCATTTAAAAAAAAATAAATATAAATCGTGACGCTCGACCGTATTACGTCGAAATATATCGATTTCACAAAAAAATACCGGTACATCGTAAAGCTTTCTATCGAATTAACTCGCAAAAACCGTTCGAAATTGAAAGTTTTGCTAGCTCTCCAGGGACGAAATAAACGTTTAATCCCTATGCAATATTGAATTGCACTTCGATATATGTAGAAATATTCCTACGTCGTAACGCATTTTAACGAATTAACTCGAAGGGAACGTTCGAAATTGAAAGTTTTGCTAGCTCTCCAGCGACGAAATAAACGTTTAATCCCTATGTAATATTGAATTATACATCGAGATATGTAAAAATATTCCTACCTCATAACGGTTGTTAACGAATTAACTCGCAGGAAACCTTAGCGTCGTTCGTAGCGGTGCGAAGAAATGCAAAGTCACAACCTCCCGGTCATGTCGGTCGTGCTGGGGCTATTTAAAAAAAAAATAAATATAAATCGTGAAGCTCGACCGTATTACGTCGAAATATCACGATTTCACAAAAAAATACCGGTACATCGTAAAGCTTTCTAACGAATTAACTCGCAAAAACCGTTCGAAATTGAAAGTTTTGCTAGCTCCCCAGGGACGAAATAAACGTTTAATCCCTATGTAATATTGAATTATACGTCGAGATATGTAAAAATATTTCTACCTCATAACGGTTGTTAACGAATTAACTCGCGGGGTCCTTAGCTTCGTTCGTAGCGGTGCGAAGAAATACAAAGTCCCAACGTCCCGGTCATATTGGTACGGCGGGGGCTATTTAAAAAGAAAAATAAATATAAATCGTTACCTTCGACCGTATTACGTCGAACAATAAAGATTTCACAAAAAATACAGCGACCTCGTAACGCTTCTTAACGAATTAACTCGCAAAAACCGTTCGAACTTGAAAGTTTTGCTAGCTCCCCAGGGACGAAATAAACGTTTAATCCCTATGTAATATTGAATTATACATCGCGTTATGTAAAAATATGCCTACCTCATAACGCTGTTTATCGAATTAACGCGAAGGGAACGTTAGCGTCGTTAGTAGCGGTGCGAAGAAACTCAAAGACCCAACCTCCCGGTCATGTCGGTCCTGCGGGGGCTATTTAAAAAAAAATAAATATAAATCGTGACGCTCGACCGTATTACGTCGAAATATATCGATTTCACAAAAAATACCGGTACATCGTAAAGCTTTCTATCGAATTAACTCGCAAAAACCGTTCGAAATTGAAAGTTTTGCTAGCTCTCCAGGGACGAAATAAACGTTTAATCCCAATGCAATATTGAATTACACATGGATATATGTAGACATATTCCTACGTCGTAACGCTTTTTAACGAATTAACTCGAAGGGAACGTTCGAAATTGAAAGTTTTGCTAGCTCTCCAGGGACGAAATAAACGTTTAATCCCTATGTAATATTGAATTACACATCGATATATGTAGAAGGATTCCTACGTCGTAATGCTCTTTAACGAATTAACTCGAAGGGAACGTTCGAAATTGAAATTTCGTTCTAGCTCTCCAGGGTAGGAATAAGTGTTTAATCTCTATGTAATATTGAAGTATTCAATGATTTATGTAAAAAATGCCTACCTCATAACGCTTTATATCGAATTAACTCGAAGGGAACGTTAGCGTCGTTAGTAGCGGTGCGAAGAAATTCAAAGACCCAACCTCCCGTTCATGTCGGTCCTGCGGGGGCCATTTAAAAAAAAATAAATATAAATCGTGACGCTCGACCGTATTACGTCGAAATATAACGATTTCACAAAAAAATACCGGTACATCGTAAAGCTTTCTAAGGAATTACCTCGCAAAAACCCTTCGAAATTGAAAGTTTTGCTAGCTCTCCAGGGACGAAATAAACGTTTAATCCCTATGCAGTAGTGAATTACACATCGATATATGTAGAAATATTCCTACGTCGTAACGCTTTTTAACGAATTAATTCAAAGGGAACGTTCGAAATTGTAATTTTTTTCTAGCTCTCCAGGGACGAAATAAACGTTTAATCTCTGTGTAATATTGAATTACACATCGATTTATTTGAAAATATGCCTACCGCATAACGCTTTTTATCGAATTAACACGCAGGGAACCTTAGCGTCGTTAGTAGCGGTGCGAAGAAATTCAAATTCCCAACATCCCGGTCATGTCGGTCCTGCTGGGGCTATTTAAAAAGAAATAAATATAAATCGTTACGTTCGACCGTATTACGTCGTAATATAATGATTTCACAAAAAGTACCGGTACATCGTAACGCTTTCTAACGAATTAACTCGAAAAAACCGTTCGAAATTGAAAGTTTTGCTAGCTCTCCAGGGACGAAATAAACGTTTAATCCCTATGCAATATTGAATTACACATCGAGATATGTAAAAATATTCCTACCTCATAACGGTTGTCAACGAATTAACTCGCAGGAAACCTTAGCGTCGTTCGTAGCGGTGCGAAGAAATACAAAGTCCCAACGTCCCGTCATATAGGTACGGCGGGGGCTATTTAAAAAAAAAAATAAATATGAATCGTGACGATCGACCGTATTACGTCGAAGTATACCGATTTCATAAAAAAATACCGGTACCTCGTAACGCTTTCTGACGAATTGACTCGAAGGGAACGTTCGAAATTGAAATTTTGTTCCTGCTCTCCAGGGTAGAAATAAGTGTTTAATCTCTATGTAATGTTGAAGTATACATCGATTTATGTAAATATATGCCTACCTCATAACGCTTTTTATCGAATTAACTCGAAGGGAACGGTAGCGTCGTCAGTAGCTGCGCG
The DNA here is from genome assembly GCA_905332935.1 of Bombus hortorum. Lineage (NCBI taxonomy): Eukaryota > Metazoa > Arthropoda > Insecta > Hymenoptera > Apidae > Bombus > Bombus hortorum. The sequence continues at coordinate 8,514,573 of CAJOSO010000001.1, forward strand.
AAGAAATTCAAAGACCCAACCTCCCGGTCATGTCGGTCCTGCGGGGGCTATTTAAAAAAAAAATAAATATAAATCGTTACGCTCGACCGTATTACGTCGAAATATAACGATTTCACAAAAAAATACCGGTACCTCGTAACGCTTTCTGACGAATTAACTCGAAGGGAACGTTCGAAATTGAAATTTTGTTCCTGCTCTACAGGGTAGAAATAAGTGTTTAATCTCTATGTAATATTGAATTACACATCGATTTATGTGAAAATATGCCAACCGCATAACGCTTTTTATCGAATTAACACGAAGGGAACCTTAGCGTCGTCAGTAGCTGCGCGAAGAAATTCAAAGACCCAACCTCCCGGTCATGTCGGTTCTGCGGGGGCTATATAAAAAAAAAAAATAAATATAAATCGTTACGCTCGACCGTATTACGTCGAAATATAACGATTTCACAAAAAAATACCGGTACCTCGTAACGCTTTCTGACGAATTGACTCGAAGGGAACGTTCGAAATTGAAATTTTGTTCCTGCTCTCCAGGGTAGAAATAAGTGTTTAATCTCTATGTAATATTGAAGTATACATCGAGATATGTAAAAATATTCCTACCTCATAACGGTTGTTAACGAATTAACTCGAAGGGAACGTTAGCGTCGTTAGTAGCGGTGCGAAGAAATTCAAAGTAGCAACCTCCCGGTCATGTCGGTCCTGCTGGGGCAATTTAAAAAAAAAAATAAATATAAATCGTTACGTTCGACCGTATTACGTCAAAATATAACGATTTCACAAAAAATACCGGTACATCGTAACACTTTCTGATGAATTGACTCGCAAAAACCGTTCGAAACTGAAAGTTTTGCTAGCTCTCCAGGGCCGAAATAAACGTTTAATCCCTATGCAGTATTGAATTGTACATCGATATATGTTAAAAAATTCCTACCTCATAACGGTTGTTAACGAATTAACTCGCAGGGAACTTTATCGTCGTTCGTAGCGGTGTGAAGAAATACAAAGTCCCAACGTCCCGGTCATATAGGTACGGCGGGGGCTATTTGAAAAAAGAAAATAAAAATAAATCGTTACGATCGACCGTATTACGTCGAAATGTAAAGATTTCACAAAAAATACCGGTACCCCGTAACGCTTCCTGACTAATTGACTCGAGGGGAACGTTCGAAATTGAAATTTTGTTCTAGCTCTGCAGGGTAGAAATAAGTGTTTAATCTCTATGTAATATTGAAGTATACATCGAGATATGTAAAAATATTCCTACCTCATAACGGTTGTTAACGAATTAACTCGCAGGGAACCTTAGCGTCGTTCGTAGCGGTGCGAAGAAATTCAAAGACCCAATCTCCCGGTCATGTCGGTCCGGCCGCGGCTATTTAAAAGAAACATAAAAAAAATAGTTACGTTCGACCGTATTATGTCGAACTATAAAGATTTCACAAAAAATACCGCGTCCTCGTAACGCTTGTTAACGAATTAGCTCGAAAAAACCGTTCGAAATTGAAAGTTTTGCTAACTATCCAGGGACGAAATAAACGTTTAATCCCTATGCAATATTGAATTACACATCGAGATATGTAAAAATATTCCTACCCCATAACGGTTGTCAACGAATTAACTCGCAGGAAACCTTAGCGTCGTTCGTAGCGGTGCGAAGAAATACAAAGTCCCAACGTCCCGTCATATAGGTACGGCGGGGTCTATTTAAAAAAAAAAAAGCTAAAAATAAATCGTTACGATTGACCGTATTACGTCGAAGTATACCGATTTCACAAAAAATACGGGTTCCTCGTAACGCTTTCTGAGGAATTGACTCGAAGGGAACGTTCGAAATTGCAAATTTGTTCTAGCTCTGCAGGGTAGAAATAAGTGTTGAATCTCTATGTAATATTGAATTATACATCGATTTATGTAAAAATATGCCTACCTCATAATGCTTTTTATCGAATTAACTCAAAGGGAACGTTAACGTCGTTAGTAGCGGTGCGAAGAAATTCAAGGCACAGACTCCCCGTCACGTCGGTCCTGCGGGGGCTATTTAAAAAAAAAATAAATATAAATCGTGACGCTCGACCGTATTACGTCGAAATATAACGATTTCACAAAAAAATACCGGTACATCGTAACGCTTTCTAACGAATTTACTCGCAAAAACCGTTCGAAATTGAAAGTTTTGCTAGGTCTCCAGGGACGAAATAAACGTTTCATCCCTATGCAATATTGAATTACACATCGATATATGTAGAAATATTCCTACGTCGTGACGCTTTTTAACGAATTAACTCGAAGGGAACGTTCGAAATTGAAACTTCTATCTAGCTTTCCAGGGACGAAATAAACGCCTACTCTCTATGTAATATTGAAGTATACATCGATTTATGCAAAAATATGCCCACCTCATAACGCTTTTGATCGAAATAAATCGAAGAGAGCGGTAGTGTCGTCAGTAGCTGCGCGAAGAAATTCAAAGACCCAACCTCCCGGTCATGTCGGTTCTGCGGGGGCTATATAAAAAAAAAAAATAAATATAAATCGTTACGCTCGACCGTATTACGTCGAAATATAACGATTTCACAAAAAAATACCGGTACCTCGTAACGCTTTCTGACGAATTGACTCGAAGGGAACGTTCGAAATTGAAATTTTGTTCCTGCTCTCCAGGGTAGAAATAAGTGTTTAATCTCTATGTAATATTGAAGTATACATCGAGATATGTAAAAATATTCCTACCTCATAACGGTTGTTAACGAATTAACTCGAAGGGAACGTTAGCGTCGTTAGTAGCGGTGCGAAGAAATTCAAAGTAGCAACCTCCCGGTCATGTCGGTCCTGCTGGGGCAATTTAAAAAAAAAAATAAATATAAATCGTTACGTTCGACCGTATTACGTCAAAATATAACGATTTCACAAAAAATACCGGTACATCGTAACACTTTCTGATGAATTGACTCGCAAAAACCGTTCGAAACTGAAAGTTTTGCTAGCTCTCCAGGGCCGAAATAAACGTTTAATCCCTATGCAGTATTGAATTGTACATCGATATATGTTAAAAAATTCCTACCTCATAACGGTTGTTAACGAATTAACTCGCAGGGAACTTTATCGTCGTTCGTAGCGGTGTGAAGAAATACAAAGTCCCAACGTCCCGGTCATATAGGTACGGCGGGGGCTATTTGAAAAAAGAAAATAAAAATAAATCGTTACGATCGACCGTATTACGTCGAAATGTAAAGATTTCACAAAAAATACCGGTACCCCGTAACGCTTCCTGACTAATTGACTCGAGGGGAACGTTCGAAATTGAAATTTTGTTCTAGCTCTGCAGGGTAGAAATAAGTGTTTAATCTCTATGTAATATTGAAGTATACATCGAGATATGTAAAAATATTCCTACCTCATAACGGTTGTTAACGAATTAACTCGCAGGGAACGTTAGCGTCGTTAGTAGCGGTGCGAAGAAATACAAAGTCCCAACCTCCCGGTCATGTCGGTCCTGCGGGGGCTATTTAAAAAAAAAAATAGAAAGAAATCGTTACGATCCACCGTATTACGTAGAACTATAAAGATGCACAAAAAATACCGCGACATCGTAACGCATTCTGACGAGTTGACTCGATGGGAACGTTCGAAATTGGAATTTGGTTCTAGTTCTTCAGGGTAGAAATAAGTGTTTAATCTCTATGTAATATTGAATTATACATCGATTTATGTAAAAATATGCCTACCTCATAACGCTTTTTGTCGAATTAACTCGAAGGGAACGTTCGAAATTGAAATTTTTTTCTAGCTCTCCAGGGACGAAATAAACGTTTAATATCTATGTAATATTGAATTTTACATCGATTTATGTAGAAATATGCCTACCTCATAACGGTTGTTAACGAATTAACTCGCAGGGAACCTTAACGTCGTTCGTAGCGGTGGGATGAAATACAAAGTCCCAACGTCCCGGTCATATAGTTACGGCGGGGGCTATTTAAAAAAAGAAAATAAAAATAAATCGTTACGATCCACCGTATTACGTCGAAATATAACGATTTCACAAAAAATACCGGTACCTCGTAACGCTTTCTGACGAATTGACTCCAGGGGAACGTTCGAAATTGAAATTTTGTTCTAGCTCTGCAGGGTAGAAATAAGTGTTTAATCTCTATGTAATATTGAATTACACATCGATTTATGTGAAAATATGCCTACCGCATAACGCTTTTTATCGAATTAACACGAAGGGAACCTTAGCGTCGTCAGTAGCTGCGCGAAGAAATTCAAAGACCCAACGTCCCGTCATATAGGTACGGCGGGGTCTATTTAAAAAAAAAAAAGCTAAAAATAAATCGTTACGATTGACCGTATTACGTCGAAGTATACCGATTTCACAAAAAATACGGGTTCCTCGTAACGCTTTCTGAGGAATTGACTCGAAGGGAACGTTCGAAATTGCAAATTTGTTCTAGCTCTGCAGGGTAGAAATAAGTGTTGAATCTCTATGTAATATTGAATTATACATCGATTTATGTAAAAATATGCCTACCTCATAATGCTTTTTATCGAATTAACTCAAAGGGAACGTTAACGTCGTTAGTAGCGGTGCGAAGAAATTCAAGGCACAGACTCCCCGTCACGTCGGTCCTGCGGGGGCTATTTAAAAAAAAAATAAATATAAATCGTGACGCTCGACCGTATTACGTCGAAATATAACGATTTCACAAAAAAATACCGGTACATCGTAACGCTTTCTAACGAATTTACTCGCAAAAACCGTTCGAAATTGAAAGTTTTGCTAGGTCTCCAGGGACGAAATAAACGTTTCATCCCTATGCAATATTGAATTACACATCGATATATGTAGAAATATTCCTACGTCGTGACGCTTTTTAACGAATTAACTCGAAGGGAACGTTCGAAATTGAAACTTCTATCTAGCTTTCCAGGGACGAAATAAACGCCTACTCTCTATGTAATATTGAAGTATACATCGATTTATGCAAAAATATGCCCACCTCATAACGCTTTTGATCGAAATAAATCGAAGAGAGCGGTAGTGTCGTCAGTAGCTGCGCGAAGAAATTCAAAGTCCCAATCTCCCGGACATGTCGGTCCGGCCGCGGCTATTTAAAAGAAACATAAAAAAAATAATTACGCTCGACCGTATTATGTCGAACTATAAAGATTTCACAAAAAATACCGCGTCTTCGTAACGCTTGTTAACGAATTAACTCGAAAAAACCGTTCGAAATTGAAAGCTTTGCTAGCTCTCCAAGGACAAAATAAACGTTTAATCCATATGCAATATTGAATTACACATCGATATATGGAGAAATATTCCTACGTCGTAACGCTTTTTAACGAATTAACTCGAAGGGAACGTTCGAAATTGAAATTTTTTTCTAGCACTCCAGGAACGAAATAAACGTTTAATCTCTATGTAATATTGAAGTATACATCGATTTATGCAAAAATATGCGCACCTCATAACGCTTTTAATCGAATTAAATCGAAGAGAGCGGAAGCGTCGTCAGTAGCTGCGCGAAGAAATTCAAAGTCCCAATTTCCCGGTCATGTCGGTCCGGCCGCGGCTATTTAAAAGAAACATAAAAGAAATAATTACGTTCGACCGTATTATGTCGAAATATAATGATATCACAAGAAATACCGCGACCTCGTAACGCTTGTTAACGAATTAACTCGAAAAAACCGTTCGAAATTAAAAGTTTTGATAGCCCTCCAGGGACCAAATAAGCGCTTTTAACCCTATGTAATATTGAATTATACGTCGAGATATGTAAAAATATTTCTACCTCATAACGGTTGTTAGCGAATTAACTCGCGGGGAACCTTAGCGTCGCTCGTAGCGGTGGGAAGAAATACAAAGTCCCGGGCATATTGGCACGGCGGGGGCTATTAAAAAAAAAGCCAAAAAAATCGTTACGATCGACCATATTACGTCGAAATATAATGATTTCACAAAAAATACCGGTACATCGTAAAGCTTTCTAACGAATTAACTCGCAAAATCCGTTCGAAATTGAAAGTTTTGCTAGCTCTCCAGGGACGAAATAAACGTTTAATCACTATGCAATATTAAATTACACATCGATATATGTAGAAATATTCCTACGTCCTAACGCTTTTTAACGAATTAACTCGAAGGGAACGTTCGAAATTGAAATTTTTTCTAGCACTCCAGGGACGAAATAAACGTTTAATCTCTATGTAATAATGAAGTATACGTCGATTTATGTAAAAATATGCCCACCTGATAAAGCTTTTTATCGAATTAAATCAAAGAGAACGGTAGCGCCGTCAGTAGCTGCGCGAAGAAATTCAAGGTCCCAATCTCCCGGTCATGTCGGTCCGGCCGCGGCTATTAAAAAAAAAACGTAAAAAAATCGTTACGTTCGATGGTATTACGTCGAACTATAAAGATTTCACAGAAAATACCGCGACCTCGTAACGCTTGTTAACGAATTAACTCGAAAAAACCGTTCGAAATTGAAAGTTTTGCTAGCTCTCCAGGGACGAAATAAACGTTTAATCCCTATGCAATATTGAATTACACATCGAGATATGTAAAAATATTCCTACCTCATAACGGTTGTCAACGAATTAACTCGCAGGAAACCTTAGCGTCGTTCGTAGCGGTGCGAAGAAATACAAAGTCCCAATGTCCCGTCATATAGGTACGGCGGGGTCTATTTAAAAAAAAAAAAACTAAAAATGAATCGTTACGATCGACCGTATTACGTCGAAGTATACCGATTTCACAAAAAATACCGGTACCTCGTAACGCTTTCTGACGAATTGACTCGAAGGGAACGTGCGAAATTGAAATTTTGCTCTAGATCTGCAGGGTAGAAATAAGTGTTGAATCTCTATGTAATATTGAATTATACATCGATTTATGTGAAAATATGCCTACCGCATAACGCTTTTTATCGAATTAACACGACGGGAACGTTGGCGTCGTTAGTAGCTGTGCGAAGAAATTCAAAGTCTCAACCTCCCAATCATGTCGGTCCTGCGGGGGCTAATTAAAAAAAATATAAATATAAATCTTTACGTTCGACCGTATTACGTCGAAATATAACGATTTCACAAAAAAATACTGGTACATCGTGACGCTTTCTAACGAATTAACTCGCAAAAACCTTTCGAAATTGAAAGTTTTGCTACCTCTCCAGGGCCTAAATAAACGTTTACTATCTATGTAATATTGAAGTATACATCGATTTATGTAAAAATATGCCCACCTCATAACGCTTTTTATCGAATTAACTCGAAGGGAACGTTCGAAATTGAAATCTTTTTCTAGCACTCCAGGGACGAAATAAACGTTTAATCTCTATGTAATAATGAAGTATACGTCGATTTATGTAAAAATATGCCCACCTGATAAAGCTTTTTATCGAATTAAATCGAAGAGAACGGTAGCGTCGCCAGTAGCTGCGCGGAGAAATTCAAGGTCCCAATCTCCCGGTCATGTCGGTCCGGCCGCGGCCATTTAAAAAGAACATAAAAAAAATAGTTACTTTCGACCGTATTACGTCGAACTATAAAGATTTCACAAAAAATACCGCGACCTCGTAACTCTTGTTCACGATTTAGCTCGAAAAAACAGTTCGAAATTGAAAGTTTTGCTAGCTATCCAGGGACGAAATAAACGTTTAATCCGTATGCAATTTTGAATTACACATCGATATATTTAGAAGTATTCCTACGTCGTAACGCTTCTTAACGAATTAACTCGAAGGGAACGTTCGAAATTGAAATTTTTTCTAGCTCTCCAGGGACGAAATACTTGTTTAATCCCTATGCAATATTGAATTACACATCGATATAGGTAGAAATATTCCTACCTCATAACGGTTGTTAACTAATTAACTCGCAGGGAACCTTAGCGTCGTTCGTAGCGGTGCTAAGAAAACCAAAGTACCAACCTCCCGGTCATGTCGGTCCGGCGGCGGCTATTTAAAAAAAAGAAAATAAAATGAAATCATTACGTTCGACCGTACTATTTCGAACTATAACGATTTCACAAGAAATACCAGTACCTCGTTACGCTTTAGGAAGTATTAACTCGAAGGGAACGTTCGAAATTGAAATTTTGTTCTAGCTCTCCAGGGTAGAATGAAGTGTTTAATCTCTACGTAATATTGAAGTATAAATTGATTTGTGGAAAAATATGCCCACCTCATAACGCTTTTTGTCGAATTAAATCGAAGAGAACGGTAGCGACGTCAGTAGCTGCGCGAAGAAATTCAAAGTACCAACCTCCCGGTCATATCGGTCCGGCGGCGGCTATTTAAAAAGAGGAAAATAAAAAGAAATCATTACGTTCGAGCGTATTACGTCGAACTATAACGATTTCACATGAAATACCAGTACCTCGTTACGCTTTCAGACGTATTAACTCGAAGGGAACGTTCGAAATTGAAATTTTGTTCTAGCTCTCCAGGGTAGAAATAAGTGTTTAATCTCTACGTAATATTGAAGTATAAATTGATTTATGGAAAAATATGCCCACCTCATAACGCTTTTTGACGAATTAAATCGAAGAGAACGGTAGCGTCGTCAGTAGCTGCGCGAAGAAATTCAAAGACCCAACCTCCCGGTCATGTCGGTCCTGCGGGCCTATATAAAAAAAAAAAATAAATATAAATCGTTACGCTCGACCGTATTACGTCGAAATATAACGATTTCACAAAAAAATACCGGTACCTCGTAACGCTTTCTGACGAATTGACTCGAAGGGAACGTTCGAAATTGAAATTTTGTTCCTGCTCTCCAGGGTAGAAATAAGTGTTTAATCTCTATGTAATATTGAAGTATACATCGAGATATGTAAAAATATTCCTACCTCATAACGGTTGTTAACGAATTAACTCGAAGGGAACGTTAGCGTCGTTAGTAGCGGTGCGAAGAAATTCAAAGTACCAACCTCCCGGTCATGTCGGTCCTGCTGGGGCAATTTAAAAAAAAAAATAAATATAAATCGTTACGTTCGACCGTATTACGTCAAAATATAACGATTTCACAAAAAATACCGGTACATCGTAACACTTTCTGATGAATTGACTCGCAAAAACCGTTCGAAACTGAAAGTTTTGCTAGCTCTCCAGGGCCGAAATAAACGTTTAATCCCTATGCAGTATTGAATTGTACATCGATATATGTTAAAAAATTCCTACCTCATAACGGTTGTTAACGAATTAACTCGCAGGGAACTTTATCGTCGTTCGTAGCGGTGCGAAGAAATACAAAGTCCCAACGTCCCGGTCATATAGGTACGGCGGGGGCTATTTAAAAAAAGAAAATAAAAATAAATCGTTACGATCGACCGTATTACGTCGAAATGTAAAGATTTCACAAAAAATACCAGTACCCCGTAACGCTTTCTGACTAATTGACTCGAGGGGAACGTTCGAAATTGAAATTTTGTTCTAGCTCTGCAGGGTAGAAATAAGTGTTTAATCTCTATGTAATATTGAATTACACATCGATTTATGTGAAAATATGCCTACCGCATAACGCTTTTTATCGAATTAACACGAAGGGAACCTTAGCGTCGTCAGTAGCTGCGCGAAGAAATTCGAAGACCCAACCTCCCGGTCATGTCGGTCCTGCGGGGGCTATTTAAAAAAAGAAAATAAAAATAAATCGTTACGATCGACCGTATTACGTCGAAATGTAAAGATTTCACAAAAAATACCGGTACCCCGTAACGCTTTCTGACTAATTGACTCGAGGGGAACGTTCGAAATTGAAATTTTGTTCTAGCTCTGCAGGGTAGAAATAAGTGTTTAATCTCTATGTAATATTGAATTACACATCGATTTATGTGAAAATATGCCTACCGCATAACGCTTTTTATCGAATTAACACGAAGGGAACCTTAGCGTCGTCAGTAGCTGCGCGAAGAAATTCAAAGACCCAACCTCCCGGTCATGTCGGTCCTGCGGGGGCTATTTAAAAAAAAAATAAATATAAATCGTTACGCTCGACCGTATTACGTCGAAATATAACGATTTCACAAAAAAATACCGGTACCTCGTAACGCTTTGTGACGAATTGACTCGAAGGGAACGTTCGAAATTGAAATTTTTTTCTGGCACTCCAGGGACGAAATAAACGTTTAATCTCTATGTAATATTGAAGTATACATCGAGATATGTAAAAATATTCCTACCTCATAGCGGTTGTTAACGAATTAACTCGCAGGGAACCTTAGCGTCGTTCGTAGCGGTGCGAAGAAATTCAAAGACCCAATCTCCCGGTCATGTCGGTCCGGCCGCGGCTATTTAAAAGAAACATAAAAAAAATAGTTACGTTCGACCGTATTATGTCGAACTATAAAGATTTCACAAAAAATACCGCGTCCTCGTAACGCTTGTTAACGAATTAGCTCGAAAGAACCGTTCGAAATTGAAAGTTTTGCTAGCTCTCCAGGGACGAAATAAACGTTTAATCTCTATGTAATATTGAAGTATACATCGATTTATGCAAAAATATGCGCACCTCATAACGCTTTTAATCGAATTAAATCGAAGAGAGCGGAAGCGTCGTCAGTAGCTGCGCGAAGAAATTCAAAGTCCCAATTTCCCGGTCATGTCGGTCCGGCGGCGGCTATTTAAAAAAAAGAAAATAAAAAGAAATCATTACGTTCGAGCGTATTACGTCTAACTATAACGATTTCACACAAAATACCGGTACCTCGTAACGCTTCCAGACGAATTAACTCGAAGGAAACGTTCGAAATTGAACTTTTGTTCTAGCTCTTCAGGTTAGAAATAAGTGTTTAATCTCTATGTAATTTTTGAATTATATATCGATTTATGTAAAAATATGCCTACCTCATAACGCTTTTTATCGAATTAACTCGAAGGGAACGTTAGCGTCGTTAGTAGCTGCGCGAAGAAATTCAAAGTCCCAACCTCCCGGTCATGTCGGTGCTGCGGGGGCTATTTAAAAAAAAATGAATATAAATCGTTACGATCGACCGTATTACGTCGAAATATAACGACTTCACAGAAAATATCGGTACATCGTAACGCTTTCTAAAGAATTAACTCGCAAAGACAGTTCGAAATTGAAAGTTTTGCTGGCTCTACCGGGATGAAATAAACGTTTAATCCATATGTAATATTGAGATATACAACGAGATATGTAAAAATATTCCTACCTCATAACGGTTGTTAACGAATTAACTCGCAGGGAACCTTAGCGTCGTTCGTACCGGTGCGAAGAAATTCAAAGTCCCAACGCCCCGGTCATATAGGTACGGCGGGGGCTATTTAAAAAAGAAAATAAGAATAAATCGTTACGATCGACCGTATTACGTCGAAGTATAACGATTTCACAAAAAATACCGGTACCTCGTAACGCTTTCAGACGAATTAACTCGAAGGGAACGATCGAAATTGAAATTTTGTTCTAGCTCTTCGGGGTAGAAATAAGTGTTTAATCTCTATGTAATATTGAATTATACATCGATTCATGAAAAAATATGCCTACCTCATAAGGCTTTTTATCGAATTAACTCGAAGGGAACGTTGGCGTAGTTAATAGCGGTGCGATGAAATTCAAAGTCCCAACCTCCCGGTCATGTCGGTCCTGCGGGGGCTATTTAAAAAAAAAATTAACATAAGTCGTTACGCTCGACCGTACTACGTCGAAATATAACGATTTCACAAAAAAATACCGGTACATCGTAACGCTTTCTAACGAATTGACTCGAGGGGTACCATCGAAATTGAAATTTGTTCTAGCTCTGCAGGGTAGAAATAAGTGTTTAATCTCTATGTAATATTGAATTATACATCGATTTATGTAGAAATATTCCTACGTCGTAAAGCTTTTTAACGAATTAACTCGAAGGGAACGTTCGAAATTGAAATTTTTTTCTAGCTCTCCAGGGACGAAATGAACGTTTAATCTCTATGTAATATTGAAGTATACATCGATTTATGTAAAAATAATCCCACCTCATATCGCTTTTTATCGAATCAAATCGAAGAGAACGGTGGCGTCGTCAGTAACTGCGCGAAGAATTTCAAAGTCCCAATCTCCCGGTCATGTCGATCCGGCCGCGGCTATTTAAAAAAAAAATAAAAAAAATCGTTACGTTCGACCGTATTACGTCGAACTATAATGATTTCACAAAAAAACACCGCGACCTCGTAACGCTTGTTAACGAATTATCTCGAAGGGAACGTTCGAAATTGAAATCTTCTTCTAGCTCTCCAGGGACGAGATAAACGTTTAATATCTATGTAATATTGAAGTATAAATCGATTTATGTAAAAATGTTCCTACCTCATAATGGTTGTTAACGAATTAACTCGCAGGGAACCTTAGCGTCGTTCGTAGCGGTGCGAAGAAATTCAAAGACCCAAACTCCCGGACATGTCGGTCCGGCGGCGGCTATTTAAAAAAAGGAAAATAAAAAGAAATCATTACGTTCGAGCGTATTACGTCTAACTATAACGATTTCACACAAAATACCGGTACCTCGTAACGCTTCCAGACGAATTAACTCGAAGGAAACGTTCGAAATTGAACTTTTGTTCTAGCTCTTCAGGTTAGAAATAAGTGTTTAATCTCTATGTAATTTTTGAATTATACATCGATTTATGTAAAAATATGCCTACCTCATAACGCTTTTTATCGAATTAACTCGAAGGGAACGTTAGCGTCGTTAGTAGCTGCGCGAAGAAATTCAAAGACCCAACCTCCCGGTCATGTCGGTGCTGCGGGGGCTATTTAAAAAAAAATGAATATAAATCGTTACGATCGACCGTATTACGTCGAAATATAACGATTTCACAGAAAATATCGGTACATCGTAACGCTTTCTAAAGAATTAACTCGCAAAGACAGTTCGAAATTGAAAGTTTTGCTGGCTCTACCGGGACGAAATAAACGTTTAATCCATATGTAATATTGAGTTATACACCGAGATATGTAGAAATGTTCCTACGTCGTAACGCTTTCTAACGAATTAACTCGAAGGGAACATTCGAAAATGAAATTTTCTGCTAGCACACCAGGGACGAAATATATGTTTAATCTCTATGTAATACTGAAGTATACATCGATTTATGTAAAAATATGATTACCTCATAACGCTCTTTATCGATTTAACTCGGAGGGAACGTTAGCGTCGTCAGTAGCGGAGCGAAGAAATTCAAAGACCCAACCTCCCGGTCATGTCGGACCTGCGGGGGCTATTTAAAAAAAAGAAAATTGAAAGAAATTATTACGTTCGAGCGTATTATGTCGAACTATAACGATTTCACAAGAAATACCGCGACATCGTAACGCTTGTTAACGAATTAACTCGAAAAAACCGTTCGAAATTGAAAGTTTTGCTTGCTCTCCAGGGTAGAAATAAGTGTTTAATCTCTAAGTAATATTGAATTATACATCGATTTATGTAAAAATATGCCTACCTCATAACGCTTTTTATCGAATTAACTCGAAGGGAAGGTTAGCGTCGTTAGTAGCGGTGCGAAGAAATTCAAAGACCCAACCTCCCGGTCATGTCGGTCCTGCTGGGGCTGTTTAAAAAAAAATAAATATAAATCGTTACGTTCGACCGTATTACGTCGAAATATAATGATTTCACAAAAAATATCGGTACATTGTAACGCTTTCTAATGAATGAACTCGCAAAAACCGTTCGAAATTGAAAGTTTTTCTAGCTCTCTAGGGACGAAATAAACGTTTAATCTCTACGTAGTATTGAAGTATACATCGATTTATGTAAAAAAATGCCCACCCGATAACGCTTTTTATCGAATTAAATCGAAGAGAACGGCAGCGTCGTCAGTAGCTGCGCGAAGAAATTCAAAGTCCTAATCTCCCGGTCATGTCGGTCCGGCCGCGGCTATTTAATAGAAAATAAAAAAAAATCGTTACGTTCGACCGTATTACGTCGAAATATAATGATTTCACAAAAAATACGGGTACATCGTAACGCTTTCTAACGAATTTACTCGCCAAAACCGTTGGAAATTGAAAGTTTTGCTTGCTCTCCAGGGACCAAATAAACGTTTAATCCCTATGTAATATTGAATTATACATCGAGATATGTAAAAATATGCCTACCTCATAAAGCTTTTTATCGAATTAACTCGAAGAGAACGGTAGCGTCGTCAATAGCTGCGCTAAGAAATTCAAAGCCCCAATCTCCCGGTCATGTCGGTCCTGCGGGAGCTATTTAAAGAAAAAAAAAATATAAATCGTTACGCTCGACCTTATTACGTCGAAATACAAAGATTTCACAAAAATATACCGGTACATCGTAACGCTTTCTAAAGTATTAACTCGCAAAGACCGTTCGAAATTGAAAGTTTTGCTGGCTCTACCGGGACGAAATAAACGTTTAATCCATATGTAATATTGAGTTATACATCGATATATGTAGAAATGTTCCTACGTCGTAACGCTTTCTAACGAATTAACTCGAAGGGAACATTCGAAGCTGAAATTTTATGCTAGCTCACCAGGGACGAAATAAATGTTTAATCTCTATGTAATACTGAAGTATACATCGATTTATGTAAAAATATGATTACCTCATAACGCTCTTTATCGATTTAACTCGGAGGGAACGTTAGCGTCGTCAGTAGCGGTGCGAAGAAATTCAAAGACCCAACCTCCCGGTCATGTCGGTCCTGCTGGGGCTATTTAAAGAAAAAATAAAAAAAAATCGTCACGTTCGACCGTATTACGTCGAACTGTAAAAATTTCACAAAAGATACCGCGACCTCGTATCGCTTGTTAACGAATTAACTCGAAAAAACCGTTCGAAATTGAAAGTTCTGCTTGCTCTCCGGGGACCAAATAAACGTTTAATCCCTATGTGATATTAAATTATACATGGAGATATGTAAAAATATTCCTACCTCATAACGGTTGTTAACGAATTAACTCGCAGGAAACCGTAGCGTCGTTCGTAGCGGTGCGAAGAAATTCAAAGACACAACTTCCTGGTCATGTCGTCCTGCGGGGGATATTAAAAAAAAAAAAAATAAATATAAATCGTTACGTTCGACCGTATTACGTCGAAATATAACGATTTCACAAAAAATAGCGGTACCTCGTAACGCTTTCTGACGAATTGACTCGAAGGGAACGTTCGAAATTGAAATTTTGTTCTTGCTCTCCAGGGTAGCAATAAGTGTTTAATCTCTATGTAATATTGAATTGTACATTGAGATATGTAAAAATATGCCCACCTCATAACGCTTTTTAACGAATTAAATCGAAGAGAACGGTAGCGTCGTCAGTAGCTGCGCGAAGAAATGCAAAGCCCCAATCTCCCGGTCATGTCGGTCCTGCGGGAGCTATTTAAAGAAAAAAAAAATATAAATCGTTACGCTCGACCTTATTACGTCGAAATACAAAGATTTCACAAAAATATACCGGTACATCGTAACGCTTTCTAACGAATTATCTCGCAAAAACCGTTCGAAATTGAAAGTTTTGCTAGCTCCCCAGGGTCGACATGAACGTTTAGTTCCTATGCTGTATTGAATTACACATCGATATATGTTGAAATATTCCTACGTCGTAACGCTTTTTGACGAATTAACTCGAGGGGAACGTTCTAAATTGAAATTTTATTCTAGCTCTCCAGGAAAGAATTAAACGTTTAATCTCTATGTAATATTAATGTATACATCGATTTATATAAAAATATGCCCACCTCATAACGGTTGTTAACGAATTAACTCGCAGGGAACCTTAGCGTCGTTCGTAGCGGTGCGAAGAAATTCAAATTCCCAGTCTCCCGGTGATGTCGGTCCGGCGGCGGCTATTTAAAAAAAAAGAAAATAAAAAGGAATCATTACGTTCGAGCGCATTACGTCGAATTATAACGATTTCACAAAAAATACCGGTACCTCGTAACGCTTTCTGACGAATTGACTTGAAGGGAACGTTCGAAATTGAAATTTTGTTCTAGCTCTCCAGAGACGAAATAAACGTTTAATATCTATGTAATATTGAAGTATACATCGATGTATGTAAAAATATTCCTACCTCATAACGCTTTTTATCGAATTAACTCGAAGAGAACGGTAGCTTCGTCAGTAGCTGCGCGAACAAATTCAAAATCCCAATCTCCCGGACATGTTGGTCCGGCGGCGGCTATTTAAAATAAAGAAAATAAAAAGAAATCATTACGTTCGACCGTATTACGTTGAACTATAAAGATTTCACAAAAAATACCGCGACATCGTAACGCTTGTTAACGGATTAACTCGAAAAAACCGTTCGAAATTGAAAGTTTTGCTTGCTCTTCAGGGACCAAATAAACGTATAATCCCTACGTGATATTGAATTGTACATCGAGATATGTAAAAATATTCCTACCTCATAACGGTTGTTAACAAATTATCTCGCAGGGAAACTTAGCGTCGTTCGTAGCGGTGGGAAGAAATACAAAGTCCCAACGTCCCGGTCATATAGGTACGGCGGGGGCTATTTAAAAAAAAAATAAAAATAAAAATAAATCGTTACGATCGACCGTATTACGTCGAAATATAACGATTTCACAAAAAATACCGGTACCTCGTAACGCTTTCTGCCGAATTGACTCGAAAGGAACGTTCGAAATTGAAATTTTGTTCTAACTCTCCAGGGTACAAATAAGTGTTTAATCTCTATGTAATATTGAATTATACATCGATTTATGTAAATATATGCCTACCTCATAACGCTTTTTATCGAATTAACTCGAAGGGAACGTTCGAAATTGAAATCTTCTTCTAGCTCTCCAGGGACGAGATACACGTTTAATATCTATGTAATATTGAAGTATACATCGATTTGTGTAAAAATATGCTCACATCATAACGCTTTTTATCGAATTAAATCGAAGAGAACAGTAACGTCGTCACTAGCTGCGCTTAGAAATTTAAAGTCCCAATCTCCCGGTCATATAGGTGCGGCGGGGGCTATTTAAAAAATAAAAATAAAAATAAATCGTTACGATCGACCGTATTACGTCGAAATATAACGATTTCACAAAAAATACCGGTACCTCGTAACGCTTTCTGACGAATTGACTTGAAGGGAACGTTCGAAATTGAAATTTTGTTCTAGCTCTCCAGAGACGAAATAAACGTTTAATATCTATGTAATATTGAAGTATACATCGATGTGTGTAAAAATATTCCTACCTCATAACGCTTTTTATCGAATTAACTCGAAGAGAACGGTAGCTTCGTCAGTAGCTGCGCGGAGAAATTCAAGGTCCCAATCTCCCGGTCATGTCGTTTCGGCCGCGGCTATTAAAAAAAAACATAAAAAAAATCGTTACGTTCGACCGTATTACGTTGAACTATAAAGATTTCACAAAAAATACCGCGACCTCGTAACGCTTGTTAACGGATTAACTCGAAAAAACCGTTCGAAATTGAAAGTTTTGCTTGCTCTTCAGGGACCAAATAAACGTTTAATCCCTACGTGATATTGAATTGTACATCGAGATATGTAAAAATATTCCTACCTCATAACGGTTGTTAACAAATTATCTCGCAGGGAAACTTAGCGTCGTTCGTAGCGGTGGGAAGAAATACAAAGTCCCAACGTCCCGGTCATATAGGTACGGCGGGGGCTATTTAAAAAAAAAAAATAAAAATAAATCGTTACGATCCACCGTATTACGTCGAAATATAACGATTTCACAAAAAATACCGCTACCTTGTAACGCTTTCTGCCGAATTGACTCGAAGGGAACGTTCGAAATTGAAATTTTGTTCTAACTCTCCAGGGTACAAATAAGTGTTTAATCTCTATGTAATATTGAATTATACATCGATTTATGTAAATATATGCCTACCTCATAACGCTTTTTATCGAATTAACTCGAAGAGAACGTTCGAAATTGAAATCTTTTTCTAGCTCTCCAGGGACGAGATAAACGTTTAATATCTATGTAATATTGAATTATACATCGAGATATGTAAAAATATTCCTACCTCATAACCCTTTTTATCGAATTAAATCGCAGGAAACCTTAGCGTCGTTCATAGCGGTGAAAGAAATACAAAGTCCCAACGTCCCGGTGATATCGGTACGGCGGGGGCTATTTAAAAAAAAAAAAAAAAAATAAAAATAAAACGTTACGATCGACCGTATTACGTCGAAATATAACGATTTCACAAAAATTACCGGTACTTCGTTACGCTTTTTACCGAATTAACTCACAAAATCCGTTCGAAATTGAAATTTTTTTCTAGCTCTCCAGGGACGAAATAATCGTTTCACCCTTATGTAATATTGAATTATACATCGATTTATGCAAAAACATACTCACCACACAACGCTTTTAATCGAATTAAATCGAAGAGAACGGTAGCGTCGTCAGTAGCTGCGCGAAAAAATTCAAAGTCCCAATCTCCCGGTCAGGTCGGTCCGGCCGCGGCTATTTAAAAAAAACATAAAAAAATAGTTACTTTCGACCGTATTACGTCGAACTATAAAGATTTCACAAAAAAATACCGCGACCTCGTAACGCTTGTTCACGATTTAACTTGAAAAACCGTTCGAAATTGAAAGTTTTGCTTGTTCTCCAGGGACCAAATAAACGTTTATTCCCTATGTAATATTGAATTATACATCGAGATATGTAAAAATATTCATAACTCATAACGGTTGTTAACGAATAAACTCGCAGGAAACCTTGGCGTCGTTCGTAGCGGTGCGAATAAATACAAAGTCCCAACGTCCCGGTCATTTCGGTACGGCGGGGGCTACTTAAAAAAAAAAATAAAAACAAATCGTTACGATCGACCGTATTACGTCGAAGTATAACGATTTCACAAAAAATACCGGTACCTCGTAACGCTTGATAACGAATTAACTCGAAAAAACTGTTCGAAATTGAAAGTTTTGCTTGCTCTCCAGGGACCAAGTAAACGTTTAATCCCCATGTAATATTGAATTATACATCGAGATATGTAAAAATATTCCTACCTCATAACGGTTGTTAACGAATTAACTCGCAGGGAACCTTAGCGTCGTTCGTAGCGTCGCGAAGAAACACAAAGTCCCAACGTCCCGGTCATATAGGTACGGCGGGGGCTATTAAAAAAATAAAAATAAAAATAAATCGTTACGGTCGACCGTATTACGTCCAAATATAACGATTTCACAAAAAATACCGGTACCTCGTAACGCTTTCAGACGAATTGACTCGAAGGGAACGTTCGAAATTGAAATTCTGTTCTAGCTCTTTGGGGTAGAACTAAGTGTGTAATCTCTATGTAATATTGAATTTTACATCGATTTATGTAAAAATATGCGTACCTCATAACGCTTTTTATCGAATTAAATCGAAGGGAACGTTAGCGTCGTTCGTAGCGGTGCGAAGAAATTCAAAGTACCAACCTCTCGGTTTTGTCGGTCCGGCGGCGGCTATTTAAAACAAAGAAAATAAAAAGAAATCATTACGTTCGGGCGTATTACGTCCAAATATAACGATTTCACAAAAAATACCGGTACCTCGTAACGCTTTCAGACGAATTGACTCGAAGGGAACGTTCGAAATTGAAATTCTGTTCTAGCTCTTTGGGGTAGAACTAAGTGTGTAATCTCTATGTAATATTGAATTTTACATCGATTTATGTAAAAATATGCGTACCTCATAACGCTTTTTATCGAATTAAATCGAAGGGAACGTTAGCGTCGTTCGTAGCGGTGCGAAGAAATTCAAAGTACCAACCTCTCGGTCATGTCGGACCGGCGGCGGCAATTTAAAAAAAAGAAAATGAAATGAAATCACTACGTTCGACCGTATTACGTCGAACTATAACGATTTCACAAAAAATACCGGTACCTCGTAACGCTTTTTAACGAATTAACTCGAAGGGAACGTTCGAAATTGAAAGTTCTGCTTGCTCTCCAGGGATGAGATAAACGATTAATCCCTATGCAATATTGAATTACACATCGATATATGTAGAAATATTCCTACGTCGTAACGCTTTCAGACAAATTAACTCGCAAAAACCGTTCGAAATTAAAATTTTGTTCTAGCTCTGCAGGGTAGAAATAAGTGATTAATCTCTATGTAATATTGAATTATACATCGATTTGTGTAAAAATATGCCTACCACATAAAGCTTTTTATCGAATTAACTCAAAGGGAACGTTAGCGTCGTTCGTAGCGGTGCGAAGAAATTCAAAGTACCAACCTCTCGGTCATGTCGGACCGGCGGCGGCAATTTAAAAAAAAGAAAATGAAATGAAATCACTACGTTCGAGCGTATTACGTCGAACTATAACGATTTCACAAACAATACCGGTACCTCGTAACGCTATCTGACGAATTCATTCGAAGGGAACGTTCGAAATTGAAATTTTGTTCTAGCTCTTCGGGGTAGAAATAAGTGTTAATCTCTATGTAATATTGAATTATACATCGATTTGTGTAAAAATATGCCTACCACATAAAGCTTTTTATCGAATTAACTCAAAGGGAACGTTAGCGTCGTCAGTAGCGGTGCGAAGAAATTCAAAGACCCAACCTCCCGGTCATGTCGGTCCTGCGGGGGCTATTTAAAAAAAAAATAAATATAAATCGTGACGCTCGACCGTATTACATCGAAATATAACGATTTCACAAAAAAAATACCGGTACATCGTAACGCTTTCTAACGAATTAACTTGCATAAACCGTTCGAAATTGAAAGCTTTGCTAACTGTCCAGGGACGCAATAATCGTTTAATCCCTATGCAATATTGAATTACACATCGATATATGTAGAAATATTCCTACCTCATAACGGTTGTTAACGAATTAACTCGCAGGGAACCTTAGCGTCGTCAGTAGCTGCGCGAAGAAATACAAAGTCCCAACGTCCCGGTCATATAGGTACGGCGGGGGCTATTTAAAAAAAAGAAATAAAAATAAATCGTTACCGTCGACCGTATTACGTCGAGCTATAAAGATTTCACAAAATATACCGCGACCTCGTAACGCTTGTTAACGAATTAACTCGAAAAGCCGTCCGAAATTGAAAGTTTTGCTTGCTCTCCAGGGACCAAATAAACGTTTAATACCTATGTAATATTGAATTATACATCGAGATATGTAAAAATATTCCTACCTCATAACGGTTGTTAACGAATTAACTCGAAAGGAACGTTAGCGTCGTTAGTAGCGGTGCGAAGAAATTCAAAGACCCAACCTCCCGGTCATGTCGGTCCTGCGGAGGCTATTTAAAAAAAAGAAAATTAAAAGAAATCATTACGTTCGAGCGTATTACGTCGAACTATAACGAATTTCACAAGAAATACCGCGACCACGTAACGCTTGTTAACGAATTAACTCGAAAAAACCGTACGAAATTGAAAGTTCTGCTTGCCCTCCAGGGACCAAATCAACGTTTTTATCACTATGTAATATTGAATTATACATCGAGATATGTAAAAATATTCCTACCTCATAACAGTTGTAAACGAATTAACTCGCAGGGAACCTTAGCGTCGTTCGTAGCGGTGCTAAGAAATTCAAAGTACCAACCTTCCGGTTTTGTCGGTCCGGCGGCGGCTATTTAAAACAAAGAAAATAAAAAGAAATCATTACGTTCGAGCGTATTATTTCGAACTATAACGATTTCACAAGAAATACCGCGACCTCGTAACGCTTGTTAACGAATTAACTCGAAAAAACCGTTCGAAATTGACAGTTTTGTTACCTCTGCAGGGACGAAATAAACGTTTAATCCCAATGTAATATTGAATTATACATCGAGATATGTAGAAATACTCCTACCTCATAACGGTTGTTAACGAGTTAACTCGCAGGGACCGTTAGCGTCGTTAGTAGCGGTGCGAAGAAATTCAAAGTACCAACGTCCCGGTCATATAGGTACGGCGGGGGCTACTTAAAAAAAAAAATAAATAAAAATAAATCGTTATGATCGACCGTATAACGTCGAAGTATAACGATTTCACAAAAAATACCGCTACCCCGTAACGCTTTCAGACGAATTAACTCGAAGGGAACGATCGAGATTGAAATTTTGTTCTAGCTCTTCGGGGTAGAAATAAGTGTTTAATCTCTATGTAATATTGAATTATACATCGATTTAAGTAAAAATAGGCCTACCTCATAACGCTTTTTATCGAATTAACTCGAAGGGAACGTTAACGTCGTCAGTAGCTGCGCGAAGAAATTGAAAGTCCCAATCTCCCGGTCATGTCGGTCCTGCTGGGGCTATTTAAAAAAAATAAATATAAATCGTTACGTTCGACCGTATTACGTCGAAATATAATGATTTCATAAAAAATACGGGTACATCGTAACGCTTTCTAACGAATTAACTCGTCAAAACCGTTCGAAATTGAAAGTTTTGCTAGCTCTCCAGAGACGAAATAAACGATTAATCCCTATGCAATATTGAATTACACATCGATATATGTAGAAATATTCCAACGTCGTAACGCTTTTTAACGAATTAACTCGAAGGGAACGTTAGCGTCGTTAGTAGCGGTGCGAAGAAATTCAAAGACCCAACCTCCCGGCCATGTCGATCCTGCGGGGGCTATTTAAAAAAAAACAATAGATATAAATCATTACGCTCGACCGAATTACGTCGAAATATAACGATTGCACAAAAAATACCGGTACATCGTAACGCTTTCTAACGAATTAACTCGCAAAAACCGGTCGAAATGGAAAGTTTTGCTACCTCTCCAGGGACGAAATAAACGTTTAATCCCTATGCAATATTGAATTACACATCGATATATTTAGAAATATTCCTACGGCGTAGCGCTTTTTAACGAATTAACTCGCAGGGAACGTTCGATATTGAAATATTTTTCTAGCTATCCAGGGACGAAATGAACGTTTAATCTCTATGTAATATTTAACTAAACATCGATTTATGTAAAAATATGCCCACCTCATAACGCTTTTTATCGAATTAAATCGAGGAGAACGTTAGCGTCGTTAGTAGCGGTGCGAAGAAATGCAAAGTCCCAACCTCCCGGTCATGTCGGTCGTGCTTGGGCTATTAAAAAAAAATAAACATAAATCGTTACGCTCGACCGTATTACGTCAAAATATAACGATTTCACAAAAAATACCGGTACCTCGTAACGCTTTCTGACGAACTGACTCGAAGGGAACGTTCGAAATTGAAAATTTTTTCTAGCTCTCCAGGGACGAAACAAACGTTTAATCTCTATGTAATATTGAATGCTACATCGATTTATGTAGAAATATGCCTACCTCATAACGCTTTCAATCGAATTAACTCGAAGGGAACGTTAGCGTCGTTAGTAGCGGTGCGAAGAAATGCAAAGACCGAACCTCCCGGTCATGTCGGTCATGCTGGGGCTATTTAAAAAAACGAAAAAAAAATCGTTACGTTCGACCGTATTACGTCGAGGCATAAAGATTTCACAAAAAATACCGGTTCCTCGTAACGCTTTCTGACGAACTGACTCGAAGGGAACGTTCGAAATTGAAATTTTGTTCTAGCTCTCCAGGGTAGAAATAAGTGTTTAATCTCTATGTAATATTGAAGGATACATCATTGTATGTAAAAATATTCCTACCTCATAACGCTTTATATCGAATTAACTCGAAGAGAACGTTAGCGTCGTTAGTAGCGGTGCGAAGATATTCAAATTCGCAACATCCCGGTCATGTCGATCCTGCTGGGGCTATTTAAAAAGAAACAAATATAAATCGCTCCGCTCGACCGTATTACGTCGAAATATAACGATTTCACAAAAAAATACGGGTACATCATAAAGCTTTCTATCGAATTGACTCGCAAAAACTGTTCGAAATTGAAAGTTTTGCTAGCTATCCAGGGACGAAATAAACGTTTAATCCCAATGCAATATTGAATTACACATTGATATATGTAGACATATTTCTACGTCGTAACGCTTTCAATCGAATTAACTCGAAGGGAACGTTTGAAATTGAAATTTTCTTCTAGCTCTCCAGGGACGAAATAAACGTTCAATATCTATGTAATATTGAAGTATACATCGATTTGTGTAAAAATAGGCCCACCTCATAACGCTCTTTATCGAATTAACTCGAAGGGAGCGTTAGCGTCGTCAGTAGCGGGGCGAAGAAATTCAAAGTACCAATCTCCCGGTCATGTCGGTCCGGCGGCTGCTATTTAAAAAAAGAAAAGAAAGAAATCATTACGTTCGAGCGTACTACGTCGAACTATAACGATTTCACAAAAAATACCGGTACCTCGTAACGCTTTCAGACGAATTAACTCAAAGGGAACGTTCGAAATTGAAATTTTGTTCTAGCTCTTCAGGGTAGATATAAGCGTTTAATCTCTATGTAATATTGAATTATACATCGATTTATGTATAAATATGCCTACCTCATTACGTTTTATATCGAATTAACTCGAAGGGAACGTTAGTGTCGTTAGTAGCTGCGCGAGGAAATTCAAAGTCCCAATCTCCCGGTCATATCGATCCGGCGGCGGCTATTTAAAAAAGAAATATAAAGAAATCGTTACGATCGACCGTATTACGTAGAACTGTAAAGATGCATAAAAAATACCGCGACCTCGTAACGCTTGTTAACGAATTAACTCGAAAAAACCGTACGAAATTGAAAGTTCTGCTTGCCCTCCAGGGACCAAATCAACGTTTTTATCACTATGTAATATTGAATTATACATCGAGATATGTAAAAATATTCCTACCTCATAACAGTTGTAAACGAATTAACTCGCAGGGAACCTTAGCGTCGTTCGTAGCGGTGCTAAGAAATTCAAAGTACCAACCTTCCGGTTTTGTCGGTCCGGCGGCGGCTATTTAAAACAAAGAAAATAAAAAGAAATCATTACGTTCGAGCGTATTATTTCGAACTATAACGATTTCACAAGAAATACCGCGACCTCGTAACGCTTGTTAACGAATTAACTCGAAAAAACCGTGCGAAATTGAAAGTTTCGCTTGCACTCCAGGGACCAAGTAAACGTTTTTATCCTTAGGTAATATTGAATTATACATCGAGATATGTAAAAATATTTCTACCTCATAATGGTTGTTAACGAATTAACTAGAAGGGAAGGTTAACGTCGTTAGTAGCGGTGCGAAGAAATTCAAAGTCACAATCTCCCGGTCATGTCGGTCCTGCGGGGGCTATTTAAAAAAAAATAAATATAAATCGTGACGCTCGACCGTATTACGTCGAAATATATAGATTTCGCAAAAAAATACCGGTACATCGTAACGCTTTCTAACGAATTATTTCGCAAATACCGTTCGAAATTGAATGTTTTGCTAGCTCTCCAGGGACGAAATAAAAGTTAATCCCTATGCAATATTGAATTACACATAGATGTATATAGAAATATTCCTACGTCGTAACGCTTTTTAACGAATTTACTCAAAAAACTGTTCGAAATTGAAAGTTTTGCTTGCTCTCCAGGGACCAAATAAAAGTTTAATCCCTATGTAATATTGAATTATATATCGAGATATGTAAAAATATTCCTACCTAATAACGGTTGTTAATGAATTAACTCGCAGGGAACCTTAGCGTCGTTCGTACCGGTGCGAAGAAATTCAAAGTCCCAACGTTCCGGTCATATAGGTACGGCGGGGGCTACTTAAAAAAAAAAAAATATAAATAAATCGTTCGATCGACCGTATTACCTCGAAGTATAACGATTTCACAAAAAATACCGGTGCCTCGTAACGCTTTCTGACGAATTGAGTCGAAGGGAACGTTCGAGATTGAAAGTTTGTTCTAGCTCTTCGGGGCTAGAAATCAGAGTTTAATCTCTATGTAATATTGAATTTTACATCGATTTATGTAAAAATATGCCTACCTCATAACGCTTTTTATCAAATTAATTCGAAGGGAACGTTAGCGTCGTTCGTAGCGATGTGAAGAAATTCAAAGTACCAACCTCCCGGTCATGTCGGTCCTGCGGGGGCTATTTAAAAAAAAAAAATAAAAATAAATCGTTACGATCGACCGTATTACGTCGAAATGTAACGATTTCACAAAAAATACTCGTACATCGTAACGCTTGTTAACGAATTAACGCGAAAAAATCGATCGAAATTGAAAGTTTTGCTAGCTCTCCAGGGACGAAATACACGTTTAATACCTATGCAATATTGAATTACGCATCGATATATGTAGAAATATTCCGACGTCGTAACGCTTTCAGACGAATTAGCTCGCATAAACCGTTCGAAATTGAAATTTTGTTCTAGCTCTCCAGTGTAGAAATAAGTGTTTAATCTCTATTTAATATTGAGGTATACATCGATTTATGTAAAAATATGCCCATCTCATAACGCTTTTTATCGAATTAAATCGAAGAGAACGGTAGCGTCGTCAGTAGCTGCGCGAAGAAATTCAAAGTCCCAATCTCCCGGTCATGTCGGTCCTGCTGGGGCTATTTAGAAAAAATAAATATAAATCGTGACGCTGGACGGTATTACGTCGAAATATCATGATTTCACAAAAAATACCGGTACATCGTAACGCTTTCTAACGAATTAACTCGCAAAAACCGTTCGAAATTGAAAGTTTTGCTAGCTCTCCAGGGACGAAATAAACGTTTAATCCCTATATAGTATTGAATTATACATCGATATATGTAGAAATATTCCTACCTCATAACGCTTTCTATCGAATTAACTCGAAGGGAACGTTCGAAATTGAAATATCTTTCTAGCTATCCAGGGACGAAATAAACGTTTAATCTCTATGTAATATTGAAGTAAACATCGATTTATGTAACAATATGCCCACCTCATAACGCTTTTTATCGAATTAACTCGCAGGGAACGTTAGCGTCGTCATTAGCGTTGCGAGGAAATTCAAAGAACCAACCTACCGGATGTGTCGGTCCTGCGGGGGCTATTTAAAAAAAAATAAATATAAATCGTTACACTCGACCGTATTACGTCGAAATATAACGATTTCACAAAAAAATACCGGTACATCGTAACGCTTTCCTACGAATTAACTCGCAAAAACCGTTCGAAATTGACAGATCTGTTACCTCTCCAGGGACGAAATAAACGTTTAATCCCTATGTAATATTGAATTATACATCGAGATATGTAAAAATATTCCTTCCTCATTACGGTTGTTAACGAATTATCTCGCAGGGAAACTTAGCGTCGTACGTAGCGGTGGGAAGAAATTCAAAGACCCAACCTCCCGGTCATGTCGGTCCTGCGGGGGCTATTTAAAAAAAAAAATAAAAATAAATCGTTACGTTCGACCGTATTACGTCGAAATGTAACGATTTCACAAAAAATACCCGTACATCGTAACGCTTTCTAACGAATTAACTCGCAAAAACCGTTCGAAATTGAAAGTATTGTTACCTCTGCAGGGACGAAATAAAAGTTTAATCCCTATGCAATTTTGAATTACACATCTACATATTTGGAAATATTCCTACGTCGTAACGCTTTTTACGAATTAACTCGAAGAGATCGTTCGAAATTGAAATTTTTTTCTAGCTCTCCAGGGACGAAATAAACGTTTAAAATCTATGCAATATTGAAGTATACATCGATTTATGCAAAAATATGCCCACCTCATAACGCTTTTAATCGAATTATATCGAAGAGAACGGTAGCGTCGTCAGTGGCTGCGCGAAGAAATTCAAATTCCCAACCTCCGGCCATGTCGGCCCGCGGCGGCTATTTACAAAAAAAAAAAAAAAGAAATAAAAAGAAATCGTTACGTTCGACAGTACTACGTCGAAATATAACGATTTCACAAAAAATACCGGTACTTCGTAACGCTTTTTACCGAATTAACTCGAAAAAACCGTTCGAAGCAGAATTTTTTTCTAGCCCTCCAGGGACGAAATACACGTTTCATCTATATGTAATATTGTATTATACATGGAAATATGAAGAAATATTCCTACGTCGTAACGCTTTCTAACGAATTAACTCGAAGAGAACGTTCGAAATTGAAATTCTTTTCTTGCTCTCCGGGGACAAAATAAACTTTTAATCTCTATGTAATATTGAAGTATACATCGATTTATGTAAAAATATGTCTACCTCATATCGCTTCTAATCGATTTAACTCGAAGGAAGCGATAACGTAGTTAGTAGCTGTGCGAAGAAATTCAAATTCCCAAACTCCGGTCATGTCGGTCCGGCGGCGGCTATTTACAAAAAAAAAAAAAAAAAAAAATGAAAAGAAATCGTTACGTTCGACAGTACTACGTCGAACTATAAAGATTTCACAAAAACTACCGGTACCTGGTAACGCTTTCTGACAAACTGACTAGAAGGGAGCGTTCGAAATTGAAATTTTGTTCTAGCTCTCCAGTGTAGAAATAAGTGTTTAATATCTATGTAATATTGAGGTATACATCGATTTATGTAAAAATATGCCCACCTCATAACGCTTTTTATCGAATTAAATCGAAGAGAACGGTAACGTCGTCAGTAGCTGCGCGAAGAAATTCAAAGTCCCAATCTCCCGGTCATGTCGGTCCTGCTGGGGCTATTTAAAAAAAAATAAATATAAATCGTGACAGTCGATGGTATTACGTCGAAATATAACGATTTCACAAAAAAATGCTGGTACATCGTTACGCTTTCTAACGAATTAACTCGCAAAAGCCGTTCGAAATTGAAAGTTTTGATTGCTCTCCAGGGACCAAATAGACGTTCAATCCCTGTGTAATATTGAATTATACATCGATTTATCTAAAAATATACCTACCTCAAAACGCTTTTTATCGAATTAACTCGAAGGGAACGTTAGCGTCGTCAGTAGCGGTGCTAAGAAATTCAAAGTACCAACCTCCCGGTTTTGTCGGTCCGGCGGCGGCTATTTAAAACAAAGAAAATAAAAAGAAATCATTACGTTCGGGCGTATTATTTCGAACTATAACGATTTCTCAAGAAATAGCGGTACCTCGTTACGCTTTCAGACGTATTAACTCGAAGGGAACGTTCGAAATTGAAATATCTTTCTAGCTATCCAGGGACGAAATAAACGTTTAATCTCTATGTAATATTGAAGTAAACATCGATTTATGTAACAATATGCCCACCTCATAACGCTTTTTATCGAATTAACTCGCAGGGAACGTTAGCGTCGTCATTAGCGTTGCGAAGAAATTCAAAGAACCAACCTACCGGATGTGTCGGTCCTGCGGGGGCTATTTAAAAAAAAATAAATATAAATCGTTACACTCGACCGTATTACGTCGAAATATAACGATTTCACAAAAAAATACCGGTACATCGTAACGCTTTCCTACGAATTAACTCGCAAAAACCGTTCGAAATTGACAGATCTGTTACCTCTCCAGGGACGAAATGAACGTTTAATCCCTATGCAATATCGAACTATACATCCACATATGTAGAATTATTCCTACCTCATGACGGTTGTTAACGAATTAACTCGCAGGGAAGCTTAGCGTCGTTCGTAGCGGGGCGAAGAAATGCAAAGTCCCAACCTCCCGGTCATGTCGGTCCTGCTGGTGCTATTTAAAAAAAAATAAACATAAATCGTTACGATCGAGCACACTACGTCGAAATAAAATGATTTCACAAAAAATACGGGAACCACGTAGCGCTTTGTGACGAATTGACTCGAAGGGAACGTTCGAAATTGAAATTTTTTTCTAGCTCTCCAGTTACGAAATAAACGTTTAATATCTATGTGATATTGAATTATACATCGATTTATGTAAAAATATGCCTACCTCATAACGCTTTTTATCCAATTAACTCGAAGGGAACGTTAGCGTCGTTAGTAGCAGTGCGAAGAAATTCAAAGACCCAACCTCCCGGTCATGTCGGTCCTGCGGGGGCTATTTAAAAAGAAAATGAATATAAATCGTTACGATCCACCGTATTACGTCGAAATATAACTATTTCACAAAAAATACCGGTACCTCGTAACGCTTTGTGACTAATTAACTCGCTAAAACCGTTCGAAATTGAAAGTTTTACTACCTCTCCAGGGACGAAGTAAACGTTTAATCCCTATGCAATTTTGAATTACACATCGATATATGTAGAAATATTCCTATGTCGTAACGCTTTTCATCGAATTAACTCGAAGAGAACGTTAGCGTCGTTAGTAGCGGTGCGAAGAAATTCAAAGACCCATCCTCCTGGTCATGTCGCCCGGCGGCTGCTATTTAAATAAAAGAAAATAAAAAGAAATCATTACGTTCGAGCCTAATAGGTCGAAATATAATGATTTCACAAAAAGTACCGGTACCTCGTAACACTATCAGACGAATTAACTCGAAGGGAACGTTCGAAATTGGAATTTTGTTCTAGCACTTCAGGGTAGAAATAAGTGTTTAATCTCTATGTAATATTGAGTTATACATCGATTTATGCAAAAATATGCCTACCTCATAACGCTTTTTATCGAATTAACTCGAAGGAACGTTAGCGTCGTTAGTAGCGGTGCGAAGAAATTCAAAGACCCAACCTCCCGGTCATGTCGGTCCTGCGTGGGCGATTTAAAAAAAAAATAAAAATAAATCCTTACGAACGACCGTATTACGTCGAAATATAACGATTTCACAAAAAAATACCGGTACATCGTAACGCTTTCTAACGAATTAACTCTAAAAAACCGTTCGAAATTGAAAGTTTTGCTACCTATCCAGGGACCAAATAAACGTTTAATCCCTATGCAATTTTGAATTACACATCGATATATGTAGAAATATTCCTACGTCGTAACGCTTTTTAACGAATTAACTCGAAGGGAACGTTCGCAATTGAAATTTTTTTCTAGCTCTCCAGGGACGAAATGATCGTTTAATCTCTATGTAATATTGAAGTATACATCGATATATGAAAAAATAGTCCTACCTCATAACCCTTTTTATCGAATTAAATCGCAGGAAACCTTAGCGTCGTTCTCAGCGAAGAAATACAAAGTCCCAACGTCCCGGTCATATCGGTACGGCGGGGGCTATTTAAAAAAAAAAAAAAATAAAAATAAATCCTTACGATCGACCGTATTACGTCGAAATATAACGATTTCACAAAAAATACCGGTACCTCGTAACGCTTTCTGACGAATTAACTCGAAGGGAACGTTCGAAATTGAAATTTAGTTCTAGCTCTTCAGGGTAGAAATAAGTGTTAGATCTGTATGTAATATTGAATTATACATCGATTTATATAAAAATATGCCCACCTCATAACGCTTTTTATCGAATTAAATCGAGGAGAACGGTAGCGTCGTCAGTAGCTGCGCGAAGAAATGCAAAGTCCCCATCTCCCGGTCGTGTCGGTCCGGCCGCGGCTACTTATAAAAAACATAAAAAAATCGTTACGTTCGACCGCATTACGTCGAACTATAACGACTTCACAAAAAAGTACCGGTGCACCGTAACGCTTTCTATCGAATTAACTCGAAAAAACCGTTCGAAAGTGAAAGTTTTGCTTGCTCTCCAGGGACGAAATAAACGTTTAATCCCTATGTAATATTGAAACATACATCAATTTATGTAAAAATATGCCCACCTCATAACGCTTTTTATCGAATTAAATCGAAGAGAACGGTAGCGTCGTCAGTAGCTGCGCGAAGAAATACAAATTCCCAACCTCCCGGTCATGTCGGTCCTGCGGGGGCTATTTAAAAAAAAAATTAATATAAATCGTTACGCTCGACCGTATTACGTCGGAATATAACGGTTTCACAAAAAATACCGCGACCTCGTAACGCTTTGTGACGAATTAACTCGCTAAAACCGTTCGAAATTGAACGTTTTGCTTGCTCTCCATGGACCAAATAAACGATTAATCCCTATGTAATATTGAAGTATACATCGAGATATGTAAAAATATTCCTACCTCATAACCCTTTTTATCGAATTAAATCGCAGGCAACCTTAGCGTCGTTCTCAGCGGTGCGAAGAAATACAAAGTCCCAACGTCCCGGTCATATCGGTACGGCGGGAGCTATTTAAAAAAAAATATATAAATAAAACGTTACGATCTACCGTTTTACGTCGAAATATAACTATTTCACAAAAGTACAGGTACCTCGTAACGCTTTCTGACGAATTGACTCGAAGGGAACGTTCGAAATTGAAATTTTTTTCTAGCTTTCCAGGGTAGAAATATGCGTTTAATCCCTATGTAATATTGAAGTATACATCGATTTATGTAAAAATATGCCCACCTCATAACGCTTTTTATCGAATTAAATCGAAAAAACCGTTCGAAATTGAAAGGTTTGCCTGCTCTCCAGGGACCAAATAAACGTTTAATCCCTATGTAATATTGAATTATACATCGATTTATGTAAAAATATGCCTACCTCATAACGCTTTTTATCGAATTAACTCGAAGGGAACGTCAGCGTCGTTGGTCGTGGTGCGAAGAAATTCAAAGTCCCAATCTCCGGTCATGTCGGTCCTGCTGGGGCTATTTAAAAAAAAATAAATATAAATCGTTACGTTCGACCGTATTACGTCGAAGTATAACTATTTCACAAAAAATACCGGTACCTCGTAACGCTTTCTGACGAATTGACTGGAAGGGAACGTTCGAAATTGAAAGTTTTGCTAGCTCTCCAGGGACGAAATGAACGTTTAATCCCTATGCAATATTGAATTACACATCGATATATGTAGAAATATTCCTAAGTCGTAACGCTTTTTAACGCATTAATTCGAAGGGAACGTTCGAAATTGTAATTTTTTTCTAGCTCTCCAGGGACGAAATAAATGTTTAATCTCTATGTAATACTGAAGTATACATCGATTTATGTAAAAATATGATTACCTCATTACCCCCTTTATCGATTTAACTCGGAGGGAACGTTACCGTCGTCAGTAGCGGTGCGTAGAAATTCAAAGTAGCAACCTCCCGGTCATGTCGGTCCTGCTGGGGTTATTTAAAGAAAAAATAAAAAAAAATCGTTACCTTCGAACGTATTACGTCGAAATATAACGATTTCGCAAAAAAATACCGGTACATCGTAAAGCTTTCTAACGTATTAACTCGCAAAAACCATTCGAAATTGAAAGTTTTGCTAGCTCTCCAGGGACGAAACAAACGTTTAATCTCTATGTAATATAGAATTCTACATCGATTTATGTAGAAATATGCCTACCTCATAACGCTTTCAATCGAATTAACTCGAAGGGAACGTTAGCGTCGTTAGCAGCGGTGCGAAGAAATGCAAAGACCCAACCTCCCGGTCATGTCGGTAATGCTGGGGCTATTTAAAAAAAACAAAAAAAAATCGTTACGTTCGACCGTATTACGTCGAACCATAAAGATTTCACAAAAATACAGGTACCTCGTAACGCTTTCTGACGAATTAACTCGCAAAAACCGTTCGAAATTGAAATTTTGTTCTAGCTCTCCACGGTAGAAATAAGTGTTTAATCTCTATGTAATATTGAGGTATACATCAATGTATGTAAAAATATTCCTACCTCATACGCTTTTTATCGAATTAACTCGAAGGGAACGTTAGCGTCGTTAGTAGTTGCGCGAGGAAATTCAAAGTCCCAACGTCCCGGTCATATAGGTACGGCGGGGGCTATTAAAAAAAAAATAAAAATAAATCGTTACGATCCGCCGTACTACGTCGAAATATAACGATTTCACAAAAAATACCGGTACCTCGTAAAGCTTTCTGACGAATTGACTCGATGGGAACGTTCGAAATTGAAATTTTGTTCTAGCCCTCCAGGGTAGAAATAAGTGTTTAATGTCTATGTAATATTGAATTATACATCGATTTATGTAGAAATATTCCTACCTCATAACGGTCGCTAACGAATTAACTCGCAGGGAACCTTAGCGTCGTTCGTAGCCGTGCGAAGAAATACAAAGTCCAGACGTCCCGGTCATATAGGTACGGCGGGGGCTATTTAAAAGAGAGAATAAGAATAAATCGTTACGATCGACCGTATTACGTCGAAATATAACGATTTCACAAAAAATACAGGTACCTCGTAAAGCTTCCTGACGAATTGACTCGAGGGGATCCTTCGAAATTGAAATTTCTTTCTAGCTTTCCAGGGACTTAATAAACGTTTAATCCCTATGCAATATTGAATTACACATCGATATATATAGAAATATTCCTACGTCGTAACGCTTTCAGACGAATTAACACGCAAAAACCGTTCGAAATTGACATTTTGTTCTAGCTCTTCAGGGTAGAAATAAGTGTATAATCTCTATGTAATATTGAATTATACGTCGATATACGTAAAAATATGCCTACCTCATAATTCTTTTTATCGAATTAACTCGAAGGGAACGTTAGCGTCGTCAGTAGCTGCGCGAAGAAATTCAAAGTCCCAATCGCCCGGTCATGTCGGTCCAGCCGCGGCTATTTAAAAAAAAAAAGCAATCGTTACCTTCGACCGTATTACGTCGAACTATAAAGATTTCACCAAAAATGCCGCGTCCTCGTAACGCTTGTTAACGAATTAACTCGAAAAAACCGTTCGATATTGAAAGTTTTGCCAGCTATCCAGGGACGAAATAAACGTTTAATCCCTATGCAATATTGAATTACACATGGATATATGTAGAAATATTCCTACGTCGTAACGCTTTTTAACGAATTAACTCGAAGGGAACGTTCGATATTGAATTTTTGTTCTAGCTCTCCAGCGTAGAAGTAAGTGTTTAATCTCTATGTAATATTGAATTATACATCGAAATATGTAAAAATATTCCTACCTCATAAGGCTTTTTATCGAATTAACTCGCAGGGAACCTTAGCGTCGTTCGTAGCGATGCGAAGAAATACAAAGTCCCAAAGTCCCGGTTATATAGGTAAAGCGGGGGCTATTTAAAAAAAAAAAAAGAAAAAACTAAAAATAAATCGTTACGATCGACCCTATTACGTCGAAGTATAACGATTTCACAAAAAAATACCGGCACATCGTAACGCTTTCTAACGAATTTACTCGCAAAAACCGCTCGAAATTGAAAGTTTTGCTAGCTCTCCAGGGACGAAATACAACTTTAATCCGTATACAATATTGAATTACACATCGATATATGTAGAAATATTCCATCATCGTATCGCTTTTTAACGAATTAACTCGAAGGGAACGTTCGAAATTGAAATTTTTTTCTAGCTCTCCAGGGACGAAATAAAAGTTTCATCCTTATGTAATATTGAATTATACTTCGATTTATGTAAAAATATGCCCAACTCATAACGCTTTTTTCGAATTAACTCGAAGGGAACGTTAGCGTCGTTAGTAGCGGTGCGAAGAAATTCAAAGACCCAACCTCCCGGTCATGTCGGTCCTGCTGGGGTTATTTAAAGAAAAAATAAAAAAAATCGTTACCTTCGACCGTATTACGTCGAAATATAACGATTTCACAAAAAATACCGGGACATCGTAACGCTTGGTAACGAATTAACTCGAAAAAACCGTTCGAAATTGAAAGTTTTGCTTGCTCTCCAGGGACCAAATAAACGTTTAATCCCTATGTAATATTGAATTATACATCGAGAGATGTAAAAATATTCCTACCTCATAAGGCTTTTTATCGAATTAACTCGCAGGGAACCTTAGCGCCGTTCGTAGCGGTGCGAAGAAATAAAAAGTCCCAACGTCCCGGTCATATAGGTACGGCGGAGGCTATTAAAAAAAAAAAAAAATAAAAATAATTCCTTACTATCGACCGTATTACGTCGAAATATAACGATTTCACAAAAAATATCGGTACCTCGTAACGTTTTCTAACGAATTAACTCGCAAAAACTGGTCGAAATGG
Organism: Bombus hortorum; assembly: GCA_905332935.1. NCBI lineage: Eukaryota > Metazoa > Arthropoda > Insecta > Hymenoptera > Apidae > Bombus > Bombus hortorum. Next base: position 8,550,338 of record CAJOSO010000001.1, read on the forward strand.
AAAGTTTTGCTACCTCTCCAGGGACGAAATAAACGTTTAATCCCTATGCAATTTTGAATTACACATCGATATATGTAGAAATATTCCTACGTCGTAACGCTGTTTAACGAATTAAATCGAAGGGAACTTTCGAAATTGAAAATTTTTTCTAGCCCTCCAGGGACGAAATAAAAGTTTCATCCTTATGTAATATTGAATTATACTTCGATTTATGTAAAAATATGCCCAACTCATAACGCTTTTTTCGAATTAACTCGAAGGGAACGTTAGCGTCGTTAGTAGCGGTGCGAAGAAATTCAAAGCCCCAACCTCCCGGTCATGTCGGTCCTGCTGGGGCTATTTAAAAAAAAATAAATATAAATCGTTACGCTCGACCGTATTACGTCGAAATATAATGATTTCACAAAAATATCGGTACATTGTGACGCTTCCTAATGAATTAACTCGCAAAAACCGTTCGAAATTGAAAGTTTTGCTAGCTCTCCAGGGACGAAATAAAAGTTTAATCTCTATGTAGTATTGAGGTATACATCAATTTATATAAAATATGCCCACCTGATAACGCTTTTTATCGAATTAAATCGAAGAGAACAATAGCATCATCTGTAGCGGTGCGAAGAAATTGAATGTCCCAACCTCCCGGTCATGTCGATCCTGCTGGAGCTATTTAAAAAAAAAAAATAAATATAAATCGTGACGCTCGACCGTATTACGTCGAAATATAACGATTACACAAAAAAAGACCGGTACTTCGTAACGCTTTCTAACGAATTTACTCGCAAAAACCGTTCGAAATTGAAAGTTTTGCTAGCACTCCAGGGACGAAATACAACTTTAATCCGTATGCAATATTGAATTACACATCGATATATGTAGAAATATTCCATCATCGTATCGCTTTTTAACGAATTAACTCGAAGGGAACGTTCGAAATTAAAAGTTTTGATAGCCCTCCAGGGACGAAATAAACGCTTAATCTCTATGTGATATTGAAGTATACATCGATTTATGCAAAAATAAGCCCACCTTTTAACGCTTTTAATCAAATTAAATCGAAGAGAACGGTAGCGTCGTCAGTAGCGGTGCGAAGAAATTCAAAGTACCAACCTCCCGGCCATGTCGGTCCGGCGGCGGCATTTTAAAAAAAAGAAAATAAAAAGAAATCATTACGTTCGAGCGTATTACGTCAAAATATAACGATTTCACAAAAAATACCGGTACCTTGTAATCCTTTCAGACGAATTAACTCGAAGGAAACGTTCGAAATTGAAATTATGTTCTAGCTCTTCAGGGTAGAAATAAGTGTTTAATCCCTATGTAATATTGAATTATACATCGAGAGATGTAAAAATATTCCTACCTCATAAGGCTTTTTATCGAATTAACTCGCAGGGAACCTTAGCGCCGTTCGTAGCGGTGCGAAGAAATAAAAAGTCCCAACGTCCCGGTCATATAGGTACGGCGGAGGCTATTAAAAAAAAAAAAAAATAAAAATAATTCCTTACTATCGACCGTATTACGTCGAAATATAACGATTTCACAAAAAATATCGGTACCTCGTAACGTTTTCTAACGAATTAACTCGCAAAAACCGGTCGAAATGGAAAGTTTTGCTACCTCTCCAGGGACGAAATAAACGTTTAATCCCTATGCAATTTTGAATTACACATCGATATATGTAGAAATATTCCTACGTCGTAACGCTGTTTAACGAATTAAATCGAAGGGAACTTTCGAAATTGAAAATTTTTTCTAGCCCTCCAGGGACGAAATAAAAGTTTCATCCTTATGTAATATTGAATTATACTTCGATTTATGTAAAAATATGCCCAACTCATAACGCTTTTTTCGAATTAACTCGAAGGGAACGTTAGCGTCGTTAGTAGCGGTGCGAAGAAATTCAAAGCCCCAACCTCCCGGTCATGTCGGTCCTGCTGGGGCTATTTAAAAAAAAATAAATATAAATCGTTACGCTCGACCGTATTACGTCGAAATATAATGATTTCACAAAAATATCGGTACATTGTGACGCTTCCTAATGAATTAACTCGCAAAAACCGTTCGAAATTGAAAGTTTTGCTAGCTCTCCAGGGACGAAATAAAAGTTTAATCTCTATGTAGTATTGAGGTATACATCAATTTATATAAAATATGCCCACCTGATAACGCTTTTTATCGAATTAAATCGAAGAGAACAATAGCATCATCTGTAGCGGTGCGAAGAAATTGAATGTCCCAACCTCCCGGTCATGTCGATCCTGCTGGAGCTATTTAAAAAAAAAAAATAAATATAAATCGTGACGCTCGACCGTATTACGTCGAAATATAACGATTACACAAAAAAAGACCGGTACTTCGTAACGCTTTCTAACGAATTTACTCGCAAAAACCGTTCGAAATTGAAAGTTTTGCTAGCTCTCCAGGGACGAAATACAACTTTAATCCGTATGCAATATTGAATTACACATCGATATATGTAGAAATATTCCATCATCGTATCGCTTTTTAACGAATTAACTCGAAGGGAACGTTCGAAATTAAAAGTTTTGATAGCCCTCCAGGGACGAAATAAACGCTTAATCTCTATGTGATATTGAAGTATACATCGATTTATGCAAAAATAAGCCCACCTTTTAACGCTTTTAATCAAATTAAATCGAAGAGAACGGTAGCGTCGTCAGTAGCGGTGCGAAGAAATTCAAAGTACCAACCTCCCGGCCATGTCGGTCCGGCGGCGGCATTTTAAAAAAAAGAAAATAAAAAGAAATCATTTCGTTCGAGCGTATTACGTCAAAATATAACGATTTCACAAAAAATACCGGTACCTTGTAATCCTTTCAGACGAATTAACTCGAAGGAAACGTTCGAAATTGGAATTTTGTTCTAGCTCTTCAGGGTAGAAATAAGTGTTTAATCTCTATGTAATATTGAGTTATACATCGATTTATGCAAAAATATGCCTACCTCAAATCGCTTTTTATCGAATTAAATCGAAGAGAACGTTAGCGTCGTCAGTAGCGTTGCGAAGGAATTCAAAGTACCAACCTCCCGGTCATGTCGGTCCGGCGGGGGCTATTTAAAAAAAAAATAAAAAAAAATCGTTACGATCCACCGTATTACGTCGAACTATAAAAATTTCACAACAAAATACCGCGAACTCGTAATGCTTTTTAACGAATTAACTCGAAAAAACCGTTCGAATTTGAAAGATTTGCTAACTCTCCAGGGACGAAATAAACGTTTAATCCCTATGCAATATTGAATTGCACATCTATATATGTAGAAATATTACTACGTCGTAACGCTTTTTATCGAATTAACTCGAAGGGAACGTTAGCATCGTTAGTAGCGGTGCGAAGAAATTCAAAGACCCAACCTCCCGGTCATGTCGGTTCGGCGGGGGCAATTTAAAAAAAAATAAAAAAAAATCCTTACGTTCCACCGTATTACGTCGAAATATAACGATTTCACAAGAAATACCGCGACCTCGTAACGCTTGTTAACGAATTAACTCGAAAAAACCGTTCGAAATTAAAAGTTTTGATAGCCCTCCAGGGACCAAATAAACGCTTTTAACCCTATGTAATATTGAATTATACGTCGAGATATGTAAAAATATTTCTACCTCATAACGGTTGTTAGCGAATTAACTCGCGGGGAACCTTAGCGTCGCTCGTAGCGGTGGGAAGAAATACAAAGTCCCACCGTCCCGGGCATATTGGCACGGCGGGGGCTATTAAAAAAAAAGCCAAAAAAATCGTTACGATCGACCATATTACGTCGAAATATAACGATTTCACAAAAAATACCGCGTCTTCGTAACGCTTGTTAACGAATTAACTCGAAAAAACCGTTCGAAATTGAAAGTTTTGCCAGCTATCCAGGGACGAAATAAACGTTTAATCCCTATGCAATATTGAATTACACATGGATATATGTAGAAATATTCCTACGTCGTAACGCTTTTTAACGAATTAACTCGAAGGGAACGTTCGATATTGAATTTTTGTTCTAGCTCTCCAGCGTAGAAGTAAGTGTTTAATCTCTATGTAATATTGAATTATACATCGAAATATGTAAAAATATTCCTACCTCATAAGGCTTTTTATCGAATTAACTCGCAGGGAACCTTAGCGTCGTTCGTAGCGATGCGAAGAAATACAAAGTCCCAGCGTCCCGGTTATATAGGTACGGCGGGGGCTATTTAAAAAAAAAAAAAAAAAAACTAAAAATAAATCGTTACGATCGACCGTATTACGTCGAAGTATAACGATTTCACAAAAAAATACCGGCACATCGTAACGCTTTCTAACGAATTTACACGCAAAAACCGCTCGAAATTGAAAGTTTTGCTAGCTCTCCAGGGACGAAATACAACTTTAATCCGTATGCAATATTGAATTACACATCGATATATGTAGAAATATTCCATCATCGTATCGCTTTTTAACGAATTAACTCGAAGGGAACGTTCGAAATTGAAATTTTTTTCTAGCTCTCCAGGGACGAAATAAACGCTTAATCTCTATGTAATATTGAAGTATACATCGATTTATGCAAAAATAAGCCCACCCTTTAACGCTTTTAATCAAATTAAATCGAAGAGAACGGTAGCGTCGTCAGTAGCGGTGCGAAGAAATTCAAAGTACCAACCTCCCGGTCATGTCGGTCCGGCGGCGGCATTTAAAAAAAAAGAAAATAAAAAGAAATCATTACGTTCGAGCGTATTACGTCAAAATATAACGATTTCACAAAAAATACCGGTACCTCGTAATGCTTTCAGACGAATTAACTCGAAGGAAACGTTCGAAATTGAAATTTTGTTCTAGCTCTTCAGGGTAGAAATAAGTGTTTAATCTCTATGTAATATTGAAGTATACATCGAGATATGTAAAAATATTCCTACCTCATAACCCTTTTTATCGAATTAACTCGAAGGGAACATTAGCGTCGTCAGTAGCGCTGCGAAGAAATTCAAAGACACAACCTCCCGGTCATGTCGGTCCGGCGGCGGCTATTTAAAAAAAAGAAAGTAAAAAGAAATCATTACGTTCGAGCATATTACGTCGAACTATAACGATTTCACAAAAAATACAGGTACCTCGTTACGCTTTCAGAGGAATCAAATCGATGGGAACGTTCGAAATTAAAATTTTGTTCTAGCTCTTCCGGGTAGAAATAAGTGTTTAATCTCTATGTAAAATTGAATTATACATCGATTTATGTAAAAATATGCCTACCTCATAACCCTTTTTATCGAATTAACTCGAAGGGAACATTAGCGTCGTCAGTAGCGCTGCGAAGATATTCAAAGACACAACCTCCCGGTCATGTCGGTCCGGCGGCGGCTATTTAAAAAAAAGAAAGTAAAAAGAAATCATTACGTTCGACCGTATTACGTTGAAATACAACGATTTCACAAAAAACACCGGTACCTCGTAACGCTTTCTAACGAATTAACTCGCAAAAACCGTTCGAAATTGAAGTTTTGCTAGCTCTCCAGGGACGAAATAAACGTTTAATCCCTATGCAATATTGAATTACACATCGATATATGTAGAAATATTCCTACGTCGAAACGCTTTATAACGAATTAACTCGAAGGGAACGTACGAAATTGAAATTTTCTTCTAGCTCTCCAGGGACGAAATAAACGTTTAATCTGTATGTAATATTGAAGTATACATCGAGATATGTAAAAATATTCCTACCTCATAACCCTTTTTATCGACTTAAATCGCAGGAAACCTTAGCGTCGTTCTTAGCGGTGCGAAGAAATACAAAGTCCCAACGTCCCGGTCATATCGGTACGGCGGGGGCTATTTAAAAAAAAAAAAAAAAAATAAAAATAAAACGTTACGATCGACCGTATTACGTCGAAATATAACGATTTCACAAAAAAATACCGCGTCCTCGTAACGCTTGTTAACGAATTAACTCGAAAAGACAGTTCGAAATTGAAAGTTTTGCTTGCTCTCCAGGGACCAAAAAACGTTTAATCCCTATGTAATATTGAATTATTCATCGAGATATGTAAAAATATTCCTATCGCATAACCCTTTTTATCGAATTAACTCGCAGGAAACCTTAGCGTCGTTCGTAGTGGTGCGAAGAAATACAAAGTCCCAACGTCCCGGTCATATAGGTACGGCGGGGGCTATTTAAAAAAAATAAAGAAAATAAAAATAAATCGTTACGATCGACCGTATTACGTCGAAATATAACGACTTCACAAAAAATACCGGTACCGCGTAACGCTTTCTGACGAATTGACTCGAAGGGAACGTTCGAAATTGAAATTATTTTCTAGCTCTCCAGAGACGAAATAAACGTTCAGTATCTATGTAAAATTGAAGTATACATCGATTTATGTAAAAATATGCCCACCTCATAAAGCTTCTTATCGAATTAACTCGAAGGGAACGTTAGCGTCGTCAGTAGCGATGCGAAGAAATTCAAAGTCCCAATCTCCCGGTCATGTCGGTCCTGCTGGGGCTATTTAAAAAAAAATAAATATAAATCGTTACGTTCGACCGTATTACCTCGAAATATAATGATTTCTCAAAGAATACCGGTACATCCTAACGCTTTCTAACGAATTAACTCGCAAAAACCATTCGAAATTGAAAGTTTTGCTAGCTCTCCAGGGACGAAACAAACGTTTAATCTCTATGTAATATTGAATGCTACATCGATTTATGTAGAAAGATGCCTACCTCATAACGCTTTCAATCGAATTAACTCGAAGGGAACGTTAGCGTCGTTAGCAGCGGTGCGAAGAAATACAAAGACCCAACCTCCCGGTCATGTCGGTAATGCTGGGGCTATTTAAAAAAAACAAAAAAAAATCGTTACGTTCGACCGTATTACGTCGAACCATAAAGATTTCACAAAAATACAGGTACCTCGTAACGCTTTCTGACGAATTAACTCGCAAAAACCGTTCGAAATTGAAATTTTGTTCTAGCCCTCCAGGGTAGAAATAAGTGTTTAATGTCTATGTAATATTGAACTATACATCGATTTATGTAGAAATATTCCTACCTCATAACGGTCGCTAACGAATTAACTCGCAGGGAACCTTAGCGTCGTTCGTAGCCGTGCGAAGAAATACAAAGTCCAGACGTCCCGGTCATATAGGTACGGCGGGGGCTATTTAAAAGAGAGAATAAGAAAAAATCGTTACGATCCACCGTATTGCGTCGAAATATAACGATTTCACAAGAAAATACCGCGAACTCGTAATGCTTGTTAACGAATTAACTCGAAAAGACAGTTCGAAATTGAAAGTTTTGCTTGCTCTCCAGGGACCAAAAAACGTTTAATCCCTATGTAATATTGAATTATTCATCGAGATATGTAAAAATATTCCTATCGCATAACCCTTTTTATCGAATTAACTCGCAGGAAACCTTAGCGTCGTTCGTAGTGGTGCGAAGAAATACAAAGTCCCAACGTCCCGGTCATATAGGTACGGCGGGGGCTATTTAAAAAAAATAAAGAAAATAAAAATAAATCGTTACGATCGACCGTATTACGTCGAAATATAACGACTTCACAAAAAATACCGGTACCGCGTAACGCTTTCTCACGAATTGACTCGAAGGGAACGTTCGAAATTGAAATTATTTTCTAGCTCTCCAGAGACGAAATAAACGTTCAGTATCTATGTAAAATTGAAGTATACATCGATTTATGTAAAAATATGCCCACCTCATAAAGCTTCTTATCGAATTAACTCGAAGGGAACGTTAGCGTCGTCAGTAGCGATGCGAAGAAATTCAAAGTCCCAATCTCCCGGTCATGTCGGTCCTGCTGGGGCTATTTAAAAAAAAATAAATATAAATCGTTACGTTCGACCGTATTACCTCGAAATATAATGATTTCTCAAAGAATACCGGTACATCCTAACGCTTTCTAACGAATTAACTCGCAAAAACCATTCGAAATTGAAAGTTTTGCTAGCTCTCCAGGGACGAAACAAACGTTTAATCTCTATGTAATATTGAATGCTACATCGATTTATGTAGAAAGATGCCTACCTCATAACGCTTTCAATCGAATTAACTCGAAGGGAACGTTAGCGTCGTTAGCAGCGGTGCGAAGAAATACAAAGACCCAACCTCCCGGTCATGTCGGTAATGCTGGGGCTATTTAAAAAAAACAAAAAAAAATCGTTACGTTCGACCGTATTACGTCGAACCATAAAGATTTCACAAAAATACAGGTACCTCGTAACGCTTTCTGACGAATTAACTCGCAAAAACCGTTCGAAATTGAAATTTTGTTCTAGCCCTCCAGGGTAGAAATAAGTGTTTAATGTCTATGTAATATTGAACTATACATCGATTTATGTAGAAATATTCCTACCTCATAACGGTCGCTAACGAATTAACTCGCAGGGAACCTTAGCGTCGTTCGTAGCCGTGCGAAGAAATACAAAGTCCAGACGTCCCGGTCATATAGGTACGGCGGGGGCTATTTAAAAGAGAGAATAAGAAAAAATCGTTACGATCCACCGTATTGCGTCGAAATATAACGATTTCACAAGAAAATACCGCGAACTCGTAATGCTTGTTAACGAATTAACTCGAAAAAACCGTTCGAAATTGAAAGTTTTGCTAGCTCTCCAGGGACGAAATAAACGTTTAATCCCTATGCAGTATTGAATTACACATCTATACATGTAGAAATATTCATTCGTCGTAACGCTTTTTATCGAATTAACTCGAAGGGAACGTTAGCATCGTTACTAGCGGTGCGAAGAAATTCAAAGACCCAACCTCCCGGTCATGTCGGTCCTGCTGGGGCTATTTAAAGAAAAAATAAAAAAAATCCTTACGTTCCACCGTATTACGTCGAAATATAACGATTTCACAAGAAATACCGCGACCTCGTAACGCTTGTTAACGAATTAACTCGAAAAAACCGTTCGAAATTAAAAGTTTTGATAGCCCTCCAGGGACCAAATAAACGCTTTTAACCCTATGTAATATTGAATTACACATGGATATATGTAGAAATATTCCTACGTCGTAACGCTTTTTAACGAATTAACTCGAAGGGAACGTTCGATATTGAATTTTTGTTCTAGCTCTCCAGCGTAGAAGTAAGTGTTTAATCTCTATGTAATATTGAATTATACATCGAAATATGTAAAAATATTCCTACCTCATAAGGCTTTTTATCGAATTAACTCGCAGGGAACCTTAGCGCCGTTCGTAGCGGTGCGAAGAAATAAAAAGTCCCAACGTCCCGGTCATATAGGTACGGCGGAGGCTATTAAAAAAAAAAAAAAATAAAAATAATTCCTTACTATCGACCGTATTACGTCGAAATATAACGATTTCACAAAAAATATCGGTACCTCGTAACGTTTTCTAACGAATTAACTCGCAAAAACCGGTCGAAATGGAAAGTTTTGCTACCTCTCCAGGGACGAAATAAACGTTTAATCCCTATGCAATTTTGAATTACACATCGATATATGTAGAAATATTCCTACGTCGTAACGCTGTTTAACGAATTAAATCGAAGGGAACTTTCGAAATTGAAAATTTTTTCTAGCCCTCCAGGGACGAAATAAAAGTTTCATCCTTATGTAATATTGAATTATACTTCGATTTATGTAAAAATATGCCCAACTCATAACGCTTTTTTCGAATTAACTCGAAGGGAACGTTAGCGTCGTTAGTAGCGGTGCGAAGAAATTCAAAGCCCCAACCTCCCGGTCATGTCGGTCCTGCTGGGGCTATTTAAAAAAAAATAAATATAAATCGTTACGCTCGACCGTATTACGTCGAAATATAATGATTTCACAAAAATATCGGTACATTGTGACGCTTCCTAATGAATTAACTCGCAAAAACCGTTCGAAATTGAAAGTTTTGCTAGCTCTCCAGGGACGAAATAAAAGTTTAATCTCTATGTAGTATTGAGGTATACATCAATTTATATAAAATATGCCCACCTGATAACGCTTTTTATCGAATTAAATCGAAGAGAACAATAGCATCATCTGTAGCGGTGCGAAGAAATTGAATGTCCCAACCTCCCGGTCATGTCGATCCTGCTGGAGCTATTTAAAAAAAAAAAATAAATATAAATCGTGACGCTCGACCGTATTACGTCGAAATATAACGATTACACAAAAAAAGACCGGTACTTCGTAACGCTTTCTAACGAATTTACTCGCAAAAACCGTTCGAAATTGAAAGTTTTGCTAGCTCTCCAGGGACGAAATACAACTTTAATCCGTATGCAATATTGAATTACACATCGATATATGTAGAAATATTCCATCATCGTATCGCTTTTTAACGAATTAACTCGAAGGGAACGTTCGAAATTGAAATTTTTTTCTAGCTCTCCAGGGACGAAATAAACGCTTAATCTCTATGTAATATTGAAGTATACATCGATTTATGCAAAAATAAGCCCACCTTTTAACGCTTTTAATCAAATTAAATCGAAGAGAACGGTAGCGTCGTCAGTAGCGGTGCGAAGAAATTCAAAGTACCAACCTCCCGGCCATGTCGGTCCGGCGGCGGCATTTTAAAAAAAAGAAAATAAAAAGAAATCATTACGTTCGAGCGTATTACGTCAAAATATAACGATTTCACAAAAAATACCGGTACCTTGTAATCCTTTCAGACGAATTAACTCGAAGGAAACGTTCGAAATTGGAATTTTGTTCTAGCTCTTCAGGGTAGAAATAAGTGTTTAATCTCTATGTAATATTGAGTTATACATCGATTTATGCAAAAATATGCCTACCTCAAATCGCTTTTTATCGAATTAAATCGAAGAGAACGTTAGCGTCGTCAGTAGCGTTGCGAAGGAATTCAAAGTACCAACCTCCCGGTCATGTCGGTCCGGCGGGGGCTATTTAAAAAAAAAATAAAAAAAAATCGTTACGATCCACCGTATTACGTCGAACTATAAAAATTTCACAACAAAATACCGCGAACTCGTAATGCTTTTTAACGAATTAACTCGAAAAAACCGTTCGAATTTGAAAGATTTGCTAACTCTCCAGGGACGAAATAAACGTTTAATCCCTATGCAATATTGAATTGCACATCTATATATGTAGAAATATTACTACGTCGTAACGCTTTTTATCGAATTAACTCGAAGGGAACGTTAGCATCGTTAGTAGCGGTGCGAAGAAATTCAAAGACCCAACCTCCCGGTCATGTCGGTTCGGCGGGGGCAATTTAAAAAAAAATAAAAAAAAATCCTTACGTTCCACCGTATTACGTCGAAATATAACGATTTCACAAGAAATACCGCGACCTCGTAAAGCTTGTTAACGAATTAACTCGAAAAAACCGTACGAAATTAAAAGTTTTGATAGCCCTCCAGGGACCAAATAAACGCTTTTAACCCTATGTAATATTGAATTATACGTCGAGATATGTAAAAATATTTCTACCTCATAACGGTTGTTAGCGAATTAACTCGCGGGGAACCTTAGCGTCGCTCGTAGCGGTGGGAAGAAATACAAAGTCCCACCGTCCCGGGCATATTGGCACGGCGGGGGCTATTAAAAAAAAAGCCAAAAAAATCGTTACGATCGACCATATTACGTCGAAATATAACGATTTCACAAAAAATACCGCGTCTTCGTAACGCTTCTTAACGAATTAACTCGAAAAAACCGTTCGAAATTGAAAGTTTTGCCAGCTATCCAGGGACGAAATAAACGTTTAATCCCTATGCAATATTGAATTACACATGGATATATGTAGAAATATTCCTACGTCGTAACGCTTTTTAACGAATTAACTCGAAGGGAACGTTCGATATTGAATTTTTGTTCTAGCTCTCCAGCGTAGAAGTAAGTGTTTAATCTCTATGTAATATTGAATTATACATCGAAATATGTAAAAATATTCCTACCTCATAAGGCTTTTTATCGAATTAACTCGCAGGGAACCTTAGCGTCGTTCGTAGCGATGCGAAGAAATACAAAGTCCCAGCGTCCCGGTTATATAGGTACGGCGGGGGCTATTTAAAAAAAAAAAAAAAAAAACTAAAAATAAATCGTTACGATCGACCGTATTACGTCGAAGTATAACGATTTCACAAAAAAATACCGGCACATCGTAACGCTTTCTAACGAATTTACACGCAAAAACCGCTCGAAATTGAAAGTTTTGCTAGCTCTCCAGGGACGAAATACAACTTTAATCCGTATGCAATATTGAATTACACATCGATATATGTAGAAATATTCCATCATCGTATCGCTTTTTAACGAATTAACTCGAAGGGAACGTTCGAAATTGAAATTTTTTTCTAGCTCTCCAGGGACGAAATAAACGCTTAATCTCTATGTAATATTGAAGTATACATCGATTTATGCAAAAATAAGCCCACCCTTTAACGCTTTTAATCAAATTAAATCGAAGAGAACGGTAGCGTCGTCAGTAGCGGTGCGAAGAAATTCAAAGTACCAACCTCCAGGTCATGTCGGTCCGGCGGCGGCATTTAAAAAAAAAGAAAATAAAAAGAAATCATTACGTTCGAGCGTATTACGTCAAAATATAACGATTTCACAAAAAATACCGGTACCTCGTAATGCTTTCAGACGAATTAACTCGAAGGAAACGTTCGAAATTGAAATTTTGTTCTAGCTCTTCAGGGTAGAAATAAGTGTTTAATCTCTATGTAATATTGAAGTATACATCGAGATATGTAAAAATATTCCTACCTCATAACCCTTTTTATCGAATTAACTCGAAGGGAACATTAGCGTCGTCAGTAGCGCTGCGAAGAAATTCAAAGACACAACCTCCCGGTCATGTCGGTCCGGCGGCGGCTATTTAAAAAAAAGAAAGTAAAAAGAAATCATTACGTTCGAGCATATTACGTCGAACTATAACGATTTCACAAAAAATACAGGTACCTCGTTACGCTTTCAGAGGAATCAAATCGATGGGAACGTTCGAAATTAAAATTTTGTTCTAGCTCTTCCGGGTAGAAATAAGTGTTTAATCTCTATGTAAAATTGAATTATACATCGATTTATGTAAAAATATGCCTACCTCATAACCCTTTTTATCGAATTAACTCGAAGGGAACATTAGCGTCGTCAGTAGCGCTGCGAAGATATTCAAAGACACAACCTCCCGGTCATGTCGGTCCGGCGGCGGCTATTTAAAAAAAAGAAAGTAAAAAGAAATCATTACGTTCGACCGTATTACGTTGAAATACAACGATTTCACAAAAAACACCGGTACCTCGTAACGCTTTCTAACGAATTAACTCGCAAAAACCGTTCGAAATTGAAGTTTTGCTAGCTCTCCAGGGACAAAATAAACGTTTAATCCCTATGCAATATTGAATTACACATCGATATATGTAGAAATATTCCTACGTCGAAACGCTTTATAACGAATTAACTCGAAGGGAACGTACGAAATTGAAATTTTCTTCTAGCTCTCCAGGGACGAAATAAACGTTTAATCTGTATGTAATATTGAAGTATACATCGAGATATGTAAAAATATTCCTACCTCATAACCCTTTTTATCGACTTAAATCGCAGGAAACCTTAGCGTCGTTCTTAGCGGTGCGAAGAAATACAAAGTCCCAACGTCCCGGTCATATCGGTACGGCGGGGGCTATTTAAAAAAAAAAAAAAAATAAAAATAAAACGTTACGATCGACCGTATTACGTCGAAATATAACGATTTCACAAAAAAATACCGCGTCCTCGTAACGCTTGTTAACGAATTAACTCGAAAAGACAGTTCGAAATTGAAAGTTTTGCTTGCTCTCCAGGGACCAAAAAACGTTTAATCCCTATGTAATATTGAATTATTCATCGAGATATGTAAAAATATTCCTATCGCATAACCCTTTTTATCGAATTAACTCGCAGGAAACCTTAGCGTCGTTCGTAGTGGTGCGAAGAAATACAAAGTCCCAACGTCCCGGTCATATAGGTACGGCGGGGGCTATTTAAAAAAAATAAAGAAAATAAAAATAAATCGTTACGATCGACCGTATTACGTCGAAATATAACGACTTCACAAAAAATACCGGTACCGCGTAACGCTTTCTCACGAATTGACTCGAAGGGAACGTTCGAAATTGAAATTATTTTCTAGCTCTCCAGAGACGAAATAAACGTTCAGTATCTATGTAAAATTGAAGTATACATCGATTTATGTAAAAATATGCCCACCTCATAAAGCTTCTTATCGAATTAACTCGAAGGGAACGTTAGCGTCGTCAGTAGCGATGCGAAGAAATTCAAAGTCCCAATCTCCCGGTCATGTCGGTCCTGCTGGGGCTATTTAAAAAAAAATAAATATAAATCGTTACGTTCGACCGTATTACCTCGAAATATAATGATTTCTCAAAAAATACCGGTACATCGTAATGCTTTCTAACGAATTAACTCGCAAAAACCATTCGAAATTGAAAGTTTTGATAGCTCTCCAGGGACGAAACAAACGTTTAATCTCTATGTAATATTGAATGCTACATCGATTTATGTAGAAAGATGCCTACCTCATAACGCTTTCAATCGAATTAACTCGAAGGGAACGTTAGCGTCGTTAGCAGCGGTGCGAAGAAATACAAAGACCCAACCTCCCGGTCATGTCGGTAATGCTGGGGCTATTTAAAAAAAACAAAAAAAAATCGTTACGTTCGACCGTATTACGTCGAACCATAAAGATTTCACAAAAATACAGGTACCTCGTAACGCTTTCTGACGAATTAACTCGCAAAAACCGTTCGAAATTGAAATTTTGTTCTAGCCCTCCAGGGTAGAAATAAGTGTTTAATGTCTATGTAATATTGAACTATACATCGATTTATGTAGAAATATTCCTACCTCATAACGGTCGCTAACGAATTAACTCGCAGGGAACCTTAGCGTCGTTCGTAGCCGTGCGAAGAAATACAAAGTCCAGACGTCCCGGTCATATAGGTACGGCGGGGGCTATTTAAAAGAGAGAATAAGAAAAAATCGTTACGATCCACCGTATTGCGTCGAAATATAACGATTTCACAAGAAAATACCGCGAACTCGTAATGCTTGTTAACGAATTAACTCGAAAAAACCGTTCGAAATTGAAAGTTTTGCTAGCTCTCCAGGGACGAAATAAACGTTTAATCCCTATGCAGTATTGAATTACACATCTATACATGTAGAAATATTCATTCGTCGTAACGCTTTTTATCGAATTAACTCGAAGGGAACGTTAGCATCGTTACTAGCGGTGCGAAGAAATTCAAAGACCCAACCTCCCGGTCATGTCGGTCCTGCTGGGGCTATTTAAAGAAAAAATAAAAAAAATCCTTACGTTCCACCGTAATACGTCGAAATATAACGATTTCACAAGAAATACCGCGACCTCGTAACGCTTGTTAACGAATTAACTCGAAAAAAACCGTTCGAAATTAAAAGTTTTGATAGCCCTCCAGGGACCAAATAAACGCTTTTAACCCTATGTAATATTGAATTACACATGGATATATGTAGAAATATTCCTACGTCGTAACGCTTTTTAACGAATTAACTCGAAGGGAACGTTCGATATTGAATTTTTGTTCTAGCTCTCCAGCGTAGAAGTAAGTGTTTAATCTCTATGTAATATGGAATTATACATCGAAATATGTAAAAATATTCCTACCTCATAAGGCTTTTTATCGAATTAACTCGCAGGGAACCTTAGCGTCGTTCGTAGCGATGCGAAGAAATACAAAGTCCCAACGTCCCGGTTATATAGGTACGGCGGGGGCTATTTAAAAAAAAAAAGAAAAAACTAAAAATAAATCGTTACGATCGACCCTATTACGTCGAAGTATAACGATTTCACAAAAAAATACCGGCACATCGTAACGCTTTCTAACGAATTTACTCGCAAAAACCGCTCGAAATTGAAAGTTTTGCTAGCTCTCCAGGGACGAAATACAACTTTAATCCGTATGCAATATTGAATTACACATCGATATATGTAGAAATATTCCATCATCGTATCGCTTTTTAACGAATTAACTCGAAGGGAACGTTCGAAATTGAAATTTTTTTCTAACCTCTCCAGGGACGAAATAAACGCTTAATCTCTATGTAATATTGAAGTATACATCGATTTATGCAAAAATAAGCCCACCTTTTAACGCCTTTAGTCAAATTAAATCGAAGAGAACGGTAGCGTCGTCAGTAGCGGTGCGAAGAAATTCAAAGACCCAACCTCCCGGTCATGTCGGTCCTGCTGGGGTTATTTAAAGAAAAAATAAAAAAAATCGTTACCTTCGACCGTATTACGTCGAAATATAACGATTTCACAAAAAATACCGCGACATCGTAACGCTTGGTAACGAATTAACTCGAAAAAACCGTTCGAAATTGAAAGTTTTGCTTGCTCTCCAGGGACCAAATAAACGTTTAATCCCTATGTAATATTGAATTATACATCGAGAGATGTAAAAATATTCCTACCTCATAAGGCTTTTTATCGAATTAACTCGCAGGGAACCTTAGCGCCGTTCGTAGCGGTGCGAAGAAATAAAAAGTCCCAACGTCCCGGTCATATAGGTACGGCGGAGGCTATTAAAAAAAAAAAAAATAAAAATAATTCCTTACTATCGACCGTATTACGTCGAAATATAACGATTTCACAAAAAATATCGGTACCTCGTAACGTTTTCTAACGAATTAACTCGCAAAAACCGGTCGAAATGGAAAGTTTTGCTACCTCTCCAGGGACGAAATAAACGTTTAATCCCTATGCAATTTTGAATTACACATCGATATATGTAGAAATATTCCTACGTCGTAACGCTGTTTAACGAATTAAATCGAAGGGAACTTTCGAAATTGAAAATTTTTTCTAGCCCTCCAGGGACGAAATAAAAGTTTCATCCTTATGTAATATTGAATTATACTTCGATTTATGTAAAAATATGCCCAACTCATAACGCTTTTTTCGAATTAACTCGAAGGGAACGTTAGCGTCGTTAGTAGCGGTGCGAAGAAATTCAAAGCCCCAACCTCCCGGTCATGTCGGTCCTGCTGGGGCTATTTAAAAAAAAAATAAATATAAATCGTTACGCTCGACCGTATTACGTCGAAATATACTGATTTCACAAAAATATCGGTACATTGTGACGCTTCCTAATGAATTAACTCGCAAAAACCGTTCGAAATTGAAAGTTTTGCTAGCTCTCCAGGGACGAAATAAAAGTTTAATCTCTATGTAGTATTGAGGTATACATCAATTTATATAAAATATGCCCACCTGATAACGCTTTTTATCGAATTAAATCGAAGAGAACGGTAGCATCGTCAGTAGCTGCGCGAAGAAATTCAAAGTACCAACCTCCCGGTCATGTCGGTCCGGCGGCGGCATTTTAAAAAAAAGAAAATAAAAAGAAATCATTACGTTCGAGCGTATTACGTCAAAATATAACGATTTCACAAAAAATACCGGTACCTCGTAATGCTTTCAGACGAATTAACTCGAAGGAAACGTTCGAAATTGAAATTTTGTTCTAGCTCTTCAGGGTAGAAATAAGTGTTTAATCTCTATGTAATATTGAATTATACATCGAGATATGTAAAAATATTCCTACCTCATAACGGTTGTTAACGAATTAACTCGCAGGAAACCTTGGCGTCGTTCGTAGCGGTGCGAAGAAATTCAAAGTCCCAACCTCCCGGTCATGTCAGTCCTGCTGGGGCTATTTAAAAACCAATAAATATAAATCGTTACGTTCGACCGTGTTTCGTCGCACTATAAAGATTTCACAAAAAATGCCGGTACCTCGTAACGCTTTCAGACGAATTAACTCGAAGGGAACGATCGAAATTGAAATTTTGTTCTAGCTCTTCGGGGTAGAAATAAGTGTTTAATCTCTATGTAATATTGAATTATACATCGATTTACGTAAAAATATGCCCACCTCATAACGCTTTTTATCGAATTAAATTGAAGAGAACAATAGCATCATCTGTAGCGGTGCGAAGAAATTGAATGTCCCAACCTCCCGGTCATGTCGATCCTGCTGGAGCTATTTAAAAAAAAAAATAAATATAAATCGTGACGTTCGACCGTATTACGTCGAAATATAACGATTACACAAAAAAAGACCGGTACTTCGTAACGCTTTCTGACGAATTTACTCGCAAAAACCGTTCGAAATTGAAAGTTTTGCTAGCTCTCCAGGGACGAAATACAACTTTAATCCGTATGCAATATTGAATTACACATCGATATATGTAGAAATATTCCATCATCGTATCGCTTTTTAACGAATTAACTCGAAGGGAACGTTCCAAATTAAAAGTTTTGATAGCCCTCCAGGGACGAAATAAACGCTTAATCTCTATGTAATATTGAAGTATACATCGATTTATGCAAAAATAAGCCCACCTTTTAACGCTTTTAATCAAATTAAATCGAAGAGAACGGTAGCGTCGTCAGTAGCGGTGCGAAGAAATTCAAAGTACCAACCTCCCGGTCATGTCGGTCCGGCGGCGGCATTTTAAAAAAAAGAAAATAAAAAGAAATCATTACGTTCGAGCGTATTACGTCAAAATATAACGATTTCACAAAAAATACCGGTACCTCGTAATGCTTTCAGACGAATTAACTCGAAGGAAACGTTCGAAATTGAAATTTTGTTCTAGCTCTTCAGGGTAGAAATAAGTGTTTAATCTCTATGTAATATTGAATTATACATCGATTTATGTAAAAATATGCCTACCTCATAACGCTTTTTATCGAATTAACTCGAAGGGAACGATAACGTCGTTAGTAGCTGTGCGAAGAAATACAAAGTCCCAACCTCCCGGTCATGTCGGTCCTGCGGGGCTATTTAAGAAAAAACACAAAAAAATCGTTACGGTCGACCGTATTACGTCGAACTATAAAGATTTCACAAAAAATACCGCGTCCTCGTAACGCTTGTTAACGAATTAACTCGAAAAAACCGTTCGAAATTGAACGTTGTGCTAGCTCTCCAGGGACCAAATAAACGTTTAATCCCTGTGCAATATTGAATTATACATCGAGATATGTAAAAATATTCCCACCACATAACGGTCGTCAGCGAATTAACTCGCAGGAAACCTTAGCGTCGTTCGTAGCGGTGCGAAGAAATACAAAGTCCCAACATCCCGGTCATATAGGTACGGCGGGGGCTATTTAAAAAAAAAAAAAAACTAAAAAAAAAATCGTTACGATCCACCGTATTGCGTCGAAATATAACGATTTCACAAGAAAATACCGCGAACTCGTAATGCTTGTTAACGAATTAACTCGAAAAAACCGTTCGAAATTGAAAGTTTTGCTAGCTCTCCAGGGACGAAATAAACGTTTAATCCCTATGCAGTATTGAATTACACATCTATACATGTAGAAATATTCATTCGTCGTAACGCTTTTTATCGAATTAACTCGAAGGGAACGTTAGCATCGTTAGTAGCGGTGCGAAGAAATTCAAAGACCCAACCTCCCGGTCATGTCGGTTCGGCGGGGGCAATTTAAAAACCAATAAATATAAATCGTTACGTTCGACCGTGTTTCGTCGCACTATAAAGATTTCACAAAAAATATCGGTACCTCGTAACGTTTTCTAACGAATTAACTCGCAAAAACCGGTCGAAATGGAAAGTTTTGCTACCTCTCCAGGGACGAAATAAACGTTTAATCCCAAAGCAATTTTGAATTACACATCGATATATGTAGAAATATTCCTACGTCGTA
This sequence comes from Bombus hortorum, assembly GCA_905332935.1. Taxonomy (NCBI): domain Eukaryota; kingdom Metazoa; phylum Arthropoda; class Insecta; order Hymenoptera; family Apidae; genus Bombus; species Bombus hortorum. The sequence goes on from CAJOSO010000001.1 coordinate 8,570,071, forward strand.
ACGCTGTTTAACGAATTAAATCGAAGGGAACTTTCGAAATTGAAAATTTTTTCTAGCCCTCCAGGGACGAAATAAAAGTTTCATCCTTATGTAATATTGAATTATACTTCGATTTATGTAAAAATATGCCCAACTCATAACGCTTTTTTCGAATTAACTCGAAGGGAACGTTAGCGTCGTTAGTAGCGGTGCGAAGAAATTCAAAGCCCCAACCTCCCGGTCATGTCGGTGCTGCTGGGGCTATTTAAAAAAAAATAAATATAAATCGTTACGCTCGACCGTATTACGTCGAAATATAATGATTTCACAAAAATATCGGTACATTGTGACGCTTCCTAATGAATTAACTCGCAAAAACCGTTCGAAATTGAAAGTTTTGCTAGCTCCCCAGGGACGAAATAAAAGTTTAATCTCTATGTAGTATTGAGGTATACATCAATTTATATAAAATATGCCCACCTGATAACGCTTTTTATCGAATTAAATCGAAGAGAACGGTAGCATCGTCAGTAGCTGCGCGAAGAAATTCAAAGTACCAACCTCCCGGTCATGTCGGTCCGGCGGCGGCATTTTAAAAAAAAGAAAATAAAAAGAAATCATTACGTTCGAGCGTATTACGTCAAAATATAACGATTTCACAAAAAATACCGGTACCTCGTAATGCTTTCAGACGAATTAACTCGAAGGAAACGTTCGAAATTGAAATTTTGTTCTAGCTCTTCAGGGTAGAAATAAGTGTTTAATCTCTATGTAATATTGAATTATACATCGAGATATGTAAAAATATTCCTACCTCATAACGGTTGTTAACGAATTAACTCGCAGGAAACCTTGGCGTCGTTCGTAGCGGTGCGAAGAAATTCAAAGTCCCAACCTCCCGGTCATGTCAGTCCTGCTGGGGCTATTTAAAAACCAATAAATATAAATCGTTACGTTCGACCGTGTTTCGTCGCACTATAAAGATTTCACAAAAAATGCCGGTACCTCGTAACGCTTTCAGACGAATTAACTCGAAGGGAACGATCGAAATTGAAATTTTGTTCTAGCTCTTCGGGGTAGAAATAAGTGTTTAATCTCTATGTAATATTGAATTATACATCGATTTACGTAAAAATATGCCCACCTCATAACGCTTTTTATCGAATTAAATTGAAGAGAACAATAGCATCATCTGTAGCGGTGCGAAGAAATTGAATGTCCCAACCTCCCGGTCATGTCGATCCTGCTGGAGCTATTTAAAAAAAAAAAATAAATATAAATCGTGACGTTCGACCGTATTACGTCGAAATATAACGATTACACAAAAAAAGACCGGTACTTCGTAACGCTTTCTAACGAATTTACTCGCAAAAACCGTTCGAAATTGAAAGTTTTGCTAGCTCTCCAGGGACGAAATACAACTTTAATCCGTATGCAATATTGAATTACACATCGATATATGTAGAAATATTCCATCATCGTATCGCTTTTTAACGAATTAACTCGAAGGGAACGTTCCAAATTAAAAGTTTTGATAGCCCTCCAGGGACGAAATAAACGCTTAATCTCTATGTAATATTGAAGTATACATCGATTTATGCAAAAATAAGCCCACCTTTTAACGCTTTTAATCAAATTAAATCGAAGAGAACGGTAGCGTCGTCAGTAGCGGTGCGAAGAAATTCAAAGTACCAACCTCCCGGTCATGTCGGTCCGGCGGCGGCATTTTAAAAAAAAGAAAATAAAAAGAAATCATTACGTTCGAGCGTATTACGTCAAAATATAACGATTTCACAAAAAATACCGGTACCTCGTAATGCTTTCAGACGAATTAACTCGAAGGAAACGTTCGAAATTGAAATTTTGTTCTAGCTCTTCAGGGTAGAAATAAGTGTTTAATCTCTATGTAATATTGAATTATACATCGATTTATGTAAAAATATGCCTACCTCATAACGCTTTTTATCGAATTAACTCGAAGGGAACGATAACGTCGTTAGTAGCTGTGCGAAGAAATTCAAAGTCCCAACCTCCCGGTCATGTCGGTCCTGCGGGGCTATTTAAGAAAAAACACAAAAAAATCGTTACGGTCGACCGTATTACGTCGAACTATAAAGATTTCACAAAAAATACCGCGTCCTCGTAACGCTTGTTAACGAATTAACTCGAAAAAACCGTTCGAAATTGAAAGTTTTGCTAGCTCTCCATGGACCAAATAAACGTTTAATCCCTGTGCAATATTGAATTATACATCGAGATATGTAAAAATATTCCCACCACATAACGGTCGTCAGCGAATTAACTCGCAGGAAACCTTAGCGTCGTTCGTAGCGGTGCGAAGAAATACAAAGTCCCAACATCCCGGTCATATAGGTACGGCGGGGGCTATTTAAAAAAAAAAAAAAACTAAAAAAAAAATCGTTACGATTCACCGTATTGCGTCGAAATATAACGATTTCACAAGAAAATACCGCGAACTCGTAATGCTTGTTAACGAATTAACTCGAAAAAACCGTTCGAAATTGAAAGTTTTGCTAGCTCTCCAGGGACGAAATAAACGTTTAATCCCTATGCAGTATTGAATTACACATCTATATATGTAGAAATATTACTACGTCGTAACGCTTTTTATCGAATTAACTCGAAGGGAACGTTAGCATCGTTAGTAGCGGTGCGAAGAAATTCAAAGACCCAACCTCCCGGTCATGTCGGTTCGGCGGGGGCAATTTAAAAAAAAATAAAAAAAAATCCTTACGTTCCACCGTATTACGTCGAAATATAACGATTTCACAAGAAATACCGCGACCTCGTAAAGCTTGTTAACGAATTAACTCGAAAAAACCGTACGAAATTAAAAGTTTTGATAGCCCTCCAGGGACCAAATAAACGCTTTTAACCCTATGTAATATTGAATTATACGTCGAGATATGTAAAAATATTTCTACCTCATAACGGTTGTTAGCGAATTAACTCGCGGGGAACCTTAGCGTCGCTCGTAGCGGTGGGAAGAAATACAAAGTCCCACCGTCCCGGGCATATTGGCACGGCGGGGGCTATTAAAAAAAAAGCCAAAAAAATCGTTACGATCGACCATATTACGTCGAAATATAACGATTTCACAAAAAATACCGCGTCTTCGTAACGCTTCTTAACGAATTAACTCGAAAAAACCGTTCGAAATTGAAAGTTTTGCCAGCTATCCAGGGACGAAATAAACGTTTAATCCCTATGCAATATTGAATTACACATGGATATATGTAGAAATATTCCTACGTCGTAACGCTTTTTAACGAATTAACTCGAAGGGAACGTTCGATATTGAATTTTTGTTCTAGCTCTCCAGCGTAGAAGTAAGTGTTTAATCTCTATGTAATATTGAATTATACATCGAAATATGTAAAAATATTCCTACCTCATAAGGCTTTTTATCGAATTAACTCGCAGGGAACCTTAGCGTCGTTCGTAGCGATGCGAAGAAATACAAAGTCCCAGCGTCCCGGTTATATAGGTACGGCGGGGGCTATTTAAAAAAAAAAAAAAAAAAAACTAAAAATAAATCGTTACGATCGACCGTATTACGTCGAAGTATAACGATTTCACAAAAAAATACCGGCACATCGTAACGCTTTCTAACGAATTTACACGCAAAAACCGCTCGAAATTGAAAGTTTTGCTAGCTCTCCAGGGACGAAATACAACTTTAATCCGTATGCAATATTGAATTACACATCGATATATGTAGAAATATTCCATCATCGTATCGCTTTTTAACGAATTAACTCGAAGGGAACGTTCGAAATTGAAATTTTTTTCTAGCTCTCCAGGGACGAAATAAACGCTTAATCTCTATGTAATATTGAAGTATACATCGATTTATGCAAAAATAAGCCCACCCTTTAACGCTTTTAATCAAATTAAATCGAAGAGAACGGTAGCGTCGTCAGTAGCGGTGCGAAGAAATTCAAAGTACCAACCTCCCGGTCATGTCGGTCCGGCGGCGGCATTTAAAAAAAAAGAAAATAAAAAGAAATCATTACGTTCGAGCGTATTACGTCAAAATATAACGATTTCACAAAAAATACCGGTACCTCGTAATGCTTTCAGACGAATTAACTCGAAGGAAACGTTCGAAATTGAAATTTTGTTCTAGCTCTTCAGGGTAGAAATAAGTGTTTAATCTCTATGTAATATTGAATTATACATCGATTTATGTAAAAATATGCCTACCTCATAACGCTTTTTATCGAATTAACTCGAAGGGAACGATAACGTCGTTAGCAGCTGTGCGAAGAAATTCAAAGTCCCAACCTCCCGGTCATGTCGGTCCTGCGGGGCTATTTAAGAAAAAACACAAAAAAATCGTTACGGTCGACCGTATTACGTCGAACTATAAAGATTTCACAAAAAATACCGCGTCCTCGTAACGCTTGTTAACGAATTAACTCGAAAAAACCGTTCGAAATTGAAAGTTTTGCTAGCTCTCCAGGGACCAAATAAACGTTTAATCCCTGTGCAATATTGAATTATACATCGAGATATGTAAAAATATTCCCACCACATAACGGTCGTCAGCGAATTAACTCGCAGGAAACCTTAGCGTCGTTCGTAGCGGTGCGAAGAAATACAAAGTCCCAACATCCCGGTCATGTCGATCCTGCTGGAGCTATTTAAAAAAAAAAATAAATATAAATCGTGACGCTCGACCGTATTACGTCGAAATATAACGATTACACAAAAAAAGACCGGTACTTCGTAACGCTTTCTAACGAATTTACTCGCAAAAACCGTTCGAAATTGAAAGTTTTGCTAGCTCTCCAGGGACGAAATACAACTTTAATCCGTATGCAATATTGAATTACACATCGCTATATGTAGAAATATTCCATCATCGTATCGCTTTTTGACGAATTAACTCGAAGGGAACGTTCGAAATTGAAATTTTTTTCTAGCTCTCCAGGGACGAAATAAACGCTTAATCTCTATGTAACATTGAAGTATACATCGATTTATGCAAAAATAAGCCCACCTTTTAACGCTTTTAATCAAATTAAATGGAAGAGAACGGTAGCGTCGTCAGTAGCGGTGCGAAGAAATTCAAAGTACCAACCTCCCGGTCATGTCGGTTCGGCGGGGGCAATTTAAAAAAAAAATAAAAAAAAATCCTTACGTTCCACCGTATTACGTCTAAAAATAACGATTTCACAAGAAATACCGCGACCTCGTAACGCTTGTTAACGAATTAACTCGAAAAAACCGTTCGAAATTAAAAGTTTTGATAGCCCTCCAGGGACCAAATAAACGCTTTTAACCCTATGTAATATTGAATTATACGTCGAGATATGTAAAAATATTTCTACCTCATAACGGTTGTTAGCGAATTAACTCGCGGGGAACCTTAGCGTCGCTCGTAGCGGTGGGAAGAAATAAAAAGTCCCACCGTCCCGGGCATATTGGCACGGCGGGGGCTATTAAAAAAAAAGCCAAAAAAATCGTTACGATCGACCATATTACGTCGAAATATAACGATTTCACAAAAAATACCGGGTCTTCGGAACGCTTGTCAACGAATTAACTCGAAAAAACCGTTCGAAATTGAAAGTTTTGCCAGCTATCCAGGGACGAAATAAACGCTTAATCTCTATGTAATATTGAAGTATACATCGATTTATGCAAAAATAAGCCCACCTTTTAACGCTTTTAATCAAATTAAATCGAAGAGAACGGTAGCGTCGTCAGTAGCGGTGCGAAGAACTTCAAAGTACCAACCTCCCGGTCATGTCGGTCCGGCGGCGGCATTTTAAAAAAAAGAAAATAAAAAGAAATCATTACGTTCGAGCGTATTACGTCAAAATATAACGATTTCGTAAAAAATACCGGTACCTCGTAATGCTTTCAGACGAATTAACTCGAAGGCAACATTCGAAATTGAAATTTTGTTCTAGCTCTCCGGGGTAGAAATAAGTGTTTAATCTCTATGTAATATTGAATTATACATCGATTTATGTAAAAATATGCCTACCTCATAACGCTTTTTATCGAATTAACTCGAAGGGAACGATAACGTCGTTAGTAGCTGTGCGAAGAAATTCAAAGTCCCAACCTCCCGGTCATGTCGGTCCTGCGGGGCTATTTAAGAAAAAACACAAAAAAATCGTTACGGTCGACCGTATTACGTCGAACTATAAAGATTTCACAAAAAATACCGCGTCCTCGTAACGCTTGTTAACGAATTAACTCGAAAAAACCGTTCGAAATTGAAAGTTTTGCTAGCTCTCCAGGGACCAAATAAACGTTTAATCCCTGTGCAATATTGAATTATACATCGAGATATGTAAAAATATTCCCACCACATAACGGTCGTCAGCGAATTAACTCGCAGGAAACCTTAGCGTCGTTCGTAGCGGTGCGAAGAAATACAAAGTCCCAACATCCCGGTCATATAGGTACGGCGGGGGCTATTTAAAAAAAAAAAAAAACTAAAAAAAAATCGTTACGATCCACCGTATTGCGTCGAAATATAACGATTTCACAAGAAAATACCGCGAACTCGTAATGCTTGTTAACGAATTAACTCGAAAAAACCGTTCGAAATTGAAAGTTTTGCTAGCTCTCCAGGGACGAAATAAACGTTTAATCCCTATGCAATATTGAATTACACATGGATATATGTAGAAATATTCCTACGTCGTAACGCTTTTTAACGAATTAACTCGAAGGGAACGTTCGATATTGAATTTTTGTTCTAGCTCTCCAGCGTAGAAGTAAGTGTTTAATCTCTATGTAATATTGAATTATACATCGAAATATGTAAAAATATTCCTACCTCATAAGGCTTTTTATCGAATTAACTCGCAGGGAACCTTAGCGTCGTTCGTAGCGATGCGAAGAAATACAAAGTCCCAACGTCCCGGTTATATAGGTACGGCGGGGGCTATTTAAAAAAAAAAAGAAAAAACTAAAAATAAATCGTTACGATCGACCCTATTACGTCGAAGTATAACGATTTCACAAAAAAATACCGGCACATCGTAACGCTTTCTAACTAATTTACTCGCCAAAACCGCTCGAAATTGAAAGTTTTGCTAGCTCTCCAGGGACGAAATACAACTTTAATCCGTATGCAATATTGAATTACACATCGATATATGTAGAAATATTCCATCATCGTATCGCTTTTTAACGAATTAACTCGAAGGGAACGTTCGAAATTGAAATTTTTTTCTAGCTCTCCAGGGACGAAATAAACGCTTAATCACTATGTAATATTGAAGTATACATCGATTTATGCAAAAATAAGCCCACCTTTTAACGCTTTTGATCAAATTAAATCGAAGAGAACGGTAGCGTCGTCAGTAGCGGTGCGAAGAAATTCAAAGTCCCAACCTCCCGGTCATGTCGGTCCTGCGGGGCTATTTAAGAAAAAACACAAAAAAATCGTTACGGTCGACCGTATTACGTCGAAAAATAAAGATTTCACAAAAAATACAGCGACCTCGTTACGCTTCTTAACGAATTAACTCGAAAAAACCGTTCGAAATTGAAAGTTTTGCTTGCTCTCCAGGGACCAAAAAACGTTTAATCCCGATGTAATATTGAATTATTCATCGAGATATGTAAAAATATTCCTATCGTATAACCCTTTTTATCGAATTAACTCGCAGGAAACCTTAGCGTCGTTCGTAGTGGTGCGAAGAAATACAAAGTCCCAACGTCCCAGTCATATCGGTACGGCGGGTGTTATTTAAAAAAAAAAAGAAATAAAAATAAATCGTTACGATCGACCGTATTACGTCGAAATATAATGATTTTACAAAAAATACCGTTACATCGTAACGCTTTCTAACGAATTAACTCGCAAAAACCGTTCGAAATTGAAAGTTTTGCTAGCTCTGCAGGGACGAAATAAACGTTTAACCCCTATGCAATATTGAATTACACATCGAGATATGTAGAAATATTCCTACGTCGTAACGCTTTTTAACGAATTAACTTGAAGGGAACGTTCGAAATTGAAATATTTTTCTAGCTCTGCAGGGACGAAACAAACGTTTAATCTCTATGTAATATTGAATTATACATCGATTTATGTAAAAATATGCCTACCTCATTACTCTTTATAGCGAATTAACTCGAAGGGAACGGTAGCGTCGTTAGTAGCGGTGCGAAGAAATGCAAAGTCCGAACCTCCCGGTCATGTCGGTCCTGCTGGGGCTATTTAAAAAAAAATAAACATAAATCGTTACGTTCGAACGTATTACGTCGAAATATAATGATTTCACAAACAATACCGGTACATCCTAACGCTTTCTAACGAACTAACTCGCAAAAACCGTTCGAAATTGAAACTTTTGCTAGCTATCCAGGGACGAAAGGAACGTTTAATCCCTATGTAATATTAAATTATACATCGATATATGTCGAAATATTCCTACCTCATAACGCTTTCTATCGAATTAACACGAAGGGAACGTTAGCGTCGTCAGTAGCGGTGCGAAGAAGTGCAAAGTCACAACCTCCCGGTCATATCGGTCCTGCTTGGGCTATTTAAAAAAAAATAACCATAAATCGTTACGCTCGACCGTATTACGTCGAAATATAACGATTTCGCAAAAAACTACCGGTACATCGTAACGGTTTCTAACGAATTAACTCGAAAAGCCGCTCGAAATTGAAAGTTTTGCCTGCTCCCCAGGGACCAAATAAACATTTAATCCCTATGTAACATTGAATTATACATCGAGAGATGAAAAAATATTCCTACCTCATAAGGCTTTTTATCGAATTAACTCGCAGGGAACCTTAGCGCCGTTCGTAGCGGTGCGAAGATATACAAAGTACCACCGTCCCGGGCATATTGGCACGGCGGTGCTATTAAAAAAAAAGCCAAAAAAATCGTCACGATCGACCATATTACGTCGAAATATAACGATTTCACAAAAAATACCGCGTCTTCGTAACGCTTGTTAACGAATTAACTCGAAAAAACCGTTCGAAATTGAAAGTTTTGCCAGCTATCCAGGGACGAAATAAACGTTTAATCCCTATGCAATATTGAATTACACATGGATATATGTAGAAATATTCCTACGTCGTAACGCTTTTTAACGAATTAACTCGAAGGGAACGTTCGATATTGAATTTTTGTTCTAGCTCTCCAGCGTAGAAGTAAGTGTTTAATCTCTATGTAATATTGAATTATACATCGAAATATGTAAAAATATTCCTACCTCATAAGGCTTTTTATCGAATTAACTCGCAGGGAACCTTAGCGTCGTTCGTAGCGATGCGAAGAAATACAAAGTCCCAGCGTCCCGGTTATATAGGTACGGCGGGGGCTATTTAAAAAAAAAAAAAAAAAACTAAAAATAAATCGTTACGATCGACCGTATTACGTCGAAGTATAGCGATTTCACAAAAAAATACCGGCACATCGTAACGCTTTCTAACGGATTTACACGCAAAAACCGCTCGAAATTGAAAGTTTTGCTAGCTCTCCAGGGACGAAATACAACTTTAATCCGTATGCAATATTGAATTACACATCGATATATGGAGAAATATTCCATCATCGTATCGCTTTTTAACGAATTAACTCGAAGGGAACGTTCGAAATTGAAATTTTTTTCTAACCTCTCCAGGGACGAAATAAACGCTTAATCTCTATGTAATATTGAAGTATACATCGATTTATGCAAAAATAAGCCCACCTTTTAACGCTTTTAATCAAATTAAATCGAAGAGAACGGTAGCGTCGTCAGTAGCGGTGCGAAGAAATTCAAAGACCCAACCTCCCGGTCATGTCGGTCCTGCTGGGGTTATTTAAAGAAAAAATAAAAAAAATCGTTACCTTCGACCGTATTACGTCGAAATATAACGATTTCACAAAAAATACCGCGACTTCGTAACGCTTGGTAACGAATTAACTCGAAAAAACCGTTCGAAATTGAAAGTTTTGCTTGCTCTCCAGGGACCAAATAAACGTTTAATCCCTATGTAATATTGAATTATACATCGAGAGATGTAAAAATATTCCTACCTCATAAGGCTTTTTATCGAATTAACTCGCAGGGAACCTTAGCGCCGTTCGTAGCGGTGCGAAGAAATAAAAAGTCCCAACGTCCCGGTCATATAGTACGGCGGAGGCTATTAAAAAAAAAAAAAAATAAAAATTATTCCTTACTATCGACCGTATTACGTCGAAATATAACGATTTCACAAAAATATCGGTACCTCGTAATGCTTTCAGACGAATTAACTCGAAGGAAACGTTCGAAATTGAAATTTTGTTCTAGCTCTTCAGGGTAGAAATAAGTGTTTAATCTCTATGTAATATGGAATTATACATCGAGATATGTAAAAATATTCCTACCTCATAACGGTTGTTAACGAATTAACTCGCAGGAAACCTTGGCGTCGTTCGTAGCGGTGCGAAGAAATTCAAAGTCCCAACCTCCCGGTCATGTCAGTCCTGCTGGGGCTATTTAAGAACCAATAAATATAAATCGTTACGTTCGACCGTGTTTCGTCGCACTATAAAGATTTCACAAAAAATGCCGGTACCTCGTAACGCTTTCAGACGAATTAACTCGAAGGGAACGATCGAAATTGAAATTTTGTTCTAGCTCTTCGGGGTAGAAATAAGTGTTTAATCTCTATGTAATATTGAATTATACATCGATTTACGTAAAAATATGCCCACCTCATAACGCTTTTTATCGAATTAAATTGAAGAGAACAATAGCATCATCTGTAGCGGTGCGAAGAAATTGAATGTCCCAACCTCCCGGTCATGTCGATCCTGCTGGAGCTATTTAAAAAAAAAAAAATAAATATAAATCGTGACGCTCGACCGTATTACGTCGAAATATAACGATTACACAAAAAAAGACCGGTACTTCGTAACGCTTTCTAACGAATTTACTCGCAAAAACCGTTCGAAATTGAAAGTTTTGCTTGCTCTCCAGGGACCAAATAAACGTTTAATCCCTATGTAATATTGAATTATACATCGAGATATGTAAAAATATTCCTACCTCATAACGGTTGTTAACGAATTAACTCGAAGGGAACGTTAGCGTCATTAGTTGCGGCGCGAAGAAATTCAAAGTCCCAATCACCCGGTCATATAGGTACGGCGGGGGCTATTTAAAAAAAAAAAAAAACTAAAAAAAAAATCGTTACGATCCACCGTATTGCGTCGAAATATGACGATTTCACAAGAAAATACCGCGAACTCGTAATGCTTGTTAACGAATTAACTCGAAAAAACCGTTCGAAATTGAAAGTTTTGCTTGCTCTCCAGGGACCAAATAAACGTTTAATCCCTATGTAATATTGAATTATACATCGAGATATGTAAAAATATTCCTACCTCATAACGGTTGTTAACGAATTAACTCGAAGGGAACGTTAGCGTCGTTAGTAGCGGTGAGAAGAAATTCAAAGACCCAACCTCCCGGTCATGTCGGTCCTGCTGGGGTTATTTAAAGAAAAAATAAAAAAAATCGTTACCTTCGACCGTATTACGTCGAAATATAACGATTTCACAAAAAATACCGCGACATCGTAAAGCTTGGTAACGAATTAACTCGAAAAAACCGTTCGAAATTGAAAGTTTTGCTTGCTCTCCAGGGACCAAATAAACGTTTAATCCCTATGTAATATTGAATTATACATCGAGAGATGAAAAAATATTCCTACCTCATAAGGCTTTTTATCGAATTAACTCGCAGGGAACCTTAGCGCCGTTCGTAGCGGTGCGAAGATATACAAAGTCCCAACGTCCCGGTCATATAGGTACGGCGGATGCTATTAAAAAAAAAAAAAAAAATAAAAATAATTCCTTACTATCGACCGTATTACGTCGAAATATAACGATTTCACAAAAAATATCGGTACCTCGTAAAGTTTTCTAACGAATTAACTCGCAAAAACCGGTCGAAATGGAAAGTTTTGCTACCTCTCCAGGGACGAAATAAACGTTTAATCCCTATGCAATTTTGAATTACACATCGATATATGTAGAAATATTCCTACGTCGTAACGCTGTTTTACGAATTAAATCGATGGGAACTTTCGAAATTGAAAATTTTTTCTAGCCCTCCAGGGACGAAATAAAAGTTTCATCCTTATGTAATATTGAATTATACTTCGATTTGTGTAAAAATATGCCCAACTCATAACGCTTTTTTCGAATTAACTCGAAGGGAACGTTAGCGTCGTTAGTAGCGGTGCGAAGAAATTCAAAGCCCCAATCTCCCGGTCATGTCGGTCCTGCTGGGGCTATTTAAAAAAAAATAAATATAAATCGTTACGCTCGACCGTATTACGTCGAAATATAATGATTTCACAAAAATATCGGTACATTGTGACGCTTCCTAATGAATGAACTCGCAAAAACCGTTCGAAATTGAAAGTTTTGCTAGCTCTCCAGGGACGAAATAAATGTTTTAATCTCTATGTAGTATTGAAGTATACATCGATTTATATAAAATATGCCCACCTGATAACGCTTTTTATCGAATTAAATCGAAGAGAACGGTAGCATCGTCAGTAGCTGCGCGAAGAAATTCAAAGTCCCAATCTCCCGGTCATGTCGGTCCGGCAGCGGCTGTTTAATAGAAAATAAAAAAAATCGTTACGTTCGACCGTATTACGTCGAACTATGAGATTTCACAAAAACATACCGCGACATCGTAACGCTTGTTAACGGATTAACTCGAAAAAACCGTTCGAAATTGAAAGTTTTGCTTGCTCTCCAGGGACCATACAAACGTTTAATCCCTATGTAATATTGAATTATACATCGAGATATGTAAAAATATTCCTACCTCATAACGGTTGTTAACGAATTAATTCGCAGGGAACCTTAGCGTCGTTCGTAGCGCTGCTAAGAAATGCAAAGTACCATCCTCCGGGTCTTGTCGGTCCGGCGGCGGCTATTTAAAAAAAGAAAATAAAAAGAAATCATTACGTTCGAGAGTATTATTTCGAACTATAACGATTTCACAAGAAATACCGGTACCTCGTAACGCTTTCAGACGTATTAACTCGGACGGAACGTTCGAAATTGAAATTTTGTTCTAGCACTCCAGGGTAGAAATAAGTGTTTAATCTCTATGTAATATTGAAGTATACATTGATTTATGTAAAAATATTCCCACCTCATAACGCTTTCTATCGAATTAACTCGAAGGGAACGTTAGCGTCGTCAGTAGAGTCGCGAAGAAATTCAAAGTACCAACCTCCCGGTCATGTCGTTCCGGCGGCGGCTCTGTAAAAAGCAGAAAATAAAAAGAAATCATTACGTTCGAGCGTATTACGTCGAACTATAATGATTTCACAAGAAATACCGCGACCTCGTAACGCTTGTTAACGAATTAACTCGAAAAAACCGTTCGAAATCGAAAGTTTTGCTTGCCCTCCAGGGACCAAATAAACGTTTAATCCCTATGTAATATAGAATTATACATCGAGATATGTAAAAATATTCCTACCTCATAACGGTTGTTAACGAATTAACTCGCAGGGAACATTAGCGTAGTTCGTAGCGGTGCGAAGAAGTACAAAGTCCCAACGTCCCGGTCATATAGGTACGGGGGGGGGGCTATTTAAAAAAAAAAAAAAATAAATCGTTACGATCGACCGTATTACGTCGAAATATAAAGATTTCACAAAAAATACCGGTACCTCGTAACGCCTTCTGACGAATTAACTCGCAAAAACCGTTCGAAATTGAAAGTTTTGCTTGCTCTCCAGGGAACAAATAAACGTTTATTCCCTATGTAATATTGAATTATACATCGAGATATGTAAAAATATTCCTACCTCATAACGGTTGTTAACGAATTAACTCGCAGGAAACCTTAGCGTCGTTCGTAGCGCTGCGAAAAAATACAAAGTCCCAACGTCCCGGTCATATCGGTACGGCGAGGGCTATTTAAAAAAAAGGAATAAAAATAAATCGTTACGATCGAACGTATTACGTCGATATATAATGATTTCACAAAAAATACGGGTATTTCGTAACGCTTTCTAACGAATTAACTCGCCAAAACCGTTCGAAATTGGAAGTTTTGCTAGCTCTCCAGGGACGAAATAAACGTTTAATCCCTATGCAATTTTGAATTACACATCGATATATTTAGAAATATTCCTACGTCGTATCGCTTTTTAACGAATTAACTCGCAGGGAACCTTAGCGTCGTTCGTAGCGGTGGGAAGAAATACAAAGCCCAACGTCCCGGTCATATAGGTACGGCAGGGGCTATTTAAAAAAGAAATAAAAAGAAATCGTTACGATCCACCGTATTACGTCGAAATATAACGATTTCACAAAAAATACCGGTATCTCGTAACGCTTTCCGACGAATTGACTCGAAGGGAACGTTCGAAATTGAAATTTTTTTCTAGCTCTCCAGGGACGAAATAAACGTTTAATCCCTATGCAATATTGAATTACACATCGATATATGTAGAAATATTCCTACGTCGTAATGCTTTTTAACGAATTTACTCGAAGGGAACGTTCGAAATTGAAATTTTGTTCTAGCTCTCCAGGGTAGAAGTATGTGTTTAACCTCTATGTAATATTGAAGTATTCATTGATTTATGTAAAAGAATGCCCACCTCGTAACGCTTTATATCGATTTATCACGAAGGGAACGTTAGAGTCGTTAGTAGCGGTGCGAAGAAATTCAAAGTCCCAACCTCCCTGTCATGTCGCTCCTGCTGTGGCTATTAGAAAAAAAAAATAAATATAAATCGTTACGGCCGACCGTATTACGTCGAAATATAATGATTTCACAAAAAATACCGGTACATCGTAACGCTTTCTAACGAACTAACTCGCAAAAACCGTTCGAAATTGAAAGTTTTGCTAGCCCTCCAGGGACGAAATAAACGTTTAATCCCTATGCAATATTGAATTATACATCGAGATATGTAAAAATATTCCTACCTCATAACGGTTGTTAACGAATTAACTCGCAGGGAACCTTAGCGTCGTTCGTAGCGGTGCGAAGAAATACGAAGTCCCAACGTCCCGGTCATATAGGTACGGCGGGTGCTATTTAAAAAAAATAAACATAAATCGTTACGTTCGACCGTATTACGTCGAAATATAATGATTTCACAAAAAATACCGGTACATCGTAACGCTTTCTAACGAACTAACTCGCAAAAACCGTTCGAAATTGAAAGTTTTGCTAGCTCTCCAGGTACGAAATAAACGTTTAATCCCTATGCAATATTGAATTACACATCGATATATGTAGAAATATTCCTACGTCGTAACGCTTTTTAACGAATCAACTCGCAGGGAACCTTAGAGTCGTTCGTAGCGGTGTGAAGAAATACAAAGTCCCAACGTCTCGTTCATATAGGTACGGCGAGGGCTATTTAAAAAAAAAAAAATAAAAATTAATCGTTACGATCGACCGTATTACGTCGAAATATAACGATTTCACAAAAAATACCGGTACCTCGTAACGCTTTCTGTCGTATTGACTCGAAGGGAACGTTCGAAATTGAAATTTTTTTCTAGCTCTCCAGGGACGAAATAAACGTTCAATATCTATGTAATATTGAAGTATACATCGATTTATGTAAAAATATGCCTACCTCATAACGCTTTTTATCGAATTAACTAGAAGGGAACGTTCGAAATTGAAAATTTTGTCTAGCTCTCCAGGGTAGAATTAAGTGTCTAATCTATATGAAATATAGATGTATACATCGATTTATGTAAAAATATGCCTACCTCATAACGCTTTTTCTCGAATTAACTCGAAGGGAACGTGAGCGTCGTTAGTAGCGGTGCGAAGAAATTCAAAGACACAACCTCCCGGTCATGTCGGTCCTGCTGGGGCTATTTAAAAAAAAATAAATATAAATCGTTACGTTCGACCGTACACAAAGTCGAATATTACGTCACAATATAACGATTTCACAAAAAATACCGGTACATCGTATCGCTTTCTAACGAATTAACTCGCAAAATCCGTTCGAAATTGAAAGTTTTGCTCCCTCTTCAGGGACGAAATGAAAGTTTAATCCCTATGCAATTTTGAATTACACATCGATATATTTAGAAATATTCCGACGTCGTAACGCTTTCTAACGAATTAACTCGCAAAACCGTTCGAAATTGAAAGTTTTGCAAGCTCTCCAGGGACGAAATAAAGGTTTAATCTCTATGCAATATTGAATTACACATCGATACATGTAAAAATATTACTACGTCGTAACGCTTTTTAACGAATTAACTGGCAGGGAAGCTTAGCGTCGTTCGTAGCGGTGCGAAGAAATACAAAGTCCCAACGTTCCGGTCATGTCGGTCCTGCTGGGGCTATTTAAAAAAAAATAAACATAAATCGTTACGTTCGACCGTATTACGTCGAAACATAATGATTTCACAAAAAATATCGGTACATTGTGACGCTTTCTAATGAATGAACTCGGAAAAACCGTTCGAAATTGAAAGTTTTTCTAGCTCTCCAGGGACGAAATAAAAGTTTAATCTCTATGTAGTATTGAAGTATACATCGATTTATATAAAATATGCCCACCTGATAACGCTTTTTATCGAACTAAATCGAAGAGGCCGGTAGCATCGTCAGTAGCTGCGCGAAGAAATTCAAAGTCCTAATCTCAGGGTCATGTCGGTCCGGCCGCGGCTATTTAACAAAAAAAAAAATAAAAAGAAATAGATACGTTCGACCGTATTACGTCGAACTATAAAGATTTGACAAAAAAATACCGCGTCATCGAAACGCTTGTTAACGAATTAACTCGCAAAAACCGTTCGAAATTGAAAGTTTTGCTAGCTCTCCAGGGACGAAATAAACGTTCAATATCTATGTAATATTGAAGTATACATCGATTTATGTAAAAATATGCCTACCTCATAGCGCTTTTTATCGAATTAACTAGAAGGGAACGTTCGAAATTGAAATTTTTTTCTAGCTCTCCAGGGACGAGATAAACGTTTAATCCCTATGTAATATTGAATTATACATCGAGATATGTAAAAATATTCCTACCTCATAACGGTTGTTAACGAATTAACTCGCAGGGAAACTTAGCGTCGTTCGTAGCGGTACGAAGAAATACAAAGTCCCAACGTCCCGGTCATATAGGTACGGCGGGGGCTCTTTAAAAAAAAAAATAAAAATAAATCGTTACGATCGACCGTATTACGTCGATATATAATGATTTCGCAAAAAAAACCGGTACCTCGTAACGCTTTCTGACTAATTGACTCGAAAAAACCGTTCGAAATTGAAAGTTTTGCTTGCTCTCCAGGGACGAAATAAACGATTAATCCCTATGCAATTTTGAATTACACACCGATATATTTAGAAATATTCCTACGTCGTAACGCTTTTTAACGAATTAACTCGAAGGGAACGTTCGAAATTGATATATTTTTCTAGCTCTCCAGGGTAGAATTAAGTGTTTAATCTATATGAAATATTGAAGTATACGTCGATTTATGTAAAAATATGCCCACCTGATAACGCTTTTTATCGAATTAAATCGAAGGGAACGTTAGCGTCGTTAGTAGCGGTGCGAAGAAATGCAAAGTCCCAACCTCCCGGTCATATCGGTCCTGCGGGGGCTATTTAAAAAAAATAAATATAAATCGTGATGCTAGACCGTATTACGTCCAAACATAACGATTTCACAAAAAAATACCGGTACATCGTAAAGCTTTCTATCGAATTAACTCGCGAAAACCGTTCGAAATTGAAAGTTTTGCTAGCTCCCTAGGGACGATATAAACGTTTAATCCCAATGCAATATTGAATTACACATTGATATATGTAGACATATTTCTAAGTCGTAACGCTTTTTAACGAATTAACTCGAAGGGAACGTTCGAAATTGAAATTTTTTTCTAGCTCTCCAGGGACGAAATAAACGTTCAATATCTATGTAATATTGAAATATACATCGATTTATGTTAAAATAGGCCTACCTCATAACGCTCTTTAACGAATTAACTCGCAGGGAACCTTAGCGGCGTTCGTAGCGGTGCGAAGAAATACAAAGTCCCAACCTCCCGGTCATGCCGGTCCTGCGGGGGCTATTTAAAAAAAAAAAAATAAATATAAATCGTTACGATCCACCGTATTACGTCGAAATATAAAGATTTCACAAAAAATACCGGTACCTCGTAACGCTTTCTGACGAATTGACTCGAAGGGAACGTTCGAAATTGAAACTTTGTTCTAGCTCTCCAGGGTAGAAATACGTGTTTAATCTCTATGTAATATTGAATTATACATCGATTTATGTAAAAATATGCCTACCTCATAACGCTTTTTATCGAATTAACTCGGAGGGAACGTTAGTTTCGTTAGTAGCGGTGCGAAGAAATTCAAAGACCCAACCTCCCGGTCATGTCGGTCCTGCGGGTGCCATTTAAAAAAAATAAATATAAATCGTGACGCTAGACAGTATTACGTCCAAATATAACGATTTCACAAAAAAATACCGGTACATCGTAAAGCTTTCTATCGAATTAACTCGCAAAAACCGTTCGAAATTGAAAGTTTTGCTAGCTCTCTAGGGACGATATAAACGTTTAATCCCAATGCAATATTGAATTACACATTGACATATGTAGAAATATTCCTACCTCATAACGCTTTCTATCGAATTAACACGAGGGGAACGTTAGCGTCGTCAGTAGCGGTGCGAAGAAATGCAAAGTCCCAACCGCTCGGTCATGTCGGTCCTGCTAGGGCTGTTTAAAAAAAATAAACATAAATCGTTACGCTCGATCGTATTACGTCAAAATATAACGATTTCACAAAAAATACCGGTACCTCGTAACGCTTTCTGACGAATTGACTCGAAGGGAAAGTTCGAAATTGAAAGTTTTGCTAGCTCTCCAGGGACGAAATGAACGTTTAATCCCAATGCAATATTGAATTACACATTGATATATGTAGACATATTCCTACGTCGTAACGCTTTTTAACGAATTAACTCGAAGGGAACATTCGAAATTGAAATTTGTTTCTAGCTCTCCAGGGACGAAATTAACGTTCAATATCTATGTAATATTGAAGTATACATCGATTTATGTAAAAATAGGCCTACCTCATAACGCTCTTTATCGAATTAACTCGAAGGGAGCGTTAGCGTCTTTCGTAGCGGTGCGAAGAAATACAAAGTACCAATCTCCCGTTGATGTCGGTCCGGCGGCGGCTATTTAAAAAAAAAGAAAATAAAAAGAAATCATTACGTTCGAGCGCATTACGTCGAACTATAACGATTTCACAAAAAATACCGGTACCTCGTAACGCTTTCTGACGAATTGACTAGATGGGAACGTTCGAAATTGAAATTTTGTTCTAGCTCTCCAGGGTAGAAATAAGTGTTTAATCTCTATGTAATATTGAACTATGCATCGATTTATGTAAAAATATGCCTACCTCATAACGCTTTTCATCGAATTAACTCCTAGGGAACGTTAGCGTCGTCAGTAGCGGTGCGAAGAAATGCAAAGCCCCAAACTCCCGGTCATGTCGGTCCTGCTGGGACTATTTAAAAAGAAATAAATATAAATCGTTACGCTCGACCGTATTACGTCGAAATATAACGATTTGACAAAAAAATACCGTTACATCGTAACGCTTTCTAACGAATTAACTCGCAAAAACCGTTCGAAATTGACAGTTTTGTTACCTCTGCAGGGACGAAATAAACGTTTAATCCCAATGTAATATTGAATTATACATCGAGATATGTAGAAATACTCCTACCTCATAACGGTTGTTAACGAGTTAACTCGCAGGGACCGTTAGCGTCGTTAGTAGCGGTGCGAAGAAATTCAAAGTACCAACGTCCCGGTCATATAGGTACGGCGGGGGCTACTTAAAAAAAAAAATAAATAAAAATAAATCGTTATGATCGACCGTATTACGTCGAAGTATAACGATTTCACAAAAAATACCGCTACCCCGTAACGCTTTCAGACGAATTAACTCGAAGGGAACGATCGAGATTGAAATTTTGTTCTAGCTCTTCGGGGTAGAAATAAGTGTTTAATCTCTATGTAATATTGAATTATACATCGATTTAAGTAAAAATAGGCCTACCTCATAACGCTTTTTATCGAATTAACTCGAAGGGAACGTTAACGTCGTCAGTAGCTGCGCGAAGAAATTGAAAGTCCCAATCTCCCGGTCATGTCGGTCCTGCTGGGGCTATTTAAAAAAAATAAATATAAATCGTTACGTTCGACCGTATTACGTCGAAATATAATGATTTCATAAAAAATACGGGTACATCGTAACGCTTTCTAACGAATTAACTCGTCAAAACCGTTCGAAATTGAAAGTTTTGCTAGCTCTCCAGAGACGAAATAAACGATTAATCCCTATGCAATATTGAATTACACATCGATATATGTAGAAATATTCCAACGTCGTAACGCTTTTTAACGAATTAACTCGAAGGGAACGTTAGCGTCGTTAGTAGCGGTGCGAAGAAATTCAAAGACCCAACCTCCCGGCCATGTCGATCCTGCGGGGCTATTTAAAAAAAAACAATAGATATAAATCATTACGCTCGACCGAATTACGTCGAAATATAACGATTGCACAAAAAATACCGGTACATCGTAACGCTTTCTAACGAATTAACTCGCAAAAACCGGTCGAAATGGAAAGTTTTGCTACCTCTCCAGGGACGAAATAAACGTTTAATCCCTATGCAATATTGAATTACACATCGATATATTTAGAAATATTCCTACGGCGTAGCGCTTTTTAACGAATTAACTCGCAGGGAACGTTCGATATTGAAATATTTTTCTAGCTATCCAGGGACGAAATGAACGTTTAATCTCTATGTAATATTTAACTAAACATCGATTTATGTAAAAATATGCCCACCTCATAACGCTTTTTATCGAATTAAATCGAGGAGAACGTTAGCGTCGTTAGTAGCGGTGCGAAGAAATGCAAAGTCCCAACCTCCCGGTCATGTCGGTCGTGCTTGGGCTATTAAAAAAAAATAAACATAAATCGTTACGCTCGACCGTATTACGTCAAAATATAACGATTTCACAAAAAATACCGGTACCTCGTAACGCTTTCTGACGAACTGACTCGAAGGGAACGTTCGAAATTGAAAATTTTTTCTAGCTCTCCAGGGACGAAACAAACGTTTAATCTCTATGTAATATTGAATGCTACATCGATTTATGTAGAAATATGCCTACCTCATAACGCTTTCAATCGAATTAACTCGAAGGGAACGTTAGCGTCGTTAGTAGCGGTGCGAAGAAATGCAAAGACCGAACCTCCCGGTCATGTCGGTCATGCTGGGGCTATTTAAAAAAACGAAAAAAAAATCGTTACGTTCGACCGTATTACGTCGAGGCATAAAGATTTCACAAAAAATACCGGTTCCTCGTAACGCTTTCTGACGAACTGACGCGAAGGGAACGTTCGAAATTGAAATTTTGTTCTAGCTCTCTAGGGTAGAAATAAGTGTTTAATCTCTATGTAATATTGAAGGATACATCATTGTATGTAAAAATATTCCTACCTCATAACGCTTTATATCGAATTAACTCGAAGAGAACGTTAGCGTCGTTAGTAGCGGTGCGAAGATATTCAAATTCGCAACATCCCGGTCATGTCGATCCTGCTGGGGCTATTTAAAAAGAAACAAATATAAATCGCTCCGCTCGACCGTATTACGTCGAAATATAACGATTTCACAAAAAAATACGGGTACATCATAAAGCTTTCTATCGAATTGACTCGCAAAAACTGTTCGAAATTGAAAGTTTTGCTAGCTATCCAGGGACGAAATAAACGTTTAATCCCAATGCAATATTGAATTACACATTGATATATGTAGACATATTTCTACGTCGTAACGCTTTCAATCGAACTAACTCGAAGGGAACGTTCGAAATTGAAATTTTCTTCTAGCTCTCCAGGGACGAAATAAACGTTCAATATCTATGTAATATTGAAGTATACATCGATTTGTGTAAAAATAGGCCCACCTCATAACGCTCTTTATCGAATTAACTCGAAGGGAGCGTTAGCGTCGTCAGTAGCGGGGCGAAGAAATTCAAAGTACCAATCTCCCGGTCATGTCGGTCCGGCGGCTGCTATTTAAAAAAAGAAAAGAAAGAAATCATTACGTTCGAGCGTACTACGTCGAACTATAACGATTTCACAAAAAATACCGGTACCTCGTAACGCTTTCAGACGAATTAACTCAAAGGGAACGTTCGAAATTGAAATTTTGTTCTAGCTCTTCAGGGTAGATATAAGCGTTTAATCTCTATGTAATATTGAATTATACATCGATTTATGTATAAATATGCCTACCTCATTACGTTTTATATCGAATTAACTCGAAGGGAACGTTAGTGTCGTTAGTAGCTGCGCGAGGAAATTCAAAGTCCCAATCTCCCGGTCATATCGATCCGGCGGCGGCTATTTAAAAAAGAAATATAAAGAAATCGTTACGATCGACCGTATTACGTAGAACTGTAAAGATGCATAAAAAATACCGCGACCTCGTAACGCTTTTTAACGAATTAACTCGAAAAAACCGTTCGAAATTAAAAGTTTTGATTGCCCTCCAGGGACCAAATAAACGCTTTTAACCCTATGTAATATTGAATTATACGTCGAGATATGTAAAAATATTTCTACCTCATAACGGTTGTTAGCGAATTAACTCGCGGGGAAACTTAGCGTCGCTCGTAGCGGTGGGAAGAAATACAAAGTCCCAACCTCCCGGTCATGCCGGTCCTGCGGGGGCTATTTAAAAAAAAAAAAATAAATATAAATCGTTACGATCCACCGTATTACGTCAAAATATAACGATTTCACAAAAAATACCGGTACCTCGTAACGCTTTCTGACGAATTGACTCGAAGGGAAAGTTCGAAATTGAAAGTTTTGCTAGCTCTCCAGGGACGAAATGAACGTTTAATCCCAATGCAATATTGAATTACACATTGATATATGTAGACATATTCCTACGTCGTAACGCTTTTTAACGAATTAACTCGAAGGGAACATTCGAAATTGAAATTTGTTTCTAGCTCTCCAGGGACGAAATTAACGTTCAATATCTATGTAATATTGAAGTATACATCGATTTATGTAAAAATAGGCCTACCTCATAACGCTCTTTATCGAATTAACTCGAAGGGAGCGTTAGCGTCTTTCGTAGCGGTGCGAAGAAATACAAAGTACCAATCTCCCGTTGATGTCGGTCCGGCGGCGGCTATTTAAAAAAAAAGAAAATAAAAAGAAATCATTACGTTCGAGCGCATTACGTCGAACTATAACGATTTCACAAAAAATACCGGTACCTCGTAACGCTTTCTGACGAATTGACTAGATGGGAACGTTCGAAATTGAAATTTTGTTCTAGCTCTCCAGGGTAGAAATAAGTGTTTAATCTCTATGTAATATTGAACTATGCATCGATTTATGTAAAAATATGCCTACCTCATAACGCTTTTCATCGAATTAACTCCTAGGGAACGTTAGCGTCGTCAGTAGCGGTGCGAAGAAATGCAAAGCCCCAAACTCCCGGTCATGTCGGTCCTGCTGGGACTATTTAAAAAGAAATAAATATAAATCGTTACGCTCGACCGTATTACGTCGAAATATAACGATTTGACAAAAAAATACCGTTACATCGTAACGCTTTCTAACGAATTAACTCGCAAAAACCGTTCGAAATTGACAGTTTTGTTACCTCTGCAGGGACGAAATAAACGTTTAATCCCAATGTAATATTGAATTATACATCGAGATATGTAGAAATACTCCTACCTCATAACGGTTGTTAACGAGTTAACTCGCAGGGACCGTTAGCGTCGTTAGTAGCGGTGCGAAGAAATTCAAAGTACCAACGTCCCGGTCATATAGGTACGGCGGGGGCTACTTAAAAAAAAAAATAAATAAAAATAAATCGTTATGATCGACCGTATTACG
The DNA here is from genome assembly GCA_905332935.1 of Bombus hortorum. Classification (NCBI taxonomy): domain Eukaryota; kingdom Metazoa; phylum Arthropoda; class Insecta; order Hymenoptera; family Apidae; genus Bombus; species Bombus hortorum. The sequence continues at coordinate 8,594,046 of CAJOSO010000001.1, forward strand.
TCGAAGTATAACGATTTCACAAAAAATACCGCTACCCCGTAACGCTTTCAGACGAATTAACTCGAAGGGAACGATCGAGATTGAAATTTTGTTCTAGCTCTTCGGGGTAGAAATAAGTGTTTAATCTCTATGTAATATTGAATTATACATCGATTTAAGTAAAAATAGGCCTACCTCATAACGCTTTTTATCGAATTAACTCGAAGGGAACGTTAACGTCGTCAGTAGCTGCGCGAAGAAATTGAAAGTCCCAATCTCCCGGTCATGTCGGTCCTGCTGGGGCTATTTAAAAAAAATAAATATAAATCGTTACGTTCGACCGTATTACGTCGAAATATAATGATTTCATAAAAAATACGGGTACATCGTAACGCTTTCTAACGAATTAACTCGTCAAAACCGTTCGAAATTGAAAGTTTTGCTAGCTCTCCAGAGACGAAATAAACGATTAATCCCTATGCAATATTGAATTACACATCGATATATGTAGAAATATTCCAACGTCGTAACGCTTTTTAACGAATTAACTCGAAGGGAACGTTAGCGTCGTTAGTAGCGGTGCGAAGAAATTCAAAGACCCAACCTCCCGGCCATGTCGATCCTGCGGGGCTATTTAAAAAAAAACAATAGATATAAATCATTACGCTCGACCGAATTACGTCGAAATATAACGATTGCACAAAAAATACCGGTACATCGTAACGCTTTCTAACGAATTAACTCGCAAAAACCGGTCGAAATGGAAAGTTTTGCTACCTCTCCAGGGACGAAATAAACGTTTAATCCCTATGCAATATTGAATTACACATCGATATATTTAGAAATATTCCTACGGCGTAGCGCTTTTTAACGAATTAACTCGCAGGGAACGTTCGATATTGAAATATTTTTCTAGCTATCCAGGGACGAAATGAACGTTTAATCTCTATGTAATATTTAACTAAACATCGATTTATGTAAAAATATGCCCACCTCATAACGCTTTTTATCGAATTAAATCGAGGAGAACGTTAGCGTCGTTAGTAGCGGTGCGAAGAAATGCAAAGTCCCAACCTCCCGGTCATGTCGGTCGTGCTTGGGCTATTAAAAAAAAATAAACATAAATCGTTACGCTCGACCGTATTACGTCAAAATATAACGATTTCACAAAAAATACCGGTACCTCGTAACGCTTTCTGACGAACTGACTCGAAGGGAACGTTCGAAATTGAAAATTTTTTCTAGCTCTCCAGGGACGAAACAAACGTTTAATCTCTATGTAATATTGAATGCTACATCGATTTATGTAGAAATATGCCTACCTCATAACGCTTTCAATCGAATTAACTCGAAGGGAACGTTAGCGTCGTTAGTAGCGGTGCGAAGAAATGCAAAGACCGAACCTCCCGGTCATGTCGGTCATGCTGGGGCTATTTAAAAAAACGAAAAAAAAATCGTTACGTTCGACCGTATTACGTCGAGGCATAAAGATTTCACAAAAAATACCGGTTCCTCGTAACGCTTTCTGACGAACTGACTCGAAGGGAACGTTCGAAATTGAAATTTTGTTCTAGCTCTCTAGGGTAGAAATAAGTGTTTAATCTCTATGTAATATTGAAGGATACATCATTGTATGTAAAAATATTCCTACCTCATAACGCTTTATATCGAATTAACTCGAAGAGAACGTTAGCGTCGTTAGTAGCGGTGCGAAGATATTCAAATTCGCAACATCCCGGTCATGTCGATCCTGCTGGGGCTATTTAAAAAGAAACAAATATAAATCGCTCCGCTCGACCGTATTACGTCGAAATATAACGATTTCACAAAAAAATACGGGTACATCATAAAGCTTTCTATCGAATTGACTCGCAAAAACTGTTCGAAATTGAAAGTTTTGCTAGCTATCCAGGGACGAAATAAACGTTTAATCCCAATGCAATATTGAATTACACATTGATATATGTAGACATATTTCTACGTCGTAACGCTTTCAATCGAACTAACTCGAAGGGAACGTTCGAAATTGAAATTTTCTTCTAGCTCTCCAGGGACGAAATAAACGTTCAATATCTATGTAATATTGAAGTATACATCGATTTGTGTAAAAATAGGCCCACCTCATAACGCTCTTTATCGAATTAACTCGAAGGGAGCGTTAGCGTCGTCAGTAGCGGGGCGAAGAAATTCAAAGTACCAATCTCCCGGTCATGTCGGTCCGGCGGCTGCTATTTAAAAAAAGAAAAGAAAGAAATCATTACGTTCGAGCGTACTACGTCGAACTATAACGATTTCACAAAAAATACCGGTACCTCGTAACGCTTTCAGACGAATTAACTCAAAGGGAACGTTCGAAATTGAAATTTTGTTCTAGCTCTTCAGGGTAGATATAAGCGTTTAATCTCTATGTAATATTGAATTATACATCGATTTATGTATAAATATGCCTACCTCATTACGTTTTATATCGAATTAACTCGAAGGGAACGTTAGTGTCGTTAGTAGCTGCGCGAGGAAATTCAAAGTCCCAATCTCCCGGTCATATCGATCCGGCGGCGGCTATTTAAAAAAGAAATATAAAGAAATCGTTACGATCGACCGTATTACGTAGAACTGTAAAGATGCATAAAAAATACCGCGACCTCGTAACGCTTTTTAACGAATTAACTCGAAAAAACCGTTCGAAATTAAAAGTTTTGATTGCCCTCCAGGGACCAAATAAACGCTTTTAACCCTATGTAATATTGAATTATACGTCGAGATATGTAAAAATATTTCTACCTCATAACGGTTGTTAGCGAATTAACTCGCGGGGAAACTTAGCGTCGCTCGTAGCGGTGGGAAGAAATACAAAGTCCCAACCTCCCGGTCATGCCGGTCCTGCGGGGGCTATTTAAAAAAAAAAAAATAAATATAAATCGTTACGATCCACCGTATTACGTCGAAATATAAAGATTTCACAAAAAATACCGGTACATCGTAACGCTTTCTAACGAATTAACTCGAAAAAACCGTTCGAAATTGAAAGTTTTGCCAGCTATCCAGGGACGAAATAAACGTTTAATCCCTATGCAATATTGAATTACACATGGATATATGTAGAAATATTCCTACGTTGTAACGCTTTTTAACGAATTAACTCGAAGGGAACGTTCGATATTGAATTTTTGTTCTAGCTCTCCAGCGTAGAAGTAAGTGTTTAATCTCTATGTAATATTGAAATATACATCGAGATATGTAAAAATATACCTACCTCATAAGGCTTTTTATCGAATTAACTCGCAGGGAACCTTGGCGTCGTTCGTAGCGGTGCGAAGAAATACAAAGTCCCAACGTCCCTATCATATAGGTACGGCGGGGGCTATTTAAAAAATAAAAATAAAAATAAATCGTTATGATCGACCGTATTACGTCGAAATATAACGATTTCACAAAAAATGCCGGTACATCGTAACGCTTTCTAACGAATTAACTCGCAAAAACCGTTCGAAATTGAAATTTTGTTCTAGCTGTCCAGGGTAGAAATAAGTGTTTAATCGCTATGCAATATTGGATAGTACATCGAGATATGTAAAAATATTCTCACCTCATAACGGTTGTCAGCGAATTAACTCGCAGGAAACCCTAGCGTCGTTCGTACCGGTGCGAAGAAATACAAAGTCCCAACTTCCCGGTCATGTCGGTCCGGCCGCGGCTGTTTAAGAAAAAACATAAAAAATCGTTACCGTCGACCGTATTACGTCGAACTATAGCGATTTCACAAAAAATACCGGTACCTCGTAACGCTATCTGACGAATTCATTCGAAGGGAACGTTCGAAATTGAAATTTTGTTCTAGCTCTACGGGGTAGAAATAAGTGTTTAATCTCTATGTAATATTGAATTGTACATCGAGATATGTAAAAATATTCCTACCTCATAACGGTTGTTATCGAATTAAATCAAAGAGAACGGTAGCGTCGTCAGTAGCTGCGCGAAGAAACTCAAAGGCCCAATCTCCCGGTCATGTCGGTCCGGCGGGGGCTATTTAAAAAAAAAATAAATATAAATCGTAACTGTCGACCGTATTACGTCGAAGTATAACTATTTCACAAAAAATACCGGTACCTCGTAACGCTTTCTGACGAATTGACTCGAAGGGAACGTTCGAAATTGAAAGTTTTGCTAGCTCTCCAGGGACGAAATGAACGTTTAATCCCTATGCAATATTGAATTACACATCGATATATGTAGAAATATTCCTACGTCGTAACGCTTTTTAACGAATTAATTCGAATGGAACGTTCGAAATTGTAATTTTTTTCTAGCTCTCCAGGGACGAAATAAATGTTTAATCTCTATGTAATACTGAAGTATACATCGATTTATGTAAAAATATGCCTACCTCATAACGCTCTTTATCGAATTAACTCGAAGGGAACGATAACGTCGTTAGTAGCGGTGCGTACAAATTCAAAGTCCCAACCTCCCGGTCATGTCGGTCCTGCTGGGGTTATTTAAAGAAGAAATAAAAGAAAATCGTTACCTTCGACCGTATTACGTCGAAATATAACGATTTCACAAAAAATACCGCGACATCGTAACGCTTGGTAAAGAATTAACTCGAAAAAACCGTTCGAAATTGAAAGTTTTGCTTGCTCTCCAGGGACCAAATAAACGTTAAACCCCATTGTAACATTGAATTATACATCGAGATATGTAAAAATATTCTCACCTCATAACGGTTGTCAGCGAATTAACTCGCAGGAAACCTTAGCGTCGTTCGTAGCGGTGCGAAGAAATACAAAGTACCAACGTCCCGGTCATATAGGTACGGCGGGTGCTATTTAAAAAAAAAAAACTAAAAAAAAATCGTTACGATCCAGTATTGCGTTGAAATATAACGATTTCACAAGAAAATACCGCGAACTCGTAATGCTTGTTAACGAATTAACTCGAAAAAACCGTTCGAAATTGAAAGTTTTGCTAGCTCTCCAGGGACGAAATAAACGTTTAATCCCTATGCAGTATTGAATTACACATCTATACATGTAGAAATATTCATACGTCGTAACGCTTTTTATCGAATTAACTCGAAGGGAACGTTAGCGTCGTTAGTAGCGGTGCGAAGAAATTCAAAGTCCCAACCTCCCGGTCATGTCGGTCCGGCGGGGGCTATTAAAAAAAAAATCCTTACGTTCCACCGTATTACGTCGAAATATAACGATTTCACAAGAAATACCGCGACCTCGTGACGCTTTTTAACGAATTAACTCGAAAAAACCGTTCGAAATTAAAAGTTTTGATTGCCCTCCAGGGACCAAATAAACGCTTTTAACCCTATGTAATATTGAATTGTACGTCGAGATATGTAAAAATATTTCTACCTCATAACGGTTGTTAGCGAATTAACTCGCGGGGAACCTTAGCGTCGCTCGTAGCGGTGGGAAGAAATACAAAGTCCCACCGTCCCGGGCATATTGGTACGGCGGGGGCTATTAAAAAAAAAAGCCAAAAAAATTGTTACAATCGACCATATTACGTCGAAATATAACGATTTCACAAAAAATACCGCGTCTTCGTAACGCTTGTTAACGAATTAACTCGAAAAAACCGTTCGAAATTGAAAGTTTTGACAGCTATCCAGGGACGAAATAAACGTTTAATCCCTATGCAATATTGAATTACACATGGATATATGTTGAAATATTCCTACGTCGTAACGCTTTTTAACGAATTAACTCGAAGGGAACGTTCGATATTGAATTTTTGTTCTAGCTCTCCAGCGTAGAAGTAAGTGTTTAATCTCTATGTAATATTGAATTATACATCGATTTATGTAAAAATATGCCTACCTCATAACGCTTTTTAACGAATTAACTCGAAGGGAACGTTCGATATTGAATTTTTGTTCTAGCTCTCCAGCGCAGAAGTAAGTGTATATTCTCTATGTAATATTGAATTATACATCGATATATGTAAAAATATGCCTACCTCATAATGCTTTTTATCGAATTTACTCGAAGGGAACGTTAGCGTCGTCAGTAGCTGCGCGAAGAAATTCAAAGTCCCAATCGCCCGGTCATGTCGGTCCGGCCGCGGCTATTTAAAAAAAAAAGCAATCGTTACCTTCGACCGTATTACGACGAACTATAAAGATTTCACAAAAAATACCTCGTCCTCGTAACGCTTGTTAACGAATTCACTCGAAAAAACCGTTCGAAATTGAAAGTTTTGCTTGCTCTCCAGGGACCAAATAATCGTTTAATCCCTATGTAATATTGAATTATACGTCGAGATATGTAAAAATATTTCTACCTCATAACGGTTGTTAGCGAATTAACTCACAGGAAACCTTAGCGTCGCTCGTAGCGGTGGGAAGAAATACAAAGTCCCACCGTCCCGGGCATATTGTTACGGCGGGGGCTATTAAAAAAAAAAGCCAAAAAAATCGTTACGATCGACCATATTACGTCGAAATATAACGATTTCACAAAAAATACCGCGTCTTCGTAACGCTTGTTAACGAATTAACTCGAAAAAACCGTTCGAAATTGAAAGTTTTGCCAGCTATCCAGGGACGAAATAAACGTTTAATCCCTATGCAATATTGAATTACACATGGATATATGTAGAAATATTCCTACGTTGTAACGCTTTTTAACGAATTAACTCGAAGGGAACGTTCGATATTGAATTTTTGTTCTAGCTCTCCAGCGTAGAAGTAAGTGTTTAATCTCTATGTAATATTGAAATATACATCGAGATAAGTAAAAATATACCTACCTCATAAGGCTTTTTATCGAATTAACTCGCAGGGAACCTTGGCGTCGTTCGTAGCGGTGCGAAGAAATACAAAGTCCCAACGTCCCTATCATATAGGTACGGCGGGGGCTATTTAAAAAATAAAAATAAAAATAAATCGTTATGATCGACCGTATTACGTCGAAATATAACGATTTCACAAAAAATGCCGGTACATCGTAACGCTTTCTAACGAATTAACTCGCAAAAACCGTTCGAAATTGAAATTTTGTTCTAGCTGTCCAGGGTAGAAATAAGTGTTTAATCGCTATGCAATATTGGATAGTACATCGAGATATGTAAAAATATTCTCACCTCATAACGGTTGTCAGCGAATTAACTCGCAGGAAACCCTAGCGTCGTTCGTAGCGGAGCGAAGAAATACAAAGTCCCAACTTCCCGGTCATGTCGGTCCGGCCGCGGCTGTTTAAGAAAAAACATAAAAAATCGTTACCGTCGACCGTATTACGTCGAACTATACCGATTTCACAAAAAATACCGGTACCTCGTAACGCTATCTGACGAATTCATTCGAAGGGAACGTTCGAAATTGAAATTTTGTTCTAGCTCTCCAGGGACGAAATAAACGCTTAATCTCTGTGTAATATTGAAGTATACATCGATTTATGCAAAAATAAGCCCACCTTTTAACGCTTTTAATCAAATTAAATCGAAGAGAACGGTAGCGTCGTCAGTAGCTGCGCGAAGAAATTCAAAGTACCAACCTCCCGGTCATGTCGGTCCGGCGGCGGCTATTTAAAAAAAAGAAAATAAAAAGAAATCATTACGTTCGAGCGTATTACGTCGAAATATAACGATTTCACAAAAAATACCGGTACCTCGTAATGCTTTCAGACGAATTAACTCGAAGGAAACGTTCGAAATTGAAATTTTGTTCTAGCTCTTCAGGGTAGAAATAAGTGTTTAATCTCTATGTAATATTGAAGTATACATCGATTTATGCAAAAATAAGCCCACCTTTTAACGCTTTTAATCAAATTAAATCGAAGAGAACGGTAGCGTCGTCAGTAGCTGCGCGAAGAAATTCAAAGTACCAACGTCCCGGTCATATCGGTCCTGAGGGGGGTACTTAAAAAAAAAATAAAAAAAATCGTTACCTTCGACCGTATTACGTCGAACTATTTAGATTTCACAAAAAAATACCGCGACCTCGTAACGCTTGTTAACGAATAAACTCGCAAAAACCGTTCGAAATTGAAAGTTTTGCTTGCTCTCCAGGGTCGAAATAAACGTTTAGTTCCTATGCTATATTGAATTACACATCGATATATGTTGAAATATTCCTACGTCGTAACGCTTTCTGACGAATTGACTCGAAGGGAACGTTCGAAATTGAAATTTTTTTCTAGCTCTCCAGGGACGAAACAAACGTTTAATCCCTATGCAATATTGAATTCTACATCGATTTATGTAGAAATATGCCTACCTGATAACGCTGTCAATCGAATTAACTCGAAGGGAACGTTAGCGTCGTTAGTAGCGGTGCGAAGAAATTCAAAGTCCCAACCTCCCGGTCATGTCGGTCCTGCTGCGGCTATTTAAAAAAAAATAAATATAAATCGTTAACTCCGACCGTATTACGTCGAAAAATAAAGATTTCACAAAAAATACCGCAACCTCGTAGCGCTTCTTAACGAATTAACTCGAAGAAACCGTTCCAAATTAAAAGTTTTGCTTGCTCTTCAGGGACCAAATAAACGTTTAATCCCTCTGTGATATTGAAATATACATCGAGATATGTAAAATATTCCTACCTCATAACGGTTGTTAACGAATTAACTCGCAGCGAACATTAGCGTCGTTCGTAGCGGTGCGAAGAAATACAAAGTCCCAACGTTCCGGTCATATAGGTACGGCGGGGGCTATTTAAAAAAAAAACTAAAAATAAATCGTTACGATCGACCGTATTACGTCGAACTATAACGATTTCGCAAAAAAATACCGGTACATCGTAACGGTTTCTAACGAATTAACTCGCAAAAACCGTTCGAAATGGAAAGATTTGCTACCTCTCTAGGGACGAAATAAACGTTTAATCCCAATGCAATATTGAATTACACATTGATATATGTAGACATATTCCTGCGTCGTAACGCTTTTTAACGAATTAACTCGAAGGGAACGTCCGAAATTGAAATTTTTTTCTAGCTCTCCAGGGACGAAATAAACGTTCAATATCTATGTAATATTGAAGTATACATCGATTTATGTAAAAATAGGCCTACCTCATAACGCTCTTTATCGAATTAACTCGAAGGGAACGTTGGAGTCGTTAGTAGCGGTGCGAAGAAATTCAAAGACCCAACCTCCCGGTCATGTCGGTGTTGCAGGGGCTATTTAAAAAAAAAAATAACTATAAATCGTGACGCTTGACCGTATTACGTCGAACTATAAAGATTTCACAAAAAATTCCGCGACCTCGTAACGCTTCTTAACGAATTAACACGAAAAAACCGTTCGAAATTGAAAGTTTTGCTTGCTCTCCAGGGACCAAGTAAACGTTTATTCCGTATGTAATATTGAATTATACATCGATATATGTTGAAATATTCCTACGTCGTAACGCTTTTTGACGAATTAACTCGAGGGGAACGTACGAAATTGAAATTTTTTCCCGCTCTCCAGGGACGAAATAAAACTTTAATCTTTATGTAATATTGAATTATACATCGATTTAAGTAAAAATATGCCTACATCATAACGCTTTTTATCGAAATAACTCGAAGGGAACGTTAGCGTCGTCAGTAGCTGCGCGAAGAAATTCAAAGTACGAATCTCCTGGTGATGTCGGTCCGGCCGCGGCAATTTAAAAAAAAGAAAATAAAAAGAAATAATTACGTTCGAGCGTATTACGTCGAACTATAACGATTTCACAAAAAATACAGGTACCTCGTAACGCTTTCAGACGAATCAAATAGAAGGGAACGTTCGAAATTGAAATATTGTTCTAGCTCTTCCGGGTAGAAGTAAGTGTTTAATCTCTATATAATATTGAATTATACATGGATTTATGTAAAAATATGCCTACCTCATAACGCTTTCAATCGAATTAACTCGAAGGGAACGTTAGCGTCGTTAGTAGCGGTGCGAAGAAATGCAAACTCCCAGACTCCCCGTCATGTCGGTCCTGCGGGGGCTATTTAAAAAAAATAAATATAAATCGTGACGCTCGACCGTATTACGTCGAAATATAACGATTTCACAAAAAAATACCACTACATCGTAACTCTTTCTGACGATTTGACTCGAAGGGAACATTCGAAATTGAAACTTTGTTCTAGCGCTTCAGGGTAGAAATAAGTGTTTAATCTCTATGTAATATTGAATTATACATCGATTTATGTATAAATATGCCTACCTCATTACGCTTTATATCGAATTAACTCGCAGGGAACCTTAGCGTCGTTATTAGCGGTGCGAAGAAATACAAAGTCCCAACGTCCCGGTCATATAGGTACGGCGGCGGCTATTTAAAAAAAATAAAAATAAATCGTTACGATCGACCGTCTTACGTCGAAATATAACGATTTCACAAAAAAATACCGGTACATCGTAACGCTTTCTAACGAATTAACTCGCAAAAGCCGTTCGAAATTGAAAGTTTTGCTGGCTCACCAGGGACGAAATAAACGTTTAATCCCTATGCAATATTGAATTACACATCGATATATGTAGAAATATTCCTAGGTCGTAACGCTTTTTATCGAATTAACTCGAAGGGAACGTTCGAAATTGAAATTTTTTTCTAGCTCTGCAGGGACGAAACAAACGTTTAATCTCTATGTAATATTGAAGTATACATCGATGTATGTAAAAATATTCCTACCTCATAACGCTTTTTATCGAATTAACTCGAAGGGAACGTTAGCGTCGTTAGTAGCTGCGTGAAGAAATTCAAAGTCCCAATCTCCCCGTCGTATCGATCCGGCCACGGCTATTTAAAAAAGAAATATAAAGAAATCGTTACGATCGACCGTCTTACGTCGAACTATAAAGATTTCACAAAATATACCGCGACCCCGTAACGCTTTTTATCGAATTAACTCGAAGGGAACGTTCGAAATTGAAATTTTGTTCTAGCTCTTCAGGGTAGAAATAAGTCTTTAATCTCTATGTAATATTGAATTATACATCGATTTATGTAAAAATATGCCTACCTCATTACGCTTTATATCGAATTAACTCGAAGGGAACGTTAGCGCCGTTAGTAGCGGTGCGAAGAAATGCAAAGTCCCAACCTCCCGGTCATGTCGGTCCTGCTAGGGCTATTTAAAAAAAAATAAACATAAATCGTTACGTTCGACCGTATTACGTCGAAATATAATGATTTCACAAAAAATACCGGTACATCGTAACGCTTTCTAACGAATTAACTCGCAAGAACCGTTCGAAATCGAAAGTTTTGCTACCGCTCCAGGGACGAAATAAACGTTTAATACCTATGCAATTTTGAATTACACATCGATATATTTAGAAATATTCCTACGCCGTAACGCTTTTTAACGAATTAACTCGCAGGGAACATTAGCGTCGTTCGTAGCGGTGCAAAGAAATTCAAAGTACCAACCTCCCGGTCATGTCGGTCCGACGGCGACTATTTAAAAAAAAGAAAATAAAAAGAAATCATTACGTTCGTGCGTATTACGTCGAACCATAACGATTTCACAAAAAATACCGGTACCTCGTAGCGCTTTTTACCTAATTAACTCGAAAAAACCGTTCCAAATTGAAAGTTTCGCTAGCTCTCCAGGGACGAAATATACGTTAAATCCCTATGTAATATTGAATTATACATCGATATATGTAGAAATATTCCTACCACATAACGCTTTCTATCGAATTAACTCGAAGGGAACGTTAGCGTTGTCTGTAGCGGTGCGAAGAAATTCAAAGTCCCAACCTCCCGGTCATGTCGGTCCTGCTGGGGCTATTTAAAAAAAAAATAAATATAAATCGTTACTTTCGACCGTATTACCTCGAAATATAACGATTTCACAAAAAATACCGCGACCTCGTAACGCTTGTCAACGAATTAACTCGAAAAAACTGTCCGAAATTGAAAGTTTTGCTTGCTCTCCAGGGACCAAATAAACGTTCAATCCCTATGTAATATTGAATTATACATCGAGATATGTAAAAATATTCCTACCTCATAACGGTTGTTAACGAATTAACTCGCAGGGAACCTTAGCGTCGATCGTAGCGGTGCTAAGAAATTCAAAGTACCAACCTCCGGGTCTTATCGGTCCGGCGGCGGCTATTTAAAAAAAGAAAATAAAAAGAAATCATTACGTTCGAGAGTATTATTTCGAACTATAACGATTTCACAAGAAATACCGGTACCTCGTAACGCTTTCAGACGTATTAACTCGAAGGGAACGTTCGAAATTGAAATTTTGTTCTAGCTCTCCAGGGTCGAAATAAACGTTCAATATCTATGTAATATTGAAGTATACATCGATTTATGTAAAAATAGGCCTACCTCATAACGCTCTTTATCGAATTAACTCGAAGGGAGCGCTAGCGTCGTCAGTAGCGGCGCGAAGAAATTCAAAGACCCAACCTCCCGGTCATGTCGGTGTTGCAGGGGCTATTTAAAAAAAAAATAACTATAAATCGTGACGCTTGACCGTATTACGTCGAACTATAAAGATTTCACAAAAAATTCCGCGACCTCGTAACGCTTCTTAACGAATTAACTCGAAAAAACCGTTCGAAATTGAAAGTTTTGCTTGCACTCCAGGGACCAAATAAACGTTTATTCCGTATGTAATATTGAATTATACATCGAGATATGTAAAAATATTACTACCTCATAACGGTTGTTAACGAATTAACTCGGAGGAAACCTTAGCGTCGTTCGTAGCGGTGCGAAAAAATACAAAGTCCCAACGTCCCGGTCATATCGGTCCTGAGGGGAGTACTTAAAAAGAAAATAAAAAAAATCGTTACCTTCGACCGTATTACGTCGAACTATTTAGATTTCACAAAAAAATACCGCGACCTCGTAACGCTTGTTGACGAATAAACTCGCAAAAACCGTTCGAAATTGAAAGTTTTGCTTGCTCTCCAGGGTCGAAATAAACGTTTAGTTCCTATGCTATATTGAATTACACATCGATATATGTTGAAATATTCCTACGTCGTAACGCTTTCTGACGAATTGACTCGAAGGGAACGTTCGAAATTGAAATTTTTTTCTAGCTCTCCAGGGACGAAACAAACGTTTAATCCCTATGCAATATTGAATTCTACATCGATTTATGTAGAAATATGCCTACCTGATAACGCTTTCAATCGAATTAACTCGAAGGGAACGTTAGCGTCGTTAGTAGCGGTGCGAAGAAATTCAAAGTCCCAACCTCCCGGTCATGTCGGTCCTGCTGCGGCTATTTAAAAAAAAATAAATATAAATCGTTAACATCGACCGTATTACGTCGAACAATAAAGATTTCACAAAAAATACCGCAACCTCGTAGCGCTTCTTAACGAATTAACTCGAAGAAACCGTTCGAAATTAAAAGTTTTGCTTGCTCTTCAGGGACCAAATAAACGTTTAATCCCTCTGTGATATTGAAATATACATCGAGATATGTAAAATATTCCTACCTCATAACGGTTGTTAATGAATTAACTCGCAGCGAACATTAGCGTCGTTCGTAGCGGTGCGAAGAAATACAAAGTCCCAACGTTCCGGTCATATAGGTACGGCGGGGGCTATTTAAAAAAAAAAACTAAAAATAAATCGTTACGATCGACCGTATTACGTCGAACTATAACGATTTCGCAAAAAAATACCGGTACATCGTAACGGTTTCTAACGAATTAACTCGCAAAAACCGTTCGAAATTGAAAGATTTGCTACCTCTCTAGGGACGAAATAAACGTTTAATCCCAATGCAATATGGAATTACACATTGATATATGTAGACATATTCCTGCGTCGTAACGCTTTTTAACGAATTAACTCGAAGGGAACGTTCGAAATTGAAATTTTTTTCTAGCTCTCCAGGGACGAAATAAACGTTCAATATCTATGTAATATTGAAGTATACATCGATTTATGTAAAAATAGGCCTACCTCATAACGCTCTTTATCGAATTAACTCGAAGGTAACGTTAGCGTCGTTAGTAGCGATGCGAAGAAATGCAAAGTCCCAACCTCACGGTCATGTCGGTCCTGCTGGGGCTATTTAAAAAAAAATAAACATAAATCGTTACGTTCGACCGTATTGCGTCGAAATATAATGATTTCACAAAAAATACCGGTACATCGTAACGCTTTCAGACGAATTAACTCGAAGGGAACGTTCGAAATTGAAATTTTGTTCTAGCCCTTCAGGGTAGAGATAAGTGTCAAATCTCTATGTAATATTGAATTATACATCGATTTATGTATAAATATGCCTACCTCATTACGCTTTATATCGAATTAACTCGAAGGGAACGTTAGCGTCGTTAGTAGCTGCGCGAGGAAATTCAAAGTCCCAATCTCCCGGTCATATCGATCCGGCGGCGGCTATTTAAAAAAGAAATATAAAGAAATCGTTACGATCGACCGTATTACGTAGAACTGTAAAGATGCATAAAAAATACCGCGTCATCGTAACGCTTTTTAAAGAATTAGCTCGAAAAAGCCGTTCGAAATTGAAAGTTTTGCTTGCTCTCCAGGGACCAAATAAACGGTTAATCCCTATGTAATATTGAATTATACATCGAGATATGTAAAAATATTTCTGCCTCATAACGGTTGTTAACGAATTAACTCGCAGGGAACCTTAGCGTCGTTCGTAGCGGTGGGAAGAAATACAAAGCCCAACGTCCCGGTCATATAGGTACGGCAGGGGCTATTTAAAAAAGAAATAAAAAGAAATCGTTACGATCCACCGTATTACGTCGAAATATAACGATTTCACAAAAAATACCGGAATCTCGTAACGCTTTCCGACGAATTGACTCGAAGGGAACGTTCGAAATTGAATTTTTGTTCTAGCTCTCCAGGGACGAAATAAACGTTTAATCCCAATGCAATTTTGAATTACACATCGATATAATTAGAAATATTCCTACGTCGTAGCGCTTTCTAACGAATTACCTCGCAAAAACCGTTCGAAATTGAAAGTTTTGCTAGCTCTCCAGGGACGAAATAAACGTTTAATCCCTATGCAATATTCAATTACACTTCGATATATGTATAAATATGCCTACCTCATAACGCTTTCTATCGAATTAACACGAAGGGAACGTTAGCGTCGTCACTAGCGGTGCGAAGAAATGCAAAGTCCCAACCTCCCGGCCATGTCGGTCCTGCTGGGGCTATTTAAAAAAAAATGAATGTAAATCGTTACGTTCGACCGTATTACGTCGAAATATAATGATTTCACAAAAAATACCGGTACATCGTAACGCTTTCTAACGAATTAACTCTCAAAAACCGTTCGAAATTGAAAGTTTTGCTACCTCTCCAGGGGCGAAATAAACGTTTAATTCCTATGCAATTTTGAATTACACATCGATATATTTAGAAATATTCCTACGTCGTAGCGTTTTCTAACGATTTAACTCGCAAAAACCGTTCGAAATTGAAAGTTTTGCTAGCTCTCCAGGGACGAAATAAACGTTTAATCCCTATGCAATATTGAATTACCCTTCGATATATGTAGAAATATTCCTACGTCGCAACGCTTTTTAACGAATTAACTCGCAGGGAACCTTAGCGTCGTTCGTAGCGGTGCGACGAAATAGAAAGTCCCAACCTCCCGGTCATGTCGGTCCTGCGGGGGCTATTTAAAGAAAAGAATAAATATAAATCGTTACGATCCACCGTATTACGTCGAAATATAAAGATTTCACAAAAAATACCGGTACCTCGTAACGCTTTCTGACGAATTGACTTGAAGGGAACGTTCGAAATTGAAACTTTGTTCTAGCTCTCCACGGTAGAAATAAGTGTTTAATCTCTATGTAATATTGAATTATACATCGATTTATGTATAAATATGCCTACCTCATAACGCTTTTGATCGAATTAACTCGAAGGG
Organism: Bombus hortorum; assembly: GCA_905332935.1. Lineage (NCBI taxonomy): Eukaryota > Metazoa > Arthropoda > Insecta > Hymenoptera > Apidae > Bombus > Bombus hortorum. The sequence continues at coordinate 8,609,870 of CAJOSO010000001.1, forward strand.
AACGTTAGCGTCTTTAGTAGCGGTGCGAAGAAATGCAAAGTCCCAACCTCCCGGTCATGTCGGTCCTGCGGGGTCTATTTAAGAAAAAATAAACATAAATCGTTGCGATCGACCGTATTACGTCGAAATATAATGATTTCACAAAAAATACCGGTACCTCTTAACGCTTTCAGACGAATTAACTCGAAGGGAACGTTCGAAATTGAAATTTTGTTCTAGCTCTTCAGGGTAGAAATAAGTGTTTAATCTCTATGTAATATTGAATTCTACATCGATTTATGTAGAAATATGCCTACCTCATAACGCTTTCAATCGAATTAACTCGAAGGGAACGTTAGCGTCGTCAGTAGCGGTGCGAAGAAATTCAAAGTCCCAACCTCCCAGGTTTTGTCGGTCCGGCGGCGGCTAGTTAAAAAAAAGAAAATAAAAAGAAATCATTACGTTCGAGCCTATTATTTCGAACTATAACGATTTCGCAAGAAATACCGGTACCTCGTTACGCTTTGTAACGAATTAACTCGAAGGGATCGTTCGAAATTGAAAATTTTCTTCTAGCTCTCCAGGGACGGAATAAACGTTTAATCCCTATGTAATATTGAATTATACATCGAGATATGTAAAAATATTCCTACCTCATAACGGTTGTTAACGAATTAACTCGCAGGGAACCTTAGCGTCGTTCGTAGCGGTGGGAAGAAATACAAAGTCCCAACGTCCCGGTCATATAGGTACGGCGGGGGCTATTTAAAAAAAAAAAAAATAAAAATAAATCGTTACGATCCACCGTATTACGTCGAAATATAACGATTTCACAAAAAATACCGGTACCTCGTAACGCTTTCTGACGAATTGACTCCAGGGGAACGTTCGAAATTGAAATTTTGTTCTAGCTCTCCAGCGTAGAAATAAGTGTTTAATCTCTATGTAATATTGAATTATAAATCGATTTATGTAAAAATATGCCTACCTCATAACGCTGTTTATCGAATTAACTCGAAGGGAACGTTAGCGTCGTTAGTAGCGGTGCGAAGAAATGCAAAGTTCCAACCTCCCGGTCATGTCGGTCCTGCTGGGGCTATTTAAAAAAAATAAACATAAATCGTTACGTTCGACCGTATTACGTCGAAATATAATGATTTCACAAAAAATAAAGGTACATCGTAACGCATTCTAACGAATTAACTCGCAAAAGCCGTTCGAAATTGAAAGTTTTGCTACCTCTCCAGGGACGAAATAAACGTTTAATCCCTATGCAATTTTGAATTACACATCGATATAATTAGAAATATTCCTACGTCGTAGCGCTTTCTAACGAATTAACTCGCAAAAACCGTTCGAAGTTGAAAGTTTTGCAAGCTCTCCAGGGACGAAATAAACGTTTAATCCCTTAGCAATATTGAATTACACTTCGATATATGTAGAAATATTCCTACGTCGTAACGCTTTTTAACGAATTAACTCGCAGGGAACCTTAGCGTCGTTCGTAGCGGTGCGAAGAAATACAAAGTCCCAACCTCCCGGTCATGTCGGTCCTGCGGGGGCTATTTAAAAAAAAAAAATAAAAAGAAATCGTTACGATCGACCGTATTACGTAGAACTATAAAGATGCACAAAAAATACCGCGACATCGTAACGCATTCTGACGAATTGACTCGATGGGAACGTTCGAAATTGGAATTTGGTTCTAGTTCTTCAGGGTAGAAATAAGTGTTTAATCTCTATGTAATATTGAATTATACATCGATTTATGTAAAAATATGCCTACCTCATAACGCTTTCTGACGAACTGACTCGAAGGGAGCGTCCGAAATTGAAATATTGTTATAGCTCTCCAGGATAGAAATAAGTGTTTAATCTCTATGTAATATTGAGGTATACATCGATTTATGTAAAAATATGCCCACCTCATAACGGTTTTTATCGAATTAACTCGAAGGGAACGTTAGCGTCGTTAGTAGCTCCGTGAAGAAATACAAAGTCCCAAAGTCCCGGTCATATAGGTACGGCGGGGGCTACTTAAAAAAAAGAATAGATATAAATCGTTAAGATCGACCGTATTACGTCGAACTATAACGATTTCACAAGAAATACCGGTACCTCGTAACGCTTTCTGACGAATTGACTCGAAAGGAACGTTCGAAATTGAAACGTTGTTCTAGCTCTCCAGGGTAGAAATAAGTGTTTAATCTCTATGTCATATTGAATTATACATCGATTTATGTAAAAATATGCATACCTCATAACGCTTTTTATCGAATTAACTCCTAGGGAACGTTAGCGTCGTCAGTAGCGGTGCGAAGAATTGCAAAGTACCAACCTCCCGGTCATGTCGGTCCTGCGGGGGCTATTAAAAAAAAAATAAATATAAATCGTGACGCTCGGCCGTATTACGTCGAAATATAACGATTTCACAAAAAAATACCATTACATCGTAAAGCTTTCTAACGAATTATCTCGCAAAAACGGTTCGAAATTGAAAGTTTTGCTAGCTCTCCAGGGACGAAATAAACGTTTAATCCCTATGTAATATTGAATTATACATCGATATATGTAGAAATATTCCTACCTCATAACGCTTTCAATCGAATTAACTGGAAGGGAACGTTAGCGTCGCTGGTAGCGGTGCGAAGAAATGCAAAGACCCAACCTCCCGGTCATGTCGGTCCTGCGGGGGCTATTAAAAAAAAATAAATATAAATCGTGACGCTCGGCCGTATTACGTCGAAATATAACGATTTCACAAAAAATTACCGGTACATCGTAAAGCTTTCTATCTAATTAACTCGCAAAAACCGTTCGAAATTGAAAGTTTTGCTAGCTCTCCAGGGACGACATAAACGTTTAATCACAATGCAATATTGAAATACACATTGATATATGTAGACATATTCCTACGTCGTAACGCTTTTTAACGAATTAACTCGAAGGGAACGTTCGAAATTGAAATTTGTTTCTAGCTCTCCCGGGACGAAATTAACGTTCAATATCTATGTAATATTGAAGTATACATCGATTTATGTAAAAATAGGCCTACCTCATTACGCTTTATATCGAATTGACTCGAAGGGAACGTTAGCGTCGTTAGTAGCGGTGCGAAGAAATTCAAAGACCCAACCTCCCGGTCATGTCAGTCCTGCGGGGGCTACTTAAAAAAAAATAAATATAAATCGTGACGCTCGACCGTATTACGTCGAAATATGACGATTTCACAAAAAAATACCGGTACATCGTAACGCTTTCTATCTAATTAATCCCAATGCAATATTGAATTACACATTGATATATGTAGACATATTCCTACCTCATTACGCTTTATATCGAATTAACTCGAAGGGAACGTTAGCGTCGTTAGTAGCGGTGCGAAGAAATGCAAAGTCCCAACCTCCCGGTCATGTCGGTCCTGCTGGGGCTATTTAAAAAAAATAAACATAAATCGTTACGTTCGACCGTATTACGTCGAAATATAATGATTTCACAAAAAATACCGGTACATCGTAACGCTTTCTAACGAATTAACTCGCAAAAACCGTTCGAAATTGAAAGTTTTGCTAGCTCTCCAGGGACGAAGTAAACGTTTAATCCCTATGTAATATTGAATTATACATCGATATATGTAGAAATATTCCTACCTCATAACTCTTTCAATCGAATTAACTGGAAGGGAACGTTAGCGTCGCTAGTAGCGGTGCGAAGAAATGCAAAGACCCAACCTCCCGGTCATGTCGGTCCTGCGGGGGCTATTTAAAAAAAAATAAATATAAATCGTGACGCTCGGCCGTATTAAGTCGAAATATAACGATTTCACAAAAAAATACCGGTACATCGTAAAGCTTTCTATCTAATTAACTCGCAAAAACCGTTCGAAATTGAAAGTTTTGCTAGCTCTCCAGGGACGAAATAAACGTTTAATCACAATGCAATATTGAAATACACATTGATATATGTAGACATATTCCTACGTCGTAACGCTTTTTAACGAATTAACTCGAAGGGAACGTTCGAAATTGAAATTTGTTTCCAGCTCTCCAGGGACGAAATTAACGTTCAATATCTATGTAATATTGAAGTATACATCGATTTATGTAAAAATAGGCCTACCTCATAACGCTCTTTATCGAATTAACACGAAGGGAACGTTAGCGTCGTTAGTAGCTGCGCGAGGAAATTCAAAGACCCAATCTCCCGGTCATATCGATCATGCGGCAGCTATTTAAAAGAAAATAAACATCAATCGTTATGTTCGACCGTACTACGTCGAAATATAATGATTTCACAAAAAATAAAGGTACATCGTAACGCATTCTAACGAATTAACTCGCAAAAACCGTTCGAAATTGAAAGTTTTGCTACCTCTCCAGGGACGAAATAAACGTTTAATCCCTATGCAATTTTGAATTACACATCGATATAATTAGAAATGTTCCTACGTCGTAGCGCTTTCTAACGAATTAACTCGCAAAAACCGTTCGAAATTGAAAGCTTTGCTAGCTCTCCAGGGACGAAATAAACGTTTAATCCCTTAGCAATATTGAATTACACATCTATATATGTAGAAATATTCCTACGTCGTAACGCTTATTAACGAATTAACTCGAAGGGAACTTTCGAAGTTGAAATTTTTTTCTGGCTATCCAGGGACGAAATAAACGGTTAATCTCTATGTAATATTGCAGTATACATCGATTTATTTAAAAATATGCTCACGTCATAACGCTTTTTATCGAATTAAATCGAAGAGAACAGTAGCGTCGTTAGTAGCGGTGCGAAGAAATTCAAAGACCCAACCTCCCGGTCATGTCGGTCCGGCCGCGGCTATTTAAAAAAAACATAAAAAAAATCGTTACGTTCGACCGTATTACGTCGAACTACAAAGATTTCAAAAAAATACCGGTACATCGTAAAGCTTTCCAACCAATTAACTCGCAAAAGCCGTTCGAAATTGAAAGTTTTGCTACCTCTCCAGGGACGAAATAAACGTTTAATCCCTATGCAATTTTGAATTACACATCGATATATGTAGAAATATACCTACGTCGTAACGCTTTTTAACGAATTAACTCGAAGGGAACGTTCGAAATTGAAATTTTTTCTGGCTATCCAGGGACGAAGTAAACGGTTAATCTCTATGTAATATAGAAGTATACGTTGATTTGTGTAAAAATATGCCCACCTGATAACATTTTTCATCGAATTAAATCGAAGAGAACGGTAGCGTCGTCAGTAGCTGCGCGGAGAAATTCATGGTCCCAATCTCCCGGTCATGTCGGTCCGGCCGCGGCTATTAAAAAAAAAACATAAAAAAAATCGTTACGTTCGCTGATATTACGTTGAACTATAAAGATTTCACAAAAAATACCGCGACACCGTAACGCTTGTTAACGGATTAACTCGAAAAAACCGTTCGAAATTAAAACTTTTGCTTGCTCTCCAGGGACCAAATAAACGTTTAATCCCTATGCAATAATGAATTACGTTCGATATATGTAGAAATATTCCTACGTCGTAACGGTTGTTAACGAATTAACTCGCAGGAAAGCTTAGCGTCGTTCGTAGCGGTGCGAAGAAATGCAAAGTCCCAACGTCCCGGTCATATAGGTACGGCGGGGGCTACTTAAAAGAAAATAAATATAAATCGTTACCATCGACCGTATTACGTCGAACAATAAAGATTTCACAAAAACTACAGCGACCTCGTAACGCTTGATAACGAATTAACTCGAAAAGACAGTTCGAAATTGTAAGTTTTGCTTGCTCTCCAGGGACCAAATAAACGTTTAATCCCTATGTAATATTGAATTATACATCGAGATATGTAAAAATATTCCTACATCATAACGGTTTTTAACGAATTAACTCGCAGGGAAACTTAGCGTCGTTCGTAGCGTCGCGAAGAAATACAAAGTCCCAACGTCCCGGTTATATAGGTACGGCGGGGGCTATTAAAAAAAAAAAATAAAAATAAATCGTTACGGTCGACCGTATTACGTCGAAATATAACGATTTCACAAATATACCGGTACATCGTAACGCTTTCTAACGAATTAACTTGCATAAACCGTTCGAAATTGAAAGTTCTGCTAGCTCTCCAGGGACGAAATAAACGATTAATCCCTATGCAATATTGATTTACACATCGATATATGTAGAAATATTTCTACGTTGAAACGCTTTCAGACGAATTAACTCGAAGGGAACTTTCGAAATTGAAATTTTGTTCTAGATCTACAGGGTAGAAATAAGTGTTTAATCTCTATGTAATATTGAAGTATACATCGATTTATGTAAAAATAGGCCCACCTCATAACGCTTTTTATCGAATTAAATAGAAGGGAACGTTAGCATCGTTAGTAGCGGTGCGAAGAAATGCAAAGTCCCAACCTCCCGTCATGTCGGTCCTGCTGGGGCTATTTAAAAAAAAAATAAACATTAATCGTTACGCTCGACCGTATTACGTCGAAATATAATGATTTCACAAAAAATACCGGTACCTCGTATCGCTTTCTGACGAATTGACTCGAAGGGAACGTTCGAAATTGAAATTTTGTTCTAGCTCTCCAGGCACGAAATAAACGTTTAATCCCTATGTAATATTGAATTACACATCGATATATGTAGAAATATTCCTACGTCGTAAAGCTTTTTAACGAATTAACCCGAAGGGAACGTTCGAAATTGGAATTTTTTTCTAGCTCGCCAGGGACGAAATAAACGTTTAATCTCTATGTAATATTGAGGTGTACATCGATATATGTAAAAATATGCCCACCTCATATCGCTTCTTATCGAATCAGATCGAAGAGAACTGTGGCGTCGTTAGTAGCGGTGCGAAGAAATTCAAAGTCCCAACCTCCCGGCCATGTCGATCCTGCGGGGGCTATTTAAAAAAAAACAATAAATATAAATCATTACGCTCGACCGAATTACGTCGAAATATAACGATTTCACAAAAAATACCGGTACCTCGTATCGCTTTCAGACGAATTAGCTCGAAGGGAACGTTCAAAATTGAAATTTTGTTCTAGCTCCTCAGGGTAGAAATAAGTGTTTAATCTCTATGTAATATTGAATTATACATCGATTTATGTATAAATATGCCTACCTCATTACGCTTTATATCCAATTAACTCGAAGGGAACGTTCGAAATTGAAATTTTTTTCTAGCTCCCCAGGGACGAAAAAAACGTTTAATATCTATGTAATATTGAAGTAGACATCGATTTATGCAAAAACATGCCCACCTCATAACGCTTTGAATCGAATTAAATCGAAGAGAACGGTAGCGTCGTCAGTAGCTGCGCGAAGAAATTCAAAGACCCAACCTCCCGGTCATGTCGGTCCTGCGGGGGCTATTTAAAAAACAGAAAATAGAAAGAAATCATTACGTTCGAGCGTATTACGTCGAACTATAACGATTTCACAAGAAATACCGCGACCTCGTAACGCTTGTTAACGTATTAACTGGAAAATACCGTTCGAAATTGAAAGTTTTGCTTGCCCTCCAGAGACCAAATAAACGTTTTTATCCCTCTGTAATATTGAATTATACATCGAGATATGTAAAAATGTTCCTACCTCATAACGGTTGTTAACGAATTAACTCGCAGGGAACCTTAGCGTCGTTCGTAGCGGTGCGAAGAAATGCAAAGTCCCAACCTTCCGGTCATGTCCGTCCTCCTGGGGCTATTTAAAAAAAAATAAATATAAATCGTTACGTTCGACCGTATTACTTCGAAGTATAACGATTTCACTAAAAATACCGGTACCTCGTAACGCTTTCTGACGAATTGACTCGAAGGGAACGTTCGAAATTGAAAGTTTTGCTAGCTCTCCAGGGACGAAATAAACGTTTAATCCCTATGCAATATTGAATTACACATCGATATATGTAGAAATATTCTTACGTCGCAAAGCTTTTTACGAATTAACTCGAAGGGAACGTTCGAAATTGAAATTTTTTTCTAGCTCTCCAGGGACGAAATAAACGTTTAATCCCTATGTAATATTGAATTATACATCGAGATATGTAAAAATATTCCATCCTCATAACGGTTGTTAACGAATTAACTCGCAGGAAACCTTAGCGTCGTTCGTAGCAGTGCGAAGAAATTCAGTCTCAACCTCCCGGTCATGTCGGTCCTGCTGGGGCAATTAAAAAAAAAATAAAAATAAATCGTTACGTTCGACCGTATTACGTCGAAATATAATGATTTCACAAAAAATACGGATACATCGTACCGCCTTCTAACGAATTAACTCACCAAAACCGTTCGAAATTGAAAGTTTTGCTAGCTCTCCAGGGACGAAATAAACGTTTAATCCCTATGCTATATTGAATTACACATCGATATATGTAGAAATATTCCTACGTCGTAACGCTTTTTAACGAATTAACTCGAAGGGAACGTTCGAAATTGAAATTTTGTCCTAGCTCTCCAGGGTAGAAGTAAGTGTTTAATCTCTATGTAATATTGAATTATACATCGATTTGTGTAAAAATATGCATGCCTCATAACGCTTTTTATCGAATTAACTCGAAGGGAACGTTAGCGTCGTTAGTAGCGGTGCGAAGAAATTCAAAGACCCAACCTCCCGGTCATGTCGGTCCTGCGGGGGCTATTTAAAGAAACGAAAATTAAAAGAAATCATTACGTTCGAGCGTATTACGTCGAACTATAACGATTTCACAAGAAATACCGCGACCTCGTAACGCTTGGTAACGAATTAACTCGAAAAAACCGTTCGAAATTGAAAGTATTGCTTGCCCTCCAGGGACCAAATAAACGTTTTTATCCCTATGTAATATTGAATTATACATCGAGATATGTAAAAATATTCCTACCTCATAACGCTTTATATCGAATTAACACGAAGGGAGCGTTAGCGTTGTTAGTAGCGGTGCGAAGAAATTCAAAGTCTCAACCTCCCGGTCATGTCCTGCTGGGGCAATTTGAAAAAAAATAAATATAAATCGTTACGTTCGACCGTATTACGTCGAAATATAATGATTTCACAAGAAATACCGCGACCTCGTAACGCTTGGTAACAAATTAACTCGAAAAAACCGTTCGAAATTGAAAGTTTTGCTTGCCCTCCAGGGACCAAATAAACGTTTTTATCCCTATGTAATATTGAATTATATGTAAGAGATATGTAAAAATATTCCTACCTCTTAACGCTTTATATCGAATTAACTCGAAGGGAACGTTAGCGTCGCCAGTAGCGGTGCGAAGAAATACAAAGTCCCAAATTCCCGGTCATATGGGTACGGCGGGGGCTATTTAAAGAAAAAAAATAAAAATAAATCATTGCGATCGACCGTATTATGTCGAAATATAACAATTTCACAAAAAATACCGGTAAATCGTTACGCTTTCTAACGAGTTGACTCGCAAAAACCGCTCGAAATTGAAAGTTTTGCTACCTATCCAGGGACTAAATAAACGTTTAATCCCTATGTAATATTGAATTATACATCGAGATATGTAAAACTATGCCCACCTCATAACGCTTTTTATCGAATTAAATCGAAGAGAACGGTACCGTCGTCAGTAGCTGCGCGAAGAAATTCAAAGACCCAACCTCCCGGTCATGTCGGTCCTGCGGGGGCTATTTAAAAAACAGAAAATAGAAAGAAATCATTACGTTCGAGCGTATTACGTCGAACTATAACGATTTCACAAGAAATACCGCGACCTCGTAACGCTTGTTAACGTATTAACTGGAAAATACCGTTCGAAATTGAAAGTTTTGCTTGCCCTCCAGAGACCAAATAAACGTTTTTATCCCTCTGTAATATTGAATTATACATCGAGATATGTAAAAATATTCCTACCTCATAACGGTTGTTTACGAATTAACTCGCAGGAAACCTTAGCGTCGTTCGTAGAGGTGCGAAGAAATGCAAAGTCCCAACCTTCCGGTCATGTCGGTCCTCCTGGGGCTATTTAAAAAAAAATAAATATAAATCGTTACGTTCGACAGTATTACGTCGAAATATAATGATTTCACAAAAAATACCGGTACCTCGTAAGGCTTTCTGACGAATTAACCCGAAGGGAACGTTCGAAATTGGAATTCTTTTCTAGCTCGCCAGGGACGAAATAAACGTTCAATCTCTATGTAATATTGAGGTATACATCGATTTATGTAAAAATATGCCCACCTCATATCGCTTTTTATCGAATCAGATCGAAGAGAACTGTGGCGTCGTCAGTAGCTGCGCGAAGAAATTCAAAGTCCCAATCTCCCGGTCATGTCGGTCCGGCCGCAGCTATTTAAAAAAAAAAATTAAAAAAAATCGTTACGTTCGACCGTATTACGTCGAACTATGAAGATTTCACAAAAAAACCCGGCGACCTCGTAGCGCTTGTTAATGAGTTAAGTCGAAGGGAACGTTCGAAATTGAAATCTTTTTCTAGCTCTCCAGGGACGAAATAAACGTTTAATCCCTATGCAATTTTGAATTACACATCGATATATGTAGAAATATTCCTACGTCGTAACGCTGTTTAACGAATTAAATCGAAGAGAACTTTCGAAATTGAAAATTTTTTCTAGATCTCCAGGGACGAAATAAAAGTTTCATCCTTATGTAATATTGAATTATACATCGATTTATGTAAAAATATTCCTACCTCATAACGGTTGTTAACGAATTAACGCGCAGGGAACCTTAGCGTCGTTAGTAGCGGTGCGAAGAAATTCAAAGTCCCAACCTCCTGGTCATGTAGGTCCTGCTGGGGCTATTTAAAAAAAAAATAAATATAAATCGTTACGTTCGACCGTATTGCGTCGAAATATAATGATTTCACAAAAAATACAGCGACCTCGTAACGCTTCTTAACCAATTAACTCGAAAAAACCGTTCGAAATTGAAAGTTTTGCTTGCTCTCCACGGACCATATAAACGGTTAATCCCTGTGCAATATTGAATTATACAACGATTTATGTAAAAATATTCCTACCTCATAACGGTTGTTAACGAATTAACGCGCAGGGAACCTTAGCGTCGTTAGTAGCGGTGCGAAGAAATTCAAAGTCCCAACCTCCTGGTCATGTAGGTCCTGCTGGGGCTATTTAAAAAAAAAATAAATATAAATCGTTACGTTCGACCGTATTACGTCGAAATATAATGATTTCACAAAAAATACAGCGACCTCGTAAAGCTTCTTAACGAATTAACTCGAAAAAACCGTACGAAATTGAAAGTTTTGCTTGCTCTCCACGGACCAAATAAACGGTTAATCCCTGTGCAATATTGAATTATACATCGATGTATTTAGAAACATTCCTACGTCGTAACGCTTTTTACGAATTACCTCGAAGGGAACGTTCGAAATTCAAATTTTTTTCTAGCTCCCCAGGGACGAAAAAAACGTTTAATATCTATGTAATATTAAAGTATACATCGATTTATGTAAAAATATGCACACCTCATAACGTTTTTTATCGAATTAAATCGAAGAGAACGGTACCGTCGTCAGTAGCTGCGCGAAGAAATTCAAAGACCCAACCTCCCGGTCATGTCGGTCCTGCGGGGGCTATTTAAAAAACAGAAAATAGAAAGGAATCATTACGTTCGAGCGTATTACGTCGAACTATAACGATTTCACAAGAAATACCGCGACCTCGTAACGCTTGTTAACGTATTAACTGGAAAATACCGTTCGAAATTGAAAGTTTTGCTTGCCCTCCAGAGACCAAATAAACGTTTTTATCCCTCTGTAATATTGAATTATACATCGAGATATGTAAAAATATTCCTACCTCATAACGGTTGTTTACGAATTAACTCGCAGGAAACCTTAGCGTCGTTCGTAGCGGTGCGAAGGAATACAAAGTCCAAACGTCCCGGTCATATCGGTCCTGCGGGGCTATTTAAAAAAAAAAAAAATAAATATAAATCGTTACGATCGACCGTATTGCTTCGAAGTATAACGATTTCACTAAAAATACCGGTACCTCGTAACGCTTTCTGACGAATTGACTCGAAGGGAACGTTCGAAATTGAAAGTTTTGCTAGCTCTCCAGGGACGAAATAAACGTTTAATCCCTATGCAATATTGAATTACACATCGATATATGTAGAAATATTCTTACGTCGCAAAGCTTTTTACGAATTAACTCGAAGGGAACGTTCGAAATTGAAATTTTTTTCTAGCTCTCCAGGGACGAAATAAACGTTTAATCCCTATGTAATATTGAATTATACATCGAGATATGTAAAAATATTCCATCCTCATAACGGTTGTTAACGAATTAACTCGCAGGAAACCTTAGCGTCGTTCGTAGCAGTGCGAAGAAATTCAGTCTCAACCTCCCGGTCATGTCGGTCCTGCTGGGGCAATTAAAAAAAAAATAAAAATAAATCGTTACGTTCGACCGTATTACGTCGAAATATAATGATTTCACAAAAAATACGGATACATCGTACCGCCTTCTAACGAATTAACTCACCAAAACCGTTCGAAATTGAAAGTTTTGCTAGCTCTCCAGGGACGAAATAAACGTTTAATCCCTATGCTATATTGAATTACACATCGATATATGTAGAAATATTCCTACGTCGTAACGCTTTTTAACGAATTAACTCGAAGGGAACGTTCGAAATTGAAATTTTGTCCTAGCTCTCCAGGGTAGAAGTAAGTGTTTAATCTCTATGTAATATTGAATTATACATCGATTTGTGTAAAAATATGCATGCCTCATAACGCTTTTTATCGAATTAACTCGAAGGGAACGTTAGCGTCGTTAGTAGCGGTGCGAAGAAATTCAAAGACCCAACCTCCCGGTCATGTCGATCCTGCTGGGGCTATTTAAAAAAAACATTTAGAAAATCGTTACGTTCGACCGTATTACGTCGAACTGTAAAAATTTCACAAAAAATACCGCGACCTCGTAACGCTTGTTAACGAATTAACTCGAAAAAACCGTTCGAAATTGAAAGTTTTGCTTGCTCTCCAGGGACCAAATAAACGTTTAATCCCTATGTAATATTGAATTATACATCGAGATATGTAAAAATATGCCTACCTCGTAACGCTTTTTATCGAATTAATTCGAAGGGAACCTTAGCGTCGTTAGTAGCGTTGCGAAGAAATTCAAAGACCCAACCTCCCGGTCATGTCGGTCCTGCGGGGGCTATTTAAAAAAAAAATAAATATAAATGGTTATGCTCGACCGTATTACGTCGAAATATAGCGATTTCACAAAAAAATACCGGTACATCGTAAAGCTTTCCAACCAATTAACTCGCAAAAGCCGTTCGAAATTGAAAGTTTTGCTACCTCTCCAGGGACGAAATAAACGTTTAATCCCTATGCAATTTTGAATTACACATCGATATATGTAGAAATATACCTACGTCGTAACGCTTTTTAACGAATTAACTCGAAGGGAACGTTCGAAATTGAAATTTTTTCTGGCTATCCAGGGACGAAGTAAACGGTTAATCTCTATGTAATATAGAAGTATACGTTGATTTGTGTAAAAATATGCCCACCTGATAACATTTTTCATCGAATTAAATCGAAGAGAACGGTAGCGTCGTCAGTAGCTGCGCGGAGAAATTCATGGTCCCAATCTCCCGGTCATGTCGGTCCGGCCGCGGCTATTAAAAAAAAAACATAAAAAAAATCGTTACGTTCGCTGATATTACGTTGAACTATAAAGATTTCACAAAAAATACCGCGACACCGTAACGCTTGTTAACGGATTAACTCGAAAAAACCGTTCGAAATTAAAACTTTTGCTTGCTCTCCAGGGACCAAATAAACGTTTAATCCCTATGCAATAATGAATTACGTTCGATATATGTAGAAATATTCCTACGTCGTAACGGTTGTTAACGAATTAACTCGCAGGAAAGCTTAGCGTCGTTCGTAGCGGTGCGAAGAAATGCAAAGTCCCAACGTCCCGGTCATATAGGTACGGCGGGGGCTACTTAAAAGAAAATAAATATAAATCGTTACCATCGACCGTATTACGTCGAACAATAAAGATTTCACAAAAACTACAGCGACCTCGTAACGCTTGATAACGAATTAACTCGAAAAGACAGTTCGAAATTGTAAGTTTTGCTTGCTCTCCAGGGACCAAATAAACGTTTAATCCCTATGTAATATTGAATTATACATCGAGATATGTAAAAATATTCCTACATCATAACGGTTTTTAACGAATTAACTCGCAGGGAAACTTAGCGTCGTTCGTAGCGTCGCGAAGAAATACAAAGTCCCAACGTCCCGGTTATATAGGTACGGCGGGGGCTATTAAAAAAAAAAAATAAAAATAAATCGTTACGGTCGACCGTATTACGTCGAAATATAACGATTTCACAAATATACCGGTACATCGTAACGCTTTCTAACGAATTAACTTGCATAAACCGTTCGAAATTGAAAGTTCTGCTAGCTCTCCAGGGACGAAATAAACGATTAATCCCTATGCAATATTGATTTACACATCGATATATGTAGAAATATTTCTACGTTGAAACGCTTTCAGACGAATTAACTCGAAGGGAACTTTCGAAATTGAAATTTTGTTCTAGATCTACAGGGTAGAAATAAGTGTTTAATCTCTATGTAATATTGAAGTATACATCGATTTATGTAAAAATAGGCCCACCTCATAACGCTTTTTATCGAATTAAATAGAAGGGAACGTTAGCATCGTTAGTAGCGGTGCGAAGAAATGCAAAGTCCCAACCTCCCGTCATGTCGGTCCTGCTGGGGCTATTTAAAAAAAAAAATAAACATTAATCGTTACGCTCGACCGTATTACGTCGAAATATAATGATTTCACAAAAAATACCGGTACCTCGTATCGCTTTCTGACGAATTGACTCGAAGGGAACGTTCGAAATTGAAATTTTGTTCTAGCTCTCCAGGCACGAAATAAACGTTTAATCCCTATGTAATATTGAATTACACATCGATATATGTAGAAATATTCCTACGTCGTAAAGCTTTTTAACGAATTAACCCGAAGGGAACGTTCGAAATTGGAATTTTTTTCTAGCTCGCCAGGGACGAAATAAACGTTTAATCTCTATGTAATATTGAGGTGTACATCGATATATGTAAAAATATGCCCACCTCATATCGCTTCTTATCGAATCAGATCGAAGAGAACTGTGGCGTCGTTAGTAGCGGTGCGAAGAAATTCAAAGTCCCAACCTCCCGGTCATGTCGGTCCTGCTGGGAATAATTAAAAAAAATAAATATAAATCGTTACGTTCGACCGTACTTCGTCGAAATATAATGATTTCACAAAAAATACCGCGACCTCGTAACGCTTTCTAACGAATTAACTCGTCAAAACCGTTCGAAATTGGAACTTTGCTAGCTCTCCAGGGACGAAATAAACGTTTAATATCTATGTAATATTGAATTACACATCGATATATGTAGAAATATTCCTACGTCGTAAAGCTTTTTAACGAATTAACCCGAAGGGAACGTTCGAAATTGAAATTTTTTTCTAGCTCGCCAGGGACGAAATAAACGTTTAATCTTTATGTAATATTGAGGTGTACATCGATTTATGTAAAAATATGCCCACCTCATATCGCTTTTTATCGAATCAGATCGAAGAGAACTGTGGCGTCGTTAGTAGCGGTGCGAAGAAATTCAAAGTCCCAACCTCCCGGCCATGTCGATCCTGCGGGGGCTATTTAAAAAAAAACAATAAATATAAATCATTACGCTCGACCGAATTACGTCGAAATACAACGATTTCACAAAAAATACCGGTACCTCGTATCGCTTTCAGACGAATTAGCTCGAAGGGAACGTTCGAAATTGAAATTTTGTTCTAGCTCCTCAGGGTAGAAATAAGTGTTTAATCTCTATGTAATATTGAATTATACATCGATTTATGTATAAATATGCCTACCTCATTACGCTTTATATCCAATTAACTCGAAGGGAACGTTCGAAATTGAAATTTTTTTCTAGCTCCCCAGGGACGAAAAAAACGTTTAATATCTATGTAATATTGAAGTAGACATCGATTTATGCAAAAACATGCCCACCTCATAACGCTTTGAATCGAATTAAATCGAAGAGAACGGTAGCGTCGTCAGTAGCTGCGCGAAGAAATTCAAAGACCCAACCTCCCGGTCATGTCGGTCCTGCGGGGGCTATTTAAAAAACAGAAAATAGAAAGAAATCATTACGTTCGAGCGTATTACGTCGAACTATAACGATTTCACAAGAAATACCGCGACCTCGTAACGCTTGTTAACGTATTAACTGGAAAATACCGTTCGAAATTGAAAGTTTTGCTTGCCCTCCAGAGACCAAATAAACGTTTTTATCCCTCTGTAATATTGAATTATACATCGAGATATGTAAAAATGTTCCTACCTCATAACGGTTGTTAACGAATTAACTCGCAGGGAACCTTAGCGTCGTTCGTAGCGGTGCGAAGAAATGCAAAGTCCCAACCTTCCGGTCATGTCCGTCCTCCTGGGGCTATTTAAAAAAAAATAAATATAAATCGTTACGTTCGACCGTATTACTTCGAAGTATAACGATTTCACTAAAAATACCGGTACCTCGTAACGCTTTCTGACGAATTGACTCGAAGGGAACGTTCGAAATTGAAAGTTTTGCTAGCTCTCCAGGGACGAAATAAACGTTTAATCCCTATGCAATATTGAATTACACATCGATATATGTAGAAATATTCTTACGTCGCAAAGCTTTTTACGAATTAACTCGAAGGGAACGTTCGAAATTGAAATTTTTTTCTAGCTCTCCAGGGACGAAATAAACGTTTAATCCCTATGTAATATTGAATTATACATCGAGATATGTAAAAATATTCCATCCTCATAACGGTTGTTAACGAATTAACTCGCAGGAAACCTTAGCGTCGTTCGTAGCAGTGCGAAGAAATTCAGTCTCAACCTCCCGGTCATGTCGGTCCTGCTGGGGCAATTAAAAAAAAAAATAAAAATAAATCGTTACGTTCGACCGTATTACGTCGAAATATAATGATTTCACAAAAAATACGGATACATCGTACCGCCTTCTAACGAATTAACTCACCAAAACCGTTCGAAATTGAAAGTTTTGCTAGCTCTCCAGGGACGAAATAAACGTTTAATCCCTATGCTATATTGAATTACACATCGATATATGTAGAAATATTCCTACGTCGTAACGCTTTTTAACGAATTAACTCGAAGGGAACGTTCGAAATTGAAATTTTGTCCTAGCTCTCCAGGGTAGAAGTAAGTGTTTAATCTCTATGTAATATTGAATTATACATCGATTTGTGTAAAAATATGCATGCCTCATAACGCTTTTTATCGAATTAACTCGAAGGGAACGTTAGCGTCGTTAGTAGCGGTGCGAAGAAATTCAAAGACCCAACCTCCCGGTCATGTCGGTCCTGCGGGGGCTATTTAAAGAAACGAAAATTAAAAGAAATCATTACGTTCGAGCGTATTACGTCGAACTATAACGATTTCACAAGAAATACCGCGACCTCGTAACGCTTGGTAACGAATTAACTCGAAAAAACCGTTCGAAATTGAAAGTATTGCTTGCCCTCCAGGGACCAAATAAACGTTTTTATCCCTATGTAATATTGAATTATACATCGAGATATGTAAAAATATTCCTACCTCATAACGCTTTATATCGAATTAACACGAAGGGAGCGTTAGCGTTGTTAGTAGCGGTGCGAAGAAATTCAAAGTCTCAACCTCCCGGTCATGTCCTGCTGGGGCAATTTGAAAAAAAATAAATATAAATCGTTACGTTCGACCGTATTACGTCGAAATATAATGATTTCACAAGAAATACCGCGACCTCGTAACGCTTGGTAACAAATTAACTCGAAAAAACCGTTCGAAATTGAAAGTTTTGCTTGCCCTCCAGGGACCAAATAAACGTTTTTATCCCTATGTAATATTGAATTATATGTAAGAGATATGTAAAAATATTCCTACCTCTTAACGCTTTATATCGAATTAACTCGAAGGGAACGTTAGCGTCGCCAGTAGCGGTGCGAAGAAATACAAAGTCCCAAATTCCCGGTCATATGGGTACGGCGGGGGCTATTTAAAGAAAAAAAATAAAAATAAATCATTGCGATCGACCGTATTATGTCGAAATATAACAATTTCACAAAAAATACCGGTAAATCGTTACGCTTTCTAACGAGTTGACTCGCAAAAACCGCTCGAAATTGAAAGTTTTGCTACCTATCCAGGGACTAAATAAACGTTTAAGCCCTATGTAATATTGAATTATACATCGAGATATGTAAAACTATGCCCACCTCATAACGCTTTTTATCGAATTAAATCGAAGAGAACGGTACCGTCGTCAGTAGCTGCGCGAAGAAATTCAAAGACCCAACCTCCCGGTCATGTCGGTCCTGCGGGGGCTATTTAAAAAACAGAAAATAGAAAGAAATCATTACGTTCGAGCGTATTACGTCGAACTATAACGATTTCACAAGAAATACCGCGACCTCGTAACGCTTGTTAACGTATTAACTGGAAAATACCGTTCGAAATTGAAAGTTTTGCTTGCCCTCCAGAGACCAAATAAACGTTTTTATCCCTCTGTAATATTGAATTATACATCGAGATATGTAAAAATATTCCTACCTCATAACGGTTGTTTACGAATTAACTCGCAGGAAACCTTAGCGTCGTTCGTAGAGGTGCGAAGAAATGCAAAGTCCCAACCTTCCGGTCATGTCGGTCCTCCTGGGGCTATTTAAAAAAAAATAAATATAAATCGTTACGTTCGACAGTATTACGTCGAAATATAATGATTTCACAAAAAATACCGGTACCTCGTAAGGCTTTCTGACGAATTAACCCGAAGGGAACGTTCGAAATTGGAATTCTTTTCTAGCTCGCCAGGGACGAAATAAACGTTCAATCTCTATGTAATATTGAGGTATACATCGATTTATGTAAAAATATGCCCACCTCATATCGCTTTTTATCGAATCAGATCGAAGAGAACTGTGGCGTCGTCAGTAGCTGCGCGAAGAAATTCAAAGTCCCAATCTCCCGGTCATGTCGGTCCGGCCGCAGCTATTTAAAAAAAAAAATTAAAAAAAATCGTTACGTTCGACCGTATTACGTCGAACTATGAAGATTTCACAAAAAAACCCGGCGACCTCGTAGCGCTTGTTAATGAGTTAAGTCGAAGGGAACGTTCGAAATTGAAATCTTTTTCTAGCTCTCCAGGGACGAAATAAACGTTTAATCCCTATGCAATTTTGAATTACACATCGATATATGTAGAAATATTCCTACGTCGTAACGCTGTTTAACGAATTAAATCGAAGAGAACTTTCGAAATTGAAAATTTTTTCTAGATCTCCAGGGACGAAATAAAAGTTTCATCCTTATGTAATATTGAATTATACATCGATTTATGTAAAAATATTCCTACCTCATAACGGTTGTTAACGAATTAACGCGCAGGGAACCTTAGCGTCGTTAGTAGCGGTGCGAAGAAATTCAAAGTCCCAACCTCCTGGTCATGTAGGTCCTGCTGGGGCTATTTAAAAAAAAAATAAATATAAATCGTTACGTTCGACCGTATTGCGTCGAAATATAATGATTTCACAAAAAATACAGCGACCTCGTAACGCTTCTTAACCAATTAACTCGAAAAAACCGTTCGAAATTGAAAGTTTTGCTTGCTCTCCACGGACCATATAAACGGTTAATCCCTGTGCAATATTGAATTATACAACGATTTATGTAAAAATATTCCTACCTCATAACGGTTGTTAACGAATTAACGCGCAGGGAACCTTAGCGTCGTTAGTAGCGGTGCGAAGAAATTCAAAGTCCCAACCTCCTGGTCATGTAGGTCCTGCTGGGGCTATTTAAAAAAAAAATAAATATAAATCGTTACGTTCGACCGTATTACGTCGAAATATAATGATTTCACAAAAAATACAGCGACCTCGTAAAGCTTCTTAACGAATTAACTCGAAAAAACCGTACGAAATTGAAAGTTTTGCTTGCTCTCCACGGACCAAATAAACGGTTAATCCCTGTGCAATATTGAATTATACATCGATGTATTTAGAAACATTCCTACGTCGTAACGCTTTTTACGAATTACCTCGAAGGGAACGTTCGAAATTCAAATTTTTTTCTAGCTCCCCAGGGACGAAAAAAACGTTTAATATCTATGTAATATTAAAGTATACATCGATTTATGTAAAAATATGCACACCTCATAACGCTTTTTATCGAATTAAATCGAAGAGAACGGTACCGTCGTCAGTAGCTGCGCGAAGAAATTCAAAGACCCAACCTCCCGGTCATGTCGGTCCTGCGGGGGCTATTTAAAAAACAGAAAATAGAAAGGAATCATTACGTTCGAGCGTATTACGTCGAACTATAACGATTTCACAAGAAATACCGCGACCTCGTAACGCTTGTTAACGTATTAACTGGAAAATACCGTTCGAAATTGAAAGTTTTGCTTGCCCTCCAGAGACCAAATAAACGTTTTTATCCCTCTGTAATATTGAATTATACATCGAGATATGTAAAAATATTCCTACCTCATAACGGTTGTTTACGAATTAACTCGCAGGAAACCTTAGCGTCGTTCGTAGCGGTGCGAAGGAATACAAAGTCCAAACGTCCCGGTCATATCGGTCCTGCGGGGCTATTTAAAAAAAAAAAAAAATAAATATAAATCGTTACGATCGACCGTATTGCTTCGAAGTATAACGATTTCACTAAAAATACCGGTACCTCGTAACGCTTTCTGACGAATTGACTCGAAGGGAACGTTCGAAATTGAAAGTTTTGCTAGCTCTCCAGGGACGAAATAAACGTTTAATCCCTATGCAATATTGAATTACACATCGATATATGTAGAAATATTCTTACGTCGCAAAGCTTTTTACGAATTAACTCGAAGGGAACGTTCGAAATTGAAATTTTTTTCTAGCTCTCCAGGGACGAAATAAACGTTTAATCCCTATGTAATATTGAATTATACATCGAGATATGTAAAAATATTCCATCCTCATAACGGTTGTTAACGAATTAACTCGCAGGAAACCTTAGCGTCGTTCGTAGCAGTGCGAAGAAATTCAGTCTCAACCTCCCGGTCATGTCGGTCCTGCTGGGGCAATTAAAAAAAAAAATAAAAATAAATCGTTACGTTCGACCGTATTACGTCGAAATATAATGATTTCACAAAAAATGCGGATACATCGTACCGCCTTCTAACGAATTAACTCACCAAAACCGTTCGAAATTAAAAGTTTTGCTAGCTCTCCAGGGACGAAATAAACGTTTAATCCCTATGCTATATTGAATTACACATCGATATATGTAGAAATATTCCTACGTCGTAACGCTTTTTAACGAATTAACTCGAAGGGAACGTTCGAAATTGAAATTTTGTCCTAGCTCTCCAGGGTAGAAGTAAGTGTTTAATCTCTATGTAATATTGAATTATACATCGATTTGTGTAAAAATATGCATGCCTCATAACGCTTTTTATCGAATTAACTCGAAGGGAACGTTAGCGTCGTTAGTAGCGGTGCGAAGAAATTCAAAGACCCAACCTCCCGGTCATGTCGGTCCTGCGGGGGCTATTTAAAGAAACGAAAATTAAAAGAAATCATTACGTTCGAGCGTATTACGTCGAACTATAACGATTTCACAAGAAATACCGCGACCTCGTAACGCTTGGTAACGAATTAACTCGAAAAAACCGTTCGAAATTGAAAGTATTGCTTGCCCTCCAGGGACCAAATAAACGTTTTTATCCCTATGTAATATTGAATTATACATCGAGATATGTAAAAATATTCCTACCTCATAACGCTTTATATCGAATTAACACGAAGGGAGCGTTAGCGTTGTTAGTAGCGGTGCGAAGAAATTCAAAGTCTCAACCTCCCGGTCATGTCGGTCCTGCTGGGGCAATTTGAAAAAAAATAAATATAAATCGTTACGTTCGACCGTATTACGTCGAAATATAATGATTTCACAAGAAATACCGCGACCTCGTAACGCTTGGTAACAAATTAACTCGAAAAAACCGTTCGAAATTGAAAGTTTTGCTTGCCCTCCAGGGACCAAATAAACGATTTTATCCCTATGTAATATTGAATTATATGTAAGAGATATGTAAAAATATTCCTACCTCTTAACGCTTTATATCGAATTAACTCGAAGGGAACGTTAGCGTCGCCAGTAGCGGTGCGAAGAAATACAAAGTCCCAAATTCCCGGTCATATGGGTACGGCGGGGGCTATTTAAAGAAAAAAAATAAAAATAAATCATTGCGATCGACCGTATTATGTCGAAATATAACAATTTCACAAAAAATACCGGTAAATCGTTACGCTTTCTAACGAGTTGACTCGCAAAAACCGTTCGAAATTGAAAGTTTTGCTACCTATCCAGGGACTAAATAAACGTTTAATCCCTATGTAATATTGAATTATACATCGAGATATGTAAAACTATGCCCACCTCATAACGCTTTTTATCGAATTAAATCGAAGAGAACGGTACCGTCGTCAGTAGCTGCGCGAAGAAATTCAAAGACCCAACCTCCCGGTCATGTCGGTCCTGCGGGGGCTATTTAAAAAACAGAAAATAGAAAGAAATCATTACGTTCGAGCGTATTACGTCGAACTATAACGATTTCACAAGAAATACCGCGACCTCGTAACGCTTGTTAACGTATTAACTGGAAAATACCGTTCGAAATTGAAAGTTTTGCTTGCCCTCCAGAGACCAAATAAACGTTTTTATCCCTCTGTAATATTGAATTATACATCGAGATATGTAAAAATATTCCTACCTCATAACGGTTGTTTACGAATTAACTCGCAGGAAACCTTAGCGTCGTTCGTAGCGGTGCGAAGAAATTTAAAGTCCCATCCTCCCGGTCATGTCGGTCATGCTGGCGCTATTTAAAAAAAAATAAATATAAATCGTTACGTTCGACCGTATTACGTTGAAATATAACGATTTCACAAAAAGTACCGCGACCTCGTAACGCTTGTTAACCAATTAACTCGAAAAAAACGTTCGCAATTGAAAGTTTTGCTAGCTCTCCAGGCACGAAATAAACGTTTAATCCCTATGCAATATTGAATTACACACCGATATATGTAGAAATATTCCTACGTCGTAACGCTTGTTAACGAATTAACTCGAAAAAAACGTTCGCAATTGAAAGTTTTGCTACCTCTCCAGGGACGAAATAAACGTTTAATCTCTATGTAATATTGAGGTATACATCGAGATATGTAAAAATATTCCTACCTCATAACCCTTTTTATCGAATTAAATCGCAGGAAACCTTAGCGTCGTTCATAGCGGTGGAAGAAATACAAAGTCCCAACGTCCCGGTGATATCGGTACGGGGGGGGCTATTAAAAAAAAATAAACATAAATCGTTTCGTTCGACCGTATTACGTCGAAATATAATGATTTCACAAAAAATACCGGTACATCGTAACGCTTTCTAACGAATTAACTCGCAAAGACCGTTCGAAATTGAAAGTTTTGCTACCTCTCCAGGGACGAAATAAACGTTTAATCCCTATGCACTATTGAATTACACATCGATATATGTAGAAATATTCCTACCTCATAACGTTTTTTATCGAAAGAAATCGAAGGGAACGTTAGCGTCGTTAGTAGCGGTGCGAAGAAATGCAAAGTCCCAACCTCCCGGTCATATCGGTCCTGCTGGGGCTATTAAAAAAAAAATAAACATAAATCGTTTCGTTCGACCGTATTACGTCGAAATATAATGATTTCACAAAAAATACCGGTACATCGTAACGCTTTCTAACGAATTAACTCGCAAAAACCGTACGAAATTGAAAGTTTTGCTACCTCTCCAGGGACCAAATAAACGTTCAATCCCTATGTAATATTGAACTATACATCGAGATATGTAAAAATATTCCTACCTCATAACCCTTTTTATCGAATTAAATCGCAGGAAACCTTAGCGTCGTTCATAGCGGTGAAAGAAATACAAAGTCCCAACGTCCCGGTGATATCGGTACGGCGGTGGCTATTTAAAAAGAAAAAAAAAAAAAATAAAAATAAAACGTTACGATCGACCGTATTACGTCGAAATATAACGATTTCACAAAAAAATACCGCGACCTCGTAACGCTTGTTAACGAATTAACTCGAAAAGTCCGTTCGAAATTGAAAGTTTTGCTTGCTCTCCAGGGACCAAATAAACGTTCAATCCCTATGTAATATTGAATTATACATCGAGATATGTAAAAATATTCCTACCTCATAACCCCTTTTATCGACTTAACTCGCAGGAAACCTTTGCGTCGTTCGTAGCGGTGCGAAGAAATTTAAAGTCCCATCCTCCCGGTCATGTCGGTCATGCTGGGGCTATTTAAAAAAAAATAAATATAAATCGTTACGTTCGACCGTATTACGTTGAAATGTAACGATTTCACAAAAAGTACCGGTACATCGTAACACTTTCTAACGAATTAAGACGCAAAAACCGTTCGAAATTGATAGTTTTGCTACCTCTCCAGGGACGAAATAAACGTTTAATCTCTATGTAATATTGAGGTATACATCGAGATATGTATAAATATTCCTACCACCTAACCCTTGTCATCGAATTAAATCGCAGGAAACCTTAGCGTCGTTCATAGCGGTGGAAGAAATACAAAGTCCCAACGTCCCGGTGATATCGGTACGGCGGGGGCTATATAAAAAAAAAAAAATAAAAATAAAAATAAAACGTTACGATCGACCGTATTACGTCGAAATATAACGATTTCACAAAAAAATTCCGCGACCTCGTAACGCTTGTTAACGAATTAACTCGAAAAGACCGTTCGAAATTGAAAGTTTTGCTTGCTCTCCAGGGACCAAATAAACGTTCAATCCCTATGAAATATTGAATTACACATCGATATATGTAGAAATATTCCTACGTCGTAATGCTTTTTAACGAATTAACTCGAAGGGAACGTTCGAAATTGAAATT
Organism: Bombus hortorum; assembly: GCA_905332935.1. Lineage (NCBI taxonomy): Eukaryota > Metazoa > Arthropoda > Insecta > Hymenoptera > Apidae > Bombus > Bombus hortorum. Next base: position 8,634,889 of record CAJOSO010000001.1, read on the forward strand.
TTGTTCTAGCTCCCCAGGGATGAAATAAACGTTTAATCCCTATGTAATATTGAATTATACATCGATATATGTAGAAATATTCCTACCTCATAACGCTTTCTATCGAATTAACACGAAGGGAACGTTAGCGTCGTCACTAGCGGTGCGAAGAAATGCAAAGTCCCAACCTCCCGGTCATGTCGGACCTGCTTGGGCTATTTAAAAAAAATAAACATAAATCGTTACGTCCGACCGTATTACGTCGAAATATAATGATTTCACAAAAAATACCGGTACATCGTAACGCTTTCTAACGAATTAAATCGCAAAAACCGTTCGAAATTGAAAGTTTTGCTTGCTCTCCAGGGACCAAATAAACGTTAAATCCCTATGTAATATTGAATTATTCATCGAGATATGTAAAAATATTCCTACCCCATAACGGTTGTTAACGAATTAACCCGCAGGGAACCTTAGCGTCGTTCGTAGCGGTGCGAAGAAATACAAAGTCCCAACCTCCCGGTCATGTCGGTCCTGCTGGGGCTATTTAAAAAAAAATGAATGTAAATCGTTACGATCGACCGTATTACCTCAAAATATAATGATTTCACAAAAAATACCTGTATATCGTAACGCTTTCAAACGAATTAACTCGCAAAAACCGTTCGAAATTGAAAGCTTTGCTAGCTCTCCAGGGACGAAATAAATGTTTAATCCCTATGTAATATTGAATTATACATCGAGATATGTAGAAATATTCCTACCTCATAACGCTTTCTATCGAATTAACACGAAGAGAACGTTAGCGTCGTCAGTAGCGGTGCGAAGAAATGCAAAGTCCCAACCTCCCGTCATGTCGGTCCTGCTGGAGCTATTTAAAAAAAAAATAAACATTAATCGTTACGCTCGACCGTATTACGTCGAAATATAACGATTCCACAGAAAATACCGGTACCTCGTAACGCTTTCAGACGAATTAACTCGCAAAAACCGTTCGAAATTGAAATTTTGTTCTAGCTCTCCAGGGTAGAAATAAGTGTTTAATCTCTATGTAATATTGCATTATACATCGATTTATGTAAAAATATGCCTACCTCATAACGCTTTATATCGAATTAACTCAAAGGGAACGTTAGCGTCCTTAATAGCGGTGCGAAGAAATTCAAAGTCCCAATCTCCCGGTCATACCGATCCCGCGGCGGCTATTTAAAAAAGAAATGTAAAGAAATAGTTACGATCGACCGTATTACGTAGAACTATATGGATGCACAAAAAATACCGCGACATCGTAACGCTTTTTAAAGAATTTACTCGAAAAAGCCGTTCGAAATTGAAAGTTTTGCTTGCTCTCCAGGGACCAAATAAACGGTTAATCCCCATGCAATTTTGAATTACACATCTACATATTTGGAAATATTCCGACGTCGTAACACTTTTTAACAAATTAACTCGAAGGGATCGTTCGAAATTGAAATTTTTTCTAGCTCTCCAGGGACGAAATAAACGTTTAATATCTATGTAATATTGGAGTATACATCGATTTATGTAAAAATATGCCCACCTCATAACGCTTTTTATCGAATTAAATCGAAAAAACCGTTCGAAATTGAAAGTTTTGCATGCTCTCCAGGGACCAAATAAACATTTAATCCCTATGTAATATTGAATTATACATCGAGATATGTAAAAATATTCCTACCTCATAACGGTTGTTAACGAATTAACTCGCAGGGAACCTTAGCGTCGTTCGTAGCGGTGCGAAGAAATACAAAGTCCCAACGTTCCCGTCATATAGGTACGGAGGGGGCTATAAAAAAAAAAAAAAAAAAAAATAAAAATAAATCGTTATGATCGACCGTATTACGTCGAAATATAAGGATTTCACAAAAAATACCGGCACCTCGTAGCGCTTTCTAACGAATTAAATCGCAAAAACCATTCGAAATTGAAAGTTTTGCTACCTATCCAGGGACGAAATAAACGTTTAATCCCTATGCAATTTTGTATTACACATCGATATATTTAGGAATATTCCTACGTCGTAACGCTTTTTAACGAATTAACTCGAAGGGAACGTTCGAAATTGAAATTTTTTTCTAGCTCTCCAGGGACGAAATAAACGTTTAATATCTATGTAATATTGGAGTATACATCGATTTATGTAAAAATATGCCTACCTCATAACGCTTTTTATCGAATTAACTCGAAGGGAACGTTAGCGTCGTCAGTAGCGATGCGAAGAAATTCAAAGTACCAACCTCCCGGTCATGTCGGTCCGGCAGCGGCTATTTAAAAAAAAGAAAATAAAAATAAATCGTTACGATCGACCGTATTACGTCGAAATATAACGATTTCACAAAAAATACCGGTACCTCGTAACGCTTTCTGACGAATTGACTGGAAGGGAACGTTCGAAATTGAAAGTTTTGCTTGCTCTCCAGGGACCAAATAAACGTTTAATCCCTACGTAATATTGAAATATACATCGAGGTATGTAAAATATTCCTACCTCATAACGGTTGTTAACGAATTAACTCGCAGCGAACCTTAGCGTCGTTCGTAGCGGTGCGAAGAAATACAAAGTCCCAACGTTCCGGTCATATAGGTACGGCGGGGTCTATTTAAAAAAAAACTGAAAATAAATCGTTACGTTCGACCGTATTACGTCGAACTATAAAGATTTCACAAAAAATACCGGTACCTCGTAACGCTTCCTGACGAACTGACTCGAAGGGAACGTTCGAAATTGAAATTTTGTTCTAGCTCTCCAGGGTAGAAATAAGTGTTTTATCTCTATGTAATATTGAAGTATACATCGATGTATGTAAAAATATTCCTACCTCATAACGCTTTTTATCGAATTAACTCGAAGGGAACGTTAGCGTCGTTAGTAACTGCGTGAAGAAATTCAAAGTCCCAATCTCCCCGTCATATCGATCCGGCCGCGGCTATTTAAAAAAGAAATATGAAGAAATCGTTACGATCGACCGTATTACGTCGAGATATAACGATTTCACAAAAAAATACCGGTACATCGTAAAGCTTTCTAACGAATTAACTCGAAAAAGCCGTTCGAAATTGAAAGTTTTGCTTGCTCTCCAGGGACCAAAAAAAACGGTTAATCCCTATGTAATATTGAATTATACATCGAGATATGTAAAAATATTCCTACCTCATAACGGTTGTTAACGAATTAGCTCGCAGCGAACCTTAGCGTCGTTCGTGGGGGTGGGAAGAAATACAAAGTCCCAACGTCCCGGTCATATAGGTACGGCGGGGGCTATTTAAAAAAAAAAAATAAAAATAAATCGTTACGATCCACCGTATTACGTCGAAATATAACGATTTCACTAAAAATACCGGTACCTCGTAACGCTTTCTGACGAATTGACTCGAAGGGAACGTTCGAAATTGAAATTTTGTTCTAGCTCTTCCGGGTAGAAATAAGTGTTTAATCTCTATGTAATATTGAATTATACATCGATTTATGTAAAAATATGCCTACCTCATAACGCTTTCTATCGAATTAACTCGAAGGGAACGTTAGCGTCGTCAGTAGCAGTTCGAAGAAATTTATAGTCCCAACCTCCCGGTCATGTCGGTCCTGCTGAGGCTATTTAAAAGAAAATAAATATAAATCGTTACGTTCGACCGTATTCCGTTGAAATACAACGATTTCACAAAAAACACCGGTACCTCGTAACGCTTTCTAACGAATTAACTCGCAAAAACCGTTCGAAATTGAAAGTTTTGCTAGCTCTCCAGGGACGGAATAAACGTTTAATCCCTATGCAATATTGAATTACACATCGATATATTTTGAAATATTCCTACCTCATAACGGTTGTTAACGACTTAGCTCGCAGGGAACCTTAGCGTCGTTCGTAGCGGTGCGAAGAAATACAAAGTCCCAACGTCCCGGTCATATACGTACGGCGGGTGCTATTTAAAAAAAAATAAACATAAATCGTTACGTTCGACCGTATTACGTCGAAATGTAATGATTTCACAAAAAATACCGGTACATCGTAACGCTTTCTACCGAATTAACTCGCGAAAACCGTTCGAAATTGAAAGTTTTTCTAGCTCTCCAGGGACGAGATAAACGTTTAATATCTATGTAATATTGAAGTATAAATCGATTTATGTAAAAGTATTCCTACATCATAACGGTTGTTAACGAATTAACTCGCAGGGGACCTTAGTGTTACGTCGCGTGAGATGGCCCGTGCGCCGTCCTTCATTTGCCTGACCGCCAAGACCCAAACCCCATTAAAAACGACCCATACGAAACCTGAGGAACCATCATAAACCGATCCTTTTGACTTTCTCCATTCATACATTCTCGGCTTACAGATGGTCCTTAAAACAGTCTTTGGGTTTATTGCACGCTCTTACGAATTACGGAGACAAGCAGATGTTGCCCAACAGAAAAGTAGTTTTTTCCCGAAACAAAGGGATCTCGGAGCCCGGCTGTCGGGAGACTTTCTCCTCACATTTTTGTCTATTCGCGATGGCCATAACCAATGGACATCGCGGATCGCTACCCTCAATTTCCCACCGAAAAGTGCGAGTAACGAATCCGCTTCTTAGCTCAAAAAGGGCACACCTACATCACGCTTTCCTCCGTAATAAGACGCGACGAGTCAACCACTGCCAGAACAACCCTGGTACAGTCAACTACTGTCTTACTAACATCTGTACAGTCAACTACCGTCTATTCATACTCGGAACAGTCAACTATCTCTGTAATGGGTCTCTACCCCTAATTCAATCATTCGCCTACCTTGTGCGCGTGTAACCGTGTAATTATCTTGTATATCAAGTTGTTGGAATAAACCGGATTTTATATGTGTTAATTCACTATATCTCAGTTCAATAACCTCTGTTGTCTTAATCGAAACAGGGGAACGACTAATTCGCGGCGTCGATTACCCGAATCGTAGCGAGAATTTACGCATCTCGCTGACGCGTCTTCTCGCGATCGCGTCTCTCCGCGAACGATCGTAACACTTAGCGTCGTTCGTAGCGGTGCGAAGAAATACAAAGTCCCAACGTCCCGGTCATATCGGTACGGCGGGGGCTACTTAAAAAAAAAAAAAAAATAAAAATAAATCCTTACGATCGACCGTATTACGTCGAAATACAACGACTTCACAAAAAATACCGGTACCTCGTAACGCATTCTGACGAATTGACTCGAAGGGAACATTCGAAATTGAAATTTTGTTCTAGCTCTCCAGGGTAGCAATAAGTGTTTAATCTCTATGTAATGTTGAATTATGCATCGAGATATATAAAAATATTCCTACCTCATAACGGTTGTTAACGAATTAACTCGCAGGAATCCTTAGCGTCGTTCGTAGCGGTGCGAAGAAATACAAAGTCCCAATCTCCCCGTCATATCGATTCGGCCGCGGCTATTTAAAAAAGAAATATAAAGGAATCGTTACGATCGACCGTACTACGTCGAACTATAAAGATGCACAAAAAATACCGCGACATCGTAACGCTTGTTAACGAATTAACTCGCAAATACCGTTCGAAATTGAAAGTTTTGCTAGCTCTCCAGGGACGAAATAAACGTTTAATCCCTATGCAATATTGAATTACACATCGATATATGTAGAAATACTCCTACGTCGTAACGCTTTTTAACGAATTAACTCGAAGGGAACGTTAGCGTCGTTCGTAGCGGTGCGAAGAAATTCAAAGTACCAACCTCCCGGTCATGTCGGTCCGGCGGCGGCTATTTAAAAAAAAGAAAGTAAAAAGAAATCATTACGTTCGAGCATATTACGTCGAACTATAACGAATTCACAAAAAATACAGGTACCTCGTAACTCTTTCAGACGAATCAAATCGAAGGGAACGTTCGAAATTGAAATTTTGTTCTAGCTCTTCCGGGTAGAAATAAGTGTTTAATCTCTATGTAATATTGATTTATACATCGATTTATGTAAAAATATGCCTACCTCATAACGCTTTCAATCGAATTAACTCGAAGGGAACGTTAGCGTCGTTAGTAGCGGTGCGAAGAAATGCAAACTCCCAGACTCCCGGTCATGTCGGTCATGCTGGGGCTATTTAAAAAAAATAAACATAAATCGTTACGTTCGACCGTATTACGTCGAAATATAATGACTTCACGAAAAATACCGGTACATCGTAACGCTTTCTAACGAATTAACTCGCAAAAACCGTTCGAAATTGAAAGTTTTGCTACCTCTCCAGGGACGAAATAAACGTTTAATCCCTATGCAATATTGACTTTCACATTGATATATGTAGAAATATTCCTACGTCGTAACGCTTTTTAACAAATTAACTCGCAGGGAACCTTGGCGTCGTTCGTAGCGGTGCGAAGAAATACAAAGTCCCAACGTCCCGGTCATATAGGTACGGCGGGGGCTATTTAAAAAAAAAAAGTAAAAATAAATCGTTACGATCGACCGTCTTACGTCGAAATATAACGATTTCACAAAAAAATACCGGTACATCGTTACGCTTTCTAACGAATTAACTCGCAAAAGCCGTTCGAAATTGAAAGTTTTGCTGGCTCTCCAGGGACGAAGTAAACGTTTAATCCCTATGCAATATTGAATTACACATCGATATATGTAGAAATATTCCTACCTCATAACGCTTTTTATCGAATTAACTCGAAGGGAACGTTAGCGTCGTTAGTAGCTGCGTGAAGAAATTCAAAGTCCCAATATCCCCGTCGTATCGATCCGGCCGCGGCTATTTAAAAAAGAAATATAAAGAAATCGTTACGATCGACCGTCTTACGTCGAACTATAAAGATTTCACAAAAAAATACCGCGACCCCGTAACGCTTTTTATCGAATTAACTCGAAGGGAACGTTCGAAATTGAAATTTTGTTCTAGCTCTTCAGGGTAGAAATAAGTGATTAATCTCAATGTAATATGAAATTATACATCGATTTATGCAAAAATATGCCTACCTCATAACGCTTTTTATCGTATTAACTCGAAGGGAACGTTAGCGTCGTTAGGAGCTGCGCGAAGAAATTCAAAGTCACAATCTCCCGGTCATGTCGGTCCTGCTGGGGCTATTTAAAAAAAAATAAATATCAATCGTTACGCTCGACCGTATTACGTCGAAATATAACGATTTCACAAAAATTACCGGTACCTCGTAACGCTTTCTGACGAATTGACTCGAAAGGAACGTTCGAAATTGAAATTTTTTTCTAGCTCTCCAGAGACGAAACAAACGTTTAATCTCTATGTAATATTGAATTCTACATCGATTTATGTAGAAATATGCCTACCTCATTACGCTTTCTATCGAATTAACTCGAAGGGAACGTTAGTGTCGTCAGTAGCGGTGCGAAGAAATGCAAAGACCCAACCTCCGGTCATGTCGGTCCTGCTTGGGCTATTAAAAAAAAATAAACATAAATCGTTACGTTCGACCGTATTACGTCGAACCATTAAGATTTCACAAAAAATACCGGCACCTCGTAACGCTTTCTGACGAACTGACTCGTAGGGAACGTTCGAAATTGAAAGTTTTGCTTGCCCTCCAGGGACCAAATAAACGTTTTTATCCCTATGTAATATTGAATTATACATCGAGATATGTAAAAATGTTCCTACCTCATAACAGTTGTTTACGAATTAACTCGCAGGGAACCTTATCGTCGTTCGTAGCGGTGCGACGAAATACAAAGTCCCAATCTCCCGGTCATGTCGGTCCGGCAGCGGCTATTTAATAGAAAATAAAAAAAAAATCGTTACGTTCGACCGTATTACGTCGAAATATAACTATTTCACAAAAAATTCCGGTAAATCGTAACGCTTTCTAACGAATTAAGTCGCAAAAGGCGTTCGAAATTAAAAGTTTTGCTACCTATCCAGGGACGAAATAAACGTATAATCTCTATGCAATTTTGAATTACACATCGATATATTTAGAAATATTCCTACGTCGTAACGCTTTTTAACGAATTAACTCGAAGGGAACGTTCGAAATTGAAATTTTTTTCTAGCTCTCCAGGGACGAAAAAAACATTTAATCCCTATGTAATATTGAATTATACATCGAGAGATGTAAAAATATTCCTACCTCATAACGGTTGTTAACGAATTAACTCGCAGGAAACCTTAGCGTCGTTCGTAGCGGTGCGAAGAAATACAAAGTCCCAACGTCCCGGTCATATCGGTACGGCGGGGGCTACTTAAAAAAAAAAAAAAATAAAAATAAATCCTTACGATCGACCGTATTACGTCGAAATACAACGACTTCACAAAAAATACCGGTACCTCGTAACGCATTCTGACGAATTGACTCGAAGGGAACATTCGAAATTGAAATTTTGTTCTAGCTCTCCAGGGTAGCAATAAGTGTTTAATCTCTATGTAATGTTGAATTATGCATCGAGATATATAAAAATATTCCTACCTCATAACGGTTGTTAACGAATTAACTCGCAGGAATCCTTAGCGTCGTTCGTAGCGGTGCGAAGAAATACAAAGTCCCAATCTCCCCGTCATATCGATTCGGCCGCGGCTATTTAAAAAAGAAATATAAAGGAATCGTTACGATCGACCGTACTACGTCGAACTATAAAGATGCACAAAAAATACCGCGACATCGTAACGCTTGTTAACGAATTAACTCGCAAATACCGTTCGAAATTGAAAGTTTTGCTAGCTCTCCAGGGACGAAATAAACGTTTAATCCCTATGCAATATTGAATTACACATCGATATATGTAGAAATACTCCTACGTCGTAACGCTTTTTAACGAATTAACTCGAAGGGAACGTTCGAAATTGAAATTTTTTTCTAGCTCTCCAGGGACGAAATAAACGTTTAATCTCTATGTAATATTGAAGTATACATCGATTTATGTAAAAATAGGCCCACCTCATAAAGCTGCTTATCGAATTAACTCGAAGGGAACGTTAGCGTCGTTAGTAGCGGTGCGAAGAAATGCAAAGTCCCAACCTCCCGGTCATGTCGGTCCTGCTAGGGCTATTTAAAAAAAAATAAACATAAATCGTTACGTTCGACCGTATTACGTCGAAATATAACGATTTCACAAAAAAATACCGGTACATCGTAACGCTTTCTAACGAATTAACTCGCAAAAGCCGTTCGAAATTGAAAGTTTTGCTGGCTCTCCAGGGACGAAGTAAACGTTTAATCCCTATGCAATACTGAATTACACATCGATATATGTAGAAATATTCCTACCTCATAACGCTTTTTATCGAATTAACTCGAAGGGAACGTTAGCGTCGTTAGTAGCTGCGTGAAGAAATTCAATGTCCCAATATCCCCGTCGTATCGATCCGGCCGCGGCTATTTAAAAAAGAAATATAAAGAAATCGTTACGATCGACCGTCTTACGTCGAACTATAAAGATTTCACAAAAAAATACTGCGACCCCGTAACGCTTTTTATCGAATTAACTCGAAGGGAACGTTCGAAATTGAAATTTTGTTCTAGCTCTTCAGGGTAGAAATAAGTCTTTAATCTCTATGTAATATTGAATTATACATCGATTTATGTAAAAATATGCCTACCTCATTACGCTTTATATCGAATTAACTCGAAGGGAACGTTAGCGTCGTTAGTAGCGGTGCGAAGAAATGCAAAGTCCCAACCTCCCGGTCATGTCGGTCCTGCTAGGGCTATTTAAAAAAAAATAAACATAAATCGTTACGTTCGACCGTATTACGTCGAAATATAATGATTTCACAAGAAATACCGGTACCTCGTAACGCTTTCTGACGAATTAACTCGAAGGGAACGTTCGAAATTGAAATTTTTTTCTAGCTCTCCAGGGACGAAATAAACGTTTAATCCCTATGTAATATTGAATTATACATCGACATATGTAGAAATATTCCTACCTCATAACGGTTGTTAACGAGTTAACTCGCAGGGAAACTTAGCGTCGTTCGTAGCGGTGCGAAGAAATGCAAAGTCCCAATCTCCCGGTCATGTCGGTCATGCTGGGGCTATTTAAAAAAAATAAACATAAATCGTTACGTTCGACCGTATTACGTCGAAATATAATGACTTCACGAAAAATACCGGTACATCGTAACGCTTTCTAACGAATTAACTCGCAAAAACCGTTCGAAATTGAAAGTTTTGCTACCTCCCCAGGGACGAAATAAACGTTTAATCCCTATGCAATTTTGAATAACACATCGATATATTTAGAAGTATTCCTACGTCGTAGCGCTTTATAACGAATTAACTCGCAAAAACCGTTCTAAATTGATTGTTTTGCTTGCTCTCCAGGGACGAAATAAACGTTTAATCCCTATGCAATATTGAATTTCACATTGATATATGTAGAAATATTCCTACGTCGTAACGCTTTTTAACAAATTAACTCGCAGGGAACCTTGGCGTCGTTCGTAGCGGTGCGAAGAAATGCAAAGTCCCAATCTCCCGGTCATGTCGGTCCTGCTGGGGCTATTTAAAAAAAAATAAATATAAATCGTTACCTTCGACCGTATTACGTCGAACAATAAAGATTTCACAAAAAATACCGCGACCTCGTGACGCTTCTTAACGAATTAACTCGAAAAAACCGTTCGAAATTAAAAGTTTTGCTTGCTCTTCAGGGACGAAATAAACGTTTAATCCCTATGCAATATTGAATTACACATCGACATATGTAGAAATATTCCTACGTCGTAACGCTTTTTCACGAATTAAATCGCAGGGAACCTTAGCGTCGTCAATAGCGGCGCGAAGAAATTCAAAGTACCAACCTCCCGGTCATGTCGGTACGGCGGCGGCTATTTAAAAGAAAGAAAATAAAGAGAAATCATTACGCTCGAGCGTATTACGTCGAAATATAACTATTTCACAAAAAATACAGGTACCTCGTAACTCTTTCAGACGAATCAAATCGAAGGGAACGTTCGAAATTGAAATTTTGTTCTAGCTCTTCCGGGTAGAAATAAGTGTTTAATCTCTATGTAATATTGATTTATACATCGATTTATGTAAAAATATGCCTACCTCATAACGCTTTCAATCGAATTAACTCGAAGGGAACGTTAGCGTCGTTAGTAGCGGTGCGAAGAAATGCAAACTCCCAGACTCCCGGTCATGTCGGTCATGCTGGGGCTATTTAAAAAAAAAAATAAACATAAATCGTTACGCTCGACCGTCTTACGTCGAACTATAACGATTTCACCAAAAAATACCGCGACCCCGTAACGCTTTTTATCGAATTAACTCGAAGGGAACGTTCGAAATTGAAATTTTGTTCTAGCTCTTCAGGGTAGAAATAAGTGATTAATCTCAATGTAATATGAAATTATACATCGATTTATGTAGAAATATTCCTACATCGTAACGCTTGTTAACGAATTAACTCGAAAAAACCGCTCGAAATTGAAAGTTTTGGTAGCTCTCCAGGGACGAAATACACGTTTAATCCCTATGCAATATTGAATTACACATCGATATATGTAGAAATATTCCTACGTCGTAAAGCTTTTTAACGAATTAACTCGAAGGGAACGTTCGAAATTGAAATTTTTTTCTAGCACTCCAGGGACGAAACAAACGTTTAATCCCTATGCAATATTGAATTCTACATCGATTTATGTAGAAATATGCCTACCTCATAACGCTTTCAAGCGAATTAACTCGAAGGGAACGTTAGCGTCGTTCGTAGCGGTGCGAAGAAATTCAAAGTACCAACCTCCCGGTCATGTCGGTCCTGCTGGGGCTACTTAAAAAAAAAAATAAATATAAATCGTTACCTTGGACCGTATTACGTCGAACAATAAAGATTTCACAAAAACATACCGCGACATCGTAACGCTTGTTAACGGATTAACTCGAAAAAACCGTTCGAAATTGAAAGCTTTGCTTGCTCTCCGGGGACCAAATAAACGTTTAATCCCTATGTAATATTGAATTATTCATCGAGATATGTAAAAATATTCCTACCTCATAACGGTTGTTAACGAATTAACTCGCAGGGAACCTTAGCGTCGTACGTAGCGGTGCTAAGAAATTCAAAGTACCAACCTCCGGGTCTTGTCGGTCTGGCGGCGGCTATATAAAAAAAAAAAAAGAAAATAAAAAGAAATCATTACGTTCGAGCGTATTATTTCCAACTATAACGATTTCGCAAGAAATACCGGTAACTCGTTACGCTTTTTAACGAATTAACTCGAAGGGATCGTTCGAAATTGAAAATTTTTTTCTAGCTCTCCAGGGACGAAATAAACGTTTAATCTCTATGTAATATTGCAGTATACATCGACTTATGTAAAAATATGCCCACGTCATAACGCTTTCAATCGAATTAACTCGAAGCGAACGTTAGCGTCGTCAGTAGCGGTGCGAAGAAATTCAAAGTCCCAACCTCCCGGTCTTGTCGGTCTGGCGGCGGCTATATAAAAAAAAAAAAAGAAAATAAAAAGAAATCATTACGTTCGAGCGTATTATTTCCAACTATAACGATTTCACAAAAAAATACCGGTACATCGTAACGCTTTCTAACGAATCAACTCGCAAAGACCGTTCGAAATTGAAAGTATTGCTACCTCTCCAGGGACGAAATAAACGTTTAATCCCTATGCAATCTTGAATTACACATCTACATATTTGGAAATATTCCTACGTCGTAACACTTTTTAACGAACTAACTCGAAGGGATCGGTCGAAATTGAAATTTTTTCTAGCTCTCCAGGGACGAAACAAACGTTTAATCTCTATGTAATATTGAAGTATACATCGATTTATGTAAAAATATGCCTACCTCATAACGCTTTATATCGAATTAACTCGAAGGGAACGTTAGCGTCGTCAGTAGAGGTGCGAAGAAATTCAAAGACCCAACCTCACGGTCATGTCGGACCTGCTTGGGCTATTTAAAGAAAATAAACATATATCATTACGTCCGACCGTATTACGTCGAAATATAATGATTTCACAAAAAATACCGGTACATCGTAACGCTTTCTAACGAATTAACTCGCAAAGACCGTTCGAAATTGAAAGTTCTGCTTGCTCTCCAGGGACCAAATAAACGTTTAATCCCTATGTAGTATTGAAGTATACATCGATATATTTAGAAATATTCCTACGTCGTATCGCTTTTTAACGAATTAACTCGCAAAAACCTTTCGAAATTGAAATTTTTTTCTACCTCTCCAGGGACGAAATAAATGTTTAATCCCTATGTAATATGGAATTATACATCGAGATATGTAAAAATATTCCTACCTCATAACGGTTGTTAACGAATTAACTCGCAGAAAACCTTAGCGTCGTTCGTAGCGGTGCGAAGAAATACAAAGTTCCAACGTCCCGGTCATATCGGTACGGCGGGGGCTACTTAAAAAAAAGAATTCAAAATAAATCGTTACGATCGACCGTATTACGTCGAACTATAACGATTTCACAAAAAATACCGGTACCTCGTAACGCTTTCTGACGAATTGACTCGAAGGGAACTTTCGAGATTGAAAATTTTTTCTAGCTCTCCAGGGACGAAACAAACGTTTAATCTCTATGTAATATTGAATTCTACATCGATTTATGTAGAAATATGCCTACCTCATAACGCTTTCAATTGAATTAACTTGAAGGGAACGTTAGCGTCGTTAGTAGTTGCGCGAAGAAATTCAAAGTCCCAATCTCCCGGTCAAGTCGGTCCGGCCGCGGCTATTTAAAAAAAAAAACACGAAAAAAATCGTTACGTTCGACCGTATTACGTTGAACTATAAAGATTTCACAAAAACTGCCGGTACCTCGGAACGCTTTCTGACGAACTGACTGCAAGGGAGCGTTCGAAATTGAAATATTGTTCTAGCTCTCCAGGGTAGAAATAAGTGTTTAATCTCTATGTAATATTGAGGTATACATCGATTTATGTAAAAATATGCCCACCTCATAATAGTTTTTATCGAATTAACTCGAAGGGAACGTTAGCGTCGTTAGTAGCTCCGTGAAGAAATACAAAGTCCCAAAGTCCCGGTCATATAGGTACGGCGGGGGCTATTTAAAAAAAAAATAGAAATAAATCGTGACGCTCGACCGTATTACGTCGAAATATAACGATTTCACGAAAAAATACCGGTACATCGTAAAGCTGTCTAACGAATTAACTCGCAAAAACCGTTCGAAATTGAAAGTTTTGCTAGCTCTCCAGGGACGAAATAAACGTTTAATCCCTATGCAATATTGAATTACACATCGATTTATGTAGACATATTCCTACGTCGTAACGCTTTCAATCGAATTAACTCGAAGGGAACGTTAGCGTCGTCAGTAGCGGTGCGAAGAAATTCAAAGTCCCAACCTCCCGGTCTTGTCGGTCCGGCGGCGGCTAGTTAAAAAAAAGAAAATAAAAAGAAATCATTACGTTCGAGCGTATTATTTCGAACTATAACGATTTCGCAAGAAATACCGGTACCTCGTTACGCTTTTTAACGAATTAACTCGAAGGGATCGTTCGAAATTGACAATTTTGCTAGCTCTCCAGGGACGAAATAAACGTTTAATCCCTATGCAATATTGAATTACACATCGATTTATGTGGACATATTCCTACGTCGTAACGCTTTTTAGCGAATTAACTCGAAGGGAACGTTCGAAATTGAAATATTTTTCTAGCTATCCAGGGACGAAATAAACGTTTAATCTCTATGTAATATTGAAGTAAACATCGATTTATGTAAAAATATGCCCACCTCATAACGCTTTTTATCGAATAAAATCGAAGAAAACGGTAGCGTCGTTAGTAGCTGCGTGAAGAAGTACAAAGTACCAACCTCCCAGTCATATAGGTACGGCGGGGGCTATTTAAAAAAAAAAAGTAGAAATAAATCGTTACGATCGACCGCATTACGCCAAATATAACGATTTCACAAAAAAATACCAGTACATCGTAAAGCTTTCAAACGAATTATCTCGCAAAAACGGTTCGAAATTGAAAGTTTTGCTAGCTCTCCAGGGACGAAATAAACGTTTAATCCCTATGTAATATTGAATTATACATCGATATATGTAGAAATATGCCTACCTCATAACGCTTTCAATCGAATTAACTCGAAGGGAACGTTAGCGTCGTCAGTAGCGGTGCGAAGATATTCAAAGTACCAACCTCCCGGTCATGTCGGTCCGGCGGCGGCTATTTAAAAAAAAGAAAATAAAAAGAAATCATTACGTTCGAGCGTATTACGTCGAACCATAACGATTTCACAAAAAATACCGGTACCTCGTATCGCTTTCAGACGAATTAACTCGAAGGGAACGTTCGAAATTGAAATTTTGTTCTAGCTCTCCAGGGACGAAATAAACGTTTAATATCTATGTAATATTGAAGTATACATCGATGTATGTAAAAATATTCCTACCTCATAACGCTTTTTATCGAATTAACTCGAAGAGAACGGTAGCTTCGTCAGTAGCTGCGCGGAGAAGTTCAAGGTCCCCATCTCCCGGTCATGTCGTTTCGGCCGCGGCCACTAAAAAAAAACATAAAAAAAATCGTTACGTTCGACCGTATTACGTTGAATTATAAAGATTTCACAAAAAATACCGCTACCTCGTAACGCTTGTTAACGGATTAACTCGAAAAAACCGTTCGAAATTGAAAGTTTTGCTTGCTCTTCAGGGACCAAATAAACGTTTAATCCCTACGTGATATTGAATTGTACATCGAGATATGTAAAAATATTCCTACCTCATAACGGTTGTTAACAAATTATCTCGCAGGGAACCTTAGCGTCGTTCGTAGCGGTGGGAAGAAATACAAAGTCCCAACGTCCCGGTCATATAGGTACGGCGGGGGCTATTTAAAAAAAAAAAAAAAAATAAATCGTTACGATCGACCGTATTACGTCGAAATATAACGATTTCACAAAAAATACCGGTACCTCGTAACGCTTGATAACGAATTAACTCGAAAAAACTGTTCGAAATTGAAAGTTTTGCTTGCTCTCCAGGGACCAAGTAAACGTTTAATCCCCATGTAATATTGAATTATACATCGAGGTATGTAAAAATATTCCTACCTCATAACGGTTGTTAACGAATTAACTCGCAGGGAACCTTAGCGTCGTTCGTAGCGTCGCGAAGAAATACAAAGTCCCAACGTCCCGGTCATATAGGTACGGCGGGGGCTATTAAAAAAATAAAAATAAAAATAAATCGTTACGGTCGACCGTATTACGTCCAAATATAACGATTTCACAAAAAATACCGGTACCTCGTAACGCTTTCAGACGAATTGACTCGAAGGGAACGTTCGAAATTGAAATTCTGTTCTAGCTCTTTGGGGTAGAACTAAGTGTGTAATCTCTATGTAATATTGAATTTTACATCGATTTATGTAAAAATATGCGTACCTCATAACGCTTTTTATCGAATTAACTCGCAGGAAACCATAGCGTCGTTCGTAGTGGTGCGAAGAAATTCAAAGACCCAACCTCCCGGTCATGACGGTCCTGCGGGGGCTATTTAAAAAAAAATAGATATAAATCGTGACGCTCGACCGTATTACGTCGAAATATAACGATTTCACAAAAAAATACCGGTACACCGTAAAGCTTTCTAACGAATTAACTCGAAAAAACCGTTCGAAATTGAAAGTTTTGCCTGCTCTCAGGGGACCAAATAAACATTTAATCCCTATGTAATATTGAATTATACATCGAGATATGTGAAAATATTCCTACCTCATAACGGTTGTTAACGAATTAACTCGAAGGGAACGTTAGCGAAGTTAGTAGCGGTGCGAAGAAATTCAAAGTCCCAATCTC
The DNA here is from genome assembly GCA_905332935.1 of Bombus hortorum. Taxonomy (NCBI): domain Eukaryota; kingdom Metazoa; phylum Arthropoda; class Insecta; order Hymenoptera; family Apidae; genus Bombus; species Bombus hortorum. Next base: position 8,651,656 of record CAJOSO010000001.1, read on the forward strand.
CCGGTCATGTCGGTCCGGCCGCGGCTATTTAAAAAAAACATTAAAAAAATCGTTACGTTCGACCGTATTACGTCGAACTATAAAGATTTCGCAAAAAATACCGCGACCTCGTAACGCTTGTTAACGAATTAACTCGGAAAAACTGTTCGAAATTGAAAGTTTTGCCTGCTCTCCAGGGACCAAATAAACGTTTAATCCCTATGTAATATTGAATTATACATTGAGATATGTAAAAATATTCCTACCTCATAACGGTTGTTAACGAATTAACTCGAAGGCAACGTTAGCGTCGTTAGTAGCGGTGCGAAGAAATTCAAAGACCCAACCTCCCGGTCATGTCGGTCCTGCGGGGGCTATTTAAAAATAAATAAATATAAATCATTACGCTCGACCGAATCACGTCGAAATATAACTATTTCACCAAAAAATACCGGTACATCGTAACGCTTTCTAATGAATTAACTCGCAAAACCCGTTCGAAATTGAAAGTTTTGCTACCTATCCAGGGACGAAATAAACGTTTAATCCCTATGCAATTTTGTATTACACATCGATATATTTAGAAATATTCCTACGTCGTAACGCTTTTTAACGAATTAACTCGAAGAGAACGTTCGAAATTGAAATTTTTTTCTAGCTCTCGAGGGACGAAATAAACGTTTAATATCTATGTAATATTGAAGTATACATCGATTTATGTAAAGATATGCCTGCCTCATAACGCTTTTTATCGAATTAACTCGAAGGGATCGTTAGCGTCGTCATTAGCGATGCGAAGAAATTCAAAGTACCAACCTCCCGGTCATGTCGGTCCTGCGGGTGCTATTAAAAAAAAAAAATAAAAATAAATCGTTACGATCCATCGTATTACGTAGAACTATAAAGATGCACAAAAAATACCGCGACATCGTAACGCTTTTTAAAGAATTAACTCGAAAAAGCCGTTCGAAATTGAAAGTTTTGCTTGCTCTCCAGGGACCAAATAAACGGTTAATCCCTATGTAATATTGAATTATACATCGAGATATGTAAAAATATTCCTACCTCATAACGGTTGTTAACGAAATAACTCGCAGGGAACATTAGCGTCGTTCGTAGCGGTGGGAAGAAATACAAAGTCCCAACATCCCGGTCATATAGGTACGGCGGGGGCTATTTAAAAAAAAAATAAAAATAAATCGTTACGATCCACAGTATTACGTCGAAATATAACGATTTCACAAAAAATACCGGTACCTCGTAACGCTTTCTGACGAATTGGCTCGAAGGGATCGCTCGAAATTGAAATTTTGTTCTAGCTCTCCAGGGACGAAGCAAACGTTTAATCTCTATGTAATATTGAATTCTACATCGATTTATGTAGAAATATGCCTACCTTATAACGCTTTCAATCGAATTAACTCGAAGGGAACGTTAGCGTCGTTAGTAGCGGTGCGAAGAAATTCAAAGACCCAACCTCCCGGTCATGTCGGTCCTGCGGGGGCTATTTAAAAAAAAATAAATATAAATCGTGACGTTCGACCGTATTACGTCGAAATATAACGATTTCACAAAAAATACCGTTACATCCTAACGCTTTCTAACGAACTAACTCGCAAAAACCGTTCGAAATTGAAACTTTTGCTAGCTATCCAGGGACGAAATGAACGTTTAATCCCTATGTAATATTAAATTATACATCGATATATGTAGAAATATTCCTACCTCATAACGCTTTCTATCGAATTAACACGAAGGGAACGTTAGCGTCGTCAGTAGCGGTGCGAAGAAGTGCAAAGTCCCAACCTCCCGGACATATCGGTCCTGCTTGGGCTATTTAAAAAAAAATAACCATAAATCGTTACGCTCGACCGTATTACGTCGAAATATAACGATTTCGCAAAAAAATACCGGTACATCGTAACGGTTTCTAACGAATTAACTCGAAAAAACCGCTCGAAATTGAAAGTTTTGCCTGCTCCCCAGGGACCAAATAAACATTTAATCCCTATGTAACATTGAATTATACATCGAGATATGCAAAAATATTCCTACCTCATAACGGTTGTTAACGAATTAATTCGAAGGGAACATTAGCGTCGTTAGTAGCGGTGCGAAGAAATTCAAAGTCCCAATCTCCCGGTCATGTCGGTCCTGCTGGGGCTATTTAAAAAAGAATAAATGTAAATCGTTACGTTCGACCGTATTACCTCGAAATATAATGATTTCACAAAAATACAGGTACCTCGTAACGCTTTCTGACGAATTAACTCGCAAAAACCGTTCGAAATTGAAATTTTGTTCTAGCTCTCCACGGTAGAAATAAGTGTTTAAGCTCTATGTAATATTGAGGTATACATCGATTTATGTAGAAATATTCCTACCTCATAACGGTTGCTAACGAATTAACTCGCAGGGAACCTTAGCGTCGTTCGTAGCCGTGCGAAGAAATACAAAGTCCAGACGTCCCGGTCATATAGGTACGGCGGAGGCTATTTAAAAGAGAGAATAAGAATAAATCGTTACGATCGACCGTATTACGTCGAAATATAACGATTTCACAAAAAATACAGGTACCTCGTAAAGCTTCCTGACGAATTGACTCGAGGGGATCCTTCGAAATTGAAATTTCTTTCTAGCTTTCCAGGGACTTAATAAACGTTTAATCCCTATGCAACATTGAATTACACATCGATATATGTAGAAATATTCCTACGTCGTAACGCTTTCAGACGAATTAACACGCAAAAACCGTTCGAAATTGACATTTTGTTCTAGCTCTTCAGGGTAGAAATAAGTGTCGAATCTCTATGTAATATTGAATTATACATCGATTCATGTAAAAATATGCCTACCTCATAAGGCTTTATATCGAATTAACTCGAAGGGAACGTTAGCGTCGTTAGTAGCGGTGCGAAGAAATTCAAAGTCCCTACCTCCCGGTTATGTCGGTCCTGCTGGGGCTATTTAAAAAAAAATAAATATAAATCGTTACGCCCGACTGTATTACGTCGATATATAATGATTTCACAAAAAATACCGGCACATCATAACGCTTTCTAACGAATTAATTCGCAAAATCCGTTCGAAATTGAAAGCTTTGCTTGCTCTCCAAGGACCAAAAAACGTTCAATCCCCATGTCATATTGAATTATACTTCGAGATATGTAAAAATATTCCTACCTCATAACGGTTGTTAACGAATTAACTCGCAGGGGACCTTAGCGTCGTTCGTAGCGGTGCGAAGAAATTCAATGTCCCAACGTCCCGGTCATATAGGTACGGCGGGGGCTATTTAAAAAAGAGAATAAAAATGAATCGTTACGATCGACCGTATTACGTCGAAGTATAACGATTTCACAAAAAATACAGGTACCTCGTAACGCTTTCTGACGAATTGAATCGAAGGGAACGTTCGAAATTGAAATTTTGTTCTAGCTCTTCAGGGTAGAAATAAGTGTATAATCTCTATGTAATATTGAATTATACGTCGATATATGTAAAAATATGCCTACATCATAATGCTTATTATCGAATTAACTCGAAGGGAACGTTAGCGTCGTCAGTAGCTGCGCGAAGAAATTCAAATTCCCAATCGCCCGGTCATGTCGGTCCGGCCGCGGCTATTTAAAAAAAAAAGCAATCGTTACCTTCGACCGTATTACGTCGAACTATAAAGATTTCACAAAAAATACCGCGTCCTCGTAACGCTTTCTAACGAATTAACTCGCAAAAACCGTTCGAAATTGAAAGTTTTGCAAGCTCTCCAGGGACGAAATAAACGTTTAATCCCTATGCAATATTGAATTACACATGGATATATGTAGAAATATTCCTACGTCGTAACACTTTTTAACGAACTGACTCGAAGGGAACGTTCGAAATTGAAATTTTGTTCTAGCTCTCCAGGGTAGAAATAAGTTTTTAATCTCTATGTAATATTGAAGTATACATCAATGTATGCAAAAATATTCCTACCTCATAACGCTTTTTATCGAATTAACTCGAAGGGAACGTTAGCGTCTTTAGTAGCTGCGCGAGGAAATTCAAAGTCCCAATCTCCCGGTCATATCGATCCGGTGGCGGCTATTTAAAAAAGGAATATAAAGAAATCGTTACGATCGACCGTATTACGTAGAACTGTAAAGATGTATAAAAAAATACCGCGTCATCGTAACGCTTCTTAAAGAATTAGCTCGAAAACGCCGTTCGAAATTGAAAGTTTGGTTGCTCTCCAGGGACCAAATAAACGGTTAATCCCTATGTAATATTGAATTATACATCGAGATATGTAAAAATATTTCTACCTCATAACGGTTGTTAACGAATTAACTCGCAGGGAACCTTAGCGTCGTTCGTAGCGGTGGGAAGAAATACAAAGTCCCAACGTCCGGTCATATAGGTACGGCAGGGGCTATTTAAAAAAGAAATAAAAAGAAATCGTTACGAACCACCGTATTACGTCGAAATATAACGATTTCACAAAAAAATACCGGTACATCGTAAAGCTTTCTATCGAATTAACTCGCAAAAACTGTTCGAAATTGAAAGTTTTGCTAGCTCTCCAGGGACGAAATAAACGTTTAATCCCAATGCAATATTGAATTACACATTGATATATGTAGACATATTACTACCTCATTAAGCTTTATATCTAATTAACTCGAAGGGAACGTTAGCGTCGTTAGTAGCGGTGCGAGGAAATTCAAAGTCCCAATCTCACGGTCATATCGATCCGGCGGCTGCTATTTAAAAAAAAGAAAAGAAAGAAATCATTACGTTCGAGCGTACTACGTCGAACTATAACGATTTCACAAAAAATACCGGTACCTCGTAACGCTTTCTGACGAATTGACTCGAAGGGAACGTTCGAAATTGAAACTTTATTCTAGCTCTCCAGGGACGAAGCAAACGTTTAATCTCTATGTAATATTTAATTCTACATCGATTTATGTAGAAATATGCCTACCTTATAACGCTTTCAATCGAATTAACAGGAAGGGAACGTTAGCGTCGTTAGTAGCGGGGCGAAGAAATTCAAAGTACCAATCTCCCGGTCATGTCGGTCCGGCGGCTGCTATTTAAAAAAAAGAAAAGAAAGAAATCATTACGTTCGAGCGTACTACGTCGAACTATAACGATTTCACAAAAAATACCGGTACCTCGTAACGCTTTCAGACGAATTAACTCGAAGGGAACGTTCGAAATTGAAATTTTGTTCTAGCTCTTCAGGGTAGAAATAAGTGTATATTCTCTATGTAATATTGAATTATACATCGATATATGTAAAAATATGCCTACCTCATAACGCTTTTTATCGAATTAACTCGATGTGAACGTTAGCGTCGTTAGTAGCGGTGCGAAGAAATTCAAAGACCCAACCTCCCGGTCATGTCGGTCCTGCGGGTGCCATTTAAAAAAAAATAAATATAAATCGTGACGCTAGACCGTATTTCGTCCAAATATAACGATTTCACAAAAAAATACCGGTACATCGTAAAAGTTTCTATCGAATTAACTCGCAAAAACCATTCGAAATTGAAAGTTTTGCTAGCTCTCTAGGAACGAAATAAACGTTTAATCCCAATGCAATATTGAATTACACATTGATATATGTAGAAATATTCCTACCTCATAACGCTTTCCATCGAATTAACAGGAAGGGAACGTTAGCGTCGTCAGTAGCGGTGCGAAGAAATGCAAAGTCCCAACCTCCCGGTCATGTCGGTCGTGCTTGGGCTATTTAAAAAAAATAAACAGAAATCGTTACGCTCGACCGTATTACGTCAAAATATAACGATTTCACAAAAAATACCGGTACCTCGTAACGCTTTCTGACGAATTGACTCGAAGGGAACGTTCGAAATTGAAAATTTTTTCTAGCTCTCCAAGGACGAAAGAAACGTTTAATCTCTATGTAATATTGAATGCTACATCAATGTATGTAAAAATATTCCTACCTCATAACGCTTTATATCGAATTAACTCGAAGAGAACGTTAGCGTCGTTAGTAGCGGTGCGAAGAAATTCAAATTCGCAACATCCCGGTCATGTCGATCCTGCGGGTGCCATTTAAAAGAAAATAAATATAAATCGTGACGCTAGACCGTATTCCGTCCAAATATAACGATTTCACAAAAAAATACCGGTACATCGTAAAAGTTTCTATCGAATTAACTCGCAAAAACCGTTCGAAATTGAAAGTTTTGCTAGCTCTCTAGGTACGAAATAAACGTTTAATCCCAATGCAATAATGAATTACACATTGATATATGTAGAAATATTCCTACCTCATAACGCTTTCCATCGAATTAACAGGAAGGGAACGTTAGCGTCGTCAGTAGCGGTGCGAAGAAATACAAAGTCCCAACGTCCCGGTCATATAGGTACGGCAGGTGCTATTAAAAAAAAAAAACTAAAAAAAAATCGTTACGATCCAGTATTGCGTCGAAATATATCGATTTCACAAGAAAATACCGCGAACTTGTAATGCTTGTTAACGAATTAACTCGAAAAAACCGTTCGAAATTGAAAGTTTTGCTAGCTCTCCAGGGACGAAATAAACGTTTAATCCCTATGCAGTATTGAATTACACATCTATGCATGTAGAAATATTCATACGTCGTAACGCTTTTTATCGAATTAACTCGAAGGGAACGTTAGCGTCGTTAGTAGCGGTGCGAAGAAATTCAAAGTCCCAACCTCCAGGTCATGTCGGTCCGGCGGGGGCTACTTAAAAAAAAAATAAAAAAAATCCTTACGTTCCACCGTATTACGTCGAAATATAGCGATTTCACAAGAAATACCGCGACCTCGTAACGCTTTTTAACGAATTAACTCGAAAAAACCGTTCGAAATTAAAAGTTTTGATTGCCCTCCAGGGACCAAATAAACGCTTTTAACCCTATGTAATATTGAATTATACGTGGAGATATGTAAAAATATTTCTACCTCATAACGGTTGTTAGCGAATTAACTCGCGGGGAACCTTAGCGTCGCTCGTAGCGGTGGGAAGAAATACAAAGTCCCACCGTCCCGGGCATATTGGTACGGCGGGGGCTATTAAAAAAAAAAAGCCAAAAAAATCGTTACGATCGACCATATTACGTCGAAATATAACGATTTCACAAAAAATACCGCGTCTTCGTAACGCTTGTTAACGAATTAACTCGAAAAAACCGTTCGAAATTGAAAGTTTTGCTAGCTCTCCAGGGACGAAATAAACGTTTAATCCCTATGCAGTATTGAATTACACATCTATGCATGTAGAAATATTCATACGTCGTAACGCTTTTTATCGAATTAACTCGCAGGGAACCTTGGCGTCGTTCGTAGCGGTGCGAAGAAATACAAAGTCCCAACGTCCCTATCATATAGGTACAGCGGGGGCTATTTAAAAAATAAAAATAAAAATAAATCGTTATGATCGACCGTATTACGTCGAAATATAACGATTTCACAAAAAATGCCGGTACATCGTAACGCTTTCTAACGAATTAACTCGCAAAAACCGTTCGAAATTGAAATTTTGTTCTAGCTGTCCAGGGTAGAAATAAGTGTTTAATCGCTATGCAATATTGAATAGTACATCGAGATATGTAAAAATATTCTCACCTCATAACGGTTGTCAGCGAATTAACTCGCAGGAAACCCTAGCGTCTTTCGTAGCGGTGCGAAGAAATACAAAGTCCCAACTTCCCGGTCATGTCGGTCCGGCCGCGGCTATTTAAGAAAAAACATAAAAAATCGTTACCGTCGACCGTATTACGTCGAACTATAAAGATTTCACAAAAAGTACCGGTACCTCGTAAAGCTTTCTGACGAATTGACTCGAAGGGAACGTTCGAAATTGAAATTTTGTTCTAGCTCTCCAGGGTAGCAATAAGTGTTTAATCTCTATGTAATATTGAATTGTACATCGAGATATGTAAAAATATTCCTACCTCATAACGGTTGTTATCGAATTAAATCAAAGAGAACGGTAGCGTCGTCAGTAGCTGCGCGAAGAAACTCAAAGGCCCAATCTCCCGGTCATGTCGGTCCGGCGGGGGCTATTTAAGAAAAAAAATAAATATAAATCGTAACGCTCGACCGTATTACGTCGAAATATAACGATTTCACAAAAAATACCGGTACCTCGTAATGCTTTCAGACGAATTAACTCGAAGGAAACGTTCGAAATTGAAATTTTGTTCTAGCTCTTCAGGGTAGAAATAAGTGTTTAATCTCTATGTAATATTGAAGTATACATCGATTTATGCAAAAATAAGCCCACATTTTAACGCTTTTAATCAAATTAAATCGAAGAGAACGGTAGCGTCGTCAGTAGCTGCGCGAAGAAATTCAAAGTACCAACGTCCCGGTCATGTCGGTCCTGCGGGGCTATTTAAAAAAAAAATAAATATAAATCGCTACGATCGACCGTATTACGTCGAAGTATAACTATTTCACAAAAAATACCGGTACCTCGTAACGCGTTCTGACGAATTGACTCGAAGGGAACGTTCGAAATTGAAAGTTTTGCTAACTCTCCAGGGACGAAATGAACGTTTAATCCCTATGCAATATTGAATTACACATCGATATATGTAGAAATATTCCTACGTCGTAACGCTTTTTAACGAATTAATTCGAATGGAACGTTCGAAATTGTAATTTTTTTCTAGCTCTCCAGGGACGAAATAAATGTTTAATCTCTATGTAATACTGAAGTATACATCGATTTATGTAAAAATATGCCTACCTCATAACGCTCTTTATCGAATTAACTCGAAGGGAACGATAACGTCGTTAGTAGCGGTGCGTACAAATTCAAAGTCCCAACCTCCGGGTCATGTCGGTCCTGCTGGGGTTGTTTAAAGAAAAAATAAAAGAAATTCGTTACCTTCGACCGTATTACGTCGAAATATAACGATTTCACAAAAAATACCGCGACATCGTAACGCTTGGTAAAGCATTAACTCGAAAAAACCGTTCGAAATTGAAAGTTTTGCTTGCTCTCAAGGGACCAAGTAAACGTTAAACCCCAATGTAACATTGAATTATACATCGAGATATGTAAAAATATTCCTACCTCATAACGGTTGTTAACGAATTAACTCGAAGCGAACGTTAGCGGCGTTAGTAGCGGTGAGAAGAAATTCAAAGACCCAACCTCCCGGTCATGTCGGTCCTGCGGGTGCTATTTAAAAAACAGAAAATAAAAAGAAATCATTACGTTCGAGCGTATTACGTCGAACTATAACGATTTCACAAGAAATACCGCGACCTCGTAACGCTTGTTAACGAATTAACTCGAAAAAACCGTTCGAAATTGAAAGTTTTGCTTGCCCTCCAGGGACCAAATAAACGTTTTTATCCCTCTGTATTATTGAATTATACATCGAGATATGTAAAAATATTCCTGCTTCATAACGGTTGTTTACGAATTAACACGCAGGAAACCTTAGCGTCGTTCGTAGCGGTGCGAAGAAATACAAAGTCCCAACGTCCCGGTCATGTCGGTCCGGCCGCGGCTATTTAAAAAAAAAAAAGCAATCGTTACCTTCGACCGTATTACGACGAACTATAAAGATTTCACAAAAAATACCTCGTCCTCGTAACGCTTGTTAACGAATTCACTCGAAAAAACCGTTCGAAATTGAAAGTTTTGCTTGCTCTCCAGGGACGAAATGAACGTTTAATCCCTATGCAATATTGAATTACACATCGATATATATAGAAATATTCCTACGTCGTAACGCTTTTTAACGAATTAATTCGAATGGAACTTTCGAAATTGTAATTTTTTTCTAGCTCTCCAGGGACGAAATAAATGTTTAATCTCTATGTAATACTGAAGTATTCATCGATTTATGTAAAAATATGATTACCTCATAACCCCCTTTATCGATTTAACTCGGAGGGAACGTTAGCGTCGTCAGTAGCGGTGCGTACAAATTCAAAGTAGCAACCTCCCGGTCATGTCGGTCCTGCTGGGGTTATTTAAAGAAAAAATAAAAGAAAATCGTTACCTTCGACCGTATTACGTCGAAATATAACGATTTCACAAAAAATACCGCGACATCGTAACGCTTGGTAAAGAATTAACTCGAAAAAACCGTTCGAAATTGAAAGTTTTGCTTGCTCTCCAGGGACCAAATAAACGTTTAATCCCTATGTAATATTGAATTATACATCGAGAGATGTAAAAATATTCCTACCTCATAACGCTTTTTATCGAATTAAATCGAAGAGAACGGTACCGTCGTCAGTAGCTGCGCGAAGAAATTCAAAGTCGCAATCACCCGGTCATGTCGGTCCGGCCGCGGCTATTTAAATAAAAACATAAAAAAATCGTTTCGTTCGACCGTATTACGTCGAAATATAACGATTTCACAAAAAATACCGGTTCATCGTGACGCATTCTGAAGAATTGACTCGAAGGGAACGTTCGAAATTGAAATTTTGTTCTAGCTCTCCAGGGTAGAAATAAGTGTTTAATCTCTATGTAATATAGAATGATACATCGATTTATGTAAAAATATGCCTACCTGATAACGCTTTCTATCGAATTAACTCGAAGGGAACGTTAGCGTCGTTAGTAGCGTACGAAGAGATTCAAAGACCAAACCTCCCGGTCATGTCGGTCCTGCGGGGGCTATTTAAAAAAAAAAAAATTAATATAAATCGTTACGCTCGACCGTATTACGTCGAAATATAACGATGTCACAAAAAATACCGGTACCTCGTAACGCTTTCTGACGAATTGACTCGAAGGGAACGTTCGAAATTGAAACTTTTTTCTAGCTATCCAGGGACGAAACAAACGTTTAATCTCTATGTAATATTGAATTATACATTGCGATATGTAAAAATATTCCTACCTCATAACGGTTGTTAACGAATTAACCCGCAGGGAACCTTAGCGTCGTTCGTAGCGGTGCGAAGAAACACAAAGTACCAACATCCCGGTCATGTCGGTCCGGCGGCGGCTTTTTAAAAAAAAAAGAATATAAAAAGAAATCATTACGTTCGAGCGTATTACGTCGAACCATAACGATTTCACAAAAAATACCGGTACATCGTAACGCTTTCTAACGTAGTAACTCGCAAAAACCGTTCGAAATTGAAAGTTTTGCTTGCTCTCCAGGGACCAAATAAACGTTTAATCCCTATGTAATATTGAATTATACATCGATATATGTAGAAATATTCCTACATAATAAAGGTTGTTAACGAATTAACTCGCAGGAAACCTTAGCGTCTTTCGTAGCGGTGCGAAGAAATACAAAGTCCCAATATCCCGGTCATGTCGGTCCTGCTGGGGCTATTTAAAAAGAACTAAATATAAATCGTTACGCTCGACCGTATTACGTCGAAATATAACGATTTCAGAAAAAATACCGGTACATCGTAACGCTTTCTAACGAATTAACTCGAAGGGAACGTTCGAAATTGAAATTTTTTGTTCTAGCTCTCCAGGGTAGAAATAAGTGTTTAATCTCTATGTAATATTGAATTATACATCGGTTTATGTAAATATATGCCTACCTCATAACGCTTTTTATCGAATTAACTCGGAGGGAACGCTCGAAATTGAAATTTTTTTCTAGCTCTCCAGTTACGAAATAAACGTTTAATATCTATGTGATATTGAATTATACATCGATCCATGTAAAAATATGCTTACCTCATAACGCTTTTTATCGAATTACCTCGAAGGGAACATTAGCGTCGTCAGTAGCGGTGCGAAGAAATTCAAAGACACAACCTCCCGGTCATGTCGGTCCGGCGGCGGCTATTTAAAAAAAAAAAAATAAATCGTTACGATCGACCGTATTACGTCGAAATATAACGATTTCTCAAAAAATACCTGTAGCTCGTAACGCTCCCGCAGGGAGGATTCACTTATGTGAATCTATGGGGGCTGGCAAACCCACGATCCCGCAGCCAGGGTGGACCGACGGAGACAAGCGTCCCGCTTTCGTGAGTCCACTATGTACTCCGCAAGGAAGATCGCCAGGAGTGTAAGACGTAAATCGCGTCTCTCTGTGCGACCTGGGGTAGTAGCGCACCCCCGATCCTGATGCCAAGGGTGGGACCGTCGGGATAAGACCCACGGATACCGATACTTCGGTACCTTGGGCACCCGCTTACGTGAGTCCCATCTGGGTCTGTCGCGCCCGGTTAGCAGGGTGACCGACGCGGCAGTGACGTGGCCGTACATCCACACGATAGTCCCACCAATTGACTTAGATTGGTACCACGGGGGTCGAGTGTTAGCCCAGAGGGAGTAGCGACCCCTCTGCTCGGCCAATTATGGGTATGGACTCGTGGTGGCAGTGGTTGATGGGCCGAGATGCAGGCCAAGACGGCTGATTTAAGGGGTGTTGGCTCTCCCGAATGGCCGTCGGCGGGTGAGCAGCGTCCCAACTGCTCCGGAACCGTCCCGGGAGACGGTAGGGCTTAGAAATGCCCCGTTCGACCTGAGATGGGCGACAGCTCCTGCAAGCCTAGCCAATACAGGCAGTAAGGTGCTGGGCACCTTATGCGCTGGTTGGGCGTATCCCAACCCCTATGGTCCTAGGGGACTCGGGTGCTGTATAGCTTCAACACGAAGCCCCGGTAAGTACCCGTTACCAAAACCTACACTATGTGTACCTCGTAACGCTTTCAGACGAATCAAATCGAAGGGAACGTTCGAAATTGGAATTTTGTTCTAGCTCTTCAGGGTAGAAATTAGTGTTTAATCTCTATGTAATATTGAATTATACATCGATTTATGTAAAAATATGCCTACCTCATAACGCTTGTTAACGAATTAACTCGAAAAAACCGATCGAAATTGAAAGTTTTGCTTGCTCTCCAGGGACCAAACAAACGTTTAATCCCTATGTAATATTGAATTATACATCGATTTATGTAAAAATATGCCCACATCATAACGCTATTTATCGAATTAAATCGAAGAGAACGGTAGCGCCGTCAGTAGCTGCGCAAAGAAATTCAAAGTCCCAATCTCCGGTCATGTCGGTCCGTCCGCGGCTATTAAAAAAAAAATAAATATAAATCGTTACGCTCGACCGTATTACGTCGAAATATAACTATTTCACAAAAACATACCGGTACATCGTGAAGCTCTCTAACGAATTAACTCGCAAAAATCGTTCGAAATTGAAAGTTTTGCTAGCTCTCCAGGGACGAAATAAACGTTTAATCCCAATGCAATATTGAATTACACATTGATATATGTAGACATAATCCTACGTCGTAACGCTTTTTAACGAATTAACTCCCAGGGAACGTTCGAAATTTAAATATTTTTCTAGCTATCCAGCCACGAAATAAACGTTTATTCTCTATGTAATATTGAACTAAACATCGATTTATGTAAAAATATGCCCACCTCATAACGCTTTTTATCGAATTAAATCGAGGAGAACGTTAGCGTCGTTAGTAGCGGTGCGAAGAAATGCAAAGTCCCAACCTCCCGGTCATGTCGGTCCTGCGGGGGCTATTTAAAAAAAAATAAACATAAATCGTTACGTTCGACCGAATTACGTCGAAATATAGTGATTTCACAAAAAATACCGGTACATCGTAACGCTTTCTAACCAGTTAACTCGCAAAAACCGTTCGAAATTGAAAGTTTTGCTAGCTCCCCAGGGACGAAATAAACGTTTAATTCCTATGCTATATTGAATTACACATCGATATATGTAGAAATATTCCTACGTCGTAACGCTTTTTAACGAATTAACTCGAAGGGAACATTAGAAATTGAAATATTTTTCTTGCTCTCCAGGGACGAAATAAAAGTTTAATCTCTATGTAATATTGAATTACACATCGATATATGTAGAAATATTCCTACCTCATAACGGCTGTTAACGAATTAACTCGCATGGAACCTTAGCGTCATTCGTAGCGGTGCGAAGAAATACAAAGTCCCAACCGACCGGTCATGTCTGTCCTGCGGGGGCTATTTAAAAAAAAAAATAAAAATAAATCGTTACGTTCGACCGTATTACGTCGAACTATAAAGATTTCACAAAAAAATACCGCGAACTCGTAATGCTTGTTAACGAATTATCTTGAAAAAACCGTTCGAAATTGAAAGTTTTGCTAGCTCACCAGAGACGAAATAAACGTTTAATCCCTTTGCAATATTGAATTACACATCGATATATGTAGAAATATTCCTACGTCGTAACGCTTTTTAACGAATTAACTCGAAGGGAACGTTCGAAATTGAAATTTTTTTCTAGCTCTCCAGGGACGAAATAAAAGTAGAATCTCTATGTAATATTGAATTACACATCGATATATGTAGAAATATTCCTACCTCATAACAGTTGTTAACGAATTAACCCGCAGGGAACCTTAGCGTCGTTCGTAGCGGTGCGAAGAAATACAATGTACCAACCTCCCGGTCAGGTCGGTCCGGCGGCGGCTACTTAAAAAAAAAAAAAATAAAAAGAAATCGTTACGCTCCAGCGTATTACGTCGAACTATAACGATTTCACAATAAATACCGGTACCTCGTAACGCTTTCAGACGAATTGACTCAAAGGGAACGTTCGAAATTCAAATCTTTTTCTAGCTATCCAGGGACGAAACAAACGTTTAATCTCTATGTAATATTGAATTATACATCGAGATATGTAAAAATATTTCTACCTCATAACGGTTGTTAGCGAATTAACTCGCGGGGAACCTTAGCGTCGTTCGTAGCGGTGGGAAGAAATACAAAGTCCGAACGTCCCGGTAATATAGGTACGGCGGGGGCTGTTAAAAAAAAAAAAATAAAAAAAATCGTTACTATCGACCATATTACGTCGAACTATAACGATTTCACAAAAAATACCGGTACCTCGTAAAGCTTTCTGACGAATATCTCGATGGGAACGTTCGAAATTGGAATTTTGTTCTAGCTCTTCAGGGTAGAAATTAGTGTTTAATCTCTATGTAATATTGAATTATACATCGATTTATGTAAAAATATGCCTACCTCATAACGCTTGTTAACGAATTAACTCGAAAAAACCGATCGAAATTGAAAGTTTTGCTTGCTCTCCAGGGACCAAACAAACGTTTAATCCCTATGTAATATTGAATTATACATCGATTTATGTAAAAATATGCCCACCTCATAACGCTATTTATCGAATTAAATCGAAGAGAACGGTAGCGCCGTCAGTAGCTGCGCAAAGAAAGTCAAAGTCCCAATCTCCGGTCATGTCGGTCCGTCCGCGGCTATTAACAAAAAAAATAAATATAAATCGTTACGCTCGACCGTATTACGTCGAAATATAACTATTTCACAAAAACATACCGGTACATCGTGAAGCTTTCTAACGAATTAACTCGCAAAAATCGTTCGAAATTGAAAGTTTTGCTAGCTCTCCAGGGACGAAATAAACTTTTAATCCCAATGCAATATTGAATTACACATCGATATATGTAGAAATATTCCTACGTCGCAACGCTTTTTAACGAATTAACTCGAAGGGAACGTTCGAAATTGAAATTTTTTTCTAGCTCTCCAGGGACGAAATAAAAGTATAATCTCTATGTAATATTGAATTACACATCGATATATGTAGAAATATTCCTACCTCATAACGGTTGTTAACGAATTAACCCGCAGGGAACCTTAGCGTCGTTCGTAGCGGTGCGAAGAAATACAAAGTACAAACCTCCCTGTCATGTCGGTCCTGCGGGGGCTATTTAAAAAAAAATAAATATAAATCGTGACACTCGACCGTATTACGTCGAAATATAACGATTTCACAAAAAATACCGGTACATCGTAACGCTTTCTAACGAATTAACTCGCAAAAACCGTTCGAAATTGAAAGATTTGCTACCTCTCCAGGGACTAAATAAACGTTTAATCCCTATGCGATTTTAAATTACACATCGATATATTTAGAAATATTCCTACGTCGTAACGCTTTCTAACGAATTAACTCGCAAATACCGTTCGAAATTGAAAGTTTTGCTAGCTCTCCAGGGACGAAATAAACGTTTAATCCCTATGCAATATTGAATTACACATCGATATATGTAGAAATATTCCTACCTCATAACGATTGTTAACGAATTAACTCGCAGGGAACCTTAGCGTCGTTCGTAGCGGTGCGAAGAAATACAAAGTCCCGACGTCCCGGTCATATAGGTACGGCGGGGGCTACTTAAAAAATAAAAATAAAAATAAATCGTTACGATCGACCGTATTACGTCGAAATATAACGATTTCACATAAAATACCGGTACCTCGTAACGCTTCCTGACGAATTGACTCGAGGGGAAACTTCGAAATTGAAATTCTTTTCTAGCTTTCCAGGGACGAAATAAACGTTTAATCTCTGTGTAATATTGAAGTATACGTCGATTTATGTAAAAATATGCCCACCTGATAACGCTTTTTATCGAATTAAATCGAAGAGAACGGTAGCGTCGTCAGTAGCTGCGCGGAGAAATTCAAGGTCCCAATCTCACGGTCATGTCGGTCCGGCCGCGGCTATTAAAAAAAAAAACATAAAAAAAGTCGTAAGGTTCGATGGTATTACGTTGAGCTATAAAGATTTCACAAAAAATACAGCGACCTCGTAACGCTTCTTAACGAATTAACTCGAAAAAACCGTTCGAAAATGAAAGTTTTGCTTGCTGTCCAGGGACCAAATAAACGTTTAATCCCTATGTAATATTGAATTATATATCGAGATATGTAAAAATATTCCTGCCTCATAACGGTTGTTAACGAATTAACTCGCAGGGCACCTTAGCGTCGTTCGTGGCGTCGCGAAGAGATACAAAGTCCCAACGTCCCGGTCATATAGTTACGGCGGGGGCTATTAAAAAAAAAAAAATAAAAATAAATCGTTACTGTCGGCCGTATTACGTCGAAATATAACGATGTTACAAAAAATACAGGTACATCGTAACGCTTCCTGACGAATTGACTCGAGGGGAACCTTCGAAATTGAAATTTTTTTCTAGCTTTCCAGGGACGAAATAAACGTTTAATCTCTGTGTAATATTGAAGTATACGTCGATTTATGTAAAAATATGCCCACCTCATAACTCTTTTTATCGAATTAAATCGAAGGGAACGTTAGCGTCGTTCGTAGCGGTCCGAAGAAATTCAAAGACCCAACCTCCAGGTCATGTCGGCCCTGCGGGGGCAATTTAAAAAAAAGAAAATGAAAAGAAATCACTACGTTCGAGCGTATTACGTCGAACTATACCGCTTTCACAAAAAATACCGGTACCTCGTAACGCTATCTAACGAATTCATTCGAAGGGAACGTTCGAAATTGAAATTTTGTTCTAGCTCTTGGGGTAGAAATAAGTGTTTAATCTCTATGTAATATTGAATTATATATCGAGATATGTAAAAATATTCCTACTTCATAACGGTTGTTAACGAATTAACTCGCAAGGCACCTTAGCGTCGTTCGTGGCGTCGCGAAGGGATACAAAGTCCCAACGTCCCGGTCATGTCGGCCCTACTGGGGCTATTTATAGAAAAAATAAAAAAAAATCGTTACGTTCGACCGTATTGCGTCGAAATATAACGACTTCACGAGAAAATACCGCGAACTCGTAATGCTTGTTAACGAATTAACTCGAAAAAACCGTTCGAAATTGAAAGTTTTGCTAGCTCTCCAGGGACGAAATAAACGTCTAATCCCAATGCAGTATTGAATTACACATCTATACGTGTAGAAATATTCATACGTGGTAACGCTTTTTATCGAATTAACTCGCAGGGAACCTTAGCGTCGTTCGTAGCGGTGCGAAGAAATACAAAGTCCCAACGTCCCGGTCATATAGGTACGGCGGGGGCTATTTAAAAAAGAGAATGAAAATAAATCGTTACGATCGACCGTATTACGTCGCAATATAATGATTTCACAAAAAAATACCGGTACATCGTAACGCTTTCTAACGAATTAACTCGCAAAATCCGTTCGAAATAGAGAGTTTTGCTAGCTCCCCAGGGACGAAATAAACGTTTAATTCCTATGCTATATTGAATTACACATCGATATATGTAGAAATATTCCTACGTCGTAACGCTTTTTAACGAATTAACTCGAAGGGAACATTAGAAATTGAAATATTTTTCTCGCTCTCCAGGGACGAAATAAACATTTAATCTCTATGTAATATTGAAGTATTCATTGATTTATGTAAAAAAATGCCCACCTCATAACGCTTTATATCGAATTAACTCGAAGGGAACGTTAGCGTCGTTAGTAGCGGTGCGAAGAAATTCAAGGTCCCAATCACCCGGTCATGTCGCACCGGCCGCGGCTATTTAAAAAAAATCATAAAAAAATGGTTACGATCGACCGTATTACGTAGAACTATAAAGATTTCACAAAAAATACAGGTACATCGTAACGCTTTCTAACGAATTAACTCGCAAAAACCGTTCGAAATTGAAAGTTTTGCTAGCTCTCCAGGGACGAAATAAACGTTTAATCCCTATGCAATATTGAATTACACATCGATGTATGTAGAAATATTCCTACGTCCTAATGCTTTTTAACGAATTAACTCGAAGGGAACGTTCGAAATTGAAATTTTGTCCTAGCTCTCCAGGGTAGAAATAAGTGGTTAATCTCTATGTAATATTGAAGTATCATTGATTTATGTTAAAAAATGCCCACCTCATAACGCTTTATAATTAACTCGAAGGGAACGTTAGCGTCGTTAGTGGCGGTGCGAAAGAATTCAAAGTCCCAACGTCCCGGTCATGTCGGTCCTACTGGGGCTATTTATAGAAAAAATAAAAAAAATCGTTACGTTCGACCGTATTACGTCGAAATATAAAGATTTCACAAAAAATACCGCGACCTCGTAACGCTTGTTAACGAATTAACTCGAAGGGAACGTTCGAAATTGAAAGTTTTGCTAGCTCTCCGGGGACGAAATAAACGTATAATCCCTATGCAATATTGAATTACACATCGAGATATATAAAAATATTCCTACCTCATTACGGTTGATTACGAATTAACTCGCAGGAAACCTTATCGTCGTTCGTAGCGGTGCGAAGAAATACAAAGTCCCAACGTCCCCGTCATGTCGGTCCTGTGGGGCTATTTAAAAAAAAATAAATATAAATCTTTACGATCGACCGTATTACGTCGAAGTATAACGATTTCACAAAAAATACCGGTACCTCGTAACGCTTTCTGACGAATTGACTCGAAGGGAACGTTCGAAATTGAAAGTTTTGCTAGCTCTCCAGGGACGAAATAAACGTATAATCCCTATGCAATATTGAATTACACATCGATATATGTAGAAATATTCCTACGTCGTAACGCTTTTTAATGAATTAATTCGAAGGGAACGTTCGAAATTATAATTTTTTTCTAGCTCTCCAGGGACGAAATAAATGTTTAATCTCTATGTAATACTGAAGTATACATCGATTTGTGTAAAAATATGATTACCTCATAACGATTTCTATCGAATTAACGCGAATGGAACGTTAGCGTCGTCAGTAGCGGTGCGAAGAAATGCAAAGTCCCAACCTCCCGGTCATGTCGGTCCTGCTGGGGCTATTTAAAAAAAAATAAAAAAAAAATAGTTACGTTCGACCGTATTACGTCGAAATATAACGATTTCACAAAAAATACCGGTACCTCGTAACGCATTCTGACGAATTGACTCGAAGGGAACGTTCGAAACTGAAATTTTGTTCTAGCTCTCCAGGGTAGAAATAAGTGTTTAATCTCTATGTAATATTGAATTATACATCGATATATGTAGAAATATTCCTACGTCATAACGCTTTCTATCGAATTAACACGAAGGAAACGTTAGCGTCGTCAGTAGCGGTGCAAAGAAATGCAAAGTCCCAACCTCCCGGTCATGTCGGTCCTGCTGGGGCTATTTAAAAAAAAAATAAACATAAATCGTTACGTTCGACCTTATTACGTAGAAATATAATGATTTCACAAAAAATACCGGTACCTCGTAACGCTTTCTGACGAATTGACTCGAAGGGAACGTTCGAAATTGAAATTTTGTTCTAGCTCTCCAGGGTGGAAATAAACGTTTAATCCCTATGCAATTTTGAATTACACATCGATATATTTAGAAATATTCCTACGTCGTAACGCTTTTTAACGTATTAACTCGAAGTGAACGTTCGAAATTGAAATATTTTTCTAGCTATCCAGGGACGAAATAAATGTTTAATCTCTATGTAATATTGAGTTATACATCGAGATATGTAAAAATACACCTACCTCATAAGGCTTTTTATCGAATTAACTCGCAGGGAACCTTAGCGTCGTTCGTAACGGTGCGAAGAAATACAAAGTCCCAACGTCCCGGTCATATAGGTACGGCGGGGGCTATTTAAAAAATAAAAATAAAAATAAATCGTTATGATCGACCGTATTACGTCGAAATATAACGATTTCACAAAAAATGCCGGTACATCATAACGCTTTCTAACGAATTAACTCGCAAAAACCGTTCGAAATTGAAATTTTGTTCTAGCTGTCCAGGGTAGAAATAAGTGTTTAATCTCTATGCAATATTGAATAGTAAATCGAGATATGTAAAAATATTCCTACCTCATGACGGTTCTTAACGAATTAACTCGAAGGGAACGTTAGCGTCGTTAGTAGCGGTGCGAAGAAATTCAAAGACCCAACCTCCCGGTCATGGCGGTCCTGCGGGGGCTATTTAAAAAACAGAAAATAAAAAGAAATCATTACGTTCGAGCGTATTACGTCGAACTATAACGATTTCACAAGAGATACCGCGACCTCGTAACGCTTGGTAACGAATTATCTCGAAAAAACCGTTCGAAATTGAAAGTTTTGCTTGCTCTCCAGGGACCAAATAAACGTTTAATCCCTATGTAATATTGAATTATACATCGAGATATGGAAAAATATTCCTACCTCATAACGCTTTATATCGAATTAACACGAAGGGAACGTTAGCGTCGTTATTAGCGGTGCGAAGAAATTCAAAGTATCAACCTCCCGGTCATGTCGGTCCTGCTGGGGCAATTAAAAAAAAAATAAATATAAATCGTTACGTTCGACCGTATTACGTCGAAATATAATGATTTCACAAAAAATACGGGTACATCGTAACGCTTTCTAACGAAATAACTCGCAAAAACCGTTCGAAATTCAAAGTTTTGCTAGCTCTCCAGGAACGAAATAAACGTTTAATCCCTAAGCAATATTGAATTACACATCGATATATGTAGAAATATTCCTACGTCGTAACGCTTTTTAACGAATTAACTCGAAGGGAACGTTCGAAATTGAAAATTTTTTCTAGCACTCCAGGGACGAAATGAACGTTTAATCTCTATGTAATATTGAAGTATACATCGATTTATGTAAAAATATGCATGCCTCATAACGCTTTTTATCGAATTAACTCGAAGGGAACGTTAGCGTCGTTAGTAGCGGTGCGAAGAAATTCAAAGACCCAACCTCCCGGTCATGGCGGTCCTGCGGGGGCTATTTAAAAAACAGAAAATAAAAAGAAATCGTTACGTTCGAGCGTATTACGTCGAACTATAACGATTTCACAAGAAATACCGCGACCTCGTAACGCTTGTTAACGAATTAACTCGAAAAAACCGTTCGAAATTGAAAGTTTTGCTTGCTCTCCAGGGACCAAATAAACGTTTAATCCCTATGTAATATTGAATTATACATCGAGATATGTAAAAATATTCCTACCTCATAAGCCTTTTTATCGAATTAACTCGCAGGGAACCTTAGCGTCGCTCGTAGCGGTGCGTAGAAATTCAAAGTAGCCACCTCCCGGTCATGTCGGTCCTGCTGGGGTTATTTAAAGAAAAAATAAAAAAAAAAAATCGTTACGTTCGACCGTATTACGTCGAAATTGAAAGTTTTGCTTGCTCTCAAGGGACCAAATAAACGTTTAATCCCTATGTAATATTGAATAATACATCGAGATATGTAAAAATATTCCTACCTCATAACGGTTGTTTACGATTTAACTCGCAGGAAACCTTAGCGTCGTTCGTAGCGGTGCGAAGAAATACAAAGTCCCAACGTTCCGGTCATATCGGTACGGCGGGGGCTATTTAAAAAAAAAAAAAATAATATTAAATCGTTGCGATCGACCGTATTACGTCGAAATATATCGATTTCACAAAAAATACCGGGACCTCGTAACGCTTTCTGACGAATTGACTCGAAGGGAACGTTCGAAATTGAAATTTTGTTCTAGCTCTCCAGGGTGGAAATAAGTGTTTAGTCTCTATGTAATATTGAAGTATACATCGATTTATGTAAAAATATGCATGCCTCATAACGCTTTTTATCGAATTAACTCGAAGGGAACGTTAGCGTCGTTAGTAGCGGTGCGAAGAAATTCAAAGACCCAACCTCCCGGTCATGTCGGTCCTGCGGGGGCTATTTAAAAAAAAGAAAATTAAAAGAAATCATTACGTTCGAGCGTATTACGTCAACTATAACGATTTCACAAGAAATACCGCGACCTCGTAACGCTTGGTAACGAATTAACTCGAAAAAACCGTTCGAAATTGAAAGTTTTGCTTGCCCTCCAGGGACCAAATAAACGTTTTTATCCCTATGTAATATTGAATTATACATCGAGACATGTAAAAGTATTCCTACATCATAACAGTTGTAAACGAATTAACACGCAGGGAACCTTAGCGTCGTTCGTAGCGGTGCGACGAAATACAAAGTCCCAAAGTCCCGATCATATAGGTACGGCGGGGGCTATTTAAAGAAAAAAAATAAAAATAAATCATTGCGATCGACCGTATTATGTCGAAATATAACTATTTCACAAAAAATACCGATAAATCGTTCCGCTTTCTAACGAATTAACTCGCAAAAACTGTTCGAAATTGAAAGTTTTGCTACCTATCCAGGGACGAAATAAACGTTTAATCCCTATGCAATTTTGAATTACACATCGATATATTTAGAAATATTCCTACGTCGTAACGCTTTTTAACGAATTAACTCGAAGGAAACGTTCGAAATTGAAATTTTCTTCTAGCTCTCCAGGGACAAAATAAACGTTCAATCCCTATGTAATATTGAATTATACATCGAGATATGTAAAAACATTCCTACCTCATAACGGTTGTTAACGAATTTACTCGCAGGAAACCTTAGCGTCGTTCGTAGCGGTGCGAAGAAATACAAAGTACCAACGTCCCGGTCATGTCGGTCCTCCTTGGGCTATTTAAAGAAAATAAACATAAATCGTTACGCTAAACCGTATTACGTCGAAATATAACGATTTCACAAAAAATACCGGTACCTCGTAACGCATTCTGACGAATAGACTCGAAGGGAACGTTCGAAATTGAAATTTTGTTCTTGCTCTCCAGGGTAGAAATAAGTGTTTAATCTCTATGTAATATTTAGTAATACATCGAGATATGTAAAAATATTCCAACCTCATAACGGTTGTTAACGAATTAACTCGCAAGAAACCCTAGCGTCGTTCGTAGCGGTGCGAAGAAATACAAAGTCCCAACGTCCCGGGCATATAGGTACGGCGGGGTCTATTTAAAAAAAAAAAAAACTAAAAATAAATCGTTACGATAGACCGTATTATGTCGAACTATAAAGATTTCACAAAAAATACCGGTACATCGTTACGCTTCCTAACGAATTAATTCGCAAAATCCGTTCGAAATTGAAAGTTTTTCTAGCTCTCCACGGACGAAATAAACGTTTAATCCCTATGTTATATTGAATTATACATCGATATATGTAGAAATATTCCTACCTCATAACGCTTTCTATCGAATTAACGCGAAGGGAACGTTAGCGTCGTCAGTAGCGGTGCGAAGAAATGCAAAGTCCCAACCTCCCGGTCATGTCGGTCCTGCTGGGGCTATTTAAAAAAAAATAAACATAAATCGTTACGTTCGACCGTATTACGTAGAAGTATAAGGATTTCATAAAAAATACCGGTACCTCGTAACGCTTTCTGACGAATTGACTCGAAGGGAACGTTCGAAATTGAAACTTTGTTCTAGCTCTCCAGGGTAGAAATAAGTGTTTAATCTCTATGTAATATTGAATTATACATCGATTTATGTAAAAATATGCCTACCTGATAACGCTTTCTATCGAATTAACTCGAAGGGAACGTTAGCGTCCTTAGTAGCGTACGAAGAGATTCAAAGACCAAACCTCCCGGTCATGTCGGTCCTGCGGGGGCTATTTAAAAAAAAAAAATTAATATAAATCGTTACGCTCGACCGTATTACGTCGAAATATAACGATGTCACAAAAAATACCGGTACCTCGTAACGCTTTCTGACGAATTGACTCGAAGGGAACGTTCGAAATTGAAACTTTTTTCTAGCTATCCAGGGACGAAACAAACGTTTAATCTCTATGTAATATTGAATTATACATTGCGATATGTAAAAATATTCCTACCTCATAACGGTTGTTAACGAATTAACCCGCAGGGAACCTTAGCGTCGTTCGTAGCGGTGCGAAGAAACACAAAGTACCAACATCCCGGTCATGTCGGTCCGGCGGCGGCTTTTTAAAAAAAAAAAGAATATAAAAAGAAATCATTACGTTCGAGCGTATTACGTCGAACTATAACGATTTCACAAAAAATACCGGTACATCGTAACGCTTTCTAACGTAGTAACTCGCAAAAACCGTTCGAAATTGAAAGTTTTGCTTGCTCTCCAGGGACCAAATAAACGTTTAATCCCTATGTAATATTGAATTATACATCGAGATATGGAAAAATATTCCTACCTCATAACGCTTTATATCGAATTAACACGAAGGGAACGTTAGCGTCGTTATTAGCGGTGCCAAGAAATTCAAAGTATCAACCTCCCGGTCATGTCGGTCCTGCTGGGGCAATTAAAAAAAAAATAAATATAAATCGTTACGTTCGACCGTATTACGTCGAAATATAATGATTTCACAAAAAATACGGGTACATCGTAACGCTTTCTAACGAAATAACTCGCAAAAACCGTTCGAAATTCAAAGTTTTGCTAGCTCTCCAGGAACGAAATAAACGTTTAATCCCTAAGCAATATTGAATTACACATCGATATATGTAGAAATATTCCTACGTCGTAACGCTTTTTAACGAATTAACTCGAAGGGAACGTTCGAAATTGAAAATTTTTTCTAGCTCTCCAGGGACGAAATGAACGTTTAATCTCTATGTAATATTGAAGTATACATCGATTTATGTAAAAATATGCATGCCTCATAACGCTTTTTATCGAATTAACTCGAAGGGAACGTTAGCGTCGTTAGTAGCGGTGCGAAGAAATTCAAAGACCCAACCTCCCGGTCATGGCGGTCCTGCGGGGGCTATTTAAAAAACAGAAAATAAAAAGAAATCATTACGTTCGAGCGTATTACGTCGAACTATAACGATTTCACAAGAAATACCGCGACCTCGTAACGCTTGTTAACGAATTAACTCGAAAAAACCGTTCGAAATTGAAAGTTTTGCTTGCTCTCCAGGGACCAAATAAACGTTTAATCCCTATGTAATATTGAATTATACATCGAGATATGTAAAAATATTCCTACCTCATAAGCCTTTTTATCGAATTAACTCGCAGGGAACCTTAGCGTCGCTCGTAGCGGTGCGTAGAAATTCAAAGTAGCCACCTCCCGGTCATGTCGGTCCTGCTGGGGTTATTTAAAGAAAAAATAAAAAAAAAAATCGTTACGTTCGACCGTATTACGTCGAAATTGAAAGTTTTGCTTGCTCTCAAGGGACCAAATAAACGTTTAATCCCTATGTAATATTGAATAATACATCGAGATATGTAAAAATATTCCTACCTCATAACGGTTGTTTACGATTTAACTCGCAGGAAACCTTAGCGTCGTTCGTAGCGGTGCGAAGAAATACAAAGTCCCAACGTTCCGGTCATATCGGTACGGCGGGGGCTATTTAAAAAAAAAAAAAATAATATTAAATCGTTGCGATCGACCGTATTACGTCGAAATATATCGATTTCACAAAAAATACCGGGACCTCGTAACGCTTTCTGACGAATTGACTCGAAGGGAACGTTCGAAATTGAAATTTTGTTCTAGCTCTCCAGGGTGGAAATAAGTGTTTAGTCTCTATGTAATATTGAAGTATACATCGATTTATGTAAAAATATGCATGCCTCATAACGCTTTTTATCGAATTAACTCGAAGGGAACGTTAGCGTCGTTAGTAGCGGTGCGAAGAAATTCAAAGACCCAACCTCCCGGTCATGTCGGTCCTGCGGGGGCTATTTAAAAAAAAGAAAATTAAAAGAAATCATTACGTTCGAGCGTATTACGTCAACTATAACGATTTCACAAGAAATACCGCGACCTCGTAACGCTTGGTAACGAATTAACTCGAAAAAACCGTTCGAAATTGAAAGTTTTGCTTGCCCTCCAGGGACCAAATAAACGTTTTTATCCCTATGTAATATTGAATTATACATCGAGACATGTAAAAGTATTCCTACATCATAACAGTTGTAAACGAATTAACACGCAGGGAACCTTAGCGTCGTTCGTAGCGGTGCGACGAAATACAAAGTCCCAAAGTCCCGATCATATAGGTACGGCGGGGGCTATTTAAAGAAAAAAAATAAAAATAAATCATTGCGATCGACCGTATTATGTCGAAATATAACTATTTCACAAAAAATACCGATAAATCGTTCCGCTTTCTAACGAATTAACTCGCAAAAACTGTTCGAAATTGAAAGTTTTGCTACCTATCCAGGGACGAAATAAACGTTTAATCCCTATGCAATTTTGAATTACACATCGATATATTTAGAAATATTCCTACGTCGTAACGCTTTTTAACGAATTAACTCGAAGGAAACGTTCGAAATTGAAGTTTTCTTCTAGCTCTCCAGGGACAAAATAAACGGTCAATCCCTATGTAATATTGAATTATACATCGAGATATGTAAAAACATTCCTACCTCATAACGGTTGTTAACGAATTTACTCGCAGGAAACCTTAGCGTCGTTCGTAGCGGTGCGAAGAAATACAAAGTACCAACGTCCCGGTCATGTCGGTCCTCCTTGGGCTATTTAAAGAAAATAAACATAAATCGTTACGCTGAACCGTATTACGTCGAAGTATAACGATTTCACAAAAAATACCGGTACCTCGTAACGCATTCTGACGAATAGACTCGAAGGGAACGTTCGAAATTGAAATTTTGTTCTTGCTCTCCAGGGTAGAAATAAGTGTTTAATCTCTA
The DNA here is from genome assembly GCA_905332935.1 of Bombus hortorum. Lineage (NCBI taxonomy): Eukaryota > Metazoa > Arthropoda > Insecta > Hymenoptera > Apidae > Bombus > Bombus hortorum. The sequence continues at coordinate 8,678,903 of CAJOSO010000001.1, forward strand.
TGTAATATTTAGTAATACATCGAGATATGTAAAAACATTCCTACCTCATAACGGTTGTTAACGAATTTACTCGCAGGAAACCTTAGCGTCGTTCGTAGCGGTGCGAAGAAATACAAAGTACCAACGTTCCGGTCATGTCGGTCCTCCTTGGGCTATTTAAAGAAAATAAACATAAATCGTTACGCTGAACCGTATTATGTCGAACTATAAAGATTTCACAAAAAATACCGGTACATCGTTACGCTTCCTAACGTATTAATTCGCAAAATCCGTTCGAAATTGAAAGTTTTTCTAGCTCTCCACGGACGAAATAAACGTTTAATCCCTATGTTATATTGAATTATACATCGATATATGTAGAAATATTCCTACCTCATAACGCTTTCTATCGAATTAACGCGAAGGGAACGTTAGCGTCGTCAGTAGCGGTGCGAAGAAATGCAAAGTCCCAACCTCCCGGTCATGTCGGTCCTGCTGGGGCTATTTAAAAAAAAATAAACATAAATCGTTACGTTCGACCGTATTACGTAGAAGTATAAGGATTTCATAAAAAATACCGGTACCTCGTAACGCTTTCTGACGAATTGACTCGAAGGGAACGTTCGAAATTGAAACTTTGTTCTAGCTCTCCAGGGTAGAAATAAGTGTTTAATCTCTATGTAATATTGAATTATACATCGATTTATGTAAAAATATGCCTACCTGATAACGCTTTCTATCGAATTAACTCGAAGGGAACGTTAGCGTCGTTAGTAGCGTACGAAGAGATTCAAAGACCAAACCTCCCGGTCATGTCGGTCCTGCGGGGGCTATTTAAAAAAAAAAATTAATATAAATCGTTACGCTCGACCGTATTACGTCGAAATATAACGATGTCACAAAAAATACCGGTACCTCGTAACGCTTTCTGACGAATTGACTCGAAGGGAACGTTGGAAATTGAAACTTTTTTCTAGCTATCCAGGGACGAAACAAACGTTTAATCTCTATGTAATATTGAATTATACATTGCGATATGTAAAAATATTCCTACCTCATAACGGTTGTTAACGAATTAACCCGCAGGGAACCTTAGCGTCGTTCGTAGCGGTGCGAAGAAACACAAAGTACCAACATCCCGGTCATGTCGGTCCGGCGGCGGCTTTTTTAAAAAAAAAGAATATAAAAAGAAATCATTACGTTCGAGCGTATTACGTCGAACTATAACGATTTCACAAAAAATACCGGTACATCGTAACGCTTTCTAACGTAGTAACTCGCAAAAACCGTTCGAAATTGAAAGTTTTGCTTGCTCTCCAGGGACCAAATAAACGTTTAATCCCTATGTAATATTGAATTATACATCGATATATGTAGAAATATTCCTACATAATAAAGGTTGTTAACGAATTAACTCGCAGGAAACCTTAGCGTCTTTGGTAGCGGTGCGAAGAAATACAAAGTCCCAATCTCCCGGTCATATCGGTACGGCGGGGGCTATTTAAAAAAAAGAAATCAAAATAAATCGTTACGATCGACCGTATTACGTCGAAATATAACGATTTCACAAAAAATACCGGTACCTCGTAACCCATTCTGACGAATTGACTCGAAGGGAACGTTCCAAATTGAAATTTTGTTCTAGCTCTCCAGGGTAGAAATAAGTGTTTAATATCTATGTAATATTGAATTATACATCGCGATATGTAAAAATATTCCTACCTCATAACGGTTGTTAACGAATTAACCCGCAGGGAACCTTAGCGTCGTTCGTAGCGGTGCGAAGAAATACAAAGTACCAACATCCCGGTCATGTCGGTCCGGCGGCGACTTTTTAAAAAACAAAGAATATAAAAAGAAATCATTACGTTCGAGCGTATTACGTCGAACTATAACGATTTCACAAAAAATACCGGTACCTCGTAACGCTTTCTAACGAATTAACTCGCAAAAACCGTTCGAAATTGAAAGTTTTGCTAGCTCTCCAGGGACGAAATGAACGTTTAATCCCTATGCAGTATTGAATTATACATCGATATATGTAAAAATATGCCTACCTCATAACGCTTTTTATCGAATTAACTCGAAGGGAACGTTAGCGTCGTTAGTAGCGGTACGAAGAAATTCAAAGACCCAACCTCTCGGTCATGTCGGTCCTGCGGGGGCTATTTAAAAAAAAAAATAAATATAAATAGTTACGCTCGACCGTATTACGTCGAAATATAACGATTTCACAAAAAAATACCGGTACATCGTAACGCTTTCTAACGAATTAACTCGCAGAAACCGATCGAAATTGAAAGTTTTGCTACCTATCCAGGGACGAAATAAGCGTCTAATCCCAATGCAATTTTGAATTACACATGGATATATTTAGAAATATTCCTACGTCGTAACGCTTTTTAACGAATTAACTCGAAGGGAACGTTCGAAATTGAAATTTTTTTCTAGCTCTCGAGGGACGAAACAAACGTTTAATCTCTATGTAATATTGAATTCTACATCGATTTATGTAGAAATATGCCTACCTCATATCGCTTTCAATCGAATTAAATCGCAGGGAACCTTAGAGTCGTTCGTAGCGGTGGGAAGAAATGCAAAGTCCCAACGTCCCGGTCATGTAGGTACGGCGGGGGCTATTTAAGAAAAAAAGATAAAAATAAATCGTTACGATCCACCGTATTACGTCGAAGTATAACGATTTCACAAAAAATACCGGTACCTCGTAACGCTTTCTGACGAATTGACTCGAAGAGAACGTTCAAAATTGAAATTCTGCTCTAGCTCTTTGGGCAGAAATTAGTGTTTAATATCTATGTAATATTAAATTTTACATCGATTTATGAAAAAATATGCGTACCTCATAACGCTTTTTATCGAATTAAATCGAAGGGAACGTTAGCGTCGTTCGTAGCGGTGGGAAGAAATACAAAGTCCCGACGTCCCGGTCATATAGGTACGGCGGGGGCTATTTAAAAAATAAAAATAAAAATATATCGTTACGATCGACCGTATTACGTCGAAATATAACGATTTCACAAAAAAAGACCGGTACATCGTAACGCTTTCAAACGAATTAACTCGCAAAAACCGTTCGAAATTGAAATTTTGTTCTAGCTCTTCAGGGTTGAAATAAGTGTTTAATCTCTATGTAATATTGAATTATACATCGATTTATGTAAAAATATGCCTACCTCATAACGCTTTATATCGAATTAACTGGAAGGGAACGTTAGCGTCCTTAATAGCGGTGCGAAGAAATTCAAAGTCCCAATCTCCCGGTCATATCGATCCTGCGGCGGCTATTTAAAAAAGAAATGTAAAGAAATCGTTACGATCGACCGTATTACGTAGAACTATAAGGATGCACAAAAAATACCGCGACATCGTAACGCTTTTTAAAGAATTTACTCGAAAAAGCCGTTCGAAATTGAAAGCTTTGCTTGCTCTCCAGGGACCAAATAAACGGTTAATCCCTATGTAATATTGAATTATACATCGATTTATGTAAAAATATGCCGACCTCATAACGCTGTTTATCGAATTAAATCGAAAAAACCGTTCGACATTGAAAGTTTTGCTTGCTCACCGGGGACCAAATAAACGTTTAATCCCTATATGATATTGAATTACACATCGATATATTTAGAAATATTCCTAAGTCGTAACGCTTTCTAACGAATTAACTCGCAAATACCGTTCGACATTGAAAGTTTTGCTTGCTCTCCGGGGACCAAATAAACGTTTAATCCCTATGCGATTTTGAATTACACATCGATATCTTTAGAAATATTCCTACGTCGTAACGCTTTCTAACGAATTAACTCGCAAATACCGTTCGAAATTGAAAGTTTTGCTAGCTCTCCAGGGACGAAATAAACGTTTAATCCCTATGCAATATTGAATTACATATCGATATATGTAGAAATATTCCTACCTCATAACGGTTGTTAACGAATTAACTCGCAGGGAACCTTAGCGTCGTTCGTAGCGGTGCGAAGAAATACAAAGTCCCGACGTCCCAGTCATATAGGTACGGCGGGGGCTATTTAAAAAATAAAAATAAAAATATATCGTTACGATCGACCGTATTACGTCGAAATATAACGATTTCACAAAAAATACCGGTACCTCGTAACGCTTCCTGACGAATTGACTAGAGGGGAACCTTCGAAATTGAAATTTTTTTCTAGCTTTCCAGGGACGAAATAAACGTTTAATCTCTGTGTAATATTGAAGTATACGTCGATTTATGTAAAAATATGCCCACCTGATAACGCTTTTTATCGAATTAAATCGAAGAGAACGGTAGCGTCGTCAGTAGCTGCGCGGAGAAATTCAAGGTCCCAACGTCCCGGTCATATTGGTACGGCGGGGGCTATTAAAAAAAAAAAGATAAAAAAGATCGCTACGATCGACCATATTACGTCGAAATATAACGATTTCACAAAAAATACCGGGACATCGTAACGCTTGAAAACGAATTAACTCGAAAAAACTGTTCGAAATTGAAAGATTTGCTTGCTCTCCAGGGACCAAACAAACGTTTAATCCCTATGTAATATGAATTATATATCGAGATATGTAAAAATATTCCTACCTCATAACGGTTGTTAACGAATTAACTCGCAGGGCAGCTTAGCGTCGTTCGTGGCGTCGCGAAGAGATACAAAGTCCCAACGTCCCGGTCATATAGGTACGGCGGGGGCTATTAAAAAAAAAAAATAAAAATAAATCGTTACGGTCGACCGTATTACGTCGAAATATAACGATTTCAGAAAAAATACCGGTACCTCGTAACGCTTTCTGACGAATTGACTCGAAGGGAACGTTCGAAATTGAAATTCTGCTCTAGCTCTTTGGGGCAGAAATTAGTGTTTAATATCTATGTAATATTAAATTTTACATCGATTTATGAAAAAATATGCGTAGCTCATAACGCTTTTTATCGAATTAAATCGAAGGGAACGTTAGCGTCGTTGGTAGCGGTGCGAAGAAATTCAAAATACCAACCTCCCGGTCATGTCGGTCCGGCGGCGGCAATTTAAAAAAAAGAAAATGAAAAGAAATCAGTACGTTCGAGCGTATGACGTCGAACTATACCGATTTCACAAAAAATACCGGTACCTCGTAACGCTTTCTGACGAATTGACTCGAAGGGAACGTTCGAAATTGAAATTTTGTTCTAGCCCTCCAGGGTAGAAATAAGTGTTTAATCTCTATGTAATATTGAATTATACATCGATTTATGTAAAAATATGCCTACCTCATAACGCTTTTTATCGAATTAACTCGAAGGGAACGTTAGCGTCGTTAGTAGCGGTGCGAAGAAATGCAAAGTCCCAACCTCCCGGTCATGTCGGTCCTGCTGGGGCTATTTAAAAAAAAATAAACATAAATCGTTACGCTCGACCGTATTACGCCGAAATATAACGATTTCACAAAAAAAATACCGGTACATCGTAACGCTTTCTAACGAATTAACTCGCAAAAACCGTTCGAAATTGAAAGATTTGCTACCTCTCCAGGGACTAAATAAACGTTTAATCCCTATGCGATTTTGAATTACACATCGATATATTTAGAAATATTCCTACGTCGTAACGCTTTCTAACGAATTAACTCGCAAATACCGTTCGAAATTGAAAGTTTTGCTACCTCTCCAGGGACTAAATAAACGTTTAATCCCTATGCGATTTTGAATTACACATCGATATATTTAGAAATATTCCTACGTCGTAACGCTTTCTAACGAATTAACTCGCGAATACCGTTCGAAATTGAAAGTTTTGCTAGCTCTCCAGGGACGAAATAAACGTTTAATCCCTATGCAATATTGAATTACATATCGATATATGTAGAAATATTCCTACCTCATAACGGTTGTTAACGAATTAACTCGCAGGGAACCTTAGCGTCGTTCGTAGCGGTGCGAAGAAATACAAAGTCCCGACGTCCCGGTCATATAGGTACGGCGGGGGCTATTTAAAAAATAAAAATAGAAATATATCGTTACGATCGACCGTATTACGTCGGAATATAACGATTTCACAAAAAATACCGGTACCTCGTAACGCTTCCTGACGAATTGACTCGAGGGGAAACTTCGAAATTGAAATTTTTTTCTAGCTTTCCAGGGACGAAATAAACTTTTAATCTCTGTGTAATATTGAAGTATACGTCGATTTATGAAAAAATATGCCCACCTGATAACGCTTTTTATCGAATTAAATCGAAGAGAACGGTAGCGTCGGCAGTAGCTGCGCGGAGAAATTCAAGGTCCCAATTTCACGGTCATGTCGGTCCGGCCGCGGCTATTAAAAAAAAACATAAAAAAAATCGTTACGTTCGATGGTATTACGTTGAGCTATAAAGATTTCACAAAAACTACAGCGACCTCGTAACGCTTCTTAACGAATTAACTCGAAAAAACCGTTCGAAATTGAAAGTTTTGCTTGCTGTCCAGGGACCAAATAAACGTTCAATATCTATGTAATATTGAAGTATAAATCGATTTATGTAAAAATATTCCTACCTCATAACGGTTGTTAACGAATGAACTCGCAGGGAACCTTATCGTCGTTCGTAGCGGTGCGAAGAAATACAAAGTCCCAACGTCCCGGTCAGATTGGTACGGCGGGGGCTATTTTAAAAAAAAAAGATAAAAAAGATCGTTACGATCGACCATATTACGTCGAAATATAACGATTTCACAAAAAATACCGGTACATCGTAACACTTTCTAACGAATTAATTCGCAAAATCGGTTCGAAATTGAAAGTTTTGCTTGCTCTCGAGGGACCAAATAAACGTTTAATCCCTATGTAATATTGAATTATATATCGAGATATGTAAAAATATTCCTACGTTGAAACGCTTTCAGACGAATTAACTCGCAAAAACCGTTCGAAACTGAAATTTTGTTCTAGCTCTTCAGGGTAGAAGTAAGTGTATAATCTCTATGTAATATTGAATTATACATCGATTGATGTAAAAATATGCCCACCTCACAACTCTTTTTATCGAATTAAATCGAAGGGAACGTTAGCGTCGTTCGTAGCGGTCCGAAGAAATTCAAAGCTCCAACCTCCCGGTCATGTCGGTCCTGCTGGGGCAATTTAAAAAAAAATAAATATAAATCGTTACGTTCGACCGTATTACGTCAAAATATAACGATTTCACAAAAAATACCGTTACATCGTAACACTTTCTAACGAATTAACTCGCAAAAACCGTTCGAAATTGAAAGTTTTGCTAGCTCTCCAGGGACGAAATGAACGTTTAATCCCTATGCAGTATTGAATTATACATCGATATATGTAAAAATAATCCTACCTCATAACGGTTGTTAACGAATTATCTCGCAGGGAACTTTATCGTCGTTCGTAGCGGTGCGAAGAAATACAAAGTCCCAACGTCCCGGTCATATAGGTACGGCGGGGGCTATTTAAAAAAAGGAAATAAAAATAAATCGTTACGATCGACCGTATTACGTCGAAATATAACGATTTCACAAAAAATACCGGTACCTCGTAACGCTATCTGACGAATTGACTCTAGGGGAACCTTCTAAATTAAAATTTTGTTCTAGCTCTCCAGGGTAGAAATAAGTGTTTAATCTCTATGTAATATTGAATTATACATCGATTTATGTAAAAATATACCTACCTCATAACGCTTTTTATCGAATTAACTCGAAGAGAACGTTAGCGTCGTTAGTAGCGGTACGAAGAAATTCAAAGACCCAACCTCCCGGTCATGTCGGTCCTGCGGGGGCTATTTAAAAAAAAAAATAAATATAAATAGTTACGCTCGACCGTATTACGTCGAAATATAACGATTTCACAAAAAAATACCGGTACATCGTAACGCTTTCTAACGAATTAACTCGCAGAAACCGATCGAAATTGAAAGTTTTGCTACCTATCCAGGGACGAAATAAGCGTCTAATCCCTATGCAATTTTGAATTACACATGGATATATTTAGAAATATTCCTACGTCGTAACGCTTTTTAACGAATTAACTCGAAGGGAACGTTCGAAATTGAAGTTTTTTTCTAGCTCTGCAGGGACGAGATAAACGTTTAATCTCTATGTAATATTGAATTCTACATCGACTTATGTAGAAATATGCCTACCTCATATCGCTTTCAATCGAATTAAATCGAAGTGAACGTTAGCGTCGTTAGTAGCGGTGCGAAGAAATGCAAAGACCCAACCTCCCGGTCATGTCGGTCATGCTGGGGCTATTTAAAAAAAACAAAAAAAAATCGTTACGTTCGACCGTATTACGTCGAACCATAAAGATTTCACAAAAAATACCGGTACGTCGTAACGCTTTCTGACGAACAGACTCGAAGGGAACGTTCGAAATTGAAACTTTGTTCTAGCTCTTCAGGGTAGAAATAAGTGTTTAATCTCTATGTAATATTGAATTATACATCGATTTATGTAAAAATATGCCTACCTCATAACGCTTTTTATCGAATTAACTCGAAGGGAACGTTAGCGTCGTCAGTAGCGGCGCGAAAAAATGCAAAGTCCCAACCTCCCGGTCATGTCGGTCCTGCTTGGGCTGTTTAAAAAAAATAAACATAAATCGTTACGCTCGACCGTAATACATAGAAATATAACGATTTCACAAAAAATACCGGTACCTCGTAACGCTTTCTGACGAATTGACTCGAAGGGAACGTTCAAAATTGAAATTCTGCTCTAGCTCTTTGGGCAGAAATTAGTGTTTAATATCTATGTAATATTAAATTTTACATCGATTTATGAAAAAATATGCGTACCTCATAACGCTTTTTATCGAATTAAATCGAAGGGAACGTTAGCGTCGTTGGTAGCGTTGCGAAGAAGCTCAAAATACCAACCTCCCGGTCATGTCGGTCCGGCGGCGGCAATTTAAAAAAAAGAAAATGAAAAGAAATCACTACGTTCGAGCGTACGACGTCGAACTATACCGATTTCACAAAAAATACCGGTACATCGTAACGCTTTCTAACGAATTAATTCGCAAAATCCGTTCGAAATTGAAAGTTTTGCTTGCTCTCCAGGGACCAAATAAACGGTTAATCCCTATGTAATATTAAATTATACATCGAGATTTGTAAAAATATTCCTACCTCATAACGGTTGTTAAGGAATTAACTCGCAGGGAACCTTAGCGTCGTTCGTAGCGGTGGGAAGAAATACAAAGTCCCGACGTCCCGGTCATATAGGTACGGCGGGGGCTATTTAAAAAATAAAAATAAAAATATATCGTTATGATCGACCGTATTACGTCGAAATATAACGATTTCACAAAAAAAGACCGGTACATCGTAACGCTTTCAAACGAATTAACTCGCAAAAACCGTTCGAAATTGAAATTTTGTTCTAGCTCTTCAGGGTTGAAATAAGTGTTTAATCTCTATGTAATATTGAATTATACATCGATTTATGTAACAATATGCCTACCTCATAACGCTTTATATCGAATTAACTTGAAGGGAACGTTAGCGTCCTTAATAGCGGTGCGAAGAAATTCAAAGTCCCAATCTCCCGGTCATATCGATCCGGCGGCGGCTATTTAAAAAAGAAAGGTAAAGAAATCGTTACGATCGACCGTATTACGTAGAACAATAAGGATGCACAAAAAATACCGCGACATCGTAACGCTTTTTAAAGAATTTACTCGAAAAAGCCGTTCGAAATTGAAAGTTTTGCTTGCTCTCCAGGGACCAAATAAACGTTTAATCCCTATGTAATGCTGAATTATACATCGAGATATGTAAAAATATTCCTACCTCATAACGGTTATTAACGAATTAACTCGAAGGGAACGTTAGCGTCATTAGTAGCGGCGCGAAGAAATAAAAAGTCCCAACGTCCCGGTCATATAGGTACGGCGGAGGCTACTAAAAAAAAAAAAAAATAAAAATAATTCCTTACTATCGACCGTATTACGTCGAAATATAACGATTTCACAAAAAATATCGGTACATTGTGACGCTTCCTAATGAATGAACTCGCAAAAACCGTTCGAAATTGAAAGTTTTGCTAGCTCTCCAGGGACGAAATAAACGTTTAATCCCTATGCAATTTTGAATTACACATCGATATATGTAGAAATGTTCCTACGTCGTAACGCTGTTTAACGAATTAAATCGAAGGGAACTTTCGAAATTGAAAATTTTTTCTAGCCCTCCAGGGACGAAATAAAAGTTTCATCCTTATGTAATATTGAATTATACTTCGATTTATGTAAAAATATGCCCAACTCATAACGCTTTTTTCGAATTAACTCGAAGGGAACGTTAGCGTCGTTAGTAGCGGTGCGAAGAAATTCAAAGCCCCAACCTCTCGGTCATGTCGGTCCTGCTGGGGCTATTTAAAAAAAATAAATATAAATCGTTACGCTCGACCGTATTACGTCGAAATATAATGATTTCACAAAAATATCGGTACATTGTGACGCATCCTAATGAATGAACTCGCAAAAACCGTTCGAAATTGAAAGTTTTGCTAGCTCTCCAGGGACGAAATAAAAGTTTAATCTCTATGTAATATTGAAGTATACATCAATTTATATAAAATATGCCCACCTCATAACGCTTTTTATCGAATTAAATTGAAGAGAACAATAGCATCATCTGTAGCGGTGCGAAGAAATTGAATGTCCCAACCTCCCGGTCATGTCGATCCTGCTGGAGCTATTTAAAAAAAAAAAATAAATATAAATCGTGACGCTCGACCGTATTACGTCGAAATATAACGATTACACAAAAAAAGACCGGTATTTCGTAACGCTTTCTAACGAATTTACTCGCAAAAACCGTTCGAAATTGAAAGTTTTGCTAGCTCTCCAGGGACGAAATACAACTTTAATCCGTATGCAATATTGAATTACACATCGATATATGTAGAAATATTCCATCATCGTATCGCTTTTTAACGAATTAACTCGAAGGGAACGTTCGAAATTGAAATTTTTTTCTAGCTCTCCAGGGACGAAATAAACGTTTAATCCCTATGTTATATTGAATTATACATCGATTTATGTAAAAGTATGCCGACATCATAACGCTTTTTATCGAATTAAATCGAAGGGAACGTTAGCGTCGTTCGTAGCGGCGCGAAGAAGTTCAAAGTACCAACCTCCCGGTCATGTCGGTCCGGCGGCGGCTATTTCACAAAAGGAAATGAAAAGAAATCAGTACGTTCGAGCGTACTACGTCGAACTATAACGATATCACAAATAATACCGGTACCACCATAACGCTTTCAGACGAATTAACTCGAAGGGAACGATCGAAATTGAAATTTTGTTCTAGCTCTCCAGGGAAGAAATAAGTGTTTAATCTCTATGCAATATTGAATTATACATCGATTTATGTAAAAATATGCATACCTCATAACGCTTCTTATCGAATTAACTCGAAGGGAACGTTAGCGTCGTTAGTAGCGGTGCGAAGAAATTCAAAGACCCAACCTCCCGGTCATGTCGGTCCTGCGGGGGCTATTTAAAAAAAAATAAATATAAATCGTGACGCTCGACCGTATTACGTCGATATATAACGATTTCACAAAAAATACCGGTACATCGTAAAGCTTTCTAACGAATTAAATCGCAAAAACCGTTCGAAATTGAAAGTTTTGCTACCTCTTCAGGGACGAAATAAACGTTTAATCCCTACGCAATTTTGAGTTAACACATCGATATATTTAGAAATATTCCTACGTCGTAACGCTTTTTAACGAATTAACTCGAAGGGAACGTTCGAAATTGAAATTTTTTTCTAGCTCTCCAGGGACGAAATAAACGTTTAATATCTATGTAATATTCAAGTATACATCGATTTATGTAAAAATATGCCTACCTCATAGCGCTGTTTATCGAATTAAATCGAAAAAACCGTTCGACATTGAAAGTTTTGCTTGCTCTCCGGGGACCAAATAAACGTTTAATCCCTATGTGATATTGAATTACACATCGATATATTTAGAAATATTCCTACGTCGTAACGCTTTCTAACGAATTAACTCGCAAATACCGTTCGACATTGAAAGTTTTGCTTGCTCTCCGGGGACCAAATAAACGTTTAATCCCTATGCGATTTTGAATTACACATCGATATCTTTAGAAATATTCCTACGTCGTAACGCTTTCTAACGAATTAACTCGCAAATACCGTTCGAAATTGAAAGTTTTGCTAGCTCTCCAGGGACGAAATAAACGTTTAATCCCTATGCAATATTGAATTACATATCGATATATGTAGAAATATTCCTACCTCATAACGGTTGTTAACGAATTAACTCGCAGGGAACCTTAGCGTCGTTCGTAGCGGTGCGAAGAAATACAAAGTCCCGACGTCCCGGTCATATAGGTACGGCGGGGGCTATTTAAAAAATAAAAATAAAAATATATCGTTACGATCGACCGTATTACGTCGAAATATAACGATTTCACAAAAAATACCGGTACCTCGTAACGCTTCCTGACGAATTGACTAGACGGGAACCTTCGGAATTGAAATTTTTTTCTAGCTTTCCAGGGACGAAATAAACGTTTAATCTCTGTGTAATATTGAAGTATACGTCGATTTATGTAAAAATATGCCCACCTGATAACGCTTTTTATCGAATTAAATCGAAGGGAACGTTAGCGTCGTTCGTAGCGGCGCGAAGAAGTTCAAAGTACCAACCTCCTGGTCATGTCGGTCCGGCGGCGGCTATTTCACAAAAGGAAATGAAAAGAAATCAGTACGTTCGAGCGTACTACGTCGAACTATAACGATATCACAAATAATACCGGTACCTCCATAACGCTTTCAGACGAATTAACTCGAAGGGAACGATCGAAATTGAAATTTTGTTCTAGCTCTCCAGGGAAGAAATAAGTGTATAATCTCTATGTAATATTGAATTATACATCGATTGATGTAAAAATATGCCCACCTCACAACTCTTTTTATCGAATTAAATCGAAGGGAACGTTAGCGTCTTTCGTAGCGGTCCGAAGAAATTCAAAGACCCAACCTCCCGGTCATGTCGGTCCTGCGGGGGCTATTTAAAAAGAAAATAAATATAAATCGTGACGCTCGACCGTATTACGTCGAAATATAACGATTTCACGAAATACCGGGACATCGTAACGCTTGAAAACGAATTAACTCGAAAAAACTGTTCGAAATTGAAAGATTTACTTGCTCTCCAGGGACCAAACAAACGTTTAATCCCTATGTAATATGAATTATATATCGAGATATGTAAAAATATTCCTACCTCATAACGGTTGTTAACGTATTAACTTTCAGGGAACTTTATCACCGTTCGTAGCGGTGCGAAGAAATACAAAGTCCCGACGTCCCGGTCATATAGGTACTGCGGGGGCTATTTAAAAAATAAAAATAAAAATATATCGTTACGATCGACCGTATTACGTCGAAATATAACGATTTCACAAAAAAGACCGGTACATCGTAACGCTTTCAAACGAATTAACTCGCAAAAACCGTTCGAAATTGAAATTTTGTTCTAGCTCTTCAGGGTTGAAATAAGTGTTTAATCTCTATGTAATATTGAATTATACATCGATTTATGTAAAAATATGCCTACCTCATAACGCTTTATATCGAATTAACTCGAAGGGAACGTTAGCGTCCTTAATAGCGGTGCGAAGAAATTCAAAGTCCCAATCTCCCGGTCATATCGATCCGGCGGCGGCTATTTAAAAAAGAAATGTAAAGAAATCGTTACGATCGACCGTATTACGTAGAACTATAAGGATGCACAAAAAATACCGCGACATCGTAACGCTTTTTAAAGAATTTACTCGAAAAAGCCGTTCGAAATTGAAAGTTTTGCTTGCTCTCCAGGGACCAAATAAACGGTTAATCCCTATGTAATATTGAATTATACATCGATTTATGTAAAAATATGCCGACCTCATAACGGTTGTTAACGAATGAACTCGCAGGGAACCTTATCGTCGTTCGTAGCGGTGCGAAGAAATACAAAGTCCCAACGTCCCGGTCATACAGGTACGGCGGGGGCTATTTAAAAAAAAAAAAAAAAAAATAGAAATAAATCGTTACGATCGACCGTATTACGTCGAAATATAACGATTTCACAAAAAATACCGGTAACTCGTAACGCTTTCAGACGAATTAACTCGAAGGGAACGTTCGAAATTGAAATTTTGTTCTAGCTCTTCAGGGTAGAAATAACTGTTTAATCTCTATGTAATATTGAATTATACATCGATTTATGAAAAAATATGCGTACCTCATAACGCTTTTTATCGAATTAAATCGAAGGGAACGTTAGCGTCGTTGGTAGCGGTGCGAAGAAGTTCAAAATACCATCCTCCCGGTCATGACGGTCCGGCGGCGGCAATTTAAAAAAAAGAAAATGAAAAGAAATCACTACGTTCGAGCGTACGACGTCGAACTACACCGATTTCACAAAAAATACCGGTACATCGTAACGCTTTCTAACGAATTAATTCGCAAAATCCGTTCGAAATTGAAAGTTTTGCTTGCTCTCCAGGGACCAAATAAACGGTTAATCCCTATGTAATATTAAATTATACTTCGAGATTTGTAAAAATATTCCTACCTCATAACGGTTGTTAACGAATTAACTCGCAGGGAACCTTAGCGTCGTTCGTAGCGGTGGGAAGAAATACAAAGTCCCGACGTCCCGGTCATATAGGTACGGCGGGGGCTATTTAAAAAATAAAAATAAAAATATATCGTTACGATCGACCGTATTACGTCGAAATATAACGATTTCACAAAAAAAGACCGGTACATCGTAACGCTTTCAAACGAATTAACTCGCAAAAACCGTTCGAAATTGAAATTTTGTTCTAGCTCTTCAGGGTTGAAATAAGTGTTTAATCTCTATGTAATATTGAATTATAAATCGATTTATGTAAAAATATGCCTACCTCATAACGCTTTATATCGAATTAACTTGAAGGGAACGTTAGCGTCCTTAATAGCGGTGCGAAGAAATTCAAAGTCCCAATCTCCCGGTCATATCGATCCGGCGGCGGCTATTTAAAAAAGAAATGTAAAGAAATCGTTACGATCGACCGTATTACGTAGAACAATAAGGATGCACAAAAAATACCGCGACATCGTAACGCTTTTTAAAGAATTTACTCGAAAAAGCCGTTCGAAATTGAAAGTTTTGCTTGCTCTCCAGGGACCAAATAAACGGTTAATCCCTATGTAATATTGAATTATACATCGATTTATGTAAAAATATGCCGACCTCATAACGCTTTTTATCGAATTAAATCGAAGGGAACGTTAGCGTCGTTCGTAGCGGCGCGAAGAAGTTCAAAGTACCAACCTCCCGGTCATGTCGGTCCGGCGGCGGCTATTTCACAAAAGGAAATGAAAAGAAATCAGTACGTTCGAGCGTACTACGTCGAACTATAACGATATCACAAATAATACCGGTACCACCATAACGCTTTCAGACGAATTAACTCGAAGGGAACGATCGAAATTGAAATTTTGTTCTAGCTCTCCAGGGAAGAAATAAGTGTTTAATCTCTATGCAATATTGAATTATACATCGATTTATGTAAAAATATGCATACCTCATAACGCTTCTTATCGAATTAACTCGAAGGGAACGTTAGCGTCGTTAGTAGCGGTGCGAAGAAATTCAAAGACCCAACCTCCCGGTCATGTCGGACCTGCGGGGGCTATTTAAAAAAAAATAAATATAAATCGTGACGCTCGACCGTATTACGTCGAAATATAACGATTTCACAAAGAATACCGGTACATCGTAAAGCTTTCTAACGAATTAAATCGCAAAAACCGTTCGAAATTGAAAGTTTTGCTACCTCTTCAGGGACGAAATAAACGTTTAATCCCTACGCAATTTTGAGTTAACACATCGATATATTTAGAAATATTCCTACGTCGTAACGCTTTTTAACGAATTAACTCGAAGGGAACGTTCGAAATTGAAATTTTTTTCTAGCTTTCCAGGGACGAAATAAACGTTTAATCTCTGTGTCATATTGAAGTATACGTCGATTTATGTAAAAATATGCCCACCTGATAACGCTTTTTATCGAATTAAATCGAAGAGAACCGTCGCGTCGTCAGTAGCTGCGCGGAGAAATTCAAAGTCCCAACGTCCCGGTCATATTGGTACGGCGGGGGCTATTAAAAAAAAAAAAAGATAAAAAAGATCGTTACGATCGACCATATTACGTCGAAATATAACGATTTCACAAAAAATACCGGTACATCGTAACGCTTTCTAACGAATTAATTCGCAAAATCCGTTTGAAATTGAAAGTTTTCCTTGCTCTCCAGGGACCAAATAAACGTTTAATCCCTATGTAATATTGAATTATATATCGAGATATGTAAAAATATTCCTACGTTGAAACGCTTTCAGACGAATTAACTCGCAAAAACCGTTCGAAACTGAAATTTTGTTCTAGCTCTTCAGGGTAGAAGTAAGTGTACAATCTCTATGTAATATTGAATTATACATTGATTGATGTAAAAATATGCCCACCTCACAACTCTTTTTATCGAATTAAATCGAAGGGAACGTTAGCGTCGTTCGTAGCGGTCCGAAGAAATTCAAAGACCCAACCTCCCGGTCATGTCGGTCCTGCGGGGGCTATTTAAAAAGAAAATAAATATAAATCGTGACGCTCGACCGTATTACGTCGAAATATAACGATTTCACGAAATACCGGGACATCGTAACGCTTGAAAACGAATTAACTCGAAAAAACTGTTCGAAATTGAAAGTTTTGCTTGCCCTCCAGGGACCAAACAAACGTTTAATCCCTATGTAATATGAATTATATATCGAGATATGTAAAAATATTCCTACCTCATAACGGTTGTTAACGAATTAACTCGCAGGGCAGCTTAGCGTCGTTCGTGGCGTCGCGAAGAGATACAAAGTCCCAACGTCCCGGTCATATAGGTACGGCGGGGGCTATTAAAAAAAAAAAATAAAAATAAATCGTTACGGTCGACCGTATTACGTCGAAATATAACGATTTCACAAAAAATACCGGTACCTCGTAACGCTTTCTGACGAATTGACTCGAAGGGAACGTTCGAAATTGAAATTCTGCTCTAGCTCTTTGGGGCAGAAATTAGTGTTTAATATCTATGTAATATTAAATTTTACATCGATTTATGAAAAAATATGCGTACCTCATAACGCTTTTTATCGAATTAAATCGAAGGGAACGTTAGCGTCGTTGGTAGCGGTGCGAAGAAATTCAAAATACCAACCTCCCGCTCATGTCGGTCCGGCGGCGGCAATTTAAAAAAAAGAAAATGAAAAGAAATCAGTACGTTCGAGCGTACGACGTCGAACTATACCGATTTCACAAAAAATACCGGTACCTCGTAACGCTTTCTGACGAATTGACTCGAAGGGAACGTTCGAAATTGAAATTTTGTTCTAGCCCTCCAGGGTAGAAATTAGTGTTTAATCTCTATGTAATATTGAATTATACATCGATTTATGTAAAAATATGCCTACCTCATAACGCTTTTTATCGAATTAACTCGAAGGGAACGATAACGTCGTTAGTAGCTGTGCGAAGAAATTCAAAGTCCCAACCTCCCGGTCATGTCGGTCCTGCGGGGCTATTTAAGAAAAAACACAAAAAAATCGTTACGGTCAACCGTATTACGTCGAACTATAAAGATTTCACAAAAAATACCGCGTCCTCGTAACGCTTGTTAACGAATTAACTCGAAAAAACCGTTCGAAATTGAAAGTTTTGCTAGCTCTCCAGGGACGAAATACACGTTTAATCCCTGTGCAATATTGAATTATACATCGAGATATGTAAAAATATTCCCACCACATAACGGTCGTCAGCGAATTAACTCGCAGGAAACCTTAGCGTCGTTCGTAGCGGTGCGAAGAAATACAAAGTCCCAACATCCCGGTCATATAGGTACGGCGGGGGCTATTTAAAAAAAAAAAAAAACTAAAAAAAAATCGTTACGATCCACCGTATTGCGTCGAAATATAACGATTTCACAAGAAAATACCGCGAACTCGTAATGCTTGTTAACGAATTAACTCGAAAAAACCGTTCGAAATTGAAAGTTTTGCTAGCTCTCCAGGGACGAAATAAACGTTTAATCCCTATGCAGTATTGAATTACACATCTATACATGTAGAAATATTCATTCGTCGTAACGCTTTTTATCGAATTAACTCGAAGGGAACGTTAGCATCGTTAGTAGCGGTGCGAAGAAATTCAAAGACACAACCTCCCGGTCATGTCGGTTCGGCGGGGGCAATTTAAAAAAAAAATAAAAAAAATCCTTACGTTCCACCGTATTACGTCGAAATATAACGATTTCACAAGAAATACCGCGACCTCGTAACGCTTGTTAACGAATTAACTCGAAAAAACCGTTCGAAATTAAAAGTTTCGATAGCCCTCCAGGGACGAAATAAACGTTTAATCCCTATGCAATATTGAATTACACATGGATATATGTAGAAATATTCCTACGTCGTAACGCTTTTTAACGAATTAACTCGAAGGGAACGTTCGATATTGAATTTTTGTTCTAGCTCTCCAGCGTAGAAGTAAGTGTTTAATCTCTATGTAATATTGAATTATACATCGAAATATGTAAAAATATTCCTACCTCATAAGGCTTTTTATCGAATTAACTCGCAGGGAACCTTAGCGTCGTTCGTAGCGATGCGAAGAAATACAAAGTCCCAACGTCCCGGTTATATAGGTACGGCGGGGGCTATTTAAAAAAAAAAAGAAAAAACTAAAAATAAATCGTTACGATCGACCCTATTACGTCGAAGTATAACGATTTCACAAAAAAATACCGGCACATCGTAACGCTTTCTAACGAATTTACTCGCCAAAACCGCTCGAAATTGAAAGTTTTGCTAGCTCTCCAGGGACGAAATACAACTTTAATCCGTATGCAATATTGAATTACACATCGATATATGTAGAAATATTCCATCATCGTATCGCTTTTTAACGAATTAACTCGAAGGGAACGTTCGAAATTGAAATTTTTTTCTAGCTCTCCAGGGACGAAATAAACGCTTAATCACTATGTAATATTGAAGTATACATCGATTTATGCAAAAATAAGCCCACCTTTTAACGCTTTTGATCAAATTAAATCGAAGAGAACGGTAGCGTCGTCAGTAGCGGTGCGAAGAAATTCAAAGTCCCAACCTCCCGGTCATGTCGGTCCTGCGGGGCTATTTAAGAAAAAACACAAAAAAATCGTTACGGTCGACCGTATTACGTCGAAAAATAAAGATTTCACAAAAAATACAGCGACCTCGTTACGCTTCTTAACGAATTAACTCGAAAAAACCGTTCGAAATTGAAAGTTTTGCTTGCTCTCCAGGGACCAAATAAACGTTTAATCCCTATGTAATACTGAATTATACATCGAGATATGTAAAAATATTCCTACCTCATAACGGTTGTTAACGAATTAACTCGAAGGGAACGTTAGCGTCATTAGTAGCGGCGCGAAGAAATTCAAAGTCCCAATCACCCGGTCATATAGGTATGGCGGGGGCTATTTAAAAAAAAAAAAAAACTAAAAAAAAATCGTTACGATCCACCGTATTACGTCGAACAATAAAGATTTCACAAAAAATACAGCGACCTCGTTACGCTTCTTAACGAATTAACTCAAAAAACCGTTCGAAATTGAAAGTTTTGCTTGCTCTCCAGGGACCAAATAAACGTTTAATCCCTATGTAATACTGAATTATACATCGAGATATGTAAAAATATTCCTACCTCATAACGGTTGTTAACGAATTAACTCGAAGGGAACGTTAGCGTCATTAGTAGCGGAGCGAAGAAATTCAAAGTCCCAATCACCCGGTCATATAGGTACGGCGGGGGCTATTTAAAAAATAAAAACTAAAAAAAAATCGTTACGATCCACCGTATTGCGTCGAAATATAACGATTTCACAAGAAAATACCGCGAACTCGTAATGCTTGTTAACGAATTAACTCGAAAAAGCCGTTCGAAATTGAAAGTTTTGCTTGCTCTCCAGGGACCAAATAAACGTTTAATCCCTATGTAATGCTGAATTATACATCGAGATATGTAAAAATATTCCTACCTCATAACGGTTATTAACGAATTAACTCGAAGGGAACGTTAGCGTCATTAGTAGCGGCGCGAAGAAATAAAAAGTCCCAACGTCCCGGTCATATAGGTACGGCGGAGGCTATTAAAAAAAAAAAAAATAAAAATAATTCCTTACTATCGACCGTATTACGTCGAAATATAACGATTTCACAAAAAATATCGGTACATTGTGACGCTTCCTAATGAATGAACTCGCAAAAACCGTTCGAAATTGAAAGTTTTGCTAGCTCTCCAGGGACGAAATAAACGTTTAATCCCTATGCAATTTTGAATTACACATCGATATATGTAGAAATGTTCCTACGTCGTAACGCTGTTTAACGAATTAAATCGAAGGGAACTTTCGAAATTGAAAATTTTTTCTAGCCCTCCAGGGACGAAATAAAAGTTTCATCCTTATGTAATATTGAATTATACTTCGATTTATGTAAAAATATGCCCAACTCATAACGCTTTTTTCGAATTAACTCGAAGGGAACGTTAGCGTCGTTAGTAGCGGTGCGAAGAAATTCAAAGCCCCAACCTCTCGGTCATGTCGGTCCTGCTGGGGCTATTTAAAAAAAATAAATATAAATCGTTACGCTCGACCGTATTACGTCGAAATATAATGATTTCACAAAAATATCGGTACATTGTGACGCATCCTAATGAATGAACTCGCAAAAACCGTTCGAAATTGAAAGTTTTGCTAGCTCTCCAGGGACGAAATAAAAGTTTAATCTCTATGTAATATTGAAGTATACATCAATTTATATAAAATATGCCCACCTCATAACGCTTTTTATCGAATTAAATTGAAGAGAACAATAGCATCATCTGTAGCGGTGCGAAGAAATTGAATGTCCCAACCTCCCGGTCATGTCGATCCTGCTGGAGCTATTTAAAAAAAAAAAATAAATATAAATCGTGACGCTCGACCGTATTACGTCGAAATATAACGATTACACAAAAAAAGACCGGTACTTCGTAACGCTTTCTAACGAATTTACTCGCAAAAACCGTTCGAAATTGAAAGTTTTGCTAGCTCTCCAGGGACGAAATACAACTTTAATCCGTATGCAATATTGAATTACACATCGATATATGTAGAAATATTCCATCATCGTATCGCTTTTTAACGAATTAACTCGAAGGGAACGTTCGAAATTGAAATTTTTTTCTAGCTCTCCAGGGACGAAATAAACGCTTAATCTCTATGTAACATTGAAGTATACATCGATTTATGCAAAAATAAGTCCACCTTTTAACGCTTTTAATCAAATTAAATCGAAGAGAACGGTAGCGTCGTCAGTAGCGGTGCGAAGAAATTCAAAGTACCAACCTCCCGGTCATGTCGGTTCGGCGGGGGCAATTTAAAAAAAAAATAAAAAAAAATCCTTACGTTCCACCGTATTACGTCGAAATATAACGATTTCACAAGAAATACCGCGACCTCGTAACGCTTGTTAACGAATTAACTCGAAAAAACCGTTCGAAATTAAAAGTTTTGATAGCCCTCCAGGGACCAAATAAGCGCTTTTAACCCTATGTAATATTGAATTATACGTCGAGATATGTAAAAATATTTCTACCTCATAACGGTTGTTAGCGAATTAACTCGCGGGGAACCTTAGCGTCGCTCGTAGCGGTGGGAAGAAATACAAAGTCCCACCGTCCCGGGCATATTGGCACGGCGGGGGCTATTAAAAAAAAAGTCAAAAAAATCGTTACGATCGACCATATTACGTCGAAATATAACGATTTCACAAAAAATACCGCGTCTTCGTAACGCTTCTTAACGAATTAACTCGAAAAAACCGTTCGAAATTGAAAGTTTTGCTTGCCCTCCAGGGACCAAATAAACGTTTAATCCCTATGTAATATTGAATTATACATCGAGATATGTAAAAATATTCCTACCTCATAACGGTTGTTAACGAATTAACTCGCAGGAAACCTTGGCGTCGTTCGTAGCGGTGCGAAGAAATTCAAAGTCCCAACCTCCCGGTCATGTCAGTCCTGCTGGGGCTATTTAAAAACCAATAAATATAAATCGTTACGTTCGACCGTGTTTCGTCGCACTATAAAGGTTTCACAAAAAATGCCGGTACCTCGTAACGCTTTCAGACGAATTAACTCGAAGGGAACGTTCGAAATTGAAATTTTTTTCTAGCTCTCCAGGGACGAAATAAACGCTTATTCTCTATGTAATATTGAAGTATACATCGATTTATGCAAAAATAAGCCCACCTTTTAACGCTTTTAATCAAATTAAATCGAAGAGAACGGTAGCGTCGTCAGTAGCGGTGCGAAGAAATACAAATTCCCAACCTCCCGGTCATGTCGGTCCTGCGGGGGCTATTTAAAAAAAAATTAATATAAATCGTTACGCTCGACCGTATTACGTCGAAATATAACTATTTCACAAAAATACAGGTACCTCGTAACGCTTTGTGACGAATTAACTCGCTAAAACCGTTCGAAATTGAAAGTTTTACTACCTCTCCAGGGACGAAGTAAACGTTTAATCCCTATGCAATTTTGAATTACACATCGATATATGTAGAAATATTCGTATGTCGTAACGCTTTTTATCGAATTAACTCGAAGAGAACGTTAGCGTCGTTAGTAGCGGTGCGAAGAAATTCAAAGACCCATCCTCCTGGTCATGTCGCCCGGCGGCTGCTATTTAAATAAAAGAAAATAAAAAGAAATCATTACGTTCGAGCCTAATAGGTCGAAATATAACGATTTCACAAAAAGTACCTGTACCTCGTAACACTATCAGACGAATTAACTCGAAGGGAACGTTCGAAATTGGAATTTTGTTCTAGCTCTTCAGGGTAGAAATAAGTGTTTAATCTCTATGTAATATTGAGTTATACATCGATTTATGCAAAAATATGCCTACCTCAAATCGCTTTTTATCGAATTAAATCGAAGAGAACGTTAGCGTCGTCAGTAGCGTTGCGAAGGAATTCAAAGTACCAACCTCCCGGTCATGTCGGTCCGGCGGGGGCTATTTAAAAAAAAAATAAAAAAAAATCGTTACGATCCACCGTATTACGTCGAACTATAAAAATTTCCCAATAAAATACCGCGAACTCGTAATGCTTTTTAACGAATTAACTCGAAAAAACCGTTCGAATTTGAAAGATTTGCTAACTCTCCAGGGACGAAATAAACGTTTAATCCCTATGCAATATTGAATTGCACATCTATATATGTAGAAATATTACTACGTCGTAACGCTTTTTAACGAAATAACTCGAAGGGAACGTTCGAAATTGAAATTTTTTTCTAGCTCTCCAGGGACGAAATAATCGTGTAATCTGTATGTAATATTGAAGTATACATCGAGATATGTAAAAATATTCCTACCTCATAACCCTTTTTATCGAATTAACTCGAAGGGAACATTAGCGTCGTCAGTAGCGCTGCGAAGAAATTCAAAGACACAACCTCCCGGTCATGTCGGTCCGGCGGCGGCTATTTAAAAAAGAAAAAAAATAAAAATAAATCGTTACGATCGACCGTATTACGTCGAAATATAACGATTTCACAAAAAATACCGGTACCTCGTAACGCTTTCAGAGGAATCAAATCGATGGGAACGTTCGAAATTGAAATTTTGTTCTAGCTCTTCCGGGTAGAAATAAGTGTTTAATCTCTATGTAATATTGAATTATACATCGATTTATGTAAAAATATGCCTACCTCATAACGCTTTCTATCGAATTAACTCGAAGGGAACGTTAGCGTCGTCAGTAGCAGTTCGAAGAAATTTATAGTCCCAACCTCCCGGTCATGTCGGTCCTGCTGAGGCTATTTAAAAGAAAATAAATATAAATCGTTACGTTCGACCGTATTACGTTGAAATACAACGATTTCACAAAAAACACCGGTACCTCGTAACGCTTTCTAACGAATTAATTCGCAAAAACCGTTCGAAATTGAAGTTTTGCTAGCTCTCCAGGGACGAAATAAACGTTTAATCCCTATGCAATATTGAATTACACATCGATATATGTAGAAATATTCCTACGTCGAAACGCTTTATAACGAATTAACTCGAAGGGAACGTACGAAATTGAAATTTTCTTCTAGCTCTCCAGGGACGAAATAAACGTTTAATCTGTATGTAATATTGAATTATTCATCGAGATATGTAAAAATATTCCTATCGCATAACCCTTTTTATCGAATTAACTCGCAGGAAACCTTAGCGTCGTTCGTAGTGGTGCGAAGAAATACAAAGTCCCAACGTCCCAGTCATATCGGTACGGCGGGTGTTATTTAAAAAAAAAAAAAAATAAAAATAAATCGTTACGATCGACCGTATTACGTCGAAATATAATGATTTTACAAAAAATACCGTTACATCGTAACGCTTTCTAACGAATTAACTCGCAAAAACCGTTCGAAATTGAAAGTTTTGCTAGCTCTGCAGGGACGAAATAAACGTTTAACCCCTATGCAATATTGAATTACACATCGAGATATGTAGAAATATTCCTACGTCGTAACGCTTTTTAACGAATTAACTTGAAGGGAACGTTCGAAATTGAAATTTTTTTCTAGCCCTGCAGGGACGAAACAAACGTTTAATCTCTATGTAATATTGAATTATACATCGATTTATGTAAAAATATGCCTACCTCATTACTCTTTATAGCGAATTAACTCGAAGGGAACGGTAGCGTCGTTAGTAGCGGTGCGAAGAAATGCAAAGTCCGAACCTCCCGGTCATGTCGGTCCTGCTGGGGCTATTTAAAAAAAAATAAACATAAATCGTTACGTTCGAACGTATTACGTCGAAATATAATGATTTCACAAACAATACCGGTACATCCTAACGCTTTCTAACGAACTAACTCGCAAAAACCGTTCGAAATTGAAACTTTTGCTAGCTATCCAGGGACGAAAGGAACGTTTAATCCCTATGTAATATTAAATTATACATCGATATATGTCGAAATATTCCTACCTCATAACGCTTTCTATCGAATTAACACGAAGGGAACGTTAGCGTCGTCAGTAGCGGTGCGAAGAAGTGCAAAGTCACAACCTCCCGGTCATATCGGTCCTGCTTGGGCTATTTAAAAAAAAATAACCATAAATCGTTACGCTCGACCGTATTACGTCGAAATATAACGATTTCGCAAAAAACTACCGGTACATCGTAACGGTTTCTAACGAATTAACTCGAAAAGCCGCTCGAAATTGAAAGTTTTGCCTGCTCCCCAGGGACCAAATAAACATTTAATCCCTATGTAACATTGAATTATACATCGAGATATGCAAAAATATTCCTACCTCATAACGGTTGTTAACGAATTAATTCGAAGGGAACATTAGCGTCGTTAGTAGCGGTGCGAAGAAATTCAAAGTCCCAATCTCCCGGTCATGTCGGTCCTGCTGGGGCTATTTAAAAAAAAATAAATGTAAATCGTTACGTTCGACCGTATTACCTCGAAATATAATGATTTCACAAAAAATACCGGTACATCGTAACGGTTTCTAACGAACTAACTCGCAAAAACCGTTCGAAATTGAAAGCTTTGCCTGCTCTCCTGGGACCAAATAAACATTTAATCCCTATGTAATATTGAATTATACATCGAGATATGTGAAAATATTCCTACCTCATAACGGTTTTTAACGAATTAACTCGAAGGGAACGTTAGCGTCGTTAGTAGCGGTGCGAAGAAATTCAAAGACCCAACCTCCCGGTCATGTCGGTCCTGCTGGGGCTATTTAAAAAAAAATAAATGTAAATCGTTACGTTCGACCGTATTACCTCGAAATATAATGATTTCACAAAAAATACCGGTACATCGTAACGGTTTCTAACGAACTAACTCGCAAAAACCGTTCGAAATTGAAAGCTTTGCCTGCTCTCCAGGGACCAAATAAACATTTAATCCCTATGTAATATTGAATTATACATCGAGATATGTGAAAATATTCCTACCTCATAACGGTTTTTAACGAATTAACTCGAAGGGAACGTTAGCGTCGTTAGTAGCGGTGCGAAGAAATTCAAAGACCCAACCTCCCGGTCATGTCGGTCCTGCGGGGGCTATTTAAAAAAAACATTAAGAAAATCGTTACGTTCGACCGTATTACGTCGAACTATAAAGATTTCGCAAAAAATACCGCGACCTCGTAACGCTTGTTAACGAATTAACTCGAAAAGACCGTTCGAAATTGAAAGTTTTGCTTGCCCTCCAGGGACCAAATAAACGTTTAATCCCTATGTAATATTGAATTATACATCGAGATATGTAAAAATATTCCTACCTCATAACGGTTGTTAACGAATTAACTCGCAGGAAACCTTGGCGTCGTTCGTAGCGGTGCGAAGAAATTCAAAGTCCCAACCTCCCGGTCATGTCAGTCCTGCTGGGGCTATTTAAAAACCAATAAATATAAATCGTTACGTTCGACCGTGTTTCGTCGCACTATAAATATTTCACAAAAAATGCCGGTACCTCGTAACGCTTTCAGACGAATTAACTCGAAGGGAACGATCGAAATTGAAATTTTGTTCTAGCTCTTCGGGGTAGAAATAAGTGTTTAATCTCTATGTAATATTGAATTATACATCGATTTACGTAAAAATATGCCCACCTCATAACGCTTATTATCGAATTAAATTGAAGAGAACAATAGCATCATCTGTAGCGGTGCGAAGAAATTGAATGTCCCAACCTCCCGGTCATGTCGATCCTGCTGGAGCTATTTAAAAAAAAAAAAATAAATATAAATCGTGACGCTCGACCGTATTACGTCGAAATATAACGATTACACAAAAAAAGACCGGTATTTCGTAACGCTTTCTAACGAATTTACTCGCAAAAACCGTTCGAAATTGAAAGTTTTGCTAGCTCTCCAGGGACGAAATACAACTTTAATCCGTATGCAATATTGAATTACACATCGATATATGTAGAAATATTCCATAATCGTATCGCTTTTTAACGAATTAACTCGAAGGGAACGTTCGAAATTGAAATTTTTTTCTAGCTCTCCAGGGACGAAATAAACGCTTAATCTCTATGTAATATTGAAGTATACATCGATTTATGCAAAAATAAGCCCACCCTTTAACGCTTTTAATCAAATTAAATCGAAGAGAACGGTAGCGTCGTCAGTAGCGGTGCGAAGGAATTCAAAGTACCAACCTCCCGGTCATGTCGGTTCGGCGGGGGCAATTTAAAAAAAAAATAAAAAAAAATCCTTACGTTCCACCGTATTACGTCGAAATATAACGATTTCACAAGAAATACCGCGACCTCGTAACGCTTGTTAACGAATTAACTCGAAAAAACCGTTCGAAATTGAAAGTTTTGCCAGCTATCCAGGGACGAAATAAACGTTTAATCCCTATGCAATATTGAATTACACATGGATATATGTAGAAATATTCCTACGTCGTAACGCTTTTTAACGAATTAACTCGAAGGGAACGTTCGATATTGAATTTTTGTTCTAGCTCTCCAGCGTAGAAGTAAGTGTTTAATCTCTATGTAATATTGAATTATACATCGAAATATGTAAAAATATTCCTACCTCATAAGGCTTTTCATCGAATTAACTCGCAGGGAACCTTAGCGTCGTTCGTAGCGATGCGAAGAAATACAAAGTCCCAGCGTCCCGGTTATATAGGTACGGCGGGGGCTATTTAAAAAAAAAAAAAAAAACTAAAAATAAATCGTTACGATCGACCGTCTTACGTCGAAGTATAACGATTTCACAAAAAAATACCGGCACATCGTAACGCTTTCTAACGAATTTACACGCAAAAACCGCTCGAAATTGAAAGTTTTGCTAGCTCTCCAGGGACGAAATACAACTTTAATCCGTATGCAATATTGAATTACACATCGATATATGTAGAAATATTCCATCACCGTATCGCTTTTTAACGAATTAACTCGAAGGGAACGTTCGAAATTGAAAATTTTTTCTAGCTCTCCAGGGACGAAATAAACGCTTAATCTCTATGTAATATTGAAGTATACATCGATTTATGCAAAAATAAGCCCACCCTTTAACGCTTTTAATCAAATTAAATCGAAGAGAACGGTAGCGTCGTCAGTAGCGGTGCGAAGAAATTCAAAGTACCAACCTCCCGGTCATGTCGGTCCGGCGGCGGCATTTTAAAAAAAAGAAAATAAAAAGAAATCATTACGTTCGAGCGTATTACGTCAAAATATAACGATTTCACAAAAAATACCGGTACCTCGTAATGCTTTCAGACGAATTAACTCGAAGGAAACGTTCGAAATTCAAATTTTGTTCTAGCTCTTCAGGGTAGAAATAAGTGTTTAATCTCTATGTAATATTGAATTATACATCGAGATATGTAAAAATATTCCTACCTCATAACGGTTGTTAACGAATTAACTCGAAGGGAACGTTAGCGTCATTAGTAGCGGCGCGAAGAAATTCAAAGTCCCAATCACCCGGTCATATAGGTACGGCGGGGGCTATTTAAAAAAAAAAAAAAACTAAAAAAAAATCGTTACGATCCACCGTATTACGTCGAACAATAAAGATTTCACAAAAAATACAGCGACCTCGTTACGCTTCTTAACGAATTAACTCAAAAAACCGTTCGAAATTGAAAGTTTTGCTTGCTCTCCAGGAACCAAATAAACGTTTAATCCCTATGTAATACTGAATTATACATCGAGATATGTAAAAATATTCCTACCTCATAACGGTTGTTAACGAATTAACTCGAAGGGAACGTTAGCGTCATTAGTAGCGGAGCGAAGAAATTCAAAGTCCCAATCACCCGGTCATATAGGTACGGCGGGGGCTATTTAAAAAAAAAAAACTAAAAAAAAATCGTTACGATCCACCGTATTGCGTCGAAATATAACGATTTCACAAGAAAATACCGCGAACTCGTAATGCTTGTTAACGAATTAACTCGAAAAAGCCGTTCGAAATTGAAAGTTTTGCTTGCTCTCCAGGGACCAAATAAACGTTTAATCCCTATGTAATACTGAATTATACATCGAGATATGTAAAAATATTCCTACCTCATAACGGTTATTAACGAATTAACTCGAAGGGAACGTTAGCGTCATTAGTAGCGGCGCGAAGAAATAAAAAGTCCCAACGTCCCGGTCATATAGGTACGGCGGAGGCTATTAAAAAAAAAAAAAATAAAAATAATTCCTTACTATCGACCGTATTACGTCGAAATATAACGATTTCACAAAAAATATCGGTACATTGTGACGCTTCCTAATGAATGAACTCGCAAAAACCGTTCGAAATTGAAAGTTTTGCTAGCTCTCCAGGGACGAAATAAACGTTTAATCCCTATGCAATTTTGAATTACACATCGATATATGTAGAAATGTTCCTACGTCGTAACGCTGTTTAACGAATTAAATCGAAGGGAACTTTCGAAATTGAAAATTTTTTCTAGCCCTCCAGGGACGAAATAAAAGTTTCATCCTTATGTAATATTGAATTATACTTCGATTTATGTAAAAATATGCCCAACTCATAACGCTTTTTTCGAATTAACTCGAAGGGAACGTTAGCGTCGTTAGTAGCGGTGCGAAGAAATTCAAAGCCCCAACCTCTCGGTCATGTCGGTCCTGCTGGGGCTATTTAAAAAAAATAAATATAAATCGTTACGCTCGACCGTATTACGTCGAAATATAATGATTTCACAAAAATATCGGTACATTGTGACGCATCCTAATGAATGAACTCGCAAAAACCGTTCGAAATTGAAAGTTTTGCTAGCTCTCCAGGGACGAAATAAAAGTTTAATCTCTATGTAATATTGAAGTATACATCAATTTATATAAAATATGCCCACCTCATAACGCTTTTTATCGAATTAAATTGAAGAGAACAATAGCATCATCTGTAGCGGTGCGAAGAAATTGAATGTCCCAACCTCCCGGTCATGTCGATCCTGTTGGAGCTATTTAAAAAAAAAAAATAAATATAAATCGTGACGCTCGACCGTATTACGTCGAAATATAACGATTACACAAAAAAAGACCGGTACTTCGTAACGCTTTCTAACGAATTTACTCGCAAAAACCGTTCGAAATTGAAAGTTTTGCTAGCTCTCCAGGGACGAAATACAACTTTAATCCGTATGCAATATTGAATTACACATCGATATATGTAGAAATATTCCATCATCGTATCGCTTTTTAACGAATTAACTCGAAGGGAACGTTCGAAATTGAAATTTTTTTCTAGCTCTCCAGGGACGAAATAAACGCTTAATCTCTATGTAACATTGAAGTATACATCGATTTATGCAAAAATAAGTCCACCTTTTAACGCTTTTAATCAAATTAAATCGAAGAGAACGGTAGCGTCGTCAGTAGCGGTGCGAAGAAATTCAAAGTACCAACCTCCCGGTCATGTCGGTTCGGCGGGGGCAATTTAAAAAAAAAATAAAAAAAAATCCTTACGTTCCACCGTATTACGTCGAAATATAACGATTTCACAAGAAATACCGCGACCTCGTAACGCTTGTTAACAAATTAACTCGAAAAAACCGTTCGAAATTAAAAGTTTTGATAGCCCTCCAGGGACCAAATAAGCGCTTTTAACCCTATGTAATATTGAATTATACGTCGAGATATGTAAAAATATTTCTACCTCATAACGGTTGTTAGCGAATTAACTCGCGAGGAACCTTAGCGTCGCTCGTAGCGGTGGGAAGAAATACAAAGTCCCACCGTCCCGGGCATATTGGCACGGCGGGGGCTATTAAAAAAAAAGTCAAAAAAATCGTTACGATCGACCATATTACGTCGAAATATAACGATTTCACAAAAAATACCGCGTCTTCGTAACGCTTCTTAACGAATTAACTCGAAAAAACCGTTCGAAATTGAAAGTTTTGCTTGCCCTCCAGGGACCAAATAAACGTTTAATCCCTATGTAATATTGAATTATACATCGAGATATGTAAAAATATTCCTACCTCATAACGGTTGTTAACGAATTAACTCGCAGGAAACCTTGGCGTCGTTCGTAGCGGTGCGAAGAAATTCAAAGTCCCAACCTCCCGGTCATGTCAGTCCTGCTGGGGCTATTTAAAAACCAATAAATATAAATCGTTACGTTCGACCGTGTTTCGTCGCACTATAAAGGTTTCACAAAAAATGCCGGTACCTCGTAACGCTTTCAGACGAATTAACTCGAAGGGAACGTTCGAAATTGAAATTTTTTTCTAGCTCTCCAGGGACGAAATAAACGCTTATTCTCTATGTAATATTGAAGTATACATCGATTTATGCAAAAATAAGCCCACCTTTTAACGCTTTTAATCAAATTAAATCGAAGAGAACGGTAGCGTCGTCAGTAGCGGTGCGAAGAAATACAAATTCCCAACCTCCCGGTCATGTCGGTCCTGCGGGGGCTATTTAAAAAAAAATTAATATAAATCGTTACGCTCGACCGTATTACGTCGAAATATAACTATTTCACAAAAATACAGGTACCTCGTAACGCTTTGTGACGAATTAACTCGCTAAAACCGTTCGAAATTGAAAGTTTTACTACCTCTCCAGGGACGAAGTAAACGTTTAATCCCTATGCAATTTTGAATTACACATCGATATATGTAGAAATATTCGTATGTCGTAACGCTTTTTATCGAATTAACTCGAAGAGAACGTTAGCGTCGTTAGTAGCGGTGCGAAGAAATTCAAAGACCCATCCTCCTGGTCATGTCGCCCGGCGGCTGCTATTTAAATAAAAGAAAATAAAAAGAAATCATTACGTTCGAGCCTAATAGGTCGAAATATAACGATTTCACAAAAAGTACCTGTACCTCGTAACACTATCAGACGAATTAACTCGAAGGGAACGTTCGAAATTGGAATTTTGTTCTAGCTCTTCAGGGAAGAAATAAGTGTTTAATCTCTATGTAATATTGAGTTATACATCGATTTATGCAAAAATATGCCTACCTCAAATCGCTTTTTATCGAATTAAATCGAAGAGAACGTTAGCGTCGTCAGTAGCGTTGCGAAGGAATTCAAAGTACCAACCTCCCGGTCATGTCGGTCCGGCGGGGGCTATTTAAAAAAAAAATAAAAAAAAATCGTTACGATCCACCGTATTACGTCGAACTATAAAAATTTCCCAATAAAATACCGCGAACTCGTAATGCTTTTTAACGAATTAACTCGAAAAAACCGTTCGAATTTGAAAGATTTGCTAACTCTCCAGGGACGAAATAAACGTTTAATCCCTATGCAATATTGAATTGCACATCTATATATGTAGAAATATTACTACGTCGTAACGCTTTTTAACGAAATAACTCGAAGGGAACGTTCGAAATTGAAATTTTTTTCTAGCTCTCCAGGGACGAAATAATCGTGTAATCTGTATGTAATATTGAAGTATACATCGAGATATGTAAAAATATTCCTACCTCATAACCCTTTTTATCGAATTAACTCGAAGGGAACATTAGCGTCGTCAGTAGCGCTGCGAAGAAATTCAAAGACACAACCTCCCGGTCATGTCGGTCCGGCGGCGGCTATTTAAAAAAGAAAAAAAATAAAAATAAATCGTTACGATCGACCGTATTACGTCGAAATATAACGATTTCACAAAAAATACCGGTACCTCGCAACGCTTTCAGAGGAATCAAATCGATGGGAACGTTCGAAATTGAAATTTTGTTCTAGCTCTTCCGGGTAGAAATAAGTGTTTAATCTCTATGTAATATTGAATTATACATCGATTTATGTAAAAATATGCCTACCTCATAACGCTTTCTATCGAATTAACTCGAAGGGAACGTTAGCGTCGTCAGTAGCAGTTCGAAGAAATTTATAGTCCCAACCTCCCGGTCATGTCGGTCCTGCTGAGGCTATTTAAAAGAAAATAAATATAAATCGTTACGTTCGACCGTATTACGTTGAAATACAACGATTTCACAAAAAACACCGGTACCTCGTAACGCTTTCTAACGAATTAATTCGCAAAAACCGTTCGAAATTGAAGTTTTGCTAGCTCTCCAGGGACGAAATAAACGTTTAATCCCTATGCAATATTGAATTACACATCGATATATGTAGAAATATTCCTACGTCGAAACGCTTTATAACGAATTAACTCGAAGGGAACGTACGAAATTGAAATTTTCTTCTAGCTCTCCAGGGACGAAATAAACGTTTAATCTGTATGTAATATTGAATTATTCATCGAGATATGTAAAAATATTCCTATCGCATAACCCTTTTTATCGAATTAACTCGCAGGAAACCTTAGCGTCGTTCGTAGTGGTGCGAAGAAATACAAAGTCCCAACGTCCCAGTCATATCGGTACGGCGGGTGTTATTTAAAAAAAAAAAAAATAAAAATAAATCGTTACGATCGACCGTATTACGTCGAAATATAATGATTTTACAAAAAATACCGTTACATCGTAACGCTTTCTAACGAATTAACTCGCAAAAACCGTTCGAAATTGAAAGTTTTGCTAGCTCTGCAGGGACGAAATAAACGTTTAACCCCTATGCAATATTGAATTACACATCGAGATATGTAGAAATATTCCTACGTCGTAACGCTTTTTAACGAATTAACTTGAAGGGAACGTTCGAAATTGAAATTTTTTTCTAGCTCTGCAGGGACGAAACAAACGTTTAATCTCTATGTAATATTGAATTATACATCGATTTATGTAAAAATATGCCTACCTCATTACTCTTTATAGCGAATTAACTCGAAGGGAACGGTAGCGTCGTTAGTAGCGGTGCGATGAAATGCAAAGTCCGAACCTCCCGGTCATGTCGGTCCTGCTGGGGCTATTTAAAAAAAAATAAACATAAATCGTTACGTTCGAACGTATTACGTCGAAATATAATGATTTCACAAACAATACCGGTACATCCTAACGCTTTCTAACGAACTAACTCGCAAAAACCGTTCGAAATTGAAACTTTTGCTAGCTATCCAGGGACGAAAGGAACGTTTAATCCCTATGTAATATTAAATTATACATCGATATATGTCGAAATATTCCTACCTCATAACGCTTTCTATCGAATTAACACGAAGGGAACGTTAGCGTCGTCAGTAGCGGTGCGAAGAAGTGCAAAGTCACAACCTCCCGGTCATATCGGTCCTGCTTGGGCTATTTAAAAAAAAATAACCATAAATCGTTACGCTCGACCGTATTACGTCGTAATATAACGATTTCGCAAAAAACTACCGGTACATCGTAACGGTTTCTAACGAATTAACTCGAAAAGCCGCTCGAAATTGAAAGTTTTGCCTGCTCCCCAGGGACCAAATAAACATTTAATCCCTATGTAACATTGAATTATACATCGAGATATGCAAAAATATTCCTACCTCATAACGGTTGTTAACGAATTAATTCGAAGGGAACATTAGCGTCGTTAGTAGCGGTGCGAAGAAATTCAAAGTCCCAATCTCCCGGTCATGTCGGTCCTGCTGGGGCTATTTAAAAAAAAATAAATGTAAATCGTTACGTTCGACCGTATTACCTCGAAATATAATGATTTCACAAAAAATACCGGTACATCGTAACGGTTTCTAACGAACTAACTCGCAAAAACCGTTCGAAATTGAAAGCTTTGCCTGCTCACCAGGGACCAAATAAACATTTAATCCCTATGTAATATTGAATTATACATCGAGATATGTGAAAATATTCCTACCTCATAACGGTTTTTAACGAATTAACTCGAAGGGAACGTTAGCGTCGTTAGTAGCGGTGCGAAGAAATTCAAAGACCCAACCTCCCGGTCATGTCGGTCCTGCTGGGGCTATTTAAAAAAAAATAAATGTAAATCGTTACGTTCGACCGTATTACCTCGAAATATAATGATTTCACAAAAACTACCGGTACATCGTAACGGTTTCTAACGAACTAACTCGCAAAAACCGTTCGAAATTGAAAGCTTTGCCTGCTCTCCAGGGACCAAATAAACATTTAATCCCTATGTAATATTGAATTATACATCGAGATATGTGAAAATATTCCTACCTCATAACGGTTTTTAACGAATTAACTCGAAGGGAACGTTAGCGTCGTTAGTAGCGGTGCGAAGAAATTCAAAGACCCAACCTCCCGGTCATGTCGGTCCTGCGGGGGCTATTTAAAAAAAACATTAAGAAAATCGTTACGTTCGACCGTATTACGTCGAACTATAAAGATTTCGCAAAAAATACCGCGACCTCGTAACGCTTGTTAACGAATTAACTCGAAAAGACCGTTCGAAATTGAAAGTTTTGCTTGCCCTCCAGGGACCAAATAAACGTTTAATCCCTATGTAATATTGAATTATACATCGAGATATGTAAAAATATTCCTACCTCATAACGGTTGTTAACGAATTAACTCGCAGGAAACCTTGGCGTCGTTCGTAGCGGTGCGAAGAAATTCAAAGTCCCAACCTCCCGGTCATGTCAGTCCTGCTGGGGCTATTTAAAAACCAATAAATATAAATCGTTACGTTCGACCGTGTTTCGTCGCACTATAAATATTTCACAAAAAATGCCGGTACCTCGTAACGCTTTCAGACGAATTAACTCGAAGGGAACGATCGAAATTGAAATTTTGTTCTAGCTCTTCGGGGTAGAAATAAGTGTTTAATCTCTATGTAATATTGAATTATACATCGATTTACGTAAAAATATGCCCACCTCATAACGCTTATTATCGAATTAAATTGAAGAGAACAATAGCATCATCTGTAGCGGTGCGAAGAAATTGAATGTCCCAACCTCCCGGTCATGTCGATCCTGCTGGAGCTATTTAAAAAAAAAAAAATAAATATAAATCGTGACGCTCGACCGTATTACGTCGAAATATAACGATTACACAAAAAAAGACCGGTATTTCGTAACGCTTTCTAACGAATTTACTCGCAAAAACCGTTCGAAATTGAAAGTTTTGCTAGCTCTCCAGGGACGAAATACAACTTTAATCCGTATGCAATATTGAATTACACATCGATATATGTAGAAATATTCCATAATCGTATCGCTTTTTAACGAATTAACTCGAAGGGAACGTTCGAAATTGAAATTTTTTTCTAGCTCTCCAGGGACGAAATAAACGCTTAATCTCTATGTAATATTGAAGTATACATCGATTTATGCAAAAATAAGCCCACCCTTTAACGCTTTTAATCAAATTAAATCGAAGAGAACGGTAGCGTCGTCAGTAGCGGTGCGAAGGAATTCAAAGTACCAACCTCCCGGTCATGTCGGTTCGGCGGGGGCAATTTAAAAAAAAAATAAAAAAAAATCCTTACGTTCCACCGTATTACGTCGAAATATAACGATTTCACAAGAAATACCGCGACCTCGTAACGCTTGTTAACGAATTAACTCGAAAAAACCGTTCGAAATTGAAAGTTTTGCCAGCTATCCAGGGACGAAATAAACGTTTAATCCCTATGCAATATTGAATTAGACATGGATATATGTAGAAATATTCCTACGTCGTAACGCTTTTTAACGAATTAACTCGAAGGGAACGTTCGATATTGAATTTTTGTTCTAGCTCTCCAGCGTAGAAGTAAGTGTTTAATCTCTATGTAATATTGAATTATACATCGAAATATGTAAAAATATTCCTACCTCATAAGGCTTTTCATCGAATTAACTCGCAGGGAACCTTAGCGTCGTTCGTAGCGGTGCGAAGAAATTCAAAGTCCCAACCTCCCGGTCATGTCGGTCCTGCGGGGCTATTTATGAAAAAACACAAAAAAATCGTTACGGTCGACCGTATTACGTCGAACTATAAAGATTTCACAAAAAAATACCGGCACATCGTAACGCTTTCTAACGAATTTACTCGCAAAAACCGCTCGAAATTGAAAGTTTTGCTAGCTCTCCAGGGACGAAATACAACTTTAATCCGTATGCAATATTGAATCAC
This sequence comes from Bombus hortorum, assembly GCA_905332935.1. Classification (NCBI taxonomy): domain Eukaryota; kingdom Metazoa; phylum Arthropoda; class Insecta; order Hymenoptera; family Apidae; genus Bombus; species Bombus hortorum. The sequence continues at coordinate 8,715,977 of CAJOSO010000001.1, forward strand.
ACATCGATATATGTAGAAATATTCCATCATCGTATCGCTTTTTAACGAATTAACTCGAAGGGAACGTTCGAAATTGAAATTTTTTTCTAGCTCTCCAGGGACGAAATAAAGGCTTAATCTCTATGTAATATTGAAGTATACATCGATTTATGCAAAAATAAGCCCACCTTTTAACGCTTTTAATCAAATTAAATCGAAGAGAACGGTAGCGTCGTCAGTAGCGGTGCGAAGAAATTCAAAGTCCCAACCTCCCGGTCATGTCGGTCCTGCTGGGGTTATTTAAAGATAAAATAAAAAAAATCGTTACCTTCGACCGTATTACGTCGAAATATAACGATTTCACAAGAAATACCGCGACCTCGTAACGCTTGTTAACGAATTAACTCGAAAAAACCGTTCGAAATCGAAAGTTTTGCTTGCCCTCCAGGGACCAAATAAACGTTTAATCCCTATGTAATATAGAATTATACATCGAGATATGTAAAAATATTCCTACCTCATAACGGTTGTTAACGAATTAACTCGCAGGGAACCTTAGCGTAGTTCGTAGCGGTGCGAAGAAGTACAAAGTCCCAACGTCCCGGTCATATAGGTACGGGGGGGGGGGCTATTTAAAAAAAAAAAAAAATAAATCGTTACGATCGACCGTATTACGTCGAAATATAAAGATTTCACAAAAAATACGGGTATTTCGTAACGCTTTCTAACGAATTAACTCGCCAAAACCGTTCGAAATTGGAAGTTTTGCTAGCTCTCCAGGGACGAAATAAACGTTTAATCCCTATGCAATTTTGAATTACACATCGATATATTTAGAAATATTCCTACGTCGTATCGCTTTTTAACGAATTAACTCGCAGGGAACCTTAGCGTCGTTCGTAGCGGTGGGAAGAAATACAAAGCCCAACGTCCCGGTCATATAGGTACGGCAGGGGCTATTTAAAAAAGAAATAAAAACAAATCGTTACGATCCACCGTATTACGTCGAAATATAACGATTTCACAAAAAATACCGGTATCTCGTAACGCTTTCCGACGAATTGACTCGAAGGGAACGTTCGAAATTGAAATTTTTTTCTAGCTCTCCAGGGACGAAATAAACGTTTAATCCCTATGCAATATTGAATTACACATCGATATATGTAGAAATATTCCTACGTCGTAATGCTTTTTAACGAATTTACTCGAAGGGAACGTTCGAAATTGAAATTTTGTTCTAGCTCTCCAGGGTAGAAGTATGTGTTTAACCTCTATGTAATATTGAAGTATTCATTGATTTATGTAAAAGAATGCCCACCTCGTAACGCTTTATATCGATTTATCACGAAGGGAACGTTAGAGTCGTTAGTAGCGGTGCGAAGAAATTCCCAACCTCCCTGTCATGTCGCTCCTGCTGTGGCTATTAGAAAAAAAAAATAAATATAAATCGTTACGGCCGACCGTATTACGTCGAAATATAATGATTTCACAAAAAATACCGGTACATCGTAACGCTTTCTAACGAATTAACTCAAAAAAACCGTTCGAAATTGAAAGTTTTGCTTGCCCTCCAGGGACCAATTAAACGTTTTTATCCCTATATAATATTGAATTATACATCGAGATATGTAAATATATTCCTAACTCATAACAGTTGTTTACGAATTAACTCGCAGGGAACCTTAGCGTCGTTCGTAGCGGTGCGACGAAATACAAAGTCCCACGTAGCGGTCATATAGGTACGGCGGGTGCTATTTAAAAAAAAATAAACATAAATCGTTACGTTCGACCGTATTACGTCGAAATATAATGATTTCACAAAAAATACCGGTACATCGTAACGCTTTCTAACGAACTAACTCGCAAAAACCGTTCGAAATTGAAAGTTTTGCTAGCCCTCCAGGGACGAAATAAACGTTTAATCCCTATGCAATATTGAATTATACATCGAGATATGTAAAAATATTCCTACCTCATAACGGTTGTTAACGAATTAACTCGCAGGGAACCTTAGCGTCGTTCGTAGCGGTGCGAAGAAATACGAAGTCCCAACGTCCCGGTCATATAGGTACGGCGGGTGCTATTTAAAAAAAATAAACATAAATCGTTACGTTCGACCGTATTACGTCGAAATATAATGATTTCACAAAAAATACCGGTACATCGTAACGCTTTCTAACGAACTAACTCGCAAAAACCGTTCGAAATTGAAAGTTTTGCTAGCTCTCCAGGGACGAAATAAACGTTTAATCCCTATGCAATATTGAATTACACATCGATATATGTAGAAATATTCCTACGTCGTAACGCTTTTTAACGAATCAACTCGCAGGGAACCTTAGAGTCGTTCGTAGCGGTGTGAAGAAATACAAAGTCCCAACGTCTCGTTCATATAGGTACGGCGAGGGCTATTTAAAAAAAAAAAAATAAAAATTAATCGTTACGATCGACCGTATTACGTCGAAATATAACGATTTCACAACAATTACCGGTACCTCGTAACGCTTTCTGTCGTATTGACTCGAAGGGAACGTTCGAAATTGAAATTTTTTTCTAGCTCTCCAGGGACGAAATAAACGTTCAATATCTATGTAATATTGAAGTATACATCGATTTATGTAAAAATATGCCTACCTCATAACGCTTTTTATCGAATTAACTAGAAGGGAACGTTCGAAATTGAAAATTTTGCCTAGCTCTCCAGGGTAGAATTAAGTGTCTAATCTATATGAAATATTGATGTATACATCGATTTATGTAAAAATATGCCTACCTCATAACGCTTTTTCTCGAATTAACTCGAAGGGAACGTGAGCGTCGTTAGTAGCGGTGCGAAGAAATTCAAAGACACAACCTCCCGGTCATGTCGGTCCTGCTGGGGCTATTTAAAAAAAAATAAATATAAATCGTTACGTTCGACCGTACACAAAGTCGAATATTACGTCACAATATAACGATTTCACAAAAAATACCGGTACATCGTATCGCTTTCTAACGAATTAACTCGCAAAATCCGTTCGAAATTGAAAGTTTTGCTCCCTCTTCAGGGACGAAATGAAAGTTTAATCCCTATGCAATTTTGAATTACACATCGATATATTTAGAAATATTCCGACGTCGTAACGCTTTCTAACGAATTAACTCGCAAAACCGTTCGAAATTGAAAGTTTTGCAAGCTCTCCAGGGACGAAATAAAGGTTTAATCTCTATGCAATATTGAATTACACATCGATACATGTAAAAATATTACTACGTCGTAACGCTTTTTAACGAATTAACTGGCAGGGAAGCTTAGCGTCGTTCGTAGCGGTGCGAAGAAGTACAAAGTCCCAACGTTCCGGTCATGTCGGTCCTGCTGGGGCTATTTAAAAAAAAATAAACATAAATCGTTACGTTCGACCGTATTACGTCGAAACATAATGATTTCACAAAAAATATCGGTACATTGTGACGCTTTCTAATGAATGAACTCGGAAAAACCGTTCGAAATTGAAAGTTTTTCTAGCTCTCCAGGGACGAAATAAAAGTTTAATCTCTATGTAGTATTGAAGTATACATCGATTTATATAAAATATGCCCACCTGATAACGCTTTTTATCGAACTAAATCGAAGAGGCCGGTAGCATCGTCAGTAGCTGCGCGAAGAAATTCAAAGTCCTAATCTCAGGGTCATGTCGGTCCGGCCGCGGCTATTTAACAAAAAAAAATAAAAAGAAATAGATACGTTCGACCGTATTACGTCGAACTATAAAGATTTCACAAAAAAATACCGCGTCATCGAAACGCTTGTTAACGAATTAACTCGCAAAAACCGTTCGAAATTGAAAGTTTTGCTAGCTCTCCAGGGACGAAATAAACGTTCAATATCTATGTAATATTGAAGTATACATCGATTTATGTAAAAATATGCCTACCTCATAGCGCTTTTTATCGAATTAACTAGAAGGGAACGTTCGAAATTGAAATTTTTTTCTAGCTCTCCAGGGACGAGATAAACGTTTAATCCCTATGTAATATTGAATTATACATCGAGATATGTAAAAATATTCCTACCTCATAACGGTTGTTAACGAATTAACTCGCAGGGAAACTTAGCGTCGTTCGTAGCGGTACGAAGAAATACAAAGTCCCAACGTCCCGGTCATATAGGTACGGCGGGGGCTCTTTAAAAAAAAAAAATAAAAATAAATCGTTACGATCGACCGTATTACGTCGATATATAATGATTTCGCAAAAAAAACCGGTACCTCGTAACGCTTTCTGACTAATTGACTCGAAAAAACCGTTCGAAATTGAAAGTTTTGCTTGTTCTCCAGGGACGAAATAAACGTTCAATATCTATGTAATATTGAAATATACATCGATTTATGTTAAAATAGGCCTACCTCATAACGCTCTTTAACGAATTAACTCGCAGGGAACCTTAGCGTCGTTCGTAGCGGTACGACGAAATACAAAGTCCCAACCTCCCGGTCCTGTCGGTCCTGCGGGTGCCATTTAAAAAAAATAAATATAAATCGTGATGCTAGACCGTATTACGTCCAAACATAACGATTTCACAAAAAAATACCGGTACATCGTAAAGCTTTCTATCGAATTAACTCGCAAAAACCGTTCGAAATTGAAAGTTTTGCTAGCTCTCTAGGGACGATATAAACGTTTAATCCCAATGCAATATTGAATTACACATTGACATATGTAGAAATATTCCTACCTCATAACGCTTTCTATCGAATTAACACGAGGGGAACGTTAGCGTCGTCAGTAGCGGTGCGAAGAAATGCAAAGTCCCAACCGCTCGGTCATGTCGGTCCTGCTAGGGCTGTTTAAAAAAAATAAACATAAATCGTTACGCTCGATCGTATTACGTCAAAATATAACGATTTCACAAAAAATACCGGTACCTCGTAACGCTTTCTGACGAATTGACTCGAAGGGAAAGTTCGAAATTGAAAGTTTTGCTAGCTCTCCAGGGACGAAATGAACGTTTAATCCCAATGCAATCTTGAATTACACATTGATATATGTAGACATATTCCTACGTCGTAACGCTTTTTAACGAATTAACTCGAAGGGAACATTCGAAATTGAAATTTGTTTCTAGCTCTCCAGGGACGAAATTAACGTTCAATATCTATGTAATATTGAAGTATACATCGATTTATGTAAAAATAGGCCTACCTCATAACGCTCTTTATCGAATTAACTCGAAGGGAGCGTTAGCGTCTTTCGTAGCGGTGCGAAGAAATACAAAGTACCAATCTCCCGTTGATGTCGGTCCGGCGGCGGCTATTTAAAAAAAAAGAAAATAAAAAGAAATCATTACGTTCGAGCGCATTACGTCGAACTATAACGATTTCACAAAAAATACCGGTACCTCGTAACGCTTTCTGACGAATTGACTAGATGGGAACGTTCGAAATTGAAATTTTGTTCTAGCTCTCCAGGGTAGAAATAAGTGTTTAATCTCTATGTAATATTGAACTATGCATCGATTTATGTAAAAATATGCCTACCTCATAACGCTCTTTATCGAATTAACTCCTAGGGAACGTTAGCGTCGTCAGTAGCGGTGCGAAGAAATGCAAAGCCCCAAACTCCCGGTCATGTCGGTCCTGCTGGGACTATTTAAAAAGAAATAAATATAAATCGTTACGCTCGACCGTATTACGTCGAAATATAACGATTTGACAAAAAAATACCGTTACATCGTAACGCTTTCTAACGAATTAACTCGCAAAAACCGTTCGAAATTGACAGTTTTGTTACCTCTGCAGGGACGAAATAAACGTTTAATCCCAATGTAATATTGAATTATACATCGAGATATGTAGAAATACTCCTACCTCATAACGGTTGTTAACGAGTTAACTCGCAGGGACCGTTAGCGTCGTTAGTAGCGGTGCGAAGAAATTCAAAGTACCAACGTCCCGGTCATATAGGTACGGCGGGGGCTACTTAAAAAAAAAAATAAATAAAAATAAATCGTTATGATCGACCGTATTACGTCGAAGTATAACGATTTCACAAAAAATACCGCTACCCCGTAACGCTTTCAGACGAATTAACTCGAAGGGAACGATCGAGATTGAAATTTTGTTCTAGCTCTTCGGGGTAGAAATAAGTGTTTAATCTCTATGTAATATTGAATTATACATCGATTTAAGTAAAAATAGGCCTACCTCATAACGCTTTTTATCGAATTAACTCGAAGGGAACGTTAACGTCGTCAGTAGCAGCGCGAAGAAATTGAAAGTCCCAATCTCCCGGTCATGTCGGTCCTGCTGGGGCTATTTAAAAAAAATAAATATAAATCGTTACGTTCGACCGTATTACGTCGAAATATAATGATTTCATAAAAAATACGGGTACATCGTAACGCTTTCTAACGAATTAACTCGCAAAAACCGGTCGAAATGGAAAGTTTTGCTACCTCTCCAGGGACGAAATAAACGTTTAATCCCTATGCAATATTGAATTATACATCGATATATTTAGAAATATTCCTACCTCGTATCGCTTTTTAACGAATTAACTCGAAGGGAACGTTCGAAACTGAAATTTTGTTCTAGCTCTCCAGGGTAGAAATAAGAGTTTAATCTCTATGTAATATTGAATGCTACATCGATTTATGTAGAAATATGCCTACCTCATAAAGCTTTCAATCGAATTAACAGGAAGGGAACGTGAGCGTCGTTAGTAGCGGTGCGAAGAAATGCAAAGACCCAACCTCCCGGTCATGTCGGTCGTGCTGGGGCTATTTAAAAAAAAAAACAAAAAAAAAATCATTACGTTCGACCGTATAACGTCGAAATATAACGATTTCACAAAAAATACCGGTACCTCGTAACGCTTTCTGACGAATTGACTCGAAGGGAACGTTCGAAATTGAAATTTTGTTCTAGCTCTTCAGGGTAGAAATAAGCGTTTAATCTCTATGTAATATTGAATTATACATCGATTTATGTATAAATATGCCTACCTCATTAGGCTTTATATCGAATTAACTCGAAGGAAACGTTAGCGTCGTTAGTAGCGGTGCGAAGAAATGCAAAGTCCCAACCTCCCGGTCATGTCGGTCCTGCTGGGGCTATTTAAAAAAAATAAACATAAATCGTTACGTTCGACCGTATTACGTCGAAATATAATGATTTCACAAAAAATACCGGTACATCGTAACGCTTTCTGACGAATTAACTCGCAAAAACCGTTCGAAATTGAAACTTTTGCTACCTCTCCAGGGACGAAATAAACGTTTAATCCCTATGCAATTTTGAATTACACATCGATATATTTAGAAATATTCCTACGGCGTAGCGCTTTTTAACGAATTAACTCGCAGGGAACGTTCGAAATTGAAATATTTTTCTAGCTATCCAGGGACGAAATGAACGTTTAATCTCTATGTAATATGTAACTAAACATCGATTTATGTAAAAATATGCCCACCTCATAACGCTTTTTATCGAATTAAATCGAGGAGAACGTTAGCGTCGTTAGTAGCGGTGCGAAGAAATGCAAAGTCCCAACCTCCCGGTCATGTCGGTCGTGCTTGGGCTATTAAAAAAAAATAAACATAAATCGTTACGCTCGACCGTATTACGTCGAAGCATAAAGATTTCACAAAAAATACCGGTACCTCGTAACGCTTTCTGACGAACTGACTCGAAGGGAACGTTCGAAATTGAAAATTTTTTCTAGCTCTCCAGGGACGAAACAAACGTTTAATCTCTATGTAATATTGAATGCTACATCGATTTATGTAGAAATATGCCTACCTCATAACGCTTTCAATCGAATTAACTCGAAGGGAACGTTAGCGTCGTTAGTAGCGGTGCGAAGAAATGCAAAGACCGAACCTCCCGGTCATGTCGGTCATGCTGGGGCTATTTAAAAAAAATAAACATAAATCGTTACGTTCGACCGTATTACGTCGAGGCATAAAGATTTCACAAAAAATACCGGTTCCTCGTAACGCTTTCTGACGAACTGACTCGAAGGGAACGTTCGAAATTGAAATTTTGTTCTAGCTCTCCAGGGTAGAAATAAGTGTTTAATCTCTATGTAATATTGAAGGATACATCGATTTATGTAAAAATATGCCTACCTCATAACGCTCTTTATCGAATTAACTCGAAGGGAACGATAACGTCGTTAGTAGCGGTGCGTACAAATTCAAAGTCCCAACCTCCCGGTCATGTCGGTCCTGCTGGGGTTATTTAAAGAAGAAATAAAAGAAAATCGTTACCTTCGACCGTATTACGTCGAAATATAACGATTTCACAAAAAATACCGCGACATCGTAACGCTTGGTAAAGAATTAACTCGAAAAAACCGTTCGAAATTGAAAGTTTTGCTTGCTCTCCAGGGACCAAATAAACGCTTTTAACCCTATGTAATATTGAATTGTACGTCGAGATATGTAAAAATTTTTCTACCTCATAACGGTTGTTAGCGAATTAACTCGCGGGGAACCTTAGCGTCGCTCGTAGCGGTGGGAAGAAATACAAAGTCCCACCGTCCCGGGCATATTGGTACGGCGGGGGCTATTAAAAAAAAAAAGCCAAAAAAATCGTTACAATAGAACATATTACGTCGAAATATAACGATTTCACAAAAAATACCGCGTCTTCGTAACGCTTGTTAACGAATTAACTCGAAAAAACCGTTCGAAATTGAAAGTTTTTACAGCTATCCAGGGACGAAATAAACGTTTAATCCCTATGCAATATTGAATTACACATGGATATATGTTGAAATATTCCTACGTCGTAACGCTTTTTAACGAATTAACTCGAAGGGAACGTTCGATATTGAATTTTTGTTCTAGCTCTCCAGCGTAGAAGTAAGTGTTTAATCTCTATGTAATATTGAATTATACATCGATTTATGTAAAAATATGCCTACCTCATAACGCTTTTTAACGAATTAACTCGAAGGGAACGTTCGATATTGAATTTTTGTTCTAGCTATCCAGCGCAGAAGTAAGTGTATATTCTCTATGTAATATTGAATTGTACGTCGAGATATGTAAAAATATTTCTACCTCATAACGGTTGTTAGCGAATTAACTCGCGGGGAAACTTAGCGTCGCTCGTAGCGGTGGGAAGAAATACAAAGTCCCACCGTCCCGGGCATATTGGTACGGCGGGGGCTATTAAAAAAAGAGCCAAAAAAATCGTTACGATCGACCATATTACGTCGAAATATAACGATTTCACAAAAAATACCGCGTCTTCGTAACGCTTGTTAACGAATTAACTCGAAAAAACCGTTCGAAATTGAAAGTTTTGCCAGCTATCCAGGGACGAAATAAACGTTTAATCCCTATGCAATATTGAATTACACATGGATATATGTAGAAATATTCCTACGTTGTAACGCTTTTTAACGAATTAACTCGAAGGGAACGTTCGATATTGAATTTTTGTTCTAGCTCTCCAGCGTAGAAGTAAGTGTTTAATCTCTATGTAATATTGAAATATACATCGAGATATGTAAAAATATACCTACCTCATAAGGCTTTTTATCGAATTAACTCGCAGGGAACCTTGGCGTCGTTCGTAGCGGTGCGAAGAAATACAAAGTCCCAACGTCCCTATCATATAGGTACGGCAGGGGCTATTTAAAAAATAAAAATAAAAATAAATCGTTATGATCGACCGTATTACGTCGAAATATAACGATTTCACAAAAATGCCGGTACATCGTAACGCTTTCTAACGAATTAACTCGCAAAAACCGTTCGAAATTGAAATTTTGTTCTAGCTGTCCAGGGTAGAAATAAGTGTTTAATCCCTATGCAATATTGGATAGTACATCGAGATATGTAAAAATATTCTCACCTCATAACGGTTGTCAGCGAATTAACTCGCAGGAAACCCTAGCGTCGTTCGTAGCGGTGCGAAGAAATACAAAGTCCCAACTTCCCGGTCATGTCGGTCCGGCCGCGGCTGTTTAAGAAAAAACATAAAAAATCGTTACCGTCGACCGTATTACGTCGAACTATAGCGATTTCACAAAAAATACCGGTACCTCGTAACGCTATCTGACGAATTCATTCGAAGGGAACGTTCGAAATTGAAATTTTGTTCTAGCTCTTCGGGGTAGAAATAAGTGTTTAATCTCTATGTAATATTGAATTGTACATCGAGATATGTAAAAATATTCCTACCTCATAACGCTCTTTATCGAATTAACTCGAAGGGAACGTTAGCGTCGTTAGTAGCTGCGCGAGGAAATTCAAAGTCCCAATCTCCCGGTCATATCGATCCGGCGGCGGCTATTTAAAAAAGAAATATAAAGAAATCGTTACGATCGACCGTATTACGTAGAACTATAAAGATGCACAAAAAATACCGCGACATCGTAACGCTTTCTAACGAATTTACTCGCAAAAACCGTTCGAAATTGAAATCTTTTTCTAGCTCTCCAGGGACGAAATAAACACTTAATCTCTGTGTAATATTGAAGTATACATCGATTTATGCAAAAATAAGCCCACCTTTTAACGCTTTTAATCAAATCAAATCGAAGAGAACGGTAGCGTCGTCAGTAGCTGCGCGAAGAAATTCAAAGTACCAACCTCCCGGTCATGTCGGTCCGGCGGCGGCTATTTAAAAAAAAGAAAATAAAAAGAAATCATTACGTTCGAGCGTATTACGTCGAAATATAACGATTTCACAAAAAATACCGGTACCTCGTAATGCTTTCAGACGAATTAACTCGAAGGAAACGTTCGAAATTGAAATTTTGTTCTAGCTCTCCAGGGACGAAATGAACGTTTAATCCCTATGCAATATTGAATTACACATCGATATATGTAGAAATATTCCTACGTCGTAACGCTTTTTAACGAATTAATTCGAATGGAACGTTCGAAATTGTAATTTTTTTCTAGCTCTCCAGGGACGAAATAAATGTTTAATCTCTATGTAATACTGAAGTATACATCGATTTATGTAAAAATATGCCTACCTCATAACGCTCTTTATCGAATTAACTCGAAGGGAACGATAACGTCGTTAGTAGCGGTGCGTAGAAATTCAAAGTCCCAACCTCCCGGTCATGTCGGTCCTGCTGGGGTTATTTAAAGAAGAAATAAAAGAAAATCGTTACCTTCGACCGTATTACGTCGAAATATAACGATTTCACAAAAAATACCGCGACATCGTAACGCTTGGTAAAGAATTAACTCGAAAAAACCGTTCGAAATTGAAAGTTTTGCTTGCTCTCCAGGGACCAAATAAACGTTAAACCCCAATGTAACATTGAATTATACATCGAGATATGTAAAAATATTCCTACCTCATAACGGTTGTTAACGAATTAACTCGAAGCGAACGTTAGCGTCGTTAGTAGCGGCGCGAAGAAATTCAAAGACCCAACCTCCCGGTCATGTCGGTGTTGCAGGGGCTATTTAAAAAAAAAATAACTATAAATCGTGACGCTTGACCGTATTACGTCGAACTATAAAGATTTCACAAAAAATTCCGCGACCTCGTAACGCTTCTTAACGAATTAACTCGAAAAAACCGTTCGAAATTGAAAGTTTTGCTTGCTCTCCAGGGACCAAATAAACGTTTATTCCGTATGTAATATTGAATTATACATCGAGATATGTAAAAATATTACTACCTCATAACGGTTGTTAACGAATTAACTCGGAGGAAACCTTAGCGTCGTTCGTAGCGGTGCGAAAAAATACAAAGTCCCAACGTCCCGGTCATGTCGGTCCTGAGGGGGGTACTTAAAAAAAAAATAAAAAAAATCGTTACCTTCGACCGTATTACGTCGAACTATTTAGATTTCACAAAAAATACCGCGACCTCGTAACGCTTGTTAACGAATAAACTCGCAAAAACCGTTCGAAATTGAAAGTTTTGCTTGCTCTCCAGGGTCGAAATAAACGTTTAGTTCCTATGCTATATTGAATTACACATCGATATATGTTGAAATATTCCTACGTCGTAACGCTTTCTGACGAATTGACTCGAAGGGAACGTTCGAAATTGAAATTTTTTTCTAGCTCTCCATGGACGAAACAAACGTTTAATCCCTATGCAATATTGAATTCTACATCGATTTATGTAGAAATATGCCTACCTGATAACGCTGTCAATCGAATTAACTCGAAGGGAACGTTAGCGTCGTTAGTAGCGGTGCGAAGAAATTCAAAGTCCCAACCTCCCGGTCATGTCGGTCCTGCTGCGGCTATTTAAAAAAAAATAAATATAAATCGTTAACTCCGACCGTATTACGTCGAACAATAAAGATTTCACAAAAAATACCGCAACCTCGTAGCGCTTCTTAACGAATTAACTCGAAGAAACCGTTCCAAATTAAAAGTTTTGCTTGCTCTTCAGGGACCAAATAAACGTTTAATCCCTCTGTGATATTGAAATATACATCGAGATATGTAAAATATTCCTACCTCATAACGGTTGTTAACGAATTAACTCGCAGCGAAAATTAGCGTCGTTCGTAGCGGTGCGAAGAAATACAAAGTCCCAACGTTCCGGTCATATAGGTACGGCGGGGGCTATTTAAAAAAAAAACTAAAAATAAATCGTTACGATCGACCGTATTACGTCGAACTATAACGATTTCGCAAAAAAATACCGGTACATCGTAACGGTTTCTAACGAATTAACTCGCAAAAACCGTTCGAAATTTAAAGATTTGCTACCTCTCTAGGGACGAAATAAACGTTTAATCCCAATGCAATATTGAATTACACATTGATATATGTAGACATATTCCTGCGTCGTAACGCTTTTTAACGAATTAACTCGAAGGGAACGTTCGAAATTGAAATTTTTTTCTAGCTCTCCAGGGACGAAATAAACGTTCAATATCTATGTAATATTGAAGTATACATCGATTTATGTAAAAATAGGCCTACCTCATAACGCTCTTTATCGAATTAACTCGAAGGGAACGTTGGAGTCGTTAGTAGCGGTGCGAAGAAATTCAAAGACCCAACCTCCCGGTCATGTCGGTGTTGCAGGGGCTATTTAAAAAAAAAATAACTATAAATCGTGACGCTTGACCGTATTACGTCGAACTATAAAGATTTCACAAAAAATTCCGCGACCTCGTAACGCTTCTTAACGAATTAACACGAAAAAACCGTTCGAAATTGAAAGTTTTGCTTGCTCTCCAGGGACCAAATAAACGTTTATTCCGTATGTAATATTGAATTATACATCGAGATATGTAAAAATATTACTACCTCATAACGGTTGTTAACGAATTAACTCGGAGGAAACCTTAGCGTCGTTCGTAGCGGTGCGAAAAAATACAAAGTCCCAACGTCCCGGTCATATCGGTCCTGAGGGGGGTACTTAAAAAAAAAATAAAAAAAATCGTTACCTTCGACCGTATTACGTCGAACTATTTAGATTTCACAAAAAATACCGCGACCTCGTAACGCTTGTTAACGAATAAACTCGCAAAAACCGTTCGAAATTGAAAGTTTTGCTTGCTCTCCAGGGTCGAAATAAACGTTTAGTTCCTATGCTATATTGAATTACACATCGATATATGTTGAAATATTCCTACGTCGTAACGCTTTCTGACGAATTGACTCGAAGGGAACGTTCGAAATTGAAATTTTTTTCTAGCTCTCCATGGACGAAACAAACGTTTAATCCCTATGCAATATTGAATTCTACATCGATTTATGTAGAAATATGCCTACCTGATAACGCTGTCAATCGAATTAACTCGAAGGGAACGTTAGCGTCGTTAGTAGCGGTGCGAAGAAATTCAAAGTCCCAACCTCCCGGTCATGTCGGTCCTGCTGCGGCTATTTAAAAAAAAATAAATATAAATCGTTAACTCCGACCGTATTACGTCGAACAATAAAGATTTCACAAAAAATACCGCAACCTCGTAGCGCTTCTTAACGAATTAACTCGAAGAAACCGTTCCAAATTAAAAGTTTTGCTTGCTCTTCAGGGACCAAATAAACGTTTAATCCCTCTGTGATATTGAAATATACATCGAGATATGTAAAATATTCCTACCTCATAACGGTTGTTAACGAATTAACTCGCAGGAAACCTTAGCGTCGTTCGTAGCGGTGCGAAGAAATACAAAGTCCCAACGTTCCGGTCATATAGGTACGGCGGGGGCTATTTAAAAAAAAAACTAAAAATAAATCGTTACGATCGACCGTATTACGTCGAACTATAACGATTTCGCAAAAAAATACCGGTACATCGTAACGGTTTCTAACGAATTAACTCGCAAAAACCGTTCGAAATTTAAAGATTTGCTACCTCTCTAGGGACGAAATAAACGTTTAATCCCAATGCAATATTGAATTACACATTGATATATGTAGACATATTCCTGCGTCGTAACGCTTTTTAACGAATTAACTCGAAGGGAACGTTCGAAATTGAAATTTTTTTCTAGCTCTCCAGGGACGAAATAAACGTTCAATATCTATGTAATATTGAAGTATACATCGATTTATGTAAAAATAGGCCTACCTCATAACGCTCTTTATCGAATTAACTCGAAGGGAACGTTGGAGTCGTTAGTAGCGGTGCGAAGAAATTCAAAGACCCAACCTCCCGGTCATGTCGGTGTTGCAGGGGCTATTTAAAAAAAAAATAACTATAAATCGTGACGCTTGACCGTATTACGTCGAACTATAAAGATTTCACAAAAAATTCCGCGACCTCGTAACGCTTCTTAACGAATTAACTCGAAAAAACCGTTCGAAATTGAAAGTTTTGCTTGCTCTCCAGGGACCAAATAAACGTTTATTCCGTATGTAATATTGAATTATACATCGATATATGTTGAAATATTCCTACGTCGTAACGCTTTTTGACGAATTAACTCGAGGGGAACGTACGAAATTGAAATTTTTTCCCGCTCTCCAGGGACGAAATAAAACTTTAATCTTTATGTAATATTGAATTATACATCGATTTAAGTAATAATATGCCTACATCATAACGCTTTTTATCGAAATAACTCGAAGGGAACGTTAGCGTCGTCAGTAGCTGCGCGAAGAAATTCAAAGTACGAATCTCCTGGTGATGTCGGTCCGGCCGCGGCAATTTAAAAAAAAGAAAATAAAAAGAAATAATTACGTTCGAGCGTATTACGTCGAACTATAACGATTTCACAAAAAATACAGGTACCTCGTAACGCTTTCAGACGAATCAAATAGAAGGGAACGTTCGAAATTGAAATATTGTTCTAGCTCTTCCGGGTAGAAGTAAGTGTTTAATCTCTATATAATATTGAATTATACATCGATTTATGTAAAAATATGCCTACCTCATAACGCTTTCAATCGAATTAACTCGAAGGGAACGTTAGCGTCGTTAGTAGCGGTGCGAAGAAATGCAAACTCCCAGACTCCCCGTCATGTCGGTCATGCTGGGGCTATTTAAAAAAAATAAACATAAATCGTTACGTTCGACCGTATTACGTCGAAATGTAATGATTTCACAAAAAATACCGGTACATCGTAACGCTTTCTAACGAATTAACTCGCAAGAACCGTTCGAAATCGAAAGTTTTGCTACCTCTCCAGGGACGAAATAAACGTTTAATACCTATGCAATTTTGAATTACACATCGATATATTTAGAAATATTCCTACGCCGTAACGCTTTTTAACGAATTAACTCGCAGGGAACATTAGCGTCGTTCGTAGCGGTGCAAAGAAATTCAAAGTACCAACCTCCCGGTCATGTCGGTCCGGCCGCGGCTGTTTAAGAAAAAACATAAAAAATCGTTACCGTCGACCGTATTACGTCGAACTATAGCGATTTCACAAAAAATACCGGTACCTCGTAACGCTATCTGACGAATTCATTCTAAGGGAACGTTCGAAATTGAAATTTTGTTCTAGCTCTTCGGGGTAGAAATAAGTGTTTAATCTCTATGTAATATTGAATTGTACATCGAGATATGTAAAAATATTCCTACCTCATAACGGTTGTTATCGAATTAAATCAAAGAGAACGGTAGCGTCGTCAGTAGCTGCGCGAAGAAACTCAAAGGCCCAATCTCCCGGTCATGTCGGTCCGGCGGGGGCTATTTAAAAAAAAAATAAATATAAATCGTAACTGTCGACCGTATTACGTCGAAGTATAACTATTTCACAAAAAATACCGGTACCTCGTAACGCTTTCTGACGAATTGACTCGAAGGGAACGTTCGAAATTGAAAGTTTTGCTAGCTCTCCAGGGACGAAATGAACGTTTAATCCCTATGCAATATTGAATTACACATCGATATATGTAGAAATATTCCTACGTCGTAACGCTTTTTAACGAATTAATTCGAATGGAACGTTCGAAATTGTAATTTTTTTCTAGCTCTCCAGGGACGAAATAAATGTTTAATCTCTATGTAATACTGAAGTATACATCGATTTATGTAAAAATATGCCTACCTCATAACGCTCTTTATCGAATTAACTCGAAGGGAACGATAACGTCGTTAGTAGCGGTGCGTAGAAATTCAAAGTCCCAACCTCCCGGTCATGTCGGTCCTGCTGGGGTTATTTAAAGAAGAAATAAAAGAAAATCGTTACCTTCGACCGTATTACGTCGAAATATAACGATTTCACAAAAAATACCGCGACATCGTAACGCTTGGTAAAGAATTAACTCGAAAAAACCGTTCGAAATTGAAAGTTTTGCTTGCTCTCCAGGGACCAAATAAACGTTAAACCCCAATGTAACATTGAATTATACATCGAGATATGTAAAAATATTCCTACCTCATAACGGTTGTTAACGAATTAACTCGAAGCGAACGTTAGCGTCGTTAGTAGCGGCGCGAAGAAATTCAAAGACCCAACCTCCCGGTCATGTCGGTGTTGCAGGGGCTATTTAAAAAAAAAATAACTATAAATCGTGACGCTTGACCGTATTACGTCGAACTATAAAGATTTCACAAAAAATTCCGCGACCTCGTAACGCTTCTTAACGAATTAACTCGAAAAAACCGTTCGAAATTGAAAGTTTTGCTTGCTCTCCAGGGACCAAATAAACGTTTATTCCGTATGTAATATTGAATTATACATCGAGATATGTAAAAATATTACTACCTCATAACGGTTGTTAACGAATTAACTCGGAGGAAACCTTAGCGTCGTTCGTAGCGGTGCGAAAAAATACAAAGTCCCAACGTCCCGGTCATATCGGTCCTGAGGGGGGTACTTAAAAAAAAAATAAAAAAAATCGTTACCTTCGACCGTATTACGTCGAACTATTTAGATTTCACAAAAAATACCGCGACCTCGTAACGCTTGTTAACGAATAAACTCGCAAAAACCGTTCGAAATTGAAAGTTTTGCTTGCTCTCCAGGGTCGAAATAAACGTTTAGTTCCTATGCTATATTGAATTACACATCGATATATGTTGAAATATTCCTACGTCGTAACGCTTTCTGACGAATTGACTCGAAGGGAACGTTCGAAATTGAAATTTTTTTCTAGCTCTCCATGGACGAAACAAACGTTTAATCCCTATGCAATATTGAATTCTACATCGATTTATGTAGAAATATGCCTACCTGATAACGCTGTCAATCGAATTAACTCGAAGGGAACGTTAGCGTCGTTAGTAGCGGTGCGAAGAAATTCAAAGTCCCAACCTCCCGGTCATGTCGGTCCTGCTGCGGCTATTTAAAAAAAAATAAATATAAATCGTTAACTCCGACCGTATTACGTCGAACAATAAAGATTTCACAAAAAATACCGCAACCTCGTAGCGCTTCTTAACGAATTAACTCGAAGAAACCGTTCCAAATTAAAAGTTTTGCTTGCTCTTCAGGGACCAAATAAACGTTTAATCCCTCTGTGATATTGAAATATACATCGAGATATGTAAAATATTCCTACCTCATAACGGTTGTTAACGAATTAACTCGCAGCGAACATTAGCGTCGTTCGTAGCGGTGCGAAGAAATACAAAGTCCCAACGTTCCGGTCATATAGGTACGGCGGGGGCTATTTAAAAAAAAAACTAAAAATAAATCGTTACGATCGACCGTATTACGTCGAACTATAACGATTTCGCAAAAAAATACCGGTACATCGTAACGGTTTCTAACGAATTAACTCGCAAAAACCGTTCGAAATTTAAAGATTTGCTACCTCTCTAGGGACGAAATAAACGTTTAATCCCAATGCAATATTGAATTACACATTGATATATGTAGACATATTCCTGCGTCGTAACGCTTTTTAACGAATTAACTCGAAGGGAACGTTCGAAATTGAAATTTTTTTCTAGCTCTCCAGGGACGAAATAAACGTTCAATATCTATGTAATATTGAAGTATACATCGATTTATGTAAAAATAGGCCTACCTCATAACGCTCTTTATCGAATTAACTCGAAGGGAACGTTGGAGTCGTTAGTAGCGGTGCGAAGAAATTCAAAGACCCAACCTCCCGGTCATGTCGGTGTTGCAGGGGCTATTTAAAAAAAAAATAACTATAAATCGTGACGCTTGACCGTATTACGTCGAACTATAAAGATTTCACAAAAAATTCCGCGACCTCGTAACGCTTCTTAACGAATTAACACGAAAAAACCGTTCGAAATTGAAAGTTTTGCTTGCTCTCCAGGGACCAAATAAACGTTTATTCCGTATGTAATATTGAATTATACATCGAGATATGTAAAAATATTACTACCTCATAACGGTTGTTAACGAATTAACTCGGAGGAAACCTTAGCGTCGTTCGTAGCGGTGCGAAAAAATACAAAGTCCCAACGTCCCGGTCATATCGGTCCTGAGGGGGGTACTTAAAAAAAAAATAAAAAAAATCGTTACCTTCGACCGTATTACGTCGAACTATTTAGATTTCACAAAAAATACCGCGACCTCGTAACGCTTGTTAACGAATAAACTCGCAAAAACCGTTCGAAATTGAAAGTTTTGCTTGCTCTCCAGGGTCGAAATAAACGTTTAGTTCCTATGCTATATTGAATTACACATCGATATATGTTGAAATATTCCTACGTCGTAACGCTTTCTGACGAATTGACTCGAAGGGAACGTTCGAAATTGAAATTTTTTTCTAGCTCTCCATGGACGAAACAAACGTTTAATCCCTATGCAATATTGAATTCTACATCGATTTATGTAGAAATATGCCTACCTGATAACGCTGTCAATCGAATTAACTCGAAGGGAACGTTAGCGTCGTTAGTAGCGGTGCGAAGAAATTCAAAGTCCCAACCTCCCGGTCATGTCGGTCCTGCTGCGGCTATTTAAAAAAAAATAAATATAAATCGTTAACTCCGACCGTATTACGTCGAACAATAAAGATTTCACAAAAAATACCGCAACCTCGTAGCGCTTCTTAACGAATTAACTCGAAGAAACCGTTCCAAATTAAAAGTTTTGCTTGCTCTTCAGGGACCAAATAAACGTTTAATCCCTCTGTGATATTGAAATATACATCGAGATATGTAAAATATTCCTACCTCATAACGGTTGTTAACGAATTAACTCGCAGCGAAAATTAGCGTCGTTCGTAGCGGTGCGAAGAAATACAAAGTCCCAACGTTCCGGTCATATAGGTACGGCGGGGGCTATTTAAAAAAAAAACTAAAAATAAATCGTTACGATCGACCGTATTACGTCGAACTATAACGATTTCGCAAAAAAATACCGGTACATCGTAACGGTTTCTAACGAATTAACTCGCAAAAACCGTTCGAAATTTAAAGATTTGCTACCTCTCTAGGGACGAAATAAACGTTTAATCCCAATGCAATATTGAAGTATACATCGATTTATGTAAAAATAGGCCTACCTCATAACGCTCTTTATCGAATTAACTCGAAGGGAACGTTGGAGTCGTTAGTAGCGGTGCGAAGAAATTCAAAGACCCAACCTCCCGGTCATGTCGGTGTTGCAGGGGCTATTTAAAAAAAAAATAACTATAAATCGTGACGCTTGACCGTATTACGTCGAACTATAAAGATTTCACAAAAAATTCCGCGACCTCGTAACGCTTCTTAACGAATTAACACGAAAAAACCGTTCGAAATTGAAAGTTTTGCTTGCTCTCCAGGGACCAAATAAACGTTTATTCCGTATGTAATATTGAATTATACATCGATATATGTTGAAATATTCCTACGTCGTAACGCTTTTTGACGAATTAACTCGAGGGGAACGTACGAAATTGAAATTTTTTCCCGCTCTCCAGGGACGAAATAAAACTTTAATCTTTATGTAATATTGAATTATACATCGATTTAAGTAATAATATGCCTACATCATAACGCTTTTTATCGAAATAACTCGAAGGGAACGTTAGCGTCGTCAGTAGCTGCGCGAAGAAATTCAAAGTACGAATCTCCTGGTGATGTCGGTCCGGCCGCGGCAATTTAAAAAAAAGAAAATAAAAAGAAATAATTACGTTCGAGCGTATTACGTCGAACTATAACGATTTCACAAAAAATACAGGTACCTCGTAACGCTTTCAGACGAATCAAATAGAAGGGAACGTTCGAAATTGAAATATTGTTCTAGCTCTTCCGGGTAGAAGTAAGTGTTTAATCTCTATATAATATTGAATTATACATCGATTTATGTAAAAATATGCCTACCTCATAACGCTTTCAATCGAATTAACTCGAAGGGAACGTTAGCGTCGTTAGTAGCGGTGCGAAGAAATGCAAACTCCCAGACTCCCCGTCATGTCGGTCATGCTGGGGCTATTTAAAAAAAATAAACATAAATCGTTACGTTCGACCGTATTACGTCGAAATGTAATGATTTCACAAAAAATACCGGTACATCGTAACGCTTTCTAACGAATTAACTCGCAAGAACCGTTCGAAATCGAAAGTTTTGCTACCTCTCCAGGGACGAAATAAACGTTTAATACCTATGCAATTTTGAATTACACATCGATATATTTAGAAATATTCCTACGCCGTAACGCTTTTTAACGAATTAACTCGCAGGGAACATTAGCGTCGTTCGTAGCGGTGCAAAGAAATTCAAAGTACCAACCTCCCGGTCATGTCGGTCCGGCCGCGGCTGTTTAAGAAAAAACATAAAAAATCGTTACCGTCGACCGTATTACGTCGAACTATAGCGATTTCACAAAAAATACCGGTACCTCGTAACGCTATCTGACGAATTCATTCTAAGGGAACGTTCGAAATTGAAATTTTGTTCTAGCTCTTCGGGGTAGAAATAAGTGTTTAATCTCTATGTAATATTGAATTGTACATCGAGATATGTAAAAATATTCCTACCTCATAACGGTTGTTATCGAATTAAATCAAAGAGAACGGTAGCGTCGTCAGTAGCTGCGCGAAGAAACTCAAAGGCCCAATCTCCCGGTCATGTCGGTCCGGCGGGGGCTATTTAAAAAAAAAATAAATATAAATCGTAACTGTCGACCGTATTACGTCGAAGTATAACTATTTCACAAAAAATACCGGTACCTCGTAACGCTTTCTGACGAATTGACTCGAAGGGAACGTTCGAAATTGAAAGTTTTGCTAGCTCTCCAGGGACGAAATGAACGTTTAATCCCTATGCAATATTGAATTACACATCGATATATGTAGAAATATTCCTACGTCGTAACGCTTTTTAACGAATTAATTCGAATGGAACGTTCGAAATTGTAATTTTTTTCTAGCTCTCCAGGGACGAAATAAATGTTTAATCTCTATGTAATACTGAAGTATACATCGATTTATGTAAAAATATGCCTACCTCATAACGCTCTTTATCGAATTAACTCGAAGGGAACGATAACGTCGTTAGTAGCGGTGCGTAGAAATTCAAAGTCCCAACCTCCCGGTCATGTCGGTCCTGCTGGGGTTATTTAAAGAAGAAATAAAAGAAAATCGTTACCTTCGACCGTATTACGTCGAAATATAACGATTTCACAAAAAATACCGCGACATCGTAACGCTTGGTAAAGAATTAACTCGAAAAAACCGTTCGAAATTGAAAGTTTTGCTTGCTCTCCAGGGACCAAATAAACGTTAAACCCCAATGTAACATTGAATTATACATCGAGATATGTAAAAATATTCCTACCTCATAACGGTTGTTAACGAATTAACTCGAAGCGAACGTTAGCGTCGTTAGTAGCGGCGCGAAGAAATTCAAAGACCCAACCTCCCGGTCATGTCGGTGTTGCAGGGGCTATTTAAAAAAAAAATAACTATAAATCGTGACGCTTGACCGTATTACGTCGAACTATAAAGATTTCACAAAAAATTCCGCGACCTCGTAACGCTTCTTAACGAATTAACTCGAAAAAACCGTTCGAAATTGAAAGTTTTGCTTGCTCTCCAGGGACCAAATAAACGTTTATTCCGTATGTAATATTGAATTATACATCGAGATATGTAAAAATATTACTACCTCATAACGGTTGTTAACGAATTAACTCGGAGGAAACCTTAGCGTCGTTCGTAGCGGTGCGAAAAAATACAAAGTCCCAACGTCCCGGTCATATCGGTCCTGAGGGGGGTACTTAAAAAAAAAATAAAAAAAATCGTTACCTTCGACCGTATTACGTCGAACTATTTAGATTTCACAAAAAAATACCGCGACCTCGTAACGCTTGTTAACGAATAAACTCGCAAAAACCGTTCGAAATTGAAAGTTTTGCTTGCTCTCCAGGGTCGAAATAAACGTTTAGTTCCTATGCTATATTGAATTACACATCGATATATGTTGAAATATTCCTACGTCGTAACGCTTTCTGACGAATTGACTCGAAGGGAACGTTCGAAATTGAAATTTTTTTCTAGCTCTCCAGGGACGAAACAAACGTTCAATATCTATGTAATATTGAATTCTACATCGATTTATGTAGAAATATGCCTACCTGATAACGCTGTCAATCGAATTAACTCGAAGGGAACGTTAGCGTCGTTAGTAGCGGTGCGAAGAAATTCAAAGACCCAACCTCCCGGTCATGTCGGTGTTGCAGGGGCTATTTAAAAAAAAAATAACTATAAATCGTGACGCTTGACCGTATTACGTCGAACTATAAAGATTTCACAAAAAATTCCGCAACCTCGTAGCGCTTCTTAACGAATTAACTCGAAGAAACCGTTCCAAATTAAAAGTTTTGCTTGCTCTTCAGGGACCAAATAAACGTTTAATCCCTCTGTGATATTGAAATATACATCGAGATATGTAAAATATTCCTACCTCATAACGGTTGTTAACGAATTAACTCGCAGCGAACATTAGCGTCGTTCGTAGCGGTGCGAAGAAATACAAAGTCCCAACGTTCCGGTCATATAGGTACGGCGGGGGCTATTTAAAAAAAAAACTAAAAATAAATCGTTACGATCGACCGTATTACGTCGAACTATAACGATTTCGCAAAAAAATACCGGTACATCGTAACGGTTTCTAACGAATTAACTCGCAAAAACCGTTCGAAATTTAAAGATTTGCTACCTCTCTAGGGACGAAATAAACGTTTAATCCCAATGCAATATTGAATTACACATTGATATATGTAGACATATTCCTGCGTCGTAACGCTTTTTAACGAATTAACTCGAAGGGAACGTTCGAAATTGAAATTTTTTTCTAGCTCTCCAGGGACGAAATAAACGTTCAATATCTATGTAATATTGAAGTATACATCGATTTATGTAAAAATAGGCCTACCTCATAACGCTCTTTATCGAATTAACTCGAAGGGAACGTTGGAGTCGTTAGTAGCGGTGCGAAGAAATTCAAAGACCCAACCTCCCGGTCATGTCGGTGTTGCAGGGGCTATTTAAAAAAAAAATAACTATAAATCGTGACGCTTGACCGTATTACGTCGAACTATAAAGATTTCACAAAAAATTCCGCGACCTCGTAACGCTTCTTAACGAATTAACACGAAAAAACCGTTCGAAATTGAAAGTTTTGCTTGCTCTCCAGGGACCAAATAAACGTTTATTCCGTATGTAATATTGAATTATACATCGATATATGTTGAAATATTCCTACGTCGTAACGCTTTTTGACGAATTAACTCGAGGGGAACGTACGAAATTGAAATTTTTTCCCGCTCTCCAGGGACGAAATAAAACTTTAATCTTTATGTAATATTGAATTATACATCGATTTAAGTAAAAATATGCCTACATCATAACGCTTTTTATCGAAATAACTCGAAGGGAACGTTAGCGTCCTCAGTAGCTGCGCGAAGAAATTCAAAGTACGAATCTCCTGGTGATGTCGGTCCGGCCGCGGCAATTTAAAAAAAAGAAAATAAAAAGAAATAATTACGTTCGAGCGTATTACGTCGAACTATAACGATTTCACAAAAAATACAGGTACCTCGTAACGCTTTCAGACGAATCAAATAGAAGGGAACGTTCGAAATCGAAATATTGTTCTAGCTCTTCCGGGTAGAAGTAAGTGTTTAATCTCTATATAATATTGAATTATACATCGATTTATGTAAAAATATGCCTACCTCATAACGCTTTCAATCGAATTAACTCGAAGGGAACGTTAGCGTCGTTAGTAGCGGTGCGAAGAAATGCAAACTCCCAGACTCCCCGTCATGTCGGTCATGCTGGGGCTATTTAAAAAAAATAAACAAAAATCGTTACGTTCGACCGTATTACGTCGAAATGTAATGATTTCACAAAAAATACCGGTACATCGTAACGCTTTCTAACGAATTAACTCGCAAGAACCGTTCGAAATCGAAAGTTTTGCTACCTCTCCAGGGACGAAATAAACGTTTAATACCTATGCAATTTTGAATTACACATCGATATATTTAGAAATATTCCTACGCCGTAACGCTTTTTAACGAATTAACTCGCAGGGAACATTAGCGTCGTTCGTAGCGGTGCAAAGAAATTCAAAGTACCAACCTCCCGGTCATGTCGGTCCGGCGGCGGCTATTTAAAAAAAAGAAAATAAAAAGAAATCATTACGTTCGTGCGTATTACGTCGAACCATAACGATTTCACAAAAAATACCGGTACCTCGTAGCGCTTTTTACCTAATTAACTCGAAAAAACCGTTCCAAATTGAAAGTTTCGCTAGCTCTCCAGGGACGAAATATACGTTAAATCCCTATGTAATATTGAATTATACATCGATATATGTAGAAATATTCCTACCACAATACGCTTTCTATCGAATTAACTCGAAGGGAACGTTAGCGTTGTCTGTAGCGGTGCGAAGAAATTCAAAGTCCCTACCTCCCGGTCATGTCAGTCCTGCTGGGGCTATTTAAAAAAAAAATAAATATAAATCGTTACTTTCGACCGTATTACCTCGAAATATAACGATTTCACAAAAAATACCGCGACCTCGAAACGCTTGTTCACGGTTTAACTCGAAAAAACCGTTCGAAATTGAAATTTTGTTCTAGCTCTCCAGTGTAGAAATAAGTGTTTAATCTCTATGTAATATTGAAGTATTCATTGATTTATGTAAAAAAATGCCCACCTCATAACGCTTTATATCGAATTATCTCGAAGGGAACGTTAGCGTCGTCAGTAGCGGTGCGAAGAAATTCAAAGTACCAACCTCCCGGTCATGTCGGTCCTGCTGGGGCTATTTAAAGAAAAAATAAAAAAAAATCGTTACGTTCGACCGTATTACGTCGAACTGTAAAAATTTCACAAAAAATACCGCGACCTCGTAACGCTTGTTAACGAATTAACTCGAAAAAACCGTCCGAAATTGAAAGTTTTGCTTACTCTCCAGGGACCAAATAAACGTTCAATCCCTATGTAATATTGAATTATACATCGAGATATGTAAAAATATTCCTACCTCATAACGGTTGTTAACGAATTAACTCGCAGGGAACCTTAGCGTCGTTCGTAGCGGTGCTAAGAAATTCAAAGTACCAACCTCCGGGTCTTGTCGGTCCGGCGGCGGCTATTTAAAAAAAGAAAATAAAAAGAAATCATTACGTTCGAGAGTATTATTTCGAACTATAACGATTTCACAAGAAATACCGGTACCTCGTAACGCTTTCAGACGTATTAACTCGAAGGGAACGTTCGAAATTGAAATTTTGTTCTAGCTCTCCAGGGTAGAAATAAGTGTTTAATCTCTATGTAATGTTGAAGTATACATTGATTTATGTAAAAATATTCCCACCTCATAAAGCTTTTTATCGAATTAACTCGAAGGGAACGTTAGCGTGGTTAGTAGCGGTGCGAAGAAATTCAAATACCCAACCTCCCGGTCATGTCGGTCCTGCGGGGGCTATTTAAAAAAAATAAATATAAATCGTGACGCTCGACCGTATTACGTCGAAATATAACGATTTCACAAAAAAATACCACTACATCGTAACTCTTTCTGACGATTTGACTCGAAGGGAACATTCGAAATTGAAACTTTGTTCTAGCGCTTCAGGGTAGAAATAAGTGTTTAATCTCTATGTAATATTGAATTATACATCGATTTATGTATAAATATGCCTACCTCATTACGCTTTATATCGAATTAACTCGCAGGGAACCTTAGCGTCGTTATTAGCGGTGCGAAGAAATACAAAGTCCCAACGTCCCGGTCATATAGGTACGGCGGCGGCTATTTAAAAAAAATAAAAATAAATCGTTACGATCGACCGTCTTACGTCGAAATATAACGATTTCACAAAAAAATACCGGTACATCGTAACGCTTTCTAACGAATTAACTCGCAAAAGCCGTTCGAAATTGAAAGTTTTGCTGGCTCACCAGGGACGAAATAAACGTTTAATCCCTATGCAATATTGAATTACACATCGATATATGTAGAAATATTCCTAGGTCGTAACGCTTTTTATCGAATTAACTCGAAGGGAACGTTCGAAATTGAAATTTTTTTCTAGCTCTGCAGGGACGAAACAAACGTTTAATCTCTATGTAATATTGAAGTATACATCGATGTATGTAAAAATATTCCTACCTCATAACGCTTTTTATCGAATTAACTCGAAGGGAACGTTAGCGTCGTTAGTAGCTGCGTGAAGAAATTCAAAGTCCCAATCTCCCCGTCGTATCGATCCGGCCACGGCTATTTAAAAAAGAAATATAAAGAAATCGTTACGATCGACCGTCTTACGTCGAACTATAAAGATTTCACAAAATATACCGCGACCCCGTAACGCTTTTTATCGAATTAACTCGAAGGGAACGTTCGAAATTGAAATTTTGTTCTAGCTCTTCAGGGTAGAAATAAGTCTTTAATCTCTATGTAATATTGAATTATACATCGATTTATGTAAAAATATGCCTACCTCATTACGCTTTATATCGAATTAACTCGAAGGGAACGTTAGCGCCGTTAGTAGCGGTGCGAAGAAATGCAAAGTCCCAACCTCCCGGTCATGTCGGTCCTGCTAGGGCTATTTAAAAAAAAATAAACATAAATCGTTACGTTCGACCGTATTACGTCGAAATATAATGATTTCACAAAAAATACCGGTACATCGTAACGCTTTCTAACGAATTAACTCGCAAGAACCGTTCGAATTCGAAAGTTTTGCTACCGCTCCAGGGACGAAATAAACGTTTAATACCTATGCAATTTTGAATTACACATCGATATATTTAGAAATATTCCTACGCCGTAACGCTTTTTAACGAATTAACTCGCAGGGAACATTAGCGTCGTTCGTAGCGGTGCAAAGAAATTCAAAGTACCAACCTCCCGGTCATGTCGGTCCGGCGGCGACTATTTAAAAAAAAGAAAATAAAAAGAAATCATTACGTTCGTGCGTATTACGTCGAACCATAACGATTTCACAAAAAATACCGGTACCTCGTAGCGCTTTCTACCTAATTAACTCGAAAAAACCGTTCCAAATTGAAAGTTTCGCTAGCTCTCCAGGGACGAAATATACGTTAAATCCCTATGTAATATTGAATTATACATCGATATATGTAGAAATATTCCTACCACATAACGCTTTCTATCGAATTAACTCGAAGGGAACGTTAGCGTTGTCTGTAGCGGTGCGAAGAAATTCAAAGTCCCAACCTCCCGGTCATGTCGGTCCTGCTGGGGCTATTTAAAAAAAAAATAAATATAAATCGTTACTTTCGACCGTATTACCTCGAAATATAACGATTTCACAAAAAATACCGCGACCTCGTAACGCTTGTCAACGAATTAACTCGAAAAAACTGTCCGAAATTGAAAGTTTTGCTTGCTCTCCAGGGACCAAATAAACGTTCAATCCCTATGTAATATTGAATTATACATCGAGATATGTAAAAATATTCCTACCTCATAACGGTTGTTAACGAATTAACTCGCAGGGAACCTTAGCGTCGATCGTAGCGGTGCTAAGAAATTCAAAGTACCAACCTCCGGGTCTTATCGGTCCGGCGGCGGCTATTTAAAAAAAGAAAATAAAAAGAAATCATTACGTTCGAGAGTATTATTTCGAACTATAACGATTTCACAAGAAATACCGGTACCTCGTAACGCTTTCAGACGTATTAACTCGAAGGGAACGTTCGAAATTGAAATTTTGTTCTAGCTCTCCAGGGTCGAAATAAACGTTCAATATCTATGTAATATTGAAGTATACATCGATTTATGTAAAAATAGGCCTACCTCATAACGCTCTTTATCGAATTAACTCGAAGGGAGCGCTAGCGTCGTCAGTAGCGGCGCGAAGAAATTCAAAGACCCAACCTCCCGGTCATGTCGGTGTTGCAGGGGCTATTTAAAAAAAAAAATAACTATAAATCGTGACGCTTGACCGTATTACGTCGAACTATAAAGATTTCACAAAGAATTCCGCGACCTCGTAACGCTTCTTAACGAATTAACTCGAAAAAACCGTTCGAAATTGAAAGTTTTGCTTGCACTCCAGGGACCAAATAAACGTTTATTCCGTATGTAATATTGAATTATACATCGAGATATGTAAAAATATTACTACCTCATAACGGTTGTTAACGAATTAACTCGGAGGAAACCTTAGCGTCGTTCGTAGCGGTGCGAAAAAATACAAAGTCCCAACGTCCCGGTCATATCGGTCCTGAGGGGAGTACTTAAAAAGAAAATAAAAAAAATCGTTACCTTCGACCGTATTACGTCGAACTATTTAGATTTCACAAAAAAATACCGCGACCTCGTAACGCTTGTTAACGAATAAACTCGCAAAAACCGTTCGAAATTGAAAGTTTTGCTTGCTCTCCAGGGTCGAAATAAACGTTTAGTTCCTATGCTATATTGAATTACACATCGATATATGTTGAAATATTCCTACGTCGTAACGCTTTCTGACGAATTGACTCGAAGGGAACGTTCGAAATTGAAATTTTTTTCTAGCTCTCCAGGGACGAAACAAACGTTTAATCCCTATGCAATATTGAATTCTACATCGATTTATGTAGAAATATGCCTACCTGATAACGCTTTCAATCGAATTAACTCGAAGGGAACGTTAGCGTCGTTAGTAGCGGTGCGAAGAAATTCAAAGTCCCAACCTCCCGGTCATGTCGGTCCTGCTGCGGCTATTTAAAAAAAAATAAATATAAATCGTTAACATCGACCGTATTACGTCGAACAATAAAGATTTCACAAAAAATACCGCAACCTCGTAGCGCTTCTTAACGAATTAACTCGAAGAAACCGTTCGAAATTAAAAGTTTTGCTTGCTCTTCAGGGACCAAATAAACGTTTAATCCCTCTGTGATATTGAAATATACATCGATTTATGTAAAAATAGGCCTACCTCATAACGCTCTTTATCGAATTAACTCGAAGGTAACGTTAGCGTCGTTAGTAGCGATGCGAAGAAATGCAAAGTCCCAACCTCACGGTCATGTCGGTCCTGCTGGGGCTATTTAAAAAAAAATAAACATAAATCGTTACGTTCGACCGTATTGCGTCGAAATATAATGATTTCACAAAAAATACCGGTACATCGTAACGCTTTCAGACCAATTAACTCGAAGGGAACGTTCGAAATTGAAATTTTGTTCTAGCCCTTCAGGGTAGAAATAAGTGTCAAATCTCTATGTAATATTGAATTATACATCGATTTATGTATAAATATGCCTACCTCATTACGCTTTATATCGAATTAACTCGAAGGGAACGTTAGCGTCGTTAGTAGCGGTGCGAAGAAATGCAAAGTCCCAACCTCCCGGTCATGTCGGTCCTGCGGGGGCTATTTAAAAAAAAAATAAATATAAATCGTGACGATCGACCGCATTACGTCGAAATATAACGATTTCACAAAAAAATACCGGTACATCGTAACGCTTTCTGACGATTTGACTCGAAGGGAACGTTCGAAAATGAAACTCTGTTTTAGCTCTTCAGGGTAGAAATAAGTGTTTAATCTCTATGTAATATTGAATTATACATCGATTTATGTATAAATATGCCTACCTCATAACGCTTTTTATCGAATTAACTCGAAAGGGAATGTTAGCGTCGTTAGTAGCGTTGCGAAGACATTCAAAGACCCAAACTCCCGGTCATGTCGGTCCTGCGGGGGCTATTTAAAAAAAAAATTAAAAAAATCGTTACCCTCGACCGTATTACGTCGAACTATAAAGATTTCACAAAAAATTCCGCGACCTCGTAACGCTTCTTAACGAATTAACACGAAAAAACCGTTCGAAATTGAAAGTTTTGCTTGCTCTCCAGGGACCAAATAAACGTTTATTCCGTATGTAATATTGAATTATACATCGATATATGTTGAAATATTCCTACGTCGTAACGCTTTTTGACGAATTAACTCGAGGGGAACGTACGAAATTGAAATTTTTTCCCGCTCTCCAGGGACGAAATAAAACTTTAATCTTTATGTAATATTGAATTATACATCGATTTAAGTAAAAATATGCCTACATCATAACGCTTTTTATCGAAATAACTCGAAGGGAACGTTAGCGTCGTCAGTAGCTGCGCGAAGAAATTCAAAGTACGAATCTCCTGGTGATGTCGGTCCGGCCGCGGCAATTTAAAAAAAAGAAAATAAAAAGAAATAATTACGTTCGAGCGTATTACGTCGAACTATAACGATTTCACAAAAAATACAGGTACCTCGTAACGCTTTCAGACGAATCAAATAGAAGGGAACGTTCGAAATCGAAATATTGTTCTAGCTCTTCCGGGTAGAAGTAAGTGTTTAATCTCTATATAATATTGAATTATACATCGATTTATGTAAAAATATGCCTACCTCATAACGCTTTCAATCGAATTAACTCGAAGGGAACGTTAGCGTCGTTAGTAGCGGTGCGAAGAAATGCAAACTCCCAGACTCCCCGTCATGTCGGTCATGCTGGGGCTATTTAAAAAAAATAAACAAAAATCGTTACGTTCGACCGTATTACGTCGAAATGTAATGATTTCACAAAAAATACCGGTACATCGTAACGCTTTCTAACGAATTAACTCGCAAGAACCGTTCGAAATCGAAAGTTTTGCTACCTCTCCAGGGACGAAATAAACGTTTAATACCTATGCAATTTTGAATTACACATCGATATATTTAGAAATATTCCTACGCCGTAACGCTTTTTAACGAATTAACTCGCAGGGAACATTAGCGTCGTTCGTAGCGGTGCAAAGAAATTCAAAGTACCAACCTCCCGGTCATGTCGGTCCGGCGGCGGCTATTTAAAAAAAAGAAAATAAAAAGAAATCATTACGTTCGTGCGTATTACGTCGAACCATAACGATTTCACAAAAAATACCGGTACCTCGTAGCGCTTTTTACCTAATTAACTCGAAAAAACCGTTCCAAATTGAAAGTTTCGCTAGCTCTCCAGGGACGAAATATACGTTAAATCCCTATGTAATATTGAATTATACATCGATATATGTAGAAATATTCCTACCACAATACGCTTTCTATCGAATTAACTCGAAGGGAACGTTAGCGTTGTCTGTAGCGGTGCGAAGAAATTCAAAGTCCCTACCTCCCGGTCATGTCAGTCCTGCTGGGGCTATTTAAAAAAAAAATAAATATAAATCGTTACTTTCGACCGTATTACCTCGAAATATAACGATTTCACAAAAAATACCGCGACCTCGAAACGCTTGTTCACGGTTTAACTCGAAAAAACCGTTCGAAATTGAAATTTTGTTCTAGCTCTCCAGTGTAGAAATAAGTGTTTAATCTCTATGTAATATTGAAGTATTCATTGATTTATGTAAAAAAATGCCCACCTCATAACGCTTTATATCGAATTATCTCGAAGGGAACGTTAGCGTCGTCAGTAGCGGTGCGAAGAAATTCAAAGTACCAACCTCCCGGTCATGTCGGTCCTGCTGGGGCTATTTAAAGAAAAAATAAAAAAAAATCGTTACGTTCGACCGTATTACGTCGAACTGTAAAAATTTCACAAAAAATACCGCGACCTCGTAACGCTTGTTAACGAATTAACTCGAAAAAACCGTCCGAAATTGAAAGTTTTGCTTACTCTCCAGGGACCAAATAAACGTTCAATCCCTATGTAATATTGAATTATACATCGAGATATGTAAAAATATTCCTACCTCATAACGGTTGTTAACGAATTAACTCGCAGGGAACCTTAGCGTCGTTCGTAGCGGTGCTAAGAAATTCAAAGTACCAACCTCCGGGTCTTGTCGGTCCGGCGGCGGCTATTTAAAAAAAGAAAATAAAAAGAAATCATTACGTTCGAGAGTATTATTTCGAACTATAACGATTTCACAAGAAATACCGGTACCTCGTAACGCTTTCAGACGTATTAACTCGAAGGGAACGTTCGAAATTGAAATTTTGTTCTAGCTCTCCAGGGTAGAAATAAGTGTTTAATCTCTATGTAATGTTGAAGTATACATTGATTTATGTAAAAATATTCCCACCTCATAAAGCTTTTTATCGAATTAACTCGAAGGGAACGTTAGCGTGGTTAGTAGCGGTGCGAAGAAATTCAAATACCCAACCTCCCGGTCATGTCGGTCCTGCGGGGGCTATTTAAAAAAAATAAATATAAATCGTGACGCTCGACCGTATTACGTCGAAATATAACGATTTCACAAAAAAATACCACTACATCGTAACTCTTTCTGACGATTTGACTCGAAGGGAACATTCGAAATTGAAACTTTGTTCTAGCGCTTCAGGGTAGAAATAAGTGTTTAATCTCTATGTAATATTGAATTATACATCGATTTATGTATAAATATGCCTACCTCATTACGCTTTATATCGAATTAACTCGCAGGGAACCTTAGCGTCGTTATTAGCGGTGCGAAGAAATACAAAGTCCCAACGTCCCGGTCATATAGGTACGGCGGCGGCTATTTAAAAAAAATAAAAATAAATCGTTACGATCGACCGTCTTACGTCGAAATATAACGATTTCACAAAAAAATACCGGTACATCGTAACGCTTTCTAACGAATTAACTCGCAAAAGCCGTTCGAAATTGAAAGTTTTGCTGGCTCACCAGGGACGAAATAAACGTTTAATCCCTATGCAATATTGAATTACACATCGATATATGTAGAAATATTCCTAGGTCGTAACGCTTTTTATCGAATTAACTCGAAGGGAACGTTCGAAATTGAAATTTTTTTCTAGCTCTGCAGGGACGAAACAAACGTTTAATCTCTATGTAATATTGAAGTATACATCGATGTATGTAAAAATATTCCTACCTCATAACGCTTTTTATCGAATTAACTCGAAGGGAACGTTAGCGTCGTTAGTAGCTGCGTGAAGAAATTCAAAGTCCCAATCTCCCCGTCGTATCGATCCGGCCACGGCTATTTAAAAAAGAAATATAAAGAAATCGTTACGATCGACCGTCTTACGTCGAACTATAAAGATTTCACAAAATATACCGCGACCCCGTAACGCTTTTTATCGAATTAACTCGAAGGGAACGTTCGAAATTGAAATTTTGTTCTAGCGCTTCAGGGTAGAAATAAGTCTTTAATCTCTATGTAATATTGAATTATACATCGATTTATGTAAAAATATGCCTACCTCATTACGCTTTATATCGAATTAACTCGAAGGGAACGTTAGCGCCGTTAGTAGCGGTGCGAAGAAATGCAAAGTCCCAACCTCCCGGTCATGTCGGTCCTGCTAGGGCTATTTAAAAAAAAATAAACATAAATCGTTACGTTCGACCGTATTACGTCGAAATATAATGATTTCACAAAAAATACCGGTACATCGTAACGCTTTCTAACGAATTAACTCGCAAGAACCGTTCGAATTCGAAAGTTTTGCTACCGCTCCAGGGACGAAATAAACGTTTAATACCTATGCAATTTTGAATTACACATCGATATATTTAGAAATATTCTTACGCCGTAACGCTTTTTAACGAATTAACTCGCAGGGAACATTAGCGTCGTTCGTAGCGGTGCAAAGAAATTCAAAGTACCAACCTCCCGGTCATGTCGGTCCGGCGGCGACTATTTAAAAAAAAGAAAATAAAAAGAAATCATTACGTTCGTGCGTATTACGTCGAACCATAACGATTTCACAAAAAATACCGGTACCTCGTAGCGCTTTCTACCTAATTAACTCGAAAAAACTGTCCGAAATTGAAAGTTTTGCTTGCTCTCCAGGGACCAAATAAACGTTCAATCCCTATGTAATATTGAATTATACATCGAGATATGTAAAAATATTCCTACCTCATAACGGTTGTTAACGAATTAACTCGCAGGGAACCTTAGCGTCGATCGTAGCGGTGCTAAGAAATTCAAAGTACCAACCTCCGGGTCTTATCGGTCCGGCGGCGGCTATTTAAAAAAAGAAAATAAAAAGAAATCATTACGTTCGAGAGTATTATTTCGAACTATAACGATTTCACAAGAAATACCGGTACCTCGTAACGCTTTCAGACGTATTAACTCGAAGGGAACGTTCGAAATTGAAATTTTGTTCTAGCTCTCCAGGGTCGAAATAAACGTTCAATATCTATGTAATATTGAAGTATACATCGATTTATGTAAAAATAGGCCTACCTCATAACGCTCTTTATCGAATTAACTCGAAGGGAGCGCTAGCGTCGTCAGTAGCGGCGCGAAGAAATTCAAAGACCCAACCTCCCGGTCATGTCGGTGTTGCAGGGGCTATTTAAAAAAAAAATAACTATAAATCGTGACGCTTGACCGTATTACGTCGAACTATAAAGATTTCACAAAGAATTCCGCGACCTCGTAACGCTTCTTAACGAATTAACTCGAAAAAACCGTTCGAAATTGAAAGTTTTGCTTGCACTCCAGGGACCAAATAAACGTTTATTCCGTATGTAATATTGAATTATACATCGAGATATGTAAAAATATTACTACCTCATAACGGTTGTTAACGAATTAACTCGGAGGAAACCTTAGCGTCGTTCGTAGCGGTGCGAAAAAATACAAAGTCCCAACGTCCCGGTCATATCGGTCCTGAGGGGAGTACTTAAAAAGAAAATAAAAAAAATCGTTACCTTCGACCGTATTACGTCGAACTATTTAGATTTCACAAAAAAATACCGCGACCTCGTAACGCTTGTTAACGAATAAACTCGCAAAAACCGTTCGAAATTGAAAGTTTTGCTTGCTCTCCAGGGTCGAAATAAACGTTTAGTTCCTATGCTATATTGAATTACACATCGATATATGTTGAAATATTCCTACGTCGTAACGCTTTCTGACGAATTGACTCGAAGGGAACGTTCGAAATTGAAATTTTTTTCTAGCTCTCCAGGGACGAAACAAACGTTTAATCCCTATGCAATATTGAATTCTACATCGATTTATGTAGAAATATGCCTACCTGATAACGCTTTCAATCGAATTAACTCGAAGGGAACGTTAGCGTCGTTAGTAGCGGTGCGAAGAAATTCAAAGTCCCAACCTCCCGGTCATGTCGGTCCTGCTGCGGCTATTTAAAAAAAAATAAATATAAATCGTTAACATCGACCGTATTACGTCGAACAATAAAGATTTCACAAAAAATACCGCAACCTCGTAGCGCTTCTTAACGAATTAACTCGAAGAAACCGTTCGAAATTAAAAGTTTTGCTTGCTCTTCAGGGACCAAATAAACGTTTAATCCCTCTGTGATATTGAAATATACATCGATTTATGTAAAAATAGGCCTACCTCATAACGCTCTTTATCGAATTAACTCGAAGGTAACGTTAGCGTCGTTAGTAGCGATGCGAAGAAATGCAAAGTCCCAACCTCACGGTCATGTCGGTCCTGCTGGGGCTATTTAAAAAAAAATAAACATAAATCGTTACGTTCGACCGTATTGCGTCGAAATATAATGATTTCACAAAAAATACCGGTACATCGTAACGCTTTCAGACCAATTAACTCGAAGGGAACGTTCGAAATTGAAATTTTGTTCTAGCCCTTCAGGGTAGAAATAAGTGTCAAATCTCTATGTAATATTGAATTATACATCGATTTATGTATAAATATGCCTACCTCATTACGCTTTATATCGAATTAACTCGAAGGGAACGTTAGCGTCGTTAGTAGCGGTGCGAAGAAATGCAAAGTCCCAACCTCCCGGTCATGTCGGTCCTGCGGGGGCTATTTAAAAAAAAAATAAATATAAATCGTGACGATCGACCGCATTACGTCGAAATATAACGATTTCACAAAAAAATACCGGTACATCGTAACGCTTTCTGACGATTTGACTCGAAGGGAACGTTCGAAAATGAAACTCTGTTTTAGCTCTTCAGGGTAGAAATAAGTGTTTAATCTCTATGTAATATTGAATTATACATCGATTTATGTATAAATATGCCTACCTCATTACGCTTTATATCGAATTAACTCGAAGGGAACGTTAGCGTCGTTAGTAGCTGCGCGAGGAAATTCAAAGTCCCAATCTCCCGGTCATATCGATCCGGCGGCGGCTATTTAAAAAAGAAATATAAAGAAATCGTTACGATCGACCGTATTACGTAGAACTGTAAAGATGCATAAAAAATACCGCGTCATCGTAACGCTTTTTAAAGAATTAGCTCGAAAAAGCCGTTCGAAATTGAAAGTTTTGCTTGCTCTCCAGGGACCAAATAAACGGTTAATCCCTATGTAATATTGAATTATACATCGAGATATGTAAAAATATTTCTGCCTCATAACGGTTGTTAACGAATTAACTCGCAGGGAACCTTAGCGTCGTTCGTAGCGGTTTGAAGAAATACAAAGCCCAACGTCCCGGTCATATAGGTACGGCAGGGGCTATTTAAAAAAGAAATAAAAAGAAATCGTTACGATCCACCGTATTACGTCGAAATATAACGATTTCACAAAAAATACCGGAATCTCGTAACGCTTTCCGACGAATTGACTCGAAGGGAACGTTCGAAATTGAATTTTTGTTCTAGCTCTCCAGGGACGAAATAAACGTTTAATCCCAATGCAATTTTGAATTACACATCGATATAATTAGAAATATTCCTACGTCGTAGCGCTTTCTAACGAATTACCTCGCAAAAACCGTTCGAAATTGAAAGTTTTGCTAGCTCTCCAGGGACGAAATAAACGTTTAATCCCTATGCAATATTCAATTACACTTCGATATATGTATAAATATGCCTACCTCATAACGCTTTCTATCGAATTAACACGAAGGGAACGTTAGCGTCGTCACTAGCGGTGCGAAGAAATGCAAAGTCCCAACCTCCCGGCCATGTCGGTCCTGCTGGGGCTATTTAAAAAAAAATGAATGTAAATCGTTACGTTCGACCGTATTACGTCGAAATATAATGATTTCACAAAAAATACCGGTACATCGTAACGCTTTCTAACGAATTAACTCTCAAAAACCGTTCGAAATTGAAAGTTTTGCTACCTCTCCAGGGGCGAAATAAACGTTTAATCCCTATGCAATTTTGAATTACACATCGATATATTTAGAAATATTCCTACGTCGTAGCGTTTTCTAACGATTTAACTCGCAAAAACCGTTCGAAATTGAAAGTTTTGCTAGCACTCCAGGGACGAAATAAACGTTTAATCCCTATGCAATATTGAATTACCCTTCGATATATGTAGAAATATTCCTACGTCGCAACGCTTTTTAAAGAATTAACTCGCAGGGAACCTTAGCGTCGTTCGTAGCGGTGCGACGAAATACAAAGTCCCAACCTCCCGGTCATGTCGGTCCTGCGGGGGCTATTTAAAAAAAAGAATAAATATAAATCGTTACCATCCACCGTATTACGTCGAAATATAAAGATTTCACAAAAAATACCGGTACCTCGTAACGCTTTCTGACGAATTGACTTGAAGGGAACGTTCGAAATTGAAACTTTGTTCTAGCTCTCCACGGTAGAAATAAGTGTTTAATCTCTATGTAATATTGAATTATACATCGATTTATGTAGAAATATGCCTACCTCATAACGCTTTCAATCGAATTATCTCGAAGGGAACGTTAGCGTCGTCAGTAGCGGTGCGAAGAAATTCAAAGTCCCAACCTCCCGGTCTTGTCGGTCCGGCGGCGGCTAGTTAAAAAAAAGAAAATAAAAAGAAATCATTACGTTCGAGCCTATTATTTCGAACTAAAACGATTTCGCAAGAAATACCGGTACCTCGTTACGCTTTGTAACGAATTAACTCGAAGGGATCGTTCGAAATTGAAAATTTTCTTCTAGCTCTCCAGGGACGGAATAAACGTTTAATCCCTATGTAATATTGAATTATACATCGAGATATGTAAAAATATTCCTACCTCATAACGGTTGTTAACGAATTAACTCGCAGGGAACCTTAGCGTCGTTCGTAGCGGTGGGAAGAAATACAAAGTCCCAACGTCCCGGTCATATAGGTACGGCGGGGGCTATTTAAAAAAAAAAAAATAAAAATAAATCGTTACGATCCACCGTATTACGTCGAAATATAACGATTTCACAAAAAATACCGGTACCTCGTAACGCTTTCTGACGAATTGACTCCAGGGGAACGTTCGAAATTGAAATTTTGTTCTAGCTCTCCAGCGTAGAAATAAGTGTTTAATCTCTATGTAATATTGAATTATAAATCGATTTATGTAAAAATATGCCTACCTCATAACGCTGTTTATCGAATTAACTCGAAGGGAACGTTAGCGTCGTTAGTAGCGGTGCGAAGAAATGCAAAGTTCCAACCTCCCGGTCATGTCGGTCCTGCTGGGGCTATTTAAAAAAAATAAACATAAATCGTTACGTTCGACCGTATTACGTCGAAATATAATGATTTCACAAAAAATAAAGGTACATCGTAACGCATTCTAACGAATTAACTCGCAAAAGCCGTTCGAAATTGAAAGTTTTGCTACCTCTCCAGGGACGAAATAAACGTTTAATCCCTATGCAATTTTGAATTACACATCGATATAATTAGAAATATTCCTACGTCGTAGCGCTTTCTAACGAATTAACTCGCAAAAACCGTTCGAAGTTGAAAGTTTTGCAAGCTCTCCAGGGACGAAATAAACGTTTAATCCCTTAGCAATATTGAATTACACTTCGATATATGTAGAAATATTCCTACGTCGTAACGCTTTTTAACGAATTAACTCGCAGGGAACCTTAGCGTCGTTCGTAGCGGTGCGAAGAAATACAAAGTCCCAACCTCCCGGTCATGTCGGTCCTGCGGGGGCTATTTAAAAAAAAAAATAAAAAGAAATCGTTACGATCGACCGTATTACGTAGAACTATAAAGATGCACAAAAAATACCGCGACATCGTAACGCATTCTGACGAATTGACTCGATGGGAACGTTCGAAATTGGAATTTGGTTCTAGTTCTTCAGGGTAGAAATAAGTGTTTAATCTCTATGTAATATTGAATTATACATCGATTTATGTAAAAATATGCCTACCTCATAACGCTTTCTGACGAACTGACTCGAAGGGAGCGTCCGAAATTGAAATATTGTTATAGCTCTCCAGGGTAGAAATAAGTGTTTAATCTCTACGTAATATTGAGGTATACATCGATTTATGTGAAAATATGCCCACCTCATAACGGTTTTTATCGAATTAACTCGAAGGGAACGTTAGCGTCGTTAGTAGCTCCGTGAAGAAATACAAAGTCCCAAAGTCCCGGTCATATAGGTACGGCGGGGGCTACTTAAAAAAAAGAATAGATATAAATCGTTAAGATCGACCGTATTACGTCGAACTATAACGATTTCACAAGAAATACCGGTACCTCGTAACGCTTTCTGACGAATTGACTCGAAAGGAACGTTCGAAATTGAAACGTTGTTCTAGCTCTCCAGGGTAGAAATAAGTGTTTAATCTCTATGTCATATTGAATTATACATCGATTTATGTAAAAATATGCATACCTCATAACGCTTTTTATCGAATTAACTCCTAGGGAACGTTAGCGTCGTCAGTAGCGGTGCGAAGAATTGCAAAGTACC
This sequence comes from Bombus hortorum, assembly GCA_905332935.1. Lineage (NCBI taxonomy): Eukaryota > Metazoa > Arthropoda > Insecta > Hymenoptera > Apidae > Bombus > Bombus hortorum. Next base: position 8,756,311 of record CAJOSO010000001.1, read on the forward strand.
AACCTCCCGGTCATGTCGGTCCTGCGGGGGCTATTAAAAAAAAAATAAATATAAATCGTGACGCTCGGCCGTATTACGTCGAAATATAACGATTTCACAAAAAAATACCATTACATCGTAAAGCTTTCTAACGAATTATCTCGCAAAAACGGTTCGAAATTGAAAGTTTTGCTAGCTCTCCAGGGACGAAATAAACGTTTAATCCCTATGTAATATTGAATTATACATCGATATATGTAGAAATATTCCTACCTCATAACGCTTTCAATCGAATTAACTGGAAGGGAACGTTAGCGTCGCTGGTAGCGGTGCGAAGAAATGCAAAGACCCAACCTCCCGGTCATGTCGGTCCTGCGGGGGCTATTAAAAAAAAAGAAATATAAATCGTGACGCTCGGCCGTATTACGTCGAAATATAACGATTTCACAAAAAATTACCGGTACATCGTAAAGCTTTCTATCTAATTAACTCGCAAAAACCGTTCGAAATTGAAAGTTTTGCTAGCTCTCCAGGGACGACATAAACGTTTAATCACAATGCAATATTGAAATACACATTGATATATGTAGACATATTCCTACGTCGTAACGCTTTTTAACGAATTAACTCGAAGGGAACGTTCGAAATTGAAATTTGTTTCTAGCTCTCCCGGGACGAAATTAACGTTCAATATCTATGTAATATTGAAGTATACATCGATTTATGTAAAAATAGGCCTACCTCATTACGCTTTATATCGAATTGACTCGAAGGGAACGTTAGCGTCGTTAGTAGCGGTGCGAAGAAATTCAAAGACCCAACCTCCCGGTCATGTCAGTCCTGCGGGGGCTACTTAAAAAAAAATAAATATAAATCGTGACGCTCGACCGTATTACGTCGAAATATGACGATTTCACAAAAAAATACCGGTACATCGTAACGCTTTCTATCTAATTAATCCCAATGCAATATTGAATTACACATTGATATATGTAGACATATTCCTACCTCATTACGCTTTATATCGAATTAACTCGAAGGGAACGTTAGCGTCGTTAGTAGCGGTGCGAAGAAATGCAAAGTCCCAACCTCCCGGTCATGTCGGTCCTGCTGGGGCTATTTAAAAAAAATAAACATAAATCGTTACGTTCGACCGTATTACGTCGAAATATAATGATTTCACAAAAAATACCGGTACATCGTAACGCTTTCTAACGAATTAACTCGCAAAAACCTTTCGAAATTGAAAGTTTTGCTACCTCTCCAGGGACGAAATAAACGTTTAATCCCTATGCAATTTTGAATTACACATCGATATATTTAGAAATATTCCTACGTCGTAGCGCTTTCTAACGAATTAACTCGCAAAAACCGTTCGAAATTGAAAGTTTTGCTAGCTCTCCAGGGACGAAATAAACGTTTAATCCCTATGTAATATTGAATTATACATCGATATATGTAGAAATATTCCTACCTCATAACGCTTTCAATCGAATTAACTGGAAGGGAACGTTAGCGTCGCTAGTAGCGGTGCGAAGAAATGCAAAGACCCAACCTCCCGGTCATGTCGGTCCTGCGGGGGCTATTTAAAAAAAAATAAATATAAATCGTGACGCTCGGCCGTATTAAGTCGAAATATAACGATTTCACAAAAAAATACCGGTACATCGTAAAGCTTTCTATCTAATTAACTCGCAAAAACCGTTCGAAATTGAAAGTTTTGCTAGCTCTCCAGGGACGAAATAAACGTTTAATCACAATGCAATATTGAAATACACATTGATATATGTAGACATATTCCTACGTCGTAACGCTTTTTAACGAATTAACTCGAAGGGAACGTTCGAAATTGAAATTTGTTTCCAGCTCTCCAGGGACGAAATTAACGTTCAATATCTATGTAATATTGAAGTATACATCGATTTATGTAAAAATAGGCCTACCTCATAACGCTCTTTATCGAATTAACTCGAAGGGAGCGTTAGCGTCGTCAGTAGCGGCGCGGCGATATTCAAAGTACCAACCTCCCGGACATGTCGGTCCGGCGGCTGCTATTTAAAAAAAAGAAAAGAAAGAAATCATTACGTTCGAGCGTACTACGTCGAACTATAACGATTTAAAAAAAATACCGGTACCTCGTAACGCTTTCAGACGAATTAACTCGAAGGGAACGTTCGAAATTGAAATTTTGTTCTAGCTCTTCAGGGTAGAAATGAGTGTTTAATCTCTATGCAATATTGAATTACACATTGATATATGTAGACATATTCCTACCTCATTACGCTTTATATCGAATTAACTCGAAGGGAACGTTAGCGTCGTTAGTAGCGGTGCGAAGAAATGCAAAGTCCCAACCTCCCGGTCATGTCGGTCCTGCTGGGGCTATTTAAAAAAAATAAACATAAATCGTTACGTTCGACCGTATTACGTCGAAATATAATGATTTCACAAAAAATACCGGTACATCGTAACGCTTTCTAACGAATTAACTCGCAAAAACCTTTCGAAATTGAAAGTTTTGCTACCTCTCCAGGGACGAAATAAACGTTTAATCCCTATGCAATTTTGAATTACACATCGATATATTTAGAAATATTCCTACGTCGTAGCGCTTTCTAACGAATTAACTCGCAAAAACCGATCGAAATTGAAAGTTTTGCTAGCTCTCCAGGGACGAAATAAACGTTTAATCCCTATGTAATATTGAATTATACATCGATATATGTAGAAATATTCCTACCTCATAACGCTTTCAATCGAATTAACTGGAAGGGAACGTTAGCGTCGCTAGTAGCGGTGCGAAGAAATGCAAAGACCCAACCTCCCGGTCATGTCGGTCCTGCGGGGGCTATTTAAAAAAAAATAAATATAAATCGTGACGCTCGGCCGTATTAAGTCGAAATATAACGATTTCACAAAAAAATACCGGTACATCGTAAAGCTTTCTATCTAATTAACTCGCAAAAACCGTTCGAAATTGAAAGTTTTGCTAGCTCTCCAGGGACGAAATAAACGTTTAATCACAATGCAATATTGAAATACACATTGATATATGTAGACATATTCCTACGTCGTAACGCTTTTTAACGAATTAACTCGAAGGGAACGTTCGAAATTGAAATTTGTTTCCAGCTCTCCAGGGACGAAATTAACGTTCAATATCTATGTAATATTGAAGTATACATCGATTTATGTAAAAATAGGCCTACCTCATAACGCTCTTTATCGAATTAACTCGAAGGGAGCGTTAGCGTCGTCAGTAGCGGCGCGGCGATATTCAAAGTACCAACCTCCCGGACATGTCGGTCCGGCGGCTGCTATTTAAAAAAAAGAAAAGAAAGAAATCATTACGTTCGAGCGTACTACGTCGAACTATAACGATTTAAAAAAAATACCGGTACCTCGTAACGCTTTCAGACGAATTAACTCGAAGGGAACGTTCGAAATTGAAATTTTGTTCTAGCTCTTCAGGGTAGAAATGAGTGTTTAATCTCTATGTAATATTGAATTATACATCGATTTATGTATAAATATGCCTACCTCATTACGCTTTATATCGAATTGACTCGAAGGGAACGTTAGCGTCGTTAGTAGCGGTGCGAAGAAATTCAAAGACCCAACCTCCCGGTCATGTCAGTCCTGCGGGGGCTATTTAAAAAAAAATAAATATGAATCGTGACGCTCGACCGTATTACGTCGAAATATAACGATTTCACAAAAAAATACCGGTACATCGTAACGCTTTCTATCTAATTAATCCCAATACAATATTGAATTACACATTGATATATGTAGACATATTCCTACCTCATTACGCTTTATATCGAATTAACACGAAGGGAACGTTAGCGTCGTTAGTAGCGGTGCGAAGAAATGCAAAGTCCCAACCTCCCGGTCATGTCGGTCCTGCTGGGGCTATTTAAAAAAAATAAACATAAATCGTTACGTTCGACCGTATTACGTCGAAATATAATGATTTCACAAAAAATACCGGTACATCGTAACGCTTTCTAACGAATTAACTCGCAAAAACCTTTCGAAATTGAAAGTTTTGCTACCTCTCCAGGGACGAAATAAACGTTTAATCCCTATGCAATTTTGAATTACACATCGATATATTTAGAAATATTCCTACGTCGTAGCGCTTTCTAACGAATTAACTCGCAAAAACCGATCGAAATTGAAAGTTTTGCTAGCTCTCCAGGGACGAAATAAACGTTTAATCCCTATGTAATATTGAATTATACATCGATATATGTAGAAATATTCCTACCTCATAACGCTTTCAATCGAATTAACTGGAAGGGAACGTTAGCGTCGCTAGTAGCGGTGCGAAGAAATGCAAAGACCCAACCTCCCGGTCATGTCGGTCCTGCGGGGGCTATTTAAAAAAAAATAAATATAAATCGTGACGCTCGGCCGTATTAAGTCGAAATATAACGATTTCACAAAAAAATACCGGTACATCGTAAAGCTTTCTATCTAATTAACTCGCAAAAACCGTTCGAAATTGAAAGTTTTGCTAGCTCTCCAGGGACGAAATAAACGTTTAATCACAATGCAATATTGAAATACACATTGATATATGTAGACATATTCCTACGTCGTAACGCTTTTTAACGAATTAACTCGAAGGGAACGTTCGAAATTGAAATTTGTTTCCAGCTCTCCAGGGACGAAATTAACGTTCAATATCTATGTAATATTGAAGTATACATCGATTTATGTAAAAATAGGCCTACCTCATAACGCTCTTTATCGAATTAACTCGAAGGGAGCGTTAGCGTCGTCAGTAGCGGCGCGGCGATATTCAAAGTACCAACCTCCCGGACATGTCGGTCCAGCGGCTGCTATTTAAAAAAAAGAAAAGAAAGAAATCATTACGTTCGAGCGTACTACGTCGAACTATAACGATTTCAAAAAAATACCGGTACCTCGTAACGCTTTCAGACGAATTAACTCGAAGGGAACGTTCGAAATTGAAATTTTGTTCTAGCTCTTCAGGGTAGAAATGAGTGTTTAATCTCTATGTAATATTGAATTATACATCGATTTATGTATAAATATGCCTACCTCATTACGCTTTATATCGAATTGACTCGAAGGGAACGTTAGCGTCGTTAGTAGCGGTGCGAAGAAATTCAAAGACCCAACCTCCCGGTCATGTCAGTCCTGCGGGGGCTATTTAAAAAAAAATAAATATAAATCGTGACGCTCGACCGTATTACGTCGAAATATAACGATTTCACAAAAAAAATACCGGTACATCGTAACGCTTTCTATCTAATTAATCCCAATACAATATTGAATTACACATTGATATATGTAGACATATTCCTACCTCATTACGCTTTATATCGAATTAACACGAAGGGAACGTTAGCGTCGTTAGTAGCGGTGCGAAGAAATGCAAAGTCCCAACCTCCCGGTCATGTCGGTCCTGCTGGGGCTATTTAAAAAAAATAAACATAAATCGTTACGTTCGACCGTATTACGTCGAAATATAATGATTTCACAAAAAATACCGGTACATCGTAACGCTTTCTAACGAATTAACTCGCAAAAACCGTTCGAAATTGAAAGTTTTGCTACCTCTCCAGGGACGAAATAAACGTTTAATCCCTATGCAATTTTGAATTACACATCGATATAATTAGAAATATTCCTACGTCGTAGCGCTTTCTAACGAATTAACTCGCAAAAACCGTTCGAAGTTGAAACTTTTGCTAGCTCTCCAGGGACGAAATAAACGTTTAATCCCTTAGCAATATTGAATTACACTTCGATATATGTAGAAATATTCCTACGTCTTAACGCTTTTTAACGAATTAACTCGCAGGGAACGTTAGCGTCGTTAGTAGCTGCGCGAGGAAATTCAAAGACCCAATCTCCCGGTCATATCGATCCGGCGGCAGCTATTTAAAAGAAAATAAACATCAATCGTTATGTTCGACCGTATTACGTCGAAATATAATGATTTCACAAAAAATAAAGGTGCATCGTAACGCATTCTAACGAATTAACTCGCAAAAACCGTTCGAAATTGAAAGTTTTGCTACCTCTCCAGGGACGAAATAAACGTTTAATCCCTATGCAATTTTGAATTACACATCGATATATTTAGAAATATTCCTACGTCGTAGCGCTTTCTAACGAATTAACTCGCAAAAACCGTTCGAAATTGAAAGTTTTGCTAGCTCTCCAGGGACGAAATAAACGTTTAATCCCTATGTAATATTGAATTATACATCGATATATGTAGAAATATTCCTACCTCATAACGCTTTCAATCGAATTATCTGGAAGGGAACGTTAGCGTCGCTAGTAGCGGTGCGAAGAAATGCAAAGACCCAACCTCCCGGTCATGTCGGTCCTGCGGGGGCTATTTAAAAAAAAATAAATATAAATCGTGACGCTCGGCCGTATTACGTCGAAATATAACGATTTCACAAAAAAATACCGGTACATCGTAAAGCTTTCTATCTAATTAACTAGCAAAAACCGTTCGAAATTGAAAGTTTTGCTAGCTCTCCAGGGACGAAATAAACGTTTAATCACAATGCAATATTGAAATACACATTGATATATGTAGACATATTCCTACGTCGTAACGCTTTTTAACGAATTAACTCGAAGGGAACGTTCGAAATTGGAATTTGTTTCCAGCTCTCCAGGGACGAAATTAACGTTCAATATCTATGTAATATTGAAGTATACATCGATTTATGTAAAAATAGGCCTACCTCATAACGCTCTTTATCGAATTAACTCGAAGGGAGCGTTAGCGTCGTCAGTAGCGGCGCGGCGATATTCAAAGTACCAACCTCCCGGACATGTCGGTCCAGCGGCTGCTATTTAAAAAAAAGAAAAGAAAGAAATCATTACGTTCGAGCGTACTACGTCGAACTATAACGATTTCAAAAAAATACCGGTACCTCGTAACGCTTTCAGACGAATTAACTCGAAGGGAACGTTCGAAATTGAAATTTTGTTCTAGCTCTTCAGGGTAGAAATAAGTGTTTAATCTCTATGTAATATTGAATTATACATCGATTTATGTATAAATATGCCTACCTCATTACGCTTTATATCGAATTGACTCGAAGGGAACGTTAGCGTCGTTAGTAGCGGTGCGAAGAAATTCAAAGACCCAACCTCCCGGTCATGTCAGTCCTGCGGGGGCTATTTAAAAAAAAATAAATATAAATCGTGACGCTCGACCGTATTACGTCGAAATATAATGATTTCACAAAAAATACCGGTACATCGTAACGCTTTCTGACGAATTGACTCGAAGGGAACGTTCGAAATTGAAATTTTTTTCTAGCACTCCAGGGACGAAACAAACGTTTAATCCCTATGCAATATTGAATTCTACATCGATTTATGTAGAAATATGCCTACCTCATAACGCTTTCAAGCGAATTAACTCGAAGGGAACGTTAGCGTCGTTCGTAGCGGTGCGAAGAAATTCAAAGTCCCAACCTCCCGGTCATGTCGGTCCTGCGGGGGCTATTTAAAAAAAAAATAAAAAGAAATCGTTACGATCGACCGTATTACGTAGAACTATAAAGATGCACAAAAAATACCGCGACATCGTAACGCATTCTGACGAATTGACTCGATGGGAACGTTCGAAATTGGAATTTGGTTCTAGTTCTTCAGGGTAGAAATAAGTGTTTAATCTCTATGTAATATTGAATTATACATCGATTTATGTAAAAATATGCCTACCTCATAACGCTTTTTGTCGAATTAACTCGAAGCGAACGTTCGAAATTGAAATTTTTTTCTAGCTCTCCAGGGACGAAATAAACGTTTAATATCTATGTAATATTGAATTTTACATCGATTTATGTAGAAATATGCCTACCTCATAACGCTTTCAATCGAATTAACTGGAAGGGAACGTTAGCGTCGTCAGTAGCGGTGCGAAGAAATTCAAAGTCCCAACCTCCCGGTCTTGTCGGTCCGGCGGCGGCTAGTTAAAAAAAAGAAAATAAAAAGAAATCATTACGTTCGAGCGTATTATTTCGAAGTATAACGATTTCTCAAGAAATACCGGTACCTCGTTACGCTTTTTAACGAATTAACTCGAAGGGATCGTTCGAAATTGAAAATTTTTTTCTAGCTCTCCATGGACGAAATAAACGTTTAATCCCTATGTTATATTGAATTATACATCGAGATATGTAAAAATATTCCTACCTCATAACGCTTTCAATCGAATTATCTGGAAGGGAACGTTAGCGTCGTTAGTAGCGGTGCGAAGAAATTCAAAGACCCAACCTCCCGGTCATGTCAGTCCTGCGGGGGCTACTTAAAAAAAAATAAATATAAATCGTGACGCTCGACCGTATTACGTCGAAATATGACGATTTCACAAAAAAATACCGGTACATCGTAACGCTTTCTATCTAATTAATCCCAATGCAATATTGAATTACACATTGATATATGTAGACATATTCCTGCCTCATTACGCTTTATATCGAATTAACTCGAAGGGAACGTTAGCGTCGTTAGTAGCGGTGCGAAGAAATGCAAAGTCCCAACCTCCCGGTCATGTCGGTCCTGCTGGGGCTATTTAAAAAAAATAAACATAAATCGTTACGTTCGACCGTATTACGTCGAAATATAATGATTTCACAAAAAATACCGGTACATCGTAACGCTTTCTAACGAATTAACTCGCAAAAACCGTTCGAAATTGAAAGTTTTGCTACCTCTCCAGGGACGAAATAAACGTTTAATCCCTATGCAATTTTGAATTACACATCGATATATTTAGAAATATTCCTACGTCGTAGCGCTTTCTAACGAATTAACTCGCAAAAACCGATCGAAATTGAAAGTTTTGCTAGCTCTCCAGGGACGAAATAAACGTTTAATCCCTATGTAATATTGAATTATACATCGATATATGTAGAAATATTTCTACCTCATAACGCTTTCAATCGAATTAACTGGAAGGGAACGTTAGCGTCGCTAGTAGCGGTGCGATGAAATGCAAAGACCCAACCTCCCGGTCATGTCGGTCCTGCGGGGGCTATTTAAAAAAAAATAAATATAAATCGTGACGCTCGGCCGTATTAAGTCGAAATATAACGATTTCACAAAAAAATACCGGTACATCGTAAAGCTTTCTATCTAATTAACTCGCAAAAACCGTTCGAAATTGAAAGTTTTGCTAGCTCTCCAGGGACGAAATAAACGTTTAATCACAATGCAATATTGAAATACACATTGATATATGTAGACATATTCCTACGTCGTAACGCTTTTTAACGAATTAACTCGAAGGGAACGTTCGAAATTGAAATTTGTTTCCAGCTCTCCAGGGACGAAATTAACGTTCAATATCTATGTAATATTGAAGTATACATCGATTTATGTAAAAATAGGCCTACCTCATAACGCTCTTTATCGAATTAACTCGAAGGGAGCGTTAGCGTCGTCAGTAGCGGCGCGGCGATATTCAAAGTACCAACCTCCCGGACATGTCGGTCCGGCGGCTGCTATTTAAAAAAAAGAAAAGAAAGAAATCATTACGTTCGAGCGTACTACGTCGAACTATAACGATTTCAAAAAAATACCGGTACCTCGTAACGCTTTCAGACGAATTAACTCGAAGGGAACGTTCGAAATTGAAATTTTGTTCTAGCTCTTCAGGGTAGAAATGAGTGTTTAATCTCTATGTAATATTGAATTATACATCGATTTATGTATAAATATGCCTACCTCATTACGCTTTATATCGAATTGACTCGAAGGGAACGTTAGCGTCGTTAGTAGCGGTGCGAAGAAATTCAAAGACCCAACCTCCCGGTCATGTCAGTCCTGCGGGGGCTATTTAAAAAAAAATAAATATAAATCGTGACGCTCGACCGTATTACGTCGAAATATTATGATTTCACAAAAAATACCGGTACATCGTAACGCTTTCTGACGAATTGACTCGAAGGGAACGTTCGAAATTGAAATTTTTTTCTAGCACTCCAGGGACGAAACAAACGTTTAATCCCTATGCAATATTGAATTCTACATCGATTTATGTAGAAATATGCCTACCTCATAACGCTTTCAAGCGAATTAACTCGAAGGGAACGTTAGCGTCGTTCGTAGCGGTGCGAAGAAATTCAAAGTCCCAACCTCCCGGTCATGTCGGTCCTGCGGGGGCTATTTAAAAAAAAAATAAAAAGAAATCGTTACGATCGACCGTATTACGTAGAACTATAAAGATGCACAAAAAATACCGCGACATCGTAACGCATTCTGACGAATTGACTCGATGGGAACGTTCGAAATTGGAATTTGGTTCTAGTTCTTCAGGGTAGAAATAAGTGTTTAATCTCTATGTAATATTGAATTATACATCGATTTATGTAAAAATATGCCTACCTCATAACGCTTTTTGTCGAATTAACTCGAAGGGAACGTTCGAAATTGAAATTTTTTTCTAGCTCTCCAGGGACGAAATAAACGTTTAATATCTATGTAATATTGAATTTTACATCGATTTATGTAGAAATATGCCTACCTCATAACGCTTTCAATCGAATTAACTCGAAGGGAACGTTAGCGTCGTCAGTAGCGGTGCGAAGAAATTCAAAGTCCCAACCTCCCGGTCTTGTCGGTCCGGCGGCGGCTAGTTAAAAAAAAGAAAATAAAAAGAAATCATTACGTTCGAGCGTATTATTTCGAAGTATAACGATTTCACAAAAAATACCGGTACCTCGTAACGCTTTCTGACGAATTGACTCCAGGGGAACGTTCGAAATTGAAATTTTGTTCTAGCTCTCCAGCGTAGAAATAAGTGTTTAATCTCTATGTAATATTGAATTATACATCGATTTATGTAAAAATATGCCTACCTCATAACGCTGTTTATCGAATTAACTCGAAGGGAACGTTAGCGTCGTTAGTAGCGGTGCGAAGAAATTCAAAGACCCAACCTCCCGGTCATGTCGGTCCTGCGGGGGCTATTTAAAAAAAAATAAATATAAATCGTGACGCTCGACCGTATTACGTCGAAATATAACGATTTCACAAAAAAATACCGGTACATCGTAAAGCTTTCTATCTAATTAACTCGCAAAAACCGTTCGAAATTGAAAGTTTTGCCAGCCCTCCAGGGACGAAATAAACGTTTAATCCCAATGCAATATTAAATTACACATTGATATATGTAGACATATTCCTACCTCATTACGCTTTATATCGAATTAACTCGAAGGGAACGTTAGCGTCGTTAGTAGCGGTGCGAAGAAATGCAAAGTCCCAACCTCCCGGTCATGTCGGTCCTGCTGGGGCTATTTAAAAAAAATAAACATAAATCGTTACGTTCGACCGTATTACGTCGAAATATAATGATTTCACAAAAAATACCGGTACATCGTAACGCTTTCTAACGAATTAACTCGCAAAAACCGTTCGAAATTGAAAGTTTTGCTACCTCTCCAGGGACGAAATAAACGTTTAATCCCTATGCAATTTTGAATTACACATCGATATATTTAGAAATATTCCTACGTCGTAGCGCTTTCTAACGAATTAACTCGCAAAAACCGTTCGAAATTGAAAGTTTTGCTAGCTCTCCAGGGACGAAATAAACGTTTAATCCCTATGCAATTTTGAATTACACATCGATATATTTAGAAATATTCCTACGTCGGAGCGCTTTCTAACGAATTAACTCGCAAAAACCGTTCGAAATTGAAAGTTTTGCTAGCTCTCCAAGGACGAAATAAAAGTTTAATCCCTATGCAATATTGAATTACTCTTCGATATATGTAGAAATATTTCTACGTCGTAACGCTCTTTATCGAATTAACACGAAGGGAACGTTAGCGTCGTTAGTAGCTGCGCGAGGAAATTCAAAGACCCAATCTCCCGGTCATATCGATCATGCGGCAGCTATTTAAAAGAAAATAAACATCAATCGTTATGTTCGACCGTATTACGTCGAAATATAATGATTTCACAAAAAATAAAGGTACATCGTAACGCATTCTAACGAATTAACTCGCAAAAACCGTTCGAAATTGAAAGTTTTGCTACCTCTCCAGGGACGAAATAAACGTTTAATCCCTATGCAATTTTGAATTACACATCGATATAATTAGAAATGTTCCTACGACGTAGCGCTTTCTAAAGAATTAACTGGCAAAAACCGTTCGAAATTGAAAGCTTTGCTAGCTCTCCAGGGACGAAATAAACGTTTAATCCCTTAGCAATATTGAATTACACATCTATATATGTAGAAATATTCCTACGTCGTAACGCTTTTTAACGAATTAACTCGAAGGGAACTTTCGAAGTTGAAATTTTTTTCTGGCTATCCAGGGACGAAATAAACGGTTAATCTCTATGTAATATTGCAGTATACATCGATTTATTTAAAAATATGCTCACGTCATAACGCTTTTTATCGAATTAAATCGAAGAGAACAGTAGCGTCGTTAGTAGCGGTGCGAAGAAATTCAAAGACCCAACCTCCCGGTCATGTCGGTCCGGCCGCGGCTATTTAAAAAAAACAAAAAAAAATCGTTACGTTCGACCGTATTACGTCGAACTACAAAGATTTCAAAAAAATACCGCGACCTCGTAACGCTTGTTAACGAATTAACTCGAAAAAGCCGTTCGAAATTGAAAGTGTTGCTAGCTCTCCAGGGACGAAATAAACGTTTAATCCCTATGCAATATTGAATTACACATCTATATATGTAGAAATTTTCCTACGTCGTAACGCTTTTTAACGAATTAACTCGAAGGGAACTTTCGAAGTTGAAATTTTTTTCTGGCTATCCAGGGACGAAATAAACGGTTAATCTCTATGTAATATAGAAGTATACGTTGATTTGTGTAAAAATATGCCCACCTGATAACATTTTTCATCGAATTAAATCGAAGAGAACGGTAGCGTCGTCAGTAGCTGCGCGGAGAAATTCAAGGTCCCAACCTCCCGGTCATGTCGGTCCTGCGGAGGCTATTTAAAAAAAAGAAAATTAAAAGAAATCATTACGTTCGAGCGTATTACGTCGAACTATAACGAATTTCACAAGAAATACCGCGACCACGTAACGCTTGTTAACGAATTAACTCGAAAAACCGTACGAAATTGAAAGTTCTGCTTGCCCTCCAGGGACCAAATAAACGTTTTTATCCCTATGTAATATTGAATTATACATCGAGATATGTAAAAATATGCCCACCTCATATCGCTTTTTATCGAATCAGATCGAAGAGAACTGTGGCGTCGTCAGTAGCTGCGCGAAGAAATTCAAAGTACCAATCTCCCGGTGATGTCGGTCCGGCGGCGGCTAATTAAAAAAAAAGAAAATAAAAAGAAATCATTACGTTCGAGCGTATTACGCCGAACTATGACGATTTCACAAAAAATACCGGTACCTCGTAACGCTTTCTGACGAATTGACTCGAAGGGAACGTTCGAAATTGAAATTTTGTTCTAGCTCTCCAGGGTAGAAATAAGTGTTTAATCTCTATGTAATATTGAATTATACATCGATTTATGTAAAAGTATGCCCTCCTCATAACGCTTTTTATCGAATTAAATCGAAGGGAACGTTAGCGTCGTTCGTAGCGGTGGGAAGAAATACAAAGTCCCAACGTCCCGGTCATATAGGTACGGCGGGGGCCATTAAAAAAAAAAAAAAATAAAAATAAATCGTTACGATCGACCGTATTACGTCGAAATATAACGATTTCACAAAAAATACCGGTACCTCGTATCGCTTTCTGATGAATTGACACGAAGGGAACGTTCGAAATTGAAATTTCGTTCTAGCACTCCCGGGTAGAAATAAGTGTTTAATCTCTATGTAATATTGAATTATACATCGATTTATGTAAAAATATGCCTACCTCATAACGCTTTTTATCGAATTAACTCGAAAGGGAATGTTAGCGTCGTTAGTAGCGTTGCGAAGACATTCAAAGACCCAAACTCCCGGTCATGTCGGTCCTGCGGGGGCTATTTAAAAAAAAAATTAAAAAAATCGTTACCCTCGACCGTATTACGTCGAACTATAAAGATTTCACAAAAAAATACCGCGACATCGTAACGCTTGTTAACGAATAAATTCGAAAAAACCGTTCGAAATTGAAAGTTTTGCAAGCTCTCCAGGGACGAAATAAACGTTTAATCCCTATGCAATATTGAATTACACGTCGATATATGTAGAAATATTCCTACGTCGTAACGCTTTCAGACGAATTAAGTCGCAAAAACCGTTCGAAATTAAAATTTTGTTCTAGCTCTGCAGGGTAGAAATAAACGTTTAATCCCTATGCAATTTTGAATTACACATCGATATATTTAGAAATATTCCTACGTCGTAGCGCTTTCTAACGAATTAACTCGCAAAAACCGTTCGAAATTGAAAGTTTTGCTAGCTCTCCAGGGACGAAATAAACGTTTAATCCCTATGTAATATTGAATTATACATCGATATATGTAGAAATATTCCTACCTCATAACGCTTTCAATCGAATTAACTGGAAGGGAACGTTAGCGTCGCTAGTAGCGGTGCGAAGAAATGCAAAGACCCAACCTCCCGGTCATGTCGGTCCTGCGGGGGCTATTTAAAAAAAAATAAATATAAATCGTGACGCTCGGCCGTATTACGTCGAAATATAACGATTTCACAAAAAAATACCGGTACATCGTAAAGCTTTCTATCTAATTAACTCGCAAAAACCGTTCGAAATTGAAAGTTTTGCTAGCTCTCCAGGGACGAAATAAACGTTTAATCCCAATGCAATATTGAAATACACATTGATATATGTAGACATATTCCTACGTCGTAACGCTTTTTAACGAATTAACTCGAAGGGAACGTTCGAAATTGAAATTTGTTTCCAGCTCTCCAGGGACGAAATTAACGTTCAATATCTATGTAATATTGAAGTATACATCGATTTATGTAAAAATAGGCCTACCTCATAACGCTCTTTATCGAATTAACTCGAAGGGAGCGTTAGCGTCGTCAGTAGCGGCGCGGCGATATTCAAAGTACCAACCTCCCGGACATGTCGGTCCGGCGGCTGCTATTTAAAAAAAAGAAAAGAAAGAAATCATTACGTTCGAGCGTACTACGTCGAACTATAACGATTTCAAAAAAATACCGGTACCTCGTAACGCTTGCAGACGAATTAACTCGAAGGGAACGTTCGAAATTGAAATTTTGTTCTAGCTCTTCAGGGTAGAAATAAGTGTTTAATCTCTATGTAATATTGAATTATACATCGATTTATGTATAAATATGCCTACCTCATTACGCTTTATATCGAATTGACTCGAAGGGAACGTTAGCGTCGTTAGTAGCGGTGCGAAGAAGTTCAAAGACCCAACCTCCCGGTCATGTCAGTCCTGCGGGGGCTATTTAAAAAAAAATAAATATAAATCGTGACTCTCGACCGTATTACGTCGAAATATAACGATTTCACAAAAAAAATACCGGTACATCGTAACGCTTTCTATCTAATTAATCCCAATACAATATTGAATTACACATTGATATATGTAGACATATTCCTACCTCATTACGCTTTATATCGAATTAACACGAAGGGAACGTTAGCGCCGTTAGTAGCGGTGCGAAGAAATACAAAGTCCCAACCTCCCGGTCATGTCGGTCCTGCGGGGGCTATTTAAAAAAAAAAAATAAAAAGAAATCGTTACGATCGACCGTATTACGTAGAACTATAAAGATGCACAAAAAATACCGCGACATCGTAACGCATTCTGACGAATTGACTCGATGGGAACGTTCGAAATTGGAATTTGGTTCTAGTTCTTCAGGGTAGAAATAAGTGTTTAATCTCTATGTAATATTGAATTATACCTGGATTTATGTAGAAATATGCCTACCTCATAACGCTTTCAATCGAATTAACTGGAAGGGAACGTTAGCGTCGTCAGTAGCGGTGCGAAGAAATTCAAAGTCCCAACCTCCCGGTCTTGTCGGTCCGGCGGCGGCTAGTTAAAAAAAAGAAAATAAAAAGAAATCATTACGTTCGAGCGTATTATTTCGAAGTATAACGATTTCTCAAGAAATACCGGTACCTCGTTACGCTTTTTAACGAATTAACTCGAAGGGATCGTTCGAAATTGAAAATTTTTTTCTAGCTCTCCAGGGACGAAATAAACGTTTAATCCCTATGTAATATTGAATTATACATCGAGATATGTAAAAATATTCCTCCCTCATAACGGTTGTTAACGAATTAACTCGCAGGGAACCTTAGCGTCGTTCGTAGCGGTGGGAAGAAATACAAAGTCCCAACGTCCCGGTCATATAGGTACGGCGGGGGCGATTTAAAAAAAAAAAATAAAAATAAATCGTTACGATCCACCGTATTATGTTGAAATATAACGATTTCACAAAAAATACCGGTACCTCGTAACGCTTTCTGACGAATTGACTCCAGGGGAACGTTCGAAATTGAAATTTTGTTCTAGCTCTCCAGCGTAGAAATAAGTGTTTAATCTCTATGTAATATTGAATTATACATCGATTTATGTAAAAATATGCCTACCTCATAACGCTGTTTATCGAATTAACTCGAAGGGAACGTTAGCGTCGTTAGTAGCGGTGCGAAGAAATGCAAAGTCCCAACCTCCCGGTCATGTCGGTCCTGCTGGGGCTATTTAAAAAAAATAAACATAAATCGTTACGTTCGACCGTATTACGTCGAAATATAATGATTTCACAAAAAATACCGGTACATCGTAACGCTTTCTAACGAATTAACTCGCAAAAACCGTTCGAAATTGAAAGTTTTGCTACCTCTCCAGGGACGAAATAAACGTTTAATCCCTATGCAATTTTGAATTACACATCGATATATTTAGAAATATTCCTACGTCGTAGCGCTTTCTAACGAATTAACTCGCAAAAACCGTTCGAAATTGAAAGTTTTGCTAGCTCTCCAGGGACGAAATAAACGTTTAATCCCTATGCAATTTTGAATTACACATCGATATATTTAGAAATATTCCTACGTCGGAGCGCTTTCTAACGAATTAACTCGCAAAAACCGTTCGAAATTGAAAGTTTTGCTAGCTCTCCAAGGACGAAATAAAAGTTTAATCCCTATGCAATATTGAATTACTCTTCGATATATGTAGAAATATTTCTACGTCGTAACGCTCTTTATCGAATTAACACGAAGGGAACGTTAGCGTCGTTAGTAGCTGCGCGAGGAAATTCAAAGACCCAATCTCCCGGTCATATCGATCATGCGGCAGCTATTTAAAAGAAAATAAACATCAATCGTTATGTTCGACCGTATTACGTCGAAATATAATGATTTCACAAAAAATAAAGGTACATCGTAACGCATTCTAACGAATTAACTCGCAAAAACCGTTCGAAATTGAAAGTTTTGCTACCTCTCCAGGGACGAAATAAACGTTTAATCCCTATGCAATTTTGAATTACACATCGATATAATTAGAAATGTTCCTACGACGTAGCGCTTTCTAAAGAATTAACTGGCAAAAACCGTTCGAAATTGAAAGCTTTGCTAGCTCTCCAGGGACGAAATAAACGTTTAATCCCTTAGCAATATTGAATTACACATCTATATATGTAGAAATATTCCTACGTCGTAACGCTTTTTAACGAATTAACTCGAAGGGAACTTTCGAAGTTGAAATTTTTTTCTGGCTATCCAGGGACGAAATAAACGGTTAATCTCTATGTAATATTGCAGTATACATCGATTTATTTAAAAATATGCTCACGTCATAACGCTTTTTATCGAATTAAATCGAAGAGAACAGTAGCGTCGTTAGTAGCGGTGCGAAGAAATTCAAAGACCCAACCTCCCGGTCATGTCGGTCCGGCCGCGGCTATTTAAAAAAAACATAAAAAAAATCGTTACGTTCGACCGTATTACGTCGAACTACAAAGATTTCAAAAAAATACCGCGACCTCGTAACGCTTGTTAACGAATTAACTCGAAAAAGCCGTTCGAAATTGAAAGTGTTGCTAGCTCTCCAGGGACGAAATAAACGTTTAATCCCTATGCAATATTGAATTACACATCTATATATGTAGAAATTTTCCTACGTCGTAACGCTTTTTAACGAATTAACTCGAAGGGAACTTTCGAAGTTGAAATTTTTTTCTGGCTATCCAGGGACGAAATAAACGGTTAATCTCTATGTAATATAGAAGTATACGTTGATTTGTGTAAAAATATGCCCACCTGATAACATTTTTCATCGAATTAAATCGAAGAGAACGGTAGCGTCGTCAGTAGCTGCGCGGAGAAATTCAAGGTCCCAACCTCCCGGTCATGTCGGTCCTGCGGAGGCTATTTAAAAAAAAGAAAATTAAAAGAAATCATTACGTTCGAGCGTATTACGTCGAACTATAACGAATTTCACAAGAAATACCGCGACCACGTAACGCTTGTTAACGAATTAACTCGAAAAACCGTACGAAATTGAAAGTTCTGCTTGCCCTCCAGGGACCAAATAAACGTTTTTATCCCCTTGTAATATTGAATTATACATCGAGATATGTAAAAATATGCCCACCTCATATCGCTTTTTATCGAATCAGATCGAAGAGAACTGTGGCGTCGTCAGTAGCTGCGCGAAGAAATTCAAAGTACCAATCTCCCGGTGATGTCGGTCCGGCGGCGGCTAATTAAAAAAAAAGAAAATAAAAAGAAATCATTACGTTCGAGCGTATTACGCCGAACTATGACGATTTCACAAAAAATACCGGTACCTCGTAACGCTTTCTGACGAATTGACTCGAAGGGAACGTTCGAAATTGAAATTTTGTTCTAGCTCTCCAGGGTAGAAATAAGTGTTTAATCTCTATGTAATATTGAATTATACATCGATTTATGTAAAAGTATGCCCTCCTCATAACGCTTTTTATCGAATTAAATCGAAGGGAACGTTAGCGTCGTTCGTAGCGGTGGGAAGAAATACAAAGTCCCAACGTCCCGGTCATATAGGTACGGCGGGGGCCATTAAAAAAAAAAAAAAATAAAAATAAATCGTTACGATCGACCGTATTACGTCGAAATATAACGATTTCACAAAAAATACCGGTACCTCGTATCGCTTTCTGATGAATTGACACGAAGGGAACGTTCGAAATTGAAATTTCGTTCTAGCACTCCCGGGTAGAAATAAGTGTTTAATCTCTATGTAATATTGAATTATACATCGATTTATGTAAAAATATGCCTACCTCATAACGCTTTTTATCGAATTAACTCGAAAGGGAATGTTAGCGTCGTTAGTAGCGTTGCGAAGACATTCAAAGACCCAAACTCCCGGTCATGTCGGTCCTGCGGGGGCTATTTAAAAAAAAAATTAAAAAAATCGTTACCCTCGACCGTATTACGTCGAACTATAAAGATTTCACAAAAAAATACCGCGACATCGTAACGCTTGTTAACGAATAAATTCGAAAAAACCGTTCGAAATTGAAAGTTTTGCAAGCTCTCCAGGGACGAAATAAACGTTTAATCCCTATGCAATATTGAATTACACGTCGATATATGTAGAAATATTCCTACGTCGTAACGCTTTCAGACGAATTAAGTCGCAAAAACCGTTCGAAATTAAAATTTTGTTCTAGCTCTGCAGGGTAGAAATAAACGTTTAATCCCTATGCAATTTTGAATTACACATCGATATATTTAGAAATATTCCTACGTCGTAGCGCTTTCTAACGAATTAACTCGCAAAAACCGTTCGAAATTGAAAGTTTTGCTAGCTCTCCAGGGACGAAATAAACGTTTAATCCCTATGTAATATTGAATTATACATCGATATATGTAGAAATATTCCTACCTCATAACGCTTTCAATCGAATTAACTGGAAGGGAACGTTAGCGTCGCTAGTAGCGGTGCGAAGAAATGCAAAGACCCAACCTCCCGGTCATGTCGGTCCTGCGGGGGCTATTTAAAAAAAAATAAATATAAATCGTGACGCTCGGCCGTATTACGTCGAAATATAACGATTTCACAAAAAAATACCGGTACATCGTAAAGCTTTCTATCTAATTAACTCGCAAAAACCGTTCGAAATTGAAAGTTTTGCTAGCTCTCCAGGGACGAAATAAACGTTTAATCACAATGCAATATTGAAATACACATTGATATATGTAGACATATTCCTACGTCGTAACGCTTTTTAACGAATTAACTCGAAGGGAACGTTCGAAATTGAAATTTGTTTCCAGCTCTCCAGGGACGAAATTAACGTTCAATATCTATGTAATATTGAAGTATACATCGATTTATGTAAAAATAGGCCTACCTCATAACGCTCTTTATCGAATTAACTCGAAGGGAGCGTTAGCGTCGTCAGTAGCGGCGCGGCGATATTCAAAGTACCAACCTCCCGGACATGTCGGTCCGGCGGCTGCTATTTAAAAAAAAGAAAAGAAAGAAATCATTACGTTCGAGCGTACTACGTCGAACTATAACGATTTCAAAAAAATACCGGTACCTCGTAACGCTTTCAGACGAATTAACTCGAAGGGAACGTTCGAAATTGAAATTTTGTTCTAGCTCTTCAGGGTAGAAATAAGTGTTTAATCTCTATGTAATATTGAATTATACATCGATTTATGTATAAATATGCCTACCTCATTACGCTTTATATCGAATTGACTCGAAGGGAACGTTAGCGTCGTTAGTAGCGGTGCGAAGAAGTTCAAAGACCCAACCTCCCGGTCATGTCAGTCCTGCGGGGGCTATTTAAAAAAAAA
Source organism: Bombus hortorum (assembly GCA_905332935.1). Classification (NCBI taxonomy): domain Eukaryota; kingdom Metazoa; phylum Arthropoda; class Insecta; order Hymenoptera; family Apidae; genus Bombus; species Bombus hortorum. The sequence goes on from CAJOSO010000001.1 coordinate 8,777,062, forward strand.
TAAATATAAATCGTGACTCTCGACCGTATTACGTCGAAATATAACGATTTCACAAAAAAATACCGGTACATCGTAACGCTTTCTATCTAATTAATCCCAATACAATATTGAATTACACATTGATATATGTAGACATATTCCTACCTCATTACGCTTTATATCGAATTAACACGAAGGGAACGTTAGCGCCGTTAGTAGCGGTGCGAAGAAATACAAAGTCCCAACCTCCCGGTCATGTCGGTCCTGCGGGGGCTATTTAAAAAAAAAAATAAAAAGAAATCGTTACGATCGACCGTATTACGTAGAACTATAAAGATGCACAAAAAATACCGCGACATCGTAACGCATTCTGACGAATTGACTCGATGGGAACGTTCGAAATTGGAATTTGGTTCTAGTTCTTCAGGGTAGAAATAAGTGTTTAATCTCTATGTAATATTGAATTATACATCGATTTATGTAAAAATATGCCTACCTCATAACGCTTTTTGTCGAATTAACTCGAAGGGAACGTTCGAAATTGAAATTTTTTTCTAGCTCTCCAGGGACGAAATAAACGTTTAATATCTATGTAATATTGAATTTTACATCGATTTATGTAGAAATATGCCTACCTCATAACGCTTTCAATCGAATTAACTGGAAGGGAACGTTAGCGTCGTCAGTAGCGGTGCGAAGAAATTCAAAGTCCCAACCTCCCGGTCTTGTCGGTCCGGCGGCGGCTAGTTAAAAAAAAGAAAACAAAAAGAAATCATTACGTTCGAGCGTATTATTTCGAAGTATAACGATTTCTCAAGAAATACCGGTACCTCGTTACGCTTTTTAACGAATTAACTCGAAGGGATCGTTCGAAATTGAAAATTTTTTTCTAGCTCTCCAGGGACGAAATAAACGTTTAATCCCTATGTAATATTGAATTATACATCGAGATATGTAAAAATATTCCTCCCTCATAACGGTTGTTAACGAATTAACTCGCAGGGAACCTTAGCGTCGTTCGTAGCGGTGGGAAGAAATACAAAGTCCCAACGTCCCGGTCATATAGGTACGGCGGGGGCTATTAAAAAAAAAAAATAAAAATAAATCGTTACGGTCGACCGTATTACGTCGAAATATAACGATTTCACAAATATACCGGTACATCGTAACGCTTTCTAACGAATTAACTTGCATAAACCATTCGAAATTGAAAGTTCTGCTAGCTCTCCAGGGACGAAATAAACGATTAATCCCTATGCAATATTGAATTATACATCGATTTATGTATAAATATGCCTACCTCATTACGCTTTATATCCAATTAACTCGAAGGGAACGTTCGAAATTGAAATTTTTTTCTAGCTCCCCAGGGACGAAAAAAACGTTTAATATCTATGTAATATTGAAGTAGACATCGATTTATGCAAAAACATGCCCACCTCATAACGCTTTGAATCGAATTAAATCGAAGAGAACGGTAGCGTCGTCAGTAGCTGCGCCAAGAAATTCAGAGTCCCAATCTGCCGGTCATGTCGGTCCGGCCGCGGCTATTTAAAAAAAACATAAAAAAAATAGTTCTGTTCGACCGTATTACGTCGAACTATAGGGATTTCACAAGAAATACTGCGTCCTCGTAACGCTTGTTAACGAATTAACTCGAAAAAACCGTTCGAAAATGAAAGTTTTGCTTGCTCTCCAGGGACCAAATAAACGTTTAATCCCTATGTAATATTGAATTATACATCGAGATATGTAAAAATGTTCCTACCTCATAACGGTTGTTAACGAATTAACTCGCAGGGAACCTTAGCGTCGTTCGTAGCGGTGCGAAGAAATGCAAAGTCCCAACCTTCCGGTCATGTCCGTCCTCCTGGGGCTATTTAAAAAAAAATAAATATAAATCGTTACGTTCGACCGTATTACGTCGAAATATAATGATTTCACAAAAAATACCGGTACCTCGTAACGCTTTCTGACGAATCAACCCGTAGGGAACGTTCGAAATTGGAATTTTTTTCTAGCTCGCCAGGGACGAAATAAACGTTTAATCTCTATGTAATATTGAGGTGTACATCGATATATGTAAAAATATGCCCACCTCATATCGCTTTTTATCGAATCAGATCGAAGAGAACTGTGGCGTCGTTAGTAGCGGTGCGAAGAAATTCAAAGTCCCAACCTCCCGGTCATGTCGGTCCTGCTGGGAATAATTAAAAAAAATAAATATAAATCGTTACGTTCGACCGTACTTCGTCGAAATATAATGATTTCACAAAAAATACCGCGACCTCGTAACGCTTTCTAACGAATTAACTCGCCAAAACCGTTCGAAATTGGAACTTTGCTAGCTCTCCAGGGACGAAATAAACGTTTAATATCTATGTAATATTGAATTACACATCGATATATGTAGAAATATTCCTACGTCGTAAAGTTTTTTAACGAATTAACCCGAAGGGAACGTTCGAAATTGGAATTTTTTTCTAGCTCGCCAGGGACGAAATAAACGTTTAATCTTTATGTAATATTGAGGTGTACATCGATTTATGTAAAAATATGCCCACCTCATATCGCTTTTTATCGAATCAGATCGAAGAGAACTGTGGCGTCGTTAGTAGCGGTGCGAAGAAATTCAAAGTCCCAACCTCCCGGCCATGTCGATCCTGCGGGGGCTATTTAAAAAAAAACAATAAATATAAATCATTACGCTCGACCGAATTACGTCGAAATATAACGATTTCACAAAAAATACCGGTACCTCGTAACGCTTTCAGACGAATTAGCTCGAAGGGAACGTTCGAAATTGAAATTTTGTTCTAGCTCCTCAGGGTAGAAATAAGTGTTTAATCTCTATGTAATATTGAATTATACATCGATTTATGTATAAATATGCCTACCTCATTACGCTTTATATCCAATTAACTCGAAGGGAACGTTCGAAATTGAAATTTTTTTCTAGCTCCCCAGGGACGAAAAAAACGTTTAATATCTATGTAATATTGAAGTAGACATCGATTTATGCAAAAACATGCCCACCTCATAACGCTTTGAATCGAATTAAATCGAAGAGAACGGTAGCGTCGTCAGTAGCTGCGCCAAGAAATTCAGAGTCCCAATCTGCCGGTCATGTCGGTCCGGCCGCGGCTATTTAAAAAAAACATAAAAAAAATAGTTATGTTCGACCGTATTACGTCGAACTATAGGGATTTCACAAGAAATACTGCGTCCTCGTAACGCTTGTTAACGAATTAACTCGAAAAAACCGTTCGAAATTGAAAGTTTTGCTTGCTCTCCAGGGACCAAATAAACGTTTAATCCCTATGTAATATTGAATTATACATCGAGATATGTAAAAATGTTCCTACCTCATAACGGTTGTTAACGAATTAACTCGCAGGGAACCTTAGCGTCGTTCGTAGCGGTGCGAAGAAATGCAAAGTCCCAACCTTCCGGTCATGTCCGTCCTCCTGGGGCTATTTAAAAAAAAATAAATATAAATCGTTACGTTCGACCGTATTACGTCGAAATATAATGATTTCACAAAAAATACCGGTACCTCGTAACGCTTTCTGACGAATCAACCCGTAGGGAACGTTCGAAATTGGAATTTTTTTCTAGCTCGCCAGGGACGAAATAAACGTTTAATCTCTATGTAATATTGAGGTATACATCGATTTATGCAAAAACATGCCCACCTCATAACGCTTTGAATCGAATTAAATCGAAGAGAACGGTACCGTCGTCAGTAGCTGCGCCAAGAAATTCAGAGTCCCAATCTCCCGGTCATGTCGGTCCTGCGGGGGCTATTTAAAAAACAGAAAATAGAAAGGAATCATTACGTTCGAGCGTATTACGTCGAACTATAACGATTTCACAAGAAATACCGCGACCTCGTAACGCTTGTTAACGTATTAACTGGAAAATACCGTTCGAAATTGAAAGTTTTGCTTGCCCTCCAGAGACCAAATAAACGTTTTTATCCCTCTGTAATATTGAATTATACATCGAGATATGTAAAAATATTCCTACCTCATAACGGTTGTTTACGAATTAACTCGCAGGAAACCTTAGCGTCGTTCGTAGCGGTGCGAAGGAATACAAAGTCCCAACGTCCCGGTCATATCGGTCCTGCGGGGCTATTTAAAAAAAAAAAAAAATAAATATAAATCGTTACGATCGACCGTATTACTTCGAAGTATAACGATTTCACTAAAAATACCGGTACCTCGTAACGCTTTCTGACGAATTGACTCGAAGGGAACGTTCGAAATTGAAAGTTTTGCTAGCTCTCCAGGGACGAAATAAACGTTTAATCCCTATGCAATATTGAATTACACATCGATATATGTAGAAATATTCTTACGTCGCAAAGCTTTTTACGAATTAACTCGAAGGGAACGTTCGAAATTGAAATTTTTTTCTAGCTCTCCAGGGACGAAATAAACGTTTAATCCCTATGTAATATTGAATTATACATCGAGATATGTAAAAATATTCCATCCTCATAACGGTTGTTAACGAATTAACTCGCAGGAAACCTTAGCGTCGTTCGTAGCAGTGCGAAGAAATTCAGTCTCAACCTCCCGGTCATGTCGGTCCTGCTGGGGCAATTAAAAAAAAAATAAAAATAAATCGTTACGTTCGACCGTATTACGTCGAAATATAATGATTTCACAAAAAATACGGATACATCGTACCGCCTTCTAACGAATTAACTCACCAAAACCGTTCGAAATTGAAAGTTTTGCTAGCTCTCCAGGGACGAAATAAACGTTTAATCCCTATGCTATATTGAATTACACATCGATATATGTAGAAATATTCCTACGTCGTAACGCTTTTTAACGAATTAACTCGAAGGGAACGTTCGAAATTGAAATTTTGTCCTAGCTCTCCAGGGTAGAAGTAAGTGTTTAATCTCTATGTAATATTGAATTATACATCGATTTGTGTAAAAATATGCATGCCTCATAACGCTTTTTATCGAATTAACTCGAAGGGAACGTTAGCGTCGTTAGTAGCGGTGCGAAGAAATTCAAAGACCCAACCTCCCGGTCATGTCGGTCCTGCGAGGGCTATTTAAAGAAACGAAAATTAAAAGAAATCATTACGTTCGAGCGTATTACGTCGAACTATAACGATTTCACAAGAAATACCGCGACCTCGTAACGCTTGGTAGCGAATTAACTCGAAAAAACCGTTCGAAATTGAAAGTATTGCTTGCCCTCCAGGGACCAAATAAACGTTTTTATCCCTATGTAATATTGAATTATACATCGAGATATGTAAAAATATTCCTACCTCATAACGCTTTATATCGAATTAACACGAAGGGAGCGTTAGCGTTGTTAGTAGCGGTGCGAAGAAATTCAAAGTCTCAACCTCCCGGTCATGTCGGTCCTGCTGGGGCAATTTGAAAAAAAATAAATATAAATCGTTACGTTCGACCGTATTACGTCGAAATATAATGATTTCACAAGAAATACCGCGACCTCGTAACGCTTGGTAACAAATTAACTCGAAAAAACCGTTCGAAATTGAAAGTTTTGCTTGCCCTCCAGGGACCAAATAAACGTTTTTATCCCTATGTAATATTGAATTATATGTAAGAGATATGTAAAAATATTCCTACCTCTTAACGCTTTATATCGAATTAACTCGAAGGGAACGTTAGCGTCGCCAGTAGCGGTGCGAAGAAATACAAAGTCCCAAATTCCCGGTCATATGGGTACGGCGGGGGCTATTTAAAGAAAAAAAATAAAAATAAATCATTGCGATCGACCGTATTATGTCGAAATATAACAATTTCACAAAAAATACCGGTAAATCGTTACGCTTTCTAACGAGTTGACTCGCAAAAACCGTTCGAAATTGAAAGTTTTGCTACCTATCCAGGGACTAAATAAACGTTTAATCTCTATGTAATATTGAATTATACATCGATTTGTGTAAAAATATGCATGCCTCATAACGCTTTTTATCGAATTAACTCGAAGGGAACGTTAGCGTCGTCAGTAGCTGCGCGAAGAAATTCAAAGACCCAACCTCCCGGTCATGTCGGTCCTGCGGGGGCTATTTAAAAAACAGAAAATAGAAAGAAATCATTACGTTCGAGCGTATTACGTCGAACTATAACGATTTCACAAGAAATACCGCGACCTCGTAACGCTTGTTAACGTATTAACTGGAAAATACCGTTCGAAATTGAAAGTTTTGCTTGCCCTCCAGAGACCAAATAAACGTTTTTATCCCTCTGTAATATTGAATTATACATCGAGATATGTAAAAATATTCCTACCTCATAACGGTTGTTTACGAATTAACTCGCAGGAAACCTTAGCGTCGTTCGTAGCGGTGCGAAGAAATACAAAGACAAAACCTCCCGGTCATGTCGGTCCTGCGGGCGCCATTTAAAAAAAAATAAACATAAATCGTGACGCTCGACCGAATTACGTCGAAATATAACGATTTCACAAAAAAATACCGGTACATCGTAAAGCTTTCTAACGAATTAACTCGCAAAATCCGTCCGAAATTGAAAGTTTTGCTAGCTCTCCAGGGACGAAATAAACGTTTAATTCCTATGGAGTATTGAATTATACATCGAAATATGTAAAAATATTCCTACCTCATAACGGTTGTTAACGAATTAACTCGCAGGGAACTTTATCGTCGTTCGTAGCGGTGAGAAGAAATACAAGGTCCCAACCTCCCGGTCATATAGGAACGGTGGGGGCTATTTAAAAAAAGAAAATAAAAATAAATCGTTACGATCGACCGTATTACGTCGAAATGTAACGATTTCACAAAAAATAACGGTACCTCGTAGCGCTTTATGACTAATTGACTCGAAAAAACCGTTCGAAATTGAAAGTTTTGCTTGCTCTCCAGGGACCAAATAAACGTTTAATCCCTATGCAATTTTGAATTACACATCGATATATTTAGAAATATTCCCACGTCGTAACGCTTTTTAACGAATTAACTCGAAGGGAACGTTCGAAATTGAAATTTTTTCTAGCTCTCAAGGGACGAAATAAACGTTTAATATCTACGTAATATCGAAGTATACATCGATTTATGTAAAAATATGCCCACCTCATAACGCTTTTTATCGAATTAAATCGAAGGGAACGTTAGCGTCGTTCGTAGCGGTGCGAAGAAATTCAAAGTACCAACCTCCCGGGCATGTCGGTCCAGCGGCGGCTATTTAAAAAAAAATAAATATAAATCGTTACGTTCTACTGCATTACGTCGAAATATAATGATATCAAAAAAATACCGGTACATCGTAAAGCTTTCTAACGAATTAACTCGCAAAACACGTTCGAAATTGAAAGTTTTGCTAGCTCTCCAGGGACGAAATAAACGTTTAATCCCTACGCAATATTAAACTACACATCGATATATGCAGAAATATTCCTACGTCGTAACGCTTTTTAACGAATTAATTCGAAGGGAACGGTAGCGTCGTCAGTAGCTGCGCGGAGAAATTCAAGGTCCCAATCTCCCGGTCATGTCGGTCCGGCCGCGGCTATTAAAAAAAAACAAAAAAAATCGTCACCTTCGATCGTATCACGTATAACTGTAAAGATTTCACAAAAAATACCGCGACCTCGTAACGCTTGTTAACGAATTAACTCGAAAAAACCGTTCGAAATTGAAAGTTTTGCTTGCTCTCCAGGGACCAAATAAACGTTTAATCCCTATGTAATATTGAATGATACATCGATATATGTAAAAATATTCCATCCTCATAACGGTTGTTAACGAATTAACTCGCAGGAAACCTTAGCGTCTTTCGTAGCGGTGCGAAGAAATTCAGTCTCAACCTCCCGGTCATGTCGGTCCTGCTGGGGCAATTAAAAAAAAAATAAAAATAAATCGTTACGTTCGACCGTATTACGTCGAAATACAATGATTTCACAAAAAATACGGATACATCGTACCGCCTTCTAACGAATTAACTCACCAAAACCGTTCGAAATTGAAAGTTTTGCTAGCTCTCCAGGGTAGAAATAAGTGTTTAATCTCTATGTAATATTGAATTATACATCGAGATATGTAAAAATATTCCTACCTCATAACGGTTGTTTACGAATTAACTCGCAGGAAACCTTAGCGTCGTTCGTAGCGGTGCGAAGAAATACAAAGTCCCAACGTCCCGGTCATATCGGTCCTGCGGGGCTATTTAAAAAAAAAAAAAAATAAATATAAATCGTTACGGACGACCGTATTACTTCGAAGTATAACGATTTCACTAAAAATACCGGTACCTCGTAACGCTTTCTGACGAATTGACTCGAAGGGAACGTTCGAAATTGAAAGTTTTGCTAGATCTCCAGGGACGAAATAAACGTTTAATCCCTATGCAATATTGAATTACACATCGATATATGTAGAAATATTCTTACGTCGCAAAGCTTTTTACGAATTAACTCGAAGGGAACGTTCGAAATTGAAATTTTTTTCTAGCTCCCCAGGGACGAAATAAACGTTTAATATGTATGTGATATTGAATTATACATCGATTTATGTAAAAATATGCCTACCCCATAACGCTTTTTATCGAATTAAATCGAAGGGAACGTTAGCGTCGTTCGTAGCGGCGCGAAGAATTTCAAAGACCCAAGCTCCCGGTCATGTCGGTCCGGCGGGGGCTATTAAAAAAAAAAATAATAAAAAAAATCCTTACGTTCCACCGTATTACGTCGAACTATAAAGATTTCACAAAAAAATACCGCGACCTCTTAACGCTTGTTAATGAGTTAACTCGAAAAGACCGTTCGAAATTGAAAGATTTGCTTGCTCTCCAGGGACCAAATAAACGTTTAATCCCTATGCAATATTGAATTACTCATCTACATATGTAGAAATATTACTACGTCGTAACGCTTTTTAACGAATTAACTCGAACGGAACGTTCGCAATTGAAATTTTCTTCTGGGTCTCCAGGGACGAAATAAATGTTTAATCTCTATGTAATATTGAAGTATACATCGATTTATATAAAAGTATGCCAACCTCATAAAGCTTCTTATCGAATTAACTCGAAGGGAACGTTCGAAATTTAAAAACTTTTCTAGCTCTCCAGGGACGAGATAAACGTTTATTATCTATGTAATATTGAAGAATAAATCGATTTATGTAAAAATATTCCTGCCTCATAACGGTTGTTAACGAATTGACTCGCAGGGAACCTTAGCGTCGTTCGTAGCGGTGCGAAGAAATACAAAGTCCCAACGTCCCGGTGATATCGGTACGGCGGGGGCTATTTAAAAAAAAAAAAATAAAAATAAAACGTTACGATCGACCGTATTACGTCGAAATATAACGATTTCACAAAAAAATACCGCGACCTCGTAACGCTTGTTAACGAATTAACTCGAAAAGACCGTTCGAAATTGAAAGTTTTGCTTGCTCTCCAGGGACCAAATAAACGTTCAATCCCTATGTAATATTGAATTATACACCGAGATATGTAAAAATATTCCTACCTCATAACCCTTTTTATCGAATTAACTCGCAGGAAACCTTTGCGTCGTTCGTAGCGGTGCGAAGAAATTTAAAGTCCCATCCTCCCGGTCATGTCGGTCATGCTGGCGCTATTTAAAAAAAAATAAATATAAATCGTTACGTTCGACCGTATTACGTTGAAATATAACGATTTCACAAAAAGTACCGCGACCTCGTAACGCTTGTTAACCAATTAACTCGAAAAAAACGTTCGCAATTGAAAGTTTTGCTAGCTCTCCAGGCACGAAATAAACGTTTAATCCCTATGCAATATTGAATTACACACCGATATATGTAGAAATATTCCTACGTCGTAACGCTTGTTAACGAATTAACTCGAAAAAAACGTTCGCAATTGAAAGTTTTGCTACCTCTCCAGGGACGAAATAAACGTTTAATCTCTATGTAATATTGAGGTATACATCGAGATATGTAAAAATATTCCTACCTCATAACCCTTTTTATCGAATTAAATCGCAGGAAACCTTAGCGTCGTTCATAGCGGTGGAAGAAATACAAAGTCCCAACGTCCCGGTGATATCGGTACGGGGGGGGGGGCTATTTAAAAAAAAATATAAAAATAAAACGTTACGATCGACCGTATTACGTCGAAATATAATGATTTCACAAAAAATACCGGTACATCGTAACGCTTTCTAACGAATTAACTCGCAAAAACCGTTCGAAATTGAAAGTTTTGCTACCTCTCCAGGGACGAAATAAACGTTTAATCCCTAAGCACTATTGAATTACACATCGATATATGTAGAAATATTCCTACCTCATAACGTTTTTTATCGAAAGAAATCGAAGGGAACGTTAGCGTCGTTAGTAGCGGTGCGAAGAAATGCAAAGTCCCAACCTCCCGGTCATATCGGTCCTGCTGGGGCTATTAAAAAAAAAAATAGACATAAATCGTTTCGTTCGACCGTATTACGTCGAAATATAATGATTTCACAAAAAATACCGGTACATCGTAACGCTTTCTAACGAATTAACTCGCAAAAACCGTACGAAATTGAAAGTTTTGCTACCTCTCCAGGGACCAAATAAACGTTCAATCCCTATGTAATATTGAACTATACATCGAGATATGTAAAAATATTCCTACCTCATAACCCTTTTTATCGAATTAAATCGCAGGAAACCTTAGCGTCGTTCATAGCGGTGAAAGAAATACAAAGACGCAACCTCCCGGTCATGTCGGTCCTGCGGGGCCTATTTAAAAAAAAATAAATATAAATAGTGACGCTCGACCGTGTTACGTCGAAACATAACGATTTCACAAAAATTACCGGTACGTCGTAACGCTTTCTAACGAATTAAATCGCAAAAACCGTTCGAAATTGAAAGTTTTGCTTGCTCTCCAGGGACCAAATAAACGTTAAATCCCTATGTAATATTGAATTATTCATCGAGATATGTAAAAATATTCCTACCACATAACGGTTGTTAACGAATTAACCCGCAGGGAACCTTAGCGTCGTTCGTAGCGGTGCGAAGAAATACAAAGTCCCAACCTCCCGGTCATGTCGGTCCTGCTGGGGCTATTTAAAAAAAAATGAATGTAAATCGTTACGATCGACCGTATTACCTCAAAATATAATGATTTCACAAAAAATACCTGTATATCGTAACGCTTTCAAACGAATTAACTCGCAAAAACCGTTCGAAATTGAAAGCTTTGCTAGCTCTCCAGGGACGAAATAAATGTTTAATCCCTATGTAATATTGAATTATACATCGAGATATGTAGAAATATTCCTACCTCATAACGCTTTCTATCGAATTAACACGAAGAGAACGTTAGCGTCGTCAGTAGCGGTGCGAAGAAATGCAAAGTCCCAACCTCCCGTCATGTCGGTCCTGCTGGAGCTATTTAAAAAAAAAATAAACATTAATCGTTACGCTCGACCGTATTACGTCGAAATATAACGATTCCATAGAAAATACCGCGACATCGTAACGCTTTTTAAAGAATTTACTCGAAAAAGCCGTTCGAAATTGAAAGTTTTGCTTGCTCTCCAGGGACCAAATAAACGGTTAATCCCTATGCAATTTTGAATTACACATCTACATATTTGGAAATATTCCGACGTCGTAACACTTTTTAACAAATTAACTCGAAGGGATCGTTCGAAATTGAAATTTTTTCTAGCTCTCCAGGGACGAAATAAACGTTTAATCTCTATGTAATATTGAAGTATACATCGATTTATGTAAAAATATGCCCACCTCATAACGCTTTTTATCGAATTAAATCGAAAAAACCGTTCGAAATTGAAAGTTTTGCGTGCTCTCCAGGGACCAAATAAACATTTAATCCCTATGTAATATTGAATTATACATCGAGATATGTAAAAATATTCCTACCTCATAACGGTTGTTAACGAATTAACTCGCAGGGAACCTTAGCGTCGTTCGTAGCGGTGCGAAGAAATACAAAGTCCCAACGTTCCCGTCATATAGGTACGGAGGGGGCTATAAAAAAAAAAAAAAAATAAAAATAAAAATAAATCGTTATGATCGACCGTATTACGTCGAAATATAAGGATTTCACAAAAAATACCGGCACCTCGTAGCGCTTTCTAACGAATTAAATCGCAAAAACCATTCGAAATTGAAAGTTTTGCTACCTATCCAGGGACGAAATAAACGTTTAATCCCTATGCAATTTTGTATTACACATCGATATATTTAGGAATATTCCTACGTCGTAACGCTTTTTAACGAATTAACTCGAAGGGAACGTTCGAAATTGAAATTTTTTTCTAGCTCTCCAGGGACGAAATAAACGTTTAATATCTATGTAATATTGGAGTATACATCGATTTATGTAAAAATATGCCTACCTCATAACGCTTTTTATCGAATTAACTCGAAGGGAACGTTAGCGTCGTCAGTAGCGATGCGAAGAAATTCAAAGTACCAACCTCCCGGTCATGTCGGTCCGGCAGCGGCTATTTAAAAAAAAAGAAAATAAAAATAAATCGTTACGATCGACCGTATTACGTCGAAATATAACGATTTCACAAAAAATACCGGTACCTCGTAACGCTTTCTGACGAATTGACTGGAAGGGAACGTTCGAAATTGAAAGTTTTGCTTGCTCTCCAGGGACCAAATAAACGTTTAATCCCTACGTAATATTGAAATATACATCGAGGTATGTAAAATATTCCTACCTCATAACGGTTGTTAACGAATTAACTCGCAGCGAACCTTAGCGTCGTTCGTAGCGGTGCGAAGAAATACAAAGTCCCAACGTTCCGGTCATATAGGTACGGCGGGGGCTATTTAAAAAAAAACTGAAAATAAATCGTTACGATCGACCGTATTACGTCGAAATATAACGATTTCACAAAAAATACCGGTACCTCGTAACGCTTTCTGACGGATTGATTCGAAGGGAACGTACGAAATTGAAATTTTGTTCTAGCTCTCCAGGGTAGAAATAAGTGTTTAATCTCTAAGTAATATAGAATTATACATCGATTTATGTAAAAATATGCCTACCTCATAACGCTGTTTATCGAATTAACTCGAAGAGAACGTTAGCGTCGTTAGTAGCGGTGCGAAGAAATGCAAAGACGCAACCTCCCGGTCATGTCGGTCCTGCGGGGCCTATTTAAAAAAAAATAAATATAAATAGTGACGCTCGACCGTGTTACGTCGAAACATAACGATTTCACAAAAATTACCGGTACGTCGTAACGCTCCCGCAGGGAGTGTTCACTTATGTGAATCTATGGGGGCTGGCAAACCCACGTACCCGCAGCCAGGGTGGACCGACGGAGACAAGCGTCCCGCTTTCGTGAGTCCACTATGTACTCCGCAAGGAAGGTCGCCAGGAGTGTAAGACGTATTATCGCCTCTCTCTGTGCGACCTGGGGTAGTAGCGCACCCCCGATCCTGATGCCAAGGGTGGGACCGTCGGGATAAGACCCTCGGATACTTCGGTACCTTGGGCACCCGCTTACGTGAGTCCCATCTGGGTCTGTCGCGCCCGGTTAGCAGGGTGACCGACGCGGCAGTGACGTGGCCGTACATCCACACGATAGTCCCACCCTTGACTTAGATTGGTACCACGGGGGTCGAGTGTTAGCCCAGAGGGAGTAGCGACCCCTCTGCTCGGCCAATCATGGGTATGGACTCGTGGTGGCAGTGGTTGATGGGCCGAGATGCTGGCCAAGACGGCCGATTTAAGGGGTGTTGGCTCCCCCGAATGGCCGTCGGCGGGTGAGCAGCGTTCCAACTGCTCCGGAACCGTCCCGGGAGACGGTAGGGCTTAGAAATACCCCGTTCGACCTGAGATGGGCGACAGCTCCTGCAAGCCTAGCCAATACAGGTAGTAAGGTGCTGGGCGCCTTACGCGCTGGTTGGGCGTATCCCAACCCCTATGGTCCTAGGGGACTCGGGTGCTGTATAGCTTCAACACGAAGCCCCGGTATGTACCCGTCACCAAAACCTACACTATGTGTGTGGTACCTCGTAACGCTTTCAGACGAATCAAATCGAAGGGAACGTTCGAAATTGAAATTTTGTTCTAGCTCTTCCGGGTAGAAATAAGTGTTTAATCTCTATGTAATATTGAATTATACATCGATTTATGTAAAAATATGCCTACCTCATAAAGCTTCTTATCGAATTAACTCGAAGGGAACGTTAACGTCGTTAGTAGCCGTGCGAAGAAATTCAAAGTCCCAATCTCCCCGTCATATCGATCCGGCCGCGGCTATTTAAAAAAGAAATATGAAGAAATCGTTACGATCGACCGTATTACGTCGAGATATAACGATTTCACAAAAAATACCGGTACATCTTAAAGCTTTCTAACGAATTAACTCGCAAAATCCGTTCGAAATTGAAAGTTTTGCTAGCTCCCCAGGGATGAAATAAACGTTTAATCCCTATGTAATATTGAATTATACATCGATATATGTAAAAATATGCATGCCTCATAACGCTTTTTATCGAATTAACTCGAAGGGAACGTTAGCGTCGTTAGTAGCGGTGCGAAGAAATTCAAAGACCCAACCTCCCGGTCATGTCGGTCCTGCGGGGGCTATTTAAAGAAACGAAAATTAAAAGAAATCATTACGTTCGAGCGTATTACGTCGAACTATAACGATTTCACAAGAACTACCGCGACCTCGTAACGCTTGGTAACGAATTAACTCGAAAAAACCGTTCGAAATTGAAAGTATTGCTTGCCCTCCAGGGACCAAATAAACGTTTTTATCCCTATGTAATATTGAATTATACATCGAGATATGTAAAAATATTCCTACCTCATAACGCTTTATATCGAATTAACACGAAGGGAGCGTTAGCGTTGTTAGTAGCGGTGCGAAGAAATTCAAAGTCTCAACCTCCCGGTCATGTCGGTCCTGCTGGGGCGATTTGAAAAAAAATAAATATAAATCGTTACGTTCGACCGTATTACGTCGAAATATAATGATTTTACAAGAAATACCGCGACCTCGTAACGCTTAGTAACGAATTAACTCGAAAAAACCGTTCGAAATTGAAAGTTTTGCTTGCCCTCCAGGGACCAAATAAACGTTTTTATCCCTATGTAATATTGAATTATATGTAAGAGATATGTAAAAATATTCCTACCTCTTAACGCTTTATATCGAATTAACTCGAAGGGAACGTTAGCGTCGCCAGTAGCGGTGCGAAGAAATACAAAGTCCCAAATTCCCGGTCATATGGGTACGGCGGGGGCTATTTAAAGAAAAAAAATAAAAATAAAACATTGCGATCGACCGTATTATGTCGAAATATAACAATTTCACAAAAAATACCGGTAAATCGTTACGCTTTCTAACGAGTTGACTCGCAAAAACCGTTCGAAATTGAAAGTTTTGCTACCTATCCAGGGACTAAATAAACGTTTAATCCCCATGTAATATTGAATTATACATCGAGATATGTAAAACTATGCCCACCTCATAACGCTTTTTATCGAATTAAATCGAAGAGAACGGTACCGTCGTCAGTAGCTGCGCGAAGAAATTCAAAGACCCAACCTCCCGGTCATGTCGGTCCTGCGGGGGCTATTTAAAAAACAGAAAATAGAAAGAAATCATTACGTTCGAGCGTATTACGTCGAACTATAACGATTTCACAAGAAATACCGCGACCTCGTAACGCTTGTTAACGTATTAACTGGAAAATACCGTTCGAAATTGAAAGTTTTGCTTGCCCTCCAGAGACCAAATAAACGTTTTTATCCCTCTGTAATATTGAATTATACATCGAGATATGTAAAAATATTCCTACCTCATAACGGTTGTTTACGAATTAACTCGCAGGAAACCTTAGCGTCGTTCGTAGCGGTGCGAAGAAATACAAAGTCCCAACGTCCCGGTCATATCGGTCCTGCGGGGCTATTTAAAAAAAAAAAAAAATAAATATAAATCGTTACGGACGACCGTATTACTTCGAAGTATAACGATTTCACTAAAAATACCGGTACCTCGTAACGCTTTCTGACGAATTGACTCGAAGGGAACGTTCGAAATTGAAAGTTTTGCTAGATCTCCAGGGACGAAATAAACGTTTAATCCCTATGCAATATTGAATTACACATCGATATATGTAGAAATATTCTTACGTCGCAAAGCTTTTTACGAATTAACTCGAAGGGAACGTTCGAAATTGAAATTTTTTTCTAGCTCCCCAGGGACGAAATAAACGTTTAATATGTATGTGATATTGAATTATACATCGATTTATGTAAAAATATGCCTACCCCATAACGCTTTTTATCGAATTAAATCGAAGGGAACGTTAGCGTCGTTCGTAGCGGCGCGAAGAATTTCAAAGACCCAAGCTCCCGGTCATGTCGGTCCGGCGGGGGCTATTAAAAAAAAAAATAATAAAAAAAATCCTTACGTTCCACCGTATTACGTCGAACTATAAAGATTTCACAAAAAAATACCGCGACCTCGTAACGCTTGTTAATGAGTTAACTCGAAAAGACCGTTCGAAATTGAAAGATTTGCTTGCTCTCCAGGGACCAAATAAACGTTTAATCCCTATGCAATATTGAATTACTCATCTACATATGTAGAAATATTACTACGTCGTAACGCTTTTTAACGAATTAACTCGAACGGAACGTTCGCAATTGAAATTTTCTTCTGGGTTTCCAGGGACGAAATAAATGTTTAATCTCTATGTAATATTGAAGTATACATCGATTTATATAAAAGTATGCCAACCTCATAAAGCTTCTTATCGAATTAACTCGAAGGGAACGTTCGAAATTTAAAAACTTTTCTAGCTCTCCAGGGACGAGATAAACGTTTATTATCTATGTAATATTGAAGAATAAATCGATTTATGTAAAAATATTCCTGCCTCATAACGGTTGTTAACGAATTGACTCGCAGGGAACCTTAGCGTCGTTCGTAGCGGTGCGAAGAAATACAAAGTCCCAACGTCCCGGTGATATCGGTACGGCGGGGGCTATTTAAAAAAAAAAAAAATAAAAATAAAACGTTACGATCGACCGTATTACGTCGAAATATAACGATTTCACAAAAAAATACCGCGACCTCGTAACGCTTGTTAACGAATTAACTCGAAAAGACCGTTCGAAATTGAAAGTTTTGCTTGCTCTCCAGGGACCAAATAAACGTTCAATCCCTATGTAATATTGAATTATACACCGAGATATGTAAAAATATTCCTACCTCATAACCCTTTTTATCGAATTAACTCGCAGGAAACCTTTGCGTCGTTCGTAGCGGTGCGAAGAAATTTAAAGTCCCATCCTCCCGGTCATGTCGGTCATGCTGGCGCTATTTAAAAAAAAATAAATATAAATCGTTACGTTCGACCGTATTACGTTGAAATATAACGATTTCACAAAAAGTACCGCGACCTCGTAACGCTTGTTAACCAATTAACTCGAAAAAAACGTTCGCAATTGAAAGTTTTGCTAGCTCTCCAGGCACGAAATAAACGTTTAATCCCTATGCAATATTGAATTACACACCGATATATGTAGAAATATTCCTACGTCGTAACGCTTGTTAACGAATTAACTCGAAAAAAACGTTCGCAATTGAAAGTTTTGCTACCTCTCCAGGGACGAAATAAACGTTTAATCTCTATGTAATATTGAGGTATACATCGAGATATGTAAAAATATTCCTACCTCATAACCCTTTTTATCGAATTAAATCGCAGGAAACCTTAGCGTCGTTCATAGCGGTGGAAGAAATACAAAGTCCCAACGTCCCGGTGATATCGGTACGGGGGGGGGGCTATTTAAAAAAAAATATAAAAATAAAACGTTACGATCGACCGTATTACGTCGAAATATAATGATTTCACAAAAAATACCGGTACATCGTAACGCTTTCTAACGAATTAACTCGCAAAAACCGTTCGAAATTGAAAGTTTTGCTACCTCTCCAGGGACGAAATAAACGTTTAATCCCTAAGCACTATTGAATTACACATCGATATATGTAGAAATATTCCTACCTCATAACGTTTTTTATCGAAAGAAATCGAAGGGAACGTTAGCGTCGTTAGTAGCGGTGCGAAGAAATGCAAAGTCCCAACCTCCCGGTCATATCGGTCCTGCTGGGGCTATTAAAAAAAAAAATAAACATAAATCGTTTCGTTCGACCGTATTACGTCGAAATATAATGATTTCACAAAAAATACCGGTACATCGTAACGCTTTCTAACGAATTAACTCGCAAAAACCGTACGAAATTGAAAGTTTTGCTACCTCTCCAGGGACCAAATAAACGTTCAATCCCTATGTAATATTGAACTATACATCGAGATATGTAAAAATATTCCTACCTCATAACCCTTTTTATCGAATTAAATCGCAGGAAACCTTAGCGTCGTTCATAGCGGTGAAAGAAATACAAAGACGCAACCTCCCGGTCATGTCGGTCCTGCGGGGCCTATTTAAAAAAAAATAAATATAAATAGTGACGCTCGACCGTGTTACGTCGAAACATAACGATTTCACAAAAATTACCGGTACGTCGTAACGCTTTCTAACGAATTAAATCGCAAAAACCGTTCGAAATTGAAAGTTTTGCTTGCTCTCCAGGGACCAAATAAACGTTAAATCCCTATGTAATATTGAATTATTCATCGAGATATGTAAAAATATTCCTACCACATAACGGTTGTTAACGAATTAACCCGCAGGGAACCTTAGCGTCGTTCGTAGCGGTGCGAAGAAATACAAAGTCCCAACCTCCCGGTCATGTCGGTCCTGCTGGGGCTATTTAAAAAAAAATGAATGTAAATCGTTACGATCGACCGTATTACCTCAAAATATAATGATTTCACAAAAAATACCTGTATATCGTAACGCTTTCAAACGAATTAACTCGCAAAAACCGTTCGAAATTGAAAGCTTTGCTAGCTCTCCAGGGACGAAATAAATGTTTAATCCCTATGTAATATTGAATTATACATCGAGATATGTAAAAATATTCCTACCTCATAACGGTTGTTAACGAATTAACTCGCAGGGAACCTTAGCGTCGTTCGTAGCGGTGCGAAGAAATACAAAGTCCCAACGTTCCCGTCATATAGGTACGGAGGGGGCTATTAAAAAAAAAAAAAAAAAAAAATAAAAATAAATAGTTATGATCGACCGTATTACGTCGAAATATAAGGATTTCACAAAAAATACCGGCACCTCGTAGCGCTTTCTAACGAATTAAATCGCAAAAACCATTCGAAATTGAAAGTTTTGCTACCTATCCAGGGACGAAATAAACGTTTAATCCCTATGCAATTTTGTATTACACATCGATATATTTAGGAATATTCCTACGTCGTAACGCTTTTTAACGAATTAACTCGAAGGGAACGTTCGAAATTGAAATTTTTTTCAAGCTCTCCAGGGACGAAATAAACGTTTAATATCTATGTAATATTGGAGTATACATCGATTTATGTAAAAATATGCCTACCTCATAACGCTTTTTATCGAATTAACTCGAAGGGAACGTTAGCGTCGTCAGTAGCGATGCGAAGAAATTCAAAGTACCAACCTCCCGGTCATGTCGGTCCGGCAGCGGCTATTTAAAAAAAAAGAAAATAAAAATAAATCGTTACGATCGACCGTATTACGTCGAAATATAACGATTTCACAAAAAATACCGGTACCTCGTAACGCTTTCTGACGAATTGACTGGAAGGGAACGTTCGAAATTGAAAGTTTTGCTTGCTCTCCAGGGACCAAATAAACGTTTAATCCCTACGTAATATTGAAATATACATCGAGGTATGTAAAATATTCCTACCTCATAACGGTTGTTAACGAATTAACTCGCAGCGAACCTTAGCGTCGTTCGTAGCGGTGCGAAGAAATACAAAGTCCCAACGTTCCGGTCATATAGGTACGGCGGGGGCTATTTAAAAAAAAACTGAAAATAAATCGTTACGATCGACCGTATTACGTCGAAATATAACGATTTCACAAAAAATACCGGTACCTCGTAACGCTTTCTGACGGATTGATTCGAAGGGAACGTTCGAAATTGAAATTTTGTTCTAGCTCTCCAGGGTAGAAATAAGTGTTTAATCTCTAAGTAATATAGAATTATACATCGATTTATGTAAAAATATGCCTACCTCATAACGCTGTTTATCGAATTAACTCGAAGAGAACGTTAGCGTCGTTAGTAGCGGTGCGAAGAAATGCAAAGACGCAACCTCCCGGTCATGTCGGTCCTGCGGGGCCTATTTAAAAAAAAATAAATATAAATAGTGACGCTCGACCGTGTTACGTCGAAACATAACGATTTCACAAAAATTACCGGTACGTCGTAACGCTCCCGCAGGGAGTGTTCACTTATGTGAATCTATGGGGGCTGGCAAACCCACGTACCCGCAGCCAGGGTGGACCGACGGAGACAAGCGTCCCGCTTTCGTGAGTCCACTATGTACTCCGCAAGGAAGGTCGCCAGGAGTGTAAGACGTATTATCGCCTCTCTCTGTGCGACCTGGGGTAGTAGCGCACCCCCGATCCTGATGCCAAGGGTGGGACCGTCGGGATAAGACCCTCGGATACTTCGGTACCTTGGGCACCCGCTTACGTGAGTCCCATCTGGGTCTGTCGCGCCCGGTTAGCAGGGTGACCGACGCGGCAGTGACGTGGCCGTACATCCACACGATAGTCCCACCCTTGACTTAGATTGGTACCACGGGGGTCGAGTGTTAGCCCAGAGGGAGTAGCGACCCCTCTGCTCGGCCAATCATGGGTATGGACTCGTGGTGGCAGTGGTTGATGGGCCGAGATGCTGGCCAAGACGGCCGATTTAAGGGGTGTTGGCTCCCCCGAATGGCCGTCGGCGGGTGAGCAGCGTTCCAACTGCTCCGGAACCGTCCCGGGAGACGGTAGGGCTTAGAAATACCCCGTTCGACCTGAGATGGGCGACAGCTCCTGCAAGCCTAGCCAATACAGGTAGTAAGGTGCTGGGCGCCTTACGCGCTGGTTGGGCGTATCCCAACCCCTATGGTCCTAGGGGACTCGGGTGCTGTATAGCTTCAACACGAAGCCCCGGTATGTACCCGTCACCAAAACCTACACTATGTGTGTGGTACCTCGTAACGCTTTCAGACGAATCAAATCGAAGGGAACGTTCGAAATTGAAATTTTGTTCTAGCTCTTCCGGGTAGAAATAAGTGTTTAATCTCTATGTAATATTGAATTATACATCGATTTATGTAAAAATATGCCTACCTCATAAAGCTTCTTATCGAATTAACTCGAAGGGAACGTTAACGTCGTTAGTAGCCGTGCGAAGAAATTCAAAGTCCCAATCTCCCCGTCATATCGATCCGGCCGCGGCTATTTAAAAAAGAAATATGAAGAAATCGTTACGATCGACCGTATTACGTCGAGATATAACGATTTCACAAAAAATACCGGTACATCTTAAAGCTTTCTAACGAATTAACTCGCAAAATCCGTTCGAAATTGAAAGTTTTGCTAGCTCCCCAGGGATGAAATAAACGTTTAATCCCTATGTAATATTGAATTATACATCGATATATGTAGAAATATTCCTACCTCATAACGCTTTCTATCGAATTAACACGAAGGGAACGTTAGCGTCGTCACTAGCGGTGCGAAGAAATGCAAAGTCCCAACCTCCCGGTCATGTCGGACCTGCTTGGGCTATTTAAAAAAAATAAACATAAATCGTTACGTCCGACCGTATTACGTCGAAATATAATGATTTCACAAAAAATACCGGTACATCGTAACGCTTTCTAACGAATTAAATCGCAAAAACCGTTCGAAATTGAAAGTTTTGCTTGCTCTCCAGGGACCAAATAAACGTTAAATCCCTATGTAATATTGAATTATTCATCGAGATATGTAAAAATATTCCTACCACATAACGGTTGTTAACGAATTAACCCGCAGGGAACCTTAGCGTCGTTCGTAGCGGTGCGAAGAAATACAAAGTCCCAACCTCCCGGTCATGTCGGTCCTGCTGGGGCTATTTAAAAAAAAATGAATGTAAATCGTTGCGATCGACCGTATTACCTCAAA
This sequence comes from Bombus hortorum, assembly GCA_905332935.1. Lineage (NCBI taxonomy): Eukaryota > Metazoa > Arthropoda > Insecta > Hymenoptera > Apidae > Bombus > Bombus hortorum. The sequence continues at coordinate 8,799,122 of CAJOSO010000001.1, forward strand.
ATATAATGATTTCACAAAAAATACCTGTATATCGTAACGCTTTCAAACGAATTAACTCGCAAAAACCGTTCGAAATTGAAAGCTTTGCTAGCTCTCCAGGGACGAAATAAATGTTTAATCCCTATGTAATATTGAATTGTACATCGAGATATGTAAAAATATTCCTACCTCATAACGGTTGTTAACGAATTAACTCGCAGGGAACCTTAGCGTCGTTCGTAGCGGTGCGAAGAAATACAAAGTCCCAACGTTCCCGTCATATAGGTACGGAGGGGGCTATTAAAAAAAAAAAAAAAAAAAAATAAAAATAAATCGTTATGATCGACCGTATTACGTCGAAATATAAGGATTTCACAAAAAATACCGGCACCTCGTAGCGCTTTCTAACGAATTAAATCGCAAAAACCATTCGAAATTGAAAGTTTTGCTACCTATCCAGGGACGAAATAAACGTTTAATCCCTATGCAATTTTGTATTACACATCGATATATTTAGGAATATTCCTACGTCGTAACGCTTTTTAACGAATTAACTCGAAGGGAACGTTCGAAATTGAAATTTTTTTCTAGCTCTCCAGGGACGAAATAAACGTTTAATATCTATGTAATATTGGAGTATACATCGATTTATGTAAAAATATGCCTACCTCATAACGCTTTTTATCGAATTAACTCGAAGCGAACGTTAGCGTCGTCAGTAGCGATGCGAAGAAATTCAAAGTACCAACCTCCCGGTCATGTCGTTCCGGCAGCGGCTATTTAAAAAAAAGAAAATAAAAATAAATCGTTACGATCGACCGTATTACGTCGAAATATAACGATTTCACAAAAAATACCGGTACCTCGTAACGCTTTCTGACGAATTGACTGGAAGGGAACGTTCGAAATTGAAAGTTTTGCTTGCTCTCCAGGGACCAAATAAACGTTTAATCCCTACGTAATATTGAAATATACATCGAGGTATGTAAAATATTCCTACCTCATAACGGTTGTTAACGAATTAACTCGCAGCGAACCTTAGCGTCGTTCGTAGCGGTGCGAAGAAATACAAAGTCCCAACGTTCCGGTCATATAGGTACGGCGGGGGCTATTTAAAAAAAAACTGAAAATAAATCGTTACGATCGACCGTATTACGTCGAAATATAACGATTTCACAAAAAATACCGGTACCTCGTAACGCTTTCTGACGAATTGATTCGAAGGGAACGTTCGAAATTGAAATTTTGTTCTAGCTCTCCAGGGTAGAAATAAGTGTTTAATCTCTAAGTAATATAGAATTATACATCGATTTATGTAAAAATATGCCTACCTCATAACGCTGTTTATCGAATTAACTCGAAGAGAACGTTAGCGTCGTTAGTAGCGGTGCGAAGAAATGCAAAGACGCAACCTCCCGGTCATGTCGGTCCTGCGGGGCCTATTTAAAAAAAAATAAATATAAATAGTGACGCTCGACCGTGTTACGTCGAAACATAACGATTTCACAAAAATTACCGGTACGTCGTAACGCTCCCGCAGGGAGTGTTCACTTATGTGAATCTATGGGGGCTGGCAAACCCACGTACCCGCAGCCGGGGTGGACCGACGGAGACAAGCGTCCAGCTTTCGTGAGTCCACTATGTACTCCGCAAGGAAGGTCGCCAGGAGTGTAAGACGTATTATCGCCTCTCTCTGTGCGACCTGGGGTAGTAGCGCACCCCCGATCCTGATGCCAAGGGTGGGACCGTCGGGATAAGACCCTCGGATACTTCGGTACCTTGGGCACCCGCTTACGTGAGTCCCATCTGGGTCTGTCGCGCCCGGTTAGCAGGGTGACCGACGCGGCAGTGACGTGGCCGTACATCCACACGATAGTCCCACCCTTGACTTAGATTGGTACCACGGGGGTCGAGTGTTAGCCCAGAGGGAGTAGCGACCCCTCTGCTCGGCCAATTATGGGTATGGACTCGTGGTGGCAGTGGTTGATGGGCCGAGATGCTGGCCAAGACGGCCGATTTAAGGGGTGTTGGCTCCCCCGAATGGCCGTCGGCGGGTGAGCAGCGTTCCAACTGCTCCGGAACCGTCCCGGGAGACGGTAGGGCTTAGAAATACCCCGTTCGACCTGAGATGGGCGACAGCTCCTGCAAGCCTAGCCAATACAGGTAGTAAGGTGCTGGGCGCCTTACGCGCTGGTTGGGCGTATCCCAACCCCTATGGTCCTAGGGGACTCGGGTGCTGTATAGCTTCAACACGAAGCCCCGGTATGTACCCGTCACCAAAACCTACACTATGTGTGTGGTACCTCGTAACGCTTTCAGACGAATCAAATCAAAGGGAACGTTCGAAATTGAAATTTTGTTCTAGCTCTTCCGGGTAGAAATAAGTGTTTAATCTCTATGTAATATTGAATTATACATCGATTTATGTAAAAATATGCCTACCTCATAAAGCTTCTTATCGAATTAACTCGAAGGGAACGTTAACGTCGTTAGTAGCCGTGCGAAGAAATTCAAAGTCCCAATCTCCCCGTCATATCGATCCGGCCGCGACTATTTAAAAAAGAAATATGAAGAAATCGTTACGATCGACCGTATTACGTCGAGATATAACGATTTCACAAAAAATACCGGTACATCTTAAAGCTTTCTAACGAATTAACTCGCAAAATCCGTTCGAAATTGAAAGTTTTGCTAGCTCCCCAGGGATGAAATAAACGTTTAATCCCTATGTAATATTGAATTATACATCGATATATGTAGAAATATTCCTACCTCATAACGCTTTCTATCGAATTAACACGAAGGGAACGTTAGCGTCGTCACTAGCGGTGCGAAGAAATGCAAAGCCCCAACCTCCCGGTCATGTCGGACCTGCTTGGGCTATTTAAAAAAAATAAACATAAATCGTTACGTCCGACCGTATTACGTCGAAATATAATGATTTCACAAAAAATACCGGTACATCGTAACGCTTTCTAACGAATTAAATCGCAAAAACCGTTCGAAATTGAAAGTTTTGCTTGCTCTCCAGGGACCAAATAAACGTTAAATCCCTATGTAATATTGAATTATTCATCGAGATATGTAAAAATATTCCTACCACATAACGGTTGTTAACGAATTAACCCGCAGGGAACCTTAGCGTCGTTCGTAGCGGTGCGAAGAAATACAAAGTCCCAACCTCCCGGTCATGTCGGTCCTGCTGGGGCTATTTAAAAAAAAATGAATGTAAATCGTTGCGATCGACCGTATTACCTCAAAATATAATGATTTCACAAAAAATACCTGTATATCGTAACGCTTTCAAACGAATTAACTCGCAAAAACCGTTCGAAATTGAAAGCTTTGCTAGCTCTCCAGGGACGAAATAAATGTTTAATCCCTATGTAATATTGAATTATACATCGAGATATGTAGAAATATTCCTACCTCATAACGCTTTCTATCGAATTAACACGAAGAGAACGTTAGCGTCGTCAGTAGCGGTGCGAAGAAATGCAAAGTCCCAACCTCCCGTCATGTCGGTCCTGCTGGAGCTATTTAAAAAAAAAATAAACATTAATCGTTACGCTCGACCGTATTACGTCGAAATATAACGATTCCACAGAAAATACCGGTACCTCGTAACGCTTTCAGACGAATTAACTCGCAAAAACCGTTCGAAATTGAAATTTTGTTCTAGCTCTCCAGGGTAGAAATAAGTGTTTAATCTCTATGTAATATTGCATTATACATCGATTTATGTAAAAATATGCCTACCTCATAACGCTTTATATCGAATTAACTCAAAGGGAACGTTAGCGTCCTTAATAGCGGTGCGAAGAAATTCAAAGTCCCAATCTCCCGGTCATACCGATCCCGCGGCGGCTATTTAAAAAAGAAATGTAAAGAAATAGTTACGATCGACCGTATTACGTAGAACTATATGGATGCACAAAAAATACCGCGACATCGTAACGCTTTTTAAAGAATTTACTCGAAAAAGCCGTTCGAAATTGAAAGTTTTGCTTGCTCTCCAGGGACCAAATAAACGGTTAATCCCTATGCAATTATGAATTACACATCTACATATTTGGAAATATTCCGACGTCGTAACACTTTTTAACAAATTAACTCGAAGGGATCGTTCGAAATTGAAATTTTTTCTAGCTCTCCAGGGACGAAATAAACGTTTAATCTCTATGTAATATTGAAGTATACATCGATTTATGTAAAAATATGCCCACCTCATAACGCTTTTTATCGAATTAAATCGAAAAAACCGTTCGAAATTGAAAGTTTTGCGTGCTCTCCAGGGACCAAATAAACATTTAATCCCTATGTAATATTGAATTATACATCGAGATATGTAAAAATATTCCTACCCCATAACGGTTGTTAACGAATTAACCCGCAGGGAACCTTAGCGTCGTTCGTAGCGGTGCGAAGAAATACAAAGACGCAACCTCCCGGTCATGTCGGTCCTGCGGGGCCTATTTAAAAAAAAATAAATATAAATAGTGACGCTCGACCGTGTTACGTCGAAACATAACGATTTCACAAAAATTACCGGTACGTCGTAACGCTCCCGCAGGGAGTGTTCACTTATGTGAATCTATGGGGGCTGGCAAACCCACGTACCCGCAGCCAGGGTGGACCGACGGAGACAAGCGTCCCGCTTTCGTGAGTCCACTATGTACTCCGCAAGGAAGGTCGCCAGGAGTGTAAGACGTATTATCGCCTCTCTCTGTGCGACCTGGGGTAGTAGCGCACCCCCGATCCTGATGCCAAGGGTGGGACCGTCGGGATAAGACCCTCGGATACTTCGGTACCTTGGGCACCCGCTTACGTGAGTCCCATCTGGGTCTGTCGCGCCCGGTTAGCAGGGTGACCGACGCGGCAGTGACGTGGCCGTACATCCACACGATAGTCCCACCCTTGACTTAGATTGGTACCACGGGGGTCGAGTGTTAGCCCAGAGGGAGTAGCGACCCCTCTGCTCGGCCAATTATGGGTATGAACTCGTGGTGGCAGTGGTTGATGGGCCGAGATGCTGGCCAAGACGGCCGATTTAAGGGGTGTTGGCTCCCCCGAATGGCCGTCGGCGGGTGAGCAGCGTTCCAACTGCTCCGGAACCGTCCCGGGAGACGGTAGGGCTTAGAAATACCCCGTTCGACCTGAGATGGGCGACAGCTCCTGCAAGCCTAGCCAATACAGGTAGTAAGGTGCTGGGCGCCTTACGCGCTGGTTGGGCGTATCCCAACCCCTATGGTCCTAGGGGACTCGGGTGCTGTATAGCTTCAACACGAAGCCCCGGTATGTACCCGTCACCAAAACCTACACTATGTGTGTGGTACCTCGTAACGCTTTCAGACGAATCAAATCGAAGGGAACGTTCGAAATTGAAATTATGTTCTAGCTCTTCCGGGTAGAAATAAGTGTTTAATCTCTATGTAATATTGAATTATACATCGATTTATGTAAAAATATGCCTACCTGATAACGCTTTCTATCGAATTAACTCGAAGGGAACGTTAACGTCGTTAGTAGCCGTGCGAAGAAATTCAAAGTCCAAATCTCCCGGTCATGTCGGTCCGGCCGCGGCTATTTAAAACAAACATAAAAAAATCGTTACGTTCGACCGTATTACGTCGAACTATAAAGATTTCACAAAAAATGCCGGTACCTCGTAACGCTTTCTGACTAATTGACTCGAAGGGGACGTTCGAAATTGAAATTTTGTTCTAGCTCTGCAGGGTAGAAATAAGTGTTTAATCTCTATGTAATATTGAATTATACATCGATTTATGTAAAAATATGCCTACCTGATAACGCTTTCTATCGAATTAACTCGAAGGGAACGTTAACGTCGTTAGTAGCCGTGCGAAGAAATTCAAAGTCCAAATCTCCCGGTCATGTCGGTCCGGCCGCGGCTATTTAAAACAAACATAAAAAAATCGTTACGTTCGACCATATTACGTCGAACTATAAAGATTTCACAAAAAATGCCGGTACCTCGTAACGCTTTCTGACGAACTGACTCGAAGGGAACGTTCGAAATTGAAATTTTGTTCTAGCTCTCCAGGGTAGAAATAAGTGTTTTATCTCTATGTAATTTTGAAGTATACATCGATGTATGTAAAAATATTCCTACCTCATAACGCTTTTTATCGAATTAACTCGAAGGGAACGTTAGCGTCGTTAGTAACTGCGTGAAGAAATTCAAAGTCCCAATCTCCCCGTCATATCGATCCGGCCGCGGCTATTTAAAAAAGAAATATGAAGAAATCGTTACGATCGACCGTATTACGTCGAGATATAACGATTTCACAAAAAAATACCGGTACATCGTAAAGCTTTCTAACGAATTAACTCGAAAAAGCCGTTCGAAATTGAAAGTTTTGCTTGCTCTCCAGGGACCAAAAAAAACGGTTAATCCCTATGTAATATTGAATTATACATCGAGATATGTAAAAATATTCCTACCTCATAACGGTTGTTAACGAATTAGCTCGCAGCGAACCTTAGCGTCGTTCGTGGGGGTGGGAAGAAATACAAAGTCCCAACGTCCCGGTCATATAGGTACGGCGGGGGCTATTTAAAAAAAAAAAAATAAAAATAAATCGTTACGATCCACCGTATTACGTCGAAATATAACGATTTCGCAAAAAATACCGGTACCTCGTAACGCTTTCTGACGAATTGACTCGAAGGGAACGTTCGAAATTGAAATTTTTTTCTGGCACTCCAGGGACGAAATAAACATTTAATCTCTATGTAATATTGAAGTATACATCGAGATATGTAAAAATATTCCTACCTCATAACGGTTGTTAACGAATTAACTCGCAGGGAACCTTAGCGTCGTCAGTAGCGCTGCGAAGAAATTCAAAGACACAACCTCCCGGTCATGTCGGTCCGGCGGCGGCTATTTAAAAAAGAAAAAAAATAAAAATAAATCGTTACGATCGACCGAATTACGTCGAAATATAACGATTTCACAAAAAATACCGGTACCTCGTAACGCTTTCAGAGGAATCAAATCGATGGGAACGTTCGAAATTGAAATTTTGTTCTAGCTCTTCCGGGTAGAAATAAGTGTTTAATCTCTATGTAATATTGAATTATACATCGATTTATGTAAAAATATGCCTACCTCATAACGCTTTCTATCGAATTAACTCGAAGGGAACGTTAGCGTCGTCAGTAGCAGTTCGAAGAAATTTATAGTCCCAAACTCCCGGTCATGTCGGTCCTGCTGAGGCTATTTAAAAGAAAATAAATATAAATCGTTACGTTCGACCGTATTCCGTTGAAATACAACGATTTCACAAAAAAATACCGCGTCCTCGTAACGCTTGTTAACGAATTAACTCGAAAAGACAGTTCGAAATTGAAAGTTTTGCTTGCTCTCCAGGGACCAAAAAACGTTTAATCCCTATGTAATATTGAATTATTCATCGAGATATGTAAAAATATTCCTATCGCATAACCCTTTTTATCGAATTAACTCGCAGGAAACCATAGCGTCGTTTGTAGTGGTGCGAAGAAATACAAAGTCCCAACGTCCCGGTCATATAGGTACGGCGGGTGCTATTTAAAAAAAAATAAACATAAATCGTTACGTTCGACCGTATTACGTCGAAATGTAATGATTTCACAAAAAATACCGGTACATCGTAACGCTTTCTAACGAATTAACTCGCGAAAACCGTTCGAAATTGAAAGTTTTGCTAGCTCTCCAGGGACGGAATAAACGTTTAATCCCTATGCAATATTGAATTACACATCGATATATTTTGAAATATTCCTACCTCATAACGGTTGTTAACGACTTAGCTCGCAGGGAACCTTAGCGTCGTTCGTAGCGGTGCGAAGAAATACAAAGTCCCAACGTCCCGGTCATATACGTACGGCGGGTGCTATTAAAAAAAAAATAAACATAAATCGTTACGTTCGACCGTATTACGTCGAAATGTAATGATTTCACAAAAAATACCGGTACATCGTAACGCTTTCTACCGAATTAACTCGCGAAAACCGTTCGAAATTGAAAGTTTTTCTAGCTCTCCAGGGACGAGATAAACGTTTAATATCTATGTAATATTGAAGTATAAATCGATTTATGTAAAAGTATTCCTACATCATAACGGTTGTTAACGAATTAACTCGCAGGGAACCTTAGTGTTACGTCGCGTGAGATGGCCCGTGCGCCGTCCTTCATTTGCCTGACCGCCAAGACCCAAACCCCATTAAAAACGACCCATACGAAACCTGAGGAACCATCATAAACCGATCCTTTTGACTTTCTCCATTCATACATTCTCGGCTTACAGATGGTCCTTAAAACAGTCCTTGGGTTTATTGCACGCTCTTACGAATTACGGAGACAAGCAGATGTTGCCCAACAGAAAAGTAGTTTTTTCCCGAAACAAAGGGATCTCGGAGCCCGGCTGTCGGGAGACTTTCTCCTCACATTTTTGTCTATTCGCGATGGCCATAACCAATGGACATCGCGGATCGCTACCCTCAATTTCCCACCGAAAAGTGCGAGTAACGAATCCGCTTCTTAGCTCAAAAAGGGCACACCTACATCACGCTTTCCTCCGTAATAAGACGCGACGAGTCAACCACTGCCAGACCAACCCTGGTACAGTCAACTACTGTCTTACTAACATCTGTACAGTCAACTACCGTCTATTCATACTCGGAACAGTCAACTATCTCTGTAATGGGTCTCTACCCCTAATTCAATCATTCGCCTACCTTGTGCGCGTGTAACCGTGTAATTATCTTGTATATCAAGTTGTTGGAATAAACCGGATTTTATATGTGTTAATTCACTATATCACAGTTCAATCACCTCTGTTGTCTTAATCGAAACAGGGGAACGACTAATTCGCGGCGTCGATTACCCGAATCGTAGCGAGAATTTACGCATCTCGCTGACGCGTCTTCTCGCGATCGCGTCTCTCCGCGAACGATCGTAACACTTAGCGTCGTTCGTAGCGGTGCGAAGAAATACAAAGTCCCAACGTCCCGGTCATATAGGTACGGCGGGGGCTATTTAAAAAAAGAAAATAAAAATAAATCGTTACGATCGACCGTATTACGTCGAAATGTAACGATTTCACAAAAAATACCGGTACCTCGTAGCGCTTTCTGACTAATTGACTCGAAGGGAACGTTCGAAATTGAAATTTTGTTCTAGCTCTGCAGGGTATAAATAAGTGATTAATCTCTATGTAATATTGAATTATACATCGATTTATGTAAAAATATGACTACCTCATAACGCTTTTTATCGAATTAACTCGAAGGGAACGTTAGCGTCGTTAGTAGCGGTGCGAAGAAATTCAAAGACCCAACCTCCCGGCCATGTCGGTCCTGCGGGGGCTATTTAAAAAAAAAATAAATATAAATCGTGATGCTCGACCGTATTACGTCGAACTATAAAGATTTCACAAAAAAACACCGCGACCTCGTAACGCTTGTTAACGAAATAACTCGAAGGGAACGTTCGAAATTGAAATCTTCCTCTAGCTCTCCAGGGACGAAATAAACGTTTAATCTCTATGTAATATTGAAGTATACTTCGATTTATGTAAAAATATTCCCACCTCATAACGCTTTTTATCGAACTAAATCGAAGAGAACGGTAGCGTCGTCAATAGCTGCGCTAAGAAATTCAAAGCCCCAATCTCCCGGTCATGTCGGTCCGGCGGGGACTATTTAAAAAAAAATAAATATAAATCGTTACGTTCGACCGTATTACGTCGAAATATAATGATTTCACAAAAAAATACCGGAACATCGTAACGCCTTCTAACGAATTTACTCGCAAAAACCGTTCGAAATTGAAAGTTTTGCTAGCTCTCCAGGGACGAAATAAATGTATAATCCCTATGCAATATTGAATTATACATCGAGATATGTAAAAATATTCCTACCTCATAACGGTTGTTAACGAATTAACTCGCAGGAAACCGTAGCGTCGTTCGTAGCGGTGTGAAGAAATACAAAGTACCAACCTCCCGGTCATATCGGTCCTGCTTGGGCTATTTAAAAAAAATAAACATAAATCGTTACGCTCGACCGTATTACGTCGAAATATAACGATTTCGCAAAAAACTACCGGTACATCGTAACGGTTTCTAACGAATTAACTCCAAAAAACCGCTCGAAATTGAAAGTTTTGCGTGCTCTCCAGGGACCAAATAAACATTTAATCCCTATGTAATATTGAATTATACATCGAGATATGTGAAAATATTCCTACCTCATAACGGTTGTTAACGAATTAACTCGAAGGGAACGTTGGAAATTGAAATTTTTTTCTAGCTCTCCAGGGACGAAATAAACGTTTAATATCTATGTAATATTGAAGTATACATCGATTTATGTAAAAATATGCCTACCTCATAACGCTAGTTATCGAATTAACTCGAAGGGATGGTTAGCGTCGTCATTAGCGATGCGAAGAAATTCAAAGTACCAACCTCTCGGTCATGTCGGTCCGGCAGCGGCTATTTAAAAAAAAGAAAATAAAAATAAATCGTTACGATCGACCGTATTACGTCGAAATATAACGATTTCACAAAAAATACCGGTACCTCGTAACGCTTTCAGACGAATTAACTCGAAGGCAACATTCGAAATTGAAATTTTGTTCTAGCTCTCCGGGGTAGAAATAAGTGTTTAATCTCTATGTAATATTGGAGTATACATCGATTTATGTAAAAATATGCCCACCTCATAACGCTTTTTATCGAATTAAATCGAAGGGAACGTTAGCGTCGTCAGTAGCGGTGCGAAGAAATTCAAAGTCCCTACCTCCCGGTCATGTCGGTCCTGCGGAGGCTATTAAAAAAAAAAATAAATATAAATCGTTACGTTCTACCGTGTTTCGTCGAACTATAAATATTTCACAAAAAATACCGGTACCTCGTAGCGCTTTTTAACGAATTAACTCGAAAAAGCCGCTCGAAATTGAAAGTTTCGCTAGCTCTCCAGGGACGAAATAAACGTTAAATCCCTATGTAATATTGAATTATACATCGATATATGTAGAAGTATTCCTACCTCATAACGCTTTCTATCGAATTAACTCGAAGGGAACGTTAGCGTCGTCACTAGCGGTGCGAAGAAATTCAAAGTCCCAATCTCCCGGTCATGTCGGTCCGGCGGCGGCTTTTTAAAAAAAAGAAAATAAAAAGAAATCATTACGTTCCAGCGTATTACGTCGAACTATAACGATTTCACAAAAAATACCGGTACATCGTAACGCTTTCAGACGAATCAACTCGAAGGAAACGTTCGAAATTGAAATTTTGTTCTAGCACTTCGGGGTAGAAATAAGTGTTTAATCTCTATGTAATATGAAATTATACATCGACTTATGTAAAAATATGCCTACCTCATAACGCTTTTTATCGAATTAACTCGATGGGAACGTTAGCGTCGTTAGTAGCGGTGCGAAGAAATTCAAAGACTCAACCTCCCGGTCATGTCGGTCCTGCGAGGGCTATTTAAAAAAAGATAAATATAAACCGTGACGCTCGACCGTGTTACGTCGAAATAAAACGATTTCACAGAAAAATACCGGTACATCGTAAAGCTTTCTATCGAATTAACTCGCAAAAACCGTTCGAAATTGAAAGTTTTGCTAGCTCTCCAGGGACGAAATAAACGTTTAATCCCAATGCAATATTGAATTACACATTGATATATGTAGACATATTCCTGCGTCGTAACGCTTTTTAACGAATTAACTCGAAGGGAACGTTCGAAATTGAAATTTTTTTCTAGCTCTCCAGGGACGAAATAAACGTTCAATATCTATGTAAGATTGAAGTGTACATCGATATATTTAGAAATATTCCTACGTCGAAACGCTTTTTAACGAATTAACTCGAAGGGAACGTTAGCGTCGTTAGTAGCGGTGCGAAGAAATTCAAGGACCCAACCTACCGGCCATGTCGGTCCTGCGGTGGCTATTTAAAAAAAAATAAATATAAATCGTTGCGATCGACCGTATTACGTCGAAATGTAACGATTTCGCAAAAAAAACCGGTACCTCGTAACGCTTTATGACTAATTGACTCGAAAAAACCGTTCGAAATTGAAAGTTTTGCTTGCTCTCCAGGGACCAAATAAACGTTTAATCCCTATGCAATTTTGAATTACACATCGATATATTTAGAAATATTCCCACGTCGTAACGCTTTTTAACGAATTAACTCGAAGGGAACGTTCGAAATTGAAATTTTTTCCAGCTCTCCAGGGACGAAATAAACGTTTAATCCCTATGTAATATTGAATTATACATCGAGATATGTAAAAATATTACTACCTCACAACGCTTTTTATCGAATTAAATCGAGGGGAACGTTAACGTCGTCAGTAGCGGTGCGAAGAAATTCAAAGACAAAACCTCCCGGTCATGTCGGTCCTGCGGGCGCCATTTAAAAAAAAATAAACATAAATCGTGACGCTCGACCGAATTACGTCGAAATATAACGATTTCACAAAAAAATACCGGTACATCGTAAAGCTTTCTAACGAATTAACTCGCAAAATCCGTCCGAAATTGAAAGTTTTGCTAGCTCTCCAGGGACGAAATAAACGTTTAATTCCTATGGAGTATTGAATTATACATCGAAATATGTAAAAATATTCCTACCTCATAACGGTTGTTAACGAATTAACTCGCAGGGAACTTTATCGTCGTTCGTAGCGGTGAGAAGAAATACAAGGTCCCAACCTCCCGGTCATATAGGAACGGTGGGGGCTATTTAAAAAAAGAAAATAAAAATAAATCGTTACGATCGACCGTATTACGTCGAAATGTAACGATTTCACAAAAAATAACGGTACCTCGTAGCGCTTTATGACTAATTGACTCGAAAAAACCGTTCGAAATTGAAAGTTTTGCTTGCTCTCCAGGGACCAAATAAACGTTTAATCCCTATGCAATTTTGAATTACACATCGATATATTTAGAAATATTCCCACGTCGTAACGCTTTTTAACGAATTAACTCGAAGGGAACGTTCGAAATTGAAATTTTTTCTAGCTCTCAAGGGACGAAATAAACGTTTAATATCTACGTAATATCGAAGTATACATCGATTTATGTAAAAATATGCCCACCTCATAACGCTTTTTATCGAATTAAATCGAAGGGAACGTTAGCGTCGTTCGTAGCGGTGCGAAGAAATTCAAAGTACCAACCTCCCGGGCATGTCGGTCCAGCGGCGGCTATTTAAAAAAAAATAAATATAAATCGTTACGTTCTACTGCATTACGTCGAAATATAATGATATCAAAAAAATACCGGTACATCGTAAAGCTTTCTAACGAATTAACTCGCAAAACACGTTCGAAATTGAAAGTTTTGCTAGCTCTCCAGGGACGAAATAAACGTTTAATCCCTACGCAATATTAAACTACACATCGATATATGCAGAAATATTCCTACGTCGTAACGCTTTTTAACGAATTAATTCGAAGGGAACGGTAGCGTCGTCAGTAGCTGCGCGGAGAAATTCAAGGTCCCAATCTCCCGGTCATGTCGGTCCGGCCGCGGCTATTAAAAAAAAACAAAAAAAATCGTCACCTTCGATCGTATCACGTATAACTGTAAAGATTTCACAAAAAATACCGCGACCTCGTAACGCTTGTTAACGAATTAACTCGAAAAAACCGTTCGAAATTGAAAGTTTTGCTTGCTCTCCAGGGACCAAATAAACGTTTAATCCCTATGTAATATTGAATGATACATCGATATATGTAAAAATATTCCTACCTCGTAACGCTTTTTATCGAATTAACTCGAAGGGAACGTTAGCGTCGTTAGTAGCGGTGCGAAGAAATTCAAAGACCCAACCTCCCGGCCATGTCGGTCCTGCGGGGGCTATTTAAAAAAAAAATAAATATAAATCGTGATGCTCGACCGTATTGCGTCGAACTATAAAGATTTCACAAAAAAACACCGCGACCTCGTAACGCTTGTTAACGAAATAACTCGAAGGGAACGTTCGAAATTGAAATCTTCCTCTAGCTCTCCAGGGACGAAATAAACGTTTAATCTCTATGTAATATTGAAGTATACTTCGATTTATGTAAAAATATTCCCACCTCATAACGCTTTTTATCGAACTAAATCGAAGAGAACGGTAGCGTCGTCAATAGCTGCGCTAAGAAATTCAAAGCCCCAATCTCCCGGTCATGTCGGTCCGGCGGGGACTATTTAAAAAAAAATAAATATAAATCGTTACGTTCGACCGTATTACGTCGAAATATAATGATTTCACAAAAAAATACCGGAACATCGTAACGCCTTCTAACGAATTTACTCGCAAAAACCGTTCGAAATTGAAAGTTTTGCTAGCTCTCCAGGGACGAAATAAATGTATAATCCCTATGCAATATTGAATTATACATCGAGATATGTAAAAATATTCCTACCTCATAACGGTTGTTAACGAATTAACTCGCAGGAAACCGTAGCGTCGTTCGTAGCGGTGTGAAGAAATACAAAGTACCAACCTCCCGGTCATATCGGTCCTGCTTGGGCTATTTAAAAAAAATAAACATAAATCGTTACGCTCGACCGTATTACGTCGAAATATAACGATTTCGCAAAAAACTACCGGTACATCGTAACGGTTTCTAACGAATTAACTCCAAAAAACCGCTCGAAATTGAAAGTTTTGCGTGCTCTCCAGGGACCAAATAAACATTTAATCCCTATGTAATATTGAATTATACATCGAGATATGTGAAAATATTCCTACCTCATAACGGTTGTTAACGAATTAACTCGAAGGGAACGTTGGAAATTGAAATTTTTTTCTAGCTCTCCAGGGACGAAATAAACGTTTAATATCTATGTAATATTGAAGTATACATCGATTTATGTAAAAATATGCCTACCTCATAACGCTAGTTATCGAATTAACTCGAAGGGATGGTTAGCGTCGTCATTAGCGATGCGAAGAAATTCAAAGTACCAACCTCTCGGTCATGTCGGTCCGGCAGCGGCTATTTAAAAAAAAGAAAATAAAAATAAATCGTTACGATCGACCGTATTACGTCGAAATATAACGATTTCACAAAAAATACCGGTACCTCGTAACGCTTTCAGACGAATTAACTCGAAGGCAACATTCGAAATTGAAATTTTGTTCTAGCTCTCCGGGGTAGAAATAAGTGTTTAATCTCTATGTAATATTGGAGTATACATCGATTTATGTAAAAATATGCCCACCTCATAACGCTTTTTATCGAATTAAATCGAAGGGAACGTTAGCGTCGTCAGTAGCGGTGCGAAGAAATTCAAAGTCCCTACCTCCCGGTCATGTCGGTCCTGCGGAGGCTATTAAAAAAAAAAATAAATATAAATCGTTACGTTCTACCGTGTTTCGTCGAACTATAAATATTTCACAAAAAATACCGGTACCTCGTAGCGCTTTTTAACGAATTAACTCGAAAAAGCCGCTCGAAATTGAAAGTTTCGCTAGCTCTCCAGGGACGAAATAAACGTTAAATCCCTATGTAATATTGAATTATACATCGATATATGTAGAAGTATTCCTACCTCATAACGCTTTCTATCGAATTAACTCGAAGGGAACGTTAGCGTCGTCACTAGCGGTGCGAAGAAATTCAAAGTCCCAATCTCCCGGTCATGTCGGTCCGGCGGCGGCTTTTAAAAAAAAAGAAAATAAAAAGAAATCATTACGTTCCAGCGTATTACGTCGAACTATAACGATTTCACAAAAAATACCGGTACATCGTAACGCTTTCAGACGAATCAACTCGAAGGAAACGTTCGAAATTGAAATTTTGTTCTAGCACTTCGGGGTAGAAATAAGTGTTTAATCTCTATGTAATATGAAATTATACATCGACTTATGTAAAAATATGCCTACCTCATAACGCTTTTTATCGAATTAACTCGATGGGAACGTTAGCGTCGTTAGTAGCGGTGGGAAGAAATTCAAAGACTCAACCTCCCGGTCATGTCGGTCCTGCGAGGGCTATTTAAAAAAAGATAAATATAAACCGTGACGCTCGACCGTGTTACGTCGAAATAAAACGATTTCACAGAAAAATACCGGTACATCGTAAAGCTTTCTATCGAATTAACTCGCAAAAACCGTTCGAAATTGAAAGTTTTGCTAGCTCTCCAGGGACGAAATAAACGTTTAATCCCAATGCAATATTGAATTACACATTGATATATGTAGACATATTCCTGCGTCGTAACGCTTTTTAACGAATTAACTCGAAGGGAACGTTCGAAATTGAAATTTTTTTCTAGCTCTCCAGGGACGAAATAAACGTTCAATATCTATGTAAGTTTGAAGTGTACATCGATATATTTAGAAATATTCCTACGTCGAAACGCTTTTTAACGAATTAACTCGAAGGGAACGTTAGCGTCGTTAGTAGCGGTGCGAAGAAATTCAAGGACCCAACCTACCGGCCATGTCGGTCCTGCGGTGGCTATTTAAAAAAAAATAAATATAAATCGTTGCGATCGACCGTATTACGTCGAAATGTAACGATTTCGCAAAAAAAACCGGTACCTCGTAACGCTTTATGACTAATTGACTCGAAAAAACCGTTCGAAATTGAAAGTTTTGCTTGCTCTCCAGGGACCAAATAAACGTTTAATCCCTATGCAATTTTGAATTACACATCGATATATTTAGAAATATTCCCACGTCGTAACGCTTTTTAACGAATTAACTCGAAGGGAACGTTCGAAATTGAAATTTTTTCTAGCTCTCCAGGGACGAAATAAACGTTTAATCCCTATGTAATATTGAATTATACATCGAGATATGTAAAAATATTACTACCTCACAACGCTTTTTATCGAATTAAATCGAGGGGAACGTTAACGTCGTCAGTAGCGGTGCGAAGAAATTCAAAGACAAAACCTCCCGGTCATGTCGGTCCTGCGGGCGCCATTTAAAAAAAAATAAACATAAATCGTGACGCTCGACCGAATTACGTCGAAATATAACGATTTCACAAAAAAATACCGGTACATCGTAAAGCTTTCTAACGAATTAACTCGCAAAATCCGTCCGAAATTGAAAGTTTTGCTAGCTCTCCAGGGACGAAATAAACGTTTAATTCCTATGGAGTATTGAATTATACATCGAAATATGTAAAAATATTCCTACCTCATAACGGTTGTTAACGAATTAACTCGCAGGGAACTTTATCGTCGTTCGTAGCGGTGAGAAGAAATACAAGGTCCCAACCTCCCGGTCATATAGGAACGGTGGGGGCTATTTAAAAAAAGAAAATAAAAATAAATCGTTACGATCGACCGTATTACGTCGAAATGTAACGATTTCACAAAAAATAACGGTACCTCGTAGCGCTTTATGACTAATTGACTCGAAAAAACCGTTCGAAATTGAAAGTTTTGCTTGCTCTCCAGGGACCAAATAAACGTTTAATCCCTATGCAATTTTGAATTACACATCGATATATTTAGAAATATTCCCACGTCGTAACGCTTTTTAACGAATTAACTCGAAGGGAACGTTCGAAATTGAAATTTTTTCTAGCTCTCAAGGGACGAAATAAACGTTTAATATCTACGTAATATCGAAGTATACATCGATTTATGTAAAAATATGCCCACCTCATAACGCTTTTTATCGAATTAAATCGAAGGGAACGTTAGCGTCGTTCGTAGCGGTGCGAAGAAATTCAAAGTACCAACCTCCCGGGCATGTCGGTCCAGCGGCGGCTATTTAAAAAAAAATAAATATAAATCGTTACGTTCTACTGCATTACGTCGAAATATAATGATATCAAAAAAATACCGGTACATCGTAAAGCTTTCTAACGAATTAACTCGCAAAACACGTTCGAAATTGAAAGTTTTGCTAGCTCTCCAGGGACGAAATAAACGTTTAATCCCTACGCAATATTAAACTACACATCGATATATGCAGAAATATTCCTACGTCGTAACGCTTTTTAACGAATTAATTCGAAGGGAACGGTAGCGTCGTCAGTAGCTGCGCGGAGAAATTCAAGGTCCCAATCTCCCGGTCATGTCGGTCCGGCCGCGGCTATTAAAAAAAAACAAAAAAAATCGTCACCTTCGATCGTATCACGTATAACTATAAAGATTTCACAAAAAATACCGCGACCTCGTAACGCTTGTTAACGAATTAACTCGAAAAAACCGTTCGAAATTGAAAGTTTTGCTTGCTCTCCAGGGACCAAATAAACGTTTAATCCCTATGTAATATTGAATGATACATCGATATATGTAAAAATATTCCTACCTCGTAACGCTTTTTATCGAATTAACTCGAAGGGAACGTTCGAAATTGAAATATTTTTCTAGCTCTCCAGGGTAGAATTAAGTGTTTAATCTATATGAAATATTGATGTATACCTCGATTTATCTAAAAATATGCCTACGTCATAACGCTTTTTCTCGAATTAACTCGAAGGGAACGTTAGTGTCGTTAGTAGCTGCGCGAAGAAATTCAAAGTCCCAATCTCCCGGTCATGTCGGTCCGGCCGCGGCTGTTAAAAAAAAAAAAATAAAAAGAAATCGGTACGTGCGACCGTATTACGTCGAAGTATAACGATTTCACAAAAAATACCGGTACCTCGTAAAGCTTTCTGTCGAATTGACTCGAAGGGAACGTTCGAAATTGAAATTTTTTACTAGCTCTCCAGGGACGAAATAAACGTTCAATATCTATGTAATATTGAAGTATACATCGATTTATGTAAAAATATGCCTACCTCATAACGCTTTTTATCGAATTAACTAGAAGGGAACGTTAGCGTCGTTAGTAGCGGTGCGAAGAAATACAAAGACCCAACCTCCCGGCCATGTCGGTCTTGCGGGGGCTATTTAAAAAAAAATAAATATACATCGTTACGCTCGACCGTATTACGTCGAAATATAACGACTTCACAAAAAAATACCGGTACATCGTAACGCTTTCTAACGAATAACTCGCAAAAACCGTAAGAAATTGAAAGATTTGTTACCTCTCCAGGGACCAAATAAATGTTTAATCCCTATGTAATATTGAATTATACATCGAGATATGTAAAAATATTCCTACCTCATAACGCTTTTTATCGAATTAACTCGCAGGAAACCTTAGCGTCGTTCGTAGCGGTGGGAAGAAATACAAAGTCCCACCGTCCCGGTCATATTGGTACGGCGGGGGCTATTAACAAAAAAAAAAGATAAAAAAAATCGTTACGATCGACCATATTACGTCGAAATATAACGATTTCCCAAAAAATACCGGTACGTCGTAAAGCTTTCTGACGAATATCTCGATGGGAACGTTCGAAATTGGAATTTTGTTCTAGCTCTTCAGGGTAGAAATTAGTGTTTAATCTCTATGTAATATTGAATTATACATCGATTTATGTAAAAATATGCCTACCTCATAACGCTTTTTATCGAATTAACTCGAAGGGAAGGTTAGCGTCGTTTGTAGCGGTGCGAAGAAATACAAAGTCCCAACGTCCCGGTCATATAGGTACGGCGGGGTCTATTTAAAAAAAGAAAAACTAAAAATAAGTCGTTACGATCGACCGTATTACGTCGAAGTGTAACGATTTCACAAAAAATACCGGTACCTCGTAACGCTATCTGACGAATTCATTCGAAGGGAACGTTCGAAATTGAAATTTTCTTCTAGCTCTTCAGGGTAGAAATTAGTGTTTAATCTCTATGTAATATTGAATTATACATCGATTTATGTAAAAATATGCCCACCTGATAACGCTTTTTATCGAATTAAATCGAAGAGGACGTTAGCCTCGTTAGTAGCGGTGCGAACAAATTCAAAGTCCCAACCTCCCGGTCATGTCGGTCCTGCTGGGGCTATTTAAGAAGAAATAAATATAAATCGTTACCTTCGACCGTATTACGTGGAACAATAAAGATTTCACAAAAAATACAGCGACCTTGTTACGCTTCTTAACGAATTAACTCGCAAAAACCGTTCGAAATTGAAAGCTTTGCTAGCTCTCCAGGGACGAACTAAACGTTTAATCCCCATGTAATATTCAATTATACATCGATATATGTAGAAATATGCCTACGCCGTAACGCTTTTTAACGAACTCATTCGAAGGGAACTTTCGAAATTGCAATTTTTTTCTAGCTCTCCAGGGACGAAATAAGCATTTCACCCTTTTGTAATATTGAATTATACATCGATTTATGTAAAAATATGATTATCTCATAACGCTCTTTATCGATTTAACTCGGAGGGAACGTTAGCGTCGTCAGTAGCGGTGCGTAGAAATTCAAAGTAGCAACCTCTCGGTCATGTAGGTCCTGCGGGGGCTATTTATGGAAAAAATAAAAAAAAATCTTTACGTTCGACCGTATTACGTCGAAATATAACGATTTCACAAAGAATACCGGTACCTCGTAACGCATTCTGACGAATTGACTCGAAGGGAATGTTCGAAATTGAAATTTTGTTCTAGCTATCCAGGGTAGCAATAAGTGTTTAATCTCTATGTAATATTGAATTGTACATCGAGATATGTAAAAATATTCCTACCTCATAAAGGTTGTTAACGAATTAACTCGAAGGGAACGTTAGCGTCGTTAGTAGCGGTGCGAAGAAATTCAAAGACCCAACCTCCCGGTCATGTCGGTCCTGCGGGGGCTATTTAAAAAAAAGAAAATTAAAAGAAATCATTACGTTCGAGCGTATTACGTCGAACTATAACGATTTCACAAGAAATACCGCGACCTCGTAACGCTTGTTATCGAGTTAACTCGAAAAAACCGTTCGAAATTGAAAGTTTTGCTTGCTCTCCAGGGACCAAATAAACGTTTAATCCCTATGTAATATTGAATTATACATCGTTTAATGTAAAAATATGCATACCTCATAACGCTTTTTATCGAATTAACTCGAAGGGAACGCTAGCGTCGTTAGTAGCTGCGCAGAAATACAAAGTCCCGACGTCCCGGTCATATAGGTACGGCGGGGGCTATTTAAAAAAAAAAAAATAAAAATAAATCGTTGGGATCGACCGTATTACGTCGAAATATAACGATTTCACAAAAAAAGGCCGGTAAATCGTAACGCTTTCTAACGAATTAACTCGCAAAAACCGTTCGAAATTGAAAGTTTTGATACCTCTCCAGGGACGAAATAAACGTTTAATCCCTATCCAATTTTCAATTACACATCGATATATTTTGAAATATTCCTACGTCGTAACGCTTTTTAACGAATTAACTCGAAGGGAACGTTCGAAATTGAAATTTTTTCTAGCTCTCCAGGGACGAAATAAACGTTTAATCCCTATGTAATATTGAATTATACATCGAGATATGTAAAAATATTACTACCTCACAACGCTTTTTATCGAATTAAATCGAGGGGAACGTTAGCGTCGTTAGTAGCGGTGCGAAGAAATGCAAAGACCCAACCTCCCGGTCATGTCGGTCATGCTGGTGCTATTTAAAAAAAACAAAAAAAAATCGTTACGTTCGACCGTATTACGTCGAACCATAAAGATTTCACAAAAAATACCGGTACATCGTAACGCTTTCTGACGAACAGACTCGAAGGGAACGTTCGAAATTGAAACTTTGTTCTAGCTCTTCAGGGTAGAAATAAGTGTTTAATCTCTATGTAATATTGAATTATACATCGATTTATGTAAAAATATGCCTACCTCATAACGCTTTTTATCGAATTAACTCGAAGGGAACGTTAGCGTCGTCAGTAGCGGCGCGAAAAAATGCAAAGTCCCAACCTCCCGGTCATGTCGGTCCTGCTTGGGCTATTTAAAAAAAATAAACATAAATCGTTACGCTCGACCGTATTACGTAGAAATATAACGATTTCACAAAAAATACCGGTACCTCGTAACGCTTTCTGACGAATTGACTCGAAGGGAAAGTTCGAAATTGAAACTTTGTTCTAGCTCTTCAGGGTAGAAATAAGTGTTTAATCTCTATGTAATATTGAATTATACATCGATTGATGTAAAAATATGCCCACCTGATAACGCTTTTTATCGAATTAAATCGAAGAGAACGGTAGCGTCGGCAGTAGCTGCGCGGAGAAATTCAAGGTCCCAATTTCACGGTCATGTCGGTCCGGCCGCGGCTATTAAAAAAAAACATAAAAAAAATCGTTAAGTTCGATGGTATTACGTTGAGCTATAAAGATTTCACAAAAACTACAGCGACCTCGTAACGCTTCTTAACGAATTAACTCGAAAAAACCGTTCGAAATTGAAAGTTTTGCTTGCTGTCCAGGGACCAAATAAACGTTCAATATCTATGTAATATTGAAGTATAAATCGATTTATGTAAAAATATTCCTACCTCATAACGGTTGTTAACGAATGAACTCGCAGGGAACCTTATCGTCGTTCGTAGCGGTGCGAAGAAATACAAAGTCCCAACGTCCCGGTAATATTGGTACGGCGGGGGCTATTTAAAAAAAAAAAGATAAAAAAGATCGTTACGATCGACCATATTACGTCGAAATATAACGATTTCACAAAAAATACCGGTACATCGTAACACTTTCTAACGAATTAATTCGCAAAATCGGTTCGAAATTGAAAGTTTTGCTTGCTCTCCAGGGACCAAATAAACGTTTAATCCCTATGTAATATTGAATTATATATCGAGATATGTAAAAATATTCCTACGTTGAAACGCTTTCAGACGAATTAACTCGCAAAAACCGTTCGAAACTGAAATTTTGTTCTAGCTCTTCAGGGTAGAAGTAAGTGTATAATCTCTATGTAATATTGAATTATGCATCGATTGATGTAAAAATATGCCCACCTCACAACTCTTTTTATCGAATTAAATCGAAGGGAACGTTAGCGTCGTTCGTAGGGGTGCGAAGAAGTTCAAAATACCAACCTCCCGGTCATGACGGTCCGGCGGCGGCAATTTAAAAAAAAGAAAATGAAAAGAAATCACTACGTTCGAGCGTACGACGTCGAACTATACCGATTTCACAAAAAATACCGGTACATCGTAACGCTTTCTAACGAATTAATTCGCAAAATCCGTTCGAAATTGAAAGTTTTGCTTGCTCTCCAGGGACCAAATAAACGGTTAATCCCTATGTAATATTAAATTATACATCGAGATTTGTAAAAATATTCCTACCTCATAACGGTTGTTAACGAATTAACTCGCAGGGAACCTTAGCGTCGTTCGTAGCGGTGGTAAGAAATACAAAGTCCCGACGTCCCGGTCATATAGGTACGGCGGGGGCTATTTAAAAAATAAAAATAAAAATATATCGTTACGATCGACCGTATTACGTCGAAATATAACGATTTCACAAAAAAAGACCGGTACATCGTAACGCTTTCAAACGAATAAACTCGCAAAAACCGTTCGAAATTGAAATTTTGTTCTAGCTCTTCAGGGTTGAAATAAGTGTTTAATCTCTATGTAATATTGAATTATACATCGATTTATGTAAAAATATGCCTACCTCATAACGCTTTATATCGAATTAACTTGAGGGGAACGTTAGCGTCCTTAATAGCGGTGCGAAGAAATTCAAAGTCCCAATCTCCCGGTCATATCGATCCGGCGGCGGCTATTTAAAAAAGAAATGTAAAGAAATCGTTACGATCGACCGTATTACGTAGAACAATACGGATGCACAAAAAATACCGCGACATCGTAACGCTTTTTAAAGAATTTACTCGAAAAAGCCGTTCGAAATTGAAAGTTTTGCTTGCTCTCCAGGGACCAAATAAACGGTTAATCCCTATGTAATATTGAATTATATATCGAGGTATGTAAAAATATTCCTACCTGATAAGGCATTTTAACGAATTTACTCGCAGGGAACCTTAGCGTCGTTCGTAGCGGTGCGAAGAAATACAAAGTCCCAACGTCCCGGTCATATACGTACGGCGGGGGCTATTTAAAAAAAAATTAATATAAATCGTGACCCTCGACCGTATTACGTCGAAATATAACGGTTTCACAAAAAAATACCGGTACATCGATAACGCTTTCTAACGAATTCACTCGCAAAAACCGTTCGAAATTTAAATTTTGTTCCTGCTCTCCAGGGTAGAGATAAGTGTTTAATCTCTATCTAATATTGAATTATACCTCGATTTATGTAAAAATATGCCTACCTCATAACGCTTTTTATCGAATTAACTCGAAGGGAACGTTAGCATCGTTACTAGCGGTGCGAAGAAATTCAAAGACCCAACCTCGCGGTCATGTCGGTCCTGCGGGGGCTATTTAAAAAAAAATAAACACAAATCGTTACGTTCGATCGTATTACGTCGAAATATAATGATTCCACAAAAAATACCGGTACATGGTAACGCTTTCTAACGATTTAACTCGCAAAAACCGTTCGAAATTGAAAGTTTTGATACCTCTCCAGGGACGAAGTAAACGTTTAATCCCTATGCAATTTTGAATTACACATCGATATATTTAGAATTATTCCTACGTCGTAGCGCTTTCTAACGAATTAACTCGCAAAAACCGTTCGAAATTGAAAGTTTTGCTTGCTCTCCAGGGACGAAATAAACGTTTAATCCCTATGTAATATTGAATTATACATCGAGATATGTAAAAATATTCCTACCTCATAAAGGTTGTTAACGAATTAACTCGAAGGGAACCTTAGCGTCGTTCGTAGCAGTGCGAAGAAATACAAAGTCCCAACCTCCCGGTCATGTCGGTCCTGCGGGGGCTATTTAAAAAAAAATGAAAATAAATCGTTACCATCCACCGTATTACGTCGAAATATATACGATTTCACAAAAAATACCGGTTTTTCACAAAAAATACAAAAATAACGCTTTCTGACGAATTAACGCGCAAAAACCGTTCGAAATTGAAAGTTTTGCTAGCTCTCCAGGGACGAAATAAACGTCTAATCCCTATGTAATATTGAATTATACATCGATATATGTAGAAATATTCCTACCTCATAACGCTTTCTATCGAATTAACTCGAAGGGAATGTTATCGTCGTTAGTAGCGGTGCGAAGAAATTCAAAGTCCCAATCTCCCCGTCATGTCCGTTCGGCGGCGGCTATTTAAAAAAAAAAAATAAAAATAAATCGTTACGATCGAGAGTTACTTCGAAATATAACGATTTCACAAAAAATACCGGTACCTCGTACCGCTTTCAGACGAATTAACTCGCAAAAACCGTTCGAAATTGAAATTTTGTTCTAGCTCTTCAGGGTTGAAATAAGTGTTTAATCTCTATGTAATATTGAATTATACATCGATTTATGTAAAAATATGCCTACCTCATAACGCTTTATATCGAATTAACTCGAAGGGAACGTTAGCGTCCTTAATAGCGGTGCGAAGAAATTCAAAGTCCCAATCTCCCGGTCATATCGATCCGGCGGCGGCTATTTAAAAAAGTAATGTAAAGAAATCGTTACGATCGACCGTATTACGTAGAACTATAAGGATGCACAAAAAATACCGCGACATCGTAACGCTTTTTAAAGAATTTACTCGAAAAAGCCGTTCGAAATTGAAAGTTTTGCTTGCTCTCCAGGGACCAAATAAACGTTTAATCCCTATGTAATATTGAATTATACATCGATTTATGTAAAAATATGCCGACCTCATAACGCTTTTTATCGAATTAAATCGAAGGGAACGTTAGCGTCGTTCGTAGCGGCGCGAAGAAGTTCAAAGTACCAACCTCCCGGTCATGTCGGTCCGGCGGCGGCTATTTCACAAAAGGAATTGAAAAGAAATCAGTACGTTCGAGCGTACTACGTCGAACTATAACGATATCACAAATAATACCGGTACCTCCATAACGCTTTCTGACGAATTAACGCGCAAAAACCGTTCGAAATTGAAAGTTTTGCTAGCTCTCCAGGGACGAAATAAACGTCTAATCCCTATGTAATATTGAATTATACATCGATATATGTAGAAATATTCCTACCTCATAACGCTTTCTATCGAATTAACTCGAAGGGAATGTTATCGTCGTTAGTAGCGGTGCGAAGAAATTCAAAGTCCCAATCTCCCCGTCATGTCCGTTCGGCGGCGGCTATTTAAAAAAAAAAAATAAAAATAAATCGTTACGATCGAGAGTTACTTCGAAATATAACGATTTCACAAAAAATACCGGTACCTCGTACCGCTTTCAGACGAATTAACTCGCAAAAACCGTTCGAAATTGAAATTTTGTTCTAGCTCTTCAGGGTTGAAATAAGTGTTTAATCTCTATGTAATATTGAATTATACATCGATTTATGTAAAAATATGCCTACCTCATAACGCTTTATATCGAATTAACTCGAAGGGAACGTTAGCGTCCTTAATAGCGGTGCGAAGAAATTCAAAGTCCCAATCTCCCGGTCATATCGATCCGGCGGCGGCTATTTAAAAAAGTAATGTAAAGAAATCGTTACGATCGACCGTATTACGTAGAACTATAAGGATGCACAAAAAATACCGCGACATCGTAACGCTTTTTAAAGAATTTACTCGAAAAAGCCGTTCGAAATTGAAAGTTTTGCTTGCTCTCCAGGGACCAAATAAACGGTTAATCCCTATGTAATATTGAATTATACATCGATTTATGTAAAAATATGCCGACCTCATAACGCTTTTTATCGAATTAAATCGAAGGGAACGTTAGCGTCGTTCGTAGCGGCGCGAAGAAGTTCAAAGTACCAACCTCCCGGTCATGTCGGTCCGGCGGCGGCTATTTCACAAAAGGATTTGAAAAGAAATCAGTACGTTCGAGCGTACTACGTCGAACTATAACGATATCACAAATAATACCGGTACCTCCATAACGCTTTCAGACGAATTAACTCGAAGGGAACGATCGAAATTGAAATTTTGTTCTAGCTCTTCGGGGTAGAAATAAGTGTTTAATCTCTATGTAATATTGAATTATACATCGATTTATGTAAAAATATGCCCACCTCATAACGCTTTTTATCGGATTAAATTGAAGAGAACAATAGCATCGTCTGTAGCGGTGCGAAGAAATTGAATGCCCCAACCTCCCGTTCATGGCGATCCTGCTGGAGCTATTTAAAAAAAAAAAATGAATATAAATCGTGACGCTCGACTGTATTACGTCGAAATATAACGATTTCACAAAAAAAGACCGGTACATCGTAACGCTTTCTAACGAATTTACTCGCAAAAACCGTTCGAAATTGAAAGTTTTGCTAGCTCTCCAGGGACGAAATAAACGTTTAATCCCTATGCAATTTTGAATTACACATCTATATATTTGGAAATATTCCGACGTCGTAACACTTTTTGACAAATTAACTCGAAGGGATCGTTCGAAATTGAAATTTTTTCTAGCTCTCCAGGGACGAAATAAACGTTTAATCTCTATGTAATATTGAAGTATACATCGATTTATGTAAAAATATGCCCACCTCATAACGCTCTTTATCGAGTTAAATCGAAAAAACCGTTCGACATTGAAAGTTTTGCTTGCGCTCCGGGGACCAAATAAACGTTTAATCCCTATGTGATATTGAATTATACATCGATTTATGTAAAAATATGCCTACCTCATAACGCTTTTTATCGAATTAACTCGAAGGGAACGTTAACGTCATTAGTAGCTGTGCGAAGAAATTCAAAGTCCCAAACTCCCGGTCATGTCTGTCCTGCTGGGGCTATTTAAAAAAAAATAAATATAAATCGTTACGTTCGACCGTATTACGTCGAAATATAATGATTTCACAAAAAATATCGGTACATTGTAACGCTTTCTAATGAATGAACTCGCAAAAACCGTTCGAAATTGAAAGTTTTTCTAGCTCTCCAGGAACGAAATAAACGTTTAATCTCTACGCAGTATTGAAGTATACATCGATTTATGTAAAAATATGCCCACCCGATAACGCTTTTATCGAATTAAATCGAAGAGAACGGTAGCGTCGTCAGTAGCTGCGCGAAGAAATTCAAAGCCCCAATCTCCCGGTCATGTCGGTCCGGCCGCAGCTATTTAATAGAAAATAAAAAAAAATCGTTACGTTCGACCGTATTACGTCGAAATATAATGATTTCACAAAAAATACGGGTACATCGGAACGCTTTCTAACGAATTGACTCGCCAAAACCGTTCGAAATTGAAAGTTTTGCTAGCTCTCCAGAGACGAAATAGACGTTTAATCCCTATGCAATATTGAATTACACATCGATATATGTAGAAATATTCGTACGTCGTAACGCTTTTTAACGAATTAACTCGAAGGAAACCTTAGCGTCGTTCGTAGCAGTGCGAAGAAATACAAAGTCCCAACGTCCCGGTCATGTCGGTACGGCGGGGGCTATTTAAAAAAAAGAAATAAAAATAAATCGTTACCATCCACCGTATTACGTCGAAATATATACGATTTCACAAAAAATACCGGTTTTTCACAAAAAATACAAAAATAACGCTTTCTGACGAATTAACGCGCAAAAACCGTTCGAAATTGAAAGTTTTGCTAGCTCTCCAGGGACGAAATGAACGTCTAATCCCTATGTAATATTGAATTATACAACGATATATGTAGAAATATTCCTACCTCATAACGCTTTCTATCGAATTAACTCGAAGGGAATGTTATCGTCGTTAGTAGCGGTGCGAAGAAATTCAAAGCCCCAATCTCCCGGTCATGTCGGTCCGGCCGCAGCTATTTAATAGAAAATAAAAAAAAATCGTTACGTTCGACCGGTATTACGTCGAACTATAAAGATTTCACAAAAAATACCGCGACCTCGTAACGCTTGTTAACGAATTAACTCGAAAAAGCCGTACGAAATTGAAAGATTTGCTTGCCCTGCAGGGACCAAATAAACGTTTAATCCCTATGTAATATTGAATTATACATCGAGATGTGAAAAAATATTCCTACCTCATAACGGTTGTTAACGAATTAACTCGCAGGGAACCTTAGCGTCGTTAGTAGCGGTGCGAAGAAATTCAAACACCCAAATTCCCGGTCATATCGGTCCTGCGGTGGCTATTTAAAAAAAAATAAATATAAATCGTGACGCTCGACCGTATTACCTCGAAATATAACGATTTTACAAAAAAATACCGGTACATCGTAACGCTTTCTAACGAATTAACTTGCAAAAACCGCTCGAAATTGAAAGTTTTGCTTGCTCTCCAGGGACCAAATAAACGTTTAATCCCTTTGTAATATTAAATTATACATCGAGATATGAAAAAATATTCCTACCTCATAACGGTTGTTAACGAATTAACTCGCAGGGAACGTTAGCGTCGTTAGTAGCGGTGCGACGATTTTCAAAGACGCAATCTCCCGGTCATGTCGGTCCGGCCGCGGCTATTTAAAAAAAAAACATTAAAAAAATGGTTACGTACGACCGTATTACGTCGAGCTATAAAGATTTCACAAAAAATACCGCGACCGCGTAACGCTTTCAGACGAATCAACTCGAAGGGAACGTTCGAAATTGAAATTTTGTTCTAGCTCTTCAGGGTAGAAATAAGTGTTTAATCTCTATGTAATATTGAATTATACCTCGATTTATGTAAAAATATGCCTACCTCATAAAGCTTTTTATAGAATAAACTCGAAGGTAACGTTAGCGTCGTTAGTAGCGGTGCGAAGAATTTCAAAGACCCAACGTCCCGGTCATGTCGGTTCTGCGGGGGCTATTTAATAAAAAATAAATATAAATCCTGACGCTCAACCGTATTACGTCGAAATATAACGATTTCACAAAAAATACCGGTACATCGTAACGCTTGATAACGAATTAACTCGAAAAAACCGTTCGAAATTGAAAGCTTTGCTTGCTCTCCAGGGACCAAATAAACGTTTAATCCCTATGTAATATTGAATTATACATCGAGGTATGTAAAAATATTCCTACCTGATAAGGCATTTTAACGAATTTACTCGCAGGGAACCTTAGCGTCGTTCGTAGCGGTGCGAAGAAATACAAAGTCCCAACGTCCCGGTCATATACGTACGGCGGGGGCTATTTAAAAAAAAATTAATATAAATCGTGACCCTCGACCGTATTACGTCGAAATATAACGGTTTCACAAAAAAATACCGATACATCGTAACGCTTTCTAACGAATTTACTCGCAAAAACCGTTCGAAATTTAAATTTTGTTCCTGCTCTCCAGGGTAGAGATAAGTGTTTAATCTCTATCTAATATTGAATTATACCTCGATTTATGTAAAAATATGCCTACCTCATAACGCTTTTTATCGAATTAACTCGAAGGGAACGTTAGCATCGTTACTAGCGGTGCGAAGAAATTCAAAGACCCAACCTCGCGGTCATGTCGGTCCTGCGGGTGCTATTTAAAAAAAAATAAACACAAATCGTTACGTTCGATCGTATTACGTCGAAATATAATGATTCCACAAAAAATACCGGTACATGGTAACGCTTTCTAACGATTTAACTCGCAAAAACCGTTCGAAATTGAAAGTTTTGCTACCTCTCCAGGGACGAAGTAAACGTTTAATCCCTATGCAATTTTGAATTACACATCGATATATTTAGAATTATTCCTACGTCGTAGCGCTTTCTAACGAATTAACTCGCAAAAACCGTTCGATATTGAAAGTTTTGATAGCTCTCCAGGGACGAAATAACGTTTAATCCCTATGCAATATTGAATTACACTTCGATATATATAGAAATATTCCCACGTCGTAACGCTTTTTAACGAATTAACTCGCAGGGAACCTTAGCGCCGTTCGTAGCAGTGCGAAGAAATACAAAGTCCCAACCTCCCGGTCATGTCGGTCCTGCGGGGGCTATTTAAAAAAAAATGAAAATAAATCGTTACCATCCACCGTATTACGTCGAAATATATACGATTTCACAAAAAATAACGGTTTTTCACAAAAAATACAAAAATAACGCTTTCTGACGAATTAACGCGCAAAAACCGTTCGAAATTGAAAGTTTTGCTAGCTCTCCAGGGACGAAATAAACGTCTAATCCCTATGTAATATTGAATTATACATCGATATATGTAGAAATATTCCTACCTCATAACGCTTTCTATCGAATTAACTCGAAGGGAATGTTATCGTCGTTCGTAGCAGTGCGAAGAAATACAAAGTCCCAACCTCCCGGTCATGTCGGTCCTGCGGGGGCTATATAAAAAAAAATGAAAATAAATCGTTACCATCCACCGTATTACGTCGAAATATATACGATTTCACAAAAAATACCGGTTTTTCACAAAAAATACAAAAATAACGCTTTCTGACGAATTAACGCGCAAAAACCGTTCGAAATTGAAAGTTTTGCTAGCTCTCCAGGGACGAAATAAACGTCTAATCCCTATGTAATATTGAATTATACATCGATATATGTAGAAATATTCCTTCCTCATAACGCTTTCTATCGAATTAACTCGAAGGGAATGTTATCGTCGTTAGTAGCGGTGCGAAGAAATTCAAAGTCCCAATCTCCCCGTCATGTCGGTCCTGCTGGGGCTATTTAAAAAAAAAATAAATATAAATCGTTGCGTTCGACCGTATTACCTCGAAATATAATGATTTCACAAAAAATGCCGGTACGTCGTAACGCTTTCTAACGAATTAACTCGCAAAAACCGTTCGAAATTGAGAGTTTTGCTTGCTCTCCAGGGACCAAATAAACGTTTAATCCCTATGTAATATTGAATTCTACATCGAGATATGTAAAAATATTCCTACCTCATTACGGTTGTTAACGAATTAACCCGCAGGAAACCTTAGCGTCGTTCGTAGTGGTGCGAAGAAATACAAAGTCCCAACGTCCCGGTCATATCGGTACGGCGGGGGCTATTTAAAAAAAAAAAAAAAAAAATAAAAATAAATCCATACGATCGACCGTATTACGTCGAACTATAACGAATTTCACAAGAAATACCGCGACCTCGTAACGCTTGTTAACGAATTAACTCGAAAAAGCCGTACGAAATTGAAAGTTTTGCTTGCCCTGCAGGGACCAAATAAACGTTTAATCCCTATGTAATATTGAATTATACATAGAGATGTGAAAAAATATTCCTACCTCATAACGGTTGTTAACGAATTAACTCGCAGGGAACCTTAGCGTCGTTAGTAGCGGTGCGAAGAAATTCAAAGACCCAACCTCCCGGTCATGTCGGTCCTGCGGGGGCTATTTAAAAAAAAATAAATATAAATCGCGACGCTCGACCGTGTTACGTCGAAATATAACGATTTCACAGAAAAATACCGGTACATCGTAAAGCTTTCTATCGAATTAACTCGCAAAAACCGTTCGAAATTGAAAGTTTTGCTAGCTCTCCAGGGACGAAATAAACGATTAATCCTAATGCAATATTGAATTACACATTGATGTATGTAGTCATATTCCTGCGTCGTAACGCTTTTTAACGAATTAACTCGAAGGGAACGTTCGAAATTGAAATTTTTTTCTAGCTCTCCAGGGACGAAATAAACGTTCAATATCTATGTAATATTGAAGTATACATCGATATATTTAGAAATATTCCTACGTCGTAACGCTTTTTAACGAATTAAATCGCAGGGAACCTTAGCGTCGTTCGTAGCGGTGCGAAGAAGTACAAAGTCCCAACCTCCTGGTCATGTCGGTCCTGCGGGGGCTATTTAAAAAAAAAAATAAAAATAAATCGTTACGATCCATCGTATCACGTCGAAATATAACGATTTCACAAAAAATACCGCGACCACGTAACGCTTGTTACCGAATTAACTCGAAGAAACCGTCCGAAATTGAAAGTTTTGCTTTCCCTCCAGGGACCAAATAAACATTTTTATCCCTATGTAATATTGAATTATACATCGAGATATGTAAAAATATTCCTACCTCATAACGGTTGTTAACGAATTAACTCGCAGGAAACCTTAGCGTCGTTCGTAGTGGTGCGAAGAAATACAAAGTCCCAACGTCCCGGTCATATCGGTACGGCGGGGGCTATTTAAAAAAAAAAAAAAAAAATAAAAATAAATCCATACGATCGACCGTATTACGTCGAAATATAACGATTTCACAAAAAATACCGGTACCTCGTAACGCTTTCTGACGAAATGACTCGAAGGGAAAGTTCGAAATTGAAATTTTGTTCTAGCTCTCCAGGGTAGAAATAAGTGTTTAATCTCTATGTAATATAGAAGTATACATCGATTTATGTACAAATATGCCCACCTCATAACGCTTTTTACCGAATTAAATCGAAGGGAACGTTAGCGTCGTCAGTAGCGGTGCGAAGAAATTCAAAGTACCAATCTCCCGGTGATGTCGCTCCGGCGACGGCTATTTAAAAAAAAATAAATATAAATCGTTACGTTCTACCGTATTATGTCGAAATATAATGATTTCACAAACAATACCGGTTCATTGTAACGCTTTCTAACGAATTATCTCGCAGAAACCGTTCGATATTGAAAGTTTTGCTAGCTCTCCAGGGACGAAATAAACGTTTAATCCCTATGCAATATTGAATTACACATCGATATAAGTTGAATTATTCCTACGTCGTAAAGCTTTTTAACGAATTAACTCGAAGGGAACGTTCGAAATTGAAATTTTGTTCTAGCTCTCCAGGATAGCAATAAGTGTTTAATCTCTATGTAATATTGAATTGTACATCTAGATATGTAAAAATATGCCCACCTCATAACGCTTATTATCGAATTAAATCGAAGAGAACGGTAGCGTCGTCAGTAGCTGCGCGAAGAAATTCAAAGTCCCAACCTCCCGGTCATGTTGGTCGTGCGGGGGCTATTTAAAAAAAAATAAATATAAATCGCGACGTTCGACCGTATTACGTCGAAATATAACGATTTCACAAAAAATACCGGTACATCGTAAAGCTTTCTATCGAATTAACTCGCAAAAACCGTTCGAAATTGAAAGTTTTGCTAGCTCTCCAGGGACGAAATAAACGTTAAATCCCTATGTAATATTGAATTATACATCGATATATGTAGAAATATTCCTACCTCATAACCCTTTTTATCGAATTAACTCGAAGGGAACGTTAGCGTCGTTCGTAGCGGTGCGAAGAAATACAAAGTCCCAACGTTCCGGTCATATAGGTACGGCGGGGGCTATTTAAAAAAAACATTAAAAAAATCGTTACGATCGACCGTATTACGTCGAAATATAACGATTTCACAGAAAAATACCGGTACATCGTAAAGCTTTCTATCGAATTAACTCGCAAAAACCGTTCGAAATTGAAAGTTTTGCTAGCTCTCCAGGGACGAAATAAACGATTAATCCTAATGCAATATTGAATTACACATTGATGTATGTAGTCATATTCCTGCGTCGTAACGCTTTTTAACGAATTAACTCGAAGGGAACGTTCGAAATTGAAATTTTTTTCTAGCTCTCCAGGGACGAAATAAACGTTCAATATCTATGTAATATTGAAGTATACATCGATATATTTAGAAATATTCCTACGTCGTAACGCTTTTTAACGAATTAAATCGCAGGGAACCTTAGCGTCGTTCGTAGCGGTGCGAAGAAGTACAAAGTCCCAACCTCCCGGTCATGTCGGTCCTGCGGGGGCTATTTAAAAAAAAAAATAAAAATAAATCGTTACGATCCATCGTATCACGTCGAAATATAACGATTTCACAAAAAATACCGCGACCACGTAACGCTTGTTACCGAATTAACTCGAAGAAACCGTCCGAAATTGAAAGTTTTGCTTTCCCTCCAGGGACCAAATAAACATTTTTATCCCTATGTAATATTGAATTATACATCGAGATATGTAAAAATATTCCTACCTCATAACGGTTGTTAACGAATTAACTCGCAGGAAACCTTAGCGTCGTTCGTAGTGGTGCGAAGAAATACAAAGTCCCAACGTCCCGGTCATATCGGTACGGCGGGGGCTATTTAAAAAAAAAAAAAAAAAATAAAAATAAATCCATACGATCGACCGTATTACGTCGAAATATAACGATTTCACAAAAAATACCGGTACCTCGTAACGCTTTCTGACGAAATGACTCGAAGGGAAAGTTCGAAATTGAAATTTTGTTCTAGCTCTCCAGGGTAGAAATAAGTGTTTAATCTCTATGTAATATAGAAGTATACATCGATTTATGTACAAATATGCCCACCTCATAACGCTTTTTACCGAATTAAATCGAAGGGAACGTTAGCGTCGTCAGTAGCGGTGCGAAGAAATTCAAAGTACCAATCTCCCGGTGATGTCGCTCCGGCGACGGCTATTTAAAAAAAAATAAATATAAATCGTTACGTTCTACCGTATTATGTCGAAATATAATGATTTCACAAACAATACCGGTTCATTGTAACGCTTTCTAACGAATTATCTCGCAGAAACCGTTCGATATTGAAAGTTTTGCTAGCTCTCCAGGGACGAAATAAACGTTTAATCCCTATGCAATATTGAATTACACATCGATATAAGTTGAATTATTCCTACGTCGTAAAGCTTTTTAACGAATTAACTCGAAGGGAACGTTCGAAATTGAAATTTTGTTCTAGCTCTCCAGGATAGCAATAAGTGTTTAATCTCTATGTAATATTGAATTGTACATCTAGATATGTAAAAATATGCCCACCTCATAACGCTTATTATCGAATTAAATCGAAGAGAACGGTAGCGTCGTCAGTAGCTGCGCGAAGAAATTCAAAGTCCCAACCTCCCGGTCATGTTGGTCGTGCGGGGGCTATTTAAAAAAAAATAAATATAAATCGCGACGTTCGACCGTATTACGTCGAAATATAACGATTTCACAAAAAATACCGGTACATCGTAAAGCTTTCTATCGAATTAACTCGCAAAAACCGTTCGAAATTGAAAGTTTTGCTAGCTCTCCAGGGACGAAATAAACGTTAAATCCCTATGTAATATTGAATTATACATCGATATATGTAGAAATATTCCTACCTCATAACCCTTTTTATCGAATTAACTCGAAGGGAACGTTAGCGTCGTTCGTAGCGGTGCGAAGAAATACAAAGTCCCAACGTTCCGGTCATATAGGTACGGCGGGGGCTATTTAAAAAAAACATTAAAAAAATCGTTACGATCGACCGTATTACGTCGAAATATAACGATTTCACAGAAAAATACCGGTACATCGTAAAGCTTTCTATCGAATTAACTCGCAAAAACCGTTCGAAATTGAAAGTTTTGCTAGCTCTCCAGGGACGAAATAAACGATTAATCGCAATGCAATATTGAATTACACATTGATGTATGTAGACATATTCCTGCGTCGTATCGCTTTTTATCGAATTAACTCGAAGGGAACGTTCGAAATTGCAATTTTTTTCTAGCTCTCCAGGGACGAAATAAACGTTCAATATCTATGTAATGTTGAAGTATACATCGATATGTTTAGAAGTATTCCTACGTCGTAACGCTTTTTAACGAATTAAATCGCAGGGAACCTTAGCGTCGTTCGTAGCGGTGCGAAGAAATACAAAGTCCCAACCTCCCGGTCATGTCGGTCCTGCGGGGGCTATTTAAAAAAAAAAATAAAAATAAATCGTTACGATCCATCGCATCACGTCGAAATATAACGATTTCACAAAAAATACCGCGACCACGTAACGCTTGTTACCGAATTAACTCGAAGAAACCGTCCGAAATTGAAAGTTTTGCTTTCCCTCCAGGGACCAAATAAACATTTTTATCCCTATGTAATATTGAATTATACATCGAGATATGTAAAAATATTCCTACCTCATAACGGTTGTTAACGAATTAACTCGCAGGAAACCTTAGCGTCGTTCGTAGTGGTGCGAAGAAATACAAAGTCCCAACGTCCCGGTCATATCGGTACGGCGGGGGCTATTTAAAAAAAAAAAAAAAATAAAAATAAATCCTTACGATCGACCGCATTACGTCGAAGTATAACGATTTCACAAAAAATACCGGTACCTCGTAACGCATTCTGACGAATTGACTAGAAGGGAACGTTCGAAATTGAAATTTTGTTCTAGCCGTCCAGGGTAGAAATAAGTGTTTATTCTCTATGTAATATTGAATAATACATCGAGATATGTAAAAATATTCCTACCTCATAACAGTTGTAAACGAATGAACTCGCAGGAAACCTTAGCGTCGTTCATAGCGGTGCGAAGAAATAAAAAGTCCCAACGTCCCGGTCATATCGGTACGGCGGGGGCTATTTAAAAAAAAAAAAAATAAAAATAAATCCATACGATCGACCGTATTACGTCGAAATATAACGATTTCACAAAAAATACCGGTACCTCGTAACACTTTCTGACGAAATGACTCGAAGGGAAAGTTCGAAATTGAAATTTTGTTCTAGCTCTCCAGGGTAGCAATAAGTGTTTAATCTCTATGTAATATTGAATTTTATATCGATTTATGTAAAAATATGCCCACCTCATAACGCTTTTTATCGCTTTAAATTGAGGAGAAAAATAGCGTCGTCTGTAGCGGTACGAAGAAATTCAATGTCCCAACGTCCCGGTCATGTCGATCCTGCTGGAGCTATTTAAAAAAAAAATAAATATAAATCGTTACGTTCGACCGTATTACGTCGTACTATAAATATTTCGCAAAAAATATCGCGACCTCGTAACGCTTGTTACCGAATTAACTCGAAAAAACCGCCCGAAATTGAAAGTTTTGCTTGCTCTCCAGGGACCAAACAAACGTTTAATCCCTATGTAATATTGAATTATACATCGAGATATGTAAAAGTATGCCTACCTCATAACGCTTTTTATCGAATTAACTCGAAGGGAACGTTAGCGTCGTCAGCAGCGGTGCTAAGAAATTCAAAGTACCAACCTCCGGGTCTTGTCGGTCCGGCGGCGGCTATTTAAAAAAAGAAAATAAAAAGAAATCATTACGTTCGAGCGTATTATTTCGAACTATAACGATTTCACAAGAAATACCGGTACCTCGTAACGCTTTCAGGCGAATTAACTCGAAGGGAACGATCGAGATTGAAATTTTGTTCTAGCTCTTCGGGGTAGAAATAAGTGTTTAATCTCTATGTAGTATTGAATTATACATCGATTTATGTAAAAATATGCCCACCTCATAACGCTTTTTATCGCTTTAAATTGAAGAGAAATATAGCGTCGTCTGTAGCGGTACGAAGAAATTCAATGTCCCAGCGTCCCGGTCATGTCGATCCTGCTGGAGCTATTTAAAAAAAAATAAATATAAATCGTTACGTTCGACCGTATTAGGTCGAAATATAATGATCTCACAAAAAATACCGGTACATCGTAACGCTTTCTAACGAATTAACTCGCAAAAACCGTTCGAAATTGAAAGTTTTGCTAGCTTTCCAGGGACGAAGTAAAAGGTTAATCCCTATGCACTATTGAATTACACATCGATATATGTAGAAATATTCCTACGTCGTAACGCTTTTTAACGAATTAACTCGAAGGGAACGTTCGAAATTGAAATTTGTTTCTAGCTCTCCAGGCACGAAATAAACGTTTAATCTCTATGTAATATTGAAGTATACGTCGACTTATATAAAAATATGCCCACCTCATAACGCTTTTTTTAGAATTAAATTGAAGAGAACAATAGCGTCGTCTGTAGCGGTGCGAAGAAATTCAAAATCCCAATCTGCCGGTCACGTCGGTCCGGCCGCGGCTATTTAAAAAAAACATTAAAAAAATCGTTACGTTCGACCATATTACGTCGAACTATAAAGATTTCGCAAAAAATACCGCGACCTCGTAACGCTTGTTAACCAATTAACTCGAAAAAACCGATCGAAATTGAAAGTTTTGCTTGCTCTCCAGGGACCAAACAAATGTTTAATCCCTATGTAATATTGAATTATACATCGAGATATGTAAAAGTATGCCTACCTCATAACGCTTTTTATCGAATTAACTCGAAGGGAACGTTAGCGTCGTCAGCAGTGGTGCTAAGAAATTCAAAGTACCAACCTCCGGGTCTTGTCGGTCCGGCGGCGGCTATTTAAAAAAAGAAAATAAAAAGAAATCATTACGTTCGAGCGTATTATTTCGAACTATAACGATTTCACAAGAAATACCGGTACCTCGTAACGCTTTCAGGCGAATTAACTCGAAGGGAACGATCGAGATTGAAATTTTGTTCTAGCTCTTCGGGGTAGAAATAAGTGTTTAATCTCTATGTAGTATTGAATTATACATCGATTTATGTAAAAATATGCCCACCTCATAACGCTTTTTATCGCTTTAAATTGAAGAGAAAAATAGCGTCGTCTGTAGCGGTACGAAGAAATTCAATGTCCCAACGTCCCGGTCATGTCGATCCTGCTGGAGCTATTTAAAAAAAAAATAAATATAAATCGTTACGTTCGACCGTATTACGTCGAAATATAATGATTTCACAAAAAATACCGGTACATCGTAACGCTTTCTAACGAATTAACTCGCAAAAACCGTTCGAAATTGAAAGTTTTGCTAGCTCTCCAGGGACGAAGTAAAAGGTTAATCGCTATGCACTATTGAATTACACATCGATATATGTAGAAATATTCCTACGTCGTAACGCTTTTTAACGAATTAACTCGAAGGGAACGTTCGAAATTGAAATTTGTTTCTAGCTCTCCAGGAACGAAATAAACGTTTAATCTCTATGTAATATTGAAGTATACGTCGACTTATATAAAAATATGCCCACCTCATAACGCTTTTTTGAGAATTAAATTGAAGAGAACAATAGCGTCGTCTGTAGCGGTGCGAAGAAATTCAAAATCCCAATCTCCTGGTCACGTCGGTCCGGCCGCGGCTATTTAAAAAAAACATTAAAAAAATCGTTACGTTCGACCGTATTACGTCGAAATATAATGATTTCACAAAAAATACCGGTACATCGTAACGCTTTCTAACGAATTAACTCGCAAAAACCGATCGAAATTGAAAGTTTTGCTTGCTCTCCAGGGACCAAACAAACGTTTAATCCCTATGTAATATTGAATTATACATCGAGATATGTAAAAATATGCCTACCTCATAACGCTTTTTATCGAATTAACTCGAAGGGAACGTTAGCGTCGTCGCTAGCTGCGCTTAGAAATTCAAAGACCCAACCTCCCGGTCATGTCGGTCATGCTGGGGCTATTTAAAAAAAAACATAAAAAAATCGTTACCGTCGACCGTATTACGTCGAACTATAAAGATTTCACAAAAAATACCGCGACGTCGTAACGCTTGTTACCGAATTAACTCGAAAAAACCGTCCGAAATTGAAAGTTTTGCTTGCTCTCCAGGGTCCAAATAAACGTTTAATCCCTATGTAACATTGAATTATACATCGAGATATGTAAAAATATTCCTACCTCATAACGGTTGTTAACGAATTAACTCGAAGGGAACGTTAGCTTCGTTAGTAGCGGTGCGTAGAAATTCAAAGACCCAACCTCCCGGTCATGTCGGTCCTGCGGGGGCTATTTAAAAAAAAGAAAATTAAAAGAAATCATTACGTTCGAGCGTATTACGTCGAACTATAACGATTCCACAAGAAATACCGCGACCACGTAACGCTTGTTACCGAATTAACTCGAAAAAACCGTCCGAAATTGAAATTTTTTTCTAGCTCTCCAGGGACGAAACAAACGTTTAATCCCTATGTAATATTGAATTATACATCGAGATATGTAAAAATATTCCTACCTCATAACCCTTTTGATCGAATTAACTCGCAGGAAACCTTAGCGTCGTTCGTAGCGGTGCGAAGAAATACAAAGTCCCAACGTCCCGGACATATAGGTACGGCGGGGGCTATTAAAAAAAAAAAAAATAAAAATAAAAATAAATCGGTGCGATCGACAGTATTACGTCGAAATATAACGATTTCACAAAAAATACCGGTACCTCGTAACGCTTTCTGACGAATTGACTCGAAGGGGACGTTCGAAATTGAAATTTTGTCCTAGCTTTCCAGGGTGGAAATAAGTGTTCTCATCTCTATGTAATATTGAATTACACATCGATATATGTAGAAATATTCCTACGTCGTAACGCTTTTTAACGAATTAACTCGAAGGGAACGCTCGAAATTGAAATATTTTTCTAGCTATCCAGGGACGAAATAAACGTTTAATCACTATGTAATATTGAAGCGTACATCGATTTATGTAAAAATATGCCCACCGCATAACGCTTTATATCGAATTAACTCGAAGGGAACGTTAGCGTCGTTAGAAGCGGTGCGAAGAAATTCAAAGACCCAACCTCCCGGGCATGTCGGTCCTGCGGGGGCTATTTAAAAAAAAAATAAATATAATTCATTACGCTCGACCGAATCACGTCGAAATATAACTATTTCACCAAAGAACACCGGTACATCGTAACGCTTTCTAACGCATTAACTCGCAAAAACCGTTCGAAATTGAAAGTTTTGCTACCTATCCAGGCACGAAATCAACGTTTAATCCCTATGCAATTTTGTATTACACATCGATATATTTAGGAATATTCCTACGTCGTAACGCTTTTAAACGAATTAACTCGATGGGAACGTTCGAAATTGAAATTTTTTTCTACCTCTCCAGGGACGAAATAAAAGTTTAACATCTATGTAATATTGAAGTATACATCGATTTATGTAAAAATATGCCTACCTCATAACGCTTTTTATCGAATTAACTCGAAGGAAACGTTAGCGTCGTCAGTAGTGATGCGGAGAAATTCAAAGTACCAACCTCCCGGTCATGTCGGTCCGGCAGCGGCTATTTAAAAAAAAGAAAATAAAAATAAATCGTTACGATCGACCGTATTACGTCGAAATATAACGATTTCACAAAAAATACCGGTACCTCGTAACGCTTTCAGACGAATTAACTCGAAGGGAACGATCGAGATTGAAATTTTGTTCTAGCTCTTCGGGGTAGCAATAAGTGTTTAATCTCTATGTAATATTGAATTTTATATCGAGATATGTAAAAATATGCCCACCTCATAACTCTTTTTATCGAATTAAATCGAAGAGAACGGTAGCGTCGTCAGTAGCTGCGCGAAGAAATTCAAAGTCAAATTCTCCCGGTGATGTCGGCCCGGCGGCGGCTATTTAAAAAAAAGAGAATAAAAAGAAATCATTATGTTCGAGCGCACTACGTCGAACTATAACAATTTCACAAAAAATACCGGTACCTCGTAACGCTCTCAGACGAATTAACTCGAAGGGATCGTTCTAAACTGAAATTTTGTTCTAGCTTTTCAGGGTAGGAATAAGTGTTTAATCTCTATGTAATATTGAATTATACATCGATTTATGTAAAAATATGCCTACATCATGACGCATTTTATCGAATTAACTCGCAGAAAACCTTAGCGTCGTTCGTAGCGGTGCGAAGAAATACAAAGTCCCAACATCCCGGTCATATCGGTACGGCGGCGGCTATTTAAAAAAAAAAAATGAAAATAAGTCGTTACGATCGACCGTATTACGTCGAAATATAACGATTTCACAAAAAAATACCGGTACATCGTAACGCTTTCTAACGAATTAACTCGCAAAAACCTATCGAAATTGAAAGTTTTGCTACCTCTCCAGGGACGAAATAAACGTTTAATCCCTATGCAATTTTGAATTACACATCGATATGTTTAGAAATATTCCGACGTCGTAACGGTTGTTAACGAATTAACTCGCAGGAAACCTTAGCGACGTTCGTAGCGGTGCGAAGAAATACAAAGTCCCAACGTCCCGGTCATATAGGTACGGCGGGGGCTACTTAAAAAAAAAAAAAAATAAAAATAAATCCTCACGATCGACCGTATTACGTTGAAATATATCGATTTCACAAAAAATGCCGGTTCCTCGTAACGCTTTCTGACGAATTGACTCGAAGGGAACGTTCGAAATTGAAATTTTGTTCTAGCTCTCCTGGGTAGCAATAAGTGTTTAATCTCTATGTAATATTGAATTATACATCGATTTATGTAAAAATATACCTACCTCATAACGCTTTTTATCGAATTAACTCGAAGGGAACGTTAGGGTCGTTAGTAGCGGTGCGAAGAATTTCAAAGACCCAACGTCCCGGTCATGTCGGTTCTGCGGGGGCTATTTAAAAAAAAATAAATATAAATCGTGACGCTCGACCGTATTACCTCGAAATATAATGATTTTACAAAAAAAATACCGGTACATCGTAACGATTTCAGACGAATTAACTCGAAGGGAACGTTCGAAATTGAAATTTTGTTCCAGCTCTCCAGGGACGAAATATACGTTTAATCCCTATGCAATATTGAATTACACATCGATTTATGAAAAAATATACCTCCCTCATAACGCTTCTTATCGAGTTTACTCGAAGGGAACGATAACGTCGTTAGTAGCTGTGCGAAGAAATTCAAAGTCCCAACTTCCCGGTCATATCGGTACGGCGGGGGCTATTTAAAAAAAAAAAACAAAAATAAATCGTTCCTATCGAACGTATTACGTCGAAATATAACGATTTCACAAAAAATACCGGTACATCGTAACGCTTTCAGACGAATTAACTCGAAGGGAACGTTCTAAATTGAAACTCTTTTCTAGCACTTCAGGGTAGGAATAAGTGTTTAATCTCTATGTGATATTGAATTATACATCGATTTATGTAAAAATATGCCTACCTCCTAACGCCTTCTATCGAATTAACTCGAAGGGAACGTTAGCGTCGTCAGTAGCGGTTCGAAGAAATTCAAAGTACCAACCTC
Organism: Bombus hortorum; assembly: GCA_905332935.1. NCBI lineage: Eukaryota > Metazoa > Arthropoda > Insecta > Hymenoptera > Apidae > Bombus > Bombus hortorum. Next base: position 8,842,791 of record CAJOSO010000001.1, read on the forward strand.
CTGGTCATGTCGGTCCGGCGGAGGCAATTTAAAAAAGAAATAAAAAAAAATCGTTACGCTCCACCGTATTGCATCGAAATATCACGATTTCACAAGAAAATACCGCGAACTCGTAATGCTTGTTAACGAATTAACTCGAAAAAACCGTTCGAAATTGAAATTTTGTTCTAGCTCTCCAGGGACGAAATAAACGTTTAATCCCTATGCAGTATTGAATTACACATCTATATATGTAGAAATATTCCTACGTCGTAACGCTTTTTAACGATTCAACTCGAAGGGATCGTTAGCGTCGTCAGTAGCGGTGCGAAGAAATTCAAAGTACCAACCTCCTGGTCATGTCGGTCCGGCGGAGGCAATTTAAAAAAGAAATAAAAAAAATCGTTACGCTCCACCGTATTGCGTCGAAATATAACGATTTCACAAGATAATACCGCGAACTCGTAATGCTTGTTAACGAATTAACTCGAAAAGACCGTTCGAAATTGAAAGTTTTGCTAGCTCTCCAGGGACGAAATAAACGTTTAATCCCTATGCAGTATTGGATTACACATCTATATATGTAGAAATATTCCTACGTCGTAACGCGTTTTAACGAATTAACTCGAAGGGAACGTACGGAATTGAAATTTCGTTCTAGCTATTCAGGGTAGAAACAAGTGTTTAATCTCTATGTAATATTGAATCATACATCGATTTATGTAAAAATATGCCTACCTCATGACGCATTTTATCGAATTAACTCGCAGAAAACCTTAGCGTCGTTCGTAGCGGTGCGAAGAAATACAAAGTCCCAACGTCCCGGTCATATCGGTACGGCGGCGGCTATTTAAAAAAAAAATCAAAATAAAACGAAACGCTCGACCGTATTACGTCGAAATATAACGATTTCACAAAAAAATACCGGTTTATCGTAACGCTTTCTAACGAATTAGCTTGCAAAAACCGTTCGAAATTGATAGTTTTGTTACCTCTCCAGGGACGAAATAAACGTTTAATCCCTATGCAATATTGAATTACACATCGATATACGTAGAAATATTCCTACGTCGTAAAGCTTTTTAACGAATTAACTCGAAGGGAACGTTCTAAATTGAAATTTTATTCTAGCTCTCCAGGGTAGAAATAAGAGTTTAATCTCTATGTAATATTGAATCATACATCGATTTATGTAAAAATATGCTTGCCTCATGACGCATTTCATCGAATTAACTCGCAGAAAACCTTAGCGTCGTTCGTAGCGGTGCGAAGAAATACAAAGTCCCGACGTCCCGGTCATATCGGTACGGCGGCGGCTATTTAAAAAAAAAATGAAAATAAATCGTTACGATCGACCGTATTACGTCGAAATATAATGATTTCACAAAAATACCGGTACATCGTAACGCTTTCTAACGAATTAACTCGCAAAAACCGTTCGAAATTTAAAGTTTTGCTAGCTCTCCAGGGACGAAATAAACGTTTAAACCCTATGCAATATTGAATTACACATCGATATATGTAGAAATATTCCTACGTCGTTAAGCTTTCAGACGAATTACCTCGAAGGGAACGTTCTAAATTGAAATTTTGTTCTAGCTCTACAGGGACGAAATAAACGTTTAATATCTATGTAATATTGAAGTATACTTCGATTTATGTAAAAATATGCCCACCTCATAACGGTTTTTATCGAATTAAATAGAAGGGAACGTTAGCGTTGTCAGTAGCGATGCGTAGAAATTCAAAGACCCAACCTCCCGGTCATGTCGGTCCGGCGGGGGCTATTTAAAAAAAAAAAAATAAAAAAAATCCTTACGTTCCACCGTATTACGTCGAACTATAAAGATTTCACAAAAAAATACCGCGACCTCGTAACGCTTGTTAACGAATTAACTCGAAAAGACCGTTCGAAATTGAAAGTTTTCCTAGCTCTCCAGGGACGAAATAAACGTTTAATCCCTATGCAATATTGAATTACACATCGATATAAGTTGAAATATTCCTTGTCGTAAAGCTTATTAACGAATTAACTCGAAGGGAACCTTAGCGTCGTTCGTAGCGGTGCAAAGAAATACAAAGTCCCAACGTCCCGGTCATATAGGTACGGCGGGGGCTGTTTAAGAAAAAAATAAAAATAAATCGTTACGATCCACCGTATTACGTCGAAATATAACGATTTCACAAAAAATACCGGTACCTCGTAACGCTTTCAGACGAACTGACTCGAAGGGAACGTTCGAAATTGAAATTTTGTTCTAGCTCTCCAGGGACGAAATAAGTGTTTAATCTCTATGTAATATTGAAGTATACATCGATGTATGTAAAAATATTCCTACCTCATAACGCTTTTTATCGAATTAACTCGAAGGGAACGTTAGCGTCGTTAGTAGCTGCGTGAAGAAATTCAAAGTCCCAATCTCCCCGTCATATCGATCCGGCCGCGGCTATTTAAAAAAGAAATATAAAGGAATAGTTACGATCGACCGTACTACGTCGAACTATAAAGATGCACAAAAAATACCGCGACATCGTAACGCTTGTTAATGAATTAACTCGAAAAAGCGGTTCGAAATTGAAAGTTTTGCTTGCGCTCCAGGGACGAAATAAACGTTTAATCCCTATGTAATATTGAATTATACATCGATTTATGTAAAAATATTCCTACCTCATATCGCTTTTTATCGAATCAAATCGAAGAAAACGGTGGCGTCGTCAGTAGCGGTGCGAAGAAATGCAAAGTCCCAACCTCCCGGTCATGTCGGTCCTGCTGGGGCTATTTAAAAAAAAAATAAACATAAATCGTTACGCTCGACCGTATTACGTCGAAGTATAACGATTTCACAAAAATTACCGGTACCTCGTAACGCTTTCTGACGAATTGAGTCGAAGGGAACGTTCGAAATTGAAAGTTTTGCTTGCGCTCCAGGGACCAAATAAACGTTTAATGCCTATGTAATATTGAATTATACATCGATATATGTAGAAATATTCCTACGTCGTAAAGCTTTTTAACGAATTAACTCCAAGGGAACGTTCGAAATTGAAATTCTTTTCTAGCTCTCCAGGGACGAAATAAACCTTTAATCTCTATGTAATATTGAATTATACATCGATTTATGTAAAAATATGCCTACCTCATAACGCATTTTATCGAATTTACTCTAAGGGAACGTCAGCGTCGTTAGTAGCGGTGGGAAGAAATACAAAGTCCCAACGTCTCGGTCATATAGGTACGGCGAGGGCTATTGAAGAAAAACATAAAAAAAATCGTTACGTTCGACCGTATTACGTCGAGCTATAAAGATTTCACGAAAAATAGCGCGACCTAGTAACGCTTGATAACGAATTAACTCGAAAAAACTGTTCGAAATTGAAAGTTTTGCTTGCTCTCCAGGGACCAAATAAACGTTTAATCCCTATGTAATATTGAATTATACATCGATTTATGTAAAAATATGCCTACCTCATAACGCTTTTTATCGTATTAACTCGAAGGGAACGATAGCGTCGTTCGTAACGGTGGGAAGAAATACAAAGTCCCAACGTCCCGATCATATAGGTAGGGCGGGGGCTATTTAAAAAAAAAAAAAAATAAAAATAAATCGTTACGATCGATCGTATTACGTCGAAATATAACGATTTCACAAAAAATACCGGTACATCGTAACGCTTTCTAACGAATTAACTCGCAAAAACCGTTCGAAATTTAAAGTTTTGCTAGCTCTCCAGGGACGAAATGAACGTTTAATCCCTATGTAATATTGAATTATACATCGATATACGTAAAAATATGCGCACCTCATAACGCTTTTTATCGAATTAAAACGAAGAGAAGGGTAGCGTCGTCAGTAGCTGCGCGAAGAAATTCATAGTCCCATTCTCCCGGTCATGTCGGTCCTGCTGTGGCTATTTGAAAAAATATAAATATAAATCGTTACGTCCGACCGTATTACGTCGAAATATTATGATTTCACAAAAAATACCGGTACATCGTAATCCTTTCTAACGAATTAACTCGCAAAAACCGTTCGAAATTGAAAGTTTTGCTTGCTCTCCAGGGACCAAACAAACGTTTAATCCCTATGTAATATTGAATTATACATCGATTTATGTAAAAATATGCCCACCTCATAACGCTATTCATCGAATTAAATCGAAGAGAACGGTAGCGCCGTAAGTAGCTGCGCAAAGAAATTCAAAGTCCCAATCTCCGGTCATGTCGGTCCGGCCGCGGCTATTAAAAAAAAAAATAAATATAAATCGTTACGCTCGACCGTATTACGTCGAAATATAACGATTTCGCAAAAAAATACCGGTACATCATAACGCTTTCAAACGAATTAACTCGCAAAAACCGTTCGAAATTGAAAGTTTTGCTTGCTCTCCAGGGACCAAATAAACGTTTAATCCCTATGCACTTTTGAATTACACATCGATATATTTAGAAATATTACTACGTCGTAACGCTTTCAGACGAATTAGCTCGCAAAAACCGTTCGAAGTTGAAATTTTTTTCTAGCTCACCAGGGACGAGATAAACGTTTAATCCCTATGTAATATTGAATTATACATCGCTATATCTAGAAATATTCCTACCTCATAACGCTCTCTATCGAATTAACTCGAAGGGAACGTTAGCGTCGTTAGTAGCGGTGCGAAGAAATTCAAAGACACAACCTCCCGGTCATGTCGGTCCTGCGGTGGCTATTTAAAAAAAAGAAAATTAAAAGAAATCATTACGTTCGAGCGTATTACGTCGAACTGTAACGATTTCACAAGAAATACCGCGACCTCGTAACGCTTGTTATCGAGTTAATTCGAAAAAACCGTTCGAAATTGAAAGTTTTGCTTGCCCTCCAGGGACCAAATAAACGTTTTTATCCCTATGTAATATTGAATTATACATCGATTAATGTAAAAATATGCATACCTCATAACGCTTTTTATCGAATTAACTCGAAGGGAACGTTAGCGTCGTTAGTAGCGGTGCGAAGAATTTCAAAGACCCAACGTCCCGGTCATGTCGGTTCTGAGCGGGCTATTTAAAAAAAAATAAATATAAATCGTGACGCTCGACCGTATTACCTCGAAATATAACGATTTTACAAAAAAAATACCGGTACATCGTAACGCTTTCTAACGAATTAACTTGCAAAAACCGCTCGAAATTGAAAGTTTTGCTTGCTCTCCAGGGACCAAATAAACGTTTAATCCCTATGTAATATTAAATTATACATCGAGATATGAAAAAATATTCCTACCTCATAACGGTTGTCAACGAATTAACTCGCAGGGAACGTTAGCGTCGTTAGTAGCGGTGCGACGAAATTCAAAGACCCAATCTCCCGGTCATGTCGGTCCGGCCGCGGCTATTTAAAAAAAAAAATAAAAAAATGGTTACGTACGACCGTATTACGTCGAACTATAAAGATTTCACAAAAAATACCGCGACCGCGTAACGCTTGATAACGAATTAACTCGAAGGGAACGTTCGAAATTGAAATTTTGTTCTAGCTCTTCAGGGTAGAAATAAGTGTTTAATCTCTATGTAATATTGAATTATACCTCGATTTATGTAAAAATATGCCTACCTCATAACGCTTTTTATCGAATTAACTCGAAGGGAAAGTTAGCGTCGTTAGTAGCGGTGCGAAGAATTTCAAAGACCCAACGTCCCGGTCATGTCGGTTCTGCGGGGGCTATTTAAAAAAAAATAAATATAAATCGTGACGCTCGACCGTATTACCTCGAAATATAACGATTTTACAAAAAAAATACCGGTACATCGTAACGCTTTCTAACGAATTAACTTGCAAAAACCGCTCGAAATTGAAAGTTTTCCTAGCTCTCCAGGAACGAAATAAACGATTAATCCCTATGCAATGTTGAATTACACATCGATATATGTAGAAATATTCCTACGTCGTAACGCTTTCAGACGAATTAACTCGCAAAAATCGTTCGAAATTGAAGTTTTGATCTAGCTCTTCAGGGTAGAAATAAGTGTATAATCTCTATGTAATATTGAATTATACATCGATTTATGTAAAAATATGCCTACCTCATAACGCTTTATATCGAATTAACTCGAAGGGAACGTTAGCGTCGTTAGTAGCGGTGCGAGGAAATTCAAAGTCCCAACCTCCCGGTCATGCCGGTCTTGCGGGGGCTATTTAAAAAAAAATAAATATAAATCGCTACGTCCGACCGTATCACTTCGAAGTATAATGATTTCACGAAAAATACCGGTACATCGTAACGCTTTCCAACGAATTAACTCGCAAAAACCGTTCGAAATTGAAAGTGTTGCTTGCTCTGTAGGGACCAAATAAAAGTTTAATCCCTATGTAATATTGAATTATACATCGAGATATGTAAAAATATTCCTACCTCATAACGGTTGTTAACGAATTAACTCGCAGGGAACCTTAGCGTCGTTCGTAGCGGTGCGAAGAAATATAAAGACCCAACGTACTGGATATAGGTACGGCGGAAGCTATTAAAAAAATATATATATATAAAAATAAATCGTTACGTCCGACCGTATTACGTCGAAATATAACGATTTCACAAAAAATACCGGTACCTCGTAACGCTTTCTGACTAATTGACTCGAGGGGAACGTTCGAAATTGAAATTTTGTTCTAGCCGTGCAGGGTAGAAATAAGTGATTAATCCCAATGTAATATTGAATTATACATCGAGATATGTAAAAATATTCCTACCTCATAACGGTTGTTAACGAATTAGCTCGCAGGAAACCTTAGCGTCGTTCGTAGCGGTGCGAAGAAATTCAAAGTCCCAACGTCCCGGTCATGTCGAGCCTGCTGGGGCTATTTAAAAAAAAAATAAACATAAATCGTTACGTTCGACCGTATTACGTCTAAATATAACGATTTCACCAAAAATACCGGTACCTCGTAACGCTTTCTAACGAATTAACTTGCAAAAACCGTTCGAAATTGAAAGTTTTGCTAGCTCTCCAGGGACGGAATAAACGATTAATCCCTATGCAATATTGAATTATACATCGATATATGTAGAAATATTCCTACCTCATGACGCTTTCTATCGAATTAACTCGAAGGGAACGTTAGCGTCGTCAGTAGCTGCGCGAAGAAATTCAAAGTCCCAATCTCCCGGTCATGTCGGTCCTGCTGGGGCTATTTAAAAAAAAAATAAATATAAATCGTGACGCTCGACCGTATTACGTCGAAATATAACGATTTCACAAAAAAATACCGGTACATCGTAACGCTTTCTATCTAATTAATACCAATGCAATATTGAATTACACATTGATATATGTAGACATATTCCTACCTCATTACGCTTTATATCGAATTAACTCGAAGGGAACGTTAGCGTCGTTAGTAGCGGTGCGAAGAAATGCAAAGTCCCAACCTCCCGGACATGTCGGTCCTGCTGGGGCTATTTAAAAAAAAATAAACATAAATCGCTACGTTCGACAGTATTACGTCGAAATATAATGATTTCACAAAAAATACCGGTACATCGTAACGCTTTCTAACGAATTAACTCGCAAAAACTGTTCCAAATTGAAAGTTTTGCTAGCTCTCCAGGGACGAAATAAACGTTTAATCCCTATGCAATATTGAATTACACTACGATATATGTAGAAATATTCCTACGTCGTAACGCTTTTTAACGAATTAACTCGGAGGGAACCTTGGCGTCGTTAGTAGCGGTGCGAAGAAATGCAAAGTCCCAACCTCCCGGACATGTCGGTCCTGCTGGGGCTATTTAAAAAAAAATAAACATAAATCGCTACGTTCGACAGTATTACGTCGAAATATAATGATTTCACAAAAAATACCGGTACATCGTAACGCTTGATAACGAATTAACTCGAAAAAACTGTTCCAAATTGAAAGTTTTGCTAGCTCTCCAGGGACGAAATAAACGTTTAATCCCTATGCAATATTGAATTACACTACGATATATGTAGAAATATTCCTACGTCGTAACGCTTTTTAACGAATTAACTCGGAGGGAACCTTGGCGTCGTTCGTAGCGGTGCGAAGAAATACAAAGTCCCAACGTCCCGGTCATATAGGTACGGCGGGGGCTATTAAAAAAAAAATAAACATAAATCGTTACGCTCGACCGTATTACGTCGAAATATAACGATTTCACAAAAAATACCAGTACATCGTAACGCTTTCTAACGAATTAACTCGCAAAAACCGTTCGAAATTGAAAGTTTTTTTACCTCTCCAGGGACTAAACAAACGTTTAATCCCTATGCAATTTTGAATTACACATCGATATATGTAGAAATATTCCTACGTCGTAACGCTTTTTAACGAATTAACTCGCAGGGAACATTAGCGTTGTTCGTAGCGCTGCGAAGAAATACAAAGTCCCAACGTCCCGGACATATAGGTACGGCGGGGGCCATTTAAAAAAAAAAATAAAAATTTATCGTTACGGTCGACCGTATTACGTCGAAATATTTCGATTTCACAAAAAATACCGGTGCCTCGTAACGCTTTCTGACGAATTGACTCGAAGGGAACGTTCGAAATTGAAATGTTTTTCTAGCTCTCCAGGATAGAAATGTGTGTTTAATCTCTATGTAATATTGAGGTATACATCGATTTATGTAAAAATATGCCCACCTCATAACGCTTTTTATCGAATTAAATCGAAGAGAACGGTAGCATCGTCAGTAGCTGCGCGAAGAAATTCAAAGTCCCAATCTCCCGGTCATGTCGGTCCTGCTGGGGCTATTTAAAAAAAAAAATAAATATAAATCGTGACGCTCGACCGTATTACGTCGAAATATAACGATTTCACAAAAAAATACCGGTACATCGTAACGCTTTCAGACGAATTAACTCGAAGGGAACGTTCGAAATTGAAATTTTGTTCTATCTCTTCAGGGTAGAAATAAGTGTTTAATCTCTATGTAATATTGAATTATACATCGATTTATGTATAAATATGCCTACCTCATTACGCTTTATATCGAATTAACTCGAAGGGAACGTTAGCGTCGTTAGTAGCGTTGCGAAGAAATGCAAAGTCCCAACCTCCCGGTCATGTCGGTCCTGCTGGGGCTATTTAAAAAAAAATAAACATAAATCGCTACGTTCGACAGTATTACGTCGAAATATAATGATTTCACAAAAAATACCGGTACATCGTAACGCTTTCTAACGAATTAACTCGGAAAAACCGTTCGAAATTGAAAGTTTTGCTAGCTCTCCAGGGACGAAATAAACGTTTAATCCCTATGCAATATTGAATTACACTACGATATATGTAGAAATATTCCTACGTCGTAACGCTTTTTAACGAATTAACTCGCAGGGAACATTAGCGTCATTAGTAGCGGTGCGAAGAAATTCAAAGACCCAACCTCCCGGTCATGTCGGTCCTGCGGGGGCTATTTAAAAAAAATAAATATAAATCGTGACGCTCGACCGTATTACGTCGAAATATAACGATTTCACAAAAAAATACCGGTACATCGTAAAGCTGTCTAACGAATTAACTCGCAAAAACCGTTCGAAATTGAAAGTTTTGCTAGCTCTCCAGGGACGAAATAAACGTTTAATCCCTATGCAATATTGATTTACACATCGATTTATGTAGACATATTCCTACGTCGTAACGCTTTTTAACGAATTAACTCGAAGGGAACGTTCGAAATTGAAATTTTTTTCTAGCTCTCCAGAGACGAAATAAACGTTTAATCTGTATGTAATATTGAATTACACATCGATTTATGTGGAAATATGCCTACCGCATAATGCTTTTTATCTAATTAACACGAAGGGAACGTTAGCGTCGTTAGTAGCGGTGCGAAGAAATTCAAATTCCCAACATCCCGGTCATGTCGGTACTTCTGGGGCTATTTAAAAAGAAATAAATATAAATCGTTACGTTCGACCGTATTACGTCGAACTATAAAGATTTCACAAAAAATACCGCGTCCTCGTAACGCTTGTTCACGAATTAACTCGCAAAGACCGTTCGAAATTCAAAGTATTGCTACCTCTCCAGGGACGAAATAAACGTTTAATCCCTATGCAATATTGAATTACACATCGATATATGTAGAGATATTCCTACGTCGCAACGCTTTTTAACGATTTAGCTCGAAGGGAGCGTTCGAAATTGAAATTTTTTTCTAGCTCTCCAGGGACGAAATACACGTTTAATCCCTATGCAATATTGAATTACACATCGACATAGGTAGAAATATTCCTACCTCATAACGGTTGTTAACTAATTAACTCGCAGGGAACCTTAGCGTCGTTCGTAGCGGTCCGAAGAAATTCAAAGACCCAACCTCCCGGTCATGTCGGCCCTGCGGGGGCAATTTAAAAAAAAGAAAATGAAAAGAAATCACTACGTTCGAGCGTATTACGTCGAACTATACCGATTTCACAAAAAATACCGGTACCTCGTATCGCTATCTGACGAATTCATTCGAAGGGAACGTTCGAAATTGAAATTTTGTTCTAGCTCTTCGGGGTAGAAATAAGTGTTTAATCTCTATGTAATATTGAATTATACATCGATTTATGTAAAAATGTGCCTACCGCTTAAGGCTTTTTATCGAATTAACTCGAAGGGAACGTTAGCGTCGTTAGTAGCGGTGCGAAGAAATGCAAAGTCCCAACCTCCCGGTTATGTCGGTCCTGCTGGGGCTATTTAAAAAAAAATAAACATAAATCGTTACGCTCGACCGTATTGCGCCGAAATATAACGATTTCACAAAAAAATACCGGTACATCGTAACGCTTTCTAACGAATTAACTCGCAAATACCGTTCGAAATTGAAAGTTTTGCTAGCTCTCCGGGGACGAAATAAACGTTTAATCCCTATGCAATATTGAATTACACATCGATATATGTAGAAATATTCCTACCTCATAACGGTTGTTAACGAATTAACTCGCAGGGAACCTTAGCGTCGTTCGTAGCGGTGCGAAGAAATACAAAGTCCCGACGTCCCGGTCATATAGGTACGGCGGGGGCTATTTAAAAAAGAGAATAAAAATAAATCGTTACGATCGACCGTATTACGTCGAAATATAACGATTTCACAAAAAATACCGGTACATCGTAACGCTTGATAACGAATTAACTCGAAAAAACTGTTCCAAATTGAAAGTTTTGCTTGCTCTCCAGGGACCAAATAAACGTTTAATCCCTATGTAATACTGAATTATACATCGCGATATGTAAAAATAATCCTACCTCATAACGGTTGTTAACGAATTAACTCGAAGGGAACGTTAACGTCGTTAGAAGCGGTGCGAAGAAATTCAAAGAACCAACCTCCCGGTCATGGTGGTCCTGCGGGGGCTATTTAAAAAACAGAAAATAAAAAGAAATCATTACGTTCGAGCGTATTACGTCGAGCTATAACGATTTCACAAGAAATACCGCGACCTCGTAACGCTTGTTAACGAATTAACTCGAAAATACCGTTCGAAATTGAAAGTTTTGCTAGCTCTCCAGGGACGAAATAAACGTTTGATCCCTATGCAATATTGAATTACACATCGATATATGTTGAAATATTCCTACGTCGTAACGCTTTTTAACGAATTAACTCGAAGGGAACGTTCGAAATTGACATTTTCTTCTAGCTCTCCAGGGACGAAATAAACGTTTAATCTCTATGTAATATTGAAGTATACATCGATTTATATACAAATATTCCTACCTCATAACGCTTTATATCGAATTAACTCGGAGGGAACGTTAGCGTCGTCAGTAGTGGTGCGTAGAAATTCAAAGTAGCCACCTCCCGGTCATGTCGGTCCTGCTGGGGTTATTTAAAGAAAAAATAAAAAAAAAATCGTTACGTTCGACCGTATTACGTCGAAATTGAAAGTTTTGCTTGCTCTCCAGGGACCAAATAAACGTATAATCCCTATGTAATATTGAATAATACATCGAGATATGTAAAAATATTCCTACCTCATAACGGTTGTTTACGATTTAACTCGCAGGAAACCTTAGCGTCGTTCGTAGCGGTGCGAAGAAATACAAAGTCCCAACGTCCCGGTCACATCGGTACGGCGGGGGCTATTTAAAAAAAAAAAAAATGAAAATAAATCGTTGCGATCGACCGTATTACGTCGAAATATAACGATTTCACAAAAAATACCGGTACCTCGTAACGCATTCTGACGAATTGCCTCGAAGGGAACGTTCGAAATTGAAATTTTGTTCTAGCTCTCCAGGGTGGAAATAAGTGTTCAATCTCTATGTAATATTGAGTTACACATCGAGATATGTAAAACTATTCCTACCTCATAACGGTTGTTTACGATTTAACTCGCAGGAAACCTTAGCGTCGTTCGTAGCGGTACGAAGAAATTCAAAGACCCAACCTCCCGGTCATGTCGGTCCTGCGGGGGCTATTTAAAAAAAAATAAATATAAATAGTCACGCTCGACCGTATTACGTCGAAATATAACGATTTCACAAAAAAAATACCGGTACATCGTAACGCTTTCTAATGAATTAACTCGCAAAAACCGTTCGAAATTGAAATTTTTTTCTAGCTCTCCAGGGACGAAACAAAAGTTTAATCTCTATGTAATATTGAATTATACATCGAGACATGTAAAAATATTCCTACCTCATAAAGGTTGTTAACGAATTAACTTGCAGGAAACCTTAGCGTCGTTCACAGCGGCGCGAAGAAATACAATGTCCCAACGTCCCGGTCATATCGGTATGGCGGGGGCTATTTAAAAAAAAGAAATCAAAATAAGTCGTTACGATAGACCGTATTACGTCGAAATATAACGATTTCACAAAAAATACCGGTACCTCGTAACGCATTCTGACGAATTGACTCGAAGGGAACGTTCGAAATTGAAATTTTGTTCTAGCTATCCAGGGTAGAAATAAGTGTTTACTCTCTATGTAATATTGAATTATACATCGAGATATGTAAAAATATTCCTACCTCATAGCGGTTGTTAACGAATTAACTCGCAGGGATCTTCATCGTCGTTCGTAGCGGTGCAAAGAAATACAAAGTCCCAACGTCCCGGTCATATAGGTACGGCAAGGGCTATTTAAAAAAAGAAAATAAATATAAATTGTTACGCTCGTCCGTATTGCGTCGGAATTTAACGATTTCACAAAAAATACCGGTACCTCGTAACGCTTTCTGACGAATTGACTCGAAGGGAACGTTCGAAATTGAAACTTTGTTCTAGCTCTTCAGGGTAGAAATAAGTGTCTAATCTCTATGTAATATTGAATTATACATCGATTTATGTAAAAATATGCCTACCTCATAACGCTTTTTATCGAATTAACTCGATGGGAACGTTAGCGTCGTTAGTAGCGGTGCGAAGAAATTCAAAGAACCGACCTCCGGGTCATGTCGGTACTTCGGGGGCCATTTAAAAAAAAATAAATATAAATCGTGACGCTCGACCGTATTACGTCGAAATGTAACGATTTCACAAAAAAATACCGGTACATCGAAAAGCTTTCTAACGAATTAAATAGCAAAAACCGTTCGAAATTGAAAGTTTTGCTAGCTCTCCAGGGACGAAATAAACGTTTAATCCCTATGTAATATTAAATTATTCATCGAGATATGTAAGAATATTCCTACGTCATAACGGTTGTTAACGAATTAACTCGCAGGGAACCTTAGCGTCGTTCGTAGCGGTGGGAAGAAATACAAATTCCCAACGTCCCGGTCATATAGGTACGGCGGGGGCTATTTAAAAAAAAAATAAAAATAAATCGTTACGTTCGACCGTATTACGTCGAAATATAATGATTTCACATAAAATACCGGTACATCGTAACGCTTTCAGACGAATTAACTCGCAAAAACCGTTCGAAATTGAAAGTTTTGCTAGCTCTCCAGGGACGAAATAAACGTTTAATCCCACTGCAATATTGAATTACACATTGATATATGTAGACATATTCCTACGTCGTAACGCTTTTTAACGAATTAACTCGAAGGGAACGTTCGAAATTGAAATTTTTTTCTAGCTCTCCAGGGACGAAATATACGTTCAATATCGATGTAATCTTGAACTATACATCGATTTATGTAAAAATAGGCCTACCTCATAACGCTCTTTATCGAATTAACTCGAAGGGAGCGTTAGAGTCGTTAGTAGCTGCGCGAGGAAATTCAAAGCCCCAACCTCCCGGTCATATCGATCCGGCGGCGGCTATTTAAAAAAGAAATATAAAGAAATCGTTACGATCGACCGTATTACGTAGAACTATAAAGATGCACAAAAAATACCGCGACATCGTAACGCTTTCTAAAGAATTGACTCGAAAAAGCCGTTCGAAATTGAAAGTTTTGCTTGCTCTCCAGGGACCAAATAAACGGTTAATCCCTATGTAATATCGAATTATACATCGAGATATGTAAAATTATTCCTACCTCATAACGGTTGTTTACGAATTAACTCGCAGGGAACCTTAGCGTCGTTCGTAGCGGTGGGAAGAAATACAAAGTCCCAACGTCCCGGTCATATACGTACGGCGGGGGCTATTTAAAAAAAAAAAAAAATAAAAATAAATCGTTGCGATCCACCGTATTACGTCGAAATATAACGATTTCACAAAAAATACCGGTACATCGTAACGCTTTCTAACGAATTAACTCGCAAAAACCGTTCGAAATTGAAAGTTTTGCTTGCTCTCCAGGGACCAAATAAACGGTTAATCCCTATGTAATATTGAATTATACATCGAGATATGTAAAAGTATTCCTACCTCATAACGGTTGTTAACGAATTAACTCGAAGGGAACGTTAGCGTCGTTAGTAGCTGCGCGAAGAAATTCAAAGTCCCAATCTCCCGTTCATGTCGGTCCTGCTGGGGCTATTTAAAAAAAATGAATATAAATCGTTGCGTTCGACCGTATTACTTCGAAATATAATGATTTCACAAAAAAAAACCGGTACATCGTAACGCTTTCTAACGAATTAACTCGCCAAAACCGTTCGAAATTGAAGGTTTTGCTAGCTCTCCAGGGACGAAATAAGCGTTTAATCCCTATGCAATTTTGAATTACACATCGATATGATTAGAAATATTCCTACGTCGTAGTGCTTTCTAACGAATTAACTCGCAAAAACCGTTCGAAATTGAAGGTTTTGCTAGCTCTCCAGGGACGAAATAAACGTTTAATCCCTATGTAATATTGAATTATACATCGACACATGTAAAAATATTCCTACCTCATAAAGGTTGTTAACGAATTAACTCGCAGGAAACCTTAGCGTCGTTCATAGCGGCGCGAAGAAATACAATGTCCCAACGTCCCGGTCATATCGGTATGGCGGGGGCTATTTAAAAAAAAGAAATCAAAATAAGTCGTTACGATAGACCGTATTACGTCGAAATATAACGATTTCACAAAAAATACCGGTACCTCGTAACGCATTCTGACGAATTGACTCGAAGGGAACGTTCGAAATTGAAATTTTGTTCTAGCTATCCAGGGTAGAAATAAGTGTTTACTCTCTATGTAATATTGAATTATACATCGAGATATGTAAAAATATTCCTACCTCATAGCGGTTGTTAACGAATTAACTCGCAGGGATCTTCATCGTCGTTCGTAGCGGTGCAAAGAAATACAAAGTCCCAACGTCCCGGTCATATAGGTACGGCAAGGGCTATTTAAAAAAAGAAAATAAATATAAATTGTTACGCTCGTCCGTATTGCGTCGGAATTTAACGATTTCACAAAAAATACCGGTACCTCGTAACGCTTTCTGACGAATTGACTCGAAGGGAACGTTCGAAATTGAAACTTTGTTCTAGCTCTTCAGGGTAGAAATAAGTGTCTAATCTCTATGTAATATTGAATTATACATCGATTTATGTAAAAATATGCCTACCTCATAACGCTTTTTATCGAATTAACTCGATGGGAACGTTAGCGTCGTTAGTAGCGGTGCGAAGAAATTCAAAGAACCGACCTCCGGGTCATGTCGGTACTTCGGGGGCCATTTAAAAAAAAATAAATATAAATCGTGACGCTCGACCGTATTACGTCGAAATGTAACGATTTCACAAAAAAATACCGGTACATCGAAAAGCTTTCTAACGAATTAAATCGCAAAAACCGTTCGAAATTGAAAGTTTTGCTAGCTCTCCAGGGACGAAATAAACGTTTAATCCCTATGTAATATTAAATTATTCATCGAGATATGTAAGAATATTCCTACGTCATAACGGTTGTTAACGAATTAACTCGCAGGGAACCTTAGCGTCGTTCGTAGCGGTGGGAAGAAATACAAATTCCCAACGTCCCGGTCATATAGGTACGGCGGGGGCTATTTAAAAAAAAAATAAAAATAAATCGTTACGTTCGACCGTATTACGTCGAAATATAATGATTTCACATAAAATACCGGTACATCGTAACGCTTTCAGACGAATTAACTCGCAAAAACCGTTCGAAATTGAAAGTTTTGCTAGCTCTCCAGGGACGAAATAAACGTTTAATCCCACTGCAATATTGAATTACACATTGATATATGTAGACATATTCCTACGTCGTAACGCTTTTTAACGAATTAACTCGAAGGGAACGTTCGAAATTGAAATTTTTTTCTAGCTCTCCAGGGACGAAATATACGTTCAATATCGATGTAATCTTGAACTATACATCGATTTATGTAAAAATAGGCCTACCTCATAACGCTCTTTATCGAATTAACTCGAAGGGAGCGTTAGAGTCGTTAGTAGCTGCGCGAGGAAATTCAAAGCCCCAACCTCCCGGTCATATCGATCCGGCGGCGGCTATTTAAAAAAGAAATATAAAGAAATCGTTACGATCGACCGTATTACGTAGAACTATAAAGATGCACAAAAAATACCGCGACATCGTAACGCTTTCTAAAGAATTGACTCGAAAAAGCCGTTCGAAATTGAAAGTTTTGCTTGCTCTCCAGGGACCAAATAAACGGTTAATCCCTATGTAATATCGAATTATACATCGAGATATGTAAAATTATTCCTACCTCATAACGGTTGTTTACGAATTAACTCGCAGGGAACCTTAGCGTCGTTCGTAGCGGTGGGAAGAAATACAAAGTCCCAACGTCCCGGTCATATACGTACGGCGGGGGCTATTTAAAAAAAAAAAAAAATAAAAATAAATCGTTGCGATCCACCGTATTACGTCGAAATAAAACGATTTCCCAAAAAATACCGGTACATCGTAACGCTTTCTAACGAATTAACTCGCAAAAACCGTTCGAAATTGAAAGTTTTGCTTGCTCTCCAGGGACCAAATAAACGGTTAATCCCTATGTAATATTGAATTATACATCGAGATATGTAAAAGTATTCCTACCTCATAACGGTTGTTAACGAATTAACTCGAAGGGAACGTTAGCGTCGTTAGTAGCTGCGCGAAGAAATTCAAAGTCCCAATCTCCCGTTCATGTCGGTCCTGCTGGGGCTATTTAAAAAAAATGAATATAAATCGTTGCGTTCGACCGTATTACTTCGAAATATAATGATTTCACAAAAAAAAACCGGTACATCGTAACGCTTTCTAACGAATTAACTCGCCAAAACCGTTCGAAATTGAAGGTTTTGCTAGCTCTCCAGGGACGAAATAAGCGTTTAATCCCTATGCAATTTTGAATTACACATCGATATGATTAGAAATATTCCTACGTCGTAGTGCTTTCTAACGAATTAACTCGCAAAAACCGTTCGAAATTGAAGGTTTTGCTAGCTCTCCAGGGACGAAATAAACGTTTAATCCCTATGTAATATTGAATTATACATCGACACATGTAAAAATATTCCTACCTCATAAAGGTTGTTAACGAATTAACTCGCAGGAAACCTTAGCGTCGTTCATAGCGGCGCGAAGAAATACAATGTCCCAATCTCCGGCCATGTCGGTCCGGCCGCGGCTATTTAAAAAAAAAAAAAAATAAAAATAAATCGTTACGATCGACCGTATTACGTCGAAATGTAACGATTTCACAGAAAATACCGGTACCTCGTAACGCTTTCTGACGAATTGACTCGAAGGGAACGTTCGAAATTGAAATTTTTTTCTAGCTCTGCAGCGACGAAACAAACGTTTAAACTCTATGTAATATTGAATTATACATCGATTTATGTAAAAATATGCCTACCTCATAACGCTTTAAATCGAATTAACTAGAAGGGAACGTTAGCGTCGTTATTAGCGGTGCGCAGAAATTCAAAGGCCCAACCTCCCGGTCATGTCGGTCCTGCGGGGGCCATTTAGAAAGAGGAAAATAAAAAGAATTGGTTACGTTCGAGCGTATTACGTCGAACTATAACGATTTCACAAGAAATACCAGTACCTCGTTACGCTTTCACACGTATTAACTCGAAGGAAACTTTCGAAATTGAAATTTTGTTCTAGCTATCCAGGGTAGAAATAAGTGTTTAATCTCTATGTAATATTGAATTATACATCGAGATATGTAAAAATATTCCTACCTCATAGCGGTTGTTAACGAATTAACTCGCAGGGATCTTCATCGTCGTTCGTAGCGGTGCAAAGAAATACAAAGTCCCAACGTCCCGGTCATATAGGTACGGCAAGGGCTATTTAAAAAAAGAAAATAAATATAAATTGTTACGCTCGTCCGTATTGCGTCGGAATTTAACGATTTCACAAAAAATACCGGTACCTCGTAACGCTTTCTGACGAATTGACTCGAAGGGAACGTTCGAAATTGAAACTTTGTTCTAGCTCTTCAGGGTAGAAATAAGTGTCTAATCTCTATGTAATATTGAATTATACATCGATTTATGTAAAAATATGCCTACCTCATAACGCTTTTTATCGAATTAACTCGATGGGAACGTTAGCGTCGTTAGTAGCGGTGCGAAGAAATTCAAAGAACCGACCTCCGGGTCATGTCGGTACTTCGGGGGCCATTTAAAAAAAAATAAATATAAATCGTGACGCTCGACCGTATTACGTCGAAATGTAACGATTTCACAAAAAAATACCGGTACATCGAAAAGCTTTCTAACGAATTAAATCGCAAAAACCGTTCGAAATTGAAAGTTTTGCTAGCTCTCCAGGGACGAAATAAACGTTTAATCCCTATGTAATATTAAATTATTCATCGAGATATGTAAGAATATTCCTACGTCATAACGGTTGTTAACGAATTAACTCGCAGGGAACCTTAGCGTCGTTCGTAGCGGTGGGAAGAAATACAAATTCCCAACGTCCCGGTCATATAGGTACGGCGGGGGCTATTTAAAAAAAAAATAAAAATAAATCGTTACGTTCGACCGTATTACGTCGAAATATAATGATTTCACATAAAATACCGGTACATCGTAACGCTTTCAGACGAATTAACTCGCAAAAACCGTTCGAAATTGAAAGTTTTGCTAGCTCTCCAGGGACGAAATAAACGTTTAATCCCACTGCAATATTGAATTACACATTGATATATGTAGACATATTCCTACGTCGTAACGCTTTTTAACGAATTAACTCGAAGGGAACGTTCGAAATTGAAATTTTTTTCTAGCTCTCCAGGGACGAAATATACGTTCAATATCGATGTAATCTTGAACTATACATCGATTTATGTAAAAATAGGCCTACCTCATAACGCTCTTTATCGAATTAACTCGAAGGGAGCGTTAGAGTCGTTAGTAGCTGCGCGAGGAAATTCAAAGCCCCAACCTCCCGGTCATATCGATCCGGCGGCGGCTATTTAAAAAAGAAATATAAAGAAATCGTTACGATCGACCGTATTACGTAGAACTATAAAGATGCACAAAAAATACCGCGACATCGTAACGCTTTCTAAAGAATTGACTCGAAAAAGCCGTTCGAAATTGAAAGTTTTGCTTGCTCTCCAGGGACCAAATAAACGGTTAATCCCTATGTAATATCGAATTATACATCGAGATATGTAAAATTATTCCTACCTCATAACGGTTGTTTACGAATTAACTCGCAGGGAACCTTAGCGTCGTTCGTAGCGGTGGGAAGAAATACAAAGTCCCAACGTCCCGGTCATATACGTACGGCGGGGGCTATTAAAAAAAAAAAAAAAATAAAAATAAATCGTTGCGATCCACCGTATTACGTCGAAATAAAACGATTTCCCAAAAAATACCGGTACATCGTAACGCTTTCTAACGAATTAACTCGCAAAAACCGTTCGAAATTGAAAGTTTTGCTTGCTCTCCAGGGACCAAATAAACGGTTAATCCCTATGTAATATTGAATTATACATCGAGATATGTAAAAGTATTCCTACCTCATAACGGTTGTTAACGAATTAACTCGAAGGGAACGTTAGCGTCGTTAGTAGCTGCGCGAAGAAATTCAAAGTCCCAATCTCCCGTTCATGTCGGTCCTGCTGGGGCTATTTAAAAAAAATGAATATAAATCGTTGCGTTCGACCGTATTACTTCGAAATATAATGATTTCACAAAAAAAAACCGGTACATCGTAACGCTTTCTAACGAATTAACTCGCCAAAACCGTTCGAAATTGAAGGTTTTGCTAGCTCTCCAGGGACGAAATAAGCGTTTAATCCCTATGCAATTTTGAATTACACATCGATATGATTAGAAATATTCCTACGTCGTAGTGCTTTCTAACGAATTAACTCGCAAAAACCGTTCGAAATTGAAGGTTTTGCTAGCTCTCCAGAGACGAAATAAACGTTTAATCCCTATGTAATATTGAATTATACATCGACACATGTAAAAATATTCCTACCTCATAAAGGTTGTTAACGAATTAACTCGCAGGAAACCTTAGCGTCGTTCATAGCGGCGCGAAGAAATACAATGTCCCAATCTCCGGCCATGTCGGTCCGGCCGCGGCTATTTAAAAAAAAAAAAAAATAAAAATAAATCGTTACGATCGACCGTATTACGTCGAAATGTAACGATTTCACAGAAAATACCGGTACCTCGTAACGCTTTCTGACGAATTGACTCGAAGGGAACGTTCGAAATTGAAATTTTTTTCTAGCTCTGCAGCGACGAAACAAACGTTTAAACTCTATGTAATATTGAATTATACATCGATTTATGTAAAAATATGCCTACCTCATAACGCTTTAAATCGAATTAACTAGAAGGGAACGTTAGCGTCGTTATTAGCGGTGCGCAGAAATTCAAAGGCCCAACCTCCCGGTCATGTCGGTCCTGCGGGGGCCATTTAGAAAGAGGAAAATAAAAAGAATTCGTTACGTTCGAGCGTATTACGTCGAACTATAACGATTTCACAAGAAATACCAGTACCTCGTTACGCTTTCACACGTATTAACTCGAAGGAAACTTTCGAAATTGAAATTTTGTTCGAGCTCTTCAGGGTAGAAATAAGTGTTTAATCTCTATGTAATATTGAATTATACATCGATATATGTAAAAATATGCCTACCTCATAACGCTTTTTATCGAATTAACTCGAAGGGAACGTTAGCGTCGTTAGTAGCGGTGCGAAGAAATTCAAAGACCCAACCTCCCGGTCATGTCGGTCCGGCGGCGGCTATTTAGAAAAAGAAAATAAAAAGAAATCGTTACGCTCCAGCGTATTACGTCGAACTATAACGATTTCACAATAAATACCGGTACCTCGTAACGCTATCAGACGAATTAACTCGAAGGAAACTTTCGAAATTGAAATTTTGTTCGAGCTCTTCAGGGTAGAAATAAGTGTTTAATCTCTATGTAATATTGAATTATACATCGATATATGTAGAAATATTCCTAGCTCGTAACGCTTTTTAGCGAATTAACTCGAAGGGAACGTTCGAAATTGAAATTTTTTTCTAGCTCTCCAGGGACGAAATAAACGTTTAATCTCTATGTAATATTGAAGTATACATCGATTGATGTAAAAATATGCCCACCTCACAACTCTTTTTATCGAATTAAATCGAAGGGAACGTTAGCGTCGTTCACAGCGGTACGAAGAAATTCAAAGACCCAACCTCCCGGTCATGTCGGTCCTGCGGGGGCTATTTAAAAAAAAAATAACAAAGAATCGTTACGATCCACCGTATTACGTCGAACTATAAAGATTTCACAATAAAATACCGCGAACTCGAAATGCTTTTTAACGAATTAACTCGAAAAAACCGTTCGAAATTGAAAGTCTTGGTAGCTCTCCAGGGACGAAATACACGTTTAATCCCTATGTAATATTGAATTACACATCGATACATGTAGAAATATTCCTACGTCGTAACGCTTTCAGACGAATTAACTCGCAAAAACCGTTCGAAATTGACATTTTGTTCTAGCTCTTCAGGGTAGAAATAAGTGTCTAATCTCTATGTAATATTGAAGTATAAATTGATTTATGCAAAAATATGCCCACCTCACAACTCTTTTTATCGAAATAAATCGAAGGGAACGTTAGCGTCGTTAGTAGCGGTGCGAAGAAATTCAAAGTCCCAACCTCCCGGTCATGTCGGTCCTGCGGGGGCTATTTAAAAAAAAATTGATACAAATCGAGACCCTCGACCGTATTACGTCGAAATATAACGACTCCACAAAAAAATACCGGTACATCGTAACGCTTTCTAACGAATTTACTCGCAAAGACCGTTCGAAATTGAAAGTTTTGCTAGCTCTCCAGGGACGAAATAAAACTCTAATCCGTATGCAATATTGAATTACACATCGATATATGTAGAAATATTCCTACATCGTATCGCTTTTTAACGAATTAATTCGAAGGGAACGTTCGAAATTGTAATTTTTTTCTAGCTCTCCAGGGACGAAATAAATGTTTAATCTCTATGTAATATTGAATTATACATCGAGATATGTAAAAATATTCCTACTTCATAAGGCTTTTTATCGAATTAACTCGCAGGGAACCTTAGCGTCGTTCGTAGCGGTGCGAAGAAATACAAAGTCCCAACGTCCCGGTCATATCGGTACGGCGGGGGCTATTAAAAAAAAAAAAAAAAAAAATAAAAATAAATCGGTGTGATCGACCGTATTACGTCGTAATATAACGATTTCACAAAAAATACCGGTACCTCGTAACGTTTTCTGACGAATTGACTCGAAGGGAACTCTCGAAATTGAAATTTTGTTCTAGCTCTCCAGGGTGAAAATAAATGTTCAATCTCTATGTAATATTGAGTTACACATCGATATATGTAGAAATATTCCTACGTCGTAACGCTCTTTAACGAATTAACTCGAAGGGAACGTTCGAAATTGAAATATTTTTCTAGCTATCCAGGGACGAAATAAACGTTTAATCTCTATGTAATATTGAAGTATACATCGATTTATGTAAAAATATGCCCACCTCATAACGCTTTTTATCGAATTTAATCGAAGGGAACGTTAACGTCGTTAGTAGCCTTGCGAAGAAATTCAAAGTCCAAATCTCCCGGTCATTTCGGTCTGGCCGCGGCTATTTAAAACAAACATAAAAAAATCGTTACGTTCGATCGTATTTCGTCGAACTATAAAGATTTCACAAAAAATACCGCGACCTCCTAACGCTTTTTAAAGAATTAACTCGAAAAAATGTACGAAATTGAAAGTTTTGCTTACTCTCCAGGGACCAAATAAATGTTTAATCCCTATGTAATATTGAATTATACATCGAGATATGTAAAAATATTCCTACCTCATAACGCTTTTTATCGAATTAAGTCGAAGGGAACGTTCGAAATTGAAATTTTGTTCTAGCTCTCCAGGGTAGAGGTAAGTGTTTAATCTCTATGTAATATTGAAGTATACATCGATGTATGTAAAAATATTCCTACCTGATAACGCTTTTTATCGAATTAACTCGAAGGGAACGTCAGCGTCGTTAGTAACTGCGTGAAGAAATTCAAAGTCCCAATCTCCCCGTCATATCGATCCGGCTGCGGCTATTTAAAAAAGAAATATAAAGAAGTCGTTACGATCGACCGTATTACGTAGAAGTATAAAGATGCACAAAAAATACCGCGACATCGTAACGCTTTTTAAAGAATTAACTCGAAAAAGCCGTTCGAAATTGAAAGTTTTGCTTGCTCTCCAGGGTAGAAATAAGTGTTTAATCTCTATGTAATATTGAATTATACATCGATTTATGTAAAAATATGCCTACCTCGTAACGCTTTTTATCGAATTAACTCGAGGGGAACGTTAGCGTCGTTGGTAGCTTTGCGAAGAAATTCAAAGACCCAATCTCCCGGTCATGTCGGTCCGGCGGGGACTATTTAAAAAAAAAAAAATAAATATAAATCGTTACGCTCGACCGTATTACGTCGAAATATAATGATTTCACAAAAAAATACCGGTACATCGTAAGGCTTTCTAACGAATTTACTCGCAAAAACCGTTCGAAATTGAAAGATTTGCAGGCTTTCCAGGGACGAAATAAACGTTTAATCCCTATGCAATATTGAATTACACATCGATATATGTAGACATATTCCTACATCGTATCGCTTTTTAACGAATTAATTCGAAGGGAACGTTCGAAATTGAAATTTTTTTCTAGCTCTCCAGGGACGAAATAAACGTTCAATCTCTATGTAATATTGAATTCTACATCGATTTATGTAGAAATATGCCTACCTCATATCGCTTTCAATCGAATTAACTCGAAGGGAACGTTAGCGTCGTTAGTAGCGGTGCGAAGAAATACAAATTCCCAACGTCCCGGTCATATAGGTACGGCGGGGGCTATTTAAAAAAAAAATAAAAATAAATCATTACGTTCGACCGTATTACGTCGAAATATAACGATTTCACAAAAAATACCGCGTCCTCGTAACGCTTGTTAACGAATTAACTCGCAAAGACCGTTCGAAATTGAAAGTATTGCTACCTCTCCAGGGACGAAATAAACGTTTAATCCCTATGAAATATTGAATTACACATCGATATATGTAGAAATATTCCTACGTCGTAACACTTTTTAACGAATTAACTCGAAGGGAACGTTCGAAATTGAAATTTTTTTCTAGCTCTCCAGGGACGAAATACACGTTTAATCCCTATGCAATATTGAATTACACATCGATATAGGTAGAAATATTCCTACCTCATAACGGTTGTTAACTGATTAACTCGCAGGGAACCTTAGCGTCGTTCGTAGCGGTGCTAAGAAATTCAAAGTACCAACCTCCCGGTCATGTCGGTCCGGCGGCGGCTATTTAAAAAAAAAGAAAATAAAAAGAAATCATTACGTTCGAGCGTATTATTTCGAACTATAACGATTTCACAAGAAATACCAGTACCTCGTTACGCTTTCAGATGTACTAACTCGAAGGGAACGTTCGAAATTGAAATTTTGTTCTAGCTCTCCAGGGTAGAAATAAGTGTTTAATCTCTATGTAATATTGAAGTATAAATTGATTTATGCAAAAATATGCCCACCTCATAACGCTTTTAATCGAATTAAATCGAAGAGAACGGTAGCGCCGTCAGTAGCTGCGCCAAGAAATTCAAAGTCCCAATCTCCCGGTCATGTCGGTCCGGCCGCGGCTATTTAAAAAAAACATAAAAAAAACAGTTACGTTCGACCGTATTACGTCGAAATATAACGATTTCACCAAAAAATGTTGGTACATCGTTACGCTTTCTAACGAATTAACTCGCAAAAACCGTTCGAAATTGAAAGTTTTGATTGCTCTCCAGGGACCAAATAGACGTTTAACCCCTATGTAATATTGAATTATACATCGATTTATGGAAAAATATACCTACCTCATAACGCTACTTATCGAGTTAACTCGAAGGGAACGATAACGTCGTTAGTAGTTGTGCGAAGAGATTCAAAGTCCCAACCTCCCGGTCATGTAGGTCCTTCGGGGGCTATTTAAAAAAAAAATAAATATAAATCGTTACGCTCGACCGTATTACGTCGAAATATAACGATTTCACAAAAAAATACCGGTACCTCGTAACGCTTTCTGACGAATTGACTCGAAGGGAACGTTCGAAATTGAAATTTTGTTCCTGCTCTCCAGGGTAGAGGTAAGTGTTTAATCTCTATGTAATATTGAATTACACATCGATTTATGTGAAATTATGCCTACCGCATGACGCTTTTTATCGAATTAACACGAAGGGAACGTTAGCGTCGTTAGTGGCGGTGCGAAGAAATTCAAATTCCCAACATCCCGGTCATGTCGGTCCGGCGGCGGCTATTTAAAAAAAAAGAAAATAAAAAGAAATCATTACGTTCGAGCGTATTATTTCGAACTATAACGATTTCACAAGAAATACCAGTACCTCGTTACGCTTTCAGACGTATTAACTCGAAGAGAACGTTCGAAATTGAAATTTTGTTCTAGCTCTCCAGGGTAGAAATAAGTGTGTAATCTCTATGTAATATTGCAGTATAAATTGATTTATGCAAAAATATGCCCACGTCATAACGCTTTTAATCGAATTAAATCGAAGAGAACGGTAGCGTCGTCAATAGCTGTGCCAAGAAATTCAAAGTCCCAGTCTCCCGGTCATGTCGGTCCGGCCGCGGCTATT
This sequence comes from Bombus hortorum, assembly GCA_905332935.1. Taxonomy (NCBI): domain Eukaryota; kingdom Metazoa; phylum Arthropoda; class Insecta; order Hymenoptera; family Apidae; genus Bombus; species Bombus hortorum. The sequence goes on from CAJOSO010000001.1 coordinate 8,869,269, forward strand.
TAAAAAAAACATAAAAAAAATAGTTACGTTCGACCGTATTACGTCGAAATATAACGATTTCACCAAAAAATGTTGGTACATCGATACGCTTTCTAACGAATTAACTCGCAAAAACCGTTCGAAATTGAAAGTTTTGAATGCTCTCCAGGGACCAAATAGACGTTTAACCCCTATGTAATATTGAATTATACATCGATTTATGGAAAAATATACCTACCTCATAACGCTACTTATCGAGTTAACTCGAAGGGAACGATAACGTCGTTAGTAGTTGTGCGAAGAAATTCAAAGTCCCAACCTCCCGGTCATGTAGGTCCTGCGGGGGCTATTTAAAAAAAAAATAAATATAAATCGTTACGCTCGACCGTATTACGTCGAAATATAACGATTTCACAAAAAAAATACCGGTACCTCGTAACGCTTTCTGACGAATTGACTCGAAGGGAACGCTCGAAATTGAAATTTTGTTCCTGCTCTCCAGGGTAGAGATAAGTGTTTAATCTCTATGTAATATTGAATTACACATCGATTTATGTGAAATTATGCCTACCGCATGACGCTTTTTATCGAATTAACACGAAGGGAACGTTCGAAAATGAAATATTTTTCTAGCTATCCAGGGACGAAATAAGTGTTTAATCTCTATGTAATATTGAATTAAACATCGATTTATGTAAAAATATGCCTACCTCATAACGCTTTTTATCGAATTAAATCGAAGGGATCGTTAGCGGCGTTCGTAGCGGTGCGAAGAAATTCAGAGACCCAACCTCTCGGTCATGTCGGTCCTGCGGGGGCTATATAAAAAAAAAATAAATATAAATCGTTACGTTCGACCGTATTACGTCGAACTATAAAGATTTCAGAAAAAAATACCGCGAACTCGTAATGCTTGTTGACGAATTAACTTGATAAAACCGTTCGAAATTGAAAGTTTTGCTAGCTCTCCAGGGACGAAATAAACGTTTAATCCCTTTGCAAAATTGAATTACACATCGATATATGTAGAAATATTCCTACGTCGTAACGCTTTTTAACGAATTAACTCGAAGGGAACGTTCCAAATTGAAATATTTTTCTAGCTCTCCAGGGACGAAATAAAAGTTTAATCTCTATGTAATATTGAATTACACATCGATATATGTAGAAATATTCCTACCTCATAACGGCTGTTAACGAATTAACCCGCAGGGAACCTTAGCGTCGTTCGTAGCGGTGCGAAGAAATTCAAAGACCCAACCTCTCGGTCATGTCGGTCCTGCGGGGGCTATTTAAAAAAAATAAACATAAATCGTTACGCTCGACCGTATTACGTCGAAATATAACGATTTCACAAAAAATACCGGTACCTCGTAACGCTTTCTGACGAATTGACTCGAAGGGAACGTTCGCAATTGAAATTTTTTTCTAGCTCTCGAGGGACGAAACAAACGTTTAATCTCTATGTAATATTGAATTAAACATCGATTTATGTAAAAATATGCCTACCTCATAACGCTTTTTATCGAATTAAATCGAAGGGATCGTTAGCGGCGTTCGTAGCGGTGCGAAGAAATTCAAAGACCCAACCTCTCGGTCATGTCGGTCCTGCGGGGGCTATTTAAAAAAAATAAACATAAATCGTTACGCTCGACCGTATTACGTCCTAATATAACGATTTCACAAAAGATACCGGTACCTCGTAACGCTTTCTGACGAATTGACTCGAAGGGAACGTTCGCAATTGAAATTTTTTTCTAGCTCTCGAGGGACGAAACAAACGTTTAATCTCTATGTAATATTGAATTCTACATCGATTTATGTAGAAATATGCCTACCTCATATCGCTTTCAATCGAATTAACTCGCAGGGAACCTTAGCGTCGTTCGTAGCGGTGGGAAGAAATGCAAAGTCCCAACGTCCCGGTCATGTAGGTACGGCGGGGGCTATTTAAAAAAAAAAGATAAAAATAAATCGTTACGATCCACCGTATTACGTCGAAGTATAACGATTTCACAAAAAATACCGGTACCTCATAACGCTTTCTGACGAATTGACTCGAAGGGAACGTTCGAAATTGAAATTTTGTTCTAGCTCTCCAGGGTAGAAATAAGTGTTTAATCTCTATGTAATATTGAATTATACATCGATTTATGTAAAAATATGCCTACCTCATAACGCTGTTTATCGAATTAACTCGAAGGGAACGTTAGCGTCGTTAGTAGCGGTGTGAAGAAATTCAAAGACCCATCCTCCCGGTAATGTCGGTCCTGCGGGGGCTATTTAAAAAAAAGAAAAAAAAGAGATCATTACGTTCGACCGTATTACGTCGAAATATAACGATTTCACAAAAAAATACCGGTACATCGTAAAGGTTTCTAACGAATTAACTCGCAAAAACCGTTCGAAATTGAAAGTTTTGCTACCTCTCCAGGGACGAAATAAACGTTTAATCCCTATACAATTTTGAATTACACATCGATATATTTAGAAATATTCCTACGTCGTAGCGCTTTCTAACGAATTAACTCGCAAAAACCGTTCGAAATTGATATTTTGTTCCTGCTCTCCAGGGTAGAGATAAGTGTTTAATCTCTATGTAATATTGAATTACACATCGATTTATGTGAAATTATGCCTACCGCATGACGCTTTTTATCGAATTAAGTCGAAGGGAACGTTCGAAATTGAAATTTTGTTCTAGCTCTCCAGGGTAGAAGTAAGTGTTTAATCTCTATGTAATATTGAAGTATACATCGATGTATGTAAAAATATTCCTACCTCATAACGCTTTTTATCGAATTAACTCGAAGGGGACGTCAGCGTCGTTAGTAACTGCGTGAAGAAATTCAAAGTCCCAATCTCCCCGTCATATCGATCCGGCTGCGGCTATTTAAAAAAGAAATATAAAGAAGTCGTTACGATCGACCGTATTACGTAGAAGTATAAAGATGCACAAAAAATATCGCGACATCGTAACGCTTTTTAAAGAATTAACTCGAAAAAGCCGTTCGAAATTGAAAGTTTTGCTTGCTCTCCAGGGTAGAAATAAGTGTTTAAACTCTATGTAATATTGAATTATACATCGATTTATGTAAAAATATGCCTACCTCGTAACGCTTTTTATCGAATTAACTCGAGGGGAACGTTAGCGTCGTTGGTAGCTTTGCGAAGAAATTCAAAGACCCAATCTCCCGGTCATGTCGGTCCGGCGGGGCTATTAAAAAAAAAAATAAATATAAATCGTTACGCTCGACCGTATTACGTCGAAATATAATGATTTCACAAAAAATACCGGTACATCGTAAGGCTTTCTAACGAATTTACTCGCAAAAACCGTTCGAAATTGAAAGTTTTGATTGCTCTCCAGGGACCAAATAGACGTTTAACCCCTATGTAATATTGAATTATACATCGATTTATGGAAAAATATACCTACCTCATAACGCTACTTATCGAGTTAACTCGAAGGGAACGATAACGTCGTTAGTAGTTGTGCGAAGAGATTCAAAGTCCCAACCTCCCGGTCATGTAGGTCCTTCGGGGGCTATTTAAAAAAAAAATAAATATAAATCGTTACGCTCGACCGTATTACGTCGAAATATAACGATTTCACAAAAAAATACCGGTACCTCGTAACGCTTTCTGACGAATTGACTCGAAGGGAACGTTCGAAATTGAAATTTTGTTCCTGCTCTCCAGGGTAGAGATAAGTGTTTAATCTCTATGTAATATTGAATTACACATCGATTTATGTGAAATTATGCCTACCGCATGACGCTTTTTATCGAATTAACACGAAGGGAACGTTAGCGTCGTTAGTGGCGGTGCGAAGAAATTCAAATTCCCAACATCCCGGTCATGTCGGTCCGGCGGCGGCTATTTAAAAAAAAAGAAAATAAAAAGAAATCATTACGTTCGAGCGTATTATTTCGAACTATAACGATTTCACAAGAAATACCAGTACCTCGTTACGCTTTCAGACGTATTAACTCGAAGGGAACGTTCGAAATTGAAATTTTGTTCTAGCTCTCCAGGGTAGAAATAAGTGTTTAATCTCTATGTAATATTGAAGTATAAATTGATTTATGCAAAAATATGCCCACGTCATAACGCTTTTAATCGAATTAAATCGAAGAGAACGGTAGCGTCGTCAATAGCTGCGCCAAGAAATTCAAAGTCCCAGTCTCCCGGTCATGTCGGTCCGGCCGCGGCTATTTAAAAAAAACATAAAAAAAATAGTTACGTTCGACCGTATTACGTCGAAATATAACGATTTCACCAAAAAATGTTGGTACATCGTTACGCTTTCTAACGAATTAACTCGCAAAAACCGTTCGAAATTGAAAGTTTTGATTGCTCTCCAGGGACCAAATAGACGTTTAACCCCTATGTAATATTGAATTATACATCGATTTATGGAAAAATATACCTACCTCATAACGCTACTTATCGAGTTAACTCGAAGGGAACGATAACGTCGTTAGTAGTTGTGCGAAGAAATTCAAAGTCCCAACCTCCCGGTCATGTAGGTCCTGCGGGGGCTATTTAAAAAAAAAATAAATATAAATCGTTACGCTCGACCGTATTACGTCGAAATATAACGATTTCACAGAAAAAATACCGGTACCTCGTAACGCTTTCTGACGAATTGACTCGAAGGGAACGCTCGAAATTGAAATTTTGTTCCTGCTCTCCAGGGTAGAGATAAGTGTTTAATCTCTATGTAATATTGAATTACACATCGATTTATGTGAAATTATGCCTACCGCATGACGCTTTTTATCGAATTAAATCGAAGGGATCGTTAGCGGCGTTCGTAGCGGTGCGAAGAAATTCAAAGACCCAACCTCCCGGTCATGTCGGTCCGGCGGCGGCTACTTAAAAAAAAATAAAAAGAAATCGTTACGCTCCAGCGTATTACGTCGAACTATAACGATTTCACAATAAATACCGGTACCTCGTAACGCTTTCAGACGAATTAACTCGAAGAAAACGTTCGAAATTGAAATTTTGTTCGAGCTCTTCAGGGTAGAAATAAGTGTTTAATCTCTATGTAATATTGAATTATACATCGATTTATGTAAAAATATGCCTACCTCATAACGCTTTTTATCGAATTAAATCGAAGGGATCGTTAGCGGCGTTCGTAGCGGTGCGAAGAAATTCAAAGACCCAACCTCTCGGTCATGTCGGTCCTGCGGGGGCTATTTAAAAAAAATAAACATAAATCGTTACGCTCGACCGTATTACGTCCTAATATAACGATTTCACAAAAAATACCGGTACCTCGTAACGCTTTCTGACGAATTGACTCGAAGGGAACGTTCGCAATTGAAATTTTTTTCTAGCTCTCGAGGGACGAAACAAACGTTTAATCTCTATGTAATATTGAATTCTACATCGATTTATGTAGAAATATGCCTACCTCATATCGCTTTCAATCGAATTAACTCGCAGGGAACCTTAGCGTCGTTCGTAGCGGTGGGAAGAAATGCAAAGTCCCAACGTCCCGGTCATGTAGGTACGGCGGGGGCTATTTAAAAAAAAAAGATAAAAATAAATCGTTACGATCCACCGTATTACGTCGAAGTATAACGATTTCACAAAAAATACCGGTACCTCGTAACGCTTTCTGACGAATTGACTCGAAGGGAACGTTCGAAATTGAAATTTTGTTCTAGCTCTCCAGGGTAGAAATAAGTGTTTAATCTCTATGTAATATTGAATTATACATCGATTTATGTAAAAATATGCCTACCTCATAACGCTGTTTATCGAATTAACTCGAAGGGAACGTTAGCGTCGTTAGTAGCGGTGTGAAGAAATTCAAAGACCCATCCTCCCGGTAATGTCGGTCCTGCGGGGGCTATTTAAAAAAAAGAAAAAAAAGAGATCATTACGTTCGACTGTATTACGTCGAAATATAACGATTTCACAAAAAAATACCGGTACATCGTAAAGGTTTCTAACGAATTAACTCGCAAAAACCGTTCGAAATTGAAAGTTTTGCTACCTCTCCAGGGACGAAATAAACGTTTAATCCCTATACAATTTTGAATTACACATCGATATATTTAGAAATATTCCTACGTCGTAGCGCTTTCTAACGAATTAACTCGAAGGGAACGTTCGAAATTGAAATTTTCTTCTAGCTCTCCAGGGACGAAATAAACGTTTAATCCCTATGTAATATTGAATTATACATCGAGATATGTAAAAATATTCCTGCCTCATAACGGTTGTTAACGAATTAACTCGTAGGAAACCTTAGCGTCGTTCGTAGCGGTGCGAAGAAATACAAAGTCCCAACGTCCCGGTCATATCGGTACGGCGGGGCTATTTAAAAAAAAAAAATAAAAATAAATCGTTACGTTCGACCGTATTACGTCGAAATATAATGATTTCACATAAAATACCGGTACATCGTAACGCTTTCAGACGAATTAACTAGCAAAAACCGTTCGAAATTGAAAGTTTTGCTAGCTCTCCAGGGACGAAATAAACGTTTAATCCCACTGCAATATTGAATTACACATTGATATATGTAGACATATTCCTATGTCGTAACGCTTTTTAACGAATTAACTCGAAGGGAACGTTCGAAATTGAAATTTTTTTCTAGCTCTCCAGGGACGAAATAAACGTTCAATCTCTATGTAATATTGAATTCTACATCGATTTATGTAGAAATATGCCTACCTCATATCGCTTTCAATCGAATTAACTCGAAGGGAACGTTAGCGTCGTTAGTAGCGGTGCGAAGAAATTCAAAGACCCATCCTCCCGGTAATGTCGGTCCTGCGGGGGCTATTTAAGAGAAAGAAAAAAAAGAAATCATTACGTTCGACCGTATTAGGTCGAAATATAACGATTTCACAAAAAATACCGCGTCCTCGTAACGCTTGTTAACGAATTAACTCGCAAAGACCGTTCGAAATTGAAAGTATTGCTACCTCTCCAGGGACGAAATAAACGTTTAATCCCTATGAAATATTGAATTACACATCGATATATGTAGAAATATTCCTACGTCGTAACACTTTGTAACGAATTAACTCGAAGGGAACGTTCGAAATTGAAATTTTTTTCTAGCTCTCCAGGGACGAAATACACGTTTAATCCCTATGCAATATTGAATTACACATCGATATAGGTAGAAATATTCCTACCTCATAACGGTTGTTAACTGATTAACTCGCAGGGAACCTTAGCGTCGTTCGTAGCGGTGCTAAGAAATTCAAAGTACCAACCTCCCGGTCATGTCGGTCCGGCGGCGGCTATTTAAAAAAAAAGAAAATAAAAAGAAATCATTACGTTCGAGCGTATTATTTCGAACTATAACGATTTCACAAGAAATACCAGTACCTCGTTACGCTTTCAGATGTACTAATTCGAAGGGAACGTTCGAAATTGAAATATTGTTCTAGCTCTCCAGGGTAGAAATAAGTGTTTAATCTCTATGTAATATTGAAGTATAAATTGATTTATGCAAAAATATGCCCACCTCATAACGCTTTTAATCGAATTAAATCGAAGAGAACGGTAGCGCCGTCAGTAGCTGCGCCAAGAAATTCAAAGTCCCAATCTCCCGGTCATGTCGGTCCGGCCGCGGCTATTTAAAAAAAACATAAAAAAAACAGTTACGTTCGACCGTATTACGTCGAAATATAACGATTTCACCAAAAAATGTTGGTACATCGTTACGCTTTCTAACGAATTAACTCGCAAAAACCGTTCGAAATTGAAAGTTTTGATTGCTCTCCAGGGACCAAATAGACGTTTAACCCCTATGTAATATTGAATTATACATCGATTTATGGAAAAATATACCTACCTCATAACGCTACTTATCGAGTTAACTCGAAGGGAACGATAACGTCGTTAGTAGTTGTGCGAAGAGATTCAAAGTCCCAACCTCCCGGTCATGTAGGTCCTTCGGGGGCTATTTAAAAAAAAAATAAATATAAATCGTTACGCTCGACCGTATTACGTCGAAATATAACGATTTCGCAAAAAAATACCGGTACCTCGTAACGCTTTCTGACGAATTGACTCGAAGGGAACGTTCGAAATTGAAATTTTGTTCCTGCTCTCCAGGGTAGAGATAAGTGTTTAATCTCTATGTAATATTGAATTACACATCGATTTATGTGAAATTATGCCTACCGCATGACGCTTTTTATCGAATTAACACGAAGGGAACGTTAGCGTCGTTAGTGGCGGTGCGAAGAAATTCAAATTCCCAACATCCCGGTCATGTCGGTCCGGCGGCGGCTATTTAAAAAAAAAGAAAATAAAAAGAAATCATTACGTTCGAGCGTATTATTTCGAACTATAACGATTTCACAAGAAATACCAGTACCTCGTTACGCTTTCAGACGTATTAACTCGAAGGGAACGTTCGAAATTGAAATTTTGTTCTAGCTCTCCAGGGTAGAAATAAGTGTGTAATCTCTATGTAATATTGAAGTATAAATTGATTTATGCAAAAATATGCCCACGTCATAACGCTTTTAATCGAATTAAATCGAAGAGAACGGTAGCGTCGTCAATAGCTGCGCCAAGAAATTCAAAGTCCCAGTCTCCCGGTCATGTCGGTCCGGCCGCGGCTATTTAAAAAAAACATAAAAAAAATAGTTACGTTCGACCGTATTACGTCGAAATATAACGATTTCACCAAAAAATGTTGGTACATCGTTACGCTTTCTAACGAATTAACTCGCAAAAACCGTTCGAAATTGAAAGTTTTGATTGCTCTCCAGGGACCAAATAGACGTTTAACCCCTATGTAATATTGAATTATACATCGATTTATGGAAAAATATACCTACCTCATAACGCTACTTATCGAGTTAACTCGAAGGGAACGATAACGTCGTTAGTAGTTGTGCGAAGAAATTCAAAGTCCCAACCTCCCGGTCATGTAGGTCCTGCGGGGGCTATTTAAAAAAAAAATAAATATAAATCGTTACGCTCGACCGTATTACGTCGAAATATAACGATTTCACAAAAAAATACCGGTACCTCGTAACGCTTTCTGACGAATTGACTCGAAGGGAACGCTCGAAATTGAAATTTTGTTCCTGCTCTCCAGAGTAGAGATAAGTGTTTAATCTCTATGTAATATTGAATTACACATCGATTTATGTGAAATTATGCCTACCGCATGACGCTTTTTATCGAATTAACACGAAGGGAACGTTCGACATTGAAATTTTTTTCTAGCTCTCCAGGGACGAAATACACGTTTAATCCCAATGCAATATTGAATTACACATTGATATATGTAGACATAATCCTACGTCGTAACGCTTTTTAACGAATTAACTCGCAGGGAACGTTCGAAATTGAAATATTTTTCTAGCTATCCAGGGACGAAATAAGTGTTTAATCTCTATGTAATATTGAATTAAACATCGATTTATGTAAAAATATGCCTACCTCATAACGCTTTTTATCGAATTAAATCGAAGGGATCGTTAGCGGCGTTCGTAGCGGTGCGAAGAAATTCAGAGACCCAACCTCTCGGTCATGTCGGTCCTGCGGGGGCTATATAAAAAAAAAATAAATATAAATCGTTACGTTCGACCGTATTACGTCGAACTATAAAGATTTCACAAAAAAATACCGCGAACTCGTAATGCTTGTTGACGAATTAACTTGATAAAACCGTTCGAAATTGAAAGTTTTGCTAGCTCTCCAGGGACGAAATAAACGTTTAATCCCTTTGCAAAATTGAATTACACATCGATATATGTAGAAATATTCCTACGTCGTAACGCTTTTTAACGAATTAACTCGAAGGGAACGTTCCAAATTGAAATTTTTTTCTAGCTCTCCAGGGACGAAATAAAAGTTTAATCTCTATGTAATATTGAATTACACATCGATATATGTAGAAATATTCCTACCTCATAACGGCTGTTAACGAATTAAGTCGCATGGAACCTTAGCGTCGTTCGTAGCGGTGCGAAGAAATACAAAGTCCCAACCTCCCGGTCATGTCTGTCCTGCGGGGGCTATTTAAAAAAAAAAATCAAAATAAATCGTTACGTTCGACCGTATTACGTCGAAATATAGCGATTTCACAAAAAATACCGGTACCTCGTAACGCTTTCTGACGAATTGACTCGAAGGGAACGTTCGAAATTGAAATTTTGTTCTAGCCCTCCAGGGTAGAAATAAGTGTTTAATATCTATGTAATATTAAATTTTACATCGATTTATGAAAAAATATGCGTACCTCATAAGGCTTTTTATCGAATTAAATCGAAGGGAACGTTAGAGTCGTTGGTAGCGGTGCGAAGAAATTCAAAGTCCCAACCTCCCGGTCATGTCTGTCCTGCGGGGGCTATTTAAAAAAAAAAATCAAAATAAATCGTTACGTTCGACCGTATTACGTCGAAATATAGCGATTTCACAAAAAATACCGGTACCTCGTAACGCTTTCTGACGAATTGACTCGAAGGGAACGTTCGAAATTGAAATTTTGTTCTAGCCCTCCAGGGTAGAAATAAGTGTTTAATCTCTATGTAATATTGAATTATACATCGAATTGTGTAAAAATATGCCTACCTCATAAAGCTTTTTATCGAATTCACTCGAAGGGAACGTTAGCGTCGTTAGTAGCGGTGCGAAGAAATTCAAAAACCCAACCTACCGGTCATGTCGGTCCTGCAGGGGCTATTTAAAACAAAATAAATATAAATCGTGACGCTCGACCGTATTACGTCGACATATAACGATTTCACAAAAAAATACCGGTACATCGTTACGCTTTCTAACGAATTAACGTGCATAAACCGTTCGAAATTGAAAGTTTTGCTTGCTCTCCAGGGACCAAATAAACGGTTAATCCCTATGTAATATTAAATTATACATCGAGATTTGTAAAAATATTCCTACCTCATAACGGTTGTTAACGAATTAACTCGCAGGGAACCTTAGCGTCGTTCGTAGCGGTGGGAAGAAATACAAAGTCCCAACGTCCCGGTCATATAGGTACGGCGGGGGCTATTTAAAAAAAAAAATAAAAATAAATCGTTACGATCCACCGTATTACATCGAAATATAGCGATTTCACGAAAAATACCGGTACCTCGTAACGCTTTCTGACGAATTGACTCGAAGGGAACGTTCGAAATTGAAATTTTGTTCTAGCCCTCCAGGGTAGAAATAAGTGTTTAATCTCTATGTAATATTGAATTATACATCGATTTGTGTAAAATTATGCCTCCCTCATAACGCTTTTTATCGAATTAACTCGAAGGGAACGTTAGCGTCGTTAGTAGCGGTGCGAAGAAATTCAAAGTCCCAACCTCCCGGTCATGTCGGTCCTTCTGGGGCTATTTAAAAAAAAATAAAAATAAATCGTTACGATCCACCGTATTACATCGAAATATAGCGATTTCACGAAAAATACCGGTACCTCGTAACGCTTTCTGACGAATTGACTCGAAGGGAACGTTCGAAATTGAAATTTTGTTCTAGCCCTCCAGGGACGAAATAAAAGTTTCATCCTTATGTAATGTTGAATTATACATCGATATATGTAGAAATATTCCTACCTCATGACGCTTTCTAGCGAATTAACTCGAAGGGAACGTTAGCGTCGTCAGTAGCGGTGCGAAGAAATTCAAAGTCCCAACCTCCCGGTCATGTCGGTCCTGCTGGGGCTATTTAAAAAAAACATTTAAAAAATCGTTACGTTCGACCGTATTACGTCGAACTATAAAGATTTCACAAAAAATGCCGGTACCTCGTAACGCTTTCTGACGAACTGACTCGAAGGGATCGTTCGAAATTGAAATTTTGTTCTAGCTCTCCAGGGTAGAAGTAAGTGTTTAATCTCTATATAATATTGAATTGTACATCGATTTATGTAAAAATATTCCTACCTCATAACGGTTGTTAACGAATTAACTCGCAGGAAACCTTAGCGTCGTCAGTAGCTGCGCGAAGAAATTCAAATTCCCAATCACCCGGTCATGTCGGTCCGGCCGCGGCTGTTTACGAAAAAACATAAAAAAATCGTTACCGTCGACCGTATTACGTCGAGCTATAAAGATTTCACAAAATATACCGCGACATCGTAACGCTTGATAAAGAATTAACTCGAGAAAACCGTCCGAAATTGAAAGTTTTGCTTGCTCTCCAGGGACCAAATAAACGTTTAATCCCTATGTAATATTGAATTATACATCGAGATATGTAATAATATTCCTACCTCATAAAGGTTGTTAACGAATTAACTCGAAAGGAACGTTAGCGTCGTTAGTAGCGGTGCGAAGAAATTCAAAGACCCAAACTCCCGGTCATGTCGGTCCTGCGGAGGCTATTTAAAAAAAAGAAAATTAAAAGAAATCATTACGTTCGAGCGTATTACGTCGAACTATAACGAATTTCACAAGAAATACCGGTACCTCGTAACGCTTTCTGACGAATTGACTCGGAGGGAACGTTCGAAATTGAAACTTTTGCTTGCTCTGCAGGGACCAAATAAACGTTTAATCCCTATGTAATATTGAATTATACATCGAGATATGTAAAAATATTCCTACCTCATAACGGTTGTTAACGAATTAACTCGCAGGGAACTTTAGTGTCGTTCGTAGCGGTGCGAAGAAATACAAGGTCCCAACGTCCCGGTCATATAGGTACGGCGGGGGCTATTTAAAAAAAAAAAAAAATAAAAATAAATCGTTACGATCGACCGTATTACGTCGAAATGTAACGATTCCACAAAAAATACCCGTACATCGTAACGCTTTCTAAAGAATTAACTCGCAAAAACCGTTCGAAATTGAAAGATTTGCTAGCTCTCCAGGGACGAAATAAACGTTTAATCCCTATGCAATATTGAATTACACATCGACATATGTAGAAATATGCCCACCTCATAACGCATTTTATCGAATTAAATCGAAGAGAACGGTAGCGTCGTCAGTAGCTGCGCGGAGAAATTCAAGGTCCCAATCTCCCGGTCATGTCGGTCCGGCCGCGGCTATTAAAAAAAAACATAAAAAAAATGGTTACGTTCGACCGTATTACGTTGATCTATAAAGATTTCACAAAAAATACCGCGACATCGTAACGCTTGTAAACGGATTAACTCGAAAAAACCGTTCGAAATTGAAAGTTTTGCTTGCTCTTCAGGGACCAAATAAACGTTTAATCCCTACGTGATATTGAATTGTACATCGAGATATGTAAAAATATTCCTACCTCATAACGGTTGTTAACAAGTTATCTCGCAGGGAAACTTAGCGTCGTTCGTAGCGGTGGGAAGAAATACAAAGTCCCAACGTCCCGGTCATATAGATACGGCGGGGGCCATTAAAAAAAAAAAAATAAAAATAAATCGATACGATCGATCGTATTACGTCGAAATATAACGATTTCACAAAAAATACCGGCACCTCGTAACGCTTTCTGCCGAATTGACTCGAAGGGAACGTTCGAAATTGAAATTTTGTTCTAACTCTCCAGGGTAGAAATAAGTGTTTAATCTCTATGTAATATTGAATTATACATCGATTTATGTAAATATATGCCTACCTGATAGCGCTTTTTATCGAATTAACTCGAAGGGAACGTTCGAAATTGAAATCTTTTTCTAGCTCTCCAGGGACGAGATAAACGTTTAATATCTATGTAATATTGAAGTATACATCGATTTGTGTAAAAATATGCTCACCTCATAACGCTTTTTATCGAATTAAATCGAAGAGAACAGTAACGTCGTCACTAGCTGCGCTTAGAAATTTAAAGTCCCAATCTCCCGGTCATGTAGGTACGGCGGGGGCTATTTAAAAAATAAAAATAAAAATAAATCGTTACGATCGACCGTATTACGTCGAAATATAACGATTTCACAAAAAATACCGGTACCTCGTATCGCTTTCTGATGAATTGACACGAAGGGAACGTTCGAAATCGAAATTTCGTTCTAGCACTCCCGGGAAGAAATAAGTGTTTAATCTCTATGTAATACTGAATTATACATCGATTTATGTAAATATATGCCTACCTCATAACGCTTTTTATTGAATTAACTCGAAGGGAACGTACGAAATTGAAATCTTTTTCTAGCTCTCCGGGGACGAGATAAACGTTTAATATCTATTTAATATTGAAGTATACATCAATTTGTGTAAAAATATGCTCACCTAATAACGCTTTTTATCGAATTAAATCGAAGAGAACAGTAACGTCGTCACTAGCTGCGCTAAGAAATTTAAAGTCCCAACTTTCCGGTCATATCGGTACGGCGGGGGCTATTTAAAAAAGAAAATAAGAATAAATCGTTACGATCGACCGTATTACGTCGAAGTATAACGATTTCACAAAAAATACCGGTACCTCGTAACGCTTTCAGACGAATTAACTCGAAAAAAACGTTCGAAATTGAAATTTTGTTCTACCTCTCCAGGGACGAAATAAACGTTTAATCCCTATGCAATTTTGAATTACACATCGATATATTTAGAAATATTCCTACGTCGTATCGCTTTTTAACGAATTAACTCGAAGGGGACGTTCGAAATTGAATTTTTTTTCTAACTCTCCAGGGACGAAATAAACGTTTAATCCCTATGCAACATTGAATTACACATCGATGTATGTAGAAATATTCCTACGTCGTAATGCTTTTTAACGAATTAACTCGAAGGGAACGTTCGAAACTGAAATTTTGTTCTAGCTCTCCAGGGTAGAAATAAGAGTCTAATCTCTATGTTATATTGAATTATACATCGATTTATGTAGAAATATGCCTACTTCATAACGCTTTCAATCGAATTAACTCGAAGGGAACGTTAGCGTCGTTAGTAGCGGTGCGAAGAAATGCAAAAACCCAACCTCCCGGTCATGTCTGTCCTGCGGGGGCTATTTAAAAAAAAGAAAATTAAAAGAAATCATTACGTTCGAGCGTATTACGTCGAACTATAACGATTTCACAAGAAATACCGCGACCTCGTAAGGCTTGTTAACGAATTAACTCGAAAAAACCGTTCGAAATTGAAAGTTTTGCTACCTATCAAGGGACGAAATGAACGTTTAATCCCTATGCAATTTTGAATTACACATCGATATGTTTAGAGATATTCCAACGTCGTAACGCGTTTGACCGAATTAACTCGAAGGGAACGTTCGAAATTGATATTTTTCTCTAGCTCTCCAGGGACGAAATAAACGTTTAATCCCTATGTAATATTGAATTATACATCGAGATATGTAAAAATATTCCTACCTCGTAACGGTCGTTAACGAATTAACTCGCAGGAAACCTTAGCGTCGTTCGTAGCGGTGCGAAGAAATACAAAGTTCCAACCTCCCGGTCTTGTCGGTCCTGCTGGGGCTATTTAAAGAAAAATAAATATAAATCGTTGCGTTCGACCGTATTACGACGAAATATAATGGTATCACAAAAATACCGGTACATCGCAACGCTTTCAGACGAATTAACTCGAAGGGAACTTTCGAAATTGAAATTTTGTTCTAGCTCTACAGGGTAGAAATAAGTGTTTAATCTCTATGTAATATTGAAGTATACATCGATTTATGTAAAAATATGCATACCTCATAACGCTCTTTATCGCTTTAACTCGGAGGGAACGTTAGCGTCGTCAGTAGCGGTGCGAAGAAATTCAAAGTACCAACCTCCCGGTCATGTCGGTCCTGCTGGGGCTATTTAAAGAAAAAATAAAAAAAATCGTTACGTTCGACCGT
The DNA here is from genome assembly GCA_905332935.1 of Bombus hortorum. Classification (NCBI taxonomy): domain Eukaryota; kingdom Metazoa; phylum Arthropoda; class Insecta; order Hymenoptera; family Apidae; genus Bombus; species Bombus hortorum. Next base: position 8,884,980 of record CAJOSO010000001.1, read on the forward strand.
ATTACGTCGAAATATAATGATTTCACAAAAAATACAGCGACCTCGTAACGCTTCTTAACGAATTAACTCGAAAAAACCGTTCGAAATTGAAAGTTTTGCTTCCTCTCCACGGACCAAATAAACGGTTAATCCCTGTGCAATATTGAATTATACATCGAGATATGAAAAAATATACCTACCTCATAACGGTTGTCAACGAATTAACTCGCAGGAATCCTTAGCGTCGTTCGTAGCGGTGCGAAGAAATACAAAGTCCCAATCTCCCGGTCATGTCGGTCCGGCCGCTGCTATTTAAAAAAAAGAAAATTAAAAGAAATCATTACGTTCGAGCGTATTACGTCGAACTATAACGATTTCACAAGAAATACCGCGACCTCGTAACGCTTGTTAACGAATTAACTCGAAAAAACCGTTCGAAATTGAAAGTTTTGCTACCTATCAAGGGACGAAATGAACGTTTAATCCCTATGCAATTTTGAATTACACATCGATATGTTTAGAGATATTCCAACGTCGTAACGCGTTTGACCGAATTAACTCGAAGGGAACGTTCGAAATTGAAATTTTTTTCTAGCTCTCCAGGGACGAAATAAACGTTTAATCCCTATGTAATATTGAATTATACATCGAGATATGTAAAAATATTCCTACCTCGTAACGGTCGTTAACGAATTAACTCGCAGGAAACCTTAGCGTCGTTCGTAGCGGTGCGAAGAAATATAAAGTCCCAACGTCCCGGTCATATCGGTACGGCGGGGGCTATTTAAAAAAAAAAAAAATAATAATAAATCCTTACGATCGACCGTATTACGTCGAAATATAACGATTTCACAAAAAATACCGGTACCTCGTAACGCTTTCTGACGAATTGACTCGAAGGGAACGTTCGAAATTGAAACTTTGATCTAGCTCTCCGGGGTAGAAATAAGTGTTTAATCTTTATGTAATATTGAATTACACATCGATATATTTAGAAATATTCCAACGTCGTAACTCTTTTGAACGAATTAACTCGAAGCGAACGTTCGAAATCGAAATTTTTTTCTAGCTCTCTAGGTACGAAATAAACGTTTAATCCCTATGTAATATTGAATTATACATCGAGATATGTAAAAATATGTCTACCTCATAACGCTTTTTATCGAATTAAATTGACAGAACGGTAGCTTCGTCAGTAGCTGCGCGAAGAAATTCAAAGTCCCAACGTCCCGGTCATATAGGTACGGCGGGGGCTATTTAAAAAAAAGAAATAAAAATAAATCGTTACGATCGACCGTATTACGTCGAAATATAACGATTTCACAAAAAATACCGGTACCTCGGAACGCTTCTTAACGAATTAATTCGAAAAAACCGTTCGAAATTGAAATTTTGTTCTACCTCTCCAGGGACGAAATAAACGTTTAACCCCTATGTAATATTGAATTACACATCGATATATGTAGAAATATTCCTACGTCGTAAAGCTTTTTAACGAATTAACCCGAAGGGAACGTTCGAAATTGGAATTTTTTTCTAGCTCGCCAGGGCGAAATAAGCGTTTAATCTCTATGTAATATTGAGGTATACATCGATTTATGTAAAAATATGCCCACCTCATATCGCTTTTTATCGAATCAAATCGAAGAGAACTGTGGCGTCGTTAGTAGCGGTGCGAAGAAATTCAAAGTCCCAACCTCCCGGTCATGTCGGTCCTGCGGGGGCTATTTAAAAAAAAAGAATAAAAATAAATCGTGACGCTAGACCGTATTACGTCCAAATATATCGATTTCACAAAAAAATACCGGTACATCGTAACGCTTTCTAACGAATTAACTCGCCAAAACCGTTCGAAATTGGAACTTTTGCTGGCCCTCCAGGGACGAAATAAACGTTTAATCCCTATGCAATATTGAATTACACATCGATATATGTAGAAATATTCCTACGTCGTATCGCTTTTTAACGAATTATCTCGAAGGGGACGTTCGAAATTGAATTTTTTTTCTAACTCTCCAGGGACGAAATAAACGTTTAATCCCTATGCAACATTGAATTACACATCGATGTATGTAGAAATATTCCTACGTCGTAATGCTTTTTAACGAATTAACTCGAAGGGAACGTTCGAAACTGAAATTTTGTTCTAGCTCTCCAGGGTAGAAATAAGAGTTTAATCTCTATGTTATATTGAATTATACATGGATTTATGTAAAAATATGCCCACCTCATAAAGCTTTTTATCGAATTAAATCGAAGAGAACGGTAGCGTCGTTAGTAGCGGTGCGAAGAAATTCAAAGACCCAACCTCCCGGCCATGTCGATCCTGCGGGGGCTATTTAAAAAAAAAACAATAAATATAAATCATTACGCTCGACCGAATTACGTCGAAATATAACGATTTCACAAAAAATACAGGTACATCGTAACGCTTTCTAACGAATTAACTCGCAAAAACCGGTCGAAATTGAAAGTTTTGCTACCTCTCCAGGGACGAAATAAACGTTTAATCCATATGCAATTTTGAATTACACATCGATATATGTAGAAATATTCCTACGTCGTAACGCTGTTTAACGAATTAAATCGAAGGGAACTTTCGAAATTGAAAATTTTTTCTAGCTATCCAGGGACGAAATAAAAGTTTCATCCTTATGTAATATTGAATTATACATCGATTTATGTAAAAATATTCCTACCACATAACGGTTGTTAACGAATTAACGCGCAGGGAACCTTAGCGTCGTTAGTAGCGGTGCGAAGAAATTCAAAGTCCCATCCTCCTGGTCATGTAGGTACTGCTGGGGCTATTTAAAAAAAAAATAAATATAAATCGTTACGTTCGACCGTATTACGTCGAAATATAATGAGTTCACAAAAAATACAGCGACCTCGTAACGCTTCTTAACCAATTAACTCGAAAAAACCGTTCGAAATTGAAAGTTTTGCTTGCTCTCCACGGACCAAATAAACGGTTAATCCCTGTGCAATATTGAATTATACATCGATTTATGTAAAAATATTCCTACCTCATAACGGTTGTTAACGAATTAACGCGCAGGGAACCTTAGCGTCGTTAGTAGCGGTGCGAAGAAATGCAAAAACCCAACCTCCCGGTCATGTCGGTCCTGCGGGGGCTATTTAAAAAAAAGAAAATTAAAAGAAATCATTACGTTCGAGCGTATTACGTCGAACTATAACGATTTCACAAGAAATACCGCGACCTCGTAACGCTTGTTAACGAATTAACTCGAAAAAACCGTTCGAAATTGAAAGTTTTGCTACCTATCCAGGGACGAAATGAACGTTTAATCCCTATGCAATTTTGAATTACACATCGATATGTTTAGAGATATACCAACGTCGTAACGCTTTTGACCGAATTAACTCGAAGGGAACGTTCGAAATTGAAATTTTTTTCTAGCTCTTCAAGGTAGAAATAAGTGTTTAATCTCTATGTAATATTGAATTATACCTCGATTTATGTAAAAATATGCCTACCTCATAACGCTTTTTATCGAATTAACTCGAAGGGAACGTTAGCGTCGTTAGTAGCGGTGCGAAGAATTTCAAAGACCCAACGTCCCGGTCATGTCGGTTCTGCGGGGGCTATTTAAAAAAAAATAAATATAAATCGTGACGCTCAACCGTATTACGTCGAAATATAACGATTTCACAAAAAAATAACGGTACAGCGTAACGCTTGATAACGAATTAACTCGAAAAAACCGTTCGAATTTGAAAGTTTTGCTAGCTCTCCAGGAACGAAATAAACGATTAATCCCTATGTAATATTGAATTATACATCGATTTATGTAAAAATATGCTTACCTCATAACGCTTTATATCGAATTAACTCGAAGGGAACGTTAGCGTCGTTCGTAGCGGTGCGAAGAAATTCAAAGTACCAACCTCCCGGTCATATAGGTACGGCGGGGGCTATTTAAAAAAAAAAAAAATAAAAATAAATCGTTACGTTCGACCGTATTACGTCGAAATATAATGATTGCACAAAAAATACCGGTACCTCGTAACGCTTTCTGACGAATTGACTCGAAGGTAACGTTCGAAATTGAAACTTTGTTCTAGCTCTCCAGGGTAGAAATAAGTGCTTAATCTCTATGTAATATTGAATTATACATCGAGATATGTAAAAATATTCCTACCTCGTAGCGGTCGTTAACGCATTAACTCGCAGGAAACCTTAGCATCGTTCGTAGCGGTGCGAAGAAATACAAAGTCCCAACGTCCCGGTCATATCGGTACGGCGGGGGCTATTTAAAAAAAAAAAAACTAATAATAAATCCTTACGAACGACCGTATTACGTCGAAATATAACGATTTCACAAAAAATACCGGTACCTCGTAACGCTTTCTGACGAATTGACTCGAAGGGAACGTTCGAAATTGAAACTTTGTTCTAGATCTCCAGGGTAGAAATAAGTGTTTAATTTCGATGTAATATTCAATTACACATCGATATATTTAGAAATATTCCCACGTCGTAGCGCCTTCTAACGAATTAACTCGCAAAAACCGTTCGAAATTGAAAGTTTTGCTTGCTCTCCAGGGACGAAATAAACGTTTAATCCCTATGTAATATTGAATTATACATCGAGATATGTAAAAATATTCCTACCTCATAACGGTTGTTAACGAATTAACTCGCAGGAAACCTTAGCGTCGTTAGTAGCGGTGCGAGGAAATTCAAAGTCCCAACCTCCCGGTCATGTCGGTCTTGCGGGGGCTATTTAAAAAAAAAATAAATGCAAATCGTGACGCTCGACCACATCACGTCGAAATATAATGATGTCACGAAAAATACCGGTACATCGTTACGCTTTCTAACGAATTAACTCGAAAAAACTGTTCGAAATTGAAAGTTTTGCTTGCTCTCCAGGGACCAAATAAACGTTTAATCCCTATGTAATATTGAATTATACATCGAGATATGTAAAAATATTCCTACCTCATAACGGTTGTTAACGAATTAACTCGAAGGGAACGTTAGCGTCGTTAGTAGCGGTGCGAAGAAATTCAAAGACCCAACCTCCCGGTCATGTCGGTCCTGCGGGGGCTATTTAAAAAAAAGAAAATTAAGAGTAATCATTACGTTCGAGCGTATTACGTCGAACTATAACGATTTCACAAGAAATACCGCGACCTCGTAACGCTTGTTAACGAATTAACTCGAAAAAACCGTTCGAAATTGAAATTTTTTTCTAGCTCTCCAGGGACGAAATAAACGTTTAATCCCTATGTAATATTGAATTATACATCGAGATATGTAAAAATATTCCTACCTCATAACGATTGTTAACGAATTAACACGCAGGAAACCTTAGCGTCGTTCGTAGCGGTGCGAAGAAATGCAAAGTCCCAACGTCCCGGTCATGTCGGTCCTGCGGGGGCTATTTAAAAAAAAGAAATAAAAATAAATCGTTACGATCGACCGTATTACGTCGAAATATAACGATTTCACAAAAAATACCGGTACCTCGTAACGCTTTCTGACGAATTGACTCGAAGGGAAAGTTCGAAATTGAAATTTTGTTCTCGCTCTCCAGGGTAGCAATAAGTGTTTAATCTCTATGTAATATTGAATTGTACATCGAGATATGTAAAAATATGCATGCCCCATAACGCTTTTTATCGAATTAACTCGAAGGGAACGTTAGCGTCGTTAGTAGCGGTGCGAAGAAATTCAAAGACCCAACCTCCCGGTCATGTCGGTCCTGCGGGGGCTATTTAAAAAAACGAAAATTAAAAGAAATCATTACGTTTGAGCGTATTACGTCGAACTATAACGATTTCACAAGAAATACTGCGACCACGTAACGCTTGGTAACGAATTAACTCGAAAAAACCGTTCGAAATTGAAAGTTTTGCTTGCCCTCCAGCGACCAAACAAACGTTTTTATCCATATGTAATATTGAATTATACATCGAGATATGTAAAAATATTCCTACCTCATAACGCTTTATATCGAATTAATTCGAAGGGAACGTTAGCGTTGTTAGTAGCGGTGCGAAGAAATTCAAAGTCTCAACCTCTCGGTCATGTCGGTCCTGCTGGGGCAATTTAAAAAAAAATAAATATAAATCGTTACGTTCGACCGTATTACGTCGAAATATAATGATTTCACAAGAAATACCGCGACCTCGTAACGCTTGGTAACGAATTAACTCGAAAAAACCGTTCGAAATTGAAAGTTTTGCTTGCCCTCCAGGGACCAAATAAACGTCTTTATCCCTATGTAATATTGAATTATACAGCGAGATATGTAAAAATATTATTACCTCATAACGCTTTATATCGAATTAACTCGAAGGGAACGTTAGCGTCGCCAGTAGCGGCGCGAAGAAATTGAAAGTACCATCATCCCGGTCATGTCGGTCCGGCGGCGGCTATTTAAAAAAAAGAAAATAAAAAGAAATCATTACGTTCGAGCGTATTACGTCAAACTATAACGATTTCAAAAGAAATACCGCGACCCCGTAAAGCTTGCTAACGAATTAACTCGAAGGGAACGTTCGAAATAGGAATTTTGTTCTAGCTCTCCAGGGTAGAAGTAAGTGTTTAATCTCTATGTAATATTGAATTATACATCGATTTATGTAAAAATATTCCTACCTCATAACGCTTTAAATCGAATTAACTCGAAGGGAACGTTGGCGTCGTTAATAGCGGTGCGAAGAAATTCAAAGTCTCAACCTCCCGGCCATGTCGGTCCTGCTGGGGCAATTTGAAAAAAAAAAAAATAAAAATAAATCGTTACGTTCGACCGTATTACGTCGAAATATAATGATTTCACAAAAAATACGGATACATCGTAACGCCTTCTAAAGAATTAACTCACCAAAACCGTTCGAAATTGAAAGTTTTGCTAGCTCTCCAGGGACGAAATAAACGTTTAATCCCTATGCAATATTGAATTACACATCGATATATGTAGAAATATTCCTACGTCGTAACGCTTTTTAACGAATTAACTCGAAGGGAACGTTCGAAATTGAAATTTTCTTCTAGCTCTCCAGGGACGAAATAAACGTTTAATCTCTATGTAATATTGAAGTATACATCGATTTATGTAAAAATATGCCCACCGCATAACGCTTTTTATCGAATTAAATCGAAGAGAACGTTAGCGTCGCCAGTAGCGGCGCGAAGAAATTCAAAGACCCAACGTTCCGGTCATATCAGTACGGCGGGGGCTATTAAAAGAAAAAATAAATATAAATCGTTACGCTCGACCGTATTACGTCGAAATATAACTATTTCACAAAAAAATACCGGTAAATCGTAACGCTTTCTAACGAATTAACTCGCAAAAACCGTCCGAAATTGAAAGTTTTGTTAGCTCTCCAGGGACGAAATAAACGTTTAATCCCTATGCAATATTGAATTACACATCGATATATGTAGAAATATTCCTACGTCGTAACGCTTGTTAACGAATTAACTCGAAAAAACCGTTCGAAATTGAAAGTTTTTCTAGCTCTCCATGGACGAAATAAACGTTTAATCCCTATGTAATATTGAATTATACATCGAGATATGTAAAAATATTCCTACCTCATAACGGTTGTTAACGAATTAACTCGCAGGAAACCTTAGCGTCGTTCGTAGCGGTGCGAAGAAATACAAAGTCCCAACATCCCGGTCATATCGGTACGGCGGGGGCTATTTAAAAAAAAAAAAATGAAAATAAATCCTTACGATCGACCGTATTACGGCGAAATATAACGATTTCAAAAATAATACCGGTACCTCGTAACGCATTCTGACGAATTAACTCGAAGGGAACGTTCGAAATAGGAATTTTGTTCTAGCTCTCCAGGGTAGAAGTAAATGTTTAATCCCTATGTAATATTGAATTATACATCGAGATATGTAAAAATATTCCTACCTCATAACGGTTGTTAACGAATTAACTCGAAGGGAACGTTAGCGTCGTTAGTAGCGGTGCGAAGAAATTCAAAGAACCAACCTCCCGGTCATGTCGGTCCTGCGGAGGCTATTTAAAAAAAAGAAAATTAAAAGAAATCATTACGTTCGAGCGTATTACGTCGAACTATAACGAATTTCACAAGAAATACCGCGACCACGTAACGCTTGTTAACGAATTAACTCGAAAAAACCGTACGAAATTGAAAGTTCTGCTTGCCCTCCAGGGACAAAATAAACGTTTTTATCCCTATGTAATATTGAATTATACATCGAGATATGTAAAAATATTCCTACCTCATAACAGTTGTAAACAAATTAACTCGCAGGGAACCTTAGCGTCGTTCGTAGCAGTGCGACGAAATACAAAGCCCCAACGTCCCGGTCATGTCGGTCCTGCTGGGGCAATTTGAAAAAAAAAAAATAAAAATAAATCGTTACGTTCGACCGTATTACGTCGAAATATAATGATTTCACAAAAAATACGGATACATCGTAACGCCTTCTAAAGAATTAACTCACCAAAACCGTTCGAAATTGAAAGTTTTGCTTGCTCTCCAGGGACCAAATAAACGTTTAATCCCTATGTAATATTGAATTATACATCGAGATATGTAAAAATATTCCTACCTCATAACGGTTGTTAACGAATTAACACGCAGGAAACCTTAGCGTCGTTCGTAGCGGTGCGAAGAAATGCAAAGTCCCAACGTCCCGGTCATGTCGGCCCTGCGGGGGCTATTAAAAAAAAAAATAAAAATAAATCGTTACGATCCACCGTATTACGTCGAAATATAACGACTTCACAAAAAATACCGGTAAATCGTAACGCTATCTATCGAATTAACTCGCAAAAACCGTTCGAAATTGAAAGTTTTGCTACCTATCCAGGGACGAAATAAACGTTTAATCCCTATGCAATTTTGAATTACACATCGATATATTTAGAAATATTCCAACGTCGTAACGCTTTTGAACGAATTAACTCGAAGGGAACGTTCGAAATTGAAATTTTTTTCTATCTCTCCAGGGACGAAATAAACGTTTAATCCCCATGTAATATTGAATTATACATCGAGATATGTAAAAATATTCCTACCTCATAACGGTTGTTAACGAATTAACTCGCAGGAAACCTTAGCGTCGTTAGTAGCGGTGCGAGGAAATTCAAAGTCCCAACCTCCCGGTCATGTCGGTCTTGCGGGGGCTATTTAAAAAAAAAATAAATGTAAATCGTGACGCTCGGCCACATCACGTCGAAATATAATGATTTCACGAAAAATACCGGTACATCGTTACGCTTTCTAACGAATTAACTCGAAAAAACTGTTCGAAATTGAAAGTTTTGCTTGCTCTCCAGGGACCAAATAAACGTTTAATCCCTATGTAATATTGAATTATACATCGAGATATGTAAAAATATTCCTACCTCATAACGGTTGTTAACGAATTAACTCGAAGGGAACGTTAGCGTCGTTAGTAGCGGTGCGAAGAAATTCAGAGACCCAACCTCCCGGTCATGTCGGTCCTGCGGGGGCTATTTAAAAAAAAGAAAATTAAGAGTAATCATTACGTTCGAGCGTATTACGTCGAACTATAACGATTTCACAAGAAATACCGCGACCTCGTAACGCTTGTTGTCGAATTAACTCGAAAAAACCGTTCGAAATTGAAATTTTTTTCTAGCTCTCCAGGGACGAAATAAACGTTTAATCCCTATGTAATATTGAATTATACATCGAGATATGTAAAAATATTCCTACCTCATAACGATTGTTAACGAATTAACACGCAGGAAACCTTAGCGTCGTTCGTAGCGGTGCGAAGAAATGCAAAGTCCCAACGTCCCGGTCATGTCGGTCCTGCGGGGGCTATTTAAAAAAAAAATAAAAATAAATTGTTACGATCCACCGTATTACGTCGAAATATAACGACTTCACAAAAAATACCGGTAAATCGTAACGCTATCTAACGAATTAACTCGCAAAAACCGTTCGAAATTGAAAGTTTTGCTACCTATCCAGGGACGAAATAAACGTTTAATCCCTATGCAATTTTGAATTACACATCGATATATTTAGAAATATTCCAACGTCGTAACGCTTTTGAACGAATTACCTCGAAGGGAACGTTCGAAATTGAAATTTTTTTCTATCTCTCCAGGGACGAAATAAACGTTTAATCCCCATGTAATATTGAATTATACATCGAGATATGTAAAAATATTCCTACCTCATAACGGTTGTTAACGAATTAACTCGCAGGAAACCTTAGCGTCGTTTGTAGCGGTGCGTAGAAATACAAAGTCCCAACGTCCCGGTCATATCGGTACGGCGGGGGCTATTTAAAAAAAAGAAATAAAAATAAATCGTTACGATCGACAGTATTACGTCGAAATATAACGATTTCACAAAAAATACCGGTACCTCGTAACGCTTTCTGACGAATTGACTCGAAGGGAAAGTTCGAAATTGAAATTTTGTTCTCGCTCTCCAGGGTAGCAATAAGTGTTTAATCTCTATGTAATATTGAATTGTACATCGAGATATGTAAAAATATGCATGCCCCATAACGCTTTTTATCGAATAAACTCGAAGGGAACGTTAGCGTCGTTAGTAGCGGTGCGAAGAAATTCAAAGACCCAACCTCCCGGTCATGTCGGTCCTGCGGGGGCTATTTAAAAAAACGAAAATTAAAAGAAATCATTACGTTTGAGCGTATTACGTCGAACTATAACGATTTCACAAGAAATACTGCGACCACGTAACGCTTGGTAACGAATTAACTCGAAAAAACCGTTCGAAATTGAAAGTTTTGCTTGCCCTCCAGCGACCAAATAAACGTTTTTATCCATATGTAATATTGAATTATACATCGAGATATGTAAAAATATTCCTACCTCATAACGCTTTATATCGAATTAACTCGAAGGGAACGTTAGCGTTGTTAGTAGCGGTGCGAAGAAATTCAAAGTCTCAACCTCTCGGTCATGTCGGTCCTGCTGGGGCAATTTAAAAAAAAATAAATATAAATCGTTACGTTCGACCGTATTACGTCGAAATATAATGATTTCACGAAAAATACCGGTACCTCGTAACGTTTTCTGACGAATTGACTCGAAAAAACTGTTCGAAATTGAAAGTTTTGCTTGCTCTCCAGGGACCAAATAAACGTTTAATCCCTATGTAATATTGAATTATACATCGAGATATGTAAAAATATTCCTACCTCATAACGGTTGTTAACGAATTAACTCGAAGGGAACGTTAGCGTCGTTAGTAGCGGTGCGAAGAAATTCAAAGACCCAACCTCCCGGTCATGTCGGTCCTGCGGGGGCTATTTAAAAAAAAAAAATGAAAATAAATCCTTACGATCGACCGTATTACGTCGAAATATAACGATTTCAAAAATAATACCGGTACCTCGTAACGCATTCTGACGAATTAACTCGAAGGGAACGTTCGAAATAGGAATTTTGTTCTAGCTCTCCAGGGTAGAAGTAAATGTTTAATACCTATGTAATATTGAATTATACATCGAGATATGTAAAAATATTCCTACCTCATAACGGTTGTTAACGAATTAACTCGAAGGGAACGTTAGCGTCGTTAGTAGCGGTGCGAAGAAATTCAAAGAACCAACCTCCCGGTCATGTCGGTCCTGCGGAGGCTATTTAAAAAAAAGAAAATTAAAAGAAATCATTACGTTCGAGCGTATTACGTCGAACTATAACGAATTTCACAAGAAATACCGCGACCACGTAACGCTTGTTAACGAATTAACTCGAAAAAACCGTACGAAATTGAAAGTTCTGCTTGCCCTCCAGGGACAAAATAAACGTTTTTATCCCTATGTAATATTGAATTATACATCGAGATATGTAAAAATATTCCTACCTCATAACAGTTGTAAACAAATTAACTCGCAGGGAACCTTAGCGTCGTTCGTAGCAGTGCGACGAAATACAAAGCCCCAACGTCCCGGTCATATAGGTACGGCGGGGGCTATTTAAAAAAAAAAATAAATGTAAATCGTGACGCTCGACCACATCACGTCGAAATATAATGATTTCACGAAAAATACCGGTACATCGTTACGCTTTCTAACGAATTAACTCGAAAAAACTGTTCGAAATTGAAAGTTTTGCTTGCTCTCCAGGGACCAAATAAACGTTTAATCCCTATGTAATATTGAATTATACATCGAGATATGTAAAAATATTCCTACCTCATAACGGTTGTTAACGAATTAACTCGAAGGGAACGTTAGCGTCGTTAGTAGCGGTGCGAAGAAATTCAAAGACCCAACCTCCCGGTCATGTCGGTCCTGCGGGGGCTATTTAAAAAAAAGAAAATTAAGAGTAATCATTACGTTCGAGCGCATTACGTCGAACTATAACGATTTCACAAGAAATACCGCAACCTCGTAACGCTTGTTGACGAATTAACTCGAAAAAACCGTTCGAAATTGAAATTTTTTTCTAGCTCTCCAGGGACGAAATAAACGTTTAATCCCTATGTAATATTGAATTATACATCGAGATATGTAAAAATATTCCTACCTCATAACGGTTGTTAACGAATTAACACGCAGGAAACCTTAGCGTCGTTCGTAGCGGTGCGAAGAAATGCAAAGTCCCAACGTCCCGGTCATGTCGGCCCTGCGGGGGCTATTTAAAAAAAAAATAAAAATAAATCGTTACGATCCACCGTATTACGTCGAAATATAACGACTTCACAAAAAATACCGGTAAATCGTAACGCTATCTAACGAATTAACTCGCAAAAACCGTTCGAAATTGAAAGTTTTGCTACCTATCCAGGGACGAAATAAACGTTTAATCCCTATGCAATTTTGAATTACACATCGATATATTTAGAAATATTCCAACGTCGTAACGCTTTTGAACGAATTAACTCGAAGGGAACGTTCGAAATTGAAATTTTTTTCTATCTCTCCAGGGACGAAATAAACGTTTAATCCCCATGTAATATTGAATTATACATCGAGATATGTAAAAATATTCCTACCTCATAACGGTTGTTAACGAATTAACTCGCAGGAAACCTTAGCGTCGTTAGTAGCGGTGCGTAGAAATACAAAGTCCCAACGTCCCGGTCATATCGGTACGGCGGGGGCTATTTAAAAAAAAGAAATAAAAATAAATCGTTACGATCGACCGTATTACGTCGAAATATAACGATTTCACAAAAAATACCGGTACCTCGTAACGCTTTCTGACGAATTGACTCGAAGGGAAAGTTCGAAATTGAAATTTTGTTCTCGCTCTCCAGGGTAGCAATAAGTGTTTAATCTCTATGTAATATTGAATTGTACATCGAGATATGTAAAAATATGCATGCCCCATAACGCTTTTTATCGAATTAACTCGAAGGGAACGTTAGCGTCGTTAGTAGCGGTGCGAAGAAATTCATAGACCCAACCTCCCAGTCATGTCGGTCCTGCGGGGGCTATTTAAAAAAACGAAAATTAAAAGAAATCATTACGTTTGAGCGTATTACGTCGAACTATAACGATTTCACAAGAAATACTGCGACCACGTAACGCTTGGTAACGAATTAACTCGAAAAAACCGTTCGAAATTGAAAGTTTTGCTTGCTCTCCAGGGACGAAATAAACGTTTAATCCCTATGTAATATTGAATTATACATCGAGATATGTAAAAATATTCCTACCTCATAACGGTTGTTAACGAATTAACTCGCAGGAAACCTTAGCGTCGTTAGTATCGGTGCGAGGAAATTCAAAGTCCCAACCTCCCGGTCATGTCGGTCTTGCGGGGGCTATTTAAAAAAAAAATAAATGTAAATCGTGACGCTCGACCACATCACGTCGAAATATAATGATTTCACGAAAAATACCGGTACATCGTTACGCTTTCTAACGAAATAACTCGAAAAAACTGTTCGAAATTGAAAGTTTTGCTTGCTCTCCAGGGACCAAATAAACGTGTAATCCCTATGTAATATTGAATTATACATCGAGATATGTAAAAATATTCCTACCTCATAACGGTTGTTAACGAATTAACTCGAAGGGAACGTTAGCGTCGTTAGTAGCGGTGCGAAGAAATTCAAAGACCCAACCTCCCGGTCATGTCGGTCCTGCGGGGGCTATTTAAAAAAAAGAAAATTAAGAGTAATCATTACGTTCGAGCGTATTACGTCGAACTATAACGATTTCACAAGAAATACCGCGACCTCGTAACGCTTGTTAACGAATTAACTCGAAAAAACCGTTCGAAATTGAAATTTTTTTCTAGCTCTCCAGGGACGAAATAAACGTTTAATCCCTATGTAATATTGAATTATACATCGAGATATGTAAAAATATTCCTACCTCATAACGATTGTTAACGAATTAACACGCAGGAAACCTTAGGGTCGTTCGTAGCGGTGCGAAGAAATGCAAAGTCCCAACGTCCCGGTCATGTCGGTCCTGCGGGGGCTATTTAAAAAAAAGAAATAAAAATAAATCGTTACGATCGACCGTATTACGTCGAAATATAACGATTTCACAAAAATACCGGTACCTCGTAACGCTTTCTGACGAATTGACTCGAAGGGAAAGTTCGAAATTGAAATTTTGTTCTCGCTCTCCAGGGTAGCAATAAGTGTTTAATCTCTATGTAATATTGAATTGTACATCGAGATATGTAAAAATATGCATGCCCCATAACGCTTTTTATCGAATTAACTCGAAGGGAACGTTAGCGTCGTTAGTAGCGGTGCGAAGAAATTCATAGACCCAACCTCCCGGTCATGTCGGTCCTGCGGGGGCTATTTAAAAAAACGAAAATTAAAAGAAATCATTACGTTTGAGCGTATTACGTCGAACTATAACGATTTCACAAGAAATACTGCGACCACGTAATGCTTGGTAACGAATTAACTCGAAAAAACCGTTCGAAATTGAAAGTTTTGCTTGCCCTCAGCGACCAAATAAACGTTTTTATCCATATGTAATATTGAATTATACATCGAGATATGTAAAAATATTCCTACCTCATAACGCTTTATATCGAATTAACTCGAAGGGAACGTTAGCGTTGTTAGTAGCGGTGCGAAGAAATTCAAAGTCTCAACCTCTCGGTCATGTCGGTCCTGCTGGGGCAATTTAAAAAAAAATAAATATAAATCGTTACGTTCGACCGTATTACGTCGAAATATAATGATTTCACAAGAAATACCACGACCTCGTAACGCTTGGTAACGAATTGACTCGAAGGGAAAGTTCGAAATTGAAATTTTGTTCTCGCTCTCCAGGGTAGCAATAAGTGTTTAATCTCTATGTAATATTGAATTGTACATCGAGATATGTAAAAATATGCATGCCCCATAACGCTTTTTATCGAATTAACTCGAAGGGAACGTTAGCGTCGTTAGTAGCGGTGCGAAGAAATTCATAGACCCAACCTCCCGGTCATGTCGGTCCTGCGGGGGCTATTTAAAAAAATGAAAATTAAAAGAAATCATTACGTTTGAGCGTATTACGTCGAACTATAACGATTTCACAAGAAATACTGCGACCACGTAACGCTTGGTAACGAATTAACTCGAAAAAACCGTTCGAAATTGAAAGTTTTGCTTGCTCTCCAGGGACGAAATAAACGTTTAATCCCTATGTAATATTGAATTATACATCGAGATATGTAAAAATATTCCTACCTCATAACGGTTGTTAACGAATTAACTCGCAGGAAACCTTAGCGTCGTTAGTAGCGGTGCGAGGAAATTCAAAGTCCCAACCTCCCGGTCATGTCGGTCTTGCGGGGGCTATTTAAAAAAAAAATAAATGTAAATCGTGACGCTCGACCACATCACGTCGAAATATAATGATTTCACGAAAAATACCGGTACATCGTTACGCTTTCTAACGAAATAACTCGAAAAAACTGTTCGAAATTGAAAGTTTTGCTTGCTCTCCAGGGACCAAATAAACGTGTAATCCCTATGTAATATTGAATTATACATCGAGATATGTAAAAATATTCCTACCTCATAACGGTTGTTAACGAATTAACTCGAAGGGAACGTTAGCGTCGTTAGTAGCGGTGCGAAGAAATTCAAAGACCCAACCTCCCGGTCATGTCGGTCCTGCGGGGGCTATTTAAAAAAAAGAAAATTAAGAGTAATCATTACGTTCGAGCGTATTACGTCGAACTATAACGATTTCACAAGAAATACCGCGACCTCGTAACGCTTGTTAACGAATTAACTCGAAAAAACCGTTCGAAATTGAAATTTTTTTCTAGCTCTCCAGGGACGAAATAAACGTTTAATCCCTATGTAATATTGAATTATACATCGAGATATGTAAAAATATTCCTACCTCATAACGATTGTTAACGAATTAACACGCAGGAAACCTTAGGGTCGTTCGTAGCGGTGCGAAGAAATGCAAAGTCCCAACGTCCCGGTCATGTCGGTCCTGCGGGGGCTATCTAAAAAAAAGAAATAAAAATAAATCGTTACGATCGACCGTATTACGTCGAAATATAACGATTTCACAAAAATACCGGTACCTCGTAACGCTTTCTGACGAATTGACTCGAAGGGAAAGTTCGAAATTGAAATTTTGTTCTCGCTCTCCAGGGTAGCAATAAGTGTTTAATCTCTATGTAATATTGAATTGTACATCGAGATATGTAAAAATATGCATGCCCCATAAAGCTTTTTATCGAATTAACTCGAAGGGAACGTTAGCGTCGTTAGTAGCGGTGCGAAGAAATTCATAGACCCAACCTCCCGGTCATGTCGGTCCTGCGGGGGCTATTTAAAAAAACGAAAATTAAAAGAAATCATTACGTTTGAGCATATTACGTCGAACTATAACGATTTCACAAGAAATACTGCGACCACGTAATGCTTGGTAACGAATTAACTCGAAAAAACCGTTCGAAACTGAAAGTTTTGCTTGCCCTCCAGCGACCAAATAAACGTTTTTATCCATATGTAATATTGAATTATACATCGAGATATGTAAAAATATTCCTACCTCATAACGCTTTATATCGAATTAACTCGAAGGGAACGTTAGCGTTGTTAGTAGCGGTGCGAAGAAATTCAAAGTCTCAACCTCTCGGTCATGTCGGACCTGCTGGGGCAATTTAAAAAAAAATAAATATAAATCGTTACGTTCGACCGTATTACGTCGAAATATAATGATTTCACAAGAAATACCACGACCTCGTAACGCTTGGTAACGAATTAACTCGAAAAAACCGTTCGAAATTGAAAGTTTTGCTTGCCCTCCAGGGACCAAATAAACGTCTTTATCCCTATGTAATATTGAATTATACATCGAGATATGTAAAAATATTCCTACCTCATAACGGTTGTTAACGAATTAACTCGCAGGAAACCTTAGCGTCGTTAGTAGCGGTGCGAGGAAATTCAAAGTCCCAACCTCCCGGTCATGTCGGTCTTGCGGGGGCTATTTAAAAAAAAAATAAATGTAAATCGTGACGCTCGACCACATCACGTCGAAATATAATGATTTCACGAAAAATACCGGTACATCGTTACGCTTTCTAACGAAATAACTCGAAAAAACTGTTCGAAATTGAAAGTTTTGCTTGCTCTCCAGGGACCAAATAAACGTGTAATCCCTATGTAATATTGAATTATACATCGAGATATGTAAAAATATTCCTACCTCATAACGGTTGTTAACGAATTAACTCGAAGGGAACGTTAGCGTCGTTAGTAGCGGTGCGAAGAAATTCAAAGACCCAACCTCCCGGTCATGTCGGTCCTGCGGGGGCTATTTAAAAAAAAGAAAATTAAGAGTAATCATTACGTTCGAGCGTATTACGTCGAACTATAACGATTTCACAAGAAATACCGCGACCTCGTAACGCTTGTTAACGAATTAACTCGAAAAAACCGTTCGAAATTGAAATTTTTTTCTAGCTCTCCAGGGACGAAATAAACGTTTAATCCCTATGTAATATTGAATTATACATCGAGATATGTAAAAATATTCCTACCTCATAACGATTGTTAACGAATTAACACGCAGGAAACCTTAGGGTCGTTCGTAGCGGTGCGAAGAAATGCAAAGTCCCAACGTCCCGGTCATGTCGGTCCTGCGGGGGCTATCTAAAAAAAAGAAATAAAAATAAATCGTTACGATCGACCGTATTACGTCGAAATATAACGATTTCACAAAAATACCGGTACCTCGTAACGCTTTCTGACGAATTGACTCGAAGGGAAAGTTCGAAATTGAAATTTTGTTCTCGCTCTCCAGGGTAGCAATAAGTGTTTAATCTCTATGTAATATTGAATTGTACATCGAGATATGTAAAAATATGCATGCCCCATAAAGCTTTTTATCGAATTAACTCGAAGGGAACGTTAGCGTCGTTAGTAGCGGTGCGAAGAAATTCATAGACCCAACCTCCCGGTCATGTCGGTCCTGCGGGGGCTATTTAAAAAAACGAAAATTAAAAGAAATCATTACGTTTGAGCATATTACGTCGAACTATAACGATTTCACAAGAAATACTGCGACCACGTAATGCTTGGTAACGAATTAACTCGAAAAAACCGTTCGAAACTGAAAGTTTTGCTTGCCCTCCAGCGACCAAATAAACGTTTTTATCCATATGTAATATTGAATTATACATCGAGATATGTAAAAATATTCCTACCTCATAACGCTTTATATCGAATTAACTCGAAGGGAACGTTAGCGTTGTTAGTAGCGGTGCGAAGAAATTCAAAGTCTCAACCTCTCGGTCATGTCGGACCTGCTGGGGCAATTTAAAAAAAAATAAATATAAATCGTTACGTTCGACCGTATTACGTCGAAATATAATGATTTCACAAGAAATACCACGACCTCGTAACGCTTGGTAACGAATTAACTCGAAAAAACCGTTCGAAATTGAAAGTTTTGCTTGCCCTCCAGGGACCAAATAAACGTCTTTATCCCTATGTAATATTGAATTATACAGCGAGATATGTAAAAATATTATTACCTCATAACGCTTTATATCGAATTAACTCGAAGGGAACGTTAGCGTCGCCAGTAGCGGCGCGAAGAAATTGAAAGTACCATCATCCCGGTCATGTCGGTCCGGCGGCGGCTATTTAAAAAAAAGAAAATAAAAAGAAATCATTACGTTCGAGCGTATTACGTCAAACTATAACGATTTCAAAAGAAATACCGCGACCCCGTAAAGCTTGCTAACGAATTAACTCGAAGGGAACGTTCGAAATAGGAATTTTGTTCTAGCTCTCCAGGGTAGAAGTAAGTGTTTAATCTCTATGTAATATTGAATTATACATCGATTTATGTAAAAATATTCCTACCTCATAACGCTTTAAATCGAATTAACTCGAAGGGAACGTTGGCGTCGTTAATAGCGGTGCGAAGAAATTCAAAGTCTCAACCTCCCGGTCATGTCGGTCCTGCTGGGGCAATTTGAAAAAAAAAAAATAAAAATAAATCGTTACGTTCGACCGTATTACGTCGAAATATAATGATTTCACAAAAAATACGGATACAGCGTAACGCCTTCTAAAGAATTAACTAACCAAAACCGTTCGAAATTGAAAGTTTTGCTAGCTCTCCAGGGACGAAATAAACGTTTAATCCCTATGCAATATTGAATTACACATCGATATATGTAGAAATATTCCTACGTCGTAACGCTTGTTAACGAATTAACTCGAAAAAACCGTTCGAAATTGAAAGTTTTTCTAGCTCTCCATGGACGAAATAAACGTTTAATCCCTATGTAATATTGAATTATACATCGAGATATGTAAAAATATTCCTACCTCATAACGGTTGTTAACGAATTAACTCGCAGGAAACCTTAGCGTCGTTCGTAGCGGTGCGAAGAAATACAAAGTCCCAACATCCCGGTCATATCGGTACGGCGGGGGCTATTTAAAAAAAAAAATGAAAATAAATCCTTACGATCGACCGTATTACGTCGAAATATAACGATTTCAAAAATAATACCGGTACCTCGTAACGCATTCTGACGAATTAACTCGAAGGGAACGTTCGAAATAGGAATTTTGTTCTAGCTCTCCAGGGTAGAAGTAAATGTTTAATCCCTATGTAATATTGAATTATACATCGAGATATGTAAAAATATTCCTACCTCATAACGGTTGTTAACGAATTAACTCGAAGGGAACGTTAGCGTCGTTAGTAGCGGTGCGAAGAAATTCAAAGAACCAACCTCCCGGTCATGTCGGTCCTGCGGAGGCTATTTAAAAAAAAGAAAATTAAAAGAAATCATTACGTTCGAGCGTATTACGTCGAACTATAACGAATTTCACAAGAAATACCGCGACCACGTAACGCTTGTTAACGAATTAACTCGAAAAAACCGTACGAAATTGAAAGTTCTGCTTGCCCTCCAGGGACAAAATAAACGTTTTTATCCCTATGTAATATTGAATTATACATCGAGATATGTAAAAATATTCCTACCTCATAACAGTTGTAAACAAATTAACTCGCAGGGAACCTTAGCGTCGTTCGTAGCAGTGCGACGAAATACAAAGCCCCAACGTCCCGGTCATATAGGTACGGCGGGGGCTATTTAAAAAAAAAATAAATGTAAATCGTGACGCTCGACCACATCACGTCGAAATATAATGATTTCACGAAAAATACCGGTACATCGTTGCGCTTTCTAACGAATTAACTCGAAAAAACTGTTCGAAATTGAAAGTTTTGCTTGCTCTCCAGGGACCAAATAAACGTTTAATCCCTATGTAATATTGAATTATACATCGAGATATGTAAAAATATTCCTACCTCATAACGGTTGTTAACGAATTAACTCGAAGGGAACGTTAGCGTCGTTAGTAGCGGTGCGAAGAAATTCAAAGACCCAACCTCCCGGTCATGTCGGTCCTGCGGGGGCTATTTAAAAAAAAGAAAATTAAGAGTAATCATTACGTTCGAGCGCATTACGTCGAACTATAACGATTTCACAAGAAATACCGCAACCTCGTAACGCTTGTTAACGAATTAACTCGAAAAAACCGTTCGAAATTGAAATTTTTTTCTAGCTCTCCAGGGACGAAATAAACGTTTAATCCCTATGTAATATTGAATTATACATCGAGATATGTAAAAATATTCCTACCTCATAACGGTTGTTAACGAATTAACACGCAGGAAACCTTAGCGTCGTTCGTAGCGGTGCGAAGAAATGCAAAGTCCCAACGTCCCGGTCATGTCGGCCCTGCGGGGGCTATTTAAAAAAAAAATAAAAATAAATCGTTACGATCCACCGTATTACGTCGAAATATAACGACTTCACAAAAAATACCGGTAAATCGTAACGCTATCTAACGAATTAACTCGCAAAAACCGTTCGAAATTGAAAGTTTTGCTACCTATCCAGGGACGAAATAAACGTTTAATCCCTATGCAATTTTGAATTACACATCGATATATTTAGAAATATTCCAACGTCGTAACGCTTTTGAACGAATTAACTCGAAGGGAACGTTCGAAATTGAAATTTTTTTCTATCTCTCCAGGGACGAAATAAACGTTTAATCCCCATGTAATATTGAATTATACATCGAGATATGTAAAAATATTCCTACCTCATAACGGTTGTTAACGAATTAACTCGCAGGAAACCTTAGCGTCGTTAGTAGCGGTGCGTAGAAATACAAAGTCCCAACCTCCCGGTCATGTCGGTCTTGCGGGGGCTATTTAAAAAAAAAATAAATGTAAATCGTGACGCTCGACCACATCACGTCGAAATATAATGATTTCACGAAAAATACCGGTACATCGTTACGCTTTCTAACGAAATAACTCGAAAAAACTGTTCGAACTTGAAAGTTTTGCTTGCTCTCCAGGGACCAAATAAACGTGTAATCCCTATGTAATATTGAATTATACATCGAGATATGTAAAAATATTCCTACCTCATAACGGTTGTTAACGAATTAACTCGAAGGGAACGTTCGAAATAGGAATTTTGTTCTAGCTCTCCAGGGTAGAAGTAAGTGTTTAATCTCTATGTAATATTGAATTATACATCGATTTATGTAAAAATATTCCTACCTCATAACGCTTTAAATCGAATTAACTCGAAGGGAACGTTGGCGTCGTTAATAGCGGTGCGAAGAAATTCAAAGTCTCAACCTCCCGGTCATGTCGGTCCTGCTGGGGCAATTTGAAAAAAAAAAAAATAAAAATAAATCGTTACGTTCGACCGTATTACGTCGAAATATAATGATTTCACAAAAAATACGGATACATCGTAACGCCTTCTAAAGAATTAACTCACCAAAACCGTTCGAAATTGAAAGTTTTGCTAGCTCTCCAGGGACGAAATAAACGTTTAATCCCTATGCAATATTGAATTACACATCGATATATGTAGAAATATTCCTACGTCGTAACGCTTTTTAACGAATTAACTCGAAGGGAACGTTCGAAATTGAAATTTTCTTCTAGCTCTCCAGGGACGAAATAAACGTTTAATCTCTATGTAATATTGAAGTATACATCGATTTATGTAAAAATATGCCCACCGCATAACGCTTTTTATCGAATTAAATCGAAGAGAACGTTAGCGTCGCCAGTAGCGGCGCGAAGAAATTCAAAGACCCAACGTTCCGGTCATATCAGTACGGCGGGGGCTATTAAAAAAAAAAATAAATATAAATCGTTACGCTCGACCGTATTACGTCGAAATATAACTATTTCACAAGAAATACCGGTAAATCGTAACGCTTTCTAACGAATTAACTCGCAAAAACCGTCCGAAATTGAAAGTTTTGTTAGCTCTCCAGGGACGAAATAAACGTTTAATCCCTATGCAATATTGAATTACACATCGATATATGTAGAAATATTCCTACGTCGTAACGCTTGTTAACGAATTAACTCGAAAAAACCGTCCGAAATTGAAAGTTTTTCTAGCTCTCCATGGACGAAATAAACGTTTAATCCCTATGTAATATTGAATTATACATCGAGATATGTAAAAATATTCCTACCTCATAACGGTTGTTAACGAATTAACTCGCAGGAAACCTTAGCGTCGTTCGTAGCGGTGCGAAGAAATACAAAGTCCCAACATCCCGGTCATATCGGTACGGCGGGGGCTATTTAAAAAAAAAAAATGAAAATAAATCCTTACGATCGACCGTATTACGTCGAAATATAACGATTTCAAAAATAATACCGGTACCTCGTAACGCATTCTGACGAATTAACTCGAAGGGAACGTTCGAAATAGGAATTTTGTTCTAGCTCTCCAGGGTAGAAGTAAATGTTTAATCCCTATGTAATATTGAATTATACATCGAGATATGTAAAAATATTCCTACCTCATAACGGTTGTTAACGAATTAACTCGAAGGGAACGTTAGCGTCGTTAGTAGCGGTGCGAAGAAATTCAAAGAACCAACCACCCGGTCATGCCGGTCCTGCGGAGGCTATTTAAAAAAAAGAAAATTAAAAGAAATCATTACGTTCGAGCGTATTACGTCGAACTATAACGAATTTCACAAGAAATACCGCGACCACGTAACGCTTGTTAACGAAATAACTCGAAAAAACCGTACGAAATTGAAAGTTCTGCTTGCCCTCCAGGGACAAAATAAACGTTTTTATCCCTATGTAATATTGAATTATACATCGAGATATGTAAAAATACTCCTACCTCATAACAGTTGTAAACAAATTAACTCGCAGGGAACCTTAGCGTCGTTCGTAGCAGTGCGACGAAATACAAAGCCCCAACGTCCCGGTCATATAGGTACGGCGGGGGCTATTTAAAAAAAAAATAAATGTAAATCGTGACGTTCGACCACATCACGTCGAAATATAATTATTTCACGAAAAATACCGGTACATCGTTACGCTTTCTAACGAATTAACTCGAAAAAACTGTTCGAAATTGAAAGTTTTGCTTGCTCTCCAGGGACCAAATAAACGTTTAATCCCTATGTAATATTGAATGATACATCGAGATATGTAAAAATATTCCTACCTCATAACGGTTGTTAACGAATTAACTCGAAGGGAACGTTAGCGTCGTTAGTAGCGGTGCGAAGAAATTCAAAGACCCAACCTCCCGGTCATGTCGGTCCTGCGGGGGCTATTTAAAAAAAAGAAAATTAAGAGTAATCATTACGTTCGAGAGCATTACGTCGAACTATAACGATTTCACAAGAAATACTGCGAACTCGTAACGCTTGTTAACGAATTAACTCGAAAAAACCGTTCGAAATTGAAATTATTTTCTAGCTCTCCAGGGACGAAATAAACGTTTGATCCCTATGTGATATTGAATTATACATGGAGATATGTAAAAATATTCCTACCTCATAACGGTTGTTAACGAATTAACACGCAGGAAACCTTAGCGTCGTTCGTAGCGGTGCGAAGAAATGCAAAGTCCCAACGTCCCGGTCATGTCGGCCCTGCGGGGGCTATTTAAAAAAAAAATAAAAATAAATTGTTACGATCCACCGTATTACGTCGAAATATAACGACTTCACAAAAAATACCGGTAAATCGTAACGCTATCTAACGAATTAACTCGCAAAAACCGTTCGAAATTGAAAGTTTTGCTACCTATCCAGGGACGAAATAAACGTTTAATCCCTATGCAATTTTGAATTACACATCGATATATTTAGAAATATTCCAACGTCGTAACGCTTTTGAACGAATTAACTCGAAGGGAACGTTCGAAATTGAAATTTTTTTCTATCTCTCCAGGGACGAAATAAACGTTTAATCCCCATGTAATATTGAATTATACATCGAGATATGTAAAAATATTCCTACCTCATAACGGTTGTTAACGAATTAACTCGCAGGAAACCTTAGCGTCGTTTGTAGAGGAGCGTAGAAATACAAAGTCCCAACGTCCCGGACATATCGGTACGGCGGGGGCTATTTAAAAAAAAGAAATAAAAATAAATCGTTACGATCGACCGTATTACGTCGAAATATAACGATTTCACAAAAAATACCGGTACCTCGTAACGCTTTCTGACGAATTGACTCGAAGGGAAAGTTCGAAATTGAAATTTTGTTCTCGCTCTCCAGGGTAGCAATAAGTGTTTAATCTCTATGTAATATTGAATTGTACATCGAGATATGTAAAAATATGCATGCCCCATAACGCTTTTTATCGAATTAACTCGAAGGGAACGTTAGCGTCGTTAGTAGCGGTGCGAAGAAATTCAAAGACCCAACCTCCCGGTCATGTCGGTCCTGCGGGGGCTATTTAAAAAAACGAAAATTAAAAGAAATCATTACGTTTGAGCGTATTACGTCGAACTATAACGATTTCACAAGAAATACTGCGACCACGTAACGCTTGGTAACGAATTAACTCGAAAAAACCGTTCGAAATTGAAAGTTTTGCTTGCCCTCCAGCGACCAAATAAACGTTTTTATCCATATGTAATATTGAATTATACATCGAGATATGTAAAAATATTCCTACCTCATAACGCTTTATATCGAATTAACTCGAAGGGAACGTTAGCGTTGTTAGTAGCGGTGCGAAGAAATTCAAAGTCTCAACCTCTCGGTCATGTCGGTCCTGCTGGGGCAATTTAAAAAAAAATAAATATAAATCGTTACGTTCGACCGTATTACGTCGAAATATAATGATTTCACAAGAAATACCGCGACCTCGTAACGCTTGGTAACGAATTAACTCGAAATAACCGTTCGAAATTGAAAGTTTTGCTTGCCCTCCAGGGACCAAATAAACGTCTTTATCCCTATTTAATATTGAATTATACAGCGAGATATGTAAAAATATTATTACCTCATAACGCTTTATATCGAATTAACTCGAAGGGAACGTCAGCGTCGCCAGTAGCGGCGCGAAGAAATTGAAAGTACCAACATCCCGGTCATGTCGGTCCGGCGGCGGCTATTTAAAAAAAAGAAAATAAAAAGAAATCATTACGTTCGAGCGTATTACGTCAAACTATAACGATTTCAAAGGAAATACCGCGACTCCGTAACGCTTGCTAACGAATTAACTCGAAGGGAACGTTCGAAATAGGAATTTTGTTCTAGCTCTCCAGGGTAGAAGTAAGTGTTTAATCTCTATGTAATATTGAATTATACATCGATTTATGAAAAAATATTCCTACCTCATAACGCTTTATATCGAATTAACTCGAAGGGAACGTTGGCGTCGTTAGTAGCGGTGCGAAGAAATTCAAAGTCTCAACCTCCCGGTCATGTCGGTCCTGCTGGGGCAATTTGAAAAAAAAAAATAAAAATAAATCGTTACGTTCGACCGTATTACGTCGAAATATAGTGATTTCACAAAAAATACGGATACATCGTAACGCCTTCTAAAGAATTAACTCACCAAAACCGTTCGAAATTGAAAGTTTTGCTAGCTCTCCAGGGACGAAATAAACGTTTAATCCCTATGCAATATTGAATTACACATCGATATATGTAGAAATATTCCTACGTCGTAACGCTTTTTAACGAATTAACTCGAAGGGAACGTTCGAAATTGAAATTTTCTTCTAGCTCTCCAGGGACGAAATAAACGTTTAATCTCTATGTAATATTGAAGTATACATCGATTTATGTAAAAATATGCCCACCGCATAACGCTTTTTATCGAATTAAATCGAAGAGAACGTTAGCGTCGCCAGTAGCGGCGCGAAGAAATTCAAAGACCCAACGTTCCGGTCATATCAGTACGGCGGGGGCTATTTAAAAAAAAAATAAATATAAATCGTTACGCTCGACCGTATTACGTCGAAATATAACTATTTCACAAAAAATACCGGTAAATCGTAACGCTTTCTAACGAATTAACTCGCAAAAACCGTCCGAAATTGAAAGTTTTGTTAGCTCTCCAGGGACGAAATAAACGTTTAATCCCTATGCAATATTGAATTACACATCGATATATGTAGAAATATTCCTACGTCGTAACGCTTGTTAACGAATTAACTCGAAAAAACCGTTCGAAATTGAAAGTTTTTCTAGCTCTCCGTGGACGAAATAAACGTTTAACCCCTATGTAATATTGAATTATACATCGAGATATGTAAAAATATTCCTACCTCATAACGGTTGTTAACGAATTAACTCGCAGGAAACCTTAGCGTCGTTCGTAGCGGTGCGAAGAAATACAAAGTCCCGACATCCCGGTCATATCGGTACGGCGGGGGCTATTTAAAAAAAAAAAAAAAATGAAAATAAATCCTTACGATCGACCGTATTACGTCGAAATATAACGATTTCAAAAATAATACCGGTACCTCGTAACGCATTCTGACGAATTAACTCGAAGGGAACGTTCGAAATAGGAATTTTGTTCTAGCTCTCCAGGGTAGAAGTAAATGTTTAATCCCTATGTAATATTGAATTATACATCGTGATATGTAAAAATATTCCTACCTCATAACGGTTGTTAACGAATTAACTCGAAGGGAACGTTAGCGTCGTTAGTAGCGGTGCGAAGAAATTCAAAGAACCAACCTCCCGGTCATGTCGGTCCTGCGGAGGCTATTTAAAAAAAAGAAAATTAAAAGAAATCATTACGTTCGAGCGTATTACGTCGAACTATAACGAATTTCACAAGAAATACCGCGACCACGTAACGCTTGTTAACGAATTAACTCGAAAAAACCGTACGAAATTGAAAGTTCTGCTTGCCCTCCAGGGACAAAATAAACGTTTTTATCCCTATGTAATATTGAATTATACATCGAGATATGTAAAAATATTCCAACCTCATAACAGTTGTAAACAAATTAACTCGCAGGGAACCTTAGCGTCGTTCGTAGCAGTGCGACGAAATACAAAGCCCCAACGTCCCGGTCATATAGGTACGGCGGGGGCTATTTAAAAAAAAAATAAATGTAAATCGTGACGCTCGACCACATCACGTCGAAATATAATTATTTCACGAAAAATACCGGTACATCGTTACGCTTTCTAACGAATTAACTCGAAAAAACTGTTCGAAATTGAAAGTTTTGCTTGCTCTCCAGGGACCAAATAAACGTTTAATCCCTATGTAATATTGAATTATACATCGATATATTTAGAAATATTCCAACGTCGTAACGCTTTTGAACGAATTAACTCGAAGGGAACGTTCGAAATTGAAATTTTTTTCTATCTCTCCAGGGACGAAATAAACGTTTAATCCCCATGTAATATTGAATTATACATCGAGATATGTAAAAATATTCCTACCTCATAACGGTTGTTAACGAATTAACTCGCAGGAAACCTTAGCGTCGTTTGTAGCGGTGCGTAGAAATACAAAGTCCCAACGTCCCGGTCATATCGGTACGGCGGGAGCTATTTAAAAAAAAGAAATAAAAATAAATCGTTACGATCGACCGTATTACGTCGAAATATAACGATTTCACAAAAAATACCGGTACCTCGTAACGCTTTCTGACGAATTGACTCGAAGGGAAAGTTCGAAATTGAAATTTTGTTCTCGCTCTCCAGGGTAGCAATAAGTGTTTAATCTCTATGTAATATTGAATTGTACATCGAGATATGTAAAAATATGCATGCCCCATAACGCTTTTTATCGAATTAACTCGAAGGGAACGTTAGCGTCGTTAGTAGCGGTGCGAAGAAATTCAAAGACCCAACCTCCCGGTCATGTCGGTCCTGCGGGGGCTATTTAAAAAAACGAAAATTAAAAGAAATCATTACGTTTGAGCGTATTACGTCGAACTATAACGATTTCACAAGAAATACTGCGACCACGTAACGCTTGGTAACGAATTAAATCGAAAAAACCGTTCGAAATTGAAAGTTTTGCTTGCCCTCCAGCGACCAAATAAACGTTTTTATCCATATGTAATATTGAATTATACATCGAGATATGTAAAAATATTCCTACCTCATAACGCTTTATATCGAATTAACTCGAAGGGAACGTTAGCGTTGTTAGTAGCGGTGCGAAGAAATTCAAAGTCTCAACCTCTCGGTCATGTCGGTCCTGCTGGGGCAATTTAAAAAAAAATAAATATAAATCGTTACGTTCGACCGTATTACGTCGAAATATAATGATTTCACAAGAAATACCGCGACCTCGTAACGCTTGGTAACGAATTAACTCGAAATAACCGTTCGAAATTGAAAGTTTTGCTTGCCCTCCAGGGACCAAATAAACGTCTTTATCCCTATTTAATATTGAATTATACAGCGAGATATGTAAAAATATTATTACCTCATAACGCTTTATATCGAATTAACTCGAAGGGAACGTTAGCGTCGCCAGTAGCGGCGCGAAGAAATTGAAAGTACCAACATCCCGGTCATGTCGGTCCGGCGGCGGCTATTTAAAAAAAAGAAAATAAAAAGAAATCATTACGTTCGAGCGTACTACGTCAAACTATAACGATTTCAAAAGAAATACCGCGACCCCGTAACGCTTGCTAACGAATTAACTCGAAGGGAACGTTCGAAATAGGAATTTTGTTCTAGCTCTCCAGGGTAGAAGTAAGTGTTTAATCTCTATGTAATATTGAATTATACATCGATTTATGTAAAAATATTCCTACCTCATAACGCTTTATATCGAATTAACTCGAAGGGAACGTTGGCGTCGTTAGTAGCAGTGCGAAGAAATTCAAAGTCTCAACCTCCCGGTCATGTCGGTCCTGCTGGAGCAATTTGAAAAAAAAAAAATAAAAATAAATCGTTACGTTCGACCGTATTACGTCGAAATATAATGATTTCACAAAAAATACGGATACATCGTAACGCCTTCTAAAGAATTAACTCACCAAAACCGTTCGAAATTGAAAGTTTTGCTAGCTCTCCAGGGACGAAATAAACGTTTAATCCCTATGCAATATTGAATTACACATCGATATATGTAGAAATATTCCTACGTCGTAACGCTTTTTAACGAATTAACTCGAAGGGAACGTTCGAAATTGAAATTTTCTTCTAGCTCTCCAGGGACGAAATAAACGTTTAATCTCTATGTAATATTGAAGTATACATCGATTTATGTAAAAATATGCCCACCGCATAACGCTTTTTATCGAATTAAATCGAAGAGAACGTTAGCGTCGCCAGTAGCGGCGCGAAGAAATTCAAAGACCCAACGTTCCGGTCACATCAGTACGGCGGGGGCTATTTAAAAAAAAATAAATATAAATCGTTACGCTCGACCGTATTACGTCGAAATATAACTATTTCACTAAAAATACCGGTAAATCGTAACGCTTTCTAACGAATTAACTCGCAAAAACCGTCCGAAATTGAAAGTTTTGTTAGCTCTCCAGGGACGAAATAAACGTTTAATCCCTATGCAATATTGAATTACACATCGATATATGTAGAAATATTCCTACGTCGTAACGCTTGTTAACGAATTAACTCGAAAAAACCGTTCGAAATTGAAAGTTTTTCTAGCTCTCCATGGACGAAATAAACGTTTAATCCCTATGTAATATTGAATTATACATCGAGATATGTAAAAATATTCCTACCTCATAACGCTTGGTAACGAATTAACTCGAAATAACCGTTCGAAATTGAAAGTTTTGCTTGCCCTCCAGGGACCAAATAAACGTCTTTATCCCTATTTAATATTGAATTATACAGCGAGATATGTAAAAATATTATTACCTCATAACGCTTTATATCGAATTAACTCGAAGGGAACGTCAGCGTCGCCAGTAGCGGCGCGAAGAAATTGAAAGTACCAACATCCCGGTCATGTCGGTCCGGCGGCGGCTATTTAAAAAAAAGAAAATAAAAAGAAATCATTACGTTCGAGCGTATTACGTCAAACTATAACGATTTCAAAAGAAATACCGCGACTCCGTAACGCTTGCTAACGAATTAACTCGAAGGGAACGTTCGAAATAGGAATTTTGTTCTAGCTCTCCAGGGTAGAAGTAAGTGTTTAATCTCTATGTAATATTGAATTATACATCGATTTATGAAAAAATATTCCTACCTCATAACGCTTTATATCGAATTAACTCGAAGGGAACGTTGGCGTCGTTAGTAGCGGTGCGAAGAAATTCAAAGTCTCAACCTCCCGGTCATGTCGGTCCTGCTGGGGCAATTTGAAAAAAAAAAATAAAAATAAATCGTTACGTTCGACCGTATTACGTCGAAATATAGTGATTTCACAAAAAATACGGATACATCGTAACGCCTTCTAAAGAATTAACTCACCAAAACCGTTCGAAATTGAAAGTTTTGCTAGCTCTCCAGGGACGAAATAAACGTTTAATCCCTATGCAATATTGAATTACACATCGATATATGTAGAAATATTCCTACGTCGTAACGCTTTTTAACGAATTAACTCGAAGGGAACGTTCGAAATTGAAATTTTCTTCTAGCTCTCCAGGGACGAAATAAACGTTTAATCTCTATGTAATATTGAAGTATACATCGATTTATGTAAAAATATGCCCACCGCATAACGCTTTTTATCGAATTAAATCGAAGAGAACGTTAGCGTCGCCAGTAGCGGCGCGAAGAAATTCAAAGACCCAACGTTCCGGTCATATCAGTACGGCGGGGGCTATTTAAAAAAAAAATAAATATAAATCGTTACGCTCGACCGTATTACGTCGAAATATAACTATTTCACAAAAAATACCGGTAAATCGTAACGCTTTCTAACGAATTAACTCGCAAAAACCGTCCGAAATTGAAAGTTTTGTTAGCTCTCCAGGGACGAAATAAACGTTTAATCCCTATGCAATATTGAATTACACATCGATATATGTAGAAATATTCCTACGTCGTAACGCTTGTTAACGAATTAACTCGAAAAAACCGTTCGAAATTGAAAGTTTTTCTAGCTCTCCGTGGACGAAATAAACGTTTAACCCCTATGTAATATTGAATTATACATCGAGATATGTAAAAATATTCCTACCTCATAACGGTTGTTAACGAATTAACTCGCAGGAAACCTTAGCGTCGTTCGTAGCGGTGCGAAGAAATACAAAGTCCCGACATCCCGGTCATATCGGTACGGCGGGGGCTATTTAAAAAAAAAAAAAAAATGAAAATAAATCCTTACGATCGACCGTATTACGTCGAAATATAACGATTTCAAAAATAATACCGGTACCTCGTAACGCATTCTGACGAATTAACTCGAAGGGAACGTTCGAAATAGGAATTTTGTTCTAGCTCTCCAGGGTAGAAGTAAATGTTTAATCCCTATGTAATATTGAATTATACATCGTGATATGTAAAAATATTCCTACCTCATAACGGTTGTTAACGAATTAACTCGAAGGGAACGTTAGCGTCGTTAGTAGCGGTGCGAAGAAATTCAAAGAACCAACCTCCCGGTCATGTCGGTCCTGCGGAGGCTATTTAAAAAAAAGAAAATTAAAAGAAATCATTACGTTCGAGCGTATTACGTCGAACTATAACGAATTTCACAAGAAATACCGCGACCACGTAACGCTTGTTAACGAATTAACTCGAAAAAACCGTACGAAATTGAAAGTTCTGCTTGCCCTCCAGGGACAAAATAAACGTTTTTATCCCTATGTAATATTGAATTATACATCGAGATATGTAAAAATATTCCAACCTCATAACAGTTGTAAACAAATTAACTCGCAGGGAACCTTAGCGTCGTTCGTAGCAGTGCGACGAAATACAAAGCCCCAACGTCCCGGTCATATAGGTACGGCGGGGGCTATTTAAAAAAAAAATAAATGTAAATCGTGACGCTCGACCACATCACGTCGAAATATAATTATTTCACGAAAAATACCGGTACATCGTTACGCTTTCTAACGAATTAACTCGAAAAAACTGTTCGAAATTGAAAGTTTTGCTTGCTCTCCAGGGACCAAATAAACGTTTAATCCCTATGTAATATTGAATTATACATCGATATATTTAGAAATATTCCAACGTCGTAACGCTTTTGAACGAATTAACTCGAAGGGAACGTTCGAAATTGAAATTTTTTTCTATCTCTCCAGGGACGAAATAAACGTTTAATCCCCATGTAATATTGAATTATACATCGAGATATGTAAAAATATTCCTACCTCATAACGGTTGTTAACGAATTAACTCGCAGGAAACCTTAGCGTCGTTTGTAGCGGTGCGTAGAAATACAAAGTCCCAACGTCCCGGTCATATCGGTACGGCGGGAGCTATTTAAAAAAAAGAAATAAAAATAAATCGTTACGATCGACCGTATTACGTCGAAATATAACGATTTCACAAAAAATACCGGTACCTCGTAACGCTTTCTGACGAATTGACTCGAAGGGAAAGTTCGAAATTGAAATTTTGTTCTCGCTCTCCAGGGTAGCAATAAGTGTTTAATCTCTATGTAATATTGAATTGTACATCGAGATATGTAAAAATATGCATGCCCCATAACGCTTTTTATCGAATTAACTCGAAGGGAACGTTAGCGTCGTTAGTAGCGGTGCGAAGAAATTCAAAGACCCAACCTCCCGGTCATGTCGGTCCTGCGGGGGCTATTTAAAAAAACGAAAATTAAAAGAAATCATTACGTTTGAGCGTATTACGTCGAACTATAACGATTTCACAAGAAATACTGCGACCACGTAACGCTTGGTAACGAATTAAATCGAAAAAACCGTTCGAAATTGAAAGTTTTGCTTGCCCTCCAGCGACCAAATAAACGTTTTTATCCATATGTAATATTGAATTATACATCGAGATATGTAAAAATATTCCTACCTCATAACGCTTTATATCGAATTAACTCGAAGGGAACGTTAGCGTTGTTAGTAGCGGTGCGAAGA
This sequence comes from Bombus hortorum, assembly GCA_905332935.1. NCBI lineage: Eukaryota > Metazoa > Arthropoda > Insecta > Hymenoptera > Apidae > Bombus > Bombus hortorum. The sequence goes on from CAJOSO010000001.1 coordinate 8,918,697, forward strand.
AATTCAAAGTCTCAACCTCTCGGTCATGTCGGTCCTGCTGGGGCAATTTAAAAAAAAATAAATATAAATCGTTACGTTCGACCGTATTACGTCGAAATATAATGATTTCACAAGAAATACCGCGACCTCGTAACGCTTGGTAACGAATTAACTCGAAATAACCGTTCGAAATTGAAAGTTTTGCTTGCCCTCCAGGGACCAAATAAACGTCTTTATCCCTATTTAATATTGAATTATACAGCGAGATATGTAAAAATATTATTACCTCATAACGCTTTATATCGAATTAACTCGAAGGGAACGTTAGCGTCGCCAGTAGCGGCGCGAAGAAATTGAAAGTACCAACATCCCGGTCATGTCGGTCCGGCGGCGGCTATTTAAAAAAAAGAAAATAAAAAGAAATCATTACGTTCGAGCGTACTACGTCAAACTATAACGATTTCAAAAGAAATACCGCGACCCCGTAACGCTTGCTAACGAATTAACTCGAAGGGAACGTTCGAAATAGGAATTTTGTTCTAGCTCTCCAGGGTAGAAGTAAGTGTTTAATCTCTATGTAATATTGAATTATACATCGATTTATGTAAAAATATTCCTACCTCATAACGCTTTATATCGAATTAACTCGAAGGGAACGTTGGCGTCGTTAGTAGCAGTGCGAAGAAATTCAAAGTCTCAACCTCCCGGTCATGTCGGTCCTGCTGGAGCAATTTGAAAAAAAAAAAAAATAAAAATAAATCGTTACGTTCGACCGTATTACGTCGAAATATAATGATTTCACAAAAAATACGGATACATCGTAACGCCTTCTAAAGAATTAACTCACCAAAACCGTTCGAAATTGAAAGTTTTGCTAGCTCTCCAGGGACGAAATAAACGTTTAATCCCTATGCAATATTGAATTACACATCGATATATGTAGAAATATTCCTACGTCGTAACGCTTTTTAACGAATTAACTCGAAGGGAACGTTCGAAATTGAAATTTTCTTCTAGCTCTCCAGGGACGAAATAAACGTTTAATCTCTATGTAATATTGAAGTATACATCGATTTATGTAAAAATATGCCCAGCGCATAACGCTTTTTATCGAATTAAATCGAAGAGAACGTTAGCGTCGCCAGTAGCGGCGCGAAGAAATTCAAAGACCCAACGTTCCGGTCACATCAGTACGGCGGGGGCTATTTAAAAAAAAATAAATATAAATCGTTACGCTCGACCGTATTACGTCGAAATATAACTATTTCACTAAAAATACCGGTAAATCGTAACGCTTTCTAACGAATTAACTCGCAAAAACCGTCCGAAATTGAAAGTTTTGTTAGCTCTCCAGGGACGAAATAAACGTTTAATCCCTATGCAATATTGAATTACACATCGATATATGTAGAAATATTCCTACGTCGTAACGCTTGTTAACGAATTAACTCGAAAAAACCGTTCGAAATTGAAAGTTTTTCTAGCTCTCCATGGACGAAATAAACGTTTAATCCCTATGTAATATTGAATTATACATCGAGATATGTAAAGATATTCCTACCTCATAACGGTTGTTAACGAATTAACTCGCAGGAAACCTTAGCGTCGTTCGTAGCGGTGCGAAGAAATACAAAGTCCCAACATCCCGGTCATATCGGTACGGCGGGGGCTATTTAAAAAAAAAAAAATGAAAATAAATCCTTACGATCGACCGTATTACGTCGAAATATAACGATTTCAAAAATAATACCGGTACCTCGTAACGCATTCTGACGAATTAACTCGAAGGGAACGTTCGAAATAGGAATTTTGTTCTAGCTCTCCAGGGTAGAAGTAAATGTTTAATCCCTATGCAATATTGAATTATACATCGAGATATGTAAAAATATTCCTACCTCATAACGGTTGTTAACGAATTAACTCGAAGGGAACGTTAGCGTCGTTAGTAGCGGTGCGAAGAAATTCAAAGAACCAACATCCCGGTCATGTCGGTCCTGCGGAGGCTATTTAAAAAAAAGAAAATTAAAAGAAATCATTACGTTCGAGCGTATTACGTCGAACTATAACGAATTTCACAAGAAATACCGCGACCACGTAACGCTTGTTAACGAATTAACTCGAAAAAACCGTACGAAATTGAAAGTTCTGCTTGCCCTCCAGGGACAAAATAAACGTTTTTATCCCTATGTAATATTGAATTATACATCGAGATATGTAAAAATATTCCTACCTCATAACAGTTGTAAACGAATTAACTCGCAGGGAACCTTAGCGTCGTTCGTAGCAGTGCGACGAAATACAAAGCCCCAACGTCCCGGTCATATAGGTACGGCGGGGGCTATTTAAAAAAAAAAAAAATGAAAATAAATCCTTACGATCGACCGTATTACGTCGAAATATAACGATTTCAAAAATAATACCGGTACCTCGTAACGCATTCTGACGAATTAACTCGAAGGGAACGTTCGAAATAGGAATTTTGTTCTAGCTCTCCAGGGTAGAAGTAAATGTTTAATCCCTATGTAATATTGAATTATACATCGAGATATGTAAAAATATTCCTACCTCATAACGGTTGTTAACGAATTAACTCGAAGGGAACGTTAGCGTCGTTAGTAGCGGTGCGAAGAATTTCAAAGTCCCAATCTGCCGGTCATGTCGGTCCGGCCGCGGCTATTTAAAAAAACATTAAGAAAATCGTTACGTTCGACCGTATTACGTCGAAATATAATGATTTCACAAAAAATACAGCGACCTCGTAACGCTTCTTAACGAATTAACTCGAAAAAACCGTTCGAAATTGAAAGTTTTGCTTGCTCTCCACGGGCCAAATAAACGGTTAATCCCTGTGCAATATTGAATTAAACATCGATTTATGTAAAAAGAGGCCCACCTCATAACGTTTTTTATCGAATTAAATCGAAGGGAACGATAGCGTCGTTACTAGCGGTGCGAAGAAATTCAAAGACCCAACCTCCCGGTCATGTCGGTCCTGCGGGGGCTATTTAAAAAAAAATAAACATAAATCGTTACGCTCGACCGTATTACGTCGAAATATAACGATTTCACAAAAAATACCGGTACCTCGTAACGCTTACTGACGAATTGACTCGAAGGGAACGTTCGAAATTGAAATTTTTTTCTAGCTCTCCAGGGACGAAACAAACGTTTAATCTCTATGTAATACTGAAGTATACATCGATTTATGTAAAAATATGCCCACCTCACAACGCTTTTTATCGAATTAAATCGAAGAGAACGGTACCGTCGTCAGTAGCTGCGCGAAGAAATTCAAAGTCGCAATCACCCGGTCATGTCGGTCCGGCCGCGGCTATTAGAAAAAAACATAAATAAATCGTTACGTTTGACCGAATTACGTCGAAATATAACGATTTCACAAAAATGCCGGTACATCGTAACGCTTTCTAACGAATTAACTCGCAAAAACCGTTCGAAATTTAAAGTTTTGCTACCTATCCAGGGACGAAATAAACGTTTAATCCCTGTGCAATTTTGAATTACACATCGATATATTTAGAAATATTCCTACGTCGTAACGCTTTTTAACGAATTAACTCGCAGGGAACCTTAGCGTCGATCGTAGCGGTGCGAAGAAATACAAAGACCCAACCTCCCGGTCATGTCGGTCCTGCGGGGGCTATTTAGAAAAAAAATAAAAATAAATCGTTACGATCCACCGTATTACGTCGAAATATAACGATTTCACAAGAAATACCGGTACATCGTAACGCTTTCTAACGAATTAACTCGCAAAAACCGTAAGAAATTGAAAGTTTTGCTAGCTCTCCAGGGTCGAAATAAACATTTAATCCCTATGCAATATTGAATTACACATCGATATATGTAGAAATATTCCTACGTCGTAACGCTTTTGAACGAATTAACTCGAAGGGAACGTTCGAAATTGAAATTTTTTTCTAGCTCTCCAGGGACGAATTAAACGTTTAATATCTATGTAACATTTAAGTATACAGCGATATATGTAAAAATATGCCTACCTCATAACGCTTTTTATCGAATTAACTCGAAGGGAACGTCAGCGTCGTTAGTAGGGGTGCGAAGAAATGCAAAGTACCAACCTCCCGGTCATGTCGGTCCTGCTGGGGCTATTTAAAAAAAAATAAACATAAATCGTTACGTTCGACCGTATTACGTCGAAATATAGCGATTTCACAAAAAATACCGGTTCATCGTGACGCATTCTGAAGAATTGACTCGAAGGGAACGTTCGAAATTGATATTTTGTTCTAGCTCTCCCGGGTAGAAATAAGTGTTTAATCTCTATGTAATATAGAATGATACATCGATTTATGTAAAAATATGATTACCCCATAACGCTTTTTATCGAATTATATCGAAGAGAACGGTACCGTCTTCAGTAGCTGTGCGAAGAAATTCAAAGTCACAATCACCCGGTCATGTCGGTCCGGCCGCGGCTATTTAAAAAAAAACATAAAAAAATCGTTACGTTCGAGCGTATTACGTCGAACTATAACGATTTCACGAGAAAGACCGCGACCTCGTAACGCTTGGTAACGAATTAACTCGAAAAACCCGTTCGAAATTGAAAGTTTTGCTTGCCCTCCAGGGACCAAATAAACGTTTTTATCCCTATGTAATATTGAATTATACATCGAGATATGTAAAAATATTCCTACCTCATAACGCTTTATATCGAATTAACTCGAAGGGAACGTTAGCGTCGTTAGTAGCGGTGCGAAGAAATTCAAAGTCTCAACCTCCCGGTCATGTCGGTCCGGCCGCGGCTATTTAAAGAAAAACATAAAAAAATCGCTACGTTTGGCCGTATTACGTCGAAATATAACGATTTCACAAAAAATGCCGGTACATCGTAACGCTTTCTAACGAATTAACTCGCAAAAACCGTTCGAAATTGAAAGTTTTGCTACCTCTCCTGGGACGAAATAAACGTTTAATCCCTATGCAATATTGATTCACAGATCGATATATGTAGAAATATTCCTACGTCGTAACGCTTTTTAACGAATTAACTCGAAGGGAACGTTCGAAATTGAAATTTTCTTCTAGCTCTCCAGGGACGAAATAAACGTTTAATCCCTATGTAATATTGAATTATACATAGAGATATGTAAAAATATTCCAACCTCATAACGGTTGTTGTCGAATTAAATCAAAGAGAACGGTAGCGTCGTCAGTAGCTGCGCGAAGAAACTCAAAGACCCAATCTCCCGGTCATGTCGGTCCTGCGGGGGCTATTTAAAAAAAAAAAATAAATAAAAATCGTAACGCTCGACCGTATTACGTCGAAATATAACGATTTCACAAAAAATGCCGTTACATCGTAACGCTTTCTAACGAATTTACTCGCAAAAACCGTTCGGAATTGAAATCTTTTTCTAGCTCTCCAGGGACGAAATAAACACTTAATCTCTATGTAATATTGAAGTATACATCGGTTTATGCAAAATTAAGCCCGCCTTTTAACGCTTTTAATCAAATTAAATCGAAGAGAACGGTAGCGTCGTCAGTAGCTGCGCGAAGAAACTCAAAGGCCCAATCTCCCGGTCATGTCGGTCCTGCGGGGGCTATTTAAAAAAAAAAAATAAATAAAAATCGTAACGCTCGACCGCATTACGTCGAAATATAACGATTTCACAAAAAATGCCGTTACATCGTAACGCTTTCTAACGAATTTACTCGCAAAAACCGTTCGAAATTGAAATCTTTTTCTAGCTCTCCAGGGACGAAATAAACACTTAATCTCTATGTAATATTGAAGTATACATCGATTTATGCAAAATTAAGCCCACCTTTTAACGCTTTTAATCAAATTAAATCGAAGAGAACGGTAGCGTCGTCAGGAGCTGGGCGAAGAAATTCAAAGTACCAACCTCCCGGTCATGTCGGTCCGGCGGCGGCTATTTAAAAAAAAGAAAATAAAAAGAAATCATTACGTTCGAGCGTATTACGTCGAAATATAACGATTTCACAAAAAATACCGGTACCTCGTAATGCTTTCAGACGAATTAACTCGAAGGAAACGTTCGAAATTGAAATTTTGTTCTAGCTCTTCAGGGTAGAAATAAGTGTTTAATCTCTATGTAATATTGAATTATACATCGATTTATGTAAAAATATGCCTACCTCATAACGCTCTTTATCGAATTAACTCGAAGGGAACGATAACGTCGTTAGTAGCTGGGCGAAGAAATTCAAAGTCCCAACCTCCCGGTCATGTCGGTCCTGCGGGGCTATTTAAGAAAAAAAAACAAAAATAAATCGTTCCTATCGAACGTATTACGTCGAAATATAACGATTTCACAAAAAATACAGCGACCTCGTTACGCTTCTTAACGAATTAACTTGAAAAAACCGTTCGAAATTGAAAGTATTGCTTGCTCTCCAGGGACCAAGTAAACGTTTAATCCCTATGTAGCATTGAATTATACATCGAGATATGTAAAAATATTCCTACCTCATAACGGTTGTTAACGAATTAACTCGAAGGGAACGTTAGCGTCGTTAGTAGCGGTGAGAAGAAATTCAAAGACCCAACCTCCCGGTCATGTCGGTCCTGCGGGGGCTATTTAAAAAACAGAAAATAAAAAGAAATCATTATGTTCGAGCGTATTACGTCGAACTATAACGATTTCACAAGAACTACCGCGACCTCGTAACGCTTGTTAACGAATTAACTCGAAAAAACCGTTCGATATTGAAAGTTTTGCTTGCCCTCCAGGGACCAAATAAACGTTTTTATCCCTCTGTAATATTGAATTATACATCGAGATATGTAAAAATATTCCTACCTCATAACGGTTGTTTACGAATTTACTCGCAGGATACCTTAGCGTCGTTCGTAGCGGTGCGAAGAAATACAAAGTCCCAACGTCCCGGTCTTGTCGGTCCTGCGGGGCTATTTAAAAAAAAAATAAATATAAATCGCTACGATCGACCGTATTACGTCGAAGTATAACTATTTCACAAAAAATACCAGTACCTCGTAACGCTTTCTGACGAATTGACTCGAAGGGAACGTTCGAAATTGAAATTTTGTTCTAGCTCTCCCGGGTAGAAATAAGTGTTTAATCTCTATGTAATATAGAATGATACATCGATTTATGTAAAAATATGATTACCCCATAACGCTTTTTATCGAATTATATCGAAGAGAACGGTACCGTCGTCAGTAGCTGTGCGAAGAAATTCAAAGTCACAATCACCCGGTCATGTCGGTCCGGCCGCGGCTATTTAAAAAAAAACATAAAAAAATCGTTACGTTCGAGCGTATTACGTCGAACTATAACGATTTCACGAGAAAGACCGCGACCTCGTAACGCTTGGTAACGAATTAACTCGAAAAACCCGTTCGAAATTGAAAGTTTTGCTTGCCCTCCAGGGACCAAATAAACGTTTTTATCCCTATGTAATATTGAATTATACATCGAGATATGTAAAAATATTCCTACCTCATAACGCTTTATATCGAATTAACTCGAAGGGTACGTTAGCGTCGTTAGTAGCGGTGCGAAGAAATTCAAAGTCTCAACCTCCCGGTCATGTCGGTCCGGCCGCGGCTATTTAAAGAAAAACATAAAAAAATCGTTACGTTTGACCGTGTTACGTCGAAATATAACGATTTCACAAAAAATGCCGGTACATCGTAACGCTTTCTAACGAATTAACTCGCAAAAACCGTTCGAAATTGAAAGTTTTGCTACCTCTCCTGGGACGAAATAAACGTTTAATCCCTATGCAATATTGAATCACAGATCGATATATGTAGAAATATTCCTACGTCGTAACGCTTTTTAACGAATTAACTCGAAGGGAACGTTCGAAATTGAAATTTTCTTCTAGCTCTCCAGGGACGAAATAAATGTTTAATCTCTATGTAATACTGAAGTATACATCGATTTATGTAAAAATATGATTACCTCATAACCCCCTTTATCGATTTAACTCGGAGGGAACGTTAGCGTCGTCAGTAGCGGTGCGTACAAATTCAAAGTAGCAACCTCCCGGTCATGTGGGTCCTGCTGGGGTTATTTAAAGAAAAAATAAAAGAAAATCGTTACCTTCGACCGTATTACGTCGAAATATAACGATTTCACAAAAAATACCGCGACATCGTAACGCTTGGTAAAGAATTAACTCGAAAAAACCGTTCGAAATTGAAAGTTTTGCTTGCTCTCCAGGGACCAAATAAACGTTTAATCCCTATGTAATATTGAATTATACATCGAGAGATGTAAAAATATTCCTACCTCATAAGGCTTTTTATCGAATTAACTCGCAGGGAACCTTAACGTCGTTCGTAGCGGTGCGAAGAAATACAAAGTCCCAACGTCCCGGTAATATCGATACGGCGGGGGCTATTTAAAAAAAAAAATGAAAATAAATCGTTGTGATCGACCGTATTACGTCGTAATATAACGATTTCACAAAAAATATCGGTACCTCGTAACGTTTCCTGACGAATTGACTCGAAGGGAACGTTCGAAATTGAAATTTTGTTCTAGCTCTCCAGGGTAGAAGTAAGTGTTTAATCTCTATATAATATTGAATTATACATCGATTTATGTAAAAATATTCCTACCTCATAACGGTTGTTAACGAATTAACTCGCAGGAAACCTTAGCGTCGTCAGTAGCTGCGCGAAGAAATTCAAAGTCCCAATCACCCGGTCATGTCGGTCCGGCCGCGGATATTTAAAACAAAGATAAAAAAATCGTTACGTTTGACCGTATTTCGTCGAACTATAAAGATCTCACAAAAAATACCGGTACCTCGTAACGCTTTCAGACGAATTGACTCGAAGGGAACGTTCGAAATTGAAATTTTGTTCTAGCTCTCCAGGGTAGAAATAAGTGTTTAATCTCTATGTAATATTGAATTATACATCGAGATATGTAAAAATATTCCTACCTTATAACGGTTGTTAACGAATTAACTAGCAGGGAACCTTAGCGTCGTTCGTAGCGGTGCGAAGAAATACAAAGTCCCAACGTCCCGGTCATATAGGTACGGCGGGGGTTATTTAAAAAAAAAACTGAAAATAAATCGCTACGATCGACCGTATTACGTCGAAATATAATGATTTCACAAAAAATACCGGTACCTCGTAACGCTTTCTGACTAATTGACTCGACGGGAACGTTCGAAATTGAAATTTTGTTCTAGCTCTGCAGGGTAGAAATAAGTGATTAATCTCTATGTAATATTGAATTATACATCGATTTATGTCAAAATATGACTACCTCATAACGCTTTTTATCGTATTAACTCGAAGGGAATGTCAGCGCCGTTAGTAGCGGTGCGAAGAAATTCAAAGTCCCAACCTCCCAGTCATGTCGGTCCTGCGGGAGCTATTTCAAAAAAAATAAATATAAATCGCTACGCTCGACCTTATTACGTCGAAATATAACGATTTCACAAAAAAATACCGGTACATCGTAACGCTTTCTAAAGAATTAACTCGCAAAGACCGTTCGAAATAGAAAGTTTTGCTGGCTCTACCGGGACGAAATAAACGTTTAATCCATATGTAATATTGAGTTATACATCGATATATGTAGAAATGTTCCTACGTCGTAACGCTCTCTAACGAACTAACTCGAAGGGAACATTCGAAATTGAAATTTTATGCTAGCTCACCAGGGACGAAATAAATGTTTAATCTCTATGTAATACTGAAGTATACATCGATTTATGTAAAAATATGATTACCTCATAACGCTCTTTATCGATTTAACTCGGAGGGAACGTTAGCGTCGTCAGTAGCGGTGCGAAGAAATTCAAAGACCCAACCTCCCGGTCATGTCGGTCCTGCGGGGGCTATTTAAAGAAAAAATAAAAAAAAATCGTTACGTTCGACCGTATTACGTCGAACTGTAAAAATTTCACAAAAGATACCGCGACCTCGTAACGATTGATAACGAATTAACTCGAAAAAACCGTTCGAAATTGAAAGTTTTGCTTGCTCTCCGGGGACCAAATAAACGTTTAATCCCTATGTGATATTAAATTATACATGGAGATATGTAAAAATATTCCTACCTCAAAACGGTTGTTAACGAATTAACACGCAGGAAACCGTAGCGTCGTTCGTAGCGGTGCGAAGAAATACAAAGTCCCAACGTCCCGGTCATATAGCTATGGCGGGGGCTGTTTAAAAAAAAAATAAATATAAATCGTTACGTTCTACCGTATTACGTCGAAATATAACGATTTCACAAAAAATACCGGTACCTCGTAACGCTTTCTGACGAATTGACTCGAAGGGAACGTTCGAAATAGAAATTTTGTTCTTGCTCTCCAGGGTAGCAATAAGTGTTTAATCTCTATGTAATATTGAATTGTACATCGAGATATGTAAAAATATGCCCACCTCATAACGGTTGTTAACGAATTAACTCGGAGGGAACGTTAGGGTCGTTAGTAGCGGTGCGAAGAAATTCAAAGACCCAACCTCCCGGTCATGTCGGTCCTGCGGGTGCCATTTAAAAAAAATAAATATAAATCGTGACGCTAGACCGTATTACGTCCAAATATAACGATTTCACAAAAAAATACCGGTACATCGTAAAGCTTTCTAACGAATTAACTCGCAAAAACCGTTCGAAATTGAAAGTTTTGCTACCTATCCAGGGACGAAATAAACGTTTAATCCCTATACAATTTTGTATTACACATCGATATATTTAGAAATATTCCTACGTCGTAACGCTTTTTAACGAATTAACTCGAAGGGAACGTTCGAAATTGAAATTTTTTTCTAGCTCTCCAGGGTAGAAATAAGTGTTTAATCTCTATGTAATATTGAATTGTACATCGAGATATGTAAAAATATGCCCACCTCATAACGCTTTTTTCGAATTAACTCGAAGGGAACGTTAGCGTCGTTAGTAGCGGTGCGAAGAAATTCAACATCCCAATCTCCCGGTCATGTCGGTCCGGCAGCTGCTAATTTAATAGAAAATAAAAAAAAATCGTTACGTTCGACCGCATTACGTCGAACTATAAGATTTCGCAAAAAATACAGCGACCTCGTAACGCTTCTTAACGGATTAACTCGAAAGAACCGTTCGAAATTGAAAGTTTTGCTTGCTCTCCAGGGACCAAATAAACGTTTAATCCCTATGTAATATTGAATTATACATCGAGATATGTAAAAATATTCCTACCTCATAACGGTTGTTAACGAATTAACTCGAAGGGAACGTTAGCGTCGTTAGTAGCGGTGCGAAGAAATTCAAAGTCCCAATCACCCGGTCATGTCGGTCCGGCCGCGGCTGTATAAGAAAAAACATAAAAAAATCGTTACCGTCGACCGTATTACGTCGAGCTATAAAGATTTCACAAAAAATACCGCGTCCTCGTAACGCTTGTTAACGAATTAACTCGAAAAAACCGTCCGAAATTGAAAGTTTTGCTTGCTCTCCAGGGACCAAATAAACGTTTAATCCCTATGTAATATTGAATTATACATCGAGATATGTAAAAATATTCCTACCTCATAACGGTTGTTAACGAATTAACTCGAAGGGAACGTTAGCGTCGTTAGTAGCGGTGCGAAGAAATTCAAAGACCCAACCTCCCGGTCATGTCGGTCCTGCGGAGGCTATTTAAAAAAAGAAAATTAAAAGAAATCATTGCGTTCGAGCGTATTACGTCGAACTATAACGAATTTCACAAGAAATACCGCGACCACGTAACGCTTGTTAACGAATTAACTCGAAAAAACCGTACGAAATTGAAGGTTCTGCTTGCCCTCCAGGGACCAAATAAACGTTTTTATCCCTATGTAATATTGAATTATACATCGAGATATGTAAAAATATTCCTACCTCATAACGGTTGTCAACGAATTAACTCACAGGAATCCTTAGCGTCGTTCGTAGCGGTGCGAAGAAATACAAAGTCCCAATCTCCCGGTCATGTCGGTCCGGCCGCGGATATTTAAGACAAAGATAAAAAAATCGTTACGTTCGACCGTATTTCGTCGAACTATAAAGATCTCACAAAAAATACCGGTACCTCGTAACGCTTTCTGATGAATTGACTCGAAGGGAACGTTCGAAATTGAAATTTTGTTCTAGCTCTCCAGGGTAGAAATAAGTGTTTAATCTCTATGTAATATTGAATTATACATCGAGATATGTAAAAATATTCCTACCTCATAACGGTTGTTAACGAATTAACTAGCAGGGAACCTTAGCGTCGTTCGTAGCGGTGCGAAGAAATACAAAGTCCCAACGTCCAGGTCATATAGGTACGGCGGGGGCTATTTAAAAAAAAAACTGAAAATAAATCGCTACGATCGACCGTATTACGTCGAAATATAATGATTTCACAAAAAATACCGGTACCTCGTAACGCTTTCTGACTAATTGACTCGACGGGAACGTTCGAAATTGAAATTTTGTTCTAGCTCTGCAGGGTAGAAATAAGTGATTAATCTCTATGTAATATTGAATTATACATCGATTTATGTCAAAATATGACTACCTCATAACGCTTTTTATCGTATTAACTCGAAGGGAATGTCAGCGTCGTTAGTAGCGGTGCGAAGAAATTCAAAGTCCCAACCTCCCAGTCATGTCGGTCCTGCGGGAGCTATTTCAAAAAAAATAAATAAAAATCGCTACGCTCGACCTTATTACGTCGAAATATAACGATTTCACAAAAAAATACCGGTACATCGTAACGCTTTCTAAAGAATTAACTCGCAAAGACCGTTCGAAATAGAAAGTTTTGCTGGCTCTACCGGGACGAAATAAACGTTTAATCCATATGTAATATTGAGTTATACATCGATATATGTAGAAATGTTCCTACGTCGTAACGCTCTCTAACGAACTAACTCGAAGGGAACATTCGAAATTGAAATTTTATGCTAGCTCACCAGGGACGAAATAAATGTTTAATCTCTATGTAATACTGAAGTATACATCGATTTATGTAAAAATATGATTACCTCATAACGCTCTTTATCGATTTAACTCGGAGGGAACGTTAGCGTCGTCAGTAGCGGTGCGAAGAAATTCAAAGACCCAACCTCCCGGTCATGTCGGTCCTGCGGGGGCTATTTAAAAAAAAGAAAATTAAAAGAAATCATTACGTTCGAGCGTATTACGTCGAACTATAACGATTTCACAAGAAATACCGCGACATCGTAACGCTTGTTAACGAATTAACTCGAAAAAACCTTTCGAAATTGAAAGTTTTGCTTGCTCTCCAGGGTAGAAATAAGTGTTTAATCTCTAAGTAATATTGAATTATACACCGATTTATGTAAAAATATGCCTACCTCATAACGCTTTTTATCGAATTAACTCGAAGGGAAGGTTAGCGTCGTTAGTAGCGGTGCGAAGAAATTCAAACACCCAACCTCCCGGTCATGTCGGTCCTGCTGGGGCTATTTAAAAAAAAATAAATATAAATCGTTACGTTCGACCGTATTACGTCGAAATATAATGATTTCACAAAAAATATCGGTACATTGTAACGCTTTCTAATGAATGAACTCGCAAAACCCGTTCGAAATTGAAAGTTTTTCTAGCTCTCCATGGTAGAAATAAATGTTTAATCTCTATGTAATATTGAAGTATTCATTGATTTATGTAAAAAATGCCCACCTCATAACGCTTTATATCGAATTATCTCGAAGGGAACGTTAGCGTCGTCAGTAGCGGTGCGAAGAAATTCAAAGTACCAACCTCCCGGCCATGTCGGTCCTGCTGGGGCTATTTGAAGAAAAAATAAAAAAAAATCGTTACGTTCGACCGTATTACGTCGCACTGTAAAAATTTCACAAAAGATACCGCGACCTCGTAACGATTGATAACGAATTAACTCGAAAAAACCGTTCGAAATTGAAAGTTTTGCTTGCTCTCCGGGGACCAAATAAACGTTTAATCCCTATGTGATATTAAATTATACATGGAGATATGTAAAAATATTCCTACCTCAAAACGGTTGTTAAGGAATTAACACGCAGGAAACCGTAGCGTCGTTCGTAGCGGTGCGAAGAAATTCAAAGTCCCAACGTCCCGGTCATATAGGTACGGCGGGGGCTATTTAAAAAAAAAATGAAAATAAATCGTTACGATCGACCGTATTACGTCGAAATGTAACGATTTCACAAAAAATACCGGTACCTCGTAACGCTTTCTGTCTAATTGACTCGAGGGGAACGTTCGAAATTGAAATTATGTTCTAGCTCTGCAGGGTAGAAATAAGTGATTAATCTCTATGCAATATTGAATTATACATCGATTTATGTAAAAATATGACTACCTCATAACGCTTTTTATCGAATTAACTCGAAGGGAATGTCAGCGTCGTTAGTAGCGGTGCGAAGAAATTCAAAGACCCAACCTCCCGGTCATGTCGGTCCTGCGGGGGCTATTTAAAAAAAAACATAAAAGATATCGATACGATCGACCGTATTACGTCGAACTATGAAGATTTCACAAAAAATATCGCGACCTCGTAACGCTTGTTAACGAATTAATTCGAAAAAACCGATCGAAGTTGAAAGTTTTGCTTGCTCTCCAGGGACCAAACAAACGTTTAATCCCTATGTAATATTGAATTATACATCGAGATATGTAAAAATATGCCTACCTCATAACGCTTTTTATCGAGTTAACTCGAAGGGAACGTTAGCGACGTTAGTAGCGGTGCGAAGAAATTCAAAGACCCAACCTCCCGGTCATGTCGGCCCTGCGGGGGCTATTTAGAAAAAAATAAATATAAATCATACGCTCGACCGAATAACGTCGAAATATAACTATTTCACCAAAAAATACCGGTAGATTGTAACGCTTTCTAATGAATGAACTCGCAAAAACCGTTCGAAATTGAAAGTTTAGCTTGCTCTCCAGGGACCAAACAAACGTTTAATCCCTATGTAATATTGAATTATACATCGAGATATGTAAAAATATGCCTACCTCATAACGCTTTTTATCGAATTAACTCGAAGAGAACGTTAGCGTCGTCAGTAGCGGTGCTAAGAAATTCAAAGTACCAACCTCCGGGTCTTGTCGGTCCGGCGGCGGCTATTTAAAAAAAGAAAATATAAAGAAATCATTACGTTCGAGCGTATTATTTCGAACTATAACGATTTCACAAGAATTACCGGTACCTCGTAACGCTTTCAGACGTATTAAATCGAAGGGAACGTTCGAAATTGAAATTTTGTTCTAGCTCTACAGGGTAGATATAAGTGTTTAATTTCTATGTAATATTGAAGTATACATTGGTTTATGTAAAAATATGCCTACCTCATAACGCTTTTTATTGAATAACTCGAAGGGAACGTTAGCGTCGTCAGTAGCGGTGCTAAGAAATTCAAAGTACCAACCTCCGGGTCTTGTCGGTCCGGCGGCGGCTATGTAAAAAGAAGAAAATAAAAAGAAATCATTACGTTCGAGCGTATTACGTCGAACTGTAACGATTTCACAAGAAATACCGCGACCTCGTAACGCTTGTTAACGAATTAACTCGAAAAAACCGTTCGAAATTGAAAGTTTTTCTTGCCCTCCAGGGACCAAATAAACGTTTAATCCCTATGTAATATTGAATTATAAATCGATATATGTAGAAATATTCCTACGTCGTAACGCTGTTTAACGAATTAAATCGAAGGGAACTTTCGAAATTGAAAATTTTTTCTAGCTCTCCAGGGACGAAATAAAAGTTTCATCCTTATGTAATATTGAAGTATACATCGATTTATGTAAAAATAGGCCTACCTCATAACGCTCTTTATCGAATTAACTCGAAGGGAGCGTTGGGGTCGTCAGTAGCGGCGCGAAGATATGCAAAGTACCAACCTCCCGGTCATGTCGGTCCTGCTGGGGCTATTTAAAAAAAAGAAACGAAAGAAATCGTGACGCTCGACCGTATTACGTCGAAATATGACAATTTCACAAAAAAATACCGGTACATCGTAAAGCTTTCTAACGAATTAACTCGCAAAAACCGTTCGAAATTGAAAGTTTTGCTAGCCCTCCAGGGACGAAATAAACGTTTAATCCCTATGTAATATTGAATTATACATCGAGATATGTAAAAATATGCCTACCTCATAACGGTTGTTAACGAATTAACTCGCAGGAAACATTAGCGTCGTTCGTAGCGGTGCGAAAAAATACAAAGTCCCAACGTCCCGGTCATATCGGTCCTGCGGGGGCTATTTAAAAAAAAAATAAAAAAATCGTTACCTTCGACCGTATTACGTCGAACTATAAAGATTTCACAAAAAAATACCGCGACCTCGTAACGCTTGCTAACGAATAAACTCGCAAAAACCGTTCGAAATTGAAAGTTTTGCTACCTCTCCAGGGACGAAATAAACGTTTAATCCCTATGCAATATTGAATTATACATCGAGATATGTAAAAATATTCCTACCTCATAACGGTTGTTAACGAATTAACTCGCAGGAAACCTTAGCGTCGTTCGTAGCGGTGCGAAGAAATACAAAGTCCCAACGTCCCGGTCATATCGGTACGGCGGGGGCTATTTAAAAAAAATATAAGTAAATTGTTACGATCCACCGTATTGCGTCGAAATATAACGACTTCACAAAAAATAGCGGTACCTCGTAACGCTCTCTGACGAATTGACTCGAGGGGAACGTTCGAAATTGAAACTTTGTTCTAGCTCTCCAGGGTAGAATTAAGTGTTTAATCTCCATGTAATATTGAATTACACATCGATATATTTAGAAATATTCCTACGTCGTAGCGCTTTCTAACGAATTAACTCGCAAAAACCGTTCGAAATTGAAAGTTTTGCTAGCTCTCCAGGGACGAAATTAACGTTTAATCCCTATGCAATATTGAATTACACATCGATATATGTAGAAATATTCCTACGTCGTAACGCTTTTTAACGAATTAACTCGCAGGAAACCATAGCGTCGTTCCTAGCGGTGCGGTGAAATTCAAAGGCCCAACCTCCCGGTCATGTCGGTCCTGCGGGGGCTATTTAAAAAAAAAAAATAAATATAAACCGTTACGTTCAACCGTATTACGTCGAAATAGAACGATTTCACAAAGATGCTGGTACATCGTTACGCTTTCTAACGAATTAACTCGCAAGAACCGTTTGAAATTGAAATTTTGTTCTAGCTCTCCAGTGTAGAAATAAGTGTTTAATCTCTATGTAATATTGAAGTATTCATTGATTTATGTAAAAAAATGCCCACCTCATAAAGCTTTTTATCGTATTAACTCGAAGAGAACGTTAGCGTCGTCAGTAGCGGTGCGAAGAAATTCAAAGTACCAACCTCCCGGTCATGTCGGTCCGGCGGCGGCTATTTAAATAAAAGAAAATAAAAAGAAATCATTACGTTCGAGCGTATTACGTCGAAATATAACGATTTCACAAAAAGTACCGGTACCACTTAACTCTATCAGACGAATTAACTTGAAGGGAACGTTCGAAATTGAAATTTTTTTCTGGCTCCCCAGGGACGAAATGAACGTTTAATATCTATGTAACATTGAAGTATACAGCGATATATGTAAAAATATGCCTACCTCGTAACGCTTTTTATCGAATTAACTGGAATGGAACGTTAGCGTCTTCAGTAGCGGTGCGAAGAAATTCAAAGTACCAACCTCCCGGTCATTTCGGTCCGGCGGCGGCTATTTGAATAAAAGAAAATAAAAAGAAATCATTACGTTCGAGCGTATTACGCCGAAATATAACGATTTCACAAAAAGTACCGGTACCTCGTAACACTATCAGACGAATTAACTCGAAGGGAACGTTCGAAATTGAAATTTTTTTCTAGCTCTCCAGGGACGAATTAAACTCTTAATATATATGTAACATTTAAGTATACAGCGATATATGTAAAAATATGCCTACCTCATAACGCTTTTTATCGAATTAACTCGAAGGGAACGTCAGCGTCGTTAGTAGGGGTGCGAAGAAATGCAAAGTACCAACCTCCCGGTCATGTCGGTCCTGCTGGGGCTATTTAAAAAAAAATAAACATAAATCGTTACGTTCGACCGTATTACGTCGAAATATAATGATTTCAAAAAAATACCGGTACATCGTAACGCTTTCTAACGAATTAACTCGCAAAAACCGTTCGAAATTGAAAGTTTTGCTAGCACTCCAGGGACGAAATAAACGTCTAATCCCTATGCAATATTGAATTACACATCGATATATGTAGAAATATTCTTACGTCTTAACGCTTTTTAACGAATGCACTCGAAGGGAACGTTCGAAATTGAAATTTTTTTCTAGCTCTCCAGGGACGAAATAAACGTATAATCTCAATGTAAGAATGAGTTATACATCGATTTATGTAAACATATGCCCACCTCATAACGCTTTTTATCGAATTAACTCGAAGGGAACGTTAGCGTCGTTAGTAGCGGTGCGAAGAAATTCAAACACCCAACCTCCCGGTCATGTCGGTCCAGCGGGGGCTATTTAAAAAAAAATAAATATAAATCGTTACGCTCGACCGCATTACGTCGAACTATAAAGATTTCACAAAAAATACCGCGACCTCGTAACGCTTGTTAACGAATTAACTCGCAAAAACCGTTCGAAATTGAAAGTTTTGCTAGCACTCCAGGGACGAAATAAACGTCCAATCCCTATGCAATTTTGAATTAGACATCGATATATGTAGAATTATTCCTACGGCGTAAAGCTTTTTAACGAATTAACTCGAAGGGAACGTTCGAAATTGAAATTTTTTTCTGGCTATCCAGGGACGAAATAAACGGTTAATCTCTACGTAATATAGAAGTATACGTTGATTTGTGTAAAAATATGCCCACCTGATAACATTTTTCATCGAATTAAATCGAAGAGAACGGTAGCTTCGTCAGTAGCTGCGCGGAGAAATTCAATGTCCCAATCTCCCGGTCATGTCGGTCCGGCCGCGACTATAAAAAAAAACATAAAAAAAATCGTTACGTTCGATGGTATTACGTTGAATTATAAAGATTTCACAAAAAATACCGCGACCACGTAACGCTTGTTAACGGATTAACTCGAAAAAACCGTTCGAAATTGAAAGTTTCGCTTGCCCTCCAGGGACCAAAGAAACGTTTAATCCATATGTAATACTGAATTATACATCGAGATATGTAAAAATATTCCCACCTCATAACGGTTGTTAACGAATTAACTCGCAGGGAACCTTAGCGTCGTTCGTAGAGGTGCGAAGAAATTCAAAGTCCCAACCTCCCGGTCATGTCGGTCCTGCTGGGGCTATTTAAAAAAAACATTTAAAAAATCGTTACGTTCGACCGTATTACGTCGAACTATAAAGATTTCACAAAAAATGCCGGTACCTCGTAACGCTTTCTGACGAACTGACTCGAAGGGATCGTTCGAAATTGAAATTTTGTTCTAGCTCTCCAGGGTAGAAGTAAGTGTTTAATCTCTATATAATATTGAATTATACATCGATTTATGTAAAAATATTCCTACCTCATAACGCTTTTTATCGAATTAACTCGAAGGGAACGTTAGCGTCGTTAGTAGCTGCGTGAAGAAATACAAAGTCACAACGTCCCGGTCATATAGGTACGGCGGGGGCTATTTAAAAAAAAAATAGAAATAAATCGTTACGATCGACCGTATTACGTCGAAATATAACGATTTCACAAAAAATACCGGTACCTCGTGAAGCTTCCCGCAGGGAGGATTCACTTATGTGAATCTATGGGGGCTGGCAAACCCACGATCCCGCAGCCAGGGTGGACCGACGGAGACAAGCGTCCCGCTTTCGTGAGTCCACTATGTACTCCGCAAGGAAGATCGCCAGGAGTGTAAGACGTAAATCGCGTCTCTCTGTGCGACCTGGGGTAGTAGCGCACCCCCGATCCTGATGCCAAGGGTGGGACCGTCGGGATAAGACCCTCGGATACCGATACTTCGGTACCTTGGGCACCCGCTTACGTGAGTCCCATCTGGGTCTGTCGCGCCCGGTTAGCAGGGTGACCGACGCGGCAGTGACGTGACCGTACATCCACACGATAGTCCCACCAATTGACTTAGATTGGTACCACGGGGGTCGAGTGTTAGCCCAGAGGGAGTAGCGACCCCTCTGCTCGGCCAATTATGGGTATGGACTCGTGGTGGCAGTGGTTGATGGGCCGAGATGCTGGCCAAGACGGCTGATTTAAGGGGTGTTGGCTCCCCGAATGGCCGTCGGCGGGTGAGAAGCGTCCCAACTGCTCCGGAACCGTCCCGGGAGACGGTAGGGCTTAGAAATGCCCCGTTCGACCTGAGATGGGCGACAGCTCCTGCAAGCCTAGCCAATACAGGTAGTAAGGTGCTGGGCACCTTATGCGCTGGTTGGGCGTATCCCAGCCCCTATGGTCCTAGGGGACTCGGGTGCTGTATAGCTTGAACACGAAGCCCCGGTAAGTACCCGTTACCAAAACCTACACTATGTGTACCTCGTGAAGCTGTCTAACGAATTAACTCGCAAAAACCGTTCGAAATTGAAAGTTTTGCTAGCTCTCCAGGGACGAAATAAACGTTTAATCCCTATGCAATATTGAATTACACATCGATTTATGTAGACATATTCCTACGTCGTAACGCTTTTTAACGAATTAACTCGAAGGGAACGTTCGAAATAGAAATATTTTTCTAGCTATCCAGGGACGAAATAAACGTTTAATCTCTATGTAACATTGAAGTAAACATCGATTTATGTAAAAATATGCCCACCTCATAACGCTTTTTATCGAATTAAATCGAAGAGAACGGTAGCGTCGTTAGTAGCGGTGCGAAGAAATGCAAAGTCCCAACCTCCCGGTCATGTCGGTCCTGCTGGGGCTATTAAAAAAAAAAATAAACATAAATCGTTACACTCGACCGTATTACGTCGAAATATAACGATTTCACAAAAAATACCGGTACATCGCAACGCTTTCTAACGAATTAACTCGCAAAAACCGTTCGAAATTGAAAGTTTTTTTACCTCTCCAGGGACTAAACAAACGTTTAATCCCTATGCAATTTTGAATTACACATCGATATATGTAGAAATATTCCTACGTCGTAACGCTTTTTAACGAATTAACTCGCAGGGAACATTAGCGTCGTTCGTAGCGCTGCGAAGAAATACAAAGTCCCAACGTCCCGGTCATATAGGTACGGCGGGGGCTATTTAAAAAAAAAAATAAAAATTTATCGTTACGGTCGACCGTATTACGTCGAAATATTTCGATTTCACAAAAAATACCGGTGCCTCGTAACGCTTTCTGACGAATTGACTCGCAAAAACCGTTCGAAAATAAAAGTTTTGCTAGCTCTCCAGGGACGAAATAAACGTTTAATCCCTATGCAATATTAAATTACACATCGATTAATGTAGAAATATTCCTACGTCGTAACGCTTTTTAGCGAATTAATTCGAAGGGAACGTTCGAAATTGAAATTTTGTTCTATCTCTTCAGGGTAGAAATAAGTGTTTAATCTCTATGTAATATTGAATTATACATCGATTTATGTATAAATATGCCTACCTCATTACGCTTTATATCGAATTAACTCGAAGGGAACGTTAGCGTCGTTAGTAGCGGT
Source organism: Bombus hortorum (assembly GCA_905332935.1). Lineage (NCBI taxonomy): Eukaryota > Metazoa > Arthropoda > Insecta > Hymenoptera > Apidae > Bombus > Bombus hortorum. Next base: position 8,940,273 of record CAJOSO010000001.1, read on the forward strand.
GCGAAGAAATGCAAAGTCCCAACCTCCCGGTCATGTCGGTCCTGCTGGGGCTATTTAAAAAAAAAATAAACATAAATCGCTACGTTCGACCGTATTACGTCGAAATATAATGATTTCACAAAAAATACCGGTACATCGTAACGCTTTCTGAAGAATTAACTCGCAAAAACCGTTCGAAATTGAAAGTTTTGCTAGCTCTCCAGGGACGAAATAAACGTTTAATCCCTGTGCAATATTGAATTACACTACGATATATGTAGAAATATTCCTACGTCGTAACGCTTTTTAACGAATTAACTCGCAGGGAACATTAGCGTCGTCCGTAGCGGTGCGAAGAAATACAAAGTCCCAACCTCCCGGTTATGTCGGTCCTGCGGGGGCTATTTAGAAAAAAAATAAATATAAATCGTGACGCTCGACCGTATTACGTCGAAATATAATGATTTCACAAAAAATACCGGTACATCGTAACGCTTTCTGAAGAATTAACTCGCAAAAACCGTTCGAAATTGAAAGTTTTGCTAGCTCTCCAGGGACGAAATAAACGTTTAATCCCTGTGCAATATTGAATTACACTACGATATATGTAGAAATATTCCTACGTCGTAACGCTTTTTAACGAATTAACTCGCAGGGAACATTAGCGTCGTCCGTAGCGGTGCGAAGAAATACAAAGTCCCAACCTCCCGGTTATGTCGGTCCTGCGGGGGCTATTTAGAAAAAAAATAAATATAAATCGTGACGCTCGACCGTATTACGTCGAAATATAACGATTTCACAAAAACATACCGGTACATCGTAACGCTTTCAGACGAATTAACTCGAAGGGAACGTTCGAAATTAAAATTTTGTTCTAGCTCTTCAGGGTAGAAATAAGTGTTTAATCTCTATATAATATTGAGGTATACATCGATTTATGTAAAAATATGCCCACCTCATAACGCTTTTTATCGAATTAACTCGAAAGGAACGTTAGCGTCGTTAGTAGCTGCGTGAAGAAAGACAAAGTCACAACGTCCCGGTCATATAGGTACGGCGGGGGCTATTTAAAAAAAAAAATAGAAATAAATCGTTACGATCGACCGTATTACGTCGAAATATAACGATTTCACAAAAAATTCCGGTACCTCGTAACGCTTTCTAACGAATTAACTTGCAAAAACCGTTCAAAATTGAAAGTTTTGCTAGCTCTCCAGGGACGGAATAAACGATTAATCCCTATGCAATATTGAATTACACATCGATATATGTAGAAATAGTACTACGTCGTAGCGCTTTCAGACGAATTAACTCGAAAAAACACTTCGAAATTGAAAGTTTCGCTAGCTCTCCAGGGACGAAATAAACGTTAAATCCCTATGTAATATTGAATTATACATCGATATATGTGGAAATATTCCTACCTCATGACGCTTTTTAACGAATTAACTCGCAGGGTACCTTAGCGTCGTTCGTAGCGGTGCGAAGAAATACAAAGTCCCAACGTCCCGGTTATATAGGTACGGCGGGGGCTATTAAAAAAAAAAAAAAAAAAAATAAAAATATATCGCTACGGTCGACCGTATTACGTCGAAATATTTCGATTTCACAAAAAATACCGGTACCTCGTAACGCTTTCTGACGAATTGACTCGAAGGGAACGTTCGAAATTGAAATTTTTTTCTAGCTCTGCAGGGACGAAATAAACGTTCAATATCTATGTAATATTGAAGTATACATCGATTTATGTAAAAATATGCCTACCTCATTACGCTTTATATCGAATTAACTCGAAGGGAACGTTAGCGTCGTTAGTAGCGGTGCGAAGAAATGCAAAGTCCCAACCTCCCGGTCATGTCGGTCCTGCTGGGGCTATTAAAAAAAAAATAAACATAAATCGTTACGATCCAACGTGTTACGTCGAACTATAAAGATTTCACAAAAACTGCCGTTACCTCGTAACGCCTTCTGACGAACTGACTCGAAGGGAGCGTTCGAAATTGAAATTTTGTTCTAGCTCTCCAGGGTAGAAATAAGTGTTTAATCTTTATGTAATATTGAGGTACACATCGATTTATGTAAAAATATGCCCACCTCATAATGATTTTTATCGAATTAACTCGAAGGGAACGTTAGCGTCGTTAGTAGCTGCGTGATGAAATACAAAGTCCCAACGTCCCGGTCATATAGGTACGGCGGGGGCTATTTAAAAAAAAAAAAAATAGAAATAAATCGTTACGATCGACCCTATTACGTCGAAATATAACGATTTCACAAAAAATACCGGTAACTCGTAACGCTTTCAGACGAATTAACTCGAAGGGAACTTTCGAAATTGAAATTTTGTTCTAGCTCTTCAGGGTAGAAATAAGTGTGTAATCTCTATGTTATATTGAGGTATACATCGATTTATGTAAAAATATGCCCACCTCATAACGATTTTTATCGAATTAACTCGAAGGGAACGTTAGCGTCGTTAGTAGCTGCGTGATGAAATACAAAGTCCCAACGTCCCGGTCATATAGGTACGGCGGGGGCTATTTAAAAAAAAAAAAATAGAAATAAATCGTTACGTTCGACCGTATTACGTCGAACTACAAAGATTTCAAAAAAATACCGCGACCTCGTAACGCATGTTAACGAATTAACTCGAAAAAGCCGTTCGAAAATGAAAGTTTTGCTAGCTCTCCAGGGACGAAATAAACGTTTAACCTCTATGTAATATTGAAGTATACATCGATTTATGTAAAAATATGCCCACCTCATAATGCTTTTTATCGAATTAAATCGAAGGGAACGTTAGCGTCGTTCGTAGCGGTGCGAAGAAATTCAAAGTACCAACCTCCCGGTAATGTCGGTCCGGCGGCGGCTATTTAAAAAAAAGAAAATAAAAAGAAATCATTACGTTCGAGCGTATTACGCCGAACTATAACGATTTCACAAAAAATACCGGTACATCGTAACGCTTTCTAACGAATTAACTTGCAAAAACCGCTCGAAATTGAAAGTTTTGCTTGCTCTCCAGGGACCAAATAAACGTTTAATCCCTATGTAATATTGTATTATACATCGAGATGTGAAAAAATATTCCTACCTCATAACGGTTGTTAACGAATTAACTCGCAGGGAACCTTAGCGTCGTTCGTAGCGGTGCGAAGAAATTCAAAGTACCAACCTCCCGGTATAGTCGGTCCGGCGGCGGCTATTTAAAATAAGGAAAATAAAAAGAAATCATTACGTTCGAGAGTATTACGCCGAACTATTACGATTTCACAAAAAATACCGGTACCTTGTAACGCTTTCAGACGAATCAACTCGAAGGGAACGTTCGAAATTGAAATTTTGTTCTAGAACTTCAAGGTAGAAATAAGTGTTTAATCTCTATGTAATATTGAATTATACCTCGATTTATGTAAAAATATGCCTACCTCATAACGCTTTTTATCGAATTAACTCGAAGGGAACGTTAGCGTCGTTAGTAGCGGTGCGAAGAATTTCAAAGACACAACGTCCCGGTCATGTCGGTTCTGCGGGGGCTATTTAAAAAAAAATAAATATAAATCGTGACGCTCAACCGTATTACGTCGAAATATAACGATTTCACAAAAAAATAACGGTACAGCGTAACGCTTGATAACGAATTAACTCGAAAAAACCGTTCGAAATTGAAAGCTTTGCTAGCTCTCCAGGAACGAAATAAACGATTAATCCCTATGTAATATTGAATTATACATCGATTTATGTAAAAATATGCTTACCTCATAACGCTTTATATCGAATTAACTCGAAGGGAACGTTAGCGTCGTTCGTAGCGGTGCGAAGAAATTCAAAGTACCAACCTCCCGGTATAGTCGGTCCGGCGGCGGCTATTTAAAATAAAGAAAATAAAAAGAAATCATTACGTTCGAGAGTATTACGCCGAACTATTACGATTTCACAAAAAATACCGGTACCTCGTAACGCATTCAGACGAATCAACTCGAAGGGAACGTTCGAAATTGAAACTTTGTTCTAGCTCTTCAGGGTAGAAATAAGTGTTTAATCTCTATGTAATATTGAATTATACCTCGATTTATGTAAAAATATGGCTACCTCATAACGCTTTTTATCGAATTAACTCAAAGGGAACGTTAGCGTCGTTAGTAGCGGTGCGAAGAATTTCAAAGACCCAGCCTCCCGGTCATGTCGGTTCTGCGGGGGCTATTGAAAAAAAAATAAATATAAATCGTGACGCTCAACCGTACTACGTCGAAATATAACGATTTCACACAAAAATACCGGTACATCGTAACGCTTGATAACGAATTAACTCGAAAAAACCGTTCGAAATTGAAAGTTTTCCTAGCTCTCCAGGAACGAAATAAACGATTAATCCCTATGCAATGTTGAATTACACATCGATATATGTAGAAATATTCCTACGTCGTAACGCTTTCAGACGAATTAACTCGCAAAAATCGTTCGAAATTGAAATTTTGATCTAGCTCTTCAGGGTAGAAATAAGTGTATAATCTCTATGTAATATTGAATTATACATCGATTCATGTAAAAATATGCCTACCTCATAACGCTTTATATCGAATTAACTCGAAGGGAACGTTAGCGTCGTTAGTAGCGGTGCGAGGAAATTCAAAGTCCCAACTTCCCGGTCATGTCGGTCTTGCGGTGGCTATTTAAAAAAAAATAAATATAAATCGTTACGTCCGACCGTATCACGTCGAAATATAATGATTTCATGAAAAATACCGGTACATCGTAACGCCTTCCAACGAATTAACTCGCAAAAACCGTTCGAAATTGAAAGTTTTGCTTGCTCTGTAGGGACCAAATAAGCGTTTAATCCCTATGTAATATTGAATTATACATCGAGATATGTAAAAATATTCCTACCTCATAACGGTTGTTAACGAATTAACTCGCAGGGAACCTTAGTGTCGTTCGTAGCGGTGCGAAGAAATACAAAGACCCAACGTCCTGGTCATATAGGTACGGCGGGAGCTATTAAAAAAAATATATATATATAAAAATAAATCGTTACGTCCGACCGTAGTACGTCGAAATATAATGATTTCACAAAAAATATCGCGACCTCGTAACGCTTTCCAACGAAATAACTCGCAAAAACCGTTCGAAATTGAAAGTTTTTTTTGCTCTCCAGGTACCATATAGACGTTTAACCCCTATGTAATATTGAATTATACACCGATTTATGGAAAAATATACCTACCTCATAACGCTACTTATCGAGTTAACTCGAAGGGAACGGTAGCGTCATTAGTAGCTGCGCAAAGAAATTCAAAGTCCCAATCTCCCAGTCATGTCGGTCCTGCGGGGGCTATTTAAAAAAAAATAAATATAAATCGTTACGCTCGACCGTATTACGTCGAAATATAACGATTTCACAAAAAATACCGGTACCTCGTAACGCTTTCTGACGAATTGACTCGAAGGGAACGTTCGAAATTGAAATTCTATTTCTGCTCTCCAGGGTAGAAATAAGTGTTTAATCTCTATGTAATATTGAATTACACATCGATTTATGTGAAAATATGCCTACCGCATAACGCTTTTTATCGAATTAACACGAAGGGAACGTTAGCGTCGTTAGTAGCGGTGCGAAGAAATTCAAATTCCCAACATCCCGGTCATGTCGGTGCTGCTTGGGCTATTTAAAAAAAATAAACATAAATCGTTACGCTCGACCGTATTACGTCGAAATATAATGATTTCACAAAAAATACCGGTACCTCGTACCGCTTTCTGACGAATTGACTCAAAGGGAACGTTCGAAATTCAAATTTTTTTCTAGCTATACAGGGACGAAACAAACGTTTAATCTCTATGTAATATTGAATTACACATGGATTTATGTGAAAATATGCCTACCGCATAACGCTTTTTATCGAATTAACACGAAGGGAACGTTAGCGTCGTTAGTAGCGGTGCGAAGAAATGCAAAGTCCCAACCTCCCGGTCATGTCGGTCCTGCTTGGGCTATTTAAAAAAAAAAACATAAATCGTTACGCTCGACCGTATTACGTCGAAATATAACGATTTCACAAAAAATACCGGTACCTCGTACCGCTTTCTGACGAATTGACTCGAAGGGAACTTTCGAAATTGAAACTTTTTGTTCCAGCTCTCCAGGGTAGAAATAAGTGCTTAATCTCTATGTAATATTGAATTATACATCGATTTATGTAAAAATATGCCTACCTCATAACGATTTTTATCGAATTAACTCGAAGGGAACGTTAGCGTCGTTAGTAGCTGCGTGATGAAATACAAAGTCCCAACGTCCCGGTCATATAGGTACGGCGGGGGCTATTTAAAAAAAAAAAAAAAATAGAAATAAATCGTTACGATCGACCGTATTACGTCGAAATATAACGATTTCACAAAAAATACCGGTAACTCGTAATGCTTTCAGACGAATTAACTCGAAGGGAACTTTCGAAATTGAAATTGTGTTCTAGCTCTTCAGGGTAGAAATAAGTGTGTAATCTCTATGTTATATTGAGGTATACATCGATTTATGTAAAAATATGCCCACCTCATAACGCTTTTTATCGAATTAAATCGAAGAGAACGGTAGCGTCGTTCGTAGCGGTGCGAAGAAATTCAAAGTACCAACCTCCCGGTATATTCGGTCCGGCGGCGGCTATTTAAGATAAGGAAAATAAAAAGAAATCATTACGTTCGAGAGTATTACGCCGAACTATTACGATTTCACAAAAAATACCGGTACCTTGTAACGCTTTCAGACGAATCAACTCGAAGGGAACGTTCGAAATTGAAATTTTGTTCTAGCTCTTCAAGGTAGAAGTAAGTGTTTAATCTCTATGTAATATTGAATTATACCTCGATTTATGTAAAAATATGCCTACCTCATAACGCTTTTTATCGAATTAACTCGAAGGGAACGTTAGCGTCGTTAGTAGCGGTGCGAAGAATTTCAAAGACCCAACGTCCCGGTCATGTCGGTTCTGCGGGGGCTATTTAAAAAAAAATAAATATAAATCGTGACGCTCAACCGTATTACGTCGAAATATAACGATTTCACAAAAAAATAACGGTACAGCGTAACGCTTGATAACGAATTAACTCGAAAAAACCGTTCGAAATTGAAAGTTTTGCTAGCTCTCCAGGAACGAAATAAACGATTAATCCCTATGTAATATTGAATTATACATCGATTTATGTAAAAATATGCCTACCTCATAACGCTTTTTATCGAATTAACTCGAAGGGAACGTTAGCGTCGTTAGTAGCGGTGCGATGAAATTCAAAGTTCCAATCTACCGGTCATGTCGGTCCTGCTGGGGCTATTTAAAAAAAAATAAATATAAATCGTTGCGTTCGACCGTATTACGTCGAAATATAACGATTTCACAAAAAATACCGGTACCTCGTAACGCTTTCTGACGAATTGACTCGAAGGGAACGTTCGAAATTGAAATTTTGTTCCTGCTCTCCAGGGTAGAAATAAGTGTTTAATCCCTATGCAAAATTGAATTACACATCGATATAGGTAGAAATATTCCTACGTCGTAACGCTTTTTAACGAATTAACTCGAAGAGAACGTTCGAAATTGTAATTTTTTTCTAGCTCTCCAGGGACGAAATAAACGTTTAATCTCTGTGTAATATTGAAGTGTACATCGATTTATGTAAAAATATGCCCACCGCATAACGCTTTATATCGAAATATCTCGAAGGGTACGTTAGCGTAGTTAGTAGCGGTGCGAAGAAATTCAAAGACCCAACCTCCCGGTCTTGTCGGTCCTGCGGGGGCTATTTAAAGAGAAATAAATATAAATCGTGACGCTCGGCCGTATTACCTCGAAATATAACGATTTCACAAAAAAATACCGGTACCTCGTACCGCTTTCTGACGAATTGACTCGAAGGGAACTTTCGAAATTGAAAATTTTTGTTCTAGCTCTCCAGGGTAGAAATAAGTGCTTAATCTCTATGTAATATTGAATTATACATCGATTTATGTAAAAATATGCCCACCTCATAACGCTTTTTATCGAATTAAATCGAAGAGAACGGTAGCGTCGTTCGTAGCGGTGCGAAGAAATTCAAAGTACCAACCTCCCGGTCATATAGGTACGGCGGGGGCTATTTAAAAAAAAAAAATAAAAATAAATCGTTAGGTTCGACCGTATTACGTCGAAATATAATGATTGCACAAAAAATACCGGTACCTCGTAACGCTTTCTGACGAATTGACTCGAAGGTAACGTTCGAAATTGAAACTTTGTTCTAACTCTCCAGGGTAGAAATAAGTGCTTAATCTCTATGTAATATTGAATTATACATCGATTTATGTAAAAATATGCCTACCTCATAACGCTTTTTATCGAATTAACTCGAAGGGAACGTTAGCGTCGTTAGTAGCGGTGCGAAGAAATTCAAAGTCCCAATCTACCGGTCATGTCGGTCCTGCTGGGGCTATTTAAAAAAAAATAAATATAAATCGTTGCGTTCGACCGTATTACGTCGAAATATAACGATTTCACAAAAAATACCGGTACCTCGTAACGCTTTCTGACGAATTGACTCGAAGGGAACGTTCGAAATTGAAATTTTGTTCCTGCTCTCCAGGGTAGAAATAAGTGTTTAATCCCTATGCAAAATTGAATTACACATCGATATAGGTAGAAATATTCCTACGTCGTAACGCTTTTTAACGAATTAACTCGAAGAGAACGTTCGAAATTGTAATTTTTTTCTAGCTCTCCAGGGACGAAATAAACGTTTAATCTCTGTGTAATATTGAAGTGTACATCGATTTATGTAAAAATATGCCCACCGCATAACGCTTTATATCGAAATATCTCGAAGGGTACGTTAGCGTAGTTAGTAGCGGTGCGAAGAAATTCAAAGACCCAACCTCCCGGTCTTGTCGGTCCTGCGGGGGCTATTTAAAGAGAAATAAATATAAATCGTGACGCTCGGCCGTATTACCTCGAAATATAACGATTTCACAAAAAAATACCGGTACATTGTAACGCTTTCTGACGAATTGACTCGAAGGGAACGTTCGAAATTGAAATTTTGTTCCTGCTCTCCAGGGTAGAAATAAGTGTTTAATCTCTATGTAATATTGAAGTATACATCGATTTATGCAAAAATATGCCCACCTCATAACGCTTTTAATCGAATTAAATCGAAGAGAGCGGTAGCGTCGTCAGTAGCTGCGCGAAGAAATTCAAAGTCCCAATCTCCCGGTCATGTCGGTCCGGCCGCGACTATTTATAAGAAACATAAAAAAAATAGTTACGTTCGACCGTATTACGTCGAAATATAACGATTTCACCACAAAATGTTGGTACATCGTTACGCTTTCTAACGAATTAACTCGCAAAAACCGTTCGAAATTGAAAGTTTTTATTGCTCTCCAGGGACCATATAGACGTTTAACCCCTATGTAATATTGAATTATACACCGATTTATGGAAAAATATACCTACCTCATAACGCTACTTATCGAGTTAACTCGAAGGGAACGTTAGCGTCGTCAGTAGCGGTGCGAAGAAATGCAAAGTCCCAACCTCCCGGTCATGTCGGTCCTGCGGGGGCTATTTAAAAAAAAAAATAAATATCAATCGTTACGCTCGACCGTATTACGTCGAAATATAACGATTTCACAAAAAAATACCGGTACCTCGTAACGCTTTCTGACGAATTGACTCGAAGGGAACGTTCGAAATTGAAATTTTATTTCTGCTCTCCAGGGTAGAAATAAGTGTTTAATCTCTATGTAATATTGAATTACACATCGATTTATGTGAAAATATGCCTACCGCATAACGCTTTTTATCGAATTAACACGAAGGGAACGTTAGCATCGTTAGTAGCGGTGCGAAGAAATTCAAATTCCCAACATCCCGGTCATGTCGGTCCTGCTTGGGCTATTTAAAAAAAATAAACATAAATCGTTACGCTCGACCGTACTACGTCGAAATATAATGATTTCACAAAAAATACCGGTACCTCGTACCGCTTTCTGACGAATTGACTCACAGGGAACGTTCCAAATTCAAATTTTTTTCTAGCTATACAGGGACGAAACAAACGTTTAATCTCTATGTAATATTGAATTATACATCGAGATATGTAAGAATATTCCTACCTCATAACGGTTGTTAACGAATTAACTCGCAGGGAACCTTAGCGTCGTTCGTAGCGGTGGGAAGAAATACAAATTCCCAACGTCCCGGTCATATAGGTACGGCGGGGGCTATTTAAAAAAAAAATAAAAATAAATCGTTACGTTCCACCGTATTACGTCGAAATATAATGATTTCACAAAAAATACCGGTACCTCGTAACGCTTTCTGACGAATTGACTCGAAGGTAACGTTCGAAATTGAAACGTTGTTCTAGCTCTCCAGGGTAGAAATAAGTGCTTAATCTCTATGTAATATTGAATTATACATCGATTTATGTAAAAATATGCCTACCTCATAACGCTTTTTATCGAATTAACTCGAAGGGAACGTTAGCGTCGTTAGTAGCGGTGCGAAGAAATTCAAAGTCCCAATCTCCCGGTCATGTCGGTCCTGCTGGGGCTATTTAAAAAAAAATAAATATAAATCGTTGCGTTCGACCGTATTACGTAGAAATATAACGATTTCACAAAAAATACCGGTACCTCGTAACGCTTTCTGACGAATTGACTCGAAGGGAACGTTCGAAATTGAAATTTTGTTCCTGCTCTCCAGGGTAGAAATAAGTGTTTAATCCCTATGCAAAATTGAATTACACATCGATATAGGTAGAAATATTCCTACGTCGTAACGCTTTTTAACGAATTAACTCGAAGAGAACGTTCGAAATTGTAATTTTTTTCTAGCTCTCCAGGGACGAAATAAACGTTTAATCTCTGTGTAATATTGAAGTGTACATCGATTTATGTAAAAATATGCCCACCGCATAACGCATCATATCGAAATATCTCGAAGGGTACGTTAGCGTAGTTAGTAGCGGTGCGAAGAAATTCAAACACCCAACCTCCCGGTCATGTCGGTCCTGCGGGGGCTATTTAAAGAGAAATAAATATAAATCGTGACGCTCGGCCGTATTACCTCGAAATATAACGATTTCACAAAAAAATACCGGTACATCGTAACGCTTTCTAACGAATTAACTCGCAAATACCGTAAGAAATTGAAAGTTTTGCTAGCTCTCCAGGGTCGAAATAAACATTTAATCCCTATGCAATATTGAATTACACATCGATATATGTAGAAATATTCCTACGTCGTAACGCTTTTTAGCGAATTAACTCCAAGGGTACGTTCGAAATTGAAATTTTTTTCTAGCTCTCCAGGGACGAAATAAACGTTTAATCTCTATGTAATATTGAAGTATACATCAATTGATGTAAAAATATGCCCACCTCACAACTCTTTTTATCGAATTAAATCGAAGGGAACGTTAGAGTCGTTCGTAGCGGTGCGGAGAAATTCAAAGACCCAACCTCCCGGTCATGTCGGTCCTGCGGGGGCTATTTAAAAAAAAAATAAATATAAATCGTGACGCTCGACCGTATTACTTCGAAAAATAACGATTTCACATAAAATACCGGTACCCCGTAACGCTTTCTGACGAATTGACTTGAAGGGAACGTTCGAAATTGAAACTTTGTTCTAGCTCTCCAGGGAAGAAATAAGTGTTTAACCTCTATGTAATATTGAATTATACATCGATTTATGTAAAAATATGCCTACCTCATAACGCTTTCTATCGAATTAACTCGAAGGGAACGTTAGCGTCGTCAGTAGCGGTGCGAAGAAATGCAAAGTCCCAACCTCCCGGTCATGTCGGTCCTGCTTGGGCTATTTAAAAAAAAATAAACATAAATCGTTACGCTCGACCGTATTACGTCGAAATATAACGATTTCACAAAAAATACCGGTACATCGTAACGCTTGATAACGAATTAACTCGAAAAAACTGTTCGAAATTGAAAGTTTTGATTGCTCTCCAGGGACCAAATAGACGTTTAACCCCTATGTAATATTGAATTATACATCGATTTATGTAAAAATATGCCTACCTCATAACGCTTTCTATCGAATTAACTCGAAGGGAACGTTAGCGTCGTCAGTAGCGGTGCGAAGAAATGCAAAGTCCCAACCTCCCGGTCATGTCGGTCCTGCTTGGGCTATTTAAAAAAAATAAACATAAATCGTTACGCTCGACCGTATTACGTCGAAATATAACGATTTCACAAAAAATACCGGTACCTCGTACCGCTTTCTGACGAATTGATTCAAAGGGAACGTTCGAAATTCAAATTTCTTTCTAGCTCTCCAGGGTCGAAACAAGTGCTTAATCTCTATGTAATATTGAATTATACATCGATTTATGTAAAAATATGCCTACCTCATAACGATTTTTATCGAATTAACTCGAAGGGAACGTTAGCGTCGTTAGTAGCTGCGTGATGAAATACAAAGTCCCAACGTCCCGGTCATATAGGTACGGCGGGGGCTATTTAAAAAAAAAAAAAAAATAGAAATAAATCGTTACGATCGACCGTATTACGTCGAAATATAACGATTTCACAAAAAATGCCGGTAACTCGTAACGCTTTCAGACGAATTAACTCGAAGGGAACTTTCGAAATTGAAATTTTGTTCTAGCTCTTCAGGGTAGAAATAAGTGTGTAATCTCTATGTTATATTGAGGTATACATCGATTTATGTAAAAATATGCCCACCTCATAACGCTTTTTATCGAATTAAATCGAAGAGAACGGTAGCGTCGTTCGTAGCGGTGCGAAGAAATTCAAAGTACCAACCTCCCGGTAATGTCGGTCCGGCGGCGGCTATTTAAAAAAAAGAAAATAAAAAGAAATCATTACGTTCGAGCGTATTACGCCGAATTATAACGATTTCACAAAAAATACCGGTACATCTTAACGCTTTCTAACGAATTAACTTGCAAAAACCGCTCGAAATTGAAAGTTTTGCTTGCTCTCCAGGGACCAAATAAACGTTTAATCACTATGTAATATTGTATTATACATCGAGATGTGAAAAAATATTCCTACCTCATAACGGTTGTTAACGAATTAACTCGCAGGGAACCGTAGCGTCGTTCGTAGCGGTGCGAAGAAATTCAAAGTACCAACCTCCCGGTATACTCGGTCCGGCGGCGGCTATTTAAAATAAGGAAAATAAAAAGAAATCATTACGTTCGAGAGTATTACGCCGAACTATTACGATTTCACAAAAAATACCGGTACCTTGTAACGCTTTCAGACGAATCAACTCGAAGGGAACGTTCGAAATTGAAATTTTGTTCTAGCTATTCAAGGTAGAAATAAGTGTTTAATCTCTATGTAATATTGAATTATACCTCGATTTATGTAAAAATATGCCTACCTCATAACGCTTTTTATCGAATTAACTCGAAGGGAACGTTAGCGTCGTTAGTAGCGGTGCGAAGAATTTCAAAGACCCAACGTCCCGGTCATGTCGGTTCTGCGGGGGCTATTTAAAAAAAAATAAATATAAATCGTGACGCTCAACCGTATTACGTCGAAATATAACGATTTCACAAAAAAATAACGGTACAGCGTAACGCTTGATAACGAATTAACTCGAAAAAACCGTTCGAAATTGAAAGTTTTGCTAGCTCTCCAGGAACGAAATAAACGATTAATCCCTATGTAATATTGAATTATACATCGATTTATGTAAAAATATGCTTACCTCATAACGCTTTATATCGAATTAACTCGAAGGGAACGTTAGCGTCGTTCGTAGCGGTGCGAAGAAATTCAAAGTACCAACCTCCCGGTCATATAGGTACGGCGGGGGCTATTTAAAAAAAAAAAAAATAAAAATAAATCGTTACGTTCGACCGTATTACGTCGAAATATAATGATTGCACAAAAAATACCGGTACCTCGTAACGCTTTCTGACGAATTGACTCGAAGGTAACGTTCGAAATTGAAACTTTGTTCTAGCTCTCCAGGGTAGAAATAAGTGCTTAATCTCTATGTAATATTGAATTATACATCGATTTATGTAAAAATATGCCTACCTCATAACGCTTTTTATCGAATTAACTCGAAGGGAACGTTAGCGTCGTTAGTAGCGGTGCGAAGAAATTCAAAGTCCCAATCTACCGGTCATGTCGGTCCTGCTGGGGCTATTTAAAAAAAAATAAATATAAATCGTTGCGTTCGACCGTATTACGTCGAAATATAACGATATCACAAAAAATACCGGTACCTCGTAACGCTTTCTGACGAATTGACTCGAAGGGAACGTTCGAAATTGAAATTTTGTTCCTGCTCTCCAGGGTAGAAATAAGTGTTTAATCCCTATGCAAAATTGAATTACACATCGATATAGGTAGAAATATTCCTACGTCGTAACGCTTTTTAACGAATTAACTCGAAGAGAACGTTCGAAATTGTAATTTTTTTCTAGCTCTCCAGGGACGAAATAAACGTTTAATCTCTGTGTAATATTGAAGTGTACATCGATTTATGTAAAAATATGCCCACCGCATAACGCTTTATATCGAAATATCTCGAAGGGTACGTTAGCGTAGTTAGTAGCGGTGCGAAGAAATTCAAAGACCCAACCTCCCGGTCTTGTCGGTCCTGCGGGGGCTATTTAAAGAGAAATAAATATAAATCGTGACGCTCGGCCGTATTACCTCGAAATATAACGATTTCACAAAAAAATACCGGTACATTGTAACGCTTTCTGACGAATTGACTCGAAGGGAACGTTCGAAATTGAAATTTTGTTCCTGCTATCCAGGGTAGAAATAAGTGTTTAATCTCTATGTAATATTGAAGTATACATCGATTTATGCAAAAATATGCCCACCTCATAACGCTTTTAATCGAATTAAATCGAAGAGAGCGGTAGCGTCGTCAGTAGCTGCGCGAAGAAATTCAAAGTCCCAATCTCCCGGTCATGTCGGTCCGGCCGCGACTATTTATAAGAAACATAAAAAAAATAGTTACGTTCGACCGTATTACGTCGAAATATAACGATTTCACCACAAAATGTTGGTACATCGTTACGCTTTCTAACGAATTAACTCGCAAAAACCGTTCGAAATTGAAAGTTTTTATTGCTCTCCAGGGACCATATAGACGTTTAACCCCTATGTAATATTGAATTATACACCGATTTATGGAAAAATATACCTACCTCATAACGCTACTTATCGAGTTAACTCGAAGGGAACGGTAGCGTCGTTAGTAGCTGCGCAAAGAAATTCAAAGTCCCAATCTCCCAGTCATGTCGGTCCTGCGGGGGCTATTTAAAAAAAAAAATAAATATCAAACGTTACGCTCGACCGTATTACGTCGAAATATAACGATTTCACAAAAAAATACCGGTACCTCGTAACGCTTTCTGACGAATTGACTCGAAGGGAACGTTCGAAATTGAAATTTTATTTCTGCTCTCCAGGGTAGAAATAAGTGTTTAATCTCTATGTAATATTGAATTACACATCGATTTATGTGAAAATATGCCTACCGCATAACGCTTTTTATCGAATTAACACGAAGGGAACGTTAGCATCGTTAGTAGCGGTGCGAAGAAATTCAAATTCCCAACATCCCGGTCATGTCGGTCCTGCTTGGGCTATTTAAAAAAAATAAACATAAATCGTTACGCTCGACCGTACTACGTCGAAATATAATGATTTCACAAAAAATACCGGTACCTCGTACCGCTTTCTGACGAATTGACTCAAAGGGAACGTTCGAAATTCAAATTTTTTTCTAGCTATACAGGGACGAAACAAACGTTTAATCTCTATGTAATATTGAATTATACATCGAGATATGTAAGAATATTCCTACCTCATAACGGTTGTTAACGAATTAACTCGCAGGGAACCTTAGCGTCGTTCGTAGCGGTGGGAAGAAATACAAATTCCCAACGTCCCGGTCATATAGGTACGGCGGGGGCTATTTAAAAAAAAAAATAAAAATAAATCGTTACGTTCGACCGTATTACGTCGAAATATAATGATTTCACAAAAAATACCGGTACCTCGTAACGCTTTCTGACGAATTGACTCGAAGGTAACGTTCGAAATTGAAACTTTGTTCTAGCTCTCCAGGGTAGAAATAAGTGCTTAATCTCTATGTAATATTGAATTATACATCGATTTATGTAAAAATATGCCTACCTCATAACGCTTTTTATCGAATTAACTCGAAGGGAACGTTAGCGTCGTTAGTAGCGGTGCGAAGAAATTCAAAGTCCCAATCTCCCGGTCATGTCGGTCCTGCTGGGGCTATTTAAAAAAAAATAAATATAAATCGTTGCGTTCGACCGTATTACGTAGAAATATAACGATTTCACAAAAAATACCGGTACCTCGTAACGCTTTCTGACGAATTGACTCGAAGGGAATGTTCGAAATTGAAATTTTGTTCCTGCTCTCCAGGGTAGAAATAAGTGTTTAATCCCTATGCAAAATTGAATTACACATCGATATAGGTAGAAATATTCCTACGTCGTAACGCTTTTTAACGAATTAACTCGAAGAGAACGTTCGAAATTGTAATTTTTTTCTAGCTCTCCAGGGACGAAATAAACGTTTAATCTCTGTGTAATATTGAAGTGTACATCGATTTATGTAAAAATATGCCCACCGCATAACGCATCATATCGAAATATCTCGAAGGGTACGTTAGCGTAGTTAGTAGCGGTGCGAAGAAATTCAAACACCCAACCTCCCGGTCATGTCGGTCCTGCGGGGGCTATTTAAAGAGAAATAAATATAAATCGTGACGCTCGGCCGTATTACCTCGAAATATAACGATTTCACAAAAAAATACCGGTACATCGTAACGCTTTCTAACGAATTAACTCGCAAATACCGTAAGAAATTGAAAGTTTTGCTAGCTCTCCAGGGTCGAAATAAACATTTAATCCCTATGCAATATTGAATTACACATCGATATATGTAGAAATATTCCTACGTCGTAACGCTTCTTAGCGAATTAACTCGAAGGGTACGTTCGAAATTGAAATTTTTTTCTAGCTCTCCAGGGACGAAATAAACGTTTAATCTCTATGTAATATTGAAGTATACATCAATTGATGTAAAAATATGCCCACCTCACAACTCTTTTTATCGAATTAAATCGAAGGGAACGTTAGAGTCGTTCGTAGCGGTGCGGAGAAATTCAAAGACCCAACCTCCCGGTCATGTCGGTCCTGCGGGGGCTATTTAAAAAAAAGAATAAATATAAATCGTGACGCTCGACCGTATTACTTCGAAAAATAACGATTTCACATAAAATACCGGTACCCCGTAACGCTTGATAACGAATTGACTTGAAGGGAACGTTCGAAATTGAAACTTTGTTCTAGCTCTCCAGTGAAGAAATAAGTGTTTAACCTCTATGTAATATTGAATTATACATCGATTTATGTAAAAATATGCCTACCTCATAACGCTTTCTATCGAATTAACTCGAAGGGAACGTTAGCGTCGTCAGTAGCGGTGCGAAGAAATGCAAAGTCCCAACCTCCCGGTCATGTCGGTCCTGCTTGGGCTATTTAAAAAAAATAAACATAAATCGTTACGCTCGACCGTATTACGTCGAAATATAACGATTTCACAAAAAATACCGGTACATCGTAACGCTTGATAACGAATTAACTCGAAAAAACTGTTCGAAATTGAAAGTTTTGATTGCTCTCCAGGGACCAAATAGACGTTTAACCCCTATGTAATATTGAATTATACATCGATTTATGGAAAAATATACCTACCTCATAACGCTACATATCGAGTTAACTCGAAGGGAACGATAACGTCGTTAGTAGTTGTGCGAAGAAATTCAAAGTGCCAACCTCCCGGTCATGTAGGTCCTGCGGGGGCTATTTAAAAAAAAAATAAATATAAATCGTGACGCTCGACCGTATTACGTCGAAAAATAACGATTTCACATAAAATACCGGTACCCCGTAACGCTTTCTGACGAATTGACTTGAAGGGAACGTTCGAAATTGAAACTTTGTTCTAGCTCTCCAGGGAAGAAATAAGTGTTTAATCTCTATGTAATATTGAATTATACATCGATTTATGTAAAAATATGCCTACCTCATAACGCTTTCTATCGAATTAACTCGAAGGGAACGTTAGCGTCGTCAGTAGCGGTGCGAAGAAATACAAAGTCCCAACGTCCCGGTCATATCGGTACGGCGGGGGCTATTTAAAAAAAAGAAATCAAAATAAATCGTTACGCTCGACCGTATTACGTCGAAATATAACGATTTCACAAAAAATACCGGTACCTCGTACCGCTTTCTGACGAATTGATTCAAAGGGAACGTTCGAAATTTAAATTTCTTTCTAGCTCTCCAGGGTCGAAATAAGTGCTTAATCTCTATGTAATATTGAATTATACATCGATTTATGTAAAAATATGCCTACCTCATAACGATTTTTATCGAATTAACTCGAAGGGAACGTTAGCGTCGTTCGTAGCGGTGGGAAGAAATACAAATTCCCAACGTCCCGGTAATATAGGTACGGCGGGGGCTATTTAAAAAAAAAATAAAAATAAATCGTTACGTTCGACCGTATTACGTCGAAATATAACGATTTCACAAAAAATACCGGTACCTCGTACCGCTTTCTGACGAATTGATTCAAAGGGAACGTTCGAAATTTAAATTTCTTTCTAGCTCTCCAGGGTCGAAATAAGTGCTTAATCTCTATGTAATATTGAATTATACATCGATTTATGTAAAAATATGCCTACCTCATAACGATTTTTATCGAATTAACTCGAAGGGAACGTTAGCGTCGTTCGTAGCGGTGGGAAGAAATACAAATTCCCAACGTCCCGGTAATATAGGTACGGCGGGGGCTATTTAAAAAAAAAATAAAAATAAATCGTTACGTTCGACCGTATTACGTCGAAATATAATGATTTCACAAAAAATACCGGTACCTCGTAACGCTTTCTGACGAATTGACTCGAAGGTAACGTTCGAAATTGAAACTTTGTTCTAGCTCTCCAGGGTAGAAATAAGTGCTTAATCTCTATGTAATATTGAATTATACATCGATTTATGCAAAAATATGCCTACCTCATAACGCTTTTTATCGAATTAACTCGAAGGGAACGTTAGCGTCGTTAGTAGCGGTGCGAAGAAATTCAAAGTCCCAATCTCCCGGTCATGTCGGTCCTGCTGGGGCTATTTAAAAAAAAATAAATATAAATCGTTGCGTTCGACCGTATTTCGTAGAAATATAACGATTTCACAAAAAATACCGGTACCTCGTAACGCTTTCTGACGAATTGACTCGAAGGGAACGTTCGAAATTGAAATTTTGTTCCTGCTCTCCAGGGTAGAAATAAGTGTTTAACCCCTATGCAAAATTGAATTACACATCGATATAGGTAGAAATATTCCTACGTCGTAACGCTTTTTAACGAATTAACTCGAAGAGAACGTTCGAAATTGTAATTTTTTTCTAGCTCTCCAGGGACGAAATAAACGTTTAATCTCTGTGTAATATTGAAGTGTACATCGATTTATGTAAAAATATGCCCACCGCATAACGCATCATATCGAAATATCTCGAAGGGTACGTTAGCGTAGTTAGTAGCGGTGCGAAGAAATTCAAACACCCAACCTCCCGGTCATGTCGGTCCTGCTTGGGCTATTTAAAAAAAATAAACATAAATCGTTACGCTCGACCGTATTACGTCGAAATATAACGATTTCACAAAAAATACCGGTACATCGTAACGCTTGATAACGAATTAACTCGAAAAAACTGTTCGAAATTGAAAGTTTTGATTGCTCTCCAGGGACCAAATAGACATTTAACCCCTATGTAATATTGAATTATACATCGATTTATGGAAAAATATGCCTACCTCATAACGCTTTCTATCGAATTAACTCGAAGGGAACGTTAGCGTCGTCAGTAGCGGTGCGAAGAAATGCAAAGTCCCAACCTCCCGGTCATGTCGGTCCTGCTTGGGCTATTTAAAAAAAATAAACATAAATCGTTACGCTCGACCGTATTACGTCGAAATATAACGATTTCACAAAAAATACCGGTACATCGTAACGCTTGATAACGAATTAACTCGAAAAAACTGTTCGAAATTGAAAGTTTTGATTGCTCTCCAGGGACCAAATAGACGTTTAACCCCTATGTAATATTGAATTATACATCGATTTATGGAAAAATATACCTACCTCATAACGCTACATATCGAGTTAACTCGAAGGGAACGATAACGTCGTTAGTAGTTGTGCGAAGAAATTCAAAGTGCCAACCTCCCGGTCATGTAGGTCCTGCGGGGGCTATTTAAAAAAAAAATAAATATAAATCGTGACGCTCGACCGTATTACGTCGAAAAATAACGATTTCACATAAAATACCGGTACCCCGTAACGCTTTCTGACGAATTGACTTGAAGGGAACGTTCGAAATTGAAACTTTGTTCTAGCTCTCCAGGGAAGAAATAAGTGTTTAATCTCTATGTAATATTGAATTATACATCGATTTATGTAAAAATATGCCTACCTCATAACGCTTTCTATCGAATTAACTCGAAGGGAACGTTAGCGTCGTCAGTAGCGGTGCGAAGAAATACAAAGTCCCAACGTCCCGGTCATATCGGTACGGCGGGGGCTATTTAAAAAAAAGAAATCAAAATAAATCGTTACGCTCGACCGTATTACGTCGAAATATAACGATTTCACAAAAAATACCGGTACCTCGTACCGCTTTCTGACGAATTGATTCAAAGGGAACGTTCGAAATTTAAATTTCTTTCTAGCTCTCCAGGGTCGAAATAAGTGCTTAATCTCTATGTAATATTGAATTATACATCGATTTATGTAAAAATATGCCTACCTCATAACGATTTTTATCGAATTAACTCGAAGGGAACGTTAGCGTCGTTCGTAGCGGTGGGAAGAAATACAAATTCCCAACGTCCCGGTAATATAGGTACGGCGGGGGCTATTTAAAAAAAAAATAAAAATAAATCGTTACGTTCGACCGTATTACGTCGAAATATAACGATTTCACAAAAAATACCGGTACCTCGTACCGCTTTCTGACGAATTGATTCAAAGGGAACGTTCGAAATTTAAATTTCTTTCTAGCTCTCCAGGGTCGAAATAAGTGCTTAATCTCTATGTAATATTGAATTATACATCGATTTATGTAAAAATATGCCTACCTCATAACGATTTTTATCGAATTAACTCGAAGGGAACGTTAGCGTCGTTCGTAGCGGTGGGAAGAAATACAAATTCCCAACGTCCCGGTAATATAGGTACGGCGGGGGCTATTTAAAAAAAAAATAAAAATAAATCGTTACGTTCGACCGTATTACGTCGAAATATAATGATTTCACAAAAAATACCGGTACCTCGTAACGCTTTCTGACGAATTGACTCGAAGGTAACGTTCGAAATTGAAACTTTGTTCTAGCTCTCCAGGGTAGAAATAAGTGCTTAATCTCTATGTAATATTGAATTATACATCGATTTATGCAAAAATATGCCTACCTCATAACGCTTTTTATCGAATTAACTCGAAGGGAACGTTAGCGTCGTTAGTAGCGGTGCGAAGAAATTCAAAGTCCCAATCTCCCGGTCATGTCGGTCCTGCTGGGGCTATTTAAAAAAAAATAAATATAAATCGTTGCGTTCGACCGTATTTCGTAGAAATATAACGATTTCACAAAAAATACCGGTACCTCGTAACGCTTTCTGACGAATTGACTCGAAGGGAACGTTCGAAATTGAAATTTTGTTCCTGCTCTCCAGGGTAGAAATAAGTGTTTAACCCCTATGCAAAATTGAATTACACATCGATATAGGTAGAAATATTCCTACGTCGTAACGCTTTTTAACGAATTAACTCGAAGAGAACGTTCGAAATTGTAATTTTTTTCTAGCTCTCCAGGGACGAAATAAACGTTTAATCTCTGTGTAATATTGAAGTGTACATCGATTTATGTAAAAATATGCCCAACGCATAACGCATCATATCGAAATATCTCGAAGGGTACGTTAGCGTAGTTAGTAGCGGTGCGAAGAAATTCAAACACCCAACCTCCCGGTCATGTCGGTCCTGCGGGGGCTATTTAAAAAAAAAATAAATATAAATCGTGACGCTCGACCGTATTACGTCGAAAAATAACGATTTCACATAAAATACCGGTACCCCGTAACGCTTTCTGACGAATTGACTTGAAGGGAACGTTCGAAATTGAAACTTTGTTCTAGCTCTCCAGGGAAGAAATAAGTGTTTATCCTCTATGTAATATTGAATTATACATCGATTTATGTAAAAATATGCCTACCTCATAACGCTTTCTATCGAATTAACTCGAAGGGAACGTTAGCGTCGTCAGTAGCGGTGCGAAGAAATGCAAAGTCCCAACCTCCCGGTCATGTCGGTCCTGCTTGGGCTATTTAAAAAAAATAAACATAAATCGTTACGCTCGACCGTATTACGTCGAAATATAACGATTTCACAAAAAATACCGGTACATCGTAACGCTTGATAACGAATTAACTCGAAAAAACTGTTCGAAATTGAAAGTTTTGATTGCTCTCCAGGGACCAAATAGACGTTTAACCCCTATGTAATATTGAATTATACATCGATTTATGCAAAAATATGCCTACCTCATAACGCTTTCTATCGAATTAACTCGAAGGGAACGTTAGCGTCGTCAGTAGCGGTGCGAAGAAATGCAAAGTCCCAACCTCCCGGTCATGTCGGTCCTGCTTGGGCTATTTAAAAAAAATAAACATAAATCGTTACGCTCGACCGTATTACGTCGAAATATAACGATTTCACAAAAAATACCGGTACCTCGTACCGCTTTCTGACGAATTGATTCAAAGGGAACGTTCGAAATTCAAATTTCTTTCTAGCTCTCCAGGGTCGAAATAAGTGCTTAATCTCTATGTAATATTGAATTATACATCGATTTATGTAAAAATATGCCTACCTCATAACGATTTTTATCGAATTAACTCGAAGGGAACGTTAGCGTCGTTAGTAGCTGCGTGATGAAATACAAAGTCCCAACGTCCCGGTCATATAGGTACGGCGGGGGCTATTTAAAAAAAAAATAGAAATAAATCGTTACGATCGACCGTATTACGTCGAAATATAACGATTTCACAAAAAATGCCGGTAACTCGTAACGCTTTCAGACGAATTAACTCGAAGGGAACTTTCGAAATTGAAATTTTGTTCTAGCTCTTCAGGGTAGAAATAAGTGTGTAATCTCTATGTTATATTGAGGTATACATCGATTTATGTAAAAATATGCCCACCTCATAACGCTTTTTATCGAATTAAATCGAAGAGAACGGTAGCGTCGTTCGTAGCGGTGCGAAGAAATTCAAAGTACCAACCTCCCGGTAATGTTGGTCCGGCGGCGGCTATTTAAAAAAAAGAAAATAAAAAGAAATCATTACGTTCGAGCGTATTACGCCGAACTATAACGATTTCACAAAAAATACCGGTATATCGTAACGCTTTCTAACGAATTAACTTGCAAAAACCGCTCGAAATTGAAAGTTTTGCTTGCTCTCCAGGGACCAAATAAACGTTTAATCCCTATGTAATATTGTATTATACATCGAGATGTGAAAAAATATTCCTACCTCATAACGCTTTTTATCGAATTAACTCGAAGGGAACGTTAGCGTCGTTAGTAGCGGTGCGAAGAAATTCAAAGTCCCAACCTCCCGGTCATGTCGGTCCTGCTTGGGCTATTTAAAAAAAATAAACATAAATCGTTACGCTCGACCGTATTACGTCGAAATATAACGATTTCACACAAAATACCGGTACCTCGTACCGCTTTCTGACGAATTGACTCAAAGGGAACGTTCGAAATTCAAATTTTTTTCTAGCTATCCAGGGACGAAACAAACGTTTAATCTCTATGTAGTATTGAATTATACATCGAGATATGTAAGAATATTCCTACCTAATAACGGTTGTTAAGGAATTAACTCGCAGGGAACCTTAGCGTCGTTCGTAGCGGTGGGAAGAAATACAAATTCCCAACGTCCCGGTCATATAGGTACGGCGGGGGCTATTTAAAAAAAAAATAAAAATAAATCGTTACGTTCGACCGTATTACGTCGAAATATAATGATTTCCCAAAAAATACCGGTACCTCGTAACGCTTTCTGACGAATTGACTCGAAGGGAACGTTCGAAATTGAAAATTTTTCTTCTAGCTCTCCAGGGTAGAAATAAGTGCTTAATCTCTATGTAATATTGAATTATACATCGATTTATGTAAAAATATGCCTACCTCATAACGCTTTTTATCGAATTAACTCGAAGGGAACGTTAGCGTCGTTAGTAGCGGTGCGAAGAAATTCAAAGTCCCAATCTCCCGGTCATGTCGGTCCTGCTGGGGCTATTTAAAAAAAAATAAATATAAATCGTTGCGTTCGACCGTATTACGTAGAAATATAACGATTTCACAAAAAATACCGGTACCTCGTAACGCTTTCTGACGAATTGACTCGAAAGGAATGTTCGAAATTGAAATTTTGTTCCTGCTCTCCAGGGTAGAAATAAGTGTTTAATCCCTATGCAAAATTGAATTACACATCGATATAGGTAGAAATATTCCTACGTCGTAACGCTTCTTAACGAATTAACTCGAAGAGAACGTTCGAAATTGTAATTTTTTTCTAGCTCTCCAGGGACGAAATAAACGTTTAATCTCTGTGTAATATTGAAGTGTACATCGATTTATGTAAAAATATGCCCAACGCATAACGCATCATATCGAAATATCTCGAAGGGTACGTTAGCGTAGTTAGTAGCGGTGCGAAGAAATTCAAACACCCAACCTCCCGGTCATGTCGGTCCTGCGGGGGCTATTTAAAAAAAAAATAAATATAAATCGTGACGCTCGACCGTATTACGTCGAAAAATAACGATTTCACATAAAATACCGGTACCCCGTAACGCTTTCTGACGAATTGACTTGAAGGGAACGTTCGAAATTGAAACTTTGTTCTAGCTCTCCAGGGAAGAAATAAGTGTTTATCCTCTATGTAATATTGAATTATACATCGATTTATGTAAAAATATGCCTACCTCATAACGCTTTCTATCGAATTAACTCGAAGGGAACGTTAGCGTCGTCAGTAGCGGTGCGAAGAAATGCAAAGTCCCAACCTCCCGGTCATGTCGGTCCTGCTTGGGCTATTTAAAAAAAATAAACATAAATCGTTACGCTCGACCGTATTAC
Organism: Bombus hortorum; assembly: GCA_905332935.1. Taxonomy (NCBI): domain Eukaryota; kingdom Metazoa; phylum Arthropoda; class Insecta; order Hymenoptera; family Apidae; genus Bombus; species Bombus hortorum. The sequence goes on from CAJOSO010000001.1 coordinate 8,965,559, forward strand.
GTCGAAATATAACGATTTCACAAAAAATACCGGTACATCGTAACGCTTGATAACGAATTAACTCGAAAAAACTGTTCGAAATTGAAAGTTTTGATTGCTCTCCAGGGACCAAATAGACGTTTAACCCCTATGTAATATTGAATTATACATCGATTTATGCAAAAATATGCCTACCTCATAACGCTTTCTATCGAATTAACTCGAAGGGAACGTTAGCGTCGTCAGTAGCGGTGCGAAGAAATGCAAAGTCCCAACCTCCCGGTCATGTCGGTCCTGCTTGGGCTATTTAAAAAAAATAAACATAAATCGTTACGCTCGACCGTATTACGTCGAAATATAACGATTTCACAAAAAATACCGGTACCTCGTACCGCTTTCTGACGAATTGATTCAAAGGGAACGTTCGAAATTCAAATTTCTTTCTAGCTCTCCAGGGTCGAAATAAGTGCTTAATCTCTATGTAATATTGAATTATACATCGATTTATGTAAAAATATGCCTACCTCATAACGATTTTTATCGAATTAACTCGAAGGGAACGTTAGCGTCGTTAGTAGCTGCGTGATGAAATACAAAGTCCCAACGTCCCGGTCATATAGGTACGGCGGGGGCTATTTAAAAAAAAAATAGAAATAAATCGTTACGATCGACCGTATTACGTCGAAATATAACGATTTCACAAAAAATGCCGGTAACTCGTAACGCTTTCAGACGAATTAACTCGAAGGGAACTTTCGAAATTGAAATTTTGTTCTAGCTCTTCAGGGTAGAAATAAGTGTGTAATCTCTATGTTATATTGAGGTATACATCGATTTATGTAAAAATATGCCCACCTCATAACGCTTTTTATCGAATTAAATCGAAGAGAACGGTAGCGTCGTTCGTAGCGGTGCGAAGAAATTCAAAGTACCAACCTCCCGGTAATGTTGGTCCGGCGGCGGCTATTTAAAAAAAAGAAAATAAAAAGAAATCATTACGTTCGAGCGTATTACGCCGAACTATAACGATTTCACAAAAAATACCGGTATATCGTAACGCTTTCTAACGAATTAACTTGCAAAAACCGCTCGAAATTGAAAGTTTTGCTTGCTCTCCAGGGACCAAATAAACGTTTAATCCCTATGTAATATTGTATTATACATCGAGATGTGAAAAAATATTCCTACCTCATAACGCTTTTTATCGAATTAACTCGAAGGGAACGTTAGCGTCGTTAGTAGCGGTGCGAAGAAATTCAAAGTCCCAACCTCCCGGTCATGTCGGTCCTGCTTGGGCTATTTAAAAAAAATAAACATAAATCGTTACGCTCGACCGTATTACGTCGAAATATAACGATTTCACACAAAATACCGGTACCTCGTACCGCTTTCTGACGAATTGACTCAAAGGGAACGTTCGAAATTCAAATTTTTTTCTAGCTATCCAGGGACGAAACAAACGTTTAATCTCTATGTAGTATTGAATTATACATCGAGATATGTAAGAATATTCCTACCTAATAACGGTTGTTAAGGAATTAACTCGCAGGGAACCTTAGCGTCGTTCGTAGCGGTGGGAAGAAATACAAATTCCCAACGTCCCGGTCATATAGGTACGGCGGGGGCTATTTAAAAAAAAAATAAAAATAAATCGTTACGTTCGACCGTATTACGTCGAAATATAATGATTTCCCAAAAAATACCGGTACCTCGTAACGCTTTCTGACGAATTGACTCGAAGGGAACGTTCGAAATTGAAAATTTTTCTTCTAGCTCTCCAGGGTAGAAATAAGTGCTTAATCTCTATGTAATATTGAATTATACATCGATTTATGTAAAAATATGCCTACCTCATAACGCTTTTTATCGAATTAACTCGAAGGGAACGTTAGCGTCGTTAGTAGCGGTGCGAAGAAATTCAAAGTCCCAATCTCCCGGTCATGTCGGTCCTGCTGGGGCTATTTAAAAAAAAATAAATATAAATCGTTGCGTTCGACCGTATTACGTAGAAATATAACGATTTCACAAAAAATACCGGTACCTCGTAACGCTTTCTGACGAATTGACTCGAAAGGAATGTTCGAAATTGAAATTTTGTTCCTGCTCTCCAGGGTAGAAATAAGTGTTTAATCCCTATGCAAAATTGAATTACACATCGATATAGGTAGAAATATTCCTACGTCGTAACGCTTCTTAACGAATTAACTCGAAGAGAACGTTCGAAATTGTAATTTTTTTCTAGCTCTCCAGGGACGAAATAAACGTTTAATCTCTGTGTAATATTGAAGTGTACATCGATTTATGTAAAAATATGCCCACCGCATAACGCATCATATCGAAATATCTCGAAGGGTACGTTAGCGCAGTTAGTAGCGGTGCGAAGAAATTCAAACACCCAACCTCCCGGTCATGTCGGTCCTGCGGGGGCTATTTAAAGAGAAATAAATATAAATCGTGACGCTCGGCCGTATTACCTCGAAATATAACGATTTCACAAAAAAATACCGGTACATCGTAACGCTTTCTAACGAATTAACTCGCAATTACCGTAAGAAATTGAAAGTTTTGCTAGCTCTCCAGGGTCGAAATAAACATTTAATCCCTATGCAATATTGAATTACACATCGATATATGTAGAAATATTCCTACGTCGTAACGCTTTTTAGCGAATTAACTCGAAGGGTACGTTCGAAATTGAAATTTTTTTCTAGCTCTCCAGGGACGAAATAAACGTTTAATCTCTATGTAATATTGAAGTATACATCAATTGATGTAAAAATATGCCCACCTCACAACTCTTTTTATCGAATTAAATCGAAGGGAACGTTAGAGTCGTTCGTAGCGGTGCGGAGAAATTCAAAGACCCAACCTCCCGGTCATGTCGGTCCTGCGGGGGCTATTTAAAAAAAAAAATAAATATAAATCGTGACGCTCGACCGTACTACGTCGAAAAATAACGATTTCACATAAAATACCGGTACCCCGTAACGCTTTCTGACGAATTGACTTGAAGGGAACGTTCGAAATTGAAACTTTGTTCTAGCTCTCCAGGGAAGAAATAAGTGTTTAACCTCTATGTAATATTGAATTATACATCGATTTATGTAAAAATATGCCTACCTCATAACGCTTTCTATCGAATTAACTCGAAGGGAACGTTAGCGTCGTCAGTAGCGGTGCGAAGAAATGCAAAGTCCCAACCTCCCGGTCATGTCGGTCCTGCTTGGGCTATTTAAAAAAAATAAACATAAATCGTTACGCTCGACCGTATTACGTCGAAATATAACGATTTCACAAAAAATACCGGTACATCGTAACGCTTGATAACGAATTAACTCGAAAAAACTGTTCGAAATTGAAAGTTTTGATTGCTCTCCAGGGACCAAATAGACGTTTAACCCCTATGTAATATTGAATTATACATCGATTTATGCAAAAATATGCCTACCTCATAACGCTTTCTATCGAATTAACTCGAAGGGAACGTTAGCGTCGTTAGTAGCGGTGCGAAGAAATTCAAAGTCCCAATTTCCCGGTCATGTCGGTCCTGCTGGGGCTATTTAAAAAAAAATAAATATAAATCGTTGCGTTCGACCGTATTACGTAGAAATATAACGATTTCACAAAAAATACCGGTACCTCGTAACGCTTTCTGACGAATTGACTCGAAGGGAACGTTCGAAATTGAAATTTTGTTCCTGCTCTCCAGGGTAGAAATAAGTGTTTAATCCCTATGCAAAATTGAATTACACATCGATATAGGTAGAAATATTCCTACGTCGTAACGCTTCTTAACGAATTAACTCGAAGAGAACGTTCGAAATTGTAATTTTTTTCTAGCTCTCCAGGGACGAAATAAACGTTTAATCTCTGTGTAATATTGAAGTGTACATCGATTTATGTAAAAATATGCCCACCGCATAACGCATCATATCGAAATATCTCGAAGGGTACGTTAGCGTAGTTAGTAGCGGTGCGAAGAAATTCAAACACCCAACCTCCCGGTCATGTCGGTCCTGCGGGGGCTATTTAAAGAGAAATAAATATAAATCGTGACGCTCGGCCGTATTACCTCGAAATATAACGATTTCACAAAAAAATACCGGTACATCGTAACGCTTTCTAACGAATTAACTCGCAAATACCGTAAGAAATTGAAAGTTTTGCTAGCTCTCCAGGGTCGAAATAAACATTTAATCCCTATGCAATATTGAATTACACATCGATATATGTAGAAATATTCCTACGTCGTAACGCTTTTTAGCGAATTAACTCGAAGGGTACGTTCGAAATTGAAATTTTTTTCTAGCTCTCCAGGGACGAAATAAACGTTTAATCTCTATGTAATATTGAAGTATACATCAATTGATGTAAAAATATGCCCACCTCACAACTCTTTTTATCGAATTAAATCGAAGGGAACGTTAGAGTCGTTCGTAGCGGTGCGGAGAAATTCAAAGACCCAACCTCCCGGTCATGTCGGTCCTGCGGGGGCTATTTAAAAAAAAAATAAATATAAATCGTGACGCTCGACCGTATTACGTCGAAAAATAACGATTTCACATAAAATACCGGTACCCCGTAACGCTTTCTGACGAATTGACTTGAAGGGAACGTTCGAAATTGAAACTTTGTTCTAGCTCTCCAGGGAAGAAATAAGTGTTTAACCTCTATGTAATATTGAATTATACATCGATTTATGTAAAAATATGCCTACCTCATAACGCTTTCTATCGAATTAACTCGAAGGGAACGTTAGCGTCGTCAGTAGCGGTGCGAAGAAATGCAAAGTCCCAACCTCCCGGTCATGTCGGTCCTGCTTGGGCTATTTAAAAAAAATAAACATAAATCGTTACGCTCGACCGTATTACGTCGAAATATAACGATTTCACAAAAAATACCGGTACATCGTAACGCTTGATAACGAATTAACTCGAAAAAACTGTTCGAAATTGAAAGTTTTGATTGCTCTCCAGGGACCAAATAGACGTTTAACCCCTATGTAATATTGAATTATACATCGATTTATGCAAAAATATGCCTACCTCATCACGCTTTCTATCGAATTAACTCGGAGGGAACGTTAGCGTCGTCAGTAGCGGTGCGAAGAAATGCAAAGTCCCAACCTCCCGGTCATGTCGGTCCTGCTTGGGCTATTTAAAAAAAATAAACATAAATCGTTACGCTCGACAGTATTACGTCGAAATATAACGATTTCACAAAAAATACCGGTACCTCGTACCGCTTTCTGACGAATTGATTCAAAGGGAACGTTCGAAATTCAAATTTCTTTCTAGCTCTCCAGGGTCGAAATAAGTGCTTAATCTCTATGTAATATTGAATTATACATCGATTTATGTAAAAATATGCCTACCTCATAACGATTTTTATCGAATTAACTCGAAGGGAACGTTAGCGTCGTTAGTAGCTGCGTGATGAAATACAAAGTCCCAACGTCCCGGTCATATAGGTACGGCGGGGGCTATTTAAAAAAAAAAAAATAGAAATAAATCGTTACGATCGACCGTATTACGTCGAAATATAACGATTTCACAAAAAATGCCGGTAACTCGTAACGCTTTCAGACGAATTAACTCGAAGGGAACTTTCGAAATTGAAATTTTGTTCTAGCTCTTCAGGGTAGAAATAAGTGTGTAATCTCTATGTTATATTGAGGTATACATCGATTTATGTAAAAATATGCCCACCTCATAACGCTTTTTATCGAATTAAATCGAAGAGAACGGTAGCGTCGTTCGTAGCGGTGCGAAGAAATTCAAAGTACCAACCTCCCGGTAATGTTGGTCCGGCGGCGGCTATTTAAAAAAAAGAAAATAAAAAGAAATCATTACGTTCGAGCGTATTACGCCGAACTATAACGATTTCACAAAAAATACCGGTATATCGTAAAGCTTTCTAACGAATTAACTTGCAAAAACCGCTCGAAATTGAAAGTTTTGCTTGCTCTCCAGGGACCAAACAAACGTTTAATCCCTATGTAATATTGTATTATACATCGAGATGTGAAAAAATATTCCTACCTCATAACGGTTGTTAACGAATTAACTCGCAGGGAACCTTAGCGTCGTTCGTAGCGGTGCGAAGAAATTCAAAGTACCAACCTCCCGGTATACTCGGTCCGGCGGCGGCTATTTAAAATAAGGAAAATAAAAAGAAATCATTACGTTCGAGAGTATTACGCCGAACTATTACGATTGCACAAAAAATACCGGTACCTCGTAACGCTTTCTGACGAATTGACTCGAAGGTAACGTTCGAAATTGAAACTTTGTTCTAGCTCTCCAGGGTAGAAATAAGTGCTTAATCTCTATGTAATATTGAATTATACATCGATTTATGTAAAAATATGCCTACCTCATAACGCTTTTTATCGAATTAACTCGAAGGGAACGTTAGCGTCGTTAGTAGCGGTGCGAAGAAATTCAAAGTCCCAATCTACCGGTCATGTCGGTCCTGCTGGGGCTACTTAAAAAAAAATAAATATAAATCGTTGCGTTCGACCGTATTACGTCGAAATATAACGATTTCACAAAAAATACCGGTACCTCGTAACGCTTTCTGACGAATTGACTCGAAGGGAACGTTCGAAATTGAAATTTTGTTCCTGCTCTCCAGGGTAGAAATAAGTGTTTAATCCCTATGCAAAATTGAATTACACATCGATATAGGTAGAAATATTCCTACGTCGTAACGCTTTTTAACGAATTAACTCGAAGAGAACGTTCGAAATTGTAATTTTTTTCTAGCTCTCCAGGGACGAAATAAACGTTTAATCTCTGTGTAATATTGAAGTGTACATCGATTTATGTAAAAATATGCCCACCGCATAACGCTTTATATCGAAATATCTCGAAGGGTACGTTAGCGTAGTTAGTAGCGGTGCGAAGAAATTCAAAGACCCAACCTCCCGGTCATGTCGGTCCTGCGGGGGCTATTTAAAGAGAAATAAATATAAATCGTGACGCTCGGCCGTATTACCTCGAAATATAACGATTTCACAAAAAAATACCGGTACATTTTAACGCTTTCTAACGAATTAACTCGAAAAAACTGTTCGAAATTGAAAGTTTTGATTGCTCTCCAGGGACCAAATAGACGTTTAACCCCTATGTAATATTGAATTATACATCGATTTATGGAAAAATATACCTACCTCATAACGCTACATATCGAGTTAACTCGAAGGGAACGATAACGTCGTTAGTAGTTGTGCGAAGAAATTCAAAGTCCCAACCTCCCGGTCATGTCGGTCCTGCTTGGGCTATTTAAAAAAAATAAACATAAATCGTTACGCTCGACCGTATTACGTCGAAATATAACGATTTCACACAAAATACCGGTACCTCGTACCGCTTTCTGACGAATTGACTCAAAGGGAACGTTCGAAATTCAAATTTTTTTCTAGCTATCCAGGGACGAAACAAACGTTTAATCTCTATGTAGTATTGAATTATACATCGAGATATGTAAGAATATTCCTACCTAATAACGGTTGTTAAGGAATTAACTCGCAGGGAACCTTAGCGTCGTTCGTAGCGGTGGGAAGAAATACAAATTCCCAACGTCCCGGTCATATAGGTACGGCGGGGGCTATTTAAAAAAAAAATAAAAATAAATCGTTACGTTCGACCGTATTACGTCGAAATATAATGATTTCCCAAAAAATACCGGTACCTCGTAACGCTTTCTGACGAATTGACTCGAAGGGAACGTTCGAAATTGAAAATTTTTCTTCTAGCTCTCCAGGGTAGAAATAAGTGCTTAATCGCTATGTAATATTGAATTATACATCGATTTATGTAAAAATATGCCTACCTCATAACGCTTTTTCTCGAATTAACTCGAAGGGAACGTTAGCGTCGTTAGTAGCGGTGCGAAGAAATTCAAAGCCCCAACCTCCCGTTCATGTCGGTCCGGCGGCGGCTATTTAAAAAAAAGAAAATAAAAAGAAATCATTACGTTCGAGCGTATTACGTCGAAATATAACGATTTCACAAAAAAATACCGGTATCTCGAAACGCTTTCTGACGAATTGACTCGAAGGGAACGTTCGAAATTGAAATTTTGTTTCTGCTCTCCAGGGTAGAAATAAGTGTTTAATCTCTATGTAATATTGAAGTATACATCGATTTATGCAAAAATATGCCCACCTCATAACGCTTTTAATCGAATTAAATCGAAGAGAGCGGTAGCGTCGTCAGTAGCTGCGCGAAGAAATTCAAAGTCCCAATCTCCCGGTCATGTCGGTCCTGCTTGGGCTATTTAAAAAAAATAAACATAAATCGTTACGCTCGACCGTATTACGTCGAAATATAATGATTTCACAAAAAATACCCGTACCTCGTTCCGCTTTCTGACGAATTGACTCAAAGGGAACGTTCGAAATTCAAATTTTTTTCTAGCTATACAGGGACGAAACAAACGTTTAATCTCTATGTAATATTGAATTATACATCGATTTATGTAAAAATATGCCTACCTCATAACGCTTTTTCTCGAATTAACTCGAAGGGAACGTTAGCGTCGTTAGTAGCGGTGCGAAGAAATTCAAAGACCCAACCTCCCGGTCATGTCGGTCCTGCGGGGGCTATTTAAAGAGAAATAAATATAAATCGTGACGCTCGGCCGTATTACCTCGAAATATAACGATTTCACAAAAAAATACCGGTACATTTTAACGCTTTCTAACTAATTAACTCGAAAAAACTGTTCGAAATTGAAAGTTTTGATTGCTCTCCAGGGACCAAATAGACGTTTAACCCCTATGTAATATTGAATTATACATCGATTTATGGAAAAATATACCTACCTCATAACGCTACATATCGAGTTAACTCGAAGGGAACGATAACGTCGTTAGTAGTTGTGCGAAGAAATTCAAAGTCCCAACCTCCCGGTCATGTCGGTCCTGCTTGGGCTATTTAAAAAAAATAAACATAAATCGTTACGCTCGACCGTATTACGTCGAAATATAACGATTTCACACAAAATACCGGTACCTCGTACCGCTTTCTGACGAATTGACTCAAAGGGAACGTTCGAAATTCAAATTTTTTTCTAGCTATCCAGGGACGAAACAAACGTTTAATCTCTATGTAGTATTGAATTATACATCGAGATATGTAAGAATATTCCTACCTAATAACGGTTGTTAAGGAATTAACTCGCAGGGAACCTTAGCGTCGTTCGTAGCGGTGGGAAGAAATACAAATTCCCAACGTCCCGGTCATATAGGTACGGCGGGGGCTATTTAAAAAAAAAATAAAAATAAATCGTTACGTTCGACCGTATTACGTCGAAATATAATGATTTCCCAAAAAATACCGGTACCTCGTAACGCTTTCTGACGAATTGACTCGAAGGGAACGTTCGAAATTGAAAATTTTTCTTCTAGCTCTCCAGGGTAGAAATAAGTGCTTAATCTCTATGTAATATTGAATTATACATCGATTTATGTAAAAATATGCCTACCTCATAACGCTTTTTCTCGAATTAACTCGAAGGGAACGTTAGCGTCGTTAGTAGCGGTGCGAAGAAATTCAAAGCCCCAACCTCCCGTTCATGTCGGTCCGGCGGCGGCTATTTAAAAAAAAGAAAATAAAAAGAAATCATTACGTTCGAGCGTATTACGTCGAAATATAACGATTTCACAAAAAAATACCGGTATCTCGAAACGCTTTCTGACGAATTGACTCGAAGGGAACGTTCGAAATTGAAATTTTGTTTCTGCTCTCCAGGGTAGAAATAAGTGTTTAATCTCTATGTAATATTGAAGTATACATCGATTTATGCAAAAATATGCCCACCTCATAACGCTTTTAATCGAATTAAATCGAAGAGAGCGGTAGCGTCGTCAGTAGCTGCGCGAAGAAATTCAAAGTCCCAATCTCCCGGTCATGTCGGTCCTGCTTGGGCTATTTAAAAAAAATAAACATAAATCGTTACGCTCGACCGTATTACGTCGAAATATAATGATTTCACAAAAAATACCCGTACCTCGTTCCGCTTTCTGACGAATTGACTCAAAGGGAACGTTCGAAATTCAAATTTTTTTCTAGCTATACAGGGACGAAACAAACGTTTAATCTCTATGTAATATTGAATTATACATCGAGATATGTAAGAATATTCCTTCCTCATAACGGTTGTTAACGAATTAACTCGCAGGGAACCTTAGCGTCGTTCGTAGCGGTGGGAAGAAATACAAATTCCCAACGTCCCGGTCATATAGGTACGGCGGGGGCCATTTAAAAAAAAAAAATAAAAATAAATCGTTACGTTCGACCGTATTACGTCGAAATATAATGATTTCACAAAAAATACCGGTACCTCGTAACGCTTTCTGACGAATTGACACGAAGGTAACGTTCGAAATTGAAACTTTGTTCTAGCTCTCCAGGGTAGAAATAAGTGCTTAATCTCTATGTAATATTGAATTATACATCGATTTATGTAAAAATATGCCTACCTCATAACGCTTTTTATCGAATTAACTCGAAGGGAACGTTAGCGTCGTAGGTAGCGGTGCGAAGAAGTTCAAAGTCCCAATCTCCCGGTCATGTCGGTCCTGCTGGGGTTATTTAAAAAAAAATAAATATAAATCGTTGCGTTCGACCGTATTACGTCGAAATATAACGATTTCACAAAAAATACCGGTACCTCGTAACGCTTTCTGACGAATTGACTCGAAGGGAACGTTCGAAATTGAAATTTTGTTCCTGCTCTCCAGGGTAGAAATAAGTGTTTAATCCCTATGTAATATTGAAGTATACATCAATTGATGTAAAAATATGCCCACCACATAACGCTTTTAATCGAATTAAATCGAAGAGAACGGTAGCGTCGTCAGTAGCTGCGCCAAGAAATTCAAAGTCCCAATCTCCCGGTCATGTCGGTCCGACCGCGGCTATTTAAAAAAGACATCAAAAGAATAGTTACGTTCGACCGTATTACGTCGAAATATAACGATTTCACCAAAAAATGTTGGTACATCGTTACGCTTTCTAACGCATTAACTCGCAAAGACCGTTCGAAATTGAAAGTTTTGATTGCTCTCCAGGGACCAAATAGACGTTTAACCCCTATGTAATATTGAATTATACATCGATTTATGGAAAAATATACCTACCTCATAACGCTACTTATCGAGTTAACTCGAAGGGAACGATAACGTCGTTAGTAGTTGTGCGAAGAAATTCAAAGTCCCAACCTCCCGGTCATGTAGGTCCTGCGGGGGCTATTTAAAAAAAAAAATAAATATAAATCGTTACGCTCGACCGTATTACGTCGAAATATAACGATTTCACAATAAATACCGGTACCTCGTAACGCTTTCAGACGAATTAACTCGAAGAAAACGTTCGAAATTGAAATTTTGTTCGAGCTCTTCAGGGTAGAAATAAGTGTTTAATCTCTATGTAATATTGAATTATACATCGATTTATGTAAAAATATGCCTACCTCATAACGCTTTTTATCGAATTAAATCGAAGGGATGGTTAGGGGCGTTCGTAGCGGTGCGAAGAAATTCAAAGACCCAACCTCCCGGTCATGTCGGTCCTGCGGGGGCAATTTAAAAAAAAGAAAATGAAAAGAAATCACTACGTTCGAGCGTATTTCGTCGAACTGTACCGATTTCACAAAAAATACCGGTACCTCGTAACGCTATCTGACGAATTCATTCGAAGGGAACGTTCGAAATTGAAATTTTGTTCTAGCTCTTCGGGGTAGAAATAAGTGTTTAATCTCTATGTAATATTGAATTATACATCGAATTGTGTAAAAATATGCCTACCTCATAAAGCTTTTTATCGAATTAACTCGAAGGGAACGTTAGCGTCGTTCGTAGCGGTGCGAAGAAATTCAAAGACCCAACCTCGCGGTCATGTCGGTCCTGCGGGGGCTATTTAAAAAAAAAATAAATATAAATCGTGACACTCGACCGTATTGCGTCGAAATATAACGATTTCACAAAAAATACCGGTACATCGTAACGCTTGATAACGAATTAACTCGCAAATACCGTAAGAAATTGAAAGTTTTGCTAGCTATCCAGGGTCGAAATAAACATTTAATCCCTATGCAATATTGAATTACACATCGATATATGTAGAAATATTCCTACGTCGTAACGCTTTTTAGCGAATTAACTCGAAGGGAACGTTCGAAATTGAAATTCCTTTCTAGCTCTCCAGGGACGAAATAAACGTTTAATCTCTATGTAATATTGAAGTATACATCGATTGATGTAAAAATATGCCCACCTCACAACTCTTTTTATCGAATTAATTCGAAGGGAACGTTAGCGTCGTTCGTAGCGGTGCGAAGAAATGCAAAGTCCCAACCTCCCGATCATGTCGGTCCTGCTTGGGCTATTTAAAAAAATAAACATAAATCGCTACGCTCGACCGTATTACGTCGAAATATAACGATTTCACAAAAAAATAACGGTACCTCGTAACGCTTTCTGACGAATTGACTGGAAGGGAACGTTCGAAATTGAAACTTTTTTCTAGCTATCCAGGGACGAAACAAACGTTTATTCTCTATGTAATATTGAATTCTACATCGATTTATGTAGAAATATGCCTACCTCATATCGCTTTCAATCGAATTAACTCGAAGGGAACGTTAGCGTCGTCAGTAGCGGTGCGAAGAAATGCAAAGACCCAACCTCCCGGTCATGTCGGTACTGTGGGGGCTATTTAAAAAAAATAAATAAATATAAATCGTGACCCTCGACCGTATTACGTCGACATATAACGATTTCACAAAAAAATACCGGTACATCGTAAAGCTTTCTAACGAATTAACTCGCAAAAACGGTTCGAAATTGAAAGTTTTGCTAGCTCTCCAGGGACGAAATAAACGTTTAATCCCAATGCAATATTGAATTACACATTGATATATGTAGACATATTCCTACGTCGTAACGCTTTTTAACGAATTAACTGGAAGGGAACGTTCGAAATTGAAATTGTTTTCTAGCTCTCCAGCGACGAAATATACGTTCAATATCGATGTAATATTGAAGTATACATCGATTTATGTAAATATATGCCTACCGCATAACGCTTTTTATCGAATTAAATCGAAGAGAACGGTACCGTCGTCAGTAGCTGCGGGAAGAAATTCAAAGTCCCAAACACCCGGTCATGTCGGTCCGGCCGCGGCTATTTAAAAAAAAACATAAAAAAATCGTTACGTTCGACCGTATTACGTCGAAATATAACGATTTCACAAAAAATACCGGTTCCTTGTAACGCATTCTGACGAATTGACTCGAAGGGAACGTTCGAAATTGAAATTTTGTTCTAGCTCTCCAGGGTAGATATAAGTGTTTAATCTCTATGTAATATTGAATTATACATCGATTTATGTAAATATATGCCTACCTCATTACGCTTTTTATCGAATTAACTCGCAAAGCCGTTCGAAATTGAAAGTTTTGCTAGCTCTCCAGGGACGAAATAAACGTTTAATCCCTATGGAATATTGAATTACACATCGATATATGTAGAAATATTCCTACCTCATATCGGTTGTTAACCAATTAACGCGCAGGGAACCTTATCGTCGTTCGTACCGGTGCGAAGAAATTCAAAGTCCCAATCTCCCGGTCATGTCGGTCCGACCGGGGCAATTTAATAAAAACATAAAAAAAATCGTTACGTTCGACCGGTATTACGTCGAAATATAATGATTTCACAAAAAATACAGCGACCTCGCAACGCTTATTAACGAATAAACTCGAAAAAACCGTTCGAAATTGAAAGTTAAGCTTGCTCTCCAGGGACCAAATAAACGTTTAATCCCTATTTAATGTTGAATTCTTCATCGAGATATTTAAAAATATTCCTTCATCATAACGCTTTCAATCGAATTAACTCGCAGGAAACCTTAGCGTCGTCCGCAGCGGTGCGAAGAAATACAAAGTACGAACGTCCCGGTCATATCGGTACGGCGGGGGCTATTTAAAAAAAAAAAAATAAAAATAAATCGTTACGTTCGTGCGCATTACGTCGAACTATAACGATTTCACAAAAAATACCGGTACCTCGTAACGCTTTCTGACGAATTGACTCGAAGGGAACGTTCGAAATTGAAATTTTGTTCTAGCTCTCCAGGGTAGATATAAGTGTTTAATCTCTATGTAATATTGAATTATACATCGATTTATGTAAATATAAGCCTACCTCATAACGCTTTTTATCGAATTAACTCGCAAAAACCGTTCGAAACTGAAAGTTTTGCTAGCTCTCCAGGGACGAAATAAACGTTTAATCCCTATGGAATATTGAATTACACATCGATATATGTAGAAATATTCCTACCTCATAACGGTTGTTAACCAATTAACGCGCAGGGAACCTTATCGTCGTTCGTACCGGTGCGAAGAAATTCAAAGTCCCAATCTCCCGGTCATGTCGGCCCGACCGGGGCAATTTAATAAAAACATAAAAAAAATCGTTACGTTCGACCGGTAGTACGTCGAACTATAATGATTTCACAAAAAATACAGCGACCTCGCAACGCTTATTAACGAATAAACTCGAAAAAACCGTTCGAAATTGAAAGTTAAGCTTGCTCTCCAGGGACCAAATAAACGTTTAATCCCTATTTAATGTTGAATTAACCATCGAAATATGTAAAAATATTCCTACCTCATTACGCTTTTTATCGAATTAACTCGAAAGGGAATGTTAGCGTCGTTATTAGCGGTGCGATGAAATTCAAAGACCCAACCTCCCGGTCATGTCGGTCCTCAGGGGGCTATTTAAAAAACAGAAGTATAAATCATGACGCTCGACCGTATTACGTCGAAATATAACGATTTCACAAAAAATACCGGTACCTCGTAACGCTTTCAGACGAATTAACTCGAAGGGAACTTTCGAAATTGAAATTTTGTTCTAGCTCTACAGGGTAGAAATAAGTGTTTAATCTCTATGTAATATTGAAGTTTACATCGATTTATGTAAAAATAGGCCCACCTCATAACGCTTTTTATCGAATTAAATAGAAGGGAACGTTAGCATCGTTAGTAGCGGTGCGAAGAAATGCAAAGTCCCAACCTCCCGTCATGCCGGTCCTGCTGGGGCTATTTAAAAAAAAAATAAACATAAAGCGTTACGTTCGACCGTATTACGTCGAACTATAAAGATTTCACAAGAAATACCGCGTCCTCGTAACGCTTGTTAACGAATTAACTCGAAAAAACCGTTCGAAATTGAAAGTTTTGCTTGCCCTCCAGGGACCAAAGAAACGTTTAATCCCTATGTAATACTGAATTATACATCGAGATATGTAAAAATATTCCCACCTCATAACGGTTGTTAACGAATTAACACGCAGGGAACCTTAGCGTCGTTCGTAGGGGTGCGAAGAAATTCAAAGTCCCAACCTCTCGGTCATGATGGTCCTGCTGGGGCTATTTAAAAAAAACATTTAAAAAATCGTTACGTTCGACCGTATTACGTCGAACTATAAAGATTTCACAAAAAATGCCGGTACCTCGTAACGCTTTCTGACGAACTGACTCGAAGAGATCGTTCGAAATTGAAATTTTGTTCTAGCTCACCAGGGTAGAAGTAAGTGTTTAATCTCTATATAATATTGAATTGTACATCGATTTATGTAAAAATATTTCCACCTCATAACGGTTGTTAACGAATTAACTCGCAGGGAACCTTAGCGTCGTTCGTAGCGGTGCGAAGAAATTCAAAGACCCAACCTCCCGGTCATGTCGGTCCTGCTGAGGCTATTTAAAAAAAAGAAAATTAAAAGAAATCATTACGTTCGAGCGTATTACGTCGAACTATAACGAATTTCACAAGAAATGCCGCAACCACGTAACGCTAGTTAACGAATTAACTCGAAAAAGCCGCACGAAATTGGAACTTCTGCTTGCCCTCCAGGGACCAAATAAACGTTTTTATCCCTATGTAATAGTGAATTATACATCGAGATATGTAAAGATATTCCTACCTCACAACAGTTGTAAACGAATTAACTCGCAGGGAACCTTAGCGTCGTTCGTAGCGATGCGACGAAATACAAAGTCCCAACGTCCCGGTCATATACGTACGGCGGGGGCTATTTAAAAAAAAGGAATAAAAATAAATCGTTACGATCGACCGTATTACGTCGAAATATAACGATTTCACAAAAAATACCGGTACCTCGTAACGCATTCTGACGATTTGACTCGAAGGGAACGTTCGAAATTGAAATTTTGTTCTAGCTCTCCAGGGTAGAAATAAGTGTTTCATCTCTATGTAATATTGTATTATACATCGATTTATGTAAAAATATGCATACCTCATAACGCTCTTTATCGATTTAACTCGGAGGGAACGTTAGCGTCGTCAGTAGCGGTGCGAAGAAAATCAAAGTACCAACCTCCCGGCCATGTCGGTCCTGCTGGGGCTATTTAAAGAAAAAATAAAAAAAATCGTTACGTTCGACCGTATTACGTCGAAATATAATGATTTCACAAAAAATACAGCGACCTCGTAACGCTTGTTAACGAATTAACTCGAAAAAACCGTCCGAAATTGAAAGTTTTGCTTGCTCTCCAGGGACCAAATAAACGTTTAATCCCTATGTAATATTGAATTATACATCGAGATATGTAAAAATATTCCTACCTCATAGCGGTTGTTAACGAATTAACTAGAAGGGAACGTTAGCGTCGTTAGTAGCGGTGCGAAGAAATTCAAAGACCCAACCTCCCGGTCATGTCGGTCCTGCAGAGGCTATTTAAAAAAAAAGAAAATTAAAAGAAATCATTACGTTCGAGCGTATTACGGCGAACTATAACGATTTCACAAAAAATACCGGTACCTCGTAACGATTTCTGACGAATTGACTTGAAGGGTACGTTCGAAATTGAAATTTTGTTCTAGCTCTCCAGGGACGAAATAAACGTTTAATATCTATGTAATATTGAAGTATACATCGACGTATGTATAAATATTCCTACCTCATAACGTTTTTTATCGAATTAACTCGAAGAGAACGGTAGCTTCGTCAGTATCTGCGCGGAGAAATTCAAGGTCCCAATCTCCCGGTCATGTGGTTTCGGCCGCGGCTATTAAAAAAAAACATAAAAAAAATCGTTACGTTCGACCGTATTACGTTGAACTATAAAGATTTCACAAAAAATACCGCAACCTCGTAACGCTTGTTAACGGATTAACTCGAAAAAACCGTTCGAAATTGAAAGTTTTGCTTGCTCTTCAGGGACCAAATAAACGTTTAATCCCTACGTAATATTGAATTGTACATCGAGTTATGTAAAAATATTCCTACCTCATAACGGTTGTTAACGAATTATATCGCAGGGAAACTTAGCGTCGTTCGTAGCGGTGGGAAGAAAGACAAAGTCCCAACGTCCCGGTCATATAGGTACGGCGGGGGCTATTTAAAAAACAAAAATAAAAATAAATCGTTACGATCGACCGTATTACGTCGAAATATAACGATTTCACAAAAATACCGGTACCTCGTAACGCTTTCTGACAAATTGACTCGAAGGGAACGTTCGAAATTGAAATTTTGTTCTAGCTCTCCAGGGACGAAATAAACGTTTAATATCTATGTAATATTGAAGTATACATCGATTTAAGTAAAAATATGCCCACCTCATAACGCATTTTATCGAATTAAATCGAAGAGAACGGTAGCGTCGTCAGTAGCTGCGCGGAGAAATTCAAAGTCCCAATCTCCCGGTCAGGTCGGTCCGGCCGCGGCTATTTAAAAAAAACATAAAAAAATAGTTACTTTCGACCGTATTACGTCGAACTATAAAGATTTCACAAAAAAATACCGCGACCTCGTAACGCTTGTTCACGATTTAACTCGAAAAACCGTTCGAAATTGAAAGTTTTGCTTGCTCTCCAGGGTAGAAATAAGTGTTTAATCTCTATGTAATATTGAATTATACATCGATTTAGGTAAAAATATGCATGCCTCATAACGCTTTTTATCGAATTAACTCGAAGGGAACGTTAGCGTCGTTAGTAGCGGTGCGAAGAAATTCAAAGACCCAACCTCCCGGTCATGTCGGTCCTGCGGGGGCTATTTAAAAAAAATAAATAAATATAAATCGTGACCCTCGACCGTATTACGTCGAAATATAACGATTTCACAAAAAAATACCGGTACATCGTAAAGCTTTCTAACGAATTAACTCGCAAAAACGGTTCGAAATTGAAATTTTGTTCTAGCTCTCCAGGGACGAAGTAAACGTTTAATCCCTATGCAATTTTGAATTACACATCGATATATGTAGACATATTCCTACGTCGTAACGTTTTTTAACGAATCAACTTGCAGGGAACCTTAGCGTCGTTCGTAGCGGTGCGAAGAAATACAAAGACCCAACGTCCCGGTCATATAGGTACGGCGGGGGCTCTTTAAAAAAAAAAAATAAAACTAAATCGTTACGATCGACCGTATTACGTCGAAATGTAACGATTTCGCAAAAAAAACCGGTACCTCGTACCGCTTTCTGACTAATTGACTCGAAAAAACCGTTCGAAATTGAAAGTTTTGCTTGCTCTCCAGGGACCAAATAAACGTTTAATCCCTATGCAATTTTGAATTACACATCGATACATTTCGAAATATTCCTAGGTCGTAACGCTTTTTATCGAAATAAATCGAAGAGAACGGTAGCGTCGTCACTAGCTGCGCTTAGAAATTCAACGTCCCAATCTCCCGGTCATGCCGGTCCGGCCGCGGTTATTTAAGAACAGCATAAAAAAAATCGTTACGCTCGTCCGTATTGCGTCGGAATTTAACGATTTCACAAAAAAATACCGGTACATCGTAAAGCTTTCTAACGAATTGACTCGAGGGGAACCTTCTAAATTGAAATTTTGTTCCAGCTCTCCAGGGTAGAAATAAGTGTTTAATCTCTATGTAATATTGAATTATACATCGATTTATGTGAAAATATACCTACCTCATAACGCTATTTATCGAATTAACTCGAAGGGAACGTTTGCGTCGCCAGTAGCGGAGCGAAAAAATGCAAAGTCCCAACCTCCCGGTCATGTCGGTCCTGCTTGGGCTATTTAAAAAAAATAAACATAAATCGTTACGCTCGACCGTATTACGTAGAAATATAACGATTTCACAAAAAATACCGGTACCTCGTAACGCTTTCTGACGAATTGACTCGAAGGGAAAGTTCGAAATTGAAACTTTGTTCTAGCTCTTCAGCGTAGAAATAAGTGTTTAATCTCTATGTAATATTGAATTATACATCGATTTATGTAAAAATATGCCTACCTCATAACGCTTTTTATCGAATTAACTCGAGTGGAACGTTAGCGTCGTTGGTAGCTTTGCGAAGAAATTCAAAGACCCAACCTCCCGGTCATGTCGTTCCTGCGGGGGCCATTTAGAAAGAGGAAAATAAAAAGAATTCGTTACGTTCGGGCGTATTACGTCGAACTATAACGATTTCACAAGAAATACCAGTACCTCGTTACGCTTTCAGACGTATTAACTCGCAGGAAACTTTCGAAATTGAAATTTTGTTCGAGCTCTTCAGGGTAGAAATAAGTGTTTAATCTCTATGTAATATTGAATTATACATCGATATATGTAAAAATATGCCTACCTCATAACGCTTTTTATCAAATTAACTCGAAGGGAACGTTAGCGTCGTTAGCAGCGGTGCGAAGAAATTCAAAGACCCAACCTCCCGGTCATGTCGGTCCGGCGGCGGCTATTTAGAAAAAGAAAATAAAAAGAAATCGTTACGCTCCAGCGTATTACGTCGAACTATAACGATTTCACAATAAATACCGGTACCTCGTAACGCTTTCAGACGAATTAACTCGAAGGAAACTTTCGAAATTGAAATTTTGTTCGAGCTCTTCAGGGTAGAAATAAGTGTTTAATCTCTAGTAATAGTGAATTATACATCGATATATGTAGAAATATTCCTAGGTCGTAACGCTTTTTAGCGAATTAACTCGAAGGGAACCTTAGCGTCGTTCGTAGCGGTACGAAGAAATTCAAAGACCCAACCTCCCGGTCATGTCGGTCCTGCGGGGGCTATTTAAAAAAAAAATAAAAAGAAATCGTTACGATCCACCGTATTACGTCGAACTATAAAGATTTCACAACAAAATACCGCGAACTCGTAATGCTTTTTAACGAATTAACTCGCAAAAACCGTTCGAAATTGAAAGTTTTGCTAGCTCTACTGGGACGAAATAAATGTTTAATCCCTATGCAATATTGAATTATACATCCATATATGTAGAAACATACCTACGTCGTAAAGCTTTTGTAGAATTAACTCGAAGGGAACGTTCGAAATTGAAATTTTTTTCTAGCTCTCCAGGGCAGAAATAAGCGTTTAATCTCTATGTAATATTGAATTATACATCGATTTATGTAAATATATGCCTACCGCATAACGCTTTTTATCGAATTAAATCGAAGAGAACGGTATCGTCGTCAGTAGCTGCGGGAAGATATTCAAAGTCCCAAACACCCGGTCATGTCGGTCCGGCCGCGGCTATTTAAAAAAAAACATAAAAAATCGTTACGTTCGACCGTACTACGTCGAAATATAACGATTTCACAAAAAATACCGGTTCCTTGTAACGCATTCTGACGAATTGACTCGAAGGGAACGTTCGAAATTGAAATTTTGTTCTAGCTCTCCAGGGTAGAAATAAGTGTTTAATCTCTATGTAATATTGAATTATACATCGATTTAGGTAAAAATATGCATGCCTCATAACGCTTTTCATCGAATTAACTCGAAGGGAACGTTAGCGTCGTTAGTAGCGGTGCGAAGAAATTCAAAGACCCAACCTCCCGGTTATGTCGGTCCTGCGGGGGCTATTTAAAAAAAAGAAAATTAAAAGAAATCATTACGTTCGAGCGTATTACGTCGAACTATAACGATTTCACAAGAAATACCGCGACCTCGCAACGCTTGGTAACGAATTAACTCGAAAAAACCGTTCGAAATTGAAAGTTTTGGTTGCCCTCCAGGGACCAAATAAACGTTTTTATCCCTATGTAATATTGAATTATACATCGAGATATGTAAAAATATTCCTACCTCATAACAGCTGTAAACGAATCAACTCGCAGGGAACCTTAGCGTCGTTCGTAGCGGTGCGAAGAAATACAAAGACCCAACGTCCCGGTCATATAGGTACGGCGGGGGCTCTTTAAAAAAAAAAAATAAAACTAAATCGTTACGATCGACCGTATTACGTCGAAATGTAACGATTTCGCAAAAAAAACCGGTACCTCGTACCGCTTTCTGACTAATTGACTCGAAAAAACCGTTCGAAATTGAAAGTTTTGCTTGCTCTCCAGGGACCAAATAAACGTTTAATCCCTATGCAATTTTGAATTACACATCGATACATTTCGAAATATTCCTAGGTCGTAACGCTTTTTATCGAAATAAATCGAAGAGAACGGTAGCGTCGTCACTAGCTGCGCTTAGAAATTCAACGTCCCAATCTCCCGGTCATGCCGGTCCGGCCGCGGTTATTTAAGAACAGCATAAAAAAAATCGTTACGCTCGTCCGTATTGCGTCGGAATTTAACGATTTCACAAAAAAATACCGGTACATCGTAAAGCTTTCTAACGAATTGACTCGAGGGGAACCTTCTAAATTGAAATTTTGTTCCAGCTCTCCAGGGTAGAAATAAGTGTTTAATCTCTATGTAATATTGAATTATACATCGATTTATGTGAAAATATACCTACCTCATAACGCTTTTTATCGAATTAACTCGAAGGGAACGTTTGCGTCGCCAGTAGCGGAGCGAAAAAATGCAAAGTCCCAACCTCCCGGTCATGTCGGTCCTGCTTGGGCTATTTAAAAAAAATAAACATAAATCGTTACGCTCGACCGTATTACGTAGAAATATAACGATTTCACAAAAAATACCGGTCCCTCGTAACGCTTTCTGACGAATTGACTCGAAGGGAAAGTTCGAAATTGAAACTTTGTTCTAGCTCTTCAGCGTAGAAATAAGTGTTTAATCTCTATGTAATATTGAATTATACATCGATTTATGTAAAAATATGCCTACCTCATAACGCTTTTTATCGAATTAACTCGAGTGGAACGTTAGCGTCGTTGGTAGCTTTGCGAAGAAATTCAAAGACCCAACCTCCCGGTCATGTCGTTCCTGCGGGGGCCATTTAGAAAGAGGAAAATAAAAAGAATTCGTTACGTTCGGGCGTATTACGTCGAACTATAACGATTTCACAAGAAATACCAGTACCTCGTTACGCTTTCAGACGTATTAACTCGCAGGAAACTTTCGAAATTGAAATTTTGTTCGAGCTCTTCAGGGTAGAAATAAGTGTTTAATCTCTATGTAATATTGAATTATACATCGATATATGTAAAAATATGCCTACCTCATATCGCTTTCAATCGAATTAACTCGAAGGGAACGTTAGCGTCGTCAGTAGCGGTGCGAAGAAATGCAAAGACCCAACCTCCCGGTCATGTCGGTACTGTGGGGGCTATTTAAAAAAAATAAATAAATATAAATCGTGACCCTCGACCGTATTACGTCGACATATAACGATTTCACAAAAAAATACCGGTACATCGTAAAGCTTTCTAACGAATTAACTCGCAAAAACGGTTCGAAATTGAAAGTTTTGCTAGCTCTCCAGGGACGAAATAAACGTTTAATCCCAATGCAATATTGAATTACACATTGATATATGTAGACATATTCCTACGTCGTAACGCTTTTTAACGAATTAACTGGAAGGGAACGTTCGAAATTGAAATTGTTTTCTAGCTCTCCAGCGACGAAATATACGTTCAATATCGATGTAATATTGAAGTATACATCGATTTATGTAAATATATGCCTACCGCATAACGCTTTTTATCGAATTAAATCGAAGAGAACGGTACCGTCGTCAGTAGCTGCGGGAAGAAATTCAAAGTCCCAAACACCCGGTCATGTCTGTCCGGCCGCGGCTATTTAAAAAAAAACATAAAAAAATCGTTACGTTCGACCGTATTACGTCGAAATATAACGATTTCACAAAAAATACCGGTTCCTTGTAACGCATTCTGACGAATTGACTCGAAGGGAACGTTCGAAATTGAAATTTTTTTCTAGCTCTCCAGGGTAGAAATAAGTGTTTAATCTCTATGTAATATTGAATTATACATCGATTTAGGTAAAAATATGCATGCCTCATAACGCTTTTTATCGAATTAACTCGAAGGGAACGTTAGCGTCGTTAGTAGCGGTGCGAAGAAATTCAAAGACCCAACCTCCCGGTCATGTCGGTCCTGCGGGGGCTATTTAAAAAAAATAAATAAATATAAATCGTGACCCTCGACCGTATTACGTCGAAATATAACGATTTCACAAAAAAATACCGGTACATCGTAAAGCTTTCTAACGAATTAACTCGCAAAAACGGTTCGAAATTGAAATTTTGTTCTAGCTCTCCAGGGACGAAGTAAACGTTTAATCCCTATGCAATTTTGAATTACACATCGATATATGTAGACATATTCCTACGTCGTAACGTTTTTTAACGAATCAACTTGCAGGGAACCTTAGCGTCGTTCGTAGCGGTGCGAAGAAATACAAAGACCCAACGTCCCGGTCATATAGGTACGGCGGGGGCTCTTTAAAAAAAAAAAAATAAAACTAAATCGTTACGATCGACCGTATTACGTCGAAATGTAACGATTTCGCAAAAAAAAACCGGTACCTCGTACCGCTTTCTGACTAATTGACTCGAAAAAACCGTTCGAAATTGAAAGTTTTGCTTGCTCTCCAGGGACCAAATAAACGTTTAATCCCTATGCAATTTTGAATTACACATCGATACATTTCGAAATATTCCTAGGTCGTAACGCTTTTTATCGAAATAAATCGAAGAGAACGGTAGCGTCGTCACTAGCTGCGCTTAGAAATTCAACGTCCCAATCTCCCGGTCATGCCGGTCCGGCCGCGGTTATTTAAGAACAGCATAAAAAAAATCGTTACGCTCGTCCGTATTGCGTCGGAATTTAACGATTTCACAAAAAAATACCGGTACATCGTAAAGCTTTCTAACGAATTGACTCGAGGGGAACCTTCTAAATTGAAATTTTGTTCCAGCTCTCCAGGGTAGAAATAAGTGTTTAATCTCTATGTAATATTGAATTATACATCGATTTATGTGAAAATATACCTACCTCATAACGCTTTTTATCGAATTAACTCGAAGGGAACGTTAGCGTCGCCAGTAGCGGAGCGAAAAAATGCAAAGTCCCAACCTCCCGGTCATGTCGGTCCTGCTTGGGCTATTTAAAAAAAATAAACATAAATCGTTACGCTCGACCGTATTACGTAGAAATATAACGATTTCACAAAAAATACCGGTACCTCGTAACGCTTTCTGACGAATTGACTCGAAGGGAAAGTTCGAAATTGAAACTTTGTTCTAGCTCTTCAGCGTAGAAATAAGTGTTTAATCTCTATGTAATATTGAATTATACATCGATTTATGTAAAAATATGCCTACCTCATAACGCTTTTTATCGAATTAACTCGAGTGGAACGTTAGCGTCGTTGGTAGCTTTGCGAAGAAATTCAAAGACCCAACCTCCCGGTCATGTCGTTCCTGCGGGGGCCATTTAGAAAGAGGAAAATAAAAAGAATTCGTTACGTTCGGGCGTATTACGTCGAACTATAACGATTTCACAAGAAATACCAGTACCTCGTTACGCTTTCAGACGTATTAACTCGCAGGAAACTTTCGAAATTGAAATTTTGTTCGAGCTCTTCAGGGTAGAAATAAGTGTTTAATCTCTATGTAATATTGAATTATACATCGATATATGTAAAAATATGCCTACCTCATAACGCTTTTTATCAAATTAACTCGAAGGGAACGTTAGCGTCGTTAGCAGCGGTGCGAAGAAATTCAAAGACCCAACCTCCCGGTCATGTCGGTCCGGCGGCGGCTATTTAGAAAAAGAAAATAAAAAGAAATCGTTACGCTCCAGCGTATTACGTCGAACTATAACGATTTCACAATAAATACCGGTACCTCGTAACGCTTTCAGACGAATTAACTCGAAGGAAACTTTCGAAATTGAAATTTTGTTCGAGCTCTTCAGGGTAGAAATAAGTGTTTAATCTCTAGTAATAGTGAATTATACATCGATATATGTAGAAATATTCCTAGGTCGTAACGCTTTTTAGCGAATTAACTCGAAGGGAACCTTAGCGTCGTTCGTAGCGGTACGAAGAAATTCAAAGACCCAACCTCCCGGTCATGTCGGTCCTGCGGGGGCTATTTAAAAAAAAATAAAAAGAAATCGTTACGATCCACCGTATTACGTCGAACTATAAAGATTTCACAACAAAATACCGCGAACTCGTAATGCTTTTTAACGAATTAACTCGCAAAAACCGTTCGAAATTGAAAGTTTTGCTAGCTCTACTGGGACGAAATAAATGTTTAATCCCTATGCAATATTGAATTATACATCCATATATGTAGAAACATACCTACGTCGTAAAGCTTTTGTAGAATTAACTCGAAGGGAACGTTCGAAATTGAAATTTTTTTCTAGCTCTCCAGGGCAGAAATAAGCGTTTAATCTCTATGTAATATTGAATTATACATCGATTTATGTAAATATATGCCTACCGCATAACGCTTTTTATCGAATTAAATCGAAGAGAACGGTATCGTCGTCAGTAGCTGCGGGAAGATATTCAAAGTCCCAAACACCCGGTCATGTCGGTCCGGCCGCGGCTATTTAAAAAAAAACATAAAAAATCGTTACGTTCGACCGTACTACGTCGAAATATAACGATTTCACAAAAAATACCGGTTCCTTGTAACGCATTCTGACGAATTGACTCGAAGGGAACGTTCGAAATTGAAATTTTGTTCTAGCTCTCCAGGGTAGAAATAAGTGTTTAATCTCTATGTAATATTGAATTATACATCGATTTAGGTAAAAATATGCATGCCTCATAACGCTTTTCATCGAATTAACTCGAAGGGAACGTTAGCGTCGTTAGTAGCGGTGCGAAGAAATTCAAAGACCCAACCTCCCGGTTATGTCGGTCCTGCGGGGGCTATTTAAAAAAAAGAAAATTAAAAGAAATCATTACGTTCGAGCGTATTACGTCGAACTATAACGATTTCACAAGAAATACCGCGACCTCGCAACGCTTGGTAACGAATTAACTCGAAAAAACCGTTCGAAATTGGAAGTTTTGGTTGCCCTCCAGGGACCAAATAAACGTTTTTATCCCTATGTAATATTGAATTATACATCGAGATATGTAAAAATATTCCTACCTCATAACAGCTGTAAACGAATCAACTCGCAGGGAACCTTAGCGTCGTTCGTAGCGGTGCGACGAAATACAAAGTCCCAAAGTCCCGGTCATATAGGTACGGCGGGGGCTATTTAAAGAAAAAAAATAAAAATAAATCATTGCGATCGACCGTATCATGTCGAAATATAACTATTTCACAATAAATACCGGTAAATCGTTACGCTTTCTAACGAATTAACTCGCAAAAACCGTCCGAAATTGAAAGTTTTGCTACCTATCCAGGGACGAATTAAACGTTTAATCCCTATGCAATTTTGAATTACACATCGATATATTTAGTAATATTCCTACGTCCTAACGCTTTTTAACGAATTAACTCGAAGGGAACGTTCGAAATTGAAATTTTCTTCTAGCTCTCCAGGGACGAAATAAACGTTTAATCCCTATGTAATATTGAATTATACATCGAGATATGTAAAAATATTCCTACCTCATAACGGTTGTTAACGAATTAACTCGCAGGAAACCTTAGCGTCGTTTGTA
The DNA here is from genome assembly GCA_905332935.1 of Bombus hortorum. Lineage (NCBI taxonomy): Eukaryota > Metazoa > Arthropoda > Insecta > Hymenoptera > Apidae > Bombus > Bombus hortorum. The sequence continues at coordinate 8,992,433 of CAJOSO010000001.1, forward strand.
GCGGTGCGAAGAAATACAAAGTCCCAACGTCCCGGTCATATCGGTACGGCGGGGGCTATTTAAAAAAAAGAAATCAAAATAAATCGTTACGATCGACCGTATTACGTCGAAATATAACGATTTCACAAAAAAATACCGGCACCTCGTAACGCATTCTGACGATTAGACTCGAAGGGAACGTTCGAAATTGAAACTTTGTTCTAGCTCTTCAGGGTAGAAATAAGTGTCTAATCTCTATGTAATATCGAATTATACATCGATTTATGTAAAAATATGCCTACCTCATAACGCTTTTTATCGAATTAACTCGAGGGGAACGTTAGCGTCGTTAGTAGCGGTGCGAAGAAATTCAAAGAACCGACCTCCGGGTCATGTCGGTACTGCGGGGGCCATTTAAAAAAAAATAAATATATATCGTGACGCTCGACCGTATTATGTCGAAATGTAACGATTTCACAAAAAAATACCGGTACATCGTAAAGCTGTCTAACGAATTAACTCGCAAAAACCGTTCGAAATTGAAAGTTTTGCTAGCTCTCCAGGGACGAAATAAACGTTTAATCCCTATGTAATATTAAAATATTCATCGAGATATGTAAGAATATTCCTACGTCATAATGGTTGTTAACGAATTAACTCGCAGGGAACCTTAGCGTCGTTCGTAGCGGTGGGAAGAAATACAAATTCCCAACGTCCCGGTCATATAGGTACGGCGGGGGCTATTTAAAAAAAAAAAAAAATAAATCGTTACGTTCGACCGTATTACGTCGAAATATAATGATTTCACAAAAAATACCGGTACCTCGTAACGCATTCTGACGATTAGACTCGAAGGGAACGTTCGAAATTGAAACTTTGTTCTAGCTCTTCAGGGTAGAAATAAGTGTCTAATCTCTATGTAATATTGAATTATACATCGATTTATGTAAAAATATGCCTACCTCATAACGCTTTTTATCGAATTAACTCGAGGGGAACGTTAGCGTCGTTAGTAGCGGTGCGAAGAAATTCAAAGAACCGACCTCCGGGTCATGTCGGTACTGCGGGTGCCATTTAAAAAAAAATAAATATAAATCGTGACGCTCGACTGTATTACGTCGAAATGTAACGATTTCACAAAAAAATACCGGTACATCGAAAAGCTTTCTAACGAATATAATCGCAAAAACCGTTCGAAATTGAAAGTTTTGCTAGCTCTCCAGGGACGAAATAAACGTTTAATCCCTATGTAATATTAAATTATTCATCGAGATATGTAAGAATATTCCTACGTCATATCGGTTGTTAACGAATTAACTCGCAGGGAACCATAGCGTCGTTCGTAGCGGTGCGAAGAAATTGAAAGACCCAACCTCCAGTTCATGTCGGTCCTGCGGGGGCTATTTAAAAAAAAAATAAATATAAATCGTGACGCTCGACCGTATTACGTCGAAATATAACGATTTCACATAAAATACCGGTATATCGTAACGCTTTCAGACGAATTAACTCGCAAAAACCGTTCGAAACTGAAAGTTTTGCTAGCTCTCCAGGGACGAAATAAACGTTTAATCCCAATGCAATATTGAATTACACAGTGATATATGTAGACATATTCCTACGTCGTAACGCTTTTTAACGAATTAACTCGAAGGGAACGTTAGCGTCGTTAGTAGCGGTGCGAAGAAATGCAAAGACCCAACCTCCCGGTCATGTCGGTCCTGCTTGGGCTATTTAAAAAAAATAAACATAAATCGTTACGCTCGACCGTATTACGTCGAAATATAACGATTTCACAAAAAATACCGGTACCTCGTAACGCTTTCTGACGAATTGACTCGAAGGGAACGTTCGCAATTGAAATTTTTTTCTAGCTCTCGAGGGACGAAACAAACGTTTAATCTCTATGTAATATTGAATTCTACATCGATTTATGTAGAAATATGCCTACCTCATATCGCTTTCAATCGAATTAACTCGCAGGGAACCTTAGCGTCGTTCGTAGCGGTGGGAAGAAATGCAAAGTCCCAACGTCCCGGTCATGTAGGTACGGCGGGGGCTATTTAAAAAAAAAAGATAAAAATAAATCGTTACGATCCACCGTATTACGTCGAAGTATAACGATTTCACAAAAAATACCGGTACCTCGTAACGCTTTCTGACGAATTGACTCGAAGGGAACGTTCGAAATTGAAATTTTTTTCTAGCTCTCCAGGGTAGAAATAAGTGTTTAATCTCTATGTAATATTGAAATATACATCAATGTATGTAAAAATATTCCTACCTCATAACGCTTTTTATCGATTTAACTCGAAGGGAACGTTAGCGTCTTTAGTAGCGGTGCGACGAAATACAAAGTCCCAACCTCCCGGTCATGTCGGTCCTGCGGGGGCTATTTAAAAAAAAATAAAAATAAATCGTGACGCTAGACCGTATTACGTCCAAATATATCGATTTCACAAAAAAATACCGGTACATCGTAACGCTTTCTAACGAATTATCTCGCAAAAACTGTTCGAAATTGAAAGTTTTGCTAGCTCTCTAGGGACGAAATAAACGTTTAATCCCAATGCAATATTGATTTACACATTGATATATGTAGACATATTCCTACGTCGTAACGCTTTCAATCGAATTAACTCGAAGGGAACGTTAGCGTCGTTAGTAGCGGTGCGAAGAAATGCAAAGACCCAACCTCCCGGTCATGTCGGTCCTGCTGGGGCTATTTAAAAAAAAATAAACATAAATCGTTACGTTCGACCGTATTACGTCGAACCATAAAGATTTCACAAAAAATAGTGGTACCTCGTAACGCTTTCTGACGAACTGACTCGATGGGAACGTTCGAAATTGAAATTTTGTTCTAGCTCTCCAGGGTAGAAATAAGTGTTTAATCTCTATGTTATATTGAAATATACATCAATGTATGTAAAAATATTCCTACCTCATAACGCTTTTTATCGAATTAACTCGAAGGGAACGTTAGAGTCGTTAGTTGCGGTGCGAAGAAATTCAAAGTCCCAACCTACCGGTCATGTAGGTCCTGCGGGGGCTATTTAAAAAAAAAATAAATATAAATCGTTACGCTCGACCGTATTACGTCGAAATATAACGATTACACAAAAAATACCGGTACATCGTAACGCTTTCTAACGAATTAACTCGCAAAAACCGTTCGAAATTGAAAGTTTTGCTAGCTCTCCAGGGACGAAATAAACGTTTAATGACTATGCAATTTTGAATTACACATCGATATATTTAGAAATATTCCTACGTCGTAGCGCTTTCTAACGAATTACCTCGCAAAAACCGTTCGAAATTGAAAGTTTTGCTAGCTCTCCAGGGACGAAATAAACGTTTGTCTCTATGTAATATTGAATTCTACATCGATTTATGTAGAAATATGCCTACCTCATAACGCTTTCAATCGAATTAACTTGAAGGAAACGTTAGCTTCGTTAGCAGCGGTGCGAAGAAATGCAAAGACCCAACCTCCCGGTCATGTCGGTCGTGCTGGGGCTATTTAAAAAAAACAAAAAAAGAAATCGTTACGTTCGACCGTATTACCTCGAAATATAATGATTTCACAAAAAAATACCGGTACATCGTAACGCTTTCTAACGAATTAACTTGCAAAATCCGTTCGAAATTGAAAGTTTTGCTAGCTCTTCAGGGACGAAATAAACGATTAATCTCTATGAAATATTGAACTACACATCGATATATGAAGAAATATTCCTACGTCGTAACGCTTTCAAACGAATAAGCTCGCAAAAACCGTTCGAAATTGAAATATTGTTCTAGCTCTTCAGGGCAGAAATAAGTGTTTAATCTCTATGTAATATTGAATTATACATCGATTTGTGTAAAAATATGCCTACCTCATAACGCTTTATATCGAATTAACTCGAAGGGAACGTTAGAGTCGTTAGTAGCGGTGCGAAGAATTTCAAAGTCACAACCTCCCGGTCATGTCGGTCCTGCTGGGGCTATCTAAAAAAAAATAAACATAAATCGTTACGCTCGACCGTATTACGTCGAAATATAATGATTTCACAAAAAACACCGGTACATTGTAACGCTTTCGAACGAATTAACTCGCAAAAACCGTTCGAAATTGAAAGTTTTGCTAGCTCTCCAGGGACGAAATAAACGTTTGTCTCTATGTAATATTGAATTCTACATCGATTTATGTAGAAATATGCCTACCTCATAACGCTTTCAATCGAATTAACTTGAAGGAAACGTTAGCTTCGTTAGCAGCGGTGCGAAGAAATGCAAAGACCCAACCTCCCGGTCATGTCGGTCGTGCTGGGGCTATTTAAAAAAAACAAAAAAAGAAATCGTTACGTTCGACCGTATTACCTCGAAATATAATGATTTCACAAAAAAATACCGGTACATCGTAACGCTTTCTAACGAATTAACTTGCAAAATCCGTTCGAAATTGAAAGTTTTGCTAGCTCTTCAGGGACGAAATAAACGATTAATCTCTATGAAATATTGAACTACACATCGATATATGAAGAAATATTCCTACGTCGTAACGCTTTCAAACGAATAAGCTCGCAAAAACCGTTCGAAATTGAAATATTGTTCTAGCTCTTCAGGGCAGAAATAAGTGTTTAATCTCTATGTAATATTGAATTATACATCGATTTGTGTAAAAATATGCCTACCTCATAACGCTTTATATCGAATTAACTCGAAGGGAACGTTAGAGTCGTTAGTAGCGGTGCGAAGAATTTCAAAGTCACAACCTCCCGGTCATGTCGGTCCTGCTGGGGCTATCTAAAAAAAAATAAACATAAATCGTTACGCTCGACCGTATTACGTCGAAATATAATGATTTCACAAAAAACACCGGTACATTGTAACGCTTTCGAACGAATTAACTCGCAAAAACCGTTCGAAATTGAAAGTTTTGCTAGCTCTCCAGGGACGAAATAAACGTTTAATCCCTATGTAATATTGAATTATACATCGATATATGTAGAAATATTCCTACCTCATAACGCTTTCTATCGAATTAACACGAAGGGAACGTTAGCGTCGTCAGTAGCGGTGCGAAGCAAAGCAAAGTCCCAACCTCACGGTCATGTCGGTCCTGCTTGGGCTATTTAAAAAAAATAAACATAAATCGTTACGCTCGACCTTATTACGTCGAAATATAACGATTTCACAAAAAATACCGGTACCTCGTAACGCTTTCTGACGAATTGACTCGAAGGTAACGTTCGAGATTGAAAATTTTTTCTAGCTTTCCAGGGACGAAACAAACGTTTAATCGCAATGTAATATTGAATTCTACATCGATTTATGAAGAAATATGCCTACCTCATAACGCTTTCAATTGAATTAACTCGCAGGAAACCTTAGCGTCGTTCGTAGCGGTGAGAAGAAATACAAAGTCCCAAAATCCCGGTCATATAGGTACGGCGGGGGCTATTTAAAAAAAAAGATAAAAATAAATCGTTACGATCGACCGTATTACGTCGAAATATAAGGATTTAACAAAAAATACCGGTACCTCGTAACGCTTTCAGACGAATTAACTCGAAGGGAACTTTCGAAATTGAAATTTTGTTCTAGCTCTACAGGGTAGAAATAAGTGTTTGATCTTTATGTAATATTGAAGTATACATCGATTTATGTAAAAATAGGCCCGCCTCATAACGCTTTTTATCGAATTAAATAGAAGGGAACGTTAGCATCGTTAGTAGCGGTGCGAAGAAATGCAAAGTCCCAACCTCCCGTCATGCCGGTCCTGCTGGGGCTATTTAAAAAAAAAATAAACATAAAGCGTTACGTTCGACCGTATTACGTCGAACTATAAAGATTTCACAAGAAATACCGCGTCCTCGTAACGCTTGTTAACGAATTAACTCGAAAAAACCGTTCGAAATTGAAAGTTTTGCTTGCCCTCCAGGGACCAAAGAAACGTTTAATCCCTATGTAATACTGAATTATACATCGAGATATGTAAAAATATTCCCACCTCATAACGGTTGTTAACGAATTAACTCGCAGGGAACCTTAGCGTCGTTCGTAGGGGTGCGAAGAAATTCAAAGTCCCAACCTCCCGGTCATGTTGGTCCTGCTGGGGCTATTTAAAAAAAACATTTAAAAAATCGTTACGTTCGACCGTATTACGTCGAACTATAAAGATTTCACAAAAAATGCCGGTACCTCGTAACGCTTTCTGACGAACTGACTCGAAGAGATCGTTCGAAATTGAAATTTTGTTCTAGCTCACCAGGGTAGAAGTAAGTGTTTAATCTCTATATAATATTGAATTGTACATCGATTTATGTAAAAATATTCCCACCTCATAACGGTTGTTAACGAATTAACTCGCAGGGAACCTTAGCGTCGTTCGTAGCGGTGCGAAGAAATTCAAAGACCCAACCTCCCGGTCATGTCGGTCCTGCTGAGGCTATTTAAAAAAAAGAAAATTAAAAGAAATCATTAAGTTCGAGCGTATTACGTCGAACTATAACGAATTTCACAAGAAATGCCGCAACCACGTAACGCTAGTTAACGAATTAACTCGAAAAAACCGTACGAAATTGGAAGTTCTGCTTGCCCTCCAGGGACCAAATAAACGTTTTCATCCCTATGTAATAGTGAATTATACATCGAGATATGTTAAAATATTCCTACCTCATAACAGTTGTAAACGAATTAACTCGCAGGGAACCTCAGCGTCGTTCGTAGCGATGCGACGAAATACAAAGTCCCAACGTCCCGGTCATATACGTACGGCGGGGGCTATTTAAAAAAAAGAAATAAAAATAAATCGTTACGATCGACCGTATTACGTCGAAATATAACGATTTCACAAAAAATACCGGTACCTCGTAACGCATTCTGACGATTTGACTCGAAGGGAACGTTCGAAATTGAAATTTTGTTCTAGCTCTCCAGGGTAGAAATAAGTGTTTCATCTCTATGTAATATTGTATTATACATCGATTTATGTAAAAATATGCATACCTCATAACGCTCTTTATCGATTTAACTCGGAGGGAACGTTAGCGTCGTCAGTAGCGGTGCGAAGAAAGACAAAGTCCCAACGTCCCGGTCATATAGGTACGGCGGGGGCTATTTAAAAAACAAAAATAAAAATAAATCGTTACGATCGACCGTATTACGTCGAAATATAACGATTTCACAAAAATACCGGTACCTCGTAACGCTTTCTGACAAATTGACTCGAAGGGAACGTTCGAAATTGAAGGTTTTGCTAGCTCTCCAGGGACGAAATAAACGTTTAATCCCTATGCAATATTGAATTACACATCGATTTATGTAGACATATTCCTACGTCGTAACGCTTTTTAACGAATTAACTCGAAGGGAACGTTCGAAATTGAAATATTTTTCTAGCTATCCAGGGACGAAATAAACGTTTAATCTCTATGTAATATTGAAGTAAACATCGATTTATGTAAAAATATGCCCACCTCATAGCGCTTTTTATCGAATAAAATCGAAGAGAACGGTAGCGTCGTTAGTAGCGGTGCGAAGAAATGCAAAGTCCCAACCTCCCGGTCATGTCGGTCCTGCTGGGGCTATTAAAAAAAAATAAACATAAATCGTTACGCTCGACCGTATTACGTCGAAATATAACGATTTCACAAAAAAATACCGGTATATCGTAACGCTTTCTAACGAATTAACTCGCAAAAACCGTTCGAAAGTGATAGTTTTTTTACCTCTCCAGGGACTAAACAAACGTTTAATCCCTATGCAATTTTGAATTACACATCGATATATCTGGAAATATTCCTACGTAGTAACGCTCTCTAACGAATTAACTCGCAAAAACCGTTCGAAATTGAAAGTTTTGCTAGCTCTCCAGGGACGAAATAAACGTTTAATCCCTATGCAATATTGAATTACACATCGATACATGTAGAAATATTCCTACGTCGTAACGCTTTTTAACGAATTAACTCGCAGGGAACCTTAGCGTCGTTCGTAGCGGTGCGAAGAAATACAAAGTCCCAACGTCCCGGTCATATAGGTACGGCGGGGGCTATTTAAAAAAAAAAAATAAAAATTTATCGTTACGGTCGACCGTATTACGTCGAAATATTTCGACTTCACAAAAAATACTGGTACCTCGTAACGCTTTCTGACGAATTGACTCGAAGGGAAAGTTCGAAATTGAAATTTTTTTCTAGCTCTCCAGGGACAAAATAAACATTCAATATCAATGTAATATAGAAGCATACATCGATTTATGTAAAAATATGCCCACCTCATAGCGCTTTTTAGCGAATTAAATCGAAGAAAACGGTGGCGCCGTCAGTAGCTGCGCGAAGAGATTCAAAGTCCCAATCTCCCGGTCATGTCGGTCCGGCCGCTGCTATTTAAAAAAAACATAAAAAAAATCGCTCCTTTCGACCGTATTACGTTGAACGGTAAAGATTTCACAAAAAATACCGCGACCTCGTAACACTTGTTAACGAATTAACGCGAAAAAACCGTTCGAAATTGAAAGTTTTGCTTGCTATCCAGGGACCTAATAAACGTTTAATCCCTATGTAATATTGAATTCTTCATGGAGATATTTAAAAATATTCCTACATCATAACGGTTGCTAACGAATTAACTCGCAGGAAACCTTAGCGTCGTCCGCAGCGGTGCGAAGAAATACAAAGTACGAACGTCCCGGTCATATCGGTACGGCGGGGGCTATTTAAAAAAGAAAAAATAAAAATAAATCGTTACGTTCGAGCGCATTACGTCGAACTATAACGATTTCACAAAAAATACCGGTACCTCGTAACGCTTTCTGACGAATTGACTCGAAGGGAACGTTCGAAATTGAAATTTTGTTCTAGCTCTCCAGGGTAGATATAAGTGTTTAATCTCTATGTAATATTGAATTATACATCGATTTATGTAAATATATGCCTACCTCATTACGCTTTTTATCGAATTAACTCGCAAAGCCGTTCGAAATTGAAAGTTTTGCTAGCTCTCCAGGGACGAAATAAACGTTTAATCCCTATGGAATATTGAATTACACATCGATATATGTAGAAATATTCCTACCTCATATCGGTTGTTAACCAATTAACGCGCAGGGAACCTTATCGTCGTTCGTACCGGTGCGAAGAAATTCAAAGTCCCAATCTCCCGGTCATGTCGGTCCGACCGGGGCAATTTAATAAAAACATAAAAAAAATCGTTACGTTCGACCGGTATTACGTCGAAATATAATGATTTCACAAAAAATACAGCGACCTCGCAACGCTTATTAACGAATAAACTCGAAAAAACCGTTCGAAATTGAAAGTTAAGCTTGCTCTCCAGGGACCAAATAAACGTTTAATCCCTATTTAATGTTGAATTCTTCATCGAGATATTTAAAAATATTCCTTCATCATAACGCTTTCAATCGAATTAACTCGCAGGAAACCTTAGCGTCGTCCGCAGCGGTGCGAAGAAATACAAAGTACGAACGTCCCGGTCATATCGGTACGGCGGGGGCTATTTAAAAAAAAAAAAATAAAAATAAATCGTTACGTTCGAGCGCATTACGTCGAACTATAACGATTTCACAAAAAATACCGGTACCTCGTAACGCTTTCTGACGAATTGACTCGAAGGGAACGTTCGAAATTGAAATTTTGTTCTAGCTCTCCAGGGTAGATATAAGTGTTTAATCTCTATGTAATATTGAATTATACATCGATTTATGTAAATATAAGCCTACCTCATAACGCTTTTTATCGAATTAACTCGCAAAAACCGTTCGAAACTGAAAGTTTTGCTAGCTCTCCAGGGACGAAATAAACGTTTAATACCTATGGAATATTGAATTACACATCGATATATGTAGAAATATTCCTACCTCATAACGGTTGTTAACCAATTAACGCGCAGGGAACCTTATCGTCGTTCGTACCGGTGCGAAGAAATTCAAAGTCCCAATCTCCCGGTCATGTCGGCCCGACCGGGGCAATTTAATAAAAACATAAAAAAAATCGTTACGTTCGACCGGTATTACGTCGAACTATAATGATTTCACAAAAAATACAGCGACCTCGCAACGCTTATTAACGAATAAACTCGAAAAAACCGTTCGAAATTGAAAGTTAAGCTTGCTCTCCAGGGACCAAATAAACGTTTAATCCCTATTTAATGTTGAATTAACCATCGAAATATGTAAAAATATTCCTACCTCATTACGCTTTTTATCGAATTAACTCGAAAGGGAATGTTAGCGTCGTTATTAGCGGTGCGATGAAATTCAAAGACCCAACCTCCCGGTCATGTCGGTCCTCAGGGGGCTATTTAAAAAACAGAAGTATAAATCATGACGCTCGACCGTATTACGTCGAAATATAACGATTTCACAAAAAATACCGGTACCTCGTAACGCTTTCTGACGAATTGACTCGAAGGGAACGTTCGAAATTGAAATTTTGTTCTAGCTCTCCAGGGTAGATATAAGTGTTTAATCTCTATGTAATATTGAATTATACATCGATTTATGTAAATATATGCCTACCTCATAACGCTTTTTATCGAATTAAATTGACGAGAACGGTAGCTTCGTCAGTAGCTGCGCGAAGAAATTCAAAGTCCCAATCTCCCGGTCATGTCGGTCCGGCCGCGGCTATTTAAAACAATCATAAAAAAAATGGTTACGTTCGACCGTATTACGTCGAACTATAAAGATTTCACAAAAATTACCGGTACCTCGTAACGCTTTCAGACGAATTAACTCGAAGGGAACTTTCGAAATTGAAATTTTGTTCTAGCTCTACAGGGTAGAAATAAGTGTTTAATCTCTATGTAATATTGAAGTATACATCGATTTATGTAAAAATAGGCCCACCTCATAACGCTTTTTATCGAATTAAATAGAAGGGAACGTTAGCATCGTTAGTAGCGGTGCGAAGAAATGCAAAGTCCCAACCTCCCGTCATGCCGGTCCTGCTGGGGCTATTTAAAAAAAAAATAAACATAAAGCGTTACGTTCGACCGTATTACGTCGAACTATAAAGATTTCACAAGAAATACCGCGTCCTCGTAACGCTTGTTAACGAATTAACTCGAAAAAACCGTTCGAAATTGAAAGTTTTGCTTGCCCTCCAGGGACCAAAGAAACGTTTAATCCCTATGTAATACTGAATTATACATCGAGATATGTAAAAATATTCCCACCTCATAACGGTTGTTAACGAATTAACACGCAGGGAACCTTAGCGTCGTTCGTAGGGGTGCGAAGAAATTCAAAGTCCCAACCTCTCGGTCATGATGGTCCTGCTGGGGCTATTTAAAAAAAACATTTAAAAAATCGTTACGTTCGACCGTATTACGTCGAACTATAAAGATTTCACAAAAAATGCCGGTACCTCGTAACGCTTTCTGACGAACTGACTCGAAGAGATCGTTCGAAATTGAAATTTTGTTCTAGCTCACCAGGGTAGAAGTAAGTGTTTAATCTCTATATAATATTGAATTGTACATCGATTTATGTAAAAATATTTCCACCTCATAACGGTTGTTAACGAATTAACTCGCAGGGAACCTTAGCGTCGTTCGTAGCGGTGCGAAGAAATTCAAAGACCCAACCTCCCGGTCATGTCGGTCCTGCTGAGGCTATTTAAAAAAAAGAAAATTAAAAGAAATCATTACGTTCGAGCGTATTACGTCGAACTATAACGAATTTCACAAGAAATGCCGCAACCACGTAACGCTAGTTAACGAATTAACTCGAAAAAACCGCACGAAATTGGAACTTCTGCTTGCCCTCCAGGGACCAAATAAACGTTTTTATCCCTATGTAATAGTGAATTATACATCGAGATATGTAAAGATATTCCTACCTCACAACAGTTGTAAACGAATTAACTCGCAGGGAACCTTAGCGTCGTTCGTAGCGATGCGACGAAATACAAAGTCCCAACGTCCCGGTCATATACGTACGGCGGGGGCTATTTAAAAAAAAGGAATAAAAATAAATCGTTACGATCGACCGTATTACGTCGAAATATAACGATTTCACAAAAAATACCGGTACCTCGTAACGCATTCTGACGATTTGACTCGAAGGGAACGTTCGAAATTGAAATTTTGTTCTAGCTCTCCAGGGTAGAAATAAGTGTTTCATCTCTATGTAATATTGTATTATACATCGATTTATGTAAAAATATGCATACCTCATAACGCTCTTTATCGATTTAACTCGGAGGGAACGTTAGCGTCGTCAGTAGCGGTGCGAAGAAAATCAAAGTACCAACCTCCCGGCCATGTCGGTCCTGCTGGGGCTATTTAAAGAAAAAATAAAAAAAATCGTTACGTTCGACCGTATTACGTCGAAATATAATGATTTCACAAAAAATACAGCGACCTCGTAACGCTTGTTAACGAATTAACTCGAAAAAACCGTCCGAAATTGAAAGTTTTGCTTGCTCTCCAGGGACCAAATAAACGTTTAATCCCTATGTAATATTGAATTATACATCGAGATATGTAAAAATATTCCTACCTCATAGCGGTTGTTAACGAATTAACTAGAAGGGAACGTTAGCGTCGTTAGTAGCGGTGCGAAGAAATTCAAAGACCCAACCTCCCGGTCATGTCGGTCCTGCAGAGGCTATTTAAAAAAAAAGAAAATTAAAAGAAATCATTACGTTCGAGCGTATTACGGCGAACTATAACGATTTCACAAAAAATACCGGTACCTCGTAACGATTTCTGACGAATTGACTTGAAGGGTACGTTCGAAATTGAAATTTTGTTCTAGCTCTCCAGGGACGAAATAAACGTTTAATATCTATGTAATATTGAAGTATACATCGACGTATGTATAAATATTCCTACCTCATAACGCTTTTTATCGAATTAACTCGAAGAGAACGGTAGCTTCGTCAGTATCTGCGCGGAGAAATTCAAGGTCCCAATCTCCCGGTCATGTGGTTTCGGCCGCGGCTATTAAAAAAAAACATAAAAAAAATCGTTACGTTCGACCGTATTACGTTGAACTATAAAGATTTCACAAAAAATACCGCAACCTCGTAACGCTTGTTAACGGATTAACTCGAAAAAACCGTTCGAAATTGAAAGTTTTGCTTGCTCTTCAGGGACCAAATAAACGTTTAATACCTACGTAATATTGAACTGTACATCGAGTTATGTAAAAATATTCCTACCTCATAACGGTTGTTAACGAATTATATCGCAGGGAAACTTAGCGTCGTTCGTAGCGGTGGGAAGAAAGACAAAGTCCCAACGTCCCGGTCATATAGGTACGGCGGGGGCTATTTAAAAAACAAAAATAAAAATAAATCGTTACGATCGACCGTATTACGTCGAAATATAACGATTTCACAAAAATACCGGTACCTCGTAACGCTTTCTGACAAATTGACTCGAAGGGAACGTTCGAAATTGAAATTTTGTTCTAGCTCTCCAGGGACGAAATAAACGTTTAATATCTATGTAATATTGAAGTATACATCGATTTAAGTAAAAATATGCCCACCTCATAACGCATTTTATCGAATTAAATCGAAGAGAACGGTAGCGTCGTCAGTAGCTGCGCGGAGAAATTCAAAGTCCCAATCTCCCGGTCAGGTCGGTCCGGCCGCGGCTATTTAAAAAAAACATAAAAAAATAGTTACTTTCGACCGTATTACGTCGAACTATAAAGATTTCACAAAAAAATACCGCGACCTCGTAACGCTTGTTCACGATTTAACTCGAAAAACCGTTCGAAATTGAAAGTTTTGCTTGCTCTCCAGGGACCAAATAAACGTTTATTCCCTATGTAATATTGAATTATACATCGAGATATGTAAAAATATTCATAACTCATAACGGTTGTTAACGAATAAACTCGCAGGAAACCTTGGCGTCGTTCGTAGCGGTGCGAAGAAATACAAAGTCCCAACTTCCCGGTCATTTCGGTACGGCGGGGGCTACTTAAAAAAAAAAAAAATAAAAACAAATCGTTACGATCGACCGTATTACGTCGAAGTATAACGATTTCATAAAAAATACCGGTACCTCGTAACGCTTGATAACGAATTATCTCGAAAAAACTGTTCGAAATTGAAAGTTTTGCTTGCTCTCCAGGGACGCAATAATCGTTTAATCCCTATGCAATATTGAATTACACATCGATATATGTAGAAATATTCCTACGTCGTAACGCTTTTTAACGAATTAACTCGAAGGGAACGTTCGAAATTGAAAGTTTTGCTTGCTCTCCAGGGACCAAATAAACGTTTAATCCCTATGTAATATTGATTTATACATCGAGATATGTAAAAATATTCCTACCTCATAAAGGTTTTTAACGAATTATCTCGCAGGGAAACTTAGCGTCGTTCGTAACAGTGCGAAGAAATTCAAAGACCCAACCTCACGGTCATGTCGGTTCTGCTTGGTCTATTTAAAGAAACTAAACATAAATCATTACGTCCGACCGTATTACGTCGAAATATAATGATTTCACAAAAAATACCGGGACATCGTAACGCTTTCTAACGAATTAACTTGCAAAAACCGTTCGTAATTGAAAGTTTTGCTAGCTCTCCAGGGATGAGATAAACGATTAATCCCTATGCAATATTGAATTACACATCGATATATGTAGAAATATTCCTACGTCGTAACGCTTTCAGACAAATTAACTCGCAAAAACCGTTCGAAATTAAAATTTTGTTCTAGCTCTGCAGGGTAGAAATAAGTGATTAATCTCTATGTAATATTGAGTTATACATCGAGATATGTAAAAATATGCCTACCTCATAACGCTTTTTATCGAATTAAATAGACGAGAACGGTAGCTTCCTCAGTAGCTGCGCGAAGAAATTCAAAGTCCCAATCTCCCGGTCATGTCGGTCCGGCCGCGGCTATTTAAAACAAACATAAAAAAAATCGTTACGTTCGACCGTATTACGTCGAACTATAAAGATTTCACAAAAATTACCGGTACCTCGTAACGCTTTCAGACGAATTAACTCGAAGGGAACGTTCGAAATTGAAATTTTGTTCTAGCTCTACAGGGTAGAAATAAGTGTTTCATCTCTATGTAATATTGTATTATACATCGATTTATGTAAAAATATGCATACCTCATAACGCTCTTTATCGATTTAACTCGGAGAGAACGTTAGCGTCGTCAGTAGCGGTGCGAAGAGATGCAAAAACCCAACCTCCCGGTCATGTCGGTCCTGCGGGGGCTATTTAAAAAAAAGAAAATTAAAAGAAATCATTACGCTCGAGCGTATTACGTCGAACTATAACGATTTCACAAGAAATACCGCGACCTCGTAACGCTTGTTAACGAATTAACTCGAAAAAACCGTTCGAAATTGAAAGTTTTGCTACCTATCCAGGGACGAAATGAACGTTTAATCCCTATGCAATTTTGAATTACACATCGATATGTTTAGAAATATTCCAACGTCGTAACGCTTTTGACCGAATTAACTCGAAGGGAACGTTCGAAATTGAAATTTTTTTCTAGCTCTCCAGGGATGAAATAAACGTTTAATCCCTATGTAATATTGAATTATACATCGATATATGTAAAAATATTCCTACCTCGTAACGGTCGTTAACGAATTAACTCGCAGGAAACCTTAGCGTCGTTCGTAGCGGTGCGAAGAAATACAAAGTCCCAACGTCCCGGTCATATCGGTACGGCGGGGGCTATTTAAAAAAAAAATAAATATAAATCGTTACGCTCGACCGTATTACGTCGAAGTATAACTATTTCACAAAAAATACCGGTAAATCGTAACGCTTTCTAAAGAATTAACTCGCAAAAACCGTCCGAAATTGAAAGTTTTGATAGCTCTCCAGGGACGAAATAAACGTTTAATCCCTATGCAATATCGAAGTATACATCGAGATATGTAAGAATATGCCCACCTCATAACGCTTTTTATCGAATTAAATCGAAGAGAACGGTACCGTCGTCAGTAGCTGCGCGAAGAAATTCAAAGTACCAATCACCCGGTCATGTCGGTCCGGCCGCGGCTATTTAAAAAAAAAACATAAAAAAATCGTTACGTTCGACCGTATTACGTCGAAATATAACGATTTCACAAAAAATACCGGTTCCTCTTAACGCATTCTGACGAATTAACTCGAAGGGAACGTTCGAAATAGGAATTTTGTTCTAGCTCTCCAGGGTAGAAGTAAATGTTAAATCCCTATATAATATTGAATTATACATCGAGATATGTAAAAATATTCTTACCTCATAACGGTTGCTAACGAATTAACTCGAAGGGAACGTTAGCGTCGTTAGTAGCGGTGCGAAGAAATTCAAAGAACCATCCTCCTGGTCATGTCGGTCCTGCGGAGGCTATTTAAAAAAAAGAAAATTAAAAGAAATCATTACGTTCGAGCGTATTACGTCGAACTATAACGAATTTCACAAGAAATACCGCGACCACGTAACGCTTGTTAACGAATTAACTCGAAAAAACCGTACGAAATTGAAAGTTCTGCTTGCCCTCCAGGGACAAAATAAACGTTTTTATCCCTATGTAATATTGAATTATACATCGAGATATGTAAAAATATTCCTACCTCATAACAGTTGTAAACGAATTAACTCGCAGGGAACCTTAGCGTCGTTCGTAGCAGTGCGACGAAACACAAAGCCCCAACGTCCCGGTCATATAGGTACGGCGGGCTCTATTTAAAAAAAAAAAAAAAATAATAATAATTCCTTACGATCGACGGTATTACGTCGAAATATAACGATTTCACAAAAAATACCGGTACCTCGTAACGCTTTCTGACGAATTGACTCGAGGGAACGTTCGAAAATGAAATTTTGTTCTAGCTCTCCAGGGTAGCAATAAGTGTTTAATCTCTATGTAATATTGAATTGTACATCGAGATATGTAAAAATATTCCTACCTCATAACGGTTGTTATCGAATTAAGTCGAAGAGAACGGTAGCGTCGTCAGTAGCTGCGCGGAGAAATTCAAGGTCCCAATCTCCCGGTCATGTCGGTCCGGCCGCGGCTATTAAAAAAAAACCTAAAAAAAATCGTTACCTTCGATCGTATCACGTTTACCTATAAAGATTTCACAAAAAATACCGCGACCTCGTAACGCTTTCCAACGAATTAACTCGCAAAAACCGTTCGAAATTGAAAGTTTTGCTTGCTCTCCAGGGACCAAATAAACGTTTAATCCCTATGTAATATTGAATTATACATCGAAATATGTAAAAATATTCCTACCTCATAACGCTTTTTATCGAATTAACTCGCAGGTAACCTTAGCGTCGATCGTAGCGGTGCGAAGAAATGCAAAGTCCCAACGTCCCGGTCATATCGGTACGGCGGTGGCTATTTAAAAAAGAAAAAAAAATAAATCGTTACGATCGACCGTATTACGTCGAAATATAACGATTTCACAAAAAATACCGGTACCTCGTAACGCTTTCTGACGAATTGACTCGAGGGAACGTTCGAAAATGAAATTTTTTTCTAGCTCTCCAGTTACGAAATAAACGTTTAATATCTATGTGATATTGAATTATACATCGATTTATGTAAAAATATGCTTACTCCATAAAGCTTTTTATCGAATTAACTCGAAGGGAACATTAGCGTCGTCAGTAGCGGTGCGAAGAAATTCAAAGACACAACCTCCCGGTCATGTCGGTCCGGCGGCGGCTATTTAAAAAAAAATAAACATAAATCGTTACGATCCACCGTATTACGTCGAACTATAAAGATTTCAAAACAAAATACCGCGAACTCGTAATGCTTTTTAACGAATTAACTCGAAAAAACCGTTCGAATTTGAAAGTTTTGCTAACTCTCCAGGGACGAAATAAATGTTTAATCCGTATGCAATATTGAATTGCACATCTATATATGTAGAAATATTACTACGTCGTAACGCTTTTTAACGAATTAACTCGAAGGGAACGTTCGAAATTGAAATTTTTTCTAGCTCTCCAGGGACGAAATAATCGTTTAATCTGTATGTAATATTGAAGTGTACTTCGAGATATGTAAAAATATTCCTACCTCATAACCCTTTTTATCGACTTAAATCGCAGGAAACCTTAGCGTCGTTCTTAGCGGTGCGAAGAAATACAAAGTCCCAACGTCCCGGTCATATCGGTACGGCGGGGGCTATTAAAAAAAAAAAAAAAAAAATAAAAATAAAACATTACGATCGACCGTATTACGTCGAAATATAACGATTTCACAAAAAAATACCGCGTCCTCGTAACGCTTGTTAACGAATTAACTCGAAAAGACCGTTCGAAATTGAAAGTTTTGCTTGCTCTCCAGGGACCAAAAAACGTTTAATCCCTATGTAATATTGAATTATTCATCGAGATATGTAAAAATATTCCTATCGCATAACCCTTTTTATCGAATTAACTCGCAGGAAACCTTAGCGTCGTTCTTAGTGGTGCGAAGAAATACAAAATCCCAACGTCCCAGTCATATCGGTACGGCGGGGGTTATTTAAAAAAAAAAAATAAAAATAAATCGTTACGATCGACCGTATTACGTCGAAATATAACGATTTCACAAAAAATACCGGTACCTCGTAACGCTTTCTGACGAATTGACTCGAGGAAACGTTTGAAATTGAAATTTTTTTCTAGCTCTCCAGTTACGAAATAAGCGTTTAATATCTATGTGATATTGAATTATACATCGATTTATGTAAAAATATGTTTACCTCATAACGCTCTTTATCGAATTAACTCGAAGGGAACATTAGCGTCGTCAGTAGCGGTGCGAAGAAATTCAAAGACACAACCTCCCGGTCATGTCGGTCCGGCGGCGGCTATTTAAAAAAGAAAAAAAATAAAAATAAATCGTTAGGATCGACCGTATACGTCGAACTATAAAGAATTCACAAAAGATACCGCGACCTCGTAACGCTTTTTAAAGCATTAACTAGAAAAAACCGTTCGAAATTGAAAGTTTTGCTTGCTCTCCAGGGACCAAACAAACGTTTAATCCCTATGTAATATTGAATTATACATCGAGATATGTAAAAATATTCCTACCTCATAACGCTTTTTATCGAATTAAATCGAAGAGAACGTTAGCGTCGTTCGTAGCGGTGCGAAGAAATACAAAGTCCCAACCTCCCGGCCATGTCGGTCCTGCTAGGGCTATTTAAAAAAAAATAAAAATAAATCGTTACGATCGACCGTATACGTCGAACTATAAAGAATTCACAAAAGATACCGCGACCTCGTAACGCTTTTTAAAGCATTAACTAGAAAAAACCGTTCGAAATTGAAAGTTTTGCTTGCTCTCCAGGGACCAAATAAACGTTTAATCGCTATGCAATATTGAATTACACATCGATATATGTAGAAATATGCCTACGTCGTAACGCTTTTTATCGAATTAACTCGAAGGGAACGTTCGAAATTGAAATTTTCTTCTAGCTCTCCAGGGACGAGATAAACTTTTAATATCTATGTAATATTGAAGAATAAATCGATTTATGTACAAATATGCCCACCTCAAATCGCTTTTTATCGAATTAAACCGAAGAGAACGTTAGCGTCGTCAGTAGCGGTGCGAAGGAATTCAAAGTACCAACGTCCCGGTCATGTCGGTCCGGCGGGGGCTGTTTAAAAAAAAAAATAAAAAAAAATCGTTACGATCCACCGTATTACGTCGAACTATAAAGATTTCACAACAAAATACCGCGAACTCGTAATGCTTTTTAACGAATTAACTCGAAAAAACCGTTCGAATTTGAAAGTTTTGCTAACTCTCCAGGGACGAAATAAACGTTTAATCCCTATGCAATATTGAATTGCACATCTATATATGTAGAAATATTACTACGTCGTAACGCTTTTTAACGAATTAACTCGAAGGGAACGTTCGAAATTGAAATTTTTTTCTAGCTCTCCAGAGACGAAATAAACGTTTAATCCCTATGTAATATTGAATTATACATCGAGATATGTAGAAATACTCCTACCTCATAACGGATGTTAACGAGTTAACTCGCAGGGACCGTTAGCGTCGTTAGTAGCGGTGCGAAGACATTCAAAGTCCCAACGTCCCGGTCATATAGGTACGGCGGGGGCTACTTAAAAAAAAAAAAAAAAAAAAAATAAAAATCAATCGTTACGATCGACCGTATTACGTTGAAGTATAACGATTTCACAAAAAATACCGGTACCCCGTAACGCTTTCAGACGAATTAACTCGAAGGGAACGATCGAAATTGAAATTTTGTTCTAGCTCTTCGGGGTAGAAATAAGTGTTTAATCTCTATGTAATATTGAATTATACATCGATTTAAGTAAAAATATGCCTACCTCATAACGCTTTTTATCGAATTAACTCGAAGGGAACGTTAGCGTCGTCAGTAGCTGCGCGAAGAAATTCAAAGTCCGAATCTCCCGGTCATGTCGGTCCTGCTGGGGCTATTTAAAAAAAATAAATATAAATCGTTACGTTCGACCGTATTACGTCGAAATATAACGATTTCACAAAAAAATACCGCGTCCTCGTAACGCTTGTTAACGGATTAACTCGAAAAGACCGTTCGAAATTGAAAGTTTTGCTTGCTCTCCACGGAGCAAAAAACGTTTAATCCCTATGTAATATTGAATTATTCATCGAGATATGTAAAAATATTCCTACCGCATAACCCTTTTTATCGAATTAACTCGCAGGAAACCTTAGCGTCGTTCGTAGTGGTGCGAAGAAATACAAAATCCCAACGTCCCGGTCATGTCGGTCCGGCGGGGGCTGTTTAAAAAAAAAAATAAAAAAAAATCGTTACGATCCACCGTATTACGTCGAACTATAAAGATTTAACAACAAAATACCGCGAACTCGTAATGCTTTTTAACGAATTAACTCGAAAAAACCGTTCGAATTTGAAAGTTTAGCTAACTCTCCAGGGACGAAATAAACGTTTAATCCCTATGCAATATTGAATTGCACATCTATATATGTAGAAATATTACTACGTCGTAACGCTTTTTAACGAATTAACTCGAAGGGAACGTTCGAAATTGAAATTTTTTTCTAGCACTCCAGGGACGAAATAATCGTTTAATCTGTATGTAATATTGAAGTATACATCGAGATATGTAAAAATATTCCTACCTCATAACCCTTTTTATCGACTTAAATCGCAGGAAACCTTAGCGTGGTTCTTAGCGGTGCGAAGAAATACAAAGTCCCAACGTCCCGGTCATATCGGTACGGCGGGGGCTATTTAAAAAAAAAAAAAAAAAAATAGAAATAAAACGTTGCGATCGACCGTATTACGTCGAAATATAACGATTTCACAAAAAAAATACCGCGTCCTCGTAAAGCTTGTTAACGAATTAACTCGAAAAGACAGTTCGAAATTGAAAGTTTTGCTAGCTCTCCAGAGACGAAATAAACGTTTAATCCCTATGTAATATTGAATTATACATCGAGATATGTAGAAATACTCCTACCTCATAACGGATGTTAACGAGTTAACTCGCAGGGACCGTTAGCGTCGTTAGTAGCGGTGCGAAGACATTCAAAGTCCCAACGTCCCGGTCATATAGGTACGGCGGGGGCTACTTAAAAAAAAAAAAAAAAAAAAATAAAAATCAATCGTTACGATCGACCGTATTACGTTGAAGTATAACGATTTCACAAAAAATACCGGTACCCCGTAACGCTTTCAGACGAATTAACTCGAAGGGAACGATCGAAATTGAAATTTTGTTCTAGCTCTTCGGGGTAGAAATAAGTGTTTAATCTCTATGTAATATTGAATTATACATCGATTTAAGTAAAAATATGCCTACCTCATAACGCTTTTTATCGAATTAACTCGAAGGGAACGTTAGCGTCGTCAGTAGCTGCGCGAAGAAATTCAAAGTCCGAATCTCCCGGTCATGTCGGTCCTGCTGGGGCTATTTAAAAAAAATAAATATAAATCGTTACGTTCGACCGTATTACGTTGAAATATAACGATTTCACAAAAAATACCGGTACATCGTAACGCTTTCTAACGAATTAACTCGCAAAAACCGTTCGAAATTGAAGTTTTGCTAGCTCTCCAGGGACGAAATAAACGTTTAATCCCTATGCAATATTGAATTACACATCGATATATGTAGAAATATTCCTACGTCGAAACGCTTTTTAACGAATTAACTCGAAGGGAATGTTCGAAATTGAAATTTTCTTCTAGCTCTCCAGGGACGAAATAAACGTTTAATCTGTATGTAATATTGAAGTATACATCGAGATATGTAAAAATATTCCTACCTCATAACCCTTTTTATCGACTTAAATCGCAGGAAACCTTAGCGTCGTTCTTAGCGGTGCGAAGAAATACAAAGTCCCAACGTCCCGGTCATATCGGTACGGCGGGGGCTATTTAAAAAAAAAAAAACAAAAAACAAAAATAAAACGTTACGATCGACCGTATTACGTCGAAATATAACGATTTCACAAAAAAATACCGCGTCCTCGTAACGCTTGTTGACGAATTAACTCGAAAAGACAGTTCGAAATTGAAAGTTTTGCTTGCTCTCCAGGGACCAAAAAACGTTTAATCCCTATGTAATATTGAATTATACATCGAGATATGTAAAAATACTCCTACGTCGTAACGCTTTTTAACGAATTAACTCGAAGGGAACGTTCGCAATTGAAATTTTTTTCTAGCTCTCCAGGGACGAAATAAACGTTTAATATCTATGTAATATTGAAGTATACATCGACTTATGTAAAAATATGCCCACATCATAACGCTTTTTATCGAATTAAATCGAAGAGAACTTTAGCGTCGTTCGTAGCGGTGCGAAGAAATACAAAGTCCCAACCTCCCGGTCATGTCGGTCCTGCTAGGGCTATTTAAAAAAAAATAAACATAAATCGTTACGTTCGACCGTATTACGTCGAAATATAATGATTACACAAAAAATACCGGTACATCGTATAGCTTTCAGACGAATTAACTCGAAGGGAACTCTAGCGTCGTTCGTAGCGGTGTGAAGAAATACAAAGTCCCAACGTCCCGGTCATATAGGTACGGCGGGGGCTATTTAAAAAAAAAAAAAAAGAAAATAAAAATAAATCGTTACGATCGACCGTCTTACGTCGAAATATAACGATTTCACAAAAAATACCGATACCGCGTAACGCTTTCTGACGAATTGACTCGAAGGGAACGTTCGAAATTGAAATTTTTTTCTAGCTCTCCAGGGACGAAATAAACGTTCAATATCTATGTAATATTGAAGTATGCATCGATTTATGTAAAAATATGCCCACCTCATAGCGCTTTTTATCGAATTAAATCGAAGAGAACGGTGGCGCCGTCAGTAGCTACGCGAAGAAATTCAAAGACCCAATCTCCCGGTCATGTCGGTCCGGCCGCGGCTATTTAAAATAAACATAAAAAATAAATCGTTACGTTCGAGCGCACTACGTCGAACTATAACGATATCACAAAAAATACCGGTACCTCGTAAAGCTTTCAGACGAATTAACTCGAAAGGAAGGTTCGAAATTGAAATCTTTTTCTAGCTCTCCAGAGACGAAATAAACGTTCAGTATCTATGTAATATTGAAGTATACATCGATTTTTGTAAAAATATGCCCACCTCATAAAGCTTCTTATCGAATTAACTCGAAGGGAACGTTAACGTCGTTAGTAGTCGTGCGAAGAAATTCAAAGTCCAAATCTCCCGGTCATGTCGGTCCGGCCGCGGCTATTTAAAACAAACTTAAAAAAATCGTTACGTTCGATCGTATTTCGTCGAACTATAAAGATTTCACAAAAGATACCGCGGCCTCGTAACGCTTTTTAAAGAATTAACTCGAAAAAACCGTTCGAAATTGAAAGTTTGGCTTGCTCTCCAGGGACCAAATAAATGTTTAATCCCTATGTAATATTGAATTATACATCGAGATATGTAAAGATATTCCTACCTCATAACGGTTGTTAACGAATTAACTCGCAGGGAACCTTAGCGTCGTTCGTAGCGGTGCGAAGAAATACAAAGTCCCAACGTCCCGGTCATATACGTACGGCGGGTGCTATTAAAAAAAAAATAAACATAAATCGTTACGTTCGACCGTATTACGTCGAAATGTAATGATTTCACAAAAAATACCGGTACATCGTAACGCTTTCTAACGAATTAACTCGCGAAAACCGTTCGAAATTGAAAGTTTTGCTAGCTCTCCAGGGACGAAATAAACTTCTAATCCCTATGCAATATTGAATTACACATCGATATATGTAGAAATATTCCTACTTCGTAACACTTTTCAACGAATTAACTCGCAGGGAACCTTAGCGTCGTTCGTCGCGGTGCGAAGAAATACAAGGTCCCAACGTCCCGGTCATATACGTACGGCGGGTGCTATTAAAAAAAAAATAAACATAAATCGTTACGTTCAACCGTATTACGTCGAAATATAACGATTTCACAAAAAATACCGGTACCTCGTAACGCTTTCTGTCGAATTGACTCGAAGTGAACGTTCGAAATTGAAATTCTTTTCTAGCTCTCCAGGGACGAGATAAGCGTTTAATATCTATGTAATATTGAAGTATAAATCGATTTATGTAAAAATGTTCCTACCTCATAATGGTTGTTAACGAATTAACTCGCAGGGAACCTTAGCGTCGTTCGCAGCGGTGCGAAGAAATACAAAGTCCCAACGTCCCGGTCATATCGGTACGGCGGGGGCTATTTAAAAAAAAAAAATAAAAAAAAAAAACATTACGATCGACCGTATTACGTCGAAATATAACGATTTCACAAAAAATACCGGTACCTCGTAACGCTTTCTGACGAATTGACTCGAAGGGAACTTTCGAAATTGAAATTTTGTTCTAGCTCTCCAGGGTAGAAATAAGTGTTTAATCTCTATGTAATATTGAAGTATACATCGATTTATGTAAAAATATGCCCACCTTATAACGCTTTTTATCGAATTAAATCGAAGGGAACGTTAACGTCGTCAGTAGCGGTGCGAAGAAATTCAAAGTCCCAATCTCCCGGTCATGTCGGTCCGGCCGCGGCTATTTAAAAAAAACATTAAAAAAATCGTTACGTTCGACCGTATTACGTCGAACTATAAAGATTTCGCAAAAAATACCGCGACCTCGTAACGCTTTTTAAAGAATTAACTCGAAAAAGCCGTTCGAAATTGAAAGTTTTGCTTGCTCTCCAGGGACCAAATAAACGGTTAATCCCTATGTAATATTGAATTATACATCGAGATATGTTAAAATATTCCTACCTCATAACGGTTGTTAACGAATTAACTCGCAGGGAACATTAGCGTCGTTCGTAGCGGTGGGAATTAATACAAAGTCCCAACGTCCCGGTCATATAGGTACGGCGGGGGCTATTTAAAAAAGAAATAAAAATAAATCGTTACGATCCACCGTATTACGTCGAAATATAACGATTTCACAAAAAATACCGGTACCTCGTAACGCTTTCTGACGAATTGACTCGAAGGGAACGTTCGAAATTGAAACTTTATTCTAGCTCTCCAGGGACGAAATGAACGTTTAATCCCTAAGTAATATTGAATTATACATCGATATATGTAGAAATATTCCTACCTCATAACGCTTTCTATCGAATTAACACGAAAGGAACGTTAGCGTCGTCAGTAGCGGTGCGAAGAAGTGCAAAGTCCCAACCTCCCGGTCATATCGGTCCTGCTTGGGCTATTTAAAAAAAAATAAGCATAAATAGTTACGCTCGTCCGTATTACGTCGAAATATAACGATTTCGCAAAAAACTACCGGTACATCGTAACGGTTTCTAACGAATTAACTCGAAAAAACCGCTCGAAATTGAAAGCTTTGCCTGCTCTCCAGGGACCAAATAAACATTTAATCCCTATGTAATATTGAATTATACATCGAGATATGTGAAAATATTCCTACCTCATAACGGTTTTTAACGGATTAACTCGAAGGGAACGTTAGCGTCGTTAGTAGCGGTGCGAAGAAATTCAAAGACTCAACCTCCCGGTCATGTCGGTCCTGCGGGGGCTATTTAAAAAAAACATTAAGAAAATCGTCACGTTCGACCGTATTACGTCGAACTATAAAGATTTCGCAAAAAATACCGCGACCTCGTAACGCTTGTTAACGAATTAACTCGAAAAAACCGTTCGAAATTGAAAGTTTTGCCTGCTCTCCAGGGACCAAATAAACGTTTAATCCCTACGTAATATTGAAATATACATCGAGATATGTAAAATATTCCTACCTCATAACGGTTGTTAACGAATTAACTCGCAGCGAACCTTAGCGTCGTTCGTAGCGGTGCGAAGAAATACAAAGTCCCAACGTTCCGGTCATATAGGTACGGCGGGGGCTATTTAAAAAAAAACTAAAAATAAATCGTTATGATCGACCGTATTACGTCGAACGATAACGATTTCGCAAAAAAATACCGGTACATCGTAACGGTTTTTAACGAATTAACTCGAAAAAACCGTTCGAAATTGAAAGTTTTGCCTGCTCTCCGGGGACCAAATAAACGTTTAATCCCTACGTAATATTGAATTATACATCGATTTATGTAAAAATATGCCTACCTCATAACGCTGTTTATCGAATTAACTCGAAGGGAACGTTAGCGTCGTTAGTAGCGGTGCGAAGAAATTCAAAGACTCAACCTCCCGGTCATGTCGGTCCTGCGGAGGCTATTTAAAAAAAAAATAAAAATAAATCGTTACGATCCATCGTATTACGTCGAAATATAACGATTTCACAAAAAATACCGGTACCTCGTAACGCTTTCTGACGAATTGACTCGAAGGGAACGATCGAAATTGAAACTTTATTCTAGCTCTCCAGGGACGAAGCAGACGTTTAATCTCTATGTGATATTGAATTCTACATCGATTTATGTAGAAATATGCCTACCTTATAACGCTTTCAATCGAATTAACTCGAAGGGAACGTTAGCGTCGTTAGTAACGGTGCGAAGAAATGCAAAGACCCAACCTCCCGGTCATGTCGGTCCTGCTGGGGCTATTAAAAAAAAAATAAACATAAATCGTTACGCTCGACCGCATTACGTCGCAATATAACGATTTCACAAAAAATACCGGTACCTCGTAACGCTTTCTGACGAACTGACTCGAAGGGAACGTTAGCGTCGTTAGTAGCTCCGTGAAGAAATACAAAGTCCCAAAGTCCCGGTCATATAGGTCCTGCGGGGGCTATTTAAAAAAAAAATAAATATAAATCGTTACGATCCACCGTATTACGTCGAAATATAACGATTTCACAAAAAATACCGGTACCGCGTAACGCTTTCTGACGAATTGACTCGAAGGGAACGTTCGAAATTGAAACTTTGTTCTAGCTCTCCAGGGTAGAAATAAGTGTTTAATCTCTATGTAATATTGAGGTATACATCGATTTAGGTAAAAATATGCCCACCTCATAACGCTTTTTATCGAATTAAATCGAAGAGAACGTTAGCGTCGTTAGTAGCGGTGCGAAGAAATTCAAAGACACAATCTCCCGGTCATGTCGGTCCTGCTGGGGCTATTTAAAAACAAATACATATAAATCGTGACGCTCGACCGTATTACGTCGAAATATAACGATTTCACAAAAAATACCGGTACATCGTAACGCTTTCTAACGAATTAACCGCAAAAACCGTTCGAAAGGGAAAGTTTTTTTACCTCTCCAGGGACTAAACAAACGTTTAATCCCTATGCAATTTTGAATTACACATCGATATATCTAGAAATATTCCTACGTCGTAACGCTCTCTAACGTATTAACTCGCAAAAACCGTTCGAAATTGAAAGTTTTGCTAGCTCTCCAGGGACGAAATAAACGTTTAATCCCTATGCAATATTGAATTACACTTCGATATATGTAGAAATATTCCTACGTCGTAACGCTTTTTAACGAATTAACCCGCAGGGAACCTTAGCGTCGTTCGCAGCGGTGCGAAGAAATGCAAAGTACCAACCTCCCGGTCATGTCGATCATGCTGGGGCTATTTAAAAAAAACAAAAAAAAATCGTTACGGTCGACCGTATTACTTCGAACCATAAAGATTTCACAAAAAATACCGGTACCTCGTAACGCTGTCTGACGAACTGACTCGAAGGGATCGTTAGCGTCGTTAGTAGCTCCGTGAAGAAATACAAAGTCCCAAAGTCCCGGTCATATAGGTCCTGCGGGGGCTATTTAAAAAAAACAAAAAAAAAACCGTTACGGTCGACCGTATTACTTCGAACCATAAAGATTTCACAAAAAATACCGGTACCTCGTAACGCTTTCTGACGAACTGACTCGAAGGGAACGTTGGCGTCGTTAGTAGCTCCGTGAAGAAATACAAAGTCCCAAAGTCCCGGTCATATAGGTCCTGCGGGGGCTATTTAAAAAAAAAAATAAATATAAATCGTTACGATCCACCGTATTACGTCGAAATATAACGATTTCACAAAAAATACCGGTACCGCGTAACGCTTTCTGACGAATTGACTCGAAGGGAACGTTCGAAATTGAAACTTTGTTCTAGCTCTCCAGGGTAGAAATAAGTGTTTAATCTCTATGTAATATTGAGGTATACATCGATTTAGGTAAAAATATGCCCACCTCATAACGCTTTTTATCGAATTAAATCGAAGAGAACGTTAGCGTCGTTAGTAGCGGTGCGAAGAAATTCAAAGACACAATCTCCCGGTCATGTCGGTCCTGCTGGGGCTATTTAAAAACAAATACATATAAATCGTGACGCTCGACCGTACTACGTCGAAATATAACGATTTCACAAAAAATACCGGTACATCGTAACGCTTTCTAACGAATTAACCGCAAAAACCGTTCGAAAGGGAAAGTTTTTTTACCTCTCCAGGGACTAAACAAACGTTTAATCCCTATGCAATTTTGAATTACACATCGATATATCTAGAAATATTCCTACATCGTAACGCTCTCTAACGTATTAACTCGCAAAAACCGTTCGAAATTGAAAGTTTTGATAGCTCTCCAGGGACGAAATAAACGTTTAATCCCTATGCAATATTGAATTACACTTCGATATATGTAGAAATATTCCTACGTCGTAACGCTTTTTAACGAATTAACCCGCAGGGAACCTTAGCGTCGTTCGCAGCGGTGCGATGAAATTCAAAGACCCAACCTCCCGGTCATGTCGGTCCTGCGGGAGCTATTTAAAAAAAAAAATAAAAATAAATCATTACGATCCACCGTATTACGTCGAAATATAACGATTTCACAAAAGATACCGGTACCTCGTAACGCTTTCTGACGAATTGACTCGAAAGGAACGTTCGAAATTGAAACTTTGTTCTAGTTCTCCAGGGTAGAAATAAGTGTTTAATCTCTATGTCATATTGAATTATACATCGATTAATGTAAAAATATGCCTACCTCATAACGCTTTTTATCGAATTAACTCCTAGGGAACGTTAGCGTCGTCAGTAGCGGTGCGAAGAAATGCAAAGTACCAACCTCCCGGTCATGTCGATCATGCTGGGGCTATTTAAAAAAAACAAAAAAAATCGTTACGGTCGACCGTATTACTTCGAACCATAAAGATTTCACAAAAAATACCGGTACCTCGTAACGCTTTCTGACGAACTGACTCGAAGGGATCGTTAGCGTCGTTAGTAGCTCCGTGAAGAAATACAAAGTCCCAAAGTCCCGGTCATATAGGTCCTGCGGGGGCTATTTAAAAAAAACAAAAAAAAACCGTTACGGTCGACCGTATTACTTCGAACCATAAAGATTTCACAAAAAATACCGGTACCTCGTAACGCTTTCTGACGAACTGACTCGAAGGGATCGTTAGCGTCGTCAGTAGCGGTGCGAAGAAATGCAAAGTCCCAAACTCCCGGTCATGTCGGTCCTGCTGGGACTATTTAAAAAGAAATAAATATAAATCGTTACGCTCGAACGTATTACGTCGAAATATAACGATTTCACAAAAAAATACCGGTACATCGTAACGCTTTCAGACGAATTAACTCGAAGGGAACGTTCGAAATTGAAATTTTGTTCTAGCTCTTCAGGGTAGAAATAAGTGTTTAATCTCTATGTAATATTGAGGTATACATTGATTTAGGTAAAAATATGCCCATCTCATAACGCTTTTTATCGAATTAAATCGAAGAGAACGTTAGGGTCGTTAGTAGCGGTGCGAAGAAATTCAAAGACCCAATCTCCCGGTCATGTCGGTCCTGCTGGGGCTATTTAAAAAAAAATACATATAAATCGTGCCGCTCGACCGTATTACGTCGAAATATAACGATTTCACAAAAAAATACCGGTACATCGTAACGCTATCAGACGAATTAACTCGAAGGGAACGTTCGAAATTGAAATTTTGTTCTTGCTCTTCAGGGTAGAAATAAGTGTTTAATCTCTATGTAATATTGAATTATACATCCATTTATGTAAAAATATGCCCACCTCATAACGCTTTTTATCGAATAAAATCGAAGAGAACGGTAGCGTCGTTAGTAGCGGTGCGAAGAAATGCAAAGTCCCAACCTCTCGGTCATGTCGGTCCTGCTGGGGCTATTAAAAAAAAAAATAAACATAACTCGTTACGCTCGACCGTATTACGTCGAAATATAACGATTTCACAAAAAATACCGGTACATCGTAACGCTTTCTGACGAACTGACTCGAAGGGAACGTTAGCGTCGTTAGTAGCTCCGTGAAGAAATACAAAGTCCCAAAGTCCCGGTCATATAGGTCCTGCGGGGGCTATTTAAAAAAAAAAATAAATATAAATCGTTACGATCCACCGTATTACGTCGAAATATAACGATTTCACAAAAAATAACGGTACCTCGTAACGCTTTCTGACGAAATGACTCGAAGGGAACGTTCGAAATTGAAATTTTGTTCTAGCTCTTCAGCGTAGAAATAAGTGTTTAATCTCTATGTAATATTGAATTATACATCCATTTATGTAAAAATATGCCCACCTCATAACGCTTTTTATCAAATAAAATCGAAGAGAACGGTAGCGTCGTTAGTAGCGGTGCGAAGAAATGCAAAGTACCAAACTCCCGGTCATGTCGGTCCTGCTGGGACTATTTAAAAAGAAATAAATATAAATCGTTACGTTCGACCGTATTACGTCGAAATATAACGATTTCACAAAAAAATACCGGTACATCGTAACGCTTTCAGACGAATTAACTCGAAGGGAACGTTCGAAATTGAAATTTTGTTCTAGCTCTTCAGGGTAGAAATAAGTGTTTAATCTCTATGTAATATTGAGGTATACATCGATTTAGGTAAAAATATGCCCTCCTCATAACGCTTTTTATCGAATTAAATCGAAGAGAACGTTAGCGTCGTTAGTAACGGTGCGAAGAAATTCAAAGACACAATCTCCCGGTCATGTCGGTCCTGCTGGGGCTATTTAAAAAAAAATACATATAAATCGTGACGCTCGACCGTATTACGTCGAAATATAACGATTTCACAAAAAAATACCGGTACATCGTAACGCTTTCAGACGAATTAACTCGAAGGGAACGTTCGAAATTGAAATTTTGTTCTAGCTCTTCAGGGTAGAAATAAGTGTTTAATCTCTATGTAATATTGAATTATACATCCATTTATGTAAATATATGCCCACCTCATAACGCTTTTTATCGAATAAAATCGAAGAGAACGGTAGCGTCGTTAGTAGCGGTGCGAAGAAATGCAAAGTCCCAACCTCCCGGTCATGTCGGTCATGCTGGGGCTATTAAAAAAAAAATAAACATAAATCGTTACGCTCGACCGTATTACGTCGAAATATAACGATTACACAAAAAAATACCGGTACGTCGTAACGCTTTTTAACGAATTAACCCGCAGGCAACCTTAGCGTCGTTCGTAGAGGTGTGAAGAAATTCAAAG
Organism: Bombus hortorum; assembly: GCA_905332935.1. Taxonomy (NCBI): domain Eukaryota; kingdom Metazoa; phylum Arthropoda; class Insecta; order Hymenoptera; family Apidae; genus Bombus; species Bombus hortorum. Next base: position 9,024,320 of record CAJOSO010000001.1, read on the forward strand.
ACCCAACCTCCCGGTCATGTCGGTCCTGCGGGAGCTATTTAAAAAAAAAAATAAAAATAAATCATTACGATCCACCGTATTACGTCGAAATATAACGATTTCACAAAAGATACCGGTACCTCGTAACGCTTTCTGACGAATTGACTCGAAAGGAACGCTCGAAATTGAAACTTTGTTCTAGCTCTCCAGGGTAGAAATAAGTGTTTAATCTCTATGTAATATTGAATTATACATCCATTTATGTAAAAATATGCCCACCTCATAACGCTTTTTATCGAATAATATCGAAGAGAACGGTAGCGTCGTTAGTAGCGGTGCGAAGAAATGCAAAGTCCCAACCTCCCGGTCATGTCGGTCCTGCGGGGGCTATTAAAAAAAAATAAACATAAATCGTTACGCTCGACCGTATTACTTCGAACCATAAAGATTTCACAAAAAATACCGGTACCTCGTAACGCTTTCTGACGAACTGACTCGAAGGGAACGTTGGCGTCGTTAGTAGCTCCGTGAAGAAATACAAAGTCCCAAAGTTCCGGTCATATAGGTCCTGCGGGGGCTATTTAAAAAAAAAAATAAATATAAATCGTTACGATGCACCGTATTACGTCGAAATATGACGATTTCACAAAAAATACCGGTACCCCGTAACGCTTTCTGACGAATTGACTCGAAGGGAACGTTCGAAATTGAAACTTTGTTCTAGCTCTCCAGGGTAGAAATAAGTGTTTAATCTCTATGTAATATTGAACTATGCATCGATTTATGTAAAAATATGCCTACCTCATAACGCTTTTTATCGAATTAACTCCTAGGGAACGTTAGCGTCGTCAGTAGCGGTGCGAAGAAATGCAAAGTCCCAAACTCCCGGTCATGTCGGTCCTGCTGGGACTATTTAAAAAGAAATAAATATAAATCGTTACGCTCGACCGTATTACGTCGAAATATAACGATTTCACAAAAAAATACCGGTACATCGTAACGCTTTCAGACGAATTAACTCGAAGGGAACGTTCGAAATTGAAATTTTGTTCTAGCTCTTCAGGGTAGAAATAAGTGTTTAATCTCTATGTAATATTGTGGTATACATCGATTTAGGTAAAAATATGCCCACCTCATAACGCTTTTTATCGAATTAAATCGAAGAGAACGTTAGCGTCGTTAGTAGCGGTGCGAAGAAATTCAAAGACCCAAACTCCCGGTCATGTCGGTCCTGCGGGGGCTATTTAAAAAAAAATAAAAATAAATCATTACGATCCACCGTATTACGTCGAAATATAACGATTTCACAAAAGATACCGGTACCTCGTAACGCTTTCTGACGAATTGACTCGAAGGGAACTTTCGAAATTGAAATTTTTTTCTAGCTCCCCAGGGACGAAATAAACGTTTAATCCCTATGCAATTTTAAATTACACATCGATATATTTAGAAATATTCCAACGTCGTAACGCTTTTGCACGAATTAACTCGAAGGGAACGTTCGAAATTGAAATTTTTTTCTAGCTCACCAGGGACGAAATAAACGTTTAATCCCTATGTAATATTGAATTATACAACGAGATATGTAAAAATATTCCTACCTCATAACGGTTGTTAACGAATTAACTCGCAGGAAACCTTAGCGTCGTTCGTAGCGGTGCGAAGAAATACAAAGTCCCAACGTCCTGGTCATATCGGTACGGCTGGGGCTATTTAAAAAAAAAAAATAATGATAAATCCTTACGATCGACCGTAATACGTCGAAATATAACGATTTCACAAAAAATACCGGCACCTCGTAACGCTTTCTGACGAATTGACTCGAAGGGAACGTTCGAAATTGAAACTTTGTTCTAGCTCTCCAGGGTAGAAATAAGTGTTTAATCTCTATGTAATATTGAATTACACATCGATATATTTAGAAATATTCCTACGTCGTAGCGCCTTCTAACGAATTAACTCGCAAAAACCGTTCGAAATTGAAAGTTTTGCTTGCTCTCCAGGGACGAAATAAACGTTTAATCCCTATGTAATATTGAATTATACATCGAGATATGTAAAAATCTTCCTACCTCATAACGGTTGTAAACGAATTGACTCACAGGAAACCTTAGCGTCGTTAGTAGCGGTGCGAGGAAATTCAAAGTCCCAACCTCCCGGTCATGTCGGTCTTGCGGGGGCTATTTAAAAAAAAATAAATGTAAATCGTGACGTTCGACCGTATCACGTCGAAATATAATGATTTCACGAAAAATACCGGTACATCGTTACGCTTTCTAACGAATTAACTCGAAAAAACCGTTCGAAATTGAAAGTTTTGCTTGCTCTCCAGGGACCAAATAAACGTTTAATCCCTATGTAATATTGAATTATACATCGATATATGTAAAAATATTCCTACCTCATAACGGTTGTTAACGAATTAACTCGAAGGGAACGTTAGCGTCCTTAGTAGCGGTGCGAAGAAATTCAAAGACCCAACCTCCCGGTCATGTCGGTCATGCGGGGGCTATTTAAAAAAAAGAAAATTAAAACAAATCATTACGTTCGAGCGTATTACGTCGAACTATAACGATTTCACAAGAAATACCGCGACCTCGTAACGCTTGTTAACGAATAAACTCGAAAAAACCGTTCGAAATTGAAATTTTCTTCTAGCTCTCCAGGGACGAAATAAACGTTTAATCCCTATGTAATATTGAAATATACATCGAGATATGTAAAAATATTCCTACCTCATAACGGTTGTTAACGAATTAACTCGCAGGAAACCTTAGCGTCGTTCATAGCGGTGCGAAGAAATGCAAAGTCCCAACGTCCCGGTCATATCGGAACGGCGGGGGCTATTTAAAAAAAAATAATAATAATAAATCCTTACGATCTACCGTATTACGTCGAAATATAACGATTTCACAAAAAATACCGGTACCTCGTAACGCTTTCTGACGAATTGACTCGAAGGGAACGTTCGAAATTGAAACTTTGTTCTAGCTTTGCAGGGTAGAAATAAGTGTTTAATCTGTATGTAATATTGAATTACACATCGATATATTTAGAAATATTCCTACGTCGTAGCGCCTTCTAACGAATTAACTCGCAAAAACCGTTCGAAATTGAAAGTTTTGCTTGCTCTCCAGGGACGAAATAAACGTTTAATCCCTATGTAATATTGAATTATACATCGAGATATGTAAAAATATTCCTACGTCGTAACGCTTTTTATCGAATAAACTCGAAGGGAACGTTCGACATTGAAATTTTTTTCTAGCTCTCGAGGGTAGAAATAAGTGTTTAATCTCTATGTAATATTGAATTACACATCAATTTATGTGAAAATATGCCTACCGCATAACGCTTTTTATAGAATTAACACGAAGGGAACGTTAGCGTCGCTAGTAGCGGTGCGGAGAAATTCAAATTCCCAATATCCCGGTCATGTCGGTCCTGCTGGGGCTATTTAAAAAAAAAATAAAAATAAATCGTTACGATCCATCGTATTACGTCGAAATATAACGATTTCACAAAAAATACCGGTACCTCGTAACGCTTTCTGACGAATTGACTCGAAGGGAACGTTCGAAATTGAAACTTTATTCTAGCTCTCCAGGGACGAAGCAAACGTTTAATCTCTATGCAATATTGAATTACACATCGATATATGTAGAAATATTCTTACGTCTTAACGCATTTTAACGAATTAACTCGAAGGGAACGTTCGAAATTGAAATTTTTTTCTAGCTCTCCAGGGACGAAATAAACGTTTAATCTCTATGTAATATTGAGGTATACATCGATTTATGTAAAAACATGCCCACCTCATATCGCTTTTTATCGAATCAGATCGAAGAGAACTGTGGCGTCGTTAGTAGCGGTGCGAAGAAATTCAAAGTCACAACCTCCCGGTCATGTCGGTCCTGGTGGGAATATTTAAAAAAAATAAATATAAATCGTTACGTTCGACCGTACTTCGTCGAAATATAATGATTTCACAAAAAATACCGCGACCTCGTAACGCTTTCTAACGAATTAACTCGCCAAAACCGTTCGAAATTGGAACTTTTGCTAGCTCTCCAGGGACGAAATAAACGTTTAATCCCTATGCAATATTGAATTACACATTGATATATGTAGAAATATTCCTACGTCGTATCGCTTATTAACGAATTAACTCGAAGGGAACGTTCGAAACTGAAATTTTGTTCTAGCTCTCCGGGGTAGAAATAAGAGTTTAATCTCTATGTTATATTGAATTATACATTGATTTATGTAAAAATATGCCCACCTTATAAAGCTTTTTATCGAATTAAATCGAAGAGAACGGTAGCGTCGTCAGTAGCTGCGCGAAGAAATTCAAAGTCCCAACCTCCCGGTCATGTCGGTCCGGCCGCGGCTATTTAATAGTAAATAAAAAAAAATCGTTACGTTCGACCGTATTACGTCGAAATATAATGATTTCACAAAAAATAAAGGTACATCGTAACGCTTTCAAACGAATTAACTCGCAAAAACCGTCCGAAATTGAAAGTTTTGCTAGCTCTGCAGGGAGGAAATAAACGTTTAATCCCAATGTAATATTGAATTACACATTGATATATGTAGACATATTCCTACGTCGTAACGCTTTTTAACGAATTAACTCGAAGGGAACGTTCGAAATTGAAATTTTCTTCTAGCTCTCCAGGGACGAAATAAACGTTCAATATCTATGTAATATTGAATTATACATCGATTTATGTAAAAATATGCCTACCTCATAACGCTGTTTATCGAATTAACGCGAAGGGAACGTTAGCGTCGTTAGTAGCGGTGCGAAGAAATGCAAAGTCCCAACCTCCCGGTCATGTCGGTCCTGCTGGGGTATTTAAAAAAAATGAACATAAATCGTTATGTTCGACCATATTACGTCGAAATATAATGATTTCACAAAAAATAAAGGTACATCGTAACGCTTTCTAACGAATTAACTCGCAAAAACCGTTCAAAATTGAAAGTTTTGCTACCTCTCCAGGGACGAAGTAAACATTTAATCCCTATGCAATTTTGAATTACACATCGATATATTTAGAAATATTCCTACGTCGTAGCGCTTTCTAACGAATTAACTCGCAAAAACCGTTTGAAATTGAAAGTTTTGCTAGCTCTCCAGGGACGAAATAAACGTTTAATCCCTATGCAATATTGAATTACACTTCGATATATATAGAAATATTCCTACGTCGTAACGCATTTTAACGAATTAACTCGCAGGGAACCTTAGCGTCGTTCGTAGCGGTGCGAAGAAATACAAAGTCCCAACCTCCTGGTCATGTCGGTTCTGCAGGGGCTATTTAAAAAAAAAAAATAAAAATAAATCGTTACGATCCACCGTACTACGTCGAAATATAACGATTTCACAAAAAATACCGGTACCTCCTAACGCTTTCTGACGAATTGACTCCAAGGGAACGTTCGAAATTGAAATTTTGTTCTAGCTCTCCAGCGTAGAAATAAGTGTTTAATCTCTATGTAATATTGAAGTATTCATTGATTTATGTAAAAATATGCATACCTCATAACGCTTTTTATCGAATTAACTCGAAGGGAACGTTAGCGTCGTCAGTAGCGGTGCGAAGAAATTCAAAGTCCCAATCTCCCGGACATGTCGGTCCGGCGGCGGCTTTTAAAAAACAAGATAAATATAAATCATTACGCTCGACCGAATTACGTCGAAATATAACTATTTCACAAAAAATACCGGTACATCGTAACGCTTTCTAACGAATTAACTCGCTAAAACCGTTCGAAATTGAAAGCTTTGCTACCTCTCCAGGGACGAAATAAATGTTTAATATGTATGTAACATTGAAGTATACATCGATTTATGTAAAAATATGCCTACCTCATAACGCGTTTTATCGAATTAACTCGAAGGGAACGTTAGCGTCGTCAGTAGCGGTGCGAAGAAATTCAAAGTACCTACCTCCCGGTCTTGTCGGTCCGGCGGCGGCTATTTAAAAAAAAGAATATAAAAAGAAATCATTACGTTCGAGCGTATTATTTCGAACTATAACGATTTCGCAAGAAATACACGTACCTCGTTACGCTTTTTAAAGAATTAACTCGAAAAAGCCGTTCGAAATTGAAAGTTTTGCTTGTTCTCCAGGGACCAAATAAACGGTTAATCCCTATGTAATATTGAATTATACATCGCGATATGTAAAAATATGCCTACCTCATAACGCTGTTTATCGAATTAACTCGAAGGGAACGTTAGCGTCGTCAGTAGCGGTGCGAAGAAATTCAAAGACCCAACCTCCCGGTCATGTCGGTCCTGCGGGGGCTATTTAAAAAAAAATAAACATAAATCGTTACGCTCGACCGTATTACGTCGAAATATAATGATTTCACAAAAAATACCGGTACATCGTAACGCTTTCTAACGAATTAACACGCAAAAACCGTTCGAAATTGAAAGTTTTGCTAGCTCTCCAGGGACGAAATAAACGTTTAATCCCTATGCAATATTGAATTACACTTCGATATATGTAGAAATATTCCTACGTCGTAACGCTCTTTATCGAATTAACTCGAAGGGTCGTTAGTAGCTGCGCGAGGAAATTCAAAGACCCGATCTCCCGGTCATATCGATCCGGCGGCGGCTATTTAAAAAAGAAATATAAAGAAATCGTTACGATAGACCGTATTACGTAGAACTATAAAGATGCACAAAAAATACCGCGACATCGTAACGCTTTTTAAAGAATTAACTCGAAAAAGCCGTTCGAAATTGAAAGTTTTGCTTGCTTTCCAGGGACCAAATAAACGGTTAATCCCTATGTAATATTGAATTATACATCGAGATATGTAAAAATATTCCTACCTCATAACGGTTGTTAACGAATTAACTCGCAGGGAACCTTAGCGTCGTCAGTAGCGGCGCGATGAAATTCAAAGACACAACGTCCCGGTCATATCGGTACGGCGGGGGCTATTTAAAAAAAAAAAAAATAAATCGTTCCGGTCGTCCATATTACGTCGAAATATAACGAGTTCACAAAAAATACCGGTACGTCGTAACGCTTTCTGACGAATTGACTCGAAGGGAACGTTCGAAATTGAAACTTTGTTCTAGCTCTCCAGGGACGAAATAAACGATCAATATCTATGTCATATTGAAGTATAAATCGATTTATGTAAAAATATTCCTACCTCATAACGGTTGTTAACGAATTAAATCGCAGGGAACCTTAGCGTCGTTCGTAGCGGTGCGAAGAAATACAAAGTCCCAACGTCCCGGTCATATCGGTACGGCGGGGGCTATTTAAAAAAAAAAAAAAAATAAATCGTTCCGGTCGTCCGTATTACGTCGAAATATAACGAGTTCACAAAAAATACCGGAACATCGTAACGCTTTCAGACGAATTAACTCGAAGGGAACGTTCTAACTTGAAATTTTGTTCTAGCACTTCAGGGTAGGAATAAGTGTTTAATCTCTATGTGATATTGAATTATACATCGATTTATGTAAAAATATGCCTACCTCCTGACGCTTTTTAACGAGTTAACTCGAAGGGAACGTTCGAAATTGAAATTTTGTTCTCCCTCTCCAGGGTAGAAATAAGTGTTTAATCTCTGTGTAATATTGAAGTATACGTCGATTTATATAAAAATATGCCCACATCATAACGCTTTTTGTCGAATTAAATTGAAGAGAACAATAGCGTCATCTGTAGCGGTGCGAAGAAATACAAAGTCCCAACGTCCCGCTCATATCGGTACGGCGAGGGCTACTTAAAAAAAAAAAATAAAAATAAATCGTTACGATCGACCGTATTACGTCGAAATATAACGATTTCACAAAAAATACCGGTACGTCGTAACGCTTTCTGACGAATTGACTCGAAGGGAACGTTCGAAATTGAAACTTTGTTCTAGCTCACCAGGGACGAGATAAACGTTTAATATCTATGTCTATTGAAGTATAAATCGATTTATGTAAAAATATTCCTACCTCATAACGGTTGTTAACGAATTAAATCGCAGGGAACCTTAGCGTCGTCAGTAGCTGCGCGACGAAATTCAAAGTCCCAATCACCCGATCATGTCGGTCCGGTCGCGGCAATTTAATAAAAAAAAAATAAAAATAAATCGTTACGATCGACCGTATTACGTCGAAATATAACGATTTCACAAAAAATACCGGTACCTCGTAACGCTTTCTGACTAATTGACTCGAGGGGAGCGTTCGAAATTGAAATTTTGTTCTAGCTCTTCGGGGTAGAAATAAGTGTTTAGTATCTATGTAATATTGAATTATACATCGATTTATGTAAAAATATGCCTACCTCACAACGCTTTTTATCGAATTAACTCGAAGGGAACGTTAGCGTCGTTAGTAGCGGTGCGAAGAAATTCAAAGTACCAACATCCCGGTAATGTCGGTCCGGCGGCGCCTATTTAAAAAAAAGAAAATGAAAAGAAATCATTACGTTCGAGCGTACTACGTCGAACCACAAAGATTTCAAAAAAATACCGCGACCTCGTAACGCATGTTAACGAATTAACTCGAAAAAGCCGTTCGAAACTTAAAGTTTTGCTAGCTCTCCAGGGACGAAATAAACGTTTAATCTGCATGTAATATTGAAGTATACATCGATTTATGTATAAATATTCCCACCTCATAATGCTTTTTATCGAATTAAATCGAAAGGGACGTTAGCGTCGTTCGTAGCGGTGCGAAGAAATGCAATGACCCAACCTCCCGGTCATGTCGATCATGCTGGGGCTATTTAAAAAAAACAAAAAAAAATCGTTACGGTCGACCGTATTACTTCGAACCATAAAGATTTCACAAAAAATACCGGTACCTCGTAACGCTTTCTGACGAACTGACTCGAAGGGATCGTTAGCGTCGTTAGTAGCTCCGTGAAGAAATACAAAGTCCCAAAGTCCCGGTCATATAGGTCCTGCGGGGGCTATTTAAAAAAAACAAAAAAAAAACCGTTACGGTCGACCGTATTACTTCGAACCATAAAGATTTCACAAAAAATACCGGTACCTCGTAACGCTTTCTGACGAACTGACTCGAAGGGATCGTTAGCGTCGTCAGTAGCGGTGCGAAGAAATGCAAAGTCCCAAACTCCCGGTCATGTCGGTCCTGCTGGGACTATTTAAAAAGAAATAAATATAAATCGTTACGCTCGAACGTATTACGTCGAAATATAACGATTTGACAAAAAAATACCGGTACATCGTAACGCTTTCAGACGAATTAACTCGAAGGGAACGTTCGAAATTGAAATTTTGTTCTAGCTCTTCAGGGTAGAAATAAGTGTTTAATCTCTATGTAATATTGAGGTATACATTGATTTAGGTAAAAATATGCCCATCTCATAACGCTTTTTATCGAATTAAATCGAAGAGAACGTTAGGGTCGTTAGTAGCGGTGCGAAGAAATTCAAAGACCCAATCTCCCGGTCATGTCGGTCCTGCTGGGGCTATTTAAAAAAAAATACATATAAATCGTGACGCTCGACCGTATTACGTCGAAATATAACGATTTCACAAAAAAATACCGGTACATCGTAACGCTATCAGACGAATTAACTCGAAGTGAACGTTCGAAATTGAAATTTTGTTCTTGCTCTTCAGGGTAGAAATAAGTGTTTAATCTCTATGTAATATTGAATTATACATCCATTTATGTAAAAATATGCCCACCTCATAACGCTTTTTATCGAATAAAATCGAAGAGAACGGTAGCGTCGTTAGTAGCGGTGCGAAGAAATGCAAAGTCCCAACCTCTCGGTCATGTCGGTCCTGCTGGGGCTATTTAAAAAAAAATAAACATAAATCGTTACGTTCGACCGTATTACGTCGAAATATAATGATTACACAAAAAATACCGGTACATCGTAAAGCTTTCAGACGAATTAACTCGAAGGGAACTCTAGCGTCGTTCGTAGCGGTGTGAAGAAATACAAAGTCCCAACGTCCCGGTCATATAGGTACGGCGGGGGCTATTTAAAAAAAAAAAAGAAAATAAAAATAAATCGTTACGATCGACCGTCTTACGTCGAAATATAACGATTTCACAAAAAATACCGATACCGCGTAACGCTTTCTGACGAATTGACTCGAAGGGAACGTTCGAAATTGAAATTTTTTTCTAGCTCTCCAGGGACGAAATAAACGTTCAATATCTATGTAATATTGAAGTATGCATCGATTTATGTAAAAATATGCCCACCTCATAGCGCTTTTTATCGAATTAAATCGAAGAGAACGGTGGCGCCGTCAGTAGCTACGCGAAGAAATTCAAAGACCCAATCTCCCGGTCATGTCGGTCCGGCCGCGGCTATTTAAAATAAACATAAAAAATAAATCGTTACGTTCGAGCGCTCTACGTCGAACTATAACGATATCACAAAAAATACCGGTACCTCGTAACGCTTTCTGTCGAATTGACTCGAAGTGAACGTTCGAAATTGAAATTCTTTTCTAGCTCTCCAGGGACGAGATAAGCGTTTAATATCTATGTAATTTTGAAGTATAAATCGATTTATGTAAAAATGTTCCTACCTCATAATGGTTGTTAACGAATTAACTCGCAGGGAACCTTAGCGTCGTTCGCAGCGGTGCGAAGAAATTCAAAGTCCCAATCTCCCGGTCATGTCGGTCCGGCCGCGGCTATTTAAAAAAAACATTTAAAAAATCGTTACGTTCGACCGTATTACGTCGAACTATAAAGATTTCGCAAAAAATACCGCGACCTCGTAACGCTTGTTAACGAATTAACTCGAAAAAACCGTTCGAAATTGAAAGTTTTGCCTGCTCTCCAGGGACCAAATAAACGTTTAATCCCTACGTAATATTGAAATATACATCGAGATATGTAAAATATTCCTACCTCATAACGGTTGTTAACGAATTAACTCGCAGCGAACCTTAGCGTCGTTCGTAGCGGTGCGAAGAAATACAAAGTCCCAACGTTCCGGTCATATAGGTACGGCGGGGGCTATTTAAAAAAAAACTAAAAATAAATCGTTATGATCGACCGTATTACGTCGAACGATACCGATTTCGCAAAAAAATACCGGTACATCGTAACGGTTTTTAACGAATTAACTCGAAAAAACCGTTCGAAATTGAAAGTTTTGCCTGCTCTCCAAGGACCAAATAAACGTTTAATCCCTATGTAATATTGAATTATACATTGAGATATGTAGAAATATTCCTACTTCGTAACACTTTTTAACGAATTAACTCGCAGGGAACCTTAGCGTCGTTCGCAGCGGTGCGAAGAAATTCAAAGTCCCAATCTCCCGGTCATGTCGGTCCGGCCGCGGCTATTTAAAAAAAACATTAAAAAAATCGTTACGTTCGACCGTATTACGTCGAACTATAAAGATTTCGCAAAAAATACCGCGACCTCGTAACGCTTGTTAACGAATTAACTCGGAAAAACTGTTCGAAATTGAAAGTTTTGCCTGCTCTCCAAGGACCAAATAAACGTTTAATCCCTATGTAATATTGAATTATACATTGAGATATGTAAAAATATTCCTACCTCATAACGGTTGTTAACGAATTAACTCGAAGGGAACGTTCGAAATTGAAATTTTTTTCTAGCTCTCGAGGGACGAAATAAACGTTTAATAGCTATGTAATATTGAAGTATACATCGATTTATGTAAAGATATGCCTGCCTCATAACGCTTTTTATCGAATTAACTCGAATGGATCGTTAGCGTCGTCATTAGCGATGCGAAGAAATTGAAAGTACCAACCTCCCGGTCATGTCGGTCCTGCGGGTGCTATTAAAAAAAAAAAATAAAAATAAATCGTTACGATCCATCGTATTACGTAGAACTATAAAGATGCACAAAAAATACCGCGACATCGTAACGCTTTTTAAAGAATTAACTCGAAAAAGCCGTTCGAAATTGAAAGTTTTGCTTGCTCTCCAGGGACCAAATAAACGGTTAATCCCTATGTAATATTGAATTATACATCGAGATATGTTAAAATATTCCTACCTCATAACGGTTGTTAACGAATTAACTCGCAGGGAACATTAGCGTCGTTCGTAGCGGTGGGAATTAATACAAAGTCCCAACGTCCCGGTCATATAGGTACGGCGGGGGCTATTTAAAAAAGAAATAAAAATAAATCGTTACGATCCACCGTATTACGTCGAAATATAACGATTTCACAAAAAATACCGGTACCTCGTAACGCTTTCTGACGAATTGACTCGAAGGGAACGTTCGAAATTGAAACTTTATTCTAGCTCTCCAGGGACGAAATGAACGTTTAATCCCTAAGTAATATTGAATTATACATCGATATATGTAGAAATATTCCTACCTCATAACGCTTTCTATCGAATTAACACGAAAGGAACGTTAGCGTCGTCAGTAGCGGTGCGAAGAAGTGCAAAGTCCCAACCTCCCGGTCATATCGGTCCTGCTTGGGCTATTTCAAAAAAAATAAGCATAAATAGTTACGCTCGTCCGTATTACGTCGAAATATAACGATTTCGCAAAAAACTACCGGTACATCGTAACGGTTTCTAACGAATTAACTCGAAAAAACCGCTCGAAATTGAAAGCTTTGCCTGCTCTCCAGGGACCAAATAAACATTTAATCCCTATGTAATATTGAATTATACATCGAGATATGTGAAAATATTCCTACCTCATAACGGTTTTTAACGGATTAACTCGAAGGGAACGTTAGCGTCGTTAGTAGCGGTGCGAAGAAATTCAAAGACTCAACCTCCCGGTCATGTCGGTCCTGCGGGGGCTATTTAAAAAAAACATTAAGAAAATCGTCACGTTCGACCGTATTACGTCGAACTATAAAGATTTCGCAAAAAATACCGCGACCTCGTAACGCTTGTTAACGAATTAACTCGAAAAAACCGTTCGAAATTGAAAGTTTTGCCTGCTCTCCAGGGACCAAATAAACGTTTAATCCCTACGTAATATTGAAATATACATCGAGATATGTAAAATATTCCTACCTCATAACGGTTGTTAACGAATTAACTCGCAGCGAACCTTAGCGTCGTTCGTAGCGGTGCGAAGAAATACAAAGTCCCAACGTTCCGGTCATATAGGTACGGCGGGGGCTATTTAAAAAAAAACTAAAAATAAATCGTTATGATCGACCGTATTACGTCGAACGATACCGATTTCGCAAAAAAATACCGGTACATCGTAACGGTTTTTAACGAATTAACTCGAAAAAACCGTTCGAAATTGAAAGTTTTGCCTGCTCTCCGGGGACCAAATAAACGTTTAATCCCTACGTAATATTGAATTATACATCGATTTATGTAAAAATATGCCTACCTCATAACGCTGTTTATCGAATTAACTCGAAGGGAACGTTAGCGTCGTTAGTAGCGGTGCGAAGAAATTCAAAGACTCAACCTCCCGGTCATGTCGGTCCTGCGGAGGCTATTTAAAAAAAAAATAAAAATAAATCGTTACGATCCATCGTATTACGTCGAAATATAACGATTTCACAAAAAAATACCGGTACATCGTAACGCTTTCAGACGAATTAACTCGAAGGGAACGTTCGAAATTGAAATTTTGTTCTAGCTCTTCAGGGTAGAAATAAGTGTTTAATCTCTATGTAATATTGAGGTATACATCGATTTAGGTAAAAATATGCCCACATCATAACGCTTTTTATCGAATTAAATCGAAGAGAACTTTAGCGTCGTTCGTAGCGGTGCGAAGAAATACAAAGTCCCAACCTCCCGGTCATGTCGGTCCTGCTAGGGCTATTTAAAAAAAAATAAACATAAATCGTTACGTTCGACCGTATTACGTCGAAATATAATGATTACACAAAAAATACCGGTACATCGTAAAGCTTTCAGACGAATTAACTCGAAGGGAACTCTAGCGTCGTTCGTAGCGGTGTGAAGAAATACAAAGTCCCAACGTCCCGGTCATATAGGTACGGCGGGGGCTATTTAAAAAAAAAAAAGAAAATAAAAATAAATCGTTACGATCGACCGTCTTACGTCGAAATATAACGATTTCACAAAAAATACCGATACCGCGTAACGCTTTCTGACGAATTGACTCGAAGGGAACGTTCGAAATTGAAATTTTTTTCTAGCTCTCCAGGGACGAAATAAACGTTCAATATCTATGTAATATTGAAGTATGCATCGATTTATGTAAAAATATGCCCACCTCATAGCGCTTTTTATCGAATTAAATCGAAGAGAACGGTGGCGCCGTCAGTAGCTACGCGAAGAAATTCAAAGACCCAATCTCCCGGTCATGTCGGTCCGGCCGCGGCTATTTAAAATAAACATAAAAAATAAATCGTTACGTTCGAGCGCACTACGTCGAACTATAACGATATCACAAAAAATACCGGTACCTCGTAATGCTTTCAGAGGAATTAACTCGAAAGGAAGGTTCGAAATTGAAATCTTTTTCTAGCTCTCCAGAGACGAAATAAACGTTCAGTATCTATGTAATATTGAAGTATACATCGATTTTTGTAAAAATATGCCCACCTCATAAAGCTTCTTATCGAATTAACTCGAAGGGAACGTTAACGTCGTTAGTAGTCGTGCGAAGAAATTCAAAGTCCAAATCTCCCGGTCATGTCGGTCCGGCCGCGGCTATTTAAAACAAACTTAAAAAAATCGTTACGTTCGATCGTATTTCGTCGAACTATAAAGATTTCACAAAAGATACCGCGGCCTCGTAACGCTTTTTAAAGAATTAACTCGAAAAAACCGTTCGAAATTGAAAGTTTGGCTTGCTCTCCAGGGACCAAATAAATGTTTAATCCCTATGTAATATTGAATTATACATCGAGATATGTAAAGATATTCCTACCTCATAACGGTTGTTAACGAATTAACTCGCAGGGAACCTTAGCGTCGTTCGTAGCGGTGCGAAGAGATACAAAGTCCCAACGTCCCGGTCATATACGTACGGCGGGTGCTATTAAAAAAAAAATAAACATAAATCGTTACGTTCGACCGTATTACGTCGAAATGTAATGATTTCACAAAAAATACCGGTACATCGTAACGCTTTCTAACGAATTAACTCGCGAAAACCGTTCGAAATTGAAAGTTTTGCTAGCTCTCCAGGGACGAAATAAACTTCTAATCCCTATGCAATATTGAATTACACATCGATATATGTAGAAATATTCCTACTTCGTAACACTTGTTAACGAATTAACTCGCAGGGAACCTTAGCGTCGTTCGTCGCGGTGCGAAGAAATACAAGGTCCCAACGTCCCGGTCATATACGTACGGCGGGTGCTATTAAAAAAAAAATAAACATAAATCGTTACGTTCGACCGTATTACGTCGAAATATAACGATTTCACAAAAAATACCGGTACCTCGTAACGCTTTCTGTCGAATTGACTCGAAGTGAACGTTCGAAATTGAAATTCTTTTCTAGCTCTCCAGGGACGAGATAAGTGTTTAATCTCTATGTAATATTGAAGTATACATCGATTTATGTAAAAATATGCCCACCTCATAACGCTTTTTATCGAATTAAATCGAAGGGAACGTTAACGTCGTCAGTAGCGGTGCGAAGAAATTCAAAGTCCCAATCTCCCGGTCATGTCGGTCCGGCCGCGGCTATTTAAAAAAAACATTAAAAAAATCGTTACGTTCGACCGTATTACGTCGAACTATAAAGATTTCGCAAAAAATACCGCGACCTCGTAACGCTTGTTAACGAATTAACTCGGAAAAACTGTTCGAAATTGAAAGTTTTGCCTGCTCTCCAAGGACCAAATAAACGTTTAATCCCTATGTAATATTGAATTATACATTGAGATATGTAAAAATATTCCTACCTCATAACGGTTGTTAACGAATTAACTCGAAGGGAACGTTCGAAATTGAAATTTTTTTCTAGCTCTCGAGGGACGAAATAAACGTTTAATAGCTATGTAACATTGAAGTATACATCGATTTATGTAAAGATATGCCTGCCTCATAACGCTTTTTATCGAATTAACTCGAATGGATCGTTAGCGTCGTCATTAGCGATGCGAAGAAATTGAAAGTACCAACCTCCCGGTCATGTCGGTCCTGCGGGTGCTATTAAAAAAAAAAAATAAAAATAAATCGTTACGATCCATCGTATTACGTAGAACTATAAAGATGCACAAAAAATACCGCGACATCGTAACGCTTTTTAAAGAATTAACTCGAAAAAGCCGTTCGAAATTGAAAGTTTTGCTTGCTCTCCAGGGACCAAATAAACGGTTAATCCCTATGTAATATTGAATTATACATCGAGATATGTTAAAATATTCCTACCTCATAACGGTTGTTAACGAATTAACTCGCAGGGAACATTAGCGTCGTTCGTAGCGGTGGGAATTAATACAAAGTCCCAACGTCCCGGTCATATAGGTACGGCGGGGGCTATTTAAAAAAGAAATAAAAATAAATCGTTACGATCCACCGTATTACGTCGAAATATAACGATTTCACAAAAAATACCGGTACCTCGTAACGCTTTCTGACGAATTGACTCGAAGGGAACGTTCGAAATTGAAACTTTATTCTAGCTCTCCAGGGACGAAATGAACGTTTAATCCCTAAGTAATATTGAATTATACATCGATATATGTAGAAATATTCCTACCTCATAACGCTTTCTATCGAATTAACACGAAAGGAACGTTAGCGTCGTCAGTAGCGGTGCGAAGAAGTGCAAAGTCCCAACCTCCCGGTCATATCGGTCCTGCTTGGGCTATTTAAAAAAAAATAAGCATAAATAGTTACGCTCGTCCGTATTACGTCGAAATATAACGATTTCGCAAAAAACTACCGGTACATCGTAACGGTTTCTAACGAATTAACTCGAAAAAACCGCTCGAAATTGAAAGCTTTGCCTGCTCTCCAGGGACCAAATAAACATTTAATCCCTATGTAATATTGAATTATACATCGAGATATGTGAAAATATTCCTACCTCATAACGGTTTTTAACGGATTAACTCGAAGGGAACGTTAGCGTCGTTAGTAGCGGTGCGAAGAAATTCAAAGACTCAACCTCCCGGTCATGTCGGTCCTGCGGGGGCTATTTAAAAAAAACATTAAGAAAATCGTCACGTTCGACCGTATTACGTCGAACTATAAAGATTTCGCAAAAAATACCGCGACCTCGTAACGCTTGTTAACGAATTAACTCGAAAAAACCGTTCGAAATTGAAAGTTTTGCCTGCTCTCCAGGGACCAAATAAACGTTTAATCCCTACGTAATATTGAAATATACATCGAGATATGTAAAATATTCCTACCTCATAACGGTTGTTAACGAATTAACTCGCAGCGAACCTTAGCGTCGTTCGTAGCGGTGCGAAGAAATACAAAGTCCCAACGTTCCGGTCATATAGGTACGGCGGGGGCTATTTAAAAAAAAACTAAAAATAAATCGTTATGATCGACCGTATTACGTCGAACGATACCGATTTCGCAAAAAAATACCGGTACATCGTAACGGTTTTTAACGAATTAACTCGAAAAAACCGTTCGAAATTGAAAGTTTTGCCTGCTCTCCGGGGACCAAATAAACGTTTAATCCCTACGTAATATTGAATTATACATCGATTTATGTAAAAATATGCCTACCTCATAACGCTGTTTATCGAATTAACTCGAAGGGAACGTTAGCGTCGTTAGTAGCGGTGCGAAGAAATTCAAAGACTCAACCTCCCGGTCATGTCGGTCCTGCGGAGGCTATTTAAAAAAAAAAATAAAAATAAATCGTTACGATCCATCGTATTACGTCGAAATATAACGATTTCACAAAAAATACCGGTACCTCGTAACGCTTTCTGACGAATTGACTCGAAGGGAACGATCGAAATTGAAACTTTATTCTAGCTCTCCAGGGACGAAGCAGACGTTTAATCTCTATGTGATATTGAATTCTACATCGATTTATGTAGAAATATGCCTACCTTATAACGCTTTCAATCGAATTAACTCGAAGGGAACGTTAGCGTCGTTAGTAACGGTGCGAAGAAATGCAAAGACCCAACCTCCCGGTCATGTCGGTCCTGCTGGGGCTATTAAAAAAAAAATAAACATAAATCGTTACGCTCGACCGCATTACGTCGAAATATAACGATTTCACAAAAAATACCGGTACCTCGTAACGCTTTCTGACGAACTGACTCGAAGGGAACGTTGGCGTCGTTAGTAGCTCCGTGAAGAAATACAAAGTCCCAAAGTCCCGGTCATATAGGTCCTGCGGGGGCTATTTAAAAAAAAAATAAATATAAATCGTTACGATCCACCGTATTACGTCGAAATATAACGATTTCACAAAAAATACCGGTACCGCGTAACGCTTTCTGACGAATTGACTCGAAGGGAACGTTCGAAATTGAAACTTTGTTCTAGCTCTCCAGGGTAGAAATAAGTGTTTAATCTCTATGTAATATTGAGGTATACATCGATTTAGGTAAAAATATGCCCACATCATAACGCTTTTTATCGAATTAAATCGAAGAGAACGTTAGCGTCGTTAGTAGCGGTGCGAAGAAATTCAAAGACACAATCTCCCGGTCATGTCGGTCCTGCTGGGGCTATTTAAAAACAAATACATATAAATCGTGACGCTCGACCGTATTACGTCGAAATATAACGATTTCACAAAAAATACCGGTACATCGTAACGCTTTCTAACGAATTAACCGCAAAAACCGTTCGAAAGGGAAAGTTTTTTTACCTCTCCAGGGACTAAACAAACGTTTAATCCCTATGCAATTTTGAATTACACATCGATATATCTAGAAATATTCCTACATCGTAACGCTCTCTAACGTATTAACTCGCAAAAACCGTTCGAAATTGAAAGTTTTGCTTGCTCTCCAGGGACGAAATAAACGTTTAATCCCTATGTAATATTGAATTATACATCGAGATATGTAAAAATATTCCTACGTCGTAACGCTTTTTATCGAATAAACTCGAAGGGAACGTTCGACATTGAAATTTTTTTCTAGCTCTCGAGGGTAGAAATAAGTGTTTAATCTCTATGTAATATTGAATTATACATCCATTTATGTAAAAATATGCCCACCTCATAACGCTTTTTATCGAATAAAATCGAAGAGAACGGTAGCGTCGTTAGTAGCGGTGCGAAGAAATGCAAAGTACCAAACTCCCGGTCATGTCGGTCCTGCTGGGACTATTTAAAAAGAAATAAATATAAATCGTTACGTTCGACCGTATTACGTCGAAATATAACGATTTCACAAAAAAATACCGGTACATCGTAACGCTTTCAGACGAATTAACTCGAAGGGAACGTTCGAAATTGAAATTTTGTTCTAGCTCTTCAGGGTAGAAATAAGTGTTTAATCTCTATGTAATATTGAGGTATACATCGATTTAGGTAAAAATATGCCCTCCTCATAACGCTTTTTATCGAATTAAATCGAAGAGAACGTTAGCGTCGTTAGTAACGGTGCGAAGAAATTCAAAGACACAATCTCCCGGTCATGTCGGTCCTGCTGGGGCTATTTAAAAAAAAATACATATAAATCGTGACGCTCGACCGTATTACTTCGAAATATAACGATTTCACAAAAAAATACCGGTACATCGTAACGCTTTCAGACGAATTAACTCGAAGGGAACGTTCGAAATTGAAATTTTGTTCTAGCTCTTCAGGGTAGAAATAAGTGTTTAATCTCTATGTAATATTGAATTATACATCCATTTATGTAAATATATGCCCACCTCATAACGCTTTTTATCGAATAAAATCGAAGAGAACGGTAGCGTCGTTAGTAGCGGTGCGAAGAAATGCAAAGTCCCAACCTCCCGGTCATGTCGGTCATGCTGGGGCTATTAAAAAAAAAATAAACATAAATCGTTACGCTCGACCGTATTACGTCGAAATATAACGATTACACAAAAAAATACCGGTACGTCGTAACGCTTTTTAACGAATTAACCCGCAGGCAACCTTAGCGTCGTTCGTAGCGGTGTGAAGAAATTCAAAGACCCAACCTCCCGGTCATGTCGGTCCTGCGGGGGCTATTTAAAAAAAAAATAAAAATAAATCATTACGATCCACCGTATTACGTCGAAATATAACGATTTCACAAAAGATACCGGTACCTCGTAACGCTTTCTGACGAATTGACTCGAAAGGAACGTTCGAAATTGAAACTTTGTTCTAGCTCTCCAGGGTAGAAATAAGTGTTTAATCTCTATGTAATATTGAATTATACATCCATTTATGTAAAAATATGCCCACCTCATAACGCTTTTTATCGAATAATATCGAAGAGAACGGTAGCGTCGTTAGTAGCGGTGCGAAGAAATGCAAAGTCCCAACCTCCCGGTCATGTCGGTCCTGCGGGGGCTATTAAAAAAAAATAAACATAAATCGTTACGCTCGACCGTATTACTTCGAACCATAAAGATTTCACAAAAAATACCGGTACCTCGTAACGCTTTCTGACGAACTGACTCGAAGGGAACGTTGGCGTCGTTAGTAGCTCCGTGAAGAAATACAAAGTCCCAAAGTTCCGGTCATATAGGTCCTGCGGGGGCTATTTAAAAAAAAAATAAATATAAATCGTTACGATGCACCGTATTACGTCGAAATATGACGATTTCACAAAAAATACCGGTACCCCGTAACGCTTTCTGACGAATTGACTCGAAGGGAACGTTCGAAATTGAAACTTTGTTCTAGCTCTCCAGGGTAGAAATAAGTGTTTAATCTCTATGTAATATTGAACTATGCATCGATTTATGTAAAAATATGCCTACCTCATAACGCTTTTTATCGAATTAACTCCTAGGGAACGTTAGCGTCGTCAGTAGCGGTGCGAAGAAATGCAAAGTCCCAAACTCCCGGTCATGTCGGTCCTGCTGGGACTATTTAAAAAGAAATAAATATAAATCGTTACGCTCGACCGTATTACGTCGAAATATAACGATTTCACAAAAAAATACCGGTACATCGTAACGCTTTCAGACGAATTAACTCGAAGGGAACGTTCGAAATTGAAATTTTGTTCTAGCTCTTCAGGGTAGAAATAAGTGTTTAATCTCTATGTAATATTGTGGTATACATCGATTTAGGTAAAAATATGCCCACCTCATAACGCTTTTTATCGAATTAAATCGAAGAGAACGTTAGCGTCGTTAGTAGCGGTGCGAAGAAATTCAAAGACCCAAACTCCCGGTCATGTCGGTCCTGCGGGGGCTATTTAAAAAAAAATAAAAATAAATCATTACGATCCACCGTATTACGTCGAAATATAACGATTTCACAAAAGATACCGGTACCTCGTAACGCTTTCTGCCGAATTGACTCGAAGGGAACTTTCGAAATTGAAATTTTTTTCTAGCTCCCCAGGGACGAAATAAACGTTTAATCCCTATGCAATTTTAAATTACACATCGATATATTTAGAAATATTCCAACGTCGTAACGCTTTTGCACGAATTAACTCGAAGGGAACGTTCGAAATTGAAATTTTTTTCTAGCTCACCAGGGACGAAATAAACGTTTAATCCCTATGTAATATTGAATTATACAACGAGATATGTAAAAATATTCCTATCTCATAACGGTTGTTAACGAATTAACTCGCAGGAAACCTTAGCGTCGTTCGTAGCGGTGCGAAGAAATACGAAGTCCCAACGTCCTGGTCATATCGGTACGGCTGGGGCTATTTAAAAAAAAAAAATAATGATAAATCCTTACGATCGACCGTAATACGTCGAAATATAACGATTTCACAAAAAATACCGGCACCTCGTAACGCTTTCTGACGAATTGACTCGAAGGGAACGTTCGAAATTGAAACTTTGTTCTAGCTCTGCAGGGTAGAAATAAGTGTTTAATCTGTATGTAATATTGAATTACACATCGATATATTTAGAAATATTCCTACGTCGTAGCGCCTTCTAACGAATTAACTCGCAAAAACCGTTCGAAATTGAAAGTTTTGCTTGCTCTCCAGGGACGAAATAAACGTTTAATCCCTATGTAATATTGAATTATACATCGAGATATGTAAAAATATTCCTACGTCGTAACGCTTTTTATCGAATAAACTCGAAGGGAACGTTCGACATTGAAATTTTTTTCTAGCTCTCGAGGGTAGAAATAAGTGTTTAATCTCTATGTAATATTGAATTACACATCAATTTATGTGAAAATATGCCTACCGCATAACGCTTTTTATAGAATTAACACGAAGGGAACGTTAGCGTCGCTAGTAGCGGTGCGGAGAAATTCAAATTCCCAATATCCCGGTCATGTCGGTCCTGCTGGGGCTATTTAAAAAAAAAATAAAAATAAATCGTTACGATCCATCGTATTACGTCGAAATATAACGATTTCACAAAAAATACCGGTACCTCGTAACGCTTTCTGACGAATTGACTCGAAGGGAACGTTCGAAATTGAAACTTTATTCTAGCTCTCCAGGGACGAAGCAAACGTTTAATCTCTATGCAATATTGAATTACACATCGATATATGTAGAAATATTCTTACGTCTTAACGCATTTTAACGAATTAACTCGAAGGGAACGTTCGAAATTGAAATTTTTTTCTAGCTCTCCAGGGACGAAATAAACGTTCAGTATCTATGTAATATTGAAGTATACATCGATTTTTGTAAAAATATGCCCACCTCATAAAGCTTCTTATCGAATTAACTCGAAGGGAACGTTAACGTCGTTAGTAGTCGTGCGAAGAAATTCAAAGTCCAAATCTCCCGGTCATGTCGGTCCGGCCGCGGCTATTTAAAACAAACTTAAAAAAATCGTTACGTTCGATCGTATTTCGTCGAACTATAAAGATTTCACAAAAGATACCGCGGCCTCGTAACGCTTTTTAAAGAATTAACTCGAAAAAACCGTTCGAAATTGAAAGTTTGGCTTGCTCTCCAGGGACCAAATAAATGTTTAATCCCTATGTAATATTGAATTATACATCGAGATATGTAAAGATATTCCTACCTCATAACGGTTGTTAACGAATTAACTCGCAGGGAACCTTAGCGTCGTTCGTAGCGGTGCGAAGAAATACAAAGTCCCAACGTCCCGGTCATATACGTACGGCGGGTGCTATTAAAAAAAAAATAAACATAAATCGTTACGTTCGACCGTATTACGTCGAAATGTAATGATTTCACAAAAAATACCGGTACATCGTAACGCTTTCTAACGAATTAACTCGCGAAAACCGTTCGAAATTGAAAGTTTTGCTAGCTCTCCAGGGACGAAATAAACTTCTAATCCCTATGCAATATTGAATTACACATCGATATATGTAGAAATATTCCTACTTCGTAACACTTGTTAACGAATTAACTCGCAGGGAACCTTAGCGTCGTTCGTCGCGGTGCGAAGAAATACAAGGTCCCAACGTCCCGGTCATATACGTACGGCGGGTGCTATTAAAAAAAAAATAAACATAAATCGTTACGTTCGACCGTATTACGTCGAAATATAACGATTTCACAAAAAATACCGGTACCTCGTAACGCTTTCTGTCGAATTGACTCGAAGTGAACGTTCGAAATTGAAATTCTTTTCTAGCTCTCCAGGGACGAGATAAGTGTTTAATCTCTATGTAATATTGAAGTATACATCGATTTATGTAAAAATATGCCCACCTCATAACGCTTTTTATCGAATTAAATCGAAGGGAACGTTAACGTCGTCAGTAGCGGTGCGAAGAAATTCAAAGTCCCAATCTCCCGGTCATGTCGGTCCGGCCGCGGCTATTTAAAAAAAACATTAAAAAAATCGTTACGTTCGACCGTATTACGTCGAACTATAAAGATTTCGCAAAAAATACCGCGACCTCGTAACGCTTGTTAACGAATTAACTCGGAAAAACTGTTCGAAATTGAAAGTTTTGCCTGCTCTCCAAGGACCAAATAAACGTTTAATCCCTATGTAATATTGAATTATACATTGAGATATGTAAAAATATTCCTACCTCATAACGGTTGTTAACGAATTAACTCGAAGGGAACGTTCGAAATTGAAATTTTTTTCTAGCTCTCGAGGGACGAAATAAACGTTTAATAGCTATGTAACATTGAAGTATACATCGATTTATGTAAAGATATGCCTGCCTCATAACGCTTTTTATCGAATTAACTCGAATGGATCGTTAGCGTCGTCATTAGCGATGCGAAGAAATTGAAAGTACCAACCTCCCGGTCATGTCGGTCCTGCGGGTGCTATTAAAAAAAAAAAATAAAAATAAATCGTTACGATCCATCGTATTACGTAGAACTATAAAGATGCACAAAAAATACCGCGACATCGTAACGCTTTTTAAAGAATTAACTCGAAAAAGCCGTTCGAAATTGAAAGTTTTGCTTGCTCTCCAGGGACCAAATAAACGGTTAATCCCTATGTAATATTGAATTATACATCGAGATATGTTAAAATATTCCTACCTCATAACGGTTGTTAACGAATTAACTCGCAGGGAACATTAGCGTCGTTCGTAGCGGTGGGAATTAATACAAAGTCCCAACGTCCCGGTCATATAGGTACGGCGGGGGCTATTTAAAAAAGAAATAAAAATAAATCGTTACGATCCACCGTATTACGTCGAAATATAACGATTTCACAAAAAATACCGGTACCTCGTAACGCTTTCTGACGAATTGACTCGAAGGGAACGTTCGAAATTGAAACTTTATTCTAGCTCTCCAGGGACGAAATGAACGTTTAATCCCTAAGTAATATTGAATTATACATCGATATATGTAGAAATATTCCTACCTCATAACGCTTTCTATCGAATTAACACGAAAGGAACGTTAGCGTCGTCAGTAGCGGTGCGAAGAAGTGCAAAGTCCCAACCTCCCGGTCATATCGGTCCTGCTTGGGCTATTTAAAAAAAAATAAGCATAAATAGTTACGCTCGTCCGTATTACGTCGAAATATAACGATTTCGCAAAAAACTACCGGTACATCGTAACGGTTTCTAACGAATTAACTCGAAAAAACCGCTCGAAATTGAAAGCTTTGCCTGCTCTCCAGGGACCAAATAAACATTTAATCCCTATGTAATATTGAATTATACATCGAGATATGTGAAAATATTCCTACCTCATAACGGTTTTTAACGGATTAACTCGAAGGGAACGTTAGCGTCGTTAGTAGCGGTGCGAAGAAATTCAAAGACTCAACCTCCCGGTCATGTCGGTCCTGCGGGGGCTATTTAAAAAAAACATTAAGAAAATCGTCACGTTCGACCGTATTACGTCGAACTATAAAGATTTCGCAAAAAATACCGCGACCTCGTAACGCTTGTTAACGAATTAACTCGAAAAAACCGTTCGAAATTGAAAGTTTTGCCTGCTCTCCAGGGACCAAATAAACGTTTAATCCCTACGTAATATTGAAATATACATCGAGATATGTAAAATATTCCTACCTCATAACGGTTGTTAACGAATTAACTCGCAGCGAACCTTAGCGTCGTTCGTAGCGGTGCGAAGAAATACAAAGTCCCAACGTTCCGGTCATATAGGTACGGCGGGGGCTATTTAAAAAAAAACTAAAAATAAATCGTTATGATCGACCGTATTACGTCGAACGATACCGATTTCGCAAAAAAATACCGGTACATCGTAACGGTTTTTAACGAATTAACTCGAAAAAACCGTTCGAAATTGAAAGTTTTGCCTGCTCTCCGGGGACCAAATAAACGTTTAATCCCTACGTAATATTGAATTATACATCGATTTATGTAAAAATATGCCTACCTCATAACGCTGTTTATCGAATTAACTCGAAGGGAACGTTAGCGTCGTTAGTAGCGGTGCGAAGAAATTCAAAGACTCAACCTCCCGGTCATGTCGGTCCTGCGGAGGCTATTTAAAAAAAAAAATAAAAATAAATCGTTACGATCCATCGTATTACGTCGAAATATAACGATTTCACAAAAAATACCGGTACCTCGTAACGCTTTCTGACGAATTGACTCGAAGGGAACGATCGAAATTGAAACTTTATTCTAGCTCTCCAGGGACGAAGCAGACGTTTAATCTCTATGTGATATTGAATTCTACATCGATTTATGTAGAAATATGCCTACCTTATAACGCTTTCAATCGAATTAACTCGAAGGGAACGTTAGCGTCGTTAGTAACGGTGCGAAGAAATGCAAAGACCCAACCTCCCGGTCATGTCGGTCCTGCTGGGGCTATTAAAAAAAAAATAAACATAAATCGTTACGCTCGACCGCATTACGTCGAAATATAACGATTTCACAAAAAATACCGGTACCTCGTAACGCTTTCTGACGAACTGACTCGAAGGGAACGTTGGCGTCGTTAGTAGCTCCGTGAAGAAATACAAAGTCCCAAAGTCCCGGTCATATAGGTCCTGCGGGGGCTATTTAAAAAAAAAATAAATATAAATCGTTACGATCCACCGTATTACGTCGAAATATAACGATTTCACAAAAAATACCGGTACCGCGTAACGCTTTCTGACGAATTGACTCGAAGGGAACGTTCGAAATTGAAACTTTGTTCTAGCTCTCCAGGGTAGAAATAAGTGTTTAATCTCTATGTAATATTGAGGTATACATCGATTTAGGTAAAAATATGCCCACCTCATAACGCTTTTTATCGAATTAAATCGAAGAGAACGTTAGCGTCGTTAGTAGCGGTGCGAAGAAATTCAAAGACACAATCTCCCGGTCATGTCGGTCCTGCTGGGGCTATTTAAAAACAAATACATATAAATCGTGACGCTCGACCGTATTACGTCGAAATATAACGATTTCACAAAAAATACCGGTACATCGTAACGCTTTCTAACGAATTAACCGCAAAAACCGTTCGAAAGGGAAAGTTTTTTTACCTCTCCAGGGACTAAACAAACGTTTAATCCCTATGCAATTTTGAATTACACATCGATATATCTAGAAATATTCCTATATCGTAACGCTCTCTAACGTATTAACTCGCAAAAACCGTTCGAAATTGAAAGTTTTGCTTGCTCTCCAGGGACGAAATAAACGTTTAATCCCTATGTAATATTGAATTATACATCGAGATATGTAAAAATATTCCTACGTCGTAACGCTTTTTATCGAATAAACTCGAAGGGAACGTTCGACATTGAAATTTTTTTCTAGCTCTCGAGGGTAGAAATAAGTGTTTAATCTCTATGTAATATTGAATTATACATCCATTTATGTAAAAATATGCCCACCTCATAACGCTTTTTATCGAATAAAATCGAAGAGAACGGTAGCGTCGTTAGTAGCGGTGCGAAGAAATGCAAAGTACCAAACTCCCGGTCATGTCGGTCCTGCTGGGACTATTTAAAAAGAAATAAATATAAATCGTTACGTTCGACCGTATTACGTCGAAATATAACGATTTCACAAAAAAATACCGGTACATCGTAACGCTTTCAGACGAATTAACTCGAAGGGAACGTTCGAAATTGAAATTTTGTTCTAGCTCTTCAGGGTAGAAATAAGTGTTTAATCTCTATGTAATATTGAGGTATACATCGATTTAGGTAAAAATATGCCCTCCTCATAACGCTTTTTATCGAATTAAATCGAAGAGAACGTTAGCGTCGTTAGTAACGGTGCGAAGAAATTCAAAGACACAATCTCCCGGTCATGTCGGTCCTGCTGGGGCTATTTAAAAAAAAATACATATAAATCGTGACGCTCGACCGTATTACGTCGAAATATAACGATTTCACAAAAAAATACCGGTACATCGTAACGCTTTCAGACGAATTAACTCGAAGGGAACGTTCGAAATTGAAATTTTGTTCTAGCTCTTCAGGGTAGAAATAAGTGTTTAATCTCTATGTAATATTGAATTATACATCCATTTATGTAAATATATGCCCACCTCATAACGCTTTTTATCGAATAAAATCGAAGAGAACGGTAGCGTCGTTAGTAGCGGTGCGAAGAAATGCAAAGTCCCAACCTCCCGGTCATGTCGGTCATGCTGGGGCTATTAAAAAAAAAATAAACATAAATCGTTACGCTCGACCGTATTACGTCGAAATATAACGATTACACAAAAAAATACCGGTACGTCGTAACGCTTTTTAACGAATTAACCCGCAGGCAACCTTAGCGTCGTTCGTAGCGGTGTGAAGAAATTCAAAGACCCAACCTCCCGGTCATGTCGGTCCTGCGGGGGCTATTTAAAAAAAAAATAAAAATAAATCATTACGATCCACCGTATTACGTCGAAATATAACGATTTCACAAAAGATACCGGTACCTCGTAACGCTTTCTGACGAATTGACTCGAAAGGAACGTTCGAAATTGAAACTTTGTTCTAGCTCTCCAGGGTAGAAATAAGTGTTTAATCTCTATGTAATATTGAATTATACATCCATTTATGTAAAAATATGCCCACCTCATAACGCTTTTTATCGAATAATATCGAAGAGAACGGTAGCGTCGTTAGTAGCGGTGCGAAGAAATGCAAAGTCCCAACCTCCCGGTCATGTCGGTCCTGCGGGGGCTATTAAAAAAAAATAAACATAAATCGTTACGCTCGACCGTATTACTTCGAACCATAAAGATTTCACAAAAAATACCGGTACCTCGTAACGCTTTCTGACGAACTGACTCGAAGGGAACGTTGGCGTCGTTAGTAGCTCCGTGAAGAAATACAAAGTCCCAAAGTTCCGGTCATATAGGTCCTGCGGGGGCTATTTAAAAAAAAAATAAATATAAATCGTTACGATGCACCGTATTACGTCGAAATATGACGATTTCACAAAAAATACCGGTACCCCGTAACGCTTTCTGACGAATTGACTCGAAGGGAACGTTCGAAATTGAAACTTTGTTCTAGCTCTCCAGGGTAGAAATAAGTGTTTAATCTCTATGTAATATTGAACTATGCATCGATTTATGTAAAAATATGCCTACCTCATAACGCTTTTTATCGAATTAACTCCTAGGGAACGTTAGCGTCGTCAGTAGCGGTGCGAAGAAATGCAAAGTCCCAAACTCCCGGTCATGTCGGTCCTGCTGGGACTATTTAAAAAGAAATAAATATAAATCGTTACGCTCGACCGTATTACGTCGAAATATAACGATTTCACAAAAAAATACCGGTACATCGTAACGCTTTCAGACGAATTAACTCGAAGGGAACGTTCGAAATTGAAATTTTGTTCTAGCTCTTCAGGGTAGAAATAAGTGTTTAATCTCTATGTAATATTGTGGTATACATCGATTTAGGTAAAAATATGCCCACCTCATAACGCTTTTTATCGAATTAAATCGAAGAGAACGTTAGCGTCGTTAGTAGCGGTGCGAAGAAATTCAAAGACCCAAACTCCCGGTCATGTCGGTCCTGCGGGGGCTATTTAAAAAAAAATAAAAATAAATCATTACGATCCACCGTATTACGTCGAAATATAACGATTTCACAAAAGATACCGGTACCTCGTAACGCTTTCTGCCGAATTGACTCGAAGGGAACTTTCGAAATTGAAATTTTTTTCTAGCTCCCCAGGGACGAAATAAACGTTTAATCCCTATGCAATTTTAAATTACACATCGATATATTTAGAAATATTCCAACGTCGTAACGCTTTTGCACGAATTAACTCGAAGGGAACGTTCGAAATTGAAATTTTTTTCTAGCTCACCAGGGACGAAATAAACGTTTAATCCCTATGTAATATTGAATTATACAACGAGATATGTAAAAATATTCCTATCTCATAACGGTTGTTAACGAATTAACTCGCAGGAAACCTTAGCGTCGTTCGTAGCGGTGCGAAGAAATACGAAGTCCCAACGTCCTGGTCATATCGGTACGGCTGGGGCTATTTAAAAAAAAAAAATAATGATAAATCCTTACGATCGACCGTAATACGTCGAAATATAACGATTTCACAAAAAATACCGGCACCTCGTAACGCTTTCTGACGAATTGACTCGAAGGGAACGTTCGAAATTGAAACTTTGTTCTAGCTCTGCAGGGTAGAAATAAGTGTTTAATCTGTATGTAATATTGAATTACACATCGATATATTTAGAAATATTCCTACGTCGTAGCGCCTTCTAACGAATTAACTCGCAAAAACCGTTCGAAATTGAAAGTTTTGCTTGCTCTCCAGGGACGAAATAAACGTTTAATCCCTATGTAATATTGAATTATACATCGAGATATGTAAAAATATTCCTACGTCGTAACGCTTTTTATCGAATAAACTCGAAGGGAACGTTCGACATTGAAATTTTTTTCTAGCTCTCGAGGGTAGAAATAAGTGTTTAATCTCTATGTAATATTGAATTACACATCAATTTATGTGAAAATATGCCTACCGCATAACGCTTTTTATAGAATTAACACGAAGGGAACGTTAGCGTCGCTAGTAGCGGTGCGGAGAAATTCAAATTCCCAATATCCCGGTCATGTCGGTCCTGCTGGGGCTATTTAAAAAAAAAATAAAAATAAATCGTTACGATCCATCGTATTACGTCGAAATATAACGATTTCACAAAAAATACCGGTACCTCGTAACGCTTTCTGACGAATTGACTCGAAGGGAACGTTCGAAATTGAAACTTTATTCTAGCTCTCCAGGGACGAAGCAAACGTTTAATCTCTATGCAATATTGAATTACACATCGATATATGTAGAAATATTCTTACGTCTTAACGCATTTTAACGAATTAACTCGAAGGGAACGTTCGAAATTGAAATTTTTTTCTAGCTCTCCAGGGACGAAATAAACGTTTAATCTCTATGTAATATTGAGGTATACATCGATTTATGTAAAAACATGCCCACCTCATATCGCTTTTTATCGAATCAGATCGAAGAGAACTGTGGCGTCGTTAGTAGCGGTGCGAAGAAATTCAAAGTCACAACCTCCCGGTCATGTCGGTCCTGGTGGGAATATTTAAAAAAAATAAATATAAATCGTTACGTTCGACCGTACTTCGTCGAAATATAATGATTTCACAAAAAATACCGCGACCTCGTAACGCTTTCTAACGAATTAACTCGCAAAAACCGTTCGAAATTGAAAGTTTTGCTAGCTCTCCAGGGACGAAATAAACGTCTAATCCCTATGCAATATTGAATTACACATTGATATATGTAGAAATATTCCTACGTCGTATCGCTTATTAACGAATTAACTCGAAGGGAACGTTCGAAACTGAAATTTTGTTCTAGCTCTCCGGGGTAGAAATAAGAGTTTAATCTCTATGTTATATTGAATTATACATTGATTTATGTAAAAATATGCCCACCTTATAAAGCTTTTTATCGAATTAAATCGAAGAGAACGGTAGCGTCGTCAGTAGCTGCGCGAAGAAATTCAAAGTCCCAACCTCCCGGTCATGTCGGTCCGGCCGCGGCTATTTAATAGTAAATAAAAAAAAATCGTTACGTTCGACCGTATTACGTCGAAATATAATGATTTCACAAAAAATAAAGGTACATCGTAACGCTTTCAAACGAATTAACTCGCAAAAACCGTCCGAAATTGAAAGTTTTGCTAGCTCTGCAGGGAGGAAATAAACGTTTAATCCCAATGTAATATTGAATTACACATTGATATATGTAGACATATTCCTACGTCGTAACGCTTTTTAACGAATTAACTCGAAGGGAACGTTCGAAATTGAAATTTTCTTCTAGCTCTCCAGGGACGAAATAAACGTTCAATATCTATGTAATATTGAATTATACATCGATTTATGTAAAAATATGCCTACCTCATAACGCTGTTTATCGAATTAACGCGAAGGGAACGTTAGCGTCGTTAGTAGCGGTGCGAAGAAATGCAAAGTCCCAACCTCCCGGTCATGTCGGTCCTGCTGGGGTATTTAAAAAAAATGAACATAAATCGTTATGTTCGACCATATTACGTCGAAATATAATGATTTCACAAAAAATAAAGGTACATCGTAACGCTTTCTAACGAATTAACTCGCAAAAACCGTTCAAAATTGAAAGTTTTGCTACCTCTCCAGGGACGAAGTAAACATTTAATCCCTATGCAATTTTGAATTACACATCGATATATTTAGAAATATTCCTACGTCGTAGCGCTTTCTAACGAATTAACTCGCAAAAACCGTTTGAAATTGAAAGTTTTGCTAGCTCTCCAGGGACGAAATAAACGTTTAATCCCTATGCAATATTGAATTACACTTCGATATATATAGAAATATTCCCACGTCGTAACGCTTTTTAACGAATTAACTCGCAGGGAACCTTAGCGTCGTTCGTAGCGGTGCGAAGAAATACAAAGTCCCAACCTCCTGGTCATGTCGGTTCTGCAGGGGCTATTTAAAAAAAAAAAAATAAAAACAAATCGTTACGATCCACCGTACTACGTCGAAATATAACGATTTCACAAAAAATACCGGTACCTCCTAACGCTTTCTGACGAATTGACTCCAAGGGAACGTTCGAAATTGAAATTTTGTTCTAGCTCTCCAGCGTAGAAATAAGTGTTTAATCTCTATGTAATATTGAAGTATTCATTGATTTATGTAAAAATATGCATACCTCATAACGCTTTTTATCGAATTAACTCGAAGGGAACGTTAGCGTCGTCAGTAGCGGTGCGAAGAAATTCAAAGTCCCAATCTCCCGGACATGTCGGTCCGGCGGCGGCTTTTAAAAAACAAGATAAATATAAATCATTACGCTCGACCGAATTACGTCGAAATATAACTATTTCACAAAAAATACCGGTACATCGTAACGCTTTCTAACGAATTAACTCGCTAAAACCGTTCGAAATTGAAAGCTTTGCTACCTCTCCAGGGACGAAATAAATGTTTAATATGTATGTAACATTGAAGTATACATCGATTTATGTAAAAATATGCCTACCTCATAACGCGTTTTATCGAATTAACTCGAAGGGAACGTTAGCGTCGTCAGTAGCGGTGCGAAGAAATTCAAAGTACCTACCTCCCGGTCTTGTCGGTCCGGCGGCGGCTATTTAAAAAAAAGAATATAAAAAGAAATCATTACGTTCGAGCGTATTATTTCGAACTATAACGATTTCGCAAGAAATACACGTACCTCGTTACGCTTTTTAAAGAATTAACTCGAAAAAGCCGTTCGAAATTGAAAGTTTTGCTTGTTCTCCAGGGACCAAATAAACGGTTAATCCCTATGTAATATTGAATTATACATCGCGATATGTAAAAATATGCCTACCTCATAACGCTGTTTATCGAATTAACTCGAAGGGAACGTTAGCGTCGTCAGTAGCGGTGCGAAGAAATTCAAAGACCCAACCTCCCGGTCATGTCGGTCCTGCGGGGGCTATTTAAAAAAAAATAAACATAAATCGTTACGCTCGACCGTATTACGTCGAAATATAATGATTTCACAAAAAATACCGGTACATCGTAACGCTTTCTAACGAATTAACACGCAAAAACCGTTCGAAATTGAAAGTTTTGCTAGCTCTCCAGGGACGAAATAAACGTTTAATCCCTATGCAATATTGAATTACACTTCGATATATGTAGAAATATTCCTACGTCGTAACGCTCTTTATCGAATTAACTCGAAGGGTCGTTAGTAGCTGCGCGAGGAAATTCAAAGACCCGATCTCCCGGTCATATCGATCCGGCGGCGGCTATTTAAAAAAGAAATATAAAGAAATCGTTACGATCGACCGTATTACGTAGAACTATAAAGATGCACAAAAAATACCGCGACATCGTAACGCTTTTTAAAGAATTAACTCGAAAAAGCCGTTCGAAATTGAAAGTTTTGCTTGCTTTCCAGGGACCAAATAAACGGTTAATCCCTATGTAATATTGAATTATACATCGAGATATGTAAAAATATTCCTACCTCATAACGGTTGTTAACGAATTAACTCGCAGGGAACCTTAGCGTCGTCAGTAGCGGCGCGATGAAATTCAAAGACACAACGTCCCGGTCATATCGGTACGGCGGGGGCTATTTAAAAAAAAAAAAAATAAATCGTTCCGGTCGTCCATATTACGTCGAAATATAACGAGTTCACAAAAAATACCGGTACGTCGTAACGCTTTCTGACGAATTGACTCGAAGGGAACGTTCGAAATTGAAACTTTGTTCTAGCTCTCCAGGGACGAAATAAACGATCAATATCTATGTCATATTGAAGTATAAATCGATTTATGTAAAAATATTCCTACCTCATAACGGTTGTTAACGAATTAAATCGCAGGGAACCTTAGCGTCGTTCGTAGCGGTGCGAAGAAATACAAAGTCCCAACGTCCCGGTCATATCGGTACGGCGGGGGCTATTTAAAAAAAAAAAAAAAATAAATCGTTCCGGTCGTCCGTATTACGTCGAAATATAACGAGTTCACAAAAAATACCGGAACATCGTAACGCTTTCAGACGAATTAACTCGAAGGGAACGTTCTAACTTGAAATTTTGTTCTAGCACTTCAGGGTAGGAATAAGTGTTTAATCTCTATGTGATATTGAATTATACATCGATTTATGTAAAAATATGCCTACCTCCTGACGCTTTTTAACGAGTTAACTCGAAGGGAACGTTCGAAATTGAAATTTTGTTCTACCTCTCCAGGGTAGAAATAAGTGTTTAATCTCTGTGTAATATTGAAGTATACGTCGATTTATATAAAAATATGCCCACATCATAACGCTTTTTGTCGAATTAAATTGAAGAGAACAATAGCGTCGTCTGTAGCGGTGCGAAGAAATACAAAGTCCCAACGTCCCGCTCATATCGGTACGGCGAGGGCTACTTAAAAAAAAAAAAATAAAAATAAATCGTTACGATCGACCGTATTACGTCGAAATATAACGATTTCACAAAAAATACCGGTACGTCGTAACGCTTTCTGACGAATTGACTCGAAGGGAACGTTCGAAATTGAAACTTTGTTCTAGCTCACCAGGGACGAGATAAACGTTTAATATCTATGTCTATTGAAGTATAAATCGATTTATGTAAAAATATTCCTACCTCATAACGGTTGTTAACGAATTAAATCGCAGGGAACCTTAGCGTCGTCAGTAGCTGCGCGACGAAATTCAAAGTCCCAATCACCCGATCATGTCGGTCCGGTCGCGGCAATTTAATAAAAAAAAAAATAAAAATAAATCGTTACGATCGACCGTATTACGTCGAAATATAACGATTTCACAAAAAATACCGGTACCTCGTAACGCTTTCTGACTAATTGACTCGAGGGGAGCGTTCGAAATTGAAATTTTGTTCTAGCTCTTCGGGGTAGAAATAAGTGTTTAGTATCTATGTAATATTGAATTATACATCGATTTATGTAAAAATATGCCTACCTCACAACGCTTTTTATCGAATTAACTCGAAGGGAACGTTAGCGTCGTTAGTAGCGGTGCGAAGAAATTCAAAGTACCAACATCCCGGTAATGTCGGTCCGGCGGCGCCTATTTAAAAAAAAGAAAATGAAAAGAAATCATTACGTTCGAGCGTACTACGTCGAACCACAAAGATTTCAAAAAAATACCGCGACCTCGTAACGCATGTTAACGAATTAACTCGAAAAAGCCGTTCGAAACTTAAAGTTTTGCTAGCTCTCCAGGGACGAAATAAACGTTTAATCTGCATGTAATATTGAAGTATACATCGATTTATGTATAAATATTCCCACCTCATAATGCTTTTTATCGAATTAAATCGAAAGGGACGTTAGCGTCGTTCGTAGCGGTGCGAAGAAATGCAATGACCCAACCTCCCTGTCATGTCGGTCATGCAGGGGCTATTTAAAAAAAAACAAAAAAAAAATCGTTACGTTCGACCGTATTACGTCGAACCATAAAGATTTCACAAAAAATACCGGTACCTCGTAACGCTTTCTAACGAATTAACTCGCAAAAACCGTTCGAAATTGAAATTTTTTTTACCTCTCCAGGGACTAAACAAACGTTTAATCCCTATGCAGTTTTGAATTGCACATCGATATATTTAGAAATATTCCTACGTCGTAACGCTTTCTAACGAATTAACTCGCAAAAACCGTTCGAAATTGATAGTTTTGCTAGCACTCCAGGGACCAAATAAACGGTTAATCCCTATGTAATATAGAATTATACATCGAGATGTGTAAAAATATTCCAACCTCATTACGCTTGTTAACGAATTAACTCGCAGGGAACCTTAGCGTCGTTCCTAGCGGTGGGAAGAAATACAAAGTCCCAACGTCCCGGTCATATAGGTACGGCGGGGGCTATTTAAAAAAAAAAAAAAAATAAAAATTTATCGTTACGGTCGACCGCATTACTTCGAAATATTTCGATTTCACAAAAAATACCGGTACCTCGTAACGCTTTCTGACGAATTGACTTGAAGGGAACGTTCGAAATAGAAATTTTTTTCTAGCTCTCCAGGGACGAAATAAACGTTCAATATCTATGTAATATTGAAGTATACATCGATTTATGTAAAAATATGCCCACCTCATAGCGCTTTTTGCGAATTAAATCGAAGGGAACGTTAGGGTCGTTAGTAGCGGTGCGAAGAAATTCAAAGACACAATCTCCCGGTCATGTCGGTCCTGCGGGGGCTATTTAAAAAAAAATAAATAAGAATCGTGACGCTCGACCGTATTACGTCGAAATATAACGATTTCACGAAAAATACCGGTACATCGTAAAGCTTTCTAATGAATTAACTCGCAAAAAACGTTCGAAATTGAAAGTTTTGCTAGCTCTCCACGGACGAAATAAACGTTTAATCCGAATGCAATATTGAATTACACATTGATATAAGTAGACATATTCCTACGTCGTAACGCTTTTTAACGAGTTAACTCGAAGGGAACGTTCGAAATTGAAATTTTTTTCTAGCTCTCCAGGGACGAAATAAACGTTCAATATCTATGTAATATTGAAGTATACATCGATTTATGTAAAAATAGGCCTACCTCATAACGCTTTTTATCGAATTAAATTGAAGAGAACAATAGCGTCGTCTGTAGCGGTGCGATGAGATACAAAGTCCCAACGTCCCGGTCATATCGGTACGGCGGAAGCTATTTAAAAAAAAAATAAGTATAAATCATGACGCTCGACCGTATTACGTCGAAATATAACGATTTCACAAAAAATACCGGTACATCGTAACGATTTCCAACGAATTAACTCGCAAAAACCGTTCGAAATTGAAAGTTTTGCTAGCTCTCCAGGGACGAAATAAACGTTTAATCCCTATGCAATATTGAATTACACATGGATATATGTAGAAATAATCCTACGTCGTAATGCTTTTTAAAGACTTAACTCGAAGGGAACGTTCGAAATTGAAATTTTTTTCTAGCTCTCCAAGGACGAAATAAAAGTTTAATCTCTATGTAATATTGAATTACACATCGATATATGTAAAAATATGCATACCTCATAACGCTTTTTATCGAATTAACTCGAAGGGAACGTTAGCGTCGTTAGTAGCGGTGCGAAGAAATTCAAAGACACAACCTCCCGGTCATGTCGGTCCTGCGGGGGCTATTTAAAAAAAAATAAAAATTTATCGTTACGGTCGACCGTATTACGTCGAAATATAACGATTTCGCAAAAAATACCGGTACATCGTAACGCTTTCTAACGAATTACTTCGCAAAGACCGTTCGAAATTGAAAGTATTGCTACCTCTCCAGGGACGAAATAAACGTTTAATCCCTACGCAATCTTGAATTACACATCTACATATTTGGAAATATTCCTACGTCGTAACACTTTTTAACGAACTAACT
Source organism: Bombus hortorum (assembly GCA_905332935.1). Taxonomy (NCBI): domain Eukaryota; kingdom Metazoa; phylum Arthropoda; class Insecta; order Hymenoptera; family Apidae; genus Bombus; species Bombus hortorum. The sequence continues at coordinate 9,062,070 of CAJOSO010000001.1, forward strand.
CGAAGGGATCGGTCGAAATTGAAATTTTTTCTAGCTCTCCAGGGACGAAATAAACGTTTAATCTCTATGTAATATTGAAGTATTCATTCATTTATGTAAAAAAATGCCCACCTCGTAACGCTTTATATGGATTCATCTTGAAGGGAACGTTAGCGTCGTTAGTAGCGGTGCGAAGAAATGCAATGACCCAACCTCCCGGTCATGTCGGTCCTGCTGGGGCTATTTTAAAAAAAAATAAATATAAATCGTTACGTTCGACCGTATTACGTCGAAATATAATGATTTCACAAAAAATACCGGTACATCGTAACGCTTTCTAACGAATTAACTCGCAAAAACCGTTCGAAATTGAAAGTTTTGCTAGCTCTCCAGGGACGAAATAAAAGGTTAATCCCTATGCACTATTGAATTACACATCGATATATGTAGAAATATAGCTACGTCGTAACGCTTTTTAACGAATTAACTCGAAGGGAACGTTCGAAATTGAAATTTTTTTCTTGCTCTCCAGGGACGAAATAAAAGTTTAATCTCTAAGTAATATTGAAGTATACGTCGATTGATATAAAAATATGCCCACCTCATAACGCTTTTTATCGAATTAAATTGAAGAGAACAATAGCGTCGTCTGTAGCGGTGCGAAGAAATACAAAGTCCCAACGTCTCGGTCATATCGGTACGGCGAGGACTACTTAAAAAAAAAAAAAAAAAATAAAAATAAATCGTTAAGATCGACCGTATTACGTCGAAATATAACGATTTCACAAAAAATACCGGTACCTCGTAACGCTTTCTGACGAATTGAATCGAGGGGAAATTGAAATTGAAATTTTGTTCTAGCTCTCCAGGGTAGAAACAGGTGTTTAATCTCTATGTAATATTGAATTATACATCGATTTATGTAAAAATATGCCTACCTCACAACGCTTTTTATCGAATTAACTCGAAGGGAACGTTAGCGTCGTTAGTAGCGGTGCGAAGAAATTCAAAGACCCAACCTCCCGGTCATGTCGGTCCTGCGGGGGCTATTTAAAAAAGAAATAAATATAAATCGTGACGCTCGACCGTATTACGTCGAAATATAACGATTTCACAAAAAAATACCGGTACATCGTAACGATTTCTAACGAATTAACTCGCAAAAACCGTTCGAAATTGAAAGTTTTGCTAGCTCTCCAGGGACGAAATAAACGTTTAATCCCTATGCAATATTGAATTACACATCGATATATGTAGAAATATTCCTACGTCCTAAAGCTTTTTAAAGAATTAACTCGAAGGGAACGTTCGAAATTGAAATTTTTTTCTAGCTCTCCAGGGACGAAATAAACGTTCAATATCTATGTAATATTGAAGTATACATCGATTTATGTAAAAATAGGCCTACCTCATAACGCTCTTTATCGAATTACCGCGAAGGGAGCGTTAGCGTCGTTAGTAGCGGTGCGAAGAAATTCAAAGACCCAACCTCCCGGTCATGTCGGTCCTGCGGGGGCTATTTAAAAAAGAAATAAATATAAATCGTGACGCTCGACCGTATTACGTCGAAATATAACGATTTCACAAAAAAATACCGGTACATCGTAACGATTTCTAACGAATTAACTCGCAAAAACCGTTCGAAATTGAAAGTTTTGCTAGCTCTCCAGGGACGAAATAAACGTTTAATCCGTATGCAATATTGAATTACACATCGATATATGTAGAAATATTCCTACGTCCTAAAGCTTTTTAAAGAATTAACTCGAAGGGAACGTTCGAAATTGAAATTTTTTTCTAGCTCTCCAGGGACGAAATAAACGTTCAATATCTATGTAATATTGAAGTATACATCGATTTATGTAAAAATAGGCCTACCTCATAACGCTCTTTATCGAATTACCGCGAAGGGAACGTTAGCGTCGTTAGTAGCGGCGCGAAGAAATTCAAAGACACAACCTCCCGGTCATGTCGGTCCTGCGGGGGCTATTTAAAAAAGAAATAAATATAAATCGTGACGCTCGACCGTATTACGTCGAAATATAACGATTTCGCAAAAAATACCGGTACATCGTAACGCTTTCTAACGAATTACTTCGCAAAGACCGTTCGAAATTGAAAGTATTGCTACCTCTCCAGGGACGAAATAAACGTTTAATCCCTACGCAATCTTGAATTACACATCGATATATTTAGAAATATTCCTACGACGTAACGCTTTTTAACGAATTAACTCGAAGGGAACGTTCGAAATTGAAACTTTTTTCTAGTTCTCCAGGGACGAAATAAACGTTTAATATCTATGCAATATTGAATTACACTTCGATATATGTAGAAATATTCCTACCTCATAACGCTTTCTACCGAATTAACACGAAGGGAACGTTAGCGTCGTTAGTAGCGGCGCGAAGAAATTCAAAGACACAACCTCCCGGTCATGTCGGTCCTGCGGGGGCTATTTAAAAAAAATTAAATATAAATCGTGACGCTCGACCGTATTACGTCGAAATATAACGATTTCACAAAAAATACCGGTACGTCGTAACGCTTTCTGACGAATTGACTCGAAGGGAACGTTCGAAATTGAAACTTTGTTCTAGCTCCCCAGGGACGAGATAAACGTTTAATATCTATGTCATATTGAAGTATAAATCGATTTATGTAAAAATATTCCTACCTCATAACGGTTGCTAACGAATTAAATCGCAGGGAACCTTAGCGTCGTCAGTAGCTGCGCGACGAAATTCAAAGTCCCAATCACCCGGTCATGTCGGTCCGGTCGCGGCAATTTAATAAAAAAAAATAAAAATAAATCGTTACGATCGACCGTATTATGTCGAAATATAACGATTTCACAAAAAATACCGGTACCTCGTAACGCTTTCTGACTAATTGACTCGAGGGGAGCGTTCGAAATTGAAATTTTGATCTAGCTCTTCGGGGTAGAAATAAGTGTTTAGTCTCTATGTAATATTGAATTATACATCGATTTATGTAAAAATATGCCTACCTCACAACGCTTTTTATCGAATTAACTCGAAGGGAACGTTAGCGTCGTTAGTAGCGGTGCGAAGAAATTCAAAGTACCAACATCCCGGTAATGTCGGTCCGGCGACGGCTATTTAAAAAAAAGAAAATGAAAAGAAATCATTACGTTCGAGCGTACTACGTCGAACTACAAAGATTTCAAAAAAATACAGCGACCTCGTAACGCATGTTAACGAATTAACTCGAAAAAGCCGTTCGAAACTTAAAGTTTTGATAGCTCTCCAGGGACGAAATAAACGTTTAATCTCCGTGTAATATTGAAGTATACATCGATTTATGTATAAATATTCCCACCTCATAATGCTTTTTATCGAATTAAATCGAAAGGAACGTTAACGTCGTTCGTAGCGGTGCGAAGAAATTCAAAGTCCCAACCTCCCGGTCATGTCGGTCCTGCTGGGGCTATTTTAAAAAAAAAATAAATATAAATCGTTACGTTCGACCGTATTACGTCGAAATATAATGATTTCACAAAAAATACCGGTACATCGTACCGCTTTCTAACGAATTAGCTCGCAAAAACCGTTCGAAATTGAAAGTTTTGCTAGCTCTCCAGGGACGAAATAAACGTTTAATCTCTAAGTAATATTGAAGTATACGTCGATTGATATAAAAATATGCACACCTCATAACGCTTTTTATCGAATTAAATTGAAGAGAACAATAGCGTCGTCTGTAGCGGTGCGAAGAAATACAAAGTCCCAACGTCCCGGTCATATCGGTACGGCGAGGGCTACTTAAAAAAAAAAAATAAAAATAAATCGTTACGATCGACCGTATTACGTCGAAATATAACGATTTCACAATAAATACCGGTACCTCGTAACGCTTTCTGACGAATTGAATCGAGGGGAAATTGAAATTGAAATTTTGTTCTAGCTCTCCAGGGTAGAAATAGGTGTTTAATCTCTATGTAATATTGAATTATACATCGATTTATGTAAAAATATGCCTACCTCACAACGCTTTTTATCGAATTAACTCGAAGGGAACGTTAGCGTCGTTAGTAGCGGTGCGAAGAAATTCAAAGACCCAACCTCCCGGTCATGTCGGTCCTGCGGGGGCTATTTAAAAAAGAAATAAATATAATTCGTGACGCTCGACCGTATTACGTCGAAATATAACGATTTCACAAAAAAATACCGGTACATCGTAACGATTTCTAACGAATTAACTCGCAAAAACCGTTCGAAATTGAAAGTTTTGCTAGCTCTCCACGGACGAAATAAACGTTTAATCCCTATGCAATATTGAATTACACATCGATATATGTAGAAATATTCCTACGTCCTAAATCTTTTTAAAGAATTAACTCGAAGGGAACGTTCGAAATTGAAATTTTTTTCTAGCTCTCCAGGGACGAAATAAACGTTCAATATCTATGTAATATTGAAGTATACATCGATTTATGTAAAAATAGGCCTACCTCATAACGCTCTTTATCGAATTACCGCGAAGGGAGCGTTAGCGTCGTCACTAGCGGCGCGATGAAATACAAAGTACCAACCTCCCGGTCATGTCGGTCCGGCGGCTGCTATTTAAAAAAAAAATAAAAATTTATCGTTACGGTCGACCGTATTACGTCGAAATATAACGATTTCGCAAAAAAATACCGGTACATCGTAACGCTTTCTAACGAATTAACTCGCAAAGACCGTTCGAAATTGAAAGTATTGCTACCTCTCCAGGGACGAGATAAACGTTTAATCCCTATGCAATTTTGAATTACACATCGATATATTTAGAAATATTCCTACGCCGTAACGCTTTTTAACGAATTAACTCGAAGGGAACGTTCGAAATTGAAATTTTTTTCTTGCTCTCCAGGGACGAAATAAACGTTTAATATGTATGTAATATTGAAGTATACATCGATTTATGTAAAAATATGCCTACCTCATAACGCTTTTTATCGAATTAACTCGAAGGGAACGTTAGCGTCGTCAGTAGCGGTGCGAAGAAATTCAAAGTACCAACCTCCCGGTCATGTCGGTCCGGCGGCGGCTATTTAAAAAAAAGAAAATAAAAATAAATCGTTACGATCGACCGTATTATGTCGAAATATAACGATTTCACAAAAAATACCGGTACCTCGTAACGCTTTCTGACTAATTGACTCGAGGGGAGCGTTCGAAATTGAAATTTTGATCTAGCTCTTCGGGGTAGAAATAAGTGTTTAGTCTCTATGTAATATTGAATTATACATCGATTTATGTAAAAATATGCCTACCTCACAACGCTTTTTATCGAATTAACTCGAAGGGAACGTTAGCGTCGTTAGTAGCGGTGCGAAGAAATTCAAAGTACCAACATCCCGGTAATGTCGGTCCGGCGACGGCTATTTAAAAAAAAGAAAATGAAAAGAAATCATTACGTTCGAGCGTACTACGTCGAACTACAAAGATTTCAAAAAAATACAGCGACCTCGTAACGCATGTTAACGAATTAACTCGAAAAAGCCGTTCGAAACTTAAAGTTTTGATAGCTCTCCAGGGACGAAATAAACGTTTAATCTCCGTGTAATATTGAAGTATACATCGATTTATGTATAAATATTCCCACCTCATAATGCTTTTTATCGAATTAAATCGAAAGGAACGTTAACGTCGTTCGTAGCGGTGCGAAGAAATTCAAAGTCCCAACCTCCCGGTCATGTCGGTCCTGCTGGGGCTATTTTAAAAAAAAAATAAATATAAATCGTTACGTTCGACCGTATTACGTCGAAATATAATGATTTCACAAAAAATACCGGTACATCGTACCGCTTTCTAACGAATTAGCTCGCAAAAACCGTTCGAAATTGAAAGTTTTGCTAGCTCTCCAGGGACGAAATAAACGTTTAATCTCTAAGTAATATTGAAGTATACGTCGATTGATATAAAAATATGCACACCTCATAACGCTTTTTATCGAATTAAATTGAAGAGAACAATAGCGTCGTCTGTAGCGGTGCGAAGAAATACAAAGTCCCAACGTCCCGGTCATATCGGTACGGCGAGGGCTACTTAAAAAAAAAAAATAAAAATAAATCGTTACGATCGACCGTATTACGTCGAAATATAACGATTTCACAATAAATACCGGTACCTCGTAACGCTTTCTGACGAATTGAATCGAGGGGAAATTGAAATTGAAATTTTGTTCTAGCTCTCCAGGGTAGAAATAGGTGTTTAATCTCTATGTAATATTGAATTATACATCGATTTATGTAAAAATATGCCTACCTCACAACGCTTTTTATCGAATTAACTCGAAGGGAACGTTAGCGTCGTTAGTAGCGGTGCGAAGAAATTCAAAGACCCAACCTCCCGGTCATGTCGGTCCTGCGGGGGCTATTTAAAAAAGAAATAAATATAATTCGTGACGCTCGACCGTATTACGTCGAAATATAACGATTTCACAAAAAAATACCGGTACATCGTAACGATTTCTAACGAATTAACTCGCAAAAACCGTTCGAAATTGAAAGTTTTGCTAGCTCTCCACGGACGAAATAAACGTTTAATCCCTATGCAATATTGAATTACACATCGATATATGTAGAAATATTCCTACGTCCTAAATCTTTTTAAAGAATTAACTCGAAGGGAACGTTCGAAATTGAAATTTTTTTCTAGCTCTCCAGGGACGAAATAAACGTTCAATATCTATGTAATATTGAAGTATACATCGATTTATGTAAAAATAGGCCTACCTCATAACGCTCTTTATCGAATTACCGCGAAGGGAGCGTTAGCGTCGTCACTAGCGGCGCGATGAAATACAAAGTACCAACCTCCCGGTCATGTCGGTCCGGCGGCTGCTATTTAAAAAAAAAATAAAAATTTATCGTTACGGTCGACCGTATTACGTCGAAATATAACGATTTCGCAAAAAAATACCGGTACATCGTAACGCTTTCTAACGAATTAACTCGCAAAGACCGTTCGAAATTGAAAGTATTGCTACCTCTCCAGGGACGAGATAAACGTTTAATCCCTATGCAATTTTGAATTACACATCGATATATTTAGAAATATTCCTACGCCGTAACGCTTTTTAACGAATTAACTCGAAGGGAACGTTCGAAATTGAAATTTTTTTCTTGCTCTCCAGGGACGAAATAAACGTTTAATATGTATGTAATATTGAAGTATACATCGATTTATGTAAAAATATGCCTACCTCATAACGCTTTTTATCGAATTAACTCGAAGGGAACGTTAGCGTCGTCAGTAGCGGTGCGAAGAAATTCAAAGTACCAACCTCCCGGTCATGTCGGTCCGGCGGCGGCTATTTAAAAAAAAAGAAAATAAAAAGAAATCGTTACGATCGACCGTATTACGTCGAAATATAATGATTTCACAAAAAATACCGGTACCTCGTAACGCTTTCTAAAGAATTAACTCGCAAAAACCGTTCGAAATTGAAAGTTTTGCGAGCTCTCCAGGGACGAAATAAACGTTTAATCCCTATGCAATTTTGAATTACACATCGATATATGTAGAAATATTCCTACGTCGTAACGGTTATTAACGAATTGACTCGCAGGAAACCTTGGCGTCGTTCGTAGCGGTGCGAAGAAATTCAAAGTCCCCACCTCCCGGTCATGTCGGTGCTGCTGGGGCTATTTAAAAAAAAATAAATATAAATCGTGACGCTCGACCGTATTTCGTCGAAATATAAAGATTTCACAAAAAAATACCGCGACCTCGTAACGCTTGTTCACGATTTAACTCGAAAAAACCGTTCGAAATTGAAAGTTTTGCTTGCTCTAAATGTACCAAATAAACGGTTATTCCCTATGTAATATTGAATTCTACATCGAGATATGCAAAAATATTCCTACCTCATAACGGTTGTTAACGAATTAACTCGCAGGAAACCTTCGCGTCGTTCGTAGCGGTGCGAAGAAATACAAAGTCCCAACGTCCCGGTCATGTCGGTCCGGCCGCAGCTATTTAAAAAAAACATAAAAAAATAGTTACGTTCGACCGTATTACGTCGAGCTATAAAGATTTCACAAAAAATACCGCGTCCTCGTAACGCTTGTTAACGAATTAACTCGAAAAAGCCGTTCGAAATTGAAAGTTTTGCTAGCTCTCGGGAACGAAATAAACGTTTAATCCCTATGCAATATTGAATTACACATCGATATATGTAGAAATATTCCTACGTCGTAACGCTTTTTAACGAATTAACTCGAAAGGAACGTTCGAAATTGAAATTTTTTTCTAGCTCTCCAGAGACGAAATAGACGCTTAATCTCTATGTAATATTGAAGTATACAACGATTTATGCAAAAATATGCCCACCTCATAACGCTTTTAATCGAATTATATCGAAGAGAACGGTAGCGTCGTCAGTAGCTGCGCGAAGAAATTCAAAGTCCCAATCTCCCGGTCATGTCGGTCCGGCCGCGGCTATTTAAAAATAAGAAAATTAAAAGAAATTATTACGTTCGAGCGTATTACGTCGAACTATAACGATTTCACAAGAAATACGGCGACCTCGTAACGCTTGTTAACGAATTATCTCGAAAAAACCGTTCGAAATTGAAATTTTGTTCTAGCTCTCCAGTGTAGAAATAAGTGTTTAATCTCTATGTAATATTGAAGTATTCATTCATTTATGTAAAAAAATGCCCACCTCATATCGCTTCTAATCGATTTAACTCGAAGGGAGCGATAACGTAGTTAGTAGCTGTGTAAAGAAATTCAAATTCCCAAACTCCGGTCATGTCGGTCCGGCGGCGGCTATTTACAAAAAAAAAAAAAAATGAAAAGAAATCGTTACGTTCGACAGTACTACGTCGAACTATAACGATTTCACAAAAAATACCGGTACTTCGTAACGCTTTTTACCGAATTAACTCGCAAAAACCGTTTGAAATTGAAAGTTTGGCTAGCTCTCCAGGGACGAAATAAACGTTTCATCTCTATATAATATTGAATTATACATCGCTTTATGTCAACATATACCTATCTCATAACGCTTTTTATCGAATTAACTCGAAGGGAACGTTAACGTCGTTAGTAGCTGTGCGAAGAAATTCAAAGTCCCAACCTCCCAATCATGTCGGTCATGCGGGGGCTAATTAAAAAAAAAATAAATATAAATCGTTACGTTCGACCGTATTAGGTCGAAATATAACGATTTCACAAAAAAATGCTGGTACATCGTTACGCTTTCTAACGAATTAACTCGCAAAAACCGTTCGAAATTGAAAGTTTTGATTGCTCTCCAGGGACCAAATAGACGTTTAATCCCTATGTAATATTGAATTATACATCGATTTATCTAAAAATATACCTACCTCAAAACGCTTTTTATCGAATTAACTCGAAGGGAACGTTAGCGTCGTCAGTAGCGGTGCTAAGAAATTCAAAGTACCAACCTCCCGGTTTTGTCGGTCCGGCGGCGGCTATTTAAAAAAAAGAAAATAAAAAGAAATCATTACGTTCGAGCGTATTATTTCGAACTATAACGATTTCACAAGAAATACCGCGACCTCGTATCGCTTGTTAACGAATTAACTCGAAAAAACCGTGCGAAATTGAAAGTTTTGCTTGCCCTCCAGGGACCAAGTAAACGTTTTTATCCCTAGGTAATATTGAATTATACATCGAGATATGTAAAAATATTTCTACCTCATAACGGTTGTTAACGAATTAACTAGAAGGGAAGGTTAGCGTCGTTAGTAGCGGTGCGAAAAAATTCAAAGACCCAACCTCCCGGTCATGTCGGTCCTGCTGGGGCTGTTTAAAAAAAAATAAATATAAATCGTTGCGTTCGACCGTATTACGTCGATATATAATGATTTCACAAAAAATATCGGTACATTGTAACGCTTTCTAACGAATGAACTCGCAAAAACCGTTCGAAATTGAAAGTATTGCTACCTCTGCAGGGACGAAATAAACGTTTAATCCCTATGCAATTTTGAATTACACATCTACATATTTAGAAATATTCCTACGTCGTAACGCTTTTTACGAATTAACTCGAAGGGATCGTTCGAAATTGAAATTTTTTTCTAGCCCTCCAGGGACGAAACAAACGTTTAATCCCTATGCAATATTGAATTACATATCGATATATGTAGAAATATTCCTACCTCATAACGGTTGTTAACGAATTAACTCGAAAAAACCGTTGGAAATTGAAAGTTCTGCTAGCTCTCCAGGGACGAAATAAACGTTTAATGTCTATGTAATATTGAAGTATACATCGATTTATGTAAAAATATGCCCTCCTCATTACTCTTTTTATCGATATAAATCGAAGAGAAAGGTAGCGTGATTAGTAGCTGTGCGAAAAAATTCAAAGACCCAACCTCCCGGTCATGTCGGTCCTGCTGGGGCTATTTCAAAAAAAATAAATATAAATCGTGTCGCTCGACCGTATTACGTCGAAATATATAGATTTCGCAAAAAAATACCGGTACATCGTAACGCTTTTTAACGAATTAACTCGAAAAAACTGTTCGAAATTGTAAGTTTTGCTTGTTCTCCAGGGACCAAATAAACGTTTAATCCCTATGTAATATTGAATTATATATCGAGATATGTAAAAATATTCCTACCTCATAACGGTTGTTAACGAATTAACTCGCAGGGAACCTTAGCGTCGTTCGTACCGGTGCGAAGAAATTCAAAGTCCCAACCTCCCGGTCATGTCGGTCCTGCTGGGGCTATTTAACAAAAAATAAATATAAGTCGTTACGTTCGACCGTACACAACGTCGAATATTACGTCACAATATAACGATTTCACAAAAAATACCGGTACATCGTAACGCTTTCTGACGAATTGACTCGAAGGGAACGTTCGATATTGAAATTTTGTTCTAGCTCTCCGGGTAGAAATAAGTGTTTAATCCCTATGTAATATTCAATTATACATCGATTTATGTAAAAATATGCCTACCTCATAACGCTTTTTATCGAATTAAATCGAAGGGAACGTTAGCGTCGTTAGTAGCGGTGCGAAGAAATTCAAATTCGCAACATCACGGTCATGTCGATCCTGCGGGGGCTACATAAAAAAATAAAATAAATATTGTAAAGATATAGGAGGGATTCGGAAATACAAATAATTCACTTTACTCAGCACACAGCCTTTACACATATATCTTACACTGAAAACCTCTTAAACCTACTCGCACGCACGCTTGTTGTCAACCGACTCTTCCAGATGCTTCTATCCGACTGCACTCGTCTTTTGTCCTAATTAAGGTCTGGCCATCTCTGACGCTTACACACACATTCACATGTACAGTGTAACTGTATCCTTTTCCTAACACGCCTCCTTACATTTACACTGTACACTTTATCATAATCACATGCTTTGTCAAATTACTTAACAGAACCTTTAACACTTATTGCTCCATTTACATTCCTCTTAGTTTACGTTCATCCATGACCTAAACTTTTCGAATTTCTCTCTACACAGTGCCTTCGTAAAAATATCCGCAGAATTTTCGTCTGTACTCACTTTGATTATATTTATTTTATTTTCCTCTAAGCACTCGTGAACGTAATGGTAATGAACTTCAACGTGTTTAGAATTTTTTGTAAAATTTCCGGACTTTGCTATAGTTATCGCTCCAGAGTTATCCTCATAAATTTTTACAGGGTTATTGTTTAGGTTTACATTGAAGATTTTAATAATTTCTCTAACATACATTAATTCACTCACTGCTTCCGATAGAGCTACATACTCTGCATACGTCGAAGCTTTTGTCACACATCTTTGTTTCTTAGACTTCCATCCAATTACATTTCCATACACTCTGATTACATATCCCGAGGTTGATTTTCTATCTAAATGATCTCCTGCCCAATCAGCGTCTACATATATTAACAAATAAACAACGTTTTCTCCCTCTACGTGAGTATATAAGCACAACTCTATGTTATTCTTCTTAAAACCTAATCTCGTCACATACCTATCAAAACACTCATACCAGTCCCTCGGACTTTCTTTCTAACCCATTTTACATCTAATACTTCTTTGCCTTTTACTCTTTCTACCAATTTCCAAGTTTTATTTTTATAGAGACATCCTATTTCCTTATCCATAGCCTGTTTCCAATCTTCACTATTTTCGCAACAAATCGCCTCCTCAAATGTACGAGGGATATCTACTCTACAGTAATTTGCATGAATCCCACTTGTGTTTTCCTCTTCTGGATACCTTAGTGGAGATCTCTTATTACGCGTAGATCTCCCAGGAACGTTTACGCTTTCAAAACTGTTATCATTTTCATCTTCCCTACTTTCTAACTCTTCCCTGTTCATGCCGTCCAATAGGTGATTATTTTCGCTATCATCGCTATCTGTATCTAATGAATTCTCCTCAAAACCGATAAATTTAGTGTCTGTCTCTATGACTTCTACGTGTCTAGCTATTGTCATTTTCCCACCTAATAATACTCTATACCCTACTTCACTATATCCTAACAGAATTCCCATATCTGCCTTCTTGTCCCATTTGGAAACTCTTTTTTGTTCTGGTCTTCTTACAAAAACTTTACTTCCATATAAACGTATATTTTCAACACTTGGTTTCTTTCGGAAGAATATTCCGAAAGGTGTCTTTCTCCCTATAGTATTTGTTAGTATTCGATTTTTCAAGTACGCCGGAGTACACACTATTTCCGGCCAGTACCTTTTATGTACTTTCGCTTCCGCTAACAAGCAACGCGCCATGTCCATTACCGTTCTATTATACCTTTCCGCTGTCTCGTTTAATTCATGTACATATGTTGGGCAATTATTTATTCTGATACCTTTATCCCTAGCAAATTTATAAATTCGATTATTTAAATATTCTTTACCATTATCGCATCTTAATACTTTTAACTTCTTGCCCGTTAAATTTTCGGCTTCATTTACAAACTGTACGAAAGAATCAAAGACCTCATCTTTTGATTTTATACAATAAATTCTGGCTATTTTACTATAATCATCGATAAATGAAATAAAATATTTTTCTCCGTTGAATCCGGTAGTCTTAAAAGGACCGCACACGTCCGTATGAACGATTTCCATTATTTCCCTGGCCTTAGTTCGATTATTTTTGAAAGATAAGTTATGCATTTTGCTTTCTATACACACCCTACATTTCAGAAATTCATTTTCAAATTCGTTCGGTATGCCAGTGACTAGCTGTTCTTTACCCAAAATATTTAAGTATTTAAAATTTACGTGTCCTAGCATCCTATGTCATCTTTCCTTAATACTCATAGCACTACGTTCGGCACTGTTTACTAAGTGCTCCTTCCTTTTCAATATACTTCTCATTTTATATGTCCCATTTTCCTTGAACGCTACAGCTGTAAGTTTATTGTTTTCATCTATTACTTTTGCAATATTTCCTTTTGAAATAATCGTATTCTTATTATCTGCTAATTTACCTAAGCTGATCAAATTTGCGGACATTTCTTTCGCGTAATATACTTTACTCATATTTATTTTATTTTGTCTTCCAAATACTTCAAAGTAGCTTATAACATTTCCAACTTTTGTCGCTTTTACCGGTCTATTATCGCCTAAATATATATTTACTGGTTCCTTATGGTCACTACAGTTCTCAAAGTAACTTACATTATTAATTATATGATCGGTACAACCGCTGTCTAATAGCCACACTATTTTGTTCTTACTTATCTCATTCGTCTCGCTGCTGTGTGCCGCGTGCTCTCTTGCTATCCATGTGCCTGTTCCTGAGTTGCCATGCTCGCTCGTGCCGGTTGCTGATTGACGATGGAAATTTCCACGTCCCCTGCTCGTATTGCTTTTGTTTCCTTTTCCTCTGCTGCGACCACGTGTTGACCTACGCCAATAGCTGTTACTGCTTCCCGCTTGGACGCCATTTTGACACTCTCTCGCAAAATGTCCTTCTTTTCCACATCTGAAGCATCCTTCCTTTTTTGCAGAAAATGCGTTGCTTTGCATTTCTGTTCGATTGAATTTATTTTTCTTCTCTGACATTTCAATTTTATTTTTCACGTATGCTACTGTTTGGTCTTCTTCTCTCAATGCATCTATTACGTCCGCTATGTAGCAGTATTCTTCGGGTAACGTATTCAGCATGTAACTCAGTTTTTCCCTTTCACTTATTTGTGCGCCCGCACCTTTTAATTCGTTTATTAATTTTTCGAAATCGCTGAAGAACGACGCTGAATCTCTGTAGTTCTCGAGTCTTATCTTTTCTAATCTCCTTCTGCATACGATCTGTAATGCCGTCGACACTTTCAAGTACATTTGATCGAACTTTCTCACTATTTCATATGCCGTTTTTTCTTCCTTGATATATTCCAATTGTCTATTTGTGATGGCACTGTAAATTATATTTATTGCCTTAAGATCCTTTTTGTCCCAATCTTCATTGTCTGTTTCGGTCTTCATTCTAGTTGTAACAATCTCGCATTCTTTATACCTGAGAAACATCGTGATTCTTTGCTTCCACATACTATAATCCTCACTATCGAATATAGGTATCATGATTTCCGATCTCTCCATTTTAATTGATTCCTTATCTCTTACTCAAGCGTTCCTACGTGCTCGAAGTATATTTTTTCTTTTCTTCTTTAATCGCTTCTTCCCTTACTGAAACTCACTCGAACTAACTCACAAGATTGAAGAACCACGCTCTGCTACCATGTAAAGATATAGGAGGGATTCGGAAATACAAATAATTCACTTTATTCAGCGCACAGCCTTTACACATATATCTTACACTGAAGACCTCTTAAACCTACTCGCACGCACGCTTGTTGTCAACCGACTCTTCCAGATGCTTCTATCCGACTGCACTCGTCTTTTGTCGTAACTAAGGTCTGGCCGTCTCTGACGCTTACACACACATTCACATGTACAGTGTAACTGTATCCTTTTCCTAACAAATATAAATCGTGACGCTCGACCGTATTACGTCGAACTATAAAGATTTCACAAAAAATACCGCGTCCTCCTAACGCTTATTAACGAATTAACTCGAAAAAACCGTTCGAAATTGAAAGTTTTGCTAGCTCTCCAGGGACGAAATACACGTTTAATCCCTATGCAATATTGAATTACACATCGATATATGTAGAAATATTCCTACGTCGTAACGATTTTCAACGAATTAACTCGAAGGGAACGTTCGAAATTCAAATTTTTTTCTAGCTCTCCAGGGACGAAATAAACGTTTAATCTCTATGTAATATTGAAGTATACGTCGATTTATATAAAAATATGCTCACCTCATAACGCTTTTTATCGAATTAAATTGAAGAGAACAATAGCGTCGTCTGTAGCGGTGCGAAGAAATACAAAGTCCCAACGTCCCGGTCATATAGGTACGGCGGGGGCTATTCAAAAAAAAAAAAAAAAAATAAAAATAAATCGTTACGATCGACCGTATTACGTCGAAATGTAACGATTTCACAAAAAATACCCGTACATCGTAACGCTTTCTAACGCATTAACTCGCAAAAACCGTTCGAAATTGAAAGTTTTGCTTGCTCTCCAGGGACGAAATAAACGTCTAATCCCTATGCAATATTGAATTACACATCGATATATGTAGAATTATCCCTACGGCGTAAAGCTTTTTAACGAATTAACTCGTAGGGAATGTTCGAAATTGAAATTTTTTTCTGGCTATCCAGGGACGAAATAAACGTTTAATCTCTATGTAATATTGAAGTATACGTTGATTTATGTAAAAATATGCCCACCTGATTACATTTTTCATCGAATTAAATCGAAGAGAACGGTAGCTTCGTCAGTAGCTGCGCGGAGAAATTCAAGGTCCCAATCTCCCGGTCATGTCGGTCCTGCGGGGTCTACATAAAAAAATAAAATAAATATAAATCGTGACGCTCGACCGTATTACGTGGAACTATGAAGATTTCACAAAAAATACCGCGTCCTCGTAACGCTTGTTAACGAATTAACTCGAAAAAACCGTTCGAAATTGAAAGTTTTGCTAGCTCTCCAGGGACGAAATACACGTTTAATACCTATGCAATATTGAATTACACATCGATATATGTAGAAATATTCCTACCTCATAACGGTTTTTAGCGAATTAACTCGCAGGGAACCTTAGCGTCGTTCGTAGCGGTGCGAAGAAATTCAAAGTACCAACCTCCCGGTCATGTCGTTCCGGCGGCGTCTATTTCAAAAAAAGAAAATAAAAAGAAATCATTACGTTCGAGCGTATTACGTCGAACTATAACGATTTCACAAAAAATACCGGTACCTCGTTACGCTTTCAGACGAATTAACTCGAAGGAAACGTTCGAAATTGAAATTTTGTTCTAGCTCTTCAGGGTAGAAGTAAGTGTTTAATCTCTATGTAGTATTGAATTATACATCGATTTATGTATAAATATGCCTACCTCATTACGCTTTATATCGAATTAACTCGCAGGGAACCTTAGCGTCGTTATTAGCGGTGCGAAGAAATACAAAGTCCCAACGTCCCGGTCATATAGGTACGGCGGGGGCTATTTAAAAAAAATAAAAATAAATCGTTACGATCGACCGTCTTACGTCGAAATATAACGATTTCACAAAAAAATACCGGTACATCGTAACGCTTTCTAACGAATTAACTCGCAAAAGCCGTTCGAAATTGAAAGTTTTGCTGGCTCACCAGGGACGAAATAAACGTTTAATCCCTATGCAATATTGAATTACACATCGATATATGTAGAAATATTCCTAGGTCGTAACGCTTTTTATCGAATTAACTCGAAGGGAACGTTCGAAATTGAAATTTTGTTCTAGCTCTTCAGGGTAGAAATAAGTGCTTAATCTCTATGTAATATTGAAGTATACATCGATTTATGTAAAAATATGGCCACCTCATAACGCTTTTTATCGAATTAAATCGAAGGGAACGTTAGCGTCGTCAGTAGCGGTGCGAAGAAATTCAAAGTACCAATCTCCCGGGGATGGCGGTCCGGCGGCGGCTATTTAAAAAAAAGGAAATAAAAAGAAATCATTACGTTCGAGCGCAATACTTCGAACTATAAAGATTTCACAAAAAATACCGGTACCTAGTAACGCATTCAGACGAATTAACTCGAAGGGAACGTTCTAAATTGAAACTTTATTCTAGCTCTTCAGGGCAGGAATAAGTGTTTAATCTCTATGTAATATTGAAGTATACATCGATTTATGTAAAAGTATGCCTACCTCATAACGCTTTATATCGAATTAACTCGAAGGGAACGTTAGCGTCTTCAGTAGCGGTGCGAAGAAATTCAAAGTACCAACCTCCCGGTCATGTCGGTCCTGCGGGGGCTATTTAAAAAAAAGGTAAAAATAAATCGTTACGCTCGACTGTATTACGTCGAAATATAACGATTTCACAAAAAATACCGGTACCTCGTAACGCTTTCTGACGAATTGATTCGTAGGGAACGTTCGAAATTGAAATTCTTTTCTAGCTCTCCAGGGTAGAAATAAGTGTTTAAGCTCTATGTAATATTGAAGTATACATCAATGTATGTAAAAATATTCCTACCTCATAACGCTTTTTACCGAATTAACTCGAAGGGAACGTTAGCGTCGTTAGAAATTGCGCGAGGAAATTCAAAGTCCCAATCTCCCGGTCATATCGATCCTGCGGCGACTATTTAAAAAAGAAATATAAAGAAATCGTTACGCTCGACCGTATTACGTCGAAATATAACGATTTCACAAAAAATACCGGTACCTCGTAACGCTTTCTGACGAATTGATTCGTAGGGAACGTTCGATATTGAAATTTTTTTCTAGCTCTCCAGGGACGAAATAAACGTTTAATCTCTATGTAATATTGAAGTATACATCGATTTATGTAAAAATATGCCCACCTCATATCGCTTTTTATCGAATCAAATCGAAGAGAACGGTGGCGTCGTCAGTAACTGCGCGAAGAATTTCAAAGTCCCAATCTCCCGGTCATGTCGATCCGGCCGCGGCTATTTAAAAAAAAAAAAATAAAAAAAATCGTTACGTTCGACCGTATTACGTCGAACTATAATGATTTCACAAAAAAACACCGCGACCTCGTAACGCTTGTTAACGAATTATCTCGAAGGGAACGTTCGAAATTGAAATCTTCTTCTAGCTCTCCAGGGACGAGATAAACGTTTAATATCTATGTAATATTGAAGTATAAATCGATTTATGTAAAAATGTTCCTCCCTCATAATGGTTGTTAACGAATTAACTCGCAGGGAACCTTAGCGTCGTTCGTAGCGGTGCGAAGAAATTCAAAGACCCAATCTCCCGGACATGTCGGTCCGGCGGCGGCTATTTAAAAAAAAGAAAATAAAAAGAAATCATTACGTTCGAGCGTATTACGTCTAACTATAACGATTTCACACAAAATACAGGTACCTCGTAACGCTTCCAGACGAATTAACTCGAAGGAAACGTTCGAAATTGAACTTTTGTTCTAGCTCTTCAGGTTAGAAATAAGTGTTTAATCTCTATGTAATTTTTGAATTATACATCGATTTATGTAAAAATATGATTACCTCATAACGCTCTTTATCGATTTAACTCGGAGGGAACGTTAGCGTCGTCAGTAGCGGTGCGAAGAAATTCAAAGACCCAACCTCCCGGTCATGTCGGTCCTGCTGGGGCTATTTAAAGAAAAAATAAAAAAAAATCGTTACGTTCGACCGTATTACGTCGAACTGTAAAAATTTCACAAAAGATACCGCGACCTCGTAACGCTTGTTAACGAATTAACTCGAAAAAACCGTTCGAAATTGAAAGTTCTGCTTGCTCTCCGGGGACCAAATAAACGTTTAATCCCTATGTGATATTAAATTATACATGGAGATATGTAAAAATATTCCTACCTCATAACGGTTGTTAACGAATTAACTCGCAGGGAACCTCAGCGTCGTTCGTAGCGGTGCGAAGAAATACAAAGTCCCAACCTCCCGGTCACGTAGGTCCTGCGGGGGCTATTTAAAAAAAAGAAATAAAAATAAATCGTTACGCTCGATTGTATTACGTCGAAATATAACGATTTCACAAAAAATACCGGTACCTCGTAACGCTTTCTGACGAATTGATTCGTAGGGAACGTTCGAAATTGAAATTCTTTTCTAGCTCTCCAGGGTAGAAATAAGTGTTTAAGCTCTATGTAGTATTGAAGTATACATCAATGTATGTAAAAATATTCCTACCTCATAACGCTTTTTACCGAATTAACTCGAAGGGAACGTTAGCGTCGTTAGAAGTTGCGCGAGGAAATTCAAAGTCCCAATCTCCCGGTCATGTCGATCCGGCCGCGGCTATTTAAAAAAAAAAATAAAAATAAATCGTTACGCTCGACTGTATTACGTCGAAATATAACGATTTCACAAAAAATACCGGTACCTCGTAACGCTTTCTGACGAATTGATTCGTAGGGAACGTTCGAAATTGAAATTCTTTTCTAGCTCTCCAGGGTAGAAATAAGTGTTTAAGCTCTATGTAGTATTGAAGTATACATCAATGTATGTAAAAATATTCCTACCTCATAACGCTTTTTACCGAATTAACTCGAAGGGAACGTTAGCGTCGTTAGAAGTTGCGCGAGGAAATTCAAAGTCCCAATCTCCCGGTCATATCGATCCGGCGGCGACTATTTAAAAAAGAAATATAAAGAAATCGTTGCGCTCGACCGTATTACGTCGAAATATAACGATTTCACAAAAAATACCGGTACCTCGTAACGCTTTTTGACGAATTGATTCGTAGGGAACGTTCGATATTGAAATTCTTTTCTAGCTCTCCAGGGTAGAAATAAGTGTTTAATCCCTAAGTAATATTGAAGTATACATCAATGTATGTAAAAATATTCCTACCTCATAACGCTTTTTACCGAATTAACTCGAAGGGAACGTTAGCGTCGTTAGAAGTTGCGCGAGGAAATTCAAAGTCCCAATCTCCCGGTCATATCGATCCGGCGGCGACTATTTAAAAAAGAAATATAAAGAAATCGTTACGCTCGACCGTATTACGTCGAACTATAATGATTTCACAAAAAAACACCGCGACCTCGTAACGCTTGTTAACGAATTATCTCGAAGGGAACGTTCGAAATTGAAATCTTCTTCTAGCTCTCCAGGGACGAGATAAACGTTTAATATCTATGTAATATTGAAGTATAAATCGATTTATGTAAAAATGTTCCTACCTCATAATGGTTGTTAACGAATTAACTCGCAGGGAACCTTAGCGTCGTTCGTACCGGTGCGAAGAAATTCAAAGTCCCAACGCCCCGGTCATATAGGTACGGCGGGGGCTATTTAAAAAAGAAAATAAGAATAAATCGTTACGATCGACCGTATTACGTCGAAGTATAACGATTTCACAAAAAATACCGGTACCTCGTAACGCTTGTTAACGAATTAACTCGAAAAAGCCGTTCGAAATTGAAAGTGTTGCTAGCTCTCCAGGGACGAAATAAAAGTTTCATCCTTATGTAATATTGAATTATACATCGATTTATGTAAAAATATTCCTACCTCATAAGGCTTTTTATCGAATTAACTCGAAGGGAAGGTTAGCGTCGTTAGTAGCGGTGCGAAGAAATTCAAAGTCCCAACCTCCCGGTCATGTCGGTGCTGCGGGGGCTATTTAAAAAAAAAAATGAATATAAATCGTTACCATCGACCGTATTACGTCGAAATATAACGACTTCACAGAAAATATCGGTACATCGTAACGCTTTCTAAAGAATTAACTCGCAAAGACAGTTCGAAATTGAAAGTTTTGCTGGCTCTACCGGGACGAAATAAACGTTTAATCCATATGTAATATTGAGTTATACACCGAGATATGTAGAAATGTTCCTACGTCGTAACGCTTTCTAACGAATTAACTCGAAGGGAACATTCGAAAATGAAATTTTATGCTAGCACACCATGGACGAAATAAATGTTTAATCTCTATGTAATACTGAAGTATACATCGATTTATGTAAAAATATGATTACCTCATAACGCTCTTTATCGATTTAACTCGGAGGGAACGTTAGCGTCGTCAGTAGCGGTGCGAAGAAATTCAAAGACCCAACCTCCCGGTCATGTCGGTCCTGCTGGGGCTATTTAAAAAAAAATAAATATAAATCGTTACGTTCGACCGTATTACGTCGAAATATAATGATTTCACAAAAAATATCGGTACATTGTAACGCTTTCTAATGAATGAACTCGCAAAAACCGTTCGAAATTGAAAGTTTTTCTAGCTCTCTAGGGACGAAATAAACGTTTAATCTCTACGTAGTATTGAAGTATACATCGATTTATGTAAAAAAATGCCCACCCGATAACGCTTTTTATCGAATTAAATCGAAGAGAACGGCAGCGTCGTCAGTAGCTGCGCGAAGAAATTCAAAGTCCTAATCTCCCGGTCATGTCGGTCCTGCGGGAGCTATTTAAAAAAAAATAAATATAAATCGTTACGCTCGACCTTATTACGTCGAAATACAAAGATTTCACAAAAATATACCAGTACATCGTAACGCTTTCTAAAGTATTAACTCGCAAAGACCGTTCGAAATTGAAAGTTTTGCTGGCTCTACCGGGACGAAATAAACGTTTAATCCATATGTAATATTGAGTTATACATCGATATATGTAGAAATGTTCCTACGTCGTAACGCTTTCTAACGAATTAACTCGAAGGGAACATTCGAAACTGAAATTTTATGCTAGCTCAGCAGGGACGAAATAAATGTTTAATCTCTATGTAATACTGAAGTATACATCGATTTATGTAAAAATATGATTACCTCATAACGCTCTTTATCGATTTAACTCGGAGGGAACGTTAGCGTCGTCAGTAGCGGTGCGAAGAAATTCAAAGACCCAACCTCCCGGTCATGTCGGTCCTGCTGGGGCTATTTAAAGAAAAAATAAAAAAAAATCGTTACGTTCGACCGTATTACGTCGAACTGTAAAAATTTCACAAAAGATACCGCGACCTCGTAACGCTTGTTAACGAATTAACTCGAAAAAACCGTTCGAAATTGAAAGTTCTGCTTGCTCTCCGGGGACCAAATAAACGTTTAATCCCTATGTGATATTAAATTATACATGGAGATATGTAAAAATATTCCTACCTCATAACGGTTGTTAACGAATTAACTCGCAGGAAACCGTAGCGTCGTTCGTAGCGGTGCGAAGAAATTCAAAGACACAACTTCCTGGTCATGTCGTCCTGCGGGGGCTATTAAAAAAAAAAAATAAATATAAATCGTTACGTTCGACCGTATTGCGTCGAACTATAAAGATTTCACAAAAAATACCGCGACCTCGTAACGCTTGTAAACGAATTAACTCGAAAAAACCGTTCGAAATTGAAAGTTTTGCTAGCTCTCCAGGGACCAAATAAACGTTTAATCCCTATGTAATATTGAATTATACATCGAGATATGTAAAAACATGCCTACCTCATAACGCTTTTTATCGAATTAAATCGAAGAGAACGGCAGCGTCGTCAGCAGCTGCGCGAAGAAATTCAAAGTCCAAATCTCCCGGTCATGTCGGTCCGGCCGCGGCTATTTAATAGAAAATAAAAAAAAATCGTTACGTTCGACCGTATTACGTCGAAATATAATGATTTCACAAAAAATACGGGTACATCGTAACGCTTTCTAACGAATTAACTCGAAAAAACCGTTCGAAATTGAAAGTTTTGCTAGCTCTCCAGGGACGAAATAAACGTTTAATCCCTATGCAATATTGAATTACGCATCGATATATGTAGAAATATTCCTACCTCATAACGGTTGTTAACTAATCAACTCGCAGGGAACCTTAGCGTCGTTCGTAGCGGTGCGAAGAAATACAAAGTCCCAACGTCCCGGTCATATAGGTACGGCGGGGGCTATTTAAAAAAAAATAAATATAAATCGTTACGTTCGACCGTATTACGTCGAAATATAACGATTTCACAAAAAATAGCGGTACCTCGTAACGCTTTCTGACGAATTGACTCGAAGGGAACGTTCGAAATTGAAATTTTGTTCTTGCTCTCCAGGGTAGCAATAAGTGTTTAATCTCTATGTAATATTGAATTGTACATTGAGATATGTAAAAATATGCCCACCTCATAACGCTTTTTAACGAATTAAATCGAAGAGAACGGTAGCGTCGTCAGTAGCTGCGCGAAGAAATGCAAAGTCCCAACGACCCGGTCATATCGGTACGGCGGGGGCTACTTAAAAAAAAAAAAATAAAAATAAATCCTTACGATCGACCGTATTACGTCTAAATACAACGACTTCACAAAAAATACCGGTACCTCGTAACGCATTCTGACGAATTGACTCGAAGGGAACGTTCGAAATTGAAATTTTGTTCTAGCTCTCCAGGGTAGCAATAAGTGTATAATCTCTATGTAATATTGAATTATACATCGAGATATATAAAAATATTCCTACCTCATAACGGTTGTTAACGAATTAACTCGCAGGAAACCTTAGCGTCGTTCGTAGCGGTGCGAAGAAATATAAAGTCCCAACGTCCCGGTCATGTCGGTCCTGCGGGGGCTATTTAAAAAAAAATAAATATAAATCGTGACGCTAGACCGTATTACGTCGAAATATAACGATTTCACAAAAAATGCCGGTACCTCGTAACGCTTTCTGACGAACTGACTCGAAGGGAACGTTCGAAATTGAAATTTTGTTCTAGCTCTCCAGGGTAGATATAAGTGTTTAATCTCTATGTAATATTGAATTATACATCGATTTATGTAAATATATGCCTACCTCATAACGCTTTGTATCGAATGAACTCGCAAAAACCGTTCGAAATTGAAAGTTTTGCTTGCTCTTCAGGGACCAAATAAACGTTTAATCCCTACGTGATAATGAATTGTACATCGAGATATGTAAAAATATTCCTACCTCATAACGGTTTTTAACGAATTATCTCGCAGGGAAACTTAGCGTCGTTCGTAGCAGTGCGAAGAAATTCAAAGACCCAACCTCACGGTCATGTCGGCTCGCGGCGGCTACTTAAAAAAAAAGAAGTATAAATCATGACACTCGACCGTATTACGTCGAACTATAAAGATTTCACAAAAAATACCGCGAACTCGTAACGCTTGTTAAGGAATTAACTCGAAAAAGCCGTTCGAAATTGAAAGTTTTTCTAGCTCCCCAGGGTCGAAATGAACGTTTAGTTCCTATGCTATATTGAATTACACATCGATATATGTTGAAATATTCCTACGTCGTAACGCTTTTTGACGAATTAACTCGAAGGGAACGTTCTAAATTGAAATTTTATTCTAGCTCTCCAGGAACGAATTAAACGTTTAATCTCTATGTAATATTGAAGTATACATCGATTTATATCAAAATATGCCCACCTCATAACGGTTGTTAACGAATTAACTCGCAGGGAACCTTAGCGTCGTTCGTAGCGGTGCGAAGAAATTCAAAGAACCAATCTCCCGGTCATGTCGGCTCGCGGCGGCTATTTACAAAAAAAAAAAAAAAAAAAATAAAAAGGAATCGTTACGTTCGACTGTACTACGTCGAACTATAACGATTTCACAAAAAATACCGGTACTTCGTTACGCTTTTTACCGAATTAACTCACAAAATCCGTTCGAAATTGAAATTTTTTTCTAGCTCTCCAGGGACGAAATAATCGTTTCACCCTTATGTAATATTGAATTATACATCGATTTATGCAAAAACATACTCACCACACAACGCTTTTAATCGAATTAAATCGAAGAGAACGGTAGCGTCGTCAGTAGCTGCGCGAAGAAATTCAAAGTCCCAATCTCCCGGTCAGGTCGGTCCGGCCGCGGCTATTTAAAAAAAACATAAAAAAATAGTTACTTTCGACCGTATTACGTCGAACTATAAAGATTTCACAAAAAAATACCGCGACCTCGTAACGGTTGTTCACGATTTAACTCGAAAAAACTGTTCGAAATTGAAAGTTTTGCTTGCTCTCCAGGGACCAAGTAAACGTTTAATCCCCATGTAATATTGAATTATACATCGAGACATGTAAAAATATTCCTACCTCATAACGGTTGTTAACGAATTAACTCGCAGGGAACCTTAGCGTCGTTCGTAGCGTCGCGAAGAAACACAAAGTCCCAACGTCCCGGTCATATAGGTACGGCGGGGGCTATTAAAAAAATAAAAATAAAAATAAATCGTTACGGTCGACCGTATTACGTCCAAATATAACGATTTCACAAAAAATACCGGTACCTCGTAACGCCTTCTGACGAATTAACTCGCAAAAACCGTTCGAAATTAAAATTTTGTTCTAGCTCTGCAGGGTAGAAATAAGTGATTAATCTCTATGTAATATTGAATTATACATCGATTTGTGTAAAAATATGCCTACCACATAAAGCTTTTTATCGAATTAACTCAAAGGGAACGTTAGCGTCGTTCGTAGCGGTGCGAAGAAATTCAAAGTACCAACCTCTCGGTCATGTCGGACCGGCGGCGGCAGTTTAAAAAAAAGAAAATGAAATGAAATCACTACGTTCGAGCGTATTACGTCGAACTATAACGATTTCACAAACAATACCGGTACCTCGTAACGCTATCTGACGAATTCATTCGAAGGGAACGTTCGAAATTGAAATTTTGTTCTAGCTCTTCGGGGTAGAAATAAGTGTTAATCTCTATGTAATATTGAATTATACATCGATTTGTGTAAAAATATGCCTACCACATAAAGCTTTTTATCGAATTAACTCAAAGGGAACGTTAGCGTCGTCAGTAGCGGTGCGAAGAAATTCAAAGACCCAACCTCCCGGTCATGTCGGTCCTGCGGGGGCTATTTAAAAAAAAAATAAATATAAATCGTGACGCTCGACCGTATTACATCGAAATATAACGATTTCACAAAAAAAATACCGGTACATCGTAACGCTTTCTAACGAATTAACTTGCATAAACCGTTCGAAATTGAAAGCTTTGCTAACTGTCCAGGGACGCAATAATCGTTTAATCCCTATGCAATATTGAATTACACATCGATATATGTAGAAATATTCCTACCTCATAACGGTTGTTAACGAATTAACTCGCAGGGAACCTTAGCGTCGTTCGTAGCGGAGCGAAGAAATTGAAAGTTACAACCTCCCGGTCTTGTCGGTCCTGCTGGGGCTATTTAAAGAAAAATAAATATAAATCGTTGCGTTCGACCGTATTACGACGAAATATAATGATTTCACAAAAATACCGGTACATCGCAACGCTTTCTAACGAATTAACTCGCAAAAACCGTTCGAAGTTGAAAGTTTTGCTAGCTCTCCAGGGACGAAATAAACGTTTAATCCCTATGAACTATTGAATTACACATTGATATATGTAGAAATATTCCTACGTCGTAACGCTTTTTAACGAATTAACTCGAAGGGAACGTTCGAAATTGAAAGTTTTGCTTGCTCTCCAGGGATGAGATAAACGATTAATCCCTATGCAATATTGAATTACACATCGATATATGTAGAAATATTCCTACGTCGTAACGCTTTCAGACAAATTAACTCGCAAAAACCGTTCGAAATTAAAATTTTGTTCTAGCTCTGCAGGGTAGAAATAAGTGATTAATCTCTATGTAATATTGAATTATACATCGAGATATGTAAAAATATGCCTACCTCATAACGCTTTTTATCGAATTAAATTGACGAGAACGGTAGCATCGTCAGTAGCTGCGCGAAGGAATTCGAAGTCCCAATCTCCCGGTCATGTCGGTCCGGCCGCGGCTATTTAAAACAAACATAAAAAAAATCGTTACGTTCGACCGTATTACGTCGAACTATAAAGATTTCACAAAAATTACCGGTACCTCGTAACGCTTTCAGACGAATTAACTCGAAGGGAACTTTCGAAATTGAAATTTTGTTCTAGCTCTACAGGGTAGAAATAAGTGTTTAATCTCTATGTAATATTGAAGTATACATCGATTTATGTAAAAATAGGCCCACCTCATAACGCTTTTTATCGAATTAAATAGAAGGGAACCTTAGCGTCGCTCGTAGTGTTGCGAAGAAATTCAAAGTCCCAACCTCCCGGTCATGTCGGTCCTGCTGGGGCTATTTAAAAAAAAACATTTAAAAAATCGTTACGTTCGACCGTATTACGTCGAACTATAATGATTTCACAAAAAATGCCGGTACCTCGTAACGCTTTCTGACGAACTGACTCGAAGGGATCGTTCGAAATTGAAATTTTGTTCTAGCTCTCCAGGGTAGAAGTAAGTGTTTAATCTCTATATAATATTGAATTATACATCGATTTATGTAAAAATATTCCTACCTCATAACGGTTGTTAACGAATTAACTCGCAGGAAACCTTAGCGTCGTCAGTAGCTGCGCGAAGAAATTCAAATTCCCAATCACCCGGTCATGTCGGTCCGGCCGCGGCTGTTTAAGAAGAAACATAAAAAAATCGTTACCGTCGACCGTATTACGTCGAGCTATAAAGATTTCACAAAATATACCGCGACCTCGTAACGCTTGTTAACGAATTAACTCGAAAAGCCGTCCGAAATTGAAAGTTTTGCTTGCTCTCCAGGGACCAAATAAACGTTTAATACCTATGTAATATTGAATTATACATCGATTTATCTAAAAATATACCTACCTCAAAACGCTTTTTATCGAATTAACTCGAAGGGAACGTTAGCGTCGTCAGTAGCGGTGCTAAGAAATTCAAAGTACCAACCTCCCGGTTTTGTCGGTCCTGCGGGGGCTATTTAAAAAAAAAATAATAATAATAAATCCTTACGATCGACCGTATTACGTCGAAATATAACGATTTCACAAAAAATACCGGTACCTCGTAACGCTTTCTGACGAATTGACTCGAAGGGAACGTTCGAAATTGAAACTTTGTTCTAGCTCTGCAGGGTAGAAATAAGTGTTTAATCTGTATGTAATATTGAATTACACATCGATATATTTAGAAATATTCCTACGTCGTAGCGCCTTCTAACGAATTAACTCGCAAAAACCGTTCGAAATTGAAAGTTTTGCTTGCTCTCCAGGGACGAAATAAACGTTTAATCCCTATGTAATATTGAATTATACATCGAGATATGTAAAAATCTTCCTACCTCATAACGGTTGTAAACGAATTAACTCGCAGGAAACCTTATCGTCGTCAGTAGCTGCGCGAAGAAATTCAAAGTCCCAACCTCCCGGTCATGTCGGTCCGGCCGCGGCTATTTAATAGTAAATAAAAAAAAATCGTTACGTTCGACCGTATTACGTCGAAATATAATGATTTCACAAAAAATACAGCGACCTCGTAACGCTTGTTAACGAATTAACTCGAAAAAACCGTGCGAAATTGAAAGCTTTGCATGCCCTACAGGGACCAAGTAAACGTTTTTATCCCTAGGTAATATTGAATTATACATCGAGATATGTAAAAATATTTCTACCTCATAATGGTTGTTAACGAATTAACTAGAAGGGAAGGTTAGCGTCGTTAGTAGCGGTGCGAAGAAATTCAAAGTCACAATCTCCCGGTCATGTCGGTCCTGCGGGGGCTATTCAAAAAAAAAATAAATATAAATCCTGACGCTCGACCGTATTACGTAGAAATATATAGATTTCGCAAAAAAATACCGGTACATCGTAACGCTTTCTAACGAAATATTTCGCAAATACCGTTCGAAATTGAATGTTTTGCTAGCTCTCCAGGGACGAAATAAAAGTTAATCCCTATGCAATATTGAATTACACATCGATGTATATAGAAATATTCCTACGTCGTAACGCTTTTTAACGAATCAACTCAAAAAACTGTTCGAAATTGAAAGTTTTGCTTGCTCTCCAGGGACCAAATAAAAGTTTAATCCCTATGTAATATTGAACTATATATCGAGATATGTAAAAATATTCCTACCTAATAACGGTTGTTAATGAATTAACTCGCAGGGAACCTTAGCGTCGTTCGTACCGGTGCGAAGAAATTCAAAGTCCCAACGTTCCGGTCATATAGGTACGGCGGGGGCTACTTAAAAAAAAAAATATAAATAAATCGTTCGATCGACCGTATTACCTCGAAGTATAACGATTTCACAAAAAATACCGGTGCCTCGTAACGCTTTCTGACGAATTGAGTCGAAGGGAACGTTCGAGATTGAAAGTTTGTTCTAGCTCTTCGGGGCCAGAAATCAGTGTTTAATCTCTATATAATATTGAATTTTACATCGATTTATGTAAAAATATGCCTACCTCATAACGCTTTTTATCAAATTAATTCGAAGGGAACGTTAGCGTCGTTCGTAGCGATGTGAAGAAATTCAAAGTACCAACCTCCCGGTCATGTCGGTCCTGCGGGGGCTATTTAAAAAAAAAAAAAAAAAATAAAAATAAATCGTTACGATCGACCGTATTACGTCGAAATGTAACGATTTCACAAAAAATACCCGTACATCGTAACGCTTGTTAACGAATTAACGCGAAAAAACCGTTCGAAATTGACAGATCTGTTACCTCTCCAGGGACGAAATAAACGTTTAATCCCTATGCAATATCGAACTATACATCCACATATGTAGAATTATTCCTACCTCATAACGGTTGTTATCGAATTAACTCGAAGAGAACGGTAGCGTCGTCAGTAGCTGCGCGAAGAAATACAAATTCCCAACCTCCCGGTCATGTCGGTCCTGCGGGGGCTATTTAAAAAAAAATTAATATAAATCGTTACGCTCGACCGTATTACGTCGAAATATAACGGTTTCACAAAAAATACCGCGACCTCGTAACGCTTTGTGACGAATTAACTCGCTAAAACCGTTCGAAATTGAACGTTTTGCTTGCTCTCCATGGACCAAATAAACGATTAATCCCTATGTAATATTGAAGTATACATCGAGATATGTAAAAATATTCCTACCTCATAACCCTTTTTATCGAATTAAATCGCAGGCAACCTTAGCGTCGTTCTCAGCGGTGCGAAGAAATACAAAGTCCCAACGTCCCGGTCATATCGGTACGGCGGGAGCTATTTAAAAAAAAATATATAAATAAAACGTTACGATCTACCGTTTTACGTCGAAATATAACTATTTCACAAAAATACAGGTACCTCGTAACGCTTTCTGACGAATTGACTCGAAGGGAACGTTCGAAATTGAAATTTTTTTCTAGCTTTCCAGGGTAGAAATATGCGTTTAATCCCTATGTAATATTGAAGTATACATCGATTTATGTAAAAATATGCCCACCTCATAACGCTTTTTATCGAATTAAATCGAAAAAACCGTTCGAAATTGAAAGGTTTGCCTGCTCTCCAGGGACCAAATAAACGTTTAATCCCTATGTAATATTGAATTATACATCGATTTATGTAAAAATATGCCTACCTCATAACGCTTTTTATCGAATTAACTCGAAGGGAACGTCAGCGTCGTTAGTCGTGGTGCGAAGAAATTCAAAGTCCCAATCTCCGGTCATGTCGGTCCGGCCGCGGCTATTTAAAAAAAAATAAATATAAATCGTTACCATCCACCGTATTACGTCGAAATATAACTATTTCACAAAAAATACCGGTACCTCGTAACGCTTTGTGACGAATTAACTCTCTAAAACCGTTCGAAATTGAAAGTTTTACTACCTCTCCAGGGACGAAGTAAACGTTTAATCCCTATGCAATTTTGAATTACACATCGATATATGTAGAAATATTCCTATGTCGTAACGCTTTTTATCGAATTAACTCGAAGAGAACGTTAGCGTCGTTAGTAGCGGTGCGAAGAAATTCAAAGACCCATCCTCCTGGTCATGTCGCCCGGCGGCTGCTATTTAAATAAAAGAAAATAAAAAGAAATCATTGCGTTCGAGCCTAATAGGTCGAAATATAACGATTTCACAAAAAGTACCTGTACCTCATAACACTATCAGACGAATTAACTCGAAGGGAACGTTCGAAATTGGAATTTTGTTCTAGCTCTTCAGGGTAGAAATAAGTGTTTAATCTCTATGCAATATTGAGTTATTCATCGATTTATGCAAAAATATGCCTACCTCAAATCGCTTTTTATCGAATTAAATCGAAGAGAACGTTAGCGTCGTCAGTAGCGTTGCGAAGGAATTCAAAGTACCAACCTCCCGGTCATGTCGGTCCGGCGGGGGCTATTTAAAAAAAAAATAAAAAAAAATCGTTACGATCCACCGTATTACGCCGAACTATAAAAATTTCACAACAAAATACCGCGAACTCGTAATGCTTTTTAACGAATTAACTCGAAAAAACCGTTCGAATTTGAAAGATTTGCTAACTCTCCAGGGACGAAATAAACGTTTAATCCCTATGCAATATTGAATTGCACATCTATATATGTAGAAATATTACTACGTCGTAACGCTTTTTAACGAAATAACTCGAAGGGAACGTTCGAAATTGAAATTTTTTTCTAGCTCTCCAGGGACGAAATAATCGTGTAATCTGTATGTAATATTGAAGTATACATCGAGATATATAAAAATATTCCTACCTCATAACCCTTTTTATCGAATTAACTCGAAGGGAACATTAGCGTCGTCAGTAGCGCTGCGAAGAAATTCAAAGACACAACCTCCCGGTCATGTCGGTCCGGCGGCGGCTATTTAAGAAAGAAAAAAAATAAAAATAAATCGTTACGATCGACCGTATTACGTCGAAATATAACGATTTCACAAAAAATACCGGTACCTCGTAACGCTTTCAGAGGAATCAAACCGATGGGAACGTTCGAAATTGAAATTTTGTTCTAGCTCTTCCGGGTAGAAATAAGTGTTTAATCTCTATGTAATATTGAATTATACATCGATTTATGTAAAAATATGCCTACCTCATTACTCTTTATAGCGAATTAACTCGAAGGGAACGGTAGCGTCGTTCGTAGTGGTGCGAAGAAATACAAAGTCCCAACGTCCCAGTCATATCGGTACGGCGGGTGTTATTTAAAAAAAAAAAATTAAAAATAAATCGTTACGATCGACCGTATTACGTCGAAATATAATGATTTTACAAAAAATACCGGTACATCGTAACGCTTTCTAACGAATTAACTCGCAAAAACCGTTCGAAGTTGAAAGTTTTGCTACCTCTGCAGGGACGAAATAAACGTTTAATCCCTATGCAATTTTGAATTACACATCGATATATTTAGAAATATTCCTACGTCGTAGCGCTTTATAACGAATTAACTCGCAAAACCCGTTCGAAATTGAAAGTTTTCCTAGCCTTCCAGGGACGAAATAAACGTTTAATCCCTATGCAATATTGAATTTCACATCGATATATGTAGAAATATTTCTACGTCGTAACGCTTTTTAACGAATTAACTCGCAGGGAACTCTAGCGTCGTTCGTAGCGGTGTGAAGAAATACAAAGTCTCAACGTCCCGGTCATATAGGTACGGCGGGGGCTATTTAAAAAAAATAAAGAAAATAAAAATAAATCGTTACGATCGACCGTCTTACGTCGAAATATAACGACTTCACAAAAAATACCGGTACCGCGTAACGCTTTCTGACGAATTGACTCGAAGGGAACGTTCGAAATTGAAATTATTTTCTAGCTCTCCAGAGACGAAATAAACGTTCAGTATCTATGTAAAATTGAAGTATACATCGATTTATGTAAAAATATGCCCACCTCATAAAGCTTCTTATCGAATTAACTCGAAGGGAACGTTAGCGTCGTCAGTAGCGATGCGAAGAAATTCAAAGTCCCAATCTCTCGGTCATGTCGGTCCTGCTGGGGCTATTTAAAAAAAAATAAATATAAATCGTTACGTTCGACCGTATTACCTCGAAATATAATGATTTCTCAAACAATACCGGTACATCCTAACGCTTTCTAACGAACTAACTCGCAAAAACCGTTCGAAATTGAAACTTTTGCTAGCTATCCAGGAACGAAATGAACGTTTAATCCCTATGTAATATTAAATTATACATCGATATATGTCGAAATATTCCTACCTCATAACGCTTTCTATCGAATTAACACGAAGGGAACGTTAGCGTCGTCAGTAGCGGTGCGAAGAAGTGCAAAGTCACAACCTCCCGGTCATATCGGTCCTGCTTGGGCTATTTAAAAAAAAATAACCATAAATCGTTACGCTCGACCGTATTACGTCGAAATATAACGATTTCGCAAAAAACTACCGGTACATCGTAACGGTTTCTAACGAATTAACTCGAAAAAACCGCTCGAAATTGAAAGTTTTGCCTGCTCCCCAGGGACCAAATAAACATTTAATCCCTATGTAACATTGAATTATACATCGAGATATGCAAAAATATTCCTACCTCATAACGGTTGTTAACGAATTAATTCGAAGGGAACATTAGCGTCGTTAGTAGCGGTGCGAAGAAATTCAAAGTCCCAATCTCCCGGTCATGTCGGTCCTGCTGGGGCTATTTAAAAAAAAATAAATGTAAATCGTTACGTTCGACCGTATTACCTCGAAATATAATGATTTCACAAAAAATACCGGTACATCGTAACGGTTTCTAACGAACTAACTCGCAAAAACCGTTCGAAATTGAAAGCTTTGCCTGCTCTCCAGGGACCAAATAAACATTTAATCCCTATGTAATATTGAATTATACATCGAGATATGTGAAAATATTCCTACCTCATAACGGTTTTTAACGAATTAACTCGAAGGGAACGTTAGCGTCGTTAGTAGCGGTGCGAAGAAATTCAAAGACCCAACCTCCCGGTTATGTCGGTCCTGCGGGGGCTATTTAAAAAAAACATTAAGAAAATCGTTACGTTCGACCGTATTACGTCGAACTATAAAGATTTCGCAAAAAATACCGCGACCTCGTAACGCTTGTTAACGAATTAACTCGAAAAAACCGTTCGAAATTGAAAGTTTTGCCTGCTCTCCAGGGAACAAATAAACGTTTAATCCCTACGTAATATTGATATATACATCGAGATATGTAAAATATTCCTACCTCATAACGGTTGTTAACGAATTAACTCGCAGCGAACCTCAGCGTCGTTCGTAGCGATGCGAAGAAATACAAAGTCCCAACGTCCCGGTTATATAGGTACGGCGGGGGCTATTTAAAAAAAAAAAAGAAAAAACTAAAAATAAATCGTTACGATCGACCCTATTACGTCGAAGTATAACGATTTCGCAAAAAAATACCGGTACATCGTAAAGCTTTCTAACGAATTAACTCGCAAAAACCATTCGAAATTGAAAGTTTTGCTAGCTCTCCAGGGACGAAACAAACGTTTAATCTCTATGT
The DNA here is from genome assembly GCA_905332935.1 of Bombus hortorum. Classification (NCBI taxonomy): domain Eukaryota; kingdom Metazoa; phylum Arthropoda; class Insecta; order Hymenoptera; family Apidae; genus Bombus; species Bombus hortorum. The sequence goes on from CAJOSO010000001.1 coordinate 9,096,341, forward strand.
AATATAGAATTCTACATCGATTTATGTAGAAATATGCCTACCTCATAACGCTTTCAATCGAATTAACTCGAAGGGAACGTTAGCGTCGTTCGTAGCCGTGCGAAGAAATACAAAGTCCAGACGTCCCGGTTATATAGGTACGGCGGGGGCTATTTAAAAGAGAGAATAAGAATAAATCGTTACGATCGACCGTATTACGTCGAAATATAACGATTTCACAAAAAATACAGGTACCTCGTAAAGCTTCCTGACGAATTGACTCGAGGGGATCCTTCGAAATTGAAATTTCTTTCTAGCTTTCCAGGGACTTAATAAACGTTTAATCCCTATGCAATATTGAATTACACATCGATATATGTAGAAATATTCCTACGTCGTAACGCTTTCAGACGAATTAACACGCAAAAACCGTTCGAAATTGACATTTTGTTCTAGCTCTTCAGGGTAGAAATAAGTGTATAATCTCTATGTAATATTGAATTACACATGGATATATGTAGAAATATTCCTACGTCGTAACGCTTTTTAACGAATTAACTCGAAGGGAACGTTCGATATTGAATTTTTGTTCTAGCTCTCCAGCGTAGAAGTAAGTGTTTAATCTCTATGTAATATTGAATTATACATCGAAATATGTAAAAATATTCCTACCTCATAAGGCTTTTTATCGAATTAACTCGCAGGGAACCTTAGCGTCGTTCGTAGCGATGCGAAGAAATACAAAGTCCCAACGTCCCGGTTATATAGGTACGGCGGGGGCTATTTAAAAAAAAAAAAGAAAAAACTAAAAATAAATCGTTACGATCGACCCTATTACGTCGAAGTATAACGATTTCACAAAAAAATACCGGCACATCGTAACGCTTTCTAACGAATTTACTCGCAAAAACCGCTCGAAATTGAAAGTTTTGCTAGCTCTCCAGGGACGAAATACAACTTTAATCCGTATGCAATATTGAATTACACATCGATATATGTAGAAATATTCCATCATCGTATCGCTTTTTAACGAATTAACTCGAAGGGAACGTTCGAAATTGAAATTTTTTTCTAGCTCTCCAGGGACGAAATAAACGCTTAATCTCTATGTAATATTGAATTATACATCGATTTATGCAAAAATAAGCCCACCTTTTAACGCTTTTAATCAAATTAAATCGAAGAGAACGGTAGCGTCGTCAGTAGCGGTGCGAAGAAATTCAAAGACCCAACCTCCCGGTCATGTCGGTCCTCCTGGGGTTATTTAAAGAAAAAATAAAAAAAATCGTTACCTTCGACCGTATTACGTCGAAATATAACGATTTCACAAAAAATACCGCGACATCGTAACGCTTGGTAACGAATTAACTCGAAAAAACCGTTCGAAATTGAAAGTTTTGCTTGCTCTCCAGGGACCAAATAAACGTTTAATCCCTATGTAATATTGAATTATACATCGAGAGATGTAAAAATATTCCTACCTCATAAGGCTTTTTATCGAATTAACTCGCAGGGAACCTTAGCGCCGTTCGTAGCGGTGCGAAGAAATAAAAAGTCCCAACGTCCCGGTCATATAGGTACGGCGGAGGCTATTAAAAAAAAAAAAAAAATAAAAATAATTCCTTACTATCGACCGTATTACGTCGAAATATAACGATTTCACAAAAAATATCGGTACCTCGTAACGTTTTCTAACGAATTAACTCGCAAAAACCGGTCGGAATGGAAAGTTTTGCTACCTCTCCAGGGACGAAATAAACGTTTAATCCCTATGCAATTTTGAATTACACATCGATATATGTAGAAATATTCCTACGTCGTAACGCTGTTTAACGAATTATGTAATATTGAATTATACTTCGATTTATGTAAAAATATGCCCAACTCATAACGCTTTTTTCGAATTAACTCGAAGGGAATGTTAGCGTCGTTAGTAGCGGTGCGAAGAAATTCAAAGCCCCAACCTCCCGGTCATGTCGGTCCTGCTGGGGCTATTTAAAAAAAAATAAATATAAATCGTTACGCTCGACCGTATTACGTCGAAATATAATGATTTCACAAAAATATCGGTACATTGTGACGCTTCCTAATGAATTAACTCGCAAAAACCGTTCGAAATTGAAAGTTTTGCTAGCTCTCCAGGGACCAAATAAACGTTTAATCCCTATGTAATATTGAATTATACATCGAGATATGTAAAAATATTCCTACCTCTTAACGGTTGTTAACGAATTAACTCGCAGGAAACCTTGGCGTCGTTCGTAGCGGTGCGAAGAAATTCAAAGTCCCAACCTCCCGGTCATGTCAGTCCTGCTGGGGCTATTTAAAAACCAATAAATATAAATCGTTACGTTCGACCGTGTTTCGTCGCACTATAAAGATTTCACAAAAAATGCCGGTACCTCGTAACGCTTTCAGACGAATTAACTCGAAGGGAACGATCGAAATTGAAATTTTGTTCAAGCTCTTCGGGGTAGAAATAAGTGTTTAATCTCTATGTAATATTGAATTATACATCGATTTACGTAAAAATATGCCCACCTCATAACGCTTTTTATCGAATTAAATTGAAGAGAACAATAGCATCATCTGTAGCGGTGCGAAGAAATTGAATGTCCCAACCTCCCGGTCATGTCGATCCTGCTGGAGCTATTTAAAAAAAAAGAATAAATATAAATCGTGACGCTCGACCGTATTACGTCGAAATATAACGATTACACAAAAAAAGACCGGTACTTCGTAACGCTTTCTAACGAATTTACTCGCAAAAACCGTTCGAAATTGAAAGTTTTGCTAGCTCTCCAGGGACGAAATACAACTTTAATCCGTATGCAATATTGAATTACACATCGATATATGTAGAAATATTCCATCATCGTATCGCTTTTTAACGAATTAACTCGAAGGGAACGTTCGAAATTAAAAGTTTTGATAGCCCTCCAGGGACCAAATAAACGCTTTTAACTCTATGTAATATTGAATTATACGTCGAGATATGTAAAAATATTTCTACCTCATAACGGTTGTTAGCGAATTAACTCGCGGGGAACCTTAGCGTCGCTCGTAGCGGTGGGAAGAAATACAAAGTCCCACCGTCCCGGGCATATTGGCACGGCGGGGGCTATTAAAAATAAAGCAAAAAAAATCGTTACGATCGACCATATTACGTCGAAATATAACGATTTCACAAAAAATACCGCGTCTTCGTAACGCTTGTTAACGAATTAACTCGAAAAAACCGTTCGAAATTGAAAGTTTTGCCAGCTATCCAGGGACGAAATAAACGTTTAATCCCTTATGCAATATTGAATTACACATGGATATATGTAGAAATATTCCTACGTCGTAACGCTTTTTAACGAATTAACTCGAAGGGAACGTTCGATATTGAATTTTTGTTCTAGCTCTCCAGCGTAGAAGTAAGTGTTTAATCTCTATGTAATATTGAATTATACATCGAAATATGTAAAAATATTCCTACCTCATAAGGCTCTTTATCGAATTAACTCGCAGAAAGCCTTGGCGTCGTTCGTAGCGGTGCGAAGAAATTCAAAGTCCCAACCTCCGGGTCATGTCGGTCCTGCTGGGGCTATTTAAAAACCAATAAATATAAATCGTTACGTTCGACCGTGTTTCGTCGCACTATAAAGATTTCACAAAAAATGCCGGTACCTCGTAACGCTTTCAGACGAATTAACTCGAAGGGAACGATCGAAATTGAAATTTTGTTCTAGCTCTTCGGGGTAGAAATAAGTGTTTAATCTCTATGTAATATTGAATTATACATCGATTTACGTAAAAATATGCCCACCTCATAACGCTTTTTATCGAATTAAATTGAAGAGAACAATAGCATCATCTGTAGCGGTGCGAAGAAATTGAATGTCCCAACCTCCCGGTCATGTCGATCCTGCTGGAGCTATTTAAAAAAAAAAAATAAATATAAATCGTGACGCTCGACCGTATTACGTCGAAATATAACGATTACACAAAAAAAGACCGGTACTTCGTAACGCTTTCTAACGAATTTACTCGCAAAAACCGTTCGAAATTGAAAGTTTTGCTAGCTCTCCAGGGACGAAATACAACTTTAATCCGTATGCAATATTGAATTACACATCGATATATGTAGAAATATTCCTACGTCGTAACGCTTTTTAACGAATTAACGCGAAGGGAACGTTCGATATTGAATTTTTGTTCTAGCTCTCCAGCGTAGAAGTAAGTGTTTACTCTATGTAATATTGAATTATACATCGAAATATGTAAAAATATTCCTACCTCGTAAGGCTTTTTATCGAATTAACTCGCAGAGAACCTTAGCGTCGTTCGTAGCGGTGCGAAGAAATACAAAGTCCCTACGTCCCGGTTATATAGGTACGGCGGGGGCTATTTAAAAAAAAAAAAAAAAACTAAAAATAAATCGTTACGATCGACCGTATTACGTCGAAGTATAACGATTTCACAAAAAATACCGGTACCTCGTAACGCTTTCTAACGAATTTTCTCGCAAAAACCGCTCGAAATTGAAAGTTTTGCTAGCTCTCCAGGGACGAAATGCAACTTTAATCCGTATGCAATATTGAATTACACATCGATATATGTAGAAATATTCCTACGTCGTAACGCTTTTTAACGAATTAACTCGAAGGGAACGTTCGATATTGAATTTTTGTTCTAGCTCTCCAGCGTAGAAGTGTTTAATCTCTATGTAATATTGAATTATACATCGAAATATGTAAAAATATTCCTACCTCATAAGGCTTTTTATCGAATTAACTCGCAGGGAACCTTAGCGTCGTTCGTAGCGATGCGAAGAAATACAAAGTCCCAGCGTCCCGGTTATATAGGTACGGCGGGGGCTATTAAAAAAAAAAAAAAAAAAAACTAAAAATAAATCGTTACGATCGACCGTATTACGTCGAAGTATAACGATTTCACAAAAAAATACCGGCACATCGTAACGCTTTCTAACGAATTTACACGCAAAAACCGCTCGAAATTGAAAGTTTTGCTAGCTCTCCAGGGACGAAATACAACTTTAATTCGTATGCAATATTGAATTACACTTCGATATATGTAGAAATATTCCATCATCGTATCGCTTTTTAATGAATTAACTCGAAGGGAACGTTCGAAATTGAAATTTTTTTCTAGCTCTCCAGGGACGAAATAAACGCTTAATCTCTATGTAATATTGAAGCATACATCGATTTATGCAAAAATAAGCCCACCTTTTAACGCTTTTAATCAAATTAAATCGAAGAGAACGGTAGCGTCGTCAGTAGCGGTGCGAAGAAATTCAAAGTACCAACCTCCCGGTCACGTCGGTCCGGCGGCGGCATTTTAAAAAAAAGAAAATAAAAAGAAATCATTACGTTCGAGCGTATTACGTCAAAATATAACGATTTCACAAAAAATACCGGTACCTCGTAATGCTTTCAGACGAATTAACTCGCTAAAACCGTTCGAAATTGAACGTTTTGCTTGCTCTCCATGGACCAAATAAACGATTAATCCCTATGTAATATTGAAGTATACATCGAGATATGTAAAAATATTCCTACCTCATAACCCTTTTTATCGAATTAAATCGCAGGCAACCTTAGCGTCGTTCTCAGCGGTGCGAAGAAATACAAAGTCCCAACGTCCCGGTCATATCGGTACGGCGGGAGCTATTTAAAAAAAAATATATAAATAAAACGTTACGATCTACCGTTTTACGTCGAAATATAACTATTTCACAAAAATACAGGTACCTCGTAACGCTTTCTGACGAATTGACTCGAAGGGAACGTTCGAAATTGAAATTTTTTTCTAGCTTTCCAGGGTAGAAATATGCGTTTAATCCCTATGTAATATTGAAGTATACATCGATTTATGTAAAAATATGCCCACCTCATAACGCTTTTTATCGAATTAAATCGAAAAAACCGTTCGAAATTGAAAGGTTTGCCTCCTCTCCAGGGACCAAATAAACGTTTAATCCCTATGTAATATTGAATTATACATCGAGTTATGTAAAAATATGCCTACCTCATATCGCTTTTTATCGAATTAACTCGAAGGGAACGTCAGCGTCGTTAGTCGTGGTGCGAAGAAGTTCAAAGTCCCAATCTCCGGTCATGTCGGTCCGGCCGCGGCTATTTAAAAAAAAATAAATATAAATCGTTACGATCCACCGTATTACGTCGAAATATAACTATTTCACAAAAAATACCGGTACCTCGTAACGCTTTGTGACGAATTAACTCGCTAAAACCGTTCGAAATTGAAAGTTTTACTACCTCTCCAGGGACGAAGTAAACGTTTAATCCCTATGCAATTTTGAATTACACATCGATATATGTAGAAATATTCCTATGTCGTAACGCTTTTTATCGAATTAACTCGAAGAGAACGTTAGCGTCGTTAGTAGCGGTGCGAAGAAATTCAAAGACCCATCCTCCTGGTCATGTCGCCCGGCGGCTGCTATTTAAATAAAAGAAAATAAAAAGAAATCATTGCGTTCGAGCCTAATAGGTCGAAATATAACGATTTCACAAAAAGTACCTGTACCTCGTAACACTATCAGACGAATTAACTCGAAGGGAACGTTCGAAATTGGAATTTTGTTCTAGCTCTTCAGGGTAGAAATAAGTGTGTAATCTCTATGTAATATTGAGTTATACATCGATTTATGCAAAAATATGCCTACCTCAAATCGCTTTTTATCGAATTAAATCGAAGAGAACGTTAGCGTCGTCAGTAGCGTTGCGAAGGAATTCAAAGTACCAACCTCCCGGTCATGTCGGTCCGGCGGAGGCTATTTAAAAAAAAAATAAAAAAAAAATCGTTACGATCCACCGTATTACGTCGAACTATAAAAATTTCACAACAAAATACCGCGAACTCGTAATGCTTTTTAACGAATTAACTCGAAAAAACCGTTCGAATTTGAAAGATTTGCTAACTCTCCAGGGACGAAATAAACGTTTAATCCCTATGCAATATTGAATTGCACATCTATATATGTAGAAATATTACTACGTCGTAACGCTTTTTAACGAAATAACTCGAAGGGAACGTTCGAAATTGAAATTTTTTTCTAGCTCTCCAGGGACGAAATAATCGTGTAATCTGTATGTAATATTGAAGTATACATCGAGATATGTAAAAATATTCCTACGTCATAACCCTTTTTATCGAATTAACTCGAAGGGAACATTAGCGTCGTCAGTAGCGCTGCGAAGAAATTCAAAGACACAACCTCCCGGTCATGTCGGTCCGGCGGCGGCTATTTAAAAAAGAAAAAAAATCAAAATAAATCGTTACGATCGACCGTATTACGTCGAAATATAACGATTTCACAAAAAATACCGGTACCTCGTAACGCTTTCAGAGGAATCAAATCGATGGGAACGTTCGAAATTGAAATTTTGTTCTAGCTCTTCCGCGTAGAAATAAGTGTTTAATCTCTATGTAATATTGAATTATACATCGATTTATGTAAAAATATGCCTACCTCATAACGCTTTCTATCGAATTAACTCGAAGGGAACGTTAGCGTCGTCAGTAGCAGTTCGAAGAAATTTATAGTCCCAACCTCCCGGTCATGTCGGTCCTGCTGAGGCTATTTAAAAGAAAATAAATATAAATCGTTACCTTCGGCCGTATTACGTTGAAATACAACGATTTCACAAAAAACACCGGTACCTCGTAACGCTTTCTAACGAATTAATTCGCAAAAACCGTTCGAAATTGAAGTTTTGCTAGCTCTCCAGGGACGAAATAAACGTTTAATCCCTATGCAATATTGAATTACACATCGATATATGTAGAAATATTCCTACGTCGAAACGCTTTATAACGAATTAACTCGAAGGGAACGTAAGAAATTGAAATTTTCTTCTAGCTCTCCAGGGACGAAATAAACGTTTAATCTGTATGTAATATTGAAGTATACATCGAGATATGTAAAAGTATTCCTACCTCATAACCCTTTTTATCGACTTAAATCGCAGGAAACCTTAGCGTCGTTCTTAGCGGTGCGAAGAAATACAAAGTCCCAACGTCCCGGTCATATCGGTACGGCGGGGGCTATTAAAAAAAAAAAAAAAATAAAAATAAAACGTTACGATCGACCGTATTACGTCGAAATATAACAATTTCACAAAAAAATACCGCGTCCTCGTAACGCTTGTTAACGAATTAACTCGAAAAGACAGTTCGAAATTGAAAGTTTTGCTTGCTATCCAGGGACCAAAAAACGTTTAATCCCTATGTAATATTGAATTATTCATCGAGATATGTAAAAATATTCCTATCGCATAACCCTTTTTATCGAATTAACTCGCAGGAAACCTTAGCGTCGTTCGTAGTGGTGCGAAGAAATACAAAGTCCCAACGTCCCAGTCATATCGGTACGGCGGGTGTTATTTAAAAAAAAAAAATAAAAATAAATCGTTACGATCGACCGTATTACGTCGAAATATAATGATTTTACAAAAAATACCGTTACATCGTAACGCTTTCTAACGAATTAACTCGCAAAAACCGTTCGAAATTGAAAGTTTTGCTACCTCTGCAGGGACGAAATAAACGTTTAATCCCTATGCAATTTTGAATTACACATCGATATATTTAGAAATATTCCTACGTCGTAGCGCTTTATAACGAATTAACTCGCAAAACCCGTTCGAAATTGAAAGTTTTCCTAGCCTTCCAGGGACGAAATAAACGTTTAATCCCTATGCAATATTGAATTTCACATCGATATATGTAGAAATATTTCTACGTCGTAACGCTTTTTAACGAATTAACACGAAGGGAACGTTAGCGTCGTCAGTAGCGGTGCCAAGAAGTGCAAAGTCACAACCTCCCGGTCATATCGGTCCTGCTTGGGCTATTTAAAAAAAAATAACCATAAATCGTTACGCTCGACCGTATTACGTCGAAATATAACGATTTCGCAAAAAACTACCGGTACATCGTAACGGTTTCTAACGAATTAACTCGAAAAAACCGCTCGAAATTGAAAGTTTTGCCTGCTCCCCAGGGACCAAATAAACATTTAATCCCTATGTAACATTGAATTATACATCGAGATATGCAAAAATATTCCTACCTCATAACGGTTGTTAACGAATTAATTCGAAGGGAACATTAGCGTCGTTAGTAGCGGTGCGAAGAAATTCAAAGTCCCAATCTCCCGGTCATGTCGGTCCTGCTGGGGCTATTTAAAAAAAAATAAATGTAAATCGTTACGTTCGACCGTATTACCTCGAAATATAATGATTTCACAAAAAATACCGGTACATCGTAACGGTTTCTAACGAACTAACTCGCAAAAACCGTTCGAAATTGAAAGCTTTGCCTGCTCTCTAGGGACCAAATAAACATTTAATCCCTATGTAATATTGAATTATACATCGAGATATGTGAAAATATTCCTACCTCATAACGGTTTTTAACGAATTAACTAGAAGGGAACGTTAGCGTCGTTTGTACCGGTGCGAAGAAATACAAAGTCCCAACCTCCCGGTCATGTCGGTCCTGCGGGGGCTATTTAAAAAAAAAATAAATATAAATCGCTACGATCGACCGTATTACGTCGAAGTATAACTATTTCACAAAAAATACCGGTACCTCGTAACGCTTTCTGACGAATTGACTCGAAGGGAACGTTCGAAATTGAAAGTTTTGCTAGCTCTCCAGGGACGAAATGAACGTTTAATCCCTATGCAATATTGAATTACACATCGATATATGTAGAAATATTCCTAAGTCGTAACGCTTTTTAACGCATTAATTCGAGGGGAACGTTCGAAATTGTAATTTTTTTCTAGCTCTCCAGGGACGAAATAAATGTTTAATCTCTATGTAATACTGAAGTATACATCGATTTAAGTAAAAATATGATTACCTCATAACCCCCTTTATCGATTTAACTCGGAGGGAACGTTAGCGTCGTCAGTAGCGGTGCGTAGAAATTCAAAGTAGCAACCTCCCGGTCATGTCGGTCCTGCTGGGGTTATTTAAAGAAAAAATAAAAAAAAAATCGTTACCTTCGACCGTATTACGTCGAAATATAACGATTTCGCAAAAAAATACCGGTACATCGTAAAGCTTTCTAACGAATTAACTCTCAAAAACCATTCGAAATTGAAAGTTTTGCTAGCTCTCCAGGGACGAAACAAACGTTTAACCTCTATGTAATATAGAATTCTACATCGACTTATGTAGAAATATGCCTACCTCATAGCGCTTTCAATCGAATTAACTCGAAGGGAACGTTAGCGTCGTTAGCAGCGGTGCGAAGAAATGCAAAGACCCAACCTCCCGGTCATGTCGGTCCGGCCGCGGCTATTTAAAAAAAGCATAAAAAAATAGTTACTTTCGACCGTATTACGTCGAACTATAAGGATTTGACAAAGAAATACCGCGAACTCGTAACGCTTGTTCACGATTTAACACGAAAAATCCGTTCGAACTTGAAAGTTTTGCTAGCTCTCCAGGGACCAAATAAACGTTTAATCCCTGTGCAATATTGAATTATACATCGAGATATGTAAAAATATTCCCACCACATAACGGTTGTCAGCGAATTAACTCGCAGGAAACCTTAGCGTCGTTCGTAGCGGTGCGAAGAAATACAAAGTCCCAACATCCCGGTCATATAGGTACGGCGGGGGCTATTTAAAAAAAAAAAGAAAACTAAAAGAAAATCGTTACGATCCACCGTATTGCGTCGAAATATAACGATTTCACAAGAAAATACCGCGAACTCGTAATGCTTGTTAACGAATTAGCTCGAAAAAACCGTTCGAAATTGAAAGTTTTGCTAGCTCTCCAGGGACGAAATAAACGTTTAATCCCTATGCAGTATTGAATTACACATCTATACATGTAGAAATATTCATTCGTCGTAACGCTTTTTATCGAATTAACTCGAAGGGAACGTTAGCATCGTTAGTAGCGGTGCGAAGAAATTCAAAGACCCAACCTCCCGGTCATGTCGGTTCGGCGGGGGCAATTTAAAAAAAAAATTAAAAAAAATCCTTACGTTCCACCGTATTACGTCGAAATATAACGATTTCACAAGAAATACCGCGACCTCGTAACGCTTGTTAACGAATTAACTCGAAAAAACCGTTCGAAATTAAAAGTTTTGATAGCCCTCCAGGGACCAAATAAACGCTTTTAACCCTATGTAATATTGAGTTATACGTCGAGATATGTAAAAATATTTCTACCTCATAACGGTTGTTAGCGAATTAACTCGCGGGGAACCTTAGGGTCGCTCGTAGCAGTAGGAAGAAATACAAAGTCCCACCGTCCCGGGCATATTGGCACGGCGGGGGCTATTAAAAAAAAAGCCAAAAAAATCGTTACGATCGACCATATTACGTCGAAATATAACGATTTCACAAAAAAATACCGGCACATCGTAACGCTTTCTAACGAATTTACTCGAAAAAACCGTTCGAAATTGAAAGTTTTGCCAGTTATCCAGGGACGAAATAAACGTTTAATCCCTATGCAATATTGAATTACACATGGATATATGTAGAAATATTCCTACGTCGTAACGCTTTTTAACGAATTAACTCGAAGGGAACGTTCGATATTGAATTTTTGTTCTAGCTCTCCAGCGTAGAAGTAAGTGTTTAATCTCTATGTAATATTGAATTATACATCGAAATATGTAAAAATATTCCTACCTCATAAGGCTTTTTATCGAATTAACTCGCAGGGAACCTTAGCGTCGTTCGTAGCGATGCGAAGAAATACAAAGTCCCAACGTCCCGGTTATATAGGTACGGCGGGGGCTATTTAAAAAAAAAAAAGAAAAAACTAAAAATAAATCGTTACGATCGACCCTATTACGTCGAAGTATAACGATTTCACAAAAAAATACCGGCACATCGTAACGCTTTCTAACGAATTTACTCGCAAAAACCGCTCGAAATTGAAAGTTTTGCTAGCTCTCCAGGGACGAAACAAACGTTTAACCTCTATGTAATATAGAATTCTACATCGACTTATGTAGAAATATGCCTACCTCATAACGCTTTCAATCGAATTAACTCGAAGGGAACGTTAGCGTCGTTAGCAGCGGTGCGAAGAAATGCAAAGACCCAACCTCCCGGTCATGTCGGTAATGCTGAGGCTATTTAAAAAAAACAAAAAAAAATCGTTACGTTCGACCGTATTACGTCGAACCATAAAGATTTCACAAAAATACAGGTACCTCGTAACGCTTTCTGACGAATTAACTCGCAAAAACCGTTCGAAATTGAAATTTTGTTCTAGCTCTCCACGGTAGAAATAAGTGTTTAATCTCTATGTAATATTGAGGTATACATCAATGTATGTAAAAATATTCCTACCTCATAACGCTTTTTATCGAATTAACTCGAAGGGAACGTTAGCGTCGTTAGTAGCTGCGCGAGGAAATTCAAAGTCCCAACGTCCCGGTCATATAGGTACGGCGGGGGCTATTAAAAAAAAAATAAAAATAAATCGTTACGATCCGCCGTACTACGTCGAAATATAACGATTTCACAAAAAATACCGGTACCTCGTAAAGCTTTCTGACGAATTGACTCGATGGGAACGTTCGAAATTGAAATTTTGTTCTAGCCCTCCAGGGTAGAAATAAGTGTTTAATGTCTATGTAATATTGAATTATACATCGATTTATGTAGAAATATGCCTACCCCATAACGCTTTCAATCGAATTAACTCGAAGGGAACGTTAGCGTCGTTAGCAGCGGTGCGAAGAAATGCAAAGACCCAACCTCCCGGTCATGTCGGTAATGATGAGGCTATTTAAAAAAAACAAAAAAAAATCGTTACGTTCGACCGTATTACGTCGAACCATAAAGATTTCACAAAAATACAGGTACCTCGTAACGCTTTCTGACGAATTAACTCGCAAAAACCGTTCGAAATTGAAATTTTGTTCTAGCTCTCCACGGTAGAAATAAGTGTTTAATCTCTATGTAATATTGAATTATACATCAATGTATGTAAAAATATTCCTACCTCATAACGCTTTTTATCGAATTAACTCGAAGGGAACGTTAGCGTCGTCAGTAGCTGCGCGAAGAAATTCAAAGTCCCAATCGCCCGGTCATGTCGGTCCGGCCGCGGCTATTTAAAAAAAAAAGCAATCGTTACCTTCGACCGTATTACGTCGAACTATAAAGATTTCACAAAAAATACCGCGTCCTCGTAACGCTTGTTAACGAATTAACTCGAAAAAACCGTTCGAAATTGAAAGTTTTGCCAGCTATCCAGGGACGAAATAAACGTTTAATCCCTATGCAATATTGAATTACACATGGATATATGTAGAAATATTCCTACGTCGTAACGCTTTTTAACGAATTAACGCGAAGGGAACGTTCGATATTGAATTTTTGTTCTAGCTCTCCAGCGTAGAAGTAAGTGTTTACTCTATGTAATATTGAATTATACATCGAAATATGTAAAAATATTCCTACCTCATAAGGCTTTTTATCGAATTAACTCGCAGAGAACCTTAGCGTCGTTCGTAGCGGTGCGAAGAAATACAAAGTCCCTACGTCCCGGTTATATAGGTACGGCGGGGGCTATTTAAAAAAAAAAAAAAAAACTAAAAATAAATCGTTACGATCGACCGTATTACGTCGAAGTATAACGATTTCACAAAAAATACCGGTACCTCGTAACGCTTTCTAACGAATTTTCTCGCAAAAACCGCTCGAAATTGAAAGTTTTGCTAGCTCTCCAGGGACGAAATGCAACTTTAATCCGTATGCAATATTGAATTACACATCGATATATGTAGAAATATTCCATCATCGTATCGCTTTTTAACGAATTAACTCGAAGGGAACGTTTGAAATTGAAATTTTTTTCTAGCTCTCCAGGGACGAAATAAACGCTTAATCTCTATGTAATATTGAAGTATACATCGATTTATGCAAAAATAAGCCCACCTTTTAACGCTTTTAATCAAATTAAATCGAAGAGAACGGTAGCGTCGTCAGTAGCTGCGCGAAGAAATTCAAAGTCCCAATCTCCCGGTCATGTCGGTCCGGCCGCGGCTATTTAAAAAAAGCATAAAAAAATAGTTACTTTCGACCGTATTACGTCGAACTATAAGGATTTCACAAAGAAATACCGCGAACTCGTAACGCTTGTTCACGATTTAACACGAAAAATCCGTTCGAACTTGAAAGTTTTGCTAGCTCTCCAGGGACCAAATAAACGTTTAATCCCTGTGCAATATTGAATTATACATCGAGATATGTAAAAATATTCCCACCACATAACGGTTGTCAGCGAATTAACTCGCAGGAAACCTTAGCGTCGTTCGTAGCGGTGCGAAGAAATACAAAGTCCCAACATCCCGGTCATATAGGTACGGCGGGGGCTATTTAAAAAAAAAAGAAAACTAAAAGAAAATCGTTACGATCCACCGTATTGCGTCGAAATATAACGATTTCACAAGAAAATACCGCGAACTCGTAATGCTTGTTAACGAATTAGCTCGAAAAAACCGTTCGAAATTGAAAGTTTTGCTAGCTCTCCAGGGACGAAATAAACGTTTAATCCCTATGCAGTATTGAATTACACATCTATACATGTAGAAATATTCATTCGTCGTAACGCTTTTTATCGAATTAACTCGAAGGGAACGTTAGCATCGTTAGTAGCGGTGCGAAGAAATTCAAAGACCCAACCTCCCGGTCATGTCGGTTCGGCGGGGGCAATTTAAAAAAAAAATTAAAAAAAATCCTTACGTTCCACCGTATTACGTCGAAATATAACGATTTCACAAGAAATACCGCGACCTCGTAACGCTTGTTAACGAATTAACTCGAAAAAACCGTTCGAAATTAAAAGTTTTGATAGCCCTCCAGGGACCAAATAAACGCTTTTAACCCTATGTAATATTGAGTTATACGTCGAGATATGTAAAAATATTTCTACCTCATAACGGTTGTTAGCGAATTAACTCGCGGGGAACCTTAGGGTCGCTCGTAGCAGTAGGAAGAAATACAAAGTCCCACCGTCCCGGGCATATTGGCACGGCGGGGGCTATTAAAAAAAAAGCCAAAAAAATCGTTACGATCGACCATATTACGTCGAAATATAACGATTTCACAAAAAAATACCGGCACATCGTAACGCTTTCTAACGAATTTACTCGAAAAAACCGTTCGAAATTGAAAGTTTTGCCAGCTATCCAGGGACGAAATAAACGTTTAATCCCTATGCAATATTGAATTACACATGGATATATGTAGAAATATTCCTACGTCGTAACGCTTTTTAACGAATTAACTCGAAGGGAACGTTCGATATTGAATTTTTGTTCTAGCTCTCCAGCGTAGAAGTAAGTGTTTAATCTCTATGTAATATTGAATTATACATCGAAATATGTAAAAATATTCCTACCTCATAAGGCTTTTTATCGAATTAACTCGCAGAGAACCTTAGCGTCGTTCGTAGCGGTGCGAAGAAATACAAAGTCCCAACGTCCCGGTTATATAGGTACGGCGGGGGCTATTTAAAAAAAAAAAAAAAAACTAAAAATAAATCGTTACGATCGACCGTATTACGTCGAAGTATAACGATTTCACAAAAAATACCGGTACCTCGTAACGCTTTCTAACGAATTTTCTCGCAAAAACCGCTCGAAATTGAAAGTTTTGCTAGCTCTCCAGGGACGAAATGCAACTTTAATCCGTATGCAATATTGAATTACACATCGATATATGTAGAAATATTCCATCATCGTATCGCTTTTTAACGAATTAACTCGAAGGGAACGTTTGAAATTGAAATTTTTTTCTAGCTCTCCAGGGACGAAATAAACGCTTAATCTCTATGTAATATTGAAGTATACATCGATTTATGCAAAAATAAGCCCACCTTTTAACGCTTTTAATCAAATTAAATCGAAGAGAACGGTAGCGTCGTCAGTAGCTGCGCGAAGAAATTCAAAGTCCCAATCTCCCGGTCATGTCGGTCCGGCCGCGGCTATTTAAAAAAAGCATAAAAAAATAGTTACTTTCGACCGTATTACGTCGAACTATAAGGATTTCACAAAGAAATACCGCGAACTCGTAACGCTTGTTCACGATTTAACACGAAAAATCCGTTCGAACTTGAAAGTTTTGCTAGCTCTCCAGGGACCAAATAAACGTTTAATCCCTGTGCAATATTGAATTATACATCGAGATATGTAAAAATATTCCCACCACATAACGGTTGTCAGCGAATTAACTCGCAGGAAACCTTAGCGTCGTTCGTAGCGGTGCGAAGAAATACAAAGTCCCAACATCCCGGTCATATAGGTACGGCGGGGGCTATTTAAAAAAAAAAGAAAACTAAAAGAAAATCGTTACGATCCACCGTATTGCGTCGAAATATAACGATTTCACAAGAAAATACCGCGAACTCGTAATGCTTGTTAACGAATTAGCTCGAAAAAACCGTTCGAAATTGAAAGTTTTGCTAGCTCTCCAGGGACGAAATAAACGTTTAATCCCTATGCAGTATTGAATTACACATCTATACATGTAGAAATATTCATTCGTCGTAACGCTTTTTATCGAATTAACTCGAAGGGAACGTTAGCATCGTTAGTAGCGGTGCGAAGAAATTCAAAGACCCAACCTCCCGGTCATGTCGGTTCGGCGGAGGCAATTTAAAAAAAAAATTAAAAAAAATCCTTACGTTCCACCGTATTACGTCGAAATATAACGATTTCACAAGAAATACCGCGACCTCATAACGCTTGTTAACGAATTAACTCGAAAAAACCGTTCGAAATTAAAAGTTTTGATAGCCCTCCAGGGACCAAATAAACGCTTTTAACCCTATGTAATATTGAGTTATACGTCGAGATATGTAAAAATATTTCTACCTCATAACGGTTGTTAGCGAATTAACTCGCGGGGAACCTTAGGGTCGCTCGTAGCAGTGGGAAGAAATACAAAGTCCCACCGTCCCGGGCATATTGGCACGGCGGGGGCTATTAAAAAAAAAGCCAAAAAAATCGTTACGATCGACCATATTACGTCGAAATATAACGATTTCACAAAAAAATACCGGCACATCGTAACGCTTTCTAACGAATTTACTCGAAAAAACCGTTCGAAATTGAAAGTTTTGCCAGCTATCCAGGGACGAAATAAACGTTTAATCCCTATGCAATATTGAATTACACATGGATATATGTAGAAATATTCCTACGTCGTAACGCTTTTTAACGAATTAACTCGCAGGAAACCTTAGCGTCGTTCGTAGTGGTGCGAAGAAATACAAAGTCCCAGCGTCCCGGTTATATAGGTACGGCGGGGGCTATTAAAAAAAAAAAAAAATAAAAATAAAACGTTACGATCGACCGTATTACGTCGAAATATAACAATTTCACAAAAAAATACCGCGTCCTCGTAACGCTTGTTAACGAATTAACTCGAAAAGGCAGTTCGAAATTGAAAGTTTTGCTTGCTCTCCAGGGACCAAATAAACGTTTAATCCCTGTGCAATATTGAATTATACATCGAGATATGTAAAAATATTCCCACCACATAACGGTTGTCAGCGAATTAACTCGCAGGAAACCTTAGCGTCGTTCGTAGCGGTGCAAAGAAATACAAAGTCCCAACATCCCGGTCATATAGGTACGGCGGGGGCTATTTAAAAAAAAAAAGAAATCTAAAAGAAAATCGTTACGATCCACCGTATTGCGTCGAAATATAACGATTTCACAAGAAAATACCGCGAACTCGTAATGCTTGTTAACGAATTAGCTCGAAAAAACCGCTCGAAATTGAAAGTTTTGCTAGCTCTCCAGGGACGAAATAAACGTTTAATCCCTATGCAGTATTGAATTACACATCTATACATGTAGAAATATTCATTCGTCGTAACGCTTTTTATCGAATTAACTCGAAGGGAACGTTAGCATCGTTAGTAGCGGTGCGAAGAAATTCAAAGACCCAACCTCCCGGTCATGTCGGTTCGGCGGGGGCAATTTAAAAAAAAAATTAAAAAAAATCCTTACGTTCCACCGTATTACGTCGAAATATAACGATTTCACAAGAAATACCGCGACCTCGTAACGCTTGTTAACGAATTAACTCGAAAAAACCGTTCGAAATTAAAAGTTTTGATAGCCCTCCAGGGATCAAATAAACGCTTTTAACCCTATGTAATATTGAGTTATACGTCGAGATATGTAAAAATATTTCTACCTCATAACGGTTGTTAGCGAATTAACTCGCGGGGAACCTTAGGGTCGCTCGTAGCAGTGGGAAGAAATACAAAGTCCCACCGTCCCGGGCATATTGGCACGGCGGGGGCTATTAAAAAAAAAGCCAAAAAAATCGTTACGATCGACCATATTACGTCGAAATATAACGATTTCACAAAAAAATACCGGCACATCGTAACGCTTTCTAACGAATTTACTCGAAAAAACCGTTCGAAATTGAAAGTTTTGCCAGCTATCCAGGGACGAAATAAACGTTTAATCCCTATGCAATATTGAATTACACATGGATATATGTAGAAATATTCCTACGTCGTAACGCTTTTTAACGAATTAACTCGCAGGAAACCTTAGCGTCGTTCGTAGTGGTGCGAAGAAATACAAAGTCCCAGCGTCCCGGTTATATAGGTACGGCGGGGGCTATTAAAAAAAAAAAAAAAATAAAAATAAAACGTTACGATCGACCGTATTACGTCGAAATATAACAATTTCACAAAAAAATACCGCGTCCTCGTAACGCTTGTTAACGAATTAACTCGAAAAGACAGTTCGAAATTGAAAGTTTTGCTTGCTATCCAGGGACCAAAAAACGTTTAATCCCTATGTAATATTGAATTATTCATCGAGATATGTAAAAATATTCCTATCGCATAACCCTTTTTATCGAATTAACTCGCAGGAAACCTTAGCGTCGTTCGTAGTGGTGCGAAGAAATACAAAGTCCCAACGTCCCAGTCATATCGGTACGGCGGGTGTTATTTAAAAAAAAAAAAATAAAAATAAATCGTTACGATCGACCGTATTACGTCGAAATATAATGATTTTACAAAAAATACCGTTACATCGTAACGCTTTCTAACGAATTAACTCGCAAAAACCGTTCGAAATTGAAAGTTTTGCTACCTCTGCAGGGACGAAATAAACGTTTAATCCCTATGCAATTTTGAATTACACATCGATATATTTAGAAATATTCCTACGTCGTAGCGCTTTATAACGAATTAACTCGCAAAACCCGTTCGAAATTGAAAGTTTTCCTAGCCTTCCAGGGACGAAATAAACGTTTAATCCCTATGCAATATTGAATTTCACATCGATATATGTAGAAATATTTCTACGTCGTAACGCTTTTTAACGAATTAACACGAAGGGAACGTTAGCGTCGTCAGTAGCGGTGCCAAGAAGTGCAAAGTCACAACCTCCCGGTCATATCGGTCCTGCTTGGGCTATTTAAAAAAAAATAACCATAAATCGTTACGCTCGACCGTATTACGTCGAAATATAACGATTTCGCAAAAAACTACCGGTACATCGTAACGGTTTCTAACGAATTAACTCGAAAAAACCGCTCGAAATTGAAAGTTTTGCCTGCTCCCCAGGGACCAAATAAACATTTAATCCCTATGTAACATTGAATTATACATCGAGATATGCAAAAATATTCCTACCTCATAACGGTTGTTAACGAATTAATTCGAAGGGAACATTAGCGTCGTTAGTAGCGGTGCGAAGAAATTCAAAGTCCCAATCTCCCGGTCATGTCGGTCCTGCTGGGGCTATTTAAAAAAAAATAAATGTAAATCGTTACGTTCGACCGTATTACCTCGAAATATAATGATTTCACAAAAAATACCGGTACATCGTAACGGTTTCTAACGAACTAACTCGCAAAAACCGTTCGAAATTGAAAGCTTTGCCTGCTCTCTAGGGACCAAATAAACATTTAATCCCTATGTAATATTGAATTATACATCGAGATATGTGAAAATATTCCTACCTCATAACGGTTTTTAACGAATTAACTAGAAGGGAACGTTAGCGTCGTTTGTAGCGGTGCGAAGAAATACAAAGTCCCAACCTCCCGGTCATGTCGGTCCTGCGGGGGCTATTTAAAAAAAAAATAAATATAAATCGCTACGATCGACCGTATTACGTCGAAGTATAACTATTTCACAAAAAATACCGGTACCTCGTAACGCTTTCTGACGAATTGACTCGAAGGGAACGTTCGAAATTGAAAGTTTTGCTAGCTCTCCAGGGACGAAATGAACGTTTAATCCCTATGCAATATTGAATTACACATCGATATATGTAGAAATATTCCTAAGTCGTAACGCTTTTTAACGCATTAATTCGAGGGGAACGTTCGAAATTGTAATTTTTTTCTAGCTCTCCAGGGACGAAATAAATGTTTAATCTCTATGTAATACTGAAGTATACATCGATTTAAGTAAAAATATGATTACCTCATAACCCCCTTTATCGATTTAACTCGGAGGGAACGTTAGCGTCGTCAGTAGCGGTGCGTAGAAATTCAAAGTAGCAACCTCCCGGTCATGTCGGTCCTGCTGGGGTTATTTAAAGAAAAAATAAAAAAAAAATCGTTACCTTCGACCGTATTACGTCGAAATATAACGATTTCGCAAAAAAATACCGGTACATCGTAAAGCTTTCTAACGAATTAACTCTCAAAAACCATTCGAAATTGAAAGTTTTGCTAGCTCTCCAGGGACGAAACAAACGTTTAACCTCTATGTAATATAGAATTCTACATCGACTTATGTAGAAATATGCCTACCTCATAACGCTTTCAATCGAATTAACTCGAAGGGAACGTTAGCGTCGTTAGCAGCGGTGCGAAGAAATGCAAAGACCCAACCTCCCGGTCATGTCGGTAATGCTGAGGCTATTTAAAAAAAACAAAAAAAAATCGTTACGTTCGACCGTATTACGTCGAACCATAAAGATTTCACAAAAATACAGGTACCTCGTAACGCTTTCTGACGAATTAACTCGCAAAAACCGTTCGAAATTGAAATTTTGTTCTAGCTCTCCACGGTAGAAATAAGTGTTTAATCTCTATGTAATATTGAGGTATACATCAATGTATGTAAAAATATTCCTACCTCATAACGCTTTTTATCGAATTAACTCGAAGGGAACGTTAGCGTCGTTAGTAGCTGCGCGAGGAAATTCAAAGTCCCAACGTCCCGGTCATATAGGTACGGCGGGGGCTATTAAAAAAAAAATAAAAATAAATCGTTACGATCCGCCGTACTACGTCGAAATATAACGATTTCACAAAAAATACCGGTACCTCGTAAAGCTTTCTGACGAATTGACTCGATGGGAACGTTCGAAATTGAAATTTTGTTCTAGCCCTCCAGGGTAGAAATAAGTGTTTAATGTCTATGTAATATTGAATTATACATCGATTTATGTAGAAATATGCCTACCTCATAACGCTTTCAATCGAATTAACTCGAAGGGAACGTTAGCGTCGTTAGCAGCGGTGCGAAGAAATGCAAAGACCCAACCTCCCGGTCATGTCGGTAATGCTGAGGCTATTTAAAAAAAACAAAAAAAAATCGTTACGTTCGACCGTATTACGTCGAACCATAAAGATTTCACAAAAATACAGGTACCTCGTAACGCTTTCTGACGAATTAACTCGCAAAAACCGTTCGAAATTGAAATTTTGTTCTAGCTCTCCACGGTAGAAATAAGTGTTTAATCTCTATGTAATATTGAATTATACATCAATGTATGTAAAAATATTCCTACCTCATAACGCTTTTTATCGAATTAACTCGAAGGGAACGTTAGCGTCGTCAGTAGCTGCGCGAAGAAATTCAAAGTCCCAATCGCCCGGTCATGTCGGTCCGGCCGCGGCTATTTAAAAAAAAAAGCAATCGTTACCTTCGACCGTATTACGTCGAACTATAAAGATTTCACAAAAAAATACCGCGTCCTCGTAACGCTTGTTAACGAATTAACTCGAAAAAACCGTTCGAAATTGAAAGTTTTGCCAGCTATCCAGGGACGAAATAAACGTTTAATCCCTATGCAATATTGAATTACACATGGATATATGTAGAAATATTCCTACGTCGTAACGCTTTTTAACGAATTAACGCGAAGGGAACGTTCGATATTGAATTTTTGTTCTAGCTCTCCAGCGTAGAAGTAAGTGTTTACTCTATGTAATATTGAATTATACATCGAAATATGTAAAAATATTCCTACCTCATAAGGCTTTTTATCGAATTAACTCGCAGAGAACCTTAGCGTCGTTCGTAGCGGTGCGAAGAAATACAAAGTCCCTACGTCCCGGTTATATAGGTACGGCGGGGGCTATTTAAAAAAAAAAAAAAAAAACTAAAAATAAATCGTTACGATCGACCGTATTACGTCGAAGTATAACGATTTCACAAAAAATACCGGTACCTCGTAACGCTTTCTAACAAATTTTCTCGCAAAAACCGCTCGAAATTGAAAGTTTTGCTAGCTCTCCAGGGACGAAATGCAACTTTAATCCGTATGCAATATTGAATTACACATCGATATATGTAGAAATATTCCATCATCGTATCGCTTTTTAACGAATTAACTCGAAGGGAACGTTTGAAATTGAAATTTTTTTCTAGCTCTCCAGGGACGAAATAAACGCTTAATCTCTATGTAATATTGAAGTATACATCGATTTATGCAAAAATAAGCCCACCTTTTAACGCTTTTAATCAAATTAAATCGAAGAGAACGGTAGCGTCGTCAGTAGCTGCGCGAAGAAATTCAAAGTCCCAATCTCCCGGTCATGTCAGTCCGGCCGCGGCTATTTAAAAAAAGCATAAAAAAATAGTTACTTTCGACCGTATTACGTCGAACTATAAGGATTTCACAAAGAAATACCGCGAACTCGTAACGCTTGTTCACGATTTAACACGAAAAATCCGTTCGAACTTGAAAGTTTTGCTAGCTCTCCAGGGACCAAATAAACGTTTAATCCCTGTGCAATATTGAATTATACATCGAGATATGTAAAAATATTCCCACCACATAACGGTTGTCAGCGAATTAACTCGCAGGAAACCTTAGCGTCGTTCGTAGCGGTGCGAAGAAATACAAAGTCCCAACATCCCGGTCATATAGGTACGGCGGGGGCTATTTAAAAAAAAAAAGAAAACTAAAAGAAAATCGTTACGATCCACCGTATTGCGTCGAAATATAACGATTTCACAAGAAAATACCGCGAACTCGTAATGCTTGTTAACGAATTAGCTCGAAAAAACCGTTCGAAATTGAAAGTTTTGCTAGCTCTCCAGGGACGAAATAAACGTTTAATCCCTATGCAGTATTGAATTACACATCTATACATGTAGAAATATTCATTCGTCGTAACGCTTTTTATCGAATTAACTCGAAGGGAACGTTAGCATCGTTAGTAGCGGTGCGAAGAAATTCAAAGACCCAACCTCCCGGTCATGTCGGTTCGGCGGGGGCAATTTAAAAAAAAAATTAAAAAAAATCCTTACGTTCCACCGTATTACGTCGAAATATAACGATTTCACAAGAAATACCGCGACCTCGTAACGCTTGTTAACGAATTAACTCGAAAAAACCGTTCGAAATTAAAAGTTTTGATAGCCCTCCAGGGACCAAATAAACGCTTTTAACCCTATGTAATATTGAGTTATACGTCGAGATATGTAAAAATATTTCTACCTCATAACGGTTGTTAGCGAATTAACTCGCGGGGAACCTTAGGGTCGCTCGTAGCAGTGGGAAGAAATACAAAGTCCCACCGTCCCGGGCATATTGGCACGGCGGGGGCTATTAAAAAAAAAGCCAAAAAAATCGTTACGATCGACCATATTACGTCGAAATATAACGATTTCACAAAAAAATACCGGCACATCGTAACGCTTTCTAACGAATTTACTCGAAAAAACCGTTCGAAATTGAAAGTTTTGCCAGCTATCCAGGGACGAAATAAACGTTTAATCCCTATGCAATATTGAATTACACATGGATATATGTAGAAATATTCCTACGTCGTAACGCTTTTTAACGAATTAACTCGAAGGGAACATTCGAAATTGAAATTTGTTTCTAGCTCTCCAGGGACGAAATTAACGTTCAATATCTATGTAATATTGAAGTATACATCGATTTATGTTAAAATAGGCCTACCTCATAACGCTCTTTAACGAATTAACTCGCAGGGAACCTTAGCGTCGTTCGTAGCGGTACGACGAAATACAAAGTCCCAACCTCCCGGTCCTGTCGGTCCTGCTGGGGCTATTTAAAAAAAAATAAATGTAAATCGTTACGTTCGACCGTATTACCTCGAAATATAATGATTTCACAAAAAAATACCGGTACATCGTAAAGCTTTCTATCGAATTAACTCGCAAAAACCGTTCGAAATTGAAAGTTTTGCTAGCTCTCTAGGGACGATATAAACGTTTAATCCCAATGCAATATTGAATTACACATTGACATATGTAGAAATATTCCTACCTCATAACGCTTTCTATCGAATTAACACGAGGGGAACGTTAGCGTCGTCAGTAGCGGTGCGAAGAAATGCAAAGTCCCAATCTCCCGGTCATGTCGGTCCTGCTGGGGCTATTTAAAAAAAATAAATATAAATCGTTACGTTCGACCGTATTACGTCGAAATATAATGATTTCATAAAAAATACGGGTACATCGTAACGCTTTCTAACGAATTAACTCGTCAAAACCGTTCGAAATTGAAAGTTTTGCTAGCTCTCCAGAGACGAAATAAACGTTTAATCCCTATGCAATATTGAATTACACATCGATATATGTAGAAATATTCCAACGTCGTAACGCTTTTTAACGAATTAACTCGAAGGGAACGTTAGCGTCGTTAGTAGCGGTGCGAAGAAATTCAAAGACCCAACCTCCCGGCCATGTCGATCCTGCGGGGGCTATTTAAAAAAAAACAATAGATATAAATCATTACGCTCGACCGAATTACGTCGAAATATAACGATTTCACAAAAAATACCGGTACATTGTAACGCTTTCTAACGAATTAACTCGCAAAAACCGGTCGAAATGGAAAGTTTTGCTACCTCTCCAGGGACGAAATAAACGTTTAATCCCTATGCAATATTGAATTATACATCGATATATTTAGAAATATTCCTACCTCGTATCGCTTTTTAACGAATTAACTCGAAGGGAACGTTCGAAACTGAAATTTTGTTCTAGCTCTCCAGGGTAGAAATAAGAGTTTAATCTCTATGTAATATTGAATGCTACATCGATTAATGTAGAAATATGCCTACCTCATAAAGCTTTCAATCGAATTAACAGGAAGGGAACGTTAGCGTCGTTAGTAGCGGTGCGAAGAAATGCAAAGACCCAACCTCCCGGTCATGTCGGTCGTGCTGGGGCTATTTAAAAAAAAAACAAAAAAAAATCATTACGTTCGAACGTATAACGTCGAAATATAACGATTTCACAAAAAATACCGATACCTCGTAACGCTTTCTGACGAATAGACTCGAAGGGAACGATCGAAATTGAAAATTTTTTCTAGCTCTCCAGGGACGAAACAAACGATTAATCTCTATGTAATATTGAATGCTACATCGATTTATGTAGAAATATGCCTACCTCATAACGCTTTCAATCGAATTAACTCGAAGGGAACGTTAGCGTCGTTAGTAGCGGTGTGAAGAAATGCAAAGACCCAACCTCCCGGTCATGTCGGTCATGCTGGGGCTATTTAAAAAAACAAAAAAAAAATCGTTACGTTCGACCGTATTACGTCGAAGCATAAAGATTTCACAAAAAATACCGGTACCTCGTAACGCTTTCTGACGAACTGACTCGAAGGGAACGTTCGAAATTGAAAATTTTTTCTAGCTCTCCAGGGACGAAACAAACGTTTAATCTCTATGTAATATTGAATGCTACATCGATTTATGTAGAAATATGCCTACCTCATAACGCTTTCAATCGAATTAACTCGAAGGGAACGTTAGCGTCGTTAGTAGCGGTGCGAAGAAATGCAAAGACCCAACCTCCCGGTCATGTCGGTCATGCTGGGGCTATTTAAAAAAACGAAAAAAAAATCGTAACGCTCGACCGTATTACGTCGAAATATAACGATTTCACAAAAAATGCCGTTACATCGTAACGCTTTCTAACGAATTTACTCGCAAAAACCGTTCGAAATTGAAATCTTTTTCTAGCTCTCCAGGGACGAAATAAACGCTTAATCTCTGTGTAATATTGAAGTATACATCGATTTATGCAAAAATAAGCCCACCTTTTAACGCATTTAATCAAATTAAATCGAAGAGAACGGTAGCGTCGTCAGTAGCTGCGCGAAGAAATTCAAAGTACCAACCTCCCGGTCATGTCGGTCCGGCGGCGGCTATTTAAAAAAAAGAAAATAAAAAGAAATCATTACGTTCGAGCGTATTACGTCGAAACATAACGATTTCACAAAAAATACCGGTACCTCGTAATGCTTTCAGACGAATTAACTCGAAGGGAACGATCGAGATTGAAATTTTGTTCTAGCTCTTCGGGGTAGAAATAAGTGTTTAATCTCTATGTAATATTGAATTATACATCGATTTAAGTAAAAATATGCCTACCTCATAACGCTTTTTATCGAATTAACTCGGAGGGAACGTTAGCGTCGTTAGTAGCGGTGCGAAGAAATTCAAAGACCCAACCTCCCGGTCATGTCGGTCCTGCTGGGACTATTTAAAAAGAAATAAATATAAATCGTTACGCTCGACCGTATTACGTCGAAATATAACGATTTGACAAAAAAATACCGTAACTTCGTAACGCTTTCTAACGAATTAACTCGCAAAAACCGTTCGAAATAGACAGTTTTGTTACCTCTGCAGGGACGAAATAAACGTTTAATCCCAATGTAATATTGAATTATACATCGAGATATGTAGAAATACTCCTACCTCATAACGGTTGTTAACGAATGAACTCGCAGGGACCGTTAGCGTCGTTAGTAGCGGTGCGAAGAAATTCAAAGTCCCAACGTCCTGGTCATATAGGTACGGCGGGGGCTACTTAAAAAAAAAAAAATAAATAAAAATAAATCGTTATGATCGACCGTATTACGTCGAAGTATAACGATTTCACAAAAAATACCGCTACCCCGTAACGCTTTCAGACGAATTAACTCGAAGGGAACGATCGAGATTGAAATTTTGTTCTAGCTCTTCGGGGTAGAAATAAGTGTTTAATCTCTATGTAATATTGAATTATACATCGATTTAAGTAAAAATATGCCTACCTCATAACGCTTTTTATCGAATTAACTCGAAGGGAACGTTAACGTCGTCAGTAGCTGCGCGAAGAAATTGAAAGTCCCAATCTCCCGGTCATGTCGGTCCTGCTGGGGCTATTTAAAAAAAATAAATATAAATCGTTACGTTCGACCGTATTACGTCGAAATATAATGATTTCATAAAAAATACGGGTACATCGTAACGCTTTCTAACGAATTAACTGGTCAAAACCGTTCGAAATTGAAAGTTTTGCTAGCTCTCCAGAGACGAAATAAACGTTTAATCCCTATGCAATATTGAATTACACATCGATATATGTAGAAATATTCCAACGTCGTAACGCTTTTTAACGAATTAACTCGAAGGGAACGTTAGCGTCGTTAGTAGCGGTGCGAAGAAATTCAAAGACCCAACCTCCCGGCCATGTCGATCCTGCGGGGGCTATTTAAAAAAAAACAATAGATATAAATCATTACGCTCGACCGAATTACGTCGAAATATAACGATTTCACAAAAAATACCGGTACATTGTAACGCTTTCTAACGAATTAACTCGCAAAAACCGGTCGAAATGGAAAGTTTTGCTACCTCTCCAGGGACGAAATAAACGTTTAATCCCTATGCAATATTGAATTATACATCGATATATTTAGAAATATTCCTACCTCGTATCGCTTTTTAACGAATTAACTCGAAGGGAACGTTCGAAACTGAAATTTTGTTCTAGCTCTCCAGGGTAGAAATAAGAGTTTAATCTCTATGTAATATTGAATGCTACATCGATTTATGTAGAAATATGCCTACCTCATAACGCTTTCAATCGAATTAACTCGAAGGGAACGTTAGCGTCGTTAGTAGCGGTGCGAAGAAATGCAAAGACCCAACCTCCCGGTCATGTCGGTCATGCTGGGGCTATTTAAAAAAACGAAAAAAAAATCGTAACGCTCGACCGTATTACGTCGAAATATAACGATTTCACAAAAAATGCCGTTACATCGTAACGCTTTCTAACGAATTTACTCGCAAAAACCGTTCGAAATTGAAATCTTTTTCTAGCTCTCCAGGGACGAAATAAACGCTTAATCTCTGTGTAATATTGAAGTATACATCGATTTATGCAAAAATAAGCCCACCTTTTAACGCATTTAATCAAATTAAATCGAAGATAACGGTAGCGTCGTCAGTAGCTGCGCGAAGAAATTCAAAGTACCAACCTCCCGGTCATGTCGGTCCGGCGGCGGCTATTTAAAAAAAAGAAAATAAAAAGAAATCATTACGTTCGAGCGTATTACGTCGAAACATAACGATTTCACAAAAAATACCGGTACCTCGTAATGCTTTCAGACGAATTAACTCGAAGGAAACGTTCGAAATTGAAATTTTGTTCTAGCTCTTCAGGGTAGAAATAAGTGTTTAATCTCTATGTAATATTGAAGTATACATCGATTTATGCGAAAATAAGCCCACCTTTTAACGCTTTTAATCAAATTAAATCGAAGAGAACGGTAGCGTCGTCAGTAGCTGCGCGAAGAAATTCAAAGTACCAACGTCCCGGTCATGTCGGTCCTGCGGGGCTATTTAAAAAAAAAAATAAATATAAATCGCTACGATCGACCGTATTACGTCGAAGTATAACTATTTCACAAAAAATACCGGTACCTCGTAACGCTTTCTGACGAATTGACTCGAAGGGAACGTTCGAAATTGAAAGTTTTGCTAGCTCTCCAGGGACGAAATGAACGTTTAATCCCTATGCAATATTGAATTACACATCGATATATGTAGAAATATTCCTACGTTGTAACGCTCTTTATCGAATTAACTCGAAGGGAACGATAACGTCGTTAGTAGCGGTGCGTACAAATTCAAAGTCCCAACCTCCCGGTCATGTCGGTCCTGATGGGGATATTTAAAGAAGAAATAAAAGAAAATCGTTACCTTCGACCGTATTACGTCGAAATATAACGATTTCACAAAAAATACCGCGACATCGTAACGCTTGGTAAAGAATTAACTCGAAAAAACCGTTCGAAATTGAAAGTTTTGCTTGCTCTCCAGGGACCAAATAAACGTTAAACCCCAATGTAACATTGAATTATACATCGAGATATGTAAAAATATTCCTACCTCATAACGGTTGTTAACGAATTAACTCGAAGCGAACGTTAGCGTCGTTAGTAGCGGCGAGAAGAAATTCAAAGACCCAACCTCCCGGTCATGTCGGTCCTGCGGGGGCTATTTAAAAAACAGAAACTAAAAAGAAATCATTACGTTCGAGCGTATTACGTCGAACTATAACGATTTCACAAGAAATACCGCGACCTCGTAACGCTTGTTAACGAATTAACTCGAAAAAACCGTTCGAAATTGAAAGTTTTGCTTGCCCTCCAGGGACCAAATAAACGTTTTTATCCCTCTGTATTATTGAATTATACATCGAGATATGTAAAAATATTCTTACTTCATAACGGTTGTTTACGAATTAACACGCAGGAAACCTTAGCGTCGTTCGTAGCGGTGCGAAGAAATACAAAGTCCCAACGTCCCGGTCATGTCGGTCCTGCGGGGCTATTTAAAAAAATAATAAATATAAATCGCTACGATCGACCGTATTACGTCGAAGTATAACTATTTCACAAAAAATACCGGTACCTCGTAACGCTTTCTGACGAATTGACTCGAAGGGAACGTTCGAAATTGAAAGTTTTGCTAGCTCTCCAGGGACGAAATAAGTGTTTAATCTCTATGTTATATTGAAGTATACATCAATGTATGTAAAAATATTCCTACCTCATAACGCTCTTTATCGAATTAACTCGAAGGGAACGTTAGCGTCGTTAGTAGCTGCGCGAGGAAATTCAAAGTCCCAATCTCCCGGTCATATCGATCCGGCGGCGGCTATTTAAAAAAGAAATATAAAGAAATCGTTACGATCGACCGTATTACGTAGAACTATAAAGATGCACAAAAAATACCGCGACATCGGACGCTTTTTAAAGAATTAACTCGAAAAAGCCGTTCGAATTTGACAGTTTTGCTTGCTCTCCAGGGTCGAAATAAACGTTCAATATCTATGTAATATTGAAGTATACATCGAGATATGTAAAAATATTACTACCTCATAACGGTTGTTAACGAATTAACTCGGAGGAAACCTTAGCGTCGTTCGTAGCGGTGCGAAAAAATACAAAGTCCCAACGTCCCGGTCATATCGGTCCTGAGGGGGGTACTTAAAAAAAAATAAAAAAAATCGTTACCTTCGACCGTATTACGTCGAACTATTTAGATTTCACAAAAAAATACCGCGACCTCGTAACGCTTGTTAACGAATAAACTCGCAAAAACCGTTCGAAATTGAAAGTTTTGCTTGCTCTCCAGGGTCGAAATAAACGTTTAGTTCCTATGCTATATTGAATTACACATCGATATATGTTGAAATATTCCTACGTCGTAACGCTTTTTAACGAATTAACTCGAAGGGAACGTTCGAAATTGAAATTTTTTTCTAGCTCTCCAGGGACGAAATAAACGTTCAATATCTATGTAATATTGAAGTATACATCGATTTATGTAAAAATAGGCCTACCTCATAACGCTCTTTATCGAATTAACTCGAAGGGAACGTTGGAGTCGTTAGTAGCGGTGCGAAGAAATTCAAAGACCCAATCTCCCGGTCATGTCGGTGTTGCAGGGGCTATTTAAAAAAAAAAATAACTATAAATCGTGACGCTTGACCGTATTACGTCGAACTATAAAGATTTCACAAAAAATTCCGCGACCTCGTAACGCTTCTTAACGAATTAACTCGAAAAAACCGTTCGAAATTGAAAGTTTTGCTTGCTCTCCAGGGACCAAATAAACGTTTATTCCGTATGTAATATTGAATTATACATCGATATATGTTGAAATATTCCTACGTCGTAACGCTTTTTGACGAATTAACTCGAGGGGATCGTACGAAATTGAAATTTTTTCCCGCTCTCCAGGGACGAAATAAAACTTTAATCTTTATGTAATATTGAATTATACATCGATTTAAGTAAAAATATGCCTACATCATAACGCTTTTTATCGAATTAACTCGAAGGGAACGTTAGCGTCGTCAGTAGCTGCGCGAAGAAATTCAAAGTACGAATCTCCCGGTGATGTCGGTCCGGCGGCGGCAATTTAAAAAAAAGAAAATAAAAAGAAATAATTACGTTCGAGCGTATTACGTCGAACTATAACGATTTCACAAAAAATACAGGTACCTCGTAACGCTTTCAGACGAATCAAATCGAAGGGAACGTTCGAAATTGAAATTTTGTTCTAGCTCTTCCGGGTAGAAGTAAGTGTTTAATCTCTATATAATATTGAATTATACATCGATTTATGTAAAAATATGCCTACCTCATAACGCTGTCAATCGAATTAACTCGAAGGGAACGTTAGCGTCGTTAGTAGCGGTGCGAAGAAATGCAAACTCCCAGACTCCCGGTCATGTCGGTCATGCTGGGGCTATTTAAAAAAAATAAACATAAATCGTTACGTTCGACCGTATTACGTCGAAATATAATGATTTCACAAAAAATACCGGTACATCGTAACGCTTTCTAACGAATTAACTCGCAAGAACCGTTCGAAATCGAAAGTTTTGCTACCTCTCCAGGGACGAAATAAACGTTTAATACCTATGCAATTTTGAATTACACATCGATATATTTAGAAATATTCCTACGCCGTAACGCTTTTTAACGAATTAACTCGCAGGGAACATTAGCGTCGTTCGTAGCGGTGCAAAGAAATTCAAAGTACCAACCTCCCGGTCATGTCGGTCCGGCGGCGGCTATTTAAAAAAAAGAAAATAAAAAGAAATCATTACGTTCGTGCGTATTACGTCGAACCATAACGATTTCACAAAAAATACCGGTACCTCGTGGCGCTTTTTACCTAATTAACTCGAAAAAACCGTTCCAAATTGAAAGTTTCGCTAGCTCTCCAGGGACGAAATATACGTTAAATCCCTATGTAATATTGAATTATACATCGATATATGTAGAAATATTCCTACCACAATACGCTTTCTATCGAATTAACTCGAAGGGAACCTTAGCGTCGTTAGTAGCGGTGCGAAGAAATTCAAAGACCCAACCTCCCGGTCATGTCGGTCCTGCTGGGGCTATTTAAAAAAAAACATATATAAATCGTGAAGCTCGACCGTGTTACGTCAAAATATAAAGATTTCACAAAAAATACCGCGACCTCGTAAAGCTTGTTGACGAATTTACTCGAAAAAGCCATTCGAAATTGAAAGTTTTGCTTGCTCTCCAGGGACCAAATATACGTTTACTTCCTATGCAATATTGAATTACACATCGATATATGTAGAAATATTCCTATGTCGTAACGCTTTTTAACGAATTAACTCGATGGAAACGTTCGAAATTGAAATTTTTTTCTAGCTCTCCAGGGATGAAATAAACGTTTAATCTCTATGTAATATTGAAGTATACATCGATTTATGTAAAAATATGCGCACCTCATAACGATTGTTAACGAATTAACTCGCAGGGAACCTTAGCGTCGTTCCTAGCGGTGCGAGGAGACACAAAGTCCCAACGTCCCGGTCATATAGGTACGGCGGGGGCTACTTAAAAGAAAATAAATATAAATCGTTACCATCGACCGTATTACGTCGAACAATAAAGATTTCACAAAAACTACAGCGACCTCGTAACGCTTCATAACGAATTAACTCGAAAAGACAGTTCGAAATTGTAAGTTTTGCTTGCTCTCCAGGGACCAAATAAACGTTTAATCCCTATGTAATATTGAATTATACATCGAGATATGTAAAAATATTCCTACCTCATAACGGTTTTTAACGAATTAACTCGCAAAAACCGTTCGAAAATGAAAGTTTTGCTAGCTCTTCTGAGACGAAATAAATGTTTAATCCCTATGCAATATTGAATTATACATCGAAATATTTAGAAATATTCCGACGTCGTAACGCTTTCTAACGAATTAACTCGCAAAAACCGTTCGAAATTGAAAGTTTTGCTAGCTCTCCAGGGACGAAATAAACGATTAATCCCTATGCAATATCGATTTACACATCGATATATGTAGAAATATTTCTACGTTGAAACGCTTTCAGACGAATTAACTCGCAAAAACCGTTCGAAATTGAAATGTTGTTCTAGCTCCTTAGGGTAGAAATAAGTGTTTAATCTCTATGTAATATTGAAGTATTCATTGATTTATGTAAAAAAATGCCCACCTCATAACGCTTTATATCGAATTATCTCGAAGGGAACGTTAGCGTCGTCAGTAGCGGTGCGAAGAAATTCAAAGTACCAACCTCCCGGTCATGTCGGTCCTGCTGGGGCTATTTAAAGAAAAAATAAAAAAAAATCGTTACGTTCGACCGTATTACGTCGAACTGTAAAAATTTCACAAAAAATACCGCGACCTCGTAACGCTTGTTAACGAATTAACTCGAAAAAACCGTCCGAAATTGAAAGTTTTGCTTACTCTCCAGGGACCAAATAAACGTTCAATCCCTATGTAATATTGAATTATACATCGAGATATGTAAAAATATTCCTACCTCATAACGGTTGTTAACGAATTAACTCGCAGGGAACCTTAGCGTCGTTCGTAGCGGTGCTAAGAAATTCAAAGTACCAACCTCCGGGTCTTGTCGGTCCGGCGGCGGCTATTTAAAAAAAGAAAATAAAAAGAAATCATTACGTTCGAGAGTATTATTTCGAACTATAACGATTTCACAAGAAATACCGGTACCTCGTAACGCTTTCAGACGTATTAACTCGAAGGGAACGTTCGAAATTGAAATTTTGTTCTAGCTCTCCAGGGAAGAAATAAGTGTTTAATCTCTATGTAATGTTGAAGTATACATTGATTTATGTAAAAATATTCCCACCTCATAAAGCTTTTTATCGAATTAACTCGAAGGGAACGTTAGCGTGGTTAGTAGCGGTGCGAAGAAATTCAAATACCCAACCTCCCGGTCATGTCGGTCCTGCGGGGGCTATTTAAAAAAAATAAATATAAATCGTGACGCTCGACCGTATTACGTCGAAATATAACGATTTCACAAAAAAATACCACTACATCGTAACTCTTTCTGACGATTTGACTCGAAGGGAACATTCGAAATTGAAACTTTGTTCTAGCGCTTCAGGGTAGAAATAAGTGTTTAATCTCTATGTAATATTGAATTATACATCGATTTATGTATAAATATGCCTACTTCATTACGCTTTATATCGAATTAACTCGCAGGGAACCTTAGCGTCGTTATTAGCGGTGCGAAGAAATACAAAGTCCCAACGTCCCGGTCATATAGGTACGGCGGGGGCTATTTAAAAAAAATAAAAATAAATCGTTACGATCGACCGTCTTACGTCGAAATATAACGATTTCACAAAAAAATACCGGTACATCGTAACGCTTTCTAACGAATTAACTCGCAAAAGCCGTTCGAAATTGAAAGTTTTGCTGGCTCACCAGGGACGAAATAAACGTTTAATCCCTATGCAATATTGAATTACACATCGATATATGTAGAAATATTCCTAGGTCGTAACGCTTTTTATCGAATTAACTCGAAGGGAACGTTCGAAATTGAAATTTTTTTCTAGCTCTGCAGGGACGAAACAAACGTTTAATCTCTATGTAATATTGAAGTATACATCGATGTATGTAAAAATATTCCTACCTCATAACGCTTTTTATCGAATTAACTCGAAGGGAACGTTCGAAATTGAAATTTTGTTCTAGCTCTACAGGGTAGAAATAAGTCTTTAATCTCTATGTAATATTGAATTATACATCGATTTATGTAAAAATATGCCTACCTCATTACGCTTTATATCGAATTAACTCGAAGGGAACGTTAGCGCCGTTAGTAGCGGTGGGAAGAAATGCAAAGTCCCAACCTCCCGGTCATGTCGGTCCTGCTAGGGCTATTTAAAAAAAAATAAACATAAATCGTTACGTTCGACCGTATTACGTCGAAATATAATGATTTCACAAAAAATACCGGTACATCGTAACGCTTTCTAACGAATTAACTCGCAAGAACCGTTCGAAATCGAAAGTTTTGCTACCTCTCCAGGGACGAAATAAACGTTTAATACCTATGCAATTTTGAATTACACATCGATATATTTAGAAATATTCCTACGCCGTAACGCTTTTTAACGAATTAACTCGCAGGGAACATTAGCGTCGTTCGTAGCGGTGCAAAGAAATTCAAAGTACCAACCTCCCGGTCATGTCGGTCCGGCGGCGGCTATTTAAAAAAAAGAAAATAAAAAGAAATCATTACGTTCGTGCGTATTACGTCGAACCACAACGATTTCACAAAAAATACCGGTACCTCGTAGCGCTTTTTACCTAATTAACTCGAAAAAACCGTTCCAAATTGAAAGTTTCGCTAGCTCTCCAGGGACGAAATATACGTTAAATCCCTATGTAATATTGAATTATACATCGATATATGTAGAAATATTCCTACCACAATACGCTTTCTATCGAATTAACTCGAAGGGAACGTTAGCGTTGTCTGTAGCGGTGCGAAGAAATTCAAAGTGCCTACCTCCCGGTCATGTCGGTCCTGCTGGGGCTATTTAACAAAAAAATAAATATAAATCGTTACTTTCGACCGTATTACCTCGAAATATAACGATTTCACAAAAAATACCGCGACCTCGAAACGCTTGTTCACGGTTTAACTCGAAAAAACCGTTCGAAATTGAAATTTTGTTCTAGCTCTCCAGTGTAGAAATAAGTGTTTAATCTCTATGTAATATTGAAGTATTCATTCATTTATGTAAAAAAATGCCCACCTCATAACGCTTTATATCGAATTATCTCGAAGGGAACGTTAGCGTCGTCAGTAGCGGTGCGAAGAAATTCAAATACCCAACCTCCCGGTCATGTCGGTCCTGCGGGGGCTATTTAAAAAAAATAAATATAAATCGTGACGCTCGACCGTATTACGTCGAAATATAACGATTTCACAAAAAAATACCACTACATCGTAACTCTTTCTGACGATTTGACTCGAAGGGAACATTCGAAATTGAAACTTTGTTCTAGCGCTTCAGGGTAGAAATAAGTGTTTAATCTCTATGTAATATTGAATTATACATCGATTTATGTATAAATATGCCTACCTCATTACGCTTTATATCGAATTAACTCGCAGGGAACCTTAGCGTCGTTATTAGCGGTGCGAAGAAATACAAGGTCCCAACGTCCCGGTCATATAGGTACGGCGGGGGCTAATTAAAAAAAATAAAAATAAATCGTTACGATCGACCGTCTTACGTCGAAATATAACGATTTCACAAAAAATACCGCGACCTCGTAACGCTTGTTAACCAATTAACTCGAAAAAAACGTTCGCAATTGAAAGTTTTGCTAGCTCTGCAGGCACGAAATAAACGTTTAATCCCTATGCAATATTGAATTACACACCGATATATGTAGAAATATTCCTACGTCGTAACGCTTGTTAACGAATTAACTCGAAAAAAACGTTCGCAATTGAAAGTTTTGCTTGCTCTCCAGGAATCAAATAAACGTTTAATCCCTATGTAATATTGAATACTACATCGATATACGTAAAAATATTCCTATCTCATAACGGTTGTTTACGATTTAACTCGCAGGAAACCTTAGCGTCGTTCGTAGCGGTGCGAAGAAATTCAAATTCCCAACCTCCCGGTCATGTCGGTCCTGCTGCTGCTATTTAAAAAAAAATAAATATAAATCATTACGTTCGAGCGTATTACGTCGAAATATAACGATTTCACAAAAAATACCGGTACCTCGTAACGCTTTCTGACGAATTGACTCGAAGGGAACGTTCGAAATTGAAATTTTGTTCTAGCTCTCCAGGGTAGAAATAAGTGTTTAATCTCTATGTAATATTGAAGTATTCATTGATTTATGTAAAAAAATGCCCACCTCATAACGCTTCATATCAAATTAACTCGAAGGGAACGTTAGCGTCGTTAGTAGCGGTGCGAAGAAATTCAAAGTCCCAATCACCCGGTCATGTCGGAGCGGCCGCGGCTATTTAAAAAAAATCATTAAAAAAATCGTTACGATCGACCGTATTACGTCGAAATATAACGATTTCACAAAAAATACCGTTTCCTCGTAACGCTTTCTGACGAATTGACTCGAAGGGAAAGTTCGAAATTGAAAGTTTTGCTAGCTCTCCAGGGACGAAATAAACGTTTAATCCCTATGCAATATTGAATTACACACCGATATATGTAGAAATATTCCTACGTCGTAACGCTTGTTAACGAATTAACTCGAAAAAAACGTTCGCAATTGAAAGTTTTGCTTGCTCTCCAGGAAACAAATAAACGTTTAATCCCTATGTAATATTGAATTATACATCGAGATATGTAAAAATATTCCATCCTCATAACGGTTGTTAACGAATTAACTCGCAGGAAACCTTAGCGTCGTTCGTAGCGGTGCGAAGAAATTCAGTCTCAACCTCCCGGTCATGTCGGTCCTGCTGGGGCAATTAAAAAAAAAATAAAAATAAATCGTTACGTTCGACCGTATTACGTCGAAATATAATGATTTCACAAAAAATACGGATACATCGAACCGCCTTCTAACGAATTAACTCACCAAAACCGTTCGAAATTGAAAGTTTTGCTAGCTCTCCAGGGACGAAATAAACGTTTAATCCCTATGCTATATTGAATTACACATCGATATATGTAGAAATATTCCTACGTCGTAACGCTTTTTAACGAATTAACTCGAAGGGAACGTTCGAAATTGAAATTTTCTTCTAGCTCTCCAGGGAGGAAATAAACGTTTAATCTCTATGTAATATCGAAGTATACATCGAGATATGTAAAAATACGCTCACCTCATAACGCTTTTTATCGAATTAAATCGAAGAGAACGGTACCGTCGTCAGTAGCTGCGCGAAGAAATTCAAAGTCCCAATCACCCGGTCATGTCGGTCCGGCCGCGGCTATTTAAAAAAAAATATAAAAAAATCGTTACGTTCGACCGTATTACGTCGAAATATAACGATTTCACAAAAAATACCGGTTCGTCGTAACGCATTCTGACGAATTGACTCGAAGAGAACGTTCGAAATTGAAATTTTGTCCTAGCTCTCCAGGGTAGAAGTAAGTGTTTAATCTCTATGTAATATTGAATTATACATCGATTTGTGTAAAAATATGCATGCCTCATAACGCTTTTTATCGAATTAACTCGAAGGGAACGTTAGCGTCGTTAGTAGCGGTGCGAAGAAATTCAAAGACCCAACCTCCCGGTCATGTCGGTCCTGCGGGGGCTATTTAAAAAACAGAAAATAGAAAGAAATCATTACGTTCGAGCGTATTACGTCGAACTATAACGATTTCACAAGAAATACCGCGACCTCGTAACGCTTGTTAACGTATTAACTGGAAAATACCGTTCGAAATTGAAAGTTTTGCTTGCCCTCCAGAGACCAAATAAACGTTTTTATCCCTCTGTAATATTGAATTATACATCGAGATATGTAAAAATATTCCTACCTCATAACGGTTGTTTACGAATTAACTCGCAGGAAACCTTAGCGTCGTTCGTAGCGGTGCGAAGAAATACAAAGTCCCAACGTCCCGGTCATATCGGTCCTGCGGGGCTATTTAAAAAAAAAAAAAAATAAATATAAATCGTTACGATCGACCGTATTACTTCGAAGTATAACGATTTCACTAAAAATACCGGTACCTCGTAACGCTTTCTGACGAATTGACTCGAAGGGAACGTTCGAAATTGAAATTTTGTTCTAGCTCTTCAGGGTAGAAATAACTGTTTAATCTCTATGTAATATTGAGGTATACATCGATTTATGTAAAAACATGCCCACCTCATAACGCTTTTTATCGAATTAAATCGAAGAGAACGGTAGCATCGTCAGTAGCTGCGCGAAGAAATTCAAAGCCCCAATCTCCCGGTCATGTCGGTCCTGCTGGGGCTATTTAAAAAAAAAATAAATATAAATCGTGACGCTCGACCGTATTACGTCGAAATATAACGATTTCACAAAAAAATACCGGTACATCGTAACGCTTTCTAACGAATTAACTCGCAAAAACCGTTCGAAATTGAAAGTTTTGCTAGCTCTCCAGGGACGAAATAAACGTTTAATCCCTACGTAATATTGAATTATACATCGAAATATGTATAAATATTCCTACGTCGTAACGCTTTTTATCGAACTAACTCGAAGGGAACGTTCGAAATTGAAATTTTTTTCTAGCTCTCCAGGGTAGAAATAAGTGTTTAATCTCTATGTAATATTGAATTATACATCGATTTATGTAAAAATATGAATAACTCATAACGCTTTTTATCGAATTAACTCGAAGGGAACGTTAGCGTCGTTAGTAGCGCTGCGAAGAAATTCAAAGACCCAACCTCCCGGTCATGTCGGTCCGGCCGCTGCAATTTAATAAAAACATAAAAAAATCGTTACGTTCGACCGTTATTGCGTCGAACTATAAAGATTTCACAAAAATTACCGCGACCTAGTAACTCTTGTTAACAAATTAACTCGAAAAAGCCGTACGAAATTGAAAGTTTTGCTTGCCCTGCAGGGACCAAATAAACGTTTTTATTCCTATGTAATATTGAATTATACATCGAGATATGTAAAAATATTCCTACCTCATAACAGCTGTAAACGAATTAACTCGCAGGGAACCTTAGCGTCGTTCGTAGCGGTGCGACGAAATACAAAGTCCCAAAGTCCCGGTCATATAGGTACGGCGGGGGCTATTTAAAGAAAAAAAATAAAAATAAATCATTGCGATCGACCGCATTATGTCGAAATATAACTATTTCACAAAAAATACCGGTAAATCGTTACG
Source organism: Bombus hortorum (assembly GCA_905332935.1). Classification (NCBI taxonomy): domain Eukaryota; kingdom Metazoa; phylum Arthropoda; class Insecta; order Hymenoptera; family Apidae; genus Bombus; species Bombus hortorum. The sequence goes on from CAJOSO010000001.1 coordinate 9,136,578, forward strand.
CTTTCTAACGAATTAACTCGCAAAAAGCGTTCGAAATTGAAAGTTTTGCTACCTATCCAAGGACGAATTAAACGTTTAATCCCTATGCAATTTTGAATTACACATCGATATATTTAGAAATATTCCTACGTCGTAACGCTTTTTAACGAATTAACTCGAAGGGAACGTTCGAAATTGAAATTTTCTTCTAGCTCTCCAGGGACGAAATAAACGTTTAATCCCTATGTAATATTGAATTATACATCGAGATATGTAAAAATATTCCTACCTCATAACGGTTGTTAACGAATTATCCCGCAGGGAACCTTAGCGTCGTTCGTAGCGGTGCGAAGAAATACAAACTAAAATATCCCGGTCATGTCGGTCCTGCTTGGGCAATTTAAAAAAAATAAACATAAATTGTTACGCTCGACCGTATTACGTCAAAATATAACGATTTCACAAAAAATACCGGTACCTCGTAACGCTTTCTGACGAATTGACTCGAAGGGAACGTTCGAAATTGAAACTTTGTTCTAGCTCTTCAGGGTAGAAAAAAGTGTCTAATCTCTATGTAATATTGAATTATACATCGATTTATGTAAAAATATGCCTACCTCATAACGCTTTTTATCGAATTAACTCGAGGGGAACGTTAGCGTCGTTAGTAGCGGTGCGAAGAAATTCAAAGAACCGACCTCCGGGTCATGTCGGTACTGCGGGGGCCATTTAAAAAAAAATAAATATAAATCGTGACGCTCGACCGTATTACGTCGAAATGTAACGATTCCACAAAAAAATACCGGTACATCGAAAAGCTTTCTAACGTATTAAATAGCAAAAACCGTTCGAAATTGAAAGTTTTGCTAGCTCTCCAGGGACGAAATAAACGTTTAATCCCTATGTAATATTAAATTATTCATCGAGATATGTAAGAATATTCCTACGTCATAACGGTTGTTAACGAATTAACTCGCAGGGAACCTTAGCGTCGTTCGTAGCGGTGGGAAGAAATACAAATTCCCAACGTCCCGGTCATATAGGTACGGCGGGGGCTATTTAAAAAAAAAATATAAATAAATCGTTACGTTCGACCGTATTACGTCGAAATATAATGATTTCACATAAAATACCGGTACATCGTAACGCTTTCAGACGAATTAACTCGCAAAAACCGTTCGAAATTGAAAGTTTTGCTAGCTCTCCAGGGACGAAATAAACGTTTAATCCCACTGCAATATTGAATTACACATTGATATATGTAGACATATTCCTATGTCGTAACGCTTTTTAACGAATTAACTCGAAGGGAACGTTCGAAATTGAAATTTTTTTCTAGCTCTCCAGGGACGAAATAAACGTTCAGTCTCTATGTAATATTGAATTCTACATCGATTTATGTAGAAATATGCCTACCTCATATCGCTTTGAATCGAATTAACTCGAAGGGAACGTTAGCGTCGTTAGTAGCGGTGCGAGGAAATTCAAAGACCCATCCTCCCGGTAATGTCGGTCCTGCGGGGGCTATTTAAAAAAAAGAAAAAAAAGAAATCATTACGTTCGACCGTATTACGTCGAAATATAACGATTTCACAAAAAATACCGCGTCCTCGTAACGCTTGTTAACGAATTAACTCGCAAAGACCGTTCGAAATTGAAAGTATTGCTACCTCTCCAAGGACGAAATAAACGTTTAATCCCTATGAAATATTGAATTACATATCGATATATGTAGAAATATTCCAACGTCGTAACACTTTTTAACGAATTAACTCGAAGGGAGCGTTCGAAATTGAAATTTTTTTCTAGCTCTCCAGGGACGAAATACACGTTTAATCCCTATGCAATATTGAATTACACATCGATATAGGTAGAAATATTCCTACCTCATAACGGTTGTTAACTGATTAACTCGCAGGGAACCTTAGCGTCGTTCGTAGCGGTGCTAAGAAATTCAAAGTACCAACCTCCCGGTCATGTCGGTCCGGCGGCGGCTATTTAAAAAAAAGAAAAAAAAGAAATCATTACGTTCGAGCGTACTACGTAGAACTATGACGATTTCACATAAAATACCGGTACCTCGTAACGCTTTCAGACGAATTAACTCGAAGGGAACGTTCGAAATTGAAATTTTGTTCTAGCTCTCCAGGGTAGAAATAAGTGTTTAATCTCTATGTAATATTGAAGTATAAATTGATTTATGCAAAAATATGCCCACCCAATAACGCTTTTAATCGAATTAAATCGAAGAGAACGGTAGCGCCGTCAGTAGCTGCGCCAAGAAATTCAAAGTCCCAATCTCCCGGTCATGTCGGTCCGGCCGCGGCTATTTAAAAAAAACATAAAAAAATAGTTACGTTCGACCGTATTACGTCGAAATATAACGATTTCACCAAAAATGTTGGTACATCGTTACGCTTTCTAACGAATTAACTCGCAAAAACCGTTCGAAATTGAAAGTTTTGATTGCTGTCCAGGGACGAAATAGACGTTTAACCCCTATGTAATATTGAATTATACATCGATTTATGGAAAAATATACCTACCTCATAACGCTACTTATCGAGTTAACTCGAAGGGAACGATAACGTCGTTAGTAGTTGTGCGAAGAAATTCAAAGTCCCAACCTCCCGGTCATGTAGGTCCTGCGGGGGCTATTTAAAAAAAAAATAAATATAAATCGTTACGCTCGACCGTATTACGACGAAATATAACGATTTCACAAAAAAATACCGGTACCTCGTAACGCTTTCTGACGAATTGACTCGAAGGGAACGTTCGAAATTGAAATTTTGTTCCTGCTCTCCAGGGTAGAGATAAGTGTTTAATCTCGATGTAATATTGAATTACACATCGATTTATGTGAAATTATGCCTACCGTATGACGCTTTTTATCGAATTAACACGAAGGGAACGTTAGCGTCGTTAGTGGCGGTGCGAAGAAATTCAAATTCCCAACATCCCGGTCACGTCGGTCCGGCGGCGGCTATTTAAAAAAAAAGAAAATAAAAAGAAATCATTACGTTCGAGCGTATTATTTCGAACTATAACGATTTCACAAGAAATACCAGTACCTCGATACGCTTTCAGACGTATTAACTCGAAGGGAACGTTCGAAATTGAAATTTTGTTCTAGCTCTCCAGGGTAGAAATAAGTGTGTAATCTCTATGTAATATTGAAGTATAAATTGATTTATGCAAAAATATGCCCACCTCATAACGCTTTTAATCGAATTAAATCGAAGTGAACGGTAGCGTCGTCAACAGCTGCGCCAAGAAATTCAAAGTCCCAGTCTCCCGGTCATGTCGGTCCGGCCGCGGCTATTTAAAAAAAACATAAAAAAAATAGTTACGTTCGACCGTATTACGTCGAAATGTAACGATTTCACCAAAAAATGTTGGTACATCGTTACGCTTTCTAACGAATTAACTCGCAAAAACCGGTCGAAATTGAAAGTTTTGATTGCTCTCCAGGGACCAAATAGACGTTTAACCCCTATGTAATATTGAATTATACATCGATTTATGGAAAAATATACCTACCTCATAACGCTACTTATCGAGTTAACTCGAAGGGAACGATAACGTCGTTAGTAGTTGTGCGAAGAAATTCAAAGTCCCAACCTCCCGGTCATGTAGGTCCTGCGGGGGCTATTTAAAAAAAAAAAAATAAATATAAATCGTTACGCTCGACCGTATTACGTCGAAATATAACGATTTCACAAAAAAATACCGGTACCTCGTAACGCTTTCTGACGAATTGACTCGAAGGGAACGCTCGAAATTGAAATTTTGTTCCTGCTCTCCAGGGTAGAGATAAGTGTTTAATCTCTATGTAATATTGAATTGCACATCGATTTATGTGAAATTATGCCTACCGCATGACGCTTTTTATCGAATTAACACGAAGGGAACGTTAGCGTCGTTAGTAGCGGTGCGAAGAAATTCAAATTCCCAACTTCCCGGTCATGTCGGTCCTGCTGGGGCTATTTAAAAAGAAATAAATATAAATCGTTACGTTCGACCGTATTACGTCGAACTGTAAAGATTTCACAAAAAATACCGCGTCCTCGTAACGCTTGTTAACGAATTAACTCGCAAAGACCTTTCGAAATTGAAAGTATTGCTACCTCTCCAGGGACGAAATAAACGTTTAAACCCTATGCAATGTTGAATTACACATCGATATATGTAGAAATATTCCTACGTCGTAACGCTTTTTAACGAATTAACTCGCAGGGAACGTTCGAAATTGAAATTTTTTCTAGCTCTCCAGGGACGAAATACACGTTTAATCCCAATGCAATATTGAAGAACACATTGATATATGTAGACATAATCCTACGTCGTAACGCTTTTTAACGAATTAACTCGCAGGGAACGTTCGAAATTGAAATATTTTTCTAGCTATCCAGGGACGAAATAAGTGTTTAATCTCTATGTAATATTGAATTAAACATCGATTTATGTAAAAATATGCCTACCTTATAACGCTTTTTATCGAATTATATCGAAAGGATCGTTAGCGGCGTTCGTAGCGGTGCGAAGAAATTCAGAGACCCAACCTCTCGGTCATGTCGGTCCTGCGGGGGCTATATAAAAAAAAAAAATAAATATAAATCGTTACGTTCGACCGTATTACGTCGAACTATAAAGATTTCACAAAAAAATACCGCGAACTCGTAATGCTTGTTAAAGAATTAACTTGAAAAAACCGTTCGAAATTGAAAGTTTTGCTAGCTCTCCAGGGACAAAATAAACGTTTAATCCCTTTGCAATATTGAATCACACATCGATATATGTTAAAATATTCCTACGTCGTAACGCTTTTTAACGAATTAACTCGAAGGGAACGATCGAAATTGAAATTCTTTCTAGCTCTCCAGGGACGAAATAAAATTATAATCTCTATGTAATATTGAATTACACATCGATATATGTAGAAATATTCCTACCTCATAACGGTTGTTAACGAATTAACCCGCAGGGAACCTTAGCGTCGTTCGTAGCGGTGCGAAGAAATTCAAATAACCAACCTCCCGGTCAGGTCGGTCCGGCGGCGGCTACTTAAAAAAAAAAAAATAAAAAGAAATCGTTACGCTCCAGCGTATTACGTCGAATTATAACGATTTCACAATAAATGCCGGTACCTCGTAACGCTTTCAGACGAATTAACTCGAAGAAAACGTTCGAAATTGAAATTTTGTTCGAGCTCTTCAGGGTAGAAATAAGTGTCTAATCTCTATGTAATATTGAATTATACATCGATTTATGTAAAAATATGCCTACCTCATAACGCTTTTTATCGAATTAACTCGAGGGGAACGTTAGCGTCGTTAGTAGCGGTGCGAAGAAATTCAAAGAACCGACCTCCGGGTCATGTCGGTACTGCGGGGGCCATTTAAAAAAAAATAAATATAAATCGTGACGCTCGACCGTATTACGTCGAAATGTAACGATTTCACAAAAAAATACCGGTACATCGAAAAGCTTTCTAACGAATTAACTCGCAAAAGCCGGTCGAAATGGAAAGTTTTGCTACCGCTCCAGGGACGAAATAAACGTTTAATCCCTATGCAATTTTGAATTACACATCGATATATGTAGAAATATTCCTACGTCGTAACGCTGTTTAACGAATTAGATCGAAGGGAACTTTCGAAATTGAAAATTCTTTCTAGCACTCCAGGGACGAAATAAAAGTTTCATCCTTATGTAATATTGAATTATACATCGATATATGTAGAAATATTCCTACCTCATGACGCTTTCTAGCGAATTAACTCGAAGGGAACGTTAGCGTCGTCAGTAGCGGTGCGAAGAAATTCAAAGTACCAACCTCCCGGTCATGTCCGATCGGCGGCGGCTACTTAAAAAAAAAAAATAAAAATAAATCGTTACGATCGACCGTATTACGTCGAAATATAACGATTTCACAAAAAAAGACCGGTACATCGTAACGCTTTCAAACGAATTAACTCGCAAAAACCGTTCGAAATTGAAAGTTTTCCTAGCTCTCCAGGGACGAAATAAAGGTTCAATATCTATGTAATATTGAGGCATACATCGATTTATGTAAAAATAGGCCTACCTCATAACGCTCTTTATCGAATTAACTCGAAGGGAGCGTTAGCGTCGGCAGTAGCGGCTCGAAGAAATTCAAAGTCCCAACCTCCCGGTCATGTCGGTCCTGCGGGTGCCATTAAAAAAGAAATAAATATAAATCCTGACGCTAGACCGTATTACGTCCAAATATAACGATTTCACAAAAAAAATACCGGTACCTCGTAACGCTTTCTGACGAATTGACTCGAAGGGAACGTTCGAAATTGAAATTTTTTTCTAGCTCTCCAGGGACGAAACAAACGTTTAATCTCTATGTAATATTGAATTCTACATCGATTTATGTAGAAATATTCCTACCTCATAACGCTTTCTATCGAATTAACACGAAGGGAATGTTAGCGTCGTCAGTAGCGGTGCGAAGAAATGCAAAGTCCCAACCACCCAGTCATGTCGGTCATGCTGGGGCTATTTAAAAAAAACAAAAAAAATCGTTACGTTCGACCGTATTACGTCGAACCATAAAGATTTCACAAAAAATACCGGTACCTCGTAACGCTTTCTGACGAACTGACTCGAAGGGAACGTTCGAAATTGAAATTTTGTTCTAGCTCTCCAGGGTAGAAATAAGTGTTTAATCTCTATGTAATATTGAAGTATACATCAATGTATGTAAAAATATTCCTACCTCATAACGCTTTATAACGAGGAAATTCAAAGTCCCAATCTCCCGGTCATATCGATCCGGCGGCGGCTATTTAAAAAAGAAATATAAAGAAATCGTTACGATCGACCGTATTACGTAGAACTGTGAAGATGCATAAAAAATACCGCGTCATCGTAACGCGTTTTAAAGAATTAGCTCGAAAAAGCCGTTCGAAATTGAAAGTATTGCTAGCTCTCCAGGGACGAAATAAACGTTTAATCCCAATGCAATATTGAATTACACATTGATATATGTAGACATATTCCTACCTCATTACGCTTTCAATCGAATTAACTCGCAGGGAACCTTAGCGTCGTTCGTAGCGGTGCGACGAAATACAAAGTCCCAACCTCCCGGTCATGTCGGTCCTGCTGGGGCTATTTAAAAAAAAAAAAGAAAAATAAATCGTGACGCTAGACCGTATTACGTCCAAATATATCGATTTCACAAAAAAATACCGGTACATCGTAACGCTTTCTAACGAATTATCTCGCAAAAACTATTCGAAATTGGAAGTTTTGCTAGCTCTCTAGGGACGAAATAAACGTTTAATCCCAATGCAATATTGAATTACACATTGATATATGTAGACATATTCCTACGTCGTAACGCTTTCAATCGAATTAACTCGAAGGGAACGTTAGCGTCGTTAGTAGCGGTGCGAAGAAATGCAAAGACCCAACCTCCCCGTCATGTCGGTCCTGCTGGGGCTATTTAAAAAAAATAAACATAAATCGTTACGTTCGACCGTATTACGTCGAACCATAAAGATTTCACAAAAAATACTGGTACCTCGTAACGCTTTCTGACGAACTGACTCGAAGGGAACGTTCGAAATTGAAATTTTGTTCTAGCTCTCCAGGGTAGAAATAAGTGTTTAATCTCTATGTAATATTGAAATATACATCAATGTATGTAAAAATATTACTACCTCATAACGCTTTTTATCGAATTAACTCGAAGGGAACGTTAGAGTCGTTAGTAGCGGTGCGAAGAAATTCAAAGTCCCAACCTACCGGTCATGTCGGTCATGCTGGGGCTATTTAAAAAAAAACAAAAAAAGAAATCGTTACGTTCGACCGTATTACCTCGAAATATACTGATTTCACAAAAAAATACCGGTACATCGTAACGCTTTCTAACGAATTAACTTGCAAAATCCGTTCGAAATTGAAAGTTTCGCTAGCTCTCCAGGGACGAAATAAACGTTTAATCCCTATGTAATATGGAATTATACATCGAGATATGTAAAAATATTCCTACCTCATAACGGTTGTTAACGAATTAACTCGCAGAAAACCTTAGCGTCGTTCGTAGCGGTGCGAAGAAATGCAAAGACCCAACCTCCCGGTCATGTCGGTCATGCTGGGGCTATTTAAAAAAAACAAAAAAATAAATCGTTACGATCGACCGTATTACGTCGAACTATAACGATTTCACACAAAATACCGGTAGCTCGTAACGCTTTCTGACGAATTGACTCGAAGGGAACTTTCGAGATTGAAAATTTTTTCTAGCTCTCCAGGGACGAAACAAACGTTTAATCTCTATGTAATATTGAATTCTACATCGATTTATGTAGAAATATGCCTACGTCATAACGCTTTCAATTGAATTAACTCGAAGAAAACGGTGCCGCCGTCAGTAGCTGCGCGAAGAAATTCAAAGTCCCAATCTCCCGGTCATGTCGGTCCGGCCGCTGCTATTTAAAAAAAAAATAAAAAAAATCGTTCCTTTCGACCGTATTACGTTGAACGATAAAGATTTCACAAAAAATACCGCGACCTCGTAACACTTGTTAACGAATTAACGCGAAAAAACCGTTCGAAATTGAAAGTTTTGCTTGCTATCCAGGGACCAAATAAACGTTTAATCCCTATGTAATATTGAATTCTTCATCGAGATATGTAAAAATATTCCTACATCATAAAGGTTGTTAACGAATTAACTCGCAGGATACCTTTGCGTCGTCCGCAGCGGTGCGAAGAAATACAAAGTACGAACGTCCCGGTCATATCTGTACGGCGGGGGCTATTTAAAAAAGAAAAAATAAAAATAAATCGTTACGTTCGAGCGCATTACGTCGAACTATAACGATTTCACAAAAAATACCGGTACCTCGTAACGCTTTCTGACGAATTGACTCGAAGGGAACGTTCGAAATTGAAATTTATGTTCTAGCTCTCCAGGGTAGACATAAGTGTTTAATCTCTATGTAATATTGAATTATACATCGATTTATGTAAATATATGCCTACCTCATAACGCTTTTTATCGAATTAACTCGCAAAAACCGTTCGAAATTGAAAGTTTTGCTAGCTCTCCAGGGACGAAATAAACGTCTAATCCCTATGGAATATTGAATTACACATCGATATATGTAGAATTATTCCTACCTCATAACGGTTGTTAACCAATTAACGCGCAGGGAACCTTATCGTCGTTCGTACCGGGGCGAAGAAATTCAAAGTCCCAATCTCCCGGTCATGTCGGTCCGACCGGGGCAATTTAATAAAAACATAAAAAAAATCGTTACGTTCGACCGGTATTACGTCGAAATATAATGATTTCACAAAAAATACCGCGACCACGTAACGCTTATTAACGAATAAACTCGAAAAAACCGTTCGAAATTGAAAGTTAAGCTTGATCTCCAGGGACCAAATAAACGTTTAATCCCTATTTAATGTTGAATTAACCATCGAAATATGTAAAAATATTCCTACCTCATTACGCTTTTTATCGAATTAACTCGAAGGGGAATGTTAGCGTCGTTATTAGCGGTGCGAAGAAATTCAAAGACCCAACCTCCCGGTCATGTCGGTCCTCCGGGGGCTATTTAAAAAAAAGAAGTATAAATCATGACGCTCGACCGTATTACGTCGAAATATAACGATTTCACAAAAAAATACCGGTACATCGTAACGCTTTCTAACGAATTAACTCGCAAAAAGCGTTCGAAATTGAAAGTTTTGCTAGCTCCCCAGGGTCGACATGAACGTTTAGTTCCTATGCTGTATTGAATTACACATCGATATATGTTGAAATATTCCTACGTCGTAACGCTTTTTGACGAATTAACTCGAGGGGAACGTTCTAAATTGAAATTTTATTCTAGCTCTCCAGGAACGAATTAAACGTTTAATCTCTATGTAATATTGAAGTATACATCGAATTATATAAAAATATGCTCACCACATAACGCTTTTTATCGAATTAAATCGAAGAGAACAGTAACGTCGTCACTAGCTGCGCTTAGAAATTTAAAGTCCCAATCTCCCGGTCATATAGGTCCGGCGGGGGCTATTTAAAAAATAAAAATAAAAATAAATCGTTACGATCGACCGTATTACGTCGAAATATAACGATTTCACAAAAAATACCGGTACCTCGTAACGCTTTCAGACCAATTAACTCGAAAAAAACGTTCGAAATTGAAAGTTTTGCTTGCTCTCCAGGGACAAAATAAACATTTAATCCCTATGAAATATTGAAATATACACCGAGAAATGTAAAAATATTCCTACCTCGTAACGGTTTTTAACGAATTATCTCGCAGGGAAACTTAGCGTCGTTCGTAGCAGTGCGAAGAAATTCAAAGACCCAACCTCAAGGTCATGTCGGTCCTGCTTGGGCTATTTAAAGAAAATAAACATAAATCATTACGTCCGACCGTATTACGTCGAAATATAATGATTTCATAAAAAATACCGGTACATCGTAACGCTTTCTAAAGAATTAACTTGCAAAAACCGTTCGAAATTGAAAGTTTTGCTAGCTCTCCAGGGAAGAGATAAACGATTAATCCCTATGCAATATTGAATTACACATCGATATATGTAGAAATATTCCTACGTCGTAACGCTTTCAGACAAATTAACTCGCAAAAACCGTTCGAAATTAAAATTTTGTTCTAGCTCTGCAGGGTAGAAATAAGTGATTAATCTCTATGTAATATTGAATTATACATCGAGATATGTAAAAATATGCCTACCTCATAACGCTTTTTATCGAATTAAATTGACGAGAACGGTAGCTTCGTCAGTAGCTGCGCGAAGAAATTCAAAGTCCCAATCTCCCGGTCATGTCGGTCCGGCCGCGGCTATTTAAAACAAACATAAAAAAAATCGTTACGTTCGACCGTATTACGTCGAACTATAAAGATTTCACAAGAAATACCGCGTCCTCGTAAGGCTTGTTAACGAATTAACTCGAAAAAACCGTTCGAAATTGAAAGTTTTGCTTGCCCTCCAGGGACCAAAGAAACGTTTAATCCCTATGTAATATTGAATTATACATCGAGATATGTAAAAATATTCTTACCTCATAACGGTTGTTAACGAATTAACTCGAAAGGAACGTTAGCGTCGTTAGTAGCGGTGTGAAGAAATTCAAAGACCCAACCTCCCGGTCATGTCGGTCCTGCTGGGGCTATTTAAAAAAAAAATAAATATAAATCGTTACGTTCGACCGTATTACGTCGAAATGTCATGATTTCACAAAAAATACAGCGACCTCGTAACGCTTCTTAACCAATTAACTCGAAAAAACCGTTCGAAATTGAAAGTTTTGCTTGCTCTCCACGGACCAAATAAACGGTTAATCCCTGTGCAATATTGAATTATACATCGATTTATGTAAAAATATTCCTACCTCATAACGGTTGTTAACGAATTAACGCGCAGGGAACCTTAGCGTCGTTAGTAGCGATGCGAAGAAATTCAAAGTCCCATCCTCCTGGTCATGTAGGTCCTGCTGGGGCTATTTAAAAAAAAAATAAATATAAATCGTTACGTTCGACCGTATTACGTCGAAATATAATGATTTCACAAAAAATACAGCGACCTCGTAACGCTTCTTAACCAATTAACTCGAAAAAACCGTTCGAAATTGAAAGTTTTGCTTGCTCTCCACGGACCAAATAAACGGTTAATCCCTGTGCAATATTGAATTATACATCGATTTATGTAAAAATATTCCTACCTCATAACGGTTGTTAACGAATTAACGCGCAGGGAACCTTAGCGTCGTTAGTAGCGGTGCGAAGAAATTCAAAGTCCCATCCTCCTGGTCATGTAGGTCCTGCTGGGGCTATTTAAAAAAAAAATAAATATAAATCGTTACGTTCGACCGTATTACGTCTAAATATAATGATTTCACAAAAAATACAGCGACCTCGTAACGCTTCTTAACAAATTAACTCGAAAAAACCGTTCGAAATTGAAAGTTTTGCTTGCTCTCCACGGACCAAAAAAACGGTTAATCCCTGTGCAATATTGAATTAAACATCGATTTATGTAAAAATATGCCTATCTCATAACGCTTTTTATCGAATTAACTCGAAGGGAACGATAGCGTCGTTCGTAGCGGTGCCAAGAAATACAAAGTCCCAACGTCCCGATCATGTCGGTCCTGCGGGGGCTATTTAAAAAAAAAATAAAAATAAATCTTTACGATCTACCGTATTACGTCGAAATATAACGATTTCACAAAAAATACCGGTACCTCGTAACCCTTTCTGACGAATTGACTCGAAGGGAGCTTTCGAAATTGAAATTTCGTTCTAGCTCTCCAGGGTAGAAATAAGTGTTTAATCTCTATGTAATATTGAATTCTACATCGATTTATGTAGAAATATGCCTACCTCATAACGCTTTCAATCGAATTAACTCGAAGGGAACGTTAGCGTCGTTAGTAGCGGTGCGAAGAAATGCAAAAACCCAACCTCCCGGTCATGTCGGTCCTGCGGGGGCTATTTAAAAAAAAGAAAATTAAAAGAAATCATTACGTTCGAGCGTATTACGTCGAACTATAACGATTTCACAAGAAATACCGCGATCTCGTAACGCTTGTTAACGAATTAACTCGAAAAAACCGTTCGAAATTGAAAGTTTTGCTACCTATCCAGGGACGAAATGAACGTTTAATCCCTATGCAATTTTGAATTACACATCGATATGTTTAGAGATATACCAACGTCGTAACGCTTTTGACCGAATTAACTCGAAGGGAACGTTCGAAATTGAAATTTTTTTCTAGCTCTCCAGGGACGAAATAAACGTTTAATCCCTATGTAATATTGAATTATACATCGAGATATGTAAAAATATTCCTACCTCGTAACGGTCGTTAACGAATTAACTCGCAGGAAACCTTAGAGTCGTTCGTAGCGGTGCGAAGAAATACAAAGTCCCAACGTCCCGGTCATATCGGTACGGCGGGGGCTATTTAAGAAAAAACATAAAAAATCTTTACCGTCGACCGTATTACGTCGAACTATAAAGATTTCGCAAAAAATACCGGTACCTCGTAAAGCTTTCTGACGAATTGACTCGAAGGGAACGTTCGAAATTGAAATTTTGTTCCAGCTCTTCAGGGTAGAAATAAGTGTTAGTTTCTATGTAATATTGAAGTATACATCGATTTATGTAAAAAGAGGCCCACCTCATAACGTTTTTTATGGAATTAAATCGAAGGGAACGTTAGCGTCGTTAGTAGCGGTGCGAAGAAATTCAAAGTCCCAATCTCCCGGTCATGTCGGTCCGGCCGCGGCTATTTAAAAAAAACATTAAGAAAATCGTTACGTTCGACCGTATTACGTCGAAATATAATGATTTCACAAAAAATACAGCGACCTCGTAACGCTTCTTAACGAATTAACTCGAAAAAACCGTTCGAAATTGAAAGTTTTGCTTGCTCTCCACGGGCCAAATAAACGGTTAACCCTGTGCAATATTGAATTAAACATCGATTTATGTAAAAAGAGGCCCACCTCATAACGTGTTTTATCGAATTAAATCGAAGGGAACGTTAGCGTCGTTAGTAGCGGTGCGAAGAAATTCAAAGACCCAACCTCCCGGTCATGTCGGTCCTGCGGGGGCTATTTAAAAAAAAATAAACATAAATCGTTACGCTCGACCGTATTACGTCGAAATATAACGATTTCACAAAAAATACCGGTACCTCGTAACGCTTTCTGACGAATTGACTCGAAGGGAACGTTCGAAATTGAAAGTTTTGCTTGCTCTCCAGGGACCAAATAAACGTTTAATCCCTATGTAATATTGAATTATACATCGAGATATGTAAAAATACACCTACCTCATAAGGCTTTTTATCGAATTAACTCGCAGGGAACCTTAGCGTCGTTCGTAGCGGTGCGAAGAAATGCAAAGTCCCAACGTCCCGGTCATATAGGTACGGCGGGGGCTATTTAAAAAATAAAAATAAAAATAAATCGTTATGATCGACCGTATTACGTCGAAATATAACGATTTCACAAAAAATGCCGGTACATCATAACGCTTTCTAACGAATTAACTCGCAAAAACCGTTCGAAATTGAAATTTTGTTCTAGCTGTCCAGGGTAGAAATAAGTGTTTAATCTCTATGCAATATTGAATAGTACATCGAGATATGTAAAAATATTCCTACCTCATAACGGTTGTTAACGAATTAACTCGCAGGGAACCTTAGCGTCGTTCGTACCGGTGCGAAGAAATTCAAAGTTCCAACGTCCCGGTCATATAGGTACGGCGGGGGCTATTTAAAAAAGAAAATAAGAATAAATCGTTACGATCGACCGTATTACGTCGAAGTATAACGATTTCACAAAAAATACCGGTACCTCGTAACGCTTTCAGACGAATTAACTCGAAGGGAACGATCGAAATTGAAATTTTGTTCTAGCTCTTCGGGGTAGAAATAAGTGTTTAATCTCTATGTAATATTGAATTATACATCGATTCATGAAAAAATATGCCTACCTCATAAGGCTTTTTATCGAATTAACTCGAAGGCAACGTTGGCGTAGTTAATAGCGGTGCGATGAAATTCAAAGTCCCAACCTCCCGGTCATGTCGGTCCTGCTGGGGCTATTTAAAAAAAATAAATATAAATCGTTACGTTCGACCGTATTACGTCGAAATATAATGATTTCAAAAAAAATACCGGTTCATCGTAACGCTTTCTAACGAATTAACTCGCAAAAACCATTCGAAATTGAAAGTTTTGCTAGCTCTCCAGGGACGAAATAAACGTTTAATCCCTATGAACTATTGACTTACACATTGATATATGTAGAAATATTCCTACGTCGTAACGCTTTTTAACGAATTAACTCGAAGGGAACGTTCGAAATTGAAAGTTTTGCTTGCTCTCCAGGGACCAAATAAACGTTTAATCCCTATGTAATATTGATTTATACATCGAGATATGTAAAAATATTCCTACCTCATAACGGTTTTTAACGAATTATCTCGCAGGGAAACTTAGCGTCGTTCGTAGCAGTGCGAAGAAATTCAAAGACCCAACCTCAAGGTCATGTCGGTCCTGCTTGGGCTATTTAAAGAAAATAAACATAAATCATTACGTCCGACCGTATTACGTCGAAATATAATGATTTCACAAAAAATACCGGTACATCGTAACGCTTTCTAACGAATTAACTTGCAAAAACCGTTCGAAATTGAAAGTTTTGCTAGCTCTCCAGGGAAGAGATAAACGATTAATCCCTATGCAATATTGAATTACACATCGATATATGTAGAAATATTCCTACGTCGTAACGCTTTCAGACAAATTAACTCGCAAAAACCGTTCGAAATTAAAATTTTGTTCTAGCTCTGCAGGGTAGAAATAAGTGATTAATCTCTATGTAATATTGAATTATACATCGAGATATGTAAAAATATGCCTACCTCATAACGCTTTTTATCGAATTAAATTGACGAGAACGGTAGCTTCGTCAGTAGCTGCGCGAAGAAATTCAAAGTCCCAATCTCCCGGTCATGTCGGTCCGGCCGCGGCTATTTAAAACAAACATAAAAAAAATCGTTACGTTCGACCGTATTACGTCGAACTATAAAGATTTCACAAGAAATACCGCGTCCTCGTAAGGCTTGTTAACGAATTAACTCGAAAAAACCGTTCGAAATTGAAAGTTTTGCTTGCCCTCCAGGGACCAAAGAAACGTTTAATCCCTATGTAATATTGAATTATACATCGAGATATGTAAAAATATTCCTACCTCATAACGGTTGTTAACGAATTAACTCGAAAGGAACGTTAGCGTCGTTAGTAGCGGTGCGAAGAAATTCAAAGTCCCAACCTCCCGGTCATGTCGGTCCTGCGGAGGCTATTTAAAAAAAAGAAAATTAAAAGACATCATTACGTTCGAGCGTATTACGTCGAACTATAACGAATTTCACAAGAAATACCGCGACCACGTAACGCTTGTTAACGAATTAACTGGAAAAAACCGTACGAAATTGAAAGTTCTGCTTGCCCTCCAGGGACCAAATAAACGTTTTTATCCCTATGTAATATTGAATTATACATCGAGATATGTAAAAATATTCCTACCTCATAAAAGTTGTAAACGAATTAACTCGCAGGGAACCTTAGCGTCGTTCGTAGCGATGCGACGAAATACAAAGTCCCAACGTCCCGGTCATATAGGTACGGCGGGGGCTATTTAAATAAAAGAAATAAAAATAAATCGTTACGATCGAACGTATTGCGTCGAAATATAATGATTTCACAAAAAATACAGCGACCTCGTAACGCTTCTTAACGAATTAACTCGAAAAAACCGTTCGAAATTGAAAGTTTTGCTTCCTCTCCACGGACCAAATAAACGGTTAATCCCTGTGCAATATTGAATTATACATCGAGATATGTAAAAATATACCTACCTCATAACGGTTGTCAACGAATTAACTCGCAGGAATCCTTAGCGTCGTTCGTAGCGGTGCGAAGAAATACAAAGTCCCAATCTCCCGGTCATGTCGGTCCGGCCGCTGCTATTTAAAAAAAAACATTAAAAAGATCGTTACGTTCGACCGTATTACGTCGAACTATAAAGATTTCACAAAAAATACCGGTACCTCGTAACGCTTGTTAACGAATTAATTCGAAAAAACCGTTCGAAATTGAAATTTTGTTCTAGCTCTCCAGGGTAGAAATAAGTGTTTAATGTCTATGTAATATTGAATTATACATCGATTTATGTAAAAATATGCCTACCTCATAACGCTGTTTATCGAATTAACTCGAAGGGAACGTTAGCGTCGTTAGTAGCGGTGCGAAGAAATTCAAAGTACCAACCTCCCGGTCATGTCGGTCCTGCGGGGGCTATTTAAAAAAAAATAAATATAAATCGTAACGCTCGACCATATTACGTCGAAATATAACGATTTCACAAAAAATACCGGTACCTCGTAACGCTTGTTAACGAATTAATTCGAAAAAACCGTTCGAAATTGAAATTTTGTTCTAGCTCTCCAGGGTAGAAATAAGTGTTTAATCTCTATGTAATATTGAATTATACATCGATTTATGTAAAAATATGCCTACCTCATAACGCTGTTTATCGAATTAACTCGAAGGGAACGTTAGCGTCGTTAGTAGCGGTGCGAAGAAATTCAAAGTACCAACCTCCCGGTCATGTCGGTCCTGCGGGGGCTATTTAAAAAAAAATAAATATAAATCGTAACGCTCGACCATATTACGTCGAAATATAACGATTTCACAAAAAATACCGGTACCTCGTAACGCTTTCAGACGAATTAACTCGAAAAAAACGTTCGAAATTGAAATTTTGTTCTACCTCTCCAGGGACGAAATAAACGTTTAATCCCTATGTAATATTGAATTACACATCGATATATGTAGAAATATTTCTACGTCGTAACGCTGTTTAACGAATTAAATCGAAGGGAACTTTCGAAATTGAAAATTTTTTCTAGCTATCCAGGGACGAAATAAAAGTTTCATCCTTATGTAGTATCGTGAGTGAGAGGCCTGGGAGTTGGCGGGGGAACCGCGTGAGATGTTGAGAGAGCCGAGGCGTCTGTTTTCCATCGGGTAGTTTTTGGAAGGGGTAGGCCTACGTGACCTCGCCCACGAGCGGTTGCGAAGGGACGGGAAAAAAGGGAATGGACAAACAGTTTTTGGGAAGAGGTTGCCGAGAGAGTGTGCATGGCATTTTGTAAAAGAGTCGAGTCGTTACCTAATTATTAAGTTGTGCTGCTTTCTGTATGTTTAGTGTGAATAGTTCAGGTTGAACTACAATCGTCTTTTCTGTCAAATCAACATCTGTATCACCAATTCCTTATAAACATATATATTATACCACGATACTACATTTTTGGGGGCTCAGCCGGGATTGGACAAGACAGAAAGCGAAACGGTTTAACAGAGCTATTCGCGCTAGTTGTGAGTTTACCGGTACGCGGTGCGGTAAAAGACGATATCGTTGACCGTTTAAGTTGGTGTAGTGTGAAAAATGGCAAACGTCGGGGACGAACGATTGTCGGGTGAAGAAGGTTCGACGCTGGAGGAGCTGAGAAGTAAGCTCGCGCGAATGAACCTCCCTATATCGGGCGCGAGGTCAGTGCTGATTGCGAGGCTGAATCGGGCGTGTAGGGCTGGACAATCGTATCCCAAGGGAGCGACGGGCGGTGAAGAGCCAACCGGTCAACGAGATTTAGAAAATGTACAGAGAGCTGAGCGTGATGGTAACGAAGACGAAAATGTTGAGAAAATGAATACGAAGGAGTTGAAAGAGCGCCTTGCTAGTTTGGGTCTAAAAACGACGGGAAGAAAAGCAGAATTACGCGTACGACTACAAGCGGCCATGGACGGTAACGATGTTTCGTCGGAAGAGGAAAGCGACGACGAAAGTGAGGACGAAGATGACAAAAAATACGCAGGAAGACACAAGAGAGGTACGCGAAGGGTGTATCAGGACCGTGATGAATGTTGTCGAAGGGCATGTGTTGGTGCAACACTGAGTTTTAGAGACGTCGAAGATGCACTAGAGTCGTTTAGTGGCAACAAAGGTGAAAATGTCGAACGATGGTTCGAGTCGTTCGAAGAAGTCGCTAATACGTGCATGTGGTCGGATGGACAGAAGACAGTCTACGCGAGGAAGCTGCTGAAGGGATCAGCGAAAATATTCG
Source organism: Bombus hortorum (assembly GCA_905332935.1). Lineage (NCBI taxonomy): Eukaryota > Metazoa > Arthropoda > Insecta > Hymenoptera > Apidae > Bombus > Bombus hortorum. Next base: position 9,155,289 of record CAJOSO010000001.1, read on the forward strand.
CGAGCTTCGAGTGTCACGCCAGGACTTGGCATGAGTTGAAGCGGCGGCTAGTAAAAGAATTTTCGAGGAAAGTTAACAGTAGGCAGGTACATCAGAAACTTGCAGAAACAAAAAAGGAGAGCGATGAAGCATGTTTGGCTTACATGTACCGCATGCTCGAAATAGCCAGCCATGTGGACATAGAGGAGGAAGCAAAGGTGGAGTACATAGTGGATGGAATAATAGACAACGAGAGCAATAAGGCTATATTGTACGGCGCTACCTCAATCAAAGAGTTGAGGAAGAGGTTAGCGATGTACGAAGAGCAGAAGAGTCGCAGAGTAAAGTCGATCGTGAAGCCGGCTAAAACCGAGAATAAAGGGAAGCCCAGTCGGTCTGCAGAGGTAATGAAGAAAAGGAGATGCTTCGTTTGCGGTAGTGAGGATCATCTAAGTGTTAAGTGTCCGGAGAGAGGAAAAGGTGTTAGGTGTTTCGAGTGCGGCGGATTTGGACATGTTGCAGCGAGGTGTACGGCGCGACCGAAAGAGACCTGCGTAGTGTCAAGATCCGAGAAGGGGAAGTATATGAAGGAGGTGGCGATAGATGATTGTAGGTTTGTGGCATTAGTGGATACTGGTAGTGATCTCACGTTCATTCGATCAGACGAGTATGCGAGGTTAGGGTCACCACCGCTAGGTAAATGCAGGCTTAAGTTCGACGGTTTTAGTTCCGCTGGCAATGAGACCTGGGGTGAATTCACCAAGGTAATGACGGTTGATGGGTATAAACTGCCAATCACTTTACACGTTGTTTCGAATAAAATATTAACGAAGCATGGCATATTGTTGGGTACTGATTTTCTGGATCAGGTAGAATTACGGGTTAAGCGAGGCGAAGTGACTTTCTTGCGGCTTGACGAACAGACTAACAAAGACGTGCCGGATATATTTAGAATCAACGCGATAGAACAGACTGATGAAATAGACCTAACACACGTGCAGGAACCGCATTATCGGGAAGCAATTCGCGATATCATTAAGGGGTATAAGCCGGAGAAAAAGCGGGACGTTGGGATAACGGCAAAAATCGTGTTAAAGAGGGACCAACCTGTGGTCCGAAGGCCGCGAAGATTGGCACCTTCGGAGAAAAAAGAGGTGGACGAGTTTAAGTATCGGGTGTGTCATAGGCCAGGTAAAAGCATGCAGCATGTGGATGCTCGGAGTAGAAACCCCCTGCCGAGTACTATGTATGTAACAGAAAGTGAAGACGGGCTGATTGCACAGTTGAGAAATGCACAGAACAAGGACGTTGAAGTTCGTAGGATTTTAGACGCCGCAACGTGCAATCAGGTCGACGGATATGTAATAAGGAACAATATTTTGTATAAAGAGTGTAGGGATGATGTGTTAATGGTAGTACCGAAGGCTATGCAAATTCAGGTAGTCAGGCAGGCGCACGAGCGTGGGCATTTTGGGGTCACCAAAACAGAAGCGATAGTCAAGAAGGACTTTTGGTTTAAGGGGCTGCGTGAAAAGGTCGAGCATGTGGTATCCAATTGTCTCGATTGTATCCTAGCTGAACGAAAGTCGGGCAAGCAAGAGGGATACCTAAATCCGTTAGACAAAGGTGACACACCGTTAGACACTTACCATATTGACCATGTGGGCCCTATGACAACTACAAAGAAAATTGCTGCTACTCAAGAGGAAAATCGGAGGCACCACAACAAAAGAAGAAAAGGTGCGAAACAGTACCTAAGTGGAGAGTTGGTGGCCATAAAGAGAACGCAGTTTGACCCAGGATTAAAACTGGGAGGAAAATTTCTGGGTCCGTACCGGATAATGCGAGCAATGCGGAATGATCGCTACATTGTGGAGAAGGTAGGGGAGCATGAGGGGCCAAAACGGTCATCAACTACTGCCGATTGTATGAAACATTGGGTCATAAACGCCGAAAGTGACGCATCAGATGACAGCGAGATAGAAGACAACATCTGAGGGCAGATGCTATTGCAGGATGGCCGAGTGTAGTATCGTGAGTGAGAGGCCTGGGAGTTGGCGGGGGAACCGCGTGAGATGTCGAGAGAGCCGAGGCGTCTGTTTTCCATCGGGTAGTTTTTGGAAGGGGTAGGCCTACGTGACCTCGCCCACGAGCGGTTGCGAAGGGACGGGAAAAAAGGGAATGGACAAACAGTTTTTGGGAAGAGGTTGCCGAGAGAGTGTGCATGGCATTTTGTAAAAGAGTCGAGTCGTTACCTAATTATTAAGTTGTGCTGCTTTCTGTATGTTTAGTGTGAATAGTTCAGGTTGAACTACAATCGTCTTTTCTGTCAAATCAATATCTGTATCACCAATTCCTTATAAACATATATATTATACCACGATACTACACTTATGTATTATTGAATTATACATCGATTTATGTAAAAATATTCCTACCTCATAACGGTTGTTAACGAATTAACGCGCAGGGAACCTTAGCGTCGTTAGTAGCTTTGCGAAGAAATTCAAAGTCCCAACCTCCTGGTCATGTAGGTCCTGCTGGGGCTATTTAAAAAAAAAATAAATATAAATCGTTACGTTCGACCGTATTACGTCGAAATGTAATGATTTCACAAAAAATACAGCGACCTCGTAACGCTTCTTAACCAATTAACTCGAAAAAACCGTTCAAAATTGAAAGTTTTGCTTGCTCTCCACGGACCAAATAAACGGTTAATCCCTGTGCAATATTGAATTATACATCGATTTATGTAAAAATATTCCTACCTCATAACGGTTGTTAACGAATTAACGCGCAGGGAACCTTAGCGTCGTTAGTAGCGGTGCGAAGAAATTCAAAGTCCCATCCTCCTGGTCATGTAGGTCCTGCTGGGGCTATTTAAAAAAAAAAATAAATATAAATCGTTACGTTCGACCGTATTACGTCGAAATATAATGATTTCACAAAAAATACAGCGACCTCGTAACGCTTCTTAACGAATTAACTCGAAAAAACCGTTCGAAATTGAAAGTTTTGCTTGCTCTCCACGGACCAAAAAAACGGTTAATCCCTGTGCAATATTGAATTAAACATCGATTTATGTAAAAATATACCTATCTCATAACGCTTTTTATCGAATTAACTCGAAGGGAACGATAGCGTCGTTCGTAGCGGTGCCAAGAAATACAAAGTCCCAACGTCCCGATCATATAGGTACGGCGGGGGGTAATTAAAAAAAAAACAATAAAAATAAATCTTTACGATCTACCGTATTACGTCGAAATATAACGATTTCACAAAAAATACCGGTACCTCGTAACCCTTTCTGACGAATTGACTCGAAGGGAGCGTTCGAAATTGAAATTTCGTTCTAGCTCTCCAGGGTAGAAATAAGTGTTTAATCTCTATGTAATATTGAATTCTACATCGATTTATGTAGAAATATGCCTACCTCATAACGCTTTCAATCGAATTAACTCGAAGGGAACGTTAGCGTCGTTAGTAGCGGTGCGAAGAAATGCAAAAACCCAACCTCCCGGTCATGTCGGTCCTGCGGGGGCTATTTAAAAAAAAGAAAATTAAAAGAAATCATTACGTTCGAGCGTATTACGTCGACCTATAACGATTTCACAAGAAATACCGCGACCTCGTAACGCTTGTTAACGAATTAACTCGAAAAAACCGTTCGAAATTGAAAGTTTTGCTACCTATCCAGGGGCGAAATGAACGTTTAATCCCTATGCAATTTTGAATTACACATCGATACGTTTAGAGATATACCAACGTCGTAACGCTTTTGACCGAATTAACTCGAAGGGAACGTTCGAAATTGAAATTTTTTTCTAGCTCTCCAGGGACGAAATAAACGTTTAATCCCTATGTAATATTGAATTATACATCGAGATATGTAAAAATATTCCTACCTCGTAACGGTCGTTAACGAATTAACTCGAAGGAAACCTTAGCGTCGTTCGTAGCGGTGCGAAGAAATACAAAGTCCCAACGTCCCGGTCATATCGGTACGGCGGGGGCTATTTAAGAAAAAACATAAAAAATCTTTACCGTCGACCGTATTACGTCGAACTATAAAGATTTCGCAAAAAATACCGGTACCTCGTAAAGCTTTCTGACGAATTGACTAGAAGGGAACGTTCGAAATTGAAATTTTGTTCTAGCTCTTCAGGGTAGAAATAAGTGTTAGTTTCTATGTAATATTGAAGTATACATCGATTTATGTAAAAAGAGGCCCACCTCATAACGTTTTTTATCGAACTAAATCGAAGGGAACGTTAGCGTCGTTAGTAGCGGTGCGAAGAAATTCAAAGTCCCAATCTCCCGGTCATGTCGGTCCGGCCGCGGCTATTTAAAAAAAACATTAAGAAAATCGTTACGTTCGACCGTATTACGTCGAAATATAATGATTTCACAAAAAATACAGCGACCTCGTAACGCTTCTTAACGAATTAACTCGAAAAAACCGTTCGAAATTGAAAGTTTTGCTTGCTCTCCACGGGCCAAATAAACGGTTAACCCTGTGCAATATTGAATTAAACATCGATTTATGTAAAAAGAGGCCCACCTCATAACGTTTTTTATCGAATTAAATCGAAGGGAACGTTAGCGTCGTTAGTAGCGGTGCGAAGAAATTCAAAGACCCAACCTCCCGGTCATGTCGGTCCTGCGGGGGCTATTTTAAAAAAATTAAACATAAATCGTTACGCTCGACCGTATTACGTCGAAATATAACGATTTCGCAAAAAATACCGCGACATCGTAACGCTGGGTAACGAGTTAACTCGAAAAAACAGTTCGAAATTGAAAGTTTTGCTTGCTCTCCAGGGACCAAATAAACGTTTAATCCCTATGTAATATTGAATTATACATCGAGATATGTAAAAATACACCTACCTCATAAGGCTTTTTATCGAATTAACTCGCAGGGAACCTTAGCGTCGTTCGTAGCGGTGCGAAGAAATGCAAAGTCCCAACGTCCCGGTCATATAGGTACGGCGGGGGCTATTTAAAAAATAAAAATAAAAGTAAATCGTTATGATCGACCGTATTACGTCGAAATATAACGATTTCACAAAAAATGCCGGTACATCATAACGCTTTCTAACGAATTAACTCGCAAAAACCGTTCGAAATTGAAATTTTGTTCTAGCTGTCCAGGGTAGAAATAAATGTTTAATCTCTATGCAATATTGAATAGTACATCGAGATATGTAAAAATATTCCTACCTCATAACGGTTGTTAACGAATTAACTCGCAGGAAACCCTAGCGTCGTTCGTAGCGGTGCGAAGAAATACAAAGTCCCAACTTCCCGGTCATGTCGGTCCGGCCGCGGCTATTTAAGAAAAAACATAAAAAATCTTTACCGTCGACCGTATTACGTCGAACTATAAAGATTTCGCAAAAAATACCGGTACCTCGTAAAGCTTTCTGACGAATTGACTCGAAGGGAACGTTCGAAATTGAAATTTTGTTCTAGCTCTCCAGTGTAGCAATAAGTGTTTAATCTCTATGTAATATTGAATTGTACATCGAGATATGTAGAAATATTCCTACCTCATAACGGTTGTTATCGAATTAAAGCAAAGAGAACGGTAGCGTCGTCAGTAGCTGCGCGAAGAAACTCAAAGGCCCAATCTCCCGGTCATGTCGGTCCGGCGGCGGCTATTTAAAAAAAAGAAAATAAAAAGAAATCATTACGATCGAGCGTATTACGTCGAAATATAACGATTTCACAAAAAATACCGGTACCTCGTAATGCTTTCAGACGAATTAACTCGAAGGAAACGTTCGAAATTGAAATTTTGTTCTAGCTCTTCAGGGTAGAAATAAGTGTTTAATCTCTATGTATATTGAATTATACATCGATTTATGTAAAAATATGCCTACCTCATAACGCTCTTTATCGAATTAACTCGAAGGGAACGATAACGTCGTTAGTAGCTGGGCGAAAAAATTCAAAGACCCAACCTCCCGGTCATGTCGGTCCTGCGGGGCTATTTAAGAAAAAACACAAAAAATCGTTACGGTCGACCGTATTACGTCGAACAATAAAGATTTCACAAAAAATACAGCGACCTCGTTACGCTTCTTAACGAATTAACTCGAAAAAACCGTTCGAAATTGAAAGTATTGCTTGCTCTCCAGGGACCAAATAAACGTTTGTATCCCTCTGTAATATTGAATTATACATCGAGATATGTAAAAATATTCCTACCTCATAACGGTTGTTTACGAATTAACTCGCAGGATACCTTAGCGTCGTTCGTAGCGGTGCGAAGAAATACAAAGTCCCAACGTCCCGGTCTTGTCGGTCCTGCGGGGCTATTTAAAAAAAAAATAAATATAAATCGCTACGATCGACCGTATTACGTCGAAGTATAACTATTTCACAAAAAATACCGGTACCTCGTAACGCTTTCTGACGAATTGACTCGAAGGGAACGTTCGAAATTGAAAGTTTTGCTAGCTCTCCAGGGACGAAATGAACGTTTAATCCCTATGCAATATTGAATTACACATCGATATATGTAGAAATATTCCTACGTCGTAACGCTTTTTAACGAATTAATTCGAATGGAACGTTCGAAATTGTAATTTTTTTCTAGCTCTCCAGGGACGAAATAAATGTTTAATCTCTATGTAATACTGAAGTATACATCGATTTATGTAAAAATATGATTACCCCATAACGCTTTTTATCGAATTATATCGAAGAGAACGGTACCGTCGTCAGTAGCTGTGCGAAGAAATTCAAAGTCACAATCACCCGGTCATGTCGGTCCGGCCGCGGCTATTTAAAGAAAAACATAAAAAAATCGTTACGTTTGACCGTATTACGTCGAAATATAACGATTTCACAAAAAATGCCGGTACATCGTAACGCTTTCTAACGAATTAACTCGCAAAAACCGTTCGAAATTGAAAGTTTTGCTACCTCTCCTGGGACGAAATAAACGTTTAATCCCTATGCAATATTGAATCACAGATCGATATATGTAGAAATATTCCTACGTCGTAACGCTTTTTAACGAATTAACTCGAAGGGAACGTTCGAAATTGAAATTTTCTTCTAGCTCTCCAGGGACGAAATAAACGTTTAATCCCTATGTAATATTGAATTATACATAGAGATATGTAAAAATATTCCAACCTCATAACGGTTGATGTCGAATTAAATCAAAGAGAACGGTAGCGTCGTCAGTAGCTGCGCGAAGAAACTCAAAGACCCAATCTCCCCGTCATGTCGGTCCTGCGGGGACTATTTAAAAAAAAAATAAATATAAATCGTAACGCTCGACCGTATTACGTCGAAATATAACGATTTCACAAAAAATGCCGGTACATCGTAACGCTTTCTGACGAATTGAGTCGAAGGGATCGTTCGAAATTGAAATTTTGTTCTAGCTCTTCGGGGTAGAAATAAGTGTTTAATCTCTACGTAATATTGAATTATACATCGATTTATGTAGAAATATGCTTACCTCATAACGCTTTTTACCGAATTAAATCGCAGGGAACGTTAGCGTCGTCAGTAGCGGTGCGTACAAATTCAAAGTAGCAACCTCCCGGTCATGTCGGTCCTGCTGGGGCTATTTAAAGAAAAAATAAAAGAAAATCGTTACCTTCGACCGTATTACGTCGAAATATAACGATTTCACAAAAAATACCGCGACATCGTAACGCTTGGTAAAGAATTTACTCGAAAAAACCGTTCGAAATTGAAAGTTTTGCTTGCTCTCCAGGGACCAAATAAACGTTTAATGCCTATGTAATATTGAATTATACATCGAGAGATGTAAAAATATTCCTACCTCATAAGGCTTTTTATCGAATTAACTCGCAGGGAACCTTAGCGTCGTTCGTAGCGGTGCGAAGAAATACAAAGTCCCAACGTCCCGGTCATATCGGTACGGCGGGGGCTATTTAAACAAAAAAATGAAAATAAATCCTTACGATCGACCGTATTACGTCGAAATATAACGATTTCAAAAATAATACCGGTACCTCGTAACGCATTCTGACGAATTAACTCGAAGGGAACGTTCGAAATAGGAATTTTGTTCTAGCTCTCCAGGGTAGAAGTAAATGTTTAATCCCTATGTAATATTGAATTATACATCGAGATATGTAAAAATATTCCTACCTCATAACGGTTGTTAACGAATTAACTCGAAGGGAACGTTAGCTTCGTTAGTAGCGGTGCGAAGAAATTCAAAGAACCAACCTCCCGGTCATGTCGGTCCTGCGGAGGATATTTAAAAAAAAGAAAATTAAAAGAAATCATTACGTTCGAGCGTATTACGTCGAACTATAACGAATTTCACAAGAAATACCGCGACCACGTAGCGCTTGTTAACGAATGAACTCGAAAAAACCGTACGAAATTGAAAGTTCTGCTTGCCCTCCAGGGACAAAATAAACGTTTTTATCCCTATGTAATATTGAATTATACATCGAGATATGTAAAAATATTCCTACCTCATAACAGTTGTAAACGAATTAACTCGCAGGGAACCTTAGCGTCGTTCGTAGCAGTGCGACGAAATACAAAGCCCCAACGTCCCGGTCATATAGGTACGGCGGGGGCTATTTAAGAAAAAACATAAAAAATCTTTTCCGTCGACCGTATTACGTCGAACTATAAAGATTTCGCACAAAATACCGGTACCTCGTAAAGCTTTCTGACGAATTGACTCGAAGGGAACGTTCGAAATTGAAATTTTGTTCTAGCTCTTCAGGGTAGAAATAAGTGTTAGTTTCTATGTAATATTGAAGTATACATCGATTTATGTAAAAAGAGGCCCACCTCATAACGTTTTTTATCGAATTAAATCGAAGGGAACGTTAGCGTCGTTAGTAGCGGTGCGAAGAAATTCAAAGTCCCAATCTCCCGGTCATGTCGGTCCGGCCGCGGCTATTTAAAAAAAACATTAAGAAAATCGTTACGTTCGACCGTATTACGTCGAAATATAATGATTTCACAAAAAACACAGCGACCTCGTAACACTTCTTAACGAATTAACTCGAAAAAACCGTTCGAAATTGAAAGTTTTGCTTGCTCTCCACGGGCCAAATAAACGGTTAACCCTGTGCAATATTGAATTAAACATCGATTTATGTAGAAATATGGCTACCTCATAAGGCTTTTTATCGAATTAACTCGCAGGGAACCTTAGCGTCGTTCGTAGCGGTGCGAAGAAATGCAAAGTCCCAACGTCCCGGTCATATAGGTACGGCGGGGGCTATTTAAAAAATAAAAATAAAAATAAATCGTTATGATCGACCGTATTACGTCGAAATATAACGATTTCACAAAAAATGCCGGTACATCATAACGCTTTCTAACGAATTAACTCGCAAAAACCGTTCGAAATTGAAATTTTGTTCTAGCTGTCCAGGGTAGAAATAAGTGTTTAATCTCTATGCAATATTGAATAGTACATCGAGATATGTAAAAATATTCCTACCTCATAACGGTTGTTAACGAATTAACTCGCAGGAAACCCTAGCGTCGTTCGTAGCGGTGCGAAGAAATACAAAGTCCCAACTTCCCGGTCATGTCGGTCCGGCCGCGGCTATTTAAGAAAAAACATAAAAAATCTTTACCGTCGACCGTATTACGTCGAACTATAAAGATTTCGCAAAGAATACCGGTACCTCGTAAAGCTTTCTGACGAATTGACTCGAAGGGAACGTTCGAAATTGAAATTTTGTTCTAGCTCTCCAGTGTAGCAATAAGTGTTTAATCTCTATGTAATATTGAATTGTACATCGAGATATGTAGAAATATTCCTACCTCATAACGGTTGTTATCGAATTAAAGCAAAGAGAACGGTAGCGTCGTCAGTAGCTGCGCGAAGAAACTCAAAGGCCCAATCTCCCGGTCATGTCGGTCCGGCGGCGGCTATTTAAAAAAAAGAAAATAAAAAGAAATCATTACGTTCGAGCGTATTACGTCGAAATATAGCGATTTCACAAAAAATACCGGTACCTCGTAATGCTTTCAGACGAATTAACTCGAAGGAAACGTTCGAAATTGAAATTTTGTTCTAGCTCTTCAGGGTAGAAATAAGTGTTTAATCTCTATGTAATATTGAATTATACATCGATTTATGTAAAAATATGCCTACCTCATAACGCTCTTTATCGAATGAACTCGAAGGGAACGATAACGTCGTTAGTAGCTGGGCGAAGAAATTCAAAGTCCCAACCTCCCGGTCGTGTCGGTCCTGCGGGGCTATTTAAGAAAAAACACAAAAAATCGTTACGGTCGACCGTATTACGTCGAACAATAAAGATTTCACAAAAAATACAGCGACCTCGTTACGCTTCTTAACGAATTAACTCGAAAAAACCGTTCGAAATTGAAAGTATTACTTGCTCTCCAGGGACCAAATAAACGTTTAATCCCTATGTAATATTGAATTATACATCGAGATATGTAAAAATATTCCCACCTCATAACGGTTGTTAACGAATTAACTCGCAGGGAACCTTAGCGTCGTTCGTAGAGGTGCGAAGAAATTCAAAGTCCCAACCTCCCGGTCATGTCGGTCCTGCTGGGGCTATTTAAAAAAAACATTTAAAAAATCGTTACGTTCGACCGTATTACGTCGAACTATAAAGATTTCACAAAAAATGCCGGTACCTCGTAACGCTTTCTGACGAACTGACTCGAGGGGATCGTTCGAAATTGAAATTTTGTTCTAGCTCTCCAGGGTAGAAGTAAGTGTTTAATCTCTATATAATATTGAATTATACATCGATTTATGTAAAAATATTCCTACCTCATAACGGTTGTTAACGAATTAACTCGCAGGAAACCTTAGCGTCGTCAGTAGCTGCGCGAAGAAATTCAAAGTCCCAATCACCCGGTCATGTCGGTCCGGCCGCGGCTATTTAATAGAAAATAAAAAAAAATCGTTACGTTCGACCGTATTACGTCGAACTATAAAGATTTCACAAAAAATGCCGGTACCTCGTAACGCTTTCTGACGAACTGACTCGAAGGGATCGTTCGAAATTGAAATTTTGTTCTAGCTCTCCAGGGTAGAAGTAAGTGTTTAATCTCTATATAATATTGAATTACACATCGATATATGTAGAAATATTCCAACGTCGTAACGCTTTTTAACGAATTAACTCGAAGGGAACGTCAGCGTCGTTAGTAGCGGTGCGAAGAAATTCAAAGTCCCAACCTCCCAGTCATGTCGGTCCTGCGGGAGCTATTTCAAAAAAAATAAATATAAATCGCTACGCTCGACCTTATTACGTCGAAATATAACGATTTCACAAAAAAATACCGGTACATCGTAACGCTTTCTAAAGAATTAACTCGCAAAGACCGTTCGAAATTGAAAGTTCTGCTGGCTCTACCGGGACGAAATAAACGTTTAATCCATATGTAATATTGAGTTATACATCGATATATGTAGAAATGTTCCTACGTCGTAACGCTTGTTAACGAATTAACTCGAGAAAACCTTTCGAAATTGAAAGTTTTGCTTGCTCTCCATGGTAGAAATAAGTGTTTAATTCCTATGTAATATTGAAGTATTCATTGATTTATGTAAAAAAATGCCCACCTCATAACGCTTTATATCGAATTATCTCGAAGGGAACGTTAGCGTCGTCAGTAGCGGTGCGAAGAAATTCAAAGTACCAACCTCCCGGCCATGTCGGTCCTGCTGGGGCTATTTAAAGAAAAAATAAAAAAAAATCGTTACGTTCGACCGTATTACGTCGAACTGTAAAAATTTCACAAAAGATACCGCGACCTCGTAACGCTTGATAACGAATTAACTCGAAAAAACCGTTCGAAATTGAAAGTTTTGCTTGCTCTCCGGGGACCAAATAAACGTTTAATCCCTATGTGATATTAAATTATACATGGAGATATGTAAAAATATTCCTACCTCAAAACGGTTGTTAACGAATTAACACGCAGGAAACCGTAGCGTCGTTCGTAGCGGTGCGAAGAAATACAAAGTCCCAACGTCCCGGTCATATAGCTATGGCGGGGGCTATTTAAAAAAAAATAAATATAAATCGTTACGTTCTACCGTATTACGTCGAAATATAACGATTTCACGATAAATACCGGTACCTCGTAACGCTTTCTGACGAATTGACTCGAAGGGAACGTTCGAAATTGAAATTTTGTTCTTGCTCTCCAGGGTAGCAATAAGTGTTTAATCTCTATGTAATATTGAATTGTACATCGAGATATGTAAAAATATGCCCACCTCATAACGGTTGTTAACGAATTAACTCGGAGGGAACGTTAGCGTCGTTAGTAGCTGTGCGAAGAAATTCAAAGACCCAACCTCCCGGTCATGTCGGTCCTGCGGGTGCCATTTAAAAAAAATAAATATAAATCGTGACGCTAGACCGTATTACGTCCAAATATAACGATTTCACAAAAAAATACCGGTACATCGTAAAGCTTTCTAACGAATTAACTCGCAAAAACCGTTCGAAATTGAAAGTTTTGCTACCTATCCAGGGACGAAATAAACGTTTAATCCCTATACAATTTTGTATTACACATCGATATATTTAGAAATATTCCTACGTCGTAACGCTTTTTAACGAATTAACTCGAAGGGAACGTTCGAAATTGAAACTTTTTTCTAGCTCTCCAGGGACGAAATAAACGTTTAATCCCTATGCAATATTGAATTATACATCGAGATATGTAAAAATATTCCTACCTCATAACGGTTGTTAACGAATTAACTCGCAGGAAACCTTAGCGTCGTTCGTAGCGGTGAGAAGAAATACAAAGTCCCAACGTCCCGGTCATATCGGTACGGCGGGGGCTATTTAAAAAAAAAATATAAGTAAATCGTTACGATCCACCGTATTGCGTTGAAATATAACGATTTCACAAAAAATAGCGGTACCTCGTAACGCTCTCTGACGAATTGACTCGAGGGGAACGTTCGACATTGAAACTTTGTTCTAGCTCTCCAGGGTAGAATTAAGTGTTTAATCTCTATGTAATATTGAATTACACATCGATATATTTAGAAATATTCCTACGTCGTAGCGCTTTCTAACGAATTAACTCGCAAAAACCGTTCGAAATTGAAAGTTTTGCTAGCCCTCCAGGGACGAAATAAACGTTTAATCCCTATGTAATATTGAATTATACATCGAGATATGTAAAAATATGCCCACCTCATAACGGTTGTTAACGAATTAACTCGCAGGGAACGGTACCGTCGTCAGTAGCTGCGCGAAGAAATTCAAAGTCGCAATCACCCGGTCATGTCGGTCCGGCCGCGGCTATTTAAAAAAAAACATAAAAAAATCGTTTCGTTCGACCGTATTACGTCGAACTATAAAGATTTCACAAAAAATGCCGGTACCTCGTAACGCTTTCTGACGAACTGACTCGAAGGGATCGTTCGAAATTGAAATTTTGTTCTAGCTCTCCAGGGTAGAAGTAAGTGTTTAATCTCTATATAATATTGAATTACACATCGATATATGTAGAAATATTCCAACGTCGTAACGCTTTTTAACGAATTAACTCGAAGGGATCGTCAGCGTCGTTAGTAGCGGTGCGAAGAAATTCAAAGTCCCAACCTCCCAGTCATGTCGGTCCTGCGGGAGCTATTTCAAAAAAAATAAATATAAATCGCTACGCTCGACCTTATTACGTCGAAATATAACGATTTCACAAAAAAATACCGGTACATCGTAACGCTTTCTAAAGAATTAACTCGCAAAGACCGTTCGAAATTGAAAGTTCTGCTGGCTGTACCGGGACGAAATAAAAGTTTAATCCATATGTAATATTGAGTTATACATCGATATATGTAGAAATGTTCCTACGTCGTAACGCTTGTTAACGAATTAACTCGAAAAAACCTTTCGAAATTGAAAGTTTTGCTTGCTCTCCATGGTAGAAATAAGTGTTTAATTCCTATGTAATATTGAAGTATTCATTGATTTATGTAAAAAAATGCCCACCTCATAACGCTTTATATCGAATTATCTCGAAGGGAACGTTAGCGTCGTCAGTAGCGGTGCGAAGAAATTCAAAGTACCAACCTCCCGGCCATGTCGGTCCTGCTGGGGCTATTTAAAGAAAAAATAAAAAAAAATCGTTACGTTCGACCGTATTACGTCGAACTGTAAAAATTTCACAAAAGATACCGCGACCTCGTAACGCTTGATAACGAATTAACTCGAAAAAACCGTTCGAAATTGAAAGTTTTGCTTGCTCTCCGGGGACCAAATAAACGTTTAATCCCTATGTGATATTAAATTATACATGGAGATATGTAAAAATATTCCTACCTCAAAACGGTTGTTAACGAATTAACACGCAGGAAACCGTAGCGTCGTTCGTAGCGGTGCGAAGAAATACAAAGTCCCAACGTCCCGGTCATATAGCTATGGCGGGGGCTATTTAAAAAAAAATAAATATAAATCGTTACGTTCTACCGTATTACGTCGAAATATAACGATTTCACAATAAATACCGGTACCTCGTAACGCTTTCTGACGAATTGACTCGAAGGGAACGTTCGAAATTGAAATTTTGTTCTTGCTCTCCAGGGTAGCAATAAGTGTTTAATCTCTATGTAATATTGAATTGTACATCGAGATATGTAAAAATATGCCCACCTCATAACGGTTGTTAACGAATTAACTCGGAGGGAACGTTAGCGTCGTTAGTAGCTGTGCGAAGAAATTCAAAGACCCAACCTCCCGGTCATGTCGGTCCTGCGGGTGCCATTTAAAAAAAATAAATATAAATCGTGACGCTAGACCGTATTACGTCCAAATATAACGATTTCACAAAAAAATACCGGTACATCGTAAAGCTTTCTAACGAATTAACTCGCAAAAACCGTTCGAAATTGAAAGTTTTGCTACCTATCCAGGGACGAAATAAACGTTTAATCCCTATACAATTTTGTATTACACATCGATATATTTAGAAATATTCCTACGTCGTAACGCTTTTTAACGAATTAACTCGAAGGGAACGTTCGAAATTGAAACTTTTTTCTAGCTCTCCAGGGACGAAATAAACGTTTAATCCCTATGCAATATTGAATTATACATCGAGATATGTAAAAATATTCCTACCTCATAACGGTTGTTAACGAATTAACTCGCAGGAAACCTTAGCGTCGTTCGTAGCGGTGAGAAGAAATA
The DNA here is from genome assembly GCA_905332935.1 of Bombus hortorum. Taxonomy (NCBI): domain Eukaryota; kingdom Metazoa; phylum Arthropoda; class Insecta; order Hymenoptera; family Apidae; genus Bombus; species Bombus hortorum. The sequence continues at coordinate 9,170,444 of CAJOSO010000001.1, forward strand.
CAAAGTCCCAACGTCCCGGTCATATCGGTACGGCGGGGGCTATTTAAAAAAAAATATAAGTAAATCGTTTCGATCCACCGTATTGCGTCGAAATATAACGATTTCACAAAAAATAGCGGTACCTCGTAACGCTCTCTGACGAATTGACTCGAGGGGAACGTTCGAAATTGAAACTTTGTTCTAGCTCTCCAGGGTAGAATTAAGTGTTTAATCTCTATGTAATATTGAATTACACATCGATATATTTAGAAATATTCCTACGTCGTAGCGCTTTCTAACGAATTAACTCGCAAAAACCGTTCGAAATTGAAAGTTTTGCTAGCCCTCCAGGGACGAAATAAACGTTTAATCCCTATGTAATATTGAATTATACATCGAGATATGTAAAAATATTCCTACCTCATAACGGTTGTTAACGAATTAACTCGCAGGGAACGTTAGCGTCGTTCGTAGCGGCGCGAAGAATTTCAAAGACCCAAGCTCCCGGTCATGTCGGTCCGGCGGGGGCTATTAAAAAAAAAATAATCAAAAAAAAATCCTTACGATCCACCGTCTTACGTCGAACTATAAAGATTTCACAAAAAAATACCGCGATATCGTAACGCTTGTTAATGAGTTAACTCGAAAAGACCGTTCGAAATTGAAAGATTTGCTTGCTCTCCAGGGACCAAATAACCGTTTAATCCCTATGCAATATTGAATTACTCATCTATATATGTAGAGATATTACTACGTCGTAACGCTTTTTAACGAATTAACTCGAAGGGAACGTTCGAAATTGAAATTTTCTTCTTGGTCTCCAGGGACGAAATAAATGTTTAATCTCTATGTAATATTGAATTATACATCGATTTATGTAAAAATATGCTTACCCCATAACGCTTTTTATCGAATTAACTCGAAGGGAATATTAGCGTCGTCAGTAGCGGTGCGAAGAAATTCAAAGACACAACCTCCCGGTGATGTCGGTCCGGCGGCGGCTATTTAAAAAAAAGAAAATGAAAAGAAATCATTACGTTCGAGCGTTTTACGTCGAACTGTAACGATTTCACAAAAAATACCGTTACCTCGTAACGCTTTCAGACGAACTAACTCGAAGGGAACGTTCGAAATTGAAATTTTGTTCTAGCTCTTCAGGGTAGAAATAAGTGTTAGCTTCTATGTAATATTGAATTATACATCGATTTATGTAAAAATATGCTTACCCCATAACGCTTTTTATCGAATTAACTCGAAGGGAACATTAGCGTCGTCAGTAGCGGTGCGAAGAAATTCAAAGACACAACCTCCCGGTGATGTCGGTCCGGCGGCGGCTATTTAAAAAAAAGAAAATGAAAAGAAATCATTACGTTCGAGCGTTTTACGTCGAACTGTAACGATTTCACAAAAAATACCGTTACCTCGTAACGCTTTCAGACGAACTAACTCGAAGGGAACGTTCGAAATTGAAATTTTGTTCTAGCTCTTCAGGGTAGAAATAAGTGTTAGTTTCTATGTAATATTGAATTATACATCGATTTATGTAAAAGGAGGCCCACCTCATAACGTTTTTTATCGAATTAAATCGAAGGGAACGTTAGCGTCTTCAGTAGCGGTGCGAAGAAATTCCAAGTACCAACCTCCCGGTCATGTCGGTCCTGCGGGGGCTATTTAAAAAAAACATTAAGAAAATCGTTACGTTCGACCGTATTACGTCGAACTATAAAGATTTCGCAAAAAATACCGCGACCTCGTAACGCTTGTTAACGAATTAACTCGAAAAAACCGTTCGAAATTGAAAGTTTTGCCTGCTCTCCGGGGACCAAATAAACGTTTAATCCCTATGTAATATTGAATTATACATCGAGATATGTAAAAATATTCCTACCTCATAAAGGTTGTTAACGAATTAACTCGCAGGAAACCTTAGCGTGGTTCGTAGCGGTGCGAAGAAATACAAAGTCCAAACGGCCCGGTCATATCGGTACGGCGGCGGCTATTAAAAAAAAAAAAAAAATAGATATAAATCGTTACGTTCGACCGTATTACGTCGAAATATTACGATTTCACAAAAAATACCGGTACATCGTAACGCTTTCTAACGAATTAACTCGCAAAAACCGGTCGAAATGGAAAGTTTTGCTACCTCTCCATGGACGAAATAAACTTTTAATCCCTATGCAATTTTGAATTACACATCTACATATTTGGAAATATTCCGACGTCGTAACACTTCTTAACAAATTAACTCGAAGGGAACGTTCGAAACTGATATTTTGTTCTAGCTCTCCAGGGTAGAAATAAGAGTTGAATCTCTATGTTATATTGAATTATACATCGATTTATGTAAAAATATTCCTACCTCATAACGGTTGTTAACGAATTAACTCGCAGGAAACCTTAGCGTGGTTCGTAGCGGTGCGAAGAAATACAAAGCCCCAACCTCCCGGTCATGTCGGTCCTGCGGGGGCTATATAAAAAAAAAAAATAAATATAAATCGTTACGATCCATCGTATTACGTCGAAATATAACGATTTCACAAAAAATACCGGTACCTCGAAACGCTTTCTGACGAATTGACTCGAAGGGAACGTTCGAAATTGAAACTTTATTCTAGCTCTCCAGGGACGAAGCAAACGTTTAATCTCTATGTAATATTGAATTCTACATCGATTTATGTAGAAATATGCCTACCTCATAACGCTTTATATCGAATTAACTCGAAGTGAACGTTAGCGTCGTTAGTAGCGGTGCGAAGAAATTCAAAGACCCACCCTCCCGGTCATGTCTGTCCTGCGGGTGCCATTTAAAAAAAAATAAATATAAATCGTGACGCTAGACCGTATTACGTCCAAATATAACGATTTCACAAAAAAAATACCGGTACATCGTAAAAGTTTCTATCGAATTAACTCGCAAAAACCGTTCGAAATTGAAAGTTTTGCTAGCTCTCTAGGAACGAAATAAACGTTTAATTCCAATGCAATATTGAATTACACATTGATATATGTAGAAATATTCCTACCTCATAACGCTTTCCATCGAATTAACAGCAAGGGAACGTTAGCGTCGTCAGTTGCGGTGCGAAGAAATGCAAAGTCCCAACCTCCCGGTCATGTCGGTCCTGCTTGGGCTATTTAAAAAAAATAAACAGAAATCGTTACGCTCGACCGTATTACGTCAAAATATAATGATTTCACAAAAAATACCGGTACCTCGTAACGCTTTCTGACGAATTGACTCGAAGGGAACGTTCGAAATTGAAAATTTTTTCTAGCTCTCCAGGGACGAAACAAACGTTTAATCTCTATGTAATATTGAATTCTACATCGATTTATGTAGAAATATGCCTACCTCATAACGCTTTCAATCGAATTAACTCGAAGGGAACGTTAGCGTCGTTAGTAGCGGTGCGAAGAAATGCAAAGACCCAACCTCCCGGTCATGTCGGTCATGCTGGGGCTATTTAAAAAAACAAAAAAAAATCGTTACGTTCGACCGTATTACGTCGAAGCATAAAGATTTCACAAAAAATACCGGTACCTCGTAACGCTTTCTGACGAACTGACTCGAAGGGAACGTTCGAAATTGAAATTTTGTTCTAGCTCTCCAGGGTAGAAATAAGTGTTTAATCTCTATGTAATATTGAAGTATACATCAATGTATGTAAAAATATTCCTACCTCATAACGCTTTTTATCGAATTAGCTCGAAGAGAACGTTAGCGTCGTTAGTAGCGGTGCGAAGAAATTCAAATTCGCAACATCACGGTCATGTCGATCCTGCTGGGGCTATTTAAAAAGAAACAAATATAAATCGTTACGCTCGACCGTATTACGTCGAAATATAACGATTTCACAAAAAAATACGGGTACATCATAAAGCTTTCTATCGAATTGACTCGAAAAAACCGTTCGAAATTGAAAGTTTTGCTTGCCCTCCAGGGATCAAATAAACGTTTAATCCCTATGTAATATTGAATTATACATCGAGATATGTAAAAATATTCCTACCTCATAACGGTTGTTAACGAATTAACTCGCAGGAAACCTTAGCGTGGTTCGTAGCGGTGCGAAGAAATACAAAGTCCAAACGTCCCGGTCATATCGGTACGGCGGGGGCTATTAAAAAAAAAAAAAAAATAGATATAAATCGTTACGTTCGACCGTATTACATCGAAATATAACGATTTCACAAAAAATACCGGTACATCGTAACGCTTTCTAACGAATTAACTCGCAAAAACCGGTCGAAATGGAAAGTTTTGCTACCTCCCCATGGACGAAATAAACTTTTAATCCCTATGCAATTTTGAATTACACATCGATATATGTAGAAATATTCCTACGTCGTAACGCTGTTTAACGAATTAAATCGAAGGGAACTTTCGAAATTGAAAATTTTTTCTAGCTCTCCAGGGACGAAATAAAAGTTTCATCCTTATGTAATATTGAATTATACATCGATTTATGTAAAAATATACCTATCTGCTAAAGCTTCTTATCGAATTAATTCGAAGGGAATGTTAGCGTCGTTAGTAGCGGTGCGAAGAAATTCAAAGTCCCAATCTCCCGGTCACGTCGGTCCGGCCGCGGATATTTAAAAAAAAACATTAAAAAAATCGTTACGTTCGACCATATTACGTCGAACTATAAAGATTTCGCAAATAATACCGCGACCTCGTAACGCTTGTTAACGAATTAACTCGAAAAAACCGTTCGAAATTGAAAGTTTTGCTAGCTCCCCAGGGAAGAAATAAACGTTTAATCCCAATGCAATATGGAATTACACATTGATATATGTAGACATATTCCTAAGTGGTAACGCTTTCAATCGAATTAACTCGAAGGGAACGTTAGCGTCGTTAGTAGCGGTGCGAAGAAATGCAAAGACCCAACCTCCCGGTCATGTCGGTCCTGCTAGGGCTATTTAAAAAAAAATGAATATAAATCGTTACGTTCGACCGTATTACGTCGAAATATAACGATTTCACAAAAAATACCGGTACCTCGTAAAGGTTTCTGACGAATATCTCGATGGGAACGTTCGAAATTGGAATTTGGTTCTAGCTCTTCAGGGTAGAAATAAGTGTTTAATCTCTATGTAATATTGTATTATACATCGATTTATGTAAAAATATGCCTACCTCATAACGCTTTTTATCGAATTAACTCGAAAGGAAGGTTAGCGTCGTTAGTAGCGGTGCGAAGAATTTCAAAGACCCAACGTCCCGGTCATGTCGGTGCTGCGGGGGCTATTTAAAAAAAAAATGAATATAAATCTTTACGTTCGACCGTATTACGTCGAAATATAACTATTTCACAGAAAATACCGGTACATCGTAACGCTTTCTAACGAATTACCTCGCTAAAACCGTTCGAAATTGAAAGCTTTGCTACCTCTCCAGGGACGAAATAAATGTTTAATATGTATGTAACATTGAAGTATACATCGATTTATGTAAAAATATGCCTACCTCATAACGCTTTTTATCGAATTAACTCGAAGGGAACTTTGGCGTCGTCAGTAGCGGTGCGAAGAAATTCAAAGTAGCAACCTCCCGGTCTTGTCGGTCCGGCGGCGGCTTTTTAAAGAAAAGAAAATAAAAAGAAATCATTACGTTCGAGAGTATTACGCCGAACTATTACGATTTCACAAAAAATACCGGTACCTCGTAACGCTTTCAGACGAATCAACTCGAAGGGAACTTTCGGAATTGAAATTTTGTTCTAGCTCTTCAGGGTAGAAACAAGTGTTTAATCTCTATGTAATATTGAGGTACACATCGATTTATGTAAAAATATGCCCACCTCATAACGCTTTTTATCGAATTAACTCGAAGGGAACGTTCGAAATTGAAATATTTTTCTAGCTATCCAGGGACGAAATTAACGTTTAATCTTTATGTAATATTGAAGTAAACATCGATTTATGTAAAAATATGCACACCTCATAACGCTTTTTATCGAATTAAATCGAAGGGAACGGTAGCGTCGTCAGTAGCTGCGCGAAGAAATTCAAAGTCCCAATCTCCCGGTCATGTCGGTCCGGCCGCTGCTATTTAAAAAAAACATGAAAAAAATCGTTACGTTCGACCGTATTACGTCGAACTATAAAGACTTCACAAAAACAGCCGGTACCTCGTAACGCTTTCTGACGAACTGACTCGAAGGTAGCGTTCGAAATTGAAATTTTGTTCTAGCTCTCCAGGGTAGAAACAAGTGTTTAATCTCTATGTAATGTTGAGGTATACATCGATTTATGTAAAAATATGCCCACCTCATAACGCTTTTTATCGAATTAAATCGAAGAGAACGTTAGCGTCGTTAGTAGCGGTGCGAAGAAATTCAAAGAACCATTCTCCCGGTCATGTCGGTCCTGCGAGGGATATTTAAAAAAAATAAATATAAATCGTGACGCTCGACCGTATTACGTCGAAATATAACGATTTTACAAAAAAATACCGGTACATCGTAAAGCTGTCTAACGAATTAACTCGCAAAAACCGTTCGAAATTGAAAGTTTTGCTAGCTCTCCAGGGACGAAATAAACGTTTAATCCCTATGCAATATTGAATTACACATCGATTTATGTAGACATATTCCTACGTCGTAACGCTTTCTAACGAATTAACTCGCAAAAACAGTTCGAAATTGAAAGTTTTGCTAGCTCTCCAGGGACGAAATAAACGTTTAATCCCTATGCAATATTGAATTACACATCGATACATGTAGAAATATTCCTACGTCGTAACGCTTTTTAACGAATTAACTCGCAGGGAACCTTAGCGTCGTTCGTAGCGGTGCGAAGAAATACAAAGTCCCAACGTCCCGGTCATAGAGGTACGGCGGTGGCTATTTAAAAAAAAAAATAAAAATTTATCGTTACGGTCGACCGTATTACGGCGAAATATTTCGATTTCACAAAAAATACCGGTGCCTCGTAACGCTTTCTGACGAATTGACTCGAAGGGAACGTTCGAAATTGAAATTTTTTTCTAGCTCTCCAGTGTAGAAATAAGTGTTTAATCTCTATGTAATATTGAGGTATTCATCGATTTATGTAAAAATATGCCAACCTCATAAAGCTTTTTATCGAATTATCTCGAAGGGAACGTTATCGTCGTTAGTAGCTGCGTGAAGAAGTACAAAGTCCCAACGTCCCAGTCATATAGGTACGGCGGGGGCTATTTAAAAAAAAAAAAAATAGAAATAAATCGTTACGATCGACCGTATTACGTCGAAATATAACGATTTCACAAAAAATACCGGTACCTCGTAACGCTTTCAGACGAATTAACTCGAAGGGAACTTTCGAAATTGAAATTTTGTTCTAGCTCTTCAAGGTAGAAATAAGTGTTTAATCTCTATGTAATATTGAATTATACATCCATTTATGTAAAAATATGCCCACCTCCTAAAGCTTTTTATCGAATTAAATCGAAGAGAACGGTAGCGTCGTTAGTAGCGGTGCGAAGAAATGCAAAGTCCCAACCTCCCGGTCATGTCGGTCCTGCTGGGGCTATTAAAAAAAAAAATAAACATAAATCGTTACGCTCGACCGTATTACGTCGAAATATAACGATTTCACAATAAAATACCGGTACATCGTAACGCATTCCAACGAATTAACTCGCAAAAACCGTTCGAAATAGAAAGTTTTTTTACCTCTCCAGGGACTAAACAAACGTTTAATTCCTATGCAATTTTGAATTACACATCGATATATTTAGAAATATTCCTACGTCGTAACGCTTTCTAACGAATTAACTCGCAAAAACCGTTCGAAATTGAAAGTTTTGCTAGCTCTCCAGGGACGAAATAAACGTTTAATCCCTATGCAATATTGAATTACACATCGATTTATGTAGACATATTCCTACGTCGTAACGCTTTCAATCGAATTAACTCGAAGGGAACGTTAGCGTCGTCAGTAGCGGTGCGAAGAAATTCAAAGTCCCAACCTCCCGGTCTTGTCGGTCCGGCGGCGGCTAGTTAAAAAAAAGAAAATAAAAAGAAATCATTACGTTCGAGCGTATTATTTCGAACTATAACGATTTCGCAAGAAATACCGGTACCTCGTTACGCTTTTTAACGAATTAACTCGAAGGGATCGTTCGAAATTGAAAATTTTGCTAGCTCTCCAGCGACGAAATAAACGTTTAATCCCTATGCAATATTGAATTACACATCGATTTATGTAGACATATTCCTACGTCGTAACGCTTTTTAACGAATTAACTCGAAGGGAACGTTCGAAATTGAAATATTTTTCTAGCTATCCAGGGACGAAATAAACGTTTAATCTTTATGCAATATTGAATTACACATCGATTTATGTAGACATATTCCTACGTCGTAACGCTTTCAATCGAATTAACTCGAAGGGAACGTTAGCGTCGTCAGTAGCGGTGCGAAGAAATACAAAGCCCCAACCTCCCGGTCATGTCGGTCCTGCGGGGGCTATATAAAAAAAAAAAATAAAAATAAATCGTTACGATCCATCGTATTACGTCGAAATAAAACGATTTCACAAAAAAATACCGGTACATCGTAACGCTTTCTAACGAATTAACTCGCAAAAACCGTTCGAAAGTGATAGTTTTTTTACCTCTCCAGGGACTAAACAAACGTTTAATCCCTATGCAATTTTGATTTACACATCGATATATCTGGAAATATTCCTACGTCGTAACGCTCTCTAACGAATTAACTCGCAAAAACCGTTCGAAATTGAAAGTTTTGCTAGCTCTCCAGGGACGAAATAAACGTTTAATCCCTATGGAATATTGAATTACACATCGATATATGTAGAAATATTCCTACCTCATAACGGTTGTTAACCAATTAACGCGCAGGGAACCTTATCGTCGTTCGTACCGGTGCGAAGAAATTCAAAGTCCCAATCTCCCGGTCATGTCGGTCCGACCGGGGCAATTTAATAAAAACATAAAAAAAATCGTTACGTTCGACCGGTATTACGTCGAAATATAATGATTTCACAAAAAATACAGCGACCTCGCAACGCTTATTAACGAATGAACTCGAAAAAACCGTTCGAAATTGAAAGTTAAGCTTGCTCTCCAGGGACCAAATAAACGTTTAATCCCTATTTAATGTTGAATTAACCATCGAAATATGTAAAAATATTCCTACCTCATTACGCTTTTTATCGAATTAACTCGAAAGGGAATGTTAGCGTCGTTATTAGCGGTGCGAAGAAATTCAAAGTACCAATCTCCCGGTGATGTCGGTCCGGCGGCGGCTATTTAAAAAAAAAGAAAATAAAAAGGAATCATTACGTTCGAGCGCATTACGTCGAACTATAACGATTTCACAAAAAATACCGGTACCTCGTAACGCTTTCTGACGAATTGACTCGAAGGGAACGTTCGAAATTGAAATTTTGTTCTAGCCCTCCAGGGACGAAATAAACGTTTAATATCTATGTAATATTGAAGTATACATCGATTTATGTAAAAATATGCCCACCTCATAACGCATTTTATCGAATTAAATCGAAGAGAACGGTAGCGTCGTCAGTAGCTGCGCGGAGAAATTCAAGGTCCCAATCTCCCGGTCATGTCGGTCCGGCCGCGGCTATTAAAAAAAAACATAAAAAAAATGGTTACGTTCGACCGTATTACGTTGAAATATAATGATTTCACAAAAAATACAGCGACCTCGCAACGCTTATTAACGAATAAACTCGAAAAAACCGTTCGAAATTGAAAGTTTTGCTTGCTCTCCAGGGACCAAATAAACGTTTAATCCCTATTTAATGTTGAATTAATCATCGAAATATGTAAAAATATTCCTACCTCATTACGCTTTTTATCGAATTAACTCGAAAGGGAATGTTAGCGTCGTTATTAGCGGTACGAAGAAATTCAAAGACCCAACCTCCCGGTCATGTCGGTCCTGCGGTGGCTATTTAAAAAAAAAGAAGTATAAATCATGACGCTCGACCGTATTACGTCGAACTATAAAGATTTCACAAAAAATACCGCGAACTCGTAACGCTTGTTAATGAATTAACTCAAAAAAACCGTTCGAAATTGAAAGTTTTGATAGCTCCCCAGGGTCGAAATGAACGTTTAGTTCCTATGCTATATTGAATTACACATCGATATATGTTGAAATATTCCTACGTCGTAACGCTTTTTGACGAATTAACTCGAAGGGAACGTTCTAAATTGAAATTTTATTCTAGCTCTCCAGGAACGAATTAAACGTTTAATCTCTATGTAATATTGAAGTATACATCGATTTATATAAAAATATGCCTACCACATAAAGCTTTTTATCGAATTAACTCAAAGGGAACGTTAGCGTCGTTCGTAGCGGTGCGAAGAAATTCAAAGTACCAACCTCTCGGTCATGTCGGACCGGCGGCGGCAATTTAAAAAAAAGAAAATGAAATGAAATCACTACGTTCGAGCGTATTACGTCGAACTATAACGATTTCACAAACAATACCGGTACCTCGTAACGCTATCTGACGAATTCATTCGAAGGGAACGTTCGGAATTGAAATTTTGTTCTAGACCTTCGGGGTAGAAATAAGTGTTAATCTCTATGTAATATTGAATTATACATCGATTTGTGTAAAAATATGCCTACCACATAAAGCTTTTTATCGAAATAACTCAAAGGGAACGTTAGCGTCGTTCGCAGCGGTGCGAAGAAATTTAAAGTACCAACCTCTCGGTCATGTCGAACCGGCGGCGGCAATTTAAAAAAAAGAAAATGAAATGAAATCACTACGTTCGAGCGTATTACGTCGAACTATAACGATTTCACAAACAATACCTGTACCTCGTAACGCAATCTGACGAATTCATTCGAAGGGAACGTTCGAAATTGAAATTTTGTTCTAGCTCTCCAGGGTAGATATAAGTGTTTAATCTCTATGTAATATTGAATTATACATCGATTTATGTAAATATATGCCTACCTCATAACGCTTTTTATCGAATTAACTCGCAAAAACCGTTCGAAATTGAAAGTTTTGCTAGCTCTCCAGGGACGAAATAAACGTTTAATCCCTATGGAATATTGAATTACACATCGATATATGTAGAAATATTCCTACCTCATAACGGTTGTTAACCAATTAACGCGCAGGGAACCTTATCGTCGTTCGTACCGGTGCGAAGAAATTCAAAGTCCCAATCTCCCGGTCATGTCGGTCCGACCGGGGCAATTTAATAAAAACATAAAAAAAATCGTTACGTACGACCGGTATTACGTCGAAATATAATGATTTCACAAAAAATACAGCGACCTCGCAACGCTTATTAACGAATAAACTCGAAAAAACCGTTCGAAATTGAAAGTTAAGCTTGCTCTCCAGGGACCAAATAAACGTTTAATCCCTATTTAATGTTGAATTAACCATCGAAATATGTAAAAATATTCCTACCTCATTACGCTTTTTATCGAATTAACTCGAAAGGGAATGTTAGCGTCGTTATTAGCGGTGCGAAGAAATTCAAAGTACCAATCTCCCGGTGATGTCGGTCCGGCGGCGGCTATTTAAAAAAAAAGAAAATAAAAAGGAATCATTACGTTCGAGCGCATTACGTCGAACTATAACGATTTCACAAAAAATACCGGTACCTCGTAACGCTTTCTGACGAATTGACTCGAAGGGAACGTTCGAAATTGAAATTTTGTTCTAGCCCTCCAGGGACGAAATAAACGTTTAATATCTATGTAATATTGAAGTATACATCGATTTATGTAAAAATATGCCCACCTCATAACGCATTTTATCGAATTAAATCGAAGAGAACGGTAGCGTCGTCAGTAGCTGCGCGGAGAAATTCAAGGTCCCAATCTCCCGGTCATGTCGGTCCGGCCGCGGCTATTAAAAAAAAACATAAAAAAAATGGTTACGTTCGACCGTATTACGTTGAAATATAATGATTTCACAAAAAATACAGCGACCTCGCAACGCTTATTAACGAATAAACTCGAAAAAACCGTTCGAAATTGAAAGTTTTGCTTGCTCTCCAGGGACCAAATAAACGTTTAATCCCTATTTAATGTTGAATTAATCATCGAAATATGTAAAAATATTCCTACCTCATTACGCTTTTTATCGAATTAACTCGAAAGGGAATGTTAGCGTCGTTATTAGCGGTACGAAGAAATTCAAAGACCCAACCTCCCGGTCATGTCGGTCCTGCGGTGGCTATTTAAAAAAAAAGAAGTATAAATCATGACGCTCGACCGTATTACGTCGAACTATAAAGATTTCACAAAAAATACCGCGAACTCGTAACGCTTGTTAATGAATTAACTCGAAAAAACCGTTCGAAATTGAAAGTTTTGATAGCTCCCCAGGGTCGAAATGAACGTTTAGTTCCTATGCTATATTGAATTACACATCGATATATGTTGAAATATTCCTACGTCGTAACGCTTTTTGACGAATTAACTCGAAGGGAACGTTCTAAATTGAAATTTTATTCTAGCTCTCCAGGAACGAATTAAACGTTTAATCTCTATGTAATATTGAAGTATACATCGATTTATATAAAAATATGCCTACCACATAAAGCTTTTTATCGAATTAACTCAAAGGGAACGTTAGCGTCGTTCGTAGCGGTGCGAAGAAATTCAAAGTACCAACCTCTCGGTCATGTCGGACCGGCGGCGGCAATTTAAAAAAAAGAAAATGAAATGAAATCACTACGTTCGAGCGTATTACGTCGAACTATAACGATTTCACAAACAATACCGGTACCTCGTAACGCTATCTGACGAATTCATTCGAAGGGAACGTTCGAAATTGAAATTTTGTTCTAGACCTTCGGGGTAGAAATAAGTGTTAATCTCTATGTAATATTGAATTATACATCGATTTGTGTAAAAATATGCCTACCGCATAAAGCTTTTTATCGAAATAACTCAAAGGGAACGTTAGCGTCGTTCGCAGCGGTGCGAAGAAATTTAAAGTACCAACCTCTCGGTCATGTCGAACCGGCGGCGGCAATTTAAAAAAAAGAAAATGAAATGAAATCACTACGTTCGAGCGTATTACGTCGAACTATAACGATTTCACAAACAATACCGGTACCTCGTAACGCAATCTGACGAATTCATTCGAAGGGAACGTTCGAAATTGAAATTTTGTTCTAGACCTTCGGGGTAGAAATAAGTGTTAATCTCTATGTAATATTGAATTATACATCGATTTGTGTAAAAATATGCCTACCACATAAAGCTTTTTATCGAATTAACTCAAAGGGAACGTTAGCGTCGTCAGTAGCGGTGCGAAGAAATTCAAAGACCCAACCTCCCGGTGATGTCGGTCCTGCGGGGGCTATTTAAAAAAAAAATAAATATAAATCGTGAGGCTCGACCGTATTACATCGAAATATAACGATTTCACAAAAAAATACCGGTACATCGTAACGCTTTCTAACGAATTAACTTGCATAAACCGTTCGAAATTGAAAGCTTTGCTAACTCTCCAGGGACGCAATAATCGTTTAATCCCTATGCAATATTGAATGACACATCGATATATGTAGAAATATTCCTACCTCATAACGGTTGTTAACGAATTAACTCGCAGGGAACCTTAGCGTCGTTCGTAGCGGAGCGAAGAAATTGAAAGTTCCAACCTCCCGGTCTTGTCGGTCCTGCTGGGGCTATTTAAAGAAAAATAAATATAAATCGTTGCGTTCGACCGTATTACGACGAAATATAATGATTTCACAAAAATACCGGTACATCGCAACGCTTTCTAACGAATTAACTCGCAAAAACCGTTCGAAGATGAAAGTTTTGCTAGCTCTCCAGGGACGAAATAAACGTTTAATCCCTATGAACTATTGAATTACACATTGATATATGTAGAAATATTCCTACGTCGTAACGCTTTCAGACGAATTAATTCGCAAAAACCGTTCGAAATTAAAATTTTGTTCTAGCTCTGCAGGGTTGAAACAAGTGATTAATCTCTATGTAATATTGAATTATACATCGAGATATGTAAAAATATACCTACCTCATAACGCTTTTTATCGAATTAAATTGACGAGAACGGTAGCTTCGTCAGTAGCTGCGCGAAGAAATTCAAAGTCCCAATCTCCCGGTCATGTCGGTCCAGCCGCGGCTATTTAAAACAAACATAAAAAAAATCGTTACGTTCGACCGTATTACGTCGAAATATAATGATTTCACAAAAAATACAGCGACCTCGTAACGCTTGTTAACGAATTAACTCGAAAAAACCGTTCGAAATTGAAAGTTTTGCTTGCTCTCCAGGGACCAAATAAACGTTTAATCCCTATGTAATATTGAATTATACATCGAGATATGTAAAGATATTCCTACCTCATAACGTTTGTTAACGAATTAACTCGAAGGGAACGTTAGCGTCGTTAGTAGCGGTGCGAAGAAATTCAAAGACCCAACCTCCCGGTCATGTCGGTCCTGCAGAGGCAATTTAAAAAAAAGAAAATTAAAAGAAATCATTACGTTCGAGCGTATTACGTCGAACTATAACGATTTCACAAAAAATACCGGTACTTCGTAACGCTTTTTACCGAATTAACTCGAAAAAACCGTTCGAAATTGAAAGTTTTGCTTGCTCTTCAGGGACCAAGTAAAAGTTTAATCCCTATGCAATATTGAATTACCCATCGATATATGTAGAAATATTCCTACGTCGTAACGCTTTTTATCGAATTAATTCGAAGGGAACGTTCGAAATTGAAATTTTATTCTAGCTCTCCTAGAACGAATTAAACGTTTAATCTCTATGTAATATTGAAGTATGCATCGATTTATATAAAAATATGCCCACCTCATAACGGTTGTTAAAGAATTAACTCGCAGGGAACCTTAGCGTCGTTCGTAGCGGTGCGAAGAAATACAAGGTCCCAACGTCCCGGTCGTATAGGTACGGCGGGGGCTATTTAAAAAAAAAAGAAATAAAAATAAATCGTTACGATCGACCGTATTACGTCGAAATGTAACGATTTCACAAAAAATACCCGTACATCGTAACGCTTTCCAACGAATTAACTCGCAAAAACCGTCCGAAATTGAAAGTTTTGCTAGCACTCCAGGGACGAAATAAACGTTTAATCCCCATGCAATATTGAATTACACATCGATATATGTAGAAATATGCCCACCTCATAACGCTTTTTATCGAATTAAATCGAAGAGAACGGTAGCGTCGTTCGTAGCGGTGCGAAGAAATTCTGTTACGCTATGAGGTTTATTGTGGGCCGTGTTACTAGCTCAGGGTCACAGACGGATTATCAGCTGAGAAAAAACATCGTGCCCAGTGACTCAGCACGGACAGTTTTTCGACTGCTATCGAGTCAGCAAAAGGTCGATTATAATTCCTTATTTTGCCCATATTAAAAAAGGGTGGCTGAGGTCATCATAGGAGAATAATGTCGACCGGAGCGTGGTGGGGATCGTCTCCCGGCGACACAAAGGAATCGTGGAGAATCGGGCAGTATCATCTTCGCAATTGCCGATAACGGTCGAATTCAAGGAAACGCATCTGAGTGAGCAATCAGTACTTTGTGTTCTTACACTTCATCTTCTATCATATTCACATTAACACTGTTAATACAGTGTCAATACATTGAAACCACCTCTGTTATCCTAACCGAAACAGAGGAACGACTAAATTCGCGGCGTCGATCATCGGTATCGTAGCGAGAATTTACGCCTCTCGCTGACGCGTCTCCTCGCGACCGCGTCTCTCCGCGAACACGTCGTAACATTTGGTCCTTCGAGCCGGATTCAGCGGCATACTCTATCATACAGTGCCACGCAAATCTGACAGCTAGCAGCAGAAGCGTTACCACTCCAGAGAAGTCAGTAACGCTAGGGGCCGTCTAATTGCAAGAAGCAAAACCCGGTGGTTGAAAACGCAGCCACGCAGCTTCTCGTCGCAGCTAGGCATCCACAAATACGATTGTACAACCAAACAAGGTAGGATCGTTTATTGTATACCAATTTACGAATCGTTGCCGCAATGCAAAACAAGGAGAAAATTACCTCCTTACTTCGGAAACGGGCTTTTCAAATCGGCCGATTCACGACCGCAAATAAGCGCCTCGACAACTTCGAAAAGACCACGCAGCAGGACAAGACCATGTTAATATCTCTTAAGCCATGGATCGAAGACGCGTGGATCCAATACAGATCCCTGCAAGAGGAGCTGGAAGACTTAGGTGAAGGGGAAGACGAGCGAACCCCAGAAATGGCCGATGTGTATTTAGACCTGTTAGACAGAGTAAACCATCTCTCAAATGATACACCACCATCACCATCATCTCCATCATCACCATCCAAACCACCTAAATGCAGCAGCAATTCGCCTATCAGTTTCCAGGAAAGTATCAATAATTTGAATAGCAACAACAACGTTCATACTCCGCCGACGGAAAATATCGTATTAAATTTAGCTCCGATCGTGTCGCATGACACGCGCAGCTCATTGCACGACACTCGCAGTTCGGCATCTGCACGCGACTTGACGACAATCAAACTCGCGTCATTATCATCTCAACCATCAGATACAACGCTACCACATGCCTTGGATCAAAAGACCTTTCACACTTACAACTCATCGTCGGCACATGATTTGAAAACAACCCTTTACGATCCACTGGATTGGAAAAAGGAGAAAACCTCACCAAGCGACAAGCCGTCACAGACAGTTATCTCTCCGAATCCGTTACAGGATGTGCGATGCCCTGTAATTCATAACGAAGAGAGTAACGGGTTGAATCCCATCAACGATACCGAGGTCAACCCAGAATCGAAACCTGCGATAGACTCTCCGGAAGCCACGATGATCGAGTTATCCAGGAACAGGTTTTCTTCCATCAACACTTCGATGGTTAATAACTCATCCTGCATCACGTCACCTGCAACACGTGAAACGAATTCCGCATCGGAAACTCATTCTCCGGGGCATAACACGAAGACTTTTCCTGCACCTTCTGCTAAGTCAGGGATCGGTAATTCCATAATGACTCAAAATGCAATGGTACAAAGTCCTCAGCCACAAATTTCACAAGTAGATTCAGGTTCCAATACTGGTAACACTCCATGTATGCAAGCTATTGTCGAGCAAACTTTATTACCACCTCCTAAGAAAAAGGTAAAGAAGAAAAAGAAGGCAAAACGGAAAGATGATGAATCACCAAGATTTGATCTTGCTAGCATAATGAAAATATCAGGAATTGGAGATGATGATGATATTTGCGACACTGATCTTACAACTGAACCAGATGTTTCTTGTCAAGTTCAAGTTGAATCAAGTTCGGGACAAAACCTGGGACAACTTTCATCCCAAGTACCTACAATACCTACCAGTCCTGCTCAGAATTTGATACAAGTACCTGCACCAAATACAACGAACACACAAACGTCTGCATCTCAGACATTTAATCGTCACCTTTTTGCCCAACTTCAAATGCCTGTGCAGAATGTACAAGGTCAATTACGATCTGCTCTTGGAGAAGATGGGAGAGTTGTTTTACACCGTACTCCAGAACTAAATCAGCCTGAAATGGATCAAGCTACTGCTCAAGCACTGATACGATCATTAACACAAGGTGGTGGACAAAATTCACAAACTATTTCTCATCTTCTTGGACAAGCACAAACGACGACACAATCTACACAAGGTACTGTGCTACAGAGACAAAAATTCGTTAAATCACCTTTATCATCCAGCGTTTCAGCGGTTACTACTACTGGAAGTTCCGCAGCTCCACAAGGTGTTACTTGTGCTACTAGTCCACAGCATGTGCAAGTATGCTCGAAATCAAACAATCAACAGAAAGGTGTAAATGTTCCTCAAGAATCCAGTCCTGTGCTAAATGTTTATGTTCAGAACAATCTGGTATCTCTACTAACATTGGACATGCAAGCATCGAAAAATATTAATGTACAAAATCTCACACTAACAACAACAGCTAATCAGTCATCTAATTCTAGCCTTCCACAACCAAGCAGCAATGTTCTAACTTCTGAGGTTTTAGCAACAAAACCTTCGTGTACTACATTCAGTGTACAAAATTCTCGATTGACTAATACGAGTCAAACGGCTAGTAATCAGCAAAATTCTAATGTTTCTGCACAAAAATCTAGTCAAGTGCGACTTACAAATGCTCGTGTTACTACTAATGGGCGACAAAATTTAAACAAAATATCTCAGAGTGCTACTCATGTTCAAAATTCCTTACCAAATAATTTAACTATACAAAATGAACATACTGTGACAAAAGGTAATCAAGGTCATCAGCAGGAATCAATAACACTGCAACAAGAAACACCAATATACCAGCATAATCAACGTCAGCAAATAACAGCACAGACTGTGCAAACGCAGAATGTCCAACAAGTTTTTGAACGAAATCTTCAAACTTCTGGATCAAAGGATCAACATAATTCTTTAAACATGTTACAACAACAAAGTTCTTGCAATACCGCAATGCAGCATGATGCTATGAGTGTTTTACAACAGCATTCTAGTATTCAACAAAATACAATTAATGTTTTACAGCAAAATGCATTTAGTAATGTACAAAACATTGAACAAAATTTGCAGTCTGCCATTGGTGATTTAACTCGTGCACAGCAAAATGCTATTACAAGCACGCAACAGCAAAATACATCTGCTATTTTGCATAATACAAGGGTACAACAAAATGTAACTGTACAACAACATAACGTTAATTTACAACAACAAAAGGTTGTTGCAGCAAACACATTTTCTTCGATGCTCCACCTCCGACTGCTATGCAGCAAAATGAATCTAATCAAAAGGAAGGTAAGATCTCACTGATCTTGTCTTTTGTGGATAGTAGGGCCAACCCGGCACCACCATCAAGCAGCATCAAGAAGATACGACACGGATGGGTCAGCGGGGGGAGTCCTGTCCCCCACTCAACCGTGTACCTCCGTACCCCTATACATCCAGATTTCACTTACCTTTGTGAAATCGACAAGACAGACAACGACACCTCCTGGGGCGAGGTATTCTACGATACTTCATGGGCCGAGCGGTTTCATGACACTTCCTGGGTCGTGACGTCAACGAAAAGGTTCTTGGCTATGCCGCGGACCCCGACAACCCAGACCACAAGGCAGACAATGTAGCCTCAACGCAACGGCTCTTCAGCCGTCTCATCGAACTCACTCTGACGACAGCGACATCATCCAGATAGCCATACTTCACACGGCAACGAGCATCTTAGATCGAGGTGCCACGCGACTCGTCACACTACCGAGCCAAACCGATTCAGCGGAATACGAACAATTGGCAAGCGAAAAGGAGTTGGATGAAACATCTCATTAATTTCTCTTTTACAGAAAAACATCACAAATCGCTTGATCGGTACCCTCTCAACGGGGGGAGGATGTTACGCTATGAGGTTTATTGTGGGCCGTGTTACTAGCTCAGGGTCACAGACGGATTATCAGCTGAGAAAAAACATCGTGCCCAGTGACTCAGCACGGACAGTTTTTCGACTGCTATCGAGTCAGCAAAAGGTCGATTATAATTCCTTATTTTGCCCATATTAAAAAAGGGTGGCTGAGGTCATCATAGGAGAATAATGTCGACCGGAGCGTGGTGGGGATCGTCTCCCGGCGACACAAAGGAATCGTGGAGAATCGGGCAGTATCATCTTCGCAATTGCCGATAACGGTCGAATTCAAGGAAACGCATCTGAGTGAGCAATCAGTACTTTGTGTTCTTACACTTCATCTTCTATCATATTCACATTAACACTGTTAATACAGTGTCAATACATTGAAACCACCTCTGTTATCCTAACCGAAACAGAGGAACGACTAAATTCGCGGCGTCGATCATCGGTATCGTAGCGAGAATTTACGCCTCTCGCTGACGCGTCTCCTCGCGACCGCGTCTCTCCGCGAACACGTCGTAACAAATTCAAAGTACCAATCTCCCGGTGATGTCGGTCCGGCCGCGGCTATTAAAAAAAAAAAAGAAAATAAAAAGAAATCATTACGTTCGAGCGCATTACGTCGAACTATAACGATTTCACAAAAAATACCGGTTCCTCGTAACGCTTTCTGACGAATTGACTCGAAGGGAACGTTCGAAATTGAAATTTTGTTCTAGCTCTCCAGGGACGAATTAAACGTTTAATATCTATGTAATATTGAAGTATACATCGATTTATCTAAAAATATGCCCACCTCATAACGCATTTTATCGAATTAAATCGAAGAGAACGGTAGCGTCGTCAGTAGCTGCGCGGAGAAATTCAAGGTCCCAATCTCCCGGTCATGTCGGTCCGGCCGCGGCTATTAAAAAAAAACATAAAAAAAATGGTTACGTTCGACCGTATTACGTTGAACTATAAAGATTTCACAAAAAATACCGCGACATCGTAACGCTTGTTAACGGATTAACTCGAAAAAACCGTTCGAAATTGAAAGTTTTGCTTGCTCTTCAGGGACCAAATAAACGTTTAATCCCTACGTGATATTGAATTGTACATCGAGATATGTAAAAATATTCCTACCTCATAACGGTTGTTAACAAATTATCTCGCAGGGAAACTTAGCGTCGTTCGTAGCGGTGGGAAGAAATACAAAGTCCCAACGTCCCGGTCATATAGCTACGGCGGGGGCCATTAAAAAAAAAAAAAAAATAAAAATAAATCGATACGATCGACCGTATTACGTCGAAATATAACGATTTCACAAAAAAATACCGGTACATCGTAACGCTTTCAGACGAATTAACTCGAAGGGAACGTTCGAAATTGAAATCTTTTTCTAGCTCTCCAGGGACGAGATAAACGTTTAAAATCTATGTAATATTGAAGTATACATCGATTTGTGTAAAAATATGCTCAGCTCATAACGCTCTTTATCGAATTAAATCGAAGAGAACAGTAACGTCGTCACTAGCTGCGCTTAGAAATTTAAAGTCCCAATCTCCCGGTCATATAGGTCCGGCGGGGGCTATTTAAAAAATAAAAATAAAAATAAATCGTTACGTTCGACCGTATTACGTCGAAATATAACGATTTCACAAAAAATACCGGTACCTCGTAACGCATTCTGACGAATTGACTCGAAGGGAACGTTCGAAATTGAAATTTTGTTCTAGCTCTCCAGGGTAGAAATAAGTGTTTAATCTCTATGTAATATTGAACTATGCATCGATTTATGTAAAAATATGCCCACCTCATAACGCTTTTTATCGAATTAAATCGAAGAGAACGTTAGCGTCGTTAGTAGCGGTGCGAAGAAATTCAAAGACACAATCTCCCGGTCATGTCGGTCCTGCTGGGGCTATTTAAAAACAAATACATATAAATCGTGACGCTCGACCGTATTACGTCGAAATATAACGGTTTCACAAAAAAATACCGGTACATCGTAACGCTTTCAGACGAATTAACTCGAAGGGAACGTTCGAAATTGAAATTTTGTTCTAGCTCTTCAGGGTAGAAATAAGTGTTTAATCTCTATGTAATATTGAATTATACATCCATTTATGTAAAAATATGCCCACCTCATAACGCTTTTTATCGAATAATATCGAAGAGAACGGTAGCGTCGTTAGTAGCGGTGCGAAGAAATGCAAAGTCCCAACCTCCCGGTCATGTCGGTCCTGCGAGGGCTATTAAAAAAAAAATAAACATAAATCGTTACGCTCGACCGTATTACGTCGAAATATAACGATTTCACAAAAAAATGCCGGTACATCGTAACGCTTTCTAACGAATTAACCGCAAAAACCGTTCGAAAGGGAAAGTTTTTTTACCTCTCCAGGGAGTAAACAAACGTTTAATCCCTATGCAATTTTGAATTACACATCGATATATCTAGAAATATTCCTACGTCGTAACGCTCTCTAACGAATTAACTCGAAGGGAACGTTCGAAATTGAAATTTTTTTCTAGCTCTCCAGGGACAAAATAAACGTTCAATATCTATGTAATATTGAAGTATACATCGATTTATGTGAAAATATGCCCACCTCATAACGGTTGTTAACGAATTAACTCGCAGGGAACCTTAGCGTCGTTCGTAGCGGTGCGAAGAAATTCAAAGAACCAATCTCCCGGTCATGTCGGCCCGCGGCGGCTATTTAAAAAAAAAAAAAAAAAAAAAAAAATAAAAAGAAATCGTTACGTTCGACAGTACTACGTCGAACTATAACGATTTCACAAAAAATACCGGTACTTCGTTACGCTTTTTACCGAATTAACACGCAAAATCCGTTCGAAATTGAAAGTTTTGCTAGCTCTCCAGGGACGAAATAAACGTGTGATCCTTATGTAATATTCAATTATACATCGATATATGTAGAAATATGCCTACGTCGTAACGCTTTTTAACCAATTCATTAGAAGGGAACGTTGGAAATTGAAATTTTTTTCTAGCTCTCCAGGGAAGAAATAATCGTTTCACCCTTATGTAATATTGAATTATACATCGATTTATGCAAAAACATACCCACCACACAACGCTTTTAATCGAATTAAATCGAAGAGAACGGTAGAGTCGTCAGTAGCTGCGCGAAGAAATTCAAAGTCCCAATCTCCCGGTCTTGTCGGTCCTGCTGGGCTATTTAAAGAAAAATAAATATAAATCGTTGCGTTCGACCGTATTACGACGAAATATAATGATTTCACAAAAATACCGGTACATCGCAACGCTTTCTAACGTATTAACTCGCAAAAACCGTTCGAAGTTGAAAGTTTTGCTAGCTCTCCAGGGACGAAATAAACGTTTAATCCCTATGAACTATTGAATTACACATTGATATATGTAGAAATATTCCTACGTCGTAACGCTTTTTAACGAATTAACTCGAAGGGAACGTTCGAAATTGAAAGTTTTGCTTGCTCTCCAGGGACCAAATAAACGTTTAATCCCTATGTAATATTGATTTATACATCGAGATATGTAAAAATATTCCTACCTCATAACGGTTTTTAACGAATTATCTCGCAGGGAAACTTAGCGTCGTTCGTAGCAGTGCGAAGAAATTCAAATTCCCAATCTCCCGGTCATGTCGGTCCGGCCGCGGCTATTTAAAACAAACATAAAAAAATCGTTACGTTCGACCGTATTACGTCGAACTATAAAGATTTCACAAAAATTACCGGTACCTCGTAACGCGTTCAGACGAATTAACTCGAAGGGAACTTTCGAAATTGAAATTTTGTTCTACCTCTAGAGGGTAGAAATAAGTGTTTAATCTCTATGTAATAATGATGTATACATCGATTTATGTAAAAATAGGCCCACCTCATAACGCTTTTTATCGAATTAAATAGAAGGGAACGTTAGCATCGTTAGTAGCGGTGCGAAGAAATGCAAAGACCCAACCTCGCGTCATGCCGGTCCTGCTGGGGCTATTTAAAAAAAAAATAAACATAAATCGTTACGTTCGACCGTATTACGTCGAACTATAAAGATTTCACAAGAAATACCGCGTCCTCGTAAGGCTTGTTAACGAATTAACTCGAAAAAACCGTTCGAAATTGAAAGTTTTGCTTGCCCTCCAGGGACCAAAGAAACGTTTAATCCCTATGTAATATTGAATTATACATCGAGATATGTAAAAATATTCCTACCTCATAACAGTTGTAAACGAATTAACTCGCAGGGAACCTTAGCGTCGTTCGTAGCGATGCGACGAAATACAAAGTCCCAACGTCCCGGTCATATAGCTACGGCGGGGGCTATTTAAAAAAAAGAAATAAAAATAAATCGTTACGATCGACCGTATTACGTCGAAATATAACGATTTTACAAAAAATACCGGTACCTCGTAACGCATTCTGACGAATTGACTCGAAGGGAACGTTCGAAATTGAAATTTTGTTCTAGCTCTCCAGGGTAGAAATAAGTGTTTCATCTCTATGTAATATTGTATTATACATCGATTTATGTAAAAATATGCATACCTCATAACGCTCTTTATCGATTTAACTCGGAGGGAACGTTAGCGTCGTCAGTAGCGGTGCGAAGAAATTCAAAGTACCAACTTCCCGGTCATGTCGGTCCTGCTGGGGTTATTTAAAGAAAAAATAAAAAAAATCGTTACGTTCGACCGTATTACGTCGAAATATAATGATTTCACAAAAAATACAGCGACCTCGTAACGCTTCTTAACGAATTAACTCGAAAAAACCGTTCGAAATTGAAAGTTTTGCTTGCTCTCCACGGACCAAGTAAACGTTTAATCCCTATGTAATATTGAATTATACATCGAGATATGTAAAAATATTCCTACCTCATAACGTTTGTTAACGAATTAACTCGAAGAGAACGTTAGCGTCGTTAGTAGCGGTGCGAAGAAATTCAAAGACCCAACCTCCCAGTCATGTCGGTTCTGCAGAGGCTATTTAAAAAAAAGAAAATTAAAAGAAATCATTACGTTCGAGCGTATTACGTCGAACTATAACGATTTCACAAAATATACCGGTACTTCGTAACGCTTTTTACCGAATTAACTCGAAAAAACCGTTCGAAATTGAAAGTTTTGCTTGCTCTTCAGGGACCAAATAAAAGTTTAATCCCTATGCAATATTGAATTACACATCGATATATGTAGAAATATTCCTACGTCGTAACGCTTTTTATCGAATTAATTCGAAGGGAACGTTCGAAATTGAAATTTTATTCTAGCTCTCCTGGAACGAATTAAACGTTTAATCTCTATGTAATATTGAAGTATGCATCGATTTATATAAAAATATGCCCACCTCATAACGGTTGTTAAAGAATTAACTCGCAGGGAACCTTAGCGTCGTTCGTAGCGGTGCGAAGAAATTCAAATTCCCAGTCTCCCGGTGTTGTCGGTCCGGCTGCGGCTATATAAAAAAAAAAGAAAATAAAAAGAAATCATTACGTTCGAGCGCATTACGTCGAACTATAACGATTTCACAAAAAATACCGGTACCTCGTAACGCTTTCTGACGAATTGACTCGAAGGGAATGTTCGAAATTGAAACTTTTGCTTGCCCTCCACGGACCAAATAAACGTTTAATCCCTATGTAATATTGAACTATACATCGAGATATGTAAAAATATTCCTACCTCATAACGGTTGTTAACGAATTAACTCGCAGGGAACTTTAGTGTCGTTCGTAGCGGTGGGAAGAAATACAAAGTCCCAACGTTCCGGTCATATCGGTACGGCGGGGGCTATTGAAAAAAAAAAATAAAAATAAATCGTTACGATCGACTGTATTACGTCGAAATATAACGATTTCACAAAAAATACCGGTACCTCGTAACGCTTTCAGACGAATTAACTCGAAAAAAACGTTCGAAATTGAAATTTTGTTCTACCTCTCCAGGGACGAAATAAACGTTTAATCCCTATGTAATATGGAATTACACATCGATATATGTAGAAATATTCCTACGTCGTAAAGCTTTTTAACGAATTAACCCGAAGGGAACGTTCGAAATTGGAATTTTTTTCTAGCTCGCCAGGGCGAAATAAACGTTTAATCTCTATGTAATATTGAGGTATACATAGATTTATGTAAAAATATGCCCACCTCATATCGCTTTTTATCGAATCAGATCGAAGAGAACTGTGGCGTCGTTAGTAGCGGTGCGAAGAAATTGAAAGTCCCAACCTACCGGTCATGTCGGTCCTGCTGGGAATATTTAAAAAAAATAAATATAAATCGTTACGTTCGACCGTACTTCGTCGAAATATAATGATTTCACTAAAAATACCGCGACTTCGTGACGCTTTCTAACGAATTAACTCGCCAAAACCGTTCGAAATTGGAACTTTTGCTAGCTCTCCAGGGACGAAATAAACGTTTAATCCCTATGCAATTTTGAATTACACATCGATATATTTAGAAATATTCCTACGTCGTATCGCTTTTTAACGAATTAACTCGAAGGGGACGTTCGAAATTGAATTTTTTTTCTAACTCTCCAGGGACGAAATAAACGTTTAATCCCTATGCAACATTGAATTACACATCGATGTATGTAGAAATATTCCTACGTCGTAATGCTTTTTAACGAATTAACTCGAAGGGAACGTTCGAAACTGAAATTTTGTTCTAGCTCTCCAGGGTAGAAATAAGAGTTTAATCTCTATGTTATATTGAATTATACATTGATTTATGTAAAAATATGCCCACCTCATAAAGCTTTTTATCGAATTAAATCGAAGAGAACGGTAGCGTCGTTAGTAGCGGTGCGAAGAAATTCAAAGACCCAACCTCCCGGCCATGTCGATCCTGCGGGGGCTATTTAAAAAAAAAACAATAAATATAAATCATTACGCTCGACCGAATTACGTCGAAATATAACGATTTCACAAAAAATACCGGTACATCGTAACGCTTTCTAACGAATTAACTCGCAAAAACCGGTCGACATGGAAAGTTTTGCTACCTCTCCAGGGACGAAATAAACGTTTAATCCCTATGCAATTTTGAATTACACATCGATATATGTAGAAATATTCCTACGTCGTAACGCTGTTTAACGAATTAAATCGAAGGGAACTTTCGAAATTGAAAATTTTTTCTAGCTATCCAGGGACGAAATAAAAGTTTCATCCTTATGTAATATTGAATTATACATCGATTTATGTAAAAATATTCCTATCTCATAACGGTTGTTAACGATTTAACGCGCAGGGAACCTTAGCGTCGTTAGTAGCGGTGCGAAGAAATTCAAAGTCCCAACCTCCTGGTCATGTAGGTCCTGCTGAGGCTATTTAAAAAAAAAATAAATATAAATCGTTACGTTCGACCGTATTACGTCGAAATGTAATGATTTCACAAAAAATACAGCGACCTCGTAACGCTTCTTAACCAATTAACTCGAAAAAACCGTTAGAAATTGAAAGTTTTGCTTGCTCTCCACGGACCAAATAAACGGTTAATCCCTGTGCAATATTGAATTATACATCGATTTATGTAGACATATTCCTACGTCGTAACGCTTTCAATCGAATTAACTCGAAGGGAACGTTCGAAATTGAAATATTTTTCTAGCTATCCAGGGACGAAATAAACGTTTAATCTCTATGCAATATTGAATTACACATCGATTTATGTAGACATATTCCTACGTCGTAACGCTTTCAATCGAATTAACTCGAAGGGAACGTTAGCGTCGTCAGTAGCGGTGCGAAGAAATACAAAGCCCCAACCTCCCGGTCATGTCGGTCCTGCGGGGGCTATATAAAAAAAAAAAATAAAAATAAATCGTTACGATCCATCGTATTACGTCGAAATAAAACGATTTCACAAAAAAATACCGGTACATCGTAACGCTTTCTAACGAATTAACTCGCAAAAACCGTTCGAAAGTGATAGTTTTTTTACCTCTCCAGGGACTAAACAAACGTTTAATCCCTATGCAATTTTGATTTACACATCGATATATCTGGAAATATTCCTACGTCGTAACGCTCTCTAACGAATTAACTCGCAAAAACCGTTCGAAATTGAAAGTTTTGCTAGCTCTCCAGGGACGAAATAAACGTTTAATCCCTATGCAATATTGAATTACACATCGATACATGTAGAAATATTCCTACGTCGTAACGCTTTTTAACGAATTAACTCGCAGGGAACCTTAGCGTCGTTCGTAGCGGTGCGAAGAAATACAAAGTCCCAACGTCCCGGTCATATAGGTACGGCGGGGGCTATTTAAAAAAAAAAAAAAATAAAAATTTATCGTTACGGTCGACCGTATTACGTCGAAATATTTCGACTTCACAAAAAATACTGGTACCTCGTAACGCTTTCTGACGAATTGACTCGAAGGGAAAGTTCGAAATTGAAATTTTTTTCTAGCTCTCCAGGGACAAAATAAACGTTCAATATCAATGTAATATTGAAGTATACATCGATTTATGTAAAAATATGCCCACCTCATAGCGCTTTTTAGCGAATTAAATCGAGGAAAACGGTGGCGCCGTCAGTAGCTGCGCGAAGAGATTCAAAGTCCCAATCTCCCGGTCATGTCGGTCCGGCCGCTGCTATTTAAAAAAAGACATAAAAAAAATCGTTCCTTTCGACCGGTATTACGTCGAAATATAATGATTTCACAAAAAATACGGCGACCTCGCAACGCTTATTAACGAATAAACTCGAAAAAACCGTTCGAAATTGAAAGTTAAGCTTGCTCTCCAGGGACCAAATAAACGTTTAATCCCTATTTAATGTTGAATTAACCATCGAAATATGTAAAAATATTCCCACCTCATTACGCTTTTTATCGAATTAACTCGAAAGGGAATGTTAGCGTCGTTATTAGCGGTGCGAAGAAATTCAAAGTACCAATCTCCCGGTGATGTCGGTCCGGCGGCGGCTATTTAAAAAAAAAGAAAATAAAAAGGAATCATTACGTTCGAGCGCATTACGTCGAACTATAACGATTTCACAAAAAATACCGGTATCTCGTAACGCTTTCTGACGAATTGACTCGAAGGGAACGTTCGAAATTGAAACTTTGTTCTAGCTCTCCAGGTTAGAAATAAGTGATTAATCTCTATGTAATATTGAATTATACATCCATTTATGTAAAAATATGCCTACCTCATAACGCTTTTTATCGAATTAACTCGAACGGAACGTTAGCGTCGTTAGTAGCAGTGCGAAGAAATTCAAAGACACAACCTCCCGGTCATGTCGGTCCTGTGGGGGCCATTTAAAAAAAAATAAATATAAATCGTTACGCTCGACCGTATTACGTCGAAATATAACGATTTCACAAAAAAATACCGGTACATCATAACGCTTTCAGACGAATTAACTCGAAGGGAACGTTCGAAATTGAAATTTTGTTCTAGCCCTCCAGGGACGAAATAAACGTTTAATATCTATGTAATATTGAAGTATACATCGATTTATGTAAAAATATGCCCACCTCATAACGCATTTTATCGAATTAAATCGAAGAGAACGGTAGCGTCGTCAGTAGCTGCGCGGAGAAATTCAAGGTCCCAATCTCCCGGTCATGTCGGTCCGGCCGCGGCTATTAAAAAAAAACATAAAAAAAATGGTTACGTTCGACCGTATTACGTTGAAATATAATGATTTCACAAAAAATACAGCGACCTCGCAACGCTTATTAACGAATAAACTCGAAAAAACCGTTCGAAATTGAAAGTTTTGCTTGCTCTCCAGGGACCAAATAAACGTTTAATCCCTATTTAATGTTGAATTAATCATCGAAATATGTAAAAATATTCCTACCTCATTACGCTTTTTATCGAATTAACTCGAAAGGGAATGTTAGCGTCGTTATTAGCGGTACGAAGAAATTCAAAGACCCAACCTCCCGGTCATGTCGGTCCTGCGGTGGCTATTTAAAAAAAAAGAAGTATAAATCATGACGCTCGACCGTATTACGTCGAACTATAAAGATTTCACAAAAAATACCGCGAACTCGTAACGCTTGTTAATGAATTAACTCGAAAAAACCGTTCGAAATTGAAAGTTTTGATAGCTCCCCAGGGTCGAAATGAACGTTTAGTTCCTATGCTATATTGAATTACACATCGATATATGTTGAAATATTCCTACGTCGTAACGCTTTTTGACGAATTAACTCGAAGGGAACGTTCTAAATTGAAATTTTATTCTAGCTCTCCAGGAACGAATTAAACGTTTAATTTCTATGTAATATTGAAGTATACATCGATTTATATAAAAATATGCCTACCACATAAAGCTTTTTATCGAATTAACTCAAAGGGAACGTTAGCGTCGTTCGTAGCGGTGCGAAGAAATTCAAAGTACCAACCTCTCGGTCATGTCGGACCGGCGGCGGCAATTTAAAAAAAAGAAAATGAAATGAAATCACTACGTTCGAGCGTATTACGTCGAACTATAACGATTTCACAAACAATACCGGTACCTCGTAACGCTATCTGACGAATTCATTCGAAGGGAACGTTCGAAATTGAAATTTTGTTCTAGACCTTCGGGGTAGAAATAAGTGTTAATCTCTATGTAATATTGAATTATACATCGATTTGTGTAAAAATATGCCTACCACATAAAGCTTTTTATCGAAATAACTCAAAGGGAACGTTAGCGTCGTTCGCAGCGGTGCGAAGAAATTTAAAGTACCAAACTCTCGGTCATGTCGAACCGGCGGCGGCAATTTAAAAAAAAGAAAATGAAATGAAATCACTACGTTCGAGCGTATTACGTCGAACTATAACGATTTCACAAACAATACCGGTACCTCGTAACGCAATCTGACGAATTCATTCGAAGGGAACGTTCGAAATTGAAATTTTGTTCTAGACCTTCGGGGTAGAAATAAGTGTTAATCTCTATGTAATATTGAATTATACATCGATTTGTGTAAAAATATGCCTACCACATAAAGCTTTTTATCGAATTAACTCAAAGGGAACGTTAGCGTCGTCAGTAGCGGTGCGAAGAAATTCAAAGACCCAACCTCCCGGTGATGTCGGTCCTGCGAGGGCTATTTAAAAAAAAAATAAATATAAATCGTGAGGCTCGACCGTATTACATCGAAATATAACGATTTCACAAAAAAATACCGGTACATCGTAACGCTTTCTAACGAATTAACTTGCATAAACCGTTCGAAATTGAAAGCTTTGCTAACTCTCCAGGGACGCAATAATCGTTTAATCCCTATTCAATATTGAATGACACATCGATATATGTAGAAATATTCCTACCTCATAACGGTTGTTAACGAATTAACTCGCAGGGAACCTTAGCGTCGTTCGTAGCGGAGCGAAGAAATTGAAAGTTCCAACCTCCCTGTCTTGTCGGTCCTGCTGGGGCTATTTAAAGAAAAATAAATATAAATCGTTGCGTTCGACCGTATTACGACGAAATATAATGATTTCACAAAAATACCGGTACATCGCAACGCTTTCTAACGAATTAACTCGCAAAAACCGTTCGAAGATGAAAGTTTTGCTAGCTCTCCAGGGACGAAATAAACGTTTAATCCCTATGAACTATTGAATTACACATTGATATATGTAGAAATATTCCTACGTCGTAACGCTTTCAGACGAATTAATTCGCAAAAACCGTTCGAAATTAAAATTTTGTTCTAGCTCTGCAGGGTAGAAACAAGTGATTAATCTCTATGTAATATTGAATTATACATCGAGATATGTAAAAATATACCTACCTCATAACGCTTTTTATCGAATTAAATTGACGAGAACGGTAGCTTCGTCAGTAGCTGCGCGAAGAAATTCAAAGTCCCAATCTCCCGGTCATGTCGGTCCAGCCGCGGCTATTTAAAACAAACATAAAAAAAATCGTTACGTTCGACCGTATTACGTCGAAATATAATGATTTCACAAAAAATACAGCGACCTCGTAACGCTTGTTAACGAATTAACTCGAAAAAACCGTTCGAAATTGAAAGTTTTGCTTGCTCTCCAGGGACCAAATAAACGTTTAATCCCTATGTCATATTGAATTATACATCGAGATATGTAAAAATATTCCTACCTCATAACGTTTGTTAACGAATTAACTCGAAGGGAACGTTAGCGTCGTTAGTAGCGGTGCGAAGAAATTCAAAGACCCAACCTCCCGGTCATGTCGGTCCTGCAGAGGCAATTTAAAAAAAAGAAAATTAAAAGAAATCATTACGTTCGAGCGTATTACGTCGAACTATAGCGATTTCACAAAAAATACCGGTACTTCGTAACGCTTTTTACCGAATTAACTCGAAAAAACCGTTCGAAATTGAAAGTTTTGCTTGCTCTTCAGGGACCAAATAAAAGTTTAATCCCTATGCAATATTGAATTACACATCGATATATGTAGAAATATTCCTACGTCGTAACGCTGTTTATCGAATTAATTCGAAGGGAACGTTCGAAATTGAAATTTTATTCTAGCTCTCCTGGAACGAATTAAACGTTTAATCTCTATGTAATATTGAAGTATGCATCGATTTATATAAAAATATGCCCACCTCATAACGGTTGTTAAAGAATTAACTCGCAGGGAACCTTAGCGTCGTTCGTAGCGGTGCGAAGAAATACAAGGTCTCAACGTCCCGGTCGTATAGGTACGGCGGGGGCTATTTAAAAAAAAAAAAAATAAAAATAAATCGTTACGATCGACCGTATTACGTCGAAATGTAACGATTTCACAAAAAATACCCGTACATCGTAACGCTTTCCAACGAATTAACTCGCAAAAACCGTCCGAAATTGAAAGCTTTGCTAGCACTCCAGGGACGAAATAAACGTTTAATCCCTATACAATATTGAATTACACATCGATATATGTAGAAATATGCCCACCTCATAACGCTTTTTATCGAATTAAATCGAAAAGAACGGTAGCGTCGTTCGTAGCGGTGCGAAGAAATTCTGTTACGCTATGAGGTTTATTGTGGGCCGTGTTACTAGCTCAGGGTCACAGACGGATTATCAGCTGAGAAAAAACATCGTGCCCAGTGACTCAGCACGGACAGTTTTTCGACTGCTATCGAGTCAGCAAAAGGTCGATTATAATTCCTTATTTTGCCCATATTAAAAAAGGGTGGCTGAGGTCATCATAGGAGAATAATGTCGACCGGAGCGTGGTGGGGATCGTCTCCCGGCGACACAAAGGAATCGTGGAGAATCGGGCAGTATCATCTTCGCAATTGCCGATAACGGTCGAATTCAAGGAAACGCATCTGAGTGAGCAATCAGTACTTTGTGTTCTTACACTTCATCTTCTATCATATTCACATTAACACTGTTAATACAGTGTCAATACATTGAAACCACCTCTGTTATCCTAACCGAAACAGAGGAACGACTAAATTCGCGGCGTCGATCATCGGCATCGTAGCGAGAATTTACGCCTCTCGCTGACGCGTCTCCTCGCGACCGCGTCTCTCCGCGAACACGTCGTAACATTTGGTCCTTCGAGCCGGATTCAGCGGCATACTCTATCATACAGTGCCACGCAAATCTGACAGCTAGCAGCAGAAGCGTTACCACTCCAGAGAAGTCAGTAACGCTAGGGGCCGTCTAATTGCAAGAAGCAAAACCCGGTGGTTGAAAACGCAGCCACGCAGCTTCTCGTCGCAGCTAGGCATCCACAAATACGATTGTACAACCAAACAAGGTAGGATCGTTTATTGTATACCAATTTACGAATCGTTGCCGCAATGCAAAACAAGGAGAAAATTACCTCCTTACTTCGGAAACGGGCTTTTCAAATCGGCCGATTCACGACCGCAAATAAGCGCCTCGACAACTTCGAAAAGACCACGCAGCAGGACAAGACCATGTTAATATCTCTTAAGCCATGGATCGAAGACGCGTGGATCCAATACAGATCCCTGCAAGAGGAGCTGGAAGACTTAGGTGAAGGGGAAGACGAGCGAACCCCAGAAATGGCCGATGTGTATTTAGACCTGTTAGACAGAGTAAACCATCTCTCAAATGATACACCACCATCACCATCATCTCCATCATCACCATCCAAACCACCTAAATGCAGCAGCAATTCGCCTATCAGTTTCCAGGAAAGTATCAATAATTTGAATAGCAACAACAACGTTCATACTCCGCCGACGGAAAATATCGTATTAAATTTAGCTCCGATCGTGTCGCATGACACGCGCAGCTCATTGCACGACACTCGCAGTTCGGCATCTGCACGCGACTTGACGACAATCAAACTCGCGTCATTATCATCTCAACCATCAGATACAACGCTACCACATGCCTTGGATCAAAAGACCTTTCACACTTACAACTCATCGTCGGCACATGATTTGAAAACAACCCTTTACGATCCACTGGATTGGAAAAAGGAGAAAACCTCACCAAGCGACAAGCCGTCACAGACAGTTATCTCTCCGAATCCGTTACAGGATGTGCGATGCCCTGTAATTCATAACGAAGAGAGTAACGGGTTGAATCCCATCAACGATACCGAGGTCAACCCAGAATCGAAACCTGCGATAGACTCTCCGGAAGCCACGATGATCGAGTTATCCAGGAACAGGTTTTCTTCCATCAACACTTCGATGGTTAATAACTCATCCTGCATCACGTCACCTGCAACACGTGAAACGAATTCCGCATCGGAAACTCATTCTCCGGGGCATAACACGAAGACTTTTCCTGCACCTTCTGCTAAGTCAGGGATCGGTAATTCCATAATGACTCAAAATGCAATGGTACAAAGTCCTCAGCCACAAATTTCACAAGTAGATTCAGGTTCCAATACTGGTAACACTCCATGTATGCAAGCTATTGTCGAGCAAACTTTATTACCACCTCCTAAGAAAAAGGTAAAGAAGAAAAAGAAGGCAAAACGGAAAGATGATGAATCACCAAGATTTGATCTTGCTAGCATAATGAAAATATCAGGAATTGGAGATGATGATGATATTTGCGACACTGATCTTACAACTGAACCAGATGTTTCTTGTCAAGTTCAAGTTGAATCAAGTTCGGGACAAAACCTGGGACAACTTTCATCCCAAGTACCTACAATACCTACCAGTTCTGCTCAGAATTTGATACAAGTACCTGCACCAAATACAACGAACACACAAACGTCTGCATCTCAGACATTTAATCGTCACCTTTTTGCCCAACTTCAAATGCCTGTGCAGAATGTACAAGGTCAATTACGATCTGCTCTTGGAGAAGATGGGAGAGTTGTTTTACACCGTACTCCAGAACTAAATCAGCCTGAAATGGATCAAGCTACTGCTCAAGCACTGATACGATCATTAACACAAGGTGGTGGACAAAATTCACAAACTATTTCTCATCTTCTTGGACAAGCACAAACGACGACACAATCTACACAAGGTACTGTGCTACAGAGACAAAAATTCGTTAAATCACCTTTATCATCCAGCGTTTCAGCGGTTACTACTACTGGAAGTTCCGCAGCTCCACAAGGTGTTACTTGTGCTACTAGTCCACAGCATGTGCAAGTATGCTCGAAATCAAACAATCAACAGAAAGGTGTAAATGTTCCTCAAGAATCCAGTCCTGTGCTAAATGTTCATGTTCAGAACAATCTGGTATCTCTACTAACATTGGACATGCAAGCATCGAAAAATATTAATGTACAAAATCTCACACTAACAACAACAGCTAATCAGTCATCTAATTCTAGCCTTCCACAACCAAGCAGCAATGTTCTAACTTCTGAGGTTTTAGCAACAAAACCTTCGTGTACTACATTCAGTGTACAAAATTCTCGATTGACTAAGACGAGTCAAACGGCTAGTAATCAGCAAAATTCTAATGTTTCTGCACAAAAATCTAGTCAAGTGCGACTTACAAATGCTCGTGTTACTACTAATGGGCGACAAAATTTAAACAAAATATCTCAGAGTGCTACTCATGTTCAAAATTCCTTACCAAATAATTTAACTATACAAAATGAACATACTGTGACAAAAGGTAATCAAGGTCATCAGCAGGAATCAATAACACTGCAACAAGAAACACCAATATACCAGCATAATCAACGTCAGCAAATAACAGCACAGACTGTGCAAACGCAGAATGTCCAACAAGTTTTTGAACGAAATCTTCAAACTTCTGGATCAAAGGATCAACATAATTCTTTAAACATGTTACAACAACAAAGTTCTTGCAATACCGCAATGCAGCATGATGCTATGAGTGTTTTACAACAGCATTCTAGTATTCAACAAAATACAATTAATGTTTTACAGCAAAATGCATTTAGTAATGTACAAAACATTGAACAAAATTTGCAGTCTGCCATTGGTGATTTAACTCGTGCACAGCAAAATGCTATTACAAGCACGCAACAGCAAAATACATCTGCTATTTTGCATAATACAAGGGTACAACAAAATGTAACTGTACAACAACATAACGTTAATTTACAACAACAAAAGGTTGTTGCAGCAAACACATTTTCTTCGATGCTCCACCTCCGACTGCTATGCAGCAAAATGAATCTAATCAAAAGGAAGGTAAGATCTCACTGATCTTGTCTTTTGTGGATAGTAGGGCCAACCCGGCACCACCATCAAGCAGCATCAAGAAGATACGACACGGATGGGTCAGCGGGGGGAGTCCTGTCCCCCACTCAACCGTGTACCTCCGTACCCCTATACATCCAGATTTCACTTACCTTTGTGAAATCGACAAGACAGACAACGACACCTCCTGGGGCGAGGTATTCTACGATACTTCATGGGCCGAGCGGTTTCATGACACTTCCTGGGTCGTGACGTCAACGAAAAGGTTCTTGGCTATGCCGCGGACCCCGACAACCCAGACCACAAGGCAGACAATGTAGCCTCAACGCAACGGCTCTTCAGCCGTCTCATCGAACTCACTCTGACGACAGCGACATCATCCAGATAGCCATACTTCACACGGCAACGAGCATCTTAGATCGAGGTGCCACGCGACTCGTCACACTACCGAGCCAAACCGATTCAGCGGAATACGAACAATTGGCAAGCGAAAAGGAGTTGGATGAAACATCTCATTAATTTCTCTTTTACAGAAAAACATCACAAATCGCTTGATCGGTACCCTCTCAACGGGGGGAGGATGTTACGCTATGAGGTTTATTGTGGGCCGTGTTACTAGCTCAGGGTCACAGACGGATTATCAGCTGAGAAAAAACATCGTGCCCAGTGACTCAGCACGGACAGTTTTTCGACTGCTATCGAGTCAGCAAAAGGTCGATTATAATTCCTTATTTTGCCCATATTAAAAAAGGGTGGCTGAGGTCATCATAGGAGAATAATGTCGACCGGAGCGTGGTGGGGATCGTCTCCCGGCGACACAAAGGAATCGTGGAGAATCGGGCAGTATCATCTTCGCAATTGCCGATAACGGTCGAATTCAAGGAAACGCATCTGAGTGAGCAATCAGTACTTTGTGTTCTTACACTTCATCTTCTATCATATTCACATTAACACTGTTAATACAGTGTCAATACATTGAAACCACCTCTGTTATCCTAACCGAAACAGAGGAACGACTAAATTCGCGGCGTCGATCATCGGTATCGTAGCGAGAATTTACGCCTCTCGCTGACGCGTCTCCTCGCGACCGCGTCTCTCCGCGAACACGTCGTAACAAATTCAAAGTACCAATCTCCCGGTGATGTCGGTCCGGCCGCGGCTATTAAAAAAAAAAAAGAAAATAAAAAGAAATCATTACGTTCGAGCGCATTACGTCGAACTATAACGATTTCACAAAAAATACCGGTTCCTCGTAACGCTTTCTGACGAATTGACTCGAAGGGAACGTTCGAAATTGAAATTTTGTTCTAGCTCTCCAGGGACGAATTAAACGTTTAATATCTATGTAATATTGAAGTATACATCGATTTATCTAAAAATATGCCCACCTCATAACGCATTTTATCGAATTAAATCGAAGAGAACGGTAGCGTCGTCAGTAGCTGCGCGGAGAAATTCAAGGTCCCAATCTCCCGGTCATGTCGGTCCGGCCGCGGCTATTAAAAAAAAACATAAAAAAAATGGTTACGTTCGACCGTATTACGTTGAACTATAAAGATTTCACAAAAAATACCGCGACATCGTAACGCTTGTTAACGGATTAACTCGAAAAAACCGTTCGAAATTGAAAGTTTTGCTTGCTCTTCAGGGACCAAATAAACGTTTAATCCCTACGTGATATTGAATTGTACATCGAGATATGTAAAAATATTCCTACCTCATAACGGTTGTTAACAAATTATCTCGCAGGGAAACTTAGCGTCGTTCGTAGCGGTGGGAAGAAATACAAAGTCCCAACGTCCCGGTCATATAGCTACGGCGGGGGCCATTAAAAAAAAAAAAAATAAAAATAAATCGATACGATCGACCGTATTACGTCGAAATATAACGATTTCACAAAAAAATACCGGTACATCGTAACGCTTTCAGACGAATTAACTCGAAGGGAACGTTCGAAATTGAAATCTTTTTCTAGCTCTCCAGGGACGAGATAAACGTTTAATATCTATGTAATATTGAAGTATACATCGATTTGTGTAAAAATATGCTCAGCTCATAACGCTTTTTATCGAATTAAATCGAAGAGAACAGTAACGTCGTCACTAGCTGCGCTTAGAAATTTAAAGTCCCAATCTCCCGGTCATATAGGTCCGGCGGGGGCTATTTAAAAAATAAAAATAAAAATAAATCGTTACGTTCGACCGTATTACGTCGAAATATAACGATTTCACAAAAAATACCGGTACCTCGTAACGCATTCTGACGAATTGACTCGAAGGGAACGTTCGAAATTGAAATTTTGTTCTAGCTCTCCAGGGTAGAAATAAGTGTTTAATCTCTATGTAATATTGAACTATGCATCGATTTATGTAAAAATATGCCCACCTCATAACGCTTTTTATCGAATTAAATCGAAGAGAACGTTAGCGTCGTTAGTAGCGGTGCGAAGAAATTCAAAGACACAATCTCCCGGTCATGTCGGTCCTGCTGGGGCTATTTAAAAACAAATACATATAAATCGTGACGCTCGACCGTATTACGTCGAAATATAACGGTTTCACAAAAAAATACCGGTACATCGTAACGCTTTCAGACGAATTAACTCGAAGGGAACGTTCGAAATTGAAATTTTGTTCTAGCTCTTCAGGGTAGAAATAAGTGTTTAATCTCTATGTAATATTGAATTATACATCCATTTATGTAAAAATATGCCCACCTCATAACGCTTTTTATCGAATAATATCGAAGAGAACGGTAGCGTCGTTAGTAGCGGTGCGAAGAAATGCAAAGTCCCAACCTCCCGGTCATGTCGGTCCTGCGAGGGCTATTAAAAAAAAAATAAACATAAATCGTTACGCTCGACCGTATTACGTCGAAATATAACGATTTCACAAAAAAATGCCGGTACATCGTAACGCTTTCTAACGAATTAACCGCAAAAACCGTTCGAAAGGGAAAGTTTTTTTACCTCTCCAGGGAGTAAACAAACGTTTAATCCCTATGCAATTTTGAATTACACATCGATATATCTAGAAATATTCCTACGTCGTAACGCTCTCTAACGAATTAACTCGAAGGGAACGTTCGAAATTGAAATTTTTTTCTAGCTCTCCAGGGACAAAATAAACGTTCAATATCTATGTAATATTGAAGTATACATCGATTTATGTGAAAATATGCCCACCTCATAACGGTTGTTAACGAATTAACTCGCAGGGAACCTTAGCGTCGTTCGTAGCGGTGCGAAGAAATTCAAAGAACCAATCTCCCGGTCATGTCGGCCCGCGGCGGCTATTTACAAAAAAAAAAAAAAAAAAAAAAAATAAAAAGAAATCGTTACGTTCGACAGTACTACGTCGAACTATAACGATTTCACAAAAAATACCGGTACTTCGTTACGCTTTTTACCGAATTAACACGCAAAATCCGTTCGAAATTGAAAGTTTTGCTAGCTCTCCAGGGACGAAATAAACGTGTGATCCTTATGTAATATTCAATTATACATCGATATATGTAGAAATATGCCTACGTCGTAACGCTTTTTAACCAATTCATTAGAAGGGAACGTTGGAAATTGAAATTTTTTTCTAGCTCTCCAGGGAAGAAATAATCGTTTCACCCTTATGTAATATTGAATTATACATCGATTTATGCAAAAACATACCCACCACACAACGCTTTTAATCGAATTAAATCGAAGAGAACGGTAGAGTCGTCAGTAGCTGCGCGAAGAAATTCAAAGTCCCAATCTCCCGGTCTTGTCGGTCCTGCTGGGCTATTTAAAGAAAAATAAATATAAATCGTTGCGTTCGACCGTATTACGACGAAATATAATGATTTCACAAAAATACCGGTACATCGCAACGCTTTCTAACGTATTAACTCGCAAAAACCGTTCGAAGTTGAAAGTTTTGCTAGCTCTCCAGGGACGAAATAAACGTTTAATCCCTATGAACTATTGAATTACACATTGATATATGTAGAAATATTCCTACGTCGTAACGCTTTTTAACGAATTAACTCGAAGGGAACGTTCGAAATTGAAAGTTTTGCTTGCTCTCCAGGGACCAAATAAACGTTTAATCCCTATGTAATATTGATTTATACATCGAGATATGTAAGAATATTCCTACCTCATAACGGTTTTTAACGAATTATCTCGCAGGGAAACTTAGCGTCGTTCGTAGCAGTGCGAAGAAATTCAAATTCCCAATCTCCCGGTCATGTCGGTCCGGCCGCGGCTATTTAAAACAAACATAAAAAAATCGTTACGTTCGACCGTATTACGTCGAACTATAAAGATTTCACAAAAATTACCGGTACCTCGTAACGCGTTCAGACGAATTAACTCGAAGGGAACTTTCGAAATTGAAATTTTGTTCTACCTCTAGAGGGTAGAAATAAGTGTTTAATCTCTATGTAATAATGATGTATACATCGATTTATGTAAAAATAGGCCCACCTCATAACGCTTTTTATCGAATTAAATAGAAGGGAACGTTAGCATCGTTAGTAGCGGTGCGAAGAAATGCAAAGACCCAACCTCGCGTCATGCCGGTCCTGCTGGGGCTATTTAAAAAAAAAATAAACATAAATCGTTACGTTCGACCGTATTACGTCGAACTATAAAGATTTCACAAGAAATACCGCGTCCTCGTAAGGCTTGTTATCGAATTAACTCGAAAAAACCGTTCGAAATTGAAAGTTTTGCTTGCCCTCCAGGGACCAAAGAAACGTTTAATCCCTATGTAATATTGAATTATACATCGAGATATGTAAAAATATTCCTACCTCATAACAGTTGTAAACGAATTAACTCGCAGGGAACCTTAGCGTCGTTCGTAGCGATGCGACGAAATACAAAGTCCCAACGTCCCGGTCATATAGGTACGGCGGGGGCTATTTAAAAAAAAGAAATAAAAATAAATCGTTACGATCGACCGTATTACGTCGAAATATAACGATTTTACAAAAAATACCGGTACCTCGTAACGCATTCTGACGAATTGACTCGAAGGGAACGTTCGAAATTGAAATTTTGTTCTAGCTCTCCAGGGTAGAAATAAGTGTTTCATCTCTATGTAATATTGTATTATACATCGATTTATGTAAAAATATGCATACCTCATAACGCTCTTTATCGATTTAACTCGGAGGGAACGTTAGCGTCGTCAGTAGCGGTGCGAAGAAATTCAAAGTACCAACTTCCCGGTCATGTCGGTCCTGCTGGGGTTATTTAAAGAAAAAATAAAAAAAATCGTTACGTTCGACCGTATTACGTCGAAATATAATGATTTCACAAAAAATACAGCGACCTCGTAACGCTTCTTAACGAATTAACTCGAAAAAACCGTTCGAAATTGAAAGTTTTGCTTGCTCTCCACGGACCAAGTAAACGTTTAATCCCTATGTAATATTGAATTATACATCGAGATATTTAAAAATATTCCTACCTCATAACGTTTGTTAACGAATTAACTCGAAGAGAACGTTAGCGTCGTTAGTAGCGGTGCGAAGAAATTCAAAGACCCAACCTCCCAGTCATGTCGGTCCTGCAGAGGCTATTTAAAAAAAAGAAAATTAAAAGAAATCATTACGTTCGAGCGTATTACGTCGAACTATAACGATTTCACAAAATATACCGGTACTTCGTAACGCTTTTTACCGAATTAACTCGAAAAAACCGTTCGAAATTGAAAGTTTTGCTTGCTCTTCAGGGACCAAATAAAAGTTTAATCCCTATGCAATATTGAATTACACATCGATATATGTAGAAATATTCCTACGTCGTAACGCTTTTTATCGAATTAATTCGAAGGGAACGTTCGAAATTGAAATTTTATTCTAGCTCTCCTGGTACGAATTAAACGTTTAATCTCTATGTAATATTGAAGTATGCATCGATTTATATAAAAATATGCCCACCTCATAACGGTTGTTAAAGAATTAACTCGCAGGGAACCTTAGCGTCGTTCGTAGCGGTGCGAAGAAATTCAAATTCCCAGTCTCCCGGTGTTGTCGGTCCGGCTGCGGCTATATAAAAAAAAAAGAAAATAAAAAGAAATCATTACGTTCGAGCGCATTACGTCGAACTATAACGATTTCACAAAAAATACCGGTACCTCGTAACGCTTTCTGACGAATTGACTCGAAGGGAATGTTCGAAATTGAAACTTTTGCTTGCCCTCCACGGACCAAATAAACGTTTAATCCCTATGTAATATTGAATTATACATCGAGATATGTAAAAATATTCCTACCTCATAACGGTTGTTAACGAATTAACTCGCAGGGAACTTTAGTGTCGTTCGTAGCGGTGGGAAGAAATACAAAGTCCCAACGTTCCGGTCATATCGGTACGGCGGGGGCTATTGAAAAAAAAAAATAAAAATAAATCGTTACGATCGACTGTATTACGTCGAAATATAACGATTTCACAAAAAATACCGGTACCTCGTAACGCTTTCAGACGAATTAACTCGAAAAAAACGTTCGAAATTGAAATTTTGTTCTACCTCTCCAGGGACGAAATAAACGTTTAATCCCTATGTAATATGGAATTACACATCGATATATGTAGAAATATTCCTACGTCGTAAAGCTTTTTAACGAATTAACCCGAAGGGAACGTTCGAAATTGGAATTTTTTTCTAGCTCGCCAGGGCGAAATAAACGTTTAATCTCTATGTAATATTGAGGTATACATAGATTTATGTAAAAATATGCCCACCTCATATCGCTTTTTATCGAATCAGATCGAAGAGAACTGTGGCGTCGTTAGTAGCGGTGCGAAGAAATTGAAAGTCCCAACCTACCGGTCATGTCGGTCCTGCTGGGAATATTTAAAAAAAATAAATATAAATCGTTACGTTCGACCGTACTTCGTCGAAATATAATGATTTCACTAAAAATACCGCGACTTCGTGACGCTTTCTAACGAATTAACTCGCCAAAACCGTTCGAAATTGGAACTTTTGCTAGCTCTCCAGGGACGAAATAAACGTTTAATCCCTATGCAATTTTGAATTACACATCGATATATTTAGAAATATTCCTACGTCGTATCGCTTTTTAACGAATTAACTCGAAGGGGACGTTCGAAATTGAATTTTTTTTCTAACTCTCCAGGGACGAAATAAACGTTTAATCCCTATGCAACATTGAATTACACATCGATGTATGTAGAAATATTCCTACGTCGTAATGCTTTTTAACGAATTAACTCGAAGGGAACGTTCGAAACTGAAATTTTGTTCTAGCTCTCCAGGGTAGAAATAAGAGTTTAATCTCTATGTTATATTGAATTATACATTGATTTATGTAAAAATATGCCCACCTCATAAAGCTTTTTATCGAATTAAATCGAAGAGAACGGTAGCGTCGTTAGTAGCGGTGCGAAGAAATTCAAAGACCCAACCTCCCGGCCATGTCGATCCTGCGGGGGCTATTTGAAAAAAAACAATAAATATAAATCATTACGCTCGACCGAATTACGTCGAAATATAACGATTTCACAAAAAATACCGGTACATCGTAAAGCTTTCTAACGAATTAACTCGCAAAAACCGGTCGACATGGAAAGTTTTGCTACCTCTCCAGGGACGAAATAAACGTTTAATCCCTATGCAATTTTGAATTACACATCGATATATGTAGAAATATTCCTACGTCGTAACGCTGTTTAACGAATTAAATCGAAGGGAACTTTCGAAATTGAAAATTTTTTCTAGCTATCCAGGGACGAAATAAAAGTTTCATCCTTATGTAATATTGAATTATACATCGATTTATGTAAAAATATTCCTATCTCATAACGGTTGTTAACGATTTAACGCGCAGGGAACCTTAGCGTCGTTAGTAGCGGTGCGAAGAAATTCAAAGTCCCAACCTCCTGGTCATGTAGGTCCTGCTGAGGCTATTTAAAAAAAAAATAAATATAAATCGTTACGTTCGACCGTATTACGTCGAAATGTAATGATTTCACAAAAAATACAGCGACCTCGTAACGCTTCTTAACCAATTAACTCGAAAAAACCGTTAGAAATTGAAAGTTTTGCTTGCTCTCCACGGACCAAATAAACGGTTAATCCCTGTGCAATATTGAATTATACATCGATTTATGTAAAAATATGCCTACCTCATAACGCTTTCAATCGAATTAACTCGAAGGGAACGTTAGCGTCGTTAGTTGCGGTGCGA
Organism: Bombus hortorum; assembly: GCA_905332935.1. Lineage (NCBI taxonomy): Eukaryota > Metazoa > Arthropoda > Insecta > Hymenoptera > Apidae > Bombus > Bombus hortorum. The sequence goes on from CAJOSO010000001.1 coordinate 9,214,619, forward strand.
AGAAATGCAAAAACCCAACCTCCCGGTCATGTCGGTCCTGCGGGGGCTATTTAAAGAAAAGAAAATTAAAAGAAATCATTACGCTCGAGCGTATTACGTCGAACTATAACGATTTCACAAGAAATACCGCGACCTCGTAACGCTTGTTAACGAATTAACTCGAAAAAACCGTTCGAAATTGAAAGTTTTGCTACCTATCCAGGGACGAAATGAACGTTTAATCCCTATGCAATTTTGAATTACACATCGATATGTTTAGAAATATTCCAACGTCGTAACGCTTTTGACCGAATTAACTCGAAGGGAACGTTCGAAATTGAAATTTTTTTCTAGCTCTCCAGGGACGAAATAAACGTTTAATCCCTATGTAATATTGAATTATACATCGAGATATGTAAAAATATTCCTACCTCGTAACGGTCGTTAACGAATTAACTCGCAGGAAACCTTAGCGTCGTTCGTAGCGGTGCGAAGAAATACAAAGTCCCAACGTCCCGGTCATATCGGTACGGCGGGGGCTATTTAAAAAAAAATAATAATAATAAATCCTTACGATCGACCGTATTACGTCGAAATATAACGATTTCACAAAAAATTCCGGTACCTCGTAACGCTTTCTGACGAATTGACTCGAAGGGAACGTTCGAAATTGAAACTTTGATCTAGCTCTCCAGGGTAGAAATAAGTGTTTAATCTCTATGTAATATTGAGGTATACATCGACTTAGGTAAAAATATGCCCACCTCATAACGCTTTTTATCGAATTAAATCGAAGAGAACGTTAGCGTCGTTAGTAGCGGTGCGAAGAAATTCAAAGACCCAATCTCCCGGTCATGTCGGTCCTGCTGGGGCTATTTAAAAAAAAATACATATAAATCGTGACGCTCGACCGTATTACGTCGAAATATAACGATTTCACAAAAAAATACCGGTACATCGTAACGCTTTCAGACGAATTAACTCGAAGGGAACGTTCGAAATTGAAATTTTGTTCTAGTTCTTCAGGGTAGAAATAAGTGTTTAATCTCTATGTAATATTGAGGTATACATCGATTTAGGTAAAAATATGCCCACCTCATAACGCTTTTTATCGAATTAAATCGAAGAGAACGTTAGCGTCGTTAGTAGCGGTGCGAAGAAATTCGAAGACCCAATCTCCCGGTCATGTCGGTCCTGCTGGGGCTATTTAAAAAAAAATACATATAAATCGTGACGCTCGACCGTATTACGTCGAAATATAACGATTTCACAAAAAAAAATACCGGTACATCGTAACGCTTTCAGACGAATTAACTCGAAGGGAACGTTCGAAATTGAAATTTTGTTCTTGCTCTTCAGGGTAGAAATAAGTGTTTAATCTCTATGTAATATTGAATTATACATCCATTTATGTAAAAATATGCCCACCTCATAACGCTTTTTATCGAATTAACTCGAAGGGATCGTTAGCGTCGTCATTAGCGATGCGAAGAAATTGAAAGTACCAACCTCCCGGTCATGTCGGTCCTGCGGGTGCTATTAAAAAAAAAAATAAAAATAAATCGTTACGATCCATCGTATTACGTAGAACTATAAAGATGCACAAAAAATACCGCGACATCGTAACGCTTTTTAAAGAATTAACTCGAAAAAGCCGTTCGAAATTGAAAGTTTTGCTTGCTCTCCAGGGACCAAATAAACGGTTAATCCCTATGTAATATTGAATTATACATCGAGATATGTGAAAATATTCCTACCTCGTAACGGTTTTTAACGGATTAACTCGAAGGGAACGTTAGCGTCGTTAGTAGCGGTGCGAAGAAATTCAAAGACCCAACCTCCCGGTCATGTCGGTCCTGCGGGGGCTATTTAAAAAAAACATTAAGAAAATCGTTACGTTCGACCGTATTACGTCGAACTATAAAGATTTAGCAAAAAATACCGCGACCTCGTAACGCTTGTTAACGAATTAACTCGAAAAAACCGTTCGAAATTGAAAGTTTTGCCTGCTCTCCGGGGACCAAATAAACGTTTAATCCCTACGTAATATTGAATTATACATCGATTTATGTAAAAATATGCCTACCTCATAACGCTGTTTATTGAATTAACTCGAAGGGAACGTTAGCGTCGTTAGTAGCGGTGCGAAGAAATTCAAAGACTCAACCTCCCGGTCATGTCGGTCCTGCGGGGGCTATTTAAAAAAAAAATAAAAATAAATCGTTACGATCCATCGTATTACGTCGAAATATAACGATTTCACAAAAAATACCGGTACCTCGTAACGCTTTCTGACGAATTGACTCGAAGGGAACGATCGAAATTGAAACTTTATTCTAGCTCTCCAGGGACGAAGCAAACGTTTAATCTCTATGTGATATTGAATTCTACATCGATTTATGTAGAAATATGCCTACCTTATAACGCTTTCAATCGAATTAACTCGAAGGGAACGTTAGCGTCGTTAGTAGCGGTGCGAAGAAATGCAAAGACCCAACCTCCCGGTCATGTCGGTCCTGCTGGGGCTATTTAAAAAAAAAATAAACATAAATCGTTACGTTCGACCGTATTACGTCGAAATATAATGATTTCACAAAAAATAAAGGTACATCGTAACGCTTTCTAACGAATTAACTCGCAAAAACCGTTCAAAATTGAAAGTTTTGCTTGCTCTCCAGGGAACAAATAAACGTTTAATCCATATGTAATATTGAAATATACATCGAGATATGTAGAAATATTCCTACGTCGTAACGCTTTTTAACGAATTATCTCGCAGGGTACGTTAGCGTCGTTAGTAGCGGTGCGAAGAAATGCAAAGACCCAACCTACCGGTCATGTCGGTCATGCTGGGGCTATTTAAAAAAAAACAAAAAAAAATCATTACGTTCGACCGTATTACGTCGAACCATAAAGATTTCACAAAAAATACCGCTACCTCGTAACGCTTTCTGACGAACTGACTCGAAGGGAACGTTCGAAATTGAAATTTTGTTCTAGCTCTCCGGGGTAGAAATAAGTGTTTAATATCTATGTAATATTGGATTATACATCGATTTATGTAAAAATATGCCTACCTCATAACGCTTTTTGTCGAATTAACTCGAAGGGAACGTTAGCGTCGTTAGTAGCGGTGCGAAGAAATTCAAAGACCCAACCTCCCGGTCATGTCGGTCCTGCGGGTGCCATTTAAAAAAAAAATAAATATAAATCGTGACGCTAGACCGTATTACGTCCAAATATAACGATTTCACAAAAAAATACCGGTACTTCGTAAAAGTTTCTATGGAATTAACTCGCAAAAACCGTTCGAAATTGAAAGTTTTGCTAGCTCTCTAGGGACGAAATAAACGTTTAATCCCAATGCAATATTGAATTACACATTGATATATGTAGAAATATTCCTACCTCATAACGCTTTCCATCGAATTAACACGAAGGGAACGTTAGCGTCGTCAGTAGCGGTGCGAAGAAATGCAAAGTCCCAACCTCCCGGTCATGTCGGTCCTGCTTGGGCTATTTAAAAAAAATAAACATAAATCGTTACGCTCGACCGTATTACGTCAAAATATAACGATTTCACAAAAAATACCGGTACCTCGTAACGTTTTCTGACGAATTGACTCGAAGGGAACGTTCGAAATTGAAATTTTTTTTTAGCTCTCCAGGGACGAAACAACGTTTAATCTCTATGTAATATTGAATTCTGCATCGATTTATGTAGAAATATGCCTACCTCATAACGCTTTCAATCGAATTAACTCGAAGGGAACGTTAGCGTCGTTAGTAGCGGTGCGAAGAAATGCAAAGTCCCAACCTCCCGGTCATGTCGGTCATGCTGGGGCTATTTAAAAAAACAAAAAAAAAAAATCGTTACGTTCGACCGTATTACGTCGAAGCATAAAGATTTCACAAAAAATACCGGTACCTCGTAACGCTTTCTGACGAACTGACTCGAAGGGAACGTTCGAAATTGAAATTTTGTTCTAGCTCTCCAGGGTAGAAATAAGTGTTTAATCTCTATGTAATATTGAAGTATACATCAATGTATGTAAAAATATTCCTACCTCATAACGCTTTTTATCGAATTTACTCCTAAGGAACGTTAGCGTCGTCAGTAGCGGTGCGAAGAAATGCAAAGTCCCAACCTCCCGGTCATGTCGGTCCTGCTGGGGCTATTTAAAAAGAAATAAATATAAATCGTTACGCTCGACCTATTACGTCGAAACATAACGATTTCACAAAAACATACGGGTACATCGTAAAGCTATCTATCGAATTAACTCGCAAAAACTGTTCGAAATTGAAAGTTTTGCTAGCTCTCCAGGGACGAAATAAACGTTTATTCCCTATGCAATATTGAATTACGATATATGTAGAAATATTCCTACGTCGTAACGCTTTTTAAAGAATTAACTCGCAAAAACCATTCGAAATTGAAAGTTTTGCTAGCTCTCCAGGGACGAAATAAACGTTTCATCCCTATGCAATATTGAATTACACATCGATTTATGTAGACATATTCCTCCGTCGTAACGCTTTTTAACGAATTAACTCGCAGGGAACATTAGCGCCGTTCATAGCGGAGCGAAGAAATTCAAAGACCCAACCTCCCGATCATGTCGGTCCTGCGGGGGCCATTTAAAAAAAAATAAATATAAATCGTGACGCTCGACCGTATTACGTCGAAAGATAACGATTTCACAAAAAAATACCGGTACATCGTTAAGCTTTCTTACGAATTAACTCGCAAAAACCGTTCGAAATAGAAAGTTTTGCTAGCTCTACAGGGACGAAATAAACGTTTAATCCCTATGTAATATTGAATTATACATTGATATATGTAGAAATATTCCTATCTCATAACGCTTTCTATCGAATTAACACGAAAGGAACGTTAGCGTCGTCAGTAGCGGTGCGAAGAAATGCAAAGTCCCAACCTCCCGGTCATGTCGGTCCTGCTCGGGCTATTTAAAAAAAATAAACATAAATCGTTACGATCGACCGTATTACGTCGAAATATTACGATTTCACAAAAAATACCGGTATCTCGTAACGCTTTCTGACGAATTGACTCGAAGGGAACGTTCGAAATTGAAAATTTGTTCTAGCTCTCCAGGTTAGAAATAAGTGATTAATCTCTATGTAATATTGAATTATACATCCATTTATGTAAAAATATGCCTACCTCATAACGCTTTTTATCGAATTAACTCGAACGGAACGTTAGCGTCGTTAGTAGCAGTGCGAAGAAATTCAAAGACACAACCTCCCGGTCATGTCGGTCCTGTGGGGGCCATTTAAAAAAAAATAAATATAAATCGTTACGCTCGACCGTATTACGTCGAAATATAACGATTTCACAAAAAAATACCGGTACATCGTAACGCTTTCAGACGAATTAACTCGAAGGGAACGTTCGAAATTGAAATTTTGTTCTAGCTCTTCAGGGTAGAAATATGTGTTTAATCTCTATGTAATATTGAGGTATACATCGATTTAGGTAAAAATATGCCCACCTCATAACGCTTTTTATCGAATTAAATCGAAGAGAACGTTAGCGTCGTTACTAGCGGTGCGAAGAAATTCAAAGACACAATCTCCCGGACATGTCGGTCCTGCTGGGGCTATTTAAAAACAAATACATATAAATCGTGACGCTCGACCGTATTACGTCGAAATATAACGATTTCACAAAAAAATACCGGTACATCGTAACGCTTTCTAACGAATTAACCGCAAAAACCGTTCGAAAGGGAAAGTTTTTTTACCTCTCCAGGGACTAAACAAACGTTTAATCCCTATGCAATTTTGAATTACACATCGATATATCTAGAAATATTCCTACGTCGTAACGCTCTCTAACGAATTAACTCGCAAAAACCGTTCGAAATTGAAAGTTTTGCTAGCTCTCCAGGGACGAAATAAACGTTAAATCCCTATGCAATTTTGAATTACACATCGATATATTTAGAAATATTCCTACGCCGTAGCGCTTTCTAACGAATTAACTCGCAAAAACCGTTCGAAATTGAAAGTTTTGCTAGCTCTCCAGGGACGAAATAAACGTTTAATCCCTATGCAATATTGAATTACACTTCGATATATGTAGAAATATTCCTACGTCGTAACGCTTTTTAACGAATTAACCCGCAGGGAACCTTAGCGTCGTTCGTAGCGGTGCGAAGAAATTCAAAGACCCAACCTCCCGGTCATGTCGGTCCTCCGGGGGCTATTTGAAAAAAAATAAAAATAAATCATTACGATCCACCGTATTACGTCGAAATATAACGATTTCACAAAAGATACCGGTACCTCGTAACGCTTTCTGACGAATTGACTCGAAAGGAACGTTCGAAATTGAAACTTTGTTCTAGCTCTCCAGGGTAGAAATAAGTGTTTAATCTCTATATCATATTGAATTATACATCGATTAATGTAAAAATATGCCTACCTCATAACGCTTTTTATCGAATTAACTCCTAGGGAACGTTAGCGTCGTCAGTAGCGGTGCGAAGAAATGCAAAGTACCAACCTCCCGGTCATGTCGATCATGCTGGGGCTATTTAAAAAAAACAAAAAAAAAATCGTTACGGTCGACCGTATTACTTCGAACCATAAAGATTTCACAAAAAATACCTGTACCTCGTAACGCTTTCTGACGAACTGACTCGAAGGGAACGTTAGCGTCGTTAGTAGCTCCGTGAAGAAATACAAAGTCCCAAAGTCCCGGTCATATAGGTCCTGCGGGGGCTATTTAAAAAAAAAAATAAATATAAATCGTTACGATCCACCGTATTACGTCGAAATATAACGATTTCACAAAAAATACCGGTACCTCGTAACGCTTTCTGACGAATTGACTCGAAGGGAACGTTCGAAATTGAAACTTTGTTCTAGCTCTCCAGGGTAGAAATAAGTGTTTAATCTCTATGTAATATTGAGGTATACATCGACTTAGGTAAAAATATGCCCACCTCATAACGCTTTTTATCGAATTAAATCGAAGAGAACGTTAGCGCCGTTAGTAGCGGTGCGAAGAAATTCAAAGACCCAATCTCCCGGTCATGTCGGTCCTGCTGGGGCTATTTAAAAAAAAATACATATAAATCGTGACGCTCGACCGTATTACGTCGAAATATAACGATTTCACAAAAAAATACCGGTACATCGTAACGCTTTCAGACGAATTAACTCGAAGGGAACGTTCGAAATTGAAATTTTGTTCTAGTTCTTCAGGGTAGAAATAAGTGTTTGATCTCTATGTAATATTGAGGTATACATCGATTTAGGTAAAAATATGCCCACCTCATAACGCTTTTTATCGAATTAAATCGAAGAGAACGTTAGCGTCGTTAGTAGCGGTGCGAAGAAATTCAAAGACCCAATCTCCCGGTCATGTCGGTCCTGCTGGGGCTATTTAAAAAAAAATACATATAAATCGTGACGCTCGACCGTATTACGTCGAAATATAACGATTTCACAAAAAAAATACCGGTACATCGTAACGCTTTCAGACGAATTAACTCGAAGGGAACGTTCGAAATTGAAATTTTGTTCTTGCCCTTCAGGGTAGAAATAAGTGTTTAATCTCTATGTAATATTGAATTATACATCCATTTATGTAAAAATATGCCCACCTCATAACGCTTTTTATCGAATAAAATCGAAGAGAACGGTAGCGTCGTTAGTAGCGGTGCGAAGAAATGCAAAGTCCCAAACTCCCGGTCATGTCGGTCCTGCGGGGGCTATTTAAAAAAAAAAATAAAAATAAATCGTTACGATCCGTCGTATTACGTCGAAATATAACGATTTCACAAAAAATACCGGTACCTCGTAACGCTTTCTGACGAATTGACTCGAAGGGACGATCGAAATTGAAACTTTATTCTAGCTCTCCAGGGACGAAGCAAACGTTTAATCTCTATGTGATATTGAATTCTGCATCGATTTATGTAGAAATATGCCTACCTTATAACGCTTTCAATCGAATTAACTCGAAGGGAACGTTAGCGTCGTTAGTAGCGGTGCGAAGAAATGCAAAGACCCAACCTCCCGGTCATGTCGGTCCTGCTGGGGCTATTTAAAAAAAAAATAAACATAAATCGTTACGTTCGACCGTATTACGTCGAAATATAATGATTTCACAAAAAATAAAGGTACATCGTAACGCTTTCTAACGAATTAACTCGCAAAAACCGTTCAAAATTGAAAGTTTTGCTTGCTCCCCATGGAACAAATAAACGTTTAATCCATATGTAATATTGAAATATACATCGAGATATGTAGAAATATTCCTACGTCGTAACGCTTTTTAACGAATTATCTCGCAGGGTACGTTAGCGTCGTTAGTAGCGGTGCGAAGAAATGCAAAGACCCAACCTCCCGGTCATGTCGGTCATGCTGGGGCTATTTAAAAAAAAACAAAAAAAAAATCATTACGTTCGACCGTATTACGTCGAACCATAAAGATTTCACAAAAAATACCGCTACCTCGTAACGCTTTCTGACGAACTGACTCGAAGGGAACGTTCGAAATTGAAATTTTGTTCTAGCTCTCCGGGGTAGAAATAAGTGTTTAATATCTATGTAATATTGGATTATACATCGATTTATGTAAAAATATGCCTACCTCATAACGCTTTCAATCGAATTAACTCGAAGGGAACGTTAGCGTCGTTAGTAGCGGTGCGAAGAAATGCAAAGTCCCAACCTCCCGGTCATGTCGGTCATGCTGGGGCTATTTAAAAAAACAAAAAAAAAATCGTTACGTTCGACCGTATTACGTCGAAGCATAAAGATTTCACAAAAAATACCGGTACCTCGTAACGCTTTCTGACGAACTGACTCGAAGGGAACGTTCGAAATTGAAATTTTGTTCTAGCTCTCCAGGGTAGAAATAAGTGTTTAATCTCTATGTAATATTGAAGTATACATCAATGTATGTAAAAATATTCCTACCTCATAACGCTTTTTATCGAATTTACTCCTAAGGAACGTTAGCGTCGTCAGTAGCGGTGCGAAGAAATGCAAAGTCCCAACCTCCCGGTCATGTCGGTCCTGCTGGGGCTATTTAAAAAGAAATAAATATAAATCGTTACGCTCGACCTATTACGTCGAAACATAACGATTTCACAAAAACATACGGGTACATCGTAAAGCTATCTATCGAATTAACTCGCAAAAACTGTTCGAAATTGAAAGTTTTGCTAGCTCTCCAGGGACGAAATAAACGTTTATTCCCTATGCAATATTGAATTACGATATATGTAGAAATATTCCTACGTCGTAACGCTTTTTAAAGAATTAACTCGCAAAAACCATTCGAAATTGAAAGTTTTGCTAGCTCTCCAGGGACGAAATAAACGTTTAATCCCTATGCAATATTGAATTACACATCGATTTATGTAGACATATTCCTCCGTCGTAACGCTTTTTAACGAATTAACTCGCAGGGAACATTAGCGCCGTTCATAGCGGAGCGAAGAAATTCAAAGACCCAACCTCCCGATCATGTCGGTCCTGCGGGGGCCATTTAAAAAAAAATAAATATAAATCGTGACTCTCGACCGTATTACGTCGAAAGATAACGATTTCACAAAAAAATACCGGTACATCGTTAAGCTTTCTTACGAATTAACTCGCAAAAACCGTTCGAAATAGAAAGTTTTGCTAGCTCTACAGGGACGAAATAAACGTTTAATCCCTATGTAATATTGAATTATACATTGATATATGTAGAAATATTCCTATCTCATAACGCTTTCTATCGAATTAACACGAAAGGAACGTTAGCGTCGTCAGTAGCGGTGCGAAGAAATGCAAAGTCCCAACCTCCCGGTCATGTCGGTCCTGCTCGGGCTATTTAAAAAAAATAAACATAAATCGTTACGATCGACCGTATTACGTCGAAATATTACGATTTCACAAAAAATACCGGTATCTCGTAACGCTTTCTGACGAATTGACTCGAAGGGAACGTTCGAAATTGAAACTTTGTTCTAGCTCTCCAGGTTAGAAATAAGTGATTAATCTCTATGTAATATTGAATTATACATCCATTTATGTAAAAATATGCCTACCTCATAACGCTTTTTATCGAATTAACTCGAACGGAACGTTAGCGTCGTTAGCAGCAGTGCGAAGAAATTCAAAGACACAACCTCCCGGTCATGTCGGTCCTGTGGGGGCCATTTAAAAAAAAATAAATATAAATCGTTACGCTCGACCGTATTACGTCGAAATATAACGATTTCACAAAAAAATACCGGTACATCGTAACGCTTTCAGACGAATTAACTCGAAGGGAACGTTCGAAATTGAAATTTTGTTCTAGCTCTTCAGGGTAGAAATATGTGTTTAATCTCTATGTAATATTGAGGTATACATCGATTTAGGTAAAAATATGCCCACCTCATAACGCTTTTTATCGAATTAAATCGAAGAGAACGTTAGCGTCGTTACTAGCGGTGCGAAGAAATTCAAAGACACAATCTCCCGGACATGTCGGTCCTGCTGGGGCTATTTAAAAACAAATACATATAAATCGTGACGCTCGACCGTATTACGTCGAAATATAACGATTTCACAAAAAAATACCGGTACATCGTAACGCTTTCTAACGAATTAACCGCAAAAACCGTTCGAAAGGGAAAGTTTTTTTACCTCTCCAGGGACTAAACAAACGTTTAATCCCTATGCAATTTTGAATTACACATCGATATATCTAGAAATATTCCTACGTCGTAACGCTCTCTAACGAATTAACTCGCAAAAACCGTTCGAAATTGAAAGTTTTGCTAGCTCTCCAGGGACGAAATAAACGTTAAATCCCTATGCAATTTTGAATTACACATCGATATATTTAGAAATATTCCTACGCCGTAGCGCTTTCTAACGAATTAACTCGCAAAAACCGTTCGAAATTGAAAGTTTTGCTAGCTCTCCAGGGACGAAATAAACGTTTAATCCCTATGCAATATTGAATTACACTTCGATATATGTAGAAATATTCCTACGTCGTAACGCTTTTTAACGAATTAACCCGCAGGGAACCTTAGCGTCGTTCGTAGCGGTGCGAAGAAATTCAAAGACCCAACCTCCCGGTCATGTCGGTCCTGCGGGGGCTATTTGAAAAAAAATAAAAATAAATCATTACGATCCACCGTATTACGTCGAAATATAACGATTTCACAAAAGATACCGGTACCTCGTAACGCTTGCTGACGAATTGACTCGAAAGGAACGTTCGAAATTGAAACTTTGTTCTAGCTCTCCAGGGTAGAAATAAGTGTTTAATCTCTATATCATATTGAATTATACATCGATTAATGTAAAAATATGCCTACCTCATAACGCTTTTTATCGAATTAACTCCTAGGGAACGTTAGCGTCGTCAGTAGCGGTGCGAAGAAATGCAAAGTACCAACCTCCCGGTCATGTCGATCATGCTGGGGCTATTTAAAAAAAACAAAAAAAAAATCGTTACGGTCGACCGTATTACTTCGAACCATAAAGATTTCACAAAAAATACCTGTACCTCGTAACGCTTTCTGACGAACTGACTCGAAGGGAACGTTAGCGTCGTTAGTAGCTCCGTGAAGAAATACAAAGTCCCAAAGTCCCGGTCATATAGGTCCTGCGGGGGCTATTTAAAAAAAAAAATAAATATAAATCGTTACGATCCACCGTATTACGTCGAAATATAACGATTTCACAAAAAATACCGGTACCTCGTAACGCTTTCTGACGAATTGACTCGAAGGGAACGTTCGAAATTGAAACTTTGTTCTAGCTCTCCAGGGTAGAAATAAGTGTTTAATCTCTATGTAATATTGAGGTATACATCGACTTAGGTAAAAATATGCCCACCTCATAACGCTTTTTATCGAATTAAATCGAAGAGAACGTTAGCGTCGTTAGTAGCGGTGCGAAGAAATTCAAAGACCCAATCTCCCGGTCATGTCGGTCCTGCTGGGGCTATTTAAAAAAAAATACATATAAATCGTGACGCTCGACCGTATTACGTCGAAATATAACGATTTCACAAAAAAATACCGGTACATCGTAACGCTTTCAGACGAATTAACTCGAAGGGAACGTTCGAAATTGAAATTTTGTTCTAGTTCTTCAGGGTAGAAATAAGTGTTTGATCTCTATGTAATATTGAGGTATACATCGATTTAGGTAAAAATATGCCCACCTCATAACGCTTTTTATCGAATTAAATCGAAGAGAACGTTAGCGTCGTTAGTAGCGGTGCGAAGAAATTCAAAGACCCAATCTCCCGGTCATGTCGGTCCTGCTGGGGCTATTTAAAAAAAAATACATATAAATCGTGACGCTCGACCGTATTACGTCGAAATATAACGATTTCACAAAAAAAATACCGGTACATCGTAACGCTTTCAGACGAATTAACTCGAAGGGAACGTTCGAAATTGAAATTTTGTTCTTGCCCTTCAGGGTAGAAATAAGTGTTTAATCTCTATGTAATATTGAATTATACATCCATTTATGTAAAAATATGCCCACCTCATAACGCTTTTTATCGAATAAAATCGAAGAGAACGGTAGCGTCGTTAGTAGCGGTGCGAAGAAATGCAAAGTCCCAAACTCCCGGTCATGTCGGTCCTGCGGGGGCTATTTAAAAAAAAAAATAAAAATAAATCGTTACGATCCGTCGTATTACGTCGAAATATAACGATTTCACAAAAAATACCGGTACCTCGTAACGCTTTCTGACGAATTGACTCGAAGGGACGATCGAAATTGAAACTTTATTCTAGCTCTCCAGGGACGAAGCAAACGTTTAATCTCTATGTGATATTGAATTCTGCATCGATTTATGTAGAAATATGCCTACCTTATAACGCTTTCAATCGAATTAACTCGAAGGGAACGTTAGCGTCGTTAGTAGCGGTGCGAAGAAATGCAAAGACCCAACCTCCCGGTCATGTCGGTCCTGCTGGGGCTATTTAAAAAAAAAATAAACATAAATCGTTACGTTCGACCGTATGACGTCGAAATATAATGATTTCACAAAAAATAAAGGTACATCGTAACGCTTTCTAACGAATTAACTCGCAAAAACCGTTCAAAATTGAAAGTTTTGCTTGCTCCCCATGGAACAAATAAACGTTTAATCCATATGTAATATTGAAATATACATCGAGATATGTAGAAATATTCCTACGTCGTAACGCTTTTTAACGAATTATCTCGCAGGGTACGTTAGCGTCGTTAGTAGCGGTGCGAAGAAATGCAAAGACCCAACCTCCCGGTCATGTAGGTCATGCTGGGGCTATTTAAAAAAAAACAAAAAAAAAATCATTACGTTCGACCGTATTACGTCGAACCATAAAGATTTCACAAAAAATACCGCTACCTCGTAACGCTTTCTGACGAACTGACTCGAAGGGAACGTTCGAAATTGAAATTTTGTTCTAGCTCTCCGGGGTAGAAATAAGTGTTTAATATCTATGTAATATTGGATTATACATCGATTTATGTAAAAATATGCCTACCTCATAACGCTTTCAATCGAATTAACTCGAAGGGAACGTTAGCGTCGTTAGTAGCGGTGCGAAGAAATGCAAAGTCCCAACCTCCCGGTCATGTCGGTCATGCTGGGGCTATTTAAAAAAACAAAAAAAAAATCGTTACGTTCGACCGTATTACGTCGAAGCATAAAGATTTCACAAAAAATACCGGTACCTCGTAACGCTTTCTGACGAACTGACTCGAAGGGAACGTTCGAAATTGAAATTTTGTTCTAGCTCTCCAGGGTAGAAATAAGTGTTTAATCTCTATGTAATATTGAAGTATACATCAATGTATGTAAAAATATTCCTACCTCATAACGCTTTTTATCGAATTTACTCCTAAGGAACGTTAGCGTCGTCAGTAGCGGTGCGAAGAAATGCAAAGTCCCAACCTCCCGGTCATGTCGGTCCTGCTGGGGCTATTTAAAAAGAAATAAATATAAATCGTTACGCTCGACCGTATTACGTCGAAACATAACGATTTCACAAAAACATACGGGTACATCGTAAAGCTATCTATCGAATTAACTCGCAAAAACTGTTCGAAATTGAAAGTTTTGCTAGCTCTCCAGGGACGAAATAAACGTTTAATCCCTATGCAATATTGAATTACGATATATGTAGAAATATTCCTACGTCGTAACGCTTTTTAAAGAATTAACTCGCAAAAACCATTCGAAATTGAAAGTTTTGCTAGCTCTCCAGGGACGAAATAAACGTTTAATCCCTATGCAATATTGAATTACACATCGATTTATGTAGACATATTCCTCCGTCGTAACGCTTTTTAACGAATTAACTCGCAGGGAACATTAGCGCCGTTCATAGCGGAGCGAAGAAATTCAAAGACCCAACCTCCCGATCATGTCGGTCCTGCGGGGGCCATTTAAAAAAAAATAAATATAAATCGTGACGCTCGACCGTATTACGTCGAAAGATAACGATTTCACAAAAAAATACCGGTACATCGTTAAGCTTTCTTACGAATTAACTCGCAAAAACCGTTCGAAATAGAAAGTTTTGCTAGCTCTACAGGGACGAAATAAACGTTTAATCCCTATGTAATATTGAATTATACATTGATATATGTAGAAATATTCCTATCTCATAACGCTTTCTATCGAATTAACACGAAAGGAACGTTAGCGTCGTCAGTAACGGTGCGAAGAAATGCAAAGTCCCAACCTCCCGGTCATGTCGGTCCTGCTCGGGCTATTTAAAAAAAATAAACATAAATCGTTACGATCGACCGTATTACGTCGAAATATTACGATTTCACAAAAAATACCGGTATCTCGTAACGCTTTCTGACGAATTGACTCGAAGGGAACGTTCGAAATTGAAACTTTGTTCTAGCTCTCCAGGTTAGAAATAAGTGATTAATCTCTATGTAATATTGAATTATACATCCATTTATGTAAAAATATGCCTACCTCATAACGCTTTTTATCGAATTAACTCGAACGGAACGTTAGCGTCGTTAGTAGCAGTGCGAAGAAATTCAAAGACACAACCTCCCGGTCATGTCGGTCCTGTGGGGGCCATTTAAAAAAAAATAAATATAAATCGTTACGCTCGACCGTATTACGTCGAAATATAACGATTTCACAAAAAAATACCGGTACATCGTAACGCTTTCAGACGAATTAACTCGAAGGGAACGTTCGAAATTGAAATTTTGTTCTAGCTCTTCAGGGTAGAAATATGTGTATAATCTCTATGTAATATTGAGGTATACATCGATTTAGGTAAAAATATGCCCACCTCATAACGCTTTTTATCGAATTAAATCGAAGAGAACGTTAGCGTCGTTACTAGCGGTGCGAAGAAATTCAAAGACACAATCTCCCGGACATGTCGGTCCTGCTGGGGCTATTTAAAAACAAATACATATAAATCGTGACGCTCGACCGTATTACGTCGAAATATAACGATTTCACAAAAAAATACCGGTACATCGTAACGCTTTCAGACGAATTAACTCGAAGGGAACGTTCGAAATGGAAATTTTGTTCTAGCTCTTCAGGGTAGAAATAAGTGTTTAATCTCTATGTAATATTGAATTATACATCCATTTATGTAAAAACATGCCCACCTCATAACGCTTTTTATCGAATAATATCGAAGAGAACGGTAGCGTCGTTAGTAGCGGTGCGAAGAAATGCAAAGTCCCAACCTCCCGGTCATGACGGTCCTGCGGGGGCTATTAAAAAAAAAATAAACATAAATCGTTACGCTCGACCGTATTACGTCGAAATATAACGATTTCACAAAAAAATACCGGTACATCGTAACGCTTTCTAACGAATTAACCGCAAAAACCGTTCGAAAGGGAAAGTTTTTTTACCTCTCCAGGGACTAAACAAACGTTTAATCCCTATGCAATTTTGAATTACACATCGATATATCTAGAAATATTCCTACGTCGTAACGCTCTCTAACGAATTAACTCGCAAAAACCGTTCGAAATTGAAAGTTTTGCTAGCTCTCCAGGGACGAAATAAACGTTAAATCCCTATGCAATTTTGAATTACACATCGATATATTTAGAAATATTCCTACGCCGTAGCGCTTTCTAACGAATTAACTCGCAAAAACCGTTCGAAATTGAAAGTTTTGCTAGCTCTCCAGGGACGAAATAAACGTTAAATCCCTATGCAATTTTGAATTACACATCGATATATGTAGAAATATTCCTACGTCGTAACGCTTTTTAACGAATTAACCCGCAGGGAACCTTAGCGTCGTTCGTAGCGGTGCGAAGAAATTCAAAGACCCAACCTCCCGGTCATGTCGGTCCTGCGGGGGCTATTTGAAAAAAAATAAAAATAAATCATTACGATCCACCGTATTACGTCGAAATATAACGATTTCACAAAAGATACCGGTACCTCGTAACGCTTTCTGACGAATTGACTCGAAAGGAACGTTCGAAATTGAAACTTTGTTCTAGCTCTCCAGGGTAGAAATAAGTGTTTAATCTCTACGTCATATTGAATTATACATCGATTAATGTAAAAATATGCCTACCTCATAACGCTTTTTATCGAATTAACTCCTAGGGAACGTTAGCGTCGTCAGTAGCGGTGCGAAGAAATGCAAAGTACCAACCTCCCGGTCATGTCGGTCCTGCGGGGGCTATTTGAAAAAAAATAAAAATAAATCATTACGATCCACCGTATTACGTCGAAATATAACGATTTCGCAAAAGATACCGGTACCTCGTAACGCTTTCTGACGAATTGACTCGAAAGGAACGTTCGAAATTGAAACTTTGTTCTAGCTCTCCAGGGGAGAAATAAGTGTTTAATCTCTATGTCATATTGAATTATACATCGATTTATGTTAAAATAGGCCTACCTCATAACGCTCTTTAACGAATTAACTCGAAGGGAACGTTAGCGTCGTTAGTAGCTCCGTGAAGAAATACAAAGTCCCAAAGTCCCGGTCATATAGGTCCTGCGGGGGCTATTTAAAAAAAAAAATAAATATAAATCGTTACGATCCACCGTATTACGTCGAAATATAACGATTTCACAAAAAATACCGGTACCTCGTAACGCTTTCTGACGAATTGACTCGAAGGGAACGTTCGAAATTGAAACTTTGTTCTAGCTCTCCAGGGTAGAAATAAGTGTTTAATCTCTATGTAATATTGAGGTATACATCGACTTAGGTAAAAATATGCCCACCTCATAACGCTTTTTATCGAATAAAATCGAAGAGAACGGTAGCGTCGTTAGTAGCGGTGCGAAGAAATGCAAAGTCCCAACCTCCCGGTCATGTCGGTCCTGCTGGGGCTATTTAAAAAAAATACATATAAATCGTGACGCTCGACCGTATTACGTCGAAATATAACGATGTCACAAAAAAATACCGGTACATCGTAACGCTTTCAGACGAATTAACTCGAAGGGAACGTTCGAAATTGAAATATTGTTCTTACTCTTCAGGGTAGAAATAAGTGTTTAATCTCTATGTAATATTGAATTATACATCCATTTATGTAAAAATATGCCCACCTCATAACGCTTTTTATCGAATAAAATCGAAGAGAACGGTAGCGTCGTTAGTAGCGGTGCGAAGAAATGCAAAGTCCCAACTTCCCGGTCATGTCGGTCCTGCTGGGGCTATTAAAAAAAAAAATAAACATTAATCGTTACGCTCGACCGTATTACGTCGAAATATAACGATTTCACAAGAAATACCGGTACCTCGTAACGCTTTCTGACGAACTGACTCGAAGGGAACTTTAGCGTCGTCAGTAGCGGTGCGAAGAAATGCAAAGTCCCAAACTCCCGGTCATGTCGGTCCTGCTGGGACTATTTAAAAAGAAATAAATATAAATCGTTACGCTCGACCGTATTACGTCGAAATATAACGATTTCACAAAAAAATACCGGTACATCGTAACGCCTTCTGACGAATTGACTCGAAGGGAACGTTCGAAATTGAAATATTTTTCTAGCTCTCCAGGGTAGAAATAAGTGTTTAATCTCTATGTAATATTGAACTATGCATCGATTTATGTAAAAATATGCCCACCTCATAACGCTTTTTATCGAATTAAATCGAAGAGAACGTTAGCGTCGTTAGTAGCTGTGCGAGGAAATTCAAAGACACAATCACCCGGTCATGTCGGTCCTGCTGGGACTATTTAAAAAGAAATAAATATAAATCGTTACGCTCGACCGTATTACGTCGAAATATAACGATTTCACAAAAATATACCGGTACATCGTAACGCTTTCTAACGAATTAACCGCAAAAACCGTTCGAAAGGGAAAGTTTTTTTACCTCTCCAGGGACTAAACAAACGTTTAATCCCTATGCAATATTGAATTACACTTCGATATATGTAGAAATATTCCTACGTCGTAACGCTTTTTAACGAATTAACCCGCAGGGAATCTTAGCGTCGTTCGTAGCGGTGCGAAGAAATGCAAAGTCCCAAACTCCCGGTCATGTCGGTCCTGCGGGGGCTATTTAAAAAAAAAATAAACATAAATCATTACGATCCACCGTACTACGTCGAAATATAACGATTTCACAAAAGATACCGGTACCTCGTAACGCTTTCTGACGAATTGACTCGAAAGGAACGTTCGAAATTGAAACTTTGTTCTAGCTCTCCAGGGTAGAAATAAGTGTTTAATCTCTATGTAATATTGAACTATGCATCGATTTATTTAAAAATATGCCTACCTCATAACGCTTTTTATCGTATTAACTCCTAGGGAACGTTAGCGTCGTCAGTAGCGGTGCGAAGAAATGCAAAGTCCCAAACTCCCAGTCATGTCGGTCCTGCTGGGACTATTTAAAAAGAAATAAATATAAATCGTTACGCTCGACCGTATTACGTCGAAATATAACGATTTCACAAAAGATACCGGTACCTCGTAACGCTTTCTGACGAATTGACTCGAAAGGAACGTTCGAAATTGAAACTTTGTTCTAGCTCTCCAGGGTAGAAATAAGTGTTTAATCTCTATGTAATATTGAACTATGCATCGATTTATGTAAAAATATGCCTACCTCATAACGCTTTTTATCGAATTAACTCCTAGGGAACGTTAGCGTCGTCAGTAGCGGTGCGAAGAAATGCAAAGTCCCAAACTCCCAGTCATGTCGGTCCTGCTGGGACTATTTAAAAAGAAATAAATATAAATCGTTACGCTCGACCGTATTACGTCGAAATATAACGATTTCACAAAAGATACCGGTACCTCGTAACGCTTTCTGACGAATTGACTCGAAAGGAACGTTCGAAATTGAAACTTTGTTCTAGCTCTCCAGGGTAGAAATAAGTGTTTAATCTCTATGTAATATTGAACTATGCATCGATTTATGTAAAAATATGCCCACCTCATAACGCTTTTTATCGAATTAAATCGAAGAGAACGTTAGCGTCGTTAGTAGCGGTGCGAAGAAATTCAAAGACACAATCTCCCGGTCATGTCGGTCCTGCTGGGGCTATTTAAAAACAAATACATATAAATCGTGACGTTCGACCGTATTACGTCGAAATATAACGGTTTCACAAAAAAATACCGGTACATCGTAACGCTTTCAGACGAATTAACTCGAAGGGAACGTTCGAAATTGAAATTTTGTTCTAGCTCTTCAGGGTAGAAATAAGTGTTTAATCTCTATGTAATATTGAATTATACATCCATTTATGTAAAAATATGCCCACCTCATAACGCTTTTTATCGAATAATATCGAAGAGAACGGTAGCGTCGTTAGTAGCGGTGCGAAGAAATGCAAAGTCCCAACCTCCCGGTCATGTCGGTCCTGCGAGGGCTATTAAAAAAAAAATAAACAGAAATCGTTACGCTCGACCGTATTACGTCGAAATATAACGATTTCACAAAAAAATGCCGGTACATCGTAACGCTTTCTAACCAATTAACCGCAAAAACCGTTCGAAAGGGAAAGTTTTTTTACCTCTCCAGGGAGTAAACAAACGTTTAATCCCTATGCAATTTTGAATTACACATCGATATATCTAGAAATATTCCTACGTTGTAACGCTCTCTAACGAATTAACTCGCAAAAACCGATCGAAATTGAAAGTTTTGCTAGCTCTGCAGGGTCGAAATAGACGTTTAATCCCTATGCAATATTGAATTACACATCGATACATGTAGAAATATTCCTACGTCGAAACGCTTTTTAACGAATTAACTCGAAGGGAACGTTCGAAATTGAAATTTTTTTCTAGCTCTCCAGGGACAAAATAAACGTTCAATATCTATGTAATATTGAAGTATACATCGATTTATGTGAAAATATGCCCACCTCATAGCGCTTTTTAGCGAATTAAATCGAAGAAAACGGTGGCGCCGTCAGTAGCTGCGCGAAGAAATTCAAAGTCCCAATCTCCCGGTCATGTCGGTCCGGCCGCTGCTATTTAAAAGAAAACATGAAAAAAATCGTTACGTTCGACCGTATCACTTCGAACTATAAAGATTTCACAAAAACTGCCGATACCTCGTAACGCTTTCTGACGAACTGACTCGAAGGGAGCGTTCGAAAATGAAATTTTGTTCTAGCTCTTCAGGGTAGAAGTAAGTGTTTAATCTCTATGCAATATTGAGGTATACGTCGATTTATGTAAAAATATGCCCACCTCATAACGCTTTTTATCGAATTAACTCGAAGGGAACGTTAGAGTCGTTAGTATCTGCGCGAAGAAATTCAAAGTCCCAATCTCCCGGTCATGTCGGTCCGGCCGCTGCTATTTAAAAAAAACATGAAAAAAGTCGTGACGCTCGACCGTATTACGTCGAAATATAACGATTTCACAAAAAAATACCGGTACATCGTAACGATTTCTAACGAATATACTCGCAAAAACAGTTCGAAATTGAAAGTTTTGCCAGCTATCCAGGGACGAAATAAACGTTTAATCCCTATGCAATTTTGAATTACACATCGATATATTTAGAAATATTCCTACGTCGTAACGCTTTTTAACGAATTAACTCGAAGGGAACTTTCGAAATTGAAATTTTGTTCTAGCTCTAGAGGGTAGAAATAAGTGTTTAATATCTATGTAATATTGAATTATACATCGATTTATGTAAAAATATTCCTACCTCATAACGCTTTTTATCTAATTAAATCGAAGAGAACGGTAGCGCCGTCAGTGGCTGCGCGAAGAAATTCAAAGTACCAACCTCCCGGTCATGTCGGTCCGGCGGCGGCTATTTAAAAAAAAGAAAATAAAAAGAAATCATTACGTTCGAGCGTATTGCGTCGAGCCATAACGATTTCACAAAAAATACCGGTACCTCGTATCGCTTTCAGACGAATTAACTCGAAGGGAACGTTCGAAATTGAAACTTTGTTCTAGCTGTTCATGGTAGAAATAAGTGTTTAATCTCTATGTATTATTGAATTATTCATCGATTTATGTAAAAATATGCCTACCTCATAACGCTTTTTATCGAATTAAATCGAACAGAACGGTAGCGTCGTCAGTAGCTGCGCGGAGAAATTCATGGTCCCAATCTCCCGGTCATGTCGGTCCCGCCGTGGCTATTAAAAAAAACATAAAAAAATCGTTCCTTTCGACCGTATTACGTTGAACGAAAAAGATTTCACAAAAAGTACCGCGACCTTGTAACACTTGTTAACGAATTAACGCGAAAAAACCGTTCGAAATTGAAAGTTTTGCTTGCTATCCAGGGACCAAATAAACGTTTAATCCCTATGTAATATTGAATTCTTCATCGAGATATGTAAAAATATTCCTACATCATAACGGTTGCTAACGAATTAACTCGAAGGGAACGTTAGCGTCGTCAGCAGCGGTGCGAAGAAATTCAAAGTACCAACCTCCCGGTCATGTCGGTCCGGCGGCGGCTATTTAAAAAAAAGAAAATAAAAAGAAATCATTACGTTCGAGCGTAATGCGTCGAGCCATAACGATTTCACAAAAAATACCGGTACCTCGTAATGCTTTCAGACGAATTAACTCGAAGGGAACGTTCGAAATTGAAATTTTTTTCTAGCTCTCCAGGTACGAAATAAACGTTTAACATGTATGTAAGATTGAAGTATACATCGATTTATGTAAAAATATGCCTACCTCATAACGCTTTTTATCGAATTAACTCGAAGGGAACGTTAGCGTCGTCAGTAGCGGTGCGAAGAAATTCAAAGTACCAACCTCCCGGTCATGTCGGTCCTGCTGGGGCTATTTAAAAAAAAAATAAATATAAATCGTGACGCTCGACCGTATTACGTCGAAATATAACGAATTCACTAAAAAATACCGGTACATCGTTAAGCTTTCTAACGAATTAACTCGCAAAAACCGTTCGAAATTGAAAGTTTTGCTAGCTCTCCAGGGACGAAATAAACGTTTAACCCCTATGCAATATTGAATTACACATCGATATATGTAGAAATATTCCTACCTCATAACGGTTGTTAACGAATTAACGCGCAGGGAACGTTATCGTCGTTCGTACCGGTGCGAAGAAATTCAAAGTCCCAATCTCCCGGTCATGTCGGTCCGACCGCGGCAATTTAAAAAAACATAAAAAAAATCGTTACGTTCGACCGGTATTACGTCGAAATATAATGATTTCACAAAAAATACCGCGACCTCGTAACGCTTATTAACGAATAAACTCGAAAAATCCGTTCGAAATTGAAAGTTACGCTTGCTCTCCAGGGACCAAGTTAACGTTTAATCCCTATTTAATGTTGAATTAACCATCGAAATATGTAAAAATATTCCTACCTCATTACGCTTTTTATCGAATTAACTCGAAAGGGAATGTTAGCGTCGTTATTAGCGGTGCGAAGAAATTCAAAGACCCAACCTCCCGGTCATGTCGGTCCGGCCGCGGCTATTTAAAAAAAAGGAAATAAAAAGAAATCATTACGTTCGAGCGCATTACGTCGAACTATAACGATTTCACAAAAAAATACCGCGACCACGTAACGCTTGTTAACGAATTAACTCGAAAAAGCCGTTCGAAATTGAAAGTTTTGCTAGCTCTCCAGGGACGAAATAAACGTTTAATCCCTATGCAATATTGAATTACACATCGATATATGTAGAAATATTCCTACGTCGTAACGCTTTTTATCGAATTAACTCGAAGGGAACGTTCGAAATTGAAATTTTATTCTAGCTCTCCAGGAACGAATTAAACGTTTAATCTCTATATAATATTGAATTATACATCGAGATATGTAAAAATATTACTACCTCATAGCGCTTTTTATCGAATTAACTCGAAGGGAACGTTAGCGTCGTCAGTAGCGGTGCGAAGAAATTCAAAGTTGCAACCTCCCGGTCATGTCGGTCCTGCTGGGGCTATTTAAAAAAAAAATAAATATAAATCGTGACGCTCGACCGTATTACGTCGAAATATAACGAATTCACTAAAAAATACCGGTACTTCGTTAAGCTTTCTAACGAATTAACTCGCAAAAACCGTTCGAAATTGAAAGTTTTGCTAGCTCTCCAGGGACGAAATAAACGTTTAACCCCTATGCAATATTGAATTACACATCGATATATGTAGAAATATTCCTACCTCATAACGGTTGTTAACGAATTAACGCGCAGGGAACGTTATCGTCGTTCGTACCGGTGCGAAGAAATTCAAAGTCCCAATCTCCCGGTCATGTCGGTCCGACCGCGGCAATTTAAAAAAACATAAAAAAAATCGTTACGTTCGACCGGTATTACGTCGAAATATAATGATTTCACAAAAAATACCGCGACCTCGTAACGCTTATTAACGAATAAACTCGAAAAATCCGTTCGAAATTGAAAGTTACGCTTGCTCTCCAGGGACCAAGTTAACGTTTAATCCCTATTTAATGTTGAATTAACCATCGAAATATGTAAAAATATTCCTACCTCATTACGCTTTTTATCGAATTAACTGGAAAGGGAACGTTAGCGTCGTTAGTAGCGGTGCGAAGAAATTCAAAGACCCAAACTCCCGGTCATGTCGGTCCTGCGGGGGCTATTTAAAAAAAAATAAATATAAATCGTTACGTTCGATCGTATTACGTCGAAATATAATGATTTCACAAATAATACAGCGACCTCGTAACGCTTCTTAACGAATTAACTCGAAAAAACCGTTCGAAATTGAAAGTTTTGCTTGCTCTCCACGGACCAAGTAAACGGTTAATCCCTGTGCAATATTGAATTATACATCGAGATATGTAAAAATATTCCTACCTCATAACGGTTGTTAACGAATTAACTCGGAGGGAACGTTAGCGTCGTCAGTAGCGGTGCGAAGAAATTCAAAGACCCAACCTCCCGGTCATGTCGGTCCTGCGGGGGCTATTTAAAAAAAAGAAAATTAAAACAAATCATTACGATCCACCGTATTACGTCGAAATATGACGATTTCACAAAAGATACCGGTACCTCGTAACGCTTTTGAACGAATTAACTCGAAGGGAACGTTCGAAATTGAAATTTTTTTCTAGGTCTCAAGGGACGAAATAAACGTTTAATCCCTTTGTCATATTGAAGTATACATCGATTTATGTAAAAATATGCCTACCTCATAACGCTTTACATCGAATTAACTCGAAGGGAACGTTAGCGCCTTCAGTAGCAGTGCGAAGAAATGCAAAGTCCCAAACTCCCGGTCATGTCGGTCCTGCGGGGGCTATTTAAAAAAAAAAATAAAAATAAATCATTACGATCCACCGTATTACGTCGAAATATGACGATTTCACAAAAGATACCGGTACCTCGTAACGCTTTCTGACGAATTGACTCGAAAGGAACGTTCGAAATTGAAAGTTTGCTAGCTCTCCAGGGACGAAATAAACGTTTAATCCCTATGCAATATTGAATTACACATCGATATATGCAGAAATATTCTTACGTCGTAAAGCTTTTTAACGAATTAACTCGAAGGGAACGTTCGAAATTGAAATATTTTTCTAGCTCCCCAGGGACGAAATAAACGTTTAATATCTATGTGATATTGAATTATACATCGATTTATGTAAAAATATGCCTACCTCATAACGCGTTTTATCGAATTAAATCGAAGGGAACGTTAGCGTCGTTCGTAGCGGCGCGAAGAATTTCAAAGACCCAAGCTCACGGTCATGTCGGTCCGGCGGGGGCTATTAAAAAAAAAATAATAAGAAAAAATCCTTACGATCCACCGTCTTACGTCGAACTATAAAGATTTCACAAAAAAATACCGCGACCACGTAACGCTTGTTAATGAGTTAACTCGAAAAGACCGTTCGAAATTGAAAGATTTGCTTGCTCTCCAGGGACCAAATAAACGTTTAATCCCTATGCAATATTGAATTACTCATCTATGTATGTAGAAATATTACTACGTCGAATCGCTTTTTAACGAATTAACTCGAAGGGAACGTTCGATATTGAAATTTTCTTCTAGCTCTCCAGGGACGAAATAAACGTTTAATCTCTATGTAATATTGAAGTATACATCGATTTATGTAAAAATATGCCCACCTCATAAAGCTTCTTATCGAATTAACTCGAAGGGAACGTTAACGTCGTTAGTAGCCGTGCGAAGAAATTCAAAGTCCCAATCTCCCGGTCATGTCGGTCCGGCCGCGGCTATTTAAAACAAACATTAAAATATCGTTAC
The DNA here is from genome assembly GCA_905332935.1 of Bombus hortorum. Lineage (NCBI taxonomy): Eukaryota > Metazoa > Arthropoda > Insecta > Hymenoptera > Apidae > Bombus > Bombus hortorum. The sequence goes on from CAJOSO010000001.1 coordinate 9,240,277, forward strand.
GTTCGACCGTATTTCGTCGAACTATAAAGATCTCACAAAAAATACCGGTACCTCGTAACGCTTTCTGATGAATTGTCTCGAAGGGAACGTTCGAAATTGAAATTTTGTTCTAGCTCTCCAGGGTAGAAATAAGTGTTTAATCTCTATGTAATTTTGAATTATACATCGATTTATGTAAATATATGCCTACATCATAACGCTTTTTATCGAATTAACTCGAAGGGAACGCTCGAAATTGAAAAATTTTTCTAGCTCTCCAGGGACGCGATAAACGTTTAATATCTATGTAATATTGAAGAATAAATCGATTTATGTAAAAATATGCCTACCTCATAACGCTCTCAATCGAATTAACTCGAAGGGTACGTTAGCGTCGTTCGTAGCGGTGCGAAGAAATACAAAGTCCCAACGTCCCGGTCATATCGGTACAGCGGGGGCTATTTAAAAAAGAAGAAATAAAAATAAATCGTTACGATCGACCGTATTACGTCCAAATATAATGACTTCACAAAAAATACCGGTACATCGTAACGCTTTCTAACGAATTAACTCGCACAAACCGTCCGAATTTGAAAGTTTTGCTAGCTCTCCAGGGACGAAATAAACGATTAATCCCTATACAATATTGAATTACACATCTATATATGTAGAAATATTACTACGTTGTAACGCTTTTTAAGGAATTAACTCGAAGGGAACGTTCGAAATTGAAATTTTTTTCTAGCTCTGCAGGGACGAAATAATCGTTTAATCTGTATGTAATATTGAAGTATACATCGAGATATGTAAAAATATTCCTACCTCATAACCCTTTTTATCGAATTAACTCGCAGGAAACCTTAGCGTCGTTCTTAGCGGTGCGAAGAAATACAAAGTCCCAACGTCCCGCTCATATCGGTACGGCGGGGGCTATTTAAAAAAAAGAAAATAAAGAGAAATCATTACGTTCGAGCGTATTACGTCGAAATATAACGATTTCACAAAAAATACCGGTACCTCGTAATGCTTTCAGACGAATTTACTCGTAAAAACCGTTCGAAATTGAAATTTTGTTCTAGCTCTTCAGGGTAGAAATAAGTGTTTAATCTCTATGTAATATTGAATTATACATCGATTTATGTAAAAATATGCCTACCTCATAGCGCTCTTTATCGAATTAACTCGAAGGGAACGATAACGTCGTTAGTAGCTGGGCGAAGAAATACAAAGTCCCAACGTCCCGGTCATATAGGTACGGCGGGGGCTATTTAAGAAAAAACACAAAAAATCGTTACGGTCGACCGTATTACGTCGAACAATAAAGATTTCACAAAAAATACAGCGACCTCGTTACGCTTCTTAACGAATTAACTCGAAAAAACCGTTCGAAATTGAAAGTTTTGCTTGCTCTCCAGGGACCAAATAAACGTTTAATCCCTATGTAACATTGAATTATACATCGAGATATGTAAAAATATTCCTACCTCATAACGGTTGTTAACGAATTAACTCGAAGGGAACGTTAGCGTCGTTCGTAGCGGTGCGAAGAAATACAAAGTCCCAACGTCCCGGTCATATAGGTACGGCGGGGGCTATTTAAAAAAAAACTAAAAATAAATCGCTACGATCGACCGTATTACGTCGAAATATAATGATATCACAAAAAATACCGGTACCTCGTAACGCTTTCTGACTAATTGACTCGACGGGAACGTTCGAAATTGAAATTTTGTTCTAGCTCTGCAGGGTAGTAATAAGTGATTAATCTCTATGTAATATTGAATTATACATCGATTTATGTCAAAATATGACTACCTCATAACGCTTTTTATCGAATTAACTCGAAGGGAATGTCAGCGTCGTTAGTAGCGGTGCGAAGAAATTCAAAGACCCAACCTCCCGGTCATGTCGGTCCTGCGGGGGCTATTTAAAAAAAAAATAAAAAAAATCGTTACGTTCGACCGTATTACGTCGAACTGTAAAAATTTCACAAAAGATACCGCGACCTCGTATCGCTTGATAACGAATTAACTCGAAAAAACCGTTCGAAATTGAAAGTTTTGCTTGCTCTCCGGGGACCAAATAAACGTTTAATCCCTATGTGATATTAAATTATACATGGAGATATGTAAAAATATTCCTACCTCAAAACGGTTGTTAACGAATTAACTCACAGGAAACCGTAGCGTCGTTCGTAGCGGTGCGAAGAAATACAAAGTACCAACGTCCCGGTCATATAGGTATGGCGGGGGCTATTTAAAAAAAAATAAATATAAATCGTTACGTTCGACCGTATTACGTCGAAATATAACGATTTCACAAAAAATACCGGTACCTCGTAACGCTTTCTGACGAATTGACTCGAAGGGAACGTTCGAAATTGAAATCTTGTTCTTGCTCTCCAGGGTAGAAATAGGTGTTTAATCTCTATGTAATATTGAATTATACATCGATTTATGTAAAAATATGCCTACCTCATAACGCTTTTTATCGAATTAACTCGGAGGGAACGTTAGCGTCGTTAGTAGCGGTGCGAAGAAATTCAAAGACCCAACCTCCCGGTCATGTCGGTCCGGCAGCGGCTATTTAATAGGAAATTTAAAAAAAATCGTTACGTTCGACCGTATTACGTCGAACTATAAGATTTCACAAAAACATACCGCGACATCGTAACGCTTGTTAACGGATTAACTCGAAAAAACCGTTCGAAATTGAAAATTTTTTCTAGCTCTCCAGGGACGAAATAAAAGTTTCATCCTTATGTAATATTGAATTATACATCGATTTATGTAAAAATATGCCTACCTCATAACGCTTTTTATCGAATTAACTCGAAGGGAACGTTAGGGTCGTCAGTAGCTGCGCGAAGAAAATCAAAATACGAATCTCCCGGTGATGTCGGTCCGGCGGCGGCTATTTAAAAAAAAGAAAATAAAAAGAAATCATTACGTTCGAGCGCATTACGTCGAACTATAACGATTTCACAAAAAAATACCGCGACCTCGTAACGCTTGTTAACGAATTAACTCGAAAAAACCGTTCGAAATTGAATGTTTTGCTTGCTCTCCAGGGACCAAATAAACGTTTAATCCCTATGCAATATTGAATTACACATCGATATATGTAGAAATATTCCTACGTCGTAACGCTTTTTATCGAATTAACTCGAAGGGAACGTTCGAAATTGAAATTTTATTCTAGCTCTCCAGGGTAGAAATAAGTGTTTAATATCTATGTAATATTGAAGTATACATCGATGTATGTAAAAATATTCCTACCTCATTACGCTTTTTATCGAATTAGCGCGAAGGGAACGTTAGCGGCGTCAGTAGCTGCGCGAACAAATTCAAAGTCCCAATCTCCCGGTCATGTCGGTCCGGCCGCGGCTATTTAATAGAAAATTAAAAAAAAATTGTTGCGTTCGACCGTATTACGTTGAAATATAATGATTTCACAAAAAATACGGGTACTTCGTAACGCTTTCTAACGAATTAACTCGCCAAAACCGTTCGAAATTGGTAGTTTTGCTAGCTCTCCAGGGACGAAATAAACGTTTAATCCCTATGCAATTTTGAATTACACTTCGATATATTTAGAAATATTCCTACGTCGTATCGCTTTTTAACGAATTAACTCGAAGGGGACGTTCGAAATTGAAATTTTTTTCTAGCTCTCCAGGGACGAAATAATCGTTTAATCGATATGCAATATTGAATTACACATCGATATATGTAGAAATATTCCTACGTCGTAATGCTTTTTAACGAATTAACTCGAAGGGAACGTTAGCGTCGTTAGTAGCTGCGAGAAGAAATTCAAAGTCCCAACCTCCCGGTAATGTCGGTGCTGCGGGGGCTATTAAAAAAAAATGCATATAAATCGTTACGTTCGACCGTATTACGTCGAAATATAACGATTTCACAGAAAATAACGGTACATCGTAACTCTTTCTAAAGAATTAACTCGCAAAAACCGTTCGATATTGAAAGTTTTGCTTGCCCTCCAGGGACCAAATAAACGTTTTGAACCCTATGTAATATTGAATTATACATCGAGATATGTAAAAATATTCCTACCTCATAACAGTTGTTAACGAATTAACTCGCAGGAAACCTTAGCGTCGTTCGTAGCGGTGCGAAGAAATACAAAGTCCCAACGTCCCGGTCATATCGGTACGGCGGGGGCTATTTAAAAAAAAGAAATCAAAATAAATCGTTACGATCGACCGTATTACGTCGAAATATAACGATTTCACAAAAAATACCGGTACCTCGTAACGCATTCTGACGAATTGACTCGAAGGGAACGTTAGAAATTGAAATTTTTTTATAGCTCTCCAGGGACGAAACAAACGTTTAATCTCTAAGTAATATAGAATTCTACATCGATTTATGTAGAAATATGCCTACTTCATAACGCTTTTTATCGAATTAACTCGAAGGGAACGTTAGTGTCGTCAGTAGCGGAGCGAAGAAATGCAAAGTCCCAACCTCCGGTCATGTCGGTCCTGCTTGGGCTATTTAAAAAAAATAAACATAAATCGTTACGTTCGACCGTATTACGTCGAAATATAATGATTTCACAAAAAATACAGCGACCTCGTAACGCTTCTTAACGAATTAACTCGAAAAAACCGTTCGAAATTGAAAGATTTGCTTGCTCTCCACGGACCAAATAAACGGTTAATCCCTGTGCAATATTGAATTATACATCGAGATATGTAAAAATATTCCTACCTCATAACGGTTGTTAACGATTTAACTCGAAGGGAACGTTAGCGTCGTTAGTAGCTGAGCGAAGAAATTCAAAGACCCAACCTCCCGGTCATGTCGGTCCTGCGGATGCTATTTAAAAAAAGAAAATTAAAAGAAATCATTACGTTCGAGCGTACTACGTCGAATTATAACGAATTTCACAAGAAATACCGGTATCTCGTAACGCTTTCTGACGAATTGACTCGAAAGGAACGTTCGAAATTGAAATTTTTTTCTAGCTCTCCAGAGACGAAACAAACGTTTAATCTCTATGTAATATTGAATTCTACATCGATTTATGTAAAAACATGCCTACCTCATAACGCTTCATATCTAATTAACTCGAAGGGAACGTTAGAGTCGTTAGTAGCGGTGCGAAGAAATTCAAAGTCCCAACCTCCCGTCATGTCGGTCCTGCTGGGGCTATTTAAAAAAAAAAAAAAAAAATCGTCACGTTCGACCGTATTACGTCGAAATATAATGATTTCACAAAAAATACAGCGACCTCGTAACGCTTCTTAACGAATTAACTCGAAAAAACCGTTTGAAATTGAAAGTTTTGCTTGCTCTCCACGGACCAAATAAACGGTTAATCCCTATGTAATATTGAATTATACATCGAGATATGTAAAAATATTCCTACCTCATAACGCTTTCCATCGAATTAACAGGAAGGGAACGTTAGCGTCGTCAGTAGCGGTGCGAAGAAATGCAAAGTCCCAACCTCCCGGTCATGTCGGTCCTGCTTGGGCTATTTAAAATAGAAAATTAAAAGAAATCATTACGTTCGAGCGTATTACGTCGAACTATAACGAATTTCACAAGAAATACCGCGACCACGTAACGCTTGTTAACGAATTAACTCGAAGGGGACGTTCGAAATTGAAATATTTTTCTAGTTCCCCAGGGACGAATAAACGTTTAATATCTATGTGATATTGAATTATACATCGATTTATGTAAAAATATGCCTACCTCATAACGCTTTTTTACGAATTAAGTCGAAGGGAACGTTAGCGGCGTCAGTAGCTGCGCGAACAAATTCAAAGTCCCAATCTCCCGGTCATGTCGGTCCGGCCGCGGCTATTTAACAGAAAATTAAAAAAAAATTGTTGCGTTCGACCGTATTACGTCGAAATATAATGATTTCACAAAAAAGACGGGTACATCGTAACGCTATCTAACGAATTGACTCGCCAAAACCGTTCGAAATTGAAAGTTTTGCCTGCTCTCCAGGGACCAAATAAACGTTTAATCCCTACGTAATATTGAAATATACATCGAGATATGTAAAATATTCCTACCTCATAACGGTTGTTAACGAATTAACTCGCAGCGAACCTTAGCGTCGTTCGTAGCGGTGCGAAGAAATACAAAGTCCCAACGTTCCGATCATATAGGTACGGCGGGGGCTATGTAAAAAAAACTAAAAATAAATCGTTACGATAGACCGTATTACGTCGAACGACAACGATTTCGCAAAAAAATACCGGTACATCGTAACGGTTTCTAACGAATTAACTCGAAAAAACCGTTCGAAATTGAAAGTTTTGCCTGCTCTCCGGGGACCAAATAAACGTTTAATCCCTACGTAATATTGAATTATACATCGATTTATGTAAAAATATGCCTACCTCATAACGCTGTTTATCGAATTAACTCGAAGGGAACGTTAGCGTCGTTAGTAGCGGTGCGAAGAAATTCAAAGACTCAACCTCCCGGTCATGTCGGCCCTGCGGGGGCTATTTAAAAAAAAAATAAATATAAATCGTGACGCTCGACCGTGTTACGTCGAAATATAATGATTTCACAAAAAATACGGCGACATCGTAACGCTTTTTAAAGAATTAACTCGAAAAAGCCGTTCGAAATTGAAAGTTTTGCTTGCTCTCCAGGGACCAAATAAACGGTTAATCCCTATGTAATATTGAATTATACATCGAGATATGTAAAAATATTCCTACGTCGTAAGGCTTTTTAACGAATTAAATCGCAGGGAACCTTAGCGTCGTTCGTAGCGGTGCGAAGAAATACAAAGCCCCAACCTCCCGGTCATGTCGGTCCTGCGGGGGCTGTTTAAAAAAAAAATAAAAATAAATCGTTACGATCCATCGTATTACGTCGAAATATAACGATTTCACAAAAAATACCGGTACCTCGTAACGCTTTCTGACGAATTGACTCGAAGGGAACGTTCGAAATTGAAACTTTATTCTAGCTCTCCAGGGACGAAGCAAACGTTTAATCTCTATGCAATATTGAATTACACATCGATATATGTAGAAATATTCTTACGTCTTAACGCTTTTTAACGAATTAACTCGAAGGGAACGTTCGAAATTGAAATTTTTTTCTAGCTCTCCAGGGACGAAATAAACGTTTAATCTCTATGTAATATTGAGGTATACATCGATTTATGTAAAAATATGCCCACCTCATATCGCTTTTTATCGAATCAGATCGAAGAGAACTGTGGCGTCGTTAGTAGCGGTGCGAAGAAATTCAAAGTCACAACCTCCCGGTCATGTCGGTCCTGCTGGGAATATTTAAAAAAAATAAATATAAATCGTTACGTTCGACCGTACTTCGTCGAAATATAATGATTTCACAAAAAATACCGCGACCTCGTAACGCTTTCTAACGAATTAACTCGCCAAAACCGTTCGAAATTGGAACTTTTGCTAGCTCTCCAGGGACGAAATAAACGTTTAATCCCTATGCAATATTGAATTACACATTGATATATGTAGAAATATTCCTACGTCGTATCGCTTTTTAACGAATTAACTCGAAGGGAACGTTCGAAACTGAAATTTTGTTCTAGCTCTCCAGGGTAGAAATAAGAGTTTAATCTCTATGTTATATTGAATTATACATTGATTTATGTAAAAATATGCCCACCTCATAAAGCTTTTTATCGAATTAAATCGAAGAGAACGGTAGCGTCGTCAGTAGCTGCGCGAAGAAATTCAAAGTCCCAATCTCCCGGTCATGTCGGTCCGGCCGCGGCTATTTAATAGAAAATAAAAAAAGATCGTTACGTTCGACCGAATTACGTCGAAATATAACGATTTCACAAAAAATACCGGTACATCGTAACGCTTTCTAACGAATTAACTCGCAAAAACCGGTCGAAATGGAGAGTTGTGCTACCTCTCCAGGGACGAAATAAACGTTTAATCCCTATGCAATATTGAATTATACATCGATATATTTAGAAATATTCCTACGACGTATCGCTTTTTAACGAATTAACTCGAAGGGAACGTTCGAAACTGATATTTTGTTCTAGCTCTCCAGGGTAGAAATAAGAGTTTAATCTCTATGTTATATTGAATTATACATCGATTTATGTAAAAATATGCCCACCTCATATCGCTTTTTATCGAATCAGATCGAAGAGAACTGTGGCGTCGTTAGTAGCGGTGCGAAGAAATTCAAAGTCACAACCTCCCGGTCATGTCGGTCCTGCGGGGGCTATTTAAAAAAAAAATAAAAATAAATCGTTACGATCCATCGTATTACGTCGAAATATAACGATTTCACAAAAAATACCGGTACATCGTAACACTTTTTTTTTTTTTTTTTTTTTTTATTAGTTCATTGGTTTTTACAATTTGTCCAGTAGGACATTTGGTAAAGTGTTATATCCTGTTGAGTATAAAAAAAAAAAAATAAAAATAAATGCAGCATGTGCGTGGCTACCCCCAGCGGGGTGCCATCTTAGGTTATATCTTTATGAGGTCTATTGGGTGCTTCCTTTTTAGTCTTCTTGTAGTGTTTGCTGTGTTGTTTGTTTCCGCTGCTAGCTGGTTCGGGTGTGTTTCCATTCTTTCTTTGTGTTTTTTTGCCGTTTTTATTATCTCTTCCTTGACCGTTGGTATTCCCAGGTCTTTCCTGATGTCCTCGTTTCTGACGTACCATGGGGCGTTTACTATTGTTCTGAGTATTTTTGATTGTAATGTTTCTATTTTTGTTATATGGCTCTTTGCTGCTGTTCCCCATAGTGGAATTCCGTATGTCCATATCGGTTTTATTATTATTTTGTATACTTTTAGTTTATTTTCCATGCTTAGTTTGGATTTTCGGCTTGTTAGCCAGTGCATTTGTCTCCTTGCTGTCTGTATTTTGTTTATTGTTGCTTTGATATGCTGTTTCCATGTGAGGTGTGCATCTATGTGTAGTCCAAGGTATTTGACTTGCTTTGTTTGTGTTATTTGCGTCCCGTTCAGGAAGATGTTTGGTGTTGTCTGTTTTCGCAATGTGAATGTGATGTGGTTGCATTTGTTCGGGTTAGCTTTAATTTGTTTGTCTTTTAGCCACTTTTCTATTTTTGTTACGTGATTTTGTAGTATTGTGGCTGCTGTTTCAGGGTTGGTAGTACGGCTACCTGCCGTACTACCTGACTAGTACGGCTGTGTCGTCCGCAAATGTTAATATTTTGCTATTGGTAGTTGTTGGTATGTTGGCCGTGTATAGTGTGTATAATATAGGTCCTAGGACGCTTCCTTGCGGAACCCCTGCTTTGATGTCTTTGACTTCGGAGTATGCGTCCTTGATTTTTATTGTGAAGGTTCTGTTGGTTAGATATGATTTTACTAATTTGTATATTTGTTCCGGGAATTGTTTTTTAATTGTTTTTAGTAGTCTTTCGTGGTTTATTTTATCGAATGCTTTTTCTATGTCCATGAATAGGGCTGTACAATATTGCTTGTTTTCTATTGCGTGTATTATTTCGTTGACCAGCCTGTGCGTTTGTTCTATGGTGGAGTGTTTGTTTCTGAATCCAAATTGGTGGTCCGGTATTATTTTTCCCTTCTCTATTATTGGTTTTAATCGGGCGTATATTACTTTTTCTAATATTTTGGAGAGCACAGGTAGCAGTGATATTGGTCTGTATGATGTTGTTTCATGTGGGTCTTTGCCTGGTTTGGGTAACATTATGATTTGTGCTAGTTTCCATGGTTTAGGATAGTATTGGATTCTTAATATTGCATTGAATATTATAGCGATTAGTCGTATCGCTTTTGGTGGAAGGTTTTTCAAGATTTTGCCATTGATTAGATCGATTCCTGGTGCCTTGTTGTTTTTTGTTTTTTCGATTATGTTTCTGATTTCTTGTGCTGTTGTTTTTGGTATGGTGTATTGCTTGTCAGTTGCGGTGCTAGTGGTTGACTCGTCGTCGTCTGTATGTCGATTGTGGTTGCTGTTGTTGATGTTGTGTGGTGTAAATGTGTTGCATAAGTGATTAGAAAACTCTTCGGCTTGCTCTTCGTTGCTTCTTGCCCATGTGTTGTCTTCTTTTCTGATTGCTGGGGCTGGTTTTGTTGTTTTCTTTATTTTTTTTGTGGCTTTCCATAGTGAGTAGTTGTAGTTCTCGTGTGCAGATAGTGATTCTATGAACTTTGTGAATTCGTTGTTGTTGTGTTCTTTTATTTTGTTTTTTATTTCCTTTGCAAGTTTGTTTAGTTGTTTTTTGTTTTCTTTTGTTCTAAGTTTTTGCCATTTTGCTTTCGCTTTCCTTTTTTCTCTAATTTTCTCGAGAATGTCTGGTGCGATTAGTTTTGATTGTCCAACGTTAGGTTCGGGTTTAGTGGTTGCCCGCGCTGCTTCTTGTATGATTTCTGTTATTGTTTTTACTGCTTGCTCAATTTGTTCGGGCGTTTTCAATGGGATGTTGCAGTTGATTTTGCTCTCAATTATTTCTTTGAAGGTTTGCCATTTGGTGGATTTGTTACATAGTGTCTCTGGGGTGTTGTAATGTATTGGCTTATTACTGTATGTAATTATTATAGGTGTATGGTCGGAGCTTAGCTCGAGGCTGGGTGCTATATTTATTTTATTTCTGTTTAGTCCCTTTGTGACTGCAAAATCAAGTAGGTCAGGGGTTTTGCTCAGGTCTGTCGGCCAGTATGTCGGTCTTCCTGTGGATAGTATATTGAGGTTGTTTTTTCTAATGTGTTTTTCCAAGGTTCTACCTCGAGGTGTGATGATTCTTGATCCCCATGTTATGTGCTTTGCGTTGTAGTCTCCTGCTGCGATGTACTTGTCGCCTAATTGTTGGAAGTATTCTTCCCACATTTGTGTTGTTATTTTGTGTCGCGGTGGTGCATATACTGCTGACAGCTGTAGATGGTTGTTGCTGGTTTGCACGGTAACGGTGGTTGCTTGTATATGTTCTTTATTGACTTGACTGTGTAGGTGGTGTTTGATTTCGTTCTTTATTATTATTGCGGTCCCTCCGTGAGCTTTTCCTGAGGGGTGCTTGGTATCGTATATGGTGTAGTACGGTATTTTTATATAGCTTTTTGTTGTGAAGTGCGTTTCTGATACGAGTAGTATGTCTATGTTGTTGTGGTATAAGAATGTTTTAGTTTCTAGGGCCCTTTTTTGTAGGCCGTTAGAGTTCCATGCTGCTATTTTAAGTATATCCGTTATTACTTTTTACTTAGCATGTTTGATAGCAGTTGTAGCATGGCTGTGATTTGTTGGGATTGTTGTATGATTGCTGCGTTTTGTTCTCTTATCAGTTTCGTTATCACTTCGGTGTTTTTGATGGATTGTTTTAGTAGTTCTTTGATTTCTGTGTCTTCGTTGATGTTATTGTTCTGGTTTTGGTTGACTGCGGGTGTTATTTGCTTGGTTGCTTGCGCGTAGCTCCGACCACCAGTGGTAATGATGTTGTTGTGATTGTTGTTTATTGTGTGTTGTGTGTTTGTTGGTGTCTCTGTTTCTGCACTGTTTTGTTGAGTGTGTTGGATGTTGATTGTTCTGCTTCGAGGCGGCGGAAATAGTTTTCGTTGAATTATTTTTCTGGCTGGGCATCCTTTGTAACTAGCTGGGTGATTTCCGCTGCAGTTGTAGCACTTTACTTCTTTTATTTTTCCCTTGTATGGGCAGTTAGTTGTTATGTGTTTTTCTGCGCATTTAACACACACCGGGTTTCTATTGCAATAATTTTTTGTGTGCCCATAATGTTGGCACCGCATGCATTGTGGTATGTCTTTTTTGTGTCTTGGTGGTTCAATTGTTATTATTGTATTTAGGATTTGTTTTACTTCGAATATTGACTTGTTGTTTATATTCGGTTCTAGTTCAACTAGGAATAGCGGTAGTGGTTGTTTGGTGTCATATTTTGTGATGTTATTTATTAGTCTTACCTGGTGGCCAAGTTTGGCTAGTTCTTCTTCTATGTATCTTGTATTTGTCCTTGGGTGTAATCCTCTGATTACTACCTTGTAGCTTTTATCGGTTTTTAATTGGTATGTGTGGTATCCGGAGTTTTTATCTTTTAGTATTTTTACTACTTTTCTATAAGTTTCTGGTGTGTTGGTTAGTACTTTTACTTGGTCCAGTGTTAATTGTTTAATTCTATAGTTCTCTTTGCCTGCCGTGGTGTTTAGCAGTTCCAAGAGGGGGTCTATTATTTGCGCGTCAATATATATTGGTGGTGGTTTGGGATTGTGCGTTATTGGTTTATCAGTTTGGTCTGATTCCTTCTCTAGTGGCAGTGCGCTAAAGGAGTTTTGCAGAGGAATTTCTTGTAGCCATTGTTGTCTTTCTGTTCCATTTGTGGTTATTCTTCTTTTTTTTTTGCTGGGGGTTACAACCTTCCAATTTTCGTTCTGTTGTGATAGCTCATTGCTGGTGGTGTTTATTTCATCACTCGTTTGTGAGATTTCCATATCTGTCTCATTTGTGACTGTGCATTCGCGAGCTTCAGTAGCTTTGTTTATGGCATATGTTTCGCCGTAATTCGATATCCTGAGTGGTGGTACCCGTTGCATTGCATTTGCTTTCCCCGCTTGTCGCACTTGCGGGGACACTGCTTTGCTCGTCCGATTTCAACGGGAAGTCGTCACTTTTCTTTAACCTCACTGGTCACTAGGGACACATCTGCACTCTTCGGCGGTCGAAAGGGAACTGGGCATCGTAACACTTTCTAACGAATTTACTCGCAAAAACCGGTCGAAACGGAAAGTTTTGCTACCTCTCCAGGGACGAAATAAACGTTTAATCCCTATGCAATATTGAATTATACATCGAGATATGTAAAAATATTCCTACCTCATAACGGTTGTTAACGAATTAACTCGCAGGAAACCTTAGCGTCGTTCGTAGCGCTGCGAAGAAATGCAAAGTCACAATCTCCCGGTCATGTCGGTCCTGCGGGGGCTATTTAAAAAAAAAATATAAGTAAATCGTTACGATCCACCGTATTACGTCGAAATATAACGACTTCACAAAAAATACCGGTACATCGTAACGATTTCTAACGAATTGACTCGAGGGTTACCTTCGAAATTGAAATTTTGTTCTAGCTTTCCAGTGTAGAAATAAGTGTTTAATCTCTATGTAATATTGAAGTATTCATTGACTTATGTAAAAAAAATGCCCACCTCATAAAGCTTTTTATCGAATTAACTCGAAGAGAACGTTAGCGTCGTCAGTAGCGGTGCGAAGAAATTCAAAGTACCAACCTCCCGGTCATGTCGGTCCTGCTGGGGCTATTTAAATAAAAGAAAATAAAAAGAAATCATTACGTTCGAGCGTATTACGTCGAAATATAACGATTTCACAAAAAATACCGGTACCTCGTAACTCTATCAGACGAATAAATGAAGGGAACGTTGGAAATTGAAATTTTTTTCTGGCTATCCAGGGACGAAATAAACGGTTAATCTCTACGTAATATAGAAGTATACGTTGATTTGTGTAAAAATATGCCCACCTGATAACATTTTTCATCGAATTAAACCGAAGAGAACGGTAGCTTCGTCAGTAACTGCGCGGAGAAATTCAATGTCCCAATCTCACGGTCATGTCGGTCCGGCCGCGACTATTAAAAAAAAACATAAAAAAAATCGTTACGTTCGATGGTATTACGTTGAACTATAAAGATTTCACAAAAAATACCGCGACCACGTAACGCTTGTTAACGGATTAACTCGAAAAAACCGTTCGAAATTGAAAGTTTTGCTTGCCCTCCAGGGACCAAAGAAACGTTTAATCCATATGTAATACTGAATTATACATCGAGATATGTAAAAATATTCCCACCTCATAACGGTTGTTAACGAATTAACTCGCAGGCAACCTTAGCGTCGTTCGTAGAGGTGCGAAGAAATTCAAAGTCCCAACCTCCCGGTCATGTCGGTCCTGCTGGGGCTATTTAAAAAAAACATTTAAAAAATCGTTACGTTCGACCGTATTACGTCGAACTATAAAGATTTCACAAAAAATGCCGGTACCTCGTAACGCTTTCTGACGAACTGACTCGAAGGGATCGTTCGAAATTGAAATTTTGTTCTAGCTCTCCAGGGTAGAAGTAAGTGTTTAATCTCTATATAATATTGAATTATACACCGATTTATGTAAAAATATTCCTACCTCATAACGGTTGTTAACGAATTAACTCGCAGGAAACCTTAGCGTCGTCAGTAGCTGCGCGAAGAAATTCAAAGTCCCAATCACCCGGTCATGTCGTTCCGGCCGCGGCTGTTTAAGAAAAAACATAAAAAAATCGTTACCGTCGACCGTATTATGTCGAGCTATAAAGATTTCACAAAAAATACCGCGACCTCGTAACGGTTGTTAACGAATTTACTCGAGGGGAACGTTCGAAATTGAAATATTTTTCTAGTTCCCCAGGGACGAATAAACGTTTAATATCTATGTGATATTGAATTATACATCGATTTATGTAAAAATATGCCTACCTCATAACGCTTTTTTACGAATTAAGTCGAAGGGAACGTTAGCGGCGTCAGTAGCTGCGCGAACAAATTCAAAGTCCCAATCTCCCGGTCATGTCGGTCCGGCCGCGGCTATTTAATAGAAAATTAAAAAAAAATTGTTGCGTTCGACCGTATTACGTCGAAATATAATGATTTCACAAAAAAGACGGGTACATCGTAACGGTTTCTAACGAATTAACTCGAAAAAACCGTTCGAAATTGAAAGTTTTGCCTGCTCTCCGGGGACCAAATAAACGTTTAATCCCTACGTAATATTGAATTATACATCGATTTATGTAAAAATATGCCTACCTCATAACGCTGTTTATCGAATTAACTCGAAGGGAACGTTAGCGTCGTTAGTAGCGGTGCGAAGAAATTCAAAGACTCAACCTCCCGGTCATGTCGGCCCTGCGGGGGCTATTAAAAAAAAAAAATAAATATAAATCGTGACGCTCGACCGTGTTACGTCGAAATATAATGATTTCACAAAAAATACGGCGACATCGTAACGCTTTTTAAAGAATTAACTCGAAAAAGCCGTTCGAAATTGAAAGTTTTGCTTGCTCTCCAAGGACCAAATAAACGGTTAATCCCTATGTAATATTGAATTATACATCGAGATATGTAAAAATATTCCTACGTCGTAAGGCTTTTTAACGAATTAAATCGCAGGGAACCTTAGCGTCGTTCGTAGCGGTGCGAAGAAATACAAAGCCCCAACCTCCCGGTCATGTCGGTCCTGCGGGGGCTATTTAAAAAAAAAAATAAAAATAAATCGTTACGATCCATCGTATTACGTCGAAATATAACGATTTCACAAAAAATACCGGTACCTCGTAACGCTTTCTGACGAATTGACTCGAAGGGAACGTTCGAAATTGAAACTTTATTCTAGCTCTCCAGGGACGAAGCAAACGTTTAATCTCTATGTAATATTGAATTACACATCGATATATGTAGAAATATTCTTACGTCTTAACGGCTTTTAACGAATTAACTCGAAGGGAACGTTCGAAATTGAAATTTTTTTCTAGCTCTCCAGGGACGAAATAAACGTTTAATCTCTATGTAATATTGAGGTATACATCGATTTATGTAAAAAAAATGCCCACCTCATAAAGCTTTTTATCGAATTAACTCGAAGAGAACGTTAGCGTCGTCAGTAGCGGTGCGAAGAAATTCAAAGTACCAACCTCCCGGTCATGTCGGTCCTGCTGGGGCTATTTAAATAAAAGAAAATAAAAAGAAATCATTACGTTCGAGCGTATTACGTCGAAATATAACGATTTCACAAAAAATACCGGTACCTCGTAACTCTATCAGACGAATAAATGAAGGGAACGTTGGAAATTGAAATTTTTTTCTGGCTATCCAGGGACGAAATAAACGGTTAATCTCTACGTAATATAGAAGTATACGTTGATTTGTGTAAAAATATGCCCACCTGATAACATTTTTCATCGAATTAAACCGAAGAGAACGGTAGCTTCGTCAGTAACTGCGCGGAGAAATTCAATGTCCCAATCTCACGGTCATGTCGGTCCGGCCGCGAGTATTAAAAAAAAACATAAAAAAAATCGTTACGTTCGATGGTATTACGTTGAACTATAAAGATTTCACAAAAAATACCGCGACCACGTAACGCTTGTTAACGGATTAACTCGAAAAAACCGTTCGAAATTGAAAGTTTTGCTTGCCCTCCAGGGACCAAAGAAACGTTTAATCCATATGTAATACTGAATTATACATCGAGATATGTAAAAATATTCCCACCTCATAACGGTTGTTAACGAATTAACTCGCAGGCAACCTTAGCGTCGTTCGTAGAGGTGCGAAGAAATCCAAAGTCCCAACCTCCCGGTCATGTCGGTCCTGCTGGGGCTATTTAAAAAAAACATTTAAAAAATCGTTACGTTCGACCGTATTACGTCGAACTATAAAGATTTCACAAAAAATGCCGGTAACTCGTAACGCTTTCTGACGAACTGACTCGAAGGGATCGTTCGAAATTGAAATTTTGTTCTAGCTCTCCAGGGTAGAAGTAAGTGTTTAATCTCTATATAATATTGAATTATACACCGATTTATGTAAAAATATTCCTACCTCATAACGGTTGTTAACGAATTAACTCGCAGGAAACCTTAGCGTCGTCAGTAGCTGCGCGAAGAAATTCAAAGTCCCAATCACCCGGTCATGTCGTTCCGGCCGCGGCTGTTTAAGAAAAAACATAAAAAAATCGTTACCGTCGACCGTATTATGTCGAGCTATAAAGATTTCACAAAAAATACCGCGACCTCGTAACGGTTGTTAACGAATTTACTCGAGGGGAACGTTCGAAATTGAAATATTTTTCTAGTTCCCCAGGGACGAATAAACGTTTAATATCTATGTGATATTGAATTATACATCGATTTATGTAAAAATATGCCTACCTCATAACGCTTTTTTACGAATTAAGTCGAAGGGAACGTTAGCGGCGTCAGTAGCTGCGCGAACAAATTCAAAGTCCCAATCTCCCGGTCATGTCGGTCCGGCCGCGGCTATTTAATAGAAAATTAAAAAAAAATTGTTGCGTTCGACCGTATTACGTCGAAATATAATGATTTCACAAAAAAGACGGGTACATCGTAACGGTTTCTAACGAATTAACTCGAAAAAACCGTTCGAAATTGAAAGTTTTGCCTGCTCTCCGGGGACCAAATAAACGTTTAATCCCTACGTAATATTGAATTATACATCGATTTATGTAAAAATATGCCTACCTCATAACGCTGTTTATCGAATTAACTCGAAGGGAACGTTAGCGTCGTTAGTAGCGGTGCGAAGAAATTCAAAGACTCAACCTCCCGGTCATGTCGGCCCTGCGGGGGCTATTAAAAAAAAAAAATAAATATAAATCGTGACGCTCGACCGTGTTACGTCGAAATATAATGATTTCACAAAAAATACGGCGACATCGTAACGCTTTTTAAAGAATTAACTCGAAAAAGCCGTTCGAAATTGAAAGTTTTGCTTGCTCTCCAGGGACCAAATAAACGGTTAATCCCTATGTAATATTGAATTATACATCGAGATATGTAAAAATATTCCTACGTCGTAAGGCTTTTTAACGAATTAAATCGCAGGGAACCTTAGCGTCGTTCGTAGCGGTGCGAAGAAATACAAAGCCCCAACCTCCCGGTCATGTCGGTCCTGCGGGGGCTATTTAAAAAAAAAATAAAAATAAATCGTTACGATCCATCGTATTACGTCGAAATATAACGATTTCACAAAAAATACCGGTACCTCGTAACGCTTTCTGACGAATTGACTCGAAGGGAACGTTCGAAATTGAAACTTTATTCTAGCTCTCCAGGGACGAAGCAAACGTTTAATCTCTATGTAATATTGAATTACACATCGATATATGTAGAAATATTCTTACGTCTTAACGCCTTTTAACGAATTAACTCGAAGGGAACGTTCGAAATTGAAATTTTTTTCTAGCTCTCCAGGGACGAAATAAACGTTTAATCTCTATGTAATATTGAGGTATACATCGATTTATGTAAAAATATGCCCACCTCATATCGCTTTTTATCGAATCAGATCGAAGAGAACTGTGGCGTCGTTAGTAGCGGTGCGAAGAAATTCAAAGTCACAACCTCCCGGTCATGTCGGTCCTGCTGGGAATATTTAAAAAAAATAAATATAAATCGTTACGTTCGACCGTACTTCGTCGAAATATAATGATTTCACAAAAAATACCGCGACCTCGTAACGATTTCTAACGAATTAACTCGCCAAAACCGTTCGAAATTGGAACTTTTGCTAGCTCTCCAGGGACGAAATAAACGTTTAATCCCTATGCAATATTGAATTACACATTGATATATGTAGAAATATTCCTACGTCGTATCGCTTTTTAACGAATTAACTCGAAGGGAACGTTCGAAACTGAAATTTTGTTCTAGCACTCCAGGGTAGAAATAAGAGTTTAATCTCTATGTTATATTGAATTATACATTGATTTATGTAAAAATATGCCCACCTCATAAAGCTTTTTATCGAATTAAATCGAAGAGAACGGTAGCGTCGTCAGTAGCTGCGCGAAGAAATTCAAAGTCCCAATCTCCCGGTCATGTCGGTCCGGCCGCGGCTATTTAATAGAAAATAAAAAAAGATCGTTACGTTCGACCGAATTACGTCGAAATATAACGATTTCACAAAAAATACCAGTACATCGTAACGCTTTCTAACGAATTAACTCGCAAAAACCGGTCGAAATGGAAAGTTTTGCTACCTCTCCAGGGACGAAATAAACGTTTAATCCCTACGTAATATTGAAATATACATCGAGATATGTAAAATATTCCTACCTCATAACGGTTGTTAACGAATTAACTCGCAGCGAACCTTAGCGTCGTTCGTAGCGGTGCGAAGAAATACAAAGTCCCAACGTTCCGATCATATAGGTACGGCGGGGGCTATGTAAAAAAAAACTAAAAATAAATCGTTACGATAGACCGTATTACGTCGAACGACAACGATTTCGCAAAAAAATACCGGTACATCGTAACGGTTTCTAACGAATTAACTCGAAAAAACCGTTCGAAATTGAAAGTTTTGCCTGCTCTCCGGGGACCAAATAAACGTTTAATCCCTACGTAATATTGAATTATACATCGATTTATGTAAAAATATGCCTACCTCATAACGCTGTTTATCGAATTAACTCGAAGGGAACGTTAGCGTCGTTAGTAGCGGTGCGAAGAAATTCAAAGACTCAACCTCCCGGTCATGTCGGCCCTGCGGGGGCTATTTAAAAAAAAAATAAATATAAATCGTGACGCTCGACCGTGTTACGTCGAAATATAATGATTTCACAAAAAATACGGCGACATCGTAACGCTTTTTAAAGAATTAACTCGAAAAAGCCGTTCGAAATTGAAAGTTTTGCTTGCTCTCCAGGGACCAAATAAACGGTTAATCCCTATGTAATATTGAATTATACATCGAGATATGTAAAAATATTCCTACGTCGTAAGGCTTTTTAACGAATTAAATCGCAGGGAACCTTAGCGTCGTTCGTAGCGGTGCGAAGAAATACAAAGCCCCAACCTCCCGGTCATGTCGGACCTGCGGGGGCTATTTAAAAAAAAAATAAAAATAAATCGTTACGATCCATCGTATTACGTCGAAATATAACGATTTCACAAAAAATACCGGTACCTCGTAACGCTTTCTGACGAATTGACTCGAAGGGAACGTTCGAAATTGAAACTTTATTCTAGCTCTCCAGGGACGAAGCAAACGTTTAATCTCTATGTAATATTGAATTACACATCGATATATGTAGAAATATTCTTACGTCTTAACGCTTTTTAACGAATTAACTCGAAGGGAACGTTCGAAATTGAAATTTTTTTCTAGCTCTCCAGGGACGAAATAAACGTTTAATCTCTATGTAATATTGAGGTATACATCGATTTATGTAAAAATATGCCCACCTCATATCGCTTTTTATCGAATCAGATCGAAGAGAACTGTGGCGTCGTTAGTAGCGGTGCGAAGAAATTCAAAGTCACAACCTCCCGGTCATGTCGGTCCTGCTGGGAATATTTAAAAAAAATAAATATAAATCGTTACGTTCGACCGTACTTCGTCGAAATATAATGATTTCACAAAAAATACCGCGACCTCGTAACGCTTTCTAACGAATTAACTCGCCAAAACCGTTCGAAATTGGAACTTTTGCTAGCTCTCCAGGGACGAAATAAACGTTTAATCCCTATGCAATATTGAATTACACATTGATATATGTAGAAATATTCCTACGTCGTATCGCTTTTTAACGAATTAACTCGAAGGGAACGTTCGAAACTGAAATTTTGTTCTAGCTCTCCAGGGTAGAAATAAGAGTTTAATCTCTATGTTATATTGAATTATACATTGATTTATGTAAAAATATGCCCACCTCATAAAGCTTTTTATCGAATTAAATCGAAGAGAACGGTAGCGTCGTCAGTAGCTGCGCGAAGAAATTCAAAGTCCCAATCTCCCGGTCATGTCGGTCCGGCCGCGGCTATTTAATAGAAAATAAAAAAAGATCGTTACGTTCGACCGAATTACGTCGAAATATAACGATTTCACAAAAAATACCAGTACATCGTAACGCTTTCTAACGAATTAACTCGCAAAAACCGGTCGAAATGGAAAGTTTTGCTACCTCTCCAGGGACGAAATAAACGTTTAATCCCTATGCAATATTGAATTATACATCGATATATTTAGAAATATTCCTACGTCGTATCGCTTTTTAACGAATTAACTCGAAGGGAAGGTTCGAAACTGATATTTTGTTCTAGCTCTCCAGGGTAGAAATAAGAGTTTAATCTCTATGTTATATTGAATTATACATCGATTTATGTAAAAATATGCCTACCTCATAATGCTGTTTATCGACTTAACTCGAAGGGAACGTTAGCGTCGTTAGTAGCGGTGCGAAGAAATTCAAAGACTCAACCTCCCGGTCATGTCGGCCCTGCGGGGGCTATTTAAAAAAAAATACATATAAATCGTGACGCTCGACCGTGTTACGTCGAAATATAACGATTTCACAAAAAAATACGGCGACATCGTAACGCTTTTTAAAGAATTAACTCGAAAAAGCCGTTCGAAATTGAAAGTTTTGCTTGCTCTCCACGGACCAAATAAACGGTTAATCCCTGTGCAATATTGAATTATACATCGAGATATGTAAAAATATTCCTACATCATAACGGTTGTTAACGAATTAACTCGAAGGGAACGTTAGCGTCGTTAGTAGCGGTGCGAAGAAATTCAAAGACCCTACCTCCCGGTCATGTCGGTCCTGCGGATGCTATTTAAAAAAAAGAAAATAAAAATAAATCGCTACGATCCATCGTATTACGTCGAAATATAACGATTTCACAAAAAATACCGGTACCTCGTAACGGTTTCTGACGAATTGACTCGAAGGGAACGTTCGAAATTGAAACTTTATTCCAGCTCTCCAGGAACGAAGCAAACGTTTAATCTCTATGTAATATTGAATTCTACATCGATTTATGTAGAAATATGCCTACCTCATAACGCTTTATATCGAATTAACTCGAAGTGAACGTTAGCGTCGTTAGTAGCGGTGTGAAGAAATTCAAAGACCCAACCTCCCGGTCATGTCGGTCCTGCTGGTGCCATTTAAAAAAAAATAAATATAAATCGTGACGCTAGACCGTATTACGTCCAAATATAACGATTTCACAAAAAAATACCGGTACATCGTAAAAGTTTCTATCGAATTAACTCGCAAAAACCGTTCGAAATTGAAAGTTTTGCTAGCTCTCTAGGAACGAAATAAACGTTTAATCCCAATGCAATATTGAATTACACATTGATATATGTAGAAATATTCCTACCTCATAACGCTTTCCATCGAATTAACAGGAAGGGAACGTTAGCGTCGTCAGTAGCGGTGCGAAGAAATGCAAAGTCCCAACATCCCGGTCATGTCGGTCCTGCTTGGGCTATTTAAAAAAAATAAACATAAATCGTTACGCTCGACCGTATTACGTCGAAATATAACGATTTCACAAAAAATACCGGTACCTCGTAACGCTTTCAAACGAATTAACTCGCAAAAACCGTCCGAAATTGAAAGTTTTGCTAGCTCTGCAGGGAGGAAATAAACGTTTAATCCCAATGTAATATTGAATTACACATTGATATATGTAGACATATTCCTACGTCGTAACGCTTTTTAACGAATTAACTCGAAGGGAACGTTCGAAATTGAAATTTTCTTCTAGCTCTCCAGGGACGAAATAAACGTTCAATATCTATGTAATATTGAAGTATACATCGATTTATGTAAAAATAGGCCCACCTCATAACGCTCTTTATCGAATCAACTCGAAGGGAGCGTTAGCGTCGTCAGTAGCGGGGCGAAGAAATTCAAAGTACCAATCTCCCGGTCATGTCGGTCCGGCGGCTGCTATTTAAAAAAAAGAAAAGAAAGAAATCATTACGTTCGAGCGTACTACGTCGAACTATAACGATTTCACAAAAAATACCGGTACATCGTAACGCTTTCAGACGAATTAACTCGAAGGGAACGTTCGAAATTGAAATTTTGTTCTAGCTCTTCAGGGTAGAAATAAGCGTTTAATCTCTATGTAATATTGAATTATACATCGATTTATGTATAAATATGCCTACCTCATTACGCTTTATATCGAATTAACTCGAAGGGAACGTTAGCGTCGTTAGTAGCGGTGCGAAGAAATGCAAAGTCCCAACCTCCCGGTCATGTCGGTCCTGCTGGGGCTATTTAAAAAAAATGAACATAAATCGTTACGTTCGACCGTATTACGTCGAAATATAATGATTTCACAAAAAATACCGGTACATCGTAACGCTTTCTAACGAATTAACTCGCTAAAACCGTTCGAAATTGAAAGCTTTGCTACCGCTCCAGGGACGAAATAAACGTTTAATCCCTATGCAATTTTGAATTACACATAGATATATTTAGAAATATTCCGACGTCGTAACGCTTTCTAACGAATTAACTCGCAAAAACCGTTCGAAATTGAAAGTTTTTCTAGCTCTCCAGGGACGAAATAAAAGTTTAATCTCTATGTAGTATTGAAGTATACATCGATTTATATAAAATATGCCCACCTGATAACGCTTCTTATCGAATTAAACCGAAGAGAACTGTAGCAACGTCAGTAGCGGTGCGAAGAAATTCAAAGTCCCAATCTCCCGGTCATGTCGGTCCGGCGGCGGCCATGTAAAAAAAAGAAAATAAAAAGAAATCATCACGTTCGAGCGTATTACGTCGAACTATAACGATTTCACAAGAAATACCGCGACCTCGTAACGCTTGTTAACGAATTAACTCGAAAAAACCGTTCGAAATTGAAAGTTTTGGAAGCTCTCCAGGGACGAAATACACGTTTAATCCCAATGCAATTTTGAATTACACATCGATATATGTAGAAATATTCCTACGTCGTAAAGCTTTTTAACGATTTAACTCGAAGGGAACGTTCGGAATTGAAATTTTTTTCTAGCACTCCAGGGACGAAATAAACGTTTAATCTCTATGTAATATTGAATTACACATCGATATATGTAGAAATATTCCCACGTCGTAACGCATTTTAACGAATTAACTCGAAGGGAACGTTCGAAATTGAAATTTTTTTCTAGCACTCCAGGGACGAAATAAACGTTTAATCTCTATGTAATATTGAATTACACATCGCTATATGTAGAAATATTCCTACGTCGTAAAGCTTTTTAACGAATTAACTCGAAGGGAACGTTCGAAATTGAAATTTTTTTCTAGCACTCCAGTGACGAAATAAACGTGAATAAATCTCTATGTAATACTGAATTACACATCGATATATGTAGAAATATTCCTACGTCGTAACGCTTGTTAACGAATTAACTCGAAAAAACCGTCCGAAATTGAAAGTTTTGCTTGCTCTCCAGGGACCAAATAAACGTTTAACCCCTATGTAATATTGAATTATACATCGAGATATGTAAAAATATGCCTACCTCATAACGCTTCTTATCGAATTAACTTGAAGGGAACGTTAGCATCGTTAGTAGCTGCGCGAAGAAATTCAAAGTCCCAACCTGCCGGTCATGTCGGTGCTGCGGGGGCTATTTAAAAAAAAAAAAATAAAAATAAATCGTTACGATCGACCATATTACGTCGAAATATAACGATTTCACAAAAAATACCGGTACCTCGTAAAGGTTTCTGACGAATATCTCGACGGGAACGTTCGAAATTGAAATTTGGTTCTAGCTCTTCAGGGTAGAAATAAGTGTTTAATCTCTATGTAATATTGAATTATACCTCGATTTATGTACAATATGCCTACCTCATAACGCTTTTTGTCGAATTAACTCGAAGGGAACGTTCGAAATTGAAATTTTTTTCTAGCTCTCCAGGGACGAAATAAACGTTTAATATCTATGTAACATTGAAGTATACATCGATTTATGTAAAAATATGCATACCTCATAACGCTTTTTATCGAATTAACTCGAAGGGAACGTTAGCGTCGTCAGTAGCGGTGCGAAGAAATTCAAAGTCCCAATCTCCCGGACATGTCGGTCCGGCGGCGGCTTTTAAAAAACAAGATAAATATAAATCATTACGCTCGACCGAATTACGTCGAAATATAACTATTTCACAAAAAATACCGGTACATCGTAACGCTTTCTAAAGAATTAACTCGCTAAAACCGTTCGAAATTGAAAGTTTTGCTTGTTCTCCAGGGAAAAAATAAACGGTTAATCCCTATGTAATATTGAATTATACATCGCGATATGTAAAAATATGCCTACCTCATAACACTGTTTATCGAATTAACTCGAAGGGAACGTTAGCGTCGTCAGTAGCGGTGCGAAGAAATTCAAAGACACAACCTCCCGGTCATGTCGGTCCTGCGGGGGCTATTTAAAAAAAAATAAACATAAATCGTTACGCTCGACCGTATTACGTCGAAATATAATGATTTCACAAAAAATACCGGTACATCGTAACGCTTTCTAACGAATTAACACGCAAAAACCGTTCGAAATTGAAAGTTTTGCTACCTCTCCAGGGACAGAATAAACGATTAATCCCTATGCAATATTGAATTACACATCGATATATGTAGAAATAGTCCTACGTCGTAACGCTTTCAGTCGAATTAATTCGAAAAAACAGTTCGAAATTGAAAGTTTCGCTAGCTCTCCAGGGACGAAATAAACGTTAAATCCCTATGTAATATTGAATTATACATCGATATATGTAGAAATATTCCTACCTCATAACGCTTTTTATCGAATTAACTCGATGGGAACGTTAGCGTCCTTAATAGCGGTGCGAAGAAATTCAAAGTCCCAATATCCCGGTCATATCGATCCTGCTGGAGCTATTTAAAAAAAAATAAATATAAATCGTTATGTTCGACCGTATTACGTCGAAATATAACGATTTCACAAAAAATACCGGTACCTCGTAACGCTTTCTGACGAATTGACTCGAAGGGAACTTTCGAAATTGAAATTCTGTTCTAGCTCTCCAGGGTAGAAATAAGTGTTTAATCTCTACGTAATATTGAATTATACATCGATTTATGTAAAAATATGCCCACCTCATAACGCTTTTTATCGAATTAACTCGAAGGTAACGTTAGCGTCGTTAGTAGCGGTGCGAAGAAATTCAAAGTACCAATCTCCCGGTGATGTCGGTCCGGCAGCGCCTATTTAAAAAAAAGAAAATAAAGAGAAATCATTACGTTCGAGCGTATTACGTCGAACTATAACGATTTCACAAAAATTACCGGTACCTCGTAACGCTTTCAGACGAATTAACTCGAAGCGAACGTTCGAAATTGAAATTTTGTTCCAGTACTCCAGGGTAGAAATAAGTGTTTAATCTCTATGTGATATTGAATTATACATCGATTTATGTAAAAATATGCCTACCTAATAACGCTTTTTATCGAATTAACTCGAAGGGAACGTTCGAAATTGAAATTTTTTTCTAGCTCTCCAGGGACGAAATAAACGTTCAATATCTATGTAATATTGAAGTATACATTGATATATGTAGAAATATTCCTACGTCGTAACGCTTTTTAACGAATTAACTCGAAGGGAACGTTCGAAATTCAAATTTTGTTCTAGCTGTCCAGGGACGAAATAGACGTTCAATATCTATGTAATATTGAAGTATACATCGATTTATGTAAAAATATTTCTACCTCATAACGCCTTTTATCGAATTAACTCGAAGGGAACTTTAGCGTCGTTAGTAGCTGCGCGAGGAAATTCAAAGTCCCAATCTCCCGGTCATATCGATCCGGCGGCGGCTATTTAAAAAAAAACATGAAAAAAATCGTCACGTTCGACCGTATTACGTCGAACTATAACGATTTCACAAAAAATGCCGGTACCCCGTAACGCTTTCTGACGAACTGACTCGAAGGGAACGTTCGAAATTGAAATTTTGTTCTAGCTGTCCAGGGACGAAATAAACGTTCAATATCTATGTAATATTGAATTATACATCGATTTATGTAAAAATATTCCTACCTCATAACGCTTTTTATCGAATTAACTCGAAGGGAACGTTAGCGTCGTTAGTAGCTGCGTGAAGAAATACAGAGTCCCAACCTCCCGGTCATGTCGGTCCTGCGGAGGCCATTTAAAAAAAAATAAATATGAATCGTGAAGATCGAACGTATTACGTCGAACTATAAAGGTTTAGCAAAAAAATACCGCGACCTCGTAACGCTTGTTAACGAATTAACTCGCAAAAACCGTTCGAAATTGAAAGTTTTGCTAGCTTTCCAGGGACGAAATAAAAGGTTAATCCCTATGCACTATTGAATTACACATCGATATATGTAGAAGTATTCCGATGTCGTAACGCTTTCTGACTAATTGACTCGAAGGGAACGTTCGAAATTGAAATACTGTTCTAGCTCTTCGGGGTAGAAATAAGTGTTTAATCTCTATGTAATTTTGAATTATACATCGATTTATGTAAAAATATGCCTATGTCATAACGCTTTATATCGAATTAACTCGAAGGGAAAGTTAGCGTCGTTAGTAGCGGTGCGAAGAAATTCAAAGTCCCAACCTCCCGGTCATGTCGGTCCTGCTGGGGCTATTTGAAAAAAAATAAACATTAATCGTTACGTTCGAACGTATTACGTCGAACTATAAAGATTTCACAAAAAATACCGGTACATCGTAACGCTTTCTAACGAATTAACTCGCAAAAACCGTTCGAAATTGAAAGTTTTGCTATCTCTCCAGGGACGGAATAAACGATTAATCCCTATGCAATATTGAATTACACATCGATATATGTAGAAATAGTCCTACGTCGTAACGCTTTCAGACGAATTAACTCGAAAAAACAGTTCGAAATTGAAAGTTTCGCTAGCTCTCCAGGGACGAAATAAACGTTAAATCCCTATGTAATATTGAATTATACATCGATATATGTAGAAATATTCCTACCTCATAACGCTTTTTATCGAATTAACTCGAAGGGAACGTTAGCGTCGTTAGTAGCGGTGCGAAGAAATTCAAAGACCCAACCTACCGGCCATGTCGGTACTGCGGGGGCTATTTAATAAAAAATAAATATAAATCGTGAAGATCGACCGTATTACGTCGAACTATAAAGGTTTAGCAAAAAAATACCGCGACCTCGTAACGCTTGTTAACGAATTAACTCGAAAAAACAGTTCGAAATTGAAAGTTTTGCTACCTCTCCAGGGACGGAATAAACGATTAATCCCTATGCAATATTGAATTACACATCGATATATGTAGAAATAGTCCTACGTCGTAACGCTTTCAGACGAATTAACTCGAAAAAACAGTTCGAAATTGAAAGTTTCGCTAGCTCTCCAGGGACGAAATAAACGTTAAATCCCTATGTAATATTGAATTATACATCGATATATGTAGAAGTATTCCTACCTCATAACGCTTTATATCGAATTAACTCGAAGGGAACGTTAGCGTCCTTAATAGCGGTGCGAAGACATTCAAAGTCCCAATATCGCGGTCATATCGATCCTGCTGGAGCTATTTAAAAAAGAAATAAATATAAATCGTTACGTTCGACCGTATTACGTCGAAATATAATGATTTCACAAAAAATACCGGTACATCGTAACGCTTTCTAACGAATTAACTCGCAAAAACCGTTCGAAATTGAAAGTTTTTTTACCTCTCCAGGGACTAAACAAACGTTTAATCCCTATGCAAATTTGAATTACACATCGATATATGTAGAAATATGCCCACCTCAGAACGCTTTTTATCGAATTAAATCGAAGAGATCGTTAGCGTCGTTAGTAGCGGTGCGAAGAAATACAAAGTCCCAACATCCCGGTCAAATAGGTACGGCGGGGGATATTTAAAGACAAAAAAATAAAAATAAATCGATGCGATCGACCGTATTACGTCGAAATATAACTATTTCACAAAAAATGCCGGTACCTCGCAACGCTTTCTGACGAACTGACTCGAAGGGAACGTTCGAAATTGAAATTTTGTTCTAGCTGTCCAGGGACGAAATATACGTTCAATATCTATGTAATATTGAAGTATACATCGATTTATGTAAAAATATTTCTACCTCATAACGCTTTTTATCGAATTAATTCGAAGGGAACGTTAGCGTCGTTAGTAGCTGCGTGAAGAAATTCAAAGTCCCAATCTCCCCGTCATATCGATCCGGCCGCGGCTATTTAAAAAAGAAATATAAAGGAATCGTTACGATCGACCGTACTACGTCGAACTATAAAGATGCACAAAAAATACCGCGACATCGTAACGCTTGTTAACGAATTAACTGGAAAAAACCGGTCGAATTTGAAAGTTTTGCTTGCCCTCCAGGGACGCAATAAACGTTTAATCCCTGTGCAATATTGAATTACACTTCGATATGTGTAGAAATATTCCTACGTCGTAACGCTTTTTAACGAATTAACTCGCAGGGAACATTAGCGTCGTTCGTAGCGGTGCGAAGAAATACAAAGTCCCAACCTCCCGGTCATGTCGGTCCTGCTGGGGATATTTAAAAAAAAATAAATATAAATCGTTGCGTTCGACCGTATTTCGTCGAAATATAATGATTTCACAACAAATACGGGTACTTCGTAACGCTTTCTAACGAATTAACTCGCCAAAACCGTTCGAAATTGGAAGTTTTGCTAGCTCTCCAGGGACGAAATAAACGTTTAATCCCTATGCAATTTTGAATTACACATCGATATATTTAGAAATATTCCTACGTCGTATCGCTTTTTAACGAATTAACTCGAAGGGGACGTTCGAAATTGAAATTTTTTTCTAGCTCTCCAGGGACGAAATAAACGTTTAATCCCTATGCAATATTGAATTACACATAGATATATGTAGAGACATTCCTACGTCGCAATGCTTTTTAACGAATTAACTCGAAGGGAACGTTCGAAATTGAAATTTTGTTCTAGCTCTCCAGGGTAGAAATAAGTGTTCATTCTCTATGTAATATTGAATTATACATCGATTTATGTAAAAATATGCCTACCTCATAACGCTTTTTGTCGAATTAACTCGAAGGGAACGTTCGAAATTGAAATTTTGTTCTAGCTCTCCAGGGTAGAAATAAGTGTTTAATCTCTATGTAATATTGAAGTATTCATTGATTTATGTAAAAAAGTGCCCACCTCGTAACGCTTTATATCGATTTATCTCGAAGGGAACGTTAGCGTCGTTAGTAGCTGCGCGAAGAAATTCAAAGTCCCAACCTGCCGGTCATGTCAGTGCTGCGGGGGCTATTTAAAGAAAAAATAAAAATAAATCGTTACGATCGACCATATTACGTCGAAATATAACGATTTCACAAAAAATACCGGTATATCGTAAAGGTTTCTGACGAATATCTCGATGGGAACGTTCGAAATTGGAATTTGGTTCTAGCTTTTCAGGGTAGAAATAAGTGTTTAATCTGTATGTAATATTGAATTATACATCGATTTATGTAAAAATATGCCTACCTCATAACGCTTTTTGTCAAATTAACTCGAAGGGAACGTTCGAAATTGAAATTTTTTTCTAGCTCTCCAGGGTAGAAATAAGTGTTTAATCTCTATGTAATATTGAAGTATACATTGATTTATGTAAAAATATGCCCACCTCCTAACGCTTTTTATCGAATTAACTCGAAGGGAACGTTAGCGTCGTTAGTAGCGGTGCGAAGAAATTCATAGACCCAACCTCCCGGTCATGCCGGTCCTGATGGGGCTATTTAAAGAAAAAATTAAAAAAAATCGTTACGTTCGACCGTATTACGTCGAACAATAAAGATTTCACAAAAAAATAGCGCGACCTCGTAACGCTTGTTAACGAAATAACTCGCAAAAACAGTTCGAAATTGAAAGTTTTTCTAACACTCCAGGGACGAAATAAACGTTTAATCCATATGTAATATTGAGTTATACATCGATATATGTAGAAATATTCCTACGTCGTAACGCTTACTAACCAATTAACTCGAAGGGAATATTCAAAATTGAAATTTTATGCTAGCACACCAGAGACGAAATAAATGTTTAATCTCTATGTAATACTGATGTATACATCGAGTTATGTAAAAATATGATTACCTCATAACGCTCTTTATCCATTTAACTCGGAGGGAAGGTTAGCGTCGTCAGTAGCGGTGCGAAGAAATTCAAAGTACCAACTTCCCGGTCATGTCGGTCCTGCTGGGTCTATTTAAAGAAAAAATAAAAAAAATCATTACGTTCGACCGTATTACGTCGAACTATAAAAATTTCACAAAAAATACCGAGACCTCGTAACGCTTGTTAACGAATTAACTCGAAAAAACCGTTCGAAATTGAAAGTTTTGCTTGCTCTCCGGGGACCAAATAAACGTTTAATCCCTATGTGATATTGAATTATACATCGATTTATGTAAAAATATGCCTACCGCATAAACCTTTTTATCGAATTAACGCGAAGGGAACGTTAACGTCGTTAGTAGCTGTGCGAAGAAATTCAAAGTCCCAACCTCCCGGTCATGTCGGTCCTGCTGGGGCTATTTAAAAAAAAATAAATAAAAATCGTTACGTTCGACCGTTTTACGTCGAAATATAATGACTTCACAAAAAATATCTGTACATTGTAACGCTTTCTAATGAATGAACTCGCAAAAACCGTTCGAAATTGAAAGTTTTTCTAGCTCTCCAGGGACGAAATAAACGTTTAATCTCTACGTAGTATGGAAGTATACATCGATTTATGTAAAAATATGCCCACCTGATAGCGCTTTTTATCGAATTAAATCGAAGAGAACGGTAGCGTCGTCAGTAGCTGCGCGAAGAAATTCAAAGCCCCAATCTCCCGGTCATGTCGGTCCGGCCGCGGCTATTTAATAGAAAATAAAAAAAAATCGTTACGTTCGACCGTATTACGTCGAAATATAATGATTTCACAAAAAATACGGGTACATCGTAACGCTTTCTAACGAATTGACTCGCCAAAACCGTTCGAAATTGAAAGTTTTGCTAGCTCTCCAGGGACGAAATAAACGTTTAATCCCTATGCAATATTGAATTACACATCGATATATGTAGAAATATTCCTACGTCGTAACGCTTTTTAACGAATTATCTCGAAGGGAACGTTAGCGTCGTCAGTAGCGGTGCGAAGAAATTCGAAGACCCAACCACCCGGTCATGTCGGTCCTGCGGGGGCTATTTAAAAAAAAAATAACTATAAATCGCGACGCTTGACCGCATTACGTAGAACTATAAAGATTTCACAAAAAATTCCGCGACCTCGTAACGCTTCTTAACGAATTAACTCGAAAAAACCGTTCGAAATTGAAAGTTTTGCTTGCTCTCCAGGGACCAAATAAACGTTTATTCCCTATGTAATATTGAATTATACATCGAGATATGTAAAAATATTCCTACCTCATAACGCTTTATATCGAATTAACTCGAAGGGAACGTTAGCGTCGTTAGTAGCGGTGCGAAGAAATGCAAAGTCCCAACCTCCCGGTCATGTCGGTCCTGCTGGGGCTATTTAAGAAAAAATCAATATAAATCGTTACCTTCGACCGTATTACGTCGAACAATAGAGATTTCACAAAAAATACAGCGACCTCGTAACGCTTCGTCACGAATTAACTCGAAAAAACCGTTCGAAATTGAAAGTTTTGTTAGCTCTACAGGGACGAAATAAACGTTTAATACCTATGCAATAGTGAATTACACTTCGATATATGTAGAAATATTCCTACGTCGTAACGTTTTTTAACGAATTAACTCGAAGGGAACGTTCGAAATTGAAATTTTTTTCTAGCTCTCCAAGGACGAAATAAACGTTTAATCTCTTTGTAATATTGAATTATACATCGATTTATGAAAAAATGTGCCTACCTCATAACGCTTTATATCGAATTAACTCGAAGGGAACGTTAGCGTCGTTAGTAGCGGTGCGAGGAAATTAAAAGTCCCAATCTCCCGGTCATGTCGGTCTGGCCGCGGCTGTTTAAAAAAAACATAAAAAAATGGTTACGCTCGACCGTATTACGTCGAAATATAACGATTTCACAAAAAATACCGGTACATAGTAACGCCTTCTTACAAATTAACTCGCAAAAACCGTTCTAAATTGACAGTTTTGTTACCTCTCCAGGGACGAATTAAACGTTTAATCCCTATGCAAATTTGAATTACACATCGATATATTTAGAAATATTCCTACGTCGTAACGCTTTTTAACGAATTAACTCGAAGGGAACGTTAGAAATTGAAAGTTTTGCTTGTTCTCCAGGGACCAAATAAACGTTTAATCCCTATGTAATATTGAATTATACATCGAGATATGTAAAAATATTTGTACCTCATAACGGTTGTAAACGAATTAACTCGTTAGGGAACCTTAGCGTCGTTCGTAGCGGTGCGAAGAAATACAAAGTCCCGACGACCCGGTCATATAGGTACGGCGGGGGTTATTTAAACAAAAAACTAAAAATAATTCGTTACGATCGACCGTATTACGTCGAACTATAACGATTTCGCAACAAATACGGGTACTTCGTAACGCTTTCTAACGAATTAACTCGCCAAAACCGTTCGAAATTGGAAGTTTTGCTAGCTCTCCACGGACGAAATAAACGTTTAATCCCTATGCAATTTTGAATTACACATCGATATATTTAGAAATATTCCTACGTCGTATCGCTTTTTAACAAATTAACTCGAAGGGGACGTTCGAAATTGAAATTTTTTTCTAGCTCTCCAGGGACGAAATAAACGTTTAATCCCTATGCAATATTGAATTACACATAGATATATGTAGAGACATTCCTACGTCGTAATGCTTTTTAACGAATTAACTCGAAGGGAACGTTCGAAATTGAAATTTTGTTCTAGCTCTCCAGGGTAGAAATAAGGGTTTGATCTCTATGTAATATTGAAGTATTCGTTGATTTATGTAAAAAAATGCCCACCTCGTAACGCTTTATATCGATTTATCTCGAAGGGAACGTTAGCGTCGTTAGTAGCTGCGCGAAGAAATTCAAAGTCCCAACCTGCCGGTCATGTCAGTGCTGCGGGAGCTATTTAAAAAAAAATAGAAATAAATCGTTACGATCGACCATATTACGTCGAAATATAACGATTTCACAAAAAATACCGGTACATCGTAAAGGTTTCTGACGAATATCTCGATGGGAACGTTCGAAATTGGAATTTGGTTCTAGCTCTTCAGGGTAGAAATAAGTGTTCAATCTCTATGTAATATTGAATTATACATCGATTTATGTAAAAATATGCCTACCTCATAACGCTTTTTGTCGAATTAACTCGAAGGGAACGTTCGAAATTGAAATTTTGTTCTAGCTCTCCAGGGTAGAAATAAGTGTTTAATCTCTATGTAATATTGAAGTATTCATTGATTTATGTAAAAAAATGCCACCTCGTAACGCTTTATATCGATTTATCTCGAAGGGAACGTTAGCGTCGTTAGTAGCTGCGCGAAGAAATTCAAAGTCCCAACCTGCCGGTCATGTCAGTGCTGCGGGGGCTATTTAAAGAAAAAATAAAAATAAATCGTTACGATCGACCATATTACGTCGAAATATAACGATTTCACAAAAAATACCGGTATATTGTAAAGGTTTCTGACGAATATCTCGATGGGAACGTTCGAAATTGGAATTTGGTTCTAGCTCTTCAGGGTAGAAATAAGTGTTTAATCTGTATGTAATATTGAATTATACATCGATTTATGTAAAAATATGCCTACCTCATAACGCTTTTTGTCAAATTAACTCGAAGGGAACGTTCGAAATTGAAATTTTTTTCTAGCTCTCCAGGGTAGAAATAAGTGTTTAATCTCTATGTAATATTGAAGTATACATTGATTTATGTAAAAATATGCCCACCTCATAACGCTTTTTATCGAATTAACTCGAAGGGAACGTTAGCGTCGTTAGTAGCTGTGCGAAGAAATTCATAGACCCAACCTCCCGGTCATGCCGGTCCTGATGGGGCTATTTAAAGAAAAAATTAAAAAAAATCGTTACGTTCGACCGTATTACGTCGAACAATAAAGATTTCACAAAAAAATACCGCGACCTCGTAACGCTTGTTAACGAAATAACTCGCAAAAACAGTTCGAAATTGAAAGTTTTCCTAACTCTCCAGGGACGAAATAAACGTTTAATCCATATGTAATATTGAGTTATACATCGATATATGTAGAAATATTCCTACGTCGTAACGCTTACTAACGAATTAACTCGAAGGGAACGTTCGAAATTGAAAGTTTTGCTTGCTCTCCAGGGACCAAATAAACGTTTAATCCCTATGTAATATTGAATTATACATCGAGATATGTAAAAATATTTGTACCTCATAACGGTTGTAAACGAATTAACTCGTTAGGGAACCTTAGCGTCGTTCGTAGCGGTGCGAAGAAATACAAAGTCCCGACGACCCGGTCATATAGGTACGGCGGGGGCTATTTAAACAAAAAACTAAAAGTAATTCGTTACGATCGACCGTATTACGTCGAACTATAACGATTTCGCAGAAAATTACCGGTACATAGTATCGCTTTCTATCGAATTAACTCGCAAAAACCGTTCGAAATTGAAAGTTTTGCTACCTCTCTAGGGACGACATAAACGTTTAATCCCTACGCAATTTAGCATTAAACATCGATATATTTAGAAATATCCCTACGTCGTAACGCTTTTTAACGAATTAACTCGAAGGGAACGTTCGAAATTGAAATTTTTTTCTAGCTCTCCATGGACGAAATAAACGTTTAATCTCTATGTAATATTGAATTATACATCGATTTATGAAAAAATGTGCCTACCTCATAACGCTTTATATCGAATTAACTCGAAGGGAACGTTCGAAATTGAAATCTTTTTCTAGATCTCCAGGGACGAAATAAACGTTTAATCCCTATGTAATATTGAATTATACATCGAGATATGTAAAAATATTCCTACCTCATAACGGTTGTTAACGTATTAACCCGCAAGGAACCTTAACGTCGTTCGTAGCGGTGCGAAGACATACAAAGTCCCAACCTCCCGGTCATGTCGGTCCGGCGGCGGCTTTTTAAAAAAAAGAAAATAAAAAGAAATCATTACGTTCGAGCGTATTACGACGAACTATAACGATTTCACAAAAAATACCGGTACCTCGTAACGCTTCCAGACGAATCAACTCGAAGGGAACGTTCGAAATTGAAATTTTGTTCTAGCGCTTCAGGGTAGAAATAAGTGTTTAATCTCTATGTAATATTGAATTATACATCGATTTATGTAAAAATATGCCTACCTCATAACGCTTTATATCGAATTAACTCGAAGGGAACGTAAGAGTCGTTAGTAGCGGTGCGAAGAAATTCAAAGTCCCAACCTTCCTGTCATGTGGCTCCTGCTGTGGCTATTAGAAAAAAAATAAATATAAATCGTTACGGCCGACCGTATTACGTCGAAATATAATGATTTCACAAAAAATACCGGTACATCGTTACGCTTTCTAACGAATTAACTCGCAAAAACCGTTCGAAATTAAAAGTTTTGCTACCTATCCAGGGACGAAATAAACGTTTAATCCCTTTGTAATATTGTATTATACATCGAGATATGTAAAAATATTCCTACCTCATAACGCTTTCTATCGAATTAACA
Source organism: Bombus hortorum (assembly GCA_905332935.1). NCBI lineage: Eukaryota > Metazoa > Arthropoda > Insecta > Hymenoptera > Apidae > Bombus > Bombus hortorum. The sequence continues at coordinate 9,276,513 of CAJOSO010000001.1, forward strand.
CGAAGGGAACGTTAGCGTCGTCAGTAGCGGTGCGACGAAATGCAAAGACCCAACCTCCCGGTCATGCCGGTCATGCTGGGGCTATTTAAAAAAAACAAAAAAAAAATCGTTACGTTCGACCGTATTACGTCGAAACATAAAGATTTCACAAAAAATACCGGTACCTCGTAACGATTTCTGACGAACTGACTCGAAGGGAACGTTCGAAATTGAAATTTTTTTCTAGCTCTCCAGGGACGAAATAAACGTTCAATATCTATGTAATATTGAAGTATACATCGATTTATGTAAAAATAGGCCTACCTTATAACGCTTTTTATCGAATTAACTCGAAGGGGACGTTAGCGTCGTTAGTAGCTACCTGAAGAAATACAAAGTCCCAACGTCCCGGTCATATAGGTACGGCGGGGGCTATTTAAAAAAAAAAAATAGAAATAAATCGTTACGATCGACCGTATTACGTTGAAATATAACGATTTCACAAAAATACCGGCACCTCGTAACGCTTTCAGACGAATTAACTCGAAGGGAACTTTCGAAATTGAAATATTGTTCTAGCTCTTCAGGGTAGAAATAAGTGTTTGATCTCTATGTAATATTGAGGTATACATCGATTTATGTAAAAATATGCCCACCTCATAACGCTTTTTACAGAATTAAATCGAAGAGAACGGTAGCGTTGTCAGTAGCTGCGCGAAGAAATTCAAAGTCCCAATCTCCCGGTCATGTCGGTCCTGCTGGGGCTATTTAAAAAAAAATAAATATAAATCGTGACGCTCGACCGTATTACGTCGAACTATAAAGATTTCGCAAAAAATACCGCGACCTCGTAACGCTTGTTATCGAATTAACTCGAAAAAACCGTTCCAAAATGAAAGTTTTGCCTGCTCTCCAGGGACGAAATAAACGTTTAATCTCTATGTAATATTGAAGTATACATCGATTTATGTAAAAATATGCCCACCTCATACTGCTTTTTATCGAATTAAATCGAAGGGAACGTTAGCGACGTTCGTAGCGGCGCGAAGAAATTCAAAGTACCAACCTCCCGGTCATTTCGGTCCGGCGGCGGCTGTTTAAAAAAAAGAGAATGAAAAGAAATCATTACGTTCGAGCGTACTACGTCGAACTATAACGATATCACAAAAAATACCGGTACATCGTAACGCTTTCAGACGAATTAACTCGCAAAAACCGTTCGAAATTGAAAGTTTTGCTAGCTCTCCAGGGACGAAATAACGTTTAATCCCTATGTAATATTGAATTACACATCGATATATGTAGAAATATTCCTACGTCGTGACGCTTTTTAAAGAATTAACTCGAAGGGATCGTACGAAATTGAAATATTTTTCTAGCTATCTAGGGACGAAATAAACGTTTAATCTCTATGTAATATTGAATTACACATCGATATATGTAAAAATATGCCTACCTCATTACGCTTTTTATCGAATTAAATCGAAGAGAACGGTAGCACCGTCAGTAGCTGCGCGAAGAAATTCAAAGTCCCAATCTCCTGTCATGTCGGTCCGGCCGCGGCTATTTAAAAAAAAAGATAAATATAAATCGTTACGCTCTACCGTATTACGTCGAAATATAACGATTTCACAAAAAAATACCGGTACATCGTAACGCTTTCTAACGAATTTACTCGAAAAAGCCGTTCGAAATTGAAAGTTTTCCTAACTCTCCAGGGACGAAATAAACGTTTAATCCCTATGCAATATTGAATTACACATCGATTTATGTTGACATATTCCTACGTCGTAACGCTTTTTAACGAATTAACTCGCAGGGATCGTTCGAAATTGAAATTTTGTTCCAGCTCTCCAGGGTAGAAATAAGTGTTTAATCTCTATGTAGTATTTAAGTATACATCAATGTATGTAAAAATATTCCTACCTCACAACGCTTTATATCGAATTAAATAGAAGAGAACGTTAGCGTCGTTTGTAGCGGTGCGAAGAAATTCAAAGACCCAACCTGTGGGTCATGTCGGTCCTGCGGGGGCTATATAAAAAAAAAATAAATATAAATCGTGACGCTCGACCGTATTACGTCGAAATATAACGATTTCACAAAAAAATACCGGTACATCGTAACGCTTTCGAACGAATTTACTCGAAAAAGCCGTTCGAAATTGAAAGCTTTCCTAACTCTCCAGGGACGAAATAAACGGTTAATCCCTATGCAATTTTGAATTACACATCGATATATTTAGAAATATTCCTACGTCGTATCGCTTTTTAACAAATTAACTCGCAGGAAACCTTAGCGTCGTTCGTAGCGGTGAGACGAAAAGCAAATACCCAATCTCCCGGTCATGTCGGTCCGGCGGCGGCTTAAAAAAAAAAAATAAATATAAATCATTACGCTCGACCGAATTACGTCGAAATATAACTATTTCACAAAAAAATACCGGTACATCGTAACGCTTTCTAACGAATTAACTCGCTAAAACCGTTCGAAACTGAAAGCTTTGCTACCTCTCCAGGGACGAAATATACGTTTAATCTCTATGTAATATTGAATTATACGTCGAGATATGTAAAAATATTCCTACCTCATAACGATTGTTAACCAATTAACTCGCAGGAAACCTTAGCGTCGTTCGTAGCGGTGCGACGAAATGCAAGTACCCAAACTCCCGGTCATGTCGGTCATGCTGGGGCTATTTAAGAAAGAAATAAATATAAATCGTTACGTTCGACCGTATTACCTCGAAATATAATGATTTCACAAAAAAATACCGGTACATCGTAACGCTTTCTAACGAATTAACTTGCAAAATCCGTTCGAAATTGAAAGTTTTGCTAGCTCTTCAGGGACTAAATAAACGATTAATCCTTACGCAATATTGAACTACACATCGATATATGTAGAAATATTCCTACGTCGTAACGCTTTCAGACGAATTAGCTCGCAAAAACCGTTCGAAATTGAAATTTTTTTCTAGCTCTCCAGGGACGAAATAAACGTTTAATCCCTTTGTAATATTGAATTATACATCGAGATATGTAAAAATATTCCTACCTCATAACGCTTTCTATCGAATTAACACGAAGGGAACGTTAGCGTCGTCAGTAGCGGTGCGACGAAATGCAAAGACCCAACCTCCCGGTCATGTCGGTCATGCTGGGGCTATTTAAAAAAAACAAAAAAAAAAATCGTTACGTTCGACCGTATTACGTCGAAACATAAAGATTTCACAAAAAATACCGGTACCTCGTAACGCTTTCTGACGAACTGACACGAAGGGAACGTTCGAAATTGAAATTTTTTTCTAGCTCTCCAGGGACGAAATAAACGTTCAATATCTATGTAATATTGAAGTATACATCGATTTATGTAAAAATAGGCCTACCTTATAACGCTTTTTATCGAATTAACTCGAAGGGGACGTTAGCGTCGTTAGTAGCTACCTGAAGAAATACAAAGTCCCAACGTCCCGGTCATATAGGTACGGCGGGGGCTATTTAAAAAAAAAATAGAAATAAATCGTTACGATCGACCGTATTACGTTGAAATATAACGATTTCACAAAAATACCGGCACCTCGTAACGCTTTCAGACGAATTAACTCGAAGGGAACTTTCGAAATTGAAATTTTGTTCTAGCTCTTCAGGGTAGAAATAAGTGTTTAATCTCTATGTAATATTGAGGTATACATCGATTTATGTAAAAATATGCCCACCTCATAACGCTTTTTACAGAATTAAATCGAAGAGAACGGTAGCGTTGTCAGTAGCTGCGCGAAGAAATTCAAAGTCACAATCTCCCGGTCATGTCGGTCCTGCTGGGGCTATTTAAAAAAAAATAAATATAAATCGTGACGCTCGAACGTATTACGTCGAACTATAAAGATTTCGCAAAAAATACCGCGACCTCGTAACGCTTGTTATCGAATTAACTCTAAAAAACCGTTCCAAAATGAAAGTTTTGCCTGCTCTCCAGGGACGAAATAAACGTTTAATCTCTATGTAATATTGAAGTATACATCGATTTTTGTAAAAATATGCCCACCTCATACTGCTTTTTATCGAATTAAATCGAAGGGAACGTTAGCGACGTTCGTAGCGGCGCGAAGAAATTCAAAGTACCAATCTCCCGGTCATTTCGGTCCGGCGGCGGCTGTTTAAAAAAAAGAGAATGAAAAGAAATCATTACGTTCGAGCGTACTACGTCGAACTATAACGATATCACAAAAAATACCGGTACATCGTAACGCTTTCAGACGAATTAACTCGCAAAAACCGTTCGAAATTGAAAGTTTTCCTAACTCTCCAGGGACGAAATAAACGTTTAATCCCTATGCAATATTGAATTACACATCGATTTATGTTGACATATTCCTACGTCGTAACGCTTTTTAACGAATTAACTCGCAGGGATCGTTCGAAATTGAAATATTTTTCTAGCTATCTAGGGACGAAATAAACGTTTAATCTCTATGTAATATTGAATTACACATCGATACATGTAAAAATATGCCTACCTCATTACGCTTTTTATCGAATTAAATCGAAGAGAACGGTAGCACCGTCAGTAGCTGCGCGAAGAATTTCAAAGTCCCAATCTCCTGTCATGTCGGTCCGGCCGCGGCTATTTAAAAAAAAAAGATAAATATAATTCGTTACGCTCTACCGTATTACGTCGAAATATAACGATTTCACAAAAAAATACCGGTACATCGTAACGCTTTCGAACGAATTTACTCGAAAAAGCCGTTCGAAATTGAAAGCTTTCCTAACTCTCCAGGGACGAAATAAACGTTTAATCCCTATATAATATTGAATTATACATCGATATATGTAGAAATATTCCTACCTCATAACGCTTTCTATCGAATTAACTCGAAGGGAACGTTCGAAATTGAAATTTTTTTCTAGCTCTCCAGGGACGAAATAAACGTTTAATCTCTAAGTAATATTGAATTATACATCGAGATATGTAAAAATATTCCTACCCCATAACGGTTGCTAACGAATTAACTCGGAGGAAACCTTAGCGTCGTTCGTAGCGGTGCGAAGAAATACAAAGTCCCAATCTCAAGGTCATAACGATCCGGCGACGGCTATTTAAAAAAGAAATATAAAGAAATCGTTACGATCGACCGTATTACGTAGAACTATAAAGATGCACAAAAAATACCGCAACATCGTAACGCTTTTTATAGAATTAACTCGGAAAAGCTGTTCGAAATTGAAAGTTTTGCTTGCTCTGCAGGGACCAAATAAACGTTTTTATCCCTATGTAATATTGAATTATACATCGATTAATGTAAAAATATGCATACCTCATAACGCTTTTTATCGAATTAACTCGAAGGGAACGTTAGCGTCGTTAGCAGCGGTGCGAAGAAATTCAAAGTACCAACCTCCCGGTCATGTCGGTCCGGCGGCGGCTATTTAAAAAAAAAAATGAATGTAAATCGTTACGTTCGACCGTATTACCTCAAAATATAATGATTTCACAAAAAATACCGGTATATCGTAACGCTTTCAAACGAATTAACTCGCAAAAACCGTTCGAAATTGAAAGTTTTGCTAGCTCTCCAGGGACGAAATAAACGTTTAATCCCTATCCAATTTTCAATTACACATCGATATATTTTGAAATATTGCTACGTCGTAACGCTTTCTAACGAATTTACTCGAAAAAGCCGTTCGAAATTGAAAGTTTTCCTAACTCTCCAGGGACGAAATAAACGTTTAATCCCTATGCAATATTGAATTACACATCGATTTATGTTGACATATTCCTACGTCGTAACGCTTTTTAACGAATTAACTCGCAGGGATCGTTCGAAATTGAAATTTTGTTCCAGCTCTCCAGGGTAGAAATAAGTGTTTAATCTCTATGTAGTATTTAAGTATACATCAATGTATGTAAAAATATTCCTACCTCACAACGCTTTATATCGAATTAAATAGAAGAGAACGTTAGCGTCGTTTGTAGCGGTGCGAAGAAATTCAAAGACCCAACCTGTGGGTCATGTCGGTCCTGCGGGGGCTATATAAAAAAAAAATAAATATAAATCGTGACGCTCGACCGTATTACGTCGAAATATAACGATTTCACAAAAAAATACCGGTACATCGTAACGCTTTCGAACGAATTTACTCGAAAAAGCCGTTCGAAATTGAAAGCTTTCCTAACTCTCCAGGGACGAAATAAACGGTTAATCCCTATGCAATTTTGAATTACACATCGATATATTTAGAAATATTCCTACGTCGTATCGCTTTTTAACAAATTAACTCGCAGGAAACCTTAGCGTCGTTCGTAGCGGTGAGACGAAAAGCAAATACCCAATCTCCCGGTCATGTCGGTCCGGCGGCGGCTTAAAAAAAAAAAATAAATATAAATCATTACGCTCGACCGAATTACGTCGAAATATAACTATTTCACAAAAAAATACCGGTACATCGTAACGCTTTCTAACGAATTAACTCGCTAAAACCGTTCGAAACTGAAAGCTTTGCTACCTCTCCAGGGACGAAATATACGTTTAATCTCTATGTAATATTGAATTATACGTCGAGATATGTAAAAATATTCCTACCTCATAACGATTGTTAACCAATTAACTCGCAGGAAACCTTAGCGTCGTTCGTAGCGGTGCGACGAAATGCAAGTACCCAAACTCCCGGTCATGTCGGTCATGCTGGGGCTATTTAAGAAAGAAATAAATATAAATCGTTACGTTCGACCGTATTACCTCGAAATATAATGATTTCACAAAAAAATACCGGTACATCGTAACGCTTTCTAACGAATTAACTTGCAAAATCCGTTCGAAATTGAAAGTTTTGCTAGCTCTTCAGGGACTAAATAAACGATTAATCCTTACGCAATATTGAACTACACATCGATATATGTAGAAATATTCCTACGTCGTAACGCTTTCAGACGAATTAGCTCGCAAAAACCGTTCGAAATTGAAATTTTTTTCTAGCTCTCCAGGGACGAAATAAACGTTTAATCCCTTTGTAATATTGAATTATACATCGAGATACGTAAAAATATTCCTACCTCATAACGCTTTCTATCGAATTAACACGAAGGGAACGTTAGCGTCGTCAGTAGCGGTGCGACGAAATGCAAAGACCCAACCTCCCGGTCATGTCGGTCATGCTGGGGCTATTTAAAAAAAACAAAAAAAAAAATCGTTACGTTCGACCGTATTACGTCGAAACATAAAGATTTCACAAAAAATACCGGTACCTCGTAACGCTTTCTAACGAACTGACACGAAGGGAACGTTCGAAATTGAAATTTTTTTCTAGCTCTCCAGGGACGAAATAAACGTTCAATATCTATGTAATATTGAAGTATACATCGATTTATGTAAAAATAGGCCTACCTTATAACGCTTTTTATCGAATTAACTCGAAGGGGACGTTAGCGTCGTTAGTAGCTACCTGAAGAAATACAAAGTCCCAACGTCCCGGTCATATAGGTACGGCGGGGGCTATTTAAAAAAAAAATAGAAATAAATCGTTACGATCGACCGTATTACGTTGAAATATAACGATTTCACAAAAATACCGGCACCTCGTAACGCTTTCAGACGAATTAACTCGAAGGGAACTTTCGAAATTGAAATTTTGTTCTAGCTCTTCAGGGTAGAAATAAGTGTTTAATCTCTATGTAATATTGAGGTATACATCGATTTATGTAAAAATATGCCCACCTCATAACGCTTTTTACAGAATTAAATCGAAGAGAACGGTAGCGTTGTCAGTAGCTGCGCGAAGAAATTCAAAGTCACAATCTCCCGGTCATGTCGGTCCTGCTGGGGCTATTTAAAAAAAAATAAATATAAATCGTGACGCTCGACCGTATTACGTCGAACTATAAAGATTTCGCAAAAAATACCGCGACCTCGTAACGCTTGTTATCGAATTAACTCGAAAAAACCGTTCCAAAATGAAAGTTTTGCCTGCTCTCCAGGGACGAAATAAACGTTTAATCTCTATGTAATATTGAAGTATACATCGATTTATGTAAAAATATGCCCACCTCATACTGCTTTTTATCGAATTAAATCGAAGGGAACGTTAGCGACGTTCGTAGCGGCGCGAAGAAATTCAAAGTACCAACCTCCCGGTCATTTCGGTCCGGCGGCGGCTGTTTAAAAAAAAGAGAATGAAAAGAAATCATTACGTTCGAGCGTACTACGTCGAACTATAACGATATCACAAAAAATACCGGTACATCGTAACGCTTTCAGACGAATTAACTCGCAAAAACCGTTCGAAATTGAAAGTTTTGCTAGCTCTCCAGGGACGAAATAACGTTTAATCCCTATGTAATATTGAATTACACATCGATATATGTAGAAATATTCCTACGTCGTGACGCTTTTTAAAGAATTAACTCGAAGGGATCGTACGAAATTGAAATATTTTTCTAGCTATCTAGGGACGAAATAAACGTTTAATCTCTATGTAATATTGAATTACACATCGATATATGTAAAAATATGCCTACCTCATTACGCTTTTTATCGAATTAAATCGAAGAGAACGGTAGCACCGTCAGTAGCTGCGCGAAGAAATTCAAAGTCCCAATCTCCTGTCATGTCGGTCCGGCCGCGGCTATTTAAAAAAAAAAATGAATGTAAATCGTTACGTTCGACCGTATTACCTCAAAATATAATGATTTCACAAAAAATACCGGTATATCGTAACGCTTTCAAACGAATTAACTCGCAAAAACCGTTCGAAATTGAAAGTTTTGCTAGCTCTCCAGGGACGAAATAAACGTTTAATCCCTATCCAATTTTCAATTACACATCGATATATTTTGAAATATTGCTACGTCGTAACGCTTTTTAACGAATTAACTCGAAGGCAACGTTCGAAATTGAAATTTTTTCTAGCTCTCCAGGGACGAAATAAACGTTTAATATCTATGTAATATCGAAGTATACATCGATTTATGTAAAAATATGCCCACCTCATAACGCTTTTTATCGAATTAAATCGAAGGGAATGTTAGCGTCGTTCGTAGCGGTGCGAAGAAATTCAAAGTACCAACCTCCCGGTCATGTCGGTCCAGCGGCGGCTATTAAAAAAAAAAATGAATGTAAATCGTTACGTTCGACCGTATTACCTCAAAATATAATGATTTCACAAAAAATACCGGTATATCGTAACGCTTTCAAACGAATTAACTCGCAAAAACCGTTCGAAATTGAAAGTTTTGCTAGCTCTCCAGGGACGAAATAAACGTTTAATCCCTATGTAATATTGAATTATACATCGAGATATGAAGAAATATTCCTACCTCATAACGCTTTCTATCGAATTAACACGAAGGGAACGTTAGCGTCGTCAGTAGCGGTGCGAAGAAATACAAAGTCCCAACCTCCCGGTCATGTCGGTGCTGCGGGGGCTATTTAAAAAAAAAATGAATATAAATCGTTACGTTCGACCGTATTACGTCGAAATATAACGATTTCACAAAAAATACAGGTACCTCGTAACGCTTTCTGACTAATTGACTCGAGGGGAACGTTCGAAATTGAAATTTTGTTCTAGCCGTGCAGGGTAGAAATAAGTGATTAATCCCAATGTAATATTGAATTATACATCGAGATATGTAAAAATATTCCTACCTCATAACGGTTGTTAACGAATTAACTCGCAGCGAACCATAGCGTCGTTCGTAGCGGTGCGAAGAAATACAAAGTCCCAACGTTCCCGTCATATAGGTACGACGGGGGCTATTTAAAAAAAAGACTAAAAATAAATCTTCGCGATCGACCGTATTACGTCGAACTATAACGATTTCGCAAAAAAATACCGGTACATCGTAACGGTTTCTAACGAATTAACTCGCAAAAACCGTGCGAAATTGAAAGATTTGCTACCTCTCTAGGGACGAAATAAACGTTTAATCCCGACGCAATTTTGAATTACACATCGATATATTTAGAAATATTCCTACGTCGTAACGCTTTTTAACTAATTAACTCGAAAATACCGTACGAAATTGAAAGTTTTGCCTGCTCTCCAGGGACCAAATAAACATTTAATCCCTATGTAATATTGAATTATACATCGAGATATGTAAAAATATTCCTACCTCATAACGGTTGTTATCGAATTAACTCCAAGGGAACGTTAGCGTCGTTAGTAGCGGTGCGAAGAAATGCAAAGACCCAACCTCCCGGTCATGTCGGTCTTGCTAGGGCTATTTAAAAAAAAAATGAATATAAATCGTTACGTTCGACCGTATTACGTCGAAATATAACGATTTCACAAAAAATACCGGTACCTCGTAAAGGTTTCTGACGAATATCTCGATGGGAACGTTCGAAATTGGAATTTTGTTCTAGCTCTTCAGGGTAGAAATAACTGTTTAATCTCTATGTAATATTGAGGTATACATCGAATTATGTAAAAATATGCCCACCTCATTACGCTTTATATCGAATTAACTCGAAGGGAACGTTAGCGTCGTCAGTAGCGGTGCGAAGAAATTCAAAGTACCAACCTCCCGGATTTGTCGGTCCGGCGGCGGCTATTTAAAAAAAAGAAAACAAAAAGAAATCATTACGTTCGAGCGTATTATTTCGAACTATAACGATTTCGCAAGAAATACCGGTACCTCGCTACGCTTTTTAACAAATTAACTCGAAGGGATCGTTCGAAATTGAAAGTATTGCTACCTCTCCAGGGACGAAATAAACGTTTAAAGCCTATGCAATCTTGAATTACACATCTACATATTTGGAAATATGCCTACGTCGTAAAACTTTTTAACGAACTAACTCGAAGGGATCGGTCGAAATTGAAATTTTTTCTAGCTCTCCAGGGACGAAATAAACGTTTAATCTCTATGTAATATTGAAGTATATATCAATTTATGTAAAAATATGCTTACCTCATAACGCTTTATATCGAATTAACTCGAAGGGAACGTTAGCGTCGTTAGTAGCGGTGCGAAGAAATTCAAAGACCCAACATTACGGTCATGTCGGTCCTGCTTGGGCTATTTAAAAAAAATAAACATAAATCGTTACGTCCGACCGTATTACGTCGAAATATAATGATTTCACAAAAAATACCGGTACATCGTAACGCTTTCTAACGAATTAACTCGCAAAGACGGTTCGAAATTGAAAGTTTTGCTTGCTCTCCAGGGACCACACAAACGTTTAATCCCTATGCAATATTGAATTATACATCGAGATATGTAAAAATATTCCTACCTCATAACCGTTGTTAACGAATTAACCCGCAGGGAACCTTAGCGTCCTTCGTAGCGGTGCGAAGAAATACAAAGTACCAACCTCCCGGTCATGTCGGTCCGGCGGCGGCTTTTTAAAGAAAAGAAAATAAAAAGAAATCATTACGTTCGAGAGTATTACGCCGAACTATTACTATTTCACAAAAAATACCGGTACCTCGTAACGCTTTCAGACGAATCAACTCGAAGGGAACGTTCAAAATTGAAATTTTGTTCTAGCTCTTCAGGGTAGAAATAAGTGTTTAATCTCTATGTAATATTGAGGTATACATCGATTTATGTAAAAATATGCCCACCTCATTACGCTTTATATCGAATTAACTCGAAGGGAACGTTAGCGTCGTTAGTAGCGGTGCGTAGAAATGCAAAGTCCCAACCTTCCGGTCATGTCGGTCCTGCTGGGGCTATTTAAAAAAAAATAAACATAAATCGCTACGTTCGACAGTATTACGTCGAAATATAATGATTTCACAAAAAATACCGGTACATCTTAACGCTTTCTGAAGAATTAACTCGCAAAAACCGTTCGAAATTGAAAGTTTTGCTAGCTCTCCAGGGACGAAATAAACGTTTAATCCCTATGCAATATTGAATTACACTACGATATATGTAGAAATATTCCTCCGTCGTAACGCTTTTTAACGAATTAACTCGCAGGGAACATTAGCGTCGTTCGTAGCGGTGCGAAGAAATACAAAGTCCCAACCTCCCGGTCATGTCGGTCCTGCGGGGGCTATTTAGAAAAAAAATAAAAATAAATCGTTACGATCCACCGTATTACGTCGAAATGTAACGATTTCAGAAAAAAATACCGGTATATCGTAAAGCTGTCTAACGAATTAACTCGCAAAAACCGTTCGAAATTGAAAGTTTTGCTAGCTCTCCAGGGACGAAATAAACGTCTAATCCCTATGCAATATTGAAGTAAACATCGATTTATGTAAAAATATGCCCACCTCATAACGCTTTTTATCGAATTAACTCGAAGGGAACGGTAGCGTCGTTGGTAGCGGTGCGAAGAAATACAAAGTCCCAACCTCCCGGTCATGTCGGTCCTGCGGGGGCTATTTAGAAAAAAAATAAAAATAAATCGTTACGATCGACCGTATTACGTCGAAATATACCGATTTCACAAAAAATACCGGTACATCGTAACGCTTTCTAGCGAATTAACTCGCAAAAACCGTTCGAAATTGAAAGTTTTTTTACCTCTCCAGGGACTAAACAAACGTTTAATCCCTATGCAATTTTGAATTACACATCGATATATGTAGAAATATTCCTACGTCGTAACGCTTTTTAACGAATTAACTCGCAGGGAACATTAGCGTCGTTCGTAGCGCTGCGAAGAAATAGAAAGTCCCAACGTCCCGGTCATATAGGTACGGCGGGGGCTATTTAAAAAAAAAAAATAAAAATTTATCGTTACGGTCGACCGTATTACGTCGAAATATTTCGATTTCACAAAAAATACCGGTGCCTCGTAACGCTTTCTGACGAATTGACTCGAAGGGAACGTTCGAAATTGAAATTTTTTTCTAGCTCTCCAGGGTAGAAATGTATGTTTAATCTCTATGTAATATTGAGGTATACATCGATTTATGTAAAAATATGCCCACCTCATAACGCTTTTTGTCGAATTAAATCGAAGAGAACGGTAGCATCGTCAGTAGCTGCGCGAAGAAATTCAAAGTCCCAACCTCCCGGTCATGTCGGTCCGGCGGCGGCTTTTTAAAGAAAAGCAAATAAAAAGAAATCATTACGTTCGAGAGTATTACGCCGAACTATTACGATTTCACAAAAAATACCGGTACCTCGTAACGCTGTCAGACGAATCAACTCGAAGGGAACGTTCGAAATTGAAATTTTGTTCTAGCTCTTCAGGGTAGAAATAAGTGTTTAATCTCTATGTAATATTGAAGTATACATCGATTTATGTAAAAATATGCCCACCTCATAGCGCTTTTTAGCGAATTAAATCGAAGATAACGGAGGCGCCGTCAACAGCTGCGCGAAGAAATTCAAAGTCCCAATCTGCCGGTCAGTTCGGTCCGGCCGCTGCTATTTAAAAAAAACACGAAAAAAATCGTTACGTTCTACCGTATTACGTCGAACTATAAAGATTTCACAAAAACTGCCGGTACCTCGTAACGCTTTCTGACGAACTGACTCGAAGGGAGCGTTCGAAATTGTAATATTGTTCTAGCTCTCCAGGGTAGAAATAAGTGTTTAATCTATATGTAATATTGAGGTATACATCGATTTATGTAAAAATATGCCCACCTCATAACCCTTTTTATCGAATGAACTTGAAGGGAACGTTCGAAATTGAAATATTTTTCTAGCTATCCAGGGACGAAATTAACGTTTAATCTCTATGTAATATTGAAGTAAACATCGATTTATGTAAAAATATGCACACCTCATAACGCTTTTTATCGAATTAAATCGAAGGGAACGGTAGCGTCGTCAGTAGCTGCGCGAAGAAATTCAAAGTCCCAATCTCCCGGTCATGTCGGTCCGGCCGCTGCTATTTAAAAAAAACATGAAAAAAATCGTTACGTTCGACCGTATTACGTCGAACTATAAAGATTTCACAAAAACTGCCGGTACCTCGTAACGCTTTCTGACGAACTGACTCGAAGGGAACGTTCGAAATTGAAATTTTTTTCTAGCTCTCCAGGGTAGAAATGTGTGTTTAATCTCTATGTAATATTGAGGTATACATCGATTTATGTAAAAATATGCACACCTCATAACGCTTTTTATCGAATTAACTCGAAGGGAACGTTAGCGTCGTTAGTAGCTGCGTGAAGAAATACAAAGTCCCAACGTCCCGGTCATATAGGTACGGCGGGGGCTATTTAAAAAAGAAAAAAAAAATAGAAATAAATCGTTACGATCGACCGTATTACGTCGAAATATAACGATTTCACAAAAAATACCGGTACCTCGTAACGCTTTCAGACGAATTAACTCGAAGGGAACTTTCGAAATTGAAATTTTGTTCTAGCTCTTCAGGGTAGAAATAACTGTTTAATCTCTATGTAATATTGAGGTATACATCGATTTATGTAAAAATATGCCCACCTCATAACGCTTTTTATCGAATTAAATCGAAGAGAACGGTAGCATCGTCAGTAGCGGTGCGAAGAAATACAAAGTCCCAACCTCCCGGTCATGTCGGTCCTGCTTGGGCTATTTAAAAAAAATAAACAGAAATCGTTACGCTCGACCGTATTACGTCGAAATATAACGATTTCACAAAAAATACCGGTACCTCGTACCGCCTTCTGACGAATTGACTCAAAGGGAACGTTCGAAATTCAAATTTTTTTCTAGCTATCCAGGGACGAAACAAGCGTTTAATCTCTATGTAATATTGAATTATACATCGAGATATGTAAGAATATTCCTACCTCATAACGGTTGTTAACGAATTAACTCGCAGGGAACCTTAGCGTCGTTCGTAGCGGTGGGAAGAAATACAAATTCCCAACGTCCCCGTCATATAGGTACGGCGGGGGCTATTTAAAAAAAAAATAAAAATAAATCGTTACGTTCGACCGTATTACGTCGAAATATAATGATTTCACAAAAAATACCGGTACCTCGTAACGCTTTCTGACGAATTGACTCGAAGGGAACGTTCGAAATTGAAACTTTGTTCTAGCTCTCCAGGGTAGAAATAAGTGTTTAATCTCTATGTAATATTGAATTATACATCGATTTATGTAAAAATATGCCTACCTCATAACGCTTTTTATCGAATTAACTCGAAGGGAACGTTAGCGTCGTTAGTAGCGGTGCGAAGAAATTCAAAGACCCAATCTCCCGGTCATGTCGGTCCGGCCGCGACTATTTAAAAGAAACATATAAAAAATAGTTACGTTCGACCGTATTACGTCGAAATATAACGATTTCACCACAAAATGTTGGTATATCGTTACGCTTTCTAACGAATTAACTCGCAAAAACCGTTCGAAATTGAAAGTTTTTATTGCTATCCAGGGACCATAGAGACGTTTACCCCCTATGTAATATTGAATTATACACCGATTTATGGAAAAATATACCTACCTCATAACGCTACTTATCGAGTTAACTCGAAGGGAACGATAGCGTCGTTAGTAGTTGTGCGAAGAAATTCAAAGACACAACCTCCCGGTCATGTCGGTCCTGCTGGGGCTATTTAAAAAGAAATAAATATAAATCGTTACGTTCGACCGTATTACGTCGAACTATAAAGATTTCACAACAAATACCGCGTCCTCGTAACGCTTGTTAACGAATTAACTCGCAAAGACCTTTCGAAATTGAAAGTATTGCTACCTCTCCAGGGACGAAATAAACGTTTAATCCCTATGCAATATTGAATTACACATCGATATATGTAGAAATATTCCTACCTCATAACGGTTGTTAACGAATTAACCCGCAGGGAACCTTAGCGTCGTTCGTAGCGGTGCGAAGAAATACAAAGTACCAACCTCCCGGTCAGGTCGATCCGGCGGCGGCTACTTAAAAAAAAAAAAAAAAAAAAAATAAAAAGAAATCGTTACGCTCCAGCGTATTACGTCGAACTATAACGATTTCACAATAAATACCGGTACATCGTTACGCTTTCTAACGAATTATCTTGCATAAACCGTTCGAAATTGAAAGTTTTGCTAGCTTTCCAGGAACGAAATAAACGATTAATCCCTACGCAATATTCATTTACACATCTATATATGTAGAAATATTCCTACGCTGAAACGCTTACAGACGAATTAACTCGCAAAAACCGTTCGAAATTGAAATTTTGTTCTAGCTCTTCAGGGTAGAAATAATTGTATAATCTCTATGTAATATTGAATTATACATCGATTTATGTAAAAATGTGCCTACCTCATAACGCTTTATATCGAATTAACTCGAAGGGAACGTTAGCGTCGTTAGTAGCGGTGCGAAGAAATTCAAAGTCCCTACCTCCCGGTTATGTCGGTCCTGCTGGGGCTATTTAAAAAAAAATAAATATAAATCGTTACGCCCGACCGTATTACGTCGATATATAATGATTTCACAAAAAATACCGGTACATCGTAACGCTTTCTAACGAATTAATTCGCAAAATCCGTTCGAAATTGAAAGTTTTGCTTGCTCTCCAGGGACCAAATAAACGGTTAATCCCTACGTAATATTAAATTATACATCGAGATTTGTAAAAATATTCCTACCTCATAACGGTTGTTATCGAATTAACTCGCAGGGAACCTTAGCGTCGTTCGTGTCGGTGCGAAGAATTACAATGTCGCAACGTCCCAGTAATATCGGTACGGCGGTGGCTATTTACAAAAGAAAAAATAAAAATAAATCGTTGCGATCGACCGTATTACGTCGAAATATAATGATTTCACAAAAAATACCGGTACCTCGTAACGCATTCTGACGAATTGCCTCGAAGGGAACGTTCGAAATTGAAATTTTGTTATAGCCCTCCAGGGTAGAAATAAGTGTTTAATCTCTATGTAATATTGAATTATACATCGATTTATGTAAAAATATGCCTACCTCATAACGCTTCTTATCGAATTAACTCGAAGGGAACGTTAGCGTCGTTAGTAGCGGTGCGAAGAAATTCAAAGACCCAACCTCCCGGTCATGTCGGTCCTGTGGGGGCTATTTAAAAAAAAATAAATATAAATCGTAACGCTCGACCGTATTACGTCGAAATATAACGATTTCACAAAAAAATACCGGTACATCGTAAAGCTTTCTAACGAATTAACTCGCAAAAACCGTTCGAAATTGAAAGTTTTCCTAGCTCTCCAGGGACGAAATAAACGTTTAATCCCAATGCAATATTGACTTACACATTGATATATGTAGACATATTCCTACGTCGTAACGCTTTTTAACGAATTAACTCGCAGGGAACGTTCGAAATTGTAAGATTTGCTACCTCTCCAGGGACTAAATAAACGTTTAATCCCTATGCGATTTTAAATTACACATCGATATATGTAGAAATATTCCTACCTCATAACGGTTGTTAACGAATTAACTCGCAGGGAACCTTAGCGTCGTTCGTAGCGGTGCGAAGAAATACAAAGTCCCGACGTCCCGGTCATATAGGTACGGCGGGGGCTATTTAAAAAATAAAAATAAAAATAAATCGTTACGATCGACCGTATTACGTCGAAATATAACGATTTCACAAAAAATACCGGTACCTCGTAACGCTTCCTGACGAATTGACTCGAGGGGAGCCTTGGAAATTGAAATTTTTTTCTAGCTTTCCAGGGACGAAATAAACGTTTAATCTCTGTGTAATATTGAAGCATACGTCGATTTATGTAAAAATATGCCCACCTGATAACGCTTTTTATCGAATTAAATCGAAGAGAACGGTAGCGTCGTCAGTAGCTGCCCGGAGAAATTCAAGGTCCCAATCTCACGGTCATGTCGGTCCGGCCGCGGCAATTAAAAAAAAAAACATAAAAAAAATCGTTACGTTCGATGGTATTACGTTGAGCTATAAAGATTTCACAAAAAATACAGCGACCTCGTAACGCTTCTTAACGAATTAACTCGAAAAAACCGTTCGAAATTGAAAGTTTTGCTTGCTGTCCAGGGACCAAATAAACGTTTAATCCCTATGTAATATTGAATTATATATCGAGATATGTAAAAATATTCCTACCTCATAACGGTTGTTAACGAATTAACTCGCAGGGCACCTTAGCGTCGTTCGTGGCGTCGCGAAGAGATACAAAGTCCCAACGTCCCGGTCATATAGTTACGGCGGGGGCTATTAAAAAAAAAAATAAAAATAAATCGTTACGGTCGACCGTATTACGTCGAAATATAACGATTTCACAAAAAATACCGGTACCTCGTAACGCTTCCTGACGAATTGACTCGAGGGGAAACTTCGAAATTGAAATTTTTTTCTAGCTTTCCAGGGACGAAATAAACGTTTAATCTCTGTGTAATATTGAAGTATACGTCGATTTATGTAAAAATATGCCCACCTCACAACTCTTTTTATCGAATTAAATCGAAGGGAACGTTAGCGTCGTTCGTAGCGGTCCGAAGAAATTCAAAGACCCAACCTCCCGGTCATGTCGGCCCAGCGTGGGCAATTTAAAAAAAAGAAAATGAAAAGAAATCACTACGTTCGAGCGTATTACGTCGAACTATACCGATTTCACAAAAAATACCGGTACCTCGTATCGCTATCTGACGAATTCATTCGAAGGGAACGTTCGAAATTGAAATTTTGTTCTAGCTCTCCGGGGTAGAAATAAGTGTTTAATCTCTATGTAATATTGAATTATACATCGATTTATGTAAAAATGTGCCTACCTCTTAAGGCTTTTTATCGAATTAACTCGAAGGGAACGTTAGCGTCGTTAGTAGCGGTGCGAAGAAATTCAAAGAACCAACCTCCCGGTCATGTCGGTCCTGTGGGGGCTATTTAAAGAAAAATAAATATAAATCGTGAAGCTCGGCCGTATCACCTCGAAATATAACGATTTCACAAAAAAATACCGGTACATCGTAACGCTTTCTAACGAATTAACTCGCAAATACCGTAAGAAATTGAAAGTTTTGCTAGCTCTGCAGGGTCGAAATAAACATTTAATCCCTATGCAATATTGAATTACACATCGATATATGCAGAAATATTCCTACGTCGTAACGCTTTCTAACGAATTAACTCGAAGGGAACGTTCGAAATTGAAATTTTTTTCTAGCTCTCCAGGGACGAAATAAACGTTTAATCCCTATGCAATATTGAATTACACATCGATGTATGTAGAAATATTCCTACCTCATAACGGTTGTTAACGAATTAACTCGCAGGGAACCTTAGCGTCGTTCGTAGCGGTGCGAAGAAATACAAAGTCCCGACGTCCCGGTCATAGAGGTACGGCGGGGGCTATTTAAAAAAGAGAATAAAAATAAATCGTTACGATCGACCGTATTACGTCGAAATATAACGATTTCACAAAAAATGCCGGTACCTCGTAACGGTTTCTGACGAATTGACTCGAAGGGAACGTTCGAAATTGAAATTTTGTTCTAGCTTTTCAGGGTAGAAATAAGCGTTTAATCTCTATGTAATATGAAATTATACATCAATGTATGTAAAAATATTCCTACCTCATAACGCTTTTTATCGAATTAACTCGAATGGAACGTTAGAGTCGTTAGTAGCTGCGCGAGGAAATTCAAAGTCCCAATCTCCCGGTCATATCGATCCGGCGGCGGCTATTTAAAAAAGAAATATAAAGAAATCGTTACGATCGACCGTATTACGTAGAACTATAAAGATGCACAAAAAATACCGCGACATCGTAACGCTTTTTAAAGAATTGACTCGAAAAAGCCGTTCGAAATTGAAAGATTTGCTTGCTCTCCAGGGACCAAATAAACGGTTAATCCCTATGTAATATTGAATTATACATCGAGATATGTAAAAATATTCCTACCTCATAACGGTTGTTAACGAATTAACTCGCAGGAAACCTTAGCGTCGTTCATAGCGGCGCGAAGAAATACAATGTCCCAACCGCCCGGTCATGTCGGTCCTGCTTGGGCAAAAAAAAAAAATAAACATAAATCGTTACGCTCGACCGTATTACGTCGAAATATAACGATTTCACAAATAATACCGGTACCTCGTAACGGTTTCTGACGAACTGACTCGAAGGGAACGTTCGAAATTGAAATTTTTTTCTAGCTCTCCAGGGACGAAACAAAAGTTTAATCTCTATGTAATATTGAATTATACATCGAGACATGTAAAAATATTCCTACCTCATAAAGGTTGTTAACGAATTAACTTGCAGGAAACCTTAGCGTCGTTCATAGCGGCGCGAAGAAATACAATGTCCCAACGTCCCGGTCATATCGGTATGGCGGGGGCTATTTAAAAAAAAGAAATCAAAATAAGTCGTTACGATAGACCGTATTACGTCGAAATATAACGATTTCACAAAAAATACCGGTAACTCGTAACGCATTCTGACGAATTGACTCGAAGGGAACGTTCGAAATTGAAATTTTGTTCTAGCTATCCAGGGTAGAAATAAGTGTTTAATCTCTATGTAATATTGAATTATACATCGAGACATGTAAAAATATTCCTACCTCATAAAGGTTGTTAACGAATTAACTCGCAGGGATCTTGATCGTCGTTCGTAGCGGTGCAAAGAAATACAAAGTCCCAACGTCCCGGTCATATAGGTACGGCGAGGGCTATTTAAAAAAAGAAAATAAATATAAATTGTTACGCTCGCCCGTATTGCGTCGGAATTTAACGATTTCACAAAAAATACCGGTACCTCGTAACGCTTTCTGACGAATTGACTCGAAGGGAACGTTCGAAATTGAAACTTTGTTCTAGCTCTTCAGGGTAGAAATAAGTGTCTAATCTCTATGTAATATTGAATTATACATCGATTTATGTAAAAATATGCCTACCTCATAACGCTTTTTATCGAATTAACTCGAGGGGAACGTTAGCGTCGTTAGTAGCGGTGCGAAGAAATTCAAAGAACCGACCTCCGGGTCATGTCGGTACTGCGGGGGCCATTTAAAAAAAAATAAATATAAATCGTGACGCTCGACCGTATTACGTCGAAATGTAACGATTTCACAAAAAAATACCGGTACATCGAAAAGCTTTCTAACGAATTAAATCGCAAAAACCGTTCGAAATTGAAAGTTTTGCTAGCTCTCCAGGGACGAAATAAACGTTTAATCCCTATGTAATATTAAATTATTCATCGAGATATGTAAGAATATTCCTACGTCATAACGGTTGTTAACGAATTAACACGCAGGGAACCTTAGCCTCGTTCGTAGCGGTGGGAAGAAATACAAATTCCCAACGTCCCGGTCATATAGGTACGGCGGGGGCTATTTAAAAAAAAAAAAAATAAAAATAAATCGTTACGTTCGACCGTATTACGTCGAAATATAATGATTTCACATAAAATACCGGTACATCGTAACGCTTTCAGACGAATTAACTCGCAAAAACCGTTCGAAATTGAAAGTTTTGCTAGCTCTCCAGGGACGAAATAAACGTTTAATCCCACTGGAATATTGAATTACACATTGATATATGTAGACATATTCCTACGTCGTAACGCTTTTTTACGAATTAACTCGAAGGGAACGTTCGAAATTGAAATTTTTTTCTAGCTCTCCAGGGTAGAAATAAGTGTTTAATCTCTATGTAATATTGAATTATACATCGATTTATGTAAATATATGCCTACCTCATAACGCTCTTTATCGAATTAACTCCAAGGGAACGTTAGCGTCGTTATTAGCGGTGCGAAGAAATTCAAAGTCCCAATCTCCCGGTCACGTCGGTCCGGCCGCGGCTATTTAAAAAAAACATTAAAAAAATCGTTACGTTCGACCATATTACGTCGAACTATAAAGATTTCGCAAAAAATACCGCGACCTCGTAACGCTTGTTAACGAATTAACTCGAAAAAACCGTTCGAAATTGAAAGTTTTGCTACCTCTCCAGTGACGAAGTAAACGTTTAATCCCTATGTAATATTGAAGTATACATCGATTGATGTAAAAATATGCCCACCTCACAACTCTTTTCATCGAATTAAATCGAAGGGAACGTTAGCGTCGTTCGTAGCGGTGCGAAGAAATACAAAGTCCCAACGTCCCGGTCATATAGGTACGGCGGAGGCACTTTAAAAAAAAAAAATAAAAATAAATCGTTACGATCGACCGTATTACGTCGAAATGTAACGATTTCGCAAAAAAAAAACCGGTACCTCGTACCGCTTTCTGACTAACTGACTCGAAAAAACCGTTCGAAATTGAAAGTTTTGCTTGCTCTCCAGGGACCAAATAAACGTTTAATCTCTATGTAATATTGAAGTATACATCGATTGATGTAAAAATATGCCCACCTCACAACTCTTTTCATCGAATTAAATCGAAGGGAACGTTAGCGTCGTTCGTAGCGGTACGAAGAAATTCAAAGACCCAACCTCCCGGTCATGTCGGTCCAGCGGGGGCTATTTAAAAAAAAAATAAAAAAAAATCGTTACGATCCACCGTATTACGTCGAACTATAAAGATTTCACAACGAAATACCGCGAACTCGTAATGCTTTTTAACGAATTAACTCGAAAAAACCGTTCGAAATTGAAAGTCTTGGTAGCTCTCCAGGGACGAAATACACGTTTAATCCCTATGTAATATTGAATTACACATCGATACATGTAGAAATATTCCTACGTCGTAACGCTTTCAGACGAATTAACTCGCAAAAACCGTTCGAAATTGAAAGTTTTGCTAGCTCTCCAGGGAAGAAATAAAACTCTAATCCGTATGCAATATTGAATTACACATCGATATATGTAGAAATATTCCTACATCGTATCGCTTTTTAACGAATTAATTCGAAGGGAACGTTCGAAATTGTAATTTTTTTCTAGCTCTCCAGGGACGAAATAAATGTTTAATCTCTATGTAATATTGAATTATACATCGAGATATGTAAAAATATTCCTACCTCATAAGGCTTTTTATCGAATTAACTCGCAGGGAACCTTAGCGTCGTTCGTAGCGGTGCGAAGAAATACAAAGTCCCAACGTCCCGGTCATATCGGTACGGCGGGGGCTATTCAAAAAAAAAAAAAAAAATAAATCGGTGTGATCGACCGTATTACGTCGTAATATAACGATTTCACAAAAAATACCGGTACCTCGTAACGTTTTCTGACGAATTGACTCGAAGGGAACGCTCGAAATTGAAATTTTGTTCTAGCTCTCCACGGTGAAAATAAGTGTTCAATCTCTATGTAATATTGAGTTACACATCGATATATGTAGAAATATTCCTACGTCGTAACGCTTTTTAACGAATTAACTCGAAGGGAACGTTCGAAATTGAAATATTTTTCTAGCTATCCAGCGACGAAATAAACGTTTAATCTCTATGTACTATTGAAGTATACATCGATTTATGTAAAAACATGCCCACCTCATAACGCTTTTTATCGAATTTAATCGAAGAGAACGGTACCGTCGTCAGTAGCTGCGCGAAGAAATTCAAAGTCCCAATCACCCGGTCATGTCGGTCCGGCCGCGGCTGTTTAGGAAAAAACACAAAAAAATCGTTACGGTCGACCGTATTACGTCGAACTATAAAGATTCCACAAAAAATTCCGAGACCTCGTAACGCTTGTTATCGAATTAACTCGAAAAAACCGTTCGAATTTGAAAGTTTTGCTTGCTCTCCAGGGACCAAATAAACGTTTAATCCCTATGTAATATTGAATTATACATCGAGATATGTAAAAATATTGCTACCTCATAACGGTTGTTAACGAATTAACTCGAGGGGAACGTTAGCGTCGTTAGTAGCGGTGCGAAGAAATTCAAAGACCCAACCTCCCGGTCATGTCGGTCCTGCGGGGGCTATTTAAAAATCAGAAAATAGAAAGAAATCATTACGTTCGAGCGTATTACGTCGCACTATAACGATTTCACAAGAAATACCGCGAACTCGTAATGCTTTTTAACGAATTAACTCAAAGGGAACGTTCGAAATTGAAATTTTTTCTAGCTGTCCAGGGACGAAATAAACGTTTAATCTCTATGTAATATTGAAGTATACATCGATTTATGTAAAAATATGCCCACCTCATAAAGCTTCTTATCGAATTAACTCGAAGGGAACGTTAACGTCGTTAGTAGCCGTGCGAAGAAAGTCAAAGTCCAAATCTCCCGGTCATGCCGGTCTGGCCGCGGCTATTTAAAACAAACATAAAACAATCGTTACGTTCGATCGTATTTCGTCGAACTATAAAGATTTCACAAAAAATACCGCGACCTCCTAACGCTTTTTAAAGAATTAACTCGAAAAAAAAGTACGAAATTGAAAGTTTTGCTTACGCTCCAGGGACCAAATAAATGTTTAATCCCTATGTAATATTGAATTATACATCGAGATATGTAAAAATATTCCTACCTCATAACGCTTTTTATCGAATTAAGTCGAAGGGAACGTTCGAAATTGAAATTTTGTTCTAGCTCTCCAGGGTAGAAATAAGTGTTTAATCTCTATGTAATATTGAAGTATACATCGAGGTATGTAAAAATATTCCTACCTCATAACGCTTTTTATCGAATTAACTCGAAGGGAACGTTAGCGTCGTTAGTAACTGCGTGAAGAAATTCAATGTCCCAATCTCCGGCCATGTCGGTCCGGCCGCGGCTATTTAAAAAAAAAAAAAAAAATAAAAATAAATCGTTACGATCGACCGTATTACGTCGAAATATAACGATTTCACATAAAATACCGGTACATCGTACCGCTTTCAGACGAATTAACTCGCAAAAACCTTTCGAAATTGAAAGTTTTGGTAGCTCTGCAGGGACGAAATAAACGTTTAATCCCAATGCAATATTGAATTACACATTGATATATGTAGACATATTCCAACGTCGTAACGCTTTTTAACGAATTAACTCGAAGGGAACGTTCGAAATTGAAATTTTTTTCTAGCTCTCCAGGGACGAAATATACGTTCAATATCGATGTAATATTGAAGTATACATCGATTTATGTAAAAATATTCCTACCTCATAAGGCTTTTTATCGAATTAACTCGCAGGGAACCTTAGCGTCGTTCGTAGCGGTGCGAAGAAATACAAAGTCCCAACGTCCCGGTCATATCGGTACGGCGGGGGCTATTAAAAAAAAAAAAAAAAAATAAATCGGTGTGATCGACCGTATTACGTCGTAATATAACGATTTCACAAAAAATACCGGTACCTCGTAACGTTTTCTGACGAATTGACTCGAAGGGAACGCTCGAAATTGAAATTTTGTTCTAGCTCTCCACGGTGAAAATAAGTGTTCAATCTCTATGTAATATTGAGTTACACATCGATATATGTAGAAATATTCCTACGTCGTAACGCTTTTTAACGAATTAACTCGAAGGGAACGTTCGAAATTGAAATATTTTTCTAGCTATCCAGGGACGAAATAAACGTTTAATCTCTATGTACTATTGAAGTATACATCGATTTATGTAAAAACATGCCCACCTCATAACGCTTTTTATCGAATTTAATCGAAGAGAACGGTACCGTCGTCAGTAGCTGCGCGAAGAAATTCAAAGTCCCAATCACCCGGTCATGTCGGTCCGGCCGCGGCTGTTTAGGAAAAAACACAAAAAAATCGTTACGGTCGACCGTATTACGTCGAACTATAAAGATTCCACAAAAAATTCCGAGACCTCGTAACGCTTGTTATCGAATTAACTCGAAAAAACCGTTCGAATTTGAAAGTTTTGCTTGCTCTCCAGGGACCAAATAAACGTTTAATCCCTATGTAATATTGAATTATACATCGAGATATGTAAAAATATTGCTACCTCATAACGGTTGTTAACGAATTAACTCGAGGGGAACGTTAGCGTCGTTAGTAGCGGTGCGAAGAAATTCAAAGACCCAACCTCCCGGTCATGTCGGTCCTGCGGGGGCTATTTAAAAATCAGAAAATAGAAAGAAATCATTACGTTCGAGCGTATTACGTCGAACTATAACGATTTCACAAGAAATACCGCGAACTCGTAATGCTTTTTAACGAATTAACTCGAAGGGAACGTTCGAAATTGAAATTTTTTCTAGCTGTCCAGGGACGAAATAAACGTTTAATCTCTATGTAATATTGAAGTATACATCGATTTATGTAAAAATATGCCCACCTCATAAAGCTTCTTATCGAATTAACTCGAAGGGAACGTTAACGTCGTTAGTAGCCGTGCGAAGAAAGTCAAAGTCCAAATCTCCCGGTCATGCCGGTCTGGCCGCGGCTATTTAAAACAAACATAAAACAATCGTTACGTTCGATCGTATTTCGTCGAACTATAAAGATTTCACAAAAAATACCGCGACCTCCTAACGCTTTTTAAAGAATTAACTCGAAAAAAAAGTACGAAATTGAAAGTTTTGCTTACGCTCCAGGGACCAAATAAATGTTTAATCCCTATGTAATATTGAATTATACATCGAGATATGTAAAAATATTCCTACCTCATAACGCTTTTTATCGAATTAAGTCGAAGGGAACGTTCGAAATTGAAATTTTGTTCTAGCTCTCCAGGGTAGAAATAAGTGTTTAATCTCTATGTAATATTGAAGTATACATCGAGGTATGTAAAAATATTCCTACCTCATAACGCTTTTTATCGAATTAACTCGAAGGGAACGTTAGCGTCGTTAGTAACTGCGTGAAGAAATTCAATGTCCCAATCTCCGGCCATGTCGGTCCGGCCGCGGCTATTTAAAAAAAAAAAAAAAAATAAAAATAAATCGTTACGATCGACCGTATTACGTCGAAATATAACGATTTCACATAAAATACCGGTACATCGTACCGCTTTCAGACGAATTAACTCGCAAAAACCTTTCGAAATTGAAAGTTTTGGTAGCTCTGCAGGGACGAAATAAACGTTTAATCCCAATGCAATATTGAATTACACATTGATATATGTAGACATATTCCAACGTCGTAACGCTTTTTAACGAATTAACTCGAAGGGAACGTTCGAAATTGAAATTTTTTTCTAGCTCTCCAGGGACGAAATATACGTTCAATATCGATGTAATATTGAAGTATACATCGATTTATGTAAAAATATTCCTACCTCATAAGGCTTTTTATCGAATTAACTCGCAGGGAACCTTAGCGTCGTTCGTAGCGGTGCGAAGAAATACAAAGTCCCAACGTCCCGGTCATATCGGTACGGCGGGGGCTATTAAAAAAAAAAAAAAAAAATAAATCGGTGTGATCGACCGTATTACGTCGTAATATAACGATTTCACAAAAAATACCGGTACCTCGTAACGTTTTCTGACGAATTGACTCGAAGGGAACGCTCGAAATTGAAATTTTGTTCTAGCTCTCCACGGTGAAAATAAGTGTTCAATCTCTATGTAATATTGAGTTACACATCGATATATGTAGAAATATTCCTACGTCGTAACGCTTTTTAACGAATTAACTCGAAGGGAACGTTCGAAATTGAAATATTTTTCTAGCTATCCAGGGACGAAATAAACGTTTAATCTCTATGTACTATTGAAGTATACATCGATTTATGTAAAAACATGCCCACCTCATAACGCTTTTTATCGAATTTAATCGAAGAGAACGGTACCGTCGTCAGTAGCTGCGCGAAGAAATTCAAAGTCCCAATCACCCGGTCATGTCGGTCCGGCCGCGGCTGTTTAGGAAAAAACACAAAAAAATCGTTACGGTCGACCGTATTACGTCGAACTATAAAGATTCCACAAAAAATTCCGAGACCTCGTAACGCTTGTTATCGAATTAACTCGAAAAAACCGTTCGAATTTGAAAGTTTTGCTTGCTCTCCAGGGACCAAATAAACGTTTAATCCCTATGTAATATTGAATTATACATCGAGATATGTAAAAATATTGCTACCTCATAACGGTTGTTAACGAATTAACTCGAGGGGAACGTTAGCGTCGTTAGTAGCGGTGCGAAGAAATTCAAAGACCCAACCTCCCGGTCATGTCGGTCCTGCGGGGGCTATTTAAAAATCAGAAAATAGAAAGAAATCATTACGTTCGAGCGTATTACGTCGAACTATAACGATTTCACAAGAAATACCGCGAACTCGTAATGCTTTTTAACGAATTAACTCGAAGGGAACGTTCGAAATTGAAATTTTTTCTAGCTGTCCAGGGACGAAATAAACGTTTAATCTCTATGTAATATTGAAGTATACATCGATTTATGTAAAAATATGCCCACCTCATAAAGCTTCTTATCGAATTAACTCGAAGGGAACGTTAACGTCGTTAGTAGCCGTGCGAAGAAAGTCAAAGTCCAAATCTCCCTGTCATGCCGGTCTGGCCGCGGCTATTTAAAACAAACATAAAACAATCGTTACGTTCGATCGTATTTCGTCGAACTATAAAGATTTCACAAAAAATACCGCGACCTCCTAACGCTTTTTAAAGAATTAACTCGAAAAAAAAGTACGAAATTGAAAGTTTTGCTTACGCTCCAGGGACCAAATAAATGTTTAATCCCTATGTAATATTGAATTATACATCGAGATATGTAAAAATATTCCTACCTCATAACGCTTTTTATCGAATTAAGTCGAAGGGAACGTTCGAAATTGAAATTTTGTTCTAGCTCTCCAGGGTAGAAATAAGTGTTTAATCTCTATGTAATATTGAAGTATACATCGATGTATGTAAAAATATTCCTACCTCATAACGCTTTTTATCGAATTAACTCGAAGGGAACGTTAGCGTCGTTAGTAACTGCGTGAAGAAATTCAATGTCCCAATCTCCGGCCATGTCGGTCCGGCCGCGGCTATTTAAAAAAAAAAAAAAAAAATAAAAATAAATCGTTACGATCGACCGTATTACGTCGAAATATAACGATTTCACATAAAATACCGGTACATCGTACCGCTTTCAGACGAATTAACTCGCAAAAACCGTTCGAAATTGAAAGTTTTGCTAGCTCTGCAGGGACGAAATAAACGTTTAATCCCAATGCAATATTGAATTACACATTGATATATGTAGACATATTCCAACGTCGTAACGCTTTTTAACGAATTAACTCGAAGGGAACGTTCGAAATTGAAATTTTTTTCTAGCTCTCCAGGGACGAAATATACGTTCAATATCGATGTAATATTGAAGTATACATCGATTTATGTAAAAATAGGCCTACCTCATAACGGTTGTTAACGAATTAACTCGTAGGAATCCTTAGCGTCGTTCGTAGCGGTGCGAAGAAATACAAAGTCCCAACGTCCCGGTCATATCGGTACGGCGGGGGCTATTTAAAAAAAAGGAATCAAAATAAATCGTTACGATCGACAGTATTACGTCGAAATATAACGATTTCACAAAAAAATACCGGTACCTCGTAACGCATTCTGACGATTAGACTCGAAGGGAACGTTCGAAATTGAAATTTTTTTCTAGCTCTCCATGGACGAAATAAACGTTTAATCCCTATGTAATATTGAATAATACATCGAGATATGTAAAAATATTCCTACCTCATAACGGTTGTTAACGAATTATCCCGCAGGGAACCTTAGCGTCGTTCGTAGCGGTGCGAAAAAATACAAACTAAAACATCCCGGTCATGTCGGTCCTGCTTGGGCAATTTAAAAAAAATAAACATAAATTGTTACGCTCGACCGTATTACGTCAAAATATAACGATTTCACAAAAAATACCGGTACCTCGTAACGCGTTCTGACGAATTGACTCGAAGGGAACGTTCGAAATTGAAACTTTGTTCTAGCTCTTCAGGGTAGAAATAAGTGTCTAATCTCTATGTAATATTGAATTATACATCGATTTATGTAAAAATATGCCTACCTCATAACGCTTTTTATCGAATTAACTCGAGGGGAACGTTAGCGTCGTTAGTAGCGGTGCGAAGAAATTCAAAGAACCGACCTCCGGGTCATGTCGGTACTGCGGGGGCTATTTAAAAAAAAGAAAAAAAAGAAATCATTACGTTCGACAGTATTACGTCGAAATATAACGATTTCACAAAAAATTCCGCGTCCTCGTAACGCTTGTTAACGAATTAACTCGCAAAGACCGTTCGAAATTGAAAGTATTGCTACCTCTCCAGGGACGAAATATACGTTTAATCCCTATGAAATATTGAATTACACATCGATATATGTAGAAATATTCCTACGTCGTAACACTTTTTAACGAATTAACTCGAAGGGAACGTTCGAAATTGAAATTTTTTTCTAGCTCTCCACGGACGAAATACACGTTTAATCCCCATGCAATATTGAATTACACATCGATATAGGTAGAAATATTCCTACCTCATAACGGTTGTTAACTCATTAACTCGCAGGGAACCTTAGCGTCGTTCGTAGCGGTGCTAAGAAATTCAAAGTACCAACCTCTCGGTCATGTCGGTCCGACGGCGGCTATTTAAAAAAAAGAAAATAAAAAGAAATCATTACGTTCGAGCGTATTATTTCGAACTATAACGATTTCACAAGAAATACCAGTACCTCGTTACGCTTTCTGACGAATTGACTCGAAGGGAACGTTCGAAATTGGAATTTTGTTCTAGCTCTCCAGGGTGGAAATAAGTGTTTAATCCCTATGCAATATTGAATTACACATCGATATAGGTAGAAATATTCCTACCTCATAACGGTTGTTAACTGATTAACTCGCAGGGAACCTTAGCGTCGTTCGTAGCGGTGCTAAGAAATTCAAAGACCCAACCTCCCGGTCATGTCGGTCCTGCGGGGGCTATTTAAAAAAAAGAAAATAAAAGAAATCATTACGTTCGAGCGTATTACGTCGAACTATAAAGATTTCGCAAGAAATACCAGTACCTCGTTACGCTTTCACACGTATTAACTCGAAGGAAACTTTCGAAATTGAAATTTTGTTTGAGCTCTTCAGGGTAGAAATAAGTGTTTAATCTCTATGTAATATTGAATTATACATCGATATATGTAAAAATATGCCTACCTCATAACGCTTTTTATCGAATTAACTCGAAGGGAACGTTAGCGTCGTTAGTAGCGGTGCGAAGAAATTCAAAGACCCAACCTCCCGGTCATGTCGGTCCGGCGGCGGCTATTTAGAAAAAGAAAATAAAAAGAAATCGTTACGCTCCAGCGTATTACGTCGAACTATAACGATTTCACAATATATACCGGTAAATCGTTACGCTTTCTAACGAATTAACTCGCAAAAACCGTTCGAAATTGAAAGTTTTGCTACCTATCCAGGGACGAATTAAACGTTTAATCCCTATGCAATTTTGAATTACACATCGATATATTTAGAAATATTCCTACGTCGTAACGCTTTTTAACGAATTAACTCGAAGGGAACGTTCGAAATTGAAATTTTCTTCTAGCTCTTCAGGGACGAAATAAACGTTTAATCCCTATGTAATATTGAATTATACATCGAGATATGTAAAAATATTCCTACCTCATAACGCTTTTTATCGAATTAACTCGAGGGAAACGTTAGCGTCGTTAGTAGCGGTGCGAAGAAATTCAAAGAACCGACCTCCGGGTCATGTCGGTACTGCGGGGGCTATTTAAAAAAAAGAAAAAAAAGAAATCATTACGTTCGACAGTATTACGTCGAAATATAACGATTTCACAAAAAATTCCGCGTCCTCGTAACGCTTGTTAACGAATTAACTCGCAAAGACCGTTCGAAATTGAAAGTATTGCTACCTCTCCAGGGACGAAATATACGTTTAATCCCTATGAAATATTGAATTACACATCGATATATGTAGAAATATTCCTACGTCGTAACACTTTTTAACGAATTAACTCGAAGGGAACGTTCGAAATTGAAATTTTTTTCTAGCTCTCCAGGGACGAAATACACGTTTAATCCCTATGCAATATTGAATTACACATCGATATAGGTAGAAATATTCCTACCTCATAACGGTTGTTAACAGATTAACTCGCAGGGAACCTTAGCGTCGTTCGTAGCGGTGCTAAGAAATTCAAAGTACCAACCTCCCGGTCATGTCGGTCCGGCGGCGGCTATTTAAAAAAAAAAGAAAATAAAAAGAAATCATTACGTTCGAGCGTATTATTTCGAACTATAACGATTTCACAAGAAATACCAGTACCTCGTTGTGCTTTCAGACGTATTAACTCGAAGGGAACGTTCGAAATTGAAATTTTGTTCTAGCTCTCCAGGGTAGAAATAAGTGTTTAATCTCTATGTAATATTGAAGTATAAATTGATTTATGCAAAAATATGCCCACCTCATAACGCTTTTAATCGAATTAAATCGAAGAGAACGGTAGCGCCGTCAGTAGCTGCGCCAAGAAATTCAAAGTCCCAATCTCCCGGTCATGTCGGTCCGGCCGCGGCTATTTAAAAAAAACATAAAAAAAATAGTTACGTGCGACCGTATTACGTCGAAATATAACGATTTCACCAAAAAATGTTGGTACATCGTTACGCTTTCTAACGAATTAACTCGCAAAAACCGTTCGAAATTGAAAGTTTTGCTTGCTGTCCAGGGACCAAATAAACGTTTAATCCCTATGTAATATTGCATTATATATCGAGATATGTAAAAATATTCCTACCTCATAACGGTTGTTAACGAATTAACTCGCAGGGCACCTTAGCGTCGTTCGTAGCGGTGCGAAGAAATACAAAGACCCAACGTCCCGGTCATATAGTTACGGCGGGGGCTATTAAAAAAAAAAATAAAAATAAATCGTTACGGTCGACCGTATTACGTCGAAATATAACGATTTCACAAAAAATACCGGTACCTCGTAACGCTTCCTGACGAATTGACTCGAGGGGAAACTTCGAAATTGAAATTTTTTTCTAGCTTTCCAGGGACGAAATAAACGTTTAATCTCTGTGTAATATTGAAGTATACGTCGATTTATGTAAAAATATGCCCACCTCACAACTCTTTTTATCGAATTAAATCGAAGGGAACGTTAGCGTCGTTCGTAGCGGTCCGAAGAAATTCAAAGACCCAACCTCCCGGTCATGTCGGCCCTGCGTGGGCAATTTAAAAAAAAGAAAATGAAAAGAAATCACTACGTTCGAGCGTATTACGTCGAACTATACCGATTTCACAAAAAATACCGGTACCTCGTATCGCTATCTGACGAATTCATTCGAAGGGAACGTTCGAAATTGAAATTTTGTTCTAGCTCTCCGGGGTAGAAATAAGTGTTTAATCTCTATGTAATATTGAATTATACATCGATTTATGTAAAAATGTGCCTACCTCTTAAGGCTTTTTATCGAATTAACTCGAAGGGAACGTTAGCGTCGTTAGTAGCGGTGCGAAGAAATTCAAAGAACCAACCTCCCGGTCATGTCGGTCCTGTGGGGGCTATTTAAAGAAAAATAAATATAAATCGTGAAGCTCGGCCGTATCACCTCGAAATATAACGATTTCACAAAAAAATACCGGTACATCGTAACGCTTTCTAACGAATTAACTCGCAAATACCGTAAGAAATTGAAAGTTTTGCTAGCTCTGCAGGGTCGAAATAAACATTTAATCCCTATGCAATATTGAATTACACATCGATATATGCAGAAATATTCCTACGTCGTAACGCTTTCTAACGAATTAACTCGAAGGGAACGTTCGAAATTGAAATTTTTTTCTAGCTCTCCAGGGACGAAATAAACGTTTAATCCCTATGCAATATTGAATTACACATCGATGTATGTAGAAATATTCCTACCTCATAACGGTTGTTAACGAATTAACTCGCAGGGAACCTTAGCGTCGTTAGTAGCGGTGCGAAGAAATTCAAAGTCCCAACCTCCCGGTCATGTCGGTCATGCTGGGGCTATTTAAAAAAAACAAAAAAAGAAATCGTTACGTTCGACCGTAGTACCTCGAAATATAATGATTTCACAAAAAAATACCGGTACATCGTAACGCTTTCTAACGAATTAACTTGCAAAATCCATTCGAAATTGAAAGTTTTGCTAGCTCTTCAGGGACGAAATAAACGATTAATCCCTATACAATATTGAACTACACATCGATATATGTAGAAATATTCCTACGTCGTAACACTTTTTAGCGAACTAACTCGAAGGGATCGTTCAAAATTGAAATTTCTTTCTAGCTCTCCAGGGACGAAACAAACGTTTGCCTCTATGTAATATTGAATTCTACATCGATTTATGTAGAAATATGCCTACCTCATAACGCTTTCAATCGAATTAACTCGAAGGAAACGTTAGCGTCGTTAGCAGCGGTGCGAAGAAATGCAAAGACCCAACCTCCCGGTCATGTCGGTCATGCTGGTGCTATTTAAAAAAAACAAAAAAAGAAATCGTTACGTTCGACCGTATTACCTCGAAATATAATGATTTCACAAAAAATACCGGTACATCGTAACGCTTTCTAACGAATTAACTCGCAAAAACCGTTCGAAATTGAAAGTTTTGCTAGCTCTCCAGGGACGAAATAAACGTTTAATCCCTATGTAATATGGAATTATACATCGAGATATGTAAAAATATTCCGACCTCATAACGGTTGTTAACGAATCAACTCGCAGAAAACCTTAGCGTCTTTCGTAGCGGTGCGAAGAAATACAAAGTCCCAACGTCCCGGTCATATCGGTAGGGCGGGGGCTATTTAAAAAAAAGAATTCAAAATAAATCGTTACGATCGACCGTATTACGTCGAACTATAACGATTTCACACAAAATACCGGTACCTCGTAACGCTTTCTGACGAATTGACTCGAAGGGAACTTTCGAGATTGAAAATTTTTTCTAGCTCTCCAGGGACGAAACAAACGTTTAATCTCTATGTAATATTGAATTCTACATCGATTTATGTAGAAATATGCCTACCTCATAACGCTTTCAATTGAATTAACTCGAAGAAAACGGTGGCGCCGTCAGCAGCTGCGCGAAGAAATTCAAAGTCCCAATCTCCCGGTCATGTCGGTCCGGCCGCTGCTATTTAAAAAAAAGAAGTATAAATCATGACGC
Organism: Bombus hortorum; assembly: GCA_905332935.1. Taxonomy (NCBI): domain Eukaryota; kingdom Metazoa; phylum Arthropoda; class Insecta; order Hymenoptera; family Apidae; genus Bombus; species Bombus hortorum. Next base: position 9,311,365 of record CAJOSO010000001.1, read on the forward strand.
TCTACCGTATTACGTCGAAATATAACGATTTCACAAAAAAAATACCGGTACATCGTAACGCTTTCTAACGAATTAACTCGCAAATAGCGTTCGAAATTGAAAGTTTTGCTAGCTCCCCAGGGTCGACATGAACGTTTAGTTCCTATGCTGTATTGAATTACACATCGATATATGTTGAAATATTCCTACGTCGTAACGCTTTTTGACGAATTAACTCGAGGGGAACGTTCTAAATTGAAATTTTATTCTAGCTCTCCAGGAACGAAATAAACGTTTAATATCTATGTAATATTGAAGTATACATCGATGTATGTAAAAATATTCCTACCTCATAACGCTTTTTATCGAATTAACTCGAAGAGAACGGTAGCTTCGTCAGTAGCTGCGCGGAGAAATTCAAGGTCCCAATCTCCCGGTCATGTCGTTTCGGCCGGGGCTATTAAAAAAAACATAAAAAAAGTCGTTACGTTTGACCGTATTACGTTGAACTATAAAGATTTCACAAAAAATACCGCGACCTCGTAACGCATGTTAACGGATTAACTCGAAAAAACCGTTCGAAATTGAAAGTTTTGATTGCTCTCCAGGGACCAAATAGACGTTTAACCTCTATGTAATATTGAATTATACATCGATTTATGGAAAAATATACCTACCTCATAACGCTACTTATCGAGTTAACTCGAATGGAACGATAACGTCGTTAGTAGTTGTGCGAAGAAATTCAAAGTCCCAACCTCCCGGTCATGTAGGTCCTGCGGGGGCTATTTAAAAAAAAAAATAAATATAAATCGTTACGCTCGACCGTATTACGTCGAAATGTAACGATTTCACAAAAAAATACCGGTACCTCGTAACGCTTTCTGACGAATTGACTCGAAGGGAACGTTCGAAATTGAAATTTTGTTCCTGCTCTCCAGGGTAGAGATAAGTGTTTAATCTCTATGTAATATTGAATTACACATCGATTTATGTGAAATTATGCCTACCGCATAACGATTTTTATCGAATTAACACGAAGGGAACGTTAGCGTCGTTAGTAGCGGTGCGAAGAAATTCAAATTCCCAACATCCCGGTCATGTCGGTCCTGCTGGGGCTATTTAAAAAGAAATAAATATAAATCGTTACGTTCGACCGTATTACGTCGAACTATAAAGACTTCACAAAAAATACCGCGTCCTCGTAACGCTTGTTAACCAATTAACTCGCAAAGACCTTTCGAAATTGAAAGTATTGCTACCTCTCCAGGGACGAAATAAACGCTTAAACCCTATGCAATATTGAATTACACATCGATATATGTAGAAATATTCCTACGTCGTAACGCTTTTTAACGAATTAACTCGAAGGGAACGTTCGAAATTGAAATTTTTTTCTAGCTCTCCACGGACGAAATACACGTTTAATCCCCATGCGATATTGAATTACACATCGATATAGGTAGAAATATTCCTACCTCATAACGGTTGTTAACTCATTAACTCGCAGGGAACCTTAGCGTCGTTCGTAGCGGTGCTAAGAAATTCAAAGACCCAACCTCCCGGTCATGTCGGTCCTGCGGGGGCTATTTAAAAAAAAGAAAATAAAAAGAAATCATTACGTTCGAGCGTATTATTTCGAACTATAGCGATTTCACAAGAAATACCAGTACCTCGTTACGCTTTCTGACGAATTGACTCGAAGGGAACGTTCGAAATTGGAATTTTGTTCTAGCTCTCCAGGGTGGAAATAAGTGTTTAATCCCTATGCAATATTGAATTACACATCGATATAGGTAGAAATATTCCTACCTCATAACGGTTGTTAACTGATTAACTCGCAGGGAACCTTAGCGTCGTTCGTAGCGGTGCTAAGAAATTCAAAGACCCAACCTCCCGGTCATGTCGGTCCTGCGGGGGCTATTTAAAAAAAAGAAAATAAAAGAAATCATTACGTTCGAGCGTATTACGTCGAACTATAAAGATTTCACAAGAAATACCAGTACCTCGTTACGCTTTCACACGTATTAACTCGAAGGAAACTTTCGAAATTGAAATTTTGTTTGAGCTCTTCAGGGTAGAAATAAGTGTTTAATCTCTATGTAATATTGAATTATACATCGATATATGTAAAAATATGCCTACCTCATAACGCTTTTTATCGAATTAACTCGAAGGGAACGTTAGCGTCGTTAGTAGCGGTGCGAAGAAATTCAAAGACCCAACCTCCCGGTCATGTCGGTCCGGCGGCGGCTATTTAGAAAAAGAAAATAAAAAGAAATCGTTACGCTCCAGCGTATTACGTCGAACTATAACGATTTCACAATATATACCGGTAAATCGTTACGCTTTCTAACGAATTAACTCGCAAAAACCGTTCGAAATTGAAAGTTTTGCTACCTATCCAGGGACGAATTAAACGTTTAATCCCTATGCAATATTGAATTACACATCGATATAGGTAGAAATATTCCTACCTCATAACGGTTGTTAACTGATTAACTCGCAGGGAACCTTAGCGTCGTTCGTAGCGGTGCTAAGAAATTCAAAGACCCAACCTCCCGGTCATGTCGGTCCTGCGGGGGCTATTTAAAAAAAAGAAAATAAAAGAAATCATTACGTTCGAGCGTATTACGTCGAACTATAAAGATTTCACAAGAAATACCAGTACCTCGTTACGCTTTCACACGAATTAACTCGAAGGGAACGTTCGAAATTGAAATTTTCTTCTAGCTCTTCAGGGACGAAATAAACGTTTAATCCCTATGTAATATTGAATTATACATCGAGATAGGTAAAAATATTCCTACCTCATAACGGTTGTTATCGAATTAACTCGTAGGAAACCTTAGCGTCGTTCGTAGCGGTGCGAAGAAATACAAAGTCCCAACGTCCCGGTCATATCGGTACGGCGGGGGCTATTTAAAAAAAAGAAATCAAAATAAATCGTTACGATCGACCGTATTACGTCGAAATATAACGATTTCACAAAAAAATACCGGTACCTCGTAACGCATTCTGACGATTAGACTCGAAGGGAACGTTCGAAATTGAAATTTTTTTCTAGCTCTCCATGGACGAAATAAACGTTTAATCCCTATGTAATATTGAATAATACATCGAGATATGTAAAAATATTCCTACCTCATAACGGTTATTAACGAATTATCCCGCAGGGAACCTTAGCGTCGTTCGTAGCGGTCGAAAAAATACAAACTAAAACATCCCGGTCATGTCGGTCCTGCTTGGGCAATTTAAAAAAAATAAACATAAATTGTTACGCTCGACCGTATTACGTCAAAATATAACGATTTCACAAAAAATACCGGTACCTCGTAACGCGTTCTGACGAATTGACTCGAAGGGAACGTTCGAAATTGAAACTTTGTTCTAGCTCTTCAGGGTAGAAATAAGTGTCTAATCTCTATGTAATATTGAATTATACATCGATTTATGTAAAAATATGCCTACCTCATAACGCTTTTTATCGAATTAACTCGAGGGGAACGTTAGCGTCGTTAGTAGCGGTGCGAAGAAATTCAAAGAACCGACCTCCGGGTCATGTCGGTACTGCGGGGGCCATTTAAAAAAAAATAAATATAAATCGTGACGCTCGACCGTATTACGTCGAAATGTAACGATTTCACAAAAAAATACCGGTACATCGAAAAGCTTTCTAACGAATTAAATAGCAAAAACCGTTCGAAATTGAAAGATTTGCTAGCTCTCCAGGGACGAAATAAACGTTTAATCCCTATGTAATATTAAATTATTCATCGAGATATGTAAGAATATTCCTACGTCATAACGGTTGTTAACGAATTAACTCGCAGGGAACCTTAGCGTCGTTCGTAGCGGTGGGAAGAAATACAAATTCCCAACGTCCCGGTCATATAGGTACGGCGGGGGCTATTTAAAAAAAAAATAAAAATAAATCGTTACGTTCGACCGTATTACGTCGAAATATAATGATTTCACATAAAATACCGGTACATCGTAACGCTTTCAGACGAATTAACTCGCAAAAACCGTTCGAAATTGAAAGTTTTGCTAGCTCTCCAGGGACGAAATAAACGTTTAATCCCACTGCAATATTGAATTACACATTGATATATGTAGACATATTCCTATGTCGTAACGCTTTTTAACGAATTAACTCGAAGGGAACGTTCGAAATTGAAATTTTTTTCTAGCTCTCCAGGGACGAAATAAACGTTCAATCTCTATGTAATATTGAATTCTACATCGATTTATGTAGAAATATGCCTACCTCATATCGCTTTCAATCGAATTAACTCGAAGGGAACGTTAGCGTCGTTAGTAGCGGTGCGAAGAAATTCAAAGACCCATCCTCCCGGTAATGTCGGTCCTGCGGGGGCTATTTAAAAAAAAGAAAAAAAAGAAATCATTACGTTCGACCGTATTACGTCGAAATATAACGATTTCACAAAAAATACCAGTACCTCGTGATGCTTTCAGACGTATTAACTCGAAGGGAACGTTCGAAATTGAAATTTTGTTCTAGCTCTCCAGGGTAGAAATAAGTGTTTAATCTCTATGTAATATTGAAGTATAGATTGATTTATGCAAAAATATGCCCACCTCATAACGCTTTTAATCGAATTAAATCGAAGAGAACGGTAGCGCCGTCAGTAGCTGCGCCAAGAAATTCAAAGTCCCAATCTCCCGGTCATGTCGGTCCGGCCGCGGCTATTTAAAAAAAACATAAAAAAAATAGTTACGTTCGACCGTATTACGTCGAAATATAACGATTTCACCAAAAAATGTTGGTACATCGTTACGCTTTCTAACGAATTAACTCGCAAAAACCGTTCGAAATTGAAAGTTTTGATTGCTCTCCAGGGACCAAATAGACGTTTAACCCCTATGTAATATTGAATTATACATCGATTTATGGAAAAATATACCTACATCATAACGCTACTTATCGAGTTAACTCGAAGGGAACGATAACGTCGTTAGTAGTTGTGCGAAGAAATTCAAAGTCCCAACCTCCCGGTCATGTAGGTCCTGCGGGGGCTATTTAAAAAAAAAATAAATATAAATCGTTACGTTCGACCGTATTACGTCGAAATATAACGATTTCACAAAAAAATACCGGTACCTCGTAACGCTTTCTGACGAATTGACTCGAAGGGAACGTTCGAAATTGAAATTTTGTTCTTGCTCTCCAGGGTAGAGATAAGTGTTTAATCTCTATGTAATATTGAATTACACATCGATTTATGTGAAATTATGCCTACCGCATAACGCTTTTTATCGAATTAACACGAAGGGAACGTTAGCGTCGTTAGTAGCGGTGCGAAGAAATTCAAATTCCCAACATCCCGGTCATGTCGGTCCTGCTGGGGCTATTTAAAAAAAAGAAAATAAAAAGAAATCATTACGTTCGAGCGTATTATTTCGAACTATAACGATTTCACAAGAAATACCAGTACCTCGTTACGCTTTCTGACGAATTGACTCGAAGGGAACGTTCGAAATTGGAATTTTGTTCTAGCTCTCCGGGGTGGAAATAAGTGTTTAATCCCTATGCAATATTGAATTACACATCGATGTAGGTAGAAATATTCCTACCTCATAACGGTTGTTAACTGATTAACTCGCAGGGAACCTTAGCGTCGTTCGTAGCGGTGCTAAGAAATTCAAAGACCCAACCTCCCGGTCATGTAGGTCCTGCGGGGGCTATTTAAAAAAAAAGGAAATTAAAAGAAATCATTACGTTCGAGCGTATTACGTCGAAATATAGCGATTTCACAAAAAATACCGGTTCCTTGTAACGCATTCTGACGAATTGACTCGAAGGGAACGTTCGAAATTGAAATTCTGTTCTAGCTCTCCAGGGTAGAAATAAGTGTTTAATCTCTATGTAATATAGAATTATACATCGATATATGTAAAAATATGCCTACCTCATAACGCTTTTTATCGAATTAACTCGAAGGGAACGTTAGCGTCGTTAGTAGCGGTGCGAAGAAATTCAAAGACCCAACCTACCGGTCATGTCGGTCCGGCGGCGGCTATTTAGAAAAAGAAAATAAAAAGAAATCGTTACGCTCCAGCGTATTACGTCTAACTATAACGATTTCACAATATATACCGGTAAATCGTTACGCTTTCTAACGAATTAACTCGCAAAAACCGTTCGAAATTGAAAGTTTTGCTACCTATCCAGGGACGAATTAAACGTTTAATCCCTATGCAATTTTGAATTACACATCGATATATTTAGAAATATTCCTACGTCGTAACGCTTTTTAACGAATTAACTCGAAGGGAACGTTCGAAATTGAAATTTTCTTCTAGCTCTTCAGGGACGAAATAAACGTTTAATCCCTATGTAATATTGAATTATACATCGAGATAGGTAAAAATATTCCTACCTCATAACGGTTGTTATCGAATTAACTCGTAGGAAACCTTAGCGTCGTTCGTAGCGGTGCGAAGAAATACAAAGTCCCAACGTCCCGGTCATATCGGTACGGCGGGGGCTATTTAAAAAAAAGAAATCAAAATAAATCGTTACGATCGACCGTATTACGTCGAAATATAACGATTTCACAAAAAAATACCGGTACCTCGTAACGCATTCTGACGATTAGACTCGAAGGGAACGTTCGAAATTGAAATTTTTTTCTAGCTCTCCATGGACGAAATAAACGTTTAATCCCTATGTAATATTGAATAATACATCGAGATATGTAAAAATATTCCTACCTCATAACGGTTATTAACGAATTATCCCGCAGGGAACCTTAGCGTCGTTCGTAGCGGTGCGAAAAAATACAAACTAAAACATCCCGGTCATGTCGGTCCTGCTTGGGCAATTTAAAAAAAATAAACATAAATTGTTACGCTCGACCGTATTACGTCAAAATATAACGATTTCACAAAAAATACCGGTACCTCGTAACGCGTTCTGACGAATTGACTCGAAGGGAACGTTCGAAATTGAAACTTTGTTCTAGCTCTTCAGGGTAGAAATAAGTGTCTAATCTCTATGTAATATTGAATTATACATCGATTTATGTAAAAATATGCCTACCTCATAACGCTTTTTATCGAATTAACTCGAGGGGAACGTTAGCGTCGTTAGTAGCGGTGCGAAGAAATTCAAAGAACCGACCTCCGGGTCATGTCGGTACTGCGGGGGCCATTTAAAAAAAAATAAATATAAATCGTGACGCTCGACCGTATTACGTCGAAATGTAACGATTTCACAAAAAAATACCGGTACATCGAAAAGCTTTCTAACGAATTAAATAGCAAAAACCGTTCGAAATTGAAAGTTTTGCTAGCTCTCCAGGGACGAAATAAACGTTTAATCCCTATGTAATATTAAATTATTCATCGAGATATGTAAGAATATTCCTACGTCATAACGGTTGTTAACGAATTAACTCGCAGGGAACCTTAGCGTCGTTCGTAGCGGTGGGAAGAAATACAGATTCCCAACGTCCCGGTCATATAGGTACGGCGGGGGCTATATAAAAAAAAAATAAAAATAAATCGTTACGTTCGACCGTATTACGTCGAAATATAATGATTTCACATAAAATACCGGTACATCGTAACGCTTTCAGACGAATTAACTCGCAAAAACCGTTCGAAATTGAAAGTTTTGCTAGCTCTCCAGGGACGAAATAAACGTTCAATCTCTATGTAATATTGAATTCTACATCGATTTATGTAGAAATATGCCTACCTCATATCGCTTTCAATCGAATTAACTCGAAGGGAACGTTAGCGTCGTTAGTAGCGGTGCGAAGAAATTCAAAGACCCATCCTCCCGGTAATGTCGGTCCTGCGGGGGCTATTTAAAAAAAAGAAAAAAAAGAAATCATTACGTTCGACCGTATTACGTCGAAATATAACGATTTCACAAAAAATACCAGTACCTCGTTATGCTTTCAGACGTATTAACTCGAAGGGAACGTTCGAAATTGAAATTTTGTTCTAGCTCTCCAGGGTAGAAATAAGTGTTTAATCTCTATGTAATATTGAAGTATAGATTGATTTATGCAAAAATATGCCCACCTCATAACGCTTTTAATCGAATTAAATCGAAGAGAACGGTAGCGCCGTCAGTAGCTGCGCCAAGAAATTCAAAGTCCCAATCTCCCGGTCATGTCGGTCCGGCCGCGGCTATTTAAAAAAAACATAAAAAAAATAGTTACGTTCGACCGTATTACGTCGAAATATAACGATTTCACCAAAAAATGTTGGTACATCGTTACGCTTTCTAACGAATTAACTCGCAAAAACCGTTCGAAATTGAAAGTTTTGATTGCTCTCCAGGGACCAAATAGACGTTTAACCCCTATGTAATATTGAATTATACATCGATTTATGGAAAAATATACCTACATCATAACGCTACTTATCGAGTTAACTCGAAGGGAACGATAACGTCGTTAGTAGTTGTGCGAAGAAATTCAAAGTCCCAACCTCCCGGTCATGTAGGTCCTGCGGGGGCTATTTAAAAAAAAAATAAATATAAATCGTTACGTTCGACCGTATTACGTCGAAATATAACGATTTCACAAAAAAATACCGGTACCTCGTAACGCTTTCTGACGAATTGACTCGAAGGGAACGTTCGAAATTGAAATTTTGTTCTTGCTCTCCAGGGTAGAGATAAGTGTTTAATCTCTATGTAATATTGAATTACACATCGATTTATGTGAAATTATGCCTACCGCATAACGCTTTTTATCGAATTAACACGAAGGGAACGTTAGCGTCGTTAGTAGCGGTGCGAAGAAATTCAAATTCCCAACATCCCGGTCATGTCGGTCCTGCTGGGGCTATTTAAAAAAAAGAAAATAAAAAGAAATCATTACGTTCGAGCGTATTATTTCGAACTATAACGATTTCACAAGAAATACCAGTACCTCGTTACGCTTTCTGACGAATTGACTCGAAGGGAACGTTCGAAATTGGAATTTTGTTCTAGCTCTCCAGGGTGGAAATAAGTGTTTAATCCCTATGCAATATTGAATTACACATCGATGTAGGTAGAAATATTCCTACCTCATAACGGTTGTTAACTGATTAACTCGCAGGGAACCTTAGCGTCGTTCGTAGCGGTGCTAAGAAATTCAAAGACCCAACCTCCCGGTCATGTAGGTCCTGCGGGGGCTATTTAAAAAAAAAGGAAATTAAAAGAAATCATTACGTTCGAGCGTATTACGTCGAAATATAGCGATTTCACAAAAAATACCGGTTCCTTGTAACGCATTCTGACGAATTGACTCGAAGGGAACGTTCGAAATTGAAATTCTGTTCTAGCTCTCCAGGGTAGAAATAAGTGTTTAATCTCTATGTAATATAGAATTATACATCGATATATGTAAAAATATGCCTACCTCATAACGCTTTTTATCGAATTAACTCGAAGGGAACGTTAGCGTCGTTAGTAGCGGTGCGAAGAAATTCAAAGACCCAACCTACCGGTCATGTCGGTCCGGCGGCGGCTATTTAGAAAAAGAAAATAAAAAGAAATCGTTACGCTCCAGCGTATTACGTCTAACTATAACGATTTCACAATATATACCGGTAAATCGTTACGCTTTCTAACGAATTAACTCGCAAAAACCGTTCGAAATTGAAAGTTTTGCTACCTATCCAGGGACGAATTAAACGTTTAATCCCTATGCAATTTTGAATTACACATCGATATATTTAGAAATATTCCTACGTCGTAACGCTTTTTAACGAATTAACTCGAAGGGAACGTTCGAAATTGAAATTTTCTTCTAGCTCTTCAGGGACGAAATAAACGTTTAATCCCTATGTAATATTGAATTATACATCGAGATAGGTAAAAATATTCCTACCTCATAACGGTTGTTATCGAATTAACTCGTAGGAAACCTTAGCGTCGTTCGTAGCGGTGCGAAGAAATACAAAGTCCCAACGTCCCGGTCATATCGGTACGGCGAGGGCTATTTAAAAAAAAGAAATCAAAATAAATCGTTACGATCGACCGTATTACGTCGAAATATAACGATTTCACAAAAAAATACCGGTACCTCGTAACGCATTCTGACGATTAGCCTCGAAGGGAACGTTCGAAATTGAAATTTTTTTCTAGCTCTCCATGGACGAAATAAACGTTTAATCCCTATGTAATATTGAATAATACATCGAGATATGTAAAAATATTCCTACCTCATAACGGTTATTAACGAATTATCCCGCAGGGAACCTTAGCGTCGTTCGTAGCGGTGCGAAAAAATACAAACTAAAACATCCCGGTCATGTCGGTCCTGCTTGGGCAATTTAAAAAAAATAAACATAAATTGTTACGCTCGACCGTATTACGTCAAAATATAACGATTTCACAAAAAATACCGGTACCTCGTAACGCGTTCTGACGAATTGACTCGAAGGGAACGTTCGAAATTGAAACTTTGTTCTAGCTCTTCAGGGTAGAAATAAGTGTCTAATCTCTATGTAATATTGAATTATACATCGATTTATGTAAAAATATGCCTACCTCATAACGCTTTTTATCGAATTAACTCGAGGGGAACGTTAGCGTCGTTAGTAGCGGTGCGAAGAAATTCAAAGAACCGACCTCCGGGTCATGTCGGTACTGCGGGGGCCATTTAAAAAAAAATAAATATAAATCGTGACGCTCGACCGTATTACGTCGAAATGTAACGATTTCACAAAAAAATACCGGTACATCGAAAAGCTTTCTAACGAATTAAATAGCAAAAACCGTTCGAAATTGAAAGTTTTGCTAGCTCTCCAGGGACGAAATAAACGTTTAATCCCTATGTAATATTAAATTATTCATCGAGATATGTAAGAATATTCCTACGTCATAACGGTTGTTAACGAATTAACTCGCAGGGAACCTTAGCGTCGTTCGTAGCGGTGGGAAGAAATACAGATTCCCAACGTCCCGGTCATATAGGTACGGCGGGGGCTATATAAAAAAAAAATAAAAATAAATCGTTACGTTCGACCGTATTACGTCGAAATATAATGATTTCACATAAAATACCGGTACATCGTAACGCTTTCAGACGAATTAACTCGCAAAAACCGTTCGAAATTGAAAGTTTTGCTAGCTCTCCAGGGACGAAATAAACGTTTAATCCCACTGCAATATTGAATTACACATTGATATATGTAGACATATTCCTATGTCGTAACGCTTTTTAACGAATTAACTCGAAGGGAACGTTCGAAATTGAAATTTTTTTCTAGCTCTCCAGGGACGAAATAAACGTTCAATCTCTATGTAATATTGAATTCTACATCGATTTATGTAGAAATATGCCTACCTCATATCGCTTTCAATCGAATTAACTCGAAGGGAACGTTAGCGTCGTTAGTAGCGGTGCGAAGAAATTCAAAGACCCATCCTCCCGGTAATGTCGGTCCTGCGGGGGCTATTTAAAAAAAAGAAAAAAAAGAAATCATTACGTTCGACCGTATTACGTCGAAATATAACGATTTCACAAAAAATACCAGTACCTCGTTATGCTTTCAGACGTATTAACTCGAAGGGAACGTTCGAAATTGAAATTTTGTTCTAGCTCTCCAGGGTAGAAATAAGTGTTTAATCTCTATGTAATATTGAAGTATAAATTGATTTATGCAAAAATATGCCCACCTCATAACGCTTTTAATCGAATTAAATCGAAGAGAACGGTAGCGCCGTCAGTAGCTGCGCCAAGAAATTCAAAGTCCCAATCTCCCGGTCATGTCGGTCCGGCCGCGGCTATTTAAAAAAAACATAAAAAAAATAGTTACGTTCGACCGTATTACGTCGAAATATAACGATTTCACCAAAAAATGTTGGTACATCGTTACGCTTTCTAACGAATTAACTCGCAAAAACCGTTCGAAATTGAAAGTTTTGATTGCTCTCCAGGGACCAAATAGACGTTTAACCCCTATGTAATATTGAATTATACATCGATTTATGGAAAAATATACCTACCTCATAACGCTACTTATCGAGTTAACTCGAAGGGAACGATAACGTCGTTAGTAGTTGTGCGAAGAAATTCAAAGTCCCAACCTCCCGGTCATGTAGGTCCTGCGGGGGCTATTTAAAAAAAAAATAAATATAAATCGTTACGTTCGACCGTATTACGTCGAAATATAACGATTTCACAAAAAAATACCGGTACCTCGTAACGCTTCCTGACGAATTAACTCGCAAAAACCGTTCGAAACTGAAAGTTTTGCTAGCTCTCCAGGCACGAAATAAACGTTTAATCCCAATGCAATATTGAATTACACATTGATATATGTAGACATATTCCTACGTCGTAACGCTTTTTAACGAATTAACTCGAAGGGAACGTTCGAAATTGAAATTTTTTTCTAGCTCTCCAGGGACGAAATAAACGTTCAATCTCTATGTAATATTGAATTCTACATCGATTTATGTAGAAATATGCCTACCTCATATCGCTTTCAATCGAATTAACTCGAAGGGAACGTTAGCGTCGTCAGTAGCGGTGCGAAGAAATGCAAAGACCCAACCTGCCGGTCATGTCGGTCCTGCTTGGGCTATTTAAAAAAAATAAACATAAATCGTTACGCTCGACCGTATTACGTCGAAATATAACGATTTCACAAAAAATACCGGTACCTCGTAACGCTTTCTGACGAATTGACTCGAAGGGAACGTTCGCAATTGAAATTTTTTTCTAGCTCTCGAGGGACGAAACAAACGTTTAATCTCTATGTAATATTGAATTCTACATCGATTTATGTAAAAATATGCCTACCTCATAACGCTGTTTATCGAATTAACTCGAAGGGAACGTTAGCGTCGTTAGTAGCGGTGCGAAGAAATTCAAAGACCCATCCTGCCGGTAATGTCGGTCCTGCGGGGGCTATTTAAAAAAAAGAAAAAAAAGAAATCATTACGTTCGACCGTATTACGTCGAAATATAACGATTTCACAAAAAAATACCGGTACATCGTAAAGGTTTCTAACGAATTAACTCGCAAAAACCGTTCGAAATTGAAAGTTTTGCTACCTCTCCAGGGACGAAATAAACGTTTAATCCCTATACAATTTTGAATTACACATCGATATATTTAGAAATATTCCTACGTCGTAGTGCTTTCTAACGAATTAACTCGCAAAAACCGTTCGAAATTGATATTTTGTTCCTGCTCTCCAGGGTAGAGATAAGTGTTTAATCTCTATGTAATATTGAATTACACATCGATTTATGTGAAATTATGCCTACCGCATGACGCTTTTTATCGAATTAACACGAAGGGAACGTTAGCGTCGTTAGTAGCGGTGCGAAGAAATTCAAATTCCCAACATCCCGGTCATGTCGGTCCTGCTGGGGCTATTTAAAAAGAAATAAATATAAATCGTTACGTTCGACCGTATTACGTCGAACTATAAAGATTTCACAAAAAATACCGCGTCCTCGTAACGCTTGTTAAAGAATTAACTCGCAAAGACCGTTCGAAATTGAAAGTATTGCTACCTCTCCAGGGACGAAATAAACGTTTAATCCCTATGAAATATTGAATTACACATCGATATATGTAGAAATATTCCTACGTCGTAACGCTTTTTAACGAATTAACTCGAAGGGAACGTTCGAAATTGAAATTTTTTTCTAGCTCTCCAGGGACGAAATACACGTTTAATCTCTATGTAATATTGAATTCTACATCGATTTATGTAGAAATATGCCTACCTCATAACGCTTTCAAACGAAATAACTCGAAGGGAACGCTAGCGTCGTTAGTAGCGGTGCGAAGAAATGCAAAGACCCAACCTCCCGGTCATGTCGGTCATGCTGGGGCTATTTAAAAAAAACAAAAAAAAGAAATCGTTACGTTCGACCGTATTACGTCGAACCATAAAGATTTCACAAAAAATACCGGTACCTCGTAACGCTTTCTGACGATTTGACTCGAAGGGAACGTTCGAAATAGAAACTTTGTTCTAGCTCTCCAGGGTAGAAATAAGTGTTTAATCTCTATGTAATATTGAATTATACTTCGATTTATGTAAAAATATGCCTACCTCATAACGCTTTTTATCGAATTAACTCGAAGGGAACGTTAGTGTCGTTTGTAGCGGTGCGAAGAAATTCAAAGACCCAACCTCCCGGTCATGTCGGCCCTGCGGGGGCCATTTAAAAAAAAATAAATATAAATCGTGACGCTCGACCGTACTACGTCGAAATATAACGATTTCTCAAAAAAATACCGGTACATCGTAAAGCTTTCTATCGAATTAACTCGCATAAACCGTTCGAAATTGAAAGTTTTGTTAGCACTCCAGGGACGAAATAAACGTTTAATCCTCATACCAATACCTCATAACGCTTTATAACGAGGAAATTCAAAGTCCCAATCTCCCGGTCATATCGATCCGGCGGCGGCTATTTAAAAAAGAAATATAAAGAAATCGTTACGATCGACCGTATTACGTAGAACTGTGAAGATGCATAAAAAATACCGCGTCATCGTAACGTGTTTTAAAGAATTAGCTCGAAAAAGCCGTTCGAAATTGAAAGTATTGCTAGCTCTCCAGGGACGAAATAAACGTTTAATCCCAATGCAATATTGAATTACACATTGATATATGTAGACATATTCCTACCTCATTACGCTTTCAATCGAATTAACTCGCAGGGAACCTTAGCGTCGTTCGTAGCGGTGCGACGAAATACAAAGTCCCAACCTCCCGGTCATGTCGGTCCTGCGGGGGCTATTTAAAAAAAAAAAGAAAAATAAATCGAGACGCTAGACCGTATTACGTCCAAATATATCGATTTCACAAAAAAATACCGGTACATCGTAACACTATCTAACGAATTAACTCGCAAAAACTGTTCGAAATTGGAAGCTTTGCTAGTTCTCTAGGGACGAAATAAACGTTTAATCCCAATGCAATATTGAATTACACATTGATATATGTAGACATATTCCTACGTCGTAACGCTTTCAATCGAATTAACTCGAAGGGAACGTTAGCGTCGTTAGTAGCGGTGCGAAGAAATGCAAAGACCCAACCTCACGGTCATGTCGGTCCTGCTGGGGCTATTAAAAAAAAAATAAACATAAATCGTTAGGTTCGACCGTATTACGTCGAACCATAAAGATTTCACAAAAAATACTGGTACCTCGTAACGCTTTCTGACGAACTGACTCGAAGGGAACGTTCGAAATTGAAATCTTTTTCTAGCTCTCCAGGGACGAGATAAACGTTTAATATCTATGTAATATTGAAGTATACATCGATTTGTGTAAAAATATGCTCACCTCATAACGCTTTTTATCGAATTAAATCGAAGAGAACAGTAACGTCGTCACTAGCTGCGCTTAGAAATTTAAAGTCCCAATCTCCCGGTCATATAGGTACGGCGGGGGCTATTTAAAAAATAAAAATAAAAATAAATCGTTACGATCGACCGTATTACGTCGAAATATAACGATTTCACAAAAAATACCGGTACCTCGTAACGCTTTCAGACCAATTAACTCGAAAAAAACGTTCGAAATTGAAAGTTTTGCTTGCTCTCCAGGGACAAAATAAACATTTAATCCCTATGAAATATTGAAATATACACCGAGATATGTAAAAATATTCCTACCTCATAACGGTTGTTAACGAATTAACTCGCAGGGAACCTTAGCGTCGTTCGTACCGGTGCGAAGAAATTCAAAGTCCCAACGTCGCGGTCATATAGGTACGGCGGGGGCTATTAAAAAAAAAAAAAAATAAAAATAAATCGTTACGGTCGACCGTATTACGTCGAAATATAACGATTTCGCAAAAAAATACCGGTACATCGTTACGCTTTCTAACGAATTAACTTGCATAAACCGTTCGAAATTGAAAGATTTGCTAGCTTTCCAGGGACGAAATAAACGATTAATCCCTACGCAATATTGATTTACACATCGATATATGTAGAAATATGCCTACTTTGAAACGCTTTCAGACGAATTAACTCGCAAAAACCGTTCGAAATTGAAATTTTGTTCTAGCTCTTCAGGGTAGAAATAAGTGTATAATCACTATGTAATATTGAATTATACATCGATTTATGTAAAAATATTCCTAAATCATAACGGTTGTTAACGAATTAACTCGCAGGAACCTTAGCGTCGTTCGTACCGGTGCGAAGAAATTCAAAGTCCCAACGTCGCGGTCATATAGGTACGGCGGGGGCTATTTAAAAAAGAAAATAAGAATAAATCGTTACGATCGACCGTATTACGTCGAAGTATAACGATTTCACAAAAAATACCGGCACCTCGTAACGCTTTCAGACGAATTAACGCGAAGGGAACGATCGAAATTGAAATTTTGTTCTAGCTCTTCGGGGTAGAAATAAGTGTTTAATCTCTATGTAATATTGAATTATACATCGATTCATGAAAAAATATGCCTACCTCATAAGGCTTTTTATCGAATTAACTCGAACGAACGTTGGCGTAGTTAATAGCGGTGCGATGAAATTCAAAGTCCCAGCCTGCCGGTCATGTCGGACCTGCTGGGGCTATTTAAAAAAAACATAAAAAAATAGTTACTTTCGACCGTATTACGTCGAACTATAAAGATTTCACAAAAAATACCGCGACCTCGTAACGCTTGTTAACGGATTAACTCGAAAAAACCGTTCGAAATTGAAAGTTTTGCTTGCTCTTCAGGGACCAAATAAACGTTTATTCCCTACGTAATATTGAATTGTACATCGAGTTATGTAAAAATATTCCTACCTCATAACGGTTGTTAACGAATTATCTCGCAGGGAAACTTAGCGTCGTTCGTAGCGGTGGGAAGAAATACAAAGTCCCAACGTCCCGGTCATATAGGTATGGCGGGGGCTATTTAAAAAAAAAAAATAAATCGTTACGATCGACCGTATTACGTCGAAATATAACGATTTCACAAAAAATACCGGTACATCGTAACACTATCTAACGAATTAACTCGCAAAAACCGTTCGAAATTGAAAGTTTTGCTAGCTCTCCAGGGACGAAATAAAAGTTTAATCCCTATGCAATATTGAATTACACATCGATATATGTAGAAATATTCCTACGTCGTAACGCTTTTTATCGAATTAATTCGAAGGGAACGTTCGAAATTGAAATTTTATTCTAGCTCTCCAGGAACGAATTAAACGTTTAATCTCTATGTAATATTGAAGTATACATCGATTTATATACAAATATGCCCACCTCATAACGGTTGTTAAAGAATTAACTCGCAGGGAACTTTAGTGTCGTTCGTAGCGGTGCGAAGAAATACAAGGTCCCAACGTCCCGGTCATATAGGTACGGCGGGGGCTATTAAAAAAAAAAATAAAAATAAAAATAAATCGTTACGATCGACCGTATTACGTCGAAATATAACGATTTCACAAAAAATACCGGTACCTCGTAACGCTTTCAGACCAATTAACTCGAAAAACTGTTCGAAATTGAAAGTTTTGCTTGCTCTCCAGGGACCAAATAAACGTTTATTCCCTATGTAATATTGAATTATACATCGAGATATGTAAAAATATTCATAACTCATAACGGTTGTTAACGAATAAACTCGCAGGAAACCTTGGCGTCGTTCGTAGCGGTGCGAAGAAATACAAAGTCCCAACGTCCCGGTCATTTCGGTACGGCGGGGGCTACTAAAAAAAAAAAAAATAAAAACAAATCGATACGATCGACCGTATTACGTCGAAGTATAACGATTTCACAAAAAATACCGGTACCTCGTAACGCTTTCTGACGAATTGACTTGAAGGGAACGTTCGAAATTGAAATTTTGTTCTAACTCTCCAGGGTAGAAATAAGTGTTTAATCTCTATGTAATATTGAATTATACATCGATTTATGTAAATATATGCCTACCTCATAACGCTTTTTATCGAATTAACTCGAAGGGAACGTTAGCGTCGTCAGTAGCTGCGCGAACAAATTCAAAGTCCCAATCTCCCGGTCATGTTGGTCCGGCGGCGGCTATTTAAAATAAAGAAAATAAAAAGAAATCATTACGTTCGACCGTATTACGTCGAAATATAATG
This sequence comes from Bombus hortorum, assembly GCA_905332935.1. Classification (NCBI taxonomy): domain Eukaryota; kingdom Metazoa; phylum Arthropoda; class Insecta; order Hymenoptera; family Apidae; genus Bombus; species Bombus hortorum. The sequence goes on from CAJOSO010000001.1 coordinate 9,329,412, forward strand.
ATTTCACAAAAAAATACCGGTACATCGTAACGCTTTCTAACGAATTAGCTCGCAAAAGCCGTTCGAAATTGAAAGTTTTGCTAGCTCTCCAGGGACGAAATAAAAGTTTAATCCCTATGCAATATTGAATTACACATCGATATATGTAGAAATATTCCTACGTCGTAACGCTTTTTATCGAATTAATTCGAAGGGAACGTTCGAAATTGAAATTTTATTCTAGCTCTCCAGGAACGAATTAAACGTTTAATCTCTATGTAATATTGAAGTATACATCGATTTATATAAAAATATGCCCACCTCATAACGGTTGTTAAAGAATTAACTCGCAGGGAACCTTAGCGTCGTTCGTAGCGGTGCGAAGAAATTCAAAGTACCAATCTCCTGGTGATGCCGGTCCGGCCGCGGCTATTAAAAAAAAAAAGAAAATAAAAAGAAATCATTACGTTCGAGCGCATTACGTCGAACTATAACGATTTCACAAAAAATACCGGTACCTCGTAACGCTTTCTGACGAATTGACTCGAAGGGAACGTTCGAAATTGAAATTTTGTTCTAGCTCTCCAGGGACGAAATAAACGTTTAATATCTATGTAATATTGAAGTATACATCGATTTATCTAAAAATATGCCCACCTCATAACGCATTTTATCGAATTAAATCGAAGAGAACGGTAGCGTCGTCAGTAGCTGCGCGGAGAAATTCAAGGTCCCAATCTCCCGGTCATGTCGGTCCGGCCGCGGCTATTAAAAAAAACATAAAAAAAATGGTTACGTTCGACCGTATTACGTTGAACTATAAAGATTTCACAAAAAATATCGCGACATCGTAACGCTTGTTAACGGATTAACTCGAAAAAACCGTTCGAAATTGAAAGTTTTGCTTGCTCTTCAGGGACCAAATGAACGTTTAATCCCTACGTGATATTGAATTGTACATCGAGATATGTAAAAATATTCCTACCTCATAACGGTTGTTAACAAATTATCTCGCAGGGAAACTTAGCGTCGTTCGTAGCGGTGGGAAGAAATACAAAGTCCCAACGTCCCGGTCATATAGGTACGGCGGGGGCTATTTAAAAAAAAAAATAAAAATTAATCGTTACGATCAACCGTACTACGTCGAAATATAACGATTTCACAAAAAATACCTGTACCTCGTAACGCGATCTACTAAAGATGGCGGCAAGCGGACAGGACGCGTGTACGTCGCTCCCGCAGTACTGACCAATATCTTTGGCAAATTTAAGAATTCGGACACAAATATAGTACCAAAGTGAAGCGAAAGTGCTAAATATCAAAGTGTGCTAATAAGTTTTGTGGAGTTTACCGTGGAAAAGTCGTGAGAAGTGATAGATAGTTTGTGCAATGAAGTGAGGTTAGGACCACGTGCACGCCAAAGTCGTGCGCGCGCAGCCCACCAGCGCCGCCACACGGGCTACTTGGCAAACACTCCCCCCACCGGCCGCACGACAGGACGTCACCTGGTGGCCAAACTGCCAACCGACCGACGGGGAAAACTGCCATATCGACTGCAGCACAAACCTGCCACACCGACTGCAGCACAAACCTACCACATCGACCGCAGCACAAACTACCGCAGCGCACACAAGTCATAAAAAAAAGGATAGCAACAGGTACGTGCTAACTTTGGCCAGCTTGAGCCGCCGTTACGCCTACATACATAGTTGCATGCCTTCAAAGGACTTAGTTTCGCGTTTGCATAAAAATTGAAAGCAATACGCGGCTGGACTTAGTTTCGCGTTTGCATAAAAATTTAAAACAATACGCCGCTGGACTTAGCCGCGTATAGCCCAAAGCCAAACGCCGCCACGGCGCCAAGGCAACAATATGCCACTGGAGTCAACCGCGAATAAGAGAACTCCGCCGCAACCCAAAAAACAGTACCAAAACGCCGTTGGAGACAGCCGCGCAAGAAGCACAGAAATGCCGTCGCAAGGGCAAACACCGCCAACGGCGAAGGCCAGAGTAGTGCTCCACCCATTGAAAACTAGCAAAACAGAGGGCCCATCTCCAAAAACACCGGAGAAGCAAGCCCCAGAAACCACACACGACGACGACAAGGCAACGCAGGGCGAAATGCGCCCAATCCTTGACATAAGAGGTCAAGCCAGCGACATAGAAAAGAATGTCCTGGCCTTCTGTCTCGACCCGAGCAAGAAAGTTAATAAAGAGCAGACCGCGACAATAATGCGGTATTTTAAAGACATGAGGGGCATTGTCGAGGAGCTCCTACTCCAAAACAGCCACCTGACCGGTAGACTGGAGGAAAGCACCGGGAAGGAAAAGAAAAAGGAGACCGAAATCCTCACTGCGGTGAATAAATCGCTTCAAGTCAGCAAACGACTTGAAACGGCAGTGAAGAAAACGTCGCAGCCAGAGCCCAAGAGGCCATCATACACCGAGAAGGTAATGATGACCAGTGAAAAAGTAGGGCAGACCGCAGTCAAACCACCGAGGAACGTGGTGATAATCCGTCCAGAAGGACAAGATAATGATATAAAAACCAGCGAGGATGCACGCGATGCGGTGTTCACCCTAGTGAACCCCCGCAAAAGAGGAATACAGATCGCCGCAATTCGGAAAATAAGCGGCATGGCCTAGCGGTAGTAACAACGAACCCAGAGGGTCTCAAAGCGTTCACTGAGAACGATAAACTAAAGAAAGCTGGCCTAAAAGCCAGCACACCGCAACGAAGACAGCCCCGGCTAATAATGTATGACGTCCCACGGGACATGCCGGAAAAGGAGATACTCATCTGCATCAGGAAGCAGAACCAGGACAGGCTGAACGAGGAAGACATCGCAGCCATCAAATTCTGCTTCAGGACGGGACGCAAAGACCAAGAGGAGACCAACAGGGTATTGGAAGTACCCCTCCAGGTAAGGGACAAACTACTGAAAGGCAAAATTTTCTTATCGTGGAACGCGTGTAAGGTCAGGGACTATGTAGCAGTCAGCCGCTGCTACAAATGCCAAGGCTTTGGGCATGTGGCAAAGTATTGCCGCATCAACTACGATATCTGCGCGCACTGCGCAGAAAGTGGGCACTGCACGAAGGAATGCCCAAACAAGGAAAGCAACCCCTCCTGCGTAAACTGCAAGAAAGCAGGGAAAAGGGGGGACCACGCGGCCTCCAGCACGAACTGCCCTGCATACAAGAAAGCCTTGGAAACATCAGTAACCAGAACGTCTTATGAATAAGATGACGAAAGACAATGGAAGTGGACATGGGAGAAAAAGGGGAATAAGGATCCTGCAGCACAACATGCAGCGATCCAAAATAGTCCCCCACGAAATCAGGACGCAGATGAAGGCTGATGGCGACGAGATCCTGCTAATGCAGGAGCCATACAGCATAGAAGGAAAAATACCCGGACTTGGCACGGGGATCGCGATCGCCTGTCGAGGATCGAAACACGACCCGCCGATGGCGGCAGTAGGCATTAAAACGAGACACATAACGCCACTCGAGATCGCCAGACTGTGCACAACGCACTGCGTATGCGTACAGGTAGGCGATGGAACGACGGAGTTATACGTGGTAAGTCAGTACTTCCCGCCGAATGAGAACATCCAAGTCGGCATCGTACAACTGGAAAAAGTACTGAGGAGCCTTAAGGGCGAGAAGCTCATAGTCGGCATCGACGCCAATGCCAAATCACCGCTATGGCAGAGCAAAAACACCGACGAGAGAGGTGTAGCCCTGGAAGCTATCATCGCGCAGTACGGTCTCCACGTCCTCAACAAACCAGGACACGCGCACACCTTTGAAACCACCAGAGGTCGTTCAAACATAGACGTGACCCTGGCAAGTCCGGAAGCAATACCGCTCGTGAAAGAATGGAAAGTTCACGAGGACGGAACCTCCAGTGACCACAGGATACTGGAGACGCGTCTTGAACTGGATAGACGAACCAACCCACCGAGACTCCAAGCAAGCCGATACAACACGCGTATCGCCGACTGGGAGGCCTTCCAGAAAACCATCACGGAAGAGAGAGAAACACTGCGAGAAACAACCCTCCAGCGAGCAGAGGACGTCGAAAGAATGGCCGAGCAAATGCAGGAAGTCCTGATAAGAGCCTGCGACGCGGCCATCCCAAAGAAGAAATGGCACAATAGATCGGTGCCATGGTGGACGCCCGAACTCACTCAAAGGAAAAGGGAAACGTATCGCGCAAGAAGAAGATACCAAGGGGCCAAGGACCCCGCAACGAGGGAGCGAGAAAAGCAACGGTACCGAGGGATCAAAGGCCAATACCTAAAGATGGTAACAAGAGCCAAGATCCAAAGCTGGCAGGAATTCGTGACCAAGGAAGGCAACAAAGAGCCTTGGGGAATCGCCTACAAGACAGTCACGGGTAAACTCAGAAGGGAGGAAACGGTGTCCACGCTGCAAACGCCACAAGGAGACACCTCCAACTGGCGAGCAACCGCAGCGGCGATGCTATCAGCCCTCATACCTGATGACCAAGAAGAAACAGACACCTCGGAACAAGCCGAGATAAGAAGAGAAATGGAAATTCCCCCGATGGTCGACGACGCAACAGCGTTCCGGACCGAAGAGCTCCACACCGCCGTAGGACGAATGACGAAAGGAAAGTGCCCTGGACCGGATCTTATCGAGGTCGAGGTAATCCAACGTGCCTGGGGTACGATCCACCACGATCTCCTCAGACTGATGAACGGTTGCCTCACCTGAGGAGTCTTCCCAAGAGGATGGAAAGCAGGTAACCTCATCACCATCCCCAAGGGACCGGACCGAGACAGAAGCAGCCCGAAGTCCTACAGGCCGATTTGCCTGCTGTCTATGGTGGGCAAACTGCTAGAGAGACTTATGGCTGCCAGAATGAAGACACTCTTCCACGACCACGCAATGGCCTCGGACCGCCAATACGGTTTTCGTCCAGGAAGATCAACAGTGGACGCCATCGTCAAACTCCGCGAGATAGTCGAGCAAATGAGCACAAGCAAGTATGTGCTTGCAATAGCTCTCGACATATCAGGAGCCTTCGACAATGTATGGTGGCCGAACGTGCTGCACGAATTAAAGAGAAGAGGCTGCCCAGACAACCTGTACCGGCTGACACGGAGCTACTTCTCGGAAAGAACTGTCCAAATCACTGGTAAGACCGAAGTGATTAGCAAGACTGTCACCAAAGGATGCCCGCAGGGGTCGGTATTGGGCCCAAGCTTTTGGAATCTCATATTCGACGACCTGCTGGCCGAACTTTCAGCAAGCGCAATGGACTGCGAGCCGATCGCGTACGCAGACGATATAATCATAGTGATCGATGGAAACACGAGGAAAGAACTACAGGCAAAAGGACAGAACGCAGTCACGTGCGTCTCCAACTGGTGCACCAGGAAGAAACTGAGACTGTCGGTCGAGAAGACGGAAATGCTACTGCTGAAGGGCAAACTGGATGCGGAAAGACCACCGATAATTAAAATCGACGGTAAAAGCATCCGAAGCCGCGAAGCAATAAAATACCTAGGAGTCCATCTCGAGAGAGGCCTAAGAATACATAGGCACATAGAGGAGACAACACGTAAAACGAGGAACCTCTTCAACAGCCTCGCAAAAGTCGCCAAGGCGAAATGGGGACTCGGACATGTGGCCATGCGTACTCTGTACAAAGGCCTGTTCGAGCCAATAACCACGTACGCCGCAGCCGGCTGGAGCGACCTTTTGAATGTGAAAACCAGGAAATCCCTGGAAAAATCACAGAGAATGGCGCTCCTGCAAGTAACAAAGGCCTACAGGACAATATCCACCGAAGCACTCCAAGTCATCGCAGGAGTCATGCCCGTAGACCTACTGATCAACGTAAGGGCGAGGCTCTACAAAAAGAAGAGGAACCAGAACGATCCAAGCAGCGGAAAAGAAATAGTGAAGGAAGCCATACAGACGTGGCAGGCTCGCTGGCAAACTACATCGAAGGGCAGAACGACCTTCGAGTACATGAACAACGTAAAGGAGAGACTAGAGAACCGCTGGATAAGACCCGACCACTACTTGACGCAATTCATTAGTGGCCACGGGGACTTTAACAGCAAACTCAAGTCACTCCACCTAAGCGAGGTGGACACGTGCACCTGCGGCTCAGAGGAAACCCCCCAGCACATACTTGAAGACTGCCAAAACTATAACGAGGAAAGGCAGAAACTGCGGAATGCCATAAGGGAATTAGATCTAGACTGGCCGGAGGAAAAATGGGAATTCATCACAAAGGATGTATACCCCCACTTCCACCAGTTCACCAGAAGCGTTCTGCAGAAAAAAGAACACAGCAGAAGAATACTATCACAAGAAACGAGGGGCCCTCTGCAACAGGGCAGACCACCAGAAAGAAGATCTCCACAAGCGGAAGCACAGACAAGCCTGCCACCGAGACGCAGCACCCGGCAAACACAAAAAGAAACAAAACAGCAAGAAAAAGGAATGTCAAAAGAAGATAGCAACACAGAACAGACATAAGGTACTAACAGAAGGACACAACAAACGAACAAGACAAAGGAAAACACACAAACAAGGCAGAAAGACGACATAAGAAGCAAGCAGGGCGCGAAGAACCAACGCGCGCCCTGGGGAGATCACCTGTGACCGTCCGTGCAGGCGGTGGCCCCACAAAGGGCGCCGTGACGGTGCAGGTTTATCGGCTAGACAGCCAACCTGCTGGGACCGAGCTTTAAGCTGGCAGCTCCGCCTCCTCGTGGCCCCCGCTGGTAACGGTGTTGCGCGATGCACGCATCGCGCGGCGCCGGCTAAGCGAGCTGCCGCCCGCAAGGGTAGGTTCAACTTGACCAATGACCCGTAAGGCGAGGGCAGGGTTTTTCCAAGTCGCGCGCCGACCACCATGCGCGCCGTTCTCTCGGCGGTGGACGCTAGAAAGTGGACGTAACTTAACATCTTCGAAGCGAAGCCAGTTTGAGTTCTATAGAAACTCCAGGTATGGCGCGGTCGACCAATGGTCGGGCCCTTTACGCTCACACTACTTGTACCTCGTAACGCTTTCAGACGAATTAACTCGCAAAAACCGTTCGAAATTGAAATTTTGTTCCAGCTCTTCAGGGTTGAAATAAGTGTTTAATCTCTATGTAATATTGAATTATACATCGATTTATGTAAAAATATGCCTACCTCATAACGCTTTATATCGAATTAACTCGAAGGGAACGTTAGCGTCCTTAATAGCGGTGCGAAGAAATTCAAAGTCCCAACGTCCCGGTCATATAGGTACGGCGGGGGCTATTTAAAAAAGAAAATAAGAATAAATCGTTACGATCGACCGTATTACGTCGAACTATAACGAATTTCACAAGAAATACCGCGACCACGTAACGCTTGTTAATGAATTAACTCGAAAAAACCGTACGAAATTAAAATTTTGTTCTAGCTCTGCAGGGTAGAAATAAGTGATTAATCTCTATGTAATATTGAATTATACATCGAGATATGTAAAAATATTCCCACCTCATAACGGTTGTTAACGAATTAACTCGCAGGGAACCTTAGCGTCGTTCGTAGAGGTGCGAAGAAATTCAAAGTACCAACCTCCCGGTCATGTCGGTCCTGCTGGGGCTATTTAAAAAAAACATTTAAAAAATCGTTACGTTCGACCGTATTACGTCGAACTATAAAGATTTCACAAAAAATGCCGGTACCTCGTAACGCTTTCTGACGAACTGACTCGAAGGGATCGTTCGAAATTGAAATTTTGTTCTAGCTCTCCAGGGTAGAAGTAAGTGTTTAATCTCTATATAATATTGAATTGTACATCGATTTATGTAAAAATATTCCTACCTCATAACGGTTGTTAACGAATTAACTCGCAGGAAACCTTAGCGTCGTCAGTAGCTGCGCGAAGAAATTCAAATTCCCAATCACCCGGTCATGTCGGTCCGGCCGCTTGCTGTTTAAGAAAAAACATAAAAAAATCGTTACCGTCGACCGTATTACGTCGAGCTATAAAGATTTCACAAAATATACCGCGACATCGTAACGCTTGATAACGAATTAACTCGAAAAAACCGTCCGAAATTGAAAGTTTTGCTTGCTCTCCAGGGACCAAATAAACGTTTAATCCCTATGTAATATTGAATTATACATCGAGATATGTAAAAATATTCCTACCTCATAACGGTTGTTAACGAATTAACTCGAAAGGAACGTTAGCGTCGTTAGTACCGGTGCGAAGAAATTCAAAGACCCAACCTCCCGGTCATGTCGGTCCTGCGGAGGCTATTTAAAAAAAAGAAAATTAAAAGAAATCATTACTTTCGAGCGTATTACGTCAAACTATAACGAATTTCACAAGAAATACCGCGACCACGTAACGCTTGTTAACGAATTAACTCGAAAAAACCGTACGAAATAGAAAGTTCTGCTTGCCCTCCAGGGACCAAATAAACGTTTTTATCCCTATGTAACATTGAATTATACATCGAGATATGTAAAAATATTCCTACCTCATAACAGTTGTAAACGAATTAACTCGCAGGGAACTTTAGCGTCGTTCGTAGCGATGCGACGAAATACAAAGTCCCAACGTCCCGGTCATATAGGTACGGCGGGGGCTATTTAAAAAAAAGAAATTAAAATAAATCGTTACGATCGACCGTATTACGTCGAAATATAACGATTTCACAAAAAAATACCGGTACCTCGTAACGCATTCTGACGAATTGACTCGTAGGGAACGTCCGAAATTGAAATTTTGTTCTAGCACTCCAGGGTAGAAATAAGTGTTTCATCTCTATGTAATATTGTATTATACATCGATTTATGTAAAAATATGCATACCTCATAACGCTCTTTATCGATTTAACTCGGAGGGAAAGTTAGCGTCGTCAGTAGCGGTGCGAAGAAATTCAAAGTACCAACCTCCCGGCCATGTCGGTCCTGCTGGGGCTATTTAAAGAAAAAATAAAAAAAATCGTTACGTTCGACCGTATTACGTCGAAATATAATGATTTCACAAAAAATACAGCGACCTCGTAACGCTTGTTAACGAATTAACTCGAAAAAACCGTCCGAAATTGAAAGTTTTGCTTGCTCTCCAGGGACGAAATAAACGTTTAATATCTATGTAATATTGAAGTATACATCGATGTATGTAAAAATATTCCTACCTCATAACGCTTTTTATCGAATTAACTCGAAGAGAACGGTAGCTTCGTCAGTATCTGCGCGGAGAAATTCAAGGTCCCAATCTCCCGGTCATGTCGTTTCGGCCGCGGCTATTAAAAAAAAACATAAAAAAAATCGTTACGTTTGACCGTATTACGTTGAACTATAAAGATTTCACAAAAAATACCGCGACCTCGTAACGCTTGTTAACGGATTAACTCGACAAAACCGTTCGAAATTGAAAGTTTTGCTTGCTCTTCAGGGACCAAATAAACGTTTAATCCCTACGTAATATTGAATTGTACATCGAGTTATGTAAAAATATTCCTACCTCATAACGGTTGTTAACGAATTATCTCGCAGGGAAACTTAGCGTCGTTCGTAGCGGTGGGAAGAAATACAAAGTCCCAACGTCCCGGTCATATAGGTACGGCGGGGGCTATTTAAAAAACAAAAATAAAAATAAATCGTTACGATCGACCGTATTACGTCGAAATATAACGATTTCACAAAAAATACCGGTACCTCGTAACGCTTTCTGCCGAATTGACTCGAAGGGAACGTTCGAAATTGAAATTTTGTTCTAACTCTCCAGGGTAGAAACAAGTGTTTAATCTCTATGTAATATTGAATTATACATCGATTTATGTAAATATATGCCTACCTCATAACGCTTTTTATCGAATTAACTCGAAGGGAACGTTAGCGTCGTCAGTAGCTGCGCGAACAAATTCAAAGTCCCAATCTCCCGGTCATGTTGGTCCGGCGGCGGCTATTTAAAATAAAGAAAATAAAAAGAAATCATTACGTTCGACCGTATTACGTCGAAATATAATGATTTCACAAAAAAATACCGGTACACCGTAACGCTTTCTAACGAATTAGCTCGCAAAAGCCGTTCGAAATTGAAAGTTTTGCTAGCTCTCCAGGGACGAAATAAAAGTTTAATCCCTATGCAATATTGAATTACACATCGATATATGTAGAAATATTCCTACGTCGTAACGCTTTTTATCGAATTAATTCGAAGGGAACGTTCGAAATTGAAATTTTATTCTAGCTCTCCAGGAACGAATTAAACGTTTAATCTCTATGTAATATTGAAGTATACATCGATTTATATAAAAATATGCCCACCTCAGAACGGTTGTTAAAGAATTCACTCGCAGGGAACCTTAGCGTCGTTCGTAGCGGTGCGAAGAAATTCAAATTCCCAGTCTCCCGGTCATGTCGGTCCGGCTGCGGCTATCTAAAAAAAAAAGAAAATAAAAAGAAATCATTACGTTCGACCGTATTACGTCGAACTATAATGATTTCACAAAAAATACCGCGACCACGTAACGCTTGTTAACGGATTAACTCGAAAAAACCGTTCGAAATTGAAAGTTTTGCTTGCTCTCCAGGGACCAAATAAACGTTTAATCCCTATGTAATATTGAATTATACATCGAGATATGTAAAAATATTCCTACCTCATAACGGTTGTTAACGAATTAACTCGAAGGGAACGTTAGCGTCGTTAGTAGCGGTGCGAAGAAATTCAAAGACCCAACCTCCCGGTCATGTCGGTCCTGCGGAGGCTATTTAAAAAAAGAAAATTAAAAGAAATCATTACGTTCGAGCGTATTACGTCGAACTATAACGAATTTCACAAGAAATACCGCGACCACGTAACGCTTGTTAACGAATTAACTCGAAAAAACCGTTCGAAATTGAAAGTTTTGCTTGCCCTCCAGGGACCAAAGAAACGTTTAATCCCTATGTAATACTGAATTATACATCGAGATATGTAAAAATATTCCCACCTCATAACGGTTGTTAACGAATTAACTCGCAGGGAACTTTAGCGTCGTACGTAGAGGTGCGAAGAAATTCAAAGTCCCAACCTCCCGGTCATGTCGGTCCTGCTGGGGCTATTTAAAAAAAACATTAAAAAGATCGCTACGTTCGACCGTAATAAGGCGAACTATGAAGATTTCACAAAAAATACCGGTACCTCGTAACGCTTGTTAACGAATTAACTCGAAAAAACCGTTCGAAATTGAAATTTTGTTCTAGCTCTCCAGGGTAGAAATAAGTGTTTAATCTCTATGCAATATTGAATTACACATCGATATATGTAGAAATATTCTTACGTCTTAACGCTTTTTAACGAATTAACTCGAAGGGAACGTGCGAAATTGAAATCTTTTTCTAGCTCTCCAGGGTCGAAATAAACGTATAATCTCAATGTAAGAATAAGTTATACATCGATTTATGTAAACATATGCCCACCTCATAACGCTTTTTATCGAATTAAATCGAAGAGAACGGTAGCGTCGTCAGTAGCTGCGCGGAGAAATTCAAGGTCCCAATCTCCCGGTCATGTCGGTCAGGCGCGGATATTAAAAAAAACATAAAAAAATCGTTCCTTTGGACCGTATTACGTCGAACTATAAAGATTTCACAAAAAATACCGCGACCTCGTAACGCTTGTTAACGAATGAACTCGAAAAAGGCGTCCGAAATTGAAAGTTTTGCTTGCTCTCCAGGGACGAAATAAACGTTTAATCCCTATGTAATATTGAATTATACATCGATTTATGTAAAAATATGCCTACCTCACAACGCTTTTTATCGAATTAACTCGAAGGAAACGGTAGCGTCGTTAGTAGCGGTGCGAAGAAATTCAAAGACACAACCTCCCGGTCATGTCGGTCCTGCGGGGGCTATTTAAAAAAAAATAAATATAAATCGTGACGTTCGACCGTATTACGTCGAACTATAAAGATTTCACAAAAAAATACCGCGACCTCGTAACGCTTGTGAACGAATGAACTCGAAAAAGGCGTCCGAAATTGAAAGTTTTGCTTGCTCTCCAGGGACCAAATAAACGTTTAATCCCTATGTAATATTGAATTATACATCGAGATATGTAAAAATATGCCTACCTCGTAACGCTTTTTATCGAATTAAATCGAAGGGAACGTTAGCGTCGTTAGTAGCTGTGCGAAGAAATTCAAAGTCCCAATCTCCCGGTCATGTCGGTCCGGCCGCGGCTATTTAAAAAAAACATTAAGAAAATCGTTACGTTCGACCGTATTACGTCGAACTATAAAGATTTCGCAAAAAATACCGCGACCTCGTAACGCTTGTTAACGAATTAACTCGAAAAAACCGTTCGAAATTGAAAGTTTTGCCTGCTATCCAGGGACCAAATAAACGTTTAATCCCTACGTAATATTGAAATATACATCGAGATATGTAAAATATTCCTACCTCATAACGGTTGTTAACGAATTAACTCGCAGCGAACCTTAGCGTCGTTCGTAGCGGTGCGAAGAAATACAAAGTCCCAACGTTCCGGTCATATAGGTACGGCGGGGGCTATTTAAAAAAAAAATAAAAATAAATCGTTACGATCCATCGTATTACGTCGAAATATAACGATTTCACAAAAAATACCGGTACCTCGTAACGCTTTCTGACGAATTGACTCGAAGGGAACGTTCGAAATTGAAATTTTGTTCTAGCCCTCCAGGGACGAAATAAACGTTTAATCCCTATGTAATATTGAATTACACATCGATATATTTAGAAATATTCCTACGTCGTATCGCTTTTTAACGAATTAACTCGAAGGGAACGTTCGAAACTGAAATTTTGTTCTAGCTCTCCAGGGTAGAAATAAGAGTTTAATCTCTATGTTATATTGAATTATACATTGATTTATGTAAAAATATGCCCACCTCATAAAGCTTTTTATCGAATTAAATCGAAGAGAACGGTAGCGTCGTCAGTAGCTGCGCGAAGAAATTCAAAGTCCCAATCTCCCGGTCATGTCGGTCCGGCCGCGGCTATTTAAAAATAAGAAAATTAAAAGAAATTATTACGTTCGAGCGTATTACGTCGAACTATAACGATTTCACAAGAAATACCGAGACCTCGTAACGCTTGTTAACGAATTAACTCGAAAAAACCGTTCGAAATTGAAATTTTTTTCTAGCTCTCCAGGGACGAAATAAACGTTTAATCCCTATGTAATATTGAATTATACATCGAGATATGTAAAAATATTCCTACCTCATAACGGTTGTTAACGAATTAACTCGCAGGAAACCTTAGCGTCGTTCGTAGCGGTGCGAAGAAATGCAAAGTCCCAACGTCCCGGTCATATCGGTACGGCGGGGGCTATTTAAAAAAAAATAATAATAATAAATCCTTACGATCGACCGTATTACGTCGAAATATAACGATTTCACAAAAAATACCGGTACCTCGTAACGCTTTCTGACGAATTGACTCGAAGGGAACGTTCGAAATTGAAACTTTGTTCTAGCTCTGCATGGTAGAAATAAGTGTTTAATCTCTATGTAATATTGAATTACACATCGATATATTTAGAAATATTCCTACGTCGTAGCGCCTTCTAACGAATTAACTCGCAAAAACCGTTCGAAATTGAAAGTTTTGCTTGCTCTCCAGGGACGAAATAAACGTTTAATCCCTATGTAATATTGAATTATACATCGAGATATGTAAAAATCTTCCTACCTCATAACGGTTGTTAACGAATTAACTCGCAGGAAACCTTAGCGTCGTTCGTAGCCGTGCGAAGAAATGCAAAGTCCCAACGTCCCGGTCATATCGGTACGGCGGGGGCTATTTAAAAAAAAAATAATAATAATAAATCCTTACGATCGACCGTATTACGTCGAAATATAACGATTTCACAAAAAATACCGGTACCTCGTAACGCTTTCTGACGAATTGACTCGAAGGGAACGTTCGAAATTGAAACTTTGTTCTAGCTCTGCAGGGTAGAAATAAGCGTTTAATCTCTATGTAATATTGAGTTACACATCGATATATTTAGAAATATTCCTACGTCGTAGCGCCTTCTAACGAATTAACTCGCAAAAACCGTTCGAAATTGACAGTTTTGTTACCTCTGCAGGGACGAAATAAACGTTTAATCCCTATGCAATATTGAATTACACATCGACATATGTAGAAATATTCCTACGTCGTAACGCTTTTTATCGAATTAACTCGAAGGGAACGTTCGAAATTGAAATTTTCTTCTAGGTCTCAAGGGACGAAATAAACGTTTAATCCCTATGTCATATTGTAGTATACATCGATTTATGTAAAAATATGCCTACCTCATAACGCTTTATATCGAATTAACTCGAAGGGAACGTTAGCGTCTTCAGTAGCGGTGCGAAGAAATTCCAAGTACCAACCTCCCGGTCATGTCGGCCCGGCGGCTGCTATTTAATAAAAAAATTAAAAAAAATCGTTACGTTCGACCGTATTACGTCGAACTATAAAGATTTCACAAAAAAATACCGCGACCTCGTAACGCTTGTTAACGAATTAACTCGAAAAAGGCGTCCGAAATTGAAAGGTTTGCTTGCTCTCCAGGGACCAAATAAACGTTTAATCCCTATGCAGTATTGAATTACACATCGAGATATGTAGACATATTCCTACCTCATAACGCTTTTTAACGAATTAACTCGCAGGGAACTTTAGCGTCTTTCGTAGCGGTGCGAAGAAATACAAAGTCCCAACGTCCCGGTCATGTCGGCCCTGCGGGGGCTATTTAAAAAAAAATAAATATAAATCGTTACGCTCGACCGTATTACGTCGAAATATAACGATTTGACAAAAAAATACCGTTACATCGTATCGCTTTCTAACGAATTAACTCGCAAAAACCGTTCGAAATTGACAGTTTTGTTACCTCTGCAGGGACGAAATAAACGTTTAATCCCTATGCAATATTGAATTACACATCGACATATGTAGAAATATTCCTACGTCGTAACGCTTTTTAACGAATTAACTCGAAGGGAACGTTCGAAATTGAAATTTTTTTCTAGCTCCCGAGGGACGAAATAAACGTTTAATATCTATGTAATATTGAAGTATACATCGATTTTTGTAAAAATATGCCCACCTCATAACGTTTTTTATCGAATTAAATCGAAGGGAACGTTAGCGTCGTTAGTAGCTGTGCGAAGAAATTCAAAGTCCCAATCTCCCGGTCATGTCTGTCCGGCCGCGGTTATCTAAAAAAAACATAAAAAAATCGTTACGTTCGACCGTATTACGTCGAACTATAAAGATTTCACAAAAAATACCGGTACATCGTAACGCTTTCCAACGAATTAACTCGCAAAAACCGTTCGAAATTGAAAGTTTTGCCTGCTATCCAGGGACCAAATAAACGTTTAATCCCTACGTAATATTGAAATATACATCGAGATATGTAAAATATTCCTACCTCATAACGGTTGTTAACGAATTAACTCGCAGCGAACCTTAGCGTCGTTCGTAGCGGTGCGAAGAAATACAAAGTCCCAACGTTCCGGTCATATAGGTACGGCGGGGGCTATTTAAAAAAAAAATAAAAATAAATCGTTACGATCCATCGTATTACGTCGAAATATAACGATTTCACAAAAAATACCGGTACCTCGTAACGCTTTCTGACGAATTGACTCGAAGGGAACGTTCGAAATTGAAATTTTGTTCTAGCCCTCCAGGGACGAAATAAACGTTTAATCCCTATGTAATATTGAATTACACATCGATATATTTAGAAATATTCCTACGTCGTATCGCTTTTTAACGAATTAACTCGAAGGGAACGTTCGAAACTGAAATTTTGTTCTAGCTCTCCAGGGTAGAAATAAGAGTTTAATCTCTATGTTATATTGAATTATACATTGATTTATGTAAAAATTTGCCCACCTCATAAAGCTTTTTATCGAATTAAATCGAAGAGAACGGTAGCGTCGTCAGTAGCTGCGCGAAGAAATTCAAAGTCCCAATCTCCCGGTCATGTCGGTCCGGCCGCGGCTATTTAAAAATAAGAAAATTAAAAGAAATTATTACGTTCGAGCGTATTACGTCGAACTATAACGATTTCACAAGAAATACCGAGACCTCGTAACGCTTGTTAACGAATTAACTCGAAAAAACCGTTCGAAATTGAAATTTTTTTCTAGCTCTCCAGGGACGAAATAAACGTTTAATCCCTATGTAATATTGAATTATACATCGAGATATGTAAAAATATTCCTACCTCATAACGGTTGTTAACGAATTAACTCGCAGGAAACCTTAGCGTCGTTCGTAGCGGTGCGAAGAAATGCAAAGCCCCAACGTCCCGGTCATATCGGTACGGCGGGGGCTATTTAAAAAAAAATAATAATAATAAATCCTTACGATCGACCGTATTACGTCGAAATATAACGATTTCACAAAAAATACCGGTACCTCGTAACGCTTTCTGACGAATTGACTCGAAGGGAACGTTCGAAATTGAAACTTTGTTCTAGCTCTGCATGGTAGAAATAAGTGTTTAATCTCTATGTAATATTGAATTACACATCGATATATTTAGAAATATTCCTACGTCGTAGCGCCTTCTAACGAATTAACTCGCAAAAACCGTTCGAAATTGAAAGTTTTGCTTGCTCTCCAGGGACGAAATAAACGTTTAATCCCTATGTAATATTGAATTATACATCGAGATATGTAAAAATCTTCCTACCTCATAACGGTTGTAAACGAATTAACTCGCAGGAAACCTTAGCGTCGTTCGTAGCCGTGCGAAGAAATGCAAAGTCCCAACGTCCCGGTCATATCGGTACGGCGGGGGCTATTTAAAAAAAAAATAATAATAATAAATCCTTACGATCGACCGTATTACGTCGAAATATAACGATTTCACAAAAAATACCGGTACCTCGTAACGCTTTCTGACGAATTGACTCGAAGGGAACGTTCGAAATTGAAACTTTGTTCTAGCTCTGCAGGGTAGAAATAAGCGTTTAATCTCTATGTAATATTGAGTTACACATCGATATATTTAGAAATATTCCTACGTCGTAGCGCCTTCTAACGAATTAAATCGCAAAAACCGTTCGAAATTGACAGTTTTGTTACCTCTGCAGGGACGAAATAAACGTTTAATCCCTATGCAATATTGAATTACACATCGACATATGTAGAAATATTCCTACGTCGTAACGCTTTTTATCGAATTAACTCGAAGGGTACGTTCGAAATTGAAATTTTCTTCTAGGTCTCAAGGGACGAAATAAACGTTTAATCCCTATGTCATATTGTAGTATACATCGATTTATGTAAAAATATGCCTACCTCATAACGCTTTATATCGAATTAACTCGAAGGGAACGTTAGCGTCTTCAGTAGCGGTGCGAAGAAATTCCAAGTACCAACCTCCCGGTCATGTCGGCCCGGCGGCTGCTATTTAATAAAAAAATTAAAAAAAATCGTTACGTTCGACCGTATTACGTCGAACTATAAAGATTTCACAAAAAAATACCGCGACCTCGTAACGCTTGTTAACGAATTAACTCGAAAAAGGCGTCCGAAATTGAAAGGTTTGCTTGCTCTCCAGGGACCAAATAAACGTTTAATCCCTATGCAGTATTGAATTACACATCGAGATATGTAGACATATTCCTACCTCATAACGCTTTTTAACGAATTAACTCGCAGGGAACTTTAGCGTCTTTCGTAGCGGTGCGAAGAAATACAAAGTCCCAACGTCCCGGTCATGTCGGCCCTGCGGGGGCTATTTAAAAAAAAATAAATATAAATCGTTACGCTCGACCGTATTACGTCGAAATATAACGATTTGACAAAAAAATACCGTTACATCGTATCGCTTTCTAACGAATTAACTCGCAAAAACCGTTCGAAATTGACAGTTTTGTTACCTCTGCAGGGACGAAATAAACGTTTAATCCCTATGCAATATTGAATTACACATCGACATATGTAGAAATATTCCTACGTCGTAACGCTTTTTAACGAATTAACTCGAAGGGAACGTTCGAAATTGAAATTTTTTTCTAGCTCCCGAGGGACGAAATAAACGTTTAATATCTATGTAATATTGAAGTATACATCGATTTTTGTAAAAATATGCCCACCTCATAACGTTTTTTATCGAATTAAATCGAAGGGAACGTTAGCGTCGTTAGTAGCTGTGCGAAGAAATTCAAAGTCCCAATCTCCCGGTCATGTCTGTCCGGCCGCGGTTATCTAAAAAAAACATAAAAAAATCGTTACGTTCGACCGTATTACGTCGAACTATAAAGATTTCACAAAAAATACCGGTACATCGTAACGCTTTCCAACGAATTAACTCGCAAAAACCGTTCGAAATTGAAAGTTTTGCTTGCTCTCCAGGGACCAAACAAACGTTTAATCCCTATGCAATATTGAATTACTCATCTATATATGTAGAAATATTACTACGTCGTAACGCTTTTTAACGAATTAACTCGAAGGGAACGTTCGAAATTGAAATTTTCTTCTTGGTCTCCAGGGACGAAATAAATGTTTAATCTCTATGTAATATTGAATTATACATCGATTTATGTAAAAATATGCTTACCCCATAACGCTTTTTATCGAATTAACTCGAAGGGAACATTAGCGTCGTCAGTAGCGGTGCGAAGAAATTCAAAGACACAACCTCCCGGTGATGTCGGTCCGGCGGCGGCTATTTAAAAAAAAAGAAAACGAAAAGAAATCATTACGTTCGAGCGTTTTACGTCGAACTGTAACGATTTCACAAAAAATACCGTTACCTCGTAACGCTTTCAGACGAACTAACTCGAAGGGTACGTTCGAAATTGAAATTTTGTTCTAGCTCTTCAGGGTAGAAATAAGTGTTAGTTTCTATGTAATATTGAATTATACATCGATTTATGTAAAAAGAGGCCCACCTCATAACGTTTTTTATCGAATTAAATCGAAGGGAACGTTAGCGTCGTTAGTAGCTGTGCGAAGAAATTCAAAGTCCCAATCTCCCGGTCATGTCGGTCCGGCCGCGGCTATTTAAAAAAAACATTAAGAAAATCGTTACGTTCGACCGTATTACGTCGAACTATAAAGATTTCGCAAAAAATACCGCGACCTCGTAACGCTTGTTAACGAATTAACTCGAAAAAGCCATTCGAAATTGAAAGTTTTGCTTGCTCTCCAGGGACCAAATAAACGGTTAATCCCTATGTAATATTGAATTATACATCGAGATATGTAAAAATATTCCTACGTCGTATCGCTTTTTAACGAATTAACTCGAAGGGAACGTTCGAAATTGAAATTTTGTTCTAGCTGTCCAGGGTAGAAATAAGTGTTTAATCTCTATGTAATATTGAAGTATACATCAATGTATGTAAAAATATGCCTACCTCATAACGCTTTTTATCGAATTAACTCGAAGGGAACGTTAGCGTCGTTAGTAGCGGTGCGAAGAAATTCAAAGACACATTCTCCCGGTCATGTCGGTCCTGCTGGGGCTATTTAAAAAAAAAATACATATAAATCGTGACGCTCGACCGTATTACGTCGAAATATAACGATTTCACAACAAAATACCGGTACATCGTAACGCTTTCAGACGAATCAACTCGAAGGGAACGTTCGAAATTGAAAGTTTTGCTAGCTCTCCAGGGACGAAATAAACGTTTAATCCCTATGCAATATTGAATTACACTACGATATATGTAGAAATATTCCTACGTCGTAACGCTTTTTAACGAATTAACTCGCAGGGAACATTAGCGTCTTTCGTAGCGGTGCGAAGAAATACAAAGTCCCAACCTCCCGGTCATGTCGGTCCTGCGGGGGCTATTTAGAAAAAAATTAAAAATAAATCGTTACGATCCACCGTATTACGTCGAAATGTAACGATTTCAGAAAAAATACCGGTACCTCGTAACGCTTTCTAACGAATTAACTCGCAAAAACCGTTCGAAATTGAAAGTTTTGCTAGCTCTCCAGGGACGAAATAAAGGTTTAATCTCTATGTAATAATGAATTATACATCGATTTATGTATAAATATGCCTACCTCATAACGCTTTTTAACGAATTAACTCGCAGGGAACCTTAGCGTCGTTCGTAGCGGTGCGAAGAAATACAAAGTCCCAACGTCCCGGTCATATAGGTACGGCGGGGGCTATTAAAAAAAAAATAAACATAAATCGTTACGCTCGACCGTATTACGTCGAAATATAACGATTTCACAAAAAATACCGGTACATCGTAACGCTTTCTAACGAATTAACTCGCAAAAACCGTTCGAAATTCAAAGTTTTGCTAGCTCTCCAGGGACGAAATAAACGTTTAATCCCTATGCAATATTGAATTACACTACGATATATGTAGAAATATTCCTACGTCGTAACGCTTTTTAACGAATTAACTCGCAGGGAACATTAGCGTCGATCGTAGCGGTGCGAAGAAATACAAAGTCCCAACCTCCCGGTCATGTCGGTCCTGCGGGGGCTATTTAGAAAAAAAATAAAAAAAAATCGTTACGATCCACCGTATTACGTCGAAATGTAACGATTTCAGAAAAAATACCGGTACCTCGTAACGCTTTCTAACGAATTAACTCGCAAAAACCGTTCGAAATTGAAAGTTTTGCTAGCTCTCCAGGGACGAAATAAACGTTTAATCTCTATGTAATATTGAATTATACATCGAGATATGTAAAAATATTCCTACCTCATAACGGTTGTTAACGAATTAACTCGAAGGGAACGTTAGCGTCGTTAGTAGCGGTGCGAAGAAATTCAAAGACCCAACCTCCCGGTCATGTCGGTCCTGCGGAGGCTATTTAAAAAAAGAAAATTAAAAGAAATCATTACGTTCGAGCGTATTACGTCGAACTATAACGAATTTCACAAGAAATACCGCGACCACGTAACGCTTGTTAACGAATTAACTCGAAAAAACCGTTCGAAATTGAAAGTTTTGCTTGCCCTCCAGGGACCAAAGAAACGTTTAATCCCTATGTAATACTGAATTATACATCGAGATATGTAAAAATATTCCCACCTCATAACGGTTGTTAACGAATTAACTCGCAGGGAACTTTAGCGTCGTACGTAGAGGTGCGAAGAAATTCAAAGTCCCAACCTCCCGGTCATGTCGGTCCTGCTGGGGCTATTTAAAAAAAACATTAAAAAGATCGCTACGTTCGACCGTAATAAGGCGAACTATGAAGATTTCACAAAAAATACCGGTACCTCGTAACGCTTGTTAACGAATTAACTCGAAAAAACCGTTCGAAATTGAAATTTTGTTCTAGCTCTCCAGGGTAGAAATAAGTGTTTAATCTCTATGCAATATTGAATTACACATCGATATATGTAGAAATATTCTTACGTCTTAACGCTTTTTAACGAATTAACTCGAAGGGAACGTGCGAAATTGAAATCTTTTTCTAGCTCTCCAGGGTCGAAATAAACGTATAATCTCAATGTAAGAATAAGTTATACATCGATTTATGTAAACATATGCCCACCTCATAACGCTTTTTATCGAATTAAATCGAAGAGAACGGTAGCGTCGTCAGTAGCTGCGCGGAGAAATTCAAGGTCCCAATCTCCCGGTCATGTCGGTCCCGCCGCGGATATTAAAAAAAACATAAAAAAATCGTTCCTTTGGACCGTATTACGTCGAACTATAAAGATTTCACAAAAAATACCGCGACCTCGTAACGCTTGTTAACGAATGAACTCGAAAAAGGCGTCCGAAATTGAAAGTTTTGCTTGCTCTCCAGGGACGAAATAAACGTTTAATCCCTATGTAATATTGAATTATACATCGATTTATGTAAAAATATGCCTACCTCACAACGCTTTTTATCGAATTAACTCGAAGGAAACGGTAGCGTCGTTAGTAGCGGTGCGAAGAAATTCAAAGACACAACCTCCCGGTCATGTCGGTCCTGCGGGGGCTATTTAAAAAAAAATAAATATAAATCGTGACGTTCGACCGTATTACGTCGAACTATAAAGATTTCACAAAAAAATACCGCGACCTCGTAACGCTTGTGAACGAATGAACTCGAAAAAGGCGTCCGAAATTGAAAGTTTTGCTTGCTCTCCAGGGACCAAATAAACGTTTAATCCCTATGTAATATTGAATTATACATCGAGATATGTAAAAATATACCTACCTCATTAGGCTTTTTATCGATTTAAATCGATGGGAACGTTAGCGTCGTTAGTAGCTGCGCGAAGAAATTCAATGTAGCAATCTCCCGGTCATGTCGGTCCGGCCGTGGCTATATAAAAAAAACATTAAGAAAATCGTTACGTTCGACCGTATTACGTCGAACTATAAAGATTTCGCAAAAAATACCGCGACCTCGTAACGCTTGTTAACGAATTAACTCGAAAAAACCGTTCGAAATTGAAAGTTTTGCCTGCTATCCAGGGACCAAATAAACGTTTAATCCCTACGTAATATTGAAATATACATCGAGATATGTAAAATATTCCTACCTCATAACGGTTGTTAACGAATTAACTCGCAGCGAACCTTAGCGTCGTTCGTAGCGGTGCGAAGAAATACAAAGTCCCAACGTTCCGGTCATATAGGTACGGCGGGGGCTATTTAAAAAAAAAATAAAAATAAATCGTTACGATCCATCGTATTACGTCGAAATATAACGATTTCACAAAAAATACCGGTACCTCGTAACGCTTTCTGACGAATTGACTCGAAGGGAACGTTCGAAATTGAAATTTTGTTCTAGCCCTCCAGGGACGAAATAAACGTTTAATCCCTATGTAATATTGAATTACACATCGATATATTTAGAAATATTCCTACGTCGTATCGCTTTTTAACGAATTAACTCGAAGGGAACGTTCGAAACTGAAATTTTGTTCTAGCTCTCCAGGGTAGAAATAAGAGTTTAATCTCTATGTTATATTGAATTATACATTGATTTATGTAAAAATTTGCCCACCTCATAAAGCTTTTTATCGAATTAAATCGAAGAGAACGGTAGCGTCGTCAGTAGCTGCGCGAAGAAATTCAAAGTCCCAATCTCCCGGTCATGTCGGTCCGGCCGCGGCTATTTAAAAATAAGAAAATTAAAAGAAATTATTACGTTCGAGCGTATTACGTCGAACTATAACGATTTCACAAGAAATACCGAGACCTCGTAACGCTTGTTAACGAATTAACTCGAAAAAACCGTTCGAAATTGAAATTTTTTTCTAGCTCTCCAGGGACGAAATAAACGTTTAATCCCTATGTAATATTGAATTATACATCGAGATATGTAAAAATATTCCTACCTCATAACGGTTGTTAACGAATTAACTCGCAGGAAACCTTAGCGTCGTTCGTAGCGGTGCGAAGAAATGCAAAGCCCCAACGTCCCGGTCATATCGGTACGGCGGGGGCTATTTAAAAAAAAATAATAATAATAAATCCTTACGATCGACCGTATTACGTCGAAATATAACGATTTCACAAAAAATACCGGTACCTCGTAACGCTTTCTGACGAATTGACTCGAAGGGAACGTTCGAAATTGAAACTTTGTTCTAGCTCTGCATGGTAGAAATAAGTGTTTAATCTCTATGTAATATTGAATTACACATCGATATATTTAGAAATATTCCTACGTCGTAGCGCCTTCTAACGAATTAACTCGCAAAAACCGTTCGAAATTGAAAGTTTTGCTTGCTCTCCAGGGACGAAATAAACGTTTAATCCCTATGTAATATTGAATTATACATCGAGATATGTAAAAATCTTCCTACCTCATAACGGTTGTAAACGAATTAACTCGCAGGAAACCTTAGCGTCGTTCGTAGCCGTGCGAAGAAATGCAAAGTCCCAACGTCCCGGTCATATCGGTACGGCGGGGGCTATTTAAAAAAAAAATAATAATAATAAATCCTTACGATCGACCGTATTACGTCGAAATATAACGATTTCACAAAAAATACCGGTACCTCGTAACGCTTTCTGACGAATTGACTCGAAGGGAACGTTCGAAATTGAAACTTTGTTCTAGCTCTGCAGGGTAGAAATAAGCGTTTAATCTCTATGTAATATTGAGTTACACATCGATATATTTAGAAATATTCCTACGTCGTAGCGCCTTCTAACGAATTAAATCGCAAAAACCGTTCGAAATTGACAGTTTTGTTACCTCTGCAGGGACGAAATAAACGTTTAATCCCTATGCAATATTGAATTACACATCGACATATGTAGAAATATTCCTACGTCGTAACGCTTTTTATCGAATTAACTCGAAGGGAACGTTCGAAATTGAAATTTTCTTCTAGGTCTCAAGGGACGAAATAAACGTTTAATCCCTATGTCATATTGAATTATACATCGATATATGTAAAAATATGCCTACCTCATAATGCTTTTTATCGAATTAACTCGAAGGGAACGTTAGCGTCGTCAGTAGCGGTGCGAAGAAATTCCAAGTACCAACCTCCCGGTCATGTCGGCCCGGCGGCTGCTATTTAATAAAAAAATTAAAAAAAATCGTTACGTTCGACCGTATTACGTCGAACTATAAAGATTTCACAAAAAAATACCGCGACCTCGTAACGCTTGTTAACGAATTAACTCGAAAAAGGCGTCCGAAATTGAAAGGTTTGCTTGCTCTCCAGGGACCAAATAAACGTTTAATCCCTATGCAGTATTGAATTACACATCGAGATATGTAGACATATTCCTACCTCATAACGCTTTTTAACGAATTAACTCGCAGGGAACTTTAGCGTCTTTCGTAGCGGTGCGAAGAAATACAAAGTCCCAACGTCCCGGTCATGTCGGCCCTGCGGGGGCTATTTAAAAAAAAATAAATATAAATCGTTACGCTCGACCGTATTACGTCGAAATATAACGATTTGACAAAAAAATACCGTTACATCGTATCGCTTTCTAACGAATTAACTCGCAAAAACCGTTCGAAATTGACAGTTTTGTTACCTCTGCAGGGACGAAATAAACGTTTAATCCCTATGCAATATTGAATTACACATCGACATATGTAGAAATATTCCTACGTCGTAACGCTTTTTAACGAATTAACTCGAAGGGAACGTTCGAAATTGAAATTTTTTTCTAGCTCCCGAGGGACGAAATAAACGTTTAATATCTATGTAATATTGAAGTATACATCGATTTTTGTAAAAATATGCCCACCTCATAACGTTTTTTATCGAATTAAATCGAAGGGAACGTTAGCGTCGTTAGTAGCTGTGCGAAGAAATTCAAAGTCCCAATCTCCCGGTCATGTCTGTCCGGCCGCGGTTATCTAAAAAAAACATAAAAAAATCGTTACGTTCGACCGTATTACGTCGAACTATAAAGATTTCACAAAAAATACCGGTACATCGTAACGCTTTCCAACGAATTAACTCGCAAAAACCGTTCGAAATTGAAAGTTTTGCTTGCTCTCCAGGGACCAAACAAACGTTTAATCCCTATGCAATATTGAATTACTCATCTATATATGTAGAAATATTACTACGTCGTAACGCTTTTTAACGAATTAACTCGAAGGGAACGTTCGAAATTGAAATTTTCTTCTTGGTCTCCAGGGACGAAATAAATGTTTAATCTCTATGTAATATTGAATTATACATCGATTTATGTAAAAATATGCTTACCCCATAACGCTTTTTATCGAATTAACTCGAAGGGAACATTAGCGTCGTCAGTAGCGGTGCGAAGAAATTCAAAGACACAACCTCCCGGTGATGTCGGTCCGGCGGCGGCTATTTAAAAAAAAAGAAAACGAAAAGAAATCATTACGTTCGAGCGTTTTACGTCGAACTGTAACGATTTCACAAAAAATACCGTTACCTCGTAACGCTTTCAGACGAACTAACTCGAAGGGTACGTTCGAAATTGAAATTTTGTTCTAGCTCTTCAGGGTAGAAATAAGTGTTAGTTTCTATGTAATATTGAATTATACATCGATTTATGTAAAAAGAGGCCCACCTCATAACGTTTTTTATCGAATTAAATCGAAGGGAACGTTAGCGTCGTTAGTAGCTGTGCGAAGAAATTCAAAGTCCCAATCTCCCGGTCATGTCGGTCCGGCCGCGGCTATTTAAAAAAAACATTAAGAAAATCGTTACGTTCGACCGTATTACGTCGAACTATAAAGATTTCGCAAAAAATACCGCGACCTCGTAACGCTTGTTAACGAATTAACTCGAAAAAGCCATTCGAAATTGAAAGTTTTGCTTGCTCTCCAGGGACCAAATAAACGGTTAATCCCTATGTAATATTGAATTATACATCGAGATATGTAAAAATATTCCTACGTCGTATCGCTTTTTAACGAATTAACTCGAAGGGAACGTTCGAAATTGAAATTTTGTTCTAGCTGTCCAGGGTAGAAATAAGTGTTTAATCTCTATGTAATATTGAAGTATACATCAATGTATGTAAAAATATGCCTACCTCATAACGCTTTTTATCGAATTAACTCGAAGGGAACGTTAGCGTCGTTAGTAGCGGTGCGAAGAAATTCAAAGACACATTCTCCCGGTCATGTCGGTCCTGCTGGGGCTATTTAAAAAAAAAATACATATAAATCGTGACGCTCGACCGTATTACGTCGAAATATAACGATTTCACAACAAAATACCGGTACATCGTAACGCTTTCAGACGAATCAACTCGAAGGGAACGTTCGAAATTGAAAGTTTTGCTAGCTCTCCAGGGACGAAATAAACGTTTAATCCCTATGCAATATTGAATTACACTACGATATATGTAGAAATATTCCTACGTCGTAACGCTTTTTAACGAATTAACTCGCAGGGAACATTAGCGTCTTTCGTAGCGGTGCGAAGAAATACAAAGTCCCAACCTCCCGGTCATGTCGGTCCTGCGGGGGCTATTTAGAAAAAAATTAAAAATAAATCGTTACGATCCACCGTATTACGTCGAAATGTAACGATTTCAGAAAAAATACCGGTACCTCGTAACGCTTTCTAACGAATTAACTCGCAAAAACCGTTCGAAATTGAAAGTTTTGCTAGCTCTCCAGGGACGAAATAAAGGTTTAATCTCTATGTAATAATGAATTATACATCGATTTATGTATAAATATGCCTACCTCATAACGCTTTTTAACGAATTAACTCGCAGGGAACCTTAGCGTCGTTCGTAGCGGTGCGAAGAAATACAAAGTCCCAACGTCCCGGTCATATAGGTACGGCGGGGGCTATTAAAAAAAAAATAAACATAAATCGTTACGCTCGACCGTATTACGTCGAAATATAACGATTTCACAAAAAATACCGGTACATCGTAACGCTTTCTAACGAATTAACTCGCAAAAACCGTTCGAAATTCAAAGTTTTGCTAGCTCTCCAGGGACGAAATAAACGTTTAATCCCTATGCAATATTGAATTACACTACGATATATGTAGAAATATTCCTACGTCGTAACGCTTTTTAACGAATTAACTCGCAGGGAACATTAGCGTCGATCGTAGCGGTGCGAAGAAATACAAAGTCCCAACCTCCCGGTCATGTCGGTCCTGCGGGGGCTATTTAGAAAAAAAATAAAAAAAAATCGTTACGATCCACCGTATTACGTCGAAATGTAACGATTTCAGAAAAAATACCGGTACCTCGTAACGCTTTCTAACGAATTAACTCGCAAAAACCGTTCGAAATTGAAAGTTTTGCTAGCTCTCCAGGGACGAAATAAACGTTTAATCTCTATGTAATATTGAATTATACATCGATTTATGTATAAATATGCCTACCTCATAACGCTTTTTAACGAATTAACTCGCAGGGAACCTTAGCGTCGTTCGTAGCGGTGCGAAGAAATACAAAGTCCCAACGTCCCGGTCATATAGGTACGGCGGGGGCTATTTAAAAAAAAAAAAAAATAAAAATTTATCGGTACGGTCGACCGTACTACGTCGAAATATAACGATTTCACAAAAAAATACCGGTACATCGTAACGCTTTCAGACGAATCAACTCGAAGGGAACGTTCGAAATTGAAATTTTGTTCTTGCTCTTCAGGGTAGAAATAAGTGTTTAATCTCTATGTAATATTGAATTATACATCCATTTATGTAAAAATATGCCCACCTCATAACGCTTTTTATCGAATAAAATCGAAGAGAACGGTAGCGTCGTTAGTAGCGGTGCGAAGAAATGCAAAGTCCCAACCTCTCGGTCATGTCGGTCCTGCTGGGGCTATTAAAAAAAAAAATAAACATAAATCGTTACGCTCGACCGTATTACGTCGAAATATAACGATTTCACAAAAAATACCGGTACCTCGTAACGCTTTCTGACGAACTGACTCGAAGGGAACGTTAGCGTCGTTAGTAGCTCCGTGAAGAAATACAAAGACCCAAAGTCCCGGTCATATAGGTCCTGCGGGGGCTATTTAATAAAAAAAATAAATATAAATCGTTACGATCCACCGTATTACGTCGAAATATAACGATTTCACAAAAAAATACCGGTACCGCGTAACGCTTTCTGACGAATTGACTCGAAGGGAACGTTCGAAATTGAAATTTTTTTCTAGCTCTCCAGGGTAGAAATAAGTGTTTAATCTCTATGTAATTGTGAGGTATACATCGATTTAGGTAAAAATATGCCCACCTCATAACGCTTTTTATCGAATTAAATCGAAGAGAACGTTAGCGTCGTTAGTAGCGGTGCGAAGAAATTCAAAGACCCAATCTCCCGGTCATGTCGGTCCAGCTGGGGCTATTTAAAAAAAAATACATATAAATCGTGACGCTCGACCGTATTACGTCGAAATATAACGATTTCACAAAAAAATACCGGTACATCGTAACGCTTTCAGACGAATTAACTCGAAGGGAACGTTCGAAATTGAAATTTTGTTCTTGCTCTTCAGGGTAGAAATAAGTGTTTAATCTCTATGTAATATTGAATTATACATCCATTTATGTAAAAATATGCCCACCTCATAACGCTTTTTATCGAATAAAATCGAAGAGAACGGTAGCGTCGTTAGTAGCGGTGCGAAGAAATGCAAAGTCCCAACCTCTCGGTCTTGTCGGTCCTGCTGGGGCTATTAAAAAAAAAAATAAACATAAATCGTTACGCTCGACCGTATTACGTCGAAATATAACGATTTCACAAAAAATACCGGTACCTCGTAACGCTTTCTGACGAACTGACTCGAAGGGAACGTTAGCGTCGTTAGTAGCTCCGTGAAGAAATACAAAGTCCCAAAGTCCCGGTCATATAGGTCCTGCGGGGGCTATTTAAAAAAAAAAATAAATATAAATCGTTACGATCCACCGTATTACGTCGAAATATAACGATTTCACAAAAAATACCGGTACCTCGTAACGCTTTCTGACGAATTGAATCGAAGGGAACGTTCGAAATTGAAACTTTGTTCTAGCTCTCCAGGGTAGAAATAAGTGTTTAATCTCTATGTAATATTGAGGTATACATCGACTTAGGTAAAAATATGCCCACCTCATAACGCTTTTTATCGAATTAAATCGAAGAGAACGTTAGCGTCGTTAGTAGCGGTGCGAAGAAATTCAAAGACCCAATCTCCCGGTCATGTCGGTTCTGCTGGGGCTATTTAAAAAAAAATACATATAAATCGTGACGCTCGACCGTATTACGTCGAAATATAACGATTTCACAAAAAAATACCGGTACATCGTAACGCTTTCAGACGAATTAACTCGAAGGGAACGTTCGAAATTGAAATTTTGTTCTTGCTCTTCAGGGTAGAAATAAGTGTTTAATCTCTATGTAATATTGAAGTATACATCAATGTATGTAAAAATATGCCTACCTCATAACGCTTTTTATCGAATTAACTCGAAGGGAACGTTAGCGTCGTTAGTAGCGGTGCGAAGAAATTCAAAGACACATTCTCCCGGTCATGTCGGTCCTGCTGGGGCTATTTAAAAAGAAATACATATAAATCGTGACGCTCGACCGTATTATGTCGAAATATAACGATTTCACAACAAAATACCGGTACATCGTAACGCTTTCAGACGAATCAACTCGAAGGGAACGTTCGAAATTGAAAGTTTTGCTAGCTCTCCAGGGACGAAATAAACGTTTAATCCCTATGCAATATTGAATTACACTACGATATATGTAGAAAAATTCCTACGTCGTAACGCATTTTAACGAATCAACTCGCAGGGAACATTAGCGTCTTTCGTAGCGGTGCGAAGAAATACAAAGTCCCAACCTCCCGGTCATGTCGGTCCTGCGGGGGCTATTTAGAAAAAAATTAAAAATAAATCGTTACGATCCACCGTATTACGTCGAAATGTAACGATTTCAGAAAAAATACCGGTACCTCGTAACGCTTTCTAACGAATTAACTCGCAAAAACCGTTCGAAATTGAAAGTTTTGCTAGCTCTCCAGGGACGAAATAAAGGTTTAATCTCTATGTAATAATGAATTATACATCGATTTATGTATAAATATGCCTACCTCATAACGCTTTTTAACAAATTAACTCGCAGGGAACCTTAGCGTCGTTCGTAGCGGTGCGAAGAAATACAAAGTCCCAACGTCCCGGTCATATAGGTACGGCGGGGGCTATTAAAAAAAAAAATAAACATAAATCGTTACGCTCGACCGTATTACGTCGAAATATAACGATTTCACAAAAAATACGGGTACATCGTAACGCTTTCTAACGAATTAACTCGCAAAAACCGTTCGAAATTCAAAGTTTTGCTAGCTCTCCAGGGACGAAATAAACGTTTAATCCCTATGCAATATTGAATTACACTACGATATATGTAGAAATATTCCTACGTCGTAACGCTTTTTAACGAATTAACTCGCAGGGAACATTAGCGTCGATCGTAGCGGTGCGAAGAAATACAAAGTCCCAACCTCCCGGTCATGTCGGTCCTGCGGGGGCTATTTAGAAAAAAAATAAAAATAAATCGTTACGATCCACCGTATTACGTCGAAATGTAACGATTTCAGAAAAAATACCGGTACCTCGTAACGCTTTCTAACGAATTAACTCGCAAAAACCGTTCGAAATTGAAAGTTTTGCTAGCTCTCCAGGGACGAAATAAACGTTTAATCTCTATGTAATATTGAATTATACATCGATTTATGTATAAATATGCCTACCTCATAACGCTTTTTAACGAATTAACTCGCAGGGAACCTTAGCGTCGTTCGTAGCGGTGCGAAGAAATACAAAGTCCCAACGTCCCGGTCATATAGGTACGGCGGGGGCTATTTAAAAAAAAAAAAATAAAAATTTATCGGTACGGTCGACCGTATTACGTCGAAATATAACGATTTCACAAAAAAATACCGGTACATCGTAACGCTTTCAGACGAATCAACTCGAAGGGAACGTTCGAAATTGAAATTTTGTTCTTGCTCTTCAGGGTAGAAATAAGTGTTTAATCTCTATGTAATATTGAATTATACATCCATTTATGTAAAAATATGCCCACCTCATAACGCTTTTTATCGAATAAAATCGAAGAGAACGGTAGCGTCGTTAGTAGCGGTGCGAAGAAATGCAAAGTCCCAACCTCTCGGTCATGTCGGTCCTGCTGGGGCTATTAAAAAAAAAAATAAACATAAATCGTTACGCTCGACCGTATTACGTCGAAATATAACGATTTCACAAAAAATACCGGTACCTCGTAACGCTTTCTGACGAACTGACTCGAAGGGAACGTTAGCGTCGTTAGTAGCTCCGTGAAGAAATACAAAGACCCAAAGTCCCGGTCATATAGGTCCTGCGGGGGCTATTTAATAAAAAAAATAAATATAAATCGTTACGATCCACCGTATTACGTCGAAATATAACGATTTCACAAAAAAATACCGGTACCGCGTAACGCTTTCTGACGAATTGACTCGAAGGGAACGTTCGAAATTGAAATTTTTTTCTAGCTCTCCAGGGTAGAAATAAGTGTTTAATCTCTATGTAATTGTGAGGTATACATCGATTTAGGTAAAAATATGCCCACCTCATAACGCTTTTTATCGAATTAAATCGAAGAGAACGTTAGCGTCGTTAGTAGCGGTGCGAAGAAATTCAAAGACCCAATCTCCCGGTCATGTCGGTCCAGCTGGGGCTATTTAAAAAAAAATACATATAAATCGTGACGCTCGACCGTATTACGTCGAAATATAACGATTTCACAAAAAAATACCGGTACATCGTAACGCTTTCAGACGAATTAACTCGAAGGGAACGTTCGAAATTGAAATTTTGTTCTTGCTCTTCAGGGTAGAAATAAGTGTTTAATCTCTATGTAATATTGAATTATACATCCATTTATGTAAAAATATGCCCACCTCATAACGCTTTTTATCGAATAAAATCGAAGAGAACGGTAGCGTCGTTAGTAGCGGTGCGAAGAAATGCAAAGTCCCAACCTCTCGATCTTGTCGGTCCTGCTGGGGCTATTAAAAAAAAAAATAAACATAAATCGTTACGCTCGACCGTATTACGTCGAAAAATAACGATTTCACAAAAAATACCGGTACCTCGTAACGCTTTCTGACGAACTGACTCGAAGGGAACGTTAGCGTCGTTAGTAGCTCCGTGAAGAAATACAAAGTCCCAAAGTCCCGGTCATATAGGTCCTGCGGGGGCTATTTAAAAAAAAAAATAAATATAAATCGTTACGATCCACCGTATTACGTCGAAATATAACGATTTCACAAAAAATACCGGTACCTCGTAACGCTTTCTGACGAATTGAATCGAAGGGAACGTTCGAAATTGAAACTTTGTTCTAGCTCTCCAGGGTAGAAATAAGTGTTTAATCTCTATGTAATATTGAGGTATACATCGACTTAGGTAAAAATATGCCCACCTCATAACGCTTTTTATCGAATTAAATCGAAGAGAACGTTAGCGTCGTTAGTAGCGGTGCGAAGAAATTCAAAGACCCAATCTCCCGGTCATGTCGTTTCTGCTGGCGCTATTTAAAAAAAAATACATATAAATCGTGACGCTCGACCGTATTATGTCGAAATATAACGATTTCACAAAAAAATACCGGTACATCGTAACGCTTTCAGACGAATTAACTCGAAGGGAACGTTCGAAATTGAAATTTTGTTCTAGCTCTTCAGGGTAGAAATAAGTGTTTATTCTCTATGTAATATTGAATTGTACATCCATTTATGTAAAAATATGCCTACCTCATAACGCTTTTTATCGAATAAAATCGAAGAGAACGGTAGCGTCGTTAGTAGCGGTGCGAAGAAATGCAAAGTACCAAACTCCCGGTCATGTCGGTCCTGCTGGGACTATTTAAAAAGAAATAAATATAAATCGTTACGCTCGACCGTATTACGTCGAAATATAACGATTTCACAAAAAAATACCGGTACATCGTAACGCTTTCAGACGAATTAACTCGAAGGGAACGTTCGAAATTGAAATTTTGTTCTAGCTCTTCAGGGTAGAAATAAGTGTTTAATCTCTATGTAATATTGAATTATACATCGATTTAGGTAAAAATATGCCCACCTCATAACGCTTTTTATCGAATTAAATCGAAGAGAACGTTAGCGTCGTTAGTAGCGGTGCGAAGAAATTCAAAGACCCAATCTCCCGGTCATGTCGGTCCTGCTGGGGCTATTTAAAAAAAAATACATATAAATCGTGACGCTCGACCGTATTACGTCGAAATATAACGATATCACAACAAAATACCGGTACATCGTAACGCTTTCAGACGAATCAACTCGAAGGGAACGTTCGAAATTGAAATTTTGTTCTTGCTTTTCAGGGTAGAAATAAGTGTTTAATCTCTATGTAATATTGAATTATACATCCATTTATGTAAAAATATGCCCACCTCATAACGCTTTTTATCGAATAAAATCGAAGAGAACGGTAGCGTCGTTAGTAGCGGTGCGAAGAAATGCAAAGTCCCAACCTCTCGGTCATGTCGGTCCTGCTGGGGCTATTAAAAAAAAAAATAAACATAAATCGTTACGCTCGACCGTATTACGTCGAAATATAACGATTTCACAAAAAATACCGGTACCTCGTAACGCTTTCTGACGAACTGACTCGAAGGGAACGTTAGCGTCGTTAGTAGCTCCGTGAAGAAATACAAAGTCCCAAAGTCCCGGTCATATAGGTCCTGCGGGGGCTATTTAAAAAAAAAATAAATATAAATCGTTACGATCCACCGTATTACGTCGAAATATAACGATTTCACAAAAAATACCGGTACCTCGTAACGCTTTCTGACGAATTGACTCGAAGGGAACGTTCGAAATTGAAACTTTGTTCTAGCTCTCCAGGGTAGAAATAAGTGTTTAATCTCTATGTAATATTGAGGTATACATCGACTTAGGTAAAAATATGCCCACCTCATAACGCTTTTTATCGAATTAAATCGAAGAGAACGTTAGCGTCGTTAGTAGCGGTGCGAAGAAATTCAAAGACCCAATCTCCCGGTCATGTCGGTCCTGCTGGGACTATTTAAAAAGAAATAAATATAAATCGTTACGCTCGACCGTATTACGTCGAAATATAACGATTTCACAAAAAAATACCGGTACATCGTAACGCTTTCTGACGAATTGACTCGAAGGGAACGTTCGAAATTGAAATTTTTTTCTAGCTCTCCAGGGTAGAAATAAGTGTTTAATCTCTATGTAATATTGAATTATACATCCATTTATGTAAAAATATGCCCACCTCATAACGCTTTTTATCGAATTAAATCGAAGAGAACGTTAGCGTCGTTAGTAGCGGTGCGAAGAAATTCAAAGTCCCAACCTCCCGGTCATGTCGGTCCTGCTGGGGCTATTAAAAAAAAAATAAACATAAATCGTTACGCTCGACCGTATTACGTCGAAATATAACGATTTCACAAAAAAATACCGGTACATCGTAACGCTTTCTAACGAATTAACCGCAAAAACCGTTCGAAAGGGAAAGTTTTTTTACCTCTCCAGGGACTAAACAAACGTTTAATCCCTATGCAATATTGAATTACACTTCGATATATGTAGAAATATTCCTACGTCGTAACGCTTTTTAACGAACTAACCCGCAGGGAACCTTAGCGTCGTTCGTAGCGGTGCGAAGAAATTCAAAGACCCAACCTCCCGGTCATGTCGGTCCTGCGGGGGCTATTTAAAAAAAAATAAAAATAAATCATTACGATCCACCGTATTACGTCGAAATATAACGATTTCACAAAAAAATACCGGTACATCGTAACGCTTTCTAACGAATTAACCGCAAAAACCGTTCGAAAGGGAAAGTTTTTTTACCTCTCCAGGGACTAAACAAACGTTTAAGCCCTATGCAATTTTGAATTACACATCGATATATCTAGAAATATTCCTACGTCGTAACGCTCTCTAACGAATTAACTCGCAAAAACCGTTCGAAATTGAAAGTTTTGCTAGCTCTCCAGGGACGAAATAAACGTTTAATCCCTATGCAATATTGAATTACACATCGATACATCTAGAAATATTCCTACGTCGTAACGCTTTTTAACGAATTAACTCGCAGGGAACCTTAGCGTCGTTCGTAGCGGTGCGAAGAAATTCAAAGACCCAACCTCCCGGTCATGTCGGTCATGCGGGGGCTATTTAAAAAAAAAATAAAAATAAATCATTACGATCCACCGTATTACGTCGAAATATAACGATTTCACAAAAGATACCGGTACCTCGTAACGCTTTCTGACGAATTGACTCGAAAGGAACGTTCGAAATTGAAACTTTGTTCTAGCTCTCCAGGGTAGAAATAAGTGTTTAATCTCTATGTCATATTGAATTATACATCGATTAATGTAAAAATATGCCTACCTCATAACGCTTTTTATCGAATTAACTCCTAGGGAACGTTAGCGTCGTCAGTAGCGGTGCGAAGAAATGCAAAGTACCAACCTCCCGGTCATGTCGATCATGCTGGGGCTATTTAAAAAAAACAAAAAAAAATCGGTACGGTTGACCGTATTACTTCGAACCATAAAGATTTCACAAAAAATACCGGTACCTCGTAAAGCTTTCTGACGAACTGACTCGAAGGGAACGTTAGCGTCGTTAGTAGCTCCGTGAAGAAATACAAAGTCCCAACCTCCCGGTCATGTCGGTCCTGCTGGGGCTATTAAAAAAAAAAATAAACATAAATCGTTACGCTCGACCGTATTACGTCGAAATATAACGATTTCACAAAAAATACCGGTACCTCGTAACGCTTTCTGACGAACTGACTCGAAGGGAACGTTAGCGTCGTTAGTAGCTCCGTGAAGAAATACAAAGTCCCAAAGTCCCGGTCATGTCGGTCCTGCTGGGGCTATTTAAAAAAAAATACATATAAATCGTGACGCTCGACCGTATTACGTCGAAATATAACGATTTCACAAAAAAATACCGGTACATCGTAACGCTTTCAGACGAATTAACTCGAAGGGAACGTTCGAAATTGAAATTTTGTTCTAGCTCTTCAGGGTAGAAATAAGTGTTTAATCTCTATGTAATATTGAATTATACATCCATTTATGTAAAAATATGCCCACCTCATAACGCTTTTTATCGAATAAAATCGAAGAGAACGGTAGCGTCGTTAGTAGCGGTGCGAAGAAATGCAAAGTCCCAACCTCCCGGTCATGTCGGTCCTGCTGGGGCTATTAAAAAAAAAATAAACATAAATCGTTACGCTCGACCGTATTACGTCGAAATATAAAGATTTCACAAAAAAATACCGGTACATCGTAACGCTTTCTAACGAATTAACCGCAAAAACCGTTCGAAAGGGAAAGTTTTTTTACCTCTCCAGGGACTAAACAAACGTTTAATCCCTATGCAATATTGAATTATACATCGATATATTTAGAAATATTCCTACGTCGTATCGCTTTTTAACGAATTAACTCGAAGGGAACGTTCGAAATTGAAATTTTGTTCTAGCTGTCCAGGGTAGAAATAAGTGTTTAATCTCTATGTAATATTGAAGTATACATCAATGTATGTAAAAATATGCCTACCTCATAACGCTTTTTATCGAATTAACTCGAAGGGAACGTTAGCGTCGTTAGTAGCGGTGCGAAGAAATTCAAAGACACATTCTCCCGGTCATGTCGGTCCTGCTGGGGCTATTTAAAAAAAAAATACATATAAATCGTGACGCTCGACCGTATTACGTCGAAATATAACGATTTCACAACAAAATACCGGTACATCGTAACGCTTTCAGACGAATCAACTCGAAGGGAACGTTCGAAATTGAAAGTTTTGCTAGCTCTCCAGGGACGAAATAAACGTTTAATCCCTATGCAATATTGAATTACACTACGATATATGTAGAAATATTCATACGTCGTAACGCTTTTTAACGAATTAACTCGCAGGGAACATTAGCGTCTTTCGTAGCGGTGCGAAGAAATACAAAGTCCCAACCTCCCGGTCATGTCGGTCCTGCGGGGGCTATTTAGAAAAAAATTAAAAATTAATCGTTACGATCCACCGTATTACGTCGAAATGTAACGATTTCAGAAAAAATACCGGTACCTCGTAACGCTTTCTAACGAATTAACTCGCAAAAACCGTTCGAAATTGAAAGTTTTGCTAGCTCTCCAGGGACGAAATAAAGGTTTAATCTCTATGTAATAATGAATTATACATCGATTTATGTATAAATATGCCTACCTCATAACGCTTTTTAACGAATTAACTCGCAGGGAACCTTAGCGTCGTTCGTAGCGGTGCGAAGAAATACAAAGTCCCAACGTCCCGGTCATATAGGTACGGCGGGGGCTATTAAAAAAAAAATAAACATAAATCGTTACGCTCGACCGTATTACGTCGAAATATAACGATTTCACAAAAAATACCGGTACATCGTAACGCTTTCTAACGAATTAACTCGCAAAAACCGTTCGAAATTCAAAGTTTTGCTAGCTCTCCAGGGAC
Organism: Bombus hortorum; assembly: GCA_905332935.1. Lineage (NCBI taxonomy): Eukaryota > Metazoa > Arthropoda > Insecta > Hymenoptera > Apidae > Bombus > Bombus hortorum. The sequence continues at coordinate 9,367,339 of CAJOSO010000001.1, forward strand.
GAAATAAACGTTTAATCCCTATGCAATATTGAATTACACTACGATATATGTAGAAATATTCCTACGTCGTAACGCTTTTTAACGAATTAACTCGCAGGGAACATTAGCGTCGATCGTAGCGGTGCGAAGAAATGCAAAGTCCCAACCTCTCGGTCATGTCGGTCCTGCTGGGGCTATTAAAAAAAAAAATAAACATAAATCGTTACGCTCGACCGTATTACGTCGAAATATAACGATTTCACAAAAAATACCGGTACCTCGTAACGCTTTCTGACGAACTGACTCGAAGGGAACGTTAGCGTCGTTAGTAGCTCCGTGAAGAAATACAAAGACCCAAAGTCCCGGTCATATAGGTCCTGCGGGGGCTATTTAATAAAAAAAATAAATATAAATCGTTACGATCCACCGTATTACGTCGAAATATAACGATTTCACAAAAAAATACCGGTACCGCGTAACGCTTTCTGACGAATTGACTCGAAGGGAACGTTCGAAATTGAAATTTTTTTCTAGCTCTCCAGGGTAGAAATAAGTGTTTAATCTCTATGTAATTGTGAGGTATACATCGATTTAGGTAAAAATATGCCCACCTCATAACGCTTTTTATCGAATTAAATCGAAGAGAACGTTAGCGTCGTTAGTAGCGGTGCGAAGAAATTCAAAGACCCAATCTCCCGGTCATGTCGGTCCAGCTGGGGCTATTTAAAAAAAAATACATATAAATCGTGACGCTCGACCGTATTACGTCGAAATATAACGATTTCACAAAAAAATACCGGTACATCGTAACGCTTTCAGACGAATTAACTCGAAGGGAACGTTCGAAATTGAAATTTTGTTCTTGCTCTTCAGGGTAGAAATAAGTGTTTAATCTCTATGTAATATTGAATTATACATCCATTTATGTAAAAATATGCCCACCTCATAACGCTTTTTATCGAATAAAATCGAAGAGAACGGTAGCGTCGTTAGTAGCGGTGCGAAGAAATGCAAAGTCCCAACCTCTCGGTCTTGTCGGTCCTGCTGGGGCTATTAAAAAAAAAAATAAACATAAATCGTTACGCTCGACCGTATTACGTCGAAATATAACGATTTCACAAAAAATACCGGTACCTCGTAACGCTTTCTGACGAACTGAGTCGAAGGGAACGTTAGCGTCGTTAGTAGCTCCGTGAAGAAATACAAAGTCCCAAAGTCCCGGTCATATAGGTCTTGCGGGGGCTATTTAAAAAAAAAAATAAATATAAATCGTTACGATCCACCGTATTACGTCGAAATATAACGATTTCACAAAAAATACCGGTACCTCGTAACGCTTTCTGACGAATTGAATCGAAGGGAACGTTCGAAATTGAAACTTTGTTCTAGCTCTCCAGGGTAGAAATAAGTGTTTAATCTCTATGTAATATTGAGGTATACATCGACTTAGGTAAAAATATGCCCACCTCATAACGCTTTTTATCGAATTAAATCGAAGAGAACGTTAGCGTCGTTAGTAGCGGTGCGAAGAAATTCAAAGACCCAATCTCCCGGTCATGTCGGTTCTGCTGGGGCTATTTAAAAAAAAATACATATAAATCGTGACGCTCGACCGTATTACGTCGAAATATAACGATTTCACAAAAAAATACCGGTACATCGTAACGCTTTCAGACGAATTAACTCGAAGGGAACGTTCGAAATTGAAATTTTGTTCTTGCTCTTCAGGGTAGAAATAAGTGTTTAATCTCTATGTAATATTGAAGTATACATCAATGTATGTAAAAATATGCCTACCTCATAACGCTTTTTATCGAATTAACTCGAAGGGAACGTTAGCGTCGTTAGTAGCGGTGCGAAGAAATTCAAAGACACATTCTCCCGGTCATGTCGGTCCTGCTGGGGCTATTTAAAAAGAAATACATATAAATCGCGACGCTCGACCGTATTATGTCGAAATATAACGATTTCACAAAAAAATACCGGTACATCGTAACGCTTTCAGACGAATTAACTCGAAGGGAACGTTCGAAATTGAAATTTTGTTCTAGCTCTTCAGGGTAGAAATAAGTGTTTAATCTCTATGTAATATTGAATTATACATCCATTTATGTAAAAATATGCCTACCTCATAACGCTTTTTATCGAATAAAATCGAAGAGAACGGTAGCGTCGTTAGTAGCGGTGCGAAGAAATGCAAAGTACCAAACTCCCGGTCATGTCGGTCCTGCTGGGACTATTTAAAAAGAAATAAATATAAATCGTTACGCTGGACCGTATTACGTCGAAATATAACGATTTCACAAAAAAATACCGGTACATCGTAACGCTTTCAGACGAATTAACTCGAAGGGAACGTTCGAAATTGAAATTTTGTTCTAGCTCTTCAGGGTAGAAATAAGTGTTTAATCTCTATGTAATATTGAATTATACATCGATTTAGGTAAAAATATGCCCACCTCATAACGCTTTTTATCGAATTAAATCGAAGAGAACGTTAGCGTCGTTAGTAGCGGTGCGAAGAAATTCAAAGACCCAATCTCCCGGTCATGTCGGTCCTGCTGGGGCTATTTAAAAAAAAATACATATAAATCGTGACGCTCGACCGTATTACGTCGAAATATAACGATTTCACAAAAAAATACCGGTACATCGTAACGCTTTCAGACGAATTAACTCGAAGGGAACGTTCGAAATTGAAATTTTGTTCTAGCTCTTCAGGGTGGCAATAAGTGTTTAATCTCTATGTAACATTGAGGTATACATCGATTTAGGTAAAAATATGCCCACCTCATAACGCTTTTTATCGAATTAAATCGAAGAGAACGTTAGCGTCGTTAGTAGCGGTGCGAAGAAATTCAAAGACACATTCTCCCGGTCATGTCGGTCCTGCTGGGGCTATTTAAAAAAAAAATACATATAAATCGTGACGCTCGACCGTATTACGTCGAAATATAACGATTGTACAACAAAATACCGGTACATCGTAACGCTTTCAGACGAATCAACTCGAAGGGAACGTTCGAAATTGAAATTTTGTTCTTGCTCTTCAGGGTAGAAATAAGTGTTTAATCTCTATGTAATATTGAATTATACATCCATTTATGTAAAAATATGCCCACCTCATAACGCTTTTTATCGAATAAAATCGAAGAGAACGGTAGCGTCGTTAGTAGCGGTGCGAAGAAATGCAAAGTCCCAACCTCTCGGTCATGTCGGTCCTGCTGGGGCTATTAAAAAAAAAAATAAACATAAATCGTTACGCTCGACCGTATTACGTCGAAATATAACGATTTCACAAAAAATACCGGTACCTCGTAACGCTTTCTGACGAACTGACTCGAAGGGAACGTTAGCGTCGTTAGTAGCTCCGTGAAGAAATACAAAGTCCCAAAGTCCCGGTCATATAGGTCCTGCGGGGGCTATTTAAAAAAAAAATAAATATAAATCGTTACGATCCACCGTATTACGTCGAAATATAACGATTTCACAAAAAATACCGGTACCTCGTAACGCTTTCTGACGAATTGACTCGAAGGGAACGTTCGAAATTGAAACTTTGTTCTAGCTCTCCAGGGTAGAAATAAGTGTTTAATCTCTATGTAATATTGAGGTATACATCGACTTAGGTAAAAATATGCCCACCTCATAACGCTTTTTATCGAATTAAATCGAAGAGAACGTTAGCGTCGTTAGTAGCGGTGCGAAGAAATTCAAAGACACAATCTCCCGGTCATGTCGGTCCTGCTGGGGCTATTTAAAAAAAAATACATATAAATCGTGACGCTCGACCGTATTACGTCGAAATATAACGATTTCACAAAAAAATACCCGTACATCGTAACGCTTTCAGACGAATTAACTCGAAGGGAACGTTCGAAATTGAAATTTTGTTCTTGCTCTTCAGGGTAGAAATAAGTGTTTAATCTCTATGTAATATTGAATTATACATCCATTTATGTAAAAATATGCCCACCTCATAACGCTTTTTATCGAATAAAATCGAAGAGAACGGTAGCGTCGTTAGTAGCGGTGCGAAGAAATGCAAAGTCCCAACCTCTCGATCTTGTCGGTCCTGCTGGGGCTATTAAAAAAAAAAATAAACATAAATCGTTACGCTCGACCGTATTACGTCGAAATATAACGATTTCACAAAAAATACCGGTACCTCGTAACGCTTTCTGACGAACTGACTCGAAGGGAACGTTAGCGTCGTTAGTAGCTCCGTGAAGAAATACAAAGTCCCAAAGTCCCGGTCATATAGGTCCTGCGGGGGCTATTTAAAAAGAAAAATAAATATAAATCGTTACGATCCACCGTATTACGTCGAAATATAACGATTTCACAAAAAATACCGGTACCTCGTAACGCTTTCTGACGAATTGAATCGAAGGGAACGTTCGAAATTGAAACTTTGTTCTAGCTCTCCAGGGTAGAAATAAGTGTTTAATCTCTATGTAATATTGAGGTATACATCGACTTAGGTAAAAATATGCCCACCTCATAACGCTTTTTATCGAATTAAATCGAAGAGAACGTTAGCGTCGTTAGTAGCGGTGCGAAGAAATTCAAAGACCCAATCTCCCGGTCATGTCGGTTCTGCTGGGGCTATTTAAAAAAAAATACATATAAATCGTGACGCTCGACCGTATTACGTCGAAATATAACGATTTCACAAAAAAAATACCGGTACATCGTAACGCTTTCAGACGAATTAACTCGAAGGGAACGTTCGAAATTGAAATTTTGTTCTAGCTCTTCAGAGTAGAAATAAGTGTTTAATCTCTATGTAACATTGAGGTATACATCGATTTAGGTAAAAATATGCCCACCTCATAACGCTTTTTATCGAATTAAATCGAAGAGAACGTTAGCGTCGTTAGTAGCGGTGCGAAGAAATTCAAAGACACATTCTCCCGGTCATGTCGGTCCTGCTGGGGCTATTTAAAAAGAAATACATATAAATCGTGACGCTCGACCGTATTATGTCGAAATATAACGATTTCACAAAAAAATACCGGTACATCGTAACGCTTTCAGACGAATTAACTCGAAGGGAACTTTCGAAATTGAAATTTTGTTCTAGCTCTTCAGGGTAGAAATAAGTGTTTAATCTCTATGTAATATTGAATTATACATCCATTTATGTAAAAATATGCCTACCTCATAACGCTTTTTATCGAATAAAATCGAAGAGAACGGTAGCGTCGTTAGTAGCGGTGCGAAGAAATGCAAAGTACCAAACTCCCGGTCATGTCGGTCCTGCTGGGACTATTTAAAAAGAAATAAATATAAATCGTTACGCTCGACCGTATTACGTCGAAATATAACGATTTCACAAAAAAATACCGGTACATCGTAACGCTTTCAGACGAATTAACTCGAAGGGAACGTTCGAAATTGAAATTTTGTTCTAGCTCTTCAGGGTAGCAATAAGTGTTTAATCTCTATGTAACATTGAGGTATACATCGATTTAGGTAAAAATATGCCCACCTCATAACGCTTTTTATCGAATTAAATCGAAGAGAACGTTAGCGTCGTTAGTAGCGGTGCGAAGAAATTCAAAGACACATTCTCCCGGTCATGTCGGTCCTGCTGGGGCTATTTAAAAAAAAAATACATATAAATCGTGACGCTCGACCGTATTACGTCGAAATATAACGATTTCACAACAAAATGCCGGTACATCGTAACGCTTTCAGACGAATCAACTCGAAGGGAACGTTCGAAATTGAAATTTTGTTCTTGCTCTTCAGGGTAGAAATAAGTGTTTAATCTCTATGTAATATTGAATTATACATCCATTTATGTAAAAATATGCCCACCTCATAACGCTTTTTATCGAATAAAATCGAAGAGAACGGTAGCGTCGTTAGTAGCGGTGCGAAGAAATGCAAAGTCCCAACCTCTCGGTCATGTCGGTCCTGCTGGGGCTATTAAAAAAAAAAATAAACATAAATCGTTACGCTCGACCGTATTACGTCGAAATATAACGATTTCACAAAAAATACCGGTACCTCGTAACGCTTTCTGACGAACTGACTCGAAGGGAACGTTAGCGTCGTTAGTAGCTCCGTGAAGAAATACAAAGTCCCAAAGTCCCGGTCATATAGGTCCGGCGGGGGCTATTTAAAAAAAAAATAAATATAAATCGTTACGATCCACCGTATTACGTCGAAATATAACGATTTCACAAAAAATACCGGTACCTCGTAACGCTTTCTGACGAATTGACTCGAAGGGAACGTTCGAAATTGAAACTTTGTTCTAGCTCTCCAGGGTAGAAATAAGTGTTTAATCTCTATGTAATATTGAGGTATACATCGACTTAGGTAAAAATATGCCCACCTCATAACGCTTTTTATCGAATTAAATCGAAGAGAACGTTAGCGTCGTTAGTAGCGGTGCGAAGAAATTCAAAGACCCAATCTCCCGGTCATGTCGGTCCTGCTGGGGCTATTTAAAAAAAAATACATATAAATCGTGACGCTCGACCGTATTACGTCGAAATATAACGATTTCACAAAAAAATACCGGTACATCGTAACGCTTTCAGACGAATTAACTCGAAGGGAACGTTCCAAATTGAAATTTTGTTCTTGCTCTTCAGGGTAGAAATAAGTGTTTAATCTCTATGTAATATTGAATTATACATCCATTTATGTAAAAATATGCCCACCTCATAACGCTTTTTATCGAATAAAATCGAAGAGAACGGTAGCGTCGTTAGTAGCGGTGCGAAGAAATGCAAAGTCCCAACCTCTCGATCTTGTCGGTCCTGCTGGGGCTATTAAAAAAAAAAAATAAACATAAATCGTTACGCTCGACCGTATTACGTCGAAATATAACGATTTCACAAAAAAATACCGGTACATCGTAACGCTTTCAGACGAATTAACTCGAAGGGAACGTTCGAAATTGAAATTTTGTTCTAGCTCTTCAGAGTAGAAATAAGTGTTTAATCTCTATGTAACATTGAGGTATACATCGATTTAGGTAAAAATATGCCCACCTCATAACGCTTTTTATCGAATTAAATCGAAGAGAACGATAGCGTCGTTAGTAGCGGTGCGAAGAAATTCAAAGACACATTCTCCCGGTCATGTCGGTCCTGCTGGGGCTATTTAGAAAGAAATACATATAAATCGTGACGCTCGACCGTATTATGTCGAAATATAACGATTTCACAAAAAAATACCGGTACATCGTAACGCTTTCAGACGAATTAACTCGAAGGGAACGTTCGAAATTGAAATTTTGTTCTAGCTCTTCAGGGTAGAAATAAGTGTTTAATCTCTATGTAATATTGAATTATACATCCATTTATGTAAAAATATGCCTACCTCATAACGCTTTTTATCGAATAAAATCGAAGAGAACGGTAGCGTCGTTAGTAGCGGTGCGAAGAAATGCAAAGTACCAAACTCCCGGTCATGTCGGTCCTGCTGGGACTATTTAAAAAGAAATAAATATAAATCGTTACGCTCGACCGTATTACGTCGAAATATAACGATTTCACAAAAAAATACCGGTACATCGTAACGCTTTCAGACGAATTAACTCGAAGGGAACGTTCGAAATTGAAATTTTGTTCTAGCTCTTCAGGGTAGAAATAAGTGTTTAATCTCTATGTAATATTGAATTATACATCGATTTAGGTAAAAATATGCCCACCTCATAACGCTTTTTATCGAATTAAATCGAAGAGAACGTTAGCGTCGTTAGTAGCGGTGCGAAGAAATTCAAAGACCCAATCTCCCGGTCATGTCGGTCCTGCTGGGGCTATTTAAAAAAAAATACATATAAATCGTGACGCTCGACCGTATTACGTCGAAATATAACGATTTCACAAAAAAATTCCGGTACATCGTAACGCTTTCAGACGAATTAACTCGAAGGGAACGTTCGAAATTGAAATTTTGTTCTAGCTCTTCAGGGTAGCAATAAGTGTTTAATCTCTATGTAACATTGAGGTATACATCGATTTAGGTAAAAATATGCCCACCTCATAACGCTTTTTATCGAATTAAATCGAAGAGAACGTTAGCGTCGTTAGTAGCGGTGCGAAGAAATTCAAAGACACATTCTCCCGGTCATGTCGGTCCTGCTGGGGCTATTAAAAAAAAAATACATATAAATCGTGACGCTCGACCGTATTACGTCGAAATATAACGATTTCACAACAAAATACCGGTACATCGTAACGCTTTCAGACGAATCAACTCGAAGGGAACGTTCGAAATTGAAATTTTGTTCTTGCTCTTCAGGGTAGAAATAAGTGTTTAATCTCTATGTAATATTGAATTATACATCCATTTATGTAAAAATATGCCCACCTCATAACGCTTTTTATCGAATAAAATCGAAGAGAACGGTAGCGTCGTTAGTAGCGGTGCGAAGAAATGCAAAGTCCCAACCTCTCGGTCATGTCGGTCCTGCTGTGGCTATTAAAAAAAAAAATAAACATAAATCGTTACGCTCGACCGTATTACGTCGAAATATAACGATTTCACAAAAAATACCGGTACCTCGTAACGCTTTTTGACGAACTGACTCGAAGGGAACGTTAGCGTCGTTAGTAGCTCCGTGAAGAAATACAAAGTCCCAAAGTCCCGGTCATATAGGTCCTGCGGGGGCTATTTAAAAAAAAAATAAATATAAATCGTTACGATCCACCGTATTACGTCGAAATATAACGATTTCACAAAAAATACCGGTACCTCGTAACGCTTTCTGACGAATTGACTCGAAGGGAACGTTCGAAATTGAAACTTTGTTCTAGCTCTCCAGGGTAGAAATAAGTGTTTAATCTCTATGTAATATTGAGGTATACATCGACTTAGGTAAAAATATGCCCACCTCATAACGCTTTTTATCGAATTAAATCGAAGAGAACGTTAGCGTCGTTAGTAGCGGTGCGAAGAAATTCAAAGACCCAATCTCCCGGTCATGTCGGTCCTGCTGGGGCTATTTAAAAAAAAAATACATATAAATCGTGACGCTCGACCGTATTACGTCGAAATATAACGATTTCACAAAAAAATACCGGTACATCGTAACGCTTTCAGACGAATTAACTCGAAGGGAACGTTCGAAATTGAAATTTTGTTCTAGCTCTTCAGGGTAGAAATAAGTGTTTAATCTCTATATAATATTGAATTATACATCCATTTATGTAAAAATATGCCCACCTCATAACGCTTTTTATCGAATAAAATCGAAGAGAACGGTAGCGTCGTTAGTAGCGGTGCGAAGAAATGCAAAGTCCCAACCTCCCGGTCTTGTCGGTCCTGCTGGGGCTATTAAAAAAAAAAATAAACATAAATCGTTACGCTCGACCGTATTACGTCGAAATATAACGATTTCACAAAAAATACCGGTACCTCGTAACGCTTTCTGACGAACTGACTCGAAGGGAACGTTAGCGTCGTTAGTAGCTCCGTGAAGAAATACAAAGTCCCAAGTCCCGGTCATATAGGTCCTGCGGGGGCTATTTAAAAAAAAAAATAAATATAAATCGTTACGATCCACCGTGTTACGTCGAAATATAACGATTTCACAAAAAATACCGGTACCGCGTAACGCTTTCTGACGAATTGACTCGAAGGGAACGTTCGAAATTGAAACTTTGTTCTAGCTCTCCAGGGTAGAAATAAGTGTTTAATCTCTATGTAATATTGAACTATGCATCGATTTATGTAGAAAAATGCCTACCTCATAACGCTTTTTATCGAATTAACTCCTAGGGAACGTTAGCGTCGTCAGTAGCGGTGCGAAGAAATGCAAAGTCCCAAACTCCCGGTCATGTCGGTCCTGCTGGGACTATTTAAAAAGAAATAAATATAAATCGTTACGCTCGACCGTATTACGTCGAAATATAACGATTTCACAAAAAAATACCGGTACATCGTAACGCTTTCTGACGAATTGACTCGAAGGGAACGTTCGAAATTGAAATTTTTTTCTAGCTCTCCAGGGTAGAAATAAGTGTTTAATCTCTATGTAATATTGAATTATACATCCATTTATGTAAAAATATGCCCACCTCATAACGCTTTTTATCGAATAAAATCGAAGAGAACGGTAGCGTCGTTAGTAGCGGTGCGAAGAAATGCAAAGTCCCAACCTCCCGGTCATGTCGGTCCTGCTGGGGCTATTAAAAAAAAAATAAAGATAAATCGTTACGCTCGACCGTATTACGTCGAAATATAACGATTTCACAAAAAAATACCGGTACATCGTAACGCTTTCTAACGAATTAACCGCAAAAACCGTTCGAAAGGGAAAGTTTTTTTACCTCTCCAGGGACTAAACAAACGTTTAATCCCTATGCAATATTGAATTACACTTCGATATATGTAGAAATATTCCTACGTCGTAATGCTTTTTAACGAACTAACCCGCAGGGAACCTTAGCGTCGTTCGTAGCGGTGCGAAGAAATCCAAAGACCCAACCTCCCGGTCATGTCGGTCCTGCGGGGGCTATTTAAAAAAAAAATAAAAATAAATCATTACGATCCACCGTATTACGTCGAAATATAACGATTTCACAAAAAAATACCGGTACATCGTAACGCTTTCTAACGAATTAACCGCAAAAACCGTTCGAAAGGGAAAGTTTTTTTACCTCTCCAGGGACTAAACAAACGTTTAAGCCCTATGCAATTTTGAATTACACATCGATATATCTAGAAATATTCCTACGTCGTAACGCTCTCTAACGAATTAACTCGCAAAAACCGTTCGAAATTGAAAGTTTTGCTAGCTCTCCAGGGACGAAATAAACGTTTAATCCCTATGCAATATTGAATTACACATCGATACATCTAGAAATATTCCTACGTCGTAACGCTTTTTAACGAATTAACTCGCAGGGAACCTTAGCGTCGTTCGTAGCGGTGCGACGAAATTCAAAGACCCAACCTCCCGGTCATGTCGGTCCTGCGGGGGCTATTTAAAAAAAAAATAAAAATAAATCATTACGATCCAACGTATTACGTCGAAATATAACGATTTCACAAAAGATACCGGTACCTCGTAACGCTTTCTGACGAATTGACTCGAAAGGAACGTTCGAAATTGAAACTTTGTTCTAGGTCTCCAGGGTAGAAATAAGTGTTTAATCTCTATGTCATATTGAATTATACATCGATTAATGTAAAAATATGCCTACCTCATAACGCTTTTTATCGAATTAACTCCTAGGGAACGTTAGAGTCGTCAGTAGCGGTGCGGAGAAATGCAAAGTACCAACCTCCCGGTCATGTCGGTCCTGCTGGGACTATTTAAAAGGAAATAAATATGAACCGTTACGCTCGACCGTATTACGTCGAAATATAACGATTCCACAAAAAAATACCGGTACATCGTAACGCTTTCTGACGAATTGACTCGAAGGGAACGTTCGAAATTGAAATTTTTTTCTAGCTCTCCAGGGTAGAAATAAGTGTTTAATCTCTATGTAATATTGAGGTATACATCGATTTAGGTAAAAATATGCCCACCTCATAACGCTTTTTATCGAATTAAATCGAAGAGAACGTTAGCGTCGTTAGTAGCTCCGTGAAGAAATACAAAGTCCCAAAGTCCCGGTCATATAGGTCCTGCGGGGGCTATTTAAAAAAAAAAAAAAATATAAATCATTACGATCCACCGTATTACGTCGAAATATAACGATTTCACAAAAAATACCGGTACCTCGTAACGCTTTCTGACGAATTGACTCGAAGGGAACGTTCGAAATTGAAATTTTGTTCTAGCTCTTCAGGGTAGAAATAAGTGATTAATCTCTATGTAATATTGAACTATGCATCGATTTATGTAAAAATATGCCTACCTCATAACGCTTTTTATCGAATTAAATCGAAGAGAACGTTAGCGTCGTTAGTAGCGGTGCGAAGAAATTCAAAGACCCAATCTCCCGGTCATGTCGGTCCTGCTGGGGCTATTTAAAAAAAAATACATATAAATCGTGACGCTCGACCGTATTACGTCGAAATATAACGATTTCACAAAAAAATACCGGTACATCGTAACGCTTTCAGACGAATTAACTCGAAGGGAACGTTCGAAATTGAAATTTTGTTCTAGCTCTTCAGGGTAGAAATAAGTGTTTAATCTCTATGTAATATTGAGGTATACATCGATTTAGGTAAAAATATGCCCACCTCATAACGCTTTTTATCGAATTAAATCGAAGAGAACGTTAGCGTCGTTAGTAGCTCCGTGAAAAAATACAAAGTCCCAAAGTCCCGGTCATATAGGTCCTGCGGGGGCTATTTAAAAAAAAAAATAAATATAAATCATTACGATCCACCGTATTACGTCGAAATATAACGATTTCACAAAAAATACCGGTACCTCGTAACGCTTTCTGACGAATTGACTCGAAGGGAACGTTCGAAATTGAAATTTTGTTCTAGCTCTTCAGGGTAGAAATAAGTGATTAATCTCTATGTAATATTGAACTATGCATCGATTTATGTAAAAATATGCCTACCTCATAACGCTTTTTATCGAATTAACTCCTAGGGAACGTTAGCGTCGTCAGTAGCGGTGCGAAGAAATGCAAAGTCCCAAACTCCCGGTCATGTCGGTCCTGCTGGGACTATTTAAAAGGAAATAAATATAAATCATTACGCTCGACCGTATTACGTCGAAATATAACGATTTCACAAAAAAATACCGGTACATCGTAACGCCTTCTGACGAATTGACTCGAAGGGAACGTTCGAAATTGAAATATTTTTCTAGCTCTCCAGGGTAGAAATAAGTGTTTAATCTCTATGTAATATTGAACTATGCATCGATTTATGTAAAAATATGCCTACCTCATAACGCTTTTTATCGAATTAACTCCTAGGGAACGTTAGCGTCGTCAGTAGCGGTGCGAAGAAATGCAAAGTCCCAAACTCCCGGTCATGTCGGTCCTGCTGGGACTATTTAAAAAGAAATAAATATAAATCGTTACGCTCGACCGTATTACGTCGAAATATAACTATTTCACAAAAAATACCGGTACCTCGTAACGCTTTCAGACGAATTAACTCGAAGGGAACGTTCGAAATTGAAACTTTGTTCTAGCTCTTCAGGGTAGAAATAAGTGTTTAATCCCTATGCAACATTGAATTACACTTCGATATATGTAGAAATATTCCTACGTCGCAACGCTTTTTAACGATTTAACCCGCAGGGAACCTTAGCGTCGTTCGTAGCGGTGCGAAGAATTTCAAAGACACAACCTCCCGGTCATGTCGGTCCTGCCGGGGCTATTTAAAAAAAAAAATAAAAATAAATCATTACGATCCACCGTATTACGTCGAAATATAACGATTTCACAGAAGATACCGGTACCTCGTAACGCTTTCTGACGAATTGACTCGAATGGAACGTTCGAAATTGAAACTTTGTTCTAGCTCTCCAGGGTAGAAATAAGTGTTTAATCTCTATGTAATATTGAACTATGCATCGATTTATGTAAAAATATGCCTACCTCATAACGCTTTTTATCGAATTAACTCCTAGGGAAAGTTAGCGTCGTCAGTAGCGGTGCGAAGAAATGCAAAGTACCAAACTCCCGGTCATGTCGGTCCTGCTGGGACTATTTAAAAAGAAATAAATATAAATCGTTACGCTCGACCGTATTACGTCGAAATATAACGATTTCACAAAAGATACCGGTACCTCGTAACGCTTTCAGACGAATCAACTCGAAGGGAACGTTCGAAATTGAAATTTTGTTCTTGCTCTTCAGGGTAGAAATAAGTGTTTAATCTCTATGTAATATTGAATTATACATCGATTTATGTAAAAATATGCATACCTCATAACGCTCTTTATCGAATTAAATCGAAGGGAACGTTAGCGTCGTTAGTAGCGGTGCGAAGAAATTCAAAGACCCAAACTCCCGGTCATGTCGGTCCTGCGGGGGCTATTTAAAAAAAAAATAAATATAAATCGTTACGTTCGATCGTATTACGTCGAAATATAACGATTTCACAAAAAAATACCGGTACATCGTAACGCTTTCAGACGAATTAACTCGAAGGGAACGTTCGAAATTGAAATTTTGTTCTAGCTCTTCAGGGTAGAAATAAGTGTTTAATCTCTATGTAATATTGAATTATATATCCATTTATGTAAAAATATGCCCACCTCATAACGCTTTTTATCGAATAATATCGAAGAGAACGGTAGCGTCGTTAGTAGCGGTGCGAAGAAATGCAAAGTCCCAACCTCCCGGTCATGTCGGTCCTGCGGGGGCTATTAAAAAAAAAATGAACATAAATCGTTACGCTCGACCGTATTACTTCGAACCATAAAGATTTCACAAAAAATACCGGTACCTCGTAACGCTTTCTGACGAACTGACTCGAAGGGAACGTTGGCGTCGTTAGTAGCTCCGTGAAGAAATACAAAGTCCCAAAGTTCCGGTCATATAGGTCCTGCGGGGGCTATTTAAAAAAAAAAATAAATATAAATCGTTACGATCCACCGTATTACGTCGAAATATAACGATTTCACAAAAAATACCGGTACATCGTAACGCTTTCTAACGAATTAACCGCAAAAACCGTTCGAAAGGGAAAGTTTTTTTACCTCTCCAGGGACTAAACAAACGTTTAATCCCTATGCAATATTGAATTACACTTCGATATATGTAGAAATATTCCTACGTCGTAACGCTTTTTAACGAATTAACCCGCAGGGAACCTTAGCGTCGTTCGTAGCGGTGCGAAGAAATTCAAAGACCAAACCTCCCGGTCATGTCGGTCCTGCGGGGGCTATTTAAAAAAAAAATAAAAATAAATCATTACGATCCACCGTATTACGTCGAAATATAACGATTTCACAAAAGATACCGGTACCTCGTAACGCTTCTGACGAATTGAATCGAAAGGAACGTTCGAAATTGAAACTTTGTTCTAGCTCTCCAGGGTAGAAATAAGTGTTTAATCTCTATGTAATATTGAACTATGCATCGATTTATGTAAAAATATGCCTACCTCATAACGCTATTTATCGAATTAAATCGAAGAGAACGTTAGCGTCGTTAGTAGCGGTGCGAAGAAATTCAAAGACCCAATCTCCCGGTCATGTCGGTTCTGCTGGGGCTATTTAAAAAAAAATACATATAAATCGTGACGCTCGACCGTATTACGTCGAAATATAACGATTTCACAAAAAAATACCGGTACATCGTAACGCTTTCAGACGAATTAACTCGAAGGGAACGTTCGAAATTGAAATTTTGTTCTTGCTCTTCAGGGTAGAAATAAGTGTTTAATCTCTATGTAATATTGAAGTATACATCAATGTATGTAAAAATATGCCTACCTCATAACGCTTTTTATCGAATTAACTCGAAGGGAACGTTAGCGTCGTTAGTAGCGGTGCGAAGAAATTCAAAGACACATTCTCCCGGTCATGTCGGTCCTGCTGGGGCTATTTAAAAAGAAATACATATAAATCGTGACGCTCGACCGTATTATGTCGAAATATAACGATTTCACAAAAAAATACCGGTACATCGTAACGCTTTCAGACGAATTAACTCGAAGGGAACGTTCGAAATTGAAATTTTGTTCTAGCTCTTCAGGGTAGAAATAAGTGTTTAATCTCTATGTAATATTGAATTATACATCCATTTATGTAAAAATATGCCTACCTCATAACGCTTTTTAGCGAATAAAATCGAAGAGAACGGTAGCGTCGTTAGTAGCGGTGCGAAGAAATGCAAAGTACCAAACTCCCGGTCATGTCGGTCCTGCTGGGACTACTTAAAAAGAAATAAATATAAATCGTTACGCTCGACCGTATTACGTCGAAATATAACGATTTCACAAAAAAATACCGGTACATCGTAACGCTTTCAGACGAATTAACTCGAAGGGAACGTTCGAAAATGAAATTTTGTTCTAGCTCTTCAGGGTAGAAATAAGTGTTTAATCTCTATGTAATATTGAATTATACATCGATTTAGGTAAAAATATGCCCACCTCATAACGCTTTTTATCGAATTAAATCGAAGAGAACGTTAGCGTCGTTAGTAGCGGTGCGAAGAAATTCAAAGACCCAATCTCACGGTCATGTCGGTCCTGCTGGGGCTATTTAAAAAAAAATACATATAAATCGTGACGCTCGACCGTATTACGTCGAAATATAACGATTTCACAAAAAAATACCGGTACATCGTAACGCTTTCAGACGAATTAACTCGAAGGGAACGTTCGAAATTGAAATTTTGTTCTAGCTCTTCAGGGTAGCAATAAGTGTTTAATCTCTATGTAACATTGAGGTATACATCGATTTAGGTAAAAATATGCCCACCTCATAACGCTTTTTATCGAATTAAATCGAAGAGAACGTTAGCGTCGTTAGTAGCGGTGCGAAGAAATTCAAAGACACATTCTCCCGGTCATGTCGGTCCTGCTGGGGCTATTAAAAAAAAAATACATATAAATCGTGACGCTCGACCGTATTACGTCGAAATATAACGATTTCACAACAAAATACCGGTACATCGTAACGCTTTCAGACGAATCAACTCGAAGGGAACGTTCGAAATTGAAATTTTGTTCTTGCTCTTCAGGGTAGAAATAAGTGTTTAATCTCTATGTAATATTGAATTATACATCCATTTATGTAAAAATATGCCCACCTCATAACGCTTTTTATCGAATAAAATCGAAGAGAACGGTAGCGTCGTTAGTAGCGGTGCGAAGAAATGCAAAGTCCCAACCTCTCGGTCATGTCGGTCCTGCTGGGGCTATTAAAAAAAAAAATAAACATAACTCGTTACGCTCGACCGTATTACGTCGAAATATAACGATTTCACAAAAAATACCGGTACCTCGTAACGCTTTCTGACGAACTGACTCGAAGGGAACGTTAGCGTCGTTAGTAGCTCCGTGAAGAAATACAAAGTCCCAAAGTCCCGGTCATATAGGTCCTGCGGGGGCTATTTAAAAAAAAAATAAATATAAATCGTTACGATCCACCGTATTACGTCGAAATATAACGATTTCACAAAAAATACCGGTACCTCGTAACGCTTTCTGACGAATTGACTCGAAGGGAACGTTCGAAATTGAAACTTTGTTCTAGCTCTCCAGGGTAGAAATAAGTGTTTAATCTCTATGTAATATTGAGGTATACATCGACTTAGGTAAAAATATGCCCACCTCATAACGCTTTTTATCGAATTAAATCGAAGAGAACGTTAGCGTCGTTAGTAGCGGTGCGAAGAAATTCAAAGACCCAATCTCCCGGTCATGTCGGTCCTGCTGGGGCTATTTAAAAAAAAATACATATAAATCGTGACGCTCGACCGTATTACGTCGAAATATAACGATTTCACAAAAAAATACCGGTACATCGTAACGCTTTCAGACGAATTAACTCGAAGGGAACGTTCGAAATTGAAATTTTGTTCTTGCTCTTCAGGGTAGAAATAAGTGTTTAATCTCTATGTAATATTGAATTATACATCCATTTATGTAAAAATATGCCCACCTCATAACGCTTTTTATCGAATAAAATCGAAGAGAACGGTAGCGTCGTTAGTAGCGGTGCGAAGAAATGCAAAGTCCCAACCTCTCGATCTTGTCGGTCCTGCTGGGGCTATTAAAAAAAAAAATAAACATAAATCGTTACGCTCGACCGTATTACGTCGAAATATAACGATTTCACAAAAAATACCGGTACCTCGTAACGCTTTCTGACGAACTGACTCGAAGGGAACGTTAGCGTCGTTAGTAGCTCCGTGAAGAAATACAAAGTCCCAAAGTCCCGGTCATATAGGTCCTGCGGGGGCTATTTAAAAAAAAAAATAAATATAAATCGTTACGATCCACCGTATTACGTCGAAATATAACGATTTCACAAAAAATACCGGTACCTCGTAACGCTTTCTGACGAATTGAATCGAAGGGAACGTTCGAAATTGAAACTTTGTTCTAGCTCTCCAGGGTAGAAATAAGTGTTTAATCTCTATGTAATATTGAGGTATACATCGACTTAGGTAAAAATATGCCCACCTCATAACGCTTTTTATCGAATTAAATCGAAGAGAACGTTAGCGTCGTTAGTAGCGGTGCGAAGAAATTCAAAGACCCAATCTCCCGGTCATGTCGTTTCTGCTGGCGCTATTTAAAAAAAAATACATATAAATCGTGACGCTCGACCGTATTACGTCGAAATATAACGATTTCACAAAAAAATACCGGTACATCGTAACGCTTTCAGACGAATTAACTCGAAGGGAACGTTCGAAATTGAAATTTTGTTCTAGCTCTTCAGAGTAGAAATAAGTGTTTAATCTCTATGTAACATTGAGGTATACATCGATTTAGGTAAAAATATGCCCACCTCATAACGCTTTTTATCGAATTAAATCGAAGAGAACGTTAGCGTCGTTAGTAGCGGTGCGAAGAAATTCAAAGACCCAATCTCCCGGTCATGTCGGTCCTGCTGGGGCTATTTAAAAAAAAATACATATAAATCGTGACGCTCGACCGTATTACGTCGAAATATAACGATTTCACAAAAAAATACCGGTACATCGTAACGCTTTCAGACGAATTAACTCGAAGGGAACGTTCGAAATTGAAATTTTGTTCTAGCTCTTCAGGGTAGCAATAAGTGTTTAATCTCTATGTAACATTGAGGTATACATCGATTTAGGTAAAAATATGCCCACCTCATAACGCTTTTTATCGAATTAAATCGAAGAGAACGTTAGCGTCGTTAGTAGCGGTGCGAAGAAATTCAAAGACACATTCTCCCGGTCATGTCGGTCCTGCTGGGGCTATTTAAAAAAAAAATACATATAAATCGTGACGCTCGACCGTATTACGTCGAAATATAACGATTTCACAACAAAATACCGGTACATCGTAACGCTTTCAGACGAATCAACTCGAAGGGAACGTTCGAAATTGAAATTTTGTTCTTGCTCTTCAGGGTAGAAATAAGTGTTTAATCTCTATGTAATATTGAATTATACATCCATTTATGTAAAAATATGCCCACCTCATAACGCTTTTTATCGAATAAAATCGAAGAGAACGGTAGCGTCGTTAGTAGCGGTGCGAAGAAATGCAAAGTCCCAACCTCTCGGTCATGTCGGTCCTGCTGGGGCTATTAAAAAAAAAAAATAAACATAAATCGTTACGCTCGACCGTATTACGTCGAAATATAACGATTTCACAAAAAATACCGGTACCTCGTAACGCTTTCTGACGAACTGACTCGAAGGGAACGTTAGCGTCGTTAGTAGCTCCGTGAAGAAATACAAAGTCCCAAAGTCCCGGTCATATAGGTCCTGCGGGGGCTATTTAAAAAAAAAATAAATATAAATCGTTACGATCCACCGTATTACGTCGAAATATAACGATTTCACAAAAAATACCGGTACCTCGTAACGCTTTCTGACGAATTGACTCGAAGGGAACGTTCGAAATTGAAACTTTGTTCTAGCTCTCCAGGGTAGAAATAAGTGTTTAATCTCTATGTAATATTGAGGTATACATCGACTTAGGTAAAAATATGCCCACCTCATAACGCTTTTTATCGAATTAAATCGAAGAGAACGTTAGCGTCGTTAGTAGCGGTGCGAAGAAATTCAAAGACCCAATCTCCCGGTCATGTCGGTCCTGCTGGGGCTATTTAAAAAAAAAATACATATAAATCGTGACGCTCGATCGTATTACGTCGAAATATAACGATTTCACAAAAAAATACCGGTACATCGTAACGCTTTCAGACGAATTAACTCGAAGGGAACGTTCGAAATTGAAATTTTGTTCTAGCTCTTCAGGGTAGAAATAAGTGTTTAATCTCTATGTAATATTGAATTATACATCCATTTATGTAAAAATATGCCCACCTCATAACGCTTTTTATCGAATAAAATCGAAGAGAACGGTAGCGTCGTTAGTAGCGGTGCGAAGAAATGCAAAGTCCCAACCTCCCGGTCTTGTCGGTCCTGCTGGGGCTATTAAAAAAAAAAATAAACATAAATCGTTACGCTCGACCGTATTACGTCGAAATATAACGATTTCACAAAAAATACCGGTACCTCGTAACGCTTTCTGACGAACTGACTCGAAGGGAACGTTAGCGTCGTTAGTAGCTCCGTGAAGAAATACAAAGTCCCAAGTCCCGGTCATATAGGTCCTGCGGGGGCTATTTAAAAAAAAAAATAAATATAAATCGTTACGATCCACCGTGTTACGTCGAAATATAACGATTTCACAAAAAATACCGGTACCGCGTAACGCTTTCTGACGAATTGACTCGAAGGGAACGTTCGAAATTGAAACTTTGTTCTAGCTCTCCAGGGTAGAAATAAGTGTTTAATCTCTATGTAATATTGAACTATGCATCGATTTATGTAGAAAAATGCCTACCTCATAACGCTTTTTATCGAATTAACTCCTAGGGAACGTTAGCGTCGTCAGTAGCGGTGCGAAGAAATGCAAAGTCCCAAACTCCCGGTCATGTCGGTCCTGCTGGGACTATTTAAAAAGAAATAAATATAAATCGTTACGCTCGACCGTATTACGTCGAAATATAACGATTTCACAAAAAAATACCGGTACATCGTAACGCTTTCTGACGAATTGACTCGAAGGGAACGTTCGAAATTGAAATTTTTTCTAGCTCTCCAGGGTAGAAATAAGTGTTTAATCTCTATGTAATATTGAATTATACATCCATTTATGTAAAAATATGCCCACCTCATAACGCTTTTTATCGAATAAAATCGAAGAGAACGGTAGCGTCGTTAGTAGCGGTGCGAAGAAATGCAAAGTCCCAACCTCCCGGTCATGTCGGTCCTGCTGGGGCTATTAAAAAAAAAATAAACATAAATCGTTACGCTCGACCGTATTACGTCGAAATATAACGATTTCACAAAAAAATACCGGTACATCGTAACGCTTTCTAACGAATTAACCGCAAAAACCGTTCGAAAGGGAAAGTTTTTTTACCTCTCCAGGGACTAAACAAACGTTTAATCCCTATGCAATATTGAATTACACTTCGATATATGTAGAAATATTCCTACGTCGTAACGCTTTTTAACGAACTAACCCGCAGGGAACCTTAGCGTCGTTCGTAGCGGTGCGAAGAAATTCAAAGACCCAACCTCCCGGTCATGTCGGTCCTGCGGGGGCTATTTAAAAAAAAAATAAAAATAAATCATTACGATCCACCGTATTACGTCGAAATATAACGATTTCACAAAAAAATACCGGTACATCGTAACGCTTTCTAACGAATTAACCGCAAAAACCGTTCGAAAGGGAAAGTTTTTTTACCTCTCCAGGGACTAAACAAACGTTTAAGCCCTATGCAATTTTGAATTACACATCGATATATCTAGAAATATTCCTACGTCGTAACGCTCTCTAACGAATTAACTCGCAAAAACCGTTCGAAATTGAAAGTTTTGCTAGCTCTCCAGGGACGAAATAAACGTTTAATCCCTATGCAATATTGAATTACACATCGATACATCTAGAAATATTCCTACGTCGTAACGCTTTTTAACGAATTAACTCGCAGGGAACCTTAGCGTCGTTCGTAGCGGTGCGAAGAAATTCAAAGACCCAACCTCCCGGTCATGTCGGTCATGCGGGGGCTATTTAAAAAAAAAATAAAAATAAATCATTACGATCCACCGTATTACGTCGAAATATAACGATTTCACAAAAGATACCGGTACCTCGTAACGCTTTCTGACGAATTGACTCGAAAGGAACGTTCGAAATTGAAACTTTGTTCTAGCTCTCCAGGGTAGAAATAAGTGTTTAATCTCTATGTCATATTGAATTATACATCGATTAATGTAAAAATATGCCTACCTCATAACGCTTTTTATCGAATTAACTCCTAGGGAACGTTAGCGTCGTCAGTAGCGGTGCGAAGAAATGCAAAGTACCAACCTCCCGGTCATGTCGATCATGCTGGGGCTATTTAAAAAAAACAAAAAAAAATCGGTACGGTTGACCGTATTACTTCGAACCATAAAGATTTCACAAAAAATACCGGTACCTCGTAACGCTTTCTGACGAACTGACTCGAAGGGAACGTTAGCGTCGTTAGTAGCTCCGTGAAGAAATACAAAGTCCCAACCTCCCGGTCATGTCGGTCCTGCTGGGGCTATTAAAAAAAAAATAAACATAAATCGTTACGCTCGACCGTATTACGTCGAAATATAACGATTTCACAAAAAATACCGGTACCTCGTAACGCTTTCTGACGAACTGACTCGAAGGGAACGTTAGCGTCGTTAGTAGCTCCGTGAAGAAATACAAAGTCCCAAAGTCCCGGTCATGTCGGTCCTGCTGGGGCTATTTAAAAAAAAAATACATATAAATCGTGACGCTCGACCGTATTACGTCGAAATATAACGATTTCACAAAAAAATACCGGTACATCGTAACGCTTTCAGACGAATTAACTCGAAGGGAACGTTCGAAATTGAAATTTTGTTCTAGCTCTTCAGGGTAGAAATAAGTGTTTAATCTCTATGTAATATTGAATTATACATCCATTTATGTAAAAATATGCCCACCTCATAACGCTTTTTATCGAATAAAATCGAAGAGAACGGTAGCGTCGTTAGTAGCGGTGCGAAGAAATGCAAAGTCCCAACCTCCCGGTCATGTCGGTCCTGCGGGGGCTATTTAAAAAAAAAATAAAAATAAATCATTACGATCCACCGTATTACGTCGAAATATAACGATTTCACAAAAAAATACCGGTACATCGTAACGCTTTCTAACGAATTAACCGCAAAAACCGTTCGAAAGGGAAAGTTTTTTTACCTCTCCAGGGACTAAACAAACGTTTAATCCCTATGCAATATTGAATTATACATCGATATATTTAGAAATATTCCTACGTCGTATCGCTTTTTAACGAATTAACTCGAAGGGAACGTTCGAAATTGAAATTTTGTTCTAGCTGTCCAGGGTAGAAATAAGTGTTTAATCTCTATGTAATATTGAAGTATACATCAATGTATGTAAAAATATGCCTACCTCATAACGCTTTTTATCGAATTAACTCGAAGGGAACGTTAGCGTCGTTAGTAGCGGTGCGAAGAAATTCAAAGACACATTCTCCCGGTCATGTCGGTCCTGCTGGGGCTATTTAAAAAAAAAATACATATAAATCGTGACGCTCGACCGTATTACGTCGAAATATAACGATTTCACAACAAAATACCGGTACATCGTAACGCTTTCAGACGAATCAACTCGAAGGGAACGTTCGAAATTGAAAGTTTTGCTAGCTCTCCAGGGACGAAATAAACGTTTAATCCCTATGCAATATTGAATTACACTACGATATATGTAGAAATATTCATACGTCGTAACGCTTTTTAACGAATTAACTCGCAGGGAACATTAGCGTCTTTCGTAGCGGTGCGAAGAAATACAAAGTCCCAACCTCCCGGTCATGTCGGTCCTGCGGGGGCTATTTAGAAAAAAATTAAAAATAAATCGTTACGATCCACCGTATTACGTCGAAATGTAACGATTTCAGAAAAAATACCGGTACCTCGTAACGCTTTCTAACGAATTAACTCGCAAAAACCGTTCGAAATTGAAAGTTTTGCTAGCTCTCCAGGGACGAAATAAAGGTTTAATCTCTATGTAATAATGAATTATACATCGATTTATGTATAAATATGCCTACCTCATAACGCTTTTTAACGAATTAACTCGCAGGGAACCTTAGCGTCGTTCGTAGCGGTGCGAAGAAATACAAAGTCCCAACGTCCCGGTCATATAGGTACGGCGGGGGCTATTAAAAAAAAAATAAACATAAATCGTTACGCTCGACCGTATTACGTCGAAATATAACGATTTCACAAAAAATACCGGTACATCGTAACGCTTTCTAACGAATTAACTCGCAAAAACCGTTCGAAATTCAAAGTTTTGCTAGCTCTCCAGGGACGAAATAAACGTTTAATCCCTATGCAATATTGAATTACACTACGATATATGTAGAAATATTCCTACGTCGTAACGCTTTTTAACGAATTAACTCGCAGGGAACATTAGCGTCGATCGTAGCGGTGCGAAGAAATACAAAGTCCCAACCTCCCGGTCATGTCGGTCCTGCGGGGGCTATTTAGAAAAAAAATAAAAATAAATCGTTACGATCCACCGTATTACGTCGAAATGTAATGATTTCAGAAAAAATACCGGTACCTCGTAACGCTTTCTAACGAATTAACTCGCAAAAACCGTTCGAAATTGAAAGTTTTGCTAGCTCTCCAGGGACGAAATAAACGTTTAATCTCTATGTAATATTGAATTATACATCGATTTATGTATAAATATGCCTACCTCATAACGCTTTTTAACGAATTAACTCGCAGGGAACCTTAGCGTCGTTCGTAGCGGTGCGAAGAAATACAAAGTCCCAACGTCCCGGTCATATAGGTACGGCGGGGGCTATTTAAAAAAAAAAAAGAATAAAAATTTATCGGTACGGTCGACCGTATTACGTCGAAATATAACGATTTCACAAAAAAATACCGGTACATCGTAACGCTTTCAGACGAATCAACTCGAAGGGAACGTTCGAAATTGAAATTTTGTTCTTGCTCTTCAGGGTAGAAATAAGTGTTTAATCTCTATGTAATATTGAATTATACATCCATTTATGTAAAAATATGCCCACCTCATAACGCTTTTTATCGAATAAAATCGAAGAGAACGGTAGCGTCGTTAGTAGCGGTGCGAAGAAATGCAAAGTCCCAACCTCTCGGTCATGTCGGTCCTGCTGGGGCTATTAAAAAAAAAAATAAACATAAATCGTTACGCTCGACCGTATTACGTCGAAATATAACGATTTCACAAAAAATACCGGTACCTCGTAACGCTTTCTGACGAACTGACTCGAAGGGAACGTTAGCGTCGTTAGTAGCTCCGTGAAGAAATACAAAGACCCAAAGTCCCGGTCATATAGGTCCTGCGGGGGCTATTTAATAAAAAAAATAAATATAAATCGTTACGATCCACCGTATTACGTCGAAATATAACGATTTCACAAAAAAATACCGGTACCGCGTAACGCTTTCTGACGAATTGACTCGAAGGGAACGTTCGAAATTGAAATTTTTTTCTAGCTCTCCTGGGTAGAAATAAGTGTTTAATCTCTATGTAATTGTGAGGTATACATCGATTTAGGTAAAAATATGCCCACCTCATAACGCTTTTTATCGAATTAAATCGAAGAGAACGTTAGCGTCGTTAGTAGCGGTGCGAAGAAATTCAAAGACCCAATCTCCCGGTCATGTCGGTCCAGCTGGGGCTATTTAAAAAAAAATACATATAAATCGTGACGCTCGACCGTATTACGTCGAAATATAACGATTTCACAAAAAAATACCGGTACATCGTAACGCTTTCAGACGAATTAACTCGAAGGGAACGTTCGAAATTGAAATTTTGTTCTTGCTCTTCAGGGTAGAAATAAGTGTTTAATCTCTATGTAATATTGAATTATACATCCATTTATGTAAAAATATGCCCACCTCATAACGCTTTTTATCGAATAAAATCGAAGAGAACGGTAGCGTCGTTAGTAGCGTTGCGAAGAAATGCAAAGTCCCAACCTCTCGGTCTTGTCGGTCCTGCTGGGGCTATTAAAAAAAAAAATAAACATAAATCGTTACGCTCGACCGTATTACGTCGAAATATAACGATTTCACAAAAAATACCGGTACCTCGTAACGCTTTCTGACGAACTGACTCGAAGGGAACGTTAGCGTCGTTAGTAGCTCCGTGAAGAAATACAAAGTCCCAAAGTCCCGGTCATATAGGTCTTGCGGGGGCTATTTAAAAAAAAAAATAAATATAAATCGTTACGATCCACCGTATTACGTTGAAATATAACGATTTCACAAAAAATACCGGTACCTCGTAACGCTTTCTGACGAATTGAATCGAAGGGAACGTTCGAAATTGAAACTTTGTTCTAGCTCTCCAGGGTAGAAATAAGTGTTTAATCTCTATGTAATATTGAGGTATACATCGACTTAGGTAAAAATATGCCCACCTCATAACGCTTTTTATCGAATTAAATCGAAGAGAACGTTAGCGTCGTTAGTAGCGGTGCGAAGAAATTCAAAGACCCAATCTCCCGGTCATGTCGGTTCTGCTGGGGCTATTTAAAAAAAAATACATATAAATCGTGACGCTCGACCGTATTACGTCGAAATATAACGATTTCACAAAAAAATACCGGTACATCGTAACGCTTTCAGACGAATTAACTCGAAGGGAACGTTCGAAATTGAAATTTTGTTCTTGCTCTTCAGGGTAGAAATAAGTGTTTAATCTCTATGTAATATTGAAGTATACATCAATGTATGTAAAAATATGCCTACCTCATAACGCTTTTTATCGAATTAACTCGAAGGGAACGTTAGCGTCGTTAGTAGCGGTGCGAAGAAATTCAAAGACACATTCTCCCGGTCATGTCGGTCCTGCTGGGGCTATTTAAAACGAAATACATATAAATCGCGACGCTCGACCGTATTATGTCGAAATATAACGATTTCACAAAAAAATACCGGTACATCGTAACGCTTTCAGACGAATTAACTCGAAGGGAACGTTCGAAATTGAAATTTTGTTCTAGCTCTTCAGGGTAGAAATAAGTGTTTAATCTCTATGTAATATTGAATTATACATCCATTTATGTAAAAATATGCCTACCTCATAACGCTTTTTATCGAATAAAATCGAAGAGAACGGTAGCGTCGTTAGTAGCGGTGCGAAGAAATGCAAAGTACCAAACTCCCGGTCATGTCGGTCCTGCTGGGACTATTTAAAAAGAAATAAATATAAATCGTTACGCTGGACCGTATTACGTCGAAATATAACGATTTCACAAAAAAATACCGGTACATCGTAACGCTTTCAGACGAATTAACTCGAAGGGAACGTTCGAAATTGAAATTTTGTTCTAGCTCTTCAGGGTAGAAATAAGTGTTTAATCTCTATGTAATATTGAATTATACATCGATTTAGGTAAAAATATGCCCACCTCATAACGCTTTTTATCGAATTAAATCGAAGAGAACGTTAGCGTCGTTAGTAGCGGTGCGAAGAAATTCAAAGACCCAATCTCCCGGTCATGTCGGTCCTGCTGGGGCTATTTAAAAAAAAAATACATATAAATCGTGACGCTCGACCGTATTACGTCGAAATATAACGATTTCACGAAAAAATACCGGTACATCGTAACGCTTTCAGACGAATTAACTCGAAGGGAACGTTCGAAATTGAAATTTTGTTCTAGCTCTTCAGGGTAGCAATAAGTGTTTAATCTCTATGTAACATTGAGGTATACATCGATTTAGGTAAAAATATGCCCACCTCATAACGCTTTTTATCGAATTAAATCGAAGAGAACGTTAGCGTCGTTAGTAGCGGTGCGAAGAAATTCAAAGACACATTCTCCCGGTCATGTCGGTCCTGCTGGGGCTATTTAAAAAAAAAATACATATAAATCGTGACGCTCGACCGTATTACGTCGAAATATAACGATTTCACAACAAAATACCGGTACATCGTAACGCTTTCAGACGAATCAACTCGAAGGGAACGTTCGAAATTGAAATTTTGTTCTTGCTCTTCAGGGTAGAAATAAGTGTTTAATCTCTATGTAATATTGAATTATACATCCATTTATGTAAAAATATGCCCACCTCATAACGCTTTTTATCGAATAAAATCGAAGAGAACGGTAGCGTCGTTAGTAGCGGTGCGAAGAAATGCAAAGTCCCAACCTCTCGGTCATGTCGGTCCTGCTGGGGCTATTAAAAAAAAAAATATACATAAATCGTTACGCTCGACCGTATTACGTCGAAATATAACGATTTCACAAAAAATACCGGTACCTCGTAACGCTTTTTGACGAACTGACTCGAAGGGAACGTTAGCGTCGTTAGTAGCTCCGTGAAGAAATACAAAGTCCCAAAGTCCCGGTCATATAGGTCCTGCGGGGGCTATTTAAAAAAAAAATAAATATAAATCGTTACGATCCACCGTATTACGTCGAAATATAACGATTTCACAAAAAATACCGGTACCTCGTAACGCTTTCTGACGAATTGACTCGAAGGGAACGTTCGAAATTGAAACTTTGTTCTAGCTCTCCAGGGTAGAAATAAGTGTTTAATCTCTATGTAATATTGAGGTATACATCGACTTAGGTAAAAATATGCCCACCTCATAACGCTTTTTATCGAATTAAATCGAAGAGAACGTTAGCGTCGTTAGTAGCGGTGCGAAGAAATTCAAAGACCCAATCTCCCGGTCATGTCGGTCCTGCTGGGGCTATTTAAAAAAAAATACATATAAATCGTGACGCTCGACCGTATTACGTCGAAATATAACGATTTCACAAAAAAATACCGGTACATCGTAACGCTTTCAGACGAATTAACTCGAAGGGAACGTTCGAAATTGAAATTTTGTTCTTGCTCTTCAGGGTAGAAATAAGTGTTTAATCTCTATGTAATATTGAAGTATACATCAATGTATGTAAAAATATGCCTACCTCATAACGCTTTTTATCGAATTAACTCGAAGGGAACGTTAGCGTCGTTAGTAGCGGTGCGAAGAAATTCAAAGACACATTCTCCCGGTCATGTCGGTCCTGCTGGGGCTATTTAAAAAGAAATACATATAAATCGCGACGCTCGACCGTATTATGTCGAAATATAACGATTTCACAAAAAAATACCGGTACATCGTAACGCTTTCAGACGAATTAACTCGAAGGGAACGTTCGAAATTGAAATTTTGTTCTAGCTCTTCAGGGTAGAAATAAGTGTTTAATCTCTATGTAATATTGAATTATACATCCATTTATGTAAAAATATGCCTACCTCATAACGCTTTTTATCGAATAAAATCGAAGAGAACGGTAGCGTCGTTAGTAGCGGTGCGAAGAAATGCAAAGTACCAAACTCCCGGTCATGTCGGTCCTGCTGGGACTATTTAAAAAGAAATAAATATAAATCGTTACGCTGGACCGTATTACGTCGAAATATAACGATTTCACAAAAAAATACCGGTACATCGTAACGCTTTCAGACGAATTAACTCGAAGGGAACGTTCGAAATTGAAATTTTGTTCTAGCTCTTCAGGGTAGAAATAAGTGTTTAATCTCTATGTAATATTGAATTATACATCGATTTAGGTAAAAATATGCCCACCTCATAACGCTTTTTATCGAATTAAATCGAAGAGAACGTTAGCGTCGTTAGTAGCGGTGCGAAGAAATTCAAAGACCCAATCTCCCGGTCATGTCGGTCCTGCTGGGGCTATTTAAAAAAAAATACGTATAAATCGTGACGCTCGACCGTATTACGTCGAAATATAACGATTTCACAAAAAAATACCGGTACATCGTAACGCTTTCAGACGAATTAACTCGAAGGGAACGTTCGAAATTGAAATTTTGTTCTAGCTCTTCAGGGTAGCAATAAGTGTTTAATCTCTATGTAACATTGAGGTATACATCGATTTAGGTAAAAATATGCCCACCTCATAACGCTTTTTATCGAATTAAATCGAAGAGAACGTTAGCGTCGTTAGTAGCGGTGCGAAGAAATTCAAAGACACATTCTCCCGGTCATGTCGGTCCTGCTGGGGCTATTAAAAAAAAAATACATATAAATCGTGACGCTCGACCGTATTACGTCGAAATATAACGATTTCACAACAAAATACCGGTACATCGTAACGCTTTCAGACGAATCAACTCGAAGGGAACGTTCGAAATTGAAATTTTGTTCTTGCTCTTCAGGGTAGAAATAAGTGTTTAATCTCTATGTAATATTGAATTATACATCCATTTATGTAAAAATATGCCCACCTCATAACGCTTTTTATCGAATAAAATCGAAGAGAACGGTAGCGTCGTTAGTAGCGGTGCGAAGAAATGCAAAGTCCCAACCTCTCGGTCATGTCGGTCCTGCTGGGGCTATTAAAAAAAAAAATAAACATAAATCGTTACGCTCGACCGTATTACGTCGAAATATAACGATTTCACAAAAAATACCGGTACCTCGTAACGCTTTCTGACGAACTGACTCGAAGGGAACGTTAGCGTCGTTAGTAGCTCCGTGAAGAAATACAAAGTCCCAAAGTCCCGGTCATATAGGTCCTGCGGGGGCTATTTAAAAAAAAAATAAATATAAATCGTTACGATCCACCGTATTACGTCGAAATATAACGATTTCACAAAAAATACCGGTACCTCGTAACGCTTTCTGACGAATTGACTCGAAGGGAACGTTCGAAATTGAAACTTTGTTCTAGCTCTCCAGGGTAGAAATAAGTGTTTAATCTCTATGTAATATTGAGGTATACATCGACTTAGGTAAAAATATGCCCACCTCATAACGCTTTTTATCGAATTAAATCGAAGAGAACGTTAGCGTCGTTAGTAGCGGTGCGAAGAAATTCAAAGACCCAATCTCCCGGTCATGTCGGTCCTGCTGGGGCTATTTAAAAAAAAAATACATATAAATCGTGACGCTCGACCGTATTACGTCGAAATATAACGATTTCACAAAAAAATACCGGTACATCGTAACGCTTTCAGACGAATTAACTCGAAGGGAACGTTCGAAATTGAAATTTTGTTCTAGCTCTTCAGGGTAGAAATAAGTGTTTAATCTCTATGTAATATTGAATTATACATCCATTTATGTAAAAATATGCCCACCTCATAACGCTTTTTATCGAATAAAATCGAAGAGAACGGTAGCGTCGTTAGTAGCGGTGCGAAGAAATTCAAAGACACATTCTCCCGGTCATGTCGGTCCTGCTGGGGCTATTTAAAAAAAAAATAAAAATAAATCATTACGATCCACCGTATTACGTCGAAATATAACGATTTCACAAAAGATACCGGTACCTCGTAACGCTTTCTGACGAATTGACTCGAAAGGAACGTTCGAAATTGAAACTTTGTTCTAGCTCTCCAGGGTAGAAATAAGTGTTTAATCTCTATGTCATATTGAATTATACATCGATTAATGTAAAAATATGCCTACCTCATAACGCTTTTTATCGAATTAACTCCTAGGGAACGTTAGCGTCGTCAGTAGCGGTGCGAAGAAATGCAAAGTACCAACCTCCCGGTCATGTCGATCATGCTGGGGCTATTTAAAAAAAACAAAAAAAAATCGGTACGGTTGACCGTATTACTTCGAACCATAAAGATTTCACAAAAAATACCGGTACCTCGTAACGCTTTCTGACGAACTGACTCGAAGGGAACGTTAGCGTCGTTAGTAGCTCCGTGAAGAAATACAAAGTCCCAACCTCCCGGTCATGTCGGTCCTGCTGGGGCTATTAAAAAAAAAATAAACATAAGTCGTTACGCTCGACCGTATTACGTCGAAATATAACGATTTCACAAAAAATACCGGTACCTCGTAACGCTTTCTGACGAACTGACTCGAAGGGAACGTTAGCGTCGTTAGTAGCTCCGTGAAGAAATACAAAGTCCCAAAGTCCCGGTCATATAGGTCCTGCGGGGGCTATTTAAAAAAAAAAATAAATATAAATCGTTACGATCCACCGTATTACGTCGAAATATAACGATTTCACAAAAAATACCGGTACCGCGTAACGCTTTCTGACGAATTGACTCGAAGGGAACGTTCGAAATTGAAACTTTGTTCTAGCTCTCCAGGGTAGAAATAAGTGTTTAATCTCTATGTAATATTGAACTATGCATCGATTTATGTAAAAATATGCCTACCTCATAACGCTTTTTATCGAATTAACTCCTAGGGAACGTTAGCGTCGTCAGTAGCGGTGCGAAGAAATGCAAAGTCTCAAACTCCCGGTCATGTCGGTCCTGCTGGGACTATTTAAAAAGAAATAAATATAAATCGTTACGCTCGACCGTATTACGTCGAAATATAACGATTTCACAAAAAAATACCGGTACATCGTAACGCTTTCTGACGACTTGACTCGAAGGGAACGTTCGAAATTGAAATTTTTTTCTAGCTCTCCAGGGTAGAAATAAGTGTTTAATCTCTATGTAATATTGAGGTATACATCGATTTAGGTAAAAATATGCCCACCTCATAACGCTTTTTATCGAATTAAATCGAAGAGAACGTTAGCGTCGTTAGTAGCGGTGCGAAGAAATTCAAAGACACAATCTCCCGGTCATGTCGGTCCTGCTGGGGCTATTAAAAAAAAAATACATATAAATCGTGACGCTCGACCGTATTACGTCGAAATATAACGATTTCACAAAAAAATACCGGTACATCGTAACGCTTTCAGACGAATTAACTCGAAGGGAACGTTCGAAATTGAAATTTTGTTCTAGCTCTTCAGGGTAGAAATAAGTGATTAATCTCTATGTAATATTGAATTATACATCCATTTATGTAAAAATATGCCCACCTCATAACGCTTTTTATCGAATAAAATCGAAGAGAACGGTAGCGTCGTTAGTAGCGGTGCGAAGAAATGCAAAGTCCCAACCTCCCGGTCATGGCGGCCCTGCTGGGGCTGTTAAAAAAAAAATAAACATAAATCGTTACGCTCGAGCGTATTACGTCGAAATATAACGATTTCACAAAAAAATACCGGTGCATCGTAACGCTTTCTAACGAATTACCCGCAAAAACCGTTCGAAAGGGAAAGTTTTTTTACCTCTCCAGGGACTAAACAAACGTTTAATCCCTATGCAATATCGAATTACACTTCGATATATGTGGAAATATTCCTACGTCGTAACGCTTTTTAACGAATTAACCCGCAGGGAACCTTAGCGTCGTTCGTAGCGGTGCGAAGAAATTCAAAGACCCAATCTCCCGGTCATGTCGGTCCTGCGGGGGCTATTTAAAAAAAAAATAAAAATAAATCATTACGATCCACCGTATTACGTCGAAATATAACGATTTCACAAAAGATACCGGTACCTCGTAACGCTTTCTGACGAATTGACTCGAAAGGAACGTTCGAAATTGAAACTTTGTTCTAGCTCTCCAGGGTATAAATAAGTGTTTAATCTCTATGTAATATTGAACTATGCATCGATTTGTGTAAAAATATGCCCACCTCATAACGCTTTTTATCTAATTAAATCGAAGAGAACGTTAGCGTCGTTAGTAGCGGTGCGAAGAAATTCAAAGACACAATCTCCCGGTCATGTCGGTCCTGCTGGGGCTATTTAAAAACAAATACATATAAATCGTGACGCTCGACCGTATTACGTCGAAATATAACGATTTCACAAAAAAATACCGGTACATCGTAACGCTTTCAGGCGAATTAACTCGAAGGGAACGTTCGAAATTGAAATTTTGTTCTAGCTCTTCAGGGTAGAAATAAGTGTTTAATCTCTATGTAATATTGAATTATACATCCATTTATGTAAAAATATGCCCACCTCATAACGCTTTTTATCGAATAATATCGAAGAGAACGGTAGCGTCGTTAGTAGCGGTGCGAAGAAATTCAAAGACCCATCCTCCCGGTCATGTCGGTCCTGCGGGGGCTATTTAAAAAAAAAAATAAATATAAATCGTTACGATCCACCGTATTACGTCGAAATATAACGATTTCAAAAAAAATACAGGTACCGCGTAACGCTTTCTGACGAACTGACTCGAAGGGAACGTTCGAAATTGAAACATTGTTCTAGCTCTCCAGGGTAGAAATAAGTGTTTAATCTCTATGTAATATTGAACTATGCATCGATTTATGTAAAAATATGCCTACCTCATAACGCTTTTTATCGGATTAACTCCTAGGGAACGTTAGCGTCGTCAGTAGCGGTGCGAAGAAATGCAAAGTCCCAAACTCCCGGTCATGTCGGTCCTGCTGGGACTATTTAAAAAGAAATAAATATACATCGTTACGCTCGACCGTATTACGTCGAAATATAACGATTCCACAAAAAAATACCGGTACATCGTAACGCTTTCTGACGAATTGACTCGAAGGGAACGTTCGAAATTGAAATTTTTTTCTAGCTCTCCAGGGTAGAAATAAGTGTTTAATCTCTATGTAATATTGAGGTATACATCGATTTAGGTAAAAATATGCCCACCTCATAACGCTTTTTATCGAATTAAATCGAAGAGAACGGTAGCGTCGTTAGTAGCGGTGCGAAGAAATGCAAAGTCCCAACCTCCCGGTCATGTCGGTCCTGCTGGGGCTATTAAAAAAAAAATAAACATAAATCGTTACGCTCGACCGTATTACGTCGAAATATAACGATTTCACAAAAAAATACCGGTACATCGTAACGCTTTCTAACGAATTAACCGCAAAAACCGTTCGAAAGGGAAAGTTTTTTTACCTCTCCAGGGACTAAACAAACGTTTAATCCCTATGCAATTTTGAATTACACATCGATATATCTAGAAATATTCCTACGTCGTAACGCTCTCTAACGAATTAACTCGCAAAAACCGTTCGAAATTGAAAGTTTTGCTAGCTCTCCAGGGACGAAATAAACGTTTAATCCCTATGCAATATTGAATTACACATCGATACATGTAGAAATATTCCTACGTCGTAACGCTTTTTAACGAATTAACTCGCAGGGAACCTTAGCGTCGTTCGTAGCGGTGCGACGAAATTCAAAGACCCAACCTCCCGGTCATGTCGGTCCTGCGGGGGCTATTTAAAAAAAAAATAAAAATAAATCATTACGATCCAACGTATTACGTCGAAATATAACGATTTCACAAAAGATACCGGTACCTCGTAACGCTTTCTGACGAATTGACTCGAAAGGAACGTTCGAAATTGAAACTTTGTTCTAGGTCTCCAGGGTAGAAATAAGTGTTTAATCTCTATGTCATATTGAATTATACATCGATTAATGTAAAAATATGCCTACCTCATAACGCTTTTTATCGAATTAACTCCTAGGGAACGTTAGCGTCGTCAGTAGCGGTGCGGAGAAATGCAAAGTACCAACCTCCCGGTCATGTCGATCATGCTGGGGCTATTTAAAAAAAACAAAAAAAAATCGTTACGGTCGACCGTATTACTTCGAAACATAAAGATTTCACAAAAAATACCGGTACCTCGTAACGCTTTCTGACGAACTGACTCGAAGGGAACGTTAGCGTCGTTAGTAGCTCCGTGATGAAATACAAAGTCCCAAAGTCCCGGTCGTATAGGTCCTGCGGGGGCTATTTAAAAAAAAAATAAATATAAATCGTTACGATCCACCGTATTACGTCGAAATATAACGATTTCACAAAAAATACCGGTACCTCGTAACGCTTTCTGACGAATTGACTCGAAGGGAACGTTCGAAATTGAAACTTTGTTCTAGCTCTCCAGGGTAGAAACAAGTGTTTAATCTCTATGTAATATTGAACTATGCATCGATTTATGTAAAAATATGCCTACCTCATAACGCTTTTTATCGAATTAACTCCTAGGGAACGTTAGCGTCGTCATTAGCGGTGCGAAGAAATGCAAAGTCCCAAACTCCCGGTCATGTCGGTCCTGCTGGGACTATTTAAAAGGAAATAAATATGAACCGTTACGCTCGACCGTATTACGTCGAAATATAACGATTTCGCAAAAAATACCGGTACATCGTAACGCTTTCAGACGAATTAACTGGAATTGAACGTTCGAAATTGAAATTTTGTTCTAGCTCTTCAGGGTAGAAATAAGTGTTTAATCTCTATGTAATATTGAGGTATACATCGATTTAGGTAAAAATATGCCCACCTCATAACGCTTTTTATCGAATTAAATCGAAGAGAACGTTAGCGTCGTTAGTAGCTCCGTGAAGAAATACAAAGTCCCAAAGTCCCGGTCATATAGGTCCTGCGGGGGCTATTTAAAAAAAAAAAAAATATAAATCATTACGATCCACCGTATTACGTCGAAATATAACGATTTCACAAAAAATACCGGTACCTCGTAACGCTTTCTGACGAATTGACTCGAAGGGAACGTTCGAAATTGAAATTTTGTTCTAGCTCTTCAGGGTAGAAATAAGTGATTAATCTCTATGTAATATTGAACTATGCATCGATTTATGTAAAAATATGCCTACCTCATAACGCTTTTTATCGAATTAAATCGAAGAGAACGTTAGCGTCGTTAGTAGCGGTGCGAAGAAATTCAAAGACCCAATCTCCCGGTCATGTCGGTCCTGCTGGGGCTATTTAAAAAAAAATACATATAAATCGTGACGCTCGACCGTATTACGTCGAAATATAACGATTTCACAAAAAAATACCGGTACATCGTAACGCTTTCAGACGAATTAACTCGAATGGAACGTTCGAAATTGAAATTTTGTTCTAGCTCTTCAGGGTAGAAATAAGTGTTTAATCTCTATGTAATATTGAGGTATACATCGATTTAGGTAAAAATATGCCCACCTCATAACGCTTTTTATCGAATTAACTCCTAGGGAACGTTAGCGTCGTCAGTAGCGGTGCGAAGAAATGCAAAGTCCCAAACTCCCGGTCATGTCGGTCCTGCTGGGACTATTTAAAAGGAAATAAATATAAATCATTACGCTCGACCGTATTACGTCGAAATATAACGATTTCACAAAAAAATACCGGTACATCGTAACGCCTTCTGACGAATTGACTCGAAGGGAACGTTCGAAATTGAAACTTTGTTCTAGCTCTCCAGGGTAGAAATAAGTGTTTAATCTCTATGTAATATTGAACTATGCATCGATTTATGTAAAAATATACCTACCTCATAACGCTTTTTATCGAATTAACTCCTAGGGAACGTTAGCGTCGTCAGTAGCGGTGCGAAGAAATGCAAAGTACCAAACTCCCGGTCATGTCGGTCCTGCTGGGACTATTTAAAAAGAAATAAATATAAATCGTTACGCTCGACCGTATTACGTCGAAATATAACGATTTCACAAAAGATACCGGTACCTCGTAACGCTTTCTGACGAATTGACTCGAAAGGAACGTTCGAAATTGAAACTTTGTTCTAGCTCTCCAGGGTAGAAATAAGTGTTTAATCTCTATGTAATATTGAACTATGCATCGATTTATGTAAAAATATGCCTACCTCATAACGCTTTTTATCGGATTAACTCCTAGGGAACGTTAGCGTCGTCAGTAGCGGTGCGAAGAAATGCAAAGTCCCAAACTCCCGGTCATGTCGGTCCTGCTGGGACTATTTAAAAAGAAATAAATATACATCGTTACGCTCGACCGTATTACGTCGAAATATAACGATTCCACAAAAAAATACCGGTACATCGTAACGCTTTCTGACGAATTGACTCGAAGGGAACGTTCGAAATTGAAATTTTTTTCTAGCTCTCCAGGGTAGAAATAAGTGTTTAATCTCTATGTAATATTGAGGTATACATCGATTTAGGTAAAAATATGCCTACCTCATAACGCTTTTTATCGAATTAACTCCTAGGGAACGTTAGCGTCGTCAGTAGCGGTGCGAAGAAATGCAAAGTCCCAACCTCCCGGTCATGGCGGCCCTGCTGGGGCTGTTAAAAAAAAAATAAACATAAATCGTTACGCTCGACCGTATTACGTCGAAATATAACGATTTCACAAAAAATACCGGTGCATCGTAACGCTTTCTAACGAATTACCCGCAAAAACCGTTCGAAAGGGAAAGTTTTTTTACCTCTCCAGGGACTAAACAAACGTTTAATCCCTATGCAATATCGAATTACACTTCGATATATGTGGAAATATTCCTACGTCGTAACGCTTTTTAACGAATTAACCCGCAGGGAACCTTAGCGTCGTTCGTAGCGGTGCGAAGAAATTCAAAGACCCAATCTCCCGGTCATGTCGGTCCTGCGGGGGCTATTTAAAAAAAAAATAAAAATAAATCATTACGATCCACCGTATTACGTCGAAATATAACGATTTCACAAAAGATACCGGTACCTCGTAACGCTTTCTGACGAATTGACTCGAAAGGAACGTTCGAAATTGAAACTTTGTTCTAGCTCTCCAGGGTATAAATAAGTGTTTAATCTCTATGTAATATTGAACTATGCATCGATTTGTGTAAAAATATGCCCACCTCATAACGCTTTTTATCTAATTAAATCGAAGAGAACGTTAGCGTCGTTAGTAGCGGTGCGAAGAAATTCAAAGACACAATCTCCCGGTCATGTCGGTCCTGCTGGGGCTATTTAAAAACAAATACATATAAATCGTGACGCTCGACCGTATTACGTCGAAATATAACGATTTCACAAAAAAATACCGGTACATCGTAACGCTTTCAGGCGAATTAACTCGAAGGGAACGTTCGAAATTGAAATTTTGTTCTAGCTCTTCAGGGTAGAAATAAGTGTTTAATCTCTATGTAATATTGAATTATACATCCATTTATGTAAAAATATGCCCACCTCATAACGCTTTTTATCGAATAATATCGAAGAGAACGGTAGCGTCGTTAGTAGCGGTGCGAAGAAATTCAAAGACCCATCCTCCCGGTCATGTCGGTCCTGCGGGGGCTATTTAAAAAAAAAAATAAATATAAATCGTTACGATCCACCGTATTACGTCGAAATATAACGATTTCAAAAAAAATACAGGTACCGCGTAACGCTTTCTGACGAACTGACTCGAAGGGAACGTTCGAAATTGAAACATTGTTCTAGCTCTCCAGGGTAGAAATAAGTGTTTAATCTCTATGTAATATTGAACTATGCATCGATTTATGTAAAAATATGCCTACCTCATAACGCTTTTTATCGGATTAACTCCTAGGGAACGTTAGCGTCGTCAGTAGCGGTGCGAAGAAATGCAAAGTCCCAAACTCCCGGTCATGTCGGTCCTGCTGGGACTATTTAAAAAGAAATAAATATACATCGTTACGCTCGACCGTATTACGTCGAAATATAACGATTCCACAAAAAAATACCGGTACATCGTAACGCTTTCTGACGAATTGACTCGAAGGGAACGTTCGAAATTGAAATTTTTTTCTAGCTCTCCAGGGTAGAAATAAGTGTTTAATCTCTATGTAATATTGAGGTATACATCGATTTAGGTAAAAATATGCCCACCTCATAACGCTTTTTATCGAATTAAATCGAAGAGAACGGTAGCGTCGTTAGTAGCGGTGCGAAGAAATGCAAAGTCCCAACCTCCCGGTCATGTCGGTCCTGCTGGGGCTATTAAAAAAAAAATAAACATAAATCGTTACGCTCGACCGTATTACGTCGAAATATAACGATTTCACAAAAAAATACCGGTACATCGTAACGCTTTCTAACGAATTAACCGCAAAAACCGTTCGAAAGGGAAAGTTTTTTTACCTCTCCAGGGACTAAACAAACGTTTAATCCCTATGCAATTTTGAATTACACATCGATATATCTAGAAATATTCCTACGTCGTAACGCTCTCTAACGAATTAACTCGCAAAAACCGTTCGAAATTGAAAGTTTTGCTAGCTCTCCAGGGACGAAATAAACGTTTAATCCCTATGCAATATTGAATTACACATCGATACATGTAGAAATATTCCTACGTCGTAACGCTTTTTAACGAATTAACTCGCAGGGAACCTTAGCGTCGTTCGTAGCGGTGCGACGAAATTCAAAGACCCAACCTCCCGGTCATGTCGGTCCTGCGGGGGCTATTTAAAAAAAAAATAAAAATAAATCATTACGATCCAACGTATTACGTCGAAATATAACGATTTCACAAAAGATACCGGTACCTCGTAACGCTTTCTGACGAATTGACTCGAAAGGAACGTTCGAAATTGAAACTTTGTTCTAGGTCTCCAGGGTAGAAATAAGTGTTTAATCTCTATGTCATATTGAATTATACATCGATTAATGTAAAAATATGCCTACCTCATAACGCTTTTTATCGAATTAACTCCTAGGGAACGTTAGCGTCGTCAGTAGCGGTGCGGAGAAATGCAAAGTACCAACCTCCCGGTCATGTCGATCATGCTGGGGCTATTTAAAAAAAACAAAAAAAAATCGTTACGGTCGACCGTATTACTTCGAAACATAAAGATTTCACAAAAAATACCGGTACCTCGTAACGCTTTCTGACGAACTGACTCGAAGGGAACGTTAGCGTCGTTAGTAGCTCCGTGATGAAATACAAAGTCCCAAAGTCCCGGTCGTATAGGTCCTGCGGGGGCTATTTAAAAAAAAAATAAATATAAATCGTTACGATCCACCGTATTACGTCGAAATATAACGATTTCACAAAAAATACCGGTACCTCGTAACGCTTTCTGACGAATTGACTCGAAGGGAACGTTCGAAATTGAAACTTTGTTCTAGCTCTCCAGGGTAGAAACAAGTGTTTAATCTCTATGTAATATTGAACTATGCATCGATTTATGTAAAAATATGCCTACCTCATAACGCTTTTTATCGAATTAACTCCTAGGGAACGTTAGCGTCGTCATTAGCGGTGCGAAGAAATGCAAAGTCCCAAACTCCCGGTCATGTCGGTCCTGCTGGGACTATTTAAAAGGAAATAAATATGAACCGTTACGCTCGACCGTATTACGTCGAAATATAACGATTTCGCAAAAAATACCGGTACATCGTAACGCTTTCAGACGAATTAACTGGAATTGAACGTTCGAAATTGAAATTTTGTTCTAGCACTTCAGGGTAGAAATAAGTGTTTAATCTCTATGTAATATTGAGGTATACATCGATTTAGGTAAAAATATGCCCACCTCATAACGCTTTTTATCGAATTAAATCGAAGAGAACGTTAGCGTCGTTAGTAGCTCCGTGAAGAAATACAAAGTCCCAAAGTCCCGGTCATATAGGTCCTGCGGGGGCTATTTAAAAAAAAAAAAAATATAAATCATTACGATCCACCGTATTACGTCGAAATATAACGATTTCACAAAAAATACCGGTACCTCGTAACGCTTTCTGACGAATTGACTCGAAGGGAACGTTCGAAATTGAAATTTTGTTCTAGCTCTTCAGGGTAGAAATAAGTGATTAATCTCTATGTAATATTGAACTATGCATCGATTTATGTAAAAATATGCCTACCTCATAACGCTTTTTATCGAATTAAATCGAAGAGAACGTTAGCGTCGTTAGTAGCGGTGCGAAGAAATTCAAAGACCCAATCTCCCGGTCATGTCGGTCCTGCTGGGGCTATTTAAAAAAAAATACATATAAATCGTGACGCTCGACCGTATTACGTCGAAATATAACGATTTCACAAAAAAATACCGGTACATCGTAACGCTTTCAGACGAATTAACTCGAATGGAACGTTCGAAATTGAAATTTTGTTCTAGCTCTTCAGGGTAGAAATAAGTGTTTAATCTCTATGTAATATTGAGGTATACATCGATTTAGGTAAAAATATGCCCACCTCATAACGCTTTTTATCGAATTAAATCGAAGAGAACGTTAGCGTCGTTAGTAGCTCCGTGAAGAAATACAAAGTCCCAAAGTCCCGGTCATATAGGTCCTGCGGGGGCTATTTAAAAAAAAAATAAATATAAATCATTACGATCCACCGTATTACGTCGAAATATAACGATTTCACAAAAAATACCGGTACCTCGTAACGCTTTCTGACGAATTGACTCGAAGGGAACGTTCGAAATTGAAATTTTGTTCTAGCTCTTCAGGGTAGAAATAAGTGATTAATCTCTATGTAATATTGAACTATGCATCGATTTATGTAAAAATATGCCTACCTCATAACGCTTTTTATCGAATTAACTCCTAGGGAACGTTAGCGTCGTCAGTAGCGGTGCGAAGAAATGCAAAGTCCCAAACTCCCGGTCATGTCGGTCCTGCTGGGACTATTTAAAAGGAAATAAATATAAATCATTACGCTCGACCGTATTACGTCGAAATATAACGATTTCACAAAAAAATACCGGTACATCGTAACGCCTTCTGACGAATTGACTCGAAGGGAACGTTCGAAATTGAAACTTTGTTCTAGCTCTCCAGGGTAGAAATAAGTGTTTAATCTCTATGTAATATTGAACTATGCATCGATTTATGTAAAAATATACCTACCTCATAACGCTTTTTATCGAATTAACTCCTAGGGAACGTTAGCGTCGTCAGTAGCGGTGCGAAGAAATGCAAAGTACCAAACTCCCGGTCATGTCGGTCCTGCTGGGACTATTTAAAAAGAAATAAATATAAATCGTTACGCTCGACCGTATTACGTCGAAATATAACGATTTCACAAAAGATACCGGTACCTCGTAACGCTTTCTGACGAATTGACTCGAAAGGAACGTTCGAAATTGAAACTTTGTTCTAGCTCTCCAGGGTAGAAATAAGTGTTTAATCTCTATGTAATATTGAACTATGCATCGATTTATGTAAAAATATGCCTACCTCATAACGCTTTTTATCGAATTAACTCCTAGGGAACGTTAGCGTCGTCAGTAGCGGTGCGAATAAATGCAAAGTACCAAACTCCCGGTCATGTCGGTCCTGCTGGGACTATTTAAAAAGAAATAAATATAAATCGTTACGCTCGACCGTATTACGTCGAAATATAACGATTTCACAAAAGATACCGGTACCTCGTAACGCTTTCTGACGAATTAACTCGAAAGGAACGTTCGAAATTGAAACTTTGTTCTAGCTCTCCATGGTAGAAATAAGTGTTTCATCTCTATGTAATATTGTATTATACATCGATTTATGTAAAAATATGCATACCTCATAACGCTCTTTATCGAATTAAATCGAAGGGAACGTTAGCGTCGTTAGTAGCGGTGCGAAGAAATTCAAAGACCCAAACTCCCGGTCATGTCGGTCCTGCGGGGGCTATTTAAAAAAAAAATAAATATAAATCGTTACGTTCGATCGTATTACGTCGAAATATAACGATTTCACAAAAAAATACCGGTACATCGTAACGCTTTCAGACGAATTAACTCGAAGGGAACGTTCGAAATTGAAATTTTGTTCTAGCTCTTCAGGGTAGAAATAAGTGTTTAATCTCTATGTAATATTGAATTATATATCCATTTATGTAAAAATATGCCCACCTCATAACGCTTTTTATCGAATAATATCGAAGAGAACGGTAGCGTCGTTAGTAGCGGTGCGAAGAAATGCAAAGTCCCAACCTCCCGGTCATGTCGGTCCTGCGGGGGCTATTAAAAAAAAAATGAACATAAATCGTTACGCTCGACCGTATTACTTCGAACCATAAAGATTTCACAAAAAATACCGGTACCTCGTAACGCTTTCTGACGAACTGACTCGAAGGGAACGTTGGCGTCGTTAGTAGCTCCGTGAAGAAATACAAAGTCCCAAAGTTCCGGTCATATAGGTCCTGCGGGGGCTATTTAAAAAAAAAATAAAAATAAATCATTACGATCCACCGTATTACGTCGAAATATAACGATTTCACAAAAGATACCGGTACCTCGTAACGCTTTCTGACGAATTGAATCGAAAGGAACGTTCGAAATTGAAACTTTGTTCTAGCTCTCCAGGGTAGAAATAAGTGTTTAATCTCTATGTAATATTGAACTATGCATCGATTTATGTAAAAATATGCCTACCTCATAACGCTATTTATCGAATTAACTCCAAGGGAACGTTAGCGTCGTCAGTAGCGGTGCGAAGAAATGCAAAGTCCCAAACTCCCGGTCATGTCGGTCCTGCTGGGGCTATTTAAAAACAAATACATATAAATCGTGACGCTCGACCGTATTACGTCGAAATATAACGATTTCACAAAAAAATACCGGTACATCGTAACGCTTTCAGACGAAATAACTCGAAGGGAACGTTCGAAATTGAAATTTTGTTCTAGCTCTTCAGGGTAGAAATAAGTGTTTAATCTCTATGTAATATTGAATTATACATCCATTTATGTAAAAATATGCCCACCTCATTACGCTTTTTATCGAATAATATCGAAGAGAACGGTAGCGTCGTTAGTAGCGGTGCGAAGAAATGCAAAGTCCCAACCTCCCGGTCATGTCGGTCCTGCGGGGGCTATTAAAAAAAAAATAAACATAAATCGTTACGCTCGACCGTATTACGTCGAAATATAACGATTTCACAAAAAAATACCGGTACATCGTAACGCTTTCTAACGAATTAACCGCAAAAACCGTTCGAAAGGGAAAGTTTTTTTACCTCTCCAGGGACTAAACAAACGTTTAATCCCTATGCAATATTGAATTACACATCGATACATGTAGAAATATTCCTACGTCGTAACGCTTTTTAACGAATTAACTCGCAGGGAACCTTAGCGTCGTTCGTAGCGGTGCGAAGAAATACAAAGTCCCAACGTCCCGGTCATATAGGTACGGCCGCTGCTATTTAAAAAAAACATGAAAAAAATCGTTACGTTCGACCGTATTACGTCGAACTATAAAGATTTCACAAAAACTGCCGATACCTCGTAACGCTTTCTGACGAACTGTCTCGAAGGGAGCGTTCGAAAATGAAATTTCGTTCTAGCTCTCCAGGGTAGAAGTAAGTGTTTAATCTCTATGCAATATTGAGGTATACGTCGATTTATGTAAAAATATGCCCACCTCATAACGCTTTTTATCGAATTAACTCGAAGGGAACGTTAGAGTCGTTAGTACCTGCGCGAAGAAATTCAAAGTCCCAATCTCCCGGTCATGTCGGTCCGGCCGCTGCTATTTAAAAAAAACATGAAAAAAATAGTGACGCTCGACCGTATTACGTCGAAATATAACGATTTCACAAAAAAATACCGGTACATCGTAACGATTTCTAACGAATATACTCGCAAAAACAGTTCGAAATTGAAAGTTTTGCCAGCTATCCAGGGACGAAATAAACGTTTAATCCCTATGCAATTTTGAATTACACATCGATATATTTAGAAATATTCCTACGTCGTAACGCTTT
This sequence comes from Bombus hortorum, assembly GCA_905332935.1. Classification (NCBI taxonomy): domain Eukaryota; kingdom Metazoa; phylum Arthropoda; class Insecta; order Hymenoptera; family Apidae; genus Bombus; species Bombus hortorum. The sequence goes on from CAJOSO010000001.1 coordinate 9,412,233, forward strand.
TTAACGAATTAACTCGAAGGGAACTTTCGAAATTGAAATTTTGTTCTAGCTCTATAGGGTAGAAATAAGTGTTTAATATCTATGTAATATTGAATTATACATCGATTTATGTAAAAATATTCCTACCTCATAACGCTTTTTATCTAATTAAATCGAAGAGAACGGTAGCGCCGTCAGTGGCTGCGCGAAGAAATTCAAAGTCCCAATCTCCGGTCATGTCAGTCCGGTCGCGGCTATTTAAAAAAAAAAATAAATATATATCATTACGCTCGACCGTATTACGTCGAAATATAACGATTTCGCAAAAAAATACCGGTACATCGTAACGCTTTCTAACGAATTAACTCGCAAAGACCGTTCGAAATTGATAGTATTGCTACCTCTCCAGGGACTAAATAAACGTTTAATCCCTATGCAATTTTGAATTACACATCGATATATTTAGAAATATTCCTACGTCGTAACGCTTTTTAACGAATTAACTCGAAGGGAACGTTCGAAATTGAAATTTTTTTCTAGCTCTCCATGGACGAAATGAACGTTTAATATGTATGTAATATTGAAATATACATCGATTTATGTAAAAATATGCCTACCTCATAACGCTTTTTATCGAATTAACTTGAGGGGAACGTTAGCGTCGTCAGTAGCGGTGCGAAGAATTTCAAAGTACCAACCTCCCGGTCATGTCGGTCCGGCGGCGGCTATTTAAAAAAAAGAAAATAAAAAGAAATCATTACGTTCGAGCGTATTGCGTCGAGCCATAACGATTTCACAAAAAATACCGGTACCTCGTATCGCTTTCAGACGAATTAACTCGAAGGGAACGTTCGAAATTGAAATTTTGTTCCAGCTGTTCATGGTAGAAATAAGTGTTTAATCTCTATGTATTATTGAATTATTCATCGATTTATGTAAAAATATGCCTACCTCATAACGCTTTTTATCGAATTAAATCGAACAGAACGGTAGCGTCGTCAGTAGCTGCGCGGAGAAATTCATGGTCCCAATCTCCCGGTCATGTCGGTCCCGCCGTGGCTATTAAAAAAAACATAAAAAAATCGTTCCTTTCGACCGTATTACGTTGAACGATAAAGATTTCACAAAAAATACCGCGACCTCGTAACACTTGTTAACGAATTAACGCGAAAAAACCGTTCGAAATTGAAAGTTTTGCTTGCTATCCAGGGACCAAATAAACGTTTAATCACTATGTAATATTGAATTATACATCGATTTATGTAAAAATATGCCTACCTCATAACGCTTTTTATCGAATTAACTCGAAAGGGAATGTTAGTGTCGTTATTAGCGGTGCGAAGAAATTCAAAGACCCAACCTCCCGGTCATGTCGGTCCGGCCGCGGCAATTTAAAAAAACATAAAAAAAATCGTTACGTTCGACCGGTATTACGTCGAACTATAACGATTTCACAAAAAAATACCGCGACCACGTAACGCTTGTTAATGAATTAACTCGAAAAAGCCGTTCGAAATTGAAAGTTTTGCTAGCTCTCCAGGGACGAAATAAACGTTTAATCCCTATGCAATATTGAATTACACATCGATATATGTAGAAATATTCCTACGTCGTAACGCTTTTTATCGAATTAACTCGAAGGGAACGTTCGAAATTGAAATTTTATTCTAGCTCTCCAGGAACGAATTAAACGTTTAATCTCTATATCATATTGAATTATACATCGAGATATGTAAAAATATTACTACCTCATAACGGTTGTTAACGAATTAACTCACAGGAAACCTTAGCGTCGTTCGTAGCGGTGCGAAGAAATGCAAAGTCCCAACCTCCCGGTCATGTCGGTCCTGCGGGGGCTATTTAAAAAAAAAATAAAAATAAATCGTTACGATCCACCGTATTACGTCGAAATATAACGACTTCACAAAAAATACCGGTAAATCGTAACGCTATCTAACGAATTAAGTCGCAAAAACCGTTCGAAATTGAAAGTTTTGCTTGCTCTCCAGGGACGAAATAAACGTTTAATCCCTATGCAATATTGAATTACACATCGATATATGTAGAAATATTCCTACCTCATAACGGTTCTTAACGAATTAAATCGGAGGGAACGTTAGCGTCGTCAGTAGCGGTGCGAAGAAATTCAAAGACCCAACCTCCCGGTCATGTCGGTCCTGCGAGGGCTATTTAAAAAAAAGAAAATTAAAACAAATCATTACGTTCGAGCGTATTACGTCGAACTATAACGATTTCACAAGAAATACCGCGACCTCGTAACGCTTATTAACGAATTAACACGAAAAAACCGTTCGAAATTGAAAGTTAAGCTTGCTCTCCTGGGACCAAGTAAACGTTTAATCCCTATTTAATGTTGAATTAACCATCGAAATATGTAAAAATATTCCTACCTCATTACGCTTTTTATCGAATTATCTCGAAAGGGAATGTTAGCGTCGTTATTAGCGGTGCGAAGAAATTCAAAGACCCAACCTCCCGGTCATGTCGGTCCGGCCGCGGCAATTTAAAAAAACATAAAAAAAATCGTTACGTTCGACCGGTATTACGTCGAACTATAACGATTTCACAAAAAAATACCGCGACCACGTAACGCTTGTTAATGAATTAACTCGAAAAAGCCGTTCGAAATTGAAAGTTTTGCTAGCTCTCCAGGGACGAAATAAACGTTTAATCCCTATGCAATATTGAATTACACATCGATATATGTAGAAATATTCCTACGTCGTAACGCTTTTTATCGAATTAACTCGAAGGGAACGTTCGAAATTGAAATTTTATTCTAGCTCTCCAGGAACGAATTAAACGTTTAATCTCTATATAATATTGAATTATACATCGAGATATGTAAAAATATTACTACCTCATAACGGTTGTTAACGAATTAACTCACAGGAAACCTTAGCGTCGTTCGTAGCGGTGCGAAGAAATGCAAAGTCCCAACCTCCCGGTCATGTCGGTCCTGCGGGGGCTATTTAAAAAAAAAATAAAAATAAATCGTTACGATCCACCGTATTACGTCGAAATATAACGACTTCACAAAAAATACCGGTAAATCGTAACGCTATCTAACGAATTAACTCGCAAAAACCGTTCGAAATTGAAAGTTTTGCTTGCTCTCCAGGGACGAAATAAACGTTTAATCCCTATGCAATATTGAATTACACATCGATATATGTAGAAATATTCCTACGTCGTAACGCTTTTTATCGAATTAACTCGAAGGGAACGTTCGAAATTGAAATTTTATTCTAGCTCTCCAGGAACGAATTAAACGTTTAATCTCTATATAATATTGAATTATACATCGAGATATGTAAAAATATTACTACCTCATAGCGCTTTTTATCGAATTAAATCGAAGGGAACGGTAGCGTCGTCAGTAGCTGCGCTCAGAAATTCAAAGTCCCAATCTCCCGGTCATGTCGGTCCGGATGCGGTTATTTAAAAATAACGTAAAAAATATCGTTACGTTCGACCGCATTACGTCGAACTATAAAGATTTCACAAAAAATACCGCGACCTCGAAACGCTTGTTAACGAATTAACTCGGAAAAACCGTTCGAAATTGAAACTTTTGCTTGCTCTCCAGGGACCAAATAAACGGTTAATCCCTATGTAATATTGAATTATACATCGAGCTATGTAAAAATATTCCTACCTCATAACGGTTGTTAACGAATTAACTCGCAGGGAAACTTAGCGTCCTTCGTAGCGGTGCAAAGAAATACGAAGTCCCAACGTCCCGGGCATATAGGTACCGCGGGGGCTATTTAAAAAAAAAAAAAATGAAAATAAACCGCTACGATCGACCGTATTACGTCGAAATGTAACGATTTCACAAAAAATACCGGTACCTCGTAACGCTTTCTGACTAATTGACTCGAGGGGAACGTTCGAAATTGAAATTTTGTTCTAGCTCTCCATGGTAGAAATAAGTGTTTCATCTCTATGTAATATTGTATTATACATCGATTTATGTAAAAATATGCATACCTCATAACGCTCTTTATCGAATTAAATCGAAGGGAACGTTAGCGTCGTTAGTAGCGGTGCGAAGAAATTCAAAGACCCAAACTCCCGGTCATGTCGGTCCTGCGGGGGCTATTTAAAAAAAAAATAAATATAAATCGTTACGTTCGATCGTATTACGTCGAAATATAATGATTTCACAAAAAATACAGCGACCTCGTAAAGCTTCTTAACGAATTAACTCGAAAAAACCGTTCGAAATTGAAAGTCTTGCTTGCTCTCCACGGACCAAGTAAACGGTTAATCCCTGTGCAATATTGAATTATACATCGAGATATGTAAAAATATTCCTACCTCATAACGGTTCTTAACGAATTAAATCGGAGGGAACGTTAGCGTCGTCAGTAGCGGTGCGAAGAAATTCAAAGACCCAACCTCCCGGTCATGTCGGTCCTGCGAGGGCTATTTAAAAAAAAGAAAATTAAAACAAATCATTACGTTCGAGCGTATTACGTCGAACTATAACGATTTCGCAAGAAATACCGCGACCTCGTAACGCTTATTAACGAATTAACACGAAAAAACAGTTCGAAATTGAAATTTTTTTCTAGCTCTCCAGGGACCAAATAAACGTTTAATCCCTATGTAATATTGAATTATACATCGAGATATGTAAAAATATTCCTACCTCATAACGGTTGTTAACGAATTAACTCACAGGAAACCTTAGCGTCGTTCGTAGCGGTGCGAAGAAATGCAAAGTCCCAACCTCCCGGTCATGTCGGTCCTGCGGGGGCTATTTAAAAAAAAAATAAAAATAAATCGTTACGATCCACCGTATTACGTCGAAATATAACGACTTCACAAAAAATACCGGTAAATCGTAACGCTATCTAACGAATTAACTCGCAAAAACCGTTCGAAATTGAAAGTTTTGCTACCTATCCAGGGACGAAATAAACGTTTAATCCCTATGCAATTTTGAATTACACATCGATATATTTAGAAATATTCTTACGTCGTAAAGCTTTTTAACGAATTAACTCGAAGGGAACGTTCGAAATTGAAATAATTTTCTAGTTCCCCAGGGACGAAATAAACGTTTAATATCTATGTGATATTGAATTATACATCGATTTATGTAAAAATATGCCTACCTCATAACGCTTTTTATCGAATTAAATCGAAGGGAACGTTAGCGCCGTTCGTAGCGGCGCGAAGAATTTCAAAGACCCAAGCTCCCGGTCATGTCGGTCCGGCGGGGGCTATTAAAAAAAAAATAATAAAAAAAAATCCTTACGATCCACCGTCTTACGTCGAACTATAAAGATTTCACAAAAAAATACCGCGATATCGTAACGCTTGATAATGAGTTAACTCGAAAAGACCGTTCGAAATTGAAAGATTTGCTTGCTCTCCAGGGACCAAATAAACGTTTAATACAAATGCAATATTGAATTACACATCGATATATGTAGAAATATTCTTACGTCGTAAAGCTTTTTAACGAATTAACTCGAAGGGAACGTTCGAAATTGAAATATTTTTCTAGTTCCCCAGGGACGAAATAAACGTTTAATATCTATGTAATATTGAATTATACATCGATTTATGTAAAAATATGCTTACCCCATAACGCTTTTTATCGAATTAACTCGAAGGGAACATTAGCGTCGTCAGTAGCGGTGCGAAGAAATTCAAAGACACAACCTCCCGGGCATGTCGGTCCGGCGGCTGCTATTTAACAAGAAGAAAATGAAAAGAAATCATTACGTTCGAGCGTTTTACGTGGAACTATAACGATTTCACAAAAAATACCGGTACCTCGTAACGCTTTCAGACGAATTAACTCGAAGGGAACGTTCGAAATTGAAATTTTGTTCTAGCTCTTCAGGATAGAAATAAGTGTTAGTCTCTATGTAATATTGAATTATACATCGATTTATGTAAAAAGAGGCCTACCTCATAACGCTCTTTATCGAATTAAATCGAAGGGAACGATAGCGTCGTTAGTAGCGGTGCGAAGAAATTAAAAGTCCCAACCTCCCGGTCATGTCGGTCCTGCGGGGCTAATTAAGAAAAAACACAAAAAATCGTTACGGTCGACCGTATTACGTCGAACAATAAAGATTTCACAAAAAATACAGCGACCTCGTTACGCTTCCTAACGAATTAACTCGAAAAAACCGTTCGAAATTGAAAGTTTTGCTTGCTCTCCAGGGACCAAATAAACGTTAAATCCCTACGTAATATTGAAATATACATCGAGATATGTAAAATATTCCTACCTCATAACGGTTGTAAACGAATTAACTCGCAGCGAACCTTAGCGTCGTTCGTAGCGGTGCGAAGAAATACAAAGTCCAAACGTTCCGGTCATATAGGTACGGCGGGGGCTATTTAAAAAAAAACTAAAAATAAATCGTTACGTTCGACCGTATTACGTCGAAATATAATGATTTCACAAAAAATACAGCGACCTCGTAACGCTTCTTAACGAATTAACTCGAAAAAACCGTTCGAAATTGAAAGTTTTGCTTGCTCTCCACGGGCCAAATAAACGGTTAATCCCTGTGCAATATTGAATTAAACATCGATTTATGTAAAAATATGCCTATCTCATAACGCTTTTTATCGAATTAACTCGAAGGGAACGTTAGCGTCGTTAGTAGCGGTGCGAAGAAATTCAAAGACTCAACCTCCCGGTGATGTCAGCCCTGCGGGGGCTATTTAAAAAGAAATAAATATAAATCGTGACGCTCGACCGTGTTACGTCGAAATATAATGATTTCACAAAAAATACGGCGACATCGTAACGCTTTTTAAAGAATTAACTCGAAAAGGCCATTCGAAATTGAAAGTTTTGCTTGCTCTCCAGGGACCAAATAAACGGTTAATCCCTATGTAATATTGAATTATACATCGAGATATGTAAAAATATTCCTACGTCGTAACGCTTTTTAACGAATTAAATCGCAGGGAACCTTAGCGTCGTTCGTAGCGGTGCGAAGAAACGCAAAGACCCAACCTCCCGGTCATGTCGGTCCTGCTGGGGCTATTTAAAAAAAAATAAACATAAATCGTTACGTTCGACCGTATTACGTCGAAATATACTGATTTCACAAAAAATAAAGGTACATCGTAACGCTATCAAACGAATTAACTCGAAGGGAACGTTCGAAATTGAAATTTTGTTCTAGCTCTCCAGGGACGAAATAAACGTTCAATATCTATGTAATATTGAAGTATACATCGATTTATGTAAAAATAGGCCCACCTGATAACGCTCTTTATCGAATTAACTCGAAGGGAGCGTTAGCGTCGTCAGTAGCGGGGCGAAGAAATTCAAAGTACCAATCTCCCGGTCATGTCGGTCCGGCGGCTGCTATTTAAAAAAAAGAAAAGAAAGAAATCATTACGTTCGAGCGTACTACGTCGAACTATAACGATTTCACAAAAAATACCGGTACCTCGTAACGCTATCAGACGAATTAACTCGAAGGGAACGTTCGAAATTGAAATTTTGTTCTAGCTCTTCAGGGTAGAAATAAGCGTTTAATCTCTATGTAATATTGAATTATACATCGATTTATGTATAAATATGCCTACCTCATTACGCTTAATATCGAATTAACTCGAAGGGAACGTTAGCGTCGTTAGTAGCGGTGCGAAGAAATGCAAAGTCCCAACCTCCCGGTCATGTCGGTCCTGCTGGGGCTATTTAAAAAAAATAAACATAAATCGTTACGTTCGACCGTATTACGTCGAAATATAATGATTTCACAAAAAATACCCGTACATCGTAACGCTTTCTAACGAATTAACTCGCAAAAACCGTTCGAAATTGAAACTTTTGCTACCTCTCCAGGGACGAAATAAACGTTTAATCCCTATGCAATTTTGTATTACACATCGATATATTTAGAAATATTCCTACGGCGTAGCGCTTTCTAACGAATTAACTCGTAAAAAGCGTTCGAAACTGAAAGTTTTGCTTGCTCTCCAGGGACCAAATAAACGTTTAAACCCTATGTAATATTGAATTATACATCGATTTATGTAAAAATATGCCTACCTCATAACGCTTTTTTTCGAATTAACTCGAAGGGAACGTTAGCGTCGTTAGTAGCGTTGCGAAGAAATTCAAAGACCCAACCTCCCGGTCATGTCGGTCCTGCGGGGGCTATTTAAAAAAAAATAAATATAAATCGTGACGCACGACCGTATTCGGTCGAAATATAACTATTTCACAAAAAATAACTGTTCCTCGTAACGCTTTCTGACGAACTGACTCGAAGGGAGCGTTCGAAATTGAAATTTTGTTCTAGCTGTCCAGGGTAGAAATAAGTGTTTAATCTCTATGTAATATTGAAGTATACATCAATGTATGTAAAAATATGCCTACCTCATAACGCTTTTTATCGAATTAACTCGAAGGGAACGTTAGCGTCGTTAGTAGCGGTGCGAAGAAATTCAAAGACCCATCCTCCCGGTCATGTCGGTCCTGCGGGGGCTATTAAAAAAAAAATAAACATAAATCGTTACGCTCGACCGTATTACGTCGAAATATAACGATTTCACAAAAAATACCGGTACCTCGTAACGCTTTCTGACGAATTGACTCGAAGGGAACGTTCGAAATTGAAATTTTTTTCTAGCTCTCCAGGGACGAAACAAACGTTTAATCTCTATGTAATATTGAATTCTACATCGATTTATGTAGAAATGTGGCTACCTCATAACGCTTTCAATCGAATTAACTCGAAGGGAACGTTAGCGTCGTTGGTAGCGGTGCGACGAAATGCAAAGACCCAACCTCCCGGTCATGTCGGTCCTGCGGGGGCTATTTAAAAAAAAAAAATAAATATAAATCGCTACGATCGACCGTATTACGTCGAAGTATAACTATTTCACAAAAAATACCGGTACCTCGTAACGCTTTCTGACGAATTGACACGAAGGGAACGTTCGAAAATGAAAGTTTTGCTAGCTCTCCAGGGACGAAATGAACGTTTAATCCCTATGCAATATTGAATTACACATCGATATATGTAGAAATATTCCTACGTCGTAACGCTTTTTAACGAATTAATTCGAAGGGAACGTTCGCAATTGTAATTTTTTTCTAGCTCTCCAGGGACGAAATAAATGTTTAATCTCTATGTAATACTGAAGTATACATCGATTTATGTAAAAATATGATCATCTCATAACCCCCTTTATCGATTTAACTCGGAGGGAACGTTAGCGTCGTCAGTAGCGGTGCGTAGAAATTCAAAGTAGCAACCTCCCGGTCATGTCGGTCCTGCTGGGGTTATTTAAAGAAAAAATAAAAAAAAATCGTTACCTTTGACCGTATTACGTCGAAATATAACGATTTCGCAAAAAATACCGCGACATCGTAACGCTTGGTAACGAATTAACTCGAAAAAAACAGTTCGAAATTGAAAGTTTTGCTTGCTCTCCTGGGACCAAATAAACGTTTAATCCCTATGTAATATTGAGTTATACATCGAGATATGTAAAAATACACCTACCTCATAAGGCTTTTTATCGAATTAACTCGCAGGGAACCTTAGCGTCGTTCGTAACGGTGCGAAGAAATACAAAGTCCCAACGTCCCGGTCATATAGGTACGGCGGGGGCTATTTAAAAAATAAAAATAAAAATAAATCGTTATGATCGACCGTATTACGTCGAAATATAATGATTTCACAAAAAATGCCGGTACATCATAACGCTTTCTAACGAATTAACTCGCAAAAACCGTTCGAAATTGAAATTTTGTTCTAGCTGTCCAGGGTAGAAATAAGTGTTTAATCTCTATGCAATATTGAATAGTAAATCGAGATATGTAAAAATATTCCTACCTCATAACGGTTGTTAACGAATTAACCCGCAGGAAACCCTAGCGTCGTTCGTAGCGGTGCGAAGAAATACAAAGTCCCAACTTCCCGGTCATGTCGGTCCGGCCGCGGCTATTTAAGAAAAAACATAAAAAATCGTTACCGTCGACCGTATTACGTCGAACTATAAAGATTTCACAAAAAATACCGGTACCTCGTAAAGCTTTCTGACGAATTGACTCGAAGGGAACGTTCGAAATTGAAATTTTGTACTAGCTCTCCAGGGTAGGAATAAGTGTTTAATCTCTATGTAATATTGAATTATACATCGATTTATGTAAAAATATGCCTACCTCATAACGCTCTTTATCGAATTAACTCGAAGGGAACGATAACGTCGTTAGTAGCTGGGCGAAGAAATTCAAAGTCCCAACCTCCCGGTCATGTCGGTCCTGCGGGGCTAATTAAGAAAAAACACAAAAAATCGTTACGGTCGACCGTATTACGTCGAACAATAAAGATTTCACAAAAAATACAGCGACCTCGTTACGCTTCTTAACGAATTAACTCGAAAAAACCGTTCGAAATTGAAAGTTTTGCTTGCTCTCCAGGGACCAAATAAACGTTTAATCCCTACGTAACATTGAATTATACATCGAGATATGTAAAAATATTCCTACCTCATAACGGTTGTTAACGAATTAACTCGAAGGGAACGTTAGCGTCGTTCGTAGCGGTGCGAAGAAATACAAAGTCCCAACGTCCCGGTCTTGTCGGTCCTGCGGGGCTATTTAAAAAAAAACAATAAATATAAATCATTACGCTCGAACGAATTACGTCGAAATATAACGATTTCACAAAAAATACCGGTACATCGTAACGCTCTCTATCGAATTTACTCGCAAAAACCGGTCGAAATGGAAAGTTTTGCTACCTCTCCAGGGACGAAATAAACGTTTAATCCCTATGCAATATTGAATTATACATCGAGATATGTAAAAATATTCCAACCTCATAACGGTTGTTAACGAATTAACTCGCAGGAAACCTTAGCGTCGTTCGTAGCGCTGCGAAGAAATGCAAAGTCACAACTTCCCGGTCATGTCGGTCCTGCGGGGGCTATTTAAAAAAAAATATAAGTAAATCGTTACGATCCACCGTATTACGTCGAAATATAACGACTTCACAAAAAATACCGGTACATCGTAACGCTTTCTAACGAGTTGACTCGAGGGTTACCTTCGAAATTGAAATTTTGTTCTAGCTCTCCAGTGTAGAAATAAGTGTTTAATCTCTATGTAATATTGAAGTATTCATTGATTTATGTAAAAAAATGCCCACCTCATAAAGCTTTTTATCGAATTAACTCGAAGAGAACGTTAGCGTCGTCAGTAGCGGTGCGAAGAAATTCAAAGTCCCAACCTCCCGGTCATGTCGGTCCTGCTGGGTCTATTTAAAAAAAACATTTAAAAAATCGTTACGTTCGATGGTATTACGTTGAACTATAAAGATTTCACAAAAAATACCGCGACCACGTAACGCTTGTTAACGGATTAACTCGAAAAAACCGTTCGAAATTGAAAGTTTTGCTTGCCCTCCAGGGACTAAAGAAACGTTTAATCCATATGTAATACTGAAATATGCATCGAGATATGTAAAAATATTCCCACCTCATAACGGTTGTTAACGAATTAACTCGCAGGGAACCTTAGCGTCGTTCGTAGAGGTGCGAAGAAATTCAAAGTCCCAAACTCCCGGTCATGTCGGTCCTGCTGGGGCTATTTAAAAAAAACATTTAAAAAATCGTTACGTTCGACCGTATTACGTCGAACTATAAAGATTTCACAAAAAATGCCGGTACCTCGTATCGCTTTTTAACGAATTAACTCGAAGGGAACGTTCGAAACTGAAATTTTGTTCTAGCTCTCCAGGGTAGAAATAAGAGTTTAATCTCTATGTTATATTGAATTATACATTGATTTATGTAAAAATATGCCCACCTCATAAAGCTTTTTATCGAATTAAATCGAAGAGAACGGTAGCGTCGTTAGTAGCGGTGCGATGAAATTCAAATTCGCAACATCACGGTCATGTCGGTCATGCTGGGGCTATTTAAAAAAAAAAAAAAAAAAAAATCGTTACGTTCGACCGTATTACGTCGAAGCATAAAGATTTCACAAAAAATACCGGTACCTCGTAACGCTTTCTGACGAACTGACTCGAAGGGAACGTTCGAAATTGAAATTTTGTTCTAGCTCTCCAGGGTAGAAATAAGTGTTTAATCTCTATGTAATATTGAAGTATACATCAATGTATGTAAAAATGTTCCTACCTCATAACGCTTTTTATCGAATTAACTCGAAGAGAACGTTAGCGTCGTTAGTAGCGGTGCGATGAAATTCAAATTCGCAACATCACGGTCATGTCGATCCTGCTGGGGCTATTTAAAAAGAAACAAATATAAATCGTTACGCTCGACCGTATTACGTCGAAATATAACGATTTCACAAAAAAATACGGGTACATCATAAAGCTTTCTATCGAATTGACTCGCAAAAACTGTTCGAAATTGAAAGTTTTGCTAGCTCTCCAGGGACGAAATAAACGTTTAATCCCAATGCAATATTGAATTACACATTGATATATGTAGACATATTCCTACGTCGTAACGCTTTCAATCGAATTAACTCGAAGGGAACGTTAGCGTCGTTAGTAGCGGTGCGAAGAAACGCAAAGACCCAACCTCCCGGTCATGTCGGTCCTGCTGGGGCTATTTAAAAAAAAATAAACATAAATCGTTACGTTCGACCGTATTACGTCGAAATATACTGATTTCACAAAAAATAAAGGTACATCGTAACGCTATCAAACGAATTAACTCGAAAAAACCGTTCGAAATTGAAAGTTTTGGAAGCTCTCCAGGGACGAAATACACGTTTAATCCCAATGCAATTTTGAATTACACATCGATATATGTAGAAATATTCCTACGTCGTAAAGCTTTTTAACGATTTAACTCGAAGGGAACGATCGAAATTGAAATTTTTTTCTAGCACTCCAGGGACGAAATAAACGTTTAATCTCTATGTAATATTGAATTACACATCGATATATGTAGAAATATTCCCACGTCGTAACGCATTTTAACGAATTAACTCGAAGGGAACGCTCGAAATTGAAATTTTTTTCTAGCACTCCAGGGACGAAATAAACGTTTAATCTCTATGTAATATTGAATTACACATCGATATATGTAGAAATATTCCTACCTCATAACGGTTGTTAACTAATCAACTCGCAGGGAACCTTAGCGTCGTCAGTAGCGGTGCGAAGAAATTTAAAGTACCAAACTCCCGGTCATGTCGGTCCGGCGGCGGCTATTTAAAAAAAAGAAAATAAAAATAAATCATTACGTTCGAGCGTATTACGTCGAAGTATAACGATTTCACAAAAAATACCGGTACCTCGTAACGCTTTCAGACGAATTAACTCGAAGGGAACGTTCGAAATTGAAATTTTTTTCTAGCTCTCCAGGGTAGAATTAAGTGTTTAATCTCTATGTAATATTGAAGTATACATCGATTTATGTAAAAATATGCCCACCTCATAACGCTTTTTGTCGAATTAAATCGAAGGGAACGTTAATGTCGTCAGTAGCGGCGCGAAGAAATTCAAAGTACCAACATCCTGGTCATGTTGGTACGGCGGCGGCTATTTCAAAGAAAGAAAATAAAGAGAAATCGTTACGCTCGACCGTATTACGTCGAAATATAACGATTTCACAAAAATTACCGGTACCTCGTAACGCTTTCAGACGAATTAACTCGAAGGGAACTGTCGAAATTGAAATTTTGTTCTAGCTCTTCAGGGTAGAAATAAGTGTTTAATCTCTATGTAATATTGAATTATACATCGATTTATGTAAAAATATGCCTACCTCATAACGCTTTTTATCGAATTAACTCGAAGGGAAAGTTAGCGTCGTTAGTAGCGGTGGAAGAAATTCAAAGACCCAACCTCCCGGTCATGTCGGTCCTGCTGGGGCTATTTAAAAAAAAATAAATATAAATCGTTACGTTCGACCGTATTATGTCGAAATATAATGATTTCACAAAAAATATCGGTACATTGTGACGCTTTCCAATGAATGAACTCGCAAAAACCGTTCGAAATTGAAAGTTTTTCTAGCTCTCCAGGGACGAAATAAAAGTTTAATCTCTATGTAGTATTGAAGTATACATCGATTTATATAAAATATGCCCACCTGATAACGCTTCTTATCGAATTAAATCGAAGAGAACGGTAGCATCGTCAGTAGCGGTGCGAAGAAATTCAAAGTCCCAATCTCCCGGTCATGTCGGTCCGGCGGCGGCCATGTAAAAAGAAGAAAATAAAAAGAAATCATCACGTTCGAGCGTATTACGTCGAACTATAACGATTTCACAAGAAATACCGCGACCTCGTAACGCTTGTTAACGAATTAACTCGAAAAAACCGTTCGAAATTGAAAGTTTTGGAAGCTCTCCAGGGACGAAATACACGTTTAATCCCAATGCAATTTTGAATTACACATCGATATATGTAGAAATATTCCTACGTCGTAAAGCTTTTTAACGATTTAACTCGAAGGGAACGTTCGAAATTGAAATTTTTTTCTAGCACTCCAGGGACGAAATAAACGTTTAATCTCTATGTAATATTGAATTACACATCGATATATGTAGAAATATTCCCACGTCGTAACGCATTTTAACGAATTAACTCGAAGGGGACGTTCGAAATTGAAATTTTTTTCTAGCACTCCAGGGACGAAATAAACGTTTAATCTCTATGTAATATTGAATTACACATCGATATATGTAGAAATATTCCTACCTCATAACGGTTGTTAACTAATCAACTCGCAGGGAACCTTAGCGTCGTCAGTAGTGGTGCGAAGAAATTTAAAGTACCAAACTCCCGGTCATGTCGGTCCGGCGGCGGCTATTTAAAAAAAACATTTAAAAAATCGTTACGTTCGATGGTATTACGTTGAACTATAAAGATTTCACAAAAAATACCGCGACCACGTAACGCTTGTTAACGGATTAACTCGAAAAAACCGTTCGAAATTGAAAGTTTTGCTTGCCCTCCAGGGACTAAAGAAACGTTTAATCCATATGTAATACTGAAATATGCATCGAGATATGTAAAAATATTCCCACCTCATAACGGTTGTTAACGAATTAACTCGCAGGGAACCTTAGCGTCGTTCGTAGAGGTGCGAAGAAATTCAAAGTCCCAAACTCCCGGTCATGTCGGTCCTGCTGGGGCTATTTAAAAAAAACATTTAAAAAATCGTTACGTTCGACCGTATTACGTCGAACTATAAAGATTTCACAAAAAATGCCGGTACCTCGTATCGCTTTTTAACGAATTAACTCGAAGGGAACGTTCGAAACTGAAATTTTGTTCTAGCTCTCCAGGGTAGAAATAAGAGTTTAATCTCTATGTTATATTGAATTATACATTGATTTATGTAAAAATATGCCCACCTCATAAAGCTTTTTATCGAATTAAATCGAAGAGAACGGTAGCGTCGTTAGTAGCGGTGCGATGAAATTCAAATTCGCAACATCACGGTCATGTCGGTCATGCTGGGGCTATTTAAAAAAAAAAAAAAAAAAAATCGTTACGTTCGACCGTATTACGTCGAAGCATAAAGATTTCACAAAAAATACCGGTACCTCGTAACGCTTTCTGACGAACTGACTCGAAGGGAACGTTCGAAATTGAAATTTTGTTCTAGCTCTCCAGGGTAGAAATAAGTGTTTAATCTCTATGTAATATTGAAGTATACATCAATGTATGTAAAAATGTTCCTACCTCATAACGCTTTTTATCGAATTAACTCGAAGAGAACGTTAGCGTCGTTAGTAGCGGTGCGATGAAATTCAAATTCGCAACATCACGGTCATGTCGATCCTGCTGGGGCTATTTAAAAAGAAACAAATATAAATCGTTACGCTCGACCGTATTACGTCGAAATATAACGATTTCACAAAAAAATACGGGTACATCATAAAGCTTTCTATCGAATTGACTCGCAAAAACTGTTCGAAATAGAAAGTTTTGCTAGCTCTCCAGGGACGAAATAAACGTTTAATCCCAATGCAATATTGAATTACACATTGATATATGTAGACATATTCCTACGTCGTAACGCTTTCAATCGAATTAACTCGAAGGGAACGTTAGCGTCGTTAGTAGCGGTGCGAAGAAACGCAAAGACCCAACCTCCCGGTCATGTCGGTCCTGCTGGGGCTATTTAAAAAAAAATAAACATAAATCGTTACGTTCGACCGTATTACGTCGAAATATACTGATTTCACAAAAAATAAAGGTACATCGTAACGCTATCAAACGAATTAACTCGAAAAAACCGTTCGAAATTGAAAGTTTTGGAAGCTCTCCAGGGACGAAATACACGTTTAATCCCAATGCAATTTTGAATTACACATCGATATATGTAGAAATATTCCTACGTCGTAAAGCTTTTTAACGATTTAACTCGAAGGGAACGATCGAAATTGAAATTTTTTTCTAGCACTCCAGGGACGAAATAAACGTTTAATCTCTATGTAATATTGAATTACACATCGATATATGTAGAAATATTCCCACGTCGTAACGCATTTTAACGAATTAACTCGAAGGGAACGCTCGAAATTGAAATTTTTTTCTAGCACTCCAGGGACGAAATAAACGTTTAATCTCTATGTAATATTGAATTACACATCGATATATGTAGAAATATTCCTACCTCATAACGGTTGTTAACTAATCAACTCGCAGGGAACCTTAGCGTCGTCAGTAGCGGTGCGAAGAAATTTAAAGTACCAAACTCCCGGTCATGTCGGTCCGGCGGCGGCTATTTAAAAAAAAGAAAATAAAAATAAATCATTACGTTCGAGCGTATTACGTCGAAGTATAACGATTTCACAAAAAATACCGGTACCTCGTAACGCTTTCAGACGAATTAACTCGAAGGGAACGTTCGAAATTGAAATTTTTTTCTAGCTCTCCAGGGTAGAATTAAGTGTTTAATCTCTATGTAATATTGAAGTATACATCGATTTATGTAAAAATATGCCCACCTCATAACGCTTTTTGTCGAATTAAATCGAAGGGAACGTTAATGTCGTCAGTAGCGGCGCGAAGAAATTCAAAGTACCAACATCCTGGTCATGTTGGTACGGCGGCGGCTATTTCAAAGAAAGAAAATAAAGAGAAATCGTTACGCTCGACCGTATTACGTCGAAATATAACGATTTCACAAAAATTACCGGTACCTCGTAACGCTTTCAGACGAATTAACTCGAAGGGAACTGTCGAAATTGAAATTTTGTTCTAGCTCTTCAGGGTAGAAATAAGTGTTTAATCTCTATGTAATATTGAATTAAACATCGATTTATGTAAAAATATGCCTACCTAAAGCTTTTTATCGAATTAACTCGAAGGGAAAGTTAGCGTCGTTAGTAGCGGTGGAAGAAATTCAAAGACCCAACCTCCCGGTCATGTCGGTCCTGCTGGGGCTATTTAAAAAAAAATAAATATAAATCGTTACGTTCGACCGTATTATGTCGAAATATAATGATTTCACAAAAAATATCGGTACATTGTGACGCTTTCCAATGAATGAACTCGCAAAAACCGTTCGAAATTGAAAGTTTTTCTAGCTCTCCAGGGACGAAATAAAAGTTTAATCTCTATGTAGTATTGAAGTATACATCGATTTATATAAAATATGCCCACCTGATAACGCTTCTTATCGAATTAAATCGAAGAGAACGGTAGCATCGTCAGTAGCGGTGCGAAGAAATTCAAAGTCCCAATCTCCCGGTCATGTCGGTCCGGCGGCGGCCATGTAAAAAGAAGAAAATAAAAAGAAATCATCACGTTCGAGCGTATTACGTCGAACTATAACGATTTCACAAGAAATACCGCGACCTCGTAACGCTTGTTAACGAATTAACTCGAAAAAACCGTTCGAAATTGAAAGTTTTGGAAGCTCTCCAGGGACGAAATACACGTTTAATCCCAATGCAATTTTGAATTACACATCGATATATGTAGAAATATTCCTACGTCGTAAAGCTTTTTAACGATTTAACTCGAAGGGAACGTTCGAAATTGAAATTTTTTTCTAGCACTCCAGGGACGAAATAAACGTTTAATCTCTATGTAATATTGAATTACACATCGATATATGTAGAAATATTCCCACGTCGTAACGCATTTTAACGAATTAACTCGAAGGGGACGTTCGAAATTGAAATTTTTTTCTAGCACTCCAGGGACGAAATAAACGTTTAATCTCTATGTAATATTGAATTACACATCGATATATGTAGAAATATTCCTACCTCATAACGGTTGTTAACTAATCAACTCGCAGGGAACCTTAGCGTCGTCAGTAGTGGTGCGAAGAAATTTAAAGTACCAAACTCCCGGTCATGTCGGTCCGGCGGCGGCTATTTAAAAAAAAGAAAATAAAAATAAATCATTACGTTCGAGCGTATTACGTCGAAGTATAACGATTTCACAAAAAATACCGGTACCTCGTAACGCCTTCAGACGAATTAACTCGAAGGAAACGTTCGAAATTGATATTCTGTTCTAGCTCTCCAGCGTAGAAATAAGTGTTTAATCTCTATGTAATATTGAATTATACATCGATTTATGTAAAAATATGCCTACCTCATAACGCTGTTTATCGGATTAACTCGAAGGGAACGTTGGCGTCGTTAGTAGCGGTGCGAAGAAATTTAAAGTACCAAACTCCCGGTCATGTCGGTCCGGCGGCGGCTATTTAAAAAAAAGAAAATAAAAATAAATCATTGCGTTCGAGCGTATTACGTCGAAGTATAACGATTTCACAAAAAATACCGGTACCACGTAACGCCTTCAGACGAATTAACTCGAAGGAAACGTTCGAAATTGAAATTCTGTTCTAGCTCTCCGCAGTAGAATTAAGTGTTTAATGTATATGAAATATTGATATATACATCGATTTATGTAAAGATATGCCTACCTCATAAAGCTTTTTCTCGAATTAACTCGAAGGGAACGTTAGCGTCGATAGTAGCTGCGCGAAGAAATTCAAAGTCCCAACCTCCCGGTCATGTCGGTCCTGCTGGGGCTATTTAAAAAAAAATAAACATACATCGTTACGTTCGACCGTATTACGTCGAACTATAAAGATTTCACAAAAAATACCGCGTCCTCGTAACGCTTGTTAACGAATTAACTCGAAAAAACCGTCCGAAATTGAAAGTGTTGCTTGCTCTCCAGGGACCAAATAAACGTTTAATCCCTATGTAATATTGAATTATACATCGAGATATGTAAAAATATGCCTACCTCATAACGCTTTTTATCGAATTAACTTGAAGGGAACGTTAGCATCGTTAGTAGCTGCGCGAAGAAATTCAAAGTCCCAACCTGCCGGTCATGTCGGTGCTGCGGGGGCTATTTAAAAAAAAAAAATAAGAATAAATCGTTACGATCGACCATATTACGTCGAGATATAACGATTTCACAAAAAATACCGGTACCTCGTAAAGGTTTCTGACGAATATCTCGGTGGGAACGTTCGAAATTGGAATTTGGTTCTAGCTCTTCAGGGTAGAAATAAGTGTTTAATCTCTATGTAATATTGAATTATACCTCGATTTATGTAACAATATGCCTACCTCATAACGCTTTTTGTCGAATTAACTCGAAGGGAACGTTCGAAATTGAAATTTTTTTCTAGCTCTCCAGGGACGAAATAAACGTTTAATATCTATGTAACATTGAAGTATACATCGATTTATGTAAAAATATGCATACCTCATAACGCTTTCTATCGAATTAACTCGAAGGGAACGTTAGCGTCGTCAGTAGCGGTGGGAAGAAATTCAAAGTCCCAATCTCCCGGACATGTCGGTCCGGCGGCGGCTTTTAAAAAACAAGATAAATATAAATCATTACGCTCGACCGAATTACGTCGAAATATAACTATTTCACAAAAAATACCGGTACATCGTAACGCTTTCTAACGAATTAACTCGCTAAAACCGTTCGAAATTGAAAGCTTTGCTACCTCTCCATGGACGAAATAAATGTTTAATATGTATGTAACATTCAAGTATACATCGATTTATGTAAACTTATGCCTACCTCATAACGCGTTTTATCGAATTAACTCGAAGGGAACGTTGGCGTCGTCAGTAGCGGTGCGAAGAAATTCAAAGTACCTACCTCCAGGTCTTGTCGGTCCGGCGGCGGCTATTTAAAAAAAAGAAAATAAAAAGAAATCATTACGTTCGAGCGTATTATTTCGAACTATAACGATTTCGCAAGAAATACCGGTACCTCGTTACGCTTTTTAAAGAATTAACTCGAAAAAGCCGTTCGAAATTGAAAGTTTTGCTTGTTCTCCAGGGACCAAATAAACGGTTAATCCCTATGTAATATTGAATTATACATCGCGATATGTAAAAATATGCCTACCTCATAACGCTGTTTATCGAATTAACTCGAAGGGAACGTTAGCGTCGTCAGTAGCGGTGCGAAGAAATTCAAAGACCCAACCTCCCGGTCATGTCGGTCCTGCGGGGGCTATTTAAAAAAAAAATAAACATAAATCGTTACGCTCGACCGTATTACGTCGAAATATAATGATTTCACAAAAAATACCGGTACATCGTAACGCTTTCTAACGAATTAACACGCAAAAACCGTTCGAAATTGAAAGTTTTGCTACCTCTCCAGGGACGAAATAAACGTTTAATCCCTATGCAATTTTGAATTACACATCGATATATTTAGAAATATTCCTACGTCGTAGCGCTTTCTAACGAATTAACTCGCAAAAACCGTTCGAAATTGAAAGTTTTGCTAGCTCTCCAGGGACGAAATAAACGTTTAATCCCTATGCAATATTGAAGTACACTTCGATATATGTAGAAATATTCCTACGTCGTAACGCTCTTTATCGAATTAACTCGAAGAGTCGTTAGTAGCTGCGCGAGGAAATTCAAAGACCCGATCTCCCGGTCATATCGATCCGGCGGCGGCTATTTAAAAAAGAAATATAAAGAAATCGTTACGATCGACCGTATTACGTAGAACTATAAAGATGCACAAAAAATACCGCGACATCGTAACGCTTTTTAAAGAATTAACTCGAAAAAGCCGTTCGAAATTGAAAGTTTTGCTTGCTATCCAGGGACCAAATAAACGGTTAATCCCTATGTAATATTGAATTATACATCGAGATATGTAAAAATATTCCTACCTCATAACGCGTTTTATCGAATTAACTCGAAGAGAACGGTAGCGTCGTCAGTAGCTGCGCGAAGAATTTCAAAGTCCCAATCTCCCGGTCATGTCGGTCCGGCCGGGGCTGTTTAAAAAAAAATAAAAATAAATCGTTACGATCCACCGTATTAAGTCGAAATATAACGATTTCACAAGAAATACCGCGTCCTCGTAACGCTTGTTAACGAATTAACTCGAAAAAACCGTTCGAAATTGAAAGTTTTGGTAGCTCTCCAGGGACGAAATACACGTTTAATCCCTATGCAATATTCAATTACACATCGCTATATGCAGAAATATTCCTACGTCGTAAAGCTTTTTAACGAATTAACTCGAAGGGAACGTGCGAAATTGAAATTTTTTTCTAGCACTCCAGTGACGAAATAAACGTGAATAAATCTCTATGTAATACTGAATTACACATCGATATATGTAGAAATATTCCTACGTCGTAACGCTTGTTAACGAATTAACTCGAAAAAACCGTCCGAAATTGAAAGTTTTGCTTGCTCTCCAGGGACCAAATAAACGTTTAATCCCTATGTAATATTGAATTATACATCGAGATATGTAAAAATATGCCTACCTCATAACGCTCTTTATCGAATTAACTTGAAGGGAACGTTAGCATCGTTAGTAGCTGCGCGAAGAAATTCAAAGTCCAAACCTGCCGGTCATGTCGGTGCTGCGGGGGCTATTTAAAAAAAAAAAAAAATAAAAATAAATCGTTACGATCGACCATATTACGTCGAAATATAACTATTTCACAAAAAAATACCGGTACATCGTAACGCTTTCTATCGAATTAACTCGCTAAAACCGTTCGAAATTGAAAGCTTTGCTACCTCTCCAGGGACGAAATAAATGTTTGATATGTATGTAACATTGAAGTATACATCCATTTATGTAAAAATATGCCTACCTCATAACGCGTTTTATCGAATTAACTCGAAGGGAACGTTAGCGTCGTCAGTAGCGGTGCGAAGAAATTCAAAGTACCAACCCCCCGGTCTTGTCAGTCCGGCGGCGGCTATTTAAAAAAAAGAAAATAAAAAGAAATCATTACGTTCGAGCGTATTATTTCGAACTATAACGATTTCGCAAGAAATACCGGTACCTCGTTACGCTTTTTAAAGAATTAACTCGAAAAAGCCGTTCGAAATTGAAAGTTTTGCTTGTTCTCCAGGGACCAAATAAACGGTTAATCCCTATGTAATATTGAATTATACATCGCGATATGTAAACATATGCCTACCTCATAACGCTGTTTATCGAATTAACTCAAAGGGAACGTTAGCGTCGTTAGTAGCGGTGGGAAGAAATACAAAGTCCCAACGTCCCGGTCATATAGGTACGGCGGGGGCTATTTAAAAAAAAAAATAAAAATAAATCGTTGCGATCCACCGTATTACGTCGAAATATAACGATTTCACAAAAAAATACCGGTACCTCGTAACGCTTTCTGACGAATTGACTCGAAGGGAACGTTCGAAATTGAAATTTTGTTCTAGCTCTCCAGCGTAGAAATAAGTGTTTAATCTCTATGTAATATTGAATTATACATCGATTTATGTAAAAATATGCCTACCTCATAACGCTTTTTATCGAATTAACTCGAAGGGAACGTTAGCGTCGTTAGTAGCGGTGCGAAGAAATTCAAAGACCCAACCTCCCGGTCATGTCGGTCCTGCGGGTCTATTTAAAAAAAAATAAATATAAATCGTGACGCTCAACCGTATTACGTCGAAATATAACGATTTCACAAAAAAATACCGGTACATCGTAAAGCTTTCTGACGATTTGACTCGAAGGGAACGTTCGAAATTTAAAGTTTTGCTAGCTCTCCACGGACGAAATAAACGTGTAATCCGAATGCAATATTGAATTACACATTGATATAAGTAGACATATTCCTACGTCGTAACGCTTTTTAACGAGTTAACTCGAAGGGAACGTTCGAAATTGAAATTTTTTTCTAGCTCTCCAGGGACGAAATAAACGTTCAATATCTATGTAATATTGAAGTATACATCGATTTATGTCAAAATAGGCCTACCTCATAACGCTTTTTATCGAATTAAATTGAAGAGAACAATAGCGTCGTCTGTAGCGGTGCGAAGAGGTACAAAGTCCCAACGTCCCGGTCATATCGGTACGGCGGAAGCTATTTAAAAAAAAAATAAGTATAAATCATGACGCTCGACCGTATTACGTCGAAATATAACGATTTCACAAAAAATACCGGTACATCGTAACGATTTCCAACGAATTAACTCGCAAATACCGTTCGAAATTGAAAGTTTTGCTAGCTCTCCAGGGACGAAATAAACATTTAATCCCTATGCAATATTGAATTACACATGGATATATGTAGAAATATTCCTACGTCGTAACGCTTTTTAAAGACATAACTCGAAGGGAACGTTCGAAATTGAAATTCTTTTCTAGCTCTCCAAGGACGAAATAAAAGTATAATCTCTATGTAATATTGAATTACACATCGATATATGTAAAAATATGCCTTCCTCATAACGCTTTTTATCGAATTAACTCGAAGGGAACGTTAGCGTCGTTAGTAGCGGTGCGAAGAAATTCAAAGACACAACCTCCTGGTCATGTCGGTCCTGCGGGGGCTATTTAAAGAAAAATAAATATAAATCGCGACGCTCGACCGTATTACGTCGAAATATAACGATTTCACAAAAAATACCGGTACATCGTAAAGCTTTCTAACGAATTACTTCGCAAAGACCGTTCGAAATTGAAAGTATTGCTACCTCTCCAGGGACGAAATAAACGTTTAATCCCAATGCAATCTTGAATTACACATCTACATATTTGGAAATATTCCTACGTCGTAACACTTTTTAACGAACTAACTCGAAGGGATCGGTCGAAATTGAAATTTTTTCTAGCTCTCCAGGGACGAAATAAACGTTTAATCTCTATGTAATATTGAAGTATTCATTGATTTATGTAAAAAAATGCCCACCTCGTAACGCTTTATATGGATTTATCTCGAAGGGAACGTTAGCGTCATTAGTAGCGGTGCGAAGAAATGCAATGACCCAACCTCCCGGTCATGTCGGTCCTGCTGGGGCTATTTAAAAAAAAATAAACATAAATCGTTTCATTCGACCGTATTACGTCGAAATATAATGATTTCACAAAAAATAAAGGTACATCGTAACGCTTTCTAACGAATTAACTCGCAAAAACAGTTCGAAATTGAAAGTTTTGCTACCTCTCCTGGGACGAAATAAACGTTTAATCCCTATGCAATTTTGAATTACACATCGATATATTTAGAAATATTCCTACGTCGTAGCGATTTCTAACGAATTAACTCGCAAAAACTGTTCGAAATTGAAAGATTTGCTACCTCTCCAGGGACGAAATAAACGTTTAATCCCTACGCAATTTTGAATTACACATCGATATATTTAGAAATATTCCTACGTCGTAACGCTTTTTAACGAATTAACTCGAAGGGAACGTTCGTAATTGAAATTTTTTTCTAGCTCTCCAGGGACGAAATAAACGTTCAATATCTATGCAATATTGAATTACACTTCGATATATGTAGAAATATTCCTACCTCATAACGATTTCTACCGAATTAACACGAAGGGAACGTTAGCGTCGTTAGTAGCGGCGCGAAGAAATGCAAAGACCCAACGTCCCGGTCATATCGGTACGGCGGAAGCTATTTAAAAAAAAAAATAAGTATAAATCATGACGCTCGACCGTATTACGTCGAAATATAACGATTTCACAAAAAATACCGGTACATCGTAACGATTACTAACGAATTAACTCGCAAAAACCGTTCGAAATTGAAAGTTTTGCTAGCTCTCCAGGGACGAAATAAACGTTTAATCCCTATGCAATATTGAATTACACATCGATATATGTAGAAATATTCCTACGTCGTAACGCTTTTTAAAGACTTAACTCGAAGGGAACGTTCGAAATTGAAATTTTTTTCTAGCTCTCCAGGGACGAAATAAACGTTTAATCCCAATGCAATATTGAATTACACATTGGTATATGTAGACATATTCCTACGTCGTAACGCTTTCTGACGAATTGACTCGAAGGGAACGTTCGAAATTGAAACTTTGTTCTAGCTCTCCAGGGACGAAATAAACGTTCAATATCTATGTCATATTGAAGTATAAATCGATTTATGTAAAAATATTCCTACCTCATAACGGTTGTTAACGAATTAAATCGCAGGGAACCTTAGCGTCGTTCGTAGCGGTGCGAAGAAATACAAAGTCCCAACGTCCCGGTCATATCGGTACGGCGGGGGCTATTTAAAAAAAAAAAAAAAAATAAATCGTTCCGGTCGTCCGTATTACGTCGAAATATAACGAGTTCACAAAAATACCGGTACATCGTAACGCTTTCAGACGAATTAACTCGAAGGGAACGTTCTAACTTGAAATTTTGTTCTAGCACTTCAGGGTAGGAATAAGTGTTTAACCTCTATGTGATATTGAATTATACATCGATTTATGTAAAAATATGCCTACCTCCTGACGCTTTTTAACGAATTAACTCGAAGGGAACGTTCGAAATTGAAATTTTGTTCTACCTCTCCAGGGTAGAAATAAGTGTTTAATCTCTATGTAATATTGAAGTATACGACGATTTATATAAAAATATGCCCACATCATAACGCTTTTTATCGAATTAAATTGAAGAGAACAATAGCGTCGTTCGTAGCGGTGCGAAGAAATACAAAGTCCCAACGTCCCGGTCATATCGGTACGGCGGGGGCTATTTAAAAAAAAAAAAAAAATAAATCGTTCCGGTCGTCCGTATTACGTCGAAATATTACGAGTTCACAAAAAATACCGGTACATCGTAACGCTTTCAGACGAATTAACTCGAAGGGAACGTTCTAACTTGAAATTTTGTTCTAGCACTTCAGGGTAGGAATAAGTGTTTAATCTCTATGTGATATTGAATTATACATCGATTTATGTAAAAATATGCCTACCTCCTGACGCTTTTTAACGAATTAACTCGAAGGGAACGTTCGAAATTGAAATTTTGTTCTACCTCTCCAGGGTAGAAATAAGTGTTTAATCTCTATGTAATATTGAAGTATAAATCGATTTATGTAAAAATATGCCTACCTCACAACGCTTTTTATCGAATTAACTCGAAGGGAACGTTAGCGTCGTTAGTAGCGGTGCGAAGAAATTCAAAGTACCAACATCCCGGTAATGTCGGTCCGGCGGCGGCTATTTAAAAAAAAGAAAATGAAAAGAAATCATTACGTTCGAGCGTACTACGTCGAACTACAAAGATTTCAAAAAAATACCGCGACCTCGTAACGCATGTTAACGAATTAACTCGAAAAAGCCGTTCGAAACTTAAAGTTTTGCTAGCTCTCCAGGGACGAAATAAACATTTAATCCCTATGCAATATTGAATTACACATGGATATATGTAGAAATATTCCTACGTCGTAACGCTTTTTAAAGACATAACTCGAAGGGAACGTTCGAAATTGAAATTCTTTTCTAGCTCTCCAAGGACGAAATAAAAGTATAATCTCTATGTAATATTGAATTACACATCGATATATGTAAAAATATGCCTTCCTCATAACGCTTTTTATCGAATTAACTCGAAGGGAACGTTAGCGTCGTTAGTAGCGGTGCGAAGAAATTCAAAGACACAACCTCCTGGTCATGTCGGTCCTGCGGGGGCTATTTAAAGAAAAATAAATATAAATCGCGACGCTCGACCGTATTACGTCGAAATATAACGATTTCACAAAAAATACCGGTACATCGTAAAGCTTTCTAACGAATTACTTCGCAAAGACCGTTCGAAATTGAAAGTATTGCTACCTCTCCAGGGACGAAATAAACGTTTAATCCCAATGCAATCTTGAATTACACATCTACATATTTGGAAATATTCCTACGTCGTAACACTTTTTAACGAACTAACTCGAAGGGATCGGTCGAAATTGAAATTTTTTCTAGCTCTCCAGGGACGAAATAAACGTTTAATCTCTATGTAATATTGAAGTATTCATTGATTTATGTAAAAAAATGCCCACCTCGTAACGCTTTATATGGATTTATCTCGAAGGGAACGTTAGCGTCATTAGTAGCGGTGCGAAGAAATGCAATGACCCAACCTCCCGGTCATGTCGGTCCTGCTGGGGCTATTTAAAAAAAAATAAACATAAATCGTTTCATTCGACCGTATTACGTCGAAATATAATGATTTCACAAAAAATAAAGGTACATCGTAACGCTTTCTAACGAATTAACTCGCAAAAACAGTTCGAAATTGAAAGTTTTGCTACCTCTCCTGGGACGAAATAATCGTTTAATCCCTATGCAATTTTGAATTACACATCGATATATTTAGAAATATTCCTACGTCGTAGCGATTTCTAACGAATTAACTCGCAAAAACTGTTCGAAATTGAAAGATTTGCTACCTCTCCAGGGACGAAATAAACGTTTAATCCCTACGCAATTTTGAATTACACATCGATATATTTAGAAATATTCCTACGTCGTAACGCTTTTTAACGAATTAACTCGAAGGGAACGTTCGTAATTGAAATTTTTTTCTAGCTCTCCAGGGACGAAATAAACGTTCAATATCTATGCAATATTGAATTAC
The DNA here is from genome assembly GCA_905332935.1 of Bombus hortorum. Classification (NCBI taxonomy): domain Eukaryota; kingdom Metazoa; phylum Arthropoda; class Insecta; order Hymenoptera; family Apidae; genus Bombus; species Bombus hortorum. Next base: position 9,440,057 of record CAJOSO010000001.1, read on the forward strand.
ACTTCGATATATGTAGAAATATTCCTACCTCATAACGATTTCTACCGAAATAACACGAAGGGAACGTTAGCGTCGTTAGTAGCGGCGCGAAGAAATGCAAAGACCCAACGTCCCGGTCATATCGGTACGGCGGAAGCTATTTAAAAAAAAAAATAAGTATAAATCATGACGCTCGACCGTATTACGTCGAAATATAACGATTTCACAAAAAATACCGGTACATCGTAACGATTACTAACGAATTAACTCGCAAAAACCGTTCGAAATTGAAAGTTTTGCTAGCTCTCCAGGGACGAAATAAACGTTTAATCCCTATGCAATATTGAATTACACATCGATATATGTAGAAATATTCCTACGTCGTAACGCTTTTTAAAGACTTAACTCGAAGGGAACGTTCGAAATTGAAATTTTTTTCTAGCTCTCCAGGGACGAAATAAACGTTTAATCCCAATGCAATATTGAATTACACATTGGTATATGTAGACATATTCCTACGTCGTAACGCTTTCTGACGAATTGACTCGAAGGGAACGTTCGAAATTGAAACTTTGTTCTAGCTCTCCAGGGACGAAATAAACGTTCAATATCTATGTCATATTGAAGTATAAATCGATTTATGTAAAAATATTCCTACCTCATAACGGTTGTTAACGAATTAAATCGCAGGGAACCTTAGCGTCGTTCGTAGCGGTGCGAAGAAATACAAAGTCCCAACGTCCCGGTCATATCGGTACGGCGGGGGCTATTTAAAAAAAAAAAAAAAAATAAATCGTTCCGGTCGTCCGTATTACGTCGAAATATAACGAGTTCACAAAAATACCGGTACATCGTAACGCTTTCAGACGAATTAACTCGAAAGGAACGTTCTAACTTGAAATTTTGTTCTAGCACTTCAGGGTAGGAATAAGTGTTTAACCTCTATGTGATATTGAATTATACATCGATTTATGTAAAAATATGCCTACCTCCTGACGCTTTTTAACGAATTAACTCGAAGGGAACGTTCGAAATTGAAATTTTGTTCTACCTCTCCAGGGTAGAAATAAGTGTTTAATCTCTATGTAATATTGAAGTATACGACGATTTATATAAAAATATGCCCACATCATAACGCTTTTTATCGAATTAAATTGAAGAGAACAATAGCGTCGTTCGTAGCGGTGCGAAGAAATACAAAGTCCCAACGTCCCGGTCATATCGGTACGGCGGGGGCTATTTAAAAAAAAAAAAAAAATAAATCGTTCCGGTCGTCCGTATTACGTCGAAATATTACGAGTTCACAAAAAATACCGGTACATCGTAACGCTTTCAGACGAATTAACTCGAAGGGAACGTTCTAACTTGAAATTTTGTTCTAGCACTTCAGGGTAGGAATAAGTGTTTAATCTCTATGTGATATTGAATTATACATCGATTTATGTAAAAATATGCCTACCTCCTGACGCTTTTTAACGAATTAACTCGAAGGGAACGTTCGAAATTGAAATTTTGTTCTACCTCTCCAGGGTAGAAATAAGTGTTTAATCTCTATGTAATATTGAAGTATAAATCGATTTATGTAAAAATATGCCTACCTCACAACGCTTTTTATCGAATTAACTCGAAGGGAACGTTAGCGTCGTTAGTAGCGGTGCGAAGAAATTCAAAGTACCAACATCCCGGTAATGTCGGTCCGGCGGCGGCTATTTAAAAAAAAGACAACGAAAAGAAATCATTACGTTCGAGCGTACTACGTCGAACTACAAAGATTTCAAAAAAATACCGCGACCTCGTAACGCATGTTAACGAATTAACTCGAAAAAGCCGTTCGAAACTTAAAGTTTTGCTAGCTCTCCAGGGACGAAATAAACGTTTAATCTCCATGTAATATTGAAGTATACATCGAGTTATGTATAAATATTCCCACCTCATAATGCTTTTTATCGAATTAAATCGAAAGGAACGTTAACGTCGTTCGTAGCGGTGCGAAGAAATTCAAAGTCCCAACCTCCCGGTCATATCGGTACGGCGAGGGCTATTTTAAAAAAAAAATTAATATAAATCGTTACGTTCGACCGTATTACGTCGAAATATAACGATTTCACAAAAAATACCGGTACATCGTAACGCTTTCTAACGAATTAACTCGCAAAAACCGTTCGAAATTGAAAGTTTTGCTAGCTCTCCAGGGACGAAATAAAAGGTTAATCCCTATGCACTATTGAATTACACATCGATATATGTAGAAATATAGCAACGTCGTAACGCTTTTTAACGAATTAACTCGAAGGGAACGTTCGAAATTGAAATTTTTTTCTAGCTCTCCAGGGACGAAATAAACGTTTAATCTCTAAGTAATATTGAAGTATACGTCGATTGATATAAAAATATGCCCACCTCATAACGCTTTTTATCGAATTAAATTGAAGAGAACAATAGCGTCGTCTGTAGCGGTGCGAAGAAATACAAAGTCCCAACGTCCCGGTCATATCGGTACGGCGAGGGCTACTTAAAAAAAAAAATAATAAAACTAAATCGTTACGATCGACCGTATTACGTCGAAATATAACGATTTCACAAAAAATACCGGTACCTCGTAACGCTTTCTGACGAATTGAATCGAGGGGAAATTGAAATTGAAATTTTGTTCTAGCTCTCCAGGGTAGAAATAGGTGTTTAATCTCTATGTAATATTGAATTATACATCGATTTATGTAAAAATATGCCTACCTCACAACGCTTTTTATCGAATTAACTCGAAGGGAACGTTAGCGTCGTTAGTAGCGGTGCGAAGAAATTCAAAGACCCAACCTCCCGGTCATGTCGGTCCTGCGGGGGCTATTTAAAAAAGAAATAAATATAAATCGTGACGCTCGACCGTATTACGTCGAAATCTAACGATTTCACAAAAAAAATACCGGTACATCGTAACGATTTCTAACGAATTAACTCGCAAAAACCGTTCGAAATTGAAAGTTTTGCTAGCTCTCCAGGGACGAAATAAACGTTTAATCCCTATGCAATATTGAATTACACATCGATATATGTAGAAATATTCCTACGTCCTAACGCTTTTTAAAGAATTAACTCGAAGGGAACGTTCGAAATTGAAATTTTTTTCTAGCTCTCCAGGGACGAAATAAACGTTTAATATCTATGTAATATTGAATTACACATCGATATATTTAGAAATATTCCTACGCCGTAACGCTTTTTAACGAATTAACTCGAAGGGAACGTTCGAAATTGAAATTTTTTTCTAGCTCTCCAGGGACGAAATAAACGTTTAATATCTATGTAATATTGAAGTATACATCGATTTATGTAAAAATATGCCTACCTCATAACGCTTTTTATCGAATTAACTCGAAGGGAACGTTAGCGTCGTCAGTAGCGGTGCGAAGAAATTCAAAGTACCAACCTCCCGGTCATGTCGGTCCGGCGGCGGCTATTAAAAAAAAAGAAAATAAAAATAAATCATTACGATCGACCGTATTACGTCGAAATATAATGATTTCACAAAAAATACCGGTACCTCGTAACGCTTTCTAACGAATTAACTCGCAAAAACCGTTCGAAATTGAAAGTTTTACTAGCTCTCCAGGGACGAAATAAACGTCTAATCCCTATGTAATATTGAATTATACATCGAGATATGTAAAAATATTCCTACCCCATAACGGTTGTTAACGAATTAACACGCAGGGAACCTTAGCGTCGTTCGTAGCGGTGCGAAGAAATATTCCTACCTCATAACGGTTGTTAACGCATTAACTCGCAGGGAATCTTAGCGTCGTTCGTACCGGTGCGAAGAAATTCAAAGTCCCAACTTCCCGGTCATATAGGTACGGCAGGGGCTATTAAAAAAAAAAAAAATAAAAATAAATCGTTACGATCGACCGTATTACGTCGAAATGTAATGATTTCACAAAAAATACCGGTACCTCGTAACGCTTTCTAAAGAATAAACTCGCAAAAACCGTTCGAAATTGAAAGTTTTGCGAGCTCTCCAGGGACGAAATAAACGTTTAATCCCTATGCAATTTTGAATTACACATCGATATATGTAGAAATATTCCTACGTCGTAACGGTTATTAACGCATTAACTCGCAGGGAATCTTAGCGTCGTTCGTACCGGTGCGAAGAAATTCAAAGTCCCCACCTCCCGGTCATGTCGGTCCTGCTGGGGCTATTTAAAAAAAAATAAATATAAATCGTGACGCTCGACCGTATTTCGTCGAAATATAAAGATTTCACAAAAAAATACCGCGTCCCCGTAACGCTTGTTAACGAATTAACTCGAAAAAGCCGTTCGAAATTGAAAGTTTTGCTAGCTCTCGGGAACGAAATAAACGTTTAATCCCTATGCAATTTTGAATTACGCATCTACATATTTAGAAATATTCCTACGTCGTAACGCTTTTTACGAATTAACTCGAAGGGATCGTTCGAAATTGAAATTTTTTTCTAGCCCTCCAGGGACGAAACAAACGTTTAATCCCTATGCAATATTGAATTACACATCGATATATGTAGAAATATTCCTACCTCATAACGGTTGTTAACGAATTAACTCGCAGGGAACCTTAACGTCGTTCGTACCGGTGCGAAGAAATTCAAAGTCCCAATCTCCCGGTCATGTCGGTCCTGCTGGGGCTATTTAAAAAAAATAAATATAAATCGTTACGTTCGACCGGTATTACGTCGAAATATAATGATTTCACAAAAAATACCGCGACGTCGTAACGCTTGTTAACGAATTAACTCGAAAAAAACCGTTGGAAATTGAAAGTTCAACTAGCTCTCCAGGGACGAAATAAACTTTTAATCTCTATGTAATATTGAAGTATACATCGATTTATGTAAAAATATGGCCTCCTCATTACTCTTTTTATCGATATAAATCGAAGAGAAAGGTAGCGTGATTAGTAGCGGTGCGAAGAAATTCAAAGTACCAACCTCCCGGTCATGTCAGCCCTGCGGGGGGTATTTAAAAAAAAATAAATATAAATCGTGACGCTCGACCGTATTACGTCGAAATATATAGATTTCGCAAAAAACTACCGGTACATCGTAACGCTTTCTAACGAATTATCTCGCAAATACCGTTCGAAATTGAAAGTTTTGCTAGCTCTCCAGGGACGAAATTAAAGTTAATCCCTATGCAATATTGAATTACACATCGATATATATAGAAATATTCCTACGTCGTAACGCTTTTTAACGAATTAACTCGAAAAAACTGTTCGAAATTGAAAGTTTTGCTTGCTCTCCAGGGACCAAATAAACGTTTAATCCCTACGTAATATTGAATTATATATCGAGATATGTAAAAATATTCCTACCTCACAACGGTTGTTAACGAATTAACTCGCAGGGAACCTTAGCGTCGTTCGTACCGGTGCGAAGAAATCAAAGTCCCAACCTCCCGGTCATGTCGGTCCTGCTGGGGCTATTTAACAAAAAATAAATATAAGTCGTTACGTTCGACCGTACACAACGTCGAATATTACGTCACAATATAACGATTTCACAAAAAAATACCGGTACATCGTAACGCTTTCAGACGAATTGACTCGAAGGGAACGTTCGAAATTGAAATTTTGTTCTTGCTCTTCAGGGTAGAAATAAGTGTTTAATCCCTATGTAATATTCAATTATACATCGATTTATGTAAAAATATGCCTACCTCATAACGCTTTTTATCGAATTAAATCGAAGGGAACGTTAGCGTCGTTAGTAGCGGTGCGAAGAAATTCAAATTCGCAACATCACGGTCATGTCGATCCTGCGGGGGCTACATAAAAAAATAAAATAAATATTGTAAAGATATAGGAGGGATTCGGAAATACAAATAATTCACTTTACTCAGCACACAGCCTTTACACATATATCTTACACTGAAAACCTCTTAAACCTACTCGCACGCACGCTTGTTGTCAACCGACTCTTCCAGATGCTTCTATCCGACTGCACTCGTCTTTTGTCCTAATTAAGGTCTGGCCATCTCTGACGCTTACACACACATTCACATGTACAGTGTAACTGTATCCTTTTCCTAACACGCCTCCTTACATTTACACTGTACACTTTATCATAATCACATGCTTTGTCAAATTACTTAACAGAACCTTTAACACTTATTGCTTCATTTACATTCCTCTTAGTTTACGTTCATCCATGACCTAAACTTTTCGAATTTCTCTCTACACAGTGCCTTCGTAAAAATATCCGCAGAATTTTCGTCTGTACTCACTTTGATTATATTTATTTTATTTTCCTCTAAGCACTCGTGAACGTAATGGTAATGAACTTCAACGTGTTTAGAATTTTTTGTAAAATTTCCGGACTTTGCTATAGTTATCGCTCCAGAGTTATCCTCATAAATTTTTACAGGGTTATTGTTTAGGTTTACATTGAAGATTTTAATAATTTCTCTAACATACATTAATTCACTCACTGCTTCCGATAGAGCTACATACTCTGCATACGTCGAAGCTTTTGTCACACATCTTTGTTTCTTAGACTTCCATCCAATTACATTTCCATACACTCTGATTACATATCCCGAGGTTGATTTTCTATCTAAATGATCTCCTGCCCAATCAGCGTCTACATATATTAACAAATAAACAACGTTTTCTCCCTCTACGTGAGTATATAAGCACAACTCTATGTTATTCTTCTTAAAACCTAATCTCGTCACATACCTATCAAAACACTCATACCAGTCCCTCGGACTTTCTTTCTAACCCATTTTACATCCAATACTTCTTTGCCTTTTACTCTTTCTACCAATTTCCAAGTTTTATTTTTATAGAGACATCCTATTTCCTTATCCATAGCCTGTTTCCAATCTTCACTATTTTCGCAACAAATCGCCTCCTCAAATGTACGAGGGATATCTACTCTACAGTAATTTGCATGAATCCCACTTGTGTTTTCCTCTTCTGGATACCTTAGTGGAGATCTCTTATTACGCGTAGATCTCCTAGGAACGTTTACGCTTTCAAAACTGTTATCATTTTCATCTTCCCTACTTTCTAACTCTTCCCTATTCATGCCGTCCAATAGGTGATTATTTTCGCTATCATCGCTATCTGTATCTAATGAATTCTCCTCAAAACCGATAAATTTAGTGTCTGTCTCTATGACTTCTACGTGTCTAGCTATTGCCATTTTCCCACCTAATAATACTCTATACCCTACTTCACTATATCCTAACAGAATTCCCATATCTGCCTTCTTGTCCCATTTGGAAACTCTTTTTTGTTCTGGTCTTCTTACAAAAACTTTACTTCCATATAAACGTATATTTTCAACACTTGGTTTCTTTCGGAAGAATATTCCGAAAGGTGTCTTTCTCCCTATAGTATTTGTTAGTATTCGATTTTTCAAGTACGCCGCAGTACACACTATTTCCGGCCAGTACCTTTTATGTACTTTCGCTTCCGCTAAAAAGCAACGCGCCATGTCCATTACCGTTCTATTATACCTTTCCGCTGTCCCGTTTAATTCATGTACATATGTTGGGCAATTATTTATTCTGATACCTTTATCCCTAGCAAATTTATAAATTCGATTATTTAAATATTCTTTACCATTATCGCATCTTAATACTTTTAACTTCTTGCCCGTTAAATTTTCGGCTTCATTTACAAACTGTACGAAAGAATCAAAGACCTCATCTTTTGATTTTATACAATAAATTCTGGCTATTTTACTATAATCATCGATAAATGAAATAAAATATTTTTCTCCGTTGAATCCGGTAGTCTTAAAAGGACCGCACACGTCCGTATGAACGATTTCTATTATTTCCCTGGCCTTAGTTCGATTATTTTTGAAAGATAAGTTATGCATTTTGCTTTCTATACACACCCTACATTTCAAAAATTCATTTTCAAATTCGTTCGGTATGCCAGTGACTAGCTGTTCTTTACCCAAAATATTTAAGTATTTAAAATTTACGTGTCCTAGCATCCTATGCCATCTTTCCTTATTACTCATAGCACTACGTTCGGCACTGTTTACTAAGTGCTCCTTCCTTTTCAATATACTTCTCATTTTATATGTCCCATTTTCCTTGAACGCTACAGCTGTAAGTTTATTGTTTTCATCTATTACTTTTGCAATATTTCCTTTTGAAATAATCGTATTCTTATTATCTGCTAATTTACCTAAGCTGATCAAATTTGCGGACATTTCTTTCGCGTAATATACTTTACTCATATTTATTTTATTTTGTCTTCCAAATACTTCAAAGTAGCTTATAACATTTCCAACTTTTGTCGCTTTTACCGGTCTATTATCGCCTAAATATATATTTACTGGTTCCTTATGGTCACTACAGTTCTCAAAGTAACTTACATTATTAATTATATGATCGGTACAACCGCTGTCTAATAGCCACACTATTTTGTTCTTACTTATCTCATTCGTCTCGCTGCTGTGTGCCGCGTGCGCTCTTGCTATCCATGTGCCTGTTCCTGAGTTGCCATGCTCGCTCGTGCCGGTTGCTGATTGACGATGGAAATTTCCACGTCCCCTGCTCGTATTGCTTTTGTTTCCTTTTCCTCTGCTGCGACCACGTGTTGACCTACGCCAATAGCTGTTACTGCTTCCCGCTTGGACGCCATTTTGACACTCTCTCGCAAAATGTCCTTCTTTTCCACATCTGAAGCATCCTTCCTTTTTTGCAGAAAATGCGTTGCTTTGCATTTCTGTTCGATTGAATTTATTTTTCTTCTCTGACATTTCAATTTTATTTTTCACGTATGCTACTGTTTGGTCTTCTTCTCTCAATGCATCTATTACGTCCGCTATGTAGCAGTATTCTTCGGGTAACGTATTCAGCATGTAATTCAGTTTTTCCCTTTCACTTATTTGTGCGCCCGCACCTTTTAATTCGTTTATTAATTTTTCGAAATCGCTGAAGAACGACGCTGAATCTCTGTAGCTCTCGAGTCTTATCTTTTCTAATCTCCTTCTGCATACGATCTGTAATGCCGTCGACACTTTCAAGTACATTTGATCGAACTTTCTCACTATTTCATATGCCGTTTTTTCTTCCTTGATATATTCCAATTGTCTATTTGTGATGGCACTGTAAATTATATTTATTGCCTTAAGATCCTTTTTGTCCCAATCTTCATTGTCTGTTTCGGTCTTCATTCTAGTTGTAACAATCTCGCATTCTTTATACCTGAGAAACATCGTGATTCTTTGCTTCCACATACTATAATCCTCACCATCGAATATAGGTATCATGATTTCCGATCTCTCCATTTTAATTGATTCCTTATCTCTTACTCAAGCGTTCCTACGTGCTCGAAGTATATTTTTTCTTTTCTTCTTTAAACGCTTCTTCCCTTACTGAAACTCACTCGAACTAACTCACAAGATTGAAGAACCACGCTCTGCTACCATGTAAAGATATAGGAGGGATTCGGAAATACAAATAATTCACTTTACTCAGCGCACAGCCTTTACATATCTTACACTGAAGACCTCTTAAACCTACTCGCACGCACGCTTGTTGTCAACCGACTCTTCCAGATGCTTCTATCCGACTGCACTCGTCTTTTGTCCTAACTAAGGTCTGGCCGTCTCTGACGCTTACACACACATTCACATGTACAGTGTAACTGTAGCCTTTTCCTAACAAATATAAATCGTGACGCTCGACCGTATTACGTCGAACTATAAAGATTTCACAAAAAATACCGCGTCCTCGTAACGCTTGTTAACGAATTAACTCGAAAAAACCGTTCGAAATTGAAAGTTTTGCTAGCTCTCCAGAGACGAAATACACGTTTAATCCCTATGCAATATTGAATTACACATCGATATATGTAGAAATATTCCTACGTCGTAACGCTTTTCAACGAATTAACTCGAAGGGAACGTTCGAAATTCAAATTTTTTTCTAGCTCTCCAGGGACGAAATAAACGTTTAATCTCTATGTAATATTGAAGTATATATCAATGTATGTAAAAATATTCCTACCTCATAACGCTTTTTATCGAATTAACTCTAAGGGAACGTTAGCGTCGAATGTAGCTGCGCGAGGAAATTCAAAGTCCAAATCTGACGGTCATATCGATCAGGCGGCGGCTATTAAAAAAAGAAATAAATATAAATCGTTACGTTCGACCGTATTACCTCGAAATATAATGATTTCACAAAAAATACCGGTACATCGTAACGCTTTCTAACGAATTAACTTGCAAAATCCGTTCGAAATTGAAAGTTTTGCTAGCTCTTCAGGGACGAAATAAACGATTAATCCCTATGCAATATTGAACTACACATCGATATATATAGAAATATTCCTACGTCGTAACGCTTTCAGACGAATTAGCTCGCAAAAACCGTTCGAAATTGAAATTTTGTTCCAGCTCTTCAGGGTAGAAATAAGTCTTTAATCTCTATGTAATATTGAATTATACATCGATTTATGTAAAAATATGCCTACCTCATTACGCTTTATATCGAATTAACTCGAAGGGAACGTTAGCGTCGTTAGAAGCGGTACGAAGAAATGCAAAGTCCCAACCTCCCGGTCATGTCGGTCCTGCTAGGGCTATTTAAAAAAAAATAAACATAAATCGTTACGTTCGACCGTATTACGTCGAAATATAATGATTTCACAAAAAATACCGGTACCTCGTAACGCTTTCTGACGAATTGACTCGAAGGGAACGTTCGAAATTGAAATTTTTTTCTAGATCTCCAGGGACGAAACAAACGTTTAATCTCTATGTAATATTGAATTCTACATTGATTTATGTTGAAATATGCCTACCTCATATCGCTTTCAATCGAATTAACTCGAAGGGAACGTTAGCGTCGTTAGTAGCGGTGCGAAGGAATGCAAAGACCCAACCACCCAGTCATGTCGGTCATGCTGGGGCTATTAGAAAAAAAAATAAATATAAATCGTTACGGCCGAGCGTATTACGTCGAAATATAATGATTTCACCAAAAAATACCGGTACATCGTAATGCTTTCTAACGAATTAACTCAAAAAAACCGTTCGAAATTGAAAGTTTTGCTTGCCCTCCAGGGACCAAATAAACGTTTTTATCCCTATGTAATATTGAATAATACATAGAGATATGTAAAAATATTCCTACCTCATAACAGTTGTTTACGAATTAACTCGCAGGGAACCTTAGCGTCGTTCGTAGCGGTGCGACGAAATACAAAGTCCCACGTCCCGGTCATATAGGTACGGCGAGGGCTATTTAAAGAAAAAAAATAAAAATAAATCGATGCGATCGACCGTATTACGTCGAAATATAACTATTTCACAAAAAATACCGGTAAATCGTAACGCTTTCTAACGAATTAACTCGCAAAGGCCGTTCGAAATTAAAAGTTTTGCTACCTATCCAGGGACGAAACAAACGTTTAATCTCTATGCAATTTTGAATTACACATCGATATATTTAGAAATATTGTTACGTCGTAACGCTTTTTAACGAATTAACTCGAAGGGAACGTTCGAAATTGAAATTTTTTTCTAGCTCTCCAGGGACGAAATAAACGTTTAATCCCTATGTAATATTGAATTATGCATCGAGATATGTAAAAATATTCCTACCTCATAACGGTTGTTAACGAATTAACTCGCAGGAAACCTTAGCGTCGTTCGTAGCGGTGCGAAGAAATACAAAGTCCCAACGTCCCGGTCTTATTGGTACGGCGGGGGCTATTTAAAACAAAGAAATCAAAATAAATCGTTACAATCGACCGTATTACGTCGAAATATAACGATTTCACAAAAAATACCGGTACCTCGTAACGCATTCTGACGAATTGACTCGAAGGGAACATTCGGAATTGAAATATTTTTCAAGCTCTCCAGGGACGAAATAAACATTTAATCTCTATGTAATATAGAAGTATACATCGATTTATGTAAAAATATGCCCACCTCATAACGCTTTTTATCGAATTAAGTGGAAGAGAACGGTAGCGTCGTCAGTAGATGCGCGAAGAAATTCAAAGTCCCAATCTCCCGGTCATGTCGGTCCGGCCGCGGCTATTTAACAAAAAAAATAAAAAGAAATAGTTACGTTCGACCGTATTACGTCGAACTATAAAGATTTCTCAAAAAAATACCGCGACATCGAAACGCTTGTTAACGAATAAACTCGAAAAAACCGTTCGAAATTGAATGTTTTGCTTGCTCTCCAGGAACGAAATAAACGTTTAATCCCTATGTAATATTGAATTATACATCGAGATATGTAAAAATATTCCTACCTCATAACGGTTGTTAACGAATTAACTCGAAGGGAAACTTAGCGTCGTTCATAGCGGTGCGAAGAAATACAAAGTCCCAACGTCCCGGTCATATAGGTACGGCGGGGGCTGTTTAAAAAAAAAATTTAATAAATCGTTACGATCGACCGTATTACGTCGAAATATAACGATTTCACAAAAAATACCGGTACCTCGTAACGCTTTCTGACGAACTGACTCGAAGGGAACGTTCGAAATTGAAATTTTGTTCTAGCTCTCCAGGGTAGAAATAAGTGTTTAATCTCTATGTAATATTGAAGTATATATCAATGTATGTAAAAATATTCCTACCTCATAACGCTTTTTATCGAATTAACTCTAAGGGAACGTTAGCGTCGAATGTAGCTGCGCGAGGAAATTCAAAGTCCAAATCTGACGGTCATATCGATCCGGCGGCGGCTATTAAAAAAAGAAATAAATATAAATCGTTACGTTCGACCGTATTACCTCGAAATATAATGATTTCACAAAAAATACCGGTACATCGTAACGCTTTCTAACGAATTAACTTGCAAAATCCGTTCGAAATTGAAAGTTTTGCTAGCTCTTCAGGGACGAAATAAACGATTAATCCCTATGCAATATTGAACTACACATCGATATATATAGAAATATTCCTACGTCGTAACGCTTTCAGACGAATTAGCTCGCAAAAACCGTTCGAAATTGAAATTTTGTTCTAGCTCTTCAGGGTAGAAATAAGTCTTTAATCTCTATGTAATATTGAATTATACATCGATTTATGTAAAAATATGCCTACCTCATTACGCTTTATATCGAATTAACTCGAAGGGAACGTTAGCGTCGTTAGTAGTGGTACGAAGAAATGCAAAGTCCCAACCTCCCGGTCATGTCGGTCCTGCTAGGGCTATTTAAAAAAAAATAAACATAAATCGTTACGTTCGACCGTATTACGACGAAATATAATGATTTCACAAAAAATACCGGTACCTCGTAACGCTTTCTGACGAATTAACTCGAAGGGAACGTTCGAAATTGAAATTTTTTTCTAGATCTCCAGGGACGAAACAAACGTTTAATCTCTATGTAATATTGAATTCTACATTGATTTATGTAGAAATATGCCTACCTCATATCGCTTTCAATCGAATTAACTCGAAGGGAACGTTAGCGTCGTTAGTAGCGGTGCGAAGGAATGCAAAGACCCAACCACCCGGTCATGTCGGTCATGCTGGGGCTATTAGAAAAAAAAATAAATATAAATCGTTACGGCCGAGCGTATTACGTCGAAATATAATGATTTCACCAAAAAATACCGGTACATCGTAATGCTTTCTAACGAATTAACTCAAAAAAACCGTTCGAAATTGAAAGTTTTGCTTGCCCTCCAGGGACCAAATAAACGTTTTTATCCCTATGTAATATTGAATTATACATAGAGATATGTAAAAATATTCCTACCTCATAACAGTTGTTTACGAATTAACTCGCAGGGAACCTTAGCGTCGTTCGTAGCGGTGCGACGAAATACAAAGTCCCACGTCCCGGTCATATAGGTACGGCGAGGGCTATTTAAAGAAAAAAAATAAAAATAAATCGATGCGATCGACCGTATTACGTCGAAATATAACTATTTCACAAAAAATACCGGTAAATCGTAACGCTTTCTAACGAATTAACTCGCAAAGGCCGTTCGAAATTAAAAGTTTTGCTACCTATCCAGGGACGAAACAAACGTTTAATCTCTATGCAATTTTGAATTACACATCGATATATTTAGAAATATTGTTACGTCGTAACGCTTTTTAACGAATTAACTCGAAGGGAACGTTCGAAATTGAAATTTTTTTCTAGCTCTCCAGGGACGAAATAAACGTTTAATCCCTATGTAATATTGAATTATGCATCGAGATATGTAAAAATATTCCTACCTCATAACGGTTGTTAACGAATTAACTCGCAGGAAACCTTAGCGTCGTTCGTAGCGGTGCGAAGAAATACAAAGTCCCAACGTCCCGGTCTTATTGGTACGGCGGGGGCTATTTAAAACAAAGAAATCAAAATAAATCGTTACAATCGACCGTATTACGTCGAAATATAACGATTTCACAAAAAATACCGGTACCTCGTAACGCATTCTGACGAATTGACTCGAAGGGAACATTCGGAATTGAAATATTTTTCAAGCTCTCCAGGGACGAAATAAACATTTAATCTCTATGTAATATAGAAGTATACATCGATTTATGTAAAAATATGCCCACCTCATAACGCTTTTTATCGAATTAAATGGAAGAGAACGGTAGCGTCGTCAGTAGATGCGCGAAGAAATTCAAAGTCCCAATCTCCCGGTCATGTCGGTCCGGCCGCGGCTATTTAACAAAAAAAATAAAAAGAAATAGTTACGTTCGACCGTATTACGTCGAACTATAAAGATTTCTCAAAAAAATACCGCGACATCGAAACGCTTGTTAACGAATAAACTCGAAAAAACCGTTCGAAATTGAATGTTTTGCTTGCTCTCCAGGAACGAAATAAACGTTTAATCCCTATGTAATATTGAATTATACATCGAGATATGTAAAAATATTCCTACCTCATAACGGTTGTTAACGAATTAACTCGAAGGGAAACTTAGCGTCGTTCATAGCGGTGCGAAGAAATACAAAGTCCCAACGTCCCGGTCATATAGGTACGGCGGGGGCTGTTTAAAAAAAAAATTTAATAAATCGTTACGATCGACCGTATTACGTCGAAATATAACGATTTCACAAAAAATACCGGTACCTCGTAACGCTTTCTGACGAACTGACTCGAAGGGAACGTTCGAAATTGAAATTTTGTTCTAGCTCTCCAGGGTAGAAATAAGTGTTTAATCTCTATGTAATATTGAAGTATATATCAATGTATGTAAAAATATTCCTACCTCATAACGCTTTTTATCGAATTAACTCTAAGGGAACGTTAGCGTCGAATGTAGCTGCGCGAGGAAATTCAAAGTCCAAATCTGACGGTCATATCGATCCGGCGGCGGCTATTAAAAAAAGAAATAAATATAAATCGTTACGTTCGACCGTATTACCTCGAAATATAATGATTTCACAAAAAATACCGGTACATCGTAACGCTTTCTAACGAATTAACTTGCAAAATCCGTTCGAAATTGAAAGTTTTGCTAGCTCTTCAGGGACGAAATAAACGATTAATCCCTATGCAATATTGAACTACACATCGATATATATAGAAATATTCCTACGTCGTAACGCTTTCAGACGAATTAGCTCGCAAAAACCGTTCGAAATTGAAATTTTGTTCTAGCTCTTCAGGGTAGAAATAAGTCTTTAATCTCTATGTAATATTGAATTATACATCGATTTATGTAAAAATATGCCTACCTCATTACGCTTTATATCGAATTAACTCGAAGGGAACGTTAGCGTCGTTAGTAGCGGTACGAAGAAATGCAAAGTCCCAACCTCCCGGTCATGTCGGTCCTGCTAGGGCTATTTAAAAAAAAATAAACATAAATCGTTACGTTCGACCGTATTACGACGAAATATAATGATTTCACAAAAAATACCGGTACCTCGTAACGCTTTCTGACGAATTAACTCGAAGGGAACGTTCGAAATTGAAATTTTTTTCCAGATCTCCAGGGACGAAACAAACGTTTAATCTCTATGTAATATTGAATTCTACATTGATTTATGTAGAAATATGCCTACCTCATATCGCTTTCAATCGAATTAACTCGAAGGGAACGTTAGCGTCGTTAGTAGCGGTGCGAAGGAATGCAAAGACCCAACCACCCGGTCATGTCGGTCATGCTGGGGCTATTAGAAAAAAAAATAAATATAAATCGTTACGGCCGAGCGTATTACGTCGAAATATAATGATTTCACCAAAAAATACCGGTACATCGTAATGCTTTCTAACGAATTAACTCAAAAAAACCGTTCGAAATTGAAAGTTTTGCTTGCCCTCCAGGGACCAAATAAACGTTTTTATCCCTATGTAATATTGAATTATACATAGAGATATGTAAAAATATTCCTACCTCATAACAGTTGTTTACGAATTAACTCGCAGGGAACCTTAGCGTCGTTCGTAGCGGTGCGACGAAATACAAAGTCCCACGTCCCGGTCATATAGGTACGGCGAGGGCTATTTAAAGAAAAAAAATAAAAATAAATCGATGCGATCGACCGTATTACGTCGAAATATAACTATTTCACAAAAAATACCGGTAAATCGTAACGCTTTCTAACGAATTAACTCGCAAAAGCCGTTCGAAATTAAAAGTTTTGCTACCTATCCAGGGACGAAACAAACGTTTAATCTCTATGCAATTTTGAATTACACATCGATATATTTAGAAATATTGCTACGTCGTAACGCTTTTTAACGAATTAACTCGAAGGGAACGTTCGAAATTGAAATTTTTTTCTAGCTCTCCAGGGACGAAATAAACGTTTAATCCCTATGTAATATTGAATTATGCATCGAGATATGTAAAAATATTCCTACCTCATTACGGTTGTTAACGAATTAACTCGCAGGAAACCTTAGCGTCGTTCGTAGCGGTGCGAAGAAATACAAAGTCCCAACGTCCCGGTCTTATTGGTACGGCGGGGGCTATTTAAAACAAAGAAATCAAAATAAATCGTTACAATCGACCGTATTACGTCGAAATATAACGATTTCACAAAAAATACCGGTACCTCGTAACGCATTCTGACGAATTGACTCGAAGGGAACATTCGGAATTGAAATATTTTTCAAGCTCTCCAGGGACGAAATAAACGTTTAATCTCTATGTAATATAGAAGTATACATCGATTTATGTAAAAATATGCCCACCTCATAACGCTTTTTATCGAATTAAATGGAAGAGAACGGTAGCGTCGTCAGTAGATGCGCGAAGAAATTCAAAGTCCCAATCTCCCGGTCATGTCGGTCCGGCCGCGGCTATTTAACAAAAAAAATAAAAAGAAATAGTTACGTTCGACCGTATTACGTCGAACTATAAAGATTTCTCAAAAAAATACCGCGACATCGAAACGCTTGTTAACGAATAAACTCGAAAAAACCGTTCGAAATTGAATGTTTTGCTTGCTCTCCAGGAACGAAATAAACGTTTAATCCCTATGTAATATTGAATTATACATCGAGATATGTAAAAATATTCCTACCTCATAACGGTTGTTAACGAATTAACTCGAAGGGAAACTTAGCGTCGTTCATAGCGGTGCGAAGAAATACAAAGTCCCAACGTCCCGGTCATATAGGTACGGCGGGGGCTGTTTAAAAAAAAAATTTAATAAATCGTTACGATCGACCGTATTACGTCGAAATATAACGATTTCACAAAAAATACCGGTACCTCGTAACGCTTTCTGACGAACTGACTCGAAGGGAACGTTCGAAATTGAAATTTTGTTCTAGCTCTCCAGGGTAGAAATAAGTGTTTAATCTCTATGTAATATTGAAGTATATATCAATGTATGTAAAAATATTCCTACCTCATAACGCTTTTTATCGAATTAACTCTAAGGGAACGTTAGCGTCGAATGTAGCTGCGCGAGGAAATTCAAAGTCCAAATCTGACGGTCATATCGATCCGGCGGCGGCTATTAAAAAAAGAAATAAATATAAATCGTTACGTTCGACCGTATTACCTCGAAATATAATGATTTCACAAAAAATACCGGTACATCGTAACGCTTTCTAACGAATTAACTTGCAAAATCCGTTCGAAATTGAAAGTTTTGCTAGCTCTTCAGGGACGAAATAAACGATTAATCCCTATGCAATATTGAACTACACATCGATATATATAGAAATATTCCTACGTCGTAACGCTTTCAGACGAATTAGCTCGCAAAAACCGTTCGAAATTGAAATTTTGTTCTAGCTCTTCAGGGTAGAAATAAGTCTTTAATCTCTATGTAATATTGAATTATACATCGATTTATGTAAAAATATGCCTACCTCATTACGCTTTATATCGAATTAACTCGAAGGGAACGTTAGCGTCGTTAGTAGCGGTACGAAGAAATGCAAAGTCCCAACCTCCCGGTCATGTCGGTCCTGCTAGGGCTATTTAAAAAAAAATAAACATAAATCGTTACGTTCGACCGTATTACGACGAAATATAATGATTTCACAAAAAATACCGGTACCTCGTAACGCTTTCTGACGAATTAACTCGAAGGGAACGTTCGAAATTGAAATTTTTTTCTAGATCTCCAGGGACGAAACAAACGTTTAATCTCTATGTAATATTGAATTCTACATTGATTTATGTAGAAATATGCCTACCTCATATCGCTTTCAATCGAATTAACTCGAAGGGAACGTTAGCGTCGTTAGTAGCGGTGCGAAGGAATGCAAAGACCCAACCACCCGGTCATGTCGGTCATGCTGGGGCTATTAGAAAAAAAAATAAATATAAATCGTTACGGCCGAGCGTATTACGTCGAAATATAATGATTTCACCAAAAAATACCGGTACATCGTAATGCTTTCTAACGAATTAACTCAAAAAAACCGTTCGAAATTGAGAGTTTTGCTTGCCCTCCAGGGACCAAATAAACGTTTTTATCCCTATGTAATATTGAATTATACATAGAGATATGTAAAAATATTCCTACCTCATAACAGTTGTTTACGAATTAACTCGCAGGGAACCTTAGCGTCGTTCGTAGCGGTGCGACGAAATACAAAGTCCCACGTCCCGGTCATATAGGTACGGCGGGGGCTATTTAAAGAAAAAAAATAAAAATAAATCGATGCGATCGACCGTATTACGTCGAAATATAACTATTTCACAAAAAATACCGGTAAATCGTAACGCTTTCTAACGAATTAACTCGCAAAAGCCGTTCGAAATTAAAAGTTTTGCTACCTATCCAGGGACGAAACAAACGTTTAATCTCTATGCAATTTTGAATTACACATCGATATATTTAGAAATATTGCTACGTCGTAACGCTTTTTAACGAATTAACTCGAAGGGAACGTTCGAAATTGAAATTTTTTTCTAGCTCTCCAGGGACGAAATAAACGTTTAATCCCTATGTAATATTGAATTATGCATCGAGATATGTAAAAATATTCCTACCTCATAACGGTTGTTAACGAATTAACTCGCAGGAAACCTTAGCGTCGTTCGTAGCGGTGCGAAGAAATACAAAGTCCCAACGTCCCGGTCTTATTGGTACGGCGGGGGCTATTTAAAACAAAGAAATCAAAATAAATCGTTACAATCGACCGTATTACGTCGAAATATAACGATTTCACAAAAAATACCGGTACCTCGTAACGCATTCTGACGAATTGACTCGAAGGGAACATTCGGAATTGAAATATTTTTCAAGCTCTCCAGGGACGAAATAAACGTTTAATCTCTATGTAATATAGAAGTATACATCGATTTATGTAAAAATATGCCCACCTCATAACGCTTTTTATCGAATTAAATGGAAGAGAACGGTAGCGTCGTCAGTAGATGCGCGAAGAAATTCAAAGTCCCAATCTCCCGGTCATGTCGGTCCGGCCGCGGCTATTTAACAAAAAAAAATAAAAAGAAATAGTTACGTTCGACCGTATTACGTCGAACTATAAAGATTTCTCAAAAAAATACCGCGACATCGAAACGCTTGTTAACGAATAAACTCGAAAAAACCGTTCGAAATTGAATGTTTTGCTTGCTCTCCAGGAACGAAATAAACGTTTAATCCCTATGTAATATTGAATTATACATCGAGATATGTAAAAATATTCCTACCTCATAACGGTTGTTAACGAATTAACTCGAAGGGAAACTTAGCGTCGTTCATAGCGGTGCGAAGAAATACAAAGTCCCAACGTCCCGGTCATATAGGTACGGCGGGGGCTGTTTAAAAAAAAAATTTAATAAATCGTTACGATCGACCGTATTACGTCGAAATATAACGATTTCACAAAAAATACCGGTACCTCGTAACGCTTTCTGACGAACTGACTCGAAGGGAACGTTCGAAATTGAAATTTTGTTCTAGCTCTCCAGGGTAGAAATAAGTGTTTAATCTCTATGTAATATTGAAGTATATATCAATGTATGTAAAAATATTCCTACCTCATAACGCTTTTTATCGAATTAACTCTAAGGGAACGTTAGCGTCGAATGTAGCTGCGCGAGGAAATTCAAAGTCCAAATCTGACGGTCATATCGATCCGGCGGCGGCTATTAAAAAAAGAAATAAATATAAATCGTTACGTTCGACCGTATTACCTCGAAATATAATGATTTCACAAAAAATACCGGTACATCGTAACGCTTTCTAACGAATTAACTTGCAAAATCCGTTCGAAATTGAAAGTTTTGCTAGCTCTTCAGGGACGAAATAAACGATTAATCCCTATGCAATATTGAACTACACATCGATATATATAGAAATATTCCTACGTCGTAACGCTTTCAGACGAATTAGCTCGCAAAAACCGTTCGAAATTGAAATTTTGTTCTAGCTCTTCAGGGTAGAAATAAGTCTTTAATCTCTATGTAATATTGAATTATACATCGATTTATGTAAAAATATGCCTACCTCATAACGCTTTTTATCGAATTAAATGGAAGAGAACGTTAGCGTCGTTAGTAGCGGTGCGAAGAAATTCAAAGGCCCAACCTCCCGGTCATGTCAGTCCTGCGGGGGCTATTTAAAAAAAAGAAAATTAAAAGAAATCATTACGTTCCAGCGTATTACGTCGAACTATAACGATTTCACAAGAAATACCGCGACCTCGTAACGCTTGTTAACGAATTAACTCGAAAAAACCGTTCGAAATTGAAAGCTATGCTTGCCCTCCAAGGACCAAATAAACGTTTTTATCCCTATGTAATATTGAATTACACATCGAGATATGTAAAAATATTCCTACCCCATAACGGTTGCTAACGAATTAACTCGCAGGAAACCTTAGCGTCGTTCGTAGCGGTGCGAAGAAATACAAAGTCCCAACCTCCCGGTCATGTCGGTCCTGCGGGGGCAATTTAAAAAAAAAATAAAAATAAATCGTTACGATCCACCGTATTACGTCGAAATATAACGATTTCACAAAAAAATACCGGTACATCGTAACGCTTTCTAACGAATTAACTCGCAAAAACCGTTCGAAATTGAAAGTTTTTTACCTCTCCAGGGACTAAACAAACGTATAATCCCTATGCAATTTTGAATTACACATCAATATATTTAGAAATATTCCTACGTCGTAACGCTTTCTAACGAATTAACTCGCAGGGAACCTTAGCGTCGTTCGTAGCGGTGCGAAGATATACAAAGTCCCAACGTCCCGGTCATATAGGTACGGCGAGGGCTATTTAAAAAAAAAAAAAATAAAAATTTATCGTTACGGTCGACCGTATTACGTCGAAATATTTCAATTTCACAAAAAATACCGGTACCTCGTAACGCTTTCTGACGAATTGACTCGAAGGGAACGTTCGAAATTGAAATTTTTTTCTAGATCTCCAGGGACGAAACAAACGTTTAATCTCTATGTAATATTGAATTCTACATTGATTTATGTAGAAATATGCCTACCTCATATCGCTTTCAATCGAATTAACTCGAAGGGAACGTTAGCGTCGTTAGTAGCGGTGCGAAGGAATGCAAAGACCCAACCACCCGGTCATGTCGGTCATGCTGGGGCTATTAGAAAAAAAAATAAATATAAATCGTTACGGCCGAGCGTATTACGTCGAAATCTAACGATTTCACAAAAAAAATACCGGTACATCGTAACGATTTCTAACGAATTAACTCGCAAAAACCGTTCGAAATTGAAAGTTTTGCTAGCTCTCCAGGGACGAAATAAACGTTTAATCCCTATGCAATATTGAATTACACATCGATATATGTAGAAATATTCCTACGTCCTAACGCTTTTTAAAGAATTAACTCGAAGGGAACGTTCGAAATTGAAATTTTTTTCTAGCTCTCCAGGGACGAAATAAACGTTTAATATCTATGTAATATTGAAGTATACATCGATTTATGTAAAAATATGCCTACCTCATAACGCTTTTTATCGAATTAACTCGAAGGGAACGTTAGCGTCGTCAGTAGCGGTGCGAAGAAATTCAAAGTACCAACCTCCCGGTCATGTCGGTCCGGCGGCGGCTATTAAAAAAAAAGAAAATAAAAATAAATCATTACGATCGACCGTATTACGTCGAAATATAATGATTTCACAAAAAATACCGGTACATCGTAACGCTTTCTAACGAATTAACTTGCAAAATCCGTTCGAAATTGAAAGTTTTGCTAGCTCTTCAGGGACGAAATAAACGATTAATCCCTATGCAATATTGAACTACACATCGATATATATAGAAATATTCCTACGTCGTAACGCTTTCAGACGAATTAGCTCGCAAAAACCGTTCGAAATTGAAATTTTGTTCTAGCTCTTCAGGGTAGAAATAAGTCTTTAATCTCTATGTAATATTGAATTATACATCGATTTATGTAAAAATATGCCTACCTCATTACGCTTTATATCGAATTAACTCGAAGGGAACGTTAGCGTCGTTAGAAGCGGTACGAAGAAATGCAAAGTCCCAACCTCCCGGTCATGTCGGTCCTGCTAGGGCTATTTAAAAAAAAATAAACATAAATCGTTACGTTCGACCGTATTACGTCGAAATATAATGATTTCACAAAAAATACCGGTACCTCGTAACGCTTTCTGACGAATTGACTCGAAGGGAACGTTCGAAATTGAAATTTTTTTCTAGATCTCCAGGGACGAAACAAACGTTTAATCTCTATGTAATATTGAATTCTACATTGATTTATGTAGAAATATGCCTACCTCATATCGCTTTCAATCGAATTAACTCGAAGGGAACGTTAGCGTCGTTAGTAGCGGTGCGAAGGAATGCAAAGACCCAACCACCCAGTCATGTCGGTCATGCTGGGGCTATTAGAAAAAAAAATAAATATAAATCGTTACGGCCGAGCGTATTACGTCGAAATATAATGATTTCACCAAAAAATACCGGTACATCGTAATGCTTTCTAACGAATTAACTCAAAAAAACCGTTCGAAATTGAAAGTTTTGCTTGCCCTCCAGGGACCAAATAAACGTTTTTATCCCTATGTAATATTGAATAATACATAGAGATATGTAAAAATATTCCTACCTCATAACAGTTGTTTACGAATTAACTCGCAGGGAACCTTAGCGTCGTTCGTAGCGGTGCGACGAAATACAAAGTCCCACGTCCCGGTCATATAGGTACGGCGAGGGCTATTTAAAGAAAAAAAATAAAAATAAATCGATGCGATCGACCGTATTACGTCGAAACATAACTATTTCACAAAAAATACCGGTAAATCGTAACGCTTTCTAACGAATTAACTCGCAAAGGCCGTTCGAAATTAAAAGTTTTGCTACCTATCCAGGGACGAAACAAACGTTTAATCTCTATGCAATTTTGAATTACACATCGATATATTTAGAAATATTGTTACGTCGTAACGCTTTTTAACGAATTAACTCGAAGGGAACGTTCGAAATTGAAATTTTTTTCTAGCTCTCCAGGGACGAAATAAACGTTTAATCCCTATGTAATATTGAATTATGCATCGAGATATGTAAAAATATTCCTACCTCATAACGGTTGTTAACGAATTAACTCGCAGGAAACCTTAGCGTCGTTCGTAGCGGTGCGAAGAAATACAAAGTCCCAACGTCCCGGTCTTATTGGTACGGCGGGGGCTATTTAAAACAAAGAAATCAAAATAAATCGTTACAATCGACCGTATTACGTCGAAATATAACGATTTCACAAAAAATACCGGTACCTCGTAACGCATTCTGACGAATTGACTCGAAGGGAACATTCGGAATTGAAATATTTTTCAAGCTCTCCAGGGACGAAATAAACATTTAATCTCTATGTAATATAGAAGTATACATCGATTTATGTAAAAATATGCCCACCTCATAACGCTTTTTATCGAATTAAATGGAAGAGAACGGTAGCGTCGTCAGTAGATGCGCGAAGAAATTCAAAGTCCCAATCTCCCGGTCATGTCGGTCCGGCCGCGGCTATTTAACAAAAAAAATAAAAAGAAATAGTTACGTTCGACCGTATTACGTCGAACTATAAAGATTTCTCAAAAAAATACCGCGACATCGAAACGCTTGTTAACGAATAAACTCGAAAAAACCGTTCGAAATTGAATGTTTTGCTTGCTCTCCAGGAACGAAATAAACGTTTAATCCCTATGTAATATTGAATTATACATCGAGATATGTAAAAATATTCCTACCTCATAACGGTTGTTAACGAATTAACTCGAAGGGAAACTTAGCGTCGTTCATAGCGGTGCGAAGAAATACAAAGTCCCAACGTCCCGGTCATATAGGTACGGCGGGGGCTGTTTAAAAAAAAAATTTAATAAATCGTTACGATCGACCGTATTACGTCGAAATATAACGATTTCACAAAAAATACCGGTACCTCGTAACGCTTTCTGACGAACTGACTCGAAGGGAACGTTCGAAATTGAAATTTTGTTCTAGCTCTCCAGGGTAGAAATAAGTGTTTAATCTCTATGTAATATTGAAGTATATATCAATGTATGTAAAAATATTCCTACCTCATAACGCTTTTTATCGAATTAACTCTAAGGGAACGTTAGCGTCGAATGTAGCTGCGCGAGGAAATTCAAAGTCCAAATCTGACGGTCATATCGATCCGGCGGCGGCTATTAAAAAAAGAAATAAATATAAATCGTTACGTTCGACCGTATTACCTCGAAATATAATGATTTCACAAAAAATACCGGTACATCGTAACGCTTTCTAACGAATTAACTTGCAAAATCCGTTCGAAATTGAAAGTTTTGCTAGCTCTTCAGGGACGAAATAAACGATTAATCCCTATGCAATATTGAACTACACATCGATATATATAGAAATATTCCTACGTCGTAACGCTTTCAGACGAATTAGCTCGCAAAAACCGTTCGAAATTGAAATTTTGTTCTAGCTCTTCAGGGTAGAAATAAGTCTTTAATCTCTATGTAATATTGAATTATACATCGATTTATGTAAAAATATGCCTACCTCATTACGCTTTATATCGAATTAACTCGAAGGGAACGTTAGCGTCGTTAGTAGCGGTACGAAGAAATGCAAAGTCCCAACCTCCCGGTCATGTCGGTCCTGCTAGGGCTATTTAAAAAAAAATAAACATAAATCGTTACGTTCGACCGTATTACGACGAAATATAATGATTTCACAAAAAATACCGGTACCTCGTAACGCTTTCTGACGAATTAACTCGAAGGGAACGTTCGAAATTGAAATTTTTTTCTAGATCTCCAGGGACGAAACAAACGTTTAATCTCTATGTAATATTGAATTCTACATTGATTTATGTAGAAATATGCCTACCTCATATCGCTTTCAATCGAATTAACTCGAAGGGAACGTTAGCGTCGTTAGTAGCGGTGCGAAGGAATGCAAAGACCCAACCACCCGGTCATGTCGGTCATGCTGGGGCTATTAGAAAAGAAAATAAATATAAATCGTTACGGCCGAGCGTATTACGTCGAAATATAATGATTTCACCAAAAAATACCGGTACATCGTAATGCTTTCTAACGAATTAACTCAAAAAAACCGTTCGAAATTGAAAGTTTTGCTTGCCCTCCAGGGACCAAATAAACGTTTTTATCCCTATGTAATATTGAATTATACATAGAGATATGTAAAAATATTCCTACCTCATAACAGTTGTTTACGAATTAACTCGCAGGGAACCTTAGCGTCGTTCGTAGCGGTGCGACGAAATACAAAGTCCCACGTCCCGGTCATATAGGTACGGCGAGGGCTATTTAAAGAAAAAAAATAAAAATAAATCGATGCGATCGACCGTATTACGTCGAAATATAACTATTTCACAAAAAATACCGGTAAATCGTAACGCTTTCTAACGAATTAACTCGCAAAAGCCGTTCGAAATTAAAAGTTTTGCTACCTATCCAGGGACGAAACAAACGTTTAATCTCTATGCAATTTTGAATTACACATCGATATATTTAGAAATATTGCTACGTCGTAACGCTTTTTAACGAATTAACTCGAAGGGAACGTTCGAAATTGAAATTTTTTTCTAGCTCTCCAGGGACGAAATAAACGTTTAATCCCTATGTAATATTGAATTATGCATCGAGATATGTAAAAATATTCCTACCTCATAACGGTTGTTAACGAATTAACTCGCAGGAAACCTTAGCGTCGTTCGTAGCGGTGCGAAGAAATACAAAGTCCCAACGTCCCGGTCTTATTGGTACGGCGGGGGCTATTTAAAACAAAGAAATCAAAATAAATCGTTACAATCGACCGTATTACGTCGAAATATAACGATTTCACAAAAAATACCGGTACCTCGTAACGCATTCTGACGAATTGACTCGAAGGGAACATTCGGAATTGAAATATTTTTCAAGCTCTCCAGGGACGAAATAAACGTTTAATCTCTATGTAATATAGAAGTATACATCGATTTATGTAAAAATATGCCCACCTCATAACGCTTTTTATCGAATTAAATGGAAGAGAACGGTAGCGTCGTCAGTAGATGCGCGAAGAAATTCAAAGTCCCAATCTCCCGGTCATGTCGGTCCGGCCGCGGCTATTTAACAAAAAAAAATAAAAAGAAATAGTTACGTTCGACCGTATTACGTCGAACTATAAAGATTTCTCAAAAAAATACCGCGACATCGAAACGCTTGTTAACGAATAAACTCGAAAAAACCGTTCGAAATTGAATGTTTTGCTTGCTCTCCAGGAACGAAATAAACGTTTAATCCCTATGTAATATTGAATTATACATCGAGATATGTAAAAATATTCCTACCTCATAACGGTTGTTAACGAATTAACTCGAAGGGAAACTTAGCGTCGTTCATAGCGGTGCGAAGAAATACAAAGTCCCAACGTCCCGGTCATATAGGTACGGCGGGGGCTGTTTAAAAAAAAAATTTAATAAATCGTTACGATCGACCGTATTACGTCGAAATATAACGATTTCACAAAAAATACCGGTACCTCGTAACGCTTTCTGACGAACTGACTCGAAGGGAACGTTCGAAATTGAAATTTTGTTCTAGCTCTCCAGGGTAGAAATAAGTGTTTAATCTCTATGTAATATTGAAGTATATATCAATGTATGTAAAAATATTCCTACCTCATAACGCTTTTTATCGAATTAACTCTAAGGGAACGTTAGCGTCGAATGTAGCTGCGCGAGGAAATTCAAAGTCCAAATCTGACGGTCATATCGATCCGGCGGCGGCTATTAAAAAAAGAAATAAATATAAATCGTTACGTTCGACCGTATTACCTCGAAATATAATGATTTCACAAAAAATACCGGTACATCGTAACGCTTTCTAACGAATTAACTTGCAAAATCCGTTCGAAATTGAAAGTTTTGCTAGCTCTTCAGGGACGAAATAAACGATTAATCCCTATGCAATATTGAACTACACATCGATATATATAGAAATATTCCTACGTCGTAACGCTTTCAGACGAATTAGCTCGCAAAAACCGTTCGAAATTGAAATTTTGTTCTAGCTCTTCAGGGTAGAAATAAGTCTTTAATCTCTATGTAATATTGAATTATACATCGATTTATGTAAAAATATGCCTACCTCATTACGCTTTATATCGAATTAACTCGAAGGGAAGGTTAGCGTCGTTAGTAGCGGTACGAAGAAATGCAAAGTCCCAACCTCCCGGTCATGTCGGTCCTGCTAGGGCTATTTAAAAAAAAATAAACATAAATCGTTACGTTCGACCGTATTACGTCGAAATATAATGATTTCACAAAAAATACCGGTACCTCGTAACGCTTTCTGACGAATTAACTCGAAGGGAACGTTCGAAATTGAAATTTTTTTCTAGATCTCCAGGGACGAAACAAACGTTTAATCTCTATGTAATATTGAATTCTACATTGATTTATGTAGAAATATGCCTACCTCATATCGCTTTCAATCGAATTAACTCGAAGGGAACGTTAGCGTCGTTAGTAGCGGTGCGAAGGAATGCAAAGACCCAACCACCCGGTCATGTCGGTCATGCTGGGGCTATTAGAAAAAAAAATAAATATAAATCGTTACGGCCGAGCGTATTACGTCGAAATATAATGATTTCACCAAAAAATACCGGTACATCGTAATGCTTTCTAACGAATTAACTCAAAAAAACCGTTCGAAATTGAAAGTTTTGCTTGCCCTCCAGGGACCAAATAAACGTTTTTATCCCTATGTAATATTGAATTATACATCGAGATATGTAAAAATATTCCTACCTCATAACAGTTGTTTACGAATTAACTCGCAGGGAACCTTAGCGTCGTTCGTAGCGGTGCGACGAAATACAAAGTCCCACGTCCCGGTCATATAGGTACGGCGGGGGCTATTTAAAGAAAAAAAATAAAAATAAATCGATGCGATCGACCGTATTACGTCGAAATATAACTATTTCACAAAAAATACCGGTAAATCGTAACGCTTTCTAACGAATTAACTCGCAAAAGCCGTTCGAAATTAAAAGTTTTGCTACCTATCCAGGGACGAAACAAACGTTTAATCTCTATGCAATTTTGAATTACACATCGATATATTTAGAAATATTGCTACGTCGTAACGCTTTTTAACGAATTAACTCGAAGGGAACGTTCGAAATTGAAATTTTTTTCTAGCTCTCCAGGGACGAAATAAACGTTTAATCCCTATGTAATATTGAATTATGCATCGAGATATGTAAAAATATTCCTACCTCATAACGGTTGTTAACGAATTAACTCGCAGGAAACCTTAGCGTCGTTCGTAGCGGTGCGAAGAAATACAAAGTCCCAACGTCCCGGTCTTATTGGTACGGCGGGGGCCATTTAAAACAAAGAAATCAAAATAAATCGTTACAATCGACCGTATTACGTCGAAATATAACGATTTCACAAAAAATACCGGTACCTCGTAACGCATTCTGACGAATTGACTCGAAGGGAACATTCGGAATTGAAATATTTTTCAAGCTCTCCAGGGACGAAATAAACGTTTAATCTCTATGTAATATAGAAGTATACATCGCTTTATGTAAAAATATGCCCACCTCATAACGCTTTTTATCGAATTAAATGGAAGAGAACGGTAGCGTCGTCAGTAGATGCGCGAAGAAATTCAAAGTCCCAATCTCCCGGTCATGTCGGTCCGGCCGCGGCTATTTAACAAAAAAAATAAAAAGAAATAGTTACGTTCGACCGTATTACGTCGAACTATAAAGATTTCTCAAAAAAATACCGCGACATCGAAACGCTTGTTAACGAATAAACTCGAAAAAACCGTTCGAAATTGAATGTTTTGCTTGCTCTCCAGGAACGAAATAAACGTTTAATCCCTATGTAATATTGAATTATACATCGAGATATGTAAAAATATTCCTACCTCATAACGGTTGTTAACGAATTAACTCGAAGGGAAACTTAGCGTCGTTCATAGCGGTGCGAAGAAATACAAAGTCCCAACGTCCCGGTCATATAGGTACGGCGGGGGCTGTTTAAAAAAAAAATTTAATAAATCGTTACGATCGACCGTATTACGTCGAAATATAACGATTTCACAAAAAATACCGGTACCTCGTAACGCTTTCTGACGAACTGACTCGAAGGGAACGTTCGAAATTGAAATTTTGTTCTAGCTCTCCAGGGTAGAAATAAGTGTTTAATCTCTATGTAATATTGAAGTATATATCAATGTATGTAAAAATATTCCTACCTCATAACGCTTTTTATCGAATTAACTCTAAGGGAACGTTAGCGTCGAATGTAGCTGCGCGAGGAAATTCAAAGTCCAAATCTGACGGTCATATCGATCCGGCGGCGGCTATTAAAAAAAGAAATAAATATAAATCGTTACGTTCGACCGTATTACCTCGAAATATAATGATTTCACAAAAAATACCGGTACATCGTAACGCTTTCTAACGAATTAACTTGCAAAATCCGTTCGAAATTGAAAGTTTTGCTAGCTCTTCAGGGACGAAATAAACGATTAATCCCTATGCAATATTGAACTACACATCGATATATATAGAAATATTCCTACGTCGTAACGCTTTCAGACGAATTAGCTCGCAAAAACCGTTCGAAATTGAAATTTTGTTCTAGCTCTTCAGGGTAGAAATAAGTCTTTAATCTCTATGTAATATTGAATTATACATCGATTTATGTAAAAATATGCCTACCTCATTACGCTTTATATCGAATTAACTCGAAGGGAACGTTAGCGTCGTTAGTAGCGGTACGAAGAAATGCAAAGTCCCAACCTCCCGGTCATGTCGGTCCTGCTAGGGCTATTTAAAAAAAAATAAACATAAATCGTTACGTTCGACCGTATTACGTCGAAATATAATGATTTCACAAAAAATACCGGTACCTCGTAACGCTTTCTGACGAATTGACTCGAAGGGAACGTTCGAAATTGAAATTTTTTTCTAGATCTCCAGGGACGAAACAAACGTTTAATCTCTATGTAATATTGAATTCTACATTGATTTATGTAGAAATATGCCTACCTCATACCGCTTTCAATCGAATTAACTCGAAGGGAACGTTAGCGTCGTTAGTAGCGGTGCGAAGGAATGCAAAGACCCAACCACCCGGTCATGTCGGTCATGCTGGGGCTATTAGAAAAAAAAATAAATATAAATCGTTACGGCCGAGCGTATTACGTCGAAATATAATGATTTCACCAAAAAATACCGGTACATCGTAATGCTTTCTAACGAATTAACTCAAAAAAACCGTTCGAAATTGAAAGTTTTGCTTGCCCTCCAGGGACCAAATAAACGTTTTTATCCCTATGTAATATTGAATTATACATAGAGATATGTAAAAATATTCCTACCTCATAACAGTTGTTTACGAATTAACTCGCAGGGAACCTTAGCGTCGTTCGTAGCGGTGCGACGAAATACAAAGTCCCACGTCCCGGTCATATAGGTACGGCGAGGGCTATTTAAAGAAAAAAAATAAAAATAAATCGATGCGATCGACCGTATTACGTCGAAATATAACTATTTCACAAAAAATACCGGTAAATCGTAACGCTTTCTAACGAATTAACTCGCAAAAGCCGTTCGAAATTAAAAGTTTTGCTACCTATCCAGGGACGAAACAAACGTTTAATCTCTATGCAATTTTGAATTACACATCGATATATTTAGAAATATTGCTACGTCGTAACGCTTTTTAACGAATTAACTCGAAGGGAACGTTCGAAATTGAAATTTTTTTCTAGCTCTCCAGGGACGAAATAAACGTTTAATCCCTATGTAATATTGAATTATGCATCGAGATATGTAAAAATATTCCTACCTCATAACGGTTGTTAACGAATTAACTCGCAGGAAACCTTAGCGTCGTTCGTAGCGGTGCGAAGAAATACAAAGTCCCAACGTCCCGGTCTTATTGGTACGGCGGGGGCTATTTAAAACAAAGAAATCAAAATAAATCGTTACAATCGACCGTATTACGTCGAAATATAACGATTTCACAAAAAATACCGGTACCTCGTAACGCATTCTGACGAATTGACTCGAAGGGAACATTCGGAATTGAAATATTTTTCAAGCTCTCCAGGGACGAAATAAACGTTTAATCTCTATGTAATATAGAAGTATACATCGATTTATGTAAAAATATGCCCACCTCATAACGCTTTTTATCGAATTAAATGGAAGAGAACGGTAGCGTCGTCAGTAGATGCGCGAAGAAATTCAAAGTCCCAATCTCCCGGTCATGTCGGTCCGGCCGCGGCTATTTAACAAAAAAAATAAAAAGAAATAGTTACGTTCGACCGTATTACGTCGAACTATAAAGATTTCTCAAAAAAATACCGCGACATCGAAACGCTTGTTAACGAATAAACTCGAAAAAACCGTTCGAAATTGAATGTTTTGCTTGCTCTCCAGGAACGAAATAAACGTTTAATCCCTATGTAATATTGAATTATACATCGAGATATGTAAAAATATTCCTACCTCATAACGGTTGTTAACGAATTAACTCGAAGGGAAACTTAGCGTCGTTCATAGCGGTGCGAAGAAATACAAAGTCCCAACGTCCCGGTCATATAGGTACGGCGGGGGCTGTTTAAAAAAAAAATTTAATAAATCGTTACGATCGACCGTATTACGTCGAAATATAACGATTTCACAAAAAATACCGGTACCTCGTAACGCTTTCTGACGAACTGACTCGAAGGGAACGTTCGAAATTGAAATTTTGTTCTAGCTCTCCAGGGTAGAAATAAGTGTTTAATCTCTATGTAATATTGAAGTATATATCAATGTATGTAAAAATATTCCTACCTCATAACGCTTTTTATCGAATTAACTCTAAGGGAACGTTAGCGTCGAATGTAGCTGCGCGAGGAAATTCAAAGTCCAAATCTGACGGTCATATCGATCCGGCGGCGGCTATTAAAAAAAGAAATAAATATAAATCGTTACGTTCGACCGTATTACCTCGAAATATAATGATTTCACAAAAAATACCGGTACATCGTAACGCTTTCTAACGAATTAACTTGCAAAATCCGTTCGAAATTGAAAGTTTTGCTAGCTCTTCAGGGACGAAATAAACGATTAATCCCTATGCAATATTGAACTACACATCGATATATATAGAAATATTCCCACGTCGTAACGCTTTCAGACGAATTAGCTCGCAAAAACCGTTCGAAATTGAAATTTTGTTCTAGCTCTTCAGGGTAGAAATAAGTCTTTAATCTCTATGTAATATTGAATTATACATCGATTTATGTAAAAATATGCCTACCTCATTACGCTTTATATCGAATTAACTCGAAGGGAACGTTAGCGTCGTTAGTAGCGGTACGAAGAAATGCAAAGTCCCAACCTCCCGGTCATGTCGGTCCTGCTAGGGCTATTAAAAAAAAAATAAACATAAATCGTTACGTTCGACCGTATTACGTCGAAATATAATGATTTCACCAAAAAATACCGGTACATCGTAATGCTTTCTAACGAATTAACTCAAAAAAACCGTTCGAAATTGAAAGTTTTGCTTGCCCTCCAGGGACCAAATAAACGTTTTTATCCCTATGTAATATTGAATTATACATCGAGATATGTAAAAATATTCCTACCTCATAACAGTTGTTTACGAATTAACTCGCAGGGAACCTTAGCGTCGTTCGTAGCGGTGCGACGAAATACAAAGTCCCACGTCCCGGTCATATAGGTACGGCGGGGGCTATTTAAAGAAAAAAAATAAAAATAAATCGATGCGATCGACCGTATTACGTCGAAATATAACTATTTCACAAAAAATACCGGTAAATCGTAACGCTTTCTAACGAATTAACTCGCAAAAGCCGTTCGAAATTAAAAGTTTTGCTACCTATCCAGGGACGAAACAAACGTTTAATCTCTATGCAATTTTGAATTACACATCGATATATTTAGAAATATTGCTACGTCGTAACGCTTTTTAACGAATTAACTCGAAGGGAACGTTCGAAATTGAAATTTTTTTCTAGCTCTCCAGGGACGAAATAAACGTTTAATCCCTATGTAATATTGAATTATGCATCGAGATATGTAAAAATATTCCTACCTCATAACGGTTGTTAACGAATTAACTCGCAGGAAACCTTAGCGTCGTTCGTAGCGGTGCGAAGAAATACAAAGTCCCAACGTCCCGGTCTTATTGGTACGGCGGGGGCTGTTTAAAAAAAAAATTTAATAAATCGTTACGATCGACCGTATTACGTCGAAATATAACGATTTCACAAAAAATACCGGTACCTCGTAACGCTTTCTGACGAACTGACTCGAAGGGAACGTTCGAAATTGAAATTTTGTTCTAGCTCTCCAGGGTAGAAATAAGTGTTTAATCTCTATGTAATATTGAAGTATATATCAATGTATGTAAAAATATTCCAACCTCATAACGCTTTTTATCGAATTAACTCTAAGGGAACGTTAGCGTCGAATGTAGCTGCGCGAGGAAATTCAAAGTCCAAATCTGACGGTCATATCGATCCGGCGGCGGCTATTAAAAAAAGAAATAAATATAAATCGTTACGTTCGACCGTATTACCTCGAAATATAATGATTTCACAAAAAATACCGGTACATCGTAACGCTTTCTAACGAATTAACTTGCAAAATCCGTTCGAAATTGAAAGTTTTGCTAGCTCTTCAGGGACGAAATAAACGATTAATCCCTATGCAATATTGAACTACACATCGATATATATAGAAATATTCCTACGTCGTAACGCTTTCAGACGAATTAGCTCGCAAAAACCGTTCGAAATTGAAATTTTGTTCTAGCTCTTCAGGGTAGAAATAAGTCTTTAATCTCTATGTAATATTGAATTATACATCGATTTATGTAAAAATATGCCTACCTCATTACGCTTTATATCGAATTAACTCGAAGGGAACGTTAGCGTCGTTAGTAGCGGTACGAAGAAATGCAAAGTCCCAACCTCCCGGTCATGTCGGTCCTGCTAGGGCTATTAAAAAAAAAATAAACATAAATCGTTACGTTCGACCGTATTACGTCGAAATATAATGATTTCACCAAAAAATACCGGTACATCGTAATGCTTTCTAACGAATTAACTCAAAAAAACCGTTCGAAATTGAAAGTTTTGCTTGCCCTCCAGGGACCAAATAAACGTTTTTATCCCTATGTAATATTGAATTATACATAGAGATATGTAAAAATATTCCTACCTCATAACAGTTGTTTACGAATTAACTCGCAGGGAACCTTAGCGTCGTTCGTAGCGGTGCGACGAAATACAAAGTCCCACGTCCCGGTCATATAGGTACGGCGGGGGCTATTTAAAGAAAAAAAATAAAAATAAATCGATGCGATCGACCGTATTACGTCGAAATATAACTATTTCACAAAAAATACCGGTAAATCGTAACGCTTTCTAACGAATTAACTCGCAAAAGCCGTTCGAAATTAAAAGTTTTGCTACCTATCCAGGGACGAAACAAACGTTTAATCTCTATGCAATTTTGAATTACACATCGATATATTTAGAAATATTGCTACGTCGTAACGCTTTTTAACGAATTAACTCGAAGGGAACGTTCGAAATTGAAATTTTTTTCTAGCTCTCCAGGGACGAAATAAACGTTTAATCCCTATGTAATATTGAATTATGCATCGAGATATGTAAAAATATTCCTACCTCATAACGGTTGTTAACGAATTAACTCGCAGAAAACCTTAGCGTCGTTCGTAGCGGTGCGAAGAAATACAAAGTCCCAACGTCCCGGTCTTATTGGTACGGCGGGGGCTATTTAAAACAAAGAAATCAAAATAAATCGTTACAATCGACCGTATTACGTCGAAATATAACGATTTCACAAAAAATACCGGTACCTCGTAACGCATTCTGACGAATTGACTCGAAGGGAACATTCGGAATTGAAATATTTTTCAAGCTCTCCAGGGACGAAATAAACGTTAATCTCTATGTAATATAGAAGTATACATCGATTTATGTAAAAATATGCCCACCTCATAACGCTTTTTATCGAATTAAATGGAAGAGAACGTTAGCATCGTTAGTAGCGGTGCGAATAAATTCAAAGTCCCAACCTCCCGGTCATGTCGGTGCTGCGGGGGCTATTTAAAAAAAATAAATATAAATCGGGACGCTCGACCGTATTACGTCGAATTATAACGATTTCACAAAAAAATACCGGTACATCGTAAAGCTGTCTAACGAATTAACTCGCAAAAACCGTTCGAAATTGAAAGTTTTGCTAGCTCTCCAGGGACGAAATAAACGTTTAATCCCTATGCAATATTGAATTACACATCGATTTATGTAGACATATTCCTACGTCGTAATGCTTTTTAACGAATTAACTGGAAGGGAACGTTCGAAATTGAGATATTTTTTAGCTATCCAGGGAAGAAATAAACGTTTAATCTCTATGTAATATTGAAGTAAACATCGATTTATGTAAAAATATGCCCACCTCATAACTCTTTTTATCGAATTAACTCGAAGGGAACGTTAGCGTCGTTAGTAGCTGCGTGAATAAATACAAAGTCCCAACGTCTCGGTCATATAGGTACGGCGGGGGCTATTTAAAAAAAAAATAGAAATAAATCGTTACGATCGACCGTATTACGTCGAAATATAACGATTTCACAAAAAAATACCGTTACATCGTAAAGCTTTCTAACGAATTAACTCCAAAAACCGTTCGAAATTGAAAGTTCTGCTAGCTCTCCAGGGACGAAATAAACGTTTAATCCGTATGCAAAACTGAATTACACATCGATATATGTAGAAATATTCCTACGTCGCAACGCTTTTGAAGGAATTAACTCGAAGGGAACGAAATTGAAATTTTTTTCTACCTCTCCAGGGACGAAATAAAGGTTTAATCTCTATGTAACATTGCAGTATACATCCATTTATGTAAAAATATGCCCACCTTCTAACGCTTTTTATCGAATTAAATCGAAGAGAATGTTAGCATCGTTAGTAACGGTGCGAATAAATTCAAAGACCCAATCTCCGGTCATGTCGTTCCGGCCGCGGCTATTTAAAAAAAATAAATAAATATAAATCTTTACGCTCGACCGTATTACGTCGAAATATAACGATTTCGCAAAAAAATACCGGTACATCGTAACGCTTTCTAACGAATTAACTCGCAAAAACCGTTCGAAATTGAAAGTTTTGCTAGATCTCCAGGGACGAAATAAACGTTTAATCCCTATGCAATTTTGAATTACACATCTACATATTTAGAAATATTCCTGCGTCGTAACGCTTTTTAACGAATTAACTCGAAGGGAACGTTAGCGTCGTTAGTAGCGGTACGAAGAAATGCAAAGTCCCAACCTCCCGGTCATGTCGGTCCTGCTAGGGCTATTTAAAAAAAATAAACATAAATCGTTACGTTCGACCGTATTACGTCGAAATATAATGATTTCACAAAAAATACCGGTACCTCGTAACGCTTTCTGACGAATTGACTCGAAGGGAACGTTCGAAATTGAAATTTTTTTCTAGATCTCCAGGGACGAAACAAACGTTTAATCTCTATGTAATATTGAATTCTACATTGATTTATGTAGAAATATGCCTACCTCATATCGCTTTCAATCGAATTAACTCGAAGGGAACGTTAGCGTCGTTAGTAGCGGTGCGAAGGAATGCAAAGACCCAACCACCCGGTCATGTCGGTCATGCTGGGGCTATTAGAAAAAAAAATAAATATAAATCGTTACGGCCGAGCGTATTACGTCGAAATATAATGATTTCACCAAAAAATACCGGTACATCGTAATGCTTTCTAACGAATTAACTCAAAAAAACCGTTCGAAATTGAAAGTTTTGCTTGCCCTCCAGGGACCAAATAAACGTTTTTATCCCTATGTAATATTGAATTATACATAGAGATATGTAAAAATATTCCTACCTCATAACAGTTGTTTACGAATTAACTCGCAGGGAACCTTAGCGTCGTTCGTAGCGGTGCGACGAAATACAAAGTCCCACGTCCCGGTCATATAGGTACGGCGAGGGCTATTTAAAGAAAAAAAATAAAAATAAATCGATGCGATCGACCGTATTACGTCGAAATATAACTATTTCACAAAAAATACCGGTAAATCGTAACGCTTTCTAACGAATTAACTCGCAAAAGCCGTTCGAAATTAAAAGTTTTGCTACCTATCCAGGGACGAAACAAACGTTTAATCTCTATGCAATTTTGAATTACACATCGATATATTTAGAAATATTGCTACGTCGTAACGCTTTTTAACGAATTAACTCGAAGGGAACGTTCGAAATTGAAATTTTTTTCTAGCTCTCCAGGGACGAAATAAACGTTTAATCCCTATGTAATATTGAATTATGCATCGAGATATGTAAAAATATTCCTACCTCATAACGGTTGTTAACGAATTAACTCGCAGAAAACCTTAGCGTCGTTCGTAGCTGTGCGAAGAAATACAAAGTCCCAACGTCCCGGTCTTATTGGTACGGCGGGGGCTATTTAAAACAAAGAAATCAAAATAAATCGTTACAATCGACCGTATTACGTCGAAATATAACGATTTCACAAAAAATACCGGTACCTCGTAACGCATTCTGACGAATTGACTCGAAGGGAACATTCGGAATTGAAATATTTTTCAAGCTCTCCAGGGACGAAATAAACGTTTAATCTCTATGTAATATAGAAGTATACATCGATTTATGTAAAAATATGCCCACCTCATAACGCTTTTTATCGAATTAAATGGAAGAGAACGGTAGCGTCGTCAGTAGATGCGCGAAGAAATTCAAAGTCCCAATCTCCCGGTCATGTCGGTCCGGCCGCGGCTATTTAACAAAAAAAATAAAAAGAAATAGTTACGTTCGACCGTATTACGTCGAACTATAAAGATATCTCAAAAAAATACCGCGACATCGAAACGCTTGTTAACGAATAAACTCGAAAAAACCGTTCGAAATTGAATGTTTTGCTTGCTCTCCAGGAACGAAATAAACGTTTAATCCCTATGTAATATTGAATTATACATCGAGATATGTAAAAATATTCCTACCTCATAACGGTTGTTAACGAATTAACTCGAAGGGAAACTTAGCGTCGTTCATAGCGGTGCGAAGAAATACAAAGTCCCAACGTCCCGGTCATATAGGTACGGCGGGGGCTGTTTAAAAAAAAAATTTAATAAATCGTTACGATCGACCGTATTACGTCGAAATATAACGATTTCACAAAAAATACCGGTACCTCGTAACGCTTTCTGACGAACTGACTCGAAGGGAACGTTCGAAATTGAAATTTTGTTCTAGCTCTCCAGGGTAGAAATAAGTGTTTAATCTCTATGTAATATTGAAGTATATATCAATGTATGTAAAAATATTCCAACCTCATAACGCTTTTTATCGAATTAACTCTAAGGGAACGTTAGCGTCGAATGTAGCTGCGCGAGGAAATTCAAAGTCCAAATCTGACGGTCATATCGATCCGGCGGCGGCTATTAAAAAAAGAAATAAATATAAATCGTTACGTTCGACCGTATTACCTCGAAATATAATGATTTCACAAAAAATACCGGTACATCGTAACGCTTTCTAACGAATTAACTTGCAAAATCCGTTCGAAATTGAAAGTTTTGCTAGCTCTTCAGGGACGAAATAAACGATTAATCCCTATGCAATATTGAACTACACATCGATATATATAGAAATATTCCTACGTCGTAACGCTTTCAGACGAATTAGCTCGCAAAAACCGTTCGAAATTGAAATTTTGTTCTAGCTCTTCAGGGTAGAAATAAGTCTTTAATCTCTATGTAATATTGAATTATACATCGATTTATGTAAAAATATGCCTACCTCATTACGCTTTATATCGAATTAACTCGAAGGGAACGTTAGCGTCGTTAGTAGCGGTACGAAGAAATGCAAAGTCCCAACCTCCCGGTCATGTCGGTCCTGCTAGGGCTATTAAAAAAAAAATAAACATAAATCGTTACGTTCGACCGTATTACGTCGAAATATAATGATTTCACCAAAAAATACCGGTACATCGTAATGCTTTCTAACGAATTAACTCAAAAAAACCGTTCGAAATTGAAAGTTTTGCTTGCCCTCCAGGGACCAAATAAACGTTTTTATCCCTATGTAATATTGAATTATACATAGAGATATGTAAAAATATTCCTACCTCATAACAGTTGTTTACGAATTAACTCGCAGGGAACCTTAGCGTCGTTCGTAGCGGTGCGACGAAATACAAAGTCCCACGTCCCGGTCATATAGGTACGGCGGGGGCTATTTAAAGAAAAAAAATAAAAATAAATCGATGCGATCGACCGTATTACGTCGAAATATAACTATTTCACAAAAAATACCGGTAAATCGTAAAAATTTCTAACGAATTAACTCGCAAAAACCGTTCGAAATTAAAAGTTTTGCCTACCTATCCAGGGACGAAACAAACGTTTAATCTCTATGCAATTTTGAATTACACATCGATATATTTAGAAATATTGCTACGTCGTAACGCTTTTTAACGAATTAACTCGAAGGGAACGTTCGAAATTGAAATTTTTTTCTAGCTCTCCAGGGACGAAATAAACGTTTAATCCCTATGTAATATTGAATTATGCATCGAGATATGTAAAAATATTCCTACCTCATAACGGTTGTTAACGAATTAACTCGCAGAAAACCTTAGCGTCGTTCGTAGCGGTGCGAAGAAATACAAAGTCCCAACGTCCCGGTCTTATTGGTACGGCGGGGGCTATTTAAAACAAAGAAATCAAAATAAATCGTTACAATCGACCGTATTACGTCGAAATATAACGATTTCACAAAAAATA
Source organism: Bombus hortorum (assembly GCA_905332935.1). Classification (NCBI taxonomy): domain Eukaryota; kingdom Metazoa; phylum Arthropoda; class Insecta; order Hymenoptera; family Apidae; genus Bombus; species Bombus hortorum. The sequence goes on from CAJOSO010000001.1 coordinate 9,480,811, forward strand.
CCGGTACCTCGTAACGCATTCTGACGAATTGACTCGAAGGGAACATTCGGAATTGAAATATTTTTCAAGCTCTCCAGGGACGAAATAAACGTTAATCTCTATGTAATATAGAAGTATACATCGATTTATGTAAAAATATGCCCACCTCATAACGCTTTTTATCGAATTAAATGGAAGAGAACGTTAGCATCGTTAGTAGCGGTGCGAATAAATTCAAAGTCCCAACCTCCCGGTCATGTCGGTGCTGCGGGGGCTATTTAAAAAAAATAAATATAAATCGGGACGCTCGACCGTATTACGTCGAATTATAACGATTTCACAAAAAAATACCGGTACATCGTAAAGCTGTCTAACGAATTAACTCGCAAAAACCGTTCGAAATTGAAAGTTTTGCTAGCTCTCCAGGGACGAAATAAACGTTTAATCCCTATGCAATATTGAATTACACATCGATTTATGTAGACATATTCCTACGTCGTAATGCTTTTTAACGAATTAACTGGAAGGGAACGTTCGAAATTGAGATATTTTTTAGCTATCCAGGGAAGAAATAAACGTTTAATCTCTATGTAATATTGAAGTAAACATCGATTTATGTAAAAATATGCCCACCTCATAACTCTTTTTATCGAATTAACTCGAAGGGAACGTTAGCGTCGTTAGTAGCTGCGTGAATAAATACAAAGTCCCAACGTCTCGGTCATATAGGTACGGCGGGGGCTATTTAAAAAAAAAATAGAAATAAATCGTTACGATCGACCGTATTACGTCGAAATATAACGATTTCACAAAAAAATACCGTTACATCGTAAAGCTTTCTAACGAATTAACTCCAAAAACCGTTCGAAATTGAAAGTTTTGCTAGCTCTCCAGGGACGAAATAAACGTTTAATCCGTATGCAAAACTGAATTACACATCGATATATGTAGAAATATTCCTACGTCGCAACGCTTTTGAAGGAATTAACTCGAAGGGAACGAAATTGAAATTTTTTTCTACCTCTCCAGGGACGAAATAAAGGTTTAATCTCTATGTAACATTGCAGTATACATCCATTTATGTAAAAATATGCCCACCTTCTAACGCTTTTTATCGAATTAAATCGAAGAGAATGTTAGCATCGTTAGTAACGGTGCGAATAAATTCAAAGACCCAATCTCCGGTCATGTCGTTCCGGCCGCGGCTATTTAAAAAAAAAAAATAAATATAAATCTTTACGCTCGACCGTATTACGTCGAAATATAACGATTTCGCAAAAAAATACCGGTACATCGTAACGCTTTCTAACGAATTAACTCGCAAAAACCGTTCGAAATTGAAAGTTTTGCTAGATCTCCAGGGACGAAATAAACGTTTAATCCCTATGCAATTTTGAATTACACATCTACATATTTAGAAATATTCCTGCGTCGTAACGCTTTTTAACGAATTAACTCGAAGGGAACGTTCGAAATTGAAATTTTTTTCTAGCTCTCCAGGGACGAAATAAACGTTTAATCCCTATGTAATATTGAATTATACATCGATTTATGCAAAAATATGCCTGCCTCATAACGCTGTTTATCGAATTAACTCGAAGGGAACGTTAGCGTCGTCAGTAGTAGCGCGAAGAAATTCAAAGTACCAACCTCCCGGTCTGGTCGGTCCGGCGGCTGCTATTTAAAAAAAAGAAAAAAAAGAAATCATTACGTTCGAGCGTAATAGGTCGAACTATAACGATTCCACAAAGAATACCGGTACCTCGTAACGCTTTCAGACGAATTAACTCGAAGGGAACGTTCAAAATTGAAATTTTGTTCTAGCTCTTCAGGATAGAAATAAGTGTTTAATCTCTATGTAATATTGAATTATACATCGATTTATGTACAAATATGCCTACCTCATTACGCTTTATATCGAATTAACTCGAAGGGAACGTTAGCGTCGTTAGTAGCGGTGCGAAGAAATGCAAAGTCCCAACCTCCCGGTCATGTTGGTCCGGCCGCTGTTATTTAAAAAAAAAATACATATAAATCGTGACGCTCGACCGTATTACGTCGAAATATAACGATTTCACAAAAAAATACCGGTACATCGTAACGCTTTCAAACGAATTAACTCGAAGGGAACGTTCGAAATTGAAATATTGTTCTACCGCTTCAGGGTAGAAATAAGTGTTTAATCTCTATGTAATATTGAATTATACATCCATTTATGTAAAAATATGCCCACCTCCTAACGTTTTTTATCGAACTAAATCGAAGAGAACGTTAGCGTCGTTAGTTGCGGTGCGAAGAAATTCAAAGACCCAACCTTCCGGTCATGTCGGTCCTGCGGGGGCTATTTAAAAAAGATAAATATAAATCGTAACGCTCGACCGTATTACGTCGAAAAATAACGATTTCACAAAAAATACCGGTTCATGGTAAAGCTGTCTAACGAATTAACTCGCAAAAACCGTTCGAAATTGAAAGCTTTGCTAGCTCTCCAGGGACGAAATAAACGTATAATCCCTATGCAATATTGAATTACACATCGATTTGTGTAGACATATTCCTACGTCGTAACGCTTTTTAACGAATTAACTCGAAGGGAACGTTCGAAATTGAAATATTTTTCTAGCTATCGAGGGACGAAATAAACGTTTAATCTCTATGTAATATTGAAGTAAACATCGATTTATGTAAAAATATGCCCACCTCATAACGCTTTTTATCGAATTAAATCGAAGGGAACGGTAGCGTCGTTAGTAGCGGTGCGAAGATATACAAAGTCCCAACGTCCCGGTCATATAGGTACGGCGAGGGCTATTTAAAAAAAAAAAATAAAAATTTATCGTTACGGTCGACCGTATTACGTCGAAATATTTCAATTTCACAAAAAATACCGGTGCCTCGTAACGCTTTTTAACGAATTAACTGGAAGGGAACGTTCGAAATTGAGATATTTTTCTAGCTATCCAGGGACGAAATAAACGTTTAATCTCTATGTAATATTGAAGTAAACATCGATTTATGTAAAAATATGCCCACCTCATAACGCTTTTTATCGAAATAACTCGAAGGGAACGTTAGCGTCGTTAGTAGCTGCGTGAAGAAATACAAAGTCCCAACGTCTCGGTCATATAGGTACGGCGGGGGCTATTTAAAAAAAAAAATAGAAATAAATCGTTACGATCGACCGTATTACGTCGAAATATAACGATTTCACAAAAAAATACCGATATATCGTAAAGCTTTCTAACGAATTAACTCCAAAAACCGTTCGAAATTGAAAGTTTTGCTAGCTCTCCAGGGACGAAATAAACGTTTAATCCGTATGCAAAATTGAATTACACATCGATATATGTAGAAATATTCCTACGTCGCAACGCTTTTGAAGGAATTAACTCGAAGGGAACGAAATTGAAATTTTTTTCTACCTCTCCAGGGACGAAATAAAGGTTTAATCTCTATGTAACATTGCAGTATACATCCATTTATGTAAAAATATGACCAACTTCTAACGCTTTTTATCGAATTAAATCGAAGAGAACGTTAGCATCGTTAGTAGCGGTGCGAATAAATTCAAAGACCCAATCTCCGGTCATGTCAGTCCGGCCGCGGCTATTTAAAAAAAAAATAAATATAAATCTTTACGCTCGACTGTATTACGTCGAAATATAACGATTTCGCAAAAAAATACCGGTACATGGTAACGCTTTCTAACGAATTAACTCGCAAAAACCGTTCGAAATTGAAAGTTTTGCTAGATCTCCAGGGACGAAATAAACGTTTAATCCCTATGCAATTTTGAATTACACATCTACATATTTAGAAATATTCCTGCGTCGTAACGCTTTTTAACGAATTAACTCGCAGGGAACCTTAGCGTCGTTCGTAGCAGTGCGAAGAAATACAAAGTCCCAACCTCCCGGTCATGTCGGTCCTGCGGCGGCTATTTAAAAAAAAAAAATGAAAATAAATCGTTACGATCCACCGTATTACGTCGAAATATAAACGATTTCACAAAAAATACCGGTTTTTCACAAAAATACAAAAATAACGCTTTCTGACGAATTAACGCGCAAAAACCGTTCGAAATTGAAAGTTTTGCTAGCTCTCCAGGGACGAAATAAACGTCTAATCCCTATGTAATATTGAATTATACATCGATATATGTAGAAATATTCCTACCTCATAACGCTTTCTATCGAATTAACTCGAAGGGAATGTTATCGTCGTTAGTAGCGGTGCGAAGAAATTCAAAGTCCCAATCTCCCGGTCATGTCGGTCCTGCTGGGGCTATTTAAAAAAAAAATAAATATAAATCGTTGCGTTCGACCGTATTACCTCGAAATATAATGATTTCACAAAAAATGCCGGTACATCGTAACGCTTTCTAACGAATTAACTCCAAAAACCGTTCGAAATTCAGAGTTTTGCTTGCTCTCCAGGGACCAAATAAACGTTTAATCCGTATGTAATACTGAATTCTACATCGAGATATGTAAAAATATTCCTACCTCATAACGGTTGTTAACGAATTAACCCGCAGGGAACCTTAGCATCGTTCGTAGCTGTGCGAAGAAATACAAAGTCCCAACGTCCCGATCATATAGTTACGGCGGGGGGTAATTAAAAAAAAAACAATAAAAATAAATCGTTACGATCGACCGTATTACGTCGAAATATAACGATTTTACAAAAAATACCGGTACCTCGTAACCCTTTCTGACGAATTGACTCGAAGGGATCGTTCGAAATTGAAATTTCGTTCTAACTCTCCAGGGTAGAAATAAGTGTTTAATCTTATGTAATATTGAATTCTACATCGATTTATGTAGAAATATGCCTACCTCATAACGCTTTCAATCGAATTAACTCGAAGGGAACGTTAGCGTCGTTAGTAGCGGTGCGAAGAAATGCAAAGACCCAACCTCCCGGTCATGTCGGTCATGCTGGGGCTATTTAAAAAAGAACAAAAAAAATCTTTACGTTCGACCGTATTACGTCGAAATGTAACGATTTCACAAAAAATACCGGTAAATCGTAACGCTATCTAACGAATTAACTCGCAAAAACCGTTCGAAATTGAAAGTTTTGCTACCTATCCAGGGACGAAATAAACGTTTAATCCCTATGTAATATTGAATTATACATCGAGATATGTCAAAATATTCCTACCTCATAACGGTCGTTAACGAATTAACTCGCAGGAAACCTTAGCGTCGTTCGTAGCGGTGAGAAGAAATACAAAGTCCCAACGTCCCGGTCATATCGGTACGGCGGGGGCTATTTAAAAAAAAAAAAATAATAATAAATCCTTACGATCGACCGCATTACGTCGAAATATAACGATTTCACAAAAAATACCGGTACCTCGTAACGCTTTCTGACGAATTGACTCGAAGGGAACGTTCGAAATTGAAACTTTAATCTAGCTCTCCAGGGACGAAATAAACGTTTAATCCCTATGTAATATTGAATTATACATCGAGATATATAAAAATATGCCCTCCTCATAACGCTTTTTATCGAATTAAATCGAAGAGAACGGTAGCGTCGTCAGTAGCTGCGCGAAGAAATGCAAAGTCCCCATCTCCCTGTCGTGTCGGTCCGGCCGCGGCTATTTAAAAAAAACATAAAAAAAATCGTTACGTCCGCCGGTATTACGTCGAAATATAATGATTTCACAAGAAATACCGGTACATCGTAACGCATTCTAACGAATTAACTCGCAAAAACCGAACGAAATTGAAAGTTTTGCTTGCTTTCCAGGGACCAAATAAACGTTTAATCCCTATGTAATAGTGAATTATACATCGATTTATGTAAAAATATGCCCACCTGATAACGCTTTTTATAGAATTAAATCGAAGAGAACGGTAGCGTCGTCAGTAGCTGCGCGAAGAAATACAAAGTCCCAACGTCCCGGTCATATAGGTACGGCGGGGGCTATTTAAAAAAAAGAAAATTAAAAGAAATCATTACGTTCCAGCGTATTACGTCGAACTATAACGATTTCACAAGAAATACCGCGACCTCGTAACGCTTGTTAACGAATTAACTCGAAAAAACCGTTCGAAATTGAAAGTTTTGCTTGCCCTCCAAGGACCAAATAAACGTTTTTATCCCTATGTAATATTGAATTATACATCGAGATATGTAAAAATATTCCTACCTCATAACGGTTGTTAACGAATTAACTCGCAGGAAACCTTAGCGTCGTTCGTAGCGGTGCGAAGAAATGCAAAGTCCCAACCTCCCGGTCATGTCGGTCCTGCGCGGGCTATTTAAAAAAAAGAAAATTAAAAGAAATCATTACGTTCGAGCGTATTACGTCGAACTATAACGATTTCACAAGAAATACCGCGACCTCGTTACGCTTGTTAACGAATTAACTCGAAGGGAACGTTCAAAATTGAAATTTTTTTCTAGCTCTCCAGGGACCAAATAAACGTTTAATCCCTATGTAATATTGAATTATACATCGAGATATGTAAAAATATTCCTACCTCATAACGGTTGTTAACGAATTAACTCGCAGGAAACCTTAGCGTCGTTCGTAGCGGTGCGAAGATATACAAAGTCCCAACGTCCCGGTCGTTTCGGTACGGCGGGGGCTATTTAAAAAAAAAAAAAATAAAAATAAATCCTTACGATCGACCGTATTACGTCGAAATATAACGATTTCACAAAACATACCGGTACCTCGTAACGCTTTCTGACGAATTAACTCGAAGGGAACGTTCGAAATTGAAATTTTGTTCTAGCTCCTCAGGGTAGAAATAAGTGTTAGATCCCTATGTAATATTGAATTATACATAGATTTATATAAAAATATGCCCTCCTTATAACGCTTTTTATCGAATTAAATCGAAGAGAATGGTAGCGTCGTCAGTAGCTGCGCGAAGAAATGCAAAGTCCCCATCTCCCGGTCGTGTCGGTCCGGCCGCGGCTATTTAAAAAAAAACATAAAAAAAAAATCGTTACGTTCGACCACATTACGTCGAACTATAAAGATTTCGCAAAAAGTACCGAGACCTCGTAACGCTTGTTAACGAATTAACTCGAAAAAACCGATCGAAATTGAAAGTTTTGCTAGCTCTCCAGGGACGAAATAAACGATTAATACCTATGTAATAGTGAATTACACATCGATATATGTAGAATTATTCCTACGTCGTAACGTTTTTTAACGAATTAACTCGAAGGGAACGACCGAAATTGAAATTTTGTTCTAGCTCTCCAGGGTAGAAATAAGTGTTTAATCTCTATGTAATATTGAATTATACATCGAGATATGTAATAATATTCCTACCTCATAACGGTTGCTAACGAATTAACTCGCAGGAAACCTTAGCGTCGTTCGTAGCGGTGCGAAGAAATACAAAGTCCCAACCTCCCGGTCATGTCGGTCCTGCGGGGGCAATTTAAAAAAAAAATAAAAATAAATCGTTACGATCCACCGTATTACGTCGAAATATAACGACTTCGCAAAAAAATACCGGTACATCGTAACGCTTTCTAACGAATTAACTCCCAAAAACCGTTCGAAATTGAAAGATTTGCTACCTCTCCAGGGACTAAATAAACGTTTATTCCCTAGGCAATTTTGAATTACACATCGATACATTTAGAAAAATTCGTACGTCGTAACGCTTTATAACGAATTAACTCGCAGGGAACCTTAGCGTCGTTCGTAGCGGTGCGAAGAAATAAGAAGTCCCAACGTCCCGGTCATATACGTACGGCGGCTGTTATTTAAAAAAAAGAAAAAAAAACAAATCGTTACGATCGACCGTATTACGTCGAACTATACCGATTTCACGAAAAATACCGGTACCTCGTAACGCTTTCAGACGAATTAGCTCGAAGGGAACGTGCGAAATTGAAATTGTGTTCTAGCTCTTCAGGGTAGAAATAAGTGTTTTATCTCTGTGTAATATTGAATTATACATCGATTTATGTAAAAATATGCCTACCTCCTTACGCTTTATATCGAATTAACTCGAAGGGAATGTTAGCGTCGTTAGTAGCGGTGCGAAGAAATGCAAAGTCCCAACCTCCCGGTCATGTCGGTCCTGCTGGGGCTATTTAAAAAAAAATAAACATAAGTCGTTACGTTCGAACGTATTACGTCGAAATATAATGATTTCACAAAAAATACCGGTACATCGTAACGCTTTCTAACGAATTAACTCGCAAAAACCGTTCGAAAAGGAAAGTTTTGCTACCTCTCCAGGGACCAAATAAACGTTTAATCCCTATGCAATATTGAATTACACATCGATATATGTAGAAGTATTCGTACGTCTTAACGCTTTTTAACGAATTAACTCGAAGGGAACGTTCGAAATTGAAAATTTTTTCTAGCTCTCCAGGGACGAAATAAACGTATAATCTCTATGTAATATTGAGGTATACATCGATTTATGTAAACATATGCCCACCTCATAACGCTTTTAATCGAATTAAATCGAAGAGAACGGTAGCGTCGTCAGTAGCTGCGCGGAGAAATTCAAGGTCCCAATCTCCCGGTCATGTCGGTCCCGCCGCGGCTATTAAAAAAAAAGATAAATATAAATCGTTCCTTTCGACCGTATTATGTTGAACGATAATGATTTCACAAAAAATACCGCGACCTCGTAACGGTTGTTAACGAATTAACTCGAAAAAACCGTTCGAAATTGAAAGTTTCGTTTGCTCTCCAGGGACCAAATAAACGATTAATCCCTATGTAATATTGAATTATACATCGAGATATGTAAAAATATTCCTACCTCATAACGGTTGTTAACGAATTAACTCGCTGGGAACCTTAGCGTTGTTCGTAGCGGTGCGAAGAAATACAAAGTACCAACGTCCCGGTCATATCGGTACGGCGGGGGTTATTTAAAAAAAAAAAAAATAAAAATCAATCGTTACGATCGACCGTATTACGTCGAAATGTAACGATTTCACAAAAAATACCGGTACCTCGTAACGCTTTCTGACGAATTGACTCGAAGGGAACGTTCGAAATTGAAATTTTGTTCTAGCTCTCCAGGGACGAAATAAACGTTTAATATCTATGTAATATTGAAGTATACATCGATTTATGTAAAAATATGCCCACAACATAACGCTTTTTATCGAATTAAATCGAAGATAACGGTAGCGTCGTCAGTAGCTGCGCGAAGTAGTTCAAAGTCCCAATCTCCCGGTCATGTCGGTCCGGCCGCGGCTATATAAAAAAAACAAAAAAAATAGTTACGTTCGACCGTATTACGTCGAACTATAAAGATTTCACAAAAAATACCGGTACATCGTAACGCTGTCTAACGAATTAACTCGCAAAAACCGTTCGAAATTGAAAGTTTTGCTGCCTCTCCAGGGACGAAATAAACGTTTAATCCCTATGCAATTTTGAATTATACATCGATATATTTAGAAATATTCCTACGTCGCAACGCTTTTTAACGAATTAACCCGTAGAGATCCTTAGCGTCGTTCCTAGCGGTGCGAAGAAATACAAAGTCCCAACGTCCCGGTCGTATCGGTACGGCGGGGGCTATTTAAAAAATAAAAATAAAAATCAATCGATACGATCGACCGTATTACGTCGAAATATAACGATTTCACAAAAAATACCGGTACTTCGTTGTATTTTCGCACGTTCGCTGGGAGACGCGATCTCGAAGTAGCGCGCCAACGAGAGTCGTAAATTCTCGTTACGATTAACTAATCGACGCCACGAATCGTACGATCCCTTATTTCTGGTGGGATAATAAGGGTAGTTAAATTAAATGTGAGACTGGTTTTAACAGGTTAACATATATTTCACCGAACCAACAACTTAGGTGTAATACAATAATGAATGTACGAACAACGACGAGTGAGTACGACCTGAGACTCTTTTAGTATCGTTGCGTTGACTGATTGTATTCGACTGACTGACTCGAGTGGATAGAAAATGCCTGACTCGAGGTGTTGGCAACCCAGATGTAGACTGTTGACTCTCCGGTGGCCAGCAGAGAAGTGTCTTCTTGTTCTCTTACGGAATAAAGCCTACGTTATTAAGTGACGTAGTTTCTGGGAAAACCCAGTTTTCCCATTAGGGAAATACTCGCTTTCTCCGTAATTACTGCGAACGCATAATAAACCTAAGCTTATGGTGGGTCCTTAGGTTTATTGGGGGTCTGAATAGAGAGGTGCAGACCCTTGGCGGCCAGGTAGTTGGAGGCGACGCGCGGTCCGTCTCACGCGACGTAACACTCGTAAAGCTTTCTGACGAATGACTCGAGGGGAACGTTCGAAATTGAAATTTTGTTCTAGCTCTCCAGTTACGAAATAAACGTTTAATATCTATGTGATATTGAATTATACATCGATTTATGTAAAAATATGCCAACCTCATAACGCTTTTATCGAATTAACTCGAAGGGAACGTTAGCGTCGTTAGTAGCAGTGCGAAGAAATTCAAAGGCCCAACCTCCAGGACATGTCGGTCATGCTGGGGCTATTTAAAAAAAACAAAAAAAAAATCGTTACGTTCGGCCGTATTACGTCGAACCATAAAAATTTCACAAAAAATACCGGTACCTCGTAACGCTTTCTGACGAACTGACTCGAAGGGAACGTTCGAAATTGAAATTTTGTTCTAGCTCTCCAGGGACCAAATAAACGTTTAATCCCTATGTAATATTGAATTATACATCGAGATATGTAAAAATATTCCTACCTTATAACGGCTGTTAACGAATTAACCCGCAGGGAACCTTAGCGTCGTTCGTAGCGGTGGGAAGAAATACAAAGTCCCAACGTCCCGGTCATATAGGTACGGCGGGGGCTATTTAAAAAAAAAAAAATAAAAATAAATCGTTACGATCCACCATATTACGTCGAAATATTACGATTTCACAAAAAATACCGGTACATCGTAACGCTTTCTAACGAATTAACTCGCAAAAACCGTTCGAAATTGAAAGTTTTGCTACCTCTCCAGGGACTAAATAAACGTTTAATCCCTATGTAATTTTGAATTACACATCGATATATTTAGAAATATTCCTACGTCGTAACGCTTTCAAACGAATTAACTCGCAAAAACCGTTCCAAAATTGAAAGTTTTGCTAGCTCTCCAGGGACGAAATAAACGTTTAATCCCTATGCAATATTGAATTACACATCGATATATGTAGAAATATTCCTACGTCGTAACGCTTTTTAACGAATTAACTAGCAGGGAACCTTAGCGTCGTTCGTAGCGGTTCGAAGAAATTCAAAGACACAACCTCCCGGTCATGTCGGTCCTGCGGGGGCTATTTAAAAATAAATAAATAAAAATCGTTACCTTCGACCGTATTACGTCGAACTATAAAGATTTCACAAAAAAAATACCGCGACATCGTAACGCTTGTTAACGAATTAACTCGAAGGGAACGTTCGAAATAGAAATTTTTTTCTAGCTCTCCAGGGACGAAATACGAGTTTAATCCCTATGCAATATTGAATTACACCTCGATATATGTAGAAATATTCCTACCTCATAACGGTTGTTAACTAATTAACTCGCAGGGAACCGTAGCGTCGTTCGTAGCAGCGCGAAGAATTTCAAAGTACCATTCTCCCTGTCATGTCGGTCCGGCAGCGGCTATTTAAAAAACACATAAAAAAATCGTTACGATCGACCGTACTACGTCGAACTATAAAGATGCACAAAAAATACCGCGACCTCGTAACGCTTGTTAACGAATTAACTCGAAAAAACCGTTCGAACTTGAAAGTTTTGCTTGCTCTCCAGGGACGAAATAAACGTTCAATATCTATGTAATATTGAAGTATACATCGATTTATGTAAAAATATGCCTACCTCATAACGCTTTATATCGAATTAACTCGAAGGGAACGTTAGCGTCGTTCTCAGCGGTGCAGAGAAATACAAAGTCCCAACGTCCCGGTCATGTGGATCCTGCTGGGGCTATTTAAAAAAAAAAAGAAATTGTTACGTTCGACCGTATTACGTCGAACTATAAAGATTTCACAAAAAAGATACCGCGACCTCGTAACGCTTGTTAACGAATTAACTCGAAAAAACCGTTCGAAATTGAAAGTTTTGCTAGCTCCCCAGGGACGGAATAAACGTTTAATTCCTATGCTATATTGAATTACACATCGAAATATGTAGAAATGTTCCTACGTCGTAACGCTTTTTAACGAATTAACTCGCAGGGAACCTTAGCGTGGTTCGTAGCGGTGCGAAGAAATTCAAATTCCTAACATCCCGGTCATGTCGGTCCTGCTGGGGCTATTTAAAAAGAAATAAATATAAATCGTGACGTTCGACCGTATTACGTCGAAATATAATGATTTCACAAAAAATACCGGTACATCGTAACGCTTTCTAACGAATTAATTCGCAAAAACCGTTCGAAATTGAAAGTTTTGCTAGCTCTCCACGGACGAAATAAAAGGTTAATCCCTATGCACTATTGAATTACACATCGATATATGGACAAATATTCTTACGTCGTAACGCTTTTTAACGAATTAACTCGAAGGGAACGTTCGAAATTGAAATTTTTTTCTAGCTTTCCGGGGAAGAAATAAACGCTTAATCTCAATGTAATATTGAAGTATACGTCGATTTATATAAAAATATGCTCACCTCATAACGCTTTTTATCGAATTAAAATGAAGAGAACAATAGCGTCGTGTGTAACGGTGCGAAGAAATACAAAGTCCCAACGTCCCGGTCATATCGGTACGGCGGGGGCTATTGAAAAAAAAAAAAAATAAAAATAAATCGTTACCATCGACCGTATTACGTCGAAATATAACGATTTCACAAAAAATACCCGTACCTCGTAACGCTTTTTACGGAGTTAACCAGAAAGAACCGTTGAAATTGAAAGTTTCGCTAGCTCTCCAGGGACCAAATAAACGTTTAATCCCTATGTAATATTGAATTATACATCGAGATATGTAAAAATATTCCTACCTCATAACCCTTTTATCGAATTAAATCGCAGGAAACCTTAACGTCGTTCTCAGCGGTGCGTAGAAATACAAAGTCCCAACGTCCCGGTCATATAGGTACGGCGGGGGCTATTTAAAAAAAAAAAATAAAAATACATCGTTACGATCGACCGTATTACGTCGAAATGTAACGATTTCACAAAAAATACCGGTACCTCGTAACGCTTTCTGACGAATTGACTCGAAGGGAACGTTCGAAATTGAAATTTTGTTCTAGCACTCCAGGGTAGAAATAAACCTTTAATCTCTATGTAATATTGAATTATACATCGATTTATGTAAAAATATGCCTACCTCATAACGCTTTTTATCGAATTAACTCGAAGGGAACGTTTTGCGTCGTTAGTAGCGGTGCGAAGAAATTCAAAGACCCAACCTACCGGTCATGTCGGTCCTGCGGGGGAAATTTAAAAAAAAAATAAATATAAATCGTTACGCTCGACCGTATTACGTCGCAAAATAACGATTTCCCAAAAAATACCGGTACATCGTAACGCTTTCTTACGAATTAACTCGCAAAAACCGTTCGAAAATGACAGTTTTGTTACCTCTCCAGGGAAGAAATAAACGTTTAATCCCTATGCAATTTTGAATTACACATCGATTTATGTAGACATATTCCTACGTCGTAACGCCTTTTACGAATTAACTCGAAGGGAACGTTCTAAATTGAAATTTTTTTCTAGCTCGCCAGGGACGAAATAAACGTTTGATATCTATGTAATATTGAAATATACATCGATTCATGTAAAAATATGCCCACCTCATAACGCTTTTTATCGAATTAAATCGAAGAGAACAGTAGCGTCGTCACTAGCTGCGCTTAGAAATTCAAAGTCCCATCGTCCCGGTCATATAGGTACGGCGGGGGCTATTTAAAAAAAAAAAGAACTAAAAATAAATCGTTACGATCGACAGTATTACGTCGAAATGTAACGATTTCACAAAAAATACAGGTACCTCGTATCGCTTTCTGACGAATTAACTCGAGGGGAACGTTCGAAATTGAAATATTTCTCTCGCTCTCGAGGGACGAAATAAACATTTAATCTGTGTGTAATATTGAAGTATGCATCGAGATATGTAAAAATATGCCTACCTCATAACGCTTTTTATCGAATTAAATCGAAAAGAACGATAGGGTCGTCAGTAGCTGCGCGAAGAAATTCAAAGTCCCAATCTCCCGGTGATGTCGGTCCGGCGGCGGCTATTTAAAAAAAAAGAAAATGAACAGAAATCATCACGTTCGTGCGCATTACGTCGAACTATAACGATTTCACAAAAAAAAATACCGGTACCTCGTAACGCTTTCTGACGAATTGACTCGGAGGGAACTTTCGAAATTGATATTTCGTTCTAGCTCTCCAGGGTAGAAATAAGTGTTTAAACTCTATGTAATATTGAGTTATACATCGATTTATGTAAAAATATGCCTACCTCATAACGCTTTTTATCGAATTAGCTCGGAGGGAACGATAGCGTCGTTCGTAGCGGTGCCAAGAAATACAAAGTCCCAACGTCCCGATCATATAGGTACGGCGGGGGCTATTTAAAAAAAAAAAAATAAAAATAAATCGTTACGATCGACCGTATTACGTCGAAGTATAACGATTTCACAAAAAATAACGGTACATCGTAACGCTTTCTAACGAATTAACTCGCAAAAACCGTTCGAAATTGAAAGTTTTGCTAGCTCTCCAGGGACGAAATAAACGTTTAATCCCTATGCAATATTGAATTACACATCGATATATGTAGAAATATTCCTACGTCGTAACGCTTTTTAACGAATTAACTCGAAGAGAACGTTCGAGATTGAAATTTTTTTCTAGCTCTCCAGGGACGAAATAAACGTTTAACCTCTATGTAATATTGAAGTATACATCGATTTATGTAAAAATATGGCTACCTCATAACGCTTTTTATCGAATTAACTCGAAGGGAACGTTAGCGTCGTTAGTAGCGGTGCGAAGAAATTCAAAGACCCAACCTCCCGGTCATGTCGGTCGTGCGGGGGCTATTTAAAAAAAAAAAAAAAATAAGAAAAAATCCTTACGTTCCACCGTATTACGTCGAACTATAAAGATTTCACAAAAAATACCGCGACCTCGTATCGCTTGTTAACGAATTAACTCGAAAAAACCGTTCGAAATTGAAAGTTTTGCTTGCTCTCCAGGGACCAAATAAACGTTTAATCCCTATGTAATATTGAATTATACATCGAGATATGTAAAAATATTCCTACCTCATAACCCTTTTTATCGAATTAACTCGCAGGAAACCTTAGCGTCGTTAGTAGCGCTGCGAAGAAATTGAAAGACACAACCTCCCGGTCATGTCGGTCCTGCGGGGGCTATTTAAAAAAAAAAAAATAAATATGTCGAGTTAGTGTCAGGAATGGAGTTATGATCGGTCGATGAATTGTTGTTACTGTTACTCATGTTCGTTGCTCGGTTGAAGTAGTGTTTATTGATCGATGTATTCGGTGCAAGTCGTGACGGTAGTTTATACACTAACGACAATGGCCTCAGGATCGATAAAGAATCCGCGGTCAAAGGGATTATAGATGTACTTTATTTCAAAGTCTAAGTCTGACTCCGCGTACTCTCCGTAACACAAGGTTATGCATTGAAGACACTAATTGACTGCTCAGAGCGCAGAAAAAAGAATGAATTCCCATCACTGTGACGCTGTCGAGGAAAACTATGATGGGGTGTGTCTAGGGGCACGAGGTCATCGGATTCGTCAAGGAAGATCCTCGTTCGAAAGGTGAGGGAAATGGACGTTGCTCTTAATTGGTTAATTCCCATGCTGGTGGTTAGGAAAAGATGCTAACCGCCCTTGAGGGAGAGAGTTGCTAGCGGGAAGCGTCGTTCGTGGAATAAGCGGGTTTCCTTTATCTTTCCGCAGTAGGTGACAGATTTAGCGACTGTTAGGATAAAGGCTGTTTATCCGTTTGAAGAACATTAGGTAACCAGATCCTATGATTTATAGAGGGTCCTCTAGTTATCTGAGTATATATTATGGAAATGTGTTGACATTCGGCACTCATCTTGCCCAAAGAATGGAATCTGTGTGCGGCGAGCCATGGGGCACCGACCATCGAAATGTTTACTGTTACGTGAGGCTAGGAATATTTTCTTTCAAGGAGAGCTATCCGGTTATTGTATATCTTTGATAAATGAACCGTGCATCCCGTGACCGCGGCTACGTTCGGCGACTAGTTGTCGCCTCGAGCCCAAGCTCATTATCGCAATTCCGGAACAATTATAATCAGGGCATTTACAACGACCAAGGGGTTTTACCCAAGAATTCCGAGGGAAGGCCCGGTGACCTTTCATCTCCGACAAATATAAATCGTGACGCTCGACCGTATTACGTCGAAAAATAACGATTTCACAAAAAAATACCGGTACATCGTAACCCTTTCTAACGAATTGACTCGCAAAAACCGTTCGAAATTGAAATTTTGTTCTAACTCTCCAGGGTAGAAATGAGTGTTTAATCTCTATGTAATATTGAATTATACATCGATTTATGTAAAAATATGCCTACCTCATAATGCTTTTTATCGAATTAACTCCAAGGGAACGTTAGCGTCGTTAGTAGCGGTGCGAAGAAATTCAAAGACCCAACCTCCCGGTCATGACGGTCCTGCGGGGGCTATTAAAAAAAAAAAAAAATAAATATAAATCGTGACGCTCGACCGTATTACGTCGAAATATAACGATTTCGCAAAAAAATACCGGTACATCGTAACGCTTTCTAACGAATTTACTCGCAAAAACCGTTGGAAATTGAAAGTTTTGCTAGCTCTCCAGGGACGAAATCAACGTTTAATCCCTATGCAATATTGAATTACACATCGATATATTTAGAAATATTCCTACGTCGTAACGCTTTTTACGAATTAACTCGAAGGGAACGTTCGAAATAGAAATTTTTTTCTAGCTCCCCAGGGACGAAATAAACGTTTAATATCAATGTAATATTGAGGTATACATCGATTTATGTAAAAATATGCCCACCTCATAACGCTTTTTATCCAATTAAATCGAAGAGAACAGTGGCGTCGTCACTAGCTGTGCTTAGAAATTCAAAGTCCCAATCTCCCGGTCATATAGGAACGGCGGGGGCTATTTAAAAAATAAAAATAAAAATAAATCGTTACGATCGACAGTATTACGTCGAAATATAACGATTTCGCAAAAAAATCCGGGACCTCGCAACGCTTTTTAACGAATTAACTCGAAAAAACCGTTCGAAATTGGAAGTTTAGCTTGCTCTCAAGGGACGAAATTAACGTTTAGTCCCTATGTAATATTGAAGTATACATCGAGATATGTAAAAATATTCCTACCTCATAACGGTTTTTAACGAATTAACTCGAAGGGAACGTTCGAAATTGAAATTTTGTTCTAGCCTTCCAGGGACGAAATAAACATTTAATCTTTATGTAATACTGAATTATACATCGATTTATGGTAAAATATTCCTACCTGATAACGCTACTTATCGAGTTAACTCGAAGGGAACGATAACGTCGTAAGTAGCGGTGCGAAGAAATTCAAATTCCCAACCACCGGTTACGTCGGTCCGGCGGCGGCTATTTTCAAACAAAAAAAAAAAAAAAAACATAAAAAGAAATCGTTACGTTCGACCGTACTACGTCGAAATATAACGATTTCACAAAAAATACCGGTACATCGTAAAGCCTTCTAACGAATTAACTCGCAAAACCGTTCGAAATTGAAAGCTTTGCTAGCTCTCCAGGGACGAAATAAACGTATAATCCCTATGTAATATTGAATTATACATCGATTTATGTAAAAATATGCCCACCTCATGACCCTTTTTATCGAATTAAATCGAAGAGAACGTTAGCGTCGTCAGTAGCGGTGCGAAGAAATGCAAGGTACCAACCTCCCGGTCATGTCGGTCCTGCTGGGGCTATTTAAAAAAAATAACATAAATCGTTACGTCCGACCGTATTACGTCGAAATATAATGATTTAACAAAAAATACCGGTACATCGTAACGCTTTCTAACAAATTAAATCGCAAAAACCGTTCGAAATTGAAATTTTGTTCTAGCTCTCCAGGGACGAAATAAACGTTTAAGCCCTATGCAATATTGAATTACACTTCGAAATATGTAGAAATATTCCTACGTCGTAACGCTTTTTAACGAATTAACTCGCAGGGAACCTTAGCGTCGTTCGTAGCGGTGCGAAGAAATACAAAGTCCCAACCTCCCGGTCATGTCGATCCTGCTTGGGCTATTTAAAAAAAATAAACATAAATCGTTACGTCCGATCGTATTACGTCGAAATATAATGATTACACAAAAAATACCGGTGCATCGTAACGCTTTCTAACGAATTGACTCGAGGGGAACGTTCGAAATTGAAATTTTGTTCTAGCTCTCCAGTTACGAAATAAACGATTAATATCTATGTGATATTGAATTATACATCGATTTATGTAAAAATATGCCAACCTCATAACGCTTTTATCGAATTAACTCGAAGGGAACGTTAGCGTCGTAGGTAGCAGTGCGAAGAAATTCAAAGGCCCAACCTCCAGGACATGTCGGTCCTGCGGGGGCTATTTAAAATAAAAAAAATAAAAATAAATCGTTACGATCCACCGTATTACGTCGAAATATAACGATTTCACAAAAAATACCGGTACCTCGTCACGCTTTCTGACGAATTGACTCTAAGGGAACGTTCGAAATTGAAATTTTGTTCTAGCTCTCCAGGGTAGAAACAAGTGTTTAATCTCTATGTAATATGGAATTATACATCGATTTATGTAAAAATATGACGACCTCATAACGCTTTATATCGAATTAACTCCAAGGGAACGTTAGCGTCGTTAGTAGCGGTGCGAAGAAGTGCAAAGTCCCAACCTCCGGGTCATGTCGGTCCTGCTGGGGCTATTTAAAAAAAAGAAAAACGAAGAAATCATTACGTTCAAGCGTATTACGTCGAAATATAACGATTTCACAAAAAATACCGGTACCTCGTAACGCTTTCAGACGAATTAACGCGAAGGGAACGTTCGAAATTGAAATTTTGTTCTAGCTCTCCAGGGTAGAAACAAGTGTTTAATCTCTATGTAATATGGAATTATACATCGATTTATGTAAAAATATGACCACCTCATAACGCTTTATATCGAATTAACTCCAAGGGAACGTTAGCGTCGTTAGTAGCGGTGCGAAGAAGTGCAAAGTACCAACCTCCGGGTCATGTCGGTCCTGCTGGGGCTATTTAAAAAAAAATAAACATAAATCGCTACGTTCGACCGTATTACGTCGAAATATAATGATTTCACAAAAAATACCGGTACATCGTAACGCTTTCTAACGAATTAACTCGCAAAAACCGTTCGAAATTGAAAGTTTTGCTAGCTCTCCAGGGACCAAATAAACGTTTAATCCCTATGCAATATTGAATTACACATCGATATATGTAGAAATATTCCTACGTCGTAACGCTTTTTAACGAATTAACTCGAAGGGAACGTTCGAAATTGAAATTTTTATCTAGCTTTCCAGGGAAGAAATAAACGTTTAATCTCTATGTAATAGTGAAGTATACATCGATTTATTTAAAAATATGCCTACCTCACAACGCTTTTTATCGAATTAAATCGAAGAGAACAATACCGCCGTCTGTAGCTGCGCGAAGAAATTCAAAGACCCAATCTCCCGGTCATGTCGGTCCTGCGGGGGCTATTTAAAGAAAAAAAATAAATATAAATCGTGACGCTCGACCGTATTACGTCGAAATATAACGATATTACAAAAAATACCGGTACATCGTAACGCTTTCTAACGAATTAACTCGCAAAAACCGTTCGAAATTGAAAGTTTTGCTACCTCTCCAGGGACTAAATAAACGTTTAATCCCTATGTAATTTTGAATTACACATCGATATATTTAGAAATATTCCTACGTCGTAACGCTTTCTATCGAATTAACTCGAAGGGAACGTTAGCGTTGTCAGTAGCGGTTCGAAGAAATTCAAAGACCCAACCTCCCGGTCATGTCGGTCCTGCGGGGGCTATTTAAAAATAAATAAATAAAAATCGTTACCTTCGACCGTATTACGTCGGACTATAAAGATTTCACAAAAAAATACCGCGACATCGTAACGCTTGTTAACGAATTAACTCGAAGAGAACGTTCGAGATTGAAATTTTTTTCTAGCTCTCCAGGGATGAAATAAACGATTAATCTCTATGTAATATTGAATTATACATCGATTTATGTAAAAATATGCCTACCTCATAACGCTTTCTATCGAATTAACTCGAAGGGAACGTTAGCGTTGTCAGTAGCGGTGCGAAGAAATGCAAAGTCCCAACCTCCCGGTCATGTCGGTCCTGCTTGGGCTATTTAAAAAAAATAAACATAAATCGTTACGCTCGACCGTATTACGTCGAAATATAACGATTTCACAAAAAATACCGGTACCTCGTACCGCTTTCTGACGAATTGACTCAAAGGGAACGTTCGAAATTCAAATTTTTTTCTAGCTATCCAGGGACGAAACAAACGTTTAATCTCTATGTAATATTGAATTATACATCGAGATATGTAAGAATATTCCTACCTCATAACGATTGTTAACGAATTAACTCGCAGGGAACCTTAGCGTCGTTCGTAGCGGTGGGAAGAAATACAAAGCCCCAACGTCCCGGTCATGTCGGTCCGGCCGCGACTATTTAAAAGAAACATAAAAAAAATAGTTACGTTCGACCGTATTACGTCGAAATATAACGATTTCACCACAAAAAGTTGGTACATCGTTACGCTTTCTAACGAATTAACTCCCAAAAACCGTTCGAAATTGAAAGTTTTTATTGCTCTCCAGGGACCATATAGACGTTTAACCCCTATGTAATATTGAATTATACACCGATTTATGGAAAAATATACCTACCTCATAACGCTACTTATCGAGTTAACTCGAAGTGAACGATAGCGTCGTTAGTAGTTGTGCGAAGAAATTCAAAGTCCCAATCTCCCGGTCATGTTGGTCCGGCCGCGGCTATTTAAAAAAAGAAAATAAAAAGAAATCATTACGTTCGAGCGTATTACGTCGAAATATAACGATTTCACAAAAAAATTCCGGTACCTCGAAACGCTTTCTGACGAATTGACTCGAAGGGAACGTTCGAAATTGAAATTTTGTTCCTGCTCTCCAGGGTAGAAATAAGTGTTTAATCTCTATGTAATATTGAAATATACATCGATTTATGCAAAAATATGCCCACCTCATAACGCTTTTAATCGAATTAAATCGAAGAGAGCGGTAGCGTCGTCAGTAGCTGCGCGAAGAAATTCAAAGTCCCAATCTCCCGGTCATGTCGGCCCGGCCGCGACTATTTAAAAGAAACATAAAAAAAATAGTTACGTTCGACCGTATTACGTCGAAATATAACGATTTCACCACAAAATGTTGGTACATCGTTACGCTTTCTAACGAATTAACTCGCAAAAACCGTTCGAAATTGAAAGTTTTTATTGCTCTCCAGGGACCATATAGACGTTTAACCCCTATGTAATATTGAATTATACACCGATTTATGGAAAAATATAGCTACCTCATAACGCTACTTATCGAGTTAACTCGAAGGGAACGATAACGTCGTTAGTAGTTGTGCGAAGAAATTCAAAGTCCCAACCTCCCGGTCATGTCGGTCCGGCGGCGGCTATTTAAAAAAAAGAAAATAAAAAGAAATCATTACGTTCGAGCGTATTATTTCGAACTATAACGATTTCACAAGAAATACCAGTACCTCGTTACGTCCCGCAGGGAGGATTCACTTATGTGAATCTATGGGGGCTGGCAAACCCACGTTCGCGCAGCCAGGGTGGACCGACGGAGACAAGCGTCGCGCTTTCGTGAGTCCACTATGTACTCCGCAAGGAAGGTCGCCAGGAGTATAAGACGTAAATCGCGTCTCTCTGTGCGACCTGGGGTAGTAGCGCACCCCCGATCCTGATGCCAAGGGTGGGACCGTCGGGATAAGACCCTCGGATACTTCGGTACCTTCGGCACCCGCTTACGTGAGTCCCATCTGGGTCTGTCGCGCCCGGTTAGCAGGGTGACCGACGCGGCAGTGACGTACAACGTAACGCTTGATAACGAATTAACTCGAAAAAACCGTTCGAAATTGAAAGTTTTCCTAGCTCCCCAGGAACGAAATAAACGATTAATCCCTATGCAATGTTGAATTACACATCGATATATGTAAAAATATTCCTACGTCGTAACGCTTTCAGACGAATTAACTCGCAAAAATCGTTCGAAATTGAAATTTTGATCTAGCTCTTCAGGGTAGAAATAAGTGTATAATCTCTATGTAATATTGAATTATACATCGATTCATGTAAAAATATGCCTACCTCATAACGCTTTATATCGAATTAACTCGAAGGGAACGTTAGCGTCGTTAGTAGCGGTGCGAGGAAATTCAAAGTCCCAACTTCCCGGTCATGTCGGTCTTGCGGGGGCTATTTAAAAAAAAATAAATATAAATCGTTACGTCCGACCGTATCACGTCGAAATATAATGATTTCACGAAAAATACCGGTACATCGTAACGCTTTCCAAAGAATTAACTCGCAAAAACCGTTCGAAATTGAAAGTTTTGCTTGCTCTGTAGGGATCAAATAAGCGTTTAATCCCCATGTAATATTGAATTATACATCGAGATATGTAAAAATATTCCTACCTCATAACGGTTGTTAACGAATTAACTCGCAGGGAACCTTAGCGTCGTTCGTAGCGGTGCGATGAAATACAAAGACCCAACGTCCTGGTCATATAGGTACGGCGGGAGCTATTAAAAAAAATATATATATAAAAATAAATCGTTACGTCCGACCGTAGTACGTCGAAATATAATGATTTCACAAAAAATATCGCGACCTCGTAACGCTTTCCAACGAATTAACTCGCAAAAACCGTTCGAAATTGAAAGTTTTTTTTGCTCTCCAGGTACCATATAGACGTTTAACCCCTATGTAACATTGAATTATACACCGATTTATGGAAAAATATACCTACCTCATAACGCTACTTATCGAGTTAACTCGAAGGGAACGGTAGCGTCGTCAGTAGCTGCGCAAAGAAATTCAAAGTCCCAATCTCCCAGTCATGTCGGTCCTGCGGGGGCTATTTAAAAAAAAAATAAATATAAATCGTTACGCTCGACCGTATTACGTCGAAATATAACGATTTCACAAAAAAATACCGGTACCTCGTAACGCTTTCTGACGAATTGACTCGAAGGGAACGTTCGAAATTGAAATTTTATTTCTGCTCTCCAGGGTAGAAATAAGTGTTTAATCTCTATGTAATATTGAATTCTACATCGATTTATGTAAAAATATGGCTACCTCATAAAGCTTTTTATCGAATTAACTCGCAGGGAACCTTAGCGTCGTTCGTAGCGGTGCGAAGAAATTCAAAGTCCCAACCTCCCGGTCATGTAGGTCCTGCGGGGGCTATTTAAAAAAAAAATAAATATAAATCGTTACGCTCGACCGTATTACGTCGAAATATAACGATTTCACAAAAAATACCGGTACCTCGTAACGCTTTCTGATGAATTGACTCGAAGGGAACGTTCGAAATTGAAATTTTATTTCTGCTCTCCAGGGTAGAAATAAGTGTTTAATCTCTATGTAATATTGAATTACACATCGATTTATGTGAAAATATGCCTACCGCATAACGCTTTTTATCGAATTAACACGAAGGGAACGTTAGCGTCGTTAGTAGCGGTGCGAAGAAATTCAAATTCCCAACATCCCGGTCATGTCGGTCCTGCTGGGGCTATTTAAAAAGAAATAAATATAAATCGTTACGTTCGACCGTATTACGTCGAAATATAACGATTTCACAAAAAATACCGGTACATCGGAACGCTTGATAACGAATTAACTCGAAAAAACTGTTCGAAATTGAAAGTTTTGATTGCTCTGAAGGGACCAAATAGACGTTTAACCCCTATGTAATATTGAATTATACATCGATTTATGGAAAAATATACCTACCTCATAACGCTACTTATCGAGTTAACTCGAAGGGAACGATAACGTCGTTAGTAGTTGTGCGAAGAAATTCAAAGACCCAACCTCCCGGTCATGTAGGTCATGCGGGGGCTATTTAAAAAAAAAAATAAATATAAATCGTGACGCTCGACCGTATTACGTCGAAAAATAACGATTTCACATAAAATACCGGTACCCCGTAACGCTTTCTGACGAATTGACTTGAAGGGAACGTTCGAAATTGAAACTTTGTTCTAGCTCTCCAGGGAAGAAATAAGTGTTTAATCTCTATGTAATATTGAATTATACATCGATTTATGTAAAAATATGCCTACCTCATAACGCTTTCTATCGAATTAACTCGAAGGGAACGTTAGCGTTGTCAGTAGCGGTGCGAAGAAATGCAAAGTCCCAACCTCCCGGTCATGTCGGTCCTGCTTGGGCTATTTAAAAAAAATAAACATAAATCGTTACGCTCGACCGTATTACGTCGAAATATAACGATTTCACAAAAAATACCGGTACCTCGTACCGCTTTCTGACGAATTGACTCAAAGGGAACGTTCGAAATTCAAATTTTTTTCTAGCTATCCAGGGACGAAACAAACGTTTAATCTCTATGTAATATTGAATTATACATCGAGATATGTAAGAATATTCCTACCTCATAACGATTGTTAACGAATTAACTCGCAGGGAACCTTAGCGTCGTTCGTAGCGGTGGGAAGAAATACAAAGCCCCAACGTCCCGGTCATGTCGGTCCGGCCGCGACTATTTAAAAGAAACATAAAAAAAATAGTTAGGTTCGACCGTATTACGTCGAAATATAACGATTTCACAAAAAAATGCCGGTACCTCGAAACGCTTTCTGACGAATTGACTCGAAGGGAACGTTCGAAATTGAAATTTTGTTCCTGCTCTCCAGGGTAGAAATAAGTGTTTAATCTCTATGTAATATTGAAATATACATCGATTTATGCAAAAATATGCCCACCTCATAACGCTTTTAATCGAATTAAATCGAAGAGAGCGGTAGCGTCGTCAGTAGCTGCGCGAAGAAATTCAAAGTCCCAATCTCCCGGTCATGTCGGTCCGGCCGCGACTATTTAAAAGAAACATAAAAAAAATAGTTAGGTTCGACCGTATTACGTCGAAATATAACGATTTCACCACAAAATGTTGGTACATCGTTACGCTTTCTAACGAATTAACTCGCAAAAACCGTTCGAAATTGAAAGTTTTTATTGCTCTCCAGGGACCATATAGACGTTTAACACCTATGTAATATTGAATTATACACCGATTTATGGAAAAATATAGCTACCTCATAACGCTACTTATCGAGTTAACTCGAAGGGAACGATAACGTCGTTAGTAGTTGTGCGAAGAAATTCAAAGTCCCAACCTCCCGGTCATGTAGGTCCTGCGGGGGCTATTGAAAAAAAAATAAATATAAATCGTTACGCTCGACCGTATTACTTCGAAATATAACGATTTCACAAAAAAATACCGGTACCTCGTAAAGCTTTCTGACGAATATCTCGATGGGAACGTTCGAAATAGGAATTTTTTTCTAGCTCTCCAGGGACGAAATAAACGTTTAATATCCATGTAATATTGAAGTGTACATCGATTTATGATAAAATATGCCCACAGCGTAACGCTTTATATCGAAATATCTCGAAGGGTACGTTAGCGTCGTTAGTAGCGGTGCGAAGAAATTCAAAGACCCAACCTCCCGGTCATGTCGGTCCTGCGGGGGCTATTTAAAAAAAAATAAATATAAATCGTGACGCTCGACCGTATTACGTCGAAATATAACGATTTCACATAAAATACCGGTACATCGTAACGCTTTCAGACGAATTAACTCGCAAAAACCGTTCGAAATTGAAAGTTTTGCTAGCTCTCCAGGGACGAAATAAACGTTTAATCCCAATGCAATATTGAATTACACATCGATATATGTAGACATATTCCTACGTCGTAACGCTTTTTAACGAATTAACTCGAAGGGAACGTTCGAAATTGAAATTTTTTTCTAGCTCTCCAGGGACGAAATAAACGTTTAATCTCTATGTAATATTGAAGTATACATCGATTGATGTAAAAATATGCCCACCTCACAACTCTTTTTATCGAATTAAATCGAAGGGAACGTTAGCGTCGTTCGTAGCGGTGCGAAGAAATTCAAAGTCCCAACCTCCCGGTCATGTCGGTCCTGCTTGGGATATTTAAAAAAAATAAACATAAATCGTTACGCTCGACCGTATTACGTCGAAATATAACGATTTCACAAAAAATACCGGTACCTCGTACCGCTTTCTGACGAATTGACTCAAAGGGAACATTCGAAATTCAAATTTTTTTCTAGCTATACAGGGACGAAACAAACGTTTAATCTCTATGTAATATTGAATTATACATCGAGATATGTAAGGATATTCCTACCTCATAACGGTTGTTAACGAATTAACTCGCAGGGAACCTTAGCGTCGTTCGTAGCGGTGGGAAGAAATACAAATTCCCAACGTCCCGGTCATATAGGTACGGCGGGGGCTATTTAAAAAAAAAAAATAAAAATAAATCGTTACGTTCGACCGTATTACGTCGAAATATAACGATTTCACAAGAAATACCGGTACCTCGTATCGCTTTCTGACGAATTGACTCGAAGGGAACGTTCGAAATTGAAATTTTTTTCTAGCTCTCGAGGGACGAAACAAACGTTTAATCTCTATGTAATATTTAATTCTACATCGATTTATGTAGAAATATGCCTACCTCATATCGCTTTCAATCGAATTAACTCGAGGGAACGTTAGCGTCGTTAGTAGCGGTGCGAAGAAATGAAAAGACCCAACCTCCCGGTCATGTAGGTCATGCTGAGGCTATTTAAAAAAAACAAAAAAAAATCGTTACGTTCGACCGTATTACGTCGAACCATAACGATTTCACAAAAAATACCGGTACCTCGTAACGCTTTCTGACGAATTGACTCGAAGGGAACGTTCGAAATTGATATTTTGTTCTAGCTCTCCAGGATAGAGATAGGTGTTTAATCTCTATGTAATATTGAATTATACATCGATTTATGTAAAAATATGCCTACCTCATTACGCTTTTTATCGAATTAACTCGCAGGGAACCTTAGCGTCGTTAGTAGCGGTGCGAAGAAATTCAAATTCCCAACATCCCGGTCATGTCGGTCCTGCTGGGACTATTTAAAAAGAAATAAATATAAATCGTAACGTTCGACTGTAATACGTCGAAATATAATGATTTCACAAAAAATACGGGTACATGGTAACGCTTTCCAACGAATTAACTCGCAAAAACCGTTCGAAATTGAAAGTTCTGCTACCTCTCCAGGGACGAAATAAACGCTTAATCCCTATGCAATTTTGAATTACACATCGATATATGTAGAAATATTCCTACGTCGTAACGCTTTTTAACGAATTAACTCGAAGGGAACGTTCGAAATTGAAATTTTTTTCTAGCTCTCCAGGGACGAATTAAACGATTAATACCTATGTAACATTGAAGTATACAGCGATATGTGCAAAAATATGCCTACCTCGTAACGCTTTTTATCGAATTAACTCGAATGGAACGTTAGAGTCGTTAGTAGCTCCGCGAGGAAATTCAAAGTCCCAATCTCCCGGTCATATCGATCCGGCGGGGGCTATTTAAAAAAAAGAAATCAAAATAAATCGTTGCGATCGACCGTATTACGTCGAAATATAACGATTTCACAAAAAATACCGGTACCTCGTAACGCATTCTGACGAATTGACTCGAAGGGAACGTTCGAAATTGAAATTTTTTCTAGCTCTCCAGGGACGAAACAAACGTTTAATCTCTATGTAATATTGAATTATACATCGAGATATGTAAAAATATTCCTACATCATAAAGGTTGTTAACGAATTAACTCGCAGGAAACCTTAGCGTCTTTCGTAGCGGTGCGAAGAAATACAAAGTCCCAATCTCCCGGTCATGTCGGTCCTGCTGGGGCTATTTAAAAAAAATAAATATAAATCGTTGCGTTCGACCGTATTGCTTCGAAATATAATGATTTCACAAAAAAAACCGGTACATCGTAACGCTTTCTAACGAATTAACTCGCAAAAACCGTTCGAAATTGAAAGTTTTGCTACCTCTCCAGGGACGAAATAAACGTTTAATCCCTATGCAATTTTGAATTACGCATCGATATATTTAGAAATATTCCTACGTGGTAGCGCTTTCTAACGAATTAACTCGCAAAAACCGTTCGAAATTGATATTTTGTTCTAGCTCTCCAGGATAGAGATAGGTGTTTAATCTCTATGTAATATTGAATTATACATCGATTTATGTAAAAATATGCCTACCTCATTACGCTTTTTATCGAATTAACTCGCAGGGAACCTTAGCGTCGTTAGTAGCGGTGCGAAGAAATTCAAATTCCCAACATCCCGGTCATGTCGGTCCTGCTGGGACTATTTAAAAAGAAATAAATATAAATCGTAACGTTCGACTGTAATACGTCGAAATATAATGATTTCACAAAAAATACGGGTACATGGTAACGCTTTCCAACGAATTAACTCGCAAAAACCGTTCGAAATTGAAAGTTCTGCTACCTCTCCAGGGACGAAATAAACGCTTAATCCCTATGCAATTTTGAATTACACATCGATATATGTAGAAATATTCCTACGTCGTAACGCTTTTTAACGAATTAACTCGAAGGGAACGTTCGAAATTGAAATTTTTTTCTAGCTCTCCAGGGACGAATTAAACGATTAATACCTATGTAACATTGAAGTATACAGCGATATGTGTAAAAATATGCCTACCTCGTAACGCTTTTTATCGAATTAACTCGAATGGAACGTTAGAGTCGTTAGTAGCTCCGCGAGGAAATTCAAAGTCCCAATCTCCCGGGCATATCGATCCGGCGGGGGCTATTTAAAAAAAAGAAATCAAAATAAATCGTTGCGATCGACCGTATTACGTCGAAATATAACGATTTCACAAAAAATACCGGTACCTCGTAACGCATTCTGACGAATTGACTCGAAGGGAACGTTCGAAATTGAAATTTTTTTCTAGCTCTCCAGGGACGAAACAAACGTTTAATCTCTATGTAATATTGAATTATACATCGAGATATGTAAAAATATTCCTACATCATAAAGGTTGTTAACGAATTAACTCGCAGGAAACCTTAGCGTCTTTCGTAGCGGTGCGAAGAAATACAAAGTCCCAATCTCCCGGTCATGTCGGTCCTGCTGGGGCTATTTAAAAAAAATAAATATAAATCGTTGCGTTCGACCGTATTGCTTCGAAATATAATGATTTCACAAAAAAAACCGGTACATCGTAACGCTTTCTAACGAATTAACTCGCCAAAACCGTTCGAAATTGAAGGTTTTGCTAGCTCTCCAGGGACGAAATAAACGTTTAATCCCTATGTAATATTGAATTATACATCGAGATATGTAAAAATATTCCTACCTCATAACGGTTGTTAACGAATTATCCCGCAGGAAACCTTAGCGTCGTTCATAGCGGCGCGAAGAAATACAATGTCCCAACCGCCCGGTCATGTCGGTCCTGCTTGGGCAAAAAAAAATAAACATTAATCGTTACGCTCGACCGTATTACGTCGAAATATAACGATGTCACAAAAAATACCGGTACCTCGTAACGGTTTCTGACGAATTGACTCGGAGGGAACGTTCGAAATTGAAATTTTTTTCTAGCTCTCCAGGGACGAAACAAACGTTTAATCTCTATGTAATATTGAATTATACATCGAGATATGTAAAAATATTCCTACATCATAGAGGTTGTTAACGAATTAACTCGCAGGAAACCTTAGCGTCTTTCGTAGCGGTGCGAAGAAATACAAAGTCCCAATCTCCCGGTCATATCGGTACGGCGGGGGCTATTTAAAAAAAAGAAATCAAAATAAATCGTTGCGATCGACCGTATTACGTCGAAATATAAGGATTTCACAAAAAATACCGGTACCTCGTAACGCATTCTGACGAATTGACTCTAAGGGAACGTTCGAAATTGAAACTTTGTTCTAGCTCTCCAGGGTAGAAATAAGTATTTAATCTCTATGTAATATGAAATTATACATCAATGTATGTAAAAATATTCCTACCTCATAACGCTTTTTATCGAATTAACTCGAATGGAACGTTAGAGTCGTTAGTAGCTGCGCCAGGAAATTCAAAGTCCCAATCTCCCGGTCATATCGATCCGGCGGCGGCTATTTAAAAAAGAAATATAAAGAAATCGTTACGATCGACCGTATGACGTAGAACTATAAAGATGCACAAAAAATACCGCGACATCGTAACGCTTTTTAAAGAATTGACTCGAAAAAGCCGTTCGAAATTGCAAGTTTTGCTTGCTCTCCAGGGACCAAATAAACGGTTAATCCCTATGTAATATTGAATTATACATCGAGATATGTAAAAATATTCCTACCTCATAACGGTTGTTAACGAATTAACACGCAGGGAACCTTAGCGTCGTTCGTAGCGGTGCGAAGAAATTCAAAGTACAAACCTCCCGGTCATGTCGGTCCTGCTGGGGCTATTTAAAAACAAATAAATATAAATCGTTGCGTTCGACCGTATTACCTCGAAATATAATGATTTCGCAAAAAATACCGGTACATCATAACGCTTTCTGACGAATTGACTCGAAGGGAACGTTCGAAATTGAACTTTTGTTCTAGCACTCCAGGGTAGAAATAAGTGTTTAATCTCTATGTAATATTGAATTATACATCGATTTATTTAAAAATATGCCTACCTCATAACGCTTTTTATCGAATTAACTCGAAGGGAACGTTAGCGTCGTTAGTAGCGGTGCGAAGAAATGCAAATACCCAACCTCACGGTCATGTCGGTCCTGCGGGGGCCATTTAAAAAAAATAAATATAAATCGTGACGCTCGACCGTATTACGTCGAAATATAACGATATCACAAAAAATACCAGTACCTCATATCGCTTTCTGACGAATTGACTCGAAGGGAACATTCGAAATTGAAATTTTGTTCTAGCACTCCAGGGTAGAAATAAGTGTTTAATCTCTATGTAATATTGAATTACACATCGATTTATGTAAAAATATGCCTACTTCATAACGCTTTCTATCGAATTAACACGAAGGAAACGTTAGCGTCGTCAGTAGCGGTGCGAAGAAATGCAAAGTCCCATCTCCCGGTCATGTCGGTCCTGCGGGGGCTATTTAAAAAAAATAAACATAAATCGTTACGTTCGACCGTATTACGTAGAAATATAATGATTTCACAAAAAATACCGGTACATCGTAACGCTTTCTGACGAATTGACTCGGAGGGAAAGTTCGAAATTGAATGTTTTGCTAGCTCTCCAGGGACGAAATAAACGTTTAATCCCTATGCAATATTGAATTGCACTTCGATATATGTAGAAATATTCCTGCGTCTTAACGCTATTTAACGAATTAACTCGCAGGGAACCTTAGCGTCGTTCGAAGCGGTGCGAAGAAATACAAAGTCCCAACCTCCCTTTCATGTCGGTCCTGCGGGGGCTATTTAAAAATAAAATAAAAATAAATCGTTACGATCCACCGTATTACGTCGAAATATAACGATTTCATAAAAAATACCGGTACCTCGTAACGCTTTCTGACGAATTGACTCGAAGGGAACGTTCGAAATTGAAACTTTGTTCTAGCTCTCCAGGGTAGAAATAAGTGTTTAATCTCTATGTAATATTGAATTCTACATCGATTTATGTAGAAATATGCCTACCTCATATCGCTTTCAATCGAATTAACTCGAAGGGAACGTTAGCGCCGTTAGTAGCGGTGCGAAGAAATGCAAAGACCCAACCCCCCGGTCATGTCGGTCATGCTGGGGCTGTTACGTCGGCCGGCTCTCTATTTAGTCCCGGCCATACGCCACGAGACCTTCGATGAATCGTATTCCTAACCGTCGCGCGCGGCACTACAAAATCGCGGACCGATCACCTCATAAGACCGGCGAGATATACACAATGTAGCGATAAGCGCATAGTTGTCGTCAAGCGGCGAGTTCTAAGAAAGATCGATTCGCCTTCGGTCCATTATTTTACCTACCCAAAAAAGGTGGTATACAAGATCGTAACGCGATCGGTGGCGTGATCCGAGCGTGGTGGGGGTTCGTCTTCCAGGAGACAAAAGAAAGGATCGAAGGGCGATCAGTCTCATCTGCAGATTCACATTAAACACATCGGAAAGTCGGGTTACAATTAATTCACGTTCAAGTTAGTCATCTTTGAGGAAGCGAATCGAAAACATTGAAACCTTGTCAACAAGCGCATTTATCGTTAATTACCTGTTGCTCTTTACTCTATTGTTATAAATACATATTTTATTAACCCTGTTAACGCAGTGTTAATTTATTCAAACACCCCTATTATCCTAAACGAAATAGGGGATCGATCATTTCGCGGCGTCGATTGTAAGATCGTAACGGGAACTTACGACTCCCGTTGATGTGCTATCTCTTGAACGCGTCTCTCCGCGAGTGAACGAAACAGGGGCTATTTAAAAAAAAAACAAAAAAAAAAAATCGTTACGTTCGACCGTATTACGTCGAACCTTAAAGATTTCACAAAAAATACCGGTACCTCGTAACGCTTTCTGACAAACTGACTCGAAGGGAACGTTCGAAATTGAAACTTTGTACTAGCTCTTCAGGGTAGAAATAAGTGTATAATCTCTATGTAATATTGAATTATACATCAATTGATGTAAAAATATGCCCACCTCACAACTCTTTTTATCGAATTAAATCGAAGGGAACGTTAGCGTCGTTCGTAGCGGTCCGAAGAAATTCAAAGACCCAACCTCCCGGTCATGTCGGTCCTGCGGGGGCTATTTAAAAAAAATAAACATAAATCGTTACGTTCGACCGTATTACGTAGAAATATAATGATTTCACAAAAAATACCGGTACATCGTAACGCTTTCTGACGAATTGACTCGGAGGGAAAGTTCGAAATTGAATGTTTTGCTAGCTCTCCAGGGACGAAATAAACGTTTAATCTCTATGTAATATTGAATTAGACATCGATTTATGTAAAATATGCCTACCTCCTAACGCTTTTTATCGAATTGACTCGAAGGGAACGTTAGCGTCGTTAGTAGCTGCGCGAAGAAATTCAAAGTCCCAATTTCCCGGTCATGTCGGTCCTGCTGGGGCTATTTAAAAAAAAATTAATATAAATCGTTGCGGTCGGCCGTATTACCTCGAGTTATAATGATTTCACAAAGAATACCGGTACATCGTAACGCTTTCTAACGAATTAACTCGCAAAAACCGTTCGACATTGAAAGTTTTGCTTGCTCTCCAGGGACCAAATAAACGGTTAATCCCTATGCAATTTTGAATTACACATCGATATGTTTAGAAATATTCCTACGTCGTAGCGCTTTCTAACGAATTTACTCGCAAAAACCGTTCGAAATTGAAAGTTTTGCTAGCTCTCCAGGGACGAAATAAACGTTTAATCCCTATGCAATATTGAATTACACTTCGATATATGTAGACATATTCCTGCGTCTTAACGCTATTTAACGAATTAACTCGCAGGGAACCTTAGCGTCGTTCGTAGCGGTGCGAAGAAACACAAAGTCCCAACCTCCCTTTCATGTCGGTCCTGCGGGGGCTATTTAAAAATAAAATAAAAATAAATCGTTACGATCCACCGTATTACGTCGAAATATAACGATTTCATAAAAGATACCGGTACCTCGTAACGCTTTCTGACGAATTGACTCGAAGGGAACGTTCGAAATTGAAACTTTGTTCTAGCTCTCCAGGGTAGAAATAAGTGTTTAATCTCTATGTAATATTGAATTATACATCGATTTATGTAAAAATATGCCTACCTCATAATGCTTTCTATCGAATTAACTCGAAGGGAACGTTAGCGTCGTCAGTAGCGGTGCGAAGAAATGCAAACTCCCAACCTCCCGGTTGGGCTATTTAAAAAAAATAAACATAAATCGTTACGCTCGACCGTATTACTTCAAAATATAACGATTTCACAAAAAATACCGGTACCTCGTAACGCTTTCTGACGAATTGACTCGAAGGGAACGTTCGAAATTGAAACTTTTTTCTAGCTATCCAGGGACGAAACAAACGTTTATTCTCTATGTAATATTGAATTCTACATCGATTTATGTAGAAATATGCCTACCTCATATCGCTTTCAATCGAATTAACACGAAGGGAACGTTAGCGCCGTTAGTAGCGGTGCGAAGAAATGCAAAGACCCAACCTCCCGGGCATGTCGGTCATGCTGGGGCTATTTAAAAAAACAAAAAAAACATCGTTACGTTCGACCGTATTACGTCGAACCATAAAGATTTCACAAAAAATACCGGTACCTCGTAACGCTTTCTGACGAACTGACTCGAAGGGAACGATCGAAATTGAAACTTTGTTCTAGCTCTTCAGGGTAGAAATAAGTGTTTAATCTCTACGTAATATTGAATTATACATCGATTTATGTAAAAATATGCCCACCTCATAACGCTTTTTATCGAATTAACTCGAAGGGAACGTTAGCGTCGTTAGTAGCTGAGTGAAGAAATACAAAGTCACAACGTCCCGGTCATATAGGTACGGCGGGGGCTATTTAAAAAAATAAAAATAAAAATTTATCGGTACGGTCGACCGTATTACGTCGAAATATTTCGATTTCACAAAAAATACCGGTACCTCGTAACGCTTTCTGACGAACTGACTCGAAGGGAACGTTCGAAATTGAAATTTTGTTCTAGCTCTCCAGGGTAGAAATAAGTGTTTAATCTCTATGTAATATTGAAGTATACATCAATGTATGTAAAAATATTCCTACCTCATAACGCTTTTTATCGAATTAACTCGAAGAGAACGTTAGCGTCGTTAGTAGCGGTGCGAAGAAATTCAAATTCGCAACATCACGGTCATGTCGATCCTGCTGGGGCTATTTAAAAACAAATAAATATAAATCGTTGCGTTCGACCGTATTACCTCGAAATATAATGATTTCGCAAAAAATACCGGTACATCATAACGCTTTCTGACGAATTGACTCGAAGGGAACGTTCGAAATTGAACGTTTGTTCTAGCACTCCAGGGTAGAAATAAGTGTTTAATCTCTATGTAATATTGAATTATACATCGATTTATTTAAAAATATGCCTACCTCATAACGCTTTTTATCGAATTAACTCGAAGGGAACGTTAGCGTCGTTAGTAGCGGTGCGAAGAATTGCAAATACCCAACCTCCCGGTCATGTCGGTCCTGCGGGGGCCATTTAAAAAAAATAAATATAAATCGTGACGCTCGACCGTATTACGACGAAATATAACGATATCACAAAAAATACCAGTACCTCATATCGCTTTCTGACGAATTGACTCGAAGGGAACGTTCGAAATTGAAATTTTGTTCTAGCACTCCAGGGTAGAAATAAGTGTTTAATCTCTATGTAATATTGAATTACACATCGATTTATGTAAAAATATGCCTACTTCATAACGCTTTCTATCGAATTAACACGAAGGAAACGTTAGCGTCGTCAGTAGCGGTGCGAAGAAATGCAAACTCCCAACCTCCCGGTTGGGCTATTTAAAAAAAATAAACATAAATCGTTACGCTCGACCGTATTACGTCGAAATATAACGATGTCACAAAAAATACCGGTACCTCGTAACGGTTTCTGACGAATTGACTCGGAGGGAACGTTCGAAATTGAAATTTTTTTCTAGCTCTCCAGGGACGAAACAAACGTTTAATCTCTATGTAATATTGAATTATACATCGAGATATGTAAAAATATTCCTA
This sequence comes from Bombus hortorum, assembly GCA_905332935.1. Classification (NCBI taxonomy): domain Eukaryota; kingdom Metazoa; phylum Arthropoda; class Insecta; order Hymenoptera; family Apidae; genus Bombus; species Bombus hortorum. The sequence goes on from CAJOSO010000001.1 coordinate 9,516,754, forward strand.
CATCATAAAGGTTGTTAACGAATTAACTCGCAGGAAACCTTAGCGTCTTTCGTAGCGGTGCGAAGAAATACAAAGTCCCAATCTCCCGGTCATATCGGTACGGCGGGGGCTATTTAAAAAAAAGAAATCAAAATAAATCGTTGCGATCGACCGTATTACGTCGAAATATAACGATTTCACAAAAAATACCGGTACCTCGTAACGCATTCTAACGAATTGACTCGAAGGGAACGTTCGAAATTGAAACTTTGTTCTAGCTCTCCAGGGTAGAAATAAGTATTTAATCTCTATGTAATATTGAATTATACATCGCGATATGTAAAAATATTTCTACCTCATAACGGTTGTTAACGAATTAACCCGCAGGGAACCTTAGCGTCGTTCGTAGCGGTGCGAAGAAATACAAAGTACCAACGTCCCGGTCATGTCGGTCCTGCTTGGACTATTTAAAAAAAATAAACATAAATCGTTACGCTCAACCGTATTACGTCGAAATATAACGATTTCACAAAAAATACCGGTACCTCGTAACGCTTTCTGACGGATTGACTCGAAGGGAACGTTCGAAATTGAAACTTTTTTCTAGCTTTTCAGGGTAGAAATAAGCGTTTAATCTCTATGTAATATGAAATTATACATCAATGTATGTAAAAATATTCCTACCTCATAACGCTTTTTATCGAATTAACTCGAATGGAACGTTAGAGTCGTTAGTAGCTGCGCCAGGAAATTCAAAGTACCAATCTCCCGGTCATATCGATCCGGCGGCGGCTATTTAAAAAAGAAATATAAAGAAATCGTTACGATCGACCGTATTACCTAGAACTATAAAGATGCACAAAAAATACCGCGACATCGTAACGCTTTTTAAAGAATTGACTCGAAAAAGCCGTTCGAAATTGAAAGTTTTGCTTGCTCTCCAGGGACCAAATAAACGGTTAATCCCTATGTAATATTGAATTATACAGCGAGATATGTAAAAATATTCCTACGTCGTAACGCTTTTTAACGAATTAAATCGCAGGGAACCTTAGCGTCGTTCGTAGCGGTGCGAAGAAATACAAAGCCCCAACCTCCCGGTCATGTCGGTCCTGCGGGTGCCATTTAAAAAAAAATAAATATAAATCGTGACGCTAGACCGTATTACGTCCAAATATAACGATTTCACAAAAAAATACCGGTACATCGTAAAAGTTTCTATCGAATTAACTCGCAAAAACCGTTCGAAATTGAAAGTTTTGCTAGCTCTCTAGGAACGAAATAAACGTTTAATCCCAATGCAATATTGAATTACACATTGATATATGTAGAAATATTCCTACCTCATAACGCTTTCCATCGAATTAACAGGAAGGGAACGTTAGCGTCGTCAGTAGCGGTGCGAAGAAATGCAAAGTCCCAACCTCCCGGTCATGTCGATCCTGCTTGGGCTATTTAAAAAAAATAAACATAAATCGTTACGCTCGACCGTATTACTTCAAAATATAACGATTTCACAAAAAATACCGGTACCTCGTAACGCTTTCTGACGAATTGACTCGAAGGGAACGTTCGAAATTGAAATTTTTTTCTAGCTCTCCAGGGACGAAATACACATTTAATCCCAATGCAATATTGAATTACACATTGATATATGTAGACATAATCCTACGTCGTAACGCTTTTTAACCAATTAACTCGCAGGGAACGTTCGACATTGAAATATTTTTCTAGCTATCCAGGGACGAAATAAGGGTTTAATCTCTATGTAATATTGAATTGAACATCGATTTATGTAAAAATATGCCTACCTCATAACGCTTTTTATCGAATTAAATCGAAGGGATCGTTAGCGGCGTTCGTAGCGGCGCGAAGAAATTCAAAGACCCAACCTCTCGGTCATGTCGGTCCTGCGGGTGCTATATAAAAAAAAATAAATATAAATCGTTACGTTCGACCGTATTACGTCGAACTATAAAGATTTCACAAAAAAATACCGCGAACTCGTAATGCTTGTTAACGAATTAACTTGAAAAAACCGTTCGAAATTGAAAGTTTTGCTAGCTCTCCAGGGACGAAATAAACGTTTAATCCCTTTGCAATATTGAATTACACATCGATATATGTAGAAATGTTCCTACGTCGTAACACTTTTTAACGAATTACCTCGAAGGGAACGTTCGAAATTGAAATTTTTTTCTAGCTCTCCAGGGACGAAATAAAAGTTTAATCTCTATGTAATATTGAATTACACATCGATATATGTAGAAATATTCCTACCTCATAACGGCTGTTAACGAATTAAGTCGCATGGAACCTTAGCGTCGTTCGTAGCGGTGCGAAGAAATACAAAGTCCCAACCTCCCGGTCATGTCTGTCCTGCGGGGGCTATTTAAAAAAAAAAAATAAAAATAAATCGTTACGTTCGACCGTATTACGTCGAACTATAAAGATTCCACAAAAAAATACCGCGAACTCGTAATGCTTGTTAACGAATTAACTTGAAAAAACCGTTCGAAATTGAAAGTTTTGCTAGCTCTCCAGGGACGAAATAAACGTTTAATCCCTTTGCAATATTGAATTACACATCGATATATGTAGAAATATTCCTACGTCGTAACGCTTTTTAACGAATTAACTCGAAGGGAACGTACGAAATTGAAATTTTTTTCTAGCTCTCCAGGGACGAAATAAAAGTATAATCTCTATGTAATATTGAATTACACATCGATATATGTAGAAATATTCCTACCTCATAACGGTTGTTAACGAATTAACTCGCAGGGAACCTTAGCGTCGTTCCTAGCGGTGCGAAGAAATACAAAGTCCCGACGTCCCGGTCATATAGGTACGGCGGGGGCTATTTAAAAAATAAAAATAAAAATAAATCGTTACGATCCACCGTATTACGTCGAAATATAACGATTTCACAAAAAAATACCGGTACATCGTTACGCTTTCTAACGAATTAACTTGCATAAACCGTTCGAAATTGAAAGATTTGCTAGCTTTCCAGGGACGAAATAAACGATTAATCCCTACGCAATATTGATTTCCACATCGATATATGTAGAAATATTCCTACTTTGAAACGCTTTCAGACGAATTAACTCGCAAAAACCGTTCGAAATTGACATTTTTTCTAGCTCTTCAGGGTAGAAATAAGTGTATAATCACTATGTAATATTGAATTATACATCGATTTATGTAAAAATATTCCTAAATCATAACGGTTGTTAACGAATTAACTCGCAGGGAACCTTAGCGTCGTTCGTAGCGGTGGGAAGAAATACAAAGTCCCAACGTCCCGGTCATATAGGTCCTGCGGGGGCTATTTAAAAAAAAAATAAAAATAAATCGTTACGATCCACCGTATTACGTCGAAATATAACGATTTCACGAAATACCGGTACATCGTAAAGCTTGAAAACGAATTAACTCGAAAAAACGGTTCGAAATTGAAAGTTTTGCTTGCTCTCCAGGGACCAAACAAACGTTTAATCCCTATGTAATATTGAATTATATATCGAGATATGTAAAAATAATCCTACCTCATAACGGCTGTTAACGAATTAACTCGCAGGGCACCTTAGCGTCGTTCGTGGCGTCGCGAAGAGATAAAAAGTCCCAACGTCCCGGTCATATAGGTAGGGCGGGGGCTATTAAAAAAAAAAATAAAAATAAATCGTTACGGTCGACCGTATTACGTCGAAATATAACGATTTCACAAAAAATACCGGTACCTCGTAGCGCTTTCTGACGAATTAACTCGAAGGGAACTTTCGGAATTGAAATCTTTTTCTAGCTCTCCAGGGACGAAACAAACGTTTAATCTCTATGTAATATTGAAGTATACATCGATTTATGAAAAAATATGCGTACCTCATAACGCTTTTTATCAAATTAAATCGAAGGGAACGTTAGCGTCGTTAGTAGCGGTGCGAAGAAATTCAAAGACCCAACCTCCCGGTCATGTCGGCCCTGCGGGGGCTTTTAAAAAAAAACCAATAAATATAAATCGTTACGTTCGACCGTGTTTCGTCGAAATATAACGATTTCACAAAAAATACCGGTCCCTCGTAACGGTTTCTAACGAATTAACTCGCAAAAACCGGTCGAAATGGAAAGTTTTGCTACCCCTCCAGGGACGAAATAAACGTTTAATCCCTATGCAATTTTGAATTATACATCGATATATGTAGAAATATTCCTACGTCGTAACGCTGTTTAACGAATTAGATCGAAGGGAACTTTCGAAATTGAAAATTTTTTCTAGCTCTCCAGGGACGAAGTAAAAGCTTCATCCTTATGTAATATTGAATTATACATCGATTTATGTAAAAATATACCTACCTCATAAAGATTCTTATCGAATTAACTCGAAGGGAACGTTAGCGTCGTTAGTAGCGCTGCGAAGAAATTCAAAGACCCAACCTCCCGGTCATGTCGGCCATGCGGGGGCTTTCAAAAAAAAACCAATAAATATAAATCGTTACGTTCGACCGTGTTTCGTCGAACTATAAAGATTTCACAAAAAATACCGGTATATGGTATCGCTTTCTAACGAATTGACTTGCAAAAACCGTTCGAAATTGAAAGTTTTGCTAGCTCTCCAGGGACGGAATAAACGATGAATCCCTATGCAATTTTGAATTACACATCGATATATGTAGAAATAGTACTACGTCGTAGCGCTTTCAGACGAATTAACTCGAAAATACACTTCGAAATTGAAAGTTTCGCTAGCTCTCCAGGGACGAAATAAACGTTAAATCCCCATGTAATATTGAATTATACATCGATATATGTAGAAATATTCCTACCTCATGACTCTTCCTAGCGAATTAACTCGAAGGGAACGTTAGCGTCGTCAGTAGCGGTGCGAAGAAATTCAAAGTACCAACCTCCCGGACATGTCAGTCCGGCGGCTGCTATTTAAAAAATAGAAAAGAATGAAATCATTACGTTCGAGCGTACTACGTCGAACTATAACGATTTCACAAAAAATACCGGTATCTCGTAACGCTTTCAGACGAATTAACTCGAAGGGAACGTTCGAAATTGAAATTTTATTCTAGCTCTTCAGGGTAGAAATAAGTGTTTAATCTCTATGTAATATTGAATTATACATCGATTTATGTATAAATATGCCTACCTCATTACGCTTTATATCGATTTAACTCGAAGGGAACGTTAGCGTCTTTAGTAGCGGTGCGAAGAAATGCAAAGTCCCAACCTCCCGGTCATGTCGGTCCTGCGGGTGCCATTTAAAAAAAAATAAATATAAATCGTGACGCTAGACCGTATTATGTCCAAACATAACGATTTCACAAAAAAATACCTGTACCTCGTAACGCTTTCTGACGAATTGACTCGAAGGGAACGTTCGAAATTAAAACTTTGTTCTAGCTCTCCAGGGTAGAAATAAGTGTTTAATCTCTATGTAATATTGAATTATACTTCGATTTATGTAAAAATATGCCTACCTCATAACGCTTTTTATCGAATTAACTCGAAGGGAACGTTAGCGTCGTTTGTAGCGGTGCGAAGAAATTCAAAGACCCAACCTCCCGGTCATGTTGGTCCTGCGGGTGCCATTTAAAAAAAAATAAATATAAATCGTGACGCTCGACCGTACTACGTCGAAATATAACGATTTCACAAAAAAATACCGGTACATCGTAAAGCTTTCTATCGAATTAACTCGCATAAACCGTTCGAAATTGAAAGTTTTGTTAGCACTCCAGGGACGAAATAAACGTTTAATCCCTATGTAATATTGAATTATACATCGATATATGTAGAAATATTCCTACCTCATAACGCTTTCTATCGAATAAACACGAAGGGAATGTTAGCGTCGTCAGTAGCGGTGCGAAGAAATGCAAAGTCCCAACCACCCAGTCATGTCGGTCATGCTGGGGCTATTTAAAAAAAACAAAAAAAAATCGTTACGTTCGACCGTATTACGTCGAACCATAAAGATTTCACAAAAAATACCGGTACCTCGTAACGCTTTCTGACGAACTGACTCGAAGGGAACGTTCGAAATTGAAATTTTGTTCTAGCTCTCCAGGGTAGAAATAAGTGTTTAATCTCTATGTAATATTGAAGTATACATCAATGTATGTAAAAATATTCCTACCTCATAACGCTTTATAACGAGGAAATTCAAAGTCCCAATCTCCCGGTCATATCTATCCGGCGGCGGCTATTTAAAAAAGAAATATAAAGAAATCGTTACGATCGACCGTATTACGTAGAACTGTGAAGATGCATAAAAAATACCGCGTCATCGTAACGCGTTTTAAAGAATTAGCTCGAAAAAGCCGTTCGAAATTGAAAGTATTGCTAGCTCTCCAGGGACGAAATAAACGTTTAATCCCAATGAAATATTGAATTACACATTGATATATGTAGACATATTCCTACCTCATTACGCTTTCAATCGAATTAACTCGCAGGGAACCTTAGCGTCGTTCGTAGCGGTGCGACGAAATACAAAGTCCCAACCTCCCGGTCATGTCGGTCCTGCGGGGGCTATTTAAAAAAAAAAAAAATAAAAAGAAATCGTGACGCTAGACCGTATTACGTCCAAATATATCGATTTCACAAAAAAATACCGGTACATCGTAACGCTTTCTAACGAATTATCTCGCAAAAACTGTTCGAAACTGAAAGCTTTGCTAGCTCTCTAGGGACGAAATAAACATTTAATCCCAATGCAATATTGAATTACACATTGATATATGTAGACATATTCCTACGTCGTAACGCTTTCAATCGAATTAACTCGAAGGGAACGTTAGCGTCGTTAGTAGCGGTGCGAAGAAATGCAAAGACCCAACCTCCCGGTCATGTCGGTCCTGCTGGGGCTATTTAAAAAAAAATAAACATAAATCGTTACGTTCGACCGTATTACGTCGAACCATAAAGATTTCACAAAAAATACTGGTACCTCGTAACGCTTTCTGACGAACTGACTCGAAGGGAACGTTCGAAATTGAAATTTTGTTCTAGCTCTCCAGGGTAGAAATAAGTGTTTAATCTCTATGTAATATTGAAATATACATCAATGTATGTAAAAATATACCTACCTCATAACGCTTTCAATTGAATTAACTCGCAGGAAACCTTAGCGTCGTTCGTAGCGGTGAGAAGAAATACAAAGTCCCAAATTCCCGGTCATATAGGTACGGCGGGGGCTATTTAAAAAAAAAATAGAAATAAATCGTTACGATCGATCGTATTACGTCGAAATATAACGATTTCACAAAAAAATACCTGTACATCGTAACGCTTTCAGACGAATTAACTCGAAGGGAACTTTCGAAATTGAAATTTTGTTCTAGCTCTTTAGGGTAGAAATAAGTGTTTAATCTCTATGTAATATTGAGGTATACATCGATTTATGTAAAAATATGCCCACCTCATAACGCTTTTTATCGAATTAAATCGAAGAGAACGTTAGCGTCGTTAGTAGCGGTGCGAAGAAATTCAAAGAACCATTCTCCCAGTCATGTCGGTCCTGCGGGGGATATTTAAAAAAAATAAATATAAATCGTGACGCTCGACCGTATTACGTCGAAATAGAACGATTTCACAAAAAAATACCGGTACATCGTAAAGCTGTCTAACGAATTAACTCGCAAAAACCGTTCGAAATTGAAAGTTTTGCTAGCTCTCTAGGGACGAAATAAACATTTAATCCCTATGCAGTATTGAATTACACATCTATATATGTAGAAACATTCCTACGTCGTAATGCTTTTTATCGAATTAACTCAAAGGCAACGTTAGCGTCGTTAGTAGCGGTGCGAAGAAATTCAAAGTACCAATCTCCCGGTGATGTCGGTCCGGCGGCGGCTATTTAAAAAAAAAGAAAATAAAAAGGAATCATTACGTTCGAGCGCATTACGTCGAACTATAACGATTTCACAAAAAATACCGGTACCTCGTAACGCTTTCTGACGAATTGACTCGAAGGGAACGTTCGAAATTGAAATTTTGTTCTAGCTCTCCAGGGACGAAATAAACGTTTAATATCTATGTAATATTGAAGTATACATCGATTTATGTAAAAATATGCCCACCTCATAACGCATTTTATCGAATTAAATCGAAGAAAACGGTACCGTCGTCAGTAGCTGCGCGGAGAAATTCAAGGTCCCAATCTCCCGGTCATGTCGGTCCGGCCGCGGCTATTAAAAAAAAACATAAAAAAAATGGTTACGTTCGACCGTATTACGTTGAACTAGAAAGATTTCACAAAAAATACCGCGACATCGTAACGCTTGATAACGGATTACCTCGAAAAAAACGTTCGAAATTGAAAGTTTTGCTTGCTCTTCAGGGACCAAATAAACGTTTAATCCCTACGTGATATTGAATTGTACATCGAGATATGTAAAAATATTCCTACCTCATAACGGTTGTTAACAAATTATCTCGCAGGGAAACTTAGCGTCGTTCGTAGCGGTGGGAAGAAATACAAAGTCCCAACGTCCCGGTCATATAGATACGGCGGGGGCCATTAAAAAAAAAAAAAAATAAAAATAAATCGTTACGATCGACCGTATTACGTCGAAATATAACGATTTCACAAAAAATACCGGTACCTCGTAACGCTTTCTGCCGAATTGACTCGAAGGGAACGTTCGAAATTGAAATTTTGTTCTAACTCTCCAGGGTAGAAATAAGTGTTTAATCTCTATGTAATATTGAAGTATACATCGATTTATGTAAAAATAGGCCCACCTCATAACGCTTTTTATCGAATTAAATTGACGAGAACGGTAGCTTCGTCAGTAGCTGCGCGAAGAAATTCAAAGTCCCAATCTCCCGGTCATGTCGGTCCGGCCGCGGCTATTTAAAACAATCATAAAAAAAATTGTTACGTTCGACCGTATTACGTCGAACTATAAGGATTTCACAAAAATTACCGGTACCTCGTAACGCTTTCAGACGAATTAACTCGAAGGGAACTTTTGAAATTGAAATTTTGTTCTAGCTCTACAGGGTAGAAATAAGTGTTTAATCTCTATGTAATATTGAAGTATACATCGATTTATGTAAAAATAGGCCCACCTCATAACGCTTTTTATCGAATTAAATAGAAGGGAACGTTAGCATCGTTAGTCGCGTTGCGAAGAAATGCAAAGTCCCAACCTCCCGTCATGCCGGTCCTGCTGGGGCTATTTAAAAAAAAAATAAACATAAATCGTTACGTTCGACCGTATTACGTCGAACTATAAAGATTTCACAAGAAATACCGCGTCCTCGTAACGCTTGTTAACGAATTAACTCGAAAAAACCGTTCGAAATTGAAAGTTTTGCTTGCCCTCCAGGGACCAAAGAAACGTTTAATCCCTATGTAATACTGAATTATACATCGAGATATGTAAAAATATTCCCACCTCATAACGGTTGTTAACGAATTAACTCGCAGGGAACCTTAGCGTCGTTCGTAGAGGTGCGAAGAAATTCAAAGTCCCAACCTCCCGGTCATGTCGGTCCTGCTGGGGCTATTTAAAAAAAACATTTAAAAAATCGTTACGCTCGACCGTATTACGTCGAACTATAAAGATTTCACAAAAAATGCCGGTACCTCGTAACGCTTTCTGACGAACTGACTCGAAGGGATCGTTCGAAATTGAAATTTTGTTCTAGCTCTCCAGGGTAGAAGTAAGTGTTTAATCTCTATATAATATTGAATTGTACATCGATTTATGTAAAAATATTCCCACCTCATAACGGTTGTTAACGAATTAACTCGCAGGGAACCTTAGCGTCGTTCGTAGAGGTGCGAAGAAATTCAAAGTCCCAACGACCCGGTCATATAGGTACGGCGGAGGCTACTTAAAAAAAAATAAATATAAATCGTTACCATCGACCGTCTTACGTCGAACAATAAAGATTTCACAAAAAATACAGCGACCTCGTAACGCTTTCTGACGAATTGACTCGAAGGGAACGTTCGAAATTGAAATTTTGTTCTAGCTCTCGAGGGTAGAAATAAGTGTTTCATCTCTATGTAATATTGTATTATACATTAAAAATATGCATACCTCATAACGCTCTTTATCGATTTAACTCGGAGGGAACGTTAGCGTCGTCAGTAGCGGTGCGAAGAAATTCAAAGTACCAACCTCCCGGCCATGTCGGTCCTGCTGGGGCTATTTAAAGAAAAAATAAAAAAAAATCGTTACGTTCGACCGTATTACGTCGAAATATAATGATTTCACAAAAAATACAGCGACCTCGTAACGCTTGTTAACGAATTAACTCGAAAAAACCGTCCGAAATTGAAAGTTTTGCTTGCTCTCCAGGGACCAAATAAACGTTTAATCCCTATGTAATATTGAATTATACAACGAGATATGTAAAAATATTCCTACCTCATAACGGTTGTTAACGAATTAACTCGAAGGGAACGTTAGCGTCGTTAGTAGCGGTGCGAAGATATTCAAAGACCCAACCTCCCAGTCATGTCGGTCCGGCTGCGGCTATATAAAAAAAAAAGAAAATAAAAAGAAATCATTACGTTTGAGCGCATTACGTCGAACTATAACGATTTCACAAAAAATACCGGTACCTCGTAACGCATTCTGACGAATTGACTCGAAGGGAACGTTCGAAATTGAAATTTTGTTCTAGCTCTCCAGGGACGAAATAAACGATTAATATCTATGTAATATTGAATTACACATCGATATATGTAGAAATATTCCTACCTCATAACGGTTGTTAACGAATTAACTCGCAGGGAACCTTAGCGTCGTTCGTAGCGGAGCGAAGAAATTGAAAGTTCCAACCTCCCGGTCTTGTCGGTCCTGCTGGGGATATTTAAAGAAAAATAAATATAAATCGTTGCGTTCGACCGTATTACGACGAAATATAATGATTTCACAAAAATACCGGTACATCGCAACGCTTTCTAACGAATTAACTCGCAAAAATCGTTCGAAGTTGAAAGTTTTGCTAGCTCTCCTGGGACGAAATAAACGTTTAATCCCTATGAACTATTGAATTACACATTGATATATGTAGAAATATTCCTACGTCGTAACGCTTTTTAACGAATTAACTCGAAGGGAACGTTCGAAATTGAAAGTTTTGTTTGCTCTCCAGGGACCAAATAAACGTTTAATCCCTATGTAATATTGATTTATACACCGAGATATGTAAAAATATTCCTACCTCATAACGGTTTTTAACGAATTATATCGCAGGGAAACTTAGCGTCGTTCGTAGCAGTGCGAAGAAATTCAAAGACCCAACCTCACGGTCATGTCGGTCCTGCTTGGGCTATTTAAAGAAAATAAACATAAATCAGTACGTCCGACCGTATTACGTCGAAATATAATGATTTCACAAAAAATACCGGTACATCGTAACGCTTTCTAACGAATTAACTTGCAAAAACCGTTCGAAATTGAAAGTTTTGCTAGCTCTCCAGGGATGAGATAAACGATTAATCCCTATGCAATATTGAATTACACATCGATATATGTAGAAATATTCCTACGTCGTAACGCTTTCAGACGAATTAACTCGCAAAAACCGTTCGAAATTAAAATTTTGTTCTAGCTCTGCAGGGTAGAAATAAGTGATTAATCTCTATGTAATATTGAAGTATACATCGAGATATGTAAAAATATTCCTACCTCATAACCCTTTTTATCGACTTAAATCGCAGGAAACCTTAGCGTCGTTCTTAGCGGTGCGAAGAAATACAAAGACCCAACGTCCCGGTCATATCGGTACGGCTGGGGCTATTTAAAAAAAAAAAAAAAAAATAAAAATAAAACGTTACGATCGACCGTATTACGTCGAAATATAACGTTTTCACAAAAAAATACCGCGTCCTCGTAACGCTTGTTAACTAATTAACTCGAAAAGACCGTTCGAAATTGAAAGTTTTGCTTGCTCTTCAGGGACCAAAAAACGTTTAATCCCTATGTAATATTGAATTATTCATCGAGATATGTAAAAATATTCCTATCGCATAACCCTTTTTATCGAATTAACTCGCAGGAAACCTTAGCATCGTTCGTAGTGGTGCGAAGAAATACAAAGTCCCAACGTCCCAGCCATATCGGTACAGCGGGGGTTATTTAAAAAAAAAAAAAATAAAAATAAATCGTTACGATCGACCGTATTACGTCGAAATATAACGATTTCACAAAAAATACCGCGACCTCGTAACGCTTGTTAATGAGTTAACTCGAAAAGTCCGTTCGAAAATGAAATTTTTTTCTAGCCCTCCAGTTACGAAATAAACGTTTAATATCTATGTGATATTGAATTATACATCGATTTATGTAAAAATATGCTTACCCCATAACGCTTTTTATCGAATTAACTCGAAGGGAACGTTAACGTCGTTAGTAGCCGTGCGAAGAAATTCAAAGTCCCAATCTCCCGGTCATGTCGGTCCGGCCGCGGCTATTCAAAACAAACATAAAAAAATCGTTACGTTCGACCGTATTTCGTCGAACTATAAAGATTTCACAAAAAATACCGCGACCTCGTAACGCCTTTTAAAGAATTAACTCGAAAAAACCGTTCGAAATTGAAAGTTTTGCTTGCTCTCCAGGGACCAAATAAATGTCTAATCCCTATGCAATATTGAATTACACATCGATATATGTAGAAATATTCCTACGTCGTAAAGCTTTTTAACGAATTAACTCGAAGGGAACGTTCGAAATTGAAATTTTGTTCTAGCTCTTCCGGGTAGAAATAAGTGTTTAATCTCTATGTAATATTGAAGAATAAATCGATTTATGTAAAAATATGCCTACCTCATAACGCTTTTTATCGAATTAAATCGAAGGGAACGTTAGCATCGTTAGTAGCGGTGCGAAGAAATGCAAAGTCCCAACCTCCCGGTCATATCGGTCCTGCTGGGGCTACTTAAAAAAAAATAAACATAAATTGTTACGTTCGACCGTATTACGTCGAAATATAATGATTTCACAAAAAATACCGGTAAATCGTAACGCTTTCTAACGAATTAACTCGCAAAAACCGTTCGAAATTGAAAGTTTTGCTACCTCTCCAGGGACGAAATAAACGTTTAATCCCTATGCAATATTGAATTACACATCGATATATGTAGAAATATGCCTACGTCGTAACGCTTTTTATCGAATTAACTCGGAGGGAACGTTCGAAATTGAAATTTGCTTCTAGCTCTCCGGGGACGAGATAAACTTTTTATATCTATGTAATATTGAAGAATAAATCGATTTATGTAAAAATATGCCCACCTCAAGTCGCTTTTTATCGAATTAAATCGAAGAGAACGTTAGCGTCGTCAGTAGCGGTGCGAAGGAATTCAAAGTACCAACCTCCCGGTCATGTCGGTCCGGCGGGGGCTATTTAAAAAAAAAAAATAAAAAAAAATAGTTACGATCCACCGTATTACGTCGAACTATAAAGATTTCACAACAAAATACCGCGAACTCGTAATGCTTTTTAACGAATTAACTCGAAAAAACCGTTCGAATTTGAAAGTTTTGCTAACCCTCCAGGGACGAAATAAACGTTTAATCCCTATGCAATATTGAATTGCACATCTATATATGTAGAAATATTACTACGTCGTAACGCTTTTTAACGAATCAACTCGAAGGGAACGTTCGAAATTGAAATTTTTTTCTAGCTCTCCAGGGACGAAATAATCGTTTAATCTGTATGTAATATTGAAGTGTACATCGAGATATGTAAAAATATTCCTACCTCATAACCCTTTTTATCGACTTAAATCGCAGGAAACCTTAGCGTCGTTCTTAGCGGTGCGAAGAAATACAAAGTCCCAACGTCCCGGTCATATCGGTACGGCGGGGGCTATTTAAAAAAAAAAAAATAAAAATAAAACATTACGGTCGACCGTATTACGTCGAAATATAACGATTTCACAAAAAAATACCGCGTCCTCGTAACGCTTGTTAACGAATTAACTCGAAAAGACCGTTCAAAATTGAAAGTTTTGCTTGCTCTCCAGGGACCAAAAAACGTTTAATCCCTATGAAATATTGAATTATTCATCAAGATATGTAAAAATATTCCTATCGCATAACCCTTTTTATCGAATTAACTCGCAGGAAACCTTAGCGTCGTTCGTAGTGGTGCGAAGAAATACAAAATCCCAACGTCCCGGTCATATAGGTACGGCGGGGGCTATTTAAAAAAAAATAAACATAAATCGTTTCGTTCGACCGTATTACGTCGAAATGTAATGATTTCACAAAAAAATACCGGTACATCGTAAAGCTATCTATCGAATTAACTCGCAAAAACGGTTCGATATTGAAAGTTTTGCTAGCTCTCCAGGGACGAAATAAACGTTTAATCCCAATGCAATATTGAATTACACATTGATATATGTAGACACATTCCTGCGTCGTAACGCTTTTTAACGAATTAAATCGCAGGGAACCTTAGTGTCGTTCGTAGCGGTGCGAAGAAATACAAAGTCCCAACCTCCCGGTCATGTCGGTCCTGCGGGGGCTATTTAAAAAAAAAATAAAAATAAATCGTTACGATCCATCGTATTACGTCGAAATATAACGATTTCACAAAAAAATACGGCGACATCGTAACGCTTTTTAAAGTATTAACTCGAAAAAGCCGTTCGAAATTGAAAGTTTTGCTTGCTCTCCAGGGACCAAATAAACGGTTAATCCCTATGTAATATTGAATTATACATCGAGATATGTTAAAATATTACTACCTCATAACGGTTGTTAACGAATTAACTCGCAGGGAACATTAGCGTCGTTCGTAGCGGTGGGAAGAAATACAAAGTCCCAACGTCCCGGTCATATAGGGACGGCGGGGGCTATTTAAAAAAGAAATAAAAATAAATCGTTACGATCCACCGTATTACGTCGAAATATAACGATTTCACAAAAAATACCGGTACCTCGTAACTCTATATGAAGAATTGACTCGAAGGGATCGTTGGAAATTGAAATTTTGTTCTAGCTCTCCAGGGACGAAGCAAACGTTTAATCTCTATGTAATATTGAATTCTACATCGATTTATGTAGAAATATGCCTACCTTATAACGCTTTCAATCGAATTAACTCGAAGGGAACGTTAGCGTCGTTAGTAGCGGTGCGAACAAATGCAAAGACCCAACCGCCCGGTCATGTCGGTCCTGCTGGGGCTATTTAAAAAAAAAATAAACATAAATCGTTACGTTCGACCGTATTACGTCGAAATATAATGATTTCACAAAAAATAAAGGTACATCGTAACGCTTTCTAACGAATTAACTCGCAAAAACCGTTCGAAATTGAAAGTTTTGCCTGCTCTCCGGGGACCAAATAAACGTTTAATCCCTACGTAATATTGAATTATACATCGATTTATGTAAAAATATGCCTACCTCATAACGCTGTTTATCGAATTAACTCGAAGGGAACGTTAGCGTCGTTAGTAGCGGTGCGAAAAAATTCAAAGACCCAACCTCCCGGTCATGTCGGTCCTGCGGGGGCTATTTAAAAAAAAATAAATATAAATCGTGACGTTCGACCGTATTACGTCGAAATATAACGATTTCACAAGAAATACCGTTACACCGTAAAGCTTTCTAACGAATTAAATCGCAAAAACCGTTAGAAATTGAAAGTTTCGCTAGCTCTCCAGGGACGAAATAAACGTTAAATCCCTATGTAATATTGAATTATACATCGATATATGTAGAAATATTCCTACCTCATAACGCTTTTTATCGATTTAACTCGAAGGGAACGTTAGCGTCGTCAGTAGCGATGCGAAGAAATTCAAAGTCCCAACCTCCCGGTCATATAGGTACGGCGGGGGCTATTTAAAAAAAAACTAAAAATAAATCGTTACGATCGACCGTATTACGTCGAACTGTAACGATTTCGCAAAGAAATACCGGTACATCGTAACGGTTTCTAACGAATTAACTCGAAAAAACCGCTCGAAATTGATAGTTTCGCTAGCTCTCCAGGGACCAAATAAACATTTAATCCCTATGTAATATTGAATTATACATCGAGATATGTGAAAATATTCCTACCTCATAACGGTTTTTAACGAATTAACTCGAAGGGAACGTTAGCGTCGTTAGTAGCGGTGCGAAGAAGTGCAAAGTCCCAACCTCCCGGTCATATCGGTCCTGCTTGGGCTATTTAAAAAAAACATTAAAAAAATCGTTACCTTCGACCATATTACGTCGAAATATAACGATTTCACAAAAAATACCGGTACCTCGTAAAGGTTTCTGACGAATATCTCGATGGGAACGTTCGAAATTGGAATTTGGTTCTAGCTCTTCAGGGTAGAAATAAGTGTTTAATCTCTATGTAATATTGAATTATACACCGATTTATGTAAAAATATGCCTACCTCATAACGCTTTTTGTCGAATTAACTCGAAGGGAACGTTCGAAATTGAAATTTTTTTCTAGCTCTCCAGGGACGAAATAAACGCTTAATCCCTATGCAATATTGAATTACACATCGATATATGTAGAAATATTCCTACGCCGTAATGCTTTTTAACGAATTAACTCGAAGGGAACGTTCGAAATTGAAATTTTTTTCTAGCTCTCCAGGGACGAAATAAACGTTTAATATCTATGTAACATTGAAGTATACATCGATTTATGTAAAAATATGCCTACCTCATAACGCTTTTTATCGAATTAACTCGAAGGGAACGTTAGCGTCGTCAGTAGCGGTGCGAAGAAATTCAAAGTCCCAATCTCCCGGTCATGTCGGTCCGGCGGCGGCTTTAAAAAAAAAAAAAAATAAATATAAATCATTACGCTCGACCGAATTACGGCGAAATATAACTATTTCACAAAAAAAATAACGGTACATCGTAACGCTTTCTAACGAATAAACTCGCTAAAACCGTTCGAAATTGAATGCTTTGCTACCTCTCCAGGGACGAAATAAATGTTTAATATGTATGTAACATTGAATTATACATCGAGATATGTAAAAATATTCCTACCTCATAACCGTTGTTAACGAAATAAGCCGCAGGGAACATTAGCGTCCTTCGCAGCGGTGCGAAGAAATTCAAAGTACCAACCTCCCTGTCATGTCGGTCCGGCGGCGGCTTTTTAAAAAAAAGAAAATAAAAAGAAATCATTACGTTCGAGCGTACTACGTCGAACTATAATGATTTCACAAAAAAAATTCCGGTACCTCGTAACGCTTTCAGACGAATCAACTCGAAGGGAACGTTCGAAATTCAAAGTTTTGCTAGCTCTCCAGGGACGAAGTAAACGTTTAATCCCTATGTAATATTGAATTATACATCGATATATATAGAAATATTCCTACCTCATAACGCTTTCTATCGAATTAACACGAAAGGAACGTTAGCGTCGTCTGTAGCGGTGCGAAGAAATGCGAAGTCCCAACCTCCCGGTCATGTCGGTCCTGCTTGTGCTATTTAAAAAAAATAAACATAAATCGTTACGCTCGACCGTATTACGTCGAAATATAACGATTTCACAAGAAATACCGGTACCTCGTAACGCTTTCTGACGAATTGAATCGAAGGTAACGTTCGAGATTGAAAATTTTTTCTAGCTCTCCAGGGACGAAACAAATGTTTAATCTTTATGTAATATTGAGGTATATATCGATTTATGTAAAAATATGCCCACCTCATAACGCTTTTTATCGAATTAAATCGAAGAGAACGTTAGCGTCGTTAGTAGCGGTGCGAAGAAATTCAAAGACCCAACCTCCCGGTCATGTCGGTCCTGCGGGGGCTACTTAAAAAAAATAAATATAAATCGTGACGCTCGACCGTATTACGTCGAAATTTAACGACTTCACTAAAAAATACCGGTACATCGTAAAGCTGTCTAACGAATTAACTCGCAAAAATCGTTCGAAATTGAAAGTTTTGCTAGCTCTCCAGGGACGAAATAAACTTTTAATCCCTATGCAATATTGAATTACACATCGATTTATGTAGACATATTCCTACGTCGTAACGCTTTTTAACGAATTAACTCGAAGGGAACGTTCGAAATTGAAATATCTTTCGAGCTATCCAGGGACGAAATAAACGTTTAATCTCTATGTAATATAGAAGTAAACATCGATTTATGTAAAAATATGCCCACCTCATAACGCTTTTTATCGAATTAACTCGAAGGGAAAGTTAGCGTCGTTAGTAGCTGCGCGAGGAAATTCAAGGTCCAAATCTCCCGGTCATATCGATCCGGCGGCGGCTATTTAAAAAAGAAATAAATATAAATCGTTACGTTCAACCGTATTACCTCGAAATATAATGATTTCACAAAAAAATACCGGTACATCGTAACGCTTTCTAACGAATTAACTTGCAAAATCCGTTCGAAATTGAAAGCTTTGCTAGCTCTTCAGGGACGAAATAATCGATTAATCCCTATGCAATATTGAACTACACATCGATACATGTAGAAATACTCCTACGTCGTAACGCTTTCAGACGAATTAGCTCGCAAAAACAGTTCGAAATTGAAATTTTGTTCTAGCTCTTCAGGGCAGAAATAAGTGTTTAATCTCTATGTAATATTGAATTATACATCCATTTATGTAAAAATATGCCTACCTCATAACGCTTTTTATCGAATTAACTCGAAGGGAACGTTAGCGTCCTTAGTAGCGGTGCGAAGAAATTCAAAGACCCAACCTCCCGGTCATGTCGGTCCTGCGGGGGTTATTTAGAAAAAAAATAAGAATAAATCGTTACGATCCACCGTATTACGTCGAAATGTAACGATTTCACAAAAAATACCGGTACCTCGTAACGCTTCCTGACGAATTGACTTGAAGGGAACGTTCGAAATTGAAACTTTTTTATAGCTCTCCAGGTTAGAAATAAGTGTTTAATCTCTATGTAATATTGAAGTATACATCGATTTATGTAAAAATATGCCTACCTCATAACGCTTTTTATCGAATTAAATCGAAGGGAACGGTAGCGTCGTCAGTAGCTGCGCGAAGAAATTCAAATCCCAATCTCCCGGTCATGTCGGTCCGGCCGCTGCTATTTAAAAAAAAACATGAAAAAATCGTTACGGTCGACCGTATTACGTCGAAATATTTCGATTTCACAAAAAATACCGGTGTCTCGTAACGTTTTCTGACGAATTGACTCGAAGGGAACGTTCGAAATTGAAATTTTATTCTAGCTCTCCAGGGTAGAAATATGTGTTTAATCTCTATGTAATATTGAGGTATACATCGATTTATGTAAAAATATGCCCACCTCATAACGCTTTTTATCGAATTAACTCGAAGGGAACGTTAGCGTCGTTAGTAGCTGAGTGAAGAAATACAAAGTCACAACGTCCCGGTCATATAGGTACGGCGGGGGCTATTTAAAAAAATAAAAATAAAAATTTATCGGTACGGTCGACCGTATTACGTCGAAATATTTCGATTTCACAAAAAATACCGGTACCTCGTAACTCTTTCTGACGAATTGACTCGAAGGGAACGTTCGAAATAGAAATTTTTTTGTAGCTCTCCAGGGACGAAATAAACGTTCAATATCTATGTAATATTGAAGTATACATTGATCTATGTAAAAATATGCCCACCTCATAGCGCTTTTTAGCGAATTAAATCGAAGAGAACGGTGGCGCCGTCAGTAGCTGCGCGAAGAAATTCAAAGTCCCAATCTCGCGGTCATCTCGGTCCTGCTGGGGCTATTTAAAAAAAAAAATAAATATACATCGTGACGCTCGACCGTATCACGACGAAATATAACGATTTCACAAAAAAATACCGGTACATCGTAACGCTTTCAGACGAATTAACTCGAAGGGAACGTTCGAAATTGAAATTTTGTTCTAGCTCTTCAGGGTAGAAATAAGTGTTTAATCTCTATGTAATATTGAATTATACATCCATTTATGTAAAAATATGCCTACCCCATAAAGCTTTTTATCGAATTAAGTCGAAGGGAACGTTAGCGTCGTTAGTAGCGGTGCGAAGAAATTCAAAGACCCAACCTCCCGGTCATGTCGGTCCTGCGGGGGTTATTTAGAAAAAAAATAAAAATAAATCGTTAGGATCCACCGTATTACGTCGAAATATAACGATTTCACAAAAAAATACCGGTACATCGTAACGCATTCTAACGAATTAACTCGCAAAGACCTTTCGAAATTGAAAGTATTGCTACCTCTCCAGGGACGAAATAAACGTTTAAACCCTATGCAATATTGAATTACACATCGATATATGTAGAAATATACCTACGTCGTAACGCTTTTTATCGAATTAAATCGAAGAGAACGGAGGCGCCGTCAGTAGCTGCGCGAAGAAATTCAAAGTCCCAATCTCCCGGTCATGTCGGTCCGGCCGCTGCTATTTAAAAAAAACATGAAAAAATCGTTACGTTCGACCGTATTACGTCGAACTATAAAGATTTCACAAAAAAATACCGGTACATCGTAACGCTTTCAGACGAATTAACTCGACGGGAACGTTCGAAATTGAAATTTTGTTCTAGCTCTTCAGGGTAGAAATAAGTGTTTAATCTCTATGTAATATTGAATTATACATCCATTTATGTAAAAATATGCCTACCTCATAACGCTCTTTATCGAATTACCGCGAAGGGAGCGTTAGCGTCGTCAGTAGCGGCGCGAAGAAATTCAAAGTACCAACCTCCCGGTCATGTCGGTCCGGCGGCTGCTATTTAAAAAAAAAAATAAAAATTTATCGTTACGTTCGACCGTATTACGTCGAACTACAAAGATTTCAAAAAAATACCGCGACCTCGTAACTCTTGTTAACGAATTAACTCGAAAAAGCCGTTCGAATTTGAAAGTTTTGCTTGCTCTCCAGGGACCAAATAAACGTTTAATCCCTATGCACTATTGAATTACACATCGATATATGTAGAAATATTCCTACGTCGTAACGCTTTTTAAAGAATTAACTCGAAGGGAACGTTCGAAATTGAAATTTTTTTCTAGCTATCCAGGGACGAAATAAACGTTTAATCTCTATGTAATATTGAAGTATACGTCGATTTATATAAAAATATGCCCACCTCATAACGCTTTTTATCGAATTAAGTTGAAGAGAACAATAGCATCGTCTGTAGCGGTGCGAAGAGATACAAAGTCCCAAATTCCCGGTCATATCGGTACGGCGGGGGCTATTTAAAAAAAAAAAATAAAAATAAATCGCTACGATCGACCGTATTACGTCGAAATATAACGATTTCACAAAAAATACCGGTACCTTGTAACGCTTTCTGACGAAATTCAAAGATCCAACCTCCCGGTCATGTCGGTCGGGCGGCTGCTATTTAAAAAGAAAAATAAAAATTTATCGTTACGGTCGACCGTATTACGTCGAACTACAAAGATTTCAAAAAAATACCGCGACCTCGCAACGCTTGTTAACGAATTAACTCGCAAGAACCGTTCGAAATTGAAAGTTTTGCTAGCCCCCAGGGACGAAATAAACGTTTAATTCCTATGCTATATTGAATTACACATCGATATATGTAGAAATATTCCTACGTCGTAACGCTTCTTGACGAATTAACTCGAAGGGAACATTAGAAATTGAAATATTTTTCTCGCTCTCCAGGGACGAAATAAACATTTAATCTCTATGTAATATTGAAGTATACATCGATTTATGTAAAAATATGCCCACCTCATAACCCTTTTTATCGAATTAAATCGAAAGGAACGATAGCGTCGTCAGTAATTGCGCGAAGAAATTCAAAGTCCCAATCTCCCGGTCCTGTCGGTCCGGCCGCGGCTATTAAAAAAAAACATAAAAAAAAAATCGTACGTTCGACCGTATTACGTCGAACTACAAAGATTTCACAAAAAATACCGTGAACTCGTAACGCTTGTTAATGAATTAACTCGAAAAAACCGTTCGAAATTGAAAGTTTTGCAAGCTCTCCAGGGACCAATTAAACGTTTAATCCCTATGTAATATTGAATTACACATCGATATATGTAGAAATATTCCTACCTCATAACGGTTGTTAACGAATTAACTCGCAGGGAACCCTAGCGTCGTTCGTAGCGGAGCGGAGAAATTGAAAGTTCCAACCTCCCGGTCATGTCGGTCCTGCTGGGGCTATTTAAAGAAAAATAAATATAAATCGTTGCGTTCGACTGTATTACGACGAAATATAATGATTTCACAAAAATACCGCTACATCGCAACGCTTTCTAACGAATTAACTCGCAAAAACCGTTCGAAGTTGAAAGTTTTGCTAGCTCTCCAGGGACGAAATAAACGTTTAATCCCTATGCACTATTGAATTACACATTGATATATGTAGAAATATTCCTACGTCGTAACGCTTTTTAACGAATTAACTCGATGGGAACGTTCGAAATTGAAATTTGTTTCTAGCTCTCCTGGGACAAAATAAACGTTTAATCCCTATGTAATATTGAATTATACATCGAGATATGTAAAAATATTCCTACCTCATAACGGTTGCTAACGAATTAACTCGCAAAAACTGTTCGAAATTGAAAGTTTTGCTACTTCTCCAGGGACGAAATAAACGTTTAATATGTATGTAACATTGAAGTATACATCGATTTATGTAAAAATATGCCTACCTCATAACGCCTTTTATCGAATTAACTAGAAGGGCACGTTATCGTCGTTAGTAGCGGTGCTAAGAAATTCAAAGTCCCAATCTCCCGGTCATGTCGGTCCGGCCGCGGCTA
This sequence comes from Bombus hortorum, assembly GCA_905332935.1. Lineage (NCBI taxonomy): Eukaryota > Metazoa > Arthropoda > Insecta > Hymenoptera > Apidae > Bombus > Bombus hortorum. Next base: position 9,539,458 of record CAJOSO010000001.1, read on the forward strand.
TTTAATAGAAAATAAAAAAAAATCGTTACGTTCGACCGTATTACGTCGAAATATAATGATTTCACAAAAAATACGGGTACATCGTAACGCTTTCTAACGAATTAACTCGTCAAAACCGTTCGAAATTGAAAGTTTTGCTAGCTTTCCAGAGACGAAATAAACGTTTAATCCCTATGCAATATTGAATTACACATCGATATATGTAGAAATATTCCTACGTCGTAACGCTTTTTAACGAATTAACTCGAAGGGAACGCTAGCGTCGTTAGTAGCGGTGCGAAGAAATTCAAAGACCCAACCTCCCGGCCATGTCGGTCCTGCGGGGGCTATTAAAAAAAAAATAAATATAAATCATTACGTTCGACCGTATTACGTCGAAATATAATGATTTCACAAAAAATACAGCGACCTCGTAACGCTTCTTAACGAATTAACTCGAAAGAACCGTTCGAAATTGAAAGTCTTGCTACCTCTCTAGGGACGAAATAAACGTTTAATCCCTACGCAATTTTGAATTACACATCGATATATTTAGAAATATTCCTACGTCGTAACGCTTTTTAACGAATTAACTCGAAGGGAACGTTCGAAATTGAAATTTTTTTCTAGCTCTCCAGGGACGAAATAAACGTTTAATCCCTACGCAATTTTGAATTACACATCGATATATTTAGAAATATTCCTACGTCGTAACGCTTTTTAACGAATTAACTCGAAGGGAACGTTCGAAATTGAAATTTTTTTCTAGCTCTCCAGGGACGAAATAAACGTTTAATATCTATGTAATATTGAAGTATACATCGATTTATGTAAAAATATGCCTACCTCATAACGCTTTTTATCGAATTAAGTCGAAGGGAACGTTAGCGTCGTTAGTAGCGGTGCGAAGAAATTCAAAGAACTAAACTCCCGGTCATGTCGGTCCTGCGGGGGCTATTTAAAAAAAAATAAATATAAATCGTGACGCACGACCGTATTACGTCGAAATATAACGATTTCACAAAAAAGTACCGGTACATTGTAAAGTTTTCTAACGAATTAACTCGCAAAAACCGTTCGAAATTGAAAGTTTTGCTCGCACCCCAGGGACGAAATAAACGTTTAATCCCTATGCAATATTGAATTACACATGGATTTATGTAGACATATTCCTACGTCGTAACGCTTCTTAACGAATTAACTCGAAGGGAACGTTCGAAATTGAAATTGTTTTCTAGCTCTCCAGGGACGATATAAACGTTCAATATCTATGTAATATTGAAATATACATCGATTTATGTAAAAATATGCCCACCTCATAGCGCTTTTTAGCGAATTATATCGAAGAGAACGGTAGCGCCGTCAGTAGCTGCGCGAAGAAATTCAAAGTCCCAATCTCACGGCCATGTCGCTCCGGCCGCGGCTATTTAAAAAAAACATTTAAAAAATCGTTACGTTCGACCGTATTACGTCGAACTATAAAGATTTCACAAAAAATGCCGGTACCTAGTAACGCATTCAGACAAATTAACTCGAAGGGAACGTTCTAAATTGAAACTTTGTTCTAGCTCTTCAGGGCAGGAATAAGTGTTTAATCTCTATGTAATATTGAAGTATACATCGATTTATGTAATAATATGCCTACCTCATAACGCTTTTTATCGAATAAACTCGAAGGGAACGTTAGCGTCGTTAGTAGCGGTGCGAAGAAATTCAAAGACCCAACCTCCCGGTCATGTCGGTCCTGCGGGGGCTATTTAAAAAAAAATAAATATAAATCGTGACGCTCAACCGTATTACGTCGAAATATAACGATTTCACAAAAAAATACCGGTACATCGTAACGCTTTCTGACGATTTGACTCGAAGGGAACGTTCGAAATTGAAACTTTGTTCTAGCTCTTCAGGGTAGAAATAAGTGTTTAAACTCTATGTAATATTGAATTATACATCGATATATGTAGAAATATTCCTACCTCATAACGCTTTTTATCGAATTAACTCGAAGGGAACGTTAGCGTCGTTAGTAGCGGTGCGAAGAAATTCAAAGACACAACCTCCCGGTCATGTCGGTCCTGAGGGGGCTATTTAAAAAAAAATAAATATAAATCGTGACGCTCGACCGTATTACGTCGAAATATAACGATTTCACAAAAAAATACCGGTACATCGTAACGCTTTCAGACGAATTAACTCGAAGAGAACGTTCGAAATTGAAATTTTGTTCTAGCTCTTCAGGGTAGAAAGAAGTGTTTAATCTCCATGTAATATTGAATTATACATCGATTTATGTATAAATATGCCTACCTCATTACTCTTTATATCGAATTAACTCGAAGGGAACGTTAGCGTCGTTAGTAGCGGTGCGAAGAAATGCAAAGTCCCAACCTCCCGGTCATGACGGTCCTGCTGCGGCTATCTAAGAAAAAATAAACATAAATCGTTACGGTCGACCGTATTACGTCGAAATATAATGATTTCACAAAAAATACCGGTACATCGTAACGCTTTCGAACGAATTAACTCGCAAAAACCGTTCGAAATTGAAAGTTTTGCTAGCTCTCCATGGACAAAATAAACGTTTAATCCCTATGTAATATTGAATTATACATCGATATATGTAGAAATATTCCTACCTCATAACGCTTTATATCGAATTAACTCGAAGGGAACGTTAGAGTCGTTAGTAGCGGTGCGAAGAAATTCAAAGACCCAACCTCACGGTCATGTCGGTCCTGCGGGGCTATTTGAAAAAAATAAAGATAAATCGTTACGATCGACCGTATTACGTCAAAATATAACGATTTCACAAAAAATACCGGTACCTCGTAACGCATTCTGACGAATTGACTCGAAGGGAACGTTCGAAATTGAAATTTTGTTCTAGCTCTCCAGGGTAGAAATAAGTGTTTCATCTCTATGTAATATTGTATTATACATCGATTTATGCAAAAATATGCCCACCTCATAACGCTTTTTATCGAATTAAATCGAAGAGAACGGTAGCGTCGTTAGTAGCGGTGCGAAGAAATGCAAAGTCCCAACCTCCCGGTCATGTCGGTCCTGCTGGGGCTACTAAAAAAATAATAAACATAAATCGTTACGCTCGACCGTATTACGTCGAAATATAACGATTTCACAAAAAATACCGGTACCTCGTAACGCATGCTGACGAATTGACTCGAAGGGAACTTTCGGAATTGAAATCTTTTTCTAGCTCTCCAGGGACGAAACAAACGTTTAATCTCTATGTAATATTGAAGTATACATCAATGTATGTAAAAATATTCCTACCTCATAACGCTTTTTATCGAATTAACTCGAAGGGAAAGTTAGCGTCGTTAGTAGCTGCGCGAGGAAATTCAAAGTCCCAATCTCCCGGTCATATCGATCCGGCGGCGGCTATTTAAAAAAGAAATAAATATAAATCGTTACGTTCGACCGTATTACCTCGAAATATAATGATTTCACAAAAAAATACCGGTACATCGTAACGCTTTCTAACGAATTAACTTGCAAAATCCGTTCGAAATTGAAAGCTTTGCTAGCTCTTCAGGGACGAAATAAACGATTAATCCCTATGCAATATTGAACTACACATCGATACATGTAGAAATACTCCTACGTCGTAACGCTTTCAGACGAATTAGCTCGCAAAAACAGTTCGAAATTGAAATTTTGTTCTAGCTCTTCAGGGCAGAAATAAGTGTTTAATCTCTATGTAATATTGAATTATACATCGATTTATGTAAAAATATGCCTACCTCATAACGCTTTATATCGAATTATCTCGTAGGGAACGTTAGAGTCGTTAGTAGCGGTGCAATGAAATACAAAGTCCCAACATCCCGGTCATATAGGTACGGCTTGGGCTATTTAAAAAAAAAAAAGATAAAAACAAATCGTTACGTTCGACCGTATTACGTCGAAATATAACGATTTCACAAAAAATACCGGTACCTCGTAACGCTTTCAGACGAATTAACTCGAAGGGAACTTTCGAAATTGAAATTTTGTTCTAGCTCTTCAGGGTAGAAATAAGTGTTTAATCTCTATGTAATATTGAATTATACATCCATTTATGTAAAAATATGCCTACCTCATAACGCCTTTTATCGAATTAACTCGAAGGGCACGTTATCGTCGTTAGTAGCGGTGCTAAGAAATTCAAAGTCCCAATCTCCCGGTCATGTCGGTCCGGCCGCGGCTATTTAATAGAAAATAAAAAAAAATCGTTACGTTCGACCGTATTACGTCGAAATATAATGATTTCACAAAAAATACGGGTACATCGTAGCGCTTTCTAACGAATTAACTCGTCAAAACCGTTCGAAATTGAAAGTTTTGCTAGCTTTCCAGAGACGAAATAAACGTTTAATCCCTATGCAATATTGAATTACACATCGATATATGTAGAAATATTCCTACGTCGTAACGCTTTTTAACGAATTAACTCGAAGGGAACGCTAGCGTCGTTAGTAGCGGTGCGAAGAAATTCAAAGACCCAACCTCCCGGCCATGTCGGTCCTGCGGGGGCTATTAAAAAAAAAAATAAATATAAATCATTACGTTCGACCGTATTACGTCGAAATATAATGATTTCACAAAAAATACAGCGACCTCGTAACGCTTCTTAACGAATTAACTCGAAAGAACCGTTCGAAATTGAAAGTCTTGCTACCTCTCTAGGGACGAAATAAACGTTTAATCCCTACGCAATTTTGAATTACACATCGATATATTTAGAAATATTCCTACGTCGTAACGCTTTTTAACGAATTAACTCGAAGGGAACGTTCGAAATTGAAATTTTTTTCTAGCTCTCCAGGGACGAAATAAACGTTTAATCCCTATGCAATTTTGAATTACACATCGATATATTTAGAAATATTCCTACGTCGTAACGCTTTTTAACGAATTAACTCGAAGGGAACGTTCGAAATTGAAATTTTTTTCTAGCTCTCCAGGGACGAAATAAACGTTTAATATCTATGTAATATTGAAGTATACATCGATTTATGTAAAAATATGCCTACCTCATAACGCTTTTTATCGAATTAAGTCGAAGGGAACGTTAGCGTCGTTAGTAGCGGTGCGAAGAAATTCAAAGAACTAAACTCCCGGTCATGTCGGTCCTGCGGGGGCTATTTAAAAAAAAATAAATATAAATCGTGACGCACGACCGTATTACGTCGAAATATAACGATTTCACAAAAAAGTACCGGTACATTGTAAAGTTTTCTAACGAATTAACTCGCAAAAACCGTTCGAAATTGAAAGTTTTGCTCGCACCCCAGGGACGAAATAAACGTTTAATCCCTATGCAATATTGAATTACACATGGATTTATGTAGACATATTCCTACGTCGTAACGCTTCTTAACGAATTAACTCGAAGGGAACGTTCGAAATTGAAATTGTTTTCTAGCTCTCCAGGGACGATATAAACGTTCAATATCTATGTAATATTGAAATATACATCGATTTATGTAAAAATATGCCCACCTCATAGCGCTTTTTAGCGAATTATATCGAAGAGAACGGTAGCGCCGTCAGTAGCTGCGCGAAGAAATTCAAAGTCCCAATCTCACGGCCATGTCGCTCCGGCCGCGGCTATTTAAAAAAAACATTTAAAAAATCGTTACGTTCGACCGTATTACGTCGAACTATAAAGATTTCACAAAAAATGCCGGTACCTAGTAACGCATTCAGACGAATTAACTCGATGGGAACGTTCTAAATTGAAACTTTGTTCTAGCTCTTCAGGGCAGGAATAAGTGTTTAATCTCTATGTAATATTGAATTATACATCGATTTACGTAATAATATGCCTACCTCATAACGCTTTTTATCGAATAAACTCGAAGGGAACGTTAGCGTCGTTAGTAGCGGTGCGAAGAAATTCAAAGACCCAACCTCCCGGTCATGTCGGTCCTGCGGGGGCTATTTAAAAAAAAATAAATATAAATCGTGACGCTCAACCGTATTACGTCGAAATATAACGATTTCACAAAAAAATACCGGTACATCGTAACGCTTTCTGACGATTTGACTCGAAGGGAACGTTCGAAATTGAAACTTTGTTCTAGCTCTTCAGGGTAGAAATAAGTGTTTAAACTCTATGTAATATTGAATTATACATCGATATATGTAGAAATATGCCTACCTCATAACGCTTTTTATCGAATTAACTCGAAGGGAACGTTAGCGTCGTTAGTAGCGGTGCGAAGAAATTCAAAGACACAACCTCCCGGTCATGTCGGTCCTGCGGGGGCTATTTAAAAAAAAATAAATATAAATCGTGACGCTCGACCGTATTACGTCGAAATATAACGATTTCACAAAAAAATACCGGTACATCGTAACGCTTTCAGACGAATTAACTCGAAGAGAACGTTCGAAATTGAAATTTTGTTCTAGCTCTTCAGGGTAGAAAGAAGTGTTTAATCTCCATGTAATATTGAATTATACATCGATTTATGTATAAATATGCCTACCTCATTACTCTTTATATCGAATTAACTCGAAGGGAACGTTAGCGTCGTTAGTAGCGGTGCGAAGAAATGCAAAGTCCCAACCTCCCGGTCATGACGGTCCTGCTGCGGCTATCTAAGAAAAAATAAACATAAATCGTTACGGTCGACCGTATTACGTCGAAATATAATGATTTCACAAAAAATACCGGTACATCGTAACGCTTTCGAACGAATTAACTCGCAAAAACCGTTCGAAATTGAAAGTTTTGCTAGCTCTCCATGGACAAAATAAACGTTTAATCCCTATGTAATATTGAATTATACATCGATATATGTAGAAATATTCCTACCTCATAACGCTTTATATCGAATTAACTCGAAGGGAACGTTAGAGTCGTTAGTAGCGGTGCGAAGAAATTCAAAGACCCAACCTCACGGTCATGTCGGTCCTGCGGGGCTATTTGAAAAAAATAAAGATAAATCGTTACGATCGACCGTATTACGTCAAAATATAACGATTTCACAAAAAATACCGGTACCTCGTAACGCATTCTGACGAATTGACTCGAAGGGAACGTTCGAAATTGAAATTTTGTTCTAGCTCTCCAGGGTAGAAATAAGTGTTTCATCTCTATGTAATATTGTATTATACATCGATTTATGCAAAAATATGCCCACCTCATAACGCTTTTTATCGAATTAAATCGAAGAGAACGGTAGCGTCGTTAGTAGCGGTGCGAAGAAATGCAAAGTCCCAACCTCCCGGTCATGTCGGTCCTGCTGGGGCTATTAAAAAAATAATAAACATAAATCGTTACGCTCGACCGTATTACGTCGAAATATAACGATTTCACAAAAAATACCGGTACCTCGTAACGCATGCTGACGAATTGACTCGAAGGGAACTTTCGGAATTGAAATCTTTTTCTAGCTCTCCAGGGACGAAACAAACGTTTAATCTCTATGTAATATTGAAGTATACATCAATGTATGTAAAAATATTCCTACCTCATAACGCTTTTTATCGAATTAACTCGAAGGGAAAGTTAGCGTCGTTAGTAGCTGCGCGAGGAAATTCAAAGTCCAAATCTCCCGGTCATATCGATCCGGCGGCGGCTATTTAAAAAAGAAATAAATATAAATCGTTACGTTCGACCGTATTACCTCGAAATATAATGATTTCACAAAAAAATACCGGTACATCGTAACGCTTTCTAACGAATTAACTTGCAAAATCCGTTCGAAATTGAAAGCTTTGCTAGCTCTTCAGGGACGAAATAAACGATTAATCCCTATGCAATATTGAACTACACATCGATACATGTAGAAATACTCCTACGTCGTAACGCTTTCAGACGAATTAGCTCGCAAAAACAGTTCGAAATTGAAATTTTGTTCTAGCTCTTCAGGGCAGAAATAAGTGTTTAATCTCTATGTAATATTGAATTATACATCGATTTATGTAAAAATATGCCTACCTCATAACGCTTTATATCGAATTATCTCGTAGGGAACGTTAGAGTCGTTAGTAGCGGTGCAATGAAATACAAAGTCCCAACATCCCGGTCATATAGGTACGGCTTGGGCTATTTAAAAAAAAAAAAGATAAAAACAAATCGTTACGTTCGACCGTATTACGTCGAAATATAACGATTTCACAAAAAATACCGGTACCTCGTAACGCTTTCAGACGAATTAACTCGAAGGGAACTTTCGAAATTGAAATTTTGTTCTAGCTCTTCAGGGTAGAAATAAGTGTTTAATCTCTATGTAATATTGAATTATACATCCATTTATGTAAAAATATGCCTACCTCATAACGCCTTTTATCGAATTAACTCGAAGGGCACGTTATCGTCGTTAGTAGCGGTGCTAAGAAATTCAAAGTCCCAATCTCCCGGTCATGTCGGTCCGGCCGCGGCTATTTAATAGAAATTAAAAAAAAATCGTTACGTTCGACCGTATTACGTCGAAATATAATGATTTCACAAAAAATACGGGTACATCGTAGCGCTTTCTAACGAATTAACTCGTCAAAACCGTTCGAAATTGAAAGTTTTGCTAGCTTTCCAGAGACGAAATAAACGTTTAATCCCTATGCAATATTGAATTACACATCGATATATGTAGAAATATTCCTACGTCGTAACGCTTTTTAACGAATTAACTCGAAGGGAACGCTAGCGTCGTTAGTAGCGGTGCGAAGAAATTCAAAGACCCAACCTCCCGGCCATGTCGGTCCTGCGGGGGCTATTAAAAAAAAAAATAAATATAAATCATTACGTTCGACCGTATTACGTCGAAATATAATGATTTCACAAAAAATACAGCGACCTCGTAACGCTTCTTAACGAATTAACTCGAAAGAACCGTTCGAAATTGAAAGTCTTGCTACCTCTCTAGGGACGAAATAAACGTTTAATCCCTACGCAATTTTGAATTACACATCGATATATTTAGAAATATTCCTACGTCGTAACGCTTTTTAACGAATTAACTCGAAGGGAACGTTCGAAATTGAAATTTTTTTCTAGCTCTCCAGGGACGAAATAAACGTTTAATCCCTACGCAATTTTGAATTACACATCGATATATTTAGAAATATTCCTACGTCGTAACGCTTTTTAACGAATTAACTCGAAGGGAACGTTCGAAATTGAAATTTTTTTCTAGCTCTCCAGGGACGAAATAAACGTTTAATATCTATGTAATATTGAAGTATACATCGATTTATGTAAAAATATGCCTACCTCATAACGCTTTTTATCGAATTAAGTCGAAGGGAACGTTAGCGTCGTTAGTAGCGGTGCGAAGAAATTCAAAGAACTAAACTCCCGGTCATGTCGGTCCTGCGGGGGCTATTTAAAAAAAAATAAATATAAATCGTGACGCACGACCGTATTAGGTCGAAATATAACGATTTCACAAAAAAATACCGGTACATTGTAAAGTTTTCTAACGAATTAACTCGCAAAAACCGTTCGAAATTGAAAGTTTTGCTAGCACCCCAGGGACGAAATAAACGTTTAATCCCTATGCAATATTGAATCACACATGGATTTATGTAGACATATTCCTACGTCGTAACGCTTCTTAACGAATTAACTCGAAGGGAACGTTCGAAATTGAAATTGTTTTCTAGCTCTCCAGGGACGATATAAACGTTCAATATCTATGTAATATTGAAATATACATCGATTTATGTAAAAATATGCCCACCTCATAGCGCTTTTTAGCGAATTATATCGAAGAGAACGGTAGCGCCGTCAGTAGCTGCGCGAAGAAATTCAAAGTCCCAATCTCACGGCCATGTCGCTCCGGCCGCGGCTATTTAAAAAAAACATTTAAAAAATCGTTACGTTCGACCGTATTACGTCGAACTATAAAGATTTCACAAAAAATGCCGGTACCTAGTAACGCATTCAGACAAATTAACTCGAAGGGAACGTTCTAAATTGAAACTTTGTTCTAGCTCTTCAGGGCAGGAATAAGTGTTTAATCTCTATGTAATATTGAAGTATACATCGATTTATGTAATAATATGCCTACCTCATAACGCTTTTTATCGAATTAACTCGAAGGGAACGTTAGCGTCGTTAGTAGCGGTGCGAAGAAATTGAAAGACCCAACCTCCCGGTCATGTCGGTCCTGCGGGGGCTATTTAAAAAAAAATAAATATAAATCGTGACGCTCAACCGTATTACGTCGAAATATAACGATTTCACAAAAAAATACCGGTACATCGTAACGCTTTCTGACGATTTGACTCGAAGGGAACGTTCGAAATTGAAACTTTGTTCTAGCACTTCAGGGTAGAAATAAGTGTTTAAACTCTATGTAATATTGAATTATACATCGATATATGTAGAAATATTCCTACCTCATAACGCTTTTTATCGAATTAACTCGAAGGGAACGTTAGCGTCGTTAGTAGCGGTGCGAAGAAATTCAAAGACACAACCTCCCGGTCATGTCGGTCCTGAGGGGGCTATTTAAAAAAAAATAAATATAAATCGTGACGCTCGACCGTATTACGTCGAAATATAACGATTTCACAAAAAAATACCGGTACATCGTAACGCTTTCAGACGAATTAACTCGAAGAGAACGTTCGAAATTGAAATTTTGTTCTAGCTCTTCAGGGTAGAAAGAAGTGTTTAATCTCCATGTAATATTGAATTATACATCGATTTATGTATAAATATGCCTACCTCATTACTCTTTATATCGAATTAACTCGAAGGGAACGTTAGCGTCGTTAGTAGCGGTGCGAAGAAATGCAAAGTCCCAACCTCCCGGTCATGACGGTCCTGCTGCGGCTATCTAAGAAAAAATAAACATAAATCGTTACGGTCGACCGTATTACGTCGAAATATAATGATTTCACAAAAAATACCGGTACATCGTAACGCTTTCAGACGAATTAACTCGAAGGGAACGTTCGAAATTGAAATTTTGTTCTAGCTCTTCAGGGTAGAAATAAGTGTTTAATCTCTATGTAATATTGAATTATACATCCATTTATGTAAAAATATGCCTACCCCATAAAGCTTTTTATCGAATTAACTCGAAGGGAACGTTAGCGTCGTTAGTAGCGGTGCGAAGAAATTCAAAGACCCAACCTCCCGGTCATGTCGGTCCTGCGGGGGTTATTTAGAAAAAAAATAAAAATAAATCGTTACGATCCACCGTATTACGTCGAAATATAACGATTTCACAAAAAAATACCGGTACATCGTAACGCATTCTAACGAATTAACTCGCAAAGACCTTTCGAAATTGAAAGTATTGCTACCTCTCCAGGGACGAAATAAACGTTTAAACCCTATGCAATATTGAATTACACATCGATATATGTAGAAATATACCTACGTCGTAACGCTTTTTATCGAATTAAATCGAAGAGAACGGAGGCGCCGTCAGTAGCTGCGCGAAGAAATTCAAAGTCCCAATCTCCCGGTCATGTCGGTCCGGCCGCTGCTATTTAAAAAAAACATGAAAAAATCGTTACGCTCGACCGTATTACGTCGAAACTTAACGATTTCACAAAGAAATACCGGTACATCGTAACGCTTTCTAACGAACTATCTCGCAAAAACCGTTCGAAATTGAAAGTTTTGCTAGCTCTCCAGGGAGGAAATAAACGTTTAATCCCTATGCAATATAGAATTACACATCGATATATGTGGAAATATTCCTACGTCGTAACGCTTTTTAACGAATTAACTCGCAGGGAAACTTAGCGTCGTTCGTAGCGGTGCGAAGAAATACAAAGTCCCAACATCCCGGTCATATAGGTACGGCGGGGGCTATTTAAAAAAAAAAGATAAAAACAAATCGTTACGATCGACCGTATTACGTCGAAATATAAGGATTTAACAAAAAATACCGGTACATCGTAACGCTTTCAGACGAATTAACTCGACGGGAACGTTCGAAATTGAAATTTTGTTCTAGCTCTTCAGGGTAGAAATAAGTGTTTAATCTCTATGTAATATTGAATTATACATCCATTTATGTAAAAATATGCCTACCTCATAACGCTTTTTATCGAATTAAGTCGAAGGGAACGTTAGCGTCGTTAGTAACTGCGCAAAGAAATTTAAAGTCCCAATCTCCCGGTCATGTCGGTCCTGCTGGGGCTATTTAAAAAAAAATAAATATAAATCGTGACGCTCGACCGTATCACGTCGAAATATAACGATTTCACAAAAAAATACCGGTACATCGTAACGCTTTCAGACGAATTAACTCGAAGGGAACGTTCGAAATTGAAATTTTGTTCTAGCTCTTCAGGGTAGAAATAAGTGTTTAATCTCTATGTAATATTGAATTATACATCCATCTATGTAAAAATATGCCTACCTCATAACGCTTTTTATCGAATTAAGTCGAAGGGAACGTTAGCGTCGTTAGTAGCGGTGCGAAGAAATTCAAAGACCCAACCTCCCGGGCATGTCGGTCCTGCGGGGGTTATTTAGAAAAAAAATAAAAATAAATCGTTACGATCCACCGTATTACGTCGAAATGTAACGATTTCACAAAAAATACCGGTACATCTTAAAGCTTTCTAACGAATTAACTCGAAGGGAACGTTCGAAATCGAAACATTGTTCTAGCTCTCCAGGGACGAAATAAACGTTTAATCCCAATGCAATATTGAATCACACATTGATATATGTAGACATATTCCTACGTCGTAACGCTTTTTAACGAATTAACTCGAAGGAATCGTTCGAAATTGAAATTTTTTTCTAGCTCTCCACGGACGAAATAAACGTTCAATATCTATGTAATATTGAAGTATACATCGATTTATGTAAAAATAGGCCTACCTCATAACGCTCTTTATCGAATTACCGCGAAGGGAGCGTTAGCGTCGTCAGTAGCGGCGCGAAGAAATTCAAAGATCCAACCTCCCGGTCATGTCGGTCGGGCGGCTGCTATTTAAAAAGAAAAATAAAAATTTATCGTTACGGTCGACCGTATTACGTCGAACTACAAAGATTTCAAAAAAATACCGCGACCTCGCAACGCTTGTTAACGAATTAACTCGCAAGAACCGTTCGAAATTGAAAGTTTTGCTAGCCCCCAGGGACGAAATAAACGTTTAATTCCTATGCTATATTGAATTACACATCGATATATGTAGAAATATTCCTACGTCGTAACGCTTCTTGACGAATTAACTCGAAGGGAACATTAGAAATTGAAATATTTTTCTCGCTCTCCAGGGACGAAATAAACATTTAATCTCTATGTAATATTGAAGTATACATCGATTTATGTAAAAATATGCCCACCTCATAACCCTTTTTATCGAATTAAATCGAAAGGAACGATAGCGTCGTCAGTAATTGCGCGAAGAAATTCAAAGTCCCAATCTCCCGGTCCTGTCGGTCCGGCCGCGGCTATTAAAAAAAAACATAAAAAAAAATCGTACGTTCGACCGTATTACGTCGAACTACAAAGATTTCACAAAAAATACCGTGAACTCGTAACGCTTGTTAATGAATTAACTCGAAAAAACCGTTCGAAATTGAAAGTTTTGCAAGCTCTCCAGGGACCAATTAAACGTTTAATCCCTATGTAATATTGAATTACACATCGATATATGTAGAAATATTCCTACCTCATAACGGTTGTTAACGAATTAACTCGCAGGGAACCCTAGCGTCGTTCGTAGCGGAGCGGAGAAATTGAAAGTTCCAACCTCCCGGTCATGTCGGTCCTGCTGGGGCTATTTAAAGAAAAATAAATATAAATCGTTGCGTTCGACTGTATTACGACGAAATATAATGATTTCACAAAAATACCGCTACATCGCAACGCTTTCTAACGAATTAACTCGCAAAAACCGTTCGAAGTTGAAAGTTTTGCTAGCTCTCCAGGGACGAAATAAACGTTTAATCCCTATGCACTATTGAATTACACATTGATATATGTAGAAATATTCCTACGTCGTAACGCTTTTTAACGAATTAACTCGATGGGAACGTTCGAAATTGAAATTTGTTTCTAGCTCTCCTGGGACAAAATAAACGTTTAATCCCTATGTAATATTGAATTATACATCGAGATATGTAAAAATATTCCTACCTCATAACGGTTGCTAACGAATTAACTCGCAAAAACTGTTCGAAATTGAAAGTTTTGCTACTTCTCCAGGGACGAAATAGACGTTTAATATGTATGTAACATTGAAGTATACATCGATTTATGTAAAAATATGCCTACCTCATAACGCCTTTTATCGAATTAACTCGAAGGGCACGTTATCGTCGTTAGTAGCGGTGCTAAGATATTCAAAGTCCCAATCTCCCGGTCATGTCGGTCCGGCCGCGGCTATTTAATAGAAAATAAAAAAAAATCGTTACGTTCGACCGTATTACGTCGAAATATAATGATTTCACAAAAAATACGGGTACATCGTAACGCTTTCTAACGAATTAACTCGTCAAAACCGTTCGAAATTGAAAGTTTTGCTAGCTTTCCAGAGACGAAATAAACGTTTAATCCCTATGCAATATTGAATTACACATCGATATATGTAGAAATATTCCTACGTCGTAACGCTTTTTAACGAATTAACTCGAAGGGAACGCTAGCGTCGTTAGTAGCGGTGCGAAGAAATTCAAAGACCCAACCTCCCGGCCATGTCGGTCCTGCGGGGGCTATTAAAAAAAAAAATAAATATAAATCATTACGTTCGACAGTATTACGTCGAAATATAATGATTTCACAAAAAATACAGCGACCTCGTAACGCTTCTTAACGAATTAACTCGAAAGAACCGTTCGAAATTGAAAGTCTTGCTACCTCTCTAGGGACGAAATAAACGTTTAATCCCTACGCAATTTTGAATTACACATCGATATATTTAGAAATATTCCTACGTCGTAACGCTTTTTAACGAATTAACTCGAAGGGAACGTTCGAAATTGAAATTTTTTTCTAGCTCTCCAGGGACGAAATAAACGTTTAATCCCTACGCAATTTTGAATTACACATCGATATATTTAGAAATATTCCTACGTCGTAACGCTTTTTAACGAATTAACTCGAAGGGAACGTTCGAAATTGAAATTTTTTTCTAGCTCTCCAGGGACGAAATAAACGTTTAATATCTATGTAATATTGAAGTATACATCGATTTATGTAAAAGTATGCCTACCTCATAACGCTTTTTATCGAATTAAGTCGAAGGGAACGTTAGCGTCGTTAGTAGCGGTGCGAAGAAATTCAAAGAACTAAACTCCCGGTCATGTCGGTCCTGCGGGGGCTATTTAAAAAAAAATAAATATAAATCGTGACGCACGACCGTATTACGTCGAAATATAACGATTTCACAAAAAAATACCGGTACATTGTAAAGTTTTCTAACGAATTAACTCGCAAAAACCGTTCGAAATTGAAAGTTTTGCTAGCACCCCAGGGACGAAATAAACGTTTAATCCCTATGCAATATTGAATTACACATGGATTTATGTAGACATATTCCTACGTCGTAACGCTTCTTAACGAATTAACTCGAAGGGAACGTTCGAAATTGAAATTGTTTTCTAGCTCTCCAGGGACGATATAAACGTTCAATATCTATGTAATATTGAAATATACATCGATTTATGTAAAAATATGCCCACCTCATAGCGCTTTTTAGCGAATTATATCGAAGAGAACGGTAGCGCCGTCAGTAGCTGCGCGAAGAAATTCAAAGTCCCAATCTCCCGGTCATGTCGGTCCTGCTGGGGCTATTTAAAAAAAAATAAATATAAATCGTGACGCTCGACCGTATCACGTCGAAATATAACGATTTCACAAAAAAATACCGGTACATCGTAACGCTTTCAGACGAATTAACTCGAAGGGAACGTTCGAAATTGAAATTTTGTTCTAGCTCTTCAGGGTAGAAATAAGTGTTTAATCTCTATGTAATATTGAATTATACATCCATCTATGTAAAAATATGCCTACCTCATAACGCTTTTTATCGAATTAAGTCGAAGGGAACGTTAGCGTCGTTAGTAGCGGTGCGAAGAAATTCAAAGACCCAACCTCCCGGGCATGTCGGTCCTGCGGGGGTTATTTAGAAAAAAAATAAAAATAAATCGTTACGATCCACCGTATTACGTCGAAATGTAACGATTTCACAAAAAATACCGGTACATCTTAAAGCTTTCTAACGAATTAACTCGAAGGGAACGTTCGAAATCGAAACATTGTTCTAGCTCTCCAGGGACGAAATAAACGTTTAATCCCAATGCAATATTGAATTACACATTGATATATGTAGACATATTCCTACGTCGTAACGCTTTTTAACGAATTAACTCGAAGGAATCGTTCGAAATTGAAATTTTTTTCTAGCTCTCCACGGACGAAATAAACGTTCAATATCTATGTAATATTGAAGTATACATCGATTTATGTAAAAATAGGCCTACCTCATAACGCTCTTTATCGAATTACCGCGAAGGGAGCGTTAGCGTCGTCAGTAGCGGCGCGAAGAAATTCAAAGATCCAACCTCCCGGTCATGTCGGTCGGGCGGCTGCTATTTAAAAAGAAAAATAAAAATTTATCGTTACGGTCGACCGTATTACGTCGAACTACAAAGATTTCAAAAAAATACCGCGACCTCGCAACGCTTGTTAACGAATTAACTCGCAAGAACCGTTCGAAATTGAAAGTTTTGCTAGCCCCCAGGGACGAAATAAACGTTTAATTCCTATGCTATATTGAATTACACATCGATATATGTAGAAATATTCCTACGTCGTAACGCTTCTTGACGAATTAACTCGAAGGGAACATTAGAAATTGAAATATTTTTCTCGCTCTCCAGGGACGAAATAAACATTTAATCTCTATGTAATATTGAAGTATACATCGATTTATGTAAAAATATGCCCACCTCATAACCCTTTTTATCGAATTAAATCGAAAGGAACGATAGCGTCGTCAGTAATTGCGCGAAGAAATTCAAAGTCCCAATCTCCCGGTCCTGTCGGTCCGGCCGCGGCTATTAAAAAAAAACATAAAAAAAAATCGTACGTTCGACCGTATTACGTCGAACTACAAAGATTTCACAAAAAATACCGTGAACTCGTAACGCTTGTTAATGAATTAACTCGAAAAAACCGTTCGAAATTGAAAGTTTTGCAAGCTCTCCAGGGACCAATTAAACGTTTAATCCCTATGTAATATTGAATTACACATCGATATATGTAGAAATATTCCTACCTCATAACGGTTGTTAACGAATTAACTCGCAGGGAACCCTAGCGTCGTTCGTAGCGGAGCGGAGAAATTGAAAGTTCCAACCTCCCGGTCATGTCGGTCCTGCTGGGGCTATTTAAAGAAAAATAAATATAAATCGTTGCGTTCGACTGTATTACGACGAAATATAATGATTTCACAAAAATACCGCTACATCGCAACGCTTTCTAACGAATTAACTCGCAAAAACCGTTCGAAGTTGAAAGTTTTGCTAGCTCTCCAGGGACGAAATAAACGTTTAATCCCTATGCACTATTGAATTACACATTGATATATGTAGAAATATTCCTACGTCGTAACGCTTTTTAACGAATTAACTCGATGGGAACGTTCGAAATTGAAATTTGTTTCTAGCTCTCCTGGGACAAAATAAACGTTTAATCCCTATGTAATATTGAATTATACATCGAGATATGTAAAAATATTCCTACCTCATAACGGTTGCTAACGAATTAACTCGCAAAAACTGTTCGAAATTGAAAGTTTTGCTACTTCTCCAGGGACGAAATAGACGTTTAATATGTATGTAACATTGAAGTATACATCGATTTATGTAAAAATATGCCTACCTCATAACGCCTTTTATCGAATTAACTCGAAGGGCACGTTATCGTCGTTAGTAGCGGTGCTAAGATATTCAAAGTCCCAATCTCCCGGTCATGTCGGTCCGGCCGCGGCTATTTAATAGAAAATAAAAAAAAATCGTTACGTTCGACCGTATTACGTCGAAATATAATGATTTCACAAAAAATACGGGTACATCGTAACGCTTTCTAACGAATTAACTCGTCAAAACCGTTCGAAATTGAAAGTTTTGCTAGCTTTCCAGAGACGAAATAAACGTTTAATCCCTATGCAATATTGAATTACACATCGATATATGTAGAAATATTCCTACGTCGTAACGCTTTTTAACGAATTAACTCGAAGGGAACGCTAGCGTCGTTAGTAGCGGTGCGAAGAAATTCAAAGACCCAACCTCCCGGCCATGTCGGTCCTGCGGGGGCTATTAAAAAAAAAAATAAATATAAATCATTACGTTCGACAGTATTACGTCGAAATATAATGATTTCACAAAAAATACAGCGACCTCGTAACGCTTCTTAACGAATTAACTCGAAAGAACCGTTCGAAATTGAAAGTCTTGCTACCTCTCTAGGGACGAAATAAACGTTTAATCCCTACGCAATTTTGAATTACACATCGATATATTTAGAAATATTCCTACGTCGTAACGCTTTTTAACGAATTAACTCGAAGGGAACGTTCGAAATTGAAATTTTTTTCTAGCTCTCCAGGGACGAAATAAACGTTTAATCCCTACGCAATTTTGAATTACACATCGATATATTTAGAAATATTCCTACGTCGTAACGCTTTTTAACGAATTAACTCGAAGGGAACGTTCGAAATTGAAATTTTTTTCTAGCTCTCCAGGGACGAAATAAACGTTTAATATCTATGTAATATTGAAGTATACATCGATTTATGTAAAAGTATGCCTACCTCATAACGCTTTTTATCGAATTAAGTCGAAGGGAACGTTAGCGTCGTTAGTAGCGGTGCGAAGAAATTCAAAGAACTAAACTCCCGGTCATGTCGGTCCTGCGGGGGCTATTTAAAAAAAAATAAATATAAATCGTGACGCACGACCGTATTACGTCGAAATATAACGATTTCACAAAAAAATACCGGTACATTGTAAAGTTTTCTAACGAATTAACTCGCAAAAACCGTTCGAAATTGAAAGTTTTGCTAGCACCCCAGGGACGAAATAAACGTTTAATCCCTATGCAATATTGAATTACACATGGATTTATGTAGACATATTCCTACGTCGTAACGCTTCTTAACGAATTAACTCGAAGGGAACGTTCGAAATTGAAATTGTTTTCTAGCTCTCCAGGGACGATATAAACGTTCAATATCTATGTAATATTGAAATATACATCGATTTATGTAAAAATATGCCCACCTCATAGCGCTTTTTAGCGAATTATATCGAAGAGAACGGTAGCGCCGTCAGTAGCTGCGCGAAGAAATTCAAAGTCCCAATCTCACGGCCATGTCGCTCCGGCCGCGGCTATTTAAAAAAAACATTTAAAAAATCGTTACGTTCGACCGTATTACGTCGAACTATAAAGATTTCACAAAAAATGCCGGTACCTAGTAACGCATTCAGACAAATTAACTCGAAGGGAACGTTCTAAATTGAAACTTTGTTCTAGCTCTTCAGGGCAGGAATAAGTGTTTAATCTCTATGTAATATTGAAGTATACATCGATTTATGTAATAATATGCCTACCTCATAACGCTTTTTATCGAATTAACTCGAAGGGAACGTTAGCGTCGTTAGTAGCGGTGCGAAGAAATTCAAAGACCCAACCTCCCGGTCATGTCGGTCCTGCGGGGGCTATTTAAAAAAAAATAAATATAAATCGTGACGCTCAACCGTATTACGTCGAAATATAACGATTTCACAAAAAAATACCGGTACATCGTAACGCTTTCTGACGATTTGACTCGAAGGGAACGTTCGAAATTGAAACTTTGTTCTAGCTCTTCAGGGTAGAAATAAGTGTTTAAACTCTATGTAATATTGAATTATACATCGATATATGTAGAAATATTCCTACCTCATAACGCTTTTTATCGAATTAACTCGAAGGGAACGTTAGCGTCGTTAGTAGCGGTGCGAAGAAATTCAAAGACACAACCTCCCGGTCATGTCGGTCCTGAGGGGGCTATTTAAAAAAAAAATAAATATAAATCGTGACGCTCGACCGTATTACGTCGAAATATAACGATTTCACAAAAAAATACCGGTACATCGTAACGCTTTCAGACGAATTAACTCGAAGAGAACGTTCGAAATTGAAATTTTGTTCTAGCTCTTCAGGGTAGAAAGAAGTGTTTAATCTCCATGTAATATTGAATTATACATCGATTTATGTATAAATATGCCTACCTCATTACTCTTTATATCGAATTAACTCGAAGGGAACGTTAGCGTCGTTAGTAGCGGTGCGAAGAAATGCAAAGTCCCAACCTCCCGGTCATGACGGTCCTGCTGCGGCTATCTAAGAAAAAATAAACATAAATCGTTACGGTCGACCGTATTACGTCGAAATATAATGATTTCACAAAAAATACCGGTACATCGTAACGCTTTCAGACGAATTAACTCGAAGGGAACGTTCGAAATTGAAATTTTGTTCTAGCTCTTCAGGGTAGAAATAAGTGTTTAATCTCTATGTAATATTGAATTATACATCCATTTATGTAAAAATATGCCTACCCCATAAAGCTTTTTATCGAATTAACTCGAAGGGAACGTTAGCGTCGTTAGTAGCGGTGCGAAGAAATTCAAAGACCCAACCTCCCGGTCATGTCGGTCCTGCGGGGGTTATTTAGAAAAAAAATAAAAATAAATCGTTACGATCCACCGTATTACGTCGAAATATAACGATTTCACAAAAAAATACCGGTACATCGTAACGCATTCTAACGAATTAACTCGCAAAGACCTTTCGAAATTGAAAGTATTGCTACCTCTCCAGGGACGAAATAAACGTTTAAACCCTATGCAATATTGAATTACACATCGATATATGTAGAAATATACCTACGTCGTAACGCTTTTTATCGAATTAAATCGAAGAGAACGGAGGCGCCGTCAGTAGCTGCGCGAAGAAATTCAAAGTCCCAATCTCCCGGTCATGTCGGTCCGGCCGCTGCTATTTAAAAAAAACATGAAAAAATCGTTACGCTCGACCGTATTACGTCGAAACTTAACGATTTCACAAAGAAATACCGGTACATCGTAACGCTTTCTAACGAACTATCTCGCAAAAACCGTTCGAAATTGAAAGTTTTGCTAGCTCTCCAGGGAGGAAATAAACGTTTAATCCCTATGCAATATAGAATTACACATCGATATATGTGGAAATATTCCTACGTCGTAACGCTTTTTAACGAATTAACTCGCAGGGAAACTTAGCGTCGTTCGTAGCGGTGCGAAGAAATACAAAGTCCCAACATCCCGGTCATATAGGTACGGCGGGGGCTATTTAAAAAAAAAAGATAAAAACAAATCGTTACGATCGACCGTATTACGTCGAAATATAAGGATTTAACAAAAAATACCGGTACATCGTAACGCTTTCAGACGAATTAACTCGACGGGAACGTTCGAAATTGAAATTTTGTTCTAGCTCTTCAGGGTAGAAATAAGTGTTTAATCTCTATGTAATATTGAATTATACATCCATTTATGTAAAAATATGCCTACCTCATAACGCTTTTTATCGAATTAAGTCGAAGGGAACGTTAGCGTCGTTAGTAACTGCGCAAAGAAATTTAAAGTCCCAATCTCCCGGTCATGTCGGTCCTGCTGGGGCTATTTAAAAAAAAATAAATATAAATCGTGACGCTCGACCGTATCACGTCGAAATATAACGATTTCACAAAAAAATACCGGTACATCGTAACGCTTTCAGACGAATTAACTCGAAGGGAACGTTCGAAATTGAAATTTTGTTCTAGCTCTTCAGGGTAGAAATAAGTGTTTAATCTCTATGTAATATTGAATTATACATCCATCTATGTAAAAATATGCCTACCTCATAACGCTTTTTATCGAATTAAGTCGAAGGGAACGTTAGCGTCGTTAGTAGCGGTGCGAAGAAATTCAAAGACCCAACCTCCCGGGCATGTCGGTCCTGCGGGGGTTATTTAGAAAAAAAATAAAAATAAATCGTTACGATCCACCGTATTACGTCGAAATGTAACGATTTCACAAAAAATACCGGTACATCTTAAAGCTTTCTAACGAATTAACTCGAAGGGAACGTTCGAAATCGAAACATTGTTCTAGCTCTCCAGGGACGAAATAAACGTTTAATCCCAATGCAATATTGAATTACACATTGATATATGTAGACATATTCCTACGTCGTAACGCTTTTTAACGAATTAACTCGAAGGAATCGTTCGAAATTGAAATTTTTTTCTAGCTCTCCACGGACGAAATAAACGTTCAATATCTATGTAATATTGAAGTATACATCGATTTATGTAAAAATAGGCCTACCTCATAACGCTCTTTATCGAATTACCGCGAAGGGAGCGTTAGCGTCGTCAGTAGCGGCGCGAAGAAATTCAAAGATCCAACCTCCCGGTCATGTCGGTCGGGCGGCTGCTATTTAAAAAGAAAAATAAAAATTTATCGTTACGGTCGACCGTATTACGTCGAACTACAAAGATTTCAAAAAAATACCGCGACCTCGCAACGCTTGTTAACGAATTAACTCGCAAGAACCGTTCGAAATTGAAAGTTTTGCTAGCCCCCAGGGACGAAATAAACGTTTAATTCCTATGCTATATTGAATTACACATCGATATATGTAGAAATATTCCTACGTCGTAACGCTTCTTGACGAATTAACTCGAAGGGAACATTAGAAATTGAAATATTTTTCTCGCTCTCCAGGGACGAAATAAACATTTAATCTCTATGTAATATTGAAGTATACATCGATTTATGTAAAAATATGCCCACCTCATAACCCTTTTTATCGAATTAAATCGAAAGGAACGATAGCGTCGTCAGTAATTGCGCGAAGAAATTCAAAGTCCCAATCTCCCGGTCCTGTCGGTCCGGCCGCGGCTATTAAAAAAAAACATAAAAAAAAATCGTACGTTCGACCGTATTACGTCGAACTACAAAGATTTCACAAAAAATACCGTGAACTCGTAACGCTTGTTAATGAATTAACTCGAAAAAACCGTTCGAAATTGAAAGTTTTGCAAGCTCTCCAGGGACCAATTAAACGTTTAATCCCTATGTAATATTGAATTACACATCGATATATGTAGAAATATTCCTACCTCATAACGGTTGTTAACGAATTAACTCGCAGGGAACCCTAGCGTCGTTCGTAGCGGAGCGGAGAAATTGAAAGTTCCAACCTCCCGGTCATGTCGGTCCTGCTGGGGCTATTTAAAGAAAAATAAATATAAATCGTTGCGTTCGACTGTATTACGACGAAATATAATGATTTCACAAAAATACCGCTACATCGCAACGCTTTCTAACGAATTAACTCGCAAAAACCGTTCGAAGTTGAAAGTTTTGCTAGCTCTCCAGGGACGAAATAAACGTTTAATCCCTATGCACTATTGAATTACACATTGATATATGTAGAAATATTCCTACGTCGTAACGCTTTTTAACGAATTAACTCGATGGGAACGTTCGAAATTGAAATTTGTTTCTAGCTCTCCTGGGACAAAATAAACGTTTAATCCCTATGTAATATTGAATTATACATCGAGATATGTAAAAATATTCCTACCTCATAACGGTTGCTAACGAATTAACTCGCAAAAACTGTTCGAAATTGAAAGTTTTGCTACTTCTCCAGGGACGAAATAGACGTTTAATATGTATGTAACATTGAAGTATACATCGATTTATGTAAAAATATGCCTACCTCATAACGCCTTTTATCGAATTAACTCGAAGGGCACGTTATCGTCGTTAGTAGCGGTGCTAAGAAATTCAAAGTCCCAATCTCCCGGTCATGTCGGTCCGGCCGCGGCTATTTAATAGAAAATAAAAAAAAATCGTTACGTTCGACCGTATTACGTCGAAATATAATGATTTCACAAAAAATACGGGTACATCGTAACGCTTTCTAACGAATTAACTCGTCAAAACCGTTCGAAATTGAAAGTTTTGCTAGCTTTCCAGAGACGAAATGAACGTTTAATCCCTATGCAATATTGAATTACACATCGATATATGTAGAAATATTCCTACGTCGTAACGCTTTTTAACGAATTAACTCGAAGGGAACGCTAGCGTCGTTAGTAGCGGTGCGAAGAAATTCAAAGACCCAACCTCCCGGCCATGTCGGTCCTGCGGGGGCTATTAAAAAAAAAAATAAATATAAATCATTACGTTCGACAGTATTACGTCGAAATATAATGATTTCACAAAAAATACAGCGACCTCGTAACGCTTCTTAACGAATTAACTCGAAAGAACCGTTCGAAATTGAAAGTCTTGCTACCTCTCTAGGGACGAAATAAACGTTTAATCCCTACGCAATTTTGAATTACACATCGATATATTTAGAAATATTCCTACGTCGTAACGCTTTTTAACGAATTAACTCGAAGGGAACGTTCGAAATTGAAATTTTTTTCTAGCTCTCCAGGGACGAAATAAACGTTTAATCCCTACGCAATTTTGTATTACACATCGATATATTTAGAAATATTCCTACGTCGTAACGCTTTTTAACGAATTAACTCGAAGGGAACGTTCGAAATTGAAATTTTTTTCTAGCTCTCCAGGGACGAAATAAACGTTTAATATCTATGTAATATTGAAGTATACATCGATTTATGTAAAAATATGCCTACCTCATAACGCTTTTTATCGAATTAAGTCGAAGGGAACGTTAGCGTCGTTAGTAGCGGTGCGAAGAAATTCAAAGAACTAAACTCCCGGTCATGTCGGTCCTGCGGGGGCTATTTAAAAAAAAATAAATATAAATCGTGACGCACGACCGTATTACGTCGAAATATAACGATTTCACAAAAAAATACCGGTACATTGTAAAGTTTTCTAACGAATTAACTCGCAAAAACCGTTCGAAATTGAAAGTTTTGCTAGCACCCCAGGGACGAAATAAACGTTTAATCCCTATGCAATATTGAATTACACATGGATTTATGTAGACATATTCCTACGTCGTAACGCTTCTTAACGAATTAACTCGAAGGGAACGTTCGAAATTGAAATTGTTTTCTAGCTCTCCAGGGACGATATAAACGTTCAATATCTATGTAATATTGAAATATACATCGATTTATGTAAAAATATGCCCACCTCATAGCGCTTTTTAGCGAATTATATCGAAGAGAACGGTAGCGCCGTCAGTAGCTGCGCGAAGAAATTCAAAGTACCAATCTCACGGCCATGTCGCTCCGGCCGCGGCTATTTAAAAAAAACATTTAAAAAATCGTTACGTTCGACCGTATTACGTCGAACTATAAAGATTTCACAAAAAATGCCGGTACCTAGTAACGCATTCAGACAAATTAACTCGAAGGGAACGTTCTAAATTGAAACTTTGTTCTAGCTCTTCAGGGCAGGAATAAGTGTTTAATCTCTATGTAATATTGAAGTATACATCGATTTATGTAATAATATGCCTACCTCATAACGCTTTTTATCGAATTAACTCGAAGGGAACGTTAGCGTCGTTAGTAGCGGTGCGAAGAAATTCAAAGACCCAACCTCCCGGTCATGTCGGTCCTGCGGGGGCTATTTAAAAAAAAATAAATATAAATCGTGACGCTCAACCGTATTACGTCGAAATATAACGATTTCACAAAAAAATACCGGTACATCGTAACGCTTTCTGACGATTTGACTCGAAGGGAACGTTCGAAATTGAAACTTTGTTCTAGCTCTTCAGGGTAGAAATAAGTGTTTAAACTCTATGTAATATTGAATTATACATCGATATATGTAGAAATATTCCTACCTCATAACGCTTTTTATCGAATTAACTCGAAGGGAACGTTAGCGTCGTTAGTAGCGGTGCGAAGAAATTCAAAGACCCAACCTCCCGGTCATGTCGGTCCTGCGGGGGCTATTTAAAAAAAAATAAATATAAATCGTGACGCTCAACCGTATTACGTCGAAATATAACGATTTCACAAAAAAATACCGGTACATCGTAACGCTTTCTGACGATTTGACTCGAAGGGAACGTTCGAAATTGAAACTTTGTTCTAGCTCTTCAGGGTAGAAATAAATGTTTAAACTCTATGTAATATTGAATTATACATCGATATATGTAGAAATATTCCTACCTCATAACGCTTTTTATCGAATTAACTCGAAGGGAACGTTAGCGTCGTTAGTAGCGGTGCGAAGAAATTCAAAGACCCAACCTCCCGGTCATGTCGGTCCTGCGGGGGCTATTTAAAAAAAAATAAATATAAATCGTGACGCTCAACCGTATTACGTCGAAATATAACGATTTCACAAAAAAATACCGGTACATCGTAACGCTTTCAGACGAATTAACTCGAAGAGAACGTTCGAAATTGAAATTTTGTTCTAGCTCTTCAGGGTAGAAAGAAGTGTTTAATCTCCATGTAATATTGAATTATACATCGATTTATGTATAAATATGCCTACCTCATTACTCTTTATATCGAATTAACTCGAAGGGAACGTTAGCGTCGTTAGTAGCGGTGCGAAGAAATGCAAAGTCCCAACCTCCCGGTCATGACGGTCCTGCTGCGGCTATCTAAGAAAAAATAAACATAAATCGTTACGGTCGACCGTATTACGTCGAAATATAATGATTTCACAAAAAATACCGGTACATCGTAACGCTTTCGAACGAATTAACTCGCAAAAACCGTTCGAAATTGAAAGTTTTGCTAGCTCTCCATGGACAAAATAAACGTTTAATCCCTATGTAATATTGAATTATACATCGATATATGTAGAAATATTCCTACCTCATAACGCTTTATATCGAATTAACTCGAAGGGAACGTTAGAGTCGTTAGTAGCGGTGCGAAGAAATTCAAAGACCCAACCTCCCGGTCATGTCGGTCCTGCGGGGCTATTTGAAGAAAATAAAGATAAATCGTTACGATCGACCGTATTACGTCAAAATATAACGATTTCACAAAAAATACCGGTACCTCGTAACGCATTCTGACGAATTGACTCGAAGGGAACGTTCGAAATTGAAATTTTGTTCTAGCTCTCCAGGGTAGAAATAAGTGTTTCATCTCTATGTATTATTGTATTATACATCGAATTATGTAAAAATATGCATACCTCATAACGCTTTTTTTCGAATTAACTCGAAGGGAACGTTAGCGTCGTTAGTAGCGGTGCGAAGAAATTCAAAGACACAACCTCCCGGTCATATAGGTACGGCGGGGGCTATTTAAAAAAAAAAATAGAAATAAATAGTTACGGTCGACCGTATTACGTCGAAATATAACGATTTCACAAAAAATACCGGTATCTCGTAACGCTTTCAGACGAATTAACTCGAAGGGAACTTTCGAAATTGAAATTTTGTTCTAGCTCTTCAGGGTAGAAATAAGTGTTTAATCTCTATGTAATATTGAATTATACATCCATTTATGTAAAAATATGCCCACCTCATAACGCTTTTTATCGAATTAAATCGAAGAGAACGTTAGCGTCATTAGTAGCGGTGCGAAGAAATTCAAAGACCCAACCTCCCGGTCATGTCGGTCCTGCGGGGGCTATTTAAAAAAAATAAATATAAATCGTGACGCTCGACCGTATTACGTCGAAATATACGATTTCACAAAAAAATACCGGTACATCATAAAGCTGTCTCTCGAATTAACTCGCAAAAACCGTTCGAAATTGAAAGTTTTGCTAGCTCTGCAGGGACGAAATAAACGTCTAATCCCTATGCAATATTGAATTACACATCGATTTATGTAGACATATTCCTACGTCGTAACGCTTTTTAACGAATTAACTCGAAGGGAACGTTCGAAATTGAAATATTTTTCTAGCTATCCAGGGACGAAATAAACGTTTAATCTCTATGTAATATTGAAGTAAACATCGATTTATGTAAAAATATGCCCACCTCATAACGCTTTTTATCGAATTAAATCGAAGAGAACGGTAGCGTCGTTAGTAGCGGTGCGAAGAAATGCAAAGTCATAACCTCCCGGTCATGTCGGTCCTGCGGGGGCTATTTAAAAAAAATAAATATAAATCGTGACGCTCGACCGTATTACGTCGAAATATAACGATTTCACAAAAAAATACCGGTACATCATAAAGCTGTCTAACGAATTAACTCGCAAAAACCGTTCGAAATTGAAAGTTTTGCTAGCTCTGCAGGGACGAAATAAACGTTTAATCCCTATGCAATATTGAATTACACATCGAATTATGTAGACATATTCCTACGTCGTAACGCTTTTTAATGAATTAACTCGAAGGGAACGTTCGAAATTGAAATATTTTTCTAGCTATCCAGGGACGAAATAAACGTTTAATCTCTATGTAATATTGAAGTAAACATCGATTTATGTAAAAATATGCCCACCTCATAACGCTTTTTATCGAATTAAATCGAAGAGAACGGTAGCGTCGTTAGTAGCGGTGCGAAGAAATGCAAAGTCATAACCTCCCGGTCATGTCGGTCCTGCGGGGGCTATTTAAAAAAAATAAATATAAATCGTGACGCTCGACCGTATTACGTCGAAATATAACGATTTCACAAAAAAATACCGGTACATCATAAAGCTGTCTAACGAATTAACTCGCAAAAACCGTTCGAAATTGAAAGTTTTGCTAGCTCTGCAGGGACGAAATAAACGTTTAATCCCTATGCAATATTGAATTACACATCGAATTATGTAGACATATTCCTACGTCGTAACGCTTTTTAATGAATTAACTCGAAGGGAACGTTCGAAATTGAAATATTTTTCTAGCTATCCAGGGACGAAATAAACGTTTAATCTCTATGTAATATTGAAGTAAACATCGATTTATGTAAAAATATGCCCACCTCATAACGCTTTTTATCGAATTAAATCGAAGAGAACGGTAGCGTCGTTAGTAACGGTGCGAAGAAATGCAAAGTCCCAACCTCCCGGTCATGTCGGTCCTGCTGGGGCTATTAAAAAAAAATAATAAACATAAATTGTTACGCTCGACCGTATTACGTCGAAACTTAACGATTTCACAAAGAAATACCGGTACATCGTAACGCTTTCTAACGAACTATCTCGCAAAAACCGTTCGAAATTGAAAGTTTTGCTAGCTCTCCAGGGAGGAAATAAACGTTTAATCCCTATGCAATATAGAATTACACATCGATATATGTGGAAATATTCCTACGTCGTAACGCTTTTTAACGAATTAACTCGCAGGGAACCTTAGCGTCGTTCGTAGCGGTGCGAAGAAATACAAAGTCCCAACATCCCGGTCATATAGGTACGGCGGGGGCTATTTAAAAAAAAAAGATAAAAACAAATCGTTACGATCGACCGTATTACGTCGAAATATAAGGATTTAACAAAAAATACCGGTACCTTGTTACGCTTTCAGACGAATTAACTCGAAAGGTTCTTTCGAAATTGAAATTTTGTTCTAGCTCTTCAGGTTAGAAATAAGTGTTTAATCTTTATGTAATATTGAGGTATACATCGATTTATGTAAAAATATGCCCACCTCATAACGCTTTTTATCGAATTAAATCGAAGAGAACGTTAGCGTCGTTAGTAGCGGTGCGAAGAAATGCAAAGTCCCAACCTCCCGGTCATGACGGTCCTGCTGCGGCTATTTAAAAAAAAATAAATATAAATCGTTGCGTTCGACCGCATTACCTCGAAATATAATGATTTCACAAAAAATACCGGTACATCGTAACGCTTTCTAACGAATTAACTCGCAAAAACCGTTCGAAATTGAAAGCTTTGCTAGCTCTTCAGGGACGAAATAAACGTTTAATCCCTATGTAATATTGAATTATACATCGATATATGTAGAAATATTCCTACCTCATAACGCTTTCTATCGAATTAACTCGAAGGGAACGTTAGCGTCGTTAGTAGCTGCGCGAGGAAATTCAAAGTTCAAATCTCCCGGTCATATCGATCCGGCGGCGGCTATTTAAAAAAGAAATAAATATAAATCGTTACGTTCGACCGTATTACCTCGAAATATAGTGATTTCACAAAAAAATACCGGTACATCGTAACGCTTTCTAACGAATTAACTTGCAAAATCCGTTCGAAATTGAAAGTTTTGCTAGCTCTTCAGGGACGAAATAAACGATTAATCCCTATGCAGTATTGAACTACACATCGATATATGTAGAAATATTCCTACGTCGTAAAGCTTTCAGACGAATTAGCTCGCAAAAACCGTTCGAAATTGAAATTTTGTTCTAGCTCTTCAGGTCAGAAATAAGTGTTTAATCTCTATGTAATATTGAATTATATATCGATTTATGCAAAAATATGCCTACCTCATAACGCTTTATATCGAATTAACTCGAAGGAAACGTTAGAGTCGTTAGTAGCGGTGCGAAGAAATTCAAAGTCCCAACCTCCCGGTCATGACGGTCCTGCTGCGGCTATTTAAAAAAAAATAAATATAAATCGTTGCGTTCGACCGCATTACCTCGAAATATAATGATTTCACAAAAAATACCGGTACATCGTAACGCTTTCTAACGAATTAACTCGCAAAAACCGTTCGAAATTGAAAGCTTTGCTAGCTCTTCAGGGACGAAATAAACGTTTAATCCCTATGTAATATTGAATTATACATCGATATATGTAGAAATATTCCTACCTCATAACGCTTTCTATCGAATTAACTCGAAGGGAACGTTAGCGTCGTTAGTAGCTGCGCGAGGAAATTCAAAGTTCAAATCTCCCGGTCATATCGATCCGGCGGCGGCTATTTAAAAAAGAAATAAATATAAATCGTTACGTTCGACCGTATTACCTCGAAATATAGTGATTTCACAAAAAAATACCGGTACATCGTAACGCTTTCTAACGAATTAACTTGCAAAATCCGTTCGAAATTGAAAGTTTTGCTAGCTCTTCAGGGACGAAATAAACGATTAATCCCTATGCAATATTGAACTACACATCGATATATGTAGAAATATTCCTACGTCGTAAAGCTTTCAGACGAATTAGCTCGCAAAAACCGTTCGAAATTGAAATTTTGTTCTAGCTCTTCAGGTCAGAAATAAGTGTTTAATCTCTATGTAATATTGAATTATATATCGATTTATGCAAAAATATGCCTACCTCATAACGCTTTATATCGAATTAACTCGAAGGAAACGTTAGAGTCGTTAGTAGCGGTGCGAAGAAATTCAAAGTCCCAACCTCCCGGTCATGTCGGTCCTGCTGGGGCTATTAAAAAAAAATAATAAACATAAATCGTTACGCTCGACCGTATTACGTCGAAACTTAACGATTTCACAAAGAAATACCGGTACATCGTAACGCTTTCTAACGAACTATCTCGCAAAAACCGTTCGAAATTGAAAGTTTTGCTAGCTCTCCAGGGAGGAAATAAACGTTTAATCCCTATGCAATATAGAATTACACATCGATATATGTGGAAATATTCCTACGTCGTAACGCTTTTTAACGAATTAACTCGCAGGGAACCTTAGCGTCGTTCGTAGCGGTGCGAAGAAATACAAAGTCCCAACATCCCGGTCATATAGGTACGGCGGGGGCTATTTAAAAAAAAAAAGATAAAAACAAATCGTTACGATCGACCGTATTACGTCGAAATATAAGGATTTAACAAAAAATACCGGTACCTTGTTACGCTTTCAGACGAATTAACTCGAAGGGTTCTTTCGAAATTGAAATTTTGTTCTAGCTCTTCAGGTTAGAAATAAGTGTTTAATCTTTATGTAATATTGAGGTATACATCGATTTATGTAAACATATGCCCACCTCATAACGCTTTTTATCGAATTAAATCGAAGAGAACGTTAGCGTCGTTAGTAGCGGTGCGAAGAAATGCAAAGTCCCAACCTCCCGGTCATGACGGTCCTGCTGCGGCTATTTAAAAAAAAATAAATATAAATCGTTGCGTTCGACCGCATTACCTCGAAATATAATGATTTCACAAAAAATACCGGTACATCGTAACGCTTTCTAACGAATTAACTCGCAAAAACCGTTCGAAATTGAAAGCTTTGCTAGCTCTTCAGGGACGAAATAAACGTTTAATCCCTATGTAATATTGAATTATACATCGATATATGTAGAAATATTCCTACCTCATAACGCTTTCTATCGTATTAACTCGAAGGGAACGTTAGCGTCGTTAGTAGCTGCGCGAGGAAATTCAAAGTTCAAATCTCCCGGTCATATCGATCCGGCGGCGGCTATTTAAAAAAGAAATAAATATAAATCGTTACGTTCGACCGTATTACCTCGAAATATAGTGATTTCACAAAAAAATACCGGTACATCGTAACGCTTTCTAACGAATTAACTTGCAAAATCCGTTCGAAATTGAAAGTTTTGCTAGCTCTTCAGGGACGAAATAAACGATTAATCCCTATGCAATATTGAACTACACATCGATATATGTAGAAATATTCCTACGTCGTAAAGCTTTCAGACGAATTAGCTCGCAAAAACCGTTCGAAATTGAAATTTTGTTCTAGCTCTTCAGGTCAGAAATAAGTGTTTAATCTCTATGTAATATTGAATTATATATCGATTTATGAAAAATATGCCTACCTCATAACGCTTTATATCGAATTAACTCGAAGGAAACGTTAGAGTCGTTAGTAGCGGTGCGAAGAAATTCAAAGTCCCAACCTCCCGGTCATGTCGGTCCTGCTGGGGCTATCTAAAAGAAAAATAAACATAAATCGTTACGTTCGACCGTATTACGTCGAAATATAATGATATCACAAAAAATACCGGTACATCGTAACGCTTTCGAACGAATTAACTCGCAAAAAACGTTCGAAATTGAAAGTTTTGCTAGCTCTCCAGGGACAAAACAAACGTTTAATCTCTATGTAATATTGAATTCTACATCGATTTATGTAGAAATATGCCTACCTCATAACGCTTTATATCGAATTAACTCGAAGGAAACGTTAGAGTCGTTACTAGCGGTGCGAAGAAATTCAAAGTCCCAACCTCCCGGTCATGTCGGTCCTGCTGGGGCTATCTAAAAGAAAAATAAACATAAATCGTTACGATCGACCGTATTACGTCGAAATATAAGGATTTAACAAAAAATACCGGTACCTCGTTACGCTTTCAGACGAATTAACTCGAAGGGTACTTTCGAAATTGAAATTTTGTTCTAGCTCTTCAGGTTAGAAATAAGTGTTTAATCTTTATGTAATATTGAGGTATACATCGATTTATGTAAACATATGCCCACCTCATAACGCTTTTTATCGAATTAAATCGAAGAGAACGTTAGCGTCGTTAGTAGCGGTGCGAAGAAATGCAAAGTCCCAACCTCCCGGTCATGACGGTCCTGCTGCGGCTATTTAAAAAAAAATAAATATAAGTCGTTGCGTTCGACCGCATTACCTCGAAATATAATGATTTCACAAAAAATACCGGTACATCGTAACGCTTTCAGATGAATTAACTCGTAGGGAACTTTCGAAATTGAAATTTTGTTCTAGCTCTTCAGGGTAGAAATAAGTGTTTAATCTCTATGTAATATTGAATTATACATCCATTTATGTAAAAATATGCCCACCTCATAACGCTTTTTATCGAATTAAATCGAAGAGAACGGTAGCGTCGTTAGTAGCGGTGCGAAGAAATGCAAAGTCATAACCTCCCGGTCATGTCGGTCCTGCGGGGGCTATTTAAAAAAAATAAATATAAATCGTGACGCTCGACCGTATTACGTCGAAATATAACGATTTCACAAAAAAATACCGGTACATCATAAAGCTGTCTAACGAATTATCTCGCAAAAACCGTTCGAAATTGAAAGTTTTGCTAGCTCTGCAGGGACGAAATAAACGTTTAATCCCTATGCAATATTGAATTACACATCGATATATATAGAAATATTCCTACGTCGTAACGCTTTTTAACGAATTAACTCGAAAAAACTGTTCGAAATTGAAAGTTTTGCTAGCTCTGCAGGGACCAAATAAACGTTTAATCCCTATGTAATATTGAATTATATATCGAGATATGTAAAAATATTCCTACCTCATAACGGTTGTTAATGAATTAACTCGCAGGGAACCTTAGCGTCGTTCGTACCGGTGCGAAGAAATTCAAAGTCACAATCTCCCGGCCATGTCGCTCCGGCCGCGGCTATTTAAAAAAAAACATTTAAAAAATCGTTACGTTCGACCGTACTACGTCGAACTATATAGATTTCACAAAAAATACCGGTACCTAGTAACGCATTCAGACGAATTAACTCGAAGGGAACGTTCTAAATTGAAACTTTGTTCTAGCTCTTCAGGGCAGGAATAAGTGTTTAATCTGTATGTAATATTGAAGTATACATCGATTTATGTAAAAGTATGCCTACCTCATAACGCTTTATATCGAATTAACTCGAAGGGAACGTTAGCGCCTTCAGTAGCGATGCGAAGAAATTCAAAGTACCAACCTCCCGGTCATGTCGGTCCGGCCTCGACTATTTAAAAAAAAAATAAATATAAATCGTTACGCTCGACCGTATTACGTCGAAATATAACGATTTCGCAAAATAATACAGGTACATCGTAACGCTTTCTAACGAATTAAAACGCAAAAACCGTTCGAAATTGAAAGTATTGCTACCTCTCCAGGGACGAAATAAACGTTTAATCCCTATGCAAATTTGAATTACACATCGATATATGTAGAAATATTCCTACGTCCTAACGCTTTTTAACGAATTAACTCGAAGGGAACGTTCGAAATTGAAATTTTTTTCTAGCTCTCCAGGGACGAATTAAACGTTTAATATCTATGCAATATTGAATTATACATAGATATATGTAGAAATATTCCTACGTCGCAACGCTTTTTAACGAATTAACTCGATTGGAAGGATCGAAATTGAAATTTTTTTCTAGCTCTCCAGGGACGAATTAAACGATTAATATCTATGTAACATTGAAGTATACAGCGATATGTGTAAAAATATGCCTAGCTCGTAACGCTTTTCATCGAATTAACTGGAAGGGAACGTTAGCGTCTTCACTAGCGGTGCGAAGAAATTCAAAGACCCAGCCTACCGGTCATGTCGGTCCTGCGGTGGCTATTTAAAAAAAAATAAACATAAATCGTGACGCTCGACCGTATTACGTCGAAATATAACGATTTCACAAAAAATACCGCGACATCGTAACGCTTGTTAACGGATTAACTCGAAAAAACCGTTCGAAATTGAAAGTTTTGCTTGCTCTTCAGGGACCAAATAAACGTTTAATCCCTACGTGATATTGAATTGTACATCGAGATATGTAAAAATATTCCTACCTCATAACGGTTGTTAACAAATTATCTCGCAGGGAAACTTAGCGTCTTTCGTAGCGGTGGGAAGAAATACAAAGTCCCAACGTCCCGGTCATATAGGTACGGCGGGGGCCATTAAAAAAAAAAAAAAATAAAAATAAATCGATACGATCGACCGTATTACGTCGAAATATAACGATTTCACAAAAAATACCGGTACCTCGTAACGCTTTCAGACGAATTAACTCGAAGGGAACGTTCGAAATTGAAATTTTGTTCTAACTGTCCAGGGTAGAAATAAGTGTTTAATCTCTATGTAATATTGAATTATACATCGATTTATGTAAATATATGCCTACCTCATAACGCCTTTTATCGAATTAACTCGAAGGGAACGTTCGAAATTGAAATCTTTTTCTAGCTCTCCAGGGACGAGATAAACGTTTAATATCTATGTAATATTGAACTATACATCGATTTGTGTAAAAATATGCTCACCTCATAACGCTTTTTATCGAATTAAATCGAAGAGAACAGTAACGTCGTCACTAGCTGCGCTTAGAAATTTAAAGTCCCAATCTCCCGGTCATATAGGTCCGGCGGGGGCTATTTAAAAAAAAGAAAATTAAAAGAAATCATTACGTTCGAGCGTATTACGTCGAAATATAACGATTTCACAAAAAATACCGGTACCTCGTAACGCTATCTGACGAATTCATTCGAAGGGAACGTTCGAAAGTGAAATTTTGTTCTAGCTCTTCGGGGTAGAAATAAGTGTTAATCTCTATGTAATATTGAATTATACATCGATTTGTGTAAAAATATGCCTACCGCATAAAGCTTTTTATGGAATTAACTCAAAGGGAACGTTAGCGTCGTCAGTAGCGGTGCGAAGAAATTCAAAGACCCAACCTCCCGGTCATGTCGGTCCTGCGGGGGCTATTTAAAAAAAAATAAATATAAATCGTGACGCTCGACCGTATTACATCGAAATATAACGATTTCACAAAAAAATACCGGTACGTCGTAACGCTTTCTAACGAATTAACTTGCATAAACCGTTCGAAATTGAAAGCTTTGCTAACTCTCCAGGGACGCAATAATCGTTTAATCCCTATGCAATATTGAATTACACATCGATATATGTTGAAATATTCCTACCTCATAACGGTTGTTAACGAATTAACTCGCAGGAAACCTTAGCGTCGCCAGTAGCTGCGCGAAGAAATTCAAATTCCCAATCACCCGGTCATGTCGGTCCGGCCGAGGCTGTTTAAGAAAAAACATAAAAAAATCGTTACCGTCGACCGTATTACGTCGAGCTATAAAGATTTCACAAAATATAACGCGACATCGTAACGCTTGTTAACGAATTAACTCGAAAAAACCGTCCGAAATTGAAAGTTTTGCTAGCTCTCCAGGGACGAAATAAAAGTTTAATCCCTATGCAATATTGAATTACACATCGATATATGTAGAAATATTCCTACGTCGTAACGCTTTTTATCGAATTAATTCGAAGGGAACGTTCGAAATTGAAATTTTATTCTAGCTCTCCAGGAACGAATTAAACGTTTAATCTCTATGTAATATTGAAGTATACATCGATTTATATAAAAATATGCCCACCTCATAACGGTTGTTAAAGAATTAACTAGCAGGGAACCTTAGCGTCGTTCGTAGCGGTGCGAAGAAATTCAAATTCCCAGTCTCCCGGTGATGTCGGTCCGGCTGCGGCTATCTAAAAAAAAAAAAAGAAAATAAAAAGAAATCACTACGTTCGAGCGCATTACGTCGAACTATAACGATTTCACAAAAAATACCGGTACCTCGTAACGCTTTCTGACGAATTGACTCGAAGGGAACGTTCGAAATTGAAACTTTTGCTTGCTCTCCAGGGACCAAATAAACGTTTAATCCCTATGTAATATTGAATTATACATCGAGGTGTGTAAAAATATTCCTACCTCATAACGGTTGTTAACAAATTAACTCGCAGGGAACTTTAGTGTCGTTCGTAGCGGTGCGAAGAAATACAAGGTCCCAACGTCCCGGTCATATAGGTACGGCGGGGGCTATTTAAAAAAAATAAAAAATAAAAATAAATTGTTACGATCGACCGTATTACGTCGAAATGTAACGATTTCACAAAAAATACCCGTACATCGTAACGCTTTCTAACGAATTAACTCGCAAAAACCGTTCGAAATTGAAAGTTTTGCTAGCTCTCCAGGGACGAAATAAACGTTTAATCCCTATGCAATATTGAATTACACATCGATATATGTAGAAATATGCCCACCTCATAACGCTTTTTATCGAATTAAATCGAAGAGAACGGTAGCGTCGTTCGTAGCGGTGTGAAGAATTCAAAGTACCAATCTCCCGGTGATGTCGGTCCGGCCGCGGCTATTAAAAAAAAAAGAAAATAAAAAGAAA
The DNA here is from genome assembly GCA_905332935.1 of Bombus hortorum. Classification (NCBI taxonomy): domain Eukaryota; kingdom Metazoa; phylum Arthropoda; class Insecta; order Hymenoptera; family Apidae; genus Bombus; species Bombus hortorum. The sequence continues at coordinate 9,577,174 of CAJOSO010000001.1, forward strand.
ACATTACGTTCGAGCGCATTACGTCAAACTATAAAGATTTCACAAGAAATACCGCGACCACGTAACGCTTGTTAACGAATTAACTCGAAAAAACCGTACGAAATAGAAAGTTCTGCTTGCCCTCCAGGGACCAAATAATCGTTTTTATCCCTATGTAATATTGAATTATACATCGAGATATGTAAAAATATTCCTACCTCATAACAGTTGTAAACGAATTAACTCGCAGGGAACTTTAGCGTCGTTCGTAGCGATGCGACGAAATACAAAGTCCCAACGTCCCGGTCATATAGGTACGGCGGGGGCTATTTAAAAAAAAGAAATAAAAATAAATCGTTACGATCGACCGTATTACGTCGAAATATAACGATTTCACAAAAAATACCGGTACCTCGTAACGCATTCCGACGAATTGACTCGAAGGGAACGTTCGAAATTGAAATTTTGTTCTAGCTCTCCAGGGTAGAAATAAGTGTTTCATCTCTATGTAATATTGTATTATACATCGATTTATGTAAAAATATGCATACCTCATAACGGTTGTTAACAAATTAACTCGCAGGGAACTTTAGTGTCGTTCGTAGCGGTGCGAAGAAATACAAGGTCCCAACGTCCCGGTCATATAGGTACGGCGGGGGCTATTTAAAAAAAAGAAATAAAAATAAATCGTTACGATCGACCGTATTACGTCGAAATATAACGATTTCACAAAAAATACCGGTACCTCGTAACGCATTCTGACGAATTGACTCGAAGGGAACGTTCGAAATTGAAACTTTTGCTTGCTCTCCAGGGACCAAATAAACGTTTAATCCCTATGTAATATTGAATTATACATCGAGGTATGTAAAAATATTCCTACCTCATAACGGTTGTTAACAAATTAACTCGCAGGGAACTTTAGTGTCGTTCGTAGCGGTGCGAAGAAATACAAGGTCCCAACGTCCGGGTCATATAGGTACGGCGGGGGCTATTTAAAAAAAATAAAAAATAAAAATAAATTGTTACGATCGACCGTATTACGTCGAAATGTAACGATTTCACAAAAAATACCCGTACATCGTAACGCTTTCTAACGAATTAACTCGCAAAAACCGTTCGAAATTGAAAGTTTTGCTAGCTCTCCAGGGACGAAATAAACGTTTAATCCCTATGCAATATTGAATTACACATCGATATATGTAGAAATATGCCCACCTCATAACGCTTTTTATCGAATTAAATCGAAGAGAACGGTAGCGTCGTTCGTAGCGGTGTGAAGAATTCAAAGTACCAATCTCCCGGTGATGTCGGTCCGGCCGCGGCTATTAAAAAAAAAAGAGAATAAAAAGAAATCATTACGTTCGAGCGCATTACGTCGAACTATAAAGATTTCACAAAAAATACCGCGACCACGTAACGCTTGTTAACGAATTAACTCGAAAAAACCGTACGAAATAGAAAGTTCTGCTTGCCCTCCAGGGACCAAATAATCGTTTTTATCCCTATGTAATATTGAATTATACATCGAGATATGTAAAAATATTCCTACCTCATAACAGTTGTAAACGAATTAACTCGCAGGGAACTTTAGCGTCGTTCGTAGCGATGCGACGAAATACAAAGTCCCAACGTCCCGGTCATATAGGTACGGCGGGGGCTATTTAAAAAAAAGAAATAAAAATAAATCGTTACGATCGACCGTATTACGTCGAAATATAACGATTTCACAAAAAATACCGGTACCTCGTAACGCATTCCGACGAATTGACTCGAAGGGAACGTTCGAAATTGAAATTTTGTTCTAGCTCTCCAGGGTAGAAATAAGTGTTTCATCTCTATGTAATATTGTATTATACATCGAGGTATGTAAAAATATTCCTACCTCATAACGGTTGTTAACAAATTAACTCGCAGGGAACTTTAGTGTCGTTCGTAGCGGTGCGAAGAAATACAAGGTCCCAACGTCCGGGTCATATAGGTACGGCGGGGGCTATTTAAAAAAAATAAAAAATAAAAATAAATTGTTACGATCGACCGTATTACGTCGAAATGTAACGATTTCACAAAAAATACCCGTACATCGTAACGCTTTCTAACGAATTAACTCGCAAAAACCGTTCGAAATTGAAAGTTTTGCTAGCTCTCCCGGGACGAAATAAACGTTTAATCCCTATGCAATATTGAATTACACATCGATATATGTAGAAATATGCCCACCTCATAACGCTTTTTATCGAATTAAATCGAAGAGAACGGTAGCGTCGTTCGTAGCGGTGTGAAGAATTCAAAGTACCAATCTCCCGGTGATGTCGGTCCGGCCGCGGCTATTAAAAAAAAAAGAGAATAAAAAGAAATCATTACGTTCGAGCGCATTACGTCGAACTATAAAGATTTCACAAAAAATACCGCGACATCGTAACGCTTGTTAACGGATTAACTCGAAAAAACCGTTCGAAATTGAAAGTTTTGCTTGCTCTTCACGGACCAAATAAACGTATAATCCCTACGTGATATTGGATTGTACGTCGAGATATGTAAAAATATTCCTACCTCATAACGGTTGTTAACAAATTATCTCGCAGGGAAACTTAGCGTCGTTCGTAGCGGTGGGAAGAAATACAAAGTCCCAACGTCCCGGTCATATAGGTACGGCGGGGGCCATTAAAAAAAAAAAAAAATAAAAATAAATCGATACGATCGACCGTATTACGTCGAAATATAACGATTTCACAAAAAATACCGGTACCTCGTAACGCTTTCTGCCGAATTGACTCGAAGGGAACGTTCGAAATTGAAATTTTGTTCTAACTCTCCAGGGTAGAAATAAGTGTTTAATCTCTATGTAATATTGAATTATACATCGATTTATGTAAATATATGCCTACCTCATAACGCTTTTTATCGAATTAACTCGAAGGGAACGTTCGAAATTGAAATCTTTTTCTAGCTCTCCAGGGACGAGATAAACGTTTAATATCTATGTAATATTGAAGTATACATCGATTTGTGTAAAAATATGCTCACCTCATAACGCTTTTTATCGAATTAAATCGAAGAGAACAGTAACGTCGTCACTAGCTGCGCTTAGAAATTTAAAGTCCCAATCTCCCGGTCATGTAGGTACGGCGTGGGCTATTTAAAAAATAAAAATAAATGTAAATCGTTACGATCGACCGTATTACGTCGAAATATAACGATTTCACAAAAAATACCGGTACCTCGTATCGCTTTCTGATGAATTGACACGAAGGGAACGTTCGAAATTGAAATTTCGTTCTAGCACTCCCGGGAAGAAATAAGTGTTTAATCTCTATGTAATACTGAGTTATACATCGATTTATGTAAATATATGCCTACCTCATAACGCTTTTTATTGAATTAACTCGAAGGGAACGTACGAAATTGAAATCTTTTTCTAGCTCTCCGGGGACGAGATAAACGTTTAATATCTATTTAATATTGAAGTATACATCAATTTGTGTAAAAATATGCTCACCTCATAACGCTTTTTATCGAATTATATCGAAGAGAACAGTAACGTCGTCACTAGCTGCGCTAAGAAATTTAAAGCCCCAATTTCCCGGTCATATAGGTCCGGCGGGGGCTATTTAAAAAATAAAAATAAAAATAAATCGTTACGATCGACCGTATTACGTCGAAATATAACGATTTCACAAAAAATACCGGTACCTCGTAACGCTTTCAGACCAATTAACTCGAAAAAAACGTTCGAAATTGAAAGATTTGCTTGCTCTCCAGGGACAAAATAAACATTTAATCCCTATGAAATATTGAAATATACACCGAGATATGTAAAAATATTCCTACCTCATAACGGTTGTTAACGAATTAACTCGCAGGGAACCTTAGCGTCGTTCGTACCGGTGCGAAGAAATTCAAAGTCCCAACGTCGCGGTCATATAGGTACGGCGGGGGCTATTTAAAAAAGAAAATAAGAATAAATCGTTACGATCGACCGTATTACGTCGAAGTATAACGATTTCACAAAAAATACCGGTACCTCGTAACGCTTTCAGACGAATTAACTCGTAGGGAACTTTCGAAATTGAAATTTTGTTCTAGCTCTTCGGGGTAGAAATAAGTGTTTAATCTCTATGTAATATTGAATTATACATCGAGATATGTAAAAATATGCCTACCTCATAACGCTTTTTATCGAATTAAATTGACGAGAACGGTAGCTTCGTCAGTAGCTGCGCGAAGAAATTCAAAGTCCCAATCTCCCGGTCATGTCGGTCCGGCCGCGGCTATTTAAAACAAACATAAAAAAAATCGTTACGTTCGACCGTATTACGTCGAACTATAAAGATTTCACAAAAATGACCGGTACCTCGTAACGCTTTCAGACGAATTAACTCGAAGGGAACTTTCGAAATTGAAATTTTGTTCTAGCTCTACAGGGTAGAAATAAGTGTTTAATCTCTATGTAATATTGAAGTATACATCGATTTATGTAAAAATAGGCCCACCTCATAACGCTTTTTATCGAATTAAATAGAAGGGAACGTTAGCATCGTTAGTAGCTGCGCGAAGAAATTCAAAGTCCCAACCTCCCGTCATGCCGGTCCTGCTGGGGCTATTAAAAAAAAAAAATAAACATAAATCGTTACGTTCGACCGTATTACGTCGAACTATAAAGATTTCACAAAAAATACAGCGATCTCGTAACGCTTCTTAACGAATTAACTCGAAAAAACCGTTCGAAATTGAAAGTTTTGCTTCCTCTCCACGGACCAAATAAACGGTTAATCCCTGTGCAATATTGAATTATACATCGAGATATGTAAAAATATACCTACCTCATAACGGTTGTCAACGAATTAACTCGCAGGAATCCTTAGCGTCGTTCGTAGCGGTGTGAAGAAATACAAAGTCCCAATCTCCCGGTCATGTCGGTCCGGCCGCTGCTATTTAAAAAAAACATTAAAAAGATCGTTACGTTCGACCGTATTACGTCGAACTATAAAGATTTCACAAAAAATACCGGTACCTCGTAACGCTTGTTAACGAATTAATTCGAAAAAACTGTTCGAAATTGAAATTTTGTTCTAGCTCTCCAGTGTAGAAATAAGTGTTTAATCTGTATGTAATATTGAATTATACATCGATTTATGTAAAAATATGCCTACCTCATAACGCTGGTTATCGAATTAACTCGAAGGGAACGTTAGCGTCGTTAGTAGCGGTGCGAAGAAATTCAACGACCCAATCTCCCGGTCATGTCGGTCCTGCGGGGGCTATTTAAAAAAAAATAAATATAAATCGTAACGCTCGACCGTATTACGTCGAAATATAACGATTTCACAAAAAATGCCGGTACATCGTAACGCTTTCTAACGAATTAGCTTGCAAAAACCGTTCGAAATTGAAAGTTTTGCTTGCTCTCCAGGGACCAAATAAACATTTAATCCCTATGTAATATTGAATTGTACATCGAGATATGTAAAAATATACTACCTCATAACGGTTGTTAACGAATTATCTCGCAGGGAAACTTAGCGTCGTTCGTAGCGGTGGGAAGAAATACAAAGACCCAACGTTCCGGTCATATCGGTACGGCGGGGGCTATTGAAAAAAAAATAAAAATAAATCGTTACGATCGACTGTATTACGTCGAAATATAACGATTTCACAAAAAATACCGGTACCTCGTAAGGCTTGTTAACGAATTAACTCGAAAAAAACGTTCGAAATTGAAATTTTGTTCTACCTCTCCAGGGACGAAATAAACGTTTAATCCCTATGTAATATTGAATTATACATCGATATATGTAGAAATATTCCTACGTCGTAAAGCTTTTTAACGAATTAACCCGAAGGGAACGTTCGAAATTGAATTTTTTTTCTAACTCTCCAGGGACGAAATAAACGTTTAATCCCTATGCAACATTGAATTACACATCGATGTATGTAGAAATATTCCTACGTTGTAATGCTTTTTAACGAATTAACTCGAAGGGAACGTTCGAAACTGAAATTTTGTTCTAGCTCTCCAGGGTAGAGATAAGAGTTTAATCTCTATGTTATATTGAATTATTCATTGATTTATGTAAAAATATGCCCACCTCATAAAGCTTTTTATCGAATTAAATCGAAGAGAACGGTAGCGTCGTTAGTAGCGGTGCGACGAAATTCAAAGACCCAACCTCCCGGCCATGTCGATCCTGCGGGGGCTATTTAAAAAAAAACAATAAATATAAATCATTACGCTCGACCGAATTACGTCGAAATATAACGATTTCACAATAAATACCGGTACATCGTAACGCTTTCTAACGAATTAACTCGCAAAAACCGGTCGAAATTGAAAGTTTTGCTACCTCTCCAGGGACGAAATAAACGTTTAATCCCTATGCAATTTTGAATTACACATCGATATATGTAGAAATATTCCTACCTCATAACGGTTGTTAACGAATTAACGCGCAGGGAACCTCAGCGTCGTTAGTAGCGGTGCGAAGAAATTCAAAGTCCCAACCTCCTGGTCATGTAGGTCCTGCTGGGGCTATTTAAAAAAAAAATAAATATAAATCGTTACGTTCGACCGTATTACGTCGAAATGTAATGATTTCACAAAAAATACAGCGACCTCGTAACGCTTCTTAACCAATTAACTCGAAAAAACCGTTCGAAATTGAAAGTTTTGCTTGCTCTCCAGGGACCAAATAAACGTTTAATCCCTATGTAATATTGAGTTGTACATTGAGATATGTAAAAATATGCCTACCTCATAACGCTTTTTATCGAATTAACTCGCAGGAAACGTTAGCGTCGTTAGTAGCGGTGCGAAGAAATGCAAAGTACCAACCTCCCGGTCATGTCGGTCCTGCGGGGGCTATTTAAAAAAAGAAAATTAAAAGAAATCATTACGTTCGAGCGTGTTACGTCGAACTATAACGATTTCACAAGAAATACCGCGACGTCGTAACGCTTGTTAACGAGTTAACTCGAAAAGACCGTTCGAAATTGAAAGTTTTTCTAGCTCTCCATGGACGAAATAAACGTTTAATCCCTATGTAATATTGAATTATACATCGATGTATGTAGAAATATTCCTACGTCGTAATGCTTTTTAACGAATTAACTCGAAGGCAACGTTCGAAACTGAAATTTTGTTCTAGCTCTCCAGGGTAGAAATAAGAGTTTAATCTCTATGTTATATTGAATTATACATTGATATATGTAAAAATATGCCCACCTCATAAAGCTTTTTATAGAATTAAATCGAAGAGAACGGTAGCGTCGTTCGTAGCGGTGCGAAGAAATACAAAGTCCCAACATCCCGGTCATATCGGTACGGCGGGGGCTATTTAAAAAAAAAAATAAAAATAAATCCTTACGATCGACCGTATTACGTCGAAATATAACTATTTCACAAATAATACCGGTACCTCGTAACGCATTCTGACGAATTAACTCGAAGGGAACGTTCGAAATAGGAATTTTGTTCTAGCTCTCCAGGGTAGAAGTAAATGTTTAATCCCTATGTAATATTGAATTATACATCGAGATATGTAAAAATATTCCTACCTCATAACAGTTGTAAACGAATTAACTCGCAGGGAACCTTAGCGTCGTTCGTAGCAGTGCGACGAAATACAAAGCCCCAACGTCCCGGTCATATAGGTACGGCGGGGGCTATTAAAAAAAAAAAAAAAAAAAATAAAAATAATTCCTTACGATCGACCGTATTACGTCGAAATATAAAGATTTCACAAGAAATACCGGTACCTCGTAACGCTTTCTGACGAATTGACTCGAAGGGAACGTACGAAATTGAAATTTTTTTCTGGCTATCCAGGGACGAAATAAACGGTTAATCTCTACGTAATATAGAAGTATACGTTGATTTGTGTAAAAATATGCCCACCTGATAACATTTTTCATCGAATTAAATCGAAGAGAACGGTAGCTTCGTCAGTAGCTGCGCGGAGAAATTCAATGTCCCAATCTCCCGGTCATGTCGGTCCGGCCGCGACTATTAAAAAAAAAACATAAAAAAAATCGTTACGTTCGATGGTATTACGTTGAACTATAAAGATTTCACAAAAAATACCGCGACCACGTAACGCTTGTTAACGGATTAACTCGAAAAAACCGTTCGAAATTGAAAGTTTTGCTTGCCCTCCAGGGACCAAAGAAACGTTTAATCCATATGTAATACTGAATTCTACATCGATTTATGTAGAAATATGCCTACCTCATAACGCTTTCAATCGAATTAACACGAAGGGAACGTTAGCGTCGTTAGTAGCGGTGCGAAGAAACGCAAAGACCCAACCTCCCGGTCATGTCGGTCCTGCTGGGGCTATTTAAAAAAAATAAACATAAATCGTTACGTTCGACCGTATTACGTCGAAATATAATGATTTCACAAAAAATACCGGTACATCGTAACGCTTTCTAACGAATTAACTCGCAAAAACTGTTCGAAATTGAAAGTTTTGCAAGCTCTCCAGGGACGAAATAAACGTTTAATCCCTATGCAATATTGAATTACACATCGATATACGTAACAATATTCCTTCGTCGTAACGCTTTTTAACGAATTAACTGGCAGGGAACCTTAGCGTCGTTCGTAGCGGTGCGAAGAAATACAAAGTCCCAACGTCCCGGTCATATAGGTACGGAGGGGGCTATTTAAAAAAAAAAATAAGAAAAAATCGTTACGATCCACCGTATTACGTCGAGATATAAAGATGTCACATGAAAATACCGCTAACTCGTAATGCTCGTTAACGAATTAAATCGAAAAATTCGTTCGAAATTGAAATTTTTTTCTAGCTCTCCAGGGATGAAATAAACGTTCAATATCTATGTAATATTGAAGTATACATCGATTTATGTAAAAACGTGCCTACCTCATAACGCTTTTTATCGAAATAACTAGAAGGGAACGTTCGAAATTGAAATTTTTTTCTAGCTCTCCAGGGTAGAAATAAGTGCTTAATCTCTATGTAATATTGAATTATACATCGATATATGTAGAAATATTCCTACGTCGTAACGCTTTCTAACGAATTGACTCGAGGGGTGCCTTCGAAATTGAAATTTTGTTCTAGCTCTTCAGGGTAGAATTAAGTGTTTAATCTATATGAAATATTGATGTGTACATCGATTTATGTAAAAATATGCCTACCTCATAACGCTTCTTCTCGAATTAATTCGAAGGGAACGTTAGCGTCGTTAGTAGCTGCGCGAAGAAATTCAAAGTCCCAATCTCCCGGTCATGTCGGTCCGGCCGCGGCTATTTAAAAAAAAACATAAACAATATCGATACGATCGACCGTATTACGTCGAACTATAAAGATTTCACAAAAAATATCGCGACCTCGTAACGCTTGTTAACGAATTAAATCGAAAAAATCGTTCGAAATTGAAATTTTTTTCTAGCTCTCCAGGGATGAAATAAACGTTCAATATCTATGTAATATTGAAGTATACATCGATTTATGTAAAAACGTGCCTACCTCATAACGCTTTTTAACGAATTAACTCGAAGGGAACGTTCGAAATTGAAAGTTTTGCTTGCCCTCCAGGGACCAAATAAACGTTTAATCCCTATGTAATATTGAATTATACATCGAGATATGTAAAAATATTCCTACCTCATAACGGTTGTTAACGAATTAACACGCAGCGAACCTTAACGTCGTTCGTAGCGGTGCGAAGAAATACAAAGACCCAACCTCCCGGTCATGTCGGTCCTGCTGGGGCTATTTAAAAAAAAATAAACATAAATCGTTACGTTCGACCGTATTACGTCGAAATATAATGATTTCACAAAAAATAAAGGTACATCGTAACGCTTTCAAACGAATTAAGTCGCAAAAACCGTCCGAAATTGAAAGTTTTGCTAGCTCTGCAGGGAGGAAATAAACGTTCAATATCCATGTAATATTGAAGTATACATCGATTTATGTAAAAATAGGCCCACCTCATAACGCTCTTTATCGAATTAACTCGAAGGGAGCGTTAGCGTCGTCAGTAGCGGGGCGAAGAAATTCAAAGTACCAATCTCCCGGTCATGTCGGTCATGCTGGGGCTATTTAAAAAAAACAAAAAAAAATCGTTACGTTCGACCGTATTACGTCGAACCATAAAGATTTCACAAAAAGTACCGGTACCTCGTAACGCTTGTTAACGAATTAACTCAAAAAAACCGTTCGAAATTGAAAGTTTTGCTTGCTCTCCAGGGACCAAATAAACGTTTAATCCGTACGTAATATTGAATTATACATCGAGATATGTAAAAATATTACTATCTCATAGCGCTTTGTATCGAATTAACTCGAAGGGAACGTTAGCGTCGTTAGTGGCGGTGCGAAGAAATGTAAAGTCCCAACCTCCCGGTCATGTCGGTCCTGCTGGGAATATTTAAAAAAAAAAAAAAAAATAAATCGTTACGATCGATCGTATTACGTCGAAATATAACGATTTCACAAAAAATACCGTTACCTCGTAACGCTTTCTGACGAATTGACTCGAAGGGAACGTTGGAAATTGAAATTTTGTTCTAGCACTCCAGGGTAGAAATCTGTGTTTAATCTCTAAGTAATATTGAATTATACATCGATTTATGTAAAAATATGCCTACCTCAAAACGCTTTTTATCGAATTAACTCGAAGGGAACGTTAGCGTCGTTAGTAGCGGTGCGAAGAAATTCAAAGACCGAAACTCCCGGTCATGTCGGTCCTGCTGGGAATATTTAAAAAAAAAAAAAAAAAAATAAATCGTTACGATCGATCGTATTACGTCGAAATATAACGATTTCACAAAAAATACCGTTACCTCGTAACGCTTTCTGACGAATTGACTCGAAGGGAACGTTGGAAATTGAAATTTTGTTCTAGCACTCCAGGGTAGAAATCTGTGTTTAATCTCTAAGTAATATTGAATTATACATCGATTTATGTAAAAATATTCCTACCTCATAACGGTTGTTAACGAATTAACTCGCAGGAAACCTTAGCGTCGTTAGTAGCGGTGCGAAGAAATTCAAAGACCGAAACTCCCGGTCATGTCGGTCCTGCGGGGGCTACTTAAAAAAAAATAAATATAAGTCGTGACGCTCGACGTATTACGTCGAAATATAACGATTTCACAAAAAAATACTGGTACAGCGTAACGCTTTCTGACGATTTGACTCGAAGGGAACGTTCGAAATTGAAACTCTGTTCTAGCTCTTCAGGGTAGAAATAAGTGTTTAATCTCTATGTAATATTGAATTATACATCGATTTATGTATAAATATGCCTACCTCATTACGCTTTATATCGAATTAACTCGAAGGGAACGTTAGCGTCGTTAGTAGCGGTGCGAAGAAATTCAAAGACCCAACCTCCCGGTCATGTCGGCCCTGCGGGGGCCATTTAAAAAAAAATAAATATAAATCGTGACTCTCGACCGTATTACGTCGAAATATAACGATTTCACAAAAAAATACCGGTACATCGTAAAGCTTTCTATCGCATTAACTCGCAAAAACCGTTCGAAATTGAAAGTTTTGCTTCCTCTCCAGGGACGAAATAAACGTTTAATCCCTATGTAATATTAAATTATACATCGAGATACGTAAAAATATTCCTACCTCATAACGGTTGTTAACGAATTAACTCGCAGGGAACCTTAGCGTCGTTCGTAGCGGTGCGAAGATATTCAAAGTACCAATCTCCCGGAGATGTCGGTCCGGCGGCGGCTATTTAAAAAAAAAAAAGAAAATAAAGAGAAATCATTACGTTCGAGCGCATTACGTCGAACTATAACGATTTCACAAAAAAATACCGCGACCTCGTAACGCTAGTTAACGAATTAGCTCGAAAAAACCGTTCGAAATTGAATGTTTTGCTTGCTCTCCAGGGACCAAATAAACGTTTAATCCCTATGCAATATTGAATTACACATCGATAGATGTAGAAATGTTCCTACGTCGTAACGCGTTTTATCAAATTAACTCGAAGGAAACGTTCGAAATTGAAATTTTATTCTAGCTCGCCAGGGTAGAAATAAGTGTTTAATATCTATGAAATATTGAAGTATACATCGATGTATGTAAAAATATTCCTACCTCATAACGCTTTTTATCGAATTAACTCGAAGGGAACGTTTTGCCTCGTTAGTAGCGGTCCGAAGGAATTCAAAGACACAACCTACCGGTCATGTCGGTCCTGCGTGGGCTATTTAAAAAAAAAATAAATATAAGTCGTTACGCTCGACCGTATTATGTCGAAATATAACGATATCACAAAAAAATATCGGTACATCGTAACGCTTTCTTACGAATTAACTCGCAAATACCGTTCGAAATTGACAGTTTTGTTACCTCTCCAGGGACGAAATAAACGTTTAATCCCTATGCAATTCTGAATTACACATCGATATATTTAGAAATATTCCTATGTCGTAACGCTTTTTGCGATTAACCTCGAAGGGAACGTTCGAAATTGAAATTTTTTTTTAGCTCCCCAGGGACGAAATAAACGTTTAATATCTATGTAATATTGAAGTATACATCGATTTATGTAAAAATATGCTCACCTCATAACGCTTTTTATCGAGTTAAATCGAAGAGAACAGTAACGTCGTCACTAGCTGCGCTTAGAAATTTAAAGTCCCAACCTCCCGGTTTTGTCGGTCCTGCTGGTGCTATTTAAAAAAAATAAATATAAATCGTTACGTTCGACCGTATTACGTCGAAATATAATGATTTCAAAAAAAATACCGGTACATCGTAACGCTTTCTAACGAATTAACTCGCAAAAACCATTCGAAATTGAAGGTTTTGCTTGCTCTCCAGGGACCAAATAAACGTTTAATCCCTATGCAATATTGAATTACACATCGATATATGTAGAAATATTCCTACGTCGTAAGGCACTTTAACGAATTAGCTCGATGGAAACGTTCGAAATTGAAATCTTTTTCTAGCTCTCCAGGGACGAGATAAACGTTTAATCTCTATGTAATATTGAATTATACATCGATTTATATAAAAATATGCCCACCTCATAACGCTTTTTATCGAGTTAACTCGAAGGGAACGTTAGAGTAGTTAGTAGCTGCGCGAGGAAATTCAAAGTCCCAATCTCCCGGTCATATCGATCCGGCGGCGGCTATTTAAAAAAGAAATATAAAGAAATCGTTACGATCCTCCGTATTACGTCAAAATATATCTATTTCACAAAAAATACCGGTAAATCGTAACGCTTTCTAACGAATTAACTCGCAAAAACCGTTCGAAATTGAAAGTTTTGCTACCTATCCAGGGACTAGATAAACGTTTAATCCCTATGCAATTTTGAATTACACATCGATGCATCTAGAAATTTTCCTACGTCGTAACGCTTTCTAACGAATTAACTCGCAAAAACCGTTCGAAATTGAAAGTTTTGCTAGCTCTCCAGGGACGAAATAAACCTTTCATCTCTAAGCAATAATGAATTATACATCGAGATATGTAAAAATATTCCTACCTCATAACAGTTGTCAAGGAATTAAATCGCAGGAAACCTTAGCGTCATTCGTAGCGGTGCGAAGAAATACAAAGTCCCAACGTCCCGGTCATATCGGTACGGCGGGGGCTTTTTTAAAAAAAAAAAAAAATAAAAATAAATCGTTGCGATCGACCGTATTACGTCGTAATATAACGATTTCACAAAAAATACCGGTACCTCGCAACGCTTTCTGACGAATTGACTCGAAGGGGACGTTCGAAATTGAAATTTTGTTCTAGCTCTCCAGGGTGGAAATAAGAGTTTAATCTCTATGTAATATTGAATTACGCATCGATATATATAGAAATATTCCTACGTCGTAACGCTTTTTATCGAATTAACTCGAAGGGAACGTTCGAAATTGAAATTTTTTTCTATCTCTCCAGGGACGAAATAAACGTTTAATCTCTATGTAATATAGAAGTATACATCGATTTCTGTAAAAATATGCCCACTTCATAACGCTTCTTATCGAATTAAATCGGAGGGAACCTTAGCGTCGTCAGTAGCGGTGCGAAGAAATTCAATGTACCAATCGCCCGATGATGTCGGTCCGGCGGCGGCTATTTAAAGAAAAGAAAATAAAGAGAAATAATTACGTTCGAGCGCATTACGTCGAACTATAACGATTTCACAAAAAATACCGGTACCTCGTGACGCCTTCAGACGAATTAACTCGAAGGGAACGTTCTAAATTGAAATTTTGTTCTAGCTCTTCAGGGTCTGAATAAGTGTTGAATCTCTATGTAATATTGAATTATACATCGATTTATGTAAAAGTATGCCTACCTCATAACGCTTTATATCGAATTATCTCGAAGGGAACGTTTGCGTCGTTAGTAGCGGTGCGAAGAAATTCAAAGTCCCAACCTCCCGGTCATGTCGGTCCTGCTGGGGCTATTTAAAAAAAAATAAATATAAATCGTTACGTTTGACCGTATTAAGTCGAAATATAATGATTTCACAAAAAATACCGGTAAATCGTAACGCTTTCTAACGAATTAACTCGCAAAAACCGTTGGAAAATAAAAGTTTTGCTAGCTCTCCAGAGACGAAATAAAGGTTTAATCCCTATGCAACGTTGAATTACACATCGATATATGTAGAAATATTCCTACGTCGTAAAGCTTTTTAACGAATTAACTCGAAGGGAATGTTCGAAATTGAAATTTTGTTCTAGCTCTTCAGGGTTTGAATAAGTGTTTAATCTCTATGTAATATTGAATTATACATCGATTTATGTAAAAGTATGCCTACCTCATAACGCTTTATATCGAATTATCTCGAAGGGAACGTTAGCCTCGTCAGTAGCGGTGCGAAGAAATTCAAAGACCCAACCTCCCGGTCATGTCGATCCTGCGGTGGCTATTTAAAAAAAAATCAATAAAAATCGTTACGCTCGACCGTATTACGTCGAAATATAACGGTTTTACAAAAAATACCACGACCTCGTAACGCTTGTTAACGAATTAACTCGAAAAAACCGTTCGAAATTGAAATTTTGTTCTAGCTCTCCAGGGACCAAATAAACGTTTAATCCCTATGTAATATTGAATTATACATCGAGATATATAAAAATATTCCTACCTCATAACGGTTGTTAACGAATTAACTCGCAGGAAACCTTAGCGTCGTTCGTAGCGGTGCGAAGAAAAACAAAGTCGCAACGTTCCGGTCATATCGATCCGGCGGCGGCTATTTAAAAAAGAAACATAAAGAAATCGTTACGAACGACCGTATTACGTAGAACTATAAAGATGCACAAAAAATATCGGTACCTCGTAACGCTTTCTGACGAATTGACTCGAAGGGAACGTTCGAAATTGAAATTTTTTTCTAGCTCTCCAGGGACGAAATAAACGTTTAATCTCTATGTAATATTGATTTACGCATCAATATATGTAGAAATATTCCTACGTCGTATCGCTTTTTAACGAATTAACTCGAAGGGAACGTTCTAAATTGAAATTTTGTTCTAGCTCTTCAGGGTCTGAATAAGTGTTTAATCTCTATGTAATATTGAATTATACATCGATTTATGTAAAAGTATGCCTACCTCATAACGCTTTATATCGAATTATCTCGAAGGGAACGTTTGCGTCGTTAGTAGCGGTGCGAAGAAATACAAAGTCCCAAAGTCCCGGTCATATCGGTACGGCGGGGGGTTTTTAAAAAAAAAAAAATAAATAAAAATAAATCGTTACGATCCACCGTATTACGTCGAAATATAACGATTTCACAAAAAAATACCGGCACATCGTATCGCTTTCTAACGAATTAACTGGGAAAAACCGTTCGAAAATGAAAGTTTTGCTACCTCTCCAGGGACTAAATAAACGTTTAATCCCTATGCAATTTTGAATTACACATCGATATATTTAGAAAGATTCCTACGTCGTAACGCTTTCAAACGAATTGACTCGCAAAAACCGTTCGAAATTGAACGTTTTGCCTGCTCTCCAGGGACCAAGTAAACGTTTAATCCCCATGCAATATTGAATTACACATCGATATAAGTAGAAATATTCCTACGTCGAAACGCTTTTTAACGAATTAACTAGCAGGGAACCTTAGCGTCGTTCGTAGCGGTGCGAAGAAATACAAAGTCCCAACGTCCCGGTCATATAGGTACGGCGGCGACTATTAAAAAAAAAAATAAAAATTGATCGTTACTGTCGATCGTATTACTTCGAAATATTTCGATTTCACAAAAAATACCGGTACCTCGTAACGCTTTCTAACGAATTAACTCGCAAAAACCGTTCGAAATTGAAAGTTTTGCTACCTCTCCAGGGACGAAATAAACGTTTAATCCCTATGCAATTTTGAATTACACATCGATATATTTAGAAATATTCCTACGTCGTAGCGCTTTCTAACGAATTAACTCGAAGGGAACGTTCGAAATTGAAATTTTGCTCTAGCTCTTCAGGGTAGAAATAAGTTTTAATCTCTATGTAATATTGAATTATACAACGATTTATGTAAAAATATGCCCACCTCATAACGCTTTTTATCGAATTAAATCGAAGAGAACGGTAGTGTCGTCAGTAGCTGCGCGAAGCAATTCAAAGTCTCAATCTCCCGGTCATGTCGGTCCGGCCGCGGCTATTTAATAAAATAATAAGAAAAAATCATTACGTTCGACCGTATTACGTCGAACTATGAAGATTTCACAAAAAATATCGCGACATCGTAACGCTTGTTAACTAATTAACTCGCTAAAACCGTTCGAAATTGAAAGTTTTGCTAGCTATCCAGGGACAAAATAAACGTTTAATCCCTATGCAATATTGAATTACACATCGATATATGTAGAAATATACCTACGTCGTAAAGCTTTTTAACGAATTAACTCGAAGGGAACGTTCGAAATTGAAATATTGTTCTAGCACTCCAGGGTAGAAATAAGTGTTTAATCTGTATGTGATATAGAATTATACATCGATTTATGTAAAAATATGCCTACCTCATAACGCTTTTTATCGAATTAACTCGAAGGGAAAGTTTTGCGTCGTTAGTAGCGGTGCGAAGAAATTCAAAGACCCAACCTACCGGTCATGACGGTCCTGCGGGTGCTATTTAAAAAAAAATAAATATAAATCGTTACGCTCGACCGTATTACGTCGCATTATAACGATTTCACAAAAAAATACCGGTACATCGTAACGCTTTCCTACGAATTAACTCGCAAAAACCGTTCGAAAATGACAGTTTTGCTAGCTCTCCAGGGACAAAATAAACGTTTAATCCCTATGCAATATTGAATTACACATCGATATATGTAGAAATATTCCTACGTCGCAAAGCTTTTTAACGAATTAACTCGAAGGGAACGTTCGAAATTGAAATTTTGTTCTAGCTCTTCAGGGTAGAAATAAGTTTTAATCTTTATGTAATATTGAAATATACATCGATTTATGTAAAAATATGCCTACCTCATAAAGCTTTATATCGAATTAACTCGAAGGGAACGTTAGCGTCATTAGTAGCGGCACGCAAAAATTCAAAGAACCAACCTCCCTGTCATGTCGGTCCTGCGGGGCCTATAAAAAAAAAAAATTAAATATAAATCCTTACGCTCGACCGTATTACGTCGAAACATAACGATTTCACAAAAAAATACCGGTACATCGTAACGCTTTCTAACGAGTTAACTCGCAAAAACCGTTCGAAATTGAAAGTTTTGCTAGCTCTCCAGGGACGAAATAAACGTTTAATCCCTATGCAATATTGAATTACACATCGATATATGTAGAAATGTTCCTACGTCGTAACGCTTTTTAACGAATTAACTCGAAGGGAACGTTCGAAATTGAAATTTTGTTCTAGCTCTTCAGGGTAGAAATAAGTTTTAATCTTTATGTAATATTGAAATATACATCGATTTATGTAAAAGTATGCCAACCTCATAACGCTTTTAATCGAATTAACTCGAAGGGAACGTTAGCGTCTTCAGTAGCGGTGCGAAGAAATTCAAAGTACAAACCTCCCGGTCATGTTGGTCCGGCGGCGGCTATTTAAAAAAAAGGAAATAAAAAAAATCGTTACATTCGTCCGTATTACGTCGAAATATAAAGATTTCACAAAGAAATACCGGTACATCGTAACGCTTTCTAACGATTTAACTCGCAAAAACCATTCGAAGTTGAAAGTCTAGCTAGCTCTCCAGGGACGAAATAAGCGTTTAATCCCTATGTAATATTGAATTACACATCGATATATGTAGAAATATTCCTACGTCGTAACGCTTTTTATCGAATTAACTCGATGGGAACGTTCGGAATTGAAATTTTATTCTAGCTCACCAGGGACGAAATAAACCTTTAACCTCTATGTAATATTGAAGTATACATAGATTTATGTAAAAATATGCCCACCTCATAACGCTTTTTATCGAATTAAATCAAAGAGAACGGTAGCGTCGTCAGTAGCTGCGCGAAGCAATTCAAAGTCTCAATCTTCCGGTCATGTCGGTCCGGCCGCGGCTATTTAATAAAAAAATAAAAAAAAATCGTTACGTTCGACTGTATTACGTCGAACTATGAAGATTTCACAAAAAAATACCGCGACCTCCTAACGCTTTCTAACGGATTAACTCGCAAAAACCGTTCGAAATTGAAAGTCTTGCTAGCTCTCCAGGGACGAAATAAACCTTTAATCCCTATGCAATATTGAATTACACATGGATATATGTAGAAATATTCCTACGTCGTAAAGCTTTTTAACGAATTAACTCGCAGGGAACCTTAGCGTCGTTCGTAGCGGTGCGAAGAAATACAAAGTCCCAACGTCCCGGTCATATAGGTACGGCGGGGGCTATTAAAAAAAAAAAAAAAATAGAAATTAATCGTTACGATCGACAGTATTACGTCGATATGTAACGATTTCACAAAAAATACCGGTACCTCGTATCGCTTTCTGACGAATTAACTCGAGGGGAACGTACGAAATTGAAATTTTTTTCTCGCTCTCCAGGGACGAAATAAACCTTTAACCTCTATATAATATTGAAATACACATCGATATATGTAGAAATATTCCTACGTCGTAACGCTCTTTAACGAATTAACTCGAAGGGAACCTTAGCGTCTTTCGTAGCGGTGCGAAGAAATACAAAGTCCCAACGTCCCGGTCATATCGGTACGGCGGGGGCTGTTTAAAAAAAGAAAAAATAACAATAAATCGTTATGATCGACCGTATTACGTCGAACTATGAAGATTTCACAAAAAAATACCGCGACCTCCTAACGCTTTCTAACGAATTAACTCGCAAAAACCGTTCGAAATTGAAAGTTTTGCTTGCGCTCCAGGGACCAAATAAACGTTTAATCCCTATGTAATATTGAATTATACATCGAGATATGTAAAAATATTCGTACCTCATAACGGTTGTCAGCGAATTAACAGGCAGGAAACCTTAGCGTCGTTAGTAGCGGTGCGAAGAAATTCAAAGACCCAACCTCCCGGTCATGTCGGTCCTGCGGGGGCTATTTAAAAAAAAATAAATATAAATCGCGACGCTGGACCGTATTACGTCGAAATATAACGATTTCACAAAAAATAAAGGTACATCGTAACGCTTTCTAACGAATTAACTCGCAAAAACAGTTCGAAATTGAAAGTTTTGCTACCTCTCCAGGGACGAAATAAACGTTTAATCCCTATGCAATTTTGAATTACACATCGATATATTTAGAAATATTCCTACGTCCTAGCGCTTTCTAACGAATTAACTCGCAAATACCGTTCGAAATTGAAAGTTTTGCTAGCTCTCCAGGGACGAAATAAACGTTTAATCCCTATGCATTATTGAATTACACTTCGATATATGTAGAAATATTCCTACGTCGTAACGCTTTTTAACGAATTAACTCGAAGAGAACGTTCGAGATTGAAATTTTTTTCTAGCTCTCCAGGGATGAAATAAACGATTAATCTCTATGTAATATTGAATTATACATCGATTTATGTAAAAATATGCCTACCTCATAACGCTTTTTATCGAATTAACTCGAAGGGAACGATAGCGTCGTTAGTAGCGGTGCGAAGAAATGCAAAGACCCAACCTCCCGGTCATGTCGGTCATGCTGGGGCTATTAAAAAAAAAATAAACATAAATCGTTACGTTCGACCGTATTACGTCGAAATATAATGATTTCAGGAAAAATACCGGTACATCGTAACGCTTTCTAACGAATTAACTCGCAAAAACCGTTCGAAATTGAAAGTTTTGCTACCTCTCCAGGGACGAAATAAACGTTTGATCCCTATGCAATTTTGAATTACACATCGATATATGTAGAAATATTCCTACGTCGTAGCGCTTTCTAACGAATTAACTCCCAAAAACCGTTGGAAATTGAAAGATTTGCTAGCTCTCCGGTGACGAAATAAATGTTTAATCCCTATGCAGTATTGAATTACACTTCGATATATGTAGAAATATTCCTACGTCGTAACGCTTTTTAACGAATTAACTCGCAGGGAACCTTAGCGTCGTTCGTAGCGGTGCGAAGAAATACAAAGTCCCAACCTCCCGTTCATGTCGGTCCTGCGGGGGCTATTTAAAAAAAAAATAAAAATATATCGGTACGATCCACCGTATTACGTCGAAATATAACGATTTCACAAAAAATACCGGTACCTCGTAACGCTTTCTGACCAACTGTCTCGAAGGGAACGTTCGAAATTGAAACTTTGTTCTAGCTCTCCAGAGCTAGAAATAAGTCTTTAATCTCTATGTAATATTGAATTATACATCGATTTATGTAAAAATATGCCTACCTCATAACGCTTTTAATCGAATTAACTCGAAGGGAACGTTAGCATCGTTAGTAGCGGTGCGAAGAAGTGCAAAAACCCAACCTCCCGGTCATGTCGGTCATGCTGGGGCTATTTAAAAAAAACAAAAAAAAAATCGTTATCTTCGACCGTATTACGTCGAACCATAAAGATTTCACAAAAAATACCGGTACCTCGTAACGCTTTCTGACGAACTGACTCGAAGGGAACGTTCGAAATTGAAATTTTGTTCTAGCTCTCCAGGGTAGAAATAAGTGTTTAATCTCTATGTAATATTTAAGTATACATCAATGTGTGTAAAAATATTCCTACCTCTTAACGCTTTTTATCGAAATAACTAGAAGGGAACGTTCGAAATTGAAATTTTTTTCTAGCTCTCCAGGGTAGAAATAAGTGTTTAATCTCTATGTAATATTGAATTATACATCGATATATGTAGAAATATTCCTACGTCGTAACGATTTCTAACGAATTGACTCGAGGGGTACCTTCGAAATTGAAAGTTTTGCTAGCTCTCCAGGGACGAAATAAACGTTTAATCCCTACGCAATTTTGAGTTACACATCGATATATTTAGAAATATTCCTACGTCGTAACGCTTTTTAACGAATTAACTCGAAGGGAACGTTCGAAATTGAAAGTTTTGCTTGCCCTCCAGGGACCAAATAAACGTTTAATCCCTATGTAATATTGAATTATACATCGAGATATGTAAAAATATTCCTACCTCATAACGGTTGTTAACGAATTAACTCGCAGCGAACCTTAGCGTCGTTCGTAGCGGTGCGAAGAAATACAAAGACCCAACCTCCCGGTCATGTCGGTCCTTCTGGGGCTATTTAAAAAAAAATAAACATAAATCGTTACGTTCGACCGTATTACGTCGAAATATAATGATTTCACAAAAAATAAAGGTACATCGTAAAGCTTTCTAACGAATTAACGGGCAAAACCGTTCGAAATTGAAAGTTTTGCTAGCTCTCCAGGGACGAAATAAACGTTTAATCTCTATGTAATATTGAAGTAAACATCGATTTATGTAAAAATATGCCCACCTCATAACGCTCTTTATCGAATTAACTCGAAGGGAACGTTAGCGTCGTCAGTAGCGGCGCGAAGAAATTCAAAGTACCAACCTCCCGGTCATGTCGGTACGGCGGCGGCTATTTAAAAGAAAGAAAATAAATAGAAATCATTACGTTCGAGCGTATTACGTCGAACTATAACGATTTCACAAAAAATACCGGTACCTCGTAGCGCTTTTTACCTAATGAACTCGAAAAAACCGTTCGAAGTTGAAAGTTTTGCTAGCTCTCCAGGGACGAAATAAACGTTAAGTCCCTATGTAATATTGAATTATACATTGATTTATGTAAAAAAATGCCCTCCTCGTAACGCTTTATATGGATTTATCTCGAAGGGAACGTTAGCGTCGTCAGTAGCGGTGCGAAGAAATTCAAAGTACCAACCTCCCGGTCATGTCGGTCCTGCTGGGGCTATTTAAAAAGAAATAAATACAAATCGTTACGTTCGACCGTATTACCTCGAAATATAACGATTTCACAAAAAATACCGGTACCTCGTAACGCTTTCAGACGAATTAACTCGAAGGGAACGATCGAAATTGAAATTTTGTTCTAGCTCTTCGGGGTAGAAATAAGTGTTTAATCTCTATGTAATATTGAATTATACATCGATATATGTAGAAATATTCCTACCTCATAACGCTTTCTATCGAATTAACTCGAAGGGAACGTTAGCATCGTCTGTAGAGGTGCGAAGAAATTGAATGTCCGAATCTCCCGGTCATGTTGATCCTGCTGGAGCTATTTAAAAAAAAAATAAATATAAATCGTGACGCTCGACCGTATTACGTCGAAATATAACGATTTCACAAAAAAAGACCGGTACATCGTAACGCTTTCTAACGAATTTACTCGCAAAAACCGTTCGAAATTGAAAGTTTTGCTAGCTCTCCAGGGACGAAATGAACGTTTAATCCCTATGCATTATTGAATTACACTTCGATATATGTAGAAATATTCCTACGTCGTAACGCTATTTAACGAATTAACTCGCAGGGAACCTTAGCGTCGTTCGTAGCGGTGCGAAGAAATTCAAAGAACCAACCTCCCGGTCATGTCGGTCCTGCGGGGGCTATTAAAAAAAAAATAAATATAAATCGTGATGCTCGACCGTATTACGTCGAAATATAACGATTTCACAAAAAAATACCGGTACATCGTAAAGCTTTCTAACGAATTAACGGGCAAAACCGTTCGAAATTGAAAGTTTTGCTAGCTCTCCAGGGACGAAATAAACGTTTAATCTCTATGTAATATTGAAGTAAACATCGATTTATGTAAAAATATGCCCACCTCATAACGCTCTTTATCGAATTAACTCGAAGGGAACGTTAGCGTCGTCAGAAGCGGCGCGAAGAAATTCAAAGTACCAACCTCCCGGTCATGTCGGTACGGCGGCGGCTATTTAAAAGAAAGAAAATAAAAAGAAATCATTACGTTCGAGCGTATTACGTCGAACTATAACGATTTCACAAAAAATACCGGTACCTCGTAGCGCTTTTTACCTAATGAACTCGAAAAAACCGTTCCAAATTGAAAGTTTCGCTAGCTCTCCAGGGACGAAATAAACGTTAAGTCCCTATGTAATATTGAATTATACATTGATTTATGTAAAAAAATGCCCTCCTCGTAACGCTTTATATGGATTTATCTCGAAGGGAACGTTAGCGTCGTCAGTAGCGGTGCGAAGAAATTCAAAGTCCCAACCTCCCGGTCATGTCGGTCCTGCTGGGGCTATTTAAAAAGAAATAAATTCAAATCGTTACGTTCGACCGTATTACCTCGAAATATAACGATTTCACAAAAAATACCGGTACCTCGTAACGCTTTCAGACGAATTAACTCGAAGGGAACGATCGAAATTGAAATTTTGTTCTAGCTCTTCGGGGTAGAAATAAGTGTTTAATCTCTATGTAATATTGAATTATACATCGATATATGTAGAAATATTCCTACCTCATAACGCTTTCTATCGAATTAACTCGAAGGGAACGTTAGCATCGTCTGTAGAGGTGCGAAGAAATTGAATGTCCCAATCTCCCGGTCATGTTGATCCTGCTGGAGCTATTTAAAAAAAAAATAAAAATAAATCGTTAAGATCGACCGTATTACGTCGAAATATAACGAATTCACAAAAAAATACCGGTACATCGTTACGCTTTCTAACGAATTAACTCGAAAAAGCCGTTCGAAATTGAAAGATTTGCTAACTCTCCAGGGACGAAATAAACGTTTAATTCCTATGCAATTTTGAATTACACATCGATATAATTAGAAATATTCCTACGTCGTAGCGCTTTCTAACGAATTCACTCGCAAAAACCGTTCGAAATTGAAAGTTTTGCTAGCTCTCCAGGGACGAAATAAACGTTTAATCCCTATGCAATATTGAATTCCACTTCGATATATGTAGAAATATTCCTACGTCGTAACGCTTTTTAACGAATTAACTCGCAGGGAACCTTAGCGTCGTTCGTAGCGGTGCGAAGAAATTCAAAGAACCAACCTCCCGGTCATGTCGGTCCTGCGGGGGCTATTTAAAAAAAAAAACAAAAAAAAATCGTTACGTTCGACCGTATTACGTCGAACCATAAAGATTTCACAAAAAATACCTGTACCTCGTAACCCTTTCTGACGAACTGACTCGAAGGGAACGTTCGAAATTGAAATTTTGTTCTAGCTCTCCAGGGTAGAAATAAGTGTTTAATCTCTATGTAATATTGAAGTATGCATCAATGTATGTAAAGATATTCCTACCTCATAACGCTTTTTATCGAATTAACTCGAAGGGAACGTTAGCGTCGTTAGTAGCTGCGCGAGGAAATTCAAAGTCCCAATCTCCCGGTCACATCGATCCGGCGGCTGCTATTTAAAAAAAAATAAATATAAATCGTGACGCTCGACCGTATTACGTAGAAATATAATGATTTCACAAAAAATACCGGTACTTCGTAACGCTTTCTAACGAATTAACTCGCAAAAACCGTTCGAAATTGAAAGTTTTGCTACCTCTCCAGGGACGAAATAAACGTTTAATCCCTATGCAATTTTGAATTACACATCGATATATTTAGAAATATTCCTACGTCGTAGCGCTTTCTAACGAATTAACTCGCAAAAACCGTTCGAAATTGAAAGTTTTGCTATCTCTCCAGGGCCGAAGTAAACGTTTAATCCCTATGCAATATTGAATTCCACCTCGATATTTGTAGAAATATTCCTACGTCGTAACGCTTTTTAACGAATTAACTCGCAGGGAACCTTAGCGTCGTTAGTAGCGGTGCGAAGAAATGCAAAGTCCCATCCTGCCGGTCATGTCGGTCCTGCTTGGGCTATTTAAAATAATTAAACATAAATCGTTACGCTCGACCGTATTACGTCAAAATATAACGATTTCACAAAAAATACCGGTACCTCGTAACGCTTTCTGACGAACTGACTCGAAGAGAACGTTCGAAATTGAAACTTTGTTCTAGCTCTTCAGGGTAGAAATAAGTGTTTTAATCTCTATGTAATATTGAATTATACATCGATTTATGTATAAATATGCCTACCTCATAACGCTTTTTATCGAATTGACTCGAAGGGAACGTTAGCGTCGTCAGTAGCAGTGCGAAGAAATTCAAAGTCCCAATCTCCGGTCATGTCGTTCCGGCCGGGGGTATTTAAAAAAAAAAATAAATATAAATCGTTACGCTCGACCGTATTACGTAGAAATAGAACGATTTCGCAAAAAAATACCGGTACATATTAACGCTTTCTAACAAATTAACTCGCAAAGACCGTTCGAAATTGAAAGTATTGCTACCTCTCCAGGGACGAAATAAACGTTTAATCCCTATGCAATCTTGAATTACACAACTAGATATTTGGAAATATTCCTACGCCGTAACACTTTTTAACGAACTAACTCGAAGGGATCGGTCGAAATTGAAATTTTTTCTAGCTCTCCAGGGACGAAATAAACGTTTAATCTCTATGTAATATTGAAGTATTCATTGATTTATGTAAAAAAAAGGCCAACTCGTAACGCTTTATATGGATTTATCTCGAAGGGAACGTTAGCGTCGTTAGTAGCTGCGCGAAGAAATTCAAAGTCCCAACCTGCCGGTCATGTCGGTCCGGCGGCGGCTATTTAAAAAAAAGAAAATAAATAGAAATCATTACATTCAAGCGTATTATTTCGAACTATAACGATTTCGCAAGAAATACCGGTACGTCGTTACGCTTTTTAACGAATTAACTCGCAAAGACCGTTCGAAATTGGAAGTTTTGCTAGCTCTCCAGGGACGAAATAAACGTTTAATCCCTATGCAATCTTGAATTACACATCTACATATTTGGAAATATTCCTACGTCGTAACACTTTTTAACGAATTAACTCGAAGGTTACGTTCGAAATTGAAATTTTTTCTTGCTCTCCAGGGACGAAATAAACGTTTAATCCCTATGCAATCTTGAATTACACATCTACATATTTGGAAATATTCCTACGTCGTAACACTTTTTAACGAATTAACTCGAAGGGAACGTTCGAAATTGAAATTTTTTCTTGCTCTCCAGGGACGAAATAAACGTTTAGTATCTATGTAATATTGAAGTGTACATCGATTTATGTAAAAATATGCCCACCGCATAACGCTTTATATCGAATTAACTCGAAGGGAACGTTAGCGTCGTTAGTAGCGGTGCGAAGAGCTTCAAAGACCCAACCTCCCGGTCATGTCGGTCCTGTTGGGACTATTTAAAGAAAAAATAAAAAAAATCGTTACGTTCGACCGTATTACGTCGAACTATAATGATTTCACAAAAAATACCGGTACCTCGTAACGCTTTCAGACGAATCAACTCGAAGGGAACGTTCGAAATTCAAAGTTTTGCTAGCTCTCCAGGGACGAAGTAAACGTTTAATCCCTATGTAATATTGAATTATACATCGATATATGTAGAAATATTCCTACCTCATAACGCTTTCTATCGAATTAACTCGAAGGGAACGTTAGTGTCGTCAGTAGCGGTGCGAAGAAATGCAAAGACGCAACCACCGGTCATGTCGGTCCTGCTTGGGCTATTTAAAAAAAATAAACATAAATCGTTACGCTCGACCGTATTACGTCGAAATATAACGATTTCACAAAAAATACCGGTACCTCGTAACGCTTTCTGACGAATTGACTCGAAGGGAACGTTCGAAATTGAAAATTTTTTCTAGCTCTCCAGGGACGAAACAAACGTTTAATCTCTATGTAATATTGAATTCTACATCGATTTATGTAGAAATATGCCTACCTCATAACGCTTTCAATCGAATTAACTCGAAGGGAACGTTAGCGTCGTTAGTAGCGGTGCGAAGAAATGCAAAGACCCAACCTCCCGGTCATGTCAGTCATGCTGTGGCTATTTAAAAAAAACAAAAAAAAATCGTTACGTTCGACCGTATTACCTCGAAATATAATGATTTCACAAAAAAATACCAGTACATCGTAACGCTTTCTAACGAATTAACTTGCAAAATCCGTTCGAAATTGAAAGTTTTGCTAGCTCTTCAGGGACGAAATAAACGATTAATCCCTATGCAATTTTGAATTACACATCGATATATTTAGAAATATTCCTACGTCGTAACGCTTTTTAACGAATTAACTCGAAGGGAACGTTCGAAATTGAAATTTTTTTCCAGCTCTCCAGGGACGAAATAAACGTTTAATCCCTATGTAATATTGAATTATACATCGAGATATGTAAAAATATTCCTACCTCATAACGGTTGTTAACGAATAAACTCGCAGGAAACCTTAGAGTCGTTAGTAGCGGTGCGAAGAAATTCAAAGTCCCAACGTCCCGGTCATATAGCTACGGCGGGGGCTATTTAAAAAAAAAAATAAAAATAAATCGTTGCGTTCGACCGTATTACCTCGAAATATAATGATTTCACAAAAAATACCGGTACATCGTAACGCTTTCTAACGAACTAACTCGCAAAAACCGTTCGAAATTGAAAGTTTTGCTAGCTCTTCAGGGACGAAATAAACGATTAATCTCTATGCAATTTTGAATTACACATCGATATATTTAGAAATATTCCTACGTCGTATCGCTTCTTAACGAATTAACTCGCAGGGAACCTTAGCGTCGTTCGTAGCGATGCGAAGAAATACAAAGTCCCAACGTCCCGGTCATATAGGTACGGCGGGGGCTATTTAAAAAGAAAAAAAATAATAATTTATCGGTACGGTCGACAGTATTACGTCGAAATATTTCAATTTCACAAAAAATACCGGTACCTCGTAACGCTTTCTGACGAATTGACTCGAAGGGAACGTTCGAAATTGAAATTTTGTTCTAGCTGTCCAGGGTAGGAATAAGTGTTTAATCTGTATGTAATATTGAAGTATACATCGAGATATGTAAAAATATTCCTACCTCATGACAGTTGTTTACGAATTAACTCGCAGGGAACCTTAGCGTCGTTCGACGCGGTGCGACGATATACAAAGTCCCATGTCCCGGTCATATAGGTACGGCGGGGGCTATTTAAAGAAAAAAAATAAAAATAAATCGATGCGATCGACCGTATTACGTCGAAATATAACTTTCACAAAAAATACCGGTACCTCTTAACGCTTTCTGACGAACTGACTCGAAGGGAACGTTCGAAATTGAAATTTTGTTCTAGCTGTCCAGGGACGAAATAAACGTTTAACCTCTAAGTAATATTGAAGTATACGTCGATTTATATAAAAATATGCCCACCTCATAACGCTTTTTATCGAATTAAAATGAAGAGAACAATAGCGTCCTCTGTAACGGTGCGAAGAAATACAAAGTCCCAACGTCCCGGTCATATCGGTAAGGCGGGGGCTATTTAAAAAAAAAAAAAAAAATAAAATTAAATCGTTACGATCGGTCGTATTACGGCGAAATATAACGATTTCATAAAAAATACCGGTACCTCGTAACGCTTTCTGACGAATTGACTGGAAGGGAACGTTCGAAATTGAAATTTTGTTCTAGCTCTCCAGGGTAGAAATAGGTGTTTAATCTCTATGTAATGTTGAAGTATACATCAATGTATGTAAAAATATTCCTACCTCATAAGGCTTTTTATCGAATTAAATCGAAGAGAACAATAGCGTCGTCCGTAGCTGCGCGAAGAAATTCAAAGACCCAATCTCCCGGTCATGTCGGTCCTGCGGGGGCTATTTAAAAAAAAAATAAATATAAGTCGTGACGCTCGACCGTACTACGTCGAAATAAAACGATTTCACAAAAAAATACCGGTACATCGTAACGCTTTCTAACGAATTTACTCGCAAAAACAGTTCGAAATTGAAAGTTTTGCTAGCACTTCAGGAACGAAATAAACGATTAATCCCTATGCAATATTGAATTAAACATCGATATATGTAGAAATATTCCTACGTCGTAACGCTTTTTATCGAATTAACTCGAAGAGAACGTTAGCGTCGTTAGTAGCGGTGCGAAGAAATTCAAAGACCCAACCTCCCGGTCATGTCGGTCCTGCGGGGGCGATTTAAAAAAAAAATAAATATATATCGTTACGCACGACCGTATTACGTCGAAATATAACGATTTCACAAAAAAATACCGGTACATCGTAACGCTTTCTAACGAATTAACTCGCAAAACACGTTCGAAATTGAAAGTTTTGCTACCTCTCCAGGGATGAAATAAACGTTTAATCCCTATGCAATTTTGAGTTACACATCGACATATTTAGAAATATTCCTACGTCGTAGCGCTTTCTCACGAATTAACTCGCAAAAACCGTTCGAAATTGAAAGTTTTGCTAGCACTCCAGGGACGAAGTAAACGTTTAATCCCTATGCAATATTGAATTCTACATCGATTTATGTAGAAATATGCCTACCTCATAACGCTTTCAATCGAATTAACTCGAAGGGAACGTTAGCGTCGTTAGTATCGGTGCGAAGAAATTCAAAGTTCCAATCTCCCGGTCATGTCGGTCCTGCTTGGGCTATTTAAAAAAAATAAAGACAAATCGTAACGCTCGACCGTATTACGTCGAAATGTAACGATTTCACAAGAAAATACCGGTACCTCGTAACGCTTTCTGACGAACTGACTCGAAGGGAACGTTCGAAATTGAAATTCTGTTCTAGCTCCCCAGGGTAGAAATAAGTGTTTAATCTCTATGTAATGTTGAAGTATACATCAATGTATGTAAAAATATTCCTACCTCATAACGCTTTTTATCGAATTAAATCGAAGAGAACAATAGCGTCGTCCGTAGCTGCGCGAAGAAATTCAAAGACCCAATCTCCCGGTCATGTCGGTCCTGCGGGGGCTATTTAAAAAAAAAATAAATATAAGTCGTGACGCTCGACCGTATTACGTCGAAATATAACGATATCACAAAAAAATACCGGTACATCGTAAAGCTTTCTAACGAATTAACTCGCAAAAACCGTTCGAAATTGAAAGTTTTGCTAGCTCTCCAGGGACGAAATAAACGTTTAATCCCAATGCAATATTGAATTACACATTGATATATGTAGACATATTCCTACGTCGTAACGCTTTTTAACGAATTAACTCGAAGGGAACGTTCGAAATTGAAATTTTTTCTATCTCTCCAGGGACGAAATAAACGTTCAGTATCTATGTAATATTGAAGTGTACATCGATTTATGTAACAATAGGCCTACCTCATAACGCTCTTTATCGAATTAACTCGAAGGGAGCGTGAGCGTCGTCAGTAGCTGCGCGAAGAAATTCAAAGTACCAACCTCCCGGTCATGTCGGTCCGGCGGCTGCTATTTAAAGAAAAGAAAAGAAAGAAATCATTACGTTCGAGCGTACTACGTCGAACTATAACGATTTCACAAAAAATACCGGTACCTCGTAACGCTTTCTGACGAATTGACTCGAAGGGAACGTTCGAAATTGAAACTTTGTTCTATCTCTCCAGTGTAGAAATAAATGTTTAATCTCTATGTAATATTGAATTATACATCGATTTATGTAAAAATATGCCTACCTCATAACGCTTTTTATCGAATTAACTCGAAGGGAACGTTAGCGTCGTTAGTAGCGGTGCGAAGAAATGCAAAGACTCAACCTTCCTGTCATGTCGGTCATGCTGGGGCTATTTAAAAAAAAAAATACACATAAATCGTTGCGTTCGACCGTATTACGTCGATATATAATGATTTCAGAAAAATACCGGTACATCGTAACGCTTTCTAACGAATTAACTCGCAAAAACCGTTCGAAATTGAAAGTTTTGCTACCTCTCCAGGGACGAAATAAACGTTTGATCCCTATGCAATTTTGAATTACACATCGATATATTTAGAAATATTCCTACGTCGTAGCGCTTTCTAACGAATTAACTCGCAAAAACCGTTCGAAATTGAAAGTTTTGCTATCTCTCCAGGGCCGAAGTAAACGTTTAATCCCTATGCAATATTGAATTCCACCTCGATATTTGTAGAAATATTCCTACGTCGTAACGCTTTTTAACGAATTAACTCGCAGGGAACCTTAGCGTCGTTAGTAGCGGTGCGAAGAAATGCAAAGTCCCATCCTGCCGGTCATGTCGGTCCTGCTTGGGCTATTTAAAATAATTAAACATAAATCGTTACGCTCGACCGTATTACGTCAAAATATAACGATTTCACAAAAAATACCGGTACCTCGTAACGCTTTCTGACGAACTGACTCGAAGAGAACGTTCGAAATTGAAACTTTGTTCTAGCTCTTCAGGGTAGAAATAAGTGTTTTAATCTCTATGTAATATTGAATTATACATCGATTTATGTATAAATATGCCTACCTCATAACGCTTTTTATCGAATTGACTCGAAGGGAACGTTAGCGTCGTCAGTAGCAGTGCGAAGAAATTCAAAGTCCCAATCTCCGGTCATGTCGTTCCGGCCGGGGGTATTTAAAAAAAAAAATAAATATAAATCGTTACGCTCGACCGTATTACGTAGAAATAGAACGATTTCGCAAAAAAATACCGGTACATATTAACGCTTTCTAACAAATTAACTCGCAAAGACCGTTCGAAATTGAAAGTATTGCTACCTCTCCAGGGACGAAATAAACGTTTAATCCCTATGCAATCTTGAATTACACAACTAGATATTTGGAAATATTCCTACGCCGTAACACTTTTTAACGAACTAACTCGAAGGGATCGGTCGAAATTGAAATTTTTTCTAGCTCTCCAGGGACGAAATAAACGTTTAATCTCTATGTAATATTGAAGTATTCATTGATTTATGTAAAAAAATGCCCACCTCGTAACGCTTTATATGGATTTATCTCGAAGGGAACGTTAGCGTCGTTAGTAGCTGCGCGAAGAAATTCAAAGTCCCAACCTGCCGGTCATGTCGGTCCGGCGGCGGCTATTTAAAAAAAAGAAAATAAATAGAAATCATTACATTCAAGCGTATTATTTCGAACTATAACGATTTCGCAAGAAATACCGGTACGTCGTTACGCTTTTTAACGAATTAACTCGCAAAGACCGTTCGAAATTGGAAGTTTTGCTAGCTCTCCAGGGACGAAATAAACGTTTAATCCCTATGCAATCTTGAATTACACATCTACATATTTGGAAATATTCCTACGTCGTAACACTTTTTAACGAATTAACTCGAAGGGAACGTTCGAAATTGAAATTTTTTCTTGCTCTCCAGGGACGAAATAAACGTTTAATCCCTATGCAATCTTGAATTACACATCTACATATTTGGAAATATTCCTACGTCGTAACACTTTTTAACGAATTAACTCGAAGGGAACGTTCGAAATTGAAATTTTTTCTTGCTCTCCAGGGACGAAATAAACGTTTAGTATCTATGTAATATTGAAGTGTACATCGATTTATGTAAAAATATGCCCACCGCATAACGCTTTATATCGAATTAACTCGAAGGGAACGTTAGCGTCGTTAGTAGCGGTGCGAAGAGCTTCAAAGACCCAACCTCCCGGTCATGTCGGTCCTGTTGGGACTATTTAAAGAAAAAATAAAAAAAATCGTTACGTTCGACCGTATTACGTCGAACTATAATGATTTCACAAAAAATACCGGTACCTCGTAACGCTTTCAGACGAATCAACTCGAAGGGAACGTTCGAAATTCAAAGTTTTGCTAGCTCTCCAGGGACGAAGTAAACGTTTAATCCCTATGTAATATTGAATTATACATCGATATATGTAGAAATATTCCTACCTCATAACGCTTTCTATCGAATTAACTCGAAGGGAACGTTAGTGTCGTCAGTAGCGGTGCGAAGAAATGCAAAGACGCAACCACCGGTCATGTCGGTCCTGCTTGGGCTATTTAAAAAAAATAAACATAAATCGTTACGCTCGACCGTATTACGTCGAAATATAACGATTTCACAAAAAATACCGGTACCTCGTAACGCTTTCTGACGAATTGACTCGAAGGGAACGTTCGAAATTGAAAATTTTTTCTAGCTCTCCAGGGACGAAACAAACGTTTAATCTCTATGTAATATTGAATTCTACATCGATTTATGTAGAAATATGCCTACCTCATAACGCTTTCAATCGAATTAACTCGAAGGGAACGTTAGCGTCGTTAGTAGCGGTGCGAAGAAATGCAAAGACCCAACCTCCCGGTCATGTCAGTCATGCTGTGGCTATTTAAAAAAAACAAAAAAAAATCGTTACGTTCGACCGTATTACCTCGAAATATAATGATTTCACAAAAAAATACCAGTACATCGTAACGCTTTCTAACGAATTAACTTGCAAAATCCGTTCGAAATTGAAAGTTTTGCTAGCTCTTCAGGGACGAAATAAACGATTAATCCCTATGCAATTTTGAATTACACATCGATATATTTAGAAATATTCCTACGTCGTAACGCTTTTTAACGAATTAACTCGAAGGGAACGTTCGAAATTGAAATTTTTTTCTAGCTATCCAGGGACGAAATAAACGTTTAATCCCTATGTAATATTGAATTATACATCGAGATATGTAAAAATATTCCTACCTCATAACGGTTGTTAACGAATAAACTCGCAGGAAACCTTAGAGTCGTTAGTAGCGGTGCGAAGAAATTCAAAGTCCCAACGTCCCGGTCATATAGCTACGGCGGGGGCTATTTAAAAAAAAAAATAAAAATAAATCGTTGCGTTCGACCGTATTACCTCGAAATATAATGATTTCACAAAAAATACCGGTACATCGTAACGCTTTCTAACGAACTAACTCGCAAAAACCGTTCGAAATTGAAAGTTTTGCTAGCTCTTCAGGGACGAAATAAACGATTAATCTCTATGCAATTTTGAATTACACATCGATATATTTAGAAATATTCCTACGTCGTATCGCTTCTTAACGAATTAACTCGCAGGGAACCTTAGCGTCGTTCGTAGCGGTGCGAAGAAATACAAAGTCCCAACGTCCCGGTCATATAGGTACGGCGGGGGCTATTTAAAAAGAAAAAAAATAATAATTTATCGGTACGGTCGACAGTATTACGTCGAAATATTTCAATTTCACAAAAAATACCGGTACCTCGTAACGCTTTCTGACGAATTGACTCGAAGGGAACGTTCGAAATTGAAATTTTGTTCTAGCTGTCCAGGGTAGGAATAAGTGTTTAATCTGTATGTAATATTGAAGTATACATCGAGATATGTAAAAATATTCCTACCTCATGACAGTTGTTTACGAATTAACTCGCAGGGAACCTTAGCGTCGTTCGACGCGGTGCGACGATATACAAAGTCCCATGTCCCGGTCATATAGGTACGGCGGGGGCTATTTAAAGAAAAAAAATAAAAATAAATCGATGCGATCGACCGTATTACGTCGAAATATAACTTTCACAAAAAATACCGGTACCTCTTAACGCTTTCTGACGAACTGACTCGAAGGGAACGTTCGAAATTGAAATTTTGTTCTAGCTGTCCAGGGACGAAATAAACGTTTAACCTCTAAGTAATATTGAAGTATACGTCGATTTATATAAAAATATGCCCACCTCATAACGCTTTTTATCGAATTAAAATGAAGAGAACAATAGCGTCCTCTGTAACGGTGCGAAGAAATACAAAGTCCCAACGTCCCGGTCATATCGGTAAGGCGGGGGCTATTTAAAAAAAAAAAAAAAAAATAAAATTAAATCGTTACGATCGGTCGTATTACGGCGAAATATAACGATTTCATAAAAAATACCGGTACCTCGTAACGCTTTCTGACGAATTGACTGGAAGGGAACGTTCGAAATTGAAATTTTGTTCTAGCTCTCCAGGGTAGAAATAAGTGTTTAATCTCTATGTAATGTTGAAGTATACATCAATGTATGTAAAAATATTCCTACCTCATAAGGCTTTTTATCGAATTAAATCGAAGAGAACAATAGCGTCGTCCGTAGCTGCGCGAAGAAATTCAAAGACCCAATCTCCCGGTCATGTCGGTCCTGCGGGGGCTATTTAAAAAAAAAATAAATATAAGTCGTGACGCTCGACCGTACTACGTCGAAATAAAACGATTTCACAAAAAAATACCGGTACATCGTAACGCTTTCTAACGAATTTACTCGCAAAAACAGTTCGAAATTGAAAGTTTTGCTAGCACTTCAGGAACGAAATAAACGATTAATCCCTATGCAATATTGAATTAAACATCGATATATGTAGAAATATTCCTACGTCGTAACGCTTTTTATCGAATTAACTCGAAGAGAACGTTAGCGTCGTTAGTAGCGGTGCGAAGAAATTCAAAGACCCAACCTCCCGGTCATGTCGGTCCTGCGGGGGCGATTTAAAAAAAAATAAATATATATCGTTACGCACGACCGTATTACGTCGAAATATAACGATTTCACAAAAAAATACCGGTACATCGTAACGCTTTCTAACGAATTAACCCGCAAAACACGTTCGAAATTGAAAGTTTTGCTACCTCTCCAGGGATGAAATAAACGTTTAATCCCTATGCAATTTTGAGTTACACATCGACATATTTAGAAATATTCCTACGTCGTAGCGCTTTCTCACGAATTAACTCGCAAAAACCGTTCGAAATTGAAAGTTTTGCTAGCACTCCAGGGACGAAGTAAACGTTTAATCCCTATGCAATATTGAATTCTACATCGATTTATGTAGAAATATGCCTACCTCATAACGCTTTCAATCGAATTAACTCGAAGGGAACGTTAGCGTCGTTAGTATCGGTGCGAAGAAATTCAAAGTTCCAATCTCCCGGTCATGTCGGTCCTGCTTGGGCTATTTAAAAAAAATAAAGACAAATCGTAACGCTCGACCGTATTACGTCGAAATGTAACGATTTCACAAGAAAATACCGGTACCTCGTAACGCTTTCTGACGAACTGACTCGAAGGGAACGTTCGAAATTGAAATTCTGTTCTAGCTCCCCAGGGTAGAAATAAGTGTTTAATCTCTATGTAATGTTGAAGTATACATCAATGTATGTAAAAATATTCCTACCTCATAACGCTTTTTATCGAATTAAATCGAAGAGAACAATAGCGTCGTCCGTAGCTGCGCGAAGAAATTCAAAGACCCAATCTCCCGGTCATGTCGGTCCTGCGGGGGCTATTTAAAAAAAAAATAAATATAAGTCGTGACGCTCGACCGTATTACGTCGAAATATAACGATATCACAAAAAAATACCGGTACATCGTAAAGCTTTCTAACGAATTAACTCGCAAAAACCGTTCGAAATTGAAAGTTTTGCTAGCTCTCCAGGGACGAAATAAACGTTTAATCCCAATGCAATATTGAATTACACATTGATATATGTAGACATATTCCTACGTCGTAACGCTTTTTAACGAATTAACTCGAAGGGAACGTTCGAAATTGAAATTCTTTCTATCTCTCCAGGGACGAAATAAACGTTCAGTATCTATGTAATATTGAAGTGTACATCGATTTATGTAACAATAGGCCTACCTCATAACGCTCTTTATCGAATTAACTCGAAGGGAGCGTGAGCGTCGTCAGTAGCTGCGCGAAGAAATTCAAAGTACCAACCTCCCGGTCATGTCGGTCCGGCGGCTGCTATTTAAAGAAAAGAAAAGAAAGAAATCATTACGTTCGAGCGTACTACGTCGAACTATAACGATTTCACAAAAAATACCGGTACCTCGTAACGCTTTCTGACGAATTGACTCGAAGGGAACGTTCGAAATTGAAACTTTGTTCTATCTGTCCAGTGTAGAAATAAATGTTTAATCTCTATGTAATATTGAATTATACATCGATTTATGTAAAAATATGCCTACCTCATAACGCTTTTTATCGAATTAACTCGAAGGGAACGTTAGCGTCGTTAGTAGCGGTGCGAAGAAATGCAAAGACTCAACCTTCCTGTCATGTCGGTCATGCTGGGGCTATTTAAAAAGAAAAATACACATAAATCGTTGCGTTCGACCGTATTACGTCGATATATAATGATTTCAGAAAAATACCGGTACATCGTAACGCTTTCTAACGAATTAACTCGCAAAAACCGTTCGAAATTGAAAGTTTTGCTACCTCTCCAGGGACGAAATAAACGTTTGATCCCTATGCAATTTTGAATTACACATCGATATATTTAGAAATATTCCTACGTCGTAGCGCTTTCTAACGAATTAACTCCCAAAAACTGTTGGAAATTGAAAGATTTGCTAGCTCTCCGGTGACGAAATAATCGTTTAATCCCTATGCAGTATTGAATTACACTTCGATATATGTAGAAATATTCCTACGTCGTAACGCTTTTTAACGAATTAACTCGCAGGGAACCTTAGCGTCGTTCGTAGCGGTGCGAAGAAATACAAAGTCCCAACCTCCCGTTCATGTCGGTCCTGCGGGGGCTATTTAAAAAAAAAAATAAAAATATATCGGTACGATCCACCGTATTACGTCGAAATATAACGATTTCACAAAAAATACCGGTACCTCGTAACGCTTTCTGACCAACTGTCTCGAAGGGAACGTTCGAAATTGAAACTTTGTTCTAGCTCTCCTGTGTAGAAATAAGTCTTTAATCTCTATGTAATATTGAATTATACATCGATTTATGTAAAAATATGCCTACCTCATAACGCTTTTTATCGAATTAACTCGAAGGGAACGTTAGCATCGTTAGTAGCGGTGCGAAGAAGTGCAAAAACCCAACCTCCCTGTCATGTCGGTCATGCTGGGGCTATTTAAAAAAAACAAAAAAAAATCGTTACGTTCGACCGTATTACGTCGAACCATAAAGATTTCACAAAAAATACCTGTACCTCGTAACCCTTTCTGACGAACTGACTCGAAGGGAACGTTCGAAATTGAAATTTTGTTCTAGCTCTCCAGGGTAGAAATAAGTGTTTAATCTCTATGTAATATTGAATTATACATCGATTTATGTATAAATATACCTA
Source organism: Bombus hortorum (assembly GCA_905332935.1). Lineage (NCBI taxonomy): Eukaryota > Metazoa > Arthropoda > Insecta > Hymenoptera > Apidae > Bombus > Bombus hortorum. The sequence goes on from CAJOSO010000001.1 coordinate 9,615,477, forward strand.
CCTCATAACGCTTTCTATCGAATTAACACGAAGGGAACGTTAGCGTCGTCAGTAGCGGTGCGAAGAAATGCAAAGTGCCAACCTCCCGGTCATGTCGGTCCTGCTAGGGCTATTTAAAAAAAAATAAACATAAATCGTTACGTTCGACCGTATTACGTCGAAATATAATGATTTCACAAAAAATACCGGTACATCGTAACGCTTTCTAACGAATTAACTCGCAAAAACCGTTCGAAATTTAAAGTTTTGCTAGCTCTCCAGGGACGAAATAAACGTTTAATCCCTATGCAATATTGAATTTCACATCTATATATGTAGAAATATTCCTACGTCGTAACGCTTTTTAACCAATTAACTCGCAGGGAACCCCAGCGTCGTTCGTAGCGGTGCGAAGAAATACAAAGTCCCAACGTCCCGGTCATATAGGTACGGAGGGGGCTATTTAAAAAAAAAAAAATAAATCGTTACGCTCGACCGCATTACGTCGAAATATTACGATTTCACAAAAAAATACCGGTACATCGTAACGCTTTCTAACGAATTAACTCGCAAAAGCGGTTCGAAATTGAAAGTTTTGCTAGCTCTCAAGGGACGAAATAAACGTTTAATCCCTATGCAAATCTCAATTACACATCGATATATTTAGAAATATTCCTACGTTGTAGCGCTTTGTAACGAATTAACTCGCAAAAACCGTTCGAAATTGAAAGTTTTTCTATCTCTCTAGGGACGAAATAAACGTTTAATCTCTACGTAGTATTGAAGTAAACATCGATTTGTGTAAAAATATGCCCACCTGATAACGCTTTTTATCGAATTAACTCGAAGGGAACGTTAGCGTCGTTAGTAGCGGTGCGAAGAAATTCAAAGTCCCAACCTCCCGGTCATGTCGGTCCTGCGGGGGCTATTTAAAAAAAAATAAATATAAATCGTGACGCTCAACCGTATTACGTCGAAATATAACGATTTCACAAAAAAATACCGGTACATCGTAACGCTTTCTGACGATTTGACTCGAAGGGAACGTTCGAAATTGAAATTTTGTTCTAGCTCTCCAGCGTAGAAATAAGTGTTTAATCTCTAAGTAATGTTGAATTATACATCGATTTATGTAAAAATATGCCTACCTCATAACGCTTTTTTTCGAATTAATACGAAGGGAACATTAGCGTCGTTAGTAGCGGTGCGAAGAAGTGCAAAAACCCAACCTCCCTGTCATGTCGGTCATGCTGGGGCTATTTAAAAAAAACAAAAAAAAAATCGTTACGTTCGACCGTATTACGTCGAACCATAAAGATTTCACAAAAAATACCTGTACCTCGTAACCCTTTCTGACGAACTGACTCGAAGGGAACGTTCGAAATTGAAATTTTGTTCTAGCTCTCCAGGGTAGAAATAAGTGTTTAATCTCTATGTAATATTGAATTATACATCGATTTATGTATAAATATACCTACCTCATAACGCTTTCTATCGAATTAACACGAAGGGAACGTTAGCGTCGTCAGTAGCGGTGCGAAGAAATTCAAAGTCCCAATCTCCCGGTCATGTCGGTCCGGCCGCGGCTATTTAAAAAAGAAATATAAAGAAATCGTTACGATCGACCGCATCACGTCGAAGTATAACGATTTCACAAAAAATACCGGTACCTCGTAACGCTTTCTGTCGAAGTGACTCGAAGGGAACGTTCGAAATTGAAATTTTTTTCTAGCTCTCCAGGGACGAAATAAACGTTCAGTATCTATGTAATATTGAAGTATACATCGATTTATGTAAAAATATGCCTACCTCACAACGCTTTTTATCGAATTAAATCGAAGGGAACGTTAACGTCGTCAGTAGCTGCGCGAAGAAATGCAAAGTGCCAACCTCCCGGTCATGTCGGTCCTGCTAGGGCTATTTAAAAAAAAAATAAACATAAATCGTTACGTTCGACCGTATTACGTCGAAATATAATGATTTCACAAGAAATACCGGTACATCGTAACGCTTTCTAACGAATTAACTCGCAAAAACCGTTCGAAATTGAAAGTTTTGCTAGCTCTCCAGGGACGAAATAAACGTTTAATCCCTATGCAATATTGAATTTCACATCGATATATGTAGAAATATTCCTACGTCGTAACGCTTTTTAACCAATTAACTCGCAGGGAACCTCAGCGTCGTTCGTAGCGGTGCGAAGAAATACAAAGTCCCAACGTCCCGGTCATATAGGTACGGAGGGGGCTATTTAAAAAAAAAAAAATAAATCGTTACGCTCGACCGCATTACGTCGAAATATTACGATTTCACAAAAAAATACCGGTACATCGTAACGCTTTCTAACGAATTAACTCGCAAAAGCGGTTCGAAATTGAAAGTTTTGCTAGCTCTCAAGGGACGAAATAAACGTTTAATCCCTATGCAAATCTCAATTACACATCGATATATTTAGAAATATTCCTACGTCGTAGCGCTTTGTAACGAATTAACTCGCAAAAACCGTTCGAAATTGAAAGTTTTTCTATCTCTCTAGGGACGAAATAAACGTTTAATCTCTACGTAGTATTGAAGTATACATCGATTTGTGTAAAAATATGCCCACCTGATAACGCTTTTTATCGAATTAACTCGAAGGGAACGTTAGCGTCGTTAGTAGCGGTGCGAAGAAATTCAAAGTCCCAACCTCCCGGTCATGTCGGTCCTGCGGGGGCTATTTAAAAAAAAATAAATATAAATCGTGACGCTCAACCGTATTACGTCGAAATATAACGATTTCACAAAAAAATACCGGTACATCGTAACGCTTTCTGACGATTTGACTCGAAGGGAACGTTCGAAATTGAAATTTTGTTCTAGCTCTCCAGCGTAGAAATAAGTGTTTAATCTCTAAGTAATGTTGAATTATACATCGATTTATGTAAAAATATGCCTACCTCATAACGCTTTTTTTCGAATTAACACGAAGGGAACATTAGCGTCGTTAGTAGCGGTGCGAAGAAATTCAAAGAGACACCCTCCCGGTCATGTCGGTCCTGCGGGGGCTATTTAAAAAAAAATAAATATAAAACCGTGACGCTCGACCGTATTACGTCGAAATATAACGATTTCACAAAAAATACCGGTACCTCGTATCGCTTGTTAACGAATTAACTCGAAAAAACCGATCGCAATTGAAAGTTTTGCTTGCTCTCCAGGGACCAAACAAACGTTTAATCCCTATGTAATATTGAATTATACATCGAGATATGTAAAAATATTCCTACCTCATAACGGTTGTTAACGAATTAACTCGCAGCGAACCTTAGCGTCGTTCGTAGCGGTGCGAAGAAATACAAAGTCCCAACGTTCCGGTCATATACGTACGGAGGGGGCTATTTAAAAAAAAACTGAAAATAAATCGTTACGATCGACCGTATTACGTCGAAATATAACGATTTCACAAAAAATACCGGCACCTCGTAACGCTTTCTGACGAATTGACTGAAAGGGAACGTTCGAAATTGAAATTTTGTTCTAGCTCTCCAGGGTAGAAATAAACGTTCAGTATCTATGTAATATTGAAGTATACATCGATTTATGTAAAAATATGCCTACCTCACAACGCTTTTTATCGAATTAAATCGAAGGGAACGTTAACGTCGTCAGTAGCTGCGCGAAGAAATGCAAAGTGCCAACCTCCCGGTCATGTCGGTCCTGCTAGGGCTATTTAAAAAGAAATAAACATAAATCGTTACGTTCGACCGTATTACGTCGAAATATAATGATTTCACAAAAAATACCGGTACATCGTAACGCTTTCTAACGAATTAACTCGCAAAAACCGTTCGAAATTTAAAGTTTTGCTAGCTCTCCAGGGACGAAATAAACGTTTAATCCCTATGCAATATTGAATTTCACATCTATATTGTAGAAATATTCCTACGTCGTAACGCTTTTTAACCAATTAACTCGCAGGGAACCCCAGCGTCGTTCGTAGCGGTGCGAAGAAATACAAAGTCCCAACGTCCCGGTCATATAGGTACGGAGGGGGCTATTTAAAAAAAAAAAAAAATAAATCGTGACGCTCAACCGTATTACGTCGAAATATAACGATTTCACAAAAAAATACCGGTACATCGTAACGCTTTCTGACGATTTGACTCGAAGGGAACGTTCGAAATTGAAATTTTGTTCTAGCTCTCCAGCGTAGAAATAAGTGTTTAATCTCTATGTAATGTTGAATTATACATCGATTTATGTAAAAATATGCCTACCTCATAACGCTTTTTTTCGAATTAACACGAAGGGAACATTAGCGTCGTTAGTAGCGGTGCGAAGAAATTCAAAGACACACCCTCCCGGTCATGTCGGTCCTGCGGGGGCTATTTAAAAAAAAATAAATATAAAACCGTGACGCTCGACCGTATTACGTCGAAATATAACGATTTCACAAAAAATACCGGTACATCGTAACGCTTGCTAACGAATTAACTCGAAAAAACCGTTCGAAATTGAAAGTTTTGCTTGCCCTCCAGGGACCAAATAAACGTTTAATCCCTATGTAATATTGAATTATACATCGAGATATGTAAAAATATTCCTACCTCATAACGGTTGTTAACGAATTAACTCGCAGGAAACCTTAGCGTGGTTCGTAGCGGTGCGAAGAAATTCAAAGTCCCAACGACCCGATCATATAGGTACGGCGGGGGCTATTAAAAAAAGAAAAAAAAAATAAAAATAAATCGTTACGATCGACCGTATTACGTCGCAGTAGAACGATTTCACAAAAAATACCAGTACCTCGTATCGCTTGTTAACGAATTAACTCGAAAAAACCGATCGAAATTGAAAGTTTTGCTTGCTCTCCAGGGACCAAACAAACGTTTAATCCCTATGTAATATTGAATTATACATCGAGATATGTAAAAATATGCCTACCTCATAACGCTTTTTATCGAATTAACTCGAAGGGAACGTTAGCGTCGTCAGTAGCGGTGCTAAGAAATTCAAAGTACCAACCTCCCGGTCATGTCAGTCTGGCGGCGGCTATTTAACAAAAAGAAATGAAAAGAAATCATTACGTTCCAGCGTACTACGTCGAACTATAACAATATCACAAAAAATACGGGTTCCTCGTAACGCTTTCAGACGAATTAACTCGAAGGGAACGATCGAAATTGAAATTTTGTTCTACCTCTTCGGGGTAGAAATAAGTGTTTAATCTCTATGTAATATTGAATTATACATCGATTTATGTAAAAATATGCCCACCTCATAACGCTTTTTATCGAATTAAATTGAAGAGAACAATAGCATCGTCTGTAGCGGTGCGAAGAATTTGAATGTCCCAACCTCCCGGTCATGTCGATCTTGCTGGAGCTATTTAAAGAAAAAAAATAAATATAAATCGTGACGCTCGACCGTATTACGTCGAAAAATAACGATTTCACAAAAAAAGAACGGTACATCGTAACGCTTTCTAACGAATTAACTCTCAAAAACCGTGCGAAATTGAAAGATTTGCTACCTCTCTAGGGACGAAATAAACGTTTAATCCCTACGAAATTTTAAATTACACATCGATATATTTAGAAATATTCCTACGTCGTAACGCTTGTTAACGAATTAACTCGAAGATACCGTTCGAAATTGAAAGTTTTGCCTGCTCTCCTGGGACCAAATAAACATTTAAGCCCTATGTATATTGAATTATACATCGAGATATGTAAAAATATTCCTACCTCATAACTGTTGTTATCGAATTAACTCCAAGGGAACGTTAGCGTCGTTAGTAGCGGTGCGAAGAAATTCAAAGTCCCAATCTCCCGGTCACGTCGGTCCAGCCGCGGCTATTTAAAAAAAACATTTAAAAAATCGTTACGTTCGACCATATAACGTCGAACTATAAAGATTTCGCAAAAAATACCGCGACCTCGTAACGCTCGTTAACGAATTAACTCGAAAAAACCGTTCGAAATTGAAAGTTTTGCCTGCTCTCCAGGGACCAAGTAAACATTTAATCCCTATGTAATATTGAATTATACATCGAGATATGTAAAAATATTCCTACCTCATAACGGTTGTTAACGAATTAACTCGCAGCGAACCTTAGCGTCGTTCGTAGCGGTGCGAAGAAATTCAAAGTCCCAACGTTCCGGTCATATACGTACGGAGGGGGCTATTTAAAAAAAGACTGAAAATAAATCGTTACGATCGACCGTATTACGTCGAAATATAACGATTTCACAAAAAATACCGGCACCTCGTAACGCTTTCTGACGAATTGACTGGAAGGGAACGTTCGAAATTGAAATTTTGTTCTAGCTCTCCAGGGTAGAAATAAATGTTTAATCTCTATGTATTATTGAAGTATACATCGATTTATGTAAAAATATGCTTACCTCATAACGCTTTATATCGAATTAACTCGAAGGGAACGTTAGCGTCCCTAATAGCGGTGCGAAGAAATACAAAGTCCCAACCTCCCGTTCATGTCGGTCCTGCGGGGGCTATTTAAAAAAAAAAATGAAAATATATCGGTACGATCCACCGTATTACGTCGAAATATAACGATTTCACAAAAAATATCGTGAGCTCGTAACGCTTGTTAACGAATTAACTCGAAAAAACCGATCGAAATTGAAAGTTTTGCTTGCTCTCCAGGGACCAAACAAACGTTTAATCCCTATGTAATATTGAATTATACATCGAGATATGTAAAAATATGCCTACCTCATAATGCTTTTTATCGAATTAACTCGAAGGGAACGTTAGCGTCGTCAGTAGCGGTGCTAAGAAATTCAAAGTACCAACCTCCGGGTCTTGTCGGTCCGGCGGCGGCTATGTAAAAAGAAGAAAATAAAAAGAAATCATTACGTTCGAGCGTACTACGTCGAAATATATCGATTTCACAAAAAATACCGGTACCTCGTAACGCTTTCTGACGAACTGACTCGAAGGGAACGTTCGAAATTGAAATTTTGTTCTAGCTCTCCAGGGTAGGAATAAGTGTTTAATCTCTATGTAATATTGAATTATACCTCGATTTATGTATAAATATACCTACCTCATAACGCTTTCTATCGAATTAACACGAAGGGAACGTTAGCGTCGTCAGTAGCGGCGCGAAGAAATTCAATGTCCCAATCTCCCGGTCATGTCGGTCCGGCCGCGGCTATTTAAAAAAGAAATATAAAGAAATAGTTACGATCGACCGCATCACGTCGAAGTATAACGATTTCACAAAAAATACCGGTACCTCGTCACGCTTTCTGTCGAAGTGACTCGAAGGGAACGTTCGAAATTGAAATTTTTTTCTAGCTCTCCAGGGACGAAATAAACGTTCAGTATCTATGTTATATTGAAGTATACATCGATTTATGTAAAAATATGCCTACCTCACAACGCTTTTTATCGAATTAAATCGAAGGGAACGTTAACGTCGGCAGTAGCTGCGCGAAGAAATTCAAAGTCCCAATCTCCCGGTCATGTCGGTCCGGCCGCGGCTATTTAAAAAAGAAATATAAAGAAATCGTTACGTTCGACCGTCTTACGTCGAACTATAAAGATTTCACAAAAAATACCGCGACCTCGTAACGCTTTTTATCGAATTAACTCGAAGGGAACGTTCGAAATTGAAATTTTGTTCTAGCTCTTCAGTGTAGAAATAAGTGTTTAATCTCTATGTAATATTGAATTATACATTGATTTATGTAAAAAATATGCCTACCTCATTACGCTTTTTATCGAATTAACTCGAAGGGAACGTTAGCGTCGTTAGTAGCGGTGCGAAGAAATGCAAAGACTCAACCTCCCGGTCATGCCGGTCATGCTGGGGCTATTTAAAAAAAAAATACACATAAATCGTTGCGTTCGACCGTATTACGTCGATATATAATGATTTCAGAAAAATACCGGTACATCGTAACGCTTTCTAACGAATTAACTCGCAAAAACCGTTCGAAATTGAAAGTTTTGCTACCTCTCCAGGGACGAAATAAACGTTTGATCCCTATGCAATTTTGAATTACACATCGATATATGTAGAAATATTCCTACGTCGTAGCGCTTTCTAACGAATTAACTCCCAAAAACCGTTGGAAATTGAAAGATTTGCTAGCTCTCCGGTGACGAAATAAATGTTTAATCCCTATGCAGTATTGAATTACACTTCGATATATGTAGAAATATTCCTACGTCGTAACGCTTTTTAACGAATTAACTCGCAGGGAACCTTAGCGTCGTTCGTAGCGGTGCGAAGAAATACAAAGTCCCAACCTCCCGTTCATGTCGGTCCTGCGGGGGCTATTTAAAAAAAAAATAAAAATATATCGGTACGATCCACCGTATTACGTCGAAATATAACGATTTCACAAAAAATACCGGTACCTCGTAACGCTTTCTGACCAACTGTCTCGAAGGGAACGTTCGAAATTGAAACTTTGTTCTAGCTCTCCAGAGCTAGAAATAAGTCTTTAATCTCTATGTAATATTGAATTATACATCGATTTATGTAAAAATATGCCTACCTCATAACGCTTTTAATCGAATTAACTCGAAGGGAACGTTAGCATCGTTAGTAGCGGTGCGAAGAAGTGCAAAAACCCAACCTCCCGGTCATGTCGGTCATGCTGGGGCTATTTAAAAAAAACAAAAAAAAATCGTTATCTTCGACCGTATTACGTCGAACCATAAAGATTTCACAAAAAATACCGGTACCTCGTAACGCTTTCTGACGAACTGACTCGAAGGGAACGTTCGAAATTGAAATTTTGTTCTAGCTCTCCAGGGTAGAAATAAGCGTTTAATCTCTATGTAATATTTAAGTATACATCAATGTGTGTAAAAATATTCCTACCTCTTAACGCTTTTTATCGAATTAACTCGAAGGGAACGTTAGCGTCGTTAGTAGCGGTGCGAAGAAATTGAAAGTACCAACCTCCCGGCCATGTCGGTACGGCGGCGGCTATTTAAAAAATATAAACATAAATCGTTATGTCCGACCGTATTACGTCGAAATATAATGATTTCACAAAAAATATTGGTACATCGTAACGCTTTCTAACGAATTAACTCGCAAAAACCGTTCGAAATTGAAAGTTTTGCTTGCTCTCCAGGGACCAAATAAACGTTTAATCCCTATGCAATATTGAATTACACATCGATATATGTAGAAATATTCCTACGTCGTAACGCTTTTTATCGAATTAACTCGAAGGGAACGTTCGAAATTGAAATTTTTTTCTTGCTCTGCAGGGGCGAATCAAACGTTTAATCTCTATGTAAAATTGAAGTATACATCGATGTATGCAAAAATATTCCTACCTCATAACGCTTTTTATCGAATTAACTCGAAGGGAACGTTAGCGTCGTTAGTAGCTGCGCGAAGAAATTCAATGTCGCAATCTCCCGGTCATGTCGGTCCGGCCGCGGCTATTTAAAAAAGAAATATAAAGAAATCGTTACGATCGACCGCATCACGTCGAAGTATAACGATTTCACAAAAAATACCGGTACCTCGTAACGCTTTCTGTCGAAGTGACTCGAACGGAACGTTCGAAATTGAAATTTTTTTCTAGCTCTCCAGGGACGAAATAAACGTTCAGTATCTATGTAATATTGAAGTATACATCGATTTATGTAAAAATATGCCTACCTCACAACGCTTTTTATCGAATTAAATCGAAGGGAACGTTAACGTCGTCAGTAGCTGCGCGAAGAAATGCAACGTGCCAACCTCCCGGTCATGTCGGTCCTGCTAGGGCTATTTAAAAAAAAATAAACATAAATCGTTACGTTCGTCCGTATTACGTCGAAATATAATGATTTCACAAAAAATACCGGTACATCGTAACGCTTTCTAACGAATTAACTCGCAAAAACCGTTCGAAATTTAAAGTTTTGCTAGCTCTCCAGTATAGAAATAAGCCTTTAATCTCTATGTAATATTGAATTATACATCGATTTATGTAAAAAATATGCCTACCTCATTACGCTTTATATCGAATTAACTCGAAGAGAACGTTAGCGTCGTTAGTAGCGGTGCGAAGAAATGCAAAGTGCCAACCTCCCGGTCATGTCGGTCCTGCTAGGGCTATTTAAAAAAAAATACACATAAATCGTTACGTTCGACCGTATTACGTCGAAATATAATGATTTCACAAAAAATACCGGTACATCGTAACGCTTTCTAACGAATTAACTCGCAAAAACCGTTCGAAATTTAAAGTTTTGCTAGCTCTCCAGGGACGAAATAAACGTTTAATCCCTACGCAAATCTGAATTACACATCGATATATTTAGAAATATTCCTACGTCGTAGCGCTTTGTAACGAATTAACTCGCAAAAACCGTTCGAAATTGAAAGTTTTTCTATCTCTCTAGGGACGAAATAAACGTTTAATCTCTACGTAGTATTGAAGTATACATCGATTTATGTAAAAATATGCCCACCTGATAACGCTTTTTATCGAATTAACTCGAAGGGAACGTTAGCGTCGTTAGTAGCGGTGCGAAGAAATTCAAAGACCCAACCTCCCGGTCATGTCGGTCCTGCGGGGGCTCTTTAAAAAAAAATAAATATAAATCGTGACGCTCAACCGTATTACGTCGAAATATAACGATTTGACAAAAAAATACCAGTACATCGTAACGCTTTCTGACGATTTGACTCGAAGGGAACGTTCGAAATTGAAATTTTGTTCTAGCTCTCCTGTGTAGAAATAAGTCTTTAATCTCTATGTAATATTGAATTATACATCGATTTATGTAAAAATATGCCTACCTCATAACGCTTTTTATCGAATTAACTCGAAGGGAACGTTAGCATCGTTAGTAGCGGTGCGAAGAAGTGCAAAAACCCAACCTCCCTGTCATGTCGGTCATGCTGGGGCTATTTAAAAAAAACAAAAAAAAATCGTTACGTTCGACCGTATTACGTCGAACCATAAAGATTTCACAAAAAATACCTGTACCTCGTAACCCTTTCTGACGAACTGACTCGAAGGGAACGTTCGAAATTGAAATTTTGTTCTAGCTCTCCAGGGTAGAAATAAGTGTTTAATCTCTATGTAATATTGAATTATACATCGATTTATGTATAAATATACCTACCTCATAACGCTTTCTATCGAATTAACACGAAGGGAACGTTAGCGTCGTCAGTAGCGGTGCGAAGAAATGCAAAGTGCCAACCTCCCGGTCATGTCGGTCCTGCTAGGGCTATTTAAAAAAAAATAAACATAAATCGTTACGTTCGACCGTATTACGTCGAAATATAATGATTTCACAAAAAATACCGGTACATCGTAACGCTTTCTAACGAATTAACTCGCAAAAACCGTTCGAAATTTAAAGTTTTGCTAGCTCTCCAGGGACGAAATAAACGTTTAATCCCTATGCAATATTGAATTTCACATCTATATATGTAGAAATATTCCTACGTCGTAACGCTTTTTAACCAATTAACTCGCAGGGAACCCCAGCGTCGTTCGTAGCGGTGCGAAGAAATACAAAGTCCCAACGTCCCGGTCATATAGGTACGGAGGGGGCTATTTAAAAAAAAAAAAATAAATCGTTACGCTCGACCGCATTACGTCGAAATATTACGATTTCACAAAAAAATACCGGTACATCGTAACGCTTTCTAACGAATTAACTCGCAAAAGCGGTTCGAAATTGAAAGTTTTGCTAGCTCTCAAGGGACGAAATAAACGTTTAATCCCTATGCAAATCTCAATTACACATCGATATATTTAGAAATATTCCTACGTCGTAGCGCTTTGTAACGAATTAACTCGCAAAAACCGTTCGAAATTGAAAGTTTTTCTATCTCTCTAGGGACGAAATAAACGTTTAATCTCTACGTAGTATTGAAGTATACATCGATTTGTGTAAAAATATGCCCACCTGATAACGCTTTTTATCGAATTAACTCGAAGGGAACGTTAGCGTCGTTAGTAGCGGTGCGAAGAAATTCAAAGTCCCAACCTCCCGGTCATGTCGGTCCTGCGGGGGCTATTTAAAAAAAAATAAATATAAATCGTGACGCTCAACCGTATTACGTCGAAATATAACGATTTCACAAAAAAATACCGGTACATCGTAACGCTTTCTGACGATTTGACTCGAAGGGAACGTTCGAAATTGAAATTTTGTTCTAGCTCTCCAGCGTAGAAATAAGTGTTTAATCTCTAAGTAATGTTGAATTATACATCGATTTATGTAAAAATATGCCTACCTCATAACGCTTTTTTTCGAATTAACACGAAGGGAACATTAGCGTCGTTAGTAGCGGTGCGAAGAAATTCAAAGAGACACCCTCCCGGTCATGTCGGTCCTGCGGGGGCTATTTAAAAAAAAATAAATATAAAACCGTGACGCTCGACCGTATTACGTCGAAATATAACGATTTCACAAAAAATACCGGTACCTCGTATCGCTTGTTAACGAATTAACTCGAAAAAACCGATCGCAATTGAAAGTTTTGCTTGCTCTCCAGGGACCAAACAAACGTTTAATCCCTATGTAATATTGAATTATACATCGAGATATGTAAAAATATTCCTACCTCATAACGGTTGTTAACGAATTAACTCGCAGCGAACCTTAGCGTCGTTCGTAGCGGTGCGAAGAAATACAAAGTCCCAACGTTCCGGTCATATACGTACGGAGGGGGCTATTTAAAAAAAAACTGAAAATAAATCGTTACGATCGACCGTATTACGTCGAAATATAACGATTTCACAAAAAATACCGGCACCTCGTAACGCTTTCTGACGAATTGACTGAAAGGGAACGTTCGAAATTGAAATTTTGTTCTAGCTCTCCAGGGTAGAAATAAACGTTCAGTATCTATGTAATATTGAAGTATACATCGATTTATGTAAAAATATGCCTACCTCACAACGCTTTTTATCGAATTAAATCGAAGGGAACGTTAACGTCGTCAGTAGCTGCGCGAAGAAATGCAAAGTGCCAACCTCCCGGTCATGTCGGTCCTGCTAGGGCTATTTAAAAAGAAATAAACATAAATCGTTACGTTCGACCGTATTACGTCGAAATATAATGATTTCACAAAAAATACCGGTACATCGTAACGCTTTCTAACGAATTAACTCGCAAAAACCGTTCGAAATTTAAAGTTTTGCTAGCTCTCCAGGGACGAAATAAACGTTTAATCCCTATGCAATATTGAATTTCACATCTATATTGTAGAAATATTCCTACGTCGTAACGCTTTTTAACCAATTAACTCGCAGGGAACCCCAGCGTCGTTCGTAGCGGTGCGAAGAAATACAAAGTCCCAACGTCCCGGTCATATAGGTACGGAGGGGGCTATTTAAAAAAAAAAAAAAATAAATCGTGACGCTCAACCGTATTACGTCGAAATATAACGATTTCACAAAAAAATACCGGTACATCGTAACGCTTTCTGACGATTTGACTCGAAGGGAACGTTCGAAATTGAAATTTTGTTCTAGCTCTCCAGCGTAGAAATAAGTGTTTAATCTCTATGTAATGTTGAATTATACATCGATTTATGTAAAAATATGCCTACCTCATAACGCTTTTTTTCGAATTAACACGAAGGGAACATTAGCGTCGTTAGTAGCGGTGCGAAGAAATTCAAAGACACACCCTCCCGGTCATGTCGGTCCTGCGGGGGCTATTTAAAAAAAAATAAATATAAAACCGTGACGCTCGACCGTATTACGTCGAAATATAACGATTTCACAAAAAATACCGGTACATCGTAACGCTTGCTAACGAATTAACTCGAAAAAACCGTTCGAAATTGAAAGTTTTGCTTGCCCTCCAGGGACCAAATAAACGTTTAATCCCTATGTAATATTGAATTATACATCGAGATATGTAAAAATATTCCTACCTCATAACGGTTGTTAACGAATTAACTCGCAGGAAACCTTAGCGTGGTTCGTAGCGGTGCGAAGAAATTCAAAGTCCCAACGACCCGATCATATAGGTACGGCGGGGGCTATTAAAAAAAGAAAAAAAAAATAAAAATAAATCGTTACGATCGACCGTATTACGTCGCAGTAGAACGATTTCACAAAAAATACCAGTACCTCGTATCGCTTGTTAACGAATTAACTCGAAAAAACCGATCGAAATTGAAAGTTTTGCTTGCTCTCCAGGGACCAAACAAACGTTTAATCCCTATGTAATATTGAATTATACATCGAGATATGTAAAAATATGCCTACCTCATAACGCTTTTTATCGAATTAACTCGAAGGGAACGTTAGCGTCGTCAGTAGCGGTGCTAAGAAATTCAAAGTACCAACCTCCCGGTCATGTCAGTCTGGCGGCGGCTATTTAACAAAAAGAAATGAAAAGAAATCATTACGTTCGAGGGTACTACGTCGAACTACAACGATATCACTAAAAATACCGGTACCTCGTAACGCTTTCAGACGAATTAACTCGAAGGGAACGATCGAAATTGAAATTTTGTTCTAGCTCTTCGGGGTAGAAATAAGTGTTTAATCTCTATGTAATATTGAATTATACATCGATTTATGTAAAAATATGCCCACCTCATAACGCTTTTTATCGAATTAAATTGAAGAGAACAATAGCATCGTCTGTAGCGGTGCGAAGAATTTGAATGTCCCAACCTCCCGGTCATGTCGATCTTGCTGGAGCTATTTAAAGAAAAAAAATAAATATAAATCGTGACGCTCGACCGTATTACGTCGAAAAATAACGATTTCACAAAAAAAGAACGGTACATCGTAACGCTTTCTAACGAATTAACTCTCAAAAACCGTGCGAAATTGAAAGATTTGCTACCTCTCTAGGGACGAAATAAACGTTTAATCCCTACGAAATTTTAAATTACACATCGATATATTTAGAAATATTCCTACGTCGTAACGCTTGTTAACGAATTAACTCGAAGATACCGTTCGAAATTGAAAGTTTTGCCTGCTCTCCTGGGACCAAATAAACATTTAAGCCCTATGTATATTGAATTATACATCGAGATATGTAAAAATATTCCTACCTCATAACTGTTGTTATCGAATTAACTCCAAGGGAACGTTAGCGTCGTTAGTAGCGGTGCGAAGAAATTCAAAGTCCCAATCTCCCGGTCACGTCGGTCCAGCCGCGGCTATTTAAAAAAAACATTTAAAAAATCGTTACGTTCGACCATATAACGTCGAACTATAAAGATTTCGCAAAAAATACCGCGACCTCGTAACGCTCGTTAACGAATTAACTCGAAAAAACCGTTCGAAATTGAAAGTTTTGCCTGCTCTCCAGGGACCAAGTAAACATTTAATCCCTATGTAATATTGAATTATACATCGAGATATGTAAAAATATTCCTACCTCATAACGGTTGTTAACGAATTAACTCGCAGCGAACCTTAGCGTCGTTCGTAGCGGTGCGAAGAAATTCAAAGTCCCAACGTTCCGGTCATATACGTACGGAGGGGGCTATTTAAAAAAAGACTGAAAATAAATCGTTACGATCGACCGTATTACGTCGAAATATAACGATTTCACAAAAAATACCGGCACCTCGTAACGCTTTCTGACGAATTGACTGGAAGGGAACGTTCGAAATTGAAATTTTGTTCTAGCTCTCCAGGGTAGAAATAAATGTTTAATCTCTATGTATTATTGAAGTATACATCGATTTATGTAAAAATATGCTTACCTCATAACGCTTTATATCGAATTAACTCGAAGGGAACGTTAGCGTCCCTAATAGCGGTGCGAAGAAATACAAAGTCCCAACCTCCCGTTCATGTCGGTCCTGCGGGGGCTATTTAAAAAAAAAAATGAAAATATATCGGTACGATCCACCGTATTACGTCGAAATATAACGATTTCACAAAAAATATCGTGAGCTCGTAACGCTTGTTAACGAATTAACTCGAAAAAACCGATCGAAATTGAAAGTTTTGCTTGCTCTCCAGGGACCAAACAAACGTTTAATCCCTATGTAATATTGAATTATACATCGAGATATGTAAAAATATGCCTACCTCATAATGCTTTTTATCGAATTAACTCGAAGGGAACGTTAGCGTCGTCAGTAGCGGTGCTAAGAAATTCAAAGTACCAACCTCCGGGTCTTGTCGGTCCGGCGGCGGCTATGTAAAAAGAAGAAAATAAAAAGAAATCATTACGTTCGAGCGTACTACGTCGAAATATATCGATTTCACAAAAAATACCGGTACCTCGTAACGCTTTCTGACGAACTGACTCGAAGGGAACGTTCGAAATTGAAATTTTGTTCTAGCTCTCCAGGGTAGGAATAAGTGTTTAATCTCTATGTAATATTGAATTATACCTCGATTTATGTATAAATATACCTACCTCATAACGCTTTCTATCGAATTAACACGAAGGGAACGTTAGCGTCGTCAGTAGCGGCGCGAAGAAATTCAATGTCCCAATCTCCCGGTCATGTCGGTCCGGCCGCGGCTATTTAAAAAAGAAATATAAAGAAATAGTTACGATCGACCGCATCACGTCGAAGTATAACGATTTCACAAAAAATACCGGTACCTCGTCACGCTTTCTGTCGAAGTGACTCGAAGGGAACGTTCGAAATTGAAATTTTTTTCTAGCTCTCCAGGGACGAAATAAACGTTCAGTATCTATGTTATATTGAAGTATACATCGATTTATGTAAAAATATGCCTACCTCACAACGCTTTTTATCGAATTAAATCGAAGGGAACGTTAACGTCGGCAGTAGCTGCGCGAAGAAATTCAAAGTCCCAATCTCCCGGTCATGTCGGTCCGGCCGCGGCTATTTAAAAAAGAAATATAAAGAAATCGTTACGTTCGACCGTCTTACGTCGAACTATAAAGATTTCACAAAAAATACCGCGACCTCGTAACGCTTTTTATCGAATTAACTCGAAGGGAACGTTCGAAATTGAAATTTTGTTCTAGCTCTTCAGTGTAGAAATAAGTGTTTAATCTCTATGTAATATTGAATTATACATTGATTTATGTAAAAAATATGCCTACCTCATTACGCTTTTTATCGAATTAACTCGAAGGGAACGTTAGCGTCGTTAGTAGCGGTGCGAAGAAATGCAAAGACTCAACCTCCCGGTCATGCCGGTCATGCTGGGGCTATTTAAAAAAAAAATACACATAAATCGTTGCGTTCGACCGTATTACGTCGATATATAATGATTTCAGAAAAATACCGGTACATCGTAACGCTTTCTAACGAATTAACTCGCAAAAACCGTTCGAAATTGAAAGTTTTGCTACCTCTCCAGGGACGAAATAAACGTTTGATCCCTATGCAATTTTGAATTACACATCGATATATGTAGAAATATTCCTACGTCGTAGCGCTTTCTAACGAATTAACTCCCAAAAACCGTTGGAAATTGAAAGATTTGCTAGCTCTCCGGTGACGAAATAAATGTTTAATCCCTATGCAGTATTGAATTACACTTCGATATATGTAGAAATATTCCTACGTCGTAACGCTTTTTAACGAATTAACTCGCAGGGAACCTTAGCGTCGTTCGTAGCGGTGCGAAGAAATACAAAGTCCCAACCTCCCGTTCATGTCGGTCCTGCGGGGGCTATTTAAAAAAAAAATAAAAATATATCGGTACGATCCACCGTATTACGTCGAAATATAACGATTTCACAAAAAATACCGGTACCTCGTAACGCTTTCTGACCAACTGTCTCGAAGGGAACGTTCGAAATTGAAACTTTGTTCTAGCTCTCCAGAGCTAGAAATAAGTCTTTAATCTCTATGTAATATTGAATTATACATCGATTTATGTAAAAATATGCCTACCTCATAACGCTTTTAATCGAATTAACTCGAAGGGAACGTTAGCATCGTTAGTAGCGGTGCGAAGAAGTGCAAAAACCCAACCTCCCGGTCATGTCGGTCATGCTGGGGCTATTTAAAAAAAACAAAAAAAAATCGTTATCTTCGACCGTATTACGTCGAACCATAAAGATTTCACAAAAAATACCGGTACCTCGTAACGCTTTCTGACGAACTGACTCGAAGGGAACGTTCGAAATTGAAATTTTGTTCTAGCTCTCCAGGGTAGAAATAAGCGTTTAATCTCTATGTAATATTTAAGTATACATCAATGTGTGTAAAAATATTCCTACCTCTTAACGCTTTTTATCGAATTAACTCGAAGGGAACGTTAGCGTCGTCAGTAGCTGCGCGAAGAAATTCAAAGTCCCAATCTCCCGGTCATGTCGGTCCGGCCGCGGCTATTTAAAAAAGAAATATAAAGAAATCGTTACGATCGACCGCATCACGTCGAAGTATAACGATTTCACAAAAAATACCGGTACCTCGTAACGCTTTCTGTCGAAGTGACTCGAACGGAACGTTCGAAATTGAAATTTTTTTCTAGCTCTCCAGGGACGAAATAAACGTTCAGTATCTATGTAATATTGAAGTATACATCGATTTATGTAAAAATATGCCTACCTCACAACGCTTTTTATCGAATTAAATCGAAGGGAACGTTAACGTCGTCAGTAGCTGCGCGAAGAAATGCAACGTGCCAACCTCCCGGTCATGTCGGTCCTGCTAGGGCTATTTAAAAAAAAATAAACATAAATCGTTACGTTCGTCCGTATTACGTCGAAATATAATGATTTCACAAAAAATACCGGTACATCGTAACGCTTTCTAACGAATTAACTCGCAAAAACCGTTCGAAATTTAAAGTTTTGCTAGCTCTCCAGTATAGAAATAAGCCTTTAATCTCTATGTAATATTGAATTATACATCGATTTATGTAAAAAATATGCCTACCTCATTACGCTTTATATCGAATTAACTCGAAGAGAACGTTAGCGTCGTTAGTAGCGGTGCGAAGAAATGCAAAGTGCCAACCTCCCGGTCATGTCGGTCCTGCTAGGGCTATTTAAAAAAAAATACACATAAATCGTTACGTTCGACCGTATTACGTCGAAATATAATGATTTCACAAAAAATACCGGTACATCGTAACGCTTTCTAACGAATTAACTCGCAAAAACCGTTCGAAATTTAAAGTTTTGCTAGCTCTCCAGGGACGAAATAAACGTTTAATCCCTACGCAAATCTGAATTACACATCGATATATTTAGAAATATTCCTACGTCGTAGCGCTTTGTAACGAATTAACTCGCAAAAACCGTTCGAAATTGAAAGTTTTTCTATCTCTCTAGGGACGAAATAAACGTTTAATCTCTACGTAGTATTGAAGTATACATCGATTTATGTAAAAATATGCCCACCTGATAACGCTTTTTATCGAATTAACTCGAAGGGAACGTTAGCGTCGTTAGTAGCGGTGCGAAGAAATTCAAAGACCCAACCTCCCGGTCATGTCGGTCCTGCGGGGGCTCTTTAAAAAAAAATAAATATAAATCGTGACGCTCAACCGTATTACGTCGAAATATAACGATTTGACAAAAAATATCGCGACCACGTAACGCTTGTTAACGAATTAACTCGAAAAAACCGATCGAAATTGAAAGTTTTGCTTGCTCTCCAGGGACCAAATAAACGTTTAATACCTATGTAATATTGAATTATACATCGATATATGTAGAAATATTCCTACCTCATAACGCTCTTTATCGAATTAACTCGAAGGGAGCGTTAACGTCGTCAGTAGCTGCGCGAAGAAATTCAAAGTACCAACCTCCCGGTCATGTCGGTCCGGCGGCGGCTATTTAAAAAAGAAATATAAAGAAATCGTTACGATCGACCGCATCACGTCGAAGTATAACGATTTCACAAAAAATACCGGTACCTCGTAACGCTTTCTGTCGAAGTGACTCGAACGGAACGTTCGAAATTGAAATTTTTTTCTAGCTCTCCAGGGACGAAATAAACGTTCAGTATCTATGTAAAATTGAAGTATACATCGATGTATGTAAAAATATTCCTACCTCATAACGCTTTTTATCGAATTAACTCGAAGGGAACGTTAGCGTCGTTAGTAGCGGTGCGAAGAAATGCAAAGACTCAACCTCCCGGTCATGCCGGTCATGCTGGGGCTATTTAAAAAAAAAATACACATAAATCGTTGCGTTCGACCGTATTACGTCGATATATAATGATTTCAGAAAAATACCGGTACATCGTAACGCTTTCTAACGAATTAACTCGCAAAAACCGTTCGAAATTGAAAGTTTTGCTACCTCTCCAGGGACGAAATAAACGTTTGATCCCTATGCAATTTTGAATTACACATCGATATATGTAGAAATATTCCTACGTCGTAGCGCTTTCTAACGAATTAACTCCCAAAAACCGTTGGAAATTGAAAGATTTGCTAGCTCTCCGGTGACGAAATAAATGTTTAATCCCTATGCAGTATTGAATTACACTTCGATATATGTAGAAATATTCCTACGTCGTAACGCTTTTTAACGAATTAACTCGCAGGGAACCTTAGCGTCGTTCGTAGCGGTGCGAAGAAATACAAAGTCCCAACCTCCCGTTCATGTCGGTCCTGCGGGGGCTATTTAAAAAAAAAATAAAAATATATCGGTACGATCCACCGTATTACGTCGAAATATAACGATTTCACAAAAAATACCGGTACCTCGTAACGCTTTCTGACCAACTGTCTCGAAGGGAACGTTCGAAATTGAAACTTTGTTCTAGCTCTCCAGAGCTAGAAATAAGTCTTTAATCTCTATGTAATATTGAATTATACATCGATTTATGTAAAAATATGCCTACCTCATAACGCTTTTAATCGAATTAACTCGAAGGGAACGTTAGCATCGTTAGTAGCGGTGCGAAGAAGTGCAAAAACCCAACCTCCCGGTCATGTCGGTCATGCTGGGGCTATTTAAAAAAAACAAAAAAAAATCGTTATCTTCGACCGTATTACGTCGAACCATAAAGATTTCACAAAAAATACCGGTACCTCGTAACGCTTTCTGACGAACTGACTCGAAGGGAACGTTCGAAATTGAAATTTTGTTCTAGCTCTCCAGGGTAGAAATAAGCGTTTAATCTCTATGTAATATTTAAGTATACATCAATGTGTGTAAAAATATTCCTACCTCTTAACGCTTTTTATCGAATTAACTCGAAGGGAACGTTAGCGTCGTTAGTAGCGGTGCGAAGAAATTCAAAGTACCAACCTCCCGGCCATGTCGGTACGGCGGCGGCTATTTAAAAAATATAAACATAAATCGTTATGTCCGACCGTATTACGTCGAAATATAATGATTTCACAAAAAATATTGGTACATCGTAACGCTTTCTAACGAATTAACTCGCAAAAACCGTTCGAAATTGAAAGTTTTGCTTGCTCTCCAGGGACCAAATAAACGTTTAATCCCTATGCAATATTGAATTACACATCGATATATGTAGAAATATTCCTACGTCGTAACGCTTTTTATCGAATTAACTCGAAGGGAACGTTCGAAATTGAAATTTTTTTCTTGCTCTGCAGGGGCGAATCAAACGTTTAATCTCTATGTAAAATTGAAGTATACATCGATGTATGCAAAAATATTCCTACCTCATAACGCTTTTTATCGAATTAACTCGAAGGGAACGTTAGCGTCGTCAGTAGCTGCGCGAAGAAATTCAAAGTCCCAATCTCCCGGTCATGTCGGTCCGGCCGCGGCTATTTAAAAAAGAAATATAAAGAAATCGTTACGATCGACCGCATCACGTCGAAGTATAACGATTTCACAAAAAATACCGGTACCTCGTAACGCTTTCTGTCGAAGTGACTCGAACGGAACGTTCGAAATTGAAATTTTTTTCTAGCTCTCCAGGGACGAAATAAACGTTCAGTATCTATGTAATATTGAAGTATACATCGATTTATGTAAAAATATGCCTACCTCACAACGCTTTTTATCGAATTAAATCGAAGGGAACGTTAACGTCGTCAGTAGCTGCGCGAAGAAATGCAACGTGCCAACCTCCCGGTCATGTCGGTCCTGCTAGGGCTATTTAAAAAAAAATAAACATAAATCGTTACGTTCGTCCGTATTACGTCGAAATATAATGATTTCACAAAAAATACCGGTACATCGTAACGCTTTCTAACGAATTAACTCGCAAAAACCGTTCGAAATTTAAAGTTTTGCTAGCTCTCCAGTATAGAAATAAGCCTTTAATCTCTATGTAATATTGAATTATACATCGATTTATGTAAAAAATATGCCTACCTCATTACGCTTTATATCGAATTAACTCGAAGAGAACGTTAGCGTCGTTAGTAGCGGTGCGAAGAAATGCAAAGTGCCAACCTCCCGGTCATGTCGGTCCTGCTAGGGCTATTTAAAAAAAAATACACATAAATCGTTACGTTCGACCGTATTACGTCGAAATATAATGATTTCACAAAAAATACCGGTACATCGTAACGCTTTCTAACGAATTAACTCGCAAAAACCGTTCGAAATTTAAAGTTTTGCTAGCTCTCCAGGGACGAAATAAACGTTTAATCCCTACGCAAATCTGAATTACACATCGATATATTTAGAAAT
Organism: Bombus hortorum; assembly: GCA_905332935.1. Lineage (NCBI taxonomy): Eukaryota > Metazoa > Arthropoda > Insecta > Hymenoptera > Apidae > Bombus > Bombus hortorum. The sequence goes on from CAJOSO010000001.1 coordinate 9,637,950, forward strand.
ATTCCTACGTCGTAGCGCTTTGTAACGAATTAACTCGCAAAAACCGTTCGAAATTGAAAGTTTTGCTTGCTCTCCAGGGACCAAATAAACGTTTAATACCTATGTAATATTGAATTATACATCGATATATGTAGAAATATTCCTACCTCATAACGCTCTTTATCGAATTAACTCGAAGGGAGCGTTAACGTCGTCAGTAGCTGCGCGAAGAAATTCAAAGTACCAACCTCCCGGTCATGTCGGTCCGGCGGCGGCTATTTAAAAAAGAAATATAAAGAAATCGTTACGATCGACCGCATCACGTCGAAGTATAACGATTTCACAAAAAATACCGGTACCTCGTAACGCTTTCTGTCGAAGTGACTCGAACGGAACGTTCGAAATTGAAATTTTTTTCTAGCTCTCCAGGGACGAAATAAACGTTCAGTATCTATGTAAAATTGAAGTATACATCGATGTATGTAAAAATATTCCTACCTCATAACGCTTTTTATCGAATTAACTCGAAGGGAACGTTAGCGTCGTTAGTAGCGGTGCGAAGAAATGCAAAGACTCAACCTCCCGGTCATGCCGGTCATGCTGGGGCTATTTAAAAAAAAAATACACATAAATCGTTGCGTTCGACCGTATTACGTCGATATATAATGATTTCAGAAAAATACCGGTACATCGTAACGCTTTCTAACGAATTAACTCGCAAAAACCGTTCGAAATTGAAAGTTTTGCTACCTCTCCAGGGACGAAATAAACGTTTGATCCCTATGCAATTTTGAATTACACATCGATATATGTAGAAATATTCCTACGTCGTAGCGCTTTCTAACGAATTAACTCCCAAAAACCGTTGGAAATTGAAAGATTTGCTAGCTCTCCGGTGACGAAATAAATGTTTAATCCCTATGCAGTATTGAATTACACTTCGATATATGTAGAAATATTCCTACGTCGTAACGCTTTTTAACGAATTAACTCGCAGGGAACCTTAGCGTCGTTCGTAGCGGTGCGAAGAAATACAAAGTCCCAACCTCCCGTTCATGTCGGTCCTGCGGGGGCTATTTAAAAAAAAAATAAAAATATATCGGTACGATCCACCGTATTACGTCGAAATATAACGATTTCACAAAAAATACCGGTACCTCGTAACGCTTTCTGACCAACTGTCTCGAAGGGAACGTTCGAAATTGAAACTTTGTTCTAGCTCTCCAGAGCTAGAAATAAGTCTTTAATCTCTATGTAATATTGAATTATACATCGATTTATGTAAAAATATGCCTACCTCATAACGCTTTTAATCGAATTAACTCGAAGGGAACGTTAGCATCGTTAGTAGCGGTGCGAAGAAGTGCAAAAACCCAACCTCCCGGTCATGTCGGTCATGCTGGGGCTATTTAAAAAAAACAAAAAAAAATCGTTATCTTCGACCGTATTACGTCGAACCATAAAGATTTCACAAAAAATACCGGTACCTCGTAACGCTTTCTGACGAACTGACTCGAAGGGAACGTTCGAAATTGAAATTTTGTTCTAGCTCTCCAGGGTAGAAATAAGCGTTTAATCTCTATGTAATATTTAAGTATACATCAATGTGTGTAAAAATATTCCTACCTCTTAACGCTTTTTATCGAATTAACTCGAAGGGAACGTTAGCGTCGTTAGTAGCGGTGCGAAGAAATTCAAAGTACCAACCTCCCGGCCATGTCGGTACGGCGGCGGCTATTTAAAAAATATAAACATAAATCGTTATGTCCGACCGTATTACGTCGAAATATAATGATTTCACAAAAAATATTGGTACATCGTAACGCTTTCTAACGAATTAACTCGCAAAAACCGTTCGAAATTGAAAGTTTTGCTTGCTCTCCAGGGACCAAATAAACGTTTAATCCCTATGCAATATTGAATTACACATCGATATATGTAGAAATATTCCTACGTCGTAACGCTTTTTATCGAATTAACTCGAAGGGAACGTTCGAAATTGAAATTTTTTTCTTGCTCTGCAGGGGCGAATCAAACGTTTAATCTCTATGTAAAATTGAAGTATACATCGATGTATGTAAAAATATTCCTACCTCATAACGCTTTTTATCGAATTAACTCGAAGGGAACGTTAGCGTCGTCAGTAGCTGCGCGAAGAAATTCAAAGTCCCAATCTCCCGGTCATGTCGGTCCGGCCGCGGCTATTTAAAAAAGAAATATAAAGAAATCGTTACGATCGACCGCATCACGTCGAAGTATAACGATTTCACAAAAAATACCGGTACCTCGTAACGCTTTCTGTCGAAGTGACTCGAACGGAACGTTCGAAATTGAAATTTTTTTCTAGCTCTCCAGGGACGAAATAAACGTTCAGTATCTATGTAATATTGAAGTATACATCGATTTATGTAAAAATATGCCTACCTCACAACGCTTTTTATCGAATTAAATCGAAGGGAACGTTAACGTCGTCAGTAGCTGCGCGAAGAAATGCAACGTGCCAACCTCCCGGTCATGTCGGTCCTGCTAGGGCTATTTAAAAAAAAATAAACATAAATCGTTACGTTCGTCCGTATTACGTCGAAATATAATGATTTCACAAAAAATACCGGTACATCGTAACGCTTTCTAACGAATTAACTCGCAAAAACCGTTCGAAATTTAAAGTTTTGCTAGCTCTCCAGTATAGAAATAAGCCTTTAATCTCTATGTAATATTGAATTATACATCGATTTATGTAAAAAATATGCCTACCTCATTACGCTTTATATCGAATTAACTCGAAGAGAACGTTAGCGTCGTTAGTAGCGGTGCGAAGAAATGCAAAGTGCCAACCTCCCGGTCATGTCGGTCCTGCTAGGGCTATTTAAAAAAAAATACACATAAATCGTTACGTTCGACCGTATTACGTCGAAATATAATGATTTCACAAAAAATACCGGTACATCGTAACGCTTTCTAACGAATTAACTCGCAAAAACCGTTCGAAATTTAAAGTTTTGCTAGCTCTCCAGGGACGAAATAAACGTTTAATCCCTACGCAAATCTGAATTACACATCGATATATTTAGAAATATTCCTACGTCGTAGCGCTTTGTAACGAATTAACTCGCAAAAACCGTTCGAAATTGAAAGTTTTTCTATCTCTCTAGGGACGAAATAAACGTTTAATCTCTACGTAGTATTGAAGTATACATCGATTTATGTAAAAATATGCCCACCTGATAACGCTTTTTATCGAATTAACTCGAAGGGAACGTTAGCGTCGTTAGTAGCGGTGCGAAGAAATTCAAAGACCCAACCTCCCGGTCATGTCGGTCCTGCGGGGGCTCTTTAAAAAAAAATAAATATAAATCGTGACGCTCAACCGTATTACGTCGAAATATAACGATTTGACAAAAAAATACCAGTACATCGTAACGCTTTCTGACGATTTGACTCGAAGGGAACGTTCGAAATTGAAATTTTGTTCTAGCTCTCCAGCGTAGAAATAAGTGTTTAATCTCTAAGTAATATTGAATTATACATCGATATGTGTAAAAATATGCCTACCGCATAACGCTTTTTATCGAATTAAATCGAAGGGAACGTTAGCGTCGTTAGTAGCGGTGCGAAGAAATTCGAAGACCCAACCTCCCGGACATGTCGGTCCTGCGGGGGCTATTTAAAAAAAAAAATAACTATAAATCGTGACGCTCGACCGTATTACGTCGAACTATAAAGATTTCACAAAAAATATCGCGACCACGTAACGCTTGTTAACGAATTAACTCGAAAAAACCGATCGAAATTGAAAGTTTTGCTTGCTCTCCAGGGACCAAATAAACGTTTAATACCTATGTAATATTGAATTATACATCGATATATGTAGAAATATTCCTACCTCATAACGCTCTTTATCGAATTAACTCGAAGGGAGCGTTAACGTCGTCAGTAGCTGCGCGAAGAAATTCAAAGTACCAACCTCCCGGTCATGTCGGTCCGGCGGCGGCTATTTAAAAAAAGAAAATAAAAAGAAATCATTACGCTCGAGCGTATTATTTCGAACTATAACGATTTCACAAGAAATACAGCTACCTCGTAACGCTTTCAGACGTATTAACTCGAAGGGAACGTTCGAAATTGAAATTTTGTTCTAGCTCTCCAGGGTAGAAATAAGTGTTTAATCTCTATGTAATGTTGAATTATACATCGATTTATGTAAAAATATGCCTACCTCATAACGCTTTTTTTCGAATTAACACGAAGGGAACATTAGTGTCGTTAGTAGCGGTGCGAAGAAATTCAAAGACACACCCTCCCGGTCATGTCGGTCCGGCGGCGGCTATTTAAAAAAAGAAAATAAAAAGAAATCATTACGCTCGAGCGTATTATTTCGAACTATAACGATTTCACAAGAAATACAGCTACCTCGTAACGCTTTCAGACGTATTAACTCGAAGGGAACGTTCGAAATTGAAATTTTGTTCTAGCTCTTCGGGGTAGAAATAAGTGTTTAATCTCTATGTAATATTGAATTATAGATCGATTTATGTAAAAATATGCCCACCTCATAACGCTTTTTATCGAATTAAATTGAAGAGAACAATAGCATCGTCTGTAGCGGTGCGAAGAATTTGAATGTCCCAACCTCCCGGTCATGTCGATCCTGCTGGAGCTATTTAAAGAAAAAAAATAAATATAAATCGTGACGATCGACCGTATTACGTCGAAAAATAACGATTTCACAAAAAGAGAACGGTACATCGTAACGCTTTCTAACGAATTAACTCGCAAAAACCGTGCGAAATTGAAAGATTTGCTACCTCTCTAGGGACGAAATAAACGTTTAATCCCTACGAAATTTTGAATTACACATCGATATATTTAGAAATATTCCTACGTCGTAACGCTTGTTAACGAATTAACTCGCAGCGAACCTTAGCGTCGTTCGTAGCGGTGCGAAGAAATGCAAAGTCCCAACCTCCCGATCATGTCGGTCCTGCTGGTGCTATTTAAAAAAAAATAAATATAAACCGTGATGCTCGACCCTATTACGTCGAAATGTAACGATTTAGCAAAAAAATACCGGTACATCTTAACGATTTCTAACGAATTAACTTGCAAAAACCGTTCGAAATTGAAAGTTTTGCTAGCTCTCCAGGGACGGAATAAACGATCAATCCGTATGCAATATTGAATTACACATCGATATATGTAGAAATAGTCCTACGTCGTAACGCTTTCAGACGAATTAGCTCGCAAAAACCGTTCGAAATTGAAACTTTGTTCTAGCTCTTCAGGGCAGAAATAAGTGTTTAATCTCTATGTAATATTGAATTATACATCGATTTATGTAAAAATATGCCTACCTCATAACGCTGTTTATCGAATTAACACGAAGGTAACGTTAGCGTCGTCAGTAGCGGTGCGAAGAAATTCAAAGTCCCAACCTCCCGGTCATGTCGGTCCGGCAGCGGCTATTTAAAAAAAAGAAAATAAAAATAAATCGTAACGATCGACCGTATTACGTCGAAATATAACGATTTCACAAAAAAATACCGGTACATCTTAACGATTTCTAACGAATTAACTTGCAAAAACCGTTCGAAATTGAAAGTTTTGCTAGCTCTCCAGGGACGGAATAAACGATCAATCCGTATGCAATATTGAATTACACATCGATATATGTAGAAATAGTCCTACGTCGTAACGCTTTCAGACGAATTAGCTCGCAAAAACCGTTCGAAATTGAAATTTTGTTCTAGCTCTTCAGGGCAGAAATAAGTGTTTAATCTCTATGTAATATTGAATTATACATCGATATATGTAAAAATATGCCTACCTCATAACGCTTTCTATCGAATTAACACGAAGGGAACGTTAGCGTCGTCAGTAGCGGTGCGAAGAAATTCAAAGTCCCAACCTCCCGGTCATGTCGGTCCGGCAGCGGCTATTTAAAAAAAAGAAAATAAAAATAAATCGTAACGATCGACCGTATTACGTCGAAATATAACGATTTCACAAAAAAATACCGGTACATCTTAACGATTTCTAACGAATTTACTTGCAAAAACCGTTCGAAATTGAAAGTTTTGCTAGCTCTCCAGGGACGGAATAAACGATCAATCCGTATGCAATATTGAATTACACATCGATATATGTAGAAATAGTCCTACGTTGTAACGCTTTCAGACGAATTAACTCGCAAAAACCGTTCGAAATTGAAATTTTGTTCTAGCTCTTCGGGGTAGAAATAAGTGTTTAATCTCTATGTAATATTGAATTATACATCGATTAACATAAAAATATGCCCACCTCATAACGCTTTTTATCGAATTAACTCGAAGGGAACGTTAGCGTCGTTAGTAGCGGTGAGAAGAAATTCAAAGTCCCAACCTCCCGGTCATGTCGGTCCTGCTGGTGCTATTTAAAAAAAAATAAATATAAACCGTGATGCTCGACCCTATTACGTCGAAATATAACGATTTCACAAAAAAATACCGGTACATCGTAAAGCTTTCTAACGAATTAACGGGCAATAACCGTTCGAAATTGAAAGTTTTGCTAGCTCTCCAGGGACGAAATAAACGTTTAATCTCTATGTAATATTGAAGAAAACATCGATTTATGGAAAAATATGCCTACCTCATAACGCTCTTTATCGAATTAACTCGAAAAAACCGTACGAAATTGAAAGTTTTGCTACCTCTCCAGGGACGAAATAAACGTTTAATCCCTATGCAATATTGAATTATACATCGAGATATGTAAAAATATGCCTACCTCATAACGCTTTTTATCGAATTAACTCGAAGGGAACGTTAGCGTCGTCAGTAGCTGCGCGAAGAGATTCAAAGTACCAACCTCCCGGTCATGTCGGTCCTGCTGGGGCTATTTAAAAAAAAATAAATATAAATCGTTACGTTCGACCGTACTCAACGTCGAATATTACGTCACAATATAACGATTTCACAAAAAATACCGGTACCTCGTAACGCTTTCTGACTAATTGACACGAGGGGAACGTTCGAAATTGAAATTTTGTTCTAGCTCTGCAGGGTAGAAATAAGTGATTAATCTCTATGTAATATTGAATTATACATCGATTTATGTAAAAATATGACTACCTCATAACGCTCTTTATCGAATTAACTCGAAGGGAGCGTTAGGGTCGTCAGTAGCGGCGCGAAGAAATTCAAAGTCCCAACCACCCGGACATGTCGGTCCTGCGGGTGCCATTTAAAAAAAAATAAATATAAATCGTGACGCTAGACAGTATTACGTCCAAATATAACGATTTCACAAAAAAATACCGGTACATCGTAAAACTTTCTATCGAATTAACTCGCAAAAACGTTTCGAGATTGAAATTTTTTCTAGCTCTCCAGGGACGAAGTAAATGTTTAATCCCAATGCAATATTGAATTACACATTGATATATGTAGACATATTCTTAACTCATAACGCTTTCAATCGAATTAACTGGAAGGGAACGTTAGCGTCGTTAGTAGCGGTGCGAAGAAATGCAAAGACCCAACCTCCCGGTCATGTCGGTCATGCTGAGGCTATTTAAAAAAAAATAAATATAAATCGTTACGTTCGACCGTATTACCTCGAAATATAACGATTTCACAAAAAAACCGCGACCTCGTAACGCTTTTTCACGATTTAACGCAAGAAAACCGATCGAAATTGAAATTTTTTTCTAGCTCTCCATTGACGAAATAAACGCTTAATCCCTATGCAATTTTGAATTACACATCTACATATTTGGAAATATTCCGACGTCGTAACACTTTTTAACCAATTAACTCGAAGGGATCGTTCGAAATTGAAATTTTTTCTAGCTCTCCAGGGACGAAATAAACGTTTAATCTCTATGTAATATTGAAGTATACATCGATTTATGTAAAAATATGCCCACCTCATAACGCTTTTTATCGAATTAAATTGAAAAAACCGTTCGAAATTGAAAGTTTTGCCTGCTCTCCAGGGACCAAATAAACGTTTCATCCCTATGTAATATTAAATTATACATCGAGATATGTAAAATATTCCTACCTCATAACGGTTGTTAACGAATTAACTCGCAGCGAACCTTAGCGTCGTTCGTAGCGGTGCGAAGAAATACAAAGTCCCAACGTTCCGGTCATATAGGTACGGCGGGGGCTATTTAAAAAAAAACTGAAAGTAAAAGGTTACGATCGACCGTATTACGTCGAACTATAACGATTTCGCAAAAAAATACCGGTACCTCGTAACGCTCTCTAACGAATTAACTCGCAAAAACCGTTCGGAATTGAAAGTTTTGCTACCTCTCCAGGGACGATTTAAACGTTTAGTTCCTATGCAATTTTGAATTGCACATCGATATAATTAGAAATATTCCTACGTCGTAACGCTTTTTAACGAATTAACTCGCAGGGAACGTTAACGTCGTTAGTAGCGATGCGAAGAAATGCAAAGACCCAACCTCCCGGTCATATCGGTCATGCTGGGGCTATTTAAAAAAAAAACAAAAATAAATCGTTACGATCGAACGTATTACGTAGAAATATAACGATTTCACAAAAAATACCGGTACCTCATAACGCTTTCTGACGAATTGACTGGAAGGGAACGTTCGAAATTGAAAGTTTTGCTTGCTTTTCAGGGACCAAATAAACGTTTAATCCCTACGTAATATTGAAATATACATCGAGATATGTAAAATATTCCTACCTCATAACGGTTGTTAACGAATTAACTCGCAGCGAACCTTAGCGTCGTTCATAGCGGTGCGAAGAAATTCAAAGACCCAACCTCCCGGTCATATCGGTCATGCTGGGACTATTTAAAAAAAACAAAAAAAAATCGTTACGTTCGACCGTATTACGTCGAACCATAAAGATTTCACAAAAAATACCTGTACCTCGTAACCCTTTCTGACGAACTGACTCGAAGGGAACGTTCGAAATTGAAATTTTGTTCTAGCTCTCCAGGGTAGAAATAAGTGTTTAATCTCTATGTAATATTGAAGTATGCATCAATGTATGTAAAGATATTCCTACCTCATAATGCTATTTATCGAATTAACTCGAAGGGAACGTTAGCGTCGTTAGTAGCGGTGCGAAGAAATTCAAAGACCCAACCTCCCGGTCATGTCGGTCCTGCGGGGGCTATTTAAAAAAAAATAAATATAAATCGTGACGCTCAACCGTATTACGTCGAAATATAACGATTTCACAAAAAAATACCGGTACATCGTAACGCTTTCTGACGATTTGACTCGAAGGGCACGTTCGAAATTGAAACATTGTTCTAGCTCTTCAGGGTAGAAATAAGTGTTTAATCTGTATGTAATATTGAATTATACATCGATGTATGTATAAATATGCCTACCTCATTACGCTTTATATCGAATTAACTCGAAGGGAACGTTAGCGTCGTTAGTAGCGGTGCGAAGAAATACAAAGTCCCAACGTTCTGGTCATATAGGTACGGCGGGGGCTATTTAAAAAAAAACTGAAAATAAATCGTTACGATCGACCGTATTACGTCGAACTATAACGATTTCGCAAAAAAATACCGGTACCTCGTAACGCTTTCTAACGAATTAACTCGCAAAAACCGTTCGAAATTGAAAGTTTTGCTACCTCTCCAGGGACGAAATAAACGTTTAATCCCTATGCAATATTGAATTATACATCGAGATATGTAAAAATATTCCTACCTCATAACGGTTGTTATCGAATTAACTCCAAGGGAACGTTAGCGTCGTTAGTAGCGCTGGGAAGAAATTCAAAGTCCCAATCTCCCGGTCATGTCGGTCCGGCCGCGGCTATTTAAAAAAAACATTAAAAAAATCGTTACGTTCGACCATATTACGTCGAACTATAAAGATTTCGCAAAAAATACCGCGACCTCGTAACGCTTGTTAACGAGTTAACTCGAAAGAACCGTTCGAAATTGAAAGTTTTGCCTGCTCTCCAGGGACCAAATAAACATTTAATCCCTATGCAATTTTGAATTACACATCGATATATGTAGAAATATTCCTACGTCGTAACGCTTTTTATCGAATTAACTCGAAGGGAACGTTCGAAATTGAAAGCTTTCCTAGCTCTCCAGGGACGAAATAAACGTTTAATCTCTATGTAATATTGAATTATACATCGATTTATGTAAAAATATGCCTACCTCAAAACGCTTTCTATCGAATTAACTCGAAGGGAACGTTAGCGTCGTTAGTGGCGGTGCGAAGAAATGCAAAGTCGGAAACTCCCGGTCATGTCGGTCATGCTGGGGCTATTTAAAAAAAAATAAACATATATCGTTACGCTCGACCGCATTACGTCGAAATATAACGATTTCACAAAAAATACCGGTACATCGTAACGCTTTCTAACGAATTAACTCGCAAAGACCGTTCGAAATTGAAAGTTTTGCTTGCTCTCCAGGGACCAAATAAACGTTTAATCCCTATGCAATTTTGAATTACACATCGATATATGTAGAAATATTCCTACGTCGTAACGCTTTTTATCGAATTAACTCGAAGGGAACGTTCGAAATTGAAATTCTTTTCTAGCTCTCCAGGGACGAAATAAACGTTTAATCTCTATGTAATATTGAGGTATACATCGATTTATGTAAAAATATGCCCACCTCATATTGCTTTTTATCGAATTAACTCGAAGGGAGCGTTAGGGTCGTCAGTAGCGGCGCGAAGAAATTCAAAGTCCCAACCTCCCGGACATGTCGGTCCTGCGGGTGCCATTTAAAAAAAAATAAATATAAATCGTGACGCTAGACAGTATTACGTCCAAATATAACGATTTCACAAAAAAATACCGGTACATCGTAAAACTTTCTATCGAATTAGCTCGCAAAAACGGTTCGAGATTGAAATTTTTTCTAGCTCTCCAGGGACGAAATAAACGTTTAATCTCTATGTAATATTGAAGTATGCATCGATTTATGTAAAGATATGCCTACCTCATAACGCTTTATATCGAATTAACTCGAAAGGAACGTTAGCGTCGTTAGCGACCCAACCTCACGATCATGTCGGTCCTGTTAGTGCTATTTAAAAAAAATAAACATAAATCGTTACGTCCGACCGTATTACGTCGAAATATAATGATTTCACAAAAAATACCAGTACATCGTAACGCTTTCTAACGAATTAACTCGCAAAGACCGTTCGAAATTGAAAGTTTTGCTTGCTCTCCAGGGACCAAATAAACGTTTAATCCCTATGTAATATTGAATTATACATCGAGATATGTAAAAATATTCCTACCTCATAACCGTTGTTAACGAATTAAGCCGCAGGGATCCTTAGCGTCCTTCGCAGCGGTGCGAAGAAATTCAAAGTACCAACCTCCCGGTCATGTCGGTCCGGCGGCGGCTTTTTAAAAAAAAGAAATAAAAAGAAATCATTACGTTCGAGCGTATTACGTCGAACTATAACGATTTCACAAAAAATACCGGTACCTCGTAACGCTTTCAGACGAATCAACTCGAAGGGAACGTTCGAAATTCAAAGTTTTGCTAGCTCTCCAGGGACGAAGTAAACGTTTAATCCCTATGTAATATTGAATTATACATCGATATATGTAGAAATATTCCTACCTCATAACGCTTTCTATCGAATTAACTCGAAGGGGACGTTAGTGTCGTCAGTAGCGGTGCGAAGAAATGCAGAGTCGCAACCTGTGGTCATGTCGGTCCTGCTTGGGCTATTTAAAAAAAATAAACCTAAATCGTTGCGCTCGACCGTATTACGTCGAAATATAACGATTTCACAAAAAATACCGGTACCTCGTAACGCTTTCTGACGAATTGACTCGAAGGGAACGTTCGAAATTGAAATTTTTTCTAGCTCTCCAGGGTAGAAATAAGTGTTTAATCTCTATGTAATATTGAATTATACATCGAGATATGTAAAAATATTCCTACCCCAAAACGGTTGTTAACGAATTAACCCGCAGGGAACCTTAGCGACGTTCGTAGCGGTGCGAAGAAATACAGAGTACCAACGTCCCGGTCATGTCGGTCCTGCTTGTGCTATTTAAAAAAAATAAACATAAATCGTTACGCTCAACCGTATTACGTCGAAATATAACGATTTCACAAAAAATACCGGTACCTCGTAACGCTTTCTGACGAATTGTCTCGAAGGGAACGTTCGAAATTGAAATTTTTTTCTAGCCCTCCAGGGACGAAATTAACGTATCATCTCGATGTAATATTGAGGTATAGATCGATTTATGTAAAAATATGCCCACCTCATAACGCTTTTTATCGAAGTAAATCTAAGAGAACGGTAGCGTCGCCAGTAGCGGTGCGAAGAAATTCAAAGTACCAACATCCCGGTCTTGTCGGTCCGGCGGCGGCTCTTTAAGAAAAAGAAAATAAAAAGATATCATTACGTTCGAGCGTATTATTTCGAACTATAACGATTTCACAAGAAATACCGGTACCTCGTAACGCGTTCAGACGTATTAACTCGAAGGGAACCATCGAAATTGAAAGTTTTGCTTGCCCTCCAGGGACCAAATAAACGTTTAATCCCTATGTAATATTGAATTATACATCGAGATATGTAAAAATATTCCTACGTCGTAACGCTTGTTAACGAATTAACTCGATAAAACCGTTAGAAATTGAAAGTTTTGCTTGCCCTCGAGGGACCAAATAAACGTTTTTATCCCTTTGTAATATTGAATTATATATCGATATATGTAGAAATATGCCTACCTCATAACGCTTTCAATCGAATTAACTCGAAGGGAACGTTAGCGTCGTTAGTATCGGTGCGAAGAAATTCAAAGTTCCAATCTCCCGGTCATGTCGGTCCTGCTTGGGCTATTTAAAAAAAATAAAGACAAATCGTAACGCTCGACCGTATTACGTCGAAATGTAACGATTTCACAAGAAAATACCGGTACCTCGTAACGCTTTCTGACGAACTGACTCGAAGGGAACGTTCGAAATTGAAATTCTGTTCTAGCTCCCCAGGGTAGAAATAAGTGTTTAATCTCTAAGTAATGTTGAATTATACATCGATTTATGTAAAAATATGCCTACCTCATAACGCTTTTTTTCGAATTAACACGAAGGGAACATTAGCGTCGTTAGTAGCGGTGCGAAGAAATTCAAAGACACACCCTCCCGGTCATGTCGGTCCGGCGGCGGCTATTTAAAAAAAAAAATAAAAATAAATCGTTACGATCGACCGTATTACGTCGAACTATAACGATTTCACAAAAAGTACCGGTACCTCGTAACGCGTTCAGACGAATTAACTCGCAAAAACCGTTCGAAATTGAAAGTTTTGCTAGCTCTCCAGGGACGAAATAAACGTTTAATCCCTATGTAATATTGAATTATACATCGATATATGTAGAAATATGCCTACCTCATAACGCTTTATATCGAATTAACTGGAAGGGAACGTTAGCGTCGTTACTAGCGGTGCGAAGAAATGCGAAGTCCCAATCTCCCGGTCATGTCGGTCCGGCGGGGGCTATTTAAAAAAAAAAATAAGAATAAATCGTTACGATCGACCGCATTACGTCGAACTATAACGATTTCACAAAAAATACAAGTACCTCGTAAGGCTTTCTGACGAATTGATTCGAAGGGAACGTTCGAAATTGAAATTTTGCTGTAGCTCTCCAGGGTAGAAATTAGTGTCTAATCTCTATGTAATATTGAATTATACATCGATTTATGTAAAAATATGCGTACCTCATAACGCTTTTTATCGAATTAACTCGAAGGGAACGTTAGCGTCGTTAGTAGCGGTGCGAAGAAATACAAAGTCCCAACCTCCTGGTCATGTCGGTCCTGCTGGAGCTATTTAAAAAAAAAAATAAATATAAATCGTTACGTTCGACCGTATTACGTCGAAATATAATGATTTCACAAAAAATACCGGTACATCGTAACGCTTTCCAACGAATTAACTCGCAAAAACCGTTCGAAACTGAAAGTTTTGCTGCCTCTCCAGGGACGAAATAAACGTTTAATCCCTATGCAATTTTGAATTACACATCGATATATGTAGAAATATTCCTACGTCGTAACGCTTTTTAACGAATTAACTCGATGGGAGGTTCGATATTGAAATTTTTTTCTAGCTCTCCTGGGACGAAATAAACGTTTAATCCCTATGCAATTTTGAATTACATATCGATATATGTATAAATATTCCTACGTCGTAACGCTTTTTACCGAATTAACTGGAAGGGAACGTTCGATATTGAAATTTTTTTCTAGCTCTCCAGGGACGAATTAAACGATTAATATCTATGTAACATTGAAGTATACAGCGATATGTGTAAAAATATGCCTACCTCGTAACGCTTTTTATCGAATTAACTCGATGGGAGGTTCGATATTGAAATTTTTTTCTAGCTCTCCTGGGACGAAATAAACGTTTAATCCCTATGCAATTTTGAATTACACATCGATATATGTATAAATATTCCTACGTCGTAACGCTTTTTACCGAATTAACTGGAAGGGAACGTTCGATATTGAAATTTTTTTCTAGCTCTCCAGGGACGAATTAAACGATTAATATCTATGTAACATTGAAGTATACAGCGATATATGTAAAAATATGCCTACACCGTAGCGCTTTTTATCGAATTAACTGGAAGGAAACGTTAGCGTCTTCAGTAGCGGTGCGAAGAAATTCAAAGTCCCAACCTCCCGGTCATGTCGGTACTGCTGGGGCTATTTAAAAAAAAAATATAAATCGTTACGTTCGACCGTATTACGTCGAAATATAATGATTTCACATTAAATACGCGTACATCGTAACGCTTTCTAACGAATGAACGCGCAAAAACCGTTCGAAATTGAAAGTTTTGCTAGCTCTCCAGGGACGAAATAAAAGGTTAATCCCTATGCACTATTGAATTACACATCGATATATGTAGAAATATTCCTACGTCGTAACGCTTTTTAACGAATTGATTCGAAGGGAACGTTCGAAATTGAAATTTTGTTCTAGCTCTCCAGGGTAGAAATTAGTGTCTAATCTCTATGTAATATTGAATTATACATCGATTTATGTAAAAATATGCCTACCTCATAACGCTTTTTATCGAATTAACTCGAAGGGAACGTTAGCGTCGGTAGTAGCGCTGCGAAGAAATACAAAGTCCCAATCTCCGGTCATGTCGGTCCGGCCGCGGCTATTTAAAAAAAAAAATAAATATAAATCGTTACGCTCGACCGTATTACGTCGAAATATAACCATTTCGTAAAAAAATACCGGTACATCGTAACGCTTTCTAAGGAATTAACTCGCAAAAACCGTTCGAAATTGAAAGTATTGCTACCTCTCCAGGGACGAAATAAACGTTTATTCCCTATGCAATTTTGAATTACACATCTTCATATATAGAAATATTCCTACGTCGTAACGCTTTTTAACGAATTACCTCGCAGCGAACCTTAGCATCGTTCGTAGCGGTGCGAAGAAATACAAAATCCCAACGTTCCGGTCATATAGGTACGGCGGGGGCTATTTAAAAAAAAAAAAAAGAAAAATAAATCGTTATCATCGACCGTATTACGTCGAACTATAACGATTTCGCAAAAAGATACCGGTACATCGTAACGCTTTCTAACGAATTAACTCGAAGGGAACGTACGGAATTGAAATTTTGTTCTAGCTATTCAGAGTAGAAATAAGTGTTTAATCTCTATGTAATATTGAATTATACATCGATTTATGTAAAAATATGCCTACCTCATAACGCTTCTTATCGAATTAAATCGAAGGGAACGTCAGCGTCGTTACTAGCGGTGCGAAGAAGTTCAAAGACCCAACCTCCTGGTCATGTCGGTCCTGCTGGGGCTATTTAAAAAAAAATAAATATAAATCGTTACGTTCGACAGTATTACGTCGAAATATAATGATTTGACAAAAAATACCGGTACATCGTAACGCTTTCCAACGAATTAACTCGCAAAAACCGTTCGAAACTGAAAGTTTTGCTACCTCTCCAGGGACGAAATAAACGTTTAATCCCTATGCAATTTTGAATTACACATCGATATATGTAGAAATATTCCTACGTCGTAACGCTTTTTAACGAATTAACTCGATGGGAGGTTCGATATTGAAATTTTTTTCTAGCTCTCCAGGGACGAAATAAACGTTTAATCCCTATGCAATTTTGAATTACACATCGATATATGTATAAATATTCCTACGTCGTAACGCTTTTTACCGAATTAACTGGAAGGGAACGTTCGATATTGAAATTTTTTTCTAGCTCTCCAGGGACGAATTAAACGTTTAATATCTATGTAACAATGAAGTATACAGCGATATATGTAAAAATATGCCTACCTCGTAACGCTTTTTATCGAATTAACTGGAAGGGAACGTTAGCGTCTTCAGTAGCGGTGCGAAGAAATTCAAAGTCCCAACCTCCCGGTCATGTCGGTCCTGCTGGGGCTATTTAAAAAAAAAATATAAATCGTTACGTTCGACCGTATTACGTCGAAATATAATGATTTCACATTAAATACGCGTATATCGTAACGCTTTCTAACGAATGAACGCGCAAAAACCGTTCGAAATTGAAAGTTTTGCTAGCGCTCCAGGGACGAAATAAAAGGTTAATCCCTATGCACTATTGAATTACACATCGATATATGTAGAAATATTCCTACGTCGTAACGCTTTTTGACGAATTAACTCGAAGGGAACGTTCGATATTGAAATTTTTTTCTAGCTCTCCAAGGACGAACTAAACGATTAATATCTATGTAACATTGAAGTATACAGCGATATGTGTAAAAATATGCCTACCTCGTAACGCTTCTTATCGAATTAACTGGAAGGGAACGTTAGCGTCGTCAGTAGCGGTGCGAAGAAACTCAAAGACCCAACCTTTCGGTCATGTCGGTCCTGCGGGGGCTATTTAAAAAAAAATAAATATATATCGTTACGATCGACCGTATTACGTCGAAATATAACGATTTCACAAAAAAATACCGGTACATCGTAACGCTTTCCAACGAATTAACTCGCAAAAACCGTTCGAAATTGAAAGCATTGCTAGTTCTCCAGGGACGAAATAAACGTTTAATCCCTATGCAATATTGAATTACACATCGATATATGTATAAATATTCCTACGTCGTAACGCTTTTTAACGAATTAACTCGATGGGAGTTTCGATATTGAAATTTTGTTCTAGCTCTCCAGAGACGAATTAAACGTTTAATCCCTATGCAATTTTGAATTACACATCGATATATGTAGAAATATTCCTAAGTCGTAACGCTTTTTAACGAATTAACTCGAAGGGAACGTTAGAAATTGAAATTTTTTTCTAGCTCTCCAGGGGACGAATTAAACTTTTAATATCTATGTAACATTGAAGTATACAGCGATATATGTAAAAATATGCCTACACCGTAACGCTTTTTATCGAATTAACTGGAAGGAAACGTTAGCGTCTTCAGTAGCGGTGCGAAGAAATTCAAAGTACCAACCTCCCGGTCATGTCGGTCCGGCGGCTGCTATTTAAAAAAAAGAAAAAAAAGAAATCATTACCTTCGAGCGTACTACGTCGAACTGTAACGATTTCACATAAAATACCGGTACCTCGTAACGCTTTCAGACGAATTAACTCGAAGGGAACGTTCGAAATTGGAATTTTGTTCTAGCTCTTCAGGGTAGAAATAAGTGTTTAATCTCTATGTAATATTGAATTATACATCGATTTATGTATAAATATGCCTACCTCATTACGCTTTTTATCGAATTAACTTGAAGGGAACGTTAGCGTCGTTAGTAGCTGCGCGAAGAAATAGAAAGTCCCAACTTCCCGGTCATATAGGTAAGGCGGGGGCTATTTAAAAAATAAAAAAAAAAAAATCGATACGATCGACCGTATTACGTCGAAATATAACGATTTCACAAATAAATACCGGTACATCGAAACGCTTTCTAACGAATTAACTCGCAAAAACCGTACGAAATTGAAAGTTTTGTGACGTCTCTAGGGACGAAATAAACGTTTAATCCCCATGCAATTTTGAATTACACATCGACATATTTAGAAATATTCCTACGTCGTAACGCTTTTTAACGAATTAACTCGAAGGGAACGTTCGAAATTGAAATTTTTTTCTAGCTCTGCAGGGACGAAATAAACGTTTAATATCTATGTAATATTGAAATATACATCGATATATGTAACAATAGGCCTACCTCATAACGCTCTTTATCGAATTAACTCGAAGGGAGCGTTAGCGTCGTCAATGGCGGCGCGAAGAAATTCAAAGTACCAACCTCCCGGTCATGTCGGTTCGGCGGCTGCTATTTAAAAAAAGGAAAAAAAAGAAATCATTACCTTCGAGCGTACTACGTCGAACTATAACGATTTCATATAAAATACCGGTACCTCGTAACGCTTTCAGACGAATTAACTCGAAGGGAACGTTCGAAATTGGAATTTTGTTCTAGCTCTTCAGGGTAGAAATAAGTGTTTAATCTCTATGTAATATTGAATTATACATCGATTTATGTATAAATATGCCTACCTCATTACGCTTTTTATCGAATTAATTTGAAGGGAACGTTAGCGTCGTTAGTAGCTGCGCGAAGAAATAGAAAGTCCCAACTTCCCGGTCATATAGGTAAGGCGGGGGCTATTTAAAAAATAAAAATAAAAAAAAATCGATACGATCGACCGTATTACGTCGAAATATAACGATTTCACAAATAAATACCGGTACATCGAAACGCTTTCTAACGAATTAACTCGCAAAAACCGTACGAAATTGAAAGTTTTGTTACGTCTGTAGGGACGAAATAAACGTTTAATCCCCATGCAATTTTGAATTACACATCGACATATTTAGAAATATTCCTACGTCGTAACGCTTTTTAACGAATTAACTCGAAGGGAACGTTCGAAATTGAAATTTTTTTCTAGCTCTCCAGGGACGAAATAAACGTTCAATATCAATGTAATATTGAAATATACATCGATATATGTATCAATAGGCCTACCTCATAACGCTCTTTATCGAATTAACTCGAAGGGAGCGTTAGCGTCGTCAGTAGCGGCGCGAAGAAATTCAAAGTACCAACCTCCCGGTCATGTCGGACCGGCGGCTGCTATTTAAAAAAAAGAAAAAAAAGAAATCATTACCTTCGAGCGTACTACGTCGAACTATAACGATTTCACATAAAATACCGGTACCTCGTAACGCTTTCAGACGAATTAACTCGGAGGGAACGTTCGAAATTGAAATTGTGTTCTAGCTCATCAGGGTAGAAATAAGTGTTTAATCTCTATGTAATATTGAATTATACATCGATTTATGTATAAATATGCCTACCTCATTACGCTTTTTATCGAATTAACTTGAAGGGAACGTTAGCGTCGTTAGTAGCTGCGCGAAGAAATAGAAAGTCCCAACTTCCCGGTCATATAGGTAAGGCGGGGGCTATTTAAAAAATGAAAATAAAAAAAAATCGATACGATCGACCGTATTACGTCGAAATATAACGATTTCACAAATAAATACCGGTACATCGAAACGCTTTCTAACGAATTAACTCGCAAAAACCGTACGAAATTGAAAGTTTTGTTACGTCTCTAGGGACGAAATAAACGTTTAATCCCCATGCAATTTTGAATTACACATCGACATATTTAGAAATATTCCTACGTCGTAACGCTTTTTAACGAATTAACTCGAAGGGAACGTTCGAAATTGAAATTTTTTTCTAGCACTCCAGGGTAGAAATAAGTGTTTAATCTCTATGTAATATTGAATTATACATCGATTTATGTAAAAATATGCCTACCTCATAACGCTTTATATCGAATTAACTCGAAGGGAACGTTAGCGTCGTTAGTAGCGGTGCGAAGAAATTCAAAGACCCAACCTCCCGGTCATATCGGTACGGCGGGGGCTATTAAAAAAAAAAAAAATAAAAATAAATCGTTACGATCGACGGTATTACGTCGAAATATAACGATTTCACAAAAAATACCGGTACCTCGTAACGCTTTCTGACGAATTGACTCGAAGGGAACGTTCGAAATTGAAAATTTTTTCTAGCTCTCGAGTTCCGAAATAAACGTTTAATATCTATGTGATATTGAATTATACATCGATTTATGTAAAAATATGCATACCTCATAACGCTTTTTATCGAATTAACTCGAAGGGAACGTTAGCGTTCTCAGTTGCAGCGCGAAGAAATTCAAAGTCCCAATCTACCTGTCATGTCGGTCCGGCCGCGGCTATTTAAGAAACACATAAAAAAATCGTTACGTTCGAACGTATTATGTCGAGCTATAAAGATTTCACAAAAAATACCGCGACCTGGTAACGCTTGTTAACGAATTAACTCGAAAAACCCGTTCGAAATTGAAAGTTTTGCTACCTATCCTGGGACCGAATAAGCGTTTAATCCCTATGCAATTCTGAATTACACATCGATATATTTAGAAATATTCCTACGTCGTAACGCTTTTTAACGAATTAACTCGAAGGGAACGTTCGAAATTGAAATTTTTTTCTAGCTCTCCAGGGACGAAATAATCGTTTAATCCCTATGCAATATTGAATTACACATCGATTAATGTAGAAATATTCCTACGTCGTAACGCTTTTTAACGAATTAACTCGCAGGGAACGTTAGCGTCGTTCATAGCGGTGCGAAGAAATACAAAGTCCCAACGTCCCGGCCATATAGGTAGGGCGGGGGCTATTTAAAAAAAATAAAAAATAAAAATAAATCCTTACGTTCCACCGTATTACGTCGAAATATCAAGATTTCACAAAAAAAATACCGCGACCTCGTAACGCTTCTTAAGGAATTAACTCGAAGGGAACGTTCGAAATTGAAATTTTGTTCTGGCTCTTCAGGGTAGAAATAAGTGTTTAATCTCTATGTAATATTGAATTATACATCGATTTATGTAAAAATAAGCCCACCTCGTAACGCTTTTTATCGAATTAACATCAAGGGAACGTTAACGTCGTTAGTAGCGGTGCTAAGAAATACAAAGTCACAACGTCCCGGTCATGTCGGTCCTGCTGGGGCTATTTAAAAAAAAAAATAAATATAAATCGTGACGCTCGACCGTATTACGTCGAAATATAACGATTTCACAAAAAAATACCGGTATATCGTAACGCTTTCTAACGAATTAACTCGCAAAAACTGTTCGTAATTGAAAGTTTTGCTAGCACTCCAGGGACGAAATAAACGTTTAATACCAATGCAATATTGAATTACACATTGATATATGTAGACATATTCCTACGTCGTAACGCTTTTTAACGAATTAACTCGAAGGGAACGTTCGAAATTGAAATTTTTTTCTAGCTCTCCAGGGACGAAATAAACGTTTAATCTCTATGTAATATTGAGGTATACATCGATTTATGTAAAAATATGCCCACCTCATATCGCTTTTTATCGAATCAAATCGAAGAGAACGGTGGCGTCGTCAGTAGCTGCTCCAAGAATTTCAAAGTCCCAATCTCCCGGTCATGTCGGTCCGGCCGCGGCTATTGAAGAAAAAAAAATAAAAAAAATTGTTACGTTTGACCGTATTACGTCGAACTATAAAGATTTCACAAAGAATATCGCGTCCTCGTAACGCTTGTTAACGAATTAACTCGAAAAAACCGTTCGAAATTGAAAGTTTTGGTAGCTCTCCAGGGACGAAATACACGTTTAATCCCTATGCGATATTGAATTACACATCGATATATGTAGAAATATTCCTACGTCGTAAAGCTTTTTAACGAATTAACTCGAAGGGAACGTTCGTAATTGAAATTTTTTTCTAGCTCTCCAGGGACGAAATAAACGCTTAATCTCTATGTAATATTGAAGTATACATCGATTTATGCAAAAATATGCCCACCTCATAACGCTTTTAATCGAAGTAATACGAAGAGAATGGCAGCGGCGTCAGTAGCTGCGCGAAGAAATGCAAAGTCCCAAACTCCCGGTCATGTCGGTCCTGCTGGGGCTATTTAAAAAAAAAATAAACATAAATCGTTACGTTCGACCATATTACGTCGAAATATAATGATTTCACAAAAAATACCGGTACATCGTAACGCTTTCTAACGAATTAACTCGCAAAAACCGTTCGAAATTGAAAGTTTTGCTACCTCTCCAGGGACGAAATAAACGTTTAATCCCTATGCAATATTGAATTTCACATCGATATATGTAGAAATAGTCCTACGTCGTAACGCTTTTTAACGAATTAACTCGCAGGGAACCTTAGCGTCGTTCATAGCGGTGCGAAGAAATACAAAGTCCCAACGTCCCGGGCATTTAGGTACGGCGGGGGCTATTTAAAAAAAAAAAAAAAAATAAAAATAAAACCTTACGTTCCACCGTATTACGTCGAAATATCAAGATTTCACAAAAAAAATACCGCGACCTCGTAACGCTTCTTAAGGAATTAACTCGAAAAGACCGTTCGAAATTGAAAGTTTTGCTTGCTCTCCAGGGACCAAATAAACGTTTAATCCCTATGTAATATTGAATTATACATCGCGATATGTAAAAATATGCCTACCTCATAACGCTGTTTATCGAATTAACTCGAAGGGAACGTTAGCGTCGTTAGTAGCGGTGCGAAGAAATTCAAAGACCCAACTTCCCGGTCATATAGGTAAGGCGGGGGCTATTTAAAAAATAAAAATAAAAAAAAATCGATACGATCGACCGTATTACGTCGAAATATAACGATTTCACAAATAAATACCGGTACATCGAAACGCTTTCTAACGAATTAACTCGCAAAAACCGTACCAAATTGAAAGTTTTGTCACGTCTCTAGGGACGAAATAAACGTTTAATCCCCATGCAATTTTGAATTACACATCGACATATTTAGAAATATTCCTACGTCGTAACGCTTTTTAACGAATTAACTCGAAGGGAACGTTCGAAATTGAAATTTTTTTCTAGCTCTCCAGGGACGAAATAAACGTTCAATATCTATGTAATATTGAAGTATACATCGATATATGTAACAATAGGCCTACCTCATAACGCTCTTTATCGAATTAACTCGAAGGGAGCGTTAGCGTCGTCAGTAGCGGCGCGGAGAAATTCAAAGTACCAACCTCCCGGTCATGTCGGACCGGCGGCTGCTATTTAAAAAAAAGAAAAAAAAGAAATCATTACCTTCGAGCGTACTACGTCGAACTATAACGATTTCACATAAAATACCGGTACCTCGTAACGCTTTCAGACGAATTAACTCGAAGGGAACGTTCGAAATTGGAATTTTGTTCTAGCTCTTCAGGGTAGAAATAAGTGTTTAATCTCTATGTAATATTGAATTATACATCGATTTATGTATAAATATGCCTACCTCATTACGCTTTTTATCGAATTAATTTGAAGGGAACGTTAGCGTCGTTAGTAGCTGCGCGAAGAAATTCAAAGTCCCAACCTCCCGGTCATGTCGGTCCTGCTGGGGCTATTTAAAAAAAAATAAACATAAATCGTTACGTTCGACCGTATTACGTCGAAATATAATGATTTCACAAAAAATACCGGTACATCGTAACGCTTTCTAACGAATTAACTCGCAAAAACCGTTCGAAATTGAAAGTTTTGTTACGTCTCCAGGGACGAAACAAACGTTTAATCCCTATGCAATTTTGAATTACACATCGATATATTTAGAAATATTCCTACGTCGTAACGCTTTTTAACGAATTAACTCGAAGGGAACGTTCGAAATTGAAATTTTTTTCTAGCTCTCCTGGGACGAAATAAACGTTCAATATCAATGTAATATTGAAATATACATCGATATATGTATCAATAGGCCTACCTCATAACGCTCTTTATCGAATTAACTCGAAGGGAGCGTTAGCGTCGTCAATAGCGGCGCGAAGAAATTCAAAGTACCAACCTCCCGGTCATGTCGGTCCGGCGGCTGCTATTTAAAAAAAAGAAAAAAAAAGAAATCATTACCTTCGAGCGTACTACGTCGAACTATAACGATTTCACATAAAATACCGGTACCTCGTTACGCTTTCAGACGAATTAACTCGGAGGGAAAGTTCGAAATTGAAATTGTGTTCTAGCTCTTCAGGGTAGAAATAAGTGTTTAATCTCTATGTAATATTGAATTATACATCGATTTATGTATAAATATGCCTACCTCATTACGCTTTTTATCGAATTAATTTGAAGGGAACGTTAGCGTCGTTAGTAGCTGCGCGAAGAAATAGAAAGTCCCAACTTCCCGGTCATATAGGTAAGGCGGGGGCTATTTAAAAAATAAAAATAAAAAAAAATCGATACGATCGACCGTATTACGTCGAAATATAACGATTTCACAAATAAATACCGGTACATCGAAACGCTTTCTAACGAATTAACTCGCAAAAACCGTACGAAATTGAAAGTTTTGTTTCGTCTGTAGGGACGAAATAAACGTTTAATCCCCATGCAATTTTGAATTACACATCGACATATTTAGAAATATTCCTACGTCGTAACGCTTTTTAACGAATTAACTCGAAGGGAACGTTCGAAATTGAAATTTTTTTCTAGCTGTCCAGGGACGAAATAAACGTTCAATATCAATGTAATATTGAAATATACATCGATATATGTATCAATAGGCCTACCTCATAACGCTCTTTATCGAATTAACTCGAAGGGAGCGTTAGCGTCGTCAATAGTGGCGCGAAGAAATTCAAAGTACCAACCTCCCGGTCATGTCGGTCCGGCGGCTGCTATTTAAAAAAAAGAAAAAAAAGAAATCATTACCTTCGAGCGTACTACGTCGAACTATAACGATTTCACATAAAATACCGGTACCTCGTAACGCTTTCAGACGAATTAACTCGGAGGGAACGTTCGAAATTGAAATTGTGTTCTAGCTCTTCAGGGTAGAAATAAGTGTTTAATCTCTATGTAATATTGAATTATACATCGATTTATGTATAAATATGCCTACCTCATTACGCTTTTTATCGAATTAATTTGAAGGGAACGTTAGCGTCGTTAGTAGCTGCGCGAAGAAATAGAAAGTCCCAACTTCCCGGTCATATAGGTAAGGCGGGGGCTATTTAAAAAATAAAAATAAAAAAAAATCGATACGATCGACCGTATTACGTCGAAATATAACGATTTCACAAATAAATACCGGTACATCGAAACGCTTTCTAACGAATTAACTCGCAAAAACCGTACGAAATTGAAAGTTTTGTTACGTCTCTAGGGACGAAATAAACGTTTAATCCCCATGCAATTTTGAATTACACATCGACATATTTAGAAATATTCCTACGTCGTAACGCTTTTTAACGAATTAACTCGAAGGGAACGTTCGAAATTGAAATTTTTTTCTAGCTCTGCAGGGACGAAATAAACGTTTAATATCTATGTAATATTGAAATATACATCGATATATGTAACAATAGGCCTACCTCATAACGCTCTTTATCGAATTAACTCGAAGGGAGCGTTAGCGTCGTCAATAGCGGCGCGAAGAAATTCAAAGTACCAACCTCCCGGTCATGTCGGTCCGGCGGCTGCTATTTAAAAAAAAGAAAAAAAAGAAATCATTACCTTCGAGCGTACTACGTCGAACTATAACGATTTCACATAAAATACCGGTACCTCGTAACGCTTTCAGACGAATTAACTCGGAGGGAACGTTCGAAATTGAAATTGTGTTCTAGCTCTTCAGGGTAGAAATAAGTGTTTAATCTCTATGTAATATTGAATTATACATCGATTTATGTATAAATATGCCTACCTCATTACGCTTTTTATCGAATTAATTTGAAGGGAACGTTAGCGTCGTTAGTAGCTGCGCGAAGAAATAGAAAGTCCCAACTTCCCGGTCATATAGGTAAGGCGGGGGCTATTTAAAAAATAAAAATAAAAAAAAATCGATACGATCGACCGTATTACGTCGAAATATAACGATTTCACAAATAAATACCGGTACATCGAAACGCTTTCTAACGAATTAACTCGCAAAAACCGTACGAAATTGAAAGTTTTGTTTCGTCTGTAGGGACGAATTAAACGTTTAATCCCCATGCAATTTTGAATTACACATCGACATATTTAGAAATATTCCTACGTCGTAACGCTTTTTAACGAATTAACTCGAAGGGAACGTTCGAAATTGAAATTTTTTTCTAGCTCTCCAGGGACGAAATAAACGTTCAATATCAATGTAATATTGAAATATACATCGATATATGTATCAATAGGCCTACCTCATAACGCTCTTTATCGAATTAACTCGAAGGGAGCGTTAGCGTCGTCAATAGCGGCGCGAAGAAATTCAAAGTACCAACCTCCCGGTCATGTCGGTCCGGCGGCTGCTATTTAAAAAAAAGAAAAAAAAGAAATCATTACCTTCGAGCGTACTACGTCGAACTATAACGATTTCACATAAAATACCGGTACCTCGTAACGCTTTCAGACGAATTAACTCGGAGGGAACGTTCGAAATTGAAATTGTGTTCTAGCTCTTCAGGGTAGAAATAAGTGTTTAATCTCTATGTAATATTGAATTATACATCGATTTATGTATAAATATGCCTACCTCATTACGCTTTTTATCGAATTAATTTGAAGGGAACGTTAGCGTCGTTAGTAGCTGCGCGAAGAAATAGAAAGTCCCAACTTCCCGGTCATATAGGTAAGGCGGGGGCTATTTAAAAAATAAAAATAAAAAAAAATCGATACGATCGACCGTATTACGTCGAACTATAACGATTTCACAAATAAATACCGGTACATCGAAACGCTTTCTAACGAATTAACTCGCAAAAACCGTACGAAATTGAAAGTTTTGTTACGTCTCTAGGGACGAAATAAACGTTTAATCCCCATGCAATTTTGAATTACACATCGACATATTTAGAAATATTCCTACGTCGTAACGCTTTTTAACGAATTAACTCGAAGGGAACGTTCGAAATTGAAATTTTTTTCTAGCTCTGCAGGGACGAAATAAACGTTTAATATCTATGTAATATTGAAATATACATCGATATATGTAACAATAGGCCTACCTCATAACGCTCTTTATCGAATTAACTCGAAGGGAGCGTTAGCGTCGTCAATAGCGGCGCGAAGAAATTCAAAGTACCAACCTCCCGGTCATGTCGGTCCGGCGGCTGCTATTTAAAAAAAAGAAAAAAAAGAAATCATTACCTTCGAGCGTACTACGTCGAACTATAACGATTTCACATAAAATACCGGTACCTCGTAACGCTTTCAGACGAATTAACTCGGAGGGAAAGTTCGAAATTGAAATTGTGTTCTAGCTCTTCAGGGTAGAAATAAGTGTTTAATCTCTATGTAATATTGAATTATACATCGATTTATGTATAAATATGCCTACCTCATTACGCTTTTTATCGAATTAATTTGAAGGGAACGTTAGCGTCGTTAGTAGCTGCGCGAAGAAATAGAAAGTCCCAACTTCCCGGTCATATAGGTAAGGCGGGGGCTATTTAAAAAATAAAAATAAAAAAAAAATCGATACGATCGACCGTATTACGTCGAAATATAACGATTTCACAAATAAATACCGGTACATCGAAACGCTTTCTAACGAATTAACTCGCAAAAACCGTACGAAATTGAAAGTTTTGTTACGTCTCTAGGGTCGAAATAAACGTTTAATCCCCATGCAATTTTGAATTACACATCGACATATTTAGAAATATTCCTACGTCGTAACGCTTTTTAACGAATTAACTCGAAGGGAACGTTCGAAATTGAAATTTTTTTCTAGCTCTGCAGGGACGAAATAAACGTTTAATATCTATGTAATATTGAAGTATACATCGATATATGTAACAATAGGCCTACCTCATAACGCTCTTTATCGAATTAACTCGAAGGGAGCGTTAGCGTCGTCAGTAGCGGCGCGGAGAAATTCAAAGTACCAACCTCCCGGTCATGTCGGACCGGCGGCTGCTATTTAAAAAAAAGAAAAAAAAGAAATCATTACCTTCGAGCGTACTACGTCGAACTATAACGATTTCACATAAAATACCGGTACCTCGTAACGCTTTCAGACGAATTAACTCGAAGGGAACGTTCGAAATTGGAATTTTGTTCTAGCTCTTCAGGGTAGAAATAAGTGTTTAATCTCTATGTAATATTGAATTATACATCGATTTATGTATAAATATGCCTACCTCACTACGCTTTTTATCGAATTAATTTGAAGGGAACGTTAGCGTCGTTAGTAGCTGCGCGAAGAAATTCAAAGTCCCAACCTCCCGGTCATGTCGGTCCTGCTGGGGCTATTTAAAAAAAAATAAACATAAATCGTTACGTTCGACCGTATTACGTCGAAATATAATGATTTCACAAAAAATACCGGTACATCGTAACGCTTTCTAACGAATTAACTCGCAAAAACCGTTCGAAATTGAAAGTTTTGTTACGTCTCCAGGGACGAAACAAACGTTTAATCCCTATGCAATTTTGAATTACACATCGATATATTTAGAAATATTCCTACGTCGTAACGCTTTTTAACGAATTAACTCGAAGGGAACGTTCGAAATTGAAATTTTTTTCTAGCTCTCCAGGGACGAAATAAACGTTCAATATCAATGTAATATTGAAATATACATCGATATATGTATCAATAGGCCTACCTCATAACGCTCTTTATCGAATTAACTCGAAGGGAGCGTTAGCGTCGTCAATAGCGGCGCGAAGAAATTCAAAGTACCAACCTCCCGGTCATGTCGGTCCGGCGGCTGCTATTTAAAAAAAAGAAAAAAAAAGAAATCATTACCTTCGAGCGTACTACGTCGAACTATAACGATTTCACATAAAATACCGGTACCTCGTAACGCTTTCAGACGAATTAACTCGGAGGGAAAGTTCGAAATTGAAATTGTGTTCTAGCTCTTCAGGGTAGAAATAAGTGTTTAATCTCTATGTAATATTGAATTATACATCGATTTATGTATAAATATGCCTACCTCATTACGCTTTTTATCGAATTAATTTGAAGGGAACGTTAGCGTCGTTAGTAGCTGCGCGAAGAAATAGAAAGTCCCAACTTCCCGGTCATATAGGTAAGGCGGGGGCTATTTAAAAAATAAAAATAAAAAGAAATCGATACGATCGACCGTATTACGTCGAAATATAACGATTTCACAAATAAATACCGGTACATCGAAACGCTTTCTAACGAATTAACTCGCAAAAACCGTACGAAATTGAAAGTTTTGTTTCGTCTGTAGGGACGAATTAAACGTTTAATCCCCATGCAATTTTGAATTACACATCGACATATTTAGAAATATTCCTACGTCGTAACGCTTTTTAACGAATTAACTCGAAGGGAACGTTCGAAATTGAAATTTTTTTCTAGCTCTCCAGGGACGAAATAAACGTTCAATATCAATGTAATATTGAAATATACATCGATATATGTATCAATAGGCCTACCTCATAACGCTCTTTATCGAATTAACTCGAAGGGAGCGTTAGCGTCGTCAATAGCGGCGCGAAGAAATTCAAAGTACCAACCTCCCGGTCATGTCGGTCCGGCGGCTGCTATTTAAAAAAAAGAAAAAAAAGAAATCATTACCTTCGAGCGTACTACGTCGAACTATAACGATTTCACATAAAATACCGGTACCTCGTAACGCTTTCAGACGAATTAACTCGGAGGGAACGTTCGAAATTGAAATTGTGTTCTAGCTCTTCAGGGTAGAAATAAGTGTTTAATCTCTATGTAATATTGAATTATACATCGATTTATGTATAAATATGCCTACCTCATTACGCTTTTTATCGAATTAATTTGAAGGGAACGTTAGCGTCGTTAGTAGCTGCGCGAAGAAATAGAAAGTCCCAACTTCCCGGTCATATAGGTAAGGCGGGGGCTATTTAAAAAATAAAAATAAAAAAAAATCGATACGATCGACCGTATTACGTCGAAATATAACGATTTCACAAATAAATACCGGTACATCGAAACGCTTTCTAACGAATTAACTCGCAAAAACCGTACGAAATTGAAAGTTTTGTTACGTCTCTAGGGACGAAATAAACGTTTAATCCCCATGCAATTTTGAATTACACATCGACATATTTAGAAATATTCCTACGTCGTAACGCTTTTTAACGAATTAACTCGAAGGGAACGTTCGAAATTGAAATTTTTTTCTAGCTCTGCAGGGACGAAATAAACGTTTAATATCTATGTAATATTGAAATATACATCGATATATGTAACAATAGGCCTACCTCATAACGCTCTTTATCGAATTAACTCGAAGGGAGCGTTAGCGTCGTCAATAGCGGCGCGAAGAAATTCAAAGTACCAACCTCCCGGTCATGTCGGTCCGGCGGCTGCTATTTAAAAAAAAGAAAAAAAAGAAATCATTACCTTCGAGCGTACTACGTCGAACTATAACGATTTCACATAAAATACCGGTACCTCGTAACGCTTTCAGACGAATTAACTCGGAGGGAAAGTTCGAAATTGAAATTGTGTTCTAGCTCTTCAGGGTAGAAATAAGTGTTTAATCTCTATGTAATATTGAATTATACATCGATTTATGTATAAATATGCCTACCTCATTACGCTTTTTATCGAATTAATTTGAAGGGAACGTTAGCGTCGTTAGTAGCTGCGCGAAGAAATAGAAAGTCCCAACTTCCCGGTCATATAGGTAAGGCGGGGGCTATTTAAAAAATAAAAATAAAAAAAAATCGATACGATCGACCGTATTACGTCGAAATATAACGATTTCACAAATAAATACCGGTACATCGAAACGCTTTCTAACGAATTAACTCGCAAAAACCGTACGAAATTGAAAGTTTTGTTTCGTCTGTAGGGACGAAATAAACGTTTAATCCCCATGCAATTTTGAATTACACATCGACATATTTAGAAATATTCCTACGTCGTAACGCTTTTTAACGAATTAACTCGAAGGGAACGTTCGAAATTGAAATTTTTTTCTAGCTCTCCAGGGACGAAATAAACGTTCAATATCAATGTAATATTGAAATGTACATCGATATATGTATCAATAGGCCTACCTCATAACGCTCTTTATCGAATTAACTCGAAGGGAGCGTTAGCGTCGTCAATAGCGGCGCGAAGAAATTCAAAGTACCAACCTCCCGGTCATGTCGGTCCGGCGGCTGCTATTTAAAAAAAAGAAAAAAAAGAAATCATTACCTTCGAGCGTACTACGTCGAACTATAACGATTTCACATAAAATACCGGTACCTCGTAACGCTTTCAGACGAATTAACTCGGAGGGAACGTTCGAAATTGAAATTGTGTTCTAGCTCTTCAGGGTAGAAATAAGTGTTTAATCTCTATGTAATATTGAATTATACATCGATTTATGTATAAATATGCCTACCTCATTACGCTTTTTATCGAATTAATTTGAAGGGAACGTTAGCGTCGTTAGTAGCTGCGCGAAGAAATAGAAAGTCCCAACTTCCCGGTCATATAGGTAAGGCGGGGGCTATTTAAAAAATAAAAATAAAAAAAAATCGATACGATCGACCGTATTACGTCGAACTATAACGATTTCACAAATAAATACCGGTACATCGAAACGCTTTCTAACGAATTAACTCGCAAAAACCGTACGAAATTGAAAGTTTTGTTACGTCTCTAGGGACGAAATAAACGTTTAATCCCCATGCAATTTTGAATTACACATCGACATATTTAGAAATATTCCTACGTCGTAACGCTTTTTAACGAATTAACTCGAAGGGAACGTTCGAAATTGAAATTTTTTTCTAGCTCTGCAGGGACGAAATAAACGTTCAATATCAATGTAATATTGAAATATACATCGATATATGTATCAATAGGCCTACCTCATAACGCTCTTTATCGAATTAACTCGAAGGGAGCGTTAGCGTCGTCAATAGCGGCGCGAAGAAATTCAAAGTACCAACCTCCCGGTCATGTCGGTCCGGCGGCTGCTATTTAAAAAAAAGAAAAAAAAGAAATCATTACCTTCGAGCGTACTACGTCGAACTATAACGATTTCACATAAAATACCGGTACCTCGTAACGCTTTCAGACGAATTAACTCGGAGGGAACGTTCGAAATTGAAATTGTGTTCTAGCTCTTCAGGGTAGAAATAAGTGTTTAATCTCTATGTAATATTGAATTATACATCGATTTATGTATAAATATGCCTATCTCATTACGCTTTTTATCGAATTAATTTGAAGGGAACGTTAGCGTCGTTAGTAGCTGCGCGAAGAAATAGAAAGTCCCAACTTCCCGGTCATATAGGTAAGGCGGGGGCTATTTAAAAAATAAAAATAAAAAAAAATCGATACGATCGACCGTATTACGTCGAACTATAACGATTTCACAAATAAATACCGGTACATCGAAACGCTTTCTAACGAATTAACTCGCAAAAACCGTACGAAATTGAAAGTTTTGTTACGTCTCTAGGGACGAAATAAACGTTTAATCCCCATGCAATTTTGAATTACACATCGACATATTTAGAAATATTCCTACGTCGTAACGCTTTTTAACGAATTAACTCGAAGGGAACGTTCGAAATTGAAATTTTTTTCTAGCTCTGCAGGGACGAAATAAACGTTTAATATCTATGTAATATTGAAATATACATCGATATATGTAACAATAGGCCTACCTCATAACGCTCTTTATCGAATTAACTCGAAGGGAGCGTTAGCGTCGTCAATAGCGGCGCGAAGAAATTCAAAGTACCAACCTCCCGGTCATGTCGGTCCGGCGGCTGCTATTTAAAAAAAAGAAAAAAAAGAAATCATTACCTTCGAGCGTACTACGTCGAACTATAACGATTTCACATAAAATACCGGTACCTCGTAACGCTTTCAGACGAATTAACTCGGAGGGAAAGTTCGAAATTGAAATTGTGTTCTAGCTCTTCAGGGTAGAAATAAGTGTTTAATCTCTATGTAATATTGAATTATACATCGATTTATGTATAAATATGCCTACCTCATTACGCTTTTTATCGAATTAATTTGAAGGGAACGTTAGCGTCGTTAGTAGCTGCGCGAAGAAATAGAAAGTCCCAACTTCCCGGTCATATAGGTAAGGCGGGGGCTATTTAAAAAATAAAAATAAAAAAAAATCGATACGATCGACCGTATTACGTCGAAATATAACGATTTCACAAATAAATACCGGTACATCGAAACGCTTTCTAACGAATTAACTCGCAAAAACCGTACGAAATTGAAAGTTTTGTTTCGTCTGTAGGGACGAAATAAACGTTTAATCCCCATGCAATTTTGAATTACACATCGACATATTTAGAAATATTCCTACGTCGTAACGCTTTTTAACGAATTAACTCGAAGGGAACGTTCGAAATTGAAATTTTTTTCTAGCTCTCCAGGGACGAAATAAACGTTCAATATCAATGTAATATTGAAATATACATCGATATATGTATCAATAGGCCTACCTCATAACGCTCTTTATCGAATTAACTCGAAGGGAGCGTTAGCGTCGTCAATAGCGGCGCGAAGAAATTCAAAGTACCAACCTCCCGGTCATGTCGGTCCGGCGGCTGCTATTTAAAAAAAAGAAAAAAAAGAAATCATTACCTTCGAGCGTACTACGTCGAACTATAACGATTTCACATAAAATACCGGTACCTCGTAACGCTTTCAGACGAATTAACTCGGAGGGAACGTTCGAAATTGAAATTGTGTTCTAGCTCTTCAGGGTAGAAATAAGTGTTTAATCTCTATGTAATATTGAATTATACATCGCGATATGTAAAAATATGCCTACCTCATAACGCTGTTTATCGAATTAACTCGAAGGGAACGTTAGCGTCGTTAGTAGCTGCGCGAAGAAATAGAAAGTCCCAACTTCCCGGTCATATAGGTAAGGCGGGGGCTATTTAAAAAATAAAAATAAAAAAAAATCGATACGATCGACCGTATTACGTCGAAATATAACGATTTCACAAATAAATACCGGTACATCGAAACGCTTTCTAACGAATTAACTCGCAAAAACCGTACGAAATTGAAAGTTTTGTTACGTCTCTAGGGACGAAATAAACGTTTAATCCCCATGCAATTTTGAATTACACATCGACATATTTAGAAATATTCCTACGTCGTAACGCTTTTTAACGAATTAACTCGAAGGGAACGTTCGAAATTGAAATTTTTTTCTAGCTCTCCAGGGACGAAATAAACGTTCAATATCTATGTAATATTGAAGTATACATCGATATATGTAACAATAGGCCTACCTCATAACGCTCTTTATCGAATTAACTCGAAGGGAGCGTTAGCGTCGTCAGTAGCGGCGCGAAGAAATTCAAAGTACCAACCTCCCGGTCATGTCGGACCGGCGGCTGCTATTTAAAAAAAAGAAAAAAAAGAAATCATTACCTTCGAGCGTACTACGTCGAACTATAACGATTTCACATAAAATACCGGTACCTCGTAACGCTTTCAGACGAATTAACTCGAAGGGAACGTTCGAAATTGAAATTGTGTTCTAGCTCTTCAGGGTAGAAATAAGTGTTTAATCTCTATGTAATATTGAATTATACATCGATTTATGTATAAATATGCCTACCTCATTACGCTTTTTATCGAATTAATTTGAAGGGAACGTTAGCGTCGTCAGTAGCTGCGCGAAGAAATAGAAAGTCCCAACTTCCCGGTCATATAGGTAAGGCGGGGGCTATTTAAAAAATAAAAATAAAAAAAAATCGATACGATCGACCGTATTACGTCGAAATATAACGATTTCACAAATAAATACCGGTACATCGAGACGCTTTCTAACGAATTAACTCGCAAAAACCGTACGGAATTGAAAGTTTTGTTACGTCTCTAGGGACGAAATAAACGTTTAATCCCCATGCAATTTTGAATTACACATCGACATATTTAGAAATATTCCTACGTCGTAACGCTTTTTAACGAATTAACTCGAAGGGAACGTTCGAAATTGAAATTTTTTTCTAGCTCTGCAGGGACGAAATAAACGTTTAATATCTATGTAATATTGAAATATACATCGATATATGTAACAATAGGCCTACCTCATAACGCTCTTTATCGAATTAACTCGAAGGGAGCGTTAGCGTCGTCAATGGCGGCGCGAAGAAATTCAAAGTACCAACCTCCCGGTCATGTCGGTTCGGCGGCTGCTATTTAAAAAAAAGAAAAAAAAGAAATCATTACCTTCGAGCGTACTACGTCGAACTATAACGATTTCACATAAAATACCGGTACCTCGTAACGCTTTCAGACGAATTAACTCGAAGGGAACGTTCGAAATTGGAATTTTGTTCTAGCTCTTCAGGGTAGAAATAAGTGTTTAATCTCTATGTAATATTGAATTATACATCGATTTATGTATAAATATGCCTACCTCATTACGCTTTTTATCGAATTAATTTGAAGGGAACGTTAGCGTCGTTAGTAGCTGCGCGAAGAAATAGAAAGTCCCAACTTCCCGGTCATATAGGTAAGGCGGGGGCTATTTAAAAAATAAAAATAAAAAAAAATCGATACGATCGACCGTATTACGTCGAAATATAACGATTTCACAAATAAATACCGGTACATCGAAACGCTTTCTAACGAATTAACTCGCAAAAACCGTACGAAATTGAAAGTTTTGTTACGTCTGTAGGGACGAAATAAACGTTCAATATCAATGTAATATTGAAATATACATCGATATATGTATCAATAGGCCTACCTCATAACGCTTCTTATCGAATTAAATCGAAGAGAACGGTAGCGTCGTAACTAGCTGCGCTTAGAATTTCAAAGTCCCAATCTCCCGGTCATGTCGGTCCGGCCGCGGCAATTTAAAAAAAACATAAAAAGAATCGTTACGTTCGACCGTATTACGTCGAACTATAAAGATTTGACAAAAAATACCGCGACCTCGTAACGCTTGTTAACGAGTTAACTCGAAAAAACCGTTCGAAATTGAAAGTTTTGCTTGCTCTCCAGGGACCAAATAAACGCTTAAACCCTATGTAATATTGAATTATACATCGAAATATGTAATAATATTCCTACCTCATAAAGGTTGTTAACGAATTAACTCGCAGAAAACCTTAACGTCGTTAGTAGCGGTGCGAAGAAATACAAAGTCCCAACGTCCCGGTCATGTCGGTCCTGCTGGGGCTATTTAAAAAAAAAAATAAATATAAATCGTGACGCTCGACCGTATTACGTCGAAATATAACGATTTCACAAAAAAATACCGGTACATCGTAACGCTTTCTAACGAATTAACTCGAAAAAACCGTTCGAAATTGAAAGTTTTGCTAGCGCTCCAGGGACGAAATAAACGTTTAATCCCTATGTAATATTGAATTATACATCGATTTATGTATAAATATGCCTACCTCATTACGCTTTATATCGAATTAACTCGAAGGGAACGTTAGCGTCGTTAGTAGCGGTGCGAAGAAATGCAAAGTCCCAACCTCCCGGTCATGTCGGTCCTGCTGGGGCTATTTAAAAAAAAATAAATATAAATAGTCACGCTCGACAATATTACGTCAAAATACAACGATTTCACAAAAAAATACCGGTACATCGTAAAGCTTTCTAAAGAATTAACTCGCAAAAACGGTTCGAGATTGAAATCTTTTCTAGCTCTCCAGGGACGAAGTAAATGTTTAATCCCAATGTAATATTGAATTACACATTGATATATGTAGACATATTCTTACCGCATAACGCTTTCAATCGAATTAACTGGAAGGGAACGTTAGCGTCGTTAGTAGCGGTGCGAAGAAATGCAAAGACCCAACCTCCCGGTCATGTCGGTCCTGCTGGGGCTATTTAAAAAAAAATAAATATAAATCGTTACGTTCGACCGTATTACGTCGAAATATAATTATTTCACAAAAAATACCGGTACATCGTAACGCTTTCTAACGAATTAACTCGAAAAAACTGTTCGAAATTGAAAGTTTTGCTAGCGCTCCAGGGACGAAATAAACGTTTAATCCCTATGTAATATTGAATTATACATCGATTTATGTATAAATATGCCTACCTCATTACGCTTTATATCGAATTAACTCGAAGGGAACGTTAGCGTCGTTAGTAGCGGTGCGAAGAAATGCAAAGTCCCAACCTCCCGGTCACGTCGGTCCTGCTGGGGCTATTTAAAAAAAAATAAATATAAATAGTCACGCTCGACCCTATTACGTCAAAATACAACGATTTCACAAAAAAATACCGGTACATCGTAAAGCTTTCTAATGAATTAACTCGCAAAAAGGGTTCGAGATTGAAATTTTTTCTAGCTCTCCAGGGACGAAGTAAATGTTTAATCCCAATGCAATATTGAATTACACATTGATATATGTAGACATATTCTTACCTCATAACGCTTTCAATCGAATTAACTGGAAGGGAACGTTAGCGTCGTTAGTAGCGGTGCGAAGAAATGCAAAGACCCAACCTCCCGGTCATGTCGGTCATGCTGGGGCTATTTAAAAAAAACAAAAAAAAAATCGTTACGTTCGACCGTATTACGTCGAACGATAAAGATTTCACAAAAAATACCGGTACCTCGTAACGCTTTCTGACGAACTAACTCGAGGGGAACGTTCGAAATTGAAATTTTGTTCTAGCTCTCCAGGGTAGAAATAAGTGTTTAATCTCTATGTAATATTGAAGAATACATCAATGTATGTAAAAATATTCCTACCTCATAACGCTTTT
This sequence comes from Bombus hortorum, assembly GCA_905332935.1. NCBI lineage: Eukaryota > Metazoa > Arthropoda > Insecta > Hymenoptera > Apidae > Bombus > Bombus hortorum. The sequence goes on from CAJOSO010000001.1 coordinate 9,675,689, forward strand.
TATCGAATTAACTCGAAGGGAACGTTAGCGTCGTTAGTAGCTGCGCGAGGAAATCCTAAGTCCCAATCTCCCGGTCATGTCGGTCCGGCCGCGGCTATTTAAAAAAGAGATATAAAGAAATCGTTACGAACGACCGTATTACGTAGAACTATAAAGATGCACAAAAAATACCGCGACATCGTAACGCTTTTTAGAGAATTCACTCGAAAAAGCCGTTCGAAATTGAAAGTTTTGCTTGCTCTCCAGGGACCAAATAAACGGTTAATCCCTATGTAATATTGATTTATACATCGCGATATGTAAAAATATGCCTACCTCATAACGCTGTTTATCGAATTAACTCGAAGGGAACGTTAGCGTCGTTAGTAGCGGTGCGAAGAAATTCAAAGACCCAACCTCCCGGTCATATAGGTACGGCGGGGGCTATTTAAAAAGAAAAAAAAATAAAAATAAATCGTTACGATCGACCATATTACGTCGAAATATAACGATTTCACACAAAATACCGGTACCTCGTAAAGGTTTCTGACGAATATCTCGATGGGAACGTTCGAAATTGAAACTTTTTTCTAGCTCTCCACGTTAGAAATAAGTGTTTAATCTCTATGTAATATTGAATTATACATCGATTTATGTAAAAATATGCCTACCTTATAACGCTTTTTGTCGAATTAACTCGAAGGGAACGTTCGAAATTGAAATTTTTTTCTAGCTCTCCAGGGACGAAATAAACATTTAATCCCTATGCAATATTGAATTACACATCGATATATGTAGAAATATTCCTACGTCGTAATGCTTTTTAACGAATTAACTCGAAGGGAACGTTCGATATTGAAATTTTTTTCTAGCTCTCCAGGGACGAAATAAACGTTTAATATCTATGTAACATTGAAGTATACATCGATTTATGTAAAACTATGCCTACCTCATAACGCTGTTTATCGAATTAACTCGAAGGGAACGGTAGCGTCGTCAGTAGCGGTGAGAAGAAATTCAAAGTACCAATCTCCGATCATGTCGGTCCGGCCGCGGCTATTTAAAAAAGAAATATAAAGAAATCGTTACGATCCACCGTATTACGTCGAAATGTAACGATTTCACAAAAAAATACCGGTACATCGTAACGCTTTCTGACGAATTGACTCGAAGGCAACGTTCGAAATTGAAACTTTTTTCTAGCTCTCCACGTTAGAAATAAGTGTTCAATCTCTATGTAATATTGAAGTAAACATCGATTTATGTATAAATATGCCTACCTCATAACGCTTTTTATCGAATTAACTCGAAGGGAACGTTAGCGTCGTTAGTAGCGGTGCGAAGAAATTCAAAGACAAAACCTCCGGGTCATGTCGGTCCTGCGGGGGCCATTTAAAAAAAAATAAATATAAATCGTGACGCTCGACCGTATTACATCGAAGTATAACGATTTCACAAAAAAATACCGGTACATCGTAAAGCTTTCTAACGAATTAACTCGCAAAAACCGTTCGAAATTGAAAGTTTTGCTAGCTCTCCAGGGACGCAATAAAAGTTTAATCCCTATATAATATTGAATTATACATCGATATATGTAGAAATATTCCTACCTCATAACGCTTTCTATCGAATTAACTCGAAGGGAACGTTCGAAATTGAAATATCTTTCTAGCTATCCAGGGACGAAATAAACGTTTAATCTCTATGTAATATTGAAGTAAACATGGGTTTATGTAAAAATATGCCCACCTCATAACGCTTTTTATCGAATTAAATCGAAGAGAACGGTAGCGTCGTTAGTAGCGGTGCGAAGAAATGCAAAGATCCAACCTCCCGGTCATGTCGGTCCTGCTGGGGCTATTTAAAAAAGAAATATAAAGAAATCGTTACGATCGACCGTATTACGTAGAACTATAAAGATGCACAAAAAATACCGCGACATCGTAACGCTTTTTAAAGAATTAACTCGAAAAAGCCGTTCGAAATTGAAAGTTTTGCTTGCTCTCCAGGGACCAAATAAACGGTTAATCCCTATGTAATATAGAATTATACATCGATATATGTAAAAATATTCCTACCTCATAACAGTTGTTAACGAATTAACTCGCAGGGACCCTTAGCGTCGTTCGTAGCGGTGCGACGAAATACAAAGTCCCAACGTCCCGGTCATATAGGTACGGCGGGGGCTATTTAAAAAAAAGAAATCGAAATAAATCGTTACGATCGACCTTATTACGTCGAAATATAACGATTTCACAAAAAATACCGGTACCTCGTAACGCATTCTGACGAATTGACTCGAAGGGAACATTCGGAATTGAAATCTTTTTCTAGCTCTCCGGGGACGAAACAAACGTTTAGTCTCTATGTAATATAGAATTCTACATGGATTTATGTAGAAATATGCCTACCTCATAAGGCTTCTTATCGAATTAACTCGCAGGAAACCTTAGCGTCGTTCGTAGCGGTGCGAAGAAATACAAAGTCCCAACATCCCGGTCATGTCGGTCCTGCTGGGGCTATTTAAAAATAAATAAATATAAATCGTTGCGTTCGACCGTATCACCTCGAAATATAATGATTTCACAAAAAATACCGGTACATCGTAACGCTTTCTAACGAACTAACTCGCAAAAACCGTTCGAAATTGAAAGTTATTTTACCTCTCCAGGGACTAAATAAACGTTTAATCCCTATGCAATTTTGAATTACACATCGATATATTTAGAAATATTCCTACGGCGTAACGCTTTCTAACGAATTAACTCGCAAAAACCGTTCGAAATTGAAAGTTTTGCTTGCCCTCCAGGGACGAAATAAACGTTTAATCCCTATGTAATATTGAATTATACATCGAGATATGTAAAAATATTCCTACCTCATAACGGTTGTTAACGAATAAACTCGCAGGAAAACTTAGCGTCGTCCGTAGCGGTGCGAAGAAATACAAAGTCCCAACATCCCGGTCATATAGGTACGGCGGGGGCTATTTAAAAAAAAGAAATCAAAATAAATCGTTACGATCGACCGTATTACGTCGAAATATAAGGATTTAACTAAAAATACCGGTACCTCGTAACGCATTCTGACGAATTGACTCGAAGGGAACTTTCGGAATTGAAATCTTTTTCTAGCTCTCCAGGGACGAAACAAACGTTTAATCCCTATGTAATAATGAATTATACATTGGTATATGTAGAAATATTCCTACCTCATAACGCTTTCTATCGAATTAACTCGCAAAATCCGTTCGAAATTAAAAGTTTTGCTACGTATCCAGGGACGAAATAAACGTTTAATCTCTATGCAATTTTGAATTACACATCGATATATTTAGCAATATTCCTACGTCGTAACGCTTTCTAACGAAATAACTTGCAAAATCCGTTCGAAACTGAAAGCTTTGCTAGCTCTTCAGGGACGAAATAAACGATTAATCCCTATGCAATATTGAACTACACATCGATATATGTAGAAATATTCCTACATTGTAGCGCTTTCTGACGAATTAGCTCGCAAGAACCGTTCGAAATTGAAATTTTGTTCTAGCTCTTCAGGGCAGAAATAAGTGTTTAATCTCTATGTAATATTGAATTATACATCGATTTATGTAAAAATATGCCTACCTCATAACGCTTTATATCGAATTAACTCGAAGGGAACATTAGAGTCGTTAGTAGCGGTGCGAAGAAATTCAAAGACCCATCCTCCCTGTCATGTCGGTCCTGCTGTGGCTATTAGAAAAAAAATAAATATAAATCGTTGCGTTCGACCGTATCACCTCGAAATACAATGATTTCACAAAAAATACCGGTACTTCGTAACGCTTTCTAACGAACTAACTCGCAAAAACCGGTCGAAATTGAAAGTTATTTTACCTCTCCAGGGATTAAATAAACGTTTAATCCCTATGCAATTTTGAATTACACATCGATATATTTAGAAATATTCCTACGTCGTAACGCTTTCTAACGAATTAACTCGCAAAAACCGTTCGAAATTGAAAGTTTTGCTTGCCCTCCAGGGACGAAATAAACGTTTAATCCCTATGTAATATTGAATTATACATCGAGACATGTAAAAATATTCCTACCTCATAACGGTTTTTAACGAATAAACTCGCAGGAAACCTTAGCGTCGTCCGTAGCGGTGCGAAGAAATACAAAGTCCCAACATCCCGGTCATATAGGTACGGCGGGGGCTATTTAAAAAAAAGAAATCAAAATAAATCGTTACGATCGACCGTATTACGTCGAAATATTTCGATTTCACAAAAAATACCGGTGCCTCGTAACGCTTTCTGACGAATTGAGTCGAAGGGAACGTTCGAAATTGAAATTTTGTTCTAGCTCTTCAGGGTAGAAATAAGTGTATAATCTTTATGTAATATTGAGGTATACATCGATTTATGTAAAACTATGCCCACCTCATAACGCTTTTTATCGAATTAACTCGAAGGGAACGTTAGCGTCGTTAGTAGCTGCGTGAAGAAATACAAAGTCCCAACGTCCCGGTCATATAGGCACGGCGGGGGCTATCTAAAAAAAAAAAAAATAGAAATAAATCGTTACGATCGACCGTATTACGTCGAAATATAACGATTTCACAAAAAATACCGGTACCTCGTTACGCTTTGTATCGAATTAACTCGAAGGGAACGTTAGTGTCGTCAGTAGCGGTGCGAAGAAATGCAAAGTCCCAACCTCCGGTCATGTCGGTCCTGCTTGGGCTATTTAAAAAAAATAAACATAAATCGTTACGATCGACCGTATTACGTCGAAATATAACGATTTCACAAAAAAATACCGGTACATCGTAACGCTTTCAGACGAATTAACTCGAAGGGAACGTTCGAAATTGAAATTTTGTTCTAGCTCTTCAGGGCAGAAATAAGTGTTTAATCTCTATGTAATATTGAATTATACATCGATTTATGTAAAAATATGCCTACCTCATAACGATTCTTATCGAATTAACTCGAAGGGAACGTTAGAGTCGTTAGTAGCGGTGCGAAGAAATTCAAAGACCCAACCTCCCGGTCATGTCGGTCCTGCTGGGGCTATCTAAAAAAAAAAAATAAACATAAATCATTACGTTCGACCGTATTACGTCGAGATATAATGATTTCACAAAAAAATACCGGTACATCGTAATGCTTTTTAACGAATTAACTCGAAGGGAACGTTCGAAATTGAAATTCTGTTCTAGCTCTCCAGCGTAGAGATAAGTGTTTAATCTCTATGTAATATTGAATTATACATCGATTTATGTAAAAATATGCCTACCTCATAACGCTTTATATCGAATTAACTCGAAGGGAACGTTAGCGTCGTTAGTAGCGGTGCGAAGAAATTCAAAGACCCAACCTCCCGGTCATGTCGGTCCTGCGGGGGCTATTTAAAAAAATATATATATATATCGTGACGCTCGACCGTATTACGTCGAAATATAACGATTTCACAAAAAAATACCGGTACATCGTAAAGCTGTCTAACGAATTAACTCGCAAAAACCGTTCGAAATTGAAAGTTTTGCTAGCTCTCAAGGGACGAAACAAACGTTTAATCCCTATGTAATATTGAATTATACATCGATATATGTAGAAATATTCCTACCTCATAACGCTTTCTATCGAATTAACACGAACTGAACGTTAGCGTCATCAGTAGCGGTGCGAAGAAATACAAAGTCCCACGTCCCGGTCATATAGGTACGGCGGGGGCTATTTAAAAAAAAGAAATCAAAATAAATCGTTACGATCGACCGTATTACGTCGAAATATAAGGATTTAACAAAAAAATACCGGTACCTTGTAACGCATTCTGACGAATTGACTCGAAGGGAACTTTCGGAATTGAAATCTATTTCTAGCTCTCCAGGGACGAAACAAACGTTTAATCCCTATGTAATAATGAATTATACATTGATATATGTAGAAATATTCCTATCTCATAACGCTTTCTATCGAATTAACTCGAAGGGAACGTTAGCGTCGTTAGTAGCTGCGCGAGGAAATTGAAAGTCCAAATCTCCCGGTCATATCGATCCGGCGGCGGCTATTTAAAAAAGAAATAAATATAAATCGTTACGTTCGACCGTATTACCTCGAAATATAATGATTTCACAAAAAAATACCGGTACATCGGAACGCTTTCTAACGAATTAACTTGCAAAATCCGTTCGAAATTGAAAGTTTTGCTAGCTCTTCAGGGACGAAATAAACGTTTAATCCCTATACAATATTGAACTACATATCGATATATGTAGAAATATTCCTACATCGTAACGCTTTCAGACGAATTAGCTCGCAAAAACCGTTCGAAATTGAAATTTTGTTCTAGCTCTTCAGGGCAGAAATAAGTGTTTAATCTCTATGTAATATTGAATTATACATCGATTTATGTAAAAATATGCCTACCTCATAACGCTATTTATCGAATTAACTCGAAGGGAACGTTAGCGTCGTCAGTAGCGGTGCGAAGAAATGCAAAGTCCCAACCTCCCGGTCATGTCGGTCCTGCTGGGGCTATTAAAAAAAAAAATAACCATAAATCGTTACGCTCGACCGTATTACGTCGAAATATAACGATTTCACAAAAAAACACCGGTACATCGTAACGCTTTCTAACGAATTAACTCGCAAAAACCGTTCTAAATTGAAAGTTTTGCTTGCCCTCCAGGGACCAAATAAACGTTTTCAACCCTATGTAATATTGAATTATGCGTCGAGATATGTAAAAATATTTCTACCTCATAACGGTTGTTAACGAATTAACTCGCGGGGAACCTTAGCGTCGTTCGTAGCGGTGCGAAGAAATACAAAGTCCCAACGTCCCGGTGATATTGATACGGCGGGGGCTATTTAAAAAAAAAATATAAAAATAAATAGTTACGATCGACCGTATTACGTCGAAATATAAGGATTTAACAAAAAATACGGGTACCTCGTAACGCATTCTGACGAATTGACTCGAAGGGAACTTTCGGAATTGAAATCTTTTTCTAGCTCTCCAGGGACGAAACAAACGTTTAATCTCTATGTAATATTGAAGTATACATCAATGTATGTAAAAATATTCCTACCTCATAACGCTTTTTATCGAATTAACTTGAAGGGAACGTTAGCGTCGTTAGTAGCTGCGCGAGGAAATTCAAAGTCCAAATCTCCCGATCATATCGATCCGGCGGCAGCTATTTAAAAAAGAAATAAATATAAATCGTTACGTTCGTCCGTATTACCTCGAAATATAATGATTTCACAAAAAAATACCGGTACATCGTAACGCTTTCTAAGGAATTAACTTGCAAAATCCGTTCGAAATTGAAAGTTTTGCTAGCTCTTCAGGGACGAAATAAACGATTAATCCCTATGCAATATTGAACTACACATCGATATATGTAGAAATATTCCTACGTCGTAACGCTTTCAGACGAATTAGCTCGCAAAAACCGTTCGAAATTGAAATTTTGCTCTAGCTCTTCAGGGTAGAAATAAGTGTTTAATCTCTATGAAATATAGAAGTATACATCGATTTATGTTAAAATATGCCCACCTCCTAACGCTTTTTACCTAATTACATCGAAGGGAACGTTAGCGTCGTTCGTAGCGGCGCGAAGAAATTCAAAGTCCCAATCACCCGGTCATGTCGGTCCGACCGCGGCTATTTAAAAAAAAACATTGAATAAAAATCGTTACGATCGACCGTATTACGTCGAACGATAAAGATTTCACAAAGAATACAGCGACCCCGTAACGCTTGTTAACGAATTAACTCGAAAAAGCCGTTCGAAATTGAAAGTTTTGCTTGCTCTCCAAGGACCAAATAAACGTTTATTCCCTATGCAATTTTGAATTACACATCGATATATTTAGAAATATTCCTACGTCGTAACGCTTTCAGACGAATTAGCTCGCAAAATCCGTTCGAAATTGAAATTTTGTTCTAGCTCTTCAGGGCAGAAATAAGTGTTTAATCCCTATGTAATATTGAATTATACATCGAGATATGTAAAAATATTCCCACCTCATGACGCTTTATATCGAATTAACTCGAAGGGAACGTTAGCGTCGTTAGTAGCGGTGCGATGAAATTCAAAGTCACAACCTCCCGGACATGTCGGTCCTGCTGGGGAAATTAAAAAAAAAAAAATAAAAATAAATCGTTACGTTCGACCGTATTACGTCGAACGATAAAGATTTCACAAAGAATACAGCGACCTCGAAATGCTTGTTAACGAATTAACTCGAAAAAACCGTTCGAAATTGAAACTTTTGCTTGCTCTCCAAGGACCAAATAAACGTTTAATCCCTATGCAATTTTGAATTACACATCGATATATTTAGAAATATTCCTACGTCGTAACGCTTTTTAACGAATTAACTCGAAGGGAACGTTCGAAATTGAAATTTTTTTCTAGCTCTCCAGGGACGAAATAAACGTTTAATCCCTATGTAATATTGAATAATACATCGAGATATGTAAAAATATTCCTACCTCATAACGGTTGTTAACGAATTAACTCGCAGGAAACCCTAGCGTCGATCGTAGCGGTGCGAAGAAATACAAAGTCCCAACGTCCCGGTCATATCGGTACGGCGTGGGCTATTAAAAAAAAAAAAAAAAAATAAAAATAATTCCTTACGATCGACCGTATTACGTCGAAGTATAACGATTTCACAAAAAATACCGGTACCTCGTAACGCTATCTGACGAATTGACTCGAGGGGAAAGTTCGAAATTGAAATTTTGTTCTAGTTCTCCAGGGTAGCAATAAGTGTTTAATCTCTATGTAGTATTGAATTGTACATCGAGATATGTAAAAATATTCCTACCTCATAAAGGTTGTTAACGAATTAACTCGAAGGAAACGTTAGCGTCGTTAGTAGCGGTGCGAAGAAATTCAAAGACCCAACCTCCCGGTCATGTCGGTCCGGTCGCGGCTATTTAAGAAAAAACATAAAAAAATCGTTACGGTCGAACGTATTAGGTCGAACTATAAAGATTTCACAAAAGATACCGCGACCTCGTAACGCTTGTTAACGCATTAACTCGAAGGGAACGTTCAAAATTGAAATTTTTTCTAGCTCTCCAGGGACGAAATAAACGTTTAATATCTATGTAATATCGAAGTATACATCGATTTATGTACAAATATGCCCACCTCATAACGCTTTTTATCGAATTAAATCGAAGAGAACGGTACCGTCGTCAGTAGCTGCGCGAAGAAATTCAATGTCCCAATCACCCGGTCATGTCGGTCCTGCCGCGGTTATTTAAAAAAAACATAAAAAAATCGTTACGTTCGACCGTATTACGTCGAAATATAACGATTTCACAAGAAATACCGGTACATCGTAACGCTTTCTAACGAATTAACTCACCAAAACCGTTCGAAATTGAAAGTTTTGCTAGCTCTCCAGGGACGAAATAAACGTTTAATCCCTATGCAATATTGAATTACACATCGATATATGTTGAAATATTCCTACGTCGTAACGCTTTTTAACGAATTAACTCGCAGGGAGCCTTAGCGTCGTTCGTACCGGTGCGTAGAAATTCAAAGTCCCAATCACCCGGTCATGTCGGTCAGGCCGCGGCTATTTAAAAAAAAACATTAAAAAAAAATCGTTACGATCGACCGTATTACGTCGAACGATAAAGATTTCACAAAGAATACAGCGACCTCGTAATGCTTGTTAACGAATTAACTCGAAAAAACCGTTCGAAATTGAAAGTTTTGCTTGCCCTCCAGGGACCAAATAAACGTTTTTATCCCTATGTAATATTGAATTGTACATCGAGATATGTAAAAATATTCCTACCTCATAACGGTTGTTAACGAATTAACTCGCAGGAAACCTTAGCGTCGTTCGTAGCGGTGCGAAGAAGTACAAAGTCCCAACGTCCCGGTCATGACGGCCCGGCGGCGGCTATTTAAAAAAAAGAAAATGAAAAGAAATCATTACGTTCGAGCGTACTACGTCGAAGAATAACGATATCACAAAAAATACCGGTACCTCGCAACGCTTTCAGACGAATTAACTCGAAGGAAACGACCGAAATTGAAATTTTTTTCTAGCTGTCCAGGGACGAAATAAACTTTTAATCCCTATGCAATATTGAATTACACATCGATATATGTAGAAATATTCCTACGTCGTAATGCTTTTTAACGAATTAACTCGAAGGGAACGTTCAAAATTGAAATTTTGTTCTAGCTCTCCAGGGTAGAAATAAGTGTTTAATCTCTATGTAATATTGAATTATTCATCGATTTATGTAAAAATATGCCTACATCATAACGCTTTCTATCGAATTAACTCGAAGGGAACGTTAGCGTCGTCAGTAGCGGTGCGAAGAAATTCAATATATTCAATTCGATATATTTAGAAATATTCCTACGTCGTAGCGCTTTCAAACGAATTAACTCGCAAAAACCGTTCGAAATTGAAAGTTTTGCTAGCTCTCCAGGGACGAAATAAACGTTTCATCCCTATGTAATATTGAATTATACATCGAGATATGTAGAAATATTCCCACCTCATAACGGTTGTTAACGAATTAACACGCAGCAAACCCTAGCGTCGTTCGTAGCTGTGCGAAGAAATACAAAGTCCCAACGTCCCGGTCATATCGTTACGGCGGGTGCTATTTAAAAAAAAAATAAATATAAATCGTTACGCTCGACCGTATTACGTCGAAATATAACTATTTCACAAAAAATACCGGTAAATCGTAACGCTTTCTAACGAATTAACTCGCAAAAGCCGTTCGAAATTGAAAGTTTTGCTACCTATCCAGGGACGAAACAAACGTTTAATCCCCATGCAATTTTGAATTACACATCGATATATTTAGAAATATTCCTACGTCGTAACGCTTTTTAACGAATTAACTCGAAGGCAACGTTCGAAATTGAAATTTTTTTCTAGCTCTCCAGGGACGAAATAATCGTTTAATCCCTATGCAATTTTGAATTACACATCGATATATTTAGAAATATTCCTACGTCGTAACACTTTTTAACGAATTAACTCGAAGGGAACGTACGAAATTGAAAATTTTTTCTAGCTCTCCAGGGACGAAATAAACGTTTAATCCCTATGTAATATTGAATTATACATCGAGATATGTAAAAATATTACTACCTCATAACGATTGTTAACGAATTAACTCGCAGGGAACCTCAGCGTCGTTCGTAGCGGTGCGAAGAAATACAAAGTCCCAACGTCCCGGTCATATAGGTACGGCGGGGGCTATTAAAAAAAAAAAAAAAAAAAAAAATAAAAATAAATCGTTACGATCGACCGTATTACGTCGATGTATAACGATTTCAAAAAAATACCGGTACCTCGTAACGCTTTCTGATGAATTGACTCGAATGGAACTTTCGAAATTGAAATTTTGTTCTAGCTCTCCAGGGTAGAAATAAGTGTTATTAATTAAATAATATTTAATTAGGTATTTTAATTAAGGTAATTTAGGTTATTAATTAAGTAAATAAGTATTATTTAATCTCTATGTAATATTGAATTATACGTCGATTTATGTGAAAATATGCCTACCTCATAACGCTTTTTATCGAATTAACTCGAAGGGAACGTTCGAAATTGAAAAATTTTTCTAGCTCTCCAGGGATGAGATAAACGTTTAATATCTATGTAATATTGAAGAATAAATCGATTTATGTAAAAGTATTCCTACCTCATAACGGTTGTTAACGAATTAACTCGCAGGGAACCTTGGCGTCGTTCGTAGCGGTGCGAAGAAATACAAAGTCCCAACGTAACGGTCATATCGGTACGGCGGTGGCTATTTAAAAAAGAAAAAATAAAAATAAATCGTTACGATCGACCGTATTACGTCGAAATACAACGATTTCACAAAAAATACCGGTACCTCGTAACGCTTTCAGACGAATCAAATCGAAGGGAACGTTCGAAATTGAAATTTTGTTCTAGCTCTTCCGGGTAGAAGTAAGTGTTTAATCTCTATGTAATATTCAGGTATACATCGATTTATGTAAAAATATGCCCACCTCATATCGCTTTTTATTGAATTAAATCGAAGAGAACGTTAGCGTCGTTAGTAGCGGTGCGAAGAAATTCAAAGTACCAACCTCCCGGTCATATAGGTACGGCGGGGGCTGCTAAAAAAAAAAATTTAATAAATCGTTGCGATCGACCGTACTACGTCAAAATGTAACGATTTCACAAAAAATAACGGTACCTCGTAACGCTTTCTGACTAATTGACTCGAAGGGAACGTTCGAAATTGAAATTTTTTTCTAGCTCTCCAGGGACGAAATAAACGTTTAATCCCTATGTAATATTGAATTATACATCGATATATTTAGAAATATTCCTACGTCGTAACGCTTTTTAACGAATTAACTCGAAGGGATCGTTCGAAATTGAAATTTTTTTCTAGCTCTCCAGGGACGAAATAAACGTTTAATCCCTATGTAATATTGAATTATACATTGAGATATGTAAAAATATTACTACCTCATAACGATTGTTAACGAATTAACTCGCAGGGAACCTCAGCGTCGTTCGTAGCGGTGCGAAGAAATACAAAGTCCCAACGTCCCGGTCATATAGGTACGGCGGGGGCTATTTAAAAAAAAAAAATAAAAATAAAAATAAATCGTTACGATCGACCGTATTACGTCGATGTATAACGATTTCAAAAAAATACCGGTACCTCGTAACGCTTTCTGATGAATTGACTCGAATGGAACTTTCGAAATTGAAATTTTGTTCTAGCTCTCCAGGGTAGAAATAAGTGTTATTAATTAAATAATATTTAATTAGGTATTTTAATTAAGGTAATTTAGGTTATTAATTAAGTAAATAAGTATTATTTAATCTCTATGTAATATTGAATTATACATCGATTTATGTAAAAATATGCCTACCTCATAACGCTTTTTATCGAATTAACTCGAAGGGAACGTTCGAAATTGAAAAATTTTTCTAGCTCTCCAGGGACGAGATAAACGTTTAATATCTATGTAATATTGAAGAATAAATCGATTTATGTAAAAATATTCCTACCTCATAACGGTTGTTAACGAATTAACTCGCAGGGAACCTTGGCGTCGTTCGTAGCGGTGCGAAGAAATACAAAGTCCCAACGTCCCGGTCATATCGGTACGGCGGGGGCTATTTAAAAAAAAAAAAAAAATAAAAATAATTCCTTACGATCGACCTTATTACGTCGAAATATAACGATTTCACAAAAAATTACCGGTACATCGTATCGCTTTCTAACGAATTAGCTTGCAAAAACCGTTCGAAATTGAAAGTTTTGCTACCTCTCCAGGGACGAAATAAACGTTTAATCCCTATGCAATATTGAATTACACATTGATATAAGTTGAAATATTCCTACGTCGTAAAGCTTTTTAACGAATTAACACGAAGGGAACGTTCGAAATTGAAATTTTGTTCTAGCACTTCAGGGTGGAAATAAGTGTTTAATCTCTATTTAATATAGAAGTATACATCGATTTATGTAAAAATATGCCCACCTCATAACGCTTTTTATCGAATTAATTCGAAGAGAACGGTAGCGTCGTCACTAGCTGCGCTTAGAAATTCAAAGTCCCAACGTCCCGGTCATGTCGGTCCTGCTGGGGCTATTTAAAAAAAAAAATAAATATAAATCGTGACGCTCGACCGTATTACGTCGAAATATAACGATTTCACAAAAAAATACCGGTACATCGTAACGCTTTCTAACGAATTAACTCGAAAAAACCGTTCGAAATTGAAAGTTTTGCTAGCGCTCCAGGGACGAAATAAACGTTTAATCCCTATGTAATATTGAATTATACATCGATTTATGTATAAATATGCCTACCTCATAACGCTTTGAATCGAATTAACTCGAAGGGAACGTTAGCGTCGTTAGTAGCGGTGCGAAGAAATGCAAAGACCCAACCTCCCGGTCATGTCAGTCATGCTGGGGCTATTTAAAAAAAACGAAAAAAAATCGTTACGTTCGACCGTATTACCTCGAAATATACTGATTTCACAAAAAAATACCAGTACATCGTAACGCTTTCTAACGAATTAACTTGCAAAATCCGTTCGAAATTGAAAGTTTTGCTAGCTCTTCAGGGACGAAATAAACGATTAATCCCTATGCAATATTGAACTACACATCGACATATGTAGAAATACTCATACGTCGTAACGCTTTCAGACGAATTAGCTCGCGAAAACCGTTCGAAATTGAAATTTTGTTCTAGCTCTTCAGGGCAGACATAAGTGTTTAATCTCTATGTAATATTGAATTATACATCGATTTATGTAAAAATATGCATACCTCATAAAGCTTTATATCGAATTAACTCGAAGGGAACATTAGAGTCGTTAGTAGCGGTACGAAGAAATTCAAAGTCCCAACCTCCCTGTCATGTCGGTCCTGCTGTGGCTATTAAAAAAAAAAATTAATATAAATCGTTACACTCGACCGTATTACGTCGAAATATAACGGTTTCACAAAAAATACCGCGACCTCGTAACGCTTGTTAACGAATTAACTCGAAATAACCGTTCGAAATTGAAAGTTTTGCTTGCTCTCCAGGGACCAAATAAACGTTTAATCCCTACGTAATATTGAATTATACATCGAAATATGTAAAAATATTTCCTCGTCGTAACGCTTGTTAACGAATTAACTCAAAAAGCCGTTAGAAATTGAAAGTTTTGCTTGCTCTGCAGGGACCAAATAAACGTTTAGTCCCTATGTAATATTGAATTATACATCGATTTATGTAAAAATGTGCCTACCTCATAACACTTTTTATCGAATTAAATCGAAGAGAACAATAGCGTCGTCTGTAGCTGCGCGAAGAAATTCAAAGTCCCAATCTCCCGGTCATGTCGGTCCGGCCGCGGCTACTTAAAAAAAAATAAAAAAAATCGTTACCTTCGACCGTATTACGTCGAAATATAAACATTTCACAAAAAATACCGCGACCTCGTAAGGCTTGTTAACGAATTAACTCGAAAAAGCCGTTCGAAATTGAAAGTTTTGCTTGCTCTGCAGGGACGAAATAAACGTTTAATCCCTATGTAATATTGAATTATACATCGATTTATGTAAAAATGTGCCTACCTCATAACGCTTTATATCGAATTAACTCGAAGGGAACGTTAGCGTCGTTAGTAGCGCTGCGAAGAAATTCAAAGACCTAACCTCCCGGTCATGTCGGTCCTGCGGGGGCTATTTAAAAATAAAAATAAAAATAAGTCGTTACGTTCGACCGGTATTACGTCGAACTATAAAGATTCCACAAAAAGTACCGCGACCTCGTAACGCTTGTTAACGAATTAACTCGAAAAAACCGTTCGAAAGTGAAAGTTTTGCTTGCTCTCCAGGGACCAAATAAACGTTTAATCCCTATGTAATATTGAAGTATATATCGATTTATGTAAAAATATGCCTACCTCATAACGCTTTTTATAGAATTAACTCGAAGGGAACGTTAGCGTCTTCAGTAGCGGTGCGAAGAAATTCAAAGACCCAAACTCCCGGCCATATCGGTCCTGCGTGGGCGATTTAAAAAAAAAAATAAATATAAATCGTTACGCACGACCGTATTACGTCGAAATATAACGATTTCACAAAAAAATACCGGTACATCGTAAAGCTTTCTAAAGATTTAACTCGCAAAAACCGTTCGAAATTGAAAGTTTTACTACCTCTCCAGGGAAGAAGTAAACGTTTAATACCTATGCAATTTTGAATTACACATCGATATATTTCGAAATATTCCTACGTCGTAGTGGTTTCTAACGAATTAACTCGCAAAAACCGTTCGAAATTGAAATATTTTTCTCGCTCTCCAGGGACGAAATAAACCTTTCATCCCTATGCAATATTGAATTATACATCGATATATGTAGAAATATTCCTACGTCGTAACGCTTTTTAACGAATTAACTCGCAGGGAACCTGAGCGTCGTCAGTAGCGGTGCGAAGAAATTCAATGTACCAATCTCCCGATGATGTCGGTCCGGCGGCGGCTATTTAAAGAAATGAAAATAAAGAGAAATAATTACGTTCGAGCGCATTACGTCGAACTATAACGATTTCGCAAAAAGATACCGGTACACCGTAACGCTTTCTAACGAATTAACTCGAAGGAACGTTCGGAATTTAAATTTTGTTCTAGCTATTCCGGGTAGAAATAAGTGTTTAATCTCTATGTAATATTGAATTATACATCGATTTATGTAAAAATATGCCTACCTCACAACGCTTTTTATCGAATTAACTCGAAGGGAACGTTAGCGTCTTCAGTAGCGGTGCGAAGAAATTCAAAGACCCAACCTACCTGTCATGTCGGACCTGCGGGGGCTATTTAAAAAAAAATAAATATATATCGTTACGCTCGACCGTATTACGTCGAAATATAACGATTTCGCAAAAAAATACCGGTACCTCGTAACGCTTTCAGACGAATCAAATCGAAGGGAACGTTCGAAATTGAAATTTTGTTCTAGCTCTTCCGGGTAGAAGTAAGTGTTTAATCTCTATGTAATATTCAGGTATACATCGATTTATGTAAAAATATGCCCACCTCATATCGCTTTTTATTGAATTAAATCGAAGAGAACGTTAGCGTCGTTAGTAGCGGTGCGAAGAAATTCAAAGTACCAACCTCCCGGTCATATAGGTACGGCGGGGGCTGCTAAAAAAAAAAATTTAATAAATCGTTGCGATCGACCGTACTACGTCAAAATGTAACGATTTCACAAAAAATAACGGTACCTCGTAACGCTTTCTGACTAATTGACTCGAAGGGAACGTTCGAAATTGAAATTTTTTTCTAGCTCTCCAGGGACGAAATAAACGTTTAATCCCTATGTAATATTGAATTATACATCGATATATTTAGAAATATTCCTACGTCGTAACGCTTTTTAACGAATTAACTCGAAGGGATCGTTCGAAATTGAAATTTTTTTCTAGCTCTCCAGGGACGAAATAAACGTTTAATCCCTATGTAATATTGAATTATACATTGAGATATGTAAAAATATTACTACCTCATAACGATTGTTAACGAATTAACTCGCAGGGAACCTCAGCGTCGTTCGTAGCGGTGCGAAGAAATACAAAGTCCCAACGTCCCGGTCATATAGGTACGGCGGGGGCTATTTAAAAAAAAAAAATAAAAATAAAAATAAATCGTTACGATCGACCGTATTACGTCGATGTATAACGATTTCAAAAAAATACCGGTACCTCGTAACGCTTTCTGATGAATTGACTCGAATGGAATTTCGAAATTGAAATTTTGTTCTAGCTCTCCAGGGTAGAAATAAGTGTTATTAATTAAATAATATTTAATTAGGTATTTTAATTAAGGTAATTTAGGTTATTAATTAAGTAAATAAGTATTATTTAATCTCTATGTAATATTGAATTATACATCGATTTATGTAAAAATATGCCTACCTCATAACGCTTTTTATCGAATTAACTCGAAGGGAACGTTCGAAATTGAAAAATTTTTCTAGCTCTCCAGGGACGAGATAAACGTTTAATATCTATGTAATATTGAAGAATAAATCGATTTATGTAAAAATATTCCTACCTCATAACGGTTGTTAACGAATTAACTCGCAGGGAACCTTGGCGTCGTTCGTAGCGGTGCGAAGAAATACAAAGTCCCAACGTCCCGGTCATATCGGTACGGCGGGGGCTATTAAAAAAAAAAAAAATAAAAATAAAAATAATTCCTTACGATCGACCTTATTACGTCGAAATATAACGATTTCACAAAAAATTACCGGTACATCGTATCGCTTTCTAACGAATTAGCTTGCAAAAACCGTTCGAAATTGAAAGTTTTGCTACCTCTCCAGGGACGAAATAAACGTTTAATCCCTATGCAATATTGAATTACACATTGATATAAGTTGAAATATTCCTACGTCGTAAAGCTTTTTAACGAATTAACACGAAGGGAACGTTCGAAATTGAAATTTTGTTCTAGCACTTCAGGGTGGAAATAAGTGTTTAATCTCTATTTAATATAGAAGTATACATCGATTTATGTAAAAATATGCCCACCTCATAACGCTTTTTATCGAATTAATTCGAAGAGAACGGTAGCGTCGTCACTAGCTGCGCTTAGAAATTCAAAGTCCCAACGTCCCGGTCATGTCGGTCCTGCTGGGGCTATTTAAAAAAAAAAATAAATATAAATTGTGACGCTCGACCGTATTACGTCGAAATATAACGATTTCACAAAAAAATACCGGTACATCGTAACGCTTTCTAACGAATTAACTCGAAAAAACCGTTCGAAATTGAAAGTTTTGCTAGCGCTCCAGGGACGAAATAAACGTTTAATCCCTATGTAATATTGAATTATACATCGATTTATGTATAAATATGCCTACCTCATAACGCTTTGAATCGAATTAACTCGAAGGGAACGTTAGCGTCGTTAGTAGCGGTGCGAAGAAATGCAAAGACCCAACCTCCCGGTCATGTCAGTCATGCTGGGGCTATTTAAAAAAAACGAAAAAAAATCGTTACGTTCGACCGTATTACCTCGAAATATACTGATTTCACAAAAAAATACCAGTACATCGTAACGCTTTCTAACGAATTAACTTGCAAAATCCGTTCGAAATTGAAAGTTTTGCTAGCTCTTCAGGGACGAAATAAACGATTAATCCCTATGCAATATTGAACTACACATCGACATATGTAGAAATACTCATACGTCGTAACGCTTTCAGACGAATTAGCTCGCGAAAACCGTTCGAAATTGAAATTTTGTTCTAGCTCTTCAGGGCAGACATAAGTGTTTAATCTCTATGTAATATTGAATTATACATCGATTTATGTAAAAATATGCATACCTCATAAAGCTTTATATCGAATTAACTCGAAGGGAACATTAGAGTCGTTAGTAGCGGTACGAAGAAATTCAAAGTCCCAACCTCCCTGTCATGTCGGTCCTGCTGTGGCTATTAAAAAAAAAAATTAATATAAATCGTTACACTCGACCGTATTACGTCGAAATATAACGGTTTCACAAAAAATACCGCGACCTCGTAACGCTTGTTAACGAATTAACTCGAAATAACCGTTCGAAATTGAAAGTTTTGCTTGCTCTCCAGGGACCAAATAAACGTTTAATCCCTACGTAATATTGAATTATACATCGAAATATGTAAAAATATTTCCTCGTCGTAACGCTTGTTAACGAATTAACTCAAAAAGCCGTTAGAAATTGAAAGTTTTGCTTGCTCTGCAGGGACCAAATAAACGTTTAGTCCCTATGTAATATTGAATTATACATCGATTTATGTAAAAATGTGCCTACCTCATAACACTTTTTATCGAATTAAATCGAAGAGAACAATAGCGTCGTCTGTAGCTGCGCGAAGAAATTCAAAGTCCCAATCTCCCGGTCATGTCGGTCCGGCCGCGGCTACTTAAAAAAAAATAAAAAAAATCGTTACCTTCGACCGTATTACGTCGAAATATAAACATTTCACAAAAAATACCGCGACCTCGTAAGGCTTGTTAACGAATTAACTCGAAAAAGCCGTTCGAAATTGAAAGTTTTGCTTGCTCTGCAGGGACGAAATAAACGTTTAATCCCTATGTAATATTGAATTATACATCGATTTATGTAAAAATGTGCCTACCTCATAACGCTTTATATCGAATTAACTCGAAGGGAACGTTAGCGTCGTTAGTAGCGCTGCGAAGAAATTCAAAGACCTAACCTCCCGGTCATGTCGGTCCTGCGGGGGCTATTTAAAAATAAAAATAAAAATAAGTCGTTACGTTCGACCGGTATTACGTCGAACTATAAAGATTCCACAAAAAGTACCGCGACCTCGTAACGCTTGTTAACGAATTAACTCGAAAAAACCGTTCGAAAGTGAAAGTTTTGCTTGCTCTCCAGGGACCAAATAAACGTTTAATCCCTATGTAATATTGAAGTATATATCGATTTATGTAAAAATATGCCTACCTCATAACGCTTTTTATAGAATTAACTCGAAGGGAACGTTAGCGTCTTCAGTAGCGGTGCGAAGAAATTCAAAGACCCAAACTCCCGGCCATATCGGTCCTGCGTGGGCGATTTAAAAAAAAAAAATAAATATAAATCGTTACGCACGACCGTATTACGTCGAAATATAACGATTTCACAAAAAAATACCGGTACATCGTAAAGCATTCTAAAGATTTAACTCGCAAAAACCGTTCGAAATTGAAAGTTTTACTACCTCTCCAGGGAAGAAGTAAACGTTTAATACCTATGCAATTTTGAATTACACATCGATATATTTCGAAATATTCCTACGTCGTAGTGGTTTCTAACGAATTAACTCGCAAAAACCGTTCGAAATTGAAATATTTTTCTCGCTCTCCAGGGACGAAATAAACCTTTCATCCCTATGCAATATTGAATTATACATCGATATATGTAGAAATATTCCTACGTCGTAACGCTTTTTAACGAATTAACTCGCAGGGAACCTGAGCGTCGTCAGTAGCGGTGCGAAGAAATTCAATGTACCAATCTCCCGATGATGTCGGTCCGGCGGCGGCTATTTAAAGAAATGAAAATAAAGAGAAATAATTACGTTCGAGCGCATTACGTCGAACTATAACGATTTCGCAAAAAGATACCGGTACACCGTAACGCTTTCTAACGAATTAACTCGAAGGAACGTTCGGAATTTAAATTTTGTTCTAGCTATTCCGGGTAGAAATAAGTGTTTAATCTCTATGTAATATTGAATTATACATCGATTTATGTAAAAATATGCCTACCTCACAACGCTTTTTATCGAATTAACTCGAAGGGAACGTTAGCGTCTTCAGTAGCGGTGCGAAGAAATTCAAAGACCCAACCTACCTGTCATGTCGGACCTGCGGGGGCTATTTAAAAAAAAATAAATATATATCGTTACGCTCGACCGTATTACGTCGAAATATAACGATTTCGCAAAAAAATACAGGTACATCGTAACGCATTCTAACGAATTAACTCGCAAAAACCGTTCGTAATTGAAAGTTTTGCTACCTCTCCAGGGACGAAATAAACGTTTATTCCCTATGCAATTTTGAATTACACATCTACATATTTAGAAACATTCTTACCTCATAACGCTTTCTATCGAATTAACTCGAAGGGAACGTTCGAAATTGAAATAACTTTCTAGCTATCCAGGGACGAAATAAACGTTTAATCTCTATGTAATATTGAAGTATACATCGATTGATGTAAAAATATGAGTACCTCAGAACGCTTTTTATCGAATTAACTCGAAGGAAACGTTAGCGTCGTTAGTAGCGGTGCGAAGAAATTCAAAGAACCAACCTCCCGGTCATGTCGGTCCTGCGGGGGCTATTTAAAAAAAAATTAATATAAATCATGACGCTCGACCGTATTACGTCGAAATATAACGATTTCACAAAAAATACCGGTACCTCGTATCGCTTTCTGACGAATTGACTCGAAAGGAACGTTCGAAATTGAAATTTTGTTCTAGCTCTCCAGGGTAGAAAGAAGTGTTTAATCTCTATGTAATATTGAATTATACATCGATTTATGTAAAAATATGCCTACCTCACAACGCTTTTTATCGAATTAACTCGAAGGGAACGATAGCTTCGTCAGCAGCGGTGCGAAGAAATTCAAGGTACCAACCTCCCGGTCATGTCGGTCCTGCTGGGGCTCTTTAAAAAAAAATAAATATAAATCGTTACGTTCGACCGTACACAACGTCGAATATTACGTCACAATATAACGATTTCACAAAAAAATACCGGTACATCGTAACGCTTTCCTACGAATTAACTCGCAAAAACCGTTCGAAATTGACAGTCTTGTTACCTCTCCAGGGACGAAATAAACGTTTAATCCCTATGCAAATTTGAATTACACATCGATATATTTAGAAATATTCCTACGCCGTGATGCTTTTTAACGAATTAACTGGAAGGGAACGTTCGAAATTGAAAGTTTTGCTTGCCCTCCAGGGACCAAATAAACGTTTAATCCCTATGTAATATTGAATTATACATCGAGATATGTAAAAATATTTGTACCTCATAACGGTTGTAAACGAATTAACTCGTTAGGGAACCTTAGCGTCGTTCGTAGCGGTGCGCAGAAATTCAAAGTACCAACCTCCCGGTCATGTCGGTCCGGCGGCGGCTATTTAAAAAAAAGAAAATAAAAAGAAATCATTACGTTCGAGCGTATTACGTCGAACTATAACGATTTCACAAAAAATACCGGTACCTCGTAACGCTTTCTAACGAATTAACTTGCAAAATCCGTTCGAAATTGAAAGTTTTGCTACCTCTCCAGGGACAAAATAAACGTTTAATCCCTATGCAATATTGAATTACACATCGATATAAGTTGAAATATTCCTCCGTCGTAGCGCTTTCTAACCAATTAACTCGAAGGGATCGTTCGAAATTGAAATTTCATTCTCGCTCGCCAGGGACGAAATAAACGTTTAACCTCTATGTAATATTGAAGTATACTTCGATTTATGTAAAAATATGTCCACATCTTAACGCTTTTTATCGAATTAAATCGCAGCGAACCTTAGCATCGTTCGTAGCGGTGCGAAGAAATACAAAGACCCAACGTTCCGGTCATATAGGTACGGCGGGGGCTATTAAAACAAAAAACAAAAATAATTCGTTACGATCGACCGTATTACGTCGAACTATAACGATTTCGCAAAAAAATACCGGTACATCGTAACGCTTTCTAACGAATTAACTCGCAAAAACCGTTCGAAATTGAAAGTTTTGCTAGCTCTCCAGGGACGAAATAAACTATTAATCCCTATGCAATATTGAATTACACATCGATATATGTAGAAACATTCCTACGTCGTAACGCTTTTTATCGAATTAAGTCGATGGAAACGTTCGAAATTGAAATTTTTTTCTAGCACTTCAGGGTTGAAATAAGTGTGTAATCTCTATGTAATATTGAAGTATACATCGATTTATGTATAAATATGCCTACCTAATAACGCTTTTACTCGAATTAACTCGAAGGGAACGTTAGCGTCGTTAGTAGCAGCGCGAAGAAATTCAAAGTCCCAATCTCCGGGTCATGTCGGTCCGGCGGCGGCTGTTTAAAATAAAAATAAAAATAAATCGGTACGTTCGGCCGTATTACGTCGAACTATAACGATTTCACAAGAAATACCGGTACCTCGTAAGGCTTTCTGACGAATTGATTCGAAGGGAACGTTCGATATTGAAATTTTGTTCTAGCTCTCCAGGGTAGAAATTAGTGTCTAATCTCTATGTAATATTGAATTATACATCGATTTATGTAAAAATATGCGTACCTCATATCGCTTTTTATCGAATTAACTCGAAGGGAACGTCAGCGTCGGTAGTAGCGGTGCGAAGAAATACAAAGTCCCAATCTCCGGTCATGTCGGTCCGGCCGCGGCTATTTAAAAAAAAAAATAAATATAAATCGTTACGCTCGACCGTATTACGTCGAAATATAACCATTTCGCAAAAAAATACCGGTACATCGTAACGCTTTCTAACGAATTAACTCGCAAAAACCGTTCGAAATTGAAAGTTTTGCTACCTCTCCAGGGACGAAATAAACGTTTAATATGTATGTAACATTGAAGTATACATCGATTTATGTAAAAATATGTCTACCTCATAACGCTTTATATCGAATTAACTCGAAGGGAACATTAGCGTCGTTACTAGCGGTGCGAAGAAATGCGAAGTCCCAATCTCCCGGTCATGTCGGTCCTGCTGGGGCTATTTAAAAAAAAATAAATATAAATCGTTACGTTCGACCGTATTACGTCGAAATATAAGGATTTCACAAAAAATACCGGTACATCGTAACGCTTTCCAACGAATTAACTCGCAAAAACCGTTCGAAAATAAAAGTTTTGCTACCTCTCCAGGAACGAAATAAACGTTTAATCAAAATGCAATTTTGAATTACACATCGATATATGTAGAAATATTCCTATGTCGTAACGCTTTTTATCGAATTAACTCGAAGGGAACGTTCGAAATTGAAATTTTTTTCTAGCTCTCCAGGGACGAAATAAACGTTTAATCTCTATGTAATATTGAAGTATACTTCGATTTATCTAAAAATATGCCCACCTCATAACGCTTTTTATCGAATTAAATCGAAAAAACCATTCGAAATCGAAAGATTGGCCTGCTCTCCAGGGACCAAATAAACGTTTAATCCCTATGTAATATTGAATTATACATCGAGATATGTATAAATATTCCTACCTCATAACGGTTATTAACGAATTACCTCGCAGTGAACCTTAGCATCGTTCGTAGCGGTGCGAAGAAATACAAAATCCCAACGTTCCGGTCATATAGGAACGGCGGGGGCTATTTAAGAAAGAAATAAATATAAAGCGTTACGTTCGACCGTATTACCTCGAAATATAATGGTTTTACAAAAAATACCTGTACATCGTAACGCTCCCGCAGGGAGGATTCACTTATGTGAATCTATGGGGGCTGGCAAACCCACGATCCCGCAGCCAGGGTGGACCGACGGAGACAAGCGTCCCGCTTTCGTGAGTCCACTATGTACTCCGCAAGGAAGATCGCCAGGAGTGTAAGACGTAAATCGCGTCTCTCTGTGCGACCTGGGGTAGTAGCGCACCCCCGATCCTGATGCCAAGGGTGGGACCGTCGGGATAAGACCCTCGGATACCGATAATTCGGTACCTTGGGCACCCGCTTACGTGAGTCCCATCTGGGTCTGTCGAGCCCGGTTAGCAGGGTGACCGACGCGGCAGTGACGTGGCCGTACATCCACACGATAGTCCCACCAATTGACTTAGATTGGTACCACGGGGGTCGAGTGTTAGCCCAGAGGGAGTAGCGACCCCTCTGCTCGGCCAATTATGGGTATGGACTCGTGGTGGCAGTGGTTGATGGGCCGAGATGCTGGCCAAGACGGCTGATTTAAGGGGTGTTGGCTCCCCCGAATGGCCGTCGGCGGGTGAGCAGCGTCCCAACTGCTCCGGAACCGTCCCGGGAGACGGTAGGGCTTAGAAATGCCCCGTTCGACCTGAGATGGGCGACAGCTCCTGCAAGCCTAGCCAATACAGGTAGTAAGGTGCTGGGCACCTATACGCGCTGGTTGGGCGTATCCCAACCCCTATGGTCCTAGGGGACTCGGGTGCTGTATAGCCTCAACACGAGGCCCCGGTAAGTACCCGTTACCAAAACCTACACTATGTGTACATCGTAACGCTTTCTAACGAATTAACTCGCAAAAACCGTTCGAAATTGAAAGTTTTGCTACCTCTCCAGGGACGAAATAAACGTTTAATATGTATGTAACATTGAAGTATACATCGATTTATGTAAAAATATGCCTACCTCATAACGCTTTATATCGAATTAACTCGAAGGGAACGTTAGCGTCGTTACTAGCGGTGCGAAGAAATGCGAAGTCCCAATCTCCCGGTCATGTCGGACCGGCGGGAGCTATTTAAAAAAAAAAAAAAAAATAAAAATAAATCGTTACGATCGACCGTATTACGTCGAACTATAACAATTTCACAAAAAATACCGGTACCTCGTAACGCGTTTAGACGTATTAACTCGAAGGGAACGTTCGAAATTGAAATTTTTTTCTAGCTCTCCAGGGACGAAATAAACGTTTAATCCCTATGTAATATTGAAGTATACATTGATTTATGTAAAAATATGCCCACCTCATAACGCTTTTTATCGAATTAAATCGAAGAGGACGGTAGCGTCGTCAGTAGCTGCGCGAAGAAATTCAAAGTACCAAACTCCCGGTCATGTCGGTCCGGCGGCGGCTATTTAAAAAAAAGAAAATAAAAAGAAATCATTACGTTCGAGCTTATTACGTCGAACTGTAAAGATTTCACACGAAACACCGCGACCTCGTAACGCTTGTTAACGAATTAACTCGATAAAACCGTTAGAAATAGAAAGTTTTGCTTGCCCTCGAGTGACCAAATTAACGTTTTTATCCCTTTGTAATATTGAATTATACATCGATATATGTAGAAATATGCCTACCTCATAACGCTTTATATCGAATTAACTCGAAGGGAACGTTAGCGTCGTTACTACCGGTGCGAAGAAATGCGAAGTCCCAATCTCCCGGTCACGTCGGTCCTGCGGGGGCTATTTAGAAAAAAAAAAAAAAAAATAAATCGTTACGATCCACCGTATTACTACGAAATATAATGATTTCACAAGAAATACCGGTACATCGTAACGCTTTCTAACGAATTAACTCGCAAAAACCGTTCGAAATTAAAAGTTTTGCTACCTATCCAGGGACGAAATAAACGTTTAATCCCTATGCAATTTTGAATTACACATCGATATATTTAGAAATATGCCTACGTCGTAACGCCTTTTAACGAATTAACTCGCAGTGAACATTAGCGTTGTTCGTAGCGGTGCGAAGAAATACAAAGTCCCAATCTCCCGGTCATGTCGGACCGGCGGGAGCTATTTAAAAAAAAAAAAAAATAAAAATAAATCGTTACGATCGACCGTATTACGTCGAACTATAACGATTTCACAAAAAATACCGGTACCTCGTAAGGCTTTCTGACGAATTGATTCGAAGGGAACGTTCGAAACTGAAATTTTGTTCCAGCTCTCCAGGGTAGAAATTAGTGTCTAATCTCTATGTAATATTGAATTATACATCGATTTATGTAAAAATATGCCCACCTCATAACGCTTTTTATCGAATTAACTGGAAGGGAACGGTAGCGTCGTTAGTAGCGGTGCGAAGAAATGCGAAGTCCCAATCTCCCGGTCATGTCGGACCGGCCGCGGCTATTTAAAAAAAAAAAATAAATATAAATCGTTACGTTCGACTGTAATACGTCGAAATATAATGATTTCACAAAAAATACGGGTACATCGTAACGCTTTCCAACGAATTAACTCGCAAAAACCGCTCGAAATTGAAAGTTCTGCTACCTCTCCAGGGACGAAATAAACGCTTAATCCCTATGCAATTTTGAATTACACATCGATATATGTAGAAATATTCCTACGTCGTAACGCTTTTTAACGAATTAACTCGAAGGGAACGTTCGAAATTGAAATTTTTTTCTAGCTCTCCAGGGACGAATTAAACGATTAATACCTATGTAACATTGAAGTATACAGCGATATGTGTAAAAATATGCCTACCTCGTAACGCTTTTTATCGAATTAACTGGAAGGGAACTTTAGCGTCTTCAGTAGCGTTGCGAAGAAATTCAAAGTACCAACCCCTCGGTCATTTCGGTCCGGCGGCGGCTATTTAAATAAAAGAAAATAAAAAGAAATCATTACGTTCGAGCGTACTACGTCGAAATATAACGATTTCACAAAAAGAACCGGTACCTCGTAACACTATCAGACGAATTAACTCGATGGGAACGTTCGAAATTGAAATTTTGTTCTAGCTCTTCAGGGTAGAAGTGAGTGTTTAATCTCTATGTAATATTGAGTTATA
Organism: Bombus hortorum; assembly: GCA_905332935.1. NCBI lineage: Eukaryota > Metazoa > Arthropoda > Insecta > Hymenoptera > Apidae > Bombus > Bombus hortorum. The sequence goes on from CAJOSO010000001.1 coordinate 9,703,223, forward strand.
CATCGATTTATGTAAAAATATGCCTACCTCATAACGCTTTATATCGAATTAACTCGCAGGGAACGTCAGCGTAGTCAGTAGGGGTGCGAAGAATTCAAAGTACCAACCTCCCGGTCATGTCGGTCCTGCTGTGGCTATTTAAAAAAAAATAAATATAAATCGTTACGTTCGACCGTATTACGTCGAAATATAATGATTTCACAAAAAATACCGGTACATCGTAACGCTTTCCAACGAATTAAATCGCAAAAACCGTTCGAAACTGAAAGTTTTGCTACCTCTCCAGGGACGAAATAAACGTTTAATCCCTATGCAATTTTGAATTACACATCGATATATGTAGAAATATACCTACGTCGTAACGGTTTTTAACGAATTAACTCGAAGGGGACGTTCGAAATTGAAAATTTTTTCTAGCTCTCCAGGGACGAATTAAACGATTAATACCTATGTAACATTGAAGTATACAGCGATATGTGTAAAAATATGCCTACCTCGTAACGCTTTTTATCGAATAAACTGGAAGGGAACTTTAGCGTCTTCAGTAGCGGTGCGAAGAAATTCGAAGTACCAATCTCCCGGTCATGTCGGTCCGGCGGCGGCTATTTAAATAAAAGAAAATAAAAAGAAATCATTACGTTCGAGCGTACTACGTCGAAATATAACGATTTCACAAAAAGAACCGGTACCTCGTAACACTATCAGACGAATTAACTCGATGGGAACGTTCGAAATTGAAATTTTGTTCTAGCTCTTCAGGGTAGAAGTGAGTGTTTAATCTCTATGTAATATTGAGTTATACATCGATTTATGTAAAAATATGCCTACCTCATAACGCTTTATATCGAATTAACTCGCAGGGAACGTCAGCGTAGTCAGTAGGGGTGCGAAGAATTCAAAGTACCAACCTCCCGGTCATGTGGGTCCTGCTGTGGCTATTTAAAAAAAAATAAATATAAATCGTTACGTTCGACCGTATTACGTCGAAATATAATGATTTCACAAAAAATACCGGTACATCGTAACGCTTTCCAACGAATTAAATCGCAAAAACCGTTCGAAACTGAAAGTTTTGCTACCTCTCCAGGGACGAAATAAACGTTTAATCCCTATGCAATTTTGAATTACACATCGATATATGTAGAAATATACCTACGTCGTAACGGTTTTTAACGAATTAACTCGAAGGGGACGTTCGAAATTGAAATTTTTTTCTAGCTCTCCAGGGACGAATTAAAGGATTAATACCTATGTAACATTGAAGTATACAGCGATATGTGTAAAAATATGCCTACCTCGTAACGCTTTTTATCGAATAAACTGGAAGGGAACCTTAGCGTCTTCAGTAGCGGTGCGAAGAAATTCGAAGTACCAATCTCCCGGTCATGTCGGTCCGGCGACGGCTATTTAAATAAAAGAAAATAAAAAGAAATAGTTACGATCGACCGTATCACGTCGAAATATAACGATTTCACAAAAACTGCCGGTACCTCGTAACGCTTTCTGACGAACTGACTCGAAGGGAGCGTTCGAAATTGAAATATTGTTCTAGCTCTCCAGGGTAGAAATAAGTGTTTAATCTCTATGTAATATTGAGGTATACATCGATTTATGTAAAAATATGCCCACCTCATAACGCTTTTTATCGAATTAACTGGAAGGGAACGGTAGCGTCGTTAGTAGCGGTGCGAAGAAATGCAAAGTCCCAACCTCCCGGTCATGTCGGTCCTGCTGGGGCTATTAAAAAAAAAAATAAACATAAATCGTTACGCTCGACCGTATTACGTCGAAATATAACGATTTCACAAAAAAATACCGGTACATCGTAACGATTTCTAACGAATTAACTCGCAAAAACCGTTCGAAATTCAAAGTTTTTTTACCTCTCCAGGGACTAAGCAAACGTTTAATCCCTATGCAATTTTGAATTACACATCGATATGTTTAGAAATATTCCTACGTCTTAACGCTTTCTAACGAATTAACTCGCAAAAACCGTTCGAAATTGAAAGTTTTGCTAGCTCTCCAGGGACGAAATAAACGTTTAATCCCTATGCAATATTGAATTACACATCGATATATGTAGAAATATTAGTACGTCGTAACGCTTTTTAACGAATTAACTCGAAGGGAACGTTCTAAATTGAAATTTTTTTCTAGCTCTCCAGGGACGAATTAAACGATTAATACCTATGTAACGTTGAAGTATACAGCGATATGTGTAAAAATATGCCTACCTCGTAACGCTTTTTATCGAATTAACTGGAAGGGAACTTTAGCGTCTCAGTAGCGGTGCGAAGAAATTCAAAGTACCAACCTCCCGGTCTTGTCGGTCCGGCGGCGGCTATTTAAGAAAAAGAAAATAAAAAGAAATCATTACGTTCGAGCGTATTATTTCGAACTATAACGATTTCACAAGAAATACCGGTAACTCGTAACGCGTTCAGACGTATTAACTCGAAGGGAACCATCGAAATTGAAAGTTTTGCTTGCCCTCCAGGGTCCAAATAAACGTTTAATCCCTATGTAATATTGAATTATACATCGAGATATGTAAAAATATTCCTACCTCATAACGGTTGTTAAAGAATTAACTCGAAGGGAACGTCAGCATCGTGAGTAGCAGCGCGAGGAAATTCAAAGTCCCAATCTCCCGGTCATATCGATCCGGCGGCGGCTATTTAAGAAAGAAATAAATATAAAGCGTTACGTTCGACCGTATTACCTCGAAATATAATGATTTCACAAAAAATACCGGTACATCGTAACGCTTTCTAACGAATTAACTCGCAAAAACCGTTCGAAATTGAAAGTTTTGCTACCTCTCCAGGGACGAAATAAACGTTTAATATGTATGTAACATTGAAGTATACATCGATTTATGTAAAAATATGCCTACCTCATAACGCTTTATATCGAATTAACTCGAAGGGAACGTTAGCGTCGTTGGTAGCGGTGCGAAGAAATGCAAAGTCCCAACGTCCCGGTCATATAGGTACGGCGGGGGCTATTTAAAAAAAAAAAAAATAAAAATTTATCGTTACGGTAGACCGTATTACGTCGAAATATTTCGATTTCACAAAAAATACCGGTACCTCGTAACGCTTTCTGACGAATTGACATGAAGGGAACGTTCGAAATTGAAATTTTTTTCTAGCTCTCCAGGGACGAAATAAACGTTCAATATCCATGTAATATTGAAGTATACATCGATTTATGTAAAAATATGAACACCTCATAGCGCTTTTTAACGAATTAAGTCGAAGAGAACGGAGGCGCCGTCAGTAGCTGCGCGAAGAAATTCAAAGTCCCAATCTCCCGGTCATGTCGGTCCGGCCGCTGCTATTTACAAAAAAACATGAAAAAATCGTTACGTTCGACCGTATTACGTCGAACTATAAAGATTTCACAAAAACTGCCGGTACCTCGTAACGCTTTCTGACGAACTGACTCGAAGGGAGCGTTCGAAATTGAAATATTGTTCTAGCTCTCCAGGGTAGAAATAAGTGTTTAATCTCTATGTAATATTGAGGTATACATCGATTTATGTAAAAATATGCCCACCTCATAACGCTTTTTATCGAATTAACTCGAAGAGAACGGTAGCGTCGTCAGTAGCGGCGCGAAGAAATGCAAAGTCCCAACCTCCAGGTCATGTCGGTCCGGCGGCGGCTATTTAAAAAAAAGAAAATAAAAAGAAATCATTACGTTCGAGCGTATTACGTCGGAATATAACGATTTCACAAAAAAATACCGGTACCTCGTAACGCTTTCAGACGAATTAACTCCCAAAAACCGTTCGAAATTGAAAGTTTTGCTAGTTCTCCAGGGACGAAATAAACGTTTAATCCCTATGCAATATTGAATTACACATCGATATACGTAGAAATATTCCTACGTCGTAACGCTTTTTAACGAATTAACTCGATGGGAGGTTCGATATTGAAATTTTGTTCTAGCTCTCCAGTGACGAATTAATCGTTTAATCCCTATGCAATTTTGAATTACACATCGATATATGTATAAATATTCCTACGTCGTAACGCTTTTTAACGAATTAACTGGAAGGGAACGTTCGAAATTGAAATTTTTTTCTAGCTCTCCAGGGACGAATTAAACGATTAATATCTATGTAACATTGAAGTATACAGCGATATGTGTAAAAATATGCCTACCTCGTAACGCTTTTTATCGAATTAACTGGAAGGGAACGTTAGCGTCGTCAGTAGCGGTGCGAAGAAATTCAAAGTACCAACCTACCGGTCATGTCGGTCCTGCGGGGGCTATTTAAAAAAAAATAAATATATATCGTTACGCTCGACCGTATAACGTCGAAATATAACGATTTCACAAAAAAATACCGGTACATCGTAACGCTTTCCAACGAATTAACTCGCAAAAACCGTTCGAAAATAAAAGTTTTGCTACCTCTCCAGGAACGAAATAAACGTTTAATCAAAATGCAATTTTGAATTACACATCGATATATGTAGAAATAATCCTACGTCGTAACGCTTTTTAACGAATTAACTCGATGGGAGGTTCGATATTGAAATTTTTTTCTAGCTCTCCAGAGACGAATTAAACTTTTAACATCTTTGTAACATTGAAGTATACAGCGATATATGTAAAAATATGCCTACCCCGTAACGCTTTCTATCGAATTAACTGGAAGGGAACGTTAGCGTCTTCAGTAGCGGTGCGAAGATATTCAAAGACCCAACCTTTCGGTCATGTCGGTCCTGCGGGGGCTATTTAAAAAAAAAATAAATATAAATCGTTACGTTCGACCGTATTACGTCGAAATATAATGATTTCACAAAAAATATCGGTACATTGTAATGCTTTCTAATGAATGAACTCGCAAAAACCGTTAGAAATTGAAAGTTTTTCTACCTCTTCAGGGACGAAATAAGTGTTTAATCTCTATGTAATATTGAAATATACATCGATTTATGCAAAAATATGCCCGCCTCATAACGCTTTTAATCGAATTAAATCGAAGGGTACGTTAGCGTCGTCAGTAGCGGTGCGAAGAAATGCAAAGTCCCAACCTCCCGGTCATGTCGGTCCTTGTGGGCTATTTAAAAAAAATAAACATAAATCGTTACGTCCGCCGGTATTACTACGAAATATAATGATTTCACAAGTAATACCGGTACATCGTAACGCTTTCTAACGAATTAACTCGCAAAAACCGTTCGAAATTAAAAGTTTTGCTACTTATCCAGGGACGAAATAAACGTTTAATCCCTATGCAATTTTGAATTACACATCGATATGTTTAGAAATATGCCTACGTCGTAACGCCTTTTAACGAATTAACTCGCAGTGAACATTAGCGTCGTTCGTAGCGGTGCGAAGAAATACAAAGTCCCAACCTCCCGGTCACGTCGGTCCTGCGGGGGCTATTTAGAAAAAAAAAAAAAAATAAATCGTTACGATCCACCGTATTACGTCGAAATGTAACGATTTCACAAAAAATACCGGTAAACCGTAACGCTTTCTAACGAATTAACTCGCAAGAACCGTTCGAAATTAAAAGTTTTGCTACCTATCCAGGGACGAAATAAGTGTTTAATCTCTATGTAATATTGAATTATACATCGATTTATGCAAAAATATGCCCACCTCATAAAGCTTTTAATCGAATTAAATCGAAGGGAACGTTAGCGTCGTCACTAGCGGTGCGAAGACATGCAAAGTCCCAACCTCCCGGTCATGTCGGTCCTGCGGGGGCTATTTAGAAAAAAATAAATATAAATCGTGACGCTCGACCGTATTACGTCGAAATATAACGATTTCACAAAAAAATACCGGTACATCGTAAAGCTTTCTAACGAATTAACTCGCAAAAACCGTTCGGAATTGAAAGTTTTGCTAGCTCTCCAGGGACGAAATAAACGTTTAATCCCCATGTAATATTGAATTATACATCGAGATATGTAGAAATATTCCTACGTCATATCGCTTTTTAACGAATTAACTCGCAGGGAATCTTAGCGTCGTTCGTAGCGGTGCGAAGAAATACAAAGTCCCAACGTCCCGGTCATGTAGGTACGGCGGGTGCTATTTAAAAAAGAAATAAAAATAAATCGTTACGATCCACCGTATTACGTCGAAATATAACGATTTCACAAAAAATACCGGTACCTCGTAACGCTTTCTGACGAATTGACTCGAAGGGAACGTTCGAAATGGAAATTTTCTTCTAGCTCTCCAGGGTAGAAATAAGTGTTTAATCCCTATGTAATATTGAATTATACATCGATTTATGTAAAAATATGCCTACCTCATAACGCTGTTTATCGTATTAACTCGAAGGGAACGTTAGCGTCATTAGTAGCGGTGCGACGAAATTCAAAGACCCATCCTCCCGGTCATGTCGGTCCTGCGGGGGCTATTTAAAAAAAAAAAAAAAAGAAATCCTTACGTTCGAGCGTACTAGGTCGAACTATAACGATTTCACAAGAAAATACCGGTACATCGTAAAGCTTTCTAACGAATTAACTCGCAAAAACGGTTCGAAATTGAAAGTTTTCTTACGTCTCCAGGGACGAAATAAACGTTTAATCCCTCTGTAATATTGAATTATACATCGAGATATGTAAAAATAATCCTACCTCATAATGGTTGTTAACGAATTAACTCGCAGGGAACCTTAGCGTCGTTCGTAGCGGTGGGAAGAAATACAAAGTCCCAACGTCCCGGTCATATAGGTACTGCGGGTGCTATTTAAAAAATAAAAATAAAAATAAATCGTTACGATCGACCGTATTACGTCGAAATATAACGATTTCACAAAAAATACCGGTACCTCGTAACGCTTTCTGACGAATTGACTCGAGGGGAACCATCGAAATTGAAATTTTCGTCTAGCTCTCCAGGGTAGAAATGAGTGTCTGATCTCTATCTAATATTGAATTATACATCGATTTATGTAAAAATATGCCTACCTCATAACGCTTTTTAACGAATTAACTCGAAGGGAACGTTAGCGTCGTTCGTAGCGGTGCGAAGAAATAGAAGGTCACAACGTCACGGTCATATAGGTACGGCGGGGGCTATTTAAAAAATAAAAATAAAAATAAGTCGTTACGTTCGACCGGTATTACGTCGAACTATAAAGATTTCACAAAAAATACCGCGACCTCGTAACGCTTGTTAACGAATCAACCCGAAAAAGCCGTTCGAAATTGAAAGTTTTGCTTGCTCTGCAGGGTCCAAATAAACGTTTAATCCCTATGTAATATTGAATTATACATCGAGATATGTAAAAATATTCCTACCTCATAACAGTTGTTAACGAATTAACTCGCAGGGAACCTTAGCGTCGTTCGTAGCGGTGGGAAGGCATACAAAGTCCCAACGTCCCGGTCGTACAGGTACGGCGGGGGCTATTAAAAAAAAAAAAATAATAATAAATCGTTACGATCGACCGTATTACGTCGAACTATAAAGATTTCACAAAAACATACCGGTACCTCGTAACGCTTTCTGAGGAATTGACTTGAAGGGAACGTTCGAAATTGAAATTTTGATCTAGCTATCCAGGGTAGAAGTAAGTGTTTAATCTCTATGGAATATTGAATTATACATCGACTTATGTAAAAATATTCCTACCTCATAACGGTTGTTAACGAATTAACTCGCAGGAAACCTTAGCGTGGTTCGTAGCGGAGCGAAGATATTGAAAGTACCAATCTCCCGGTCATGTCGGTCCTGCTGGGGCTATTTAAAGAAAAATAAATATAAATCGTTGCGCTCGACCGTATTACGTCGAAATATAATGATTTCACAAAAATACCGGTACATCGCAACGCTTTCTAACGAATTAACTCGCAAAAACCGTTCGAAATTGAAAGTTTTGGTTGCTCTGCAGGTATCAAATAAACGTTTAATCCCTATGTAATATTGAATTATACATCGAGATATGTATAAATATTCCTACCTCATAACGGTTGTTAACGAATTAACTCGCAGGGAACCTTAGTGTCGTTCGTAGCGGTGCGAAGAAATACAAAGTCCCAACGTCCTGGTCATATAGGTACGGCGGGGGCTATTAAAAAAAAAAAAAAAAAAATAAAAATAAACCGTTAGGATCGACCGTATTACTTCGAAATATAACGATTTCACAAAAAATAACGGTACCTCGTAACGCTTTCTGACGAATTGATTCGAAGGGAACGTTCGAAATTGAAATTTTGATTTAGCTGTGCATGGTAGAAGTAAATGTTTAATCTCTATGTAATATTGAAGTATACATCGATATATGTAAAAATATACCCACCTCATAACGCTTTTTATCGAATTAAATCGAAGAGAACGGTAGCGTCGTCAGTAGCTGCGCGAAGAAATTCAATGTCCCAATCTCGCGGTCATGTCGGTCCGGCCGCGGCTATTTAAAAAAAAACATTAAAAAAAATCGTTACGTTCGACTGTATTACGTCGAACTATAAAGATTTCACAAAAAATACCGCGACCTCGTAACGCTTGTTAACGAATTAACTCGAAAAAACCGTTCGAAATTGAAAGTTTTGCTTGCGCTCCAGGGACCAAATAATCGTTTAATGCCGATGTAATATTGAATTATACATCGATATATGTAGAGATATTCCTACGTCTTATCGCTTTTTAACGAATTAACTCGAAGGGAACTTTCGAAATTGAAATTTTGTTCTAGCTCTCCAGGGTAGAAGTAAGTGTTTAATCTCTATGTAATATTGAAGTATACATCGATATATTTAAAAATATGCCCACCTCATAACGCTTTTTATCGAATTAAATCGAAGAGAACGGTAGCGTCGTCAGTAGCTGCGCGCAGAAATTCAAAGTCCCAACCTCCCAATCATGTCGATCATGCGGGAGCTAATTAAAAAAGAAATAAATATAAATCGTTACGTTCGACCGTGTTACGTAGAAATATAACGACTTCATCAAAAAATGTTGGTACACCGTTACGCTTTCTAACGAATTAACTCGAAAAAACCGTTCGAAATTGAAAGTCTTTATTGCTGTCCAGGGTCCAAATAGACGTTTAACCGCTATGCAATAGTGAATTACACATCGATATATGTAGAAATATTCCTACGTCGTAACGCTTTTTAACGAATGAATTGGAAGGGAACGTTCGAAATTGTAATTTTTTTCTAGCTCTCCAGGGACGAAATAAACGTTTAATCTCTGTGTAATATTGAAGTATACATCGATTTATGTGAAAATATGCCTACCGCATAACGCTTTTTATCGAATTAACACGAAGGGAACGTTAGCGTCGTTAGTAGCGGTGCGAAGAAATTCAAATTCCTAACATCCCGGTCATGTCGGTCCTGCTGGGGCTATTTAAAAAGAAATAAATATAAATCGTGACGTTGGACCGTATTACGTCGAAATCTAATGATTTCACAAAAAGTACCGGTACATCGTAACGCTTTCTAACGAATTAACTCGCACAAACCGATCGAAATTGAAAGTTTCGCTAGCTCTCCAGGGACGAAATAAACGTTTAATCCTTATGCAATAGTGAATTACACATCGATATATGTAGAAATATTCCTACGTCGTAACGCTTTTTAACGAATTAATTGGAAGGGAACGTTCGAAATTGTAATTTTTTTCCTGCTCTCCAGGGACGAAATAAACGTTTAATCTCTGTGTAATATTGAAGTATACATCGATTTATGTAAAAATATGCCTACCTCATAACGCTTTATATCGAATTAACTCGAAGGGAACGTTAGCGTCGTTACTAGAGGTGCGAAGAAATGCGAAGTCCCAATCTCCCGGTCATGTCGGACCGGCGGGAGCTATTTAAAAAAAAAAAAAAAAAAAAAAAATAAAAATAAATCGTTACGATCGACCGTATTACGTCGAACTATAACGATTTCACAAAAAATACCGGTACCTCGTAAGGCTTTCTGACGAATTGATTCGAAGGGAACGTTCCAAATTGAAATTTTGTTCTAGCTCTCCAGGGTAGAAATTAGTGTCTAATCTCTATGTAATATTGAATTATACATCGATTTATGTAAAAATATGCGTACCTCATAACGCTTTTTATCGAATTAACTCGAAGGGAACGTCAGCGTCGGTAGTAGCGGTGCGTAGAAGTACAAAGTCCCAATCTCCGGTCATGTCGGTCCGGCCGCGGCTATTTAAAAAAAAAAAATAAATATAAATCGTTACGTTCGACTGTAATACGTCGAAATATAACGATTTCACAAAAAATACGGGTACATCGTAACGCTTTCCAACGAATTAACTCGCAAAAACCGTTCGAAATTCAAAGTTCTGCTACCTCTCCAAGGACGAAATAAACGTTTAATCCCTATGCAATTTTGAATTACACATCGATATATGTAGAAATACTCCTACGTCGTAACGCTTTTTAACGAATTAACTCGAAGGGAACGTTCGAAATTGAAATTTTTTTCTAGCTCTCCAGGGACGAATTAAACGATTAATACCTATGTAACGTTGAAGTATACAGCGATATGTGTAAAAATATGCCTACCTCGTAACGCTTTTTATCGAATTAACTGGAAGGGAACTTTAGCGTCTCAGTAGCGGTGCGAAGAAATTCAAAGTACCAACCCCTCGGTCATTTCGGTCCGGCGGCGGCTATTTAAAAAAAAATAAATATATATCGTTAAGCTCGACCGTATTACGTCGAAAAATAACGATTTCACAAAAAAATACCGGTACATCGTAACGATTTCTAACGAATTAACTCGCAAAAACCGTTCGAAATTCAAAGTTTTTTTACCTCTCCAGGGACTAAGCAAACGTTTAATCCCTATGCAATTTTGAATTACACATCGATATGTTTAGAAATATTCCTACGTCGTAACGCTTTCTAACGAATCAACTCGCAAAAACCGTTCGAAATTGAAAGTTTTGCTAGCTCTCCAGGGACGAAATAAACGTTTAATCCCTATGCAATATTGAATTACACATCGATATATGTAGAAATATTCCTACGTCGTAACGCTTTTTAACGAATTAACTCGAAGGGAACGTTCTAAATTGAAATTTTTTTCTAGCTCTCCAGGGACGAATTAAACGATTAATACCTATGTAACGTTGAAGTATACAGCGATTTATGTAAAAACATGCCTACCTCATAAAGCTTTTTATCGAATTAACTCGCAGGGAACGTCAGCGTAGTCAGATGCTGTGCGAAGAAATTCAAAGTACCAACCTCCCGGACATGTCGGTCCGTCGGCGGCTATTTAAATAAAATAAAATAAAAAGAAATCATTACGTTCGAGCGAATTACGTCGAACAATAACGATATCACAAAAAATACTGGTACCTCGTAACGCTTTCAGACGAATTAACTCGCAAAAACCGTTCGAAATTGAAAGCATTGCTAGTTCTCCAGGGACGAAATAAACGTTTAATCCCTATGCAATATTGAATTACACATCGATATACGTAGAATTATTCCTACGTCGTAACGCTTTTTAACGAATTAACTCGATGGGAGGTTCGATATTGAAATTTTTTTCTAGCTCTCCAGGGACGAATTAAACGATTAATATCTATGTAACATTGAAGTATACAGCGATATGTGTAAAAATATGCCTACCTCGTAACGCTTTTTATCGAATTAACTGGAAGGGAACGTTAGCGTCGTCAGTAGCGGTGCGAAGAAATTCAAAGTACCAACCTACCGGTCATGTCGGTCCTGCGGGGGCTATTTAAAAAAAAATAAATATATATCGTTACGCTCGACCGTATAACGTCGAAATATAACGATTTCACAAAAAAAATACCGGTACATCGTAACGCTTTCCAACGAATTAACTCGCAAAAACCGTTCGAAAATAAAAGTTTTGCTACCTCTCCAGGAACGAAATAAACGTTTAATCAAAATGCAATTTTGAATTACACATCGATATATGTAGAAATAATCCTACGTCGTAACGCTTTTTAACGAATTAACTCGATGGGAGGTTCGATATTGAAATTCTTTTCTAGCTCTCCAGAGACGAATTAAACTTTTAACATCTTTGTAACATTGAAGTATACAGCGATATATGTAAAAATATGCCTACCCCGTAACGCTTTTTATCGAATTAACTGGAAGGGAACGTTAGCGTCTTCAGTAGCGCTGCGAAGAAATTCAAAGACCCAACCTTTCGGTCATGTCGGTCCTGCGGGGGCTATTTAAAAAAAAAATAAATATAAATCGTTACGTTCGACCGTATTACGTCGAAATATAATGATTTCACAAAAAATATCGGTACATTGTAACGCTTTCTAATGAATGAACTCGCAAAAACCGTTAGAAATTGAAAGTTTTTCTACCTCTTCAGGGACGAAATAAGTGTTTAATCTCTATGTAATATTGAATTATACATCGATTTATGCAAAAATATGCCCACCTCATAACGCTTTTAATCGAATTAAATCGAAGGGTACGTTAGCGTCGTTAGTAGCGGTGCGAAGAAATATAAAGTCCCAAACTCCCGGTCATGTCGGTCCTGCGGGGGCTATTTAAAAAAAAAATAAATATAAATCGTTACGTTCGACCGTATTACGTCGAAATATAACGATATCACAAAAAATACCGGTACCTCGTAACGCTTTCAGACGAATTAACTCGAAGGGGACGATCGAAATTGAAATTCTGTTCTAGCTCTTCGGGGTAGAAATAAGTGTTTAATCTCTATGTAATATTGAATTATACATCGATTTATGTAAAAATACGCCTACCTCATAACGCTTTATATCGAATTAACACGAAGGGAACGTTAGCGTCGTTCGTAGCGGTGCGAAGAAATTCAAAGAACCAACCTCCCGATCATATCGGTCCTGCTGGGGCTGTTTAAAAAAAATAAATATAAATCGTGACGCTCGACCGTATTACGTCGAAATATAACGATTTCACAAAAAATACCGGTACATGGTAAAGCTTTCTAACGAATTAACTCGCAAAAACCGTTCGAAATTGAAAGTTTTGCTAGCTCTCCTGGGACGAAATAAACGTTTAATTCCAAAGCAATATTGAATTACACATGGATATATGTAGAAATATTCCTTCGTCGTAACGCTTTTTAAGGAATTAACTCGAAGGGAACGTTCTAGATTGAAATTTTGTTCTAGCTCTCCAGGGACGAAATAAACGTTGAATCTCTATGTAATATTGAAGTATACATCGATTTATGCAAAATATGCCCACCTCATAATGCTTTTTATCGAATTAAATCGAAGGGAACGTTAGCGTCGTTCGTAGCGGTGCGAAGAAACTCAAAGTACAAACCTCCCGGTCATGTCGGTCCGGCGGCGGCTATTTGAAAAAAAGAAAATGAAAAGAAATCATTACGTCCGAGCGTACTACGTCGAACAATAACGATATCACAAAAAATACCGGTACCTCGTAACGCTTTCAGACGAATTAACTCGAGGGGAACGATCGAAATTGAAATTTTGTTCTAGCTCTTCGGGGTAGAAATAAGTGTTTAATCTCTATGTAATATTGAATTATACATCGATTTATGTAAAAATATGCCTACCTCATAACGCTTTTTATCGAATTAACTCGAAGGGAACGTTGGAGTCGTTAGTAGCGGTGCGAAGAAATTCAAAGTCCCAACCTCCCGGTCATGTCGGTCCTGCTGGGGCTATTGAAAAAAAAAATATAAATCGTTACGTTCGACCGTATTACGTCGAAATATTTTGATTTCACAAAAAATACGCGTACATCGTAACGCTTTCTAACGAATTAACTCGCAAAAACCGTTCGAAATTGAAAGTTTTGCTAGCTCTCCACGGACGAAATAAAAGGTTAATCCCTATGCACTATTGAATTACACATCGATATATGTAGAAATATTCCTACGTCGTAACGCTTTTTAACGAATTAACTCGAAGGGAACATTAGAAATTCAAATATTTTTCTCGCTCTCCAGGCACGAAATAAACATTTAATCTCTATGTAATATTGCAGTATACATCGATGTACGTAATAATATGCCTACCTCACAACGCTTTCTATCGAATTAACACGAAGGGAACATTAGCGTCGTCAGTAGCGGTGCGAAGAAATGCAAAGTCCCAACCTCCCGGTCATGTCGGTCCTTGTGGGCTATTTAAAAAAAATAAACATAAATCGTTACGTCCGCCGGTATTACTACGAAATATAATGATTTCACAAGTAATACCGGTACATCGTAACGCTTTCTAACGAATTAACTCGCAAAAACCGTTCGAAATTAAAAGTTTTGCTTGCTCTCCAGGGACCAAATAAACGGCTAATCCCCATGCAATTTTGAATTACACATCGATATATTTAGAAATATTCCTACGTCGTAACGCTTTCCAACGAATTTACTCACAAAAACCGTTCGAAATTGAAAGTTCTGCTAGCGCTCCAGGGACGAAATAAACGTTTAATCCCTATGCAATTTTGAATTACACATCGATATATTTAGAAATATGCCTACGTCGTAACGCCTTTTAACGAATTAACTCGCAGTGAACATTAGCGTCGTTCGTAGCGGTGCGAAGAAATACAAAGTCCCAACCTCCCGGTCACGTCGGTCCTGCGGGGGCTATTTAGAAAAAAAAAAAAAAAAAAATAAATCGTTACGATCCACCGTATTACGTCGAAATGTAACGATTTCACAAAAAATACCGGTAAACCGTAACGCTTTCTAACGAATTAACTCGCAAGAACCGTTCGAAATTAAAAGTTTTGCTACCTATCCAGGGACGAAATAAACGTTTAATCCCTATGCAATTTTGAATTACACATCGATATATTTAGAAATATGCCTACGTCGTAACGCTTTTTAACGAATTAACTCGAAGGGAACGTTCGAAATTGAAATTTTTTTCTAGCTCTCCAGGGACGAAATAAACGTTTAATCCCTATGTAATATTGAATTATACATCGATATATACAGAAATATTCCTACCTCCTAACACTTTCTATCGAATTAACACGAAGGGAAAGTTAGCGTCGTTAGTAGCGGTGCGAAGAAATTCAAAGACCCAACCTCCCGGTCATGTCGGTCCGGCCGCGGCTATTTTATAGAAAATAAAAGAAAATCGTTACGCTCGACCGTATTACGTCGAAATATAACGAGATCACAAAAAATACCGGTACCACGTAACGCTTTCTGACGAATTGACTCGAAGGGAACGTTCGAAATTGAAATATTTTTCTAGCTCTCCAGGGACGAAACAAACGTTTAATCTCTATGTAATGTTGAATTCTACATCGATTTATGTAGAAATATGCCTACCTCATAACGCTTTCAATCGAATTAACTCGAAGGGAACGTTAGCGTCGTTAGTAGCGGTGCGCAGAAATGCAAAGACCCAACCTCCCGGTCATGTCGGTCATGCTGGGGCTATTTAAAAAAAAATTAAATATAAATCGTTGCGTTCGACCATATTACCTCGAAATATAACGATTTCACAAAAAATACCGCGACGTCGTAACGCTTTTTAAAGAATTAACTCGAAAAAACCGTTCGAAATTGAAAGTTTTGCTTGCTCTCCAGGGATCAAATAAATGTTTAATCCCCATGTAATATTGAATTATACATCGAGATATGTAAAATTATTCCTACCTCATTACGGTTGTTAACAAATTAACTCGCGGCGAACCTTAGCGTCGTTCGTAGCGGTGCGACGAAATACAAAGTCCCACGTCCCGGTCATATAGGTACGGCGGGGGCTATTTAAAGAAAAAAAAATAAAAATAAATCGTTGCGATCGACCGTATTACGACGAAATATAACTATTTCACAAAAAATACCGGTAAATCGTAACGCTTTCTAACGAATTAACTCGCAAAAACCGTTCGAAATTAAAAGTTTTGCTACCTATCCAGGGACGAAATAAACGTTTAATCCCTATGCAATTTTGAATTACACATCGATATATTTAGAAATATTCCTACGTCGTAACGCCTTTTAACGAATTAACTCGAAGGGAACGTTCGAAATTGAAATTTTTTTCTAGCTCTCCAGGGACGAAATAAACGTTTAATCCCTATGTAATATTGAATTATACATCGATATATGTAGAAATATTCCTACCTCATAACGCATTCTATCGAATTAACGCGAAGGGAACGTTAGCGTCGTCAGTAGCGGAGGAAGAAATGCAAAGTCCCAATCTCCCGGTCATGTCGGTCCTGTTTGGGCTATTTAAAAAAAATAAACATAAATCGTTACGCTCGACCGTATTACGTCGAAATATAACGATTTCACGAAAAAATACCGGTACATCGTAAAGCTTTCTAACGAATTAACTCGCAAAAACCGTTCGGAATTGAAAGTTTTGCTAGCTCTCCAGGGACGAAATAAACGTTTAATCCCCATGTAATATTGAATTATACATCGAGATATGTAAAAATATTCCTACCTCATAACGGTTGTTAACGAATTGGCTCGCAGGGAACCTCAGCGTCGTTCGTAGCGGTGGGAAGAAATACAAAGTCCCAACGTCCCGGTCATATAGGTACGGCGGGGCTATTTAAAAAAAAAATAAAAATAAATCGTTACGTTCGACCGTATTACGTCGAAATATAATGATTTCACAAAAAATACCGGTACCTCGTAACGCTTTCTGACGAATTGACTCGAAGGGAACGTTCGAAATTGAAACTTTGTTCTAGCTCTCCAGGGTAGAAATAAGTGTTTAATCTCTATGTAATGTTGAATTATACATCGATTTATGTAAAAATAAGCCTACCTCATAACGCTTTTTATCGAATTAACTCGAAGGGAACGTTAGCGACGTAAATAGCGGTGCGAAGAAATTCAAAGACCCAACCTCCCGGTCATGTCGGTCTCGCCGGGGCTATTTAAAAAAAATAAATATAAATCGTGACGCTCGACCGTATTACGTCGAAATATAACGATTTCACATAAAATACCGGTACATCGTAACGCTCTCAGACGAATTAACTCGCCAAAACCGTTCGAAATTGAAAGTTTTGCTTGCTCTCCAGGGACCAAATAAACGGCTAATCCCCATGCAATTTTGAATTACACATCGATATATTTAGAAATATTCCTACGTCGTAGCGCTTTCTAACGAATTTACTCGCAAAAACCGTTCGAAATTGAAAGTTTTGCTAGCTCTCTAGGGACGAAACAAACGTTTAATCCCAATGCAATATTGAATTACAAAATGATATATGTAGACATATTCCTACGTCGTAACGCTTTTTAACGAATTAACTCGAAGGGAACGTTCGAAATTGAAATTTTTTTCTAGCTCTCCAGGGACGAAATAAACGTTCAATATCTATGTAATATTGAAGTATACATCGATTTATGTAAAAATAGGCCTACCTCATAACGCTTTTTATCGAATTAACTCGAAGGGAACGTTAGCGTCGTTAGTAGCGGTGCGAAGAAATACAAAATCCCAACCTCCCGGTCATGTCGGTCCTGCGGGGGCTATTTAGAAAAAAATAAATATAAATCGTGACGCTCGACCGTATTACGTCGAAATATAATGATTTCACAAAAAATACCGGTACCTCGTAACGCTTTCTGACGAACTGACTCGAAGGGAACGTTCGAAATTGAAATTCTGTTCTAGCTCTTCAGGGTAGAAATAAGTGTTTAATCTCTATGTAACATTGAATTATACATTGATTTATGTATAAATATGCCTACCTCATTACGCGTTATATCGAATTAACACGAAGGGAACATTAGCGTCGTTAGTAGAGGTGCGAAGAAATGCAAAGTTCCAACCTCCCGGTTATGTCGGTCCTACTGGTGCTATTTAAAAAAAAATAAACATAAATCGTTACGTTCGACCGTATTACGTCGAAATATAATGATTTCACAAAAAATACCGGTACATCGTAACGCTTTCTAACAAATTAACTCGCAAAAAACCGTTCGAAATTGAAAGTTTTCCTAGCTCTCCAGGGACGAAATAAACGTTTAATCCCTATGTAATATTGAATCATACATCGATATATGTAGAAATATTCCTACCTCATAAGGCTTTCTATCGAATTAACACGAAGGGAACGTTAGCGTCGTCAGTAGCGGTGCGAAGAAATTCAAAGACCCAACCTCCCGGTCATGTCGGTCCTGCGGGGCTATTCAAAAAAAAAAATAAATATAAATCGTGACGCTCGACCGTATTACGTCGAGATATAACGATTTCACAAAAAATACCGGTACATCGTAACGCTTTCTAACGAATTAACTTGCAAAAACCCTTCGAAATTGAAAGTTTTGCTAGCTCTCCAGGGACGAAATAAACGTTTAATCTCTATGTAATAATGAAGTATACATCGATTTATGTAAAAATATGCCCACCTCATAACGCTTTTTATCGATATAAATCGAAGAGAAAGGTAGCGTCGTTAGTAGCGGTGTGAAGAAATTCAAAGTCCCAACCTCCCGGTCATGTCGGTCCTGCTGGAACTATTTAAGAAAAAATAAATATATATCGTGACGCTCGACCGTATTACGTCGAAATATAACGAATTCACAAAATAATACCGGTACATCGTTACGCTTTCTGACGAATTAACTCGAATAAACCGTTCGAAATTGAAAGTTTTGCTAGCTCTCCAGGGACGAAATAAACGTTTAATCCCTATGCAATATTGAATTACACATCGATATATTTAGAAATATTCCTACGTCGTAACGCTCTTTAACGAATTAACTCGAAGAGAACGTTCGAGGTTGAAATTTTTTTCTAGCTCTCCAGGGACGAAATAAACGTTTAATATCTATGTAATATTGAAGTATACATCGATTTATGTAAAAATATGCCCACCTCATAACGCTTTTTATCGAATTAAATCTAAGAGAACGGTAGCGTCGTCGGTAGCTGCGCGATGATATTCAAAGACCCAATCTCCCGGTCATGTCGGTCCGGCCGCGGCTATTTAAAACAAACATAAAAAAAAATCGTTACTGTTACGTCGCGTGGGGTATCTGCATGCCATCCCGCGCTACCTGGCAGCCAGCGGCCACCCTTCGGTCGCCCCGGTTCTCAATAGACCCACGGGCCCACCATAAACCGTTAACTCTTAGTTTGATTGTTTCCAGACATGTTTGCCCGTCAAGTCACATGTCTGGAGAATTCTCTAATTCTATAAGTATTTTCAGTTTATGGCTGGGTCTTGGAAAAGTCCTTGAATTTATTAGGTGCTCTTAAGAATCACGGAGAAAGCGGACAGGAGAAAGCGGACAGTTCCCAGACGGAAAGGGCCAACACATGTCACTCGGAAAAGGCTGTTTTCTCGTCGGGAACAAAGTCCACCCCCGCTCTACGTTGGTGGGAGACTTCTTCATCTCCTGTTCATTAGAGTGGGTCATAACCAAACGGCATCGCGGATCATTACCCTCACTTCCTGGACGAAAAGTGTGAACAACGAATCCGCGTTCTTCGGTCAAAGGGCACACCCACACCAAGCTTTCCTCCGAGGCACCACAAGGACAGTCAACAGTCTACATCTGGGTTGCCAACACCTCGAGTCAAGCATTTTCTATTCCTTCGAGTCAGGCACTAGTCTACAACTCTCGGGCAAGTCGAATACAATCGGTCAACGCAACGATACTAAAAGAGTCTCAGGTCGTACTCACTCGTCGTTGTTCGTACATTCATTATTGTATTACACCTAAGTTGTTGGTTCGGTGAAATATATATTAACCTGTTAAAACCAGTGTCACATTCAATATAACTACCCTTATTATCCCACAAGAAATAAGGGATCGTACGATTCGTGGCGTCGATTAGTTAATCGTAACGAGAATTTACGACTCTCGTTGGCGCGCTTCTTCGAGATCGCGTCTCCCCGTGAACGTGCGAAAATACATGGTCCTTCGAGCCGGATTACGTGCCAGTGAAAAGTGAACTTATTAGTGATCACATAGTGCCACGGGTCCACATCGAAACCAGCAACAGAAGGTTCTATTCACGCAAGTCGATCTGCATCACGAATCATGCCAACCCCAGCAAAGCTCAACTCTATGCGGCAAAAACGCGATAAATACCACGGCACTATCAATGCCATAAAGAGCGACATCGACCACTATAAACAGGCTGAAGAGCATGACGTTTGCCTCTTGGCACGATATCAGACCCAACTCGAGGAAGAGTGGAAACGGTTCCGACTCGCCCAAGAGGAGTTGGACGATCATAACGAAGGAGATCCCGCGTTGGAAACAGATACGTTACGCACCTACGTATCCCTGGGAGCTTGCTTGACGAAGCTAATACTGGATGAGCAACAATCGACCCAATCGACACCTGTAAGTACCCACAGTGGTGATACATCCGCGACCTCGAATCCAATAGCGATTAAACTACCGGATCTCCGGCTCCCTACTTTCGACGGAAACTTCGAAAAATGGAGCACATTTCACGACACATTTTGCTCAACGGTAGATCAGAACCCTCTCCTCACGGATGTCCAAAAATTTCACTACCTTCGGGCTGCGCTCCACGGAGAAGCGGCAAATTGCCTAGAGGCGTTACCCCTCAGCAACACAAACTATGATGACGCTATGAGGATTCTCAAGGAGACTTACGAGTGCCCACGGGACACCAATGTTAGCCACTGCATGGCTCTAATCGAGTATCCGACACTTACCGGAAACTCGTCAGCGGAATTAAGCCACTTGGTACATACGTTTAAACAACACATCTGTGCATTGACCAAGTTAGGCGAATCCTATTCCGACACCATTGCCATGATATACAGCCTTTTGCTTTCAAAGGTATCAGCGAACATCCGGAGTCAATGGGAAATGACTCTCCCGGACAAAGAATTGCCTAAATATGAGCAGTTCTTGACTTTCCTTGAAAGACTGGCACGAAGTAACAGACCGACTACCATCGTTAAACAGACACGAGGATCAGAAGAAGAACCTAAGCGAGTCCGTCGACAGAAGCCACGAGGACACGTATACACCGCATCCCAGGTTCAATCAACCTGCCACTCCTGCCAAGGACAGCACCCCATCTGGCGATGCGATGCATTCAAGGCCAAAAGCGTAAGTAAACGCTTGAATGACGCTAAAAGGGCATCCTTGTGCTTGAATTGCCTGAAAAGGGGGCACACGGCGCATGATTGTCATGCCGGCGCATGTCGGGTATGCGGAGGACGACATCACACCATGCTACACCTGGAAAAACAGTCGTCGAGGTCGAATTCCTCCACCTCGAGCCGAAGTTCCTCCTCGTCAAGCAGGAGAAGAGCCTCACCCCCATCGTCCACTGGTAAGCGGAAATCTGCGACAAAACGCAACTCAGGGACAACACTGACGAATTCGCCGCCAAGTCTATCCGGCAGTCCGAGACGGACAAACTCTCACAAACAGTGACGCCAGGAATCCAGGACTCCGCGAAGGACCGAGAGTACTAGACCAGCAGTTTCCGAGGTATTATGCAATGATGTAATAACGACAGCGCAAGTTCACATGCTAACCGGCAATCAGCAACCGATCCAGTGCCGTGCGCTCCTCGATACTGGATCCAGCATGAACTTCGTAACAGAAAAGCTTGCAAATACTCTCGGAGTCAGGCAAGGGAAATGTTCGGTCCCAATTGGAGTCCTCGGCACGGCAACGACGACAGCAAGGCATTTCCTAAAGGCTACGATCACCTCCACTGACGGGATGTACGCACGTACCTTAAGGTTCCTGGTCATCCCGGCGATATCGACCCTGATCCCAAGCCAACGCATCGATCGTTCGGCGCTTGATATACCGAAAAATATCAAGCTAGCCGACCCACGATTTCACATACCGTCCTCGATCGATGTCATACTTAGCTCAGGAGCTACATTAGCGTCGATGTGCGTCGGACAAATCAATTTGACGTGACCATACGAACAGGAACTCCGTTTACAAAAGACGCGATTCGGTTTTTGTAATCGGGGGGAGCCCAACCTCCCAAAACGCGACAAGCTCATTCCATGCATCCACAACGGCTCTGCAAGCAGATCTCACGCGGTTTTGGGAAATCGACGAAGGACCTCCGATCCAACACATATCAGAAGCAGAGCGACGATGCGAAGAGCATTTCAGAGCTCACGTCCGACGCAACAGCGAAGGGCGATACATCGTCTCCCTCCCATTCAACGACCGGCTCCCGTCGCTTGGATCCTCCAAGGCGTTAGCGATGAAACGACTCGCGTCCCTCAACCGCCGAGTCCAACCGACAGACGGTATGAAGCCGACTATCGAGCGGTAGTACAGGACTACCTGGATCGGGGACACATGTCCAAAATCAACAACGACAACGCCGATGACAGCGGGTATTATCTACCACACCACGGCGTAACGAAGTCAACCAGAGCCAGCTGAATCCGGACAACCCCTGATATCGAAGGAGGAGGATAACACACCCATCTAACTCACATACCAAATTTTATCGGAGCCCTCTCAACGGTGGGAGGATGCTACGTCACGTGAGACTGACCGCGCGACGTCTCTAACTACCTGGCCGCCAAGGGTCTGCACCTCTCTATTCAGACCCCCAATAAACCTAAGGACCCACCATAAGCTTAGGTTTATTATGCGTTCGCAGTAATTACGGAGAAAGCGAGTATTTCCCTAATGGGGAAAACTGGGTTTTCCCAGAAACTACGTCACTTAATAACGTAGGCTTTATTCCGTAAGAGAACAAGAAGACACTTCTCTGCTGGCCACCGGAGAGTCAACAGTCTACATATGGGTTGCCAACACCTCGAGTCAGGCATTTTCTATCCACTCGAGTCAGTCAGTCGAATACAATCAGTCAACGCAACGATACTAAAAGAGTCTCAGGTCGTACTCACTCATCGTTGTTCGTACATTCATTATTGTATTACACCTAAGTTGTTGGTTCGGTGAAATATATGTTAACCTGTTAAAACCAGTGTCACATTTAATTTAACTACCCTTATTAGCCCACAAGAAATAAGGGATCGTACGATTCGTGGCGTCGATTAGTTAATAGTAACGAGAATTTACGACTCTCGTTGGCGCGCTGCTTCGAGATCGCGTCTCCCCGTGAACGTGCGAAAATACAATATCTATGTAACATTGAAGTATACAGCGATATATGTAGAAATATTTCTACCTCATAACGCTTTCTATCGAATTAACACGAAGGGAACGTTAGCGTCGTCAGTAGCGGTGCGAAGAAATACAAAGTCCCAACGTCCCGGTCATATCGGTACGGCTGGGGCTATTTAAAAAAAAGAAATATAAATCGTTACGCTCGACCGTATTACGTCGAAATATAACGGTTTCACAAAAAATACCGGTACCTCGTAACGCTTTCTGACGAATAGATTAGAGGGGAACCTTCGAAATTGAAATTTTGTTCTAGCTCTCCAGGGTAGCAATAAGTGTTTAATCTCTATGTAGTATTGAATTATACATCGATTTATGTAAAAATATTGCTACCTCATAACGGTTGTTAACGAATTAACTTGCAGGGAACCTTAGCGCCGTTCGTAGCGGTGCGAAGAAATACAAATTCCCAACCTCCCGGTCATATCGGTCCTGCGGGGGCTATTTAAAAAAAAAATTAATATAAATCGTTACGCTCGACCGTATTACGTCGAAATATAACGGTTTCACAAAAAATACCGCGACCTCGTAACGCTTGTTAACGAATTAACTCGAAAAAACCGTTCGAAATTGAACGTTTTGCTTGCTCTCCAGGGACCAAATAAACGTTTAATCCCTATGTAATATTGAGTTATTCATCGAGATATGTAAAAATATTGCTACCTCATAACGGTTGTTAAAGAATTAACTCGCAGGGAACCTTAGCGCCGTCCGTAGCGGTGCGAAGAAATACAAATTCCCAACCTCCCGGTCATGTCGGTCCTGTGGGGGCTATTTAAAAAAAAAATAAATATAAATCGTGACGCTCGACCGTATTACGTCGAAATATAACGATTTCACAAAAAAATACCGGTACATCGTAACGCTTTCTAACGAATTAACTCGCAAAAACTGTTCGAAATTGAAAGTTTTGCTAGCTCTCTAGGGACGAAATAAACGTTTAATCCCTATGTAATATTGAACTACACATCGATATATGTAGAAATATTCCTACGGCGTAACGCTTTTTAACGAATTAACTCGAAGAGAACGTTCGAGATTGAAATTTTGCTCTAGCTCTCCAGGGTAGAAATAAGTGTTTAATCTCTATGTAATATTGAATTATACATTGATTTATGTAAAAATAGGCCTACCTCATAGCGCTTTTTATCGAATTAACTCGAAGGGAACGTTAGCGTCGTTAGTAGCGGTACGAAGAAATTCAAAGACCCAACCTCCCGGTCATGACGGTCCTGCGGGGGCTATTTAAAATAAAAATAAATATAAATCTCTAAGCTCGACCGTATTACGTCGAAATATAACGATTTCACAAAAAAATACCGGTACATCGTAACGCTTTCTAACGAATTAACTCGGAAAAACCGTTCGAAATTGAAAGTTTTGCTTGCTCTCCAGGGACCAAATAAACGTTTAATCCCTACGTAATATTGAGTTATACATCGAAATATCTAAAAATATTCCTACGTATTAACGCTTTTTATCGAATTAACTCGAAGGGAACGTTAGCGTCGTTAGTAGCGCTGCGAAGAAATTCAAAGACCCAACCTCCCGGTCATGTCGGCCCTGCGGGGGCTATTTAAAAAAAAAAAAATAAATATAAATCGTGACGGTCGACCGCATTACGTCGAAATGTAACGATTTCACTAAAAAATAACGGTACATCGTAACGCTTTCTAACGAATTAACTCGGAAAAACCTTTCGAAATTGAAAGTTTTGCTAGCTCTCCAGGGACGAAATAAACGTTTAGTCCCTATGCAAAATTGAATTACACATCGATATATGTAGAAATATTCCTACGTCGTAACGCTTTTTAACGAATTAACTCGAAGAGAACGTTCGAAATTGAAATTTTGTTCTAGCTCTTCAGGGTAGAAATAAGTGTTTAATCTGTATGTAATATTGAATTATACCTCGATTTATGTAAAAATATGCCTACCTCATAACGCTTTTTATCGAATTAACTCGAAGGGAACGTTAGCGTCGTTAGTAGCGGTGCGAAGAATTTCAAAGACCCAACGTCCCGGTCATGTCGGTTCTGCGGGGGCTATTTCAAAAAAAATAAATATAAATCGTTACGTTCGACCGTATTACGTCGAACTATAAAGATTTCACAAAAAATACCGCGTCCTCGTAACGCTCGTTAACGAATTAACTCGCAAAGACCGTTCGATATTGAAAGTATTGCTACCTCTCCAGGGACGAAATAAACGTTTAATCCCTATGCAATTTTGAATTACACATCGATATATTTAGAAATATTCCTACGTCGTAGCGCTTTCTAACGAATTAACTCGCAAAAACCGTTCGAAATTGAAATTTTTATCTAGATTTCCAGGGACGAAATAAACGCTTAATCTCTATGTAATATTGAAGTATACATCGATTTATGCAAAAATATGCCCACCTCATAACGCTTTTAATCGAAGAGAGCGGTAGCGTCGTCAGTAGCTGCGCGAAGAAATTCAAAGTCCCAATCTCCCGATCATGTCGGTCCGGCCGCGACTATTTAAAAGAAACATAAAAAAATAGTTACGTTCGACCGTATTACGTCGAAATATAACGATTTCACCAAAAAATGTTGGTACATCGTTACGCTTTCTAACGAATTAACTCGCAAAAACCGTTCGAAATTGAAAGTTTTGATTGCTCTCGAGGGACCAAATAGACGTTTAACCCCTATGTAATATTGAATTATACATCGATTTATGGAAAAATATACCTACCTCATAACGCTTTTTATCGATTTAAATCGAAGAGAACGGTAGCGTCGTCAGTAGCTGCACGAAGAAATTCAAAGTCCCAACCTCCCGGTCATGTCGGTCCTGCTGGAGCTATTTAAGAAAAAATAAATATATATCGTCACGCTCGACCGTATTACGTCGAAATATAACGAATTCACAAAATAATACCGGTACATCGTTACGCTTTCTGACGAATTAACTCGAATAAACCGTTCGAAATTGAAAGTTTTGCTAGCTCTCCAGGGACGAAATAAACGTTTAATCCCTATGCAATATTGAATTACACATCGATATATTTAGAAATATTCCTACGTCGTAACGCTCTTTAACGAATTAACTCGAAGAGAACGTTCGAGGTTGAAATTTTTTTCTAGCTCTCCAGGGACGAAATAAACGTTTAATATCTATGTAATATTGAAGTATACATCGATTTATGTAAAAATATGCCCACCTCATAACGCTTTTTATCGAATTAAATCTAAGAGAACGGTAGCGTCGTCGGTAGCTGCGCGATGATATTCAAAGACCCAATCTGCCGGTCATGTCGGTCCGGCCGCGGCAATTTAATAAAAACATAAAAAAATCGTTACGTTCGACCGGTATTACGTCGAACTATAAAGATTTCACAAAAAATACCGCGACCTCGGAACGCTTGTTAACGAATTAACTCGAAAAAGCCGTACAAAATTGAAAGTTTTGCTTGCTGTGCAGGGACCAAATAAACGTTTAATCCCTATGTAATATTGAATTATACATCGAGATATGTAAAAATATTCCTACCTCATAACGGTTGTTAACTAATTAACTCGCAGGGAACTTTACCGTCGTTTGTAGCGGTGCGAAGAAATACAAAGTGCCAACGCCCCGGTCATATAGGTACGGCGGGGGCAATTTAAAAAAAAAAATAAAAATAAATCGTTACGATCGACCGTAGTACGTCGAAATATAACGATTTCACGAAAAGTACCGGTACCTCGTAACGCTTTCTGACGAACTGCCTCGAAGGGAACGTTCGAAATTGAAATTTTGATTTAGCTATGCAGGGTGGAAGTAAGTGTTTAATCTCTATGTAATATTGAATTATACATCGATTTACGTAAAAATATGCCTACCTCATAACGCTTTATATCGAATTAACTCGAAGGGAACGTTAGCGTCGTTAGTAGCGGTACGAAGAGATTTAAAGACCAAACCTCCCGGTCATGTCGGTTCTGCGGGGGCTATTTAAAACAAAATAAACATAAATCGTTACGTCCGACCGTATTACGTCAAAATATAATGATTTCACAAAAAATATCGCGACCTCGTAGCGCTTGTTAAGGAATTAACTCGAAAAAACCTTTGGAAATTGAAAGTTTTGCTAGCTCTCCAGGGACAAAATAAACGTTTAATCCCTATGCAATTTTGAATAACACATCGATATATGTAGAAATATTCCTACGTCGGAAAGCTTTTTAACGAATTAACTCGCAGGGAACCTTAACGTCGCTCGTAGCGGTGAGAAGAAATACAAAGTCCCAACGTCCCGGTCATATAGGTACGGCGGGGGCTATTAAAAAAAAATAAAAATAAATCGTTACAATCGACCGTCTTACGTCGAAATGTAACGATTTCGCAAAAAAAACCGGTACCTCGTAACGCTTTCTGACTTGTTGACTCGAAAAAACCGTTCGAAATTGAAAGTTTTGCTTGCTCTCCAGGGACCAAATAAACGTTTAATCCCTATGCAATTTTGAATTACACATCGATATATTTAGAAATATTCCTACGTCGTTACGCGTTTTATGGAAATAAATCAAAGAGAACGGTAGCGTCGTCACTAGCTGCGCTTAGAAATTCAAAGTTCCAATCTCTCGGTCATGTCGGTCCGTCCGCGGTTATTTAAAAACAACATAAAAAAATCCTTACGTTCCACCGTATTACGTCGAACTATAAATATTTCACAAAAAAATACCGCGACCTCGTAACGCTTGTTAACGAATTATCTCGAAAAGACCGTTCGAAATTGAAAGTTTTTCTTGCTCTGCAGGGACCAATTAAACGTTTAATCCCTATGTAACATTGAAATATACATCGAGATATGGAAAAATATTTCTACCTCATAACGGTTGTTAATGAATTAACTCGCAGGGAACCTTGGCGTATTTCGTAGCGGTGCGAAGATATACAAAGTCCCAACGTCCCGGTCATATAGGTACAGAGGGGGCTATTAAAAAAAAAAATAAAAATAAATCGTTACGATCGACCGTTTTACATTGAAATATAACGATTTCACAAAAAATACCAGTACATCGTAACGCTTTCTGACGAATTGACTCAACGGGAACGTTCGAAATTGAAATTTTTTTCTACCTCTGCAGGGACGAAACAAACGTTTAATCTCTATGTAATATTGAATTATACATCGATTTATGTAAAAATATGCCTACCTCCTAACGCTTTCAATCGAATTAACTCGAAGGGAACGTTAGCGTCGTTAGTAGCAGTCCGAAGAAATTCAAAGTCCCAATCTCCCGGTCATGTCGGTCCGGCCGCGGCTATTTAAAACAAACATAAAAAAAAATCGTTACTGTTACGTCGCGTGGGGTATCTGCATGCCATCCCGCGCAACCTGGCAGCCAGCGGCCACCCTTCGGTCGCCCCGGTTCTCAATAGACCCACGGGCCCACCATAAACCGTTAACTCTTAGCTTGATTGTTTCCAGACATGTTTGCCCGTCAAGTCACATGTCTGGAGAATTCTCTAATTCTATAAGTATTTTCAGTTTATGGCTGGGTCTTGGAAAAGTCCTTGAATTTATTAGGTGCTCTTAAGAATCACGGAGAAAGCGGACAGGAGAAAGCGGACAGTTCCCAGACGGAAAGGGCCAACACATGTCACTCGGAAAAGGCTGTTTTCTCGTCGGGAACAAAGTCCACCCCCGCTCTACGTTGGTGGGAGACTTCTTCATCTCCTGTTCATTAGAGTGGGTCATAACCAAACGGCATCGCGGATCATTACCCTCACTTCCTGGACGAAAAGTGTGAACAACGAATCCGCGTTCTTCGGTCAAAGGGCACACCCACACCAAGCTTTCCTCCGAGGCACCACAAGGACAGTTCAGCAGTCGTCTACAACTCTCGGTCAAGTTTTAACTAAAACCGTCTTAACTATCGCATTCGAAAAGTCTTAATTAACAGTCTCGTCCGAAAAGTCGTGTCACAGAAATTGCATTTGATAATCGGTCAGGTCATTGAATCCATCGAGACATTAACTACTTCCTTGTGAAACCATTATTTGGTTATCGTTGTTAGTTGTAATAATTGTTGCAAATATACTGTTATATTAACCCTGCTAACACAGTGTTAATTCATTCAATCACCTCTGTTGTCCTAACCGAAGCAGGGGAACGACTCACTCGCGGCGTCGATTAACCGAATCGTAGCGAGAATTTACGCCTCTCGCTGACGCGCCTCCTCGCGATCGCGTCTCTCCGCGAACGGTCGTAACAGTTACATTCGACCGTATTACGTCGAACTATAAAGATTTCACAAAAAATACCGCGACCTCGTAACGCTTTTTAAAGAATTAACTCGCAAAAACCGTTCGGAATTGAAATTTTGTTCTAGCTCTTCAGGGTAGAAATAAGTGTTTAATCTCTATGTAATATTGAATTACACATCGATATATGTAGAAATATTCCTACGTTGTAACGCTTTTTAACGAATTAACTCGAAGAGAACGTTCGAAATTAAAATTTTATTCTAGCACTCCAGGGACGAAATAAACGTTTAATCCCTATGTAATATTGAATTATACATCGATTTACGTAAAAATATGCCTACCTCATAATGCTTTTTATCGAATTAACTCGAAGAGAACGGTAGAGTCGTCACTAGCTGCGCGAAGAAATTCAAAGTCCCAATCTCCCAGTCATGTCGCTCCTGCGAGGGCTATTTAAAAAAAAAAAAAGAAATATAAATCGTAACGCTCGACCGTATTACGTCGAAATATAACGATTTCACAAAAAAATACCGGTACATCGTAACGCTTTCTAACGAATTAACTCGCAAAAACCGTTCGATATTGAAAGTTTTGCTAGCTCTCCAGGGACGAAATAAACGTTTAATGACTATGCAATATTGAATTACACATCGATATAAGTTGAAATATTCCTACGTCGTAAAGCTTTTTAACGAATTAACTCGAAGGGAACGTTCGAAATTGAAATTTTGTTCTAGCTTTTCAGGGTTGAAATAAGTGTTTAATCTCTATGTAATATTGAATTATACATCGATTTATGTAAAAATATGCCTACATGATAACGCTTTCTATCGAATTAACTCGAAGGGAACGTTAGCGTCGTTACTAGCGGTACGAAGAGATTCAAAGACCAATCCTCCCGGTCATGTCGGTCCTGCGGGGGCTATTTAAAAAAAAAGAAAAAATTGATATAAATCGTTACGATCGACCGTCTTACGTCGAAGTATAACGATTTCACAAAAAAATACCGGTACATCGTAACGATTTCTAATGAATTAACTCACAAAAACCGTTCGAAACTGAAAGTTTTGCTTGCTCTCCAGGGACCAATTAAACGTTTAATCCCTATGTAACATTTAATTATACATCGAGATATGGAAAAATATTTCTACCTCATAACGGTTGTTAATGAATTAACTCGGAGGGAACCTTAGCGTCGTTCGTAGCGGTGCGAAGAAATACAATGTCCCGACGTCCCGGTCATATAGGTACGGCGGTGCTACTTAAAAACAAAATAAAAATAAATCGTTACGCTCCACCGTATTACGTCGAAATATAACGGTTTCACAAAAAATACCGCGACCTCGTAACGCTTGTTAACGAATTAACTCGAAAAAACCGTTCGAAAATGAAAGTTTTGCTAGCTCTCCAGGGACGAAATAAACGTTTACTCCCTATGCAATATTGAATTACACATCGATATAAGTTGAAATATTCCTACGTCGTAAAGCTTTTTAACGAATTAACTCGAAGGGAACGTTCGAAATTGAAGTTTTGTTCTAGCTTTTCAGGGTAGAAATAAGTGTTCAATCTCTATGTAATATTGAATTATACATCGATTTATGTAAAAATACGCCTACCTGATAACGCTTTCTATCGAATTAACTCGAAGGGAACGTTAACGTCGTTAGTAGCCTTGCGAAGAAATTGAAAGTCCCAATCTCCCGGTCATGTCGGTCCGGCCGCGGCTATTTAAAACAAACATAAAAAAATCGTTACGTTCGACCGTATTACGTCGAACTATAAAGATTTCACAAAAAATAGCGCGACCTCGTAAAGCTTTTTAAAGAATTAAATCGCAAAAACCGTTCGAAATTGAAATTTTGTTCTAGCTCTTCAGGGCAGAAATAAATGTTTAATCCCTATGTAATATTGAATTATACATCGAGATATGTAAAAATATTCCTACCTCATAACGGTTGTTAACGAATTAACTCGCAGGGAACATTCGCGTCGTTAGTAGCGGTGCGAAGAAATTCAAAGTACCAACCTCCCGGTCATGTCGGTCCTGCTGGGGCAATTTAAAAAATAAAATAAATATAAATCGTTACGGTCGACCGTATTACGTCGAAATATAACGATTTCACAAAAAATACCGGTACCTCGTAACGCTTTCTGACGAATTGACTCGAGGGGAACCTTCTAAATTGAAATTTTGTTCCAGCTCTCCAGGGTAGAAATAAGTGCTTAATCTCTATGTAATATTGAATTATACATCGATTTATGTAAAAATATGCCTACCTCATAACGCTTTTTATCGAATTAACTCGGAGGGAACGTTAGCGTCGTTAGTAGGGGTACGAAGAAATTCAAAGACCCAACCTCCCGGTCATGTCGGTCCTGCCGGGGCTATTTAAAAAAAAAAATAAATATAAATTTTTACGCTCGTCCGTATTACGTCGAAATATAACGATTTCACAAAAAATACCGGTACATCGTAACGCTTTCTAACGAATTAACTCGCAAAAACCGATCGAAACTGAAAGTTTTGCTACCTATCCAGGGACGAAATAAACGTTTAATCCCTATGCAATTTTGAATTACACATCGATACATTTAGAAATATTCCTAGGTCGTAACGCTTTTTATCGAAATAAATCGAAGAGAACGGTAGCGTCGTCACTAGCTGCGCTTAGAAATTCAACGTCCCAATCTCCCGGTCATGTCGGTCCGGCCGCGGTTATTTAAGAACAACATAAAGAAAATCGTTACGTTCGACCGTATTACGTCGAACTATAAAGATTTCACAAAAAATACCGCGACCTCGTAACGCTTGTTAACGAATTAACTCGAAAAAACCGTTCGAATTTGAAAGTTTTGCTTGCTCTCCAGGGACCAAATAAGCGTTTAATCCCTATGTAATATTGAATTATACATCGAGATATGTAAAAATATTACTACCTCATAACGGTTGTTAACTAATTAACTCGCAGGGAACTTTACCGTCGTTTGTAGCGGTGCGAAGAAATACAAAGTGCCAACGCCCCGGTCATATAGGTACGGCGGGGGCAATTTAAAAAAAAAAATAAAAATAAATCGTTACGATCGACCGTATTACGTCGAAATGTAACGATTTCACAAAAAATGCCGGTACCTCGTAACGCTTTCTGACTAATTGACTCGAAAGGAACGTTCGAAATTGAAATTTTGTTCTAGCACTCCAGGGTAGAAATATGTGTTTAATCTCAATATAATGTTCAATTATACATCGATTTATGTAAAAATATGCCTACCTCATAACGCATTTTATCGTATTAAATCGAAGGGAACGTTAGCGTCGTTAGTATCGGTGCGAAGATATTCAAAGTCACAATCTTCCGGTCATGTCGGTCCTGCGGGGGCTATTTAAGAAAAAAATAAATATAAATCGTAACGCTCGACCGTATTACGTCGAAATATAACGATTTCACAAAAAAATACCGGTACATCGTAAAGCTTTCTAACGAATTAGCTTGCAAAAACCGTTCGAAATTGAAAGTTTTGATACCTCTCCAGGGACGAAATAAACGTTTAATCCCTACGCAATTTTGAATTACACATCGATATATTTAGAAATATTCCTACGTCGTAACGCTTTTTATCGAATTAACTCGAAGGGAACGTTCGAAATTGAAATTTTCTTCTAGCTCTCAAAGGACGAAATAAACGTTTAATCCGTATGTAATATTGAATTATACATCGAGATATGTAAAAATATTCCTACCTCATTACGGTTGTTCACGAGTTAAGTCGCAGGGAACCTTAGCGTTGTTCGTAGCGGTGCGATGAAATACAAAGTCCCAACGTCCCGGTCATGTCGGTCCTGCTGGGGCTATTTAAAAAAAAATAAACATAAATCGTTACGTTCGACCGTATTACGTCGAAATATAATGATTTCACAAAAAATACCGGTACATCGTAACGCTTTCTGACGAATTGACTCGAAGGGAACGTTCGAAATTGAAATTTTGTTCTAGCTCTTCAGGGTAGAAATAAGTGTTTAATCTGTATGTAATATTGACGTATACATCGATTTTTGTAAAGATATGCCCACCTCGTAACGCTTCTCATCGAATTAAATCGAAGAGAACGGTAGCGTCGTCACTAGCTGCGCTTAGAAATTCAATGTCCCAATCACCCGGTCATGTCGGACCGGCCGCGGCTATCTAAAAAAAAACATAAAAAAAATCGTTACGATCGACCGTATTACGTCGAAATATAACCATTTCACAAAAAATACCGTTTCCTCGTAACGCATTCTGACGAATTGACTCGAAGGGAACGTTCGAAATTGAAATTTTGTTCTAGCTCTCCAGGGTAGAAATAAGTGTTTAATCTCTATGTAATATTGAATATACATCGATTTATGTAGAAATATGCATGCCTCATAACGCTTTTTATCGAATTAACTCGAAAAAACCGATCGAAATTGAAAGTTTTGCTTGCCCTCCAGGGACCAAATAAACGTTTTTATCCCT
This sequence comes from Bombus hortorum, assembly GCA_905332935.1. Lineage (NCBI taxonomy): Eukaryota > Metazoa > Arthropoda > Insecta > Hymenoptera > Apidae > Bombus > Bombus hortorum. Next base: position 9,737,013 of record CAJOSO010000001.1, read on the forward strand.
GTGCAATATTGAATTATACATCGAGATATGTAAAAATATTCCCACCTCATAACGATTGTCAGCGAATTAACTCGCAGGAAACCTTAGCGTCGTTAGTAGCGGTGCGAAGAAATTCAAAGACCCAACCTCCCGGTCATGTCGGTCCGGCCGCGGTTATTTAAAAAAAACATAAACAAACAGATACGTTCGACCGTATTACGTCGAAATATAACGATTTCACAAGAAATACAGCGAACTCGTAACGCTTTCTGACGAGTTGACTCGAAGGGAACGTTCGAAATTGCAATTTTGTTCTAGCTCTGCAGGGTAGAAATAAGTGTTTATGTGTTTATTTTTATCTCTATGTAATATTGAAGTATACGTCGAAGTATACGGCGGTCGTTATTTACAAAAGAAAAAATAAAAATAAATCGTTACGATCGACCGTATTACGTCGAAATATAATGATTTCACAAAAAATACCGGTACATCGTTACGCTTTCTAACGAATAAAGTGGAAAACCGTTCGAAATTGAAAGTTTGCTAGCTCTCCAGGTACGAAATAAAACTCTAATCCGTTTGCAATATTGAATTACACATCGATATATGTAGAAGTATTCCTACATCGTATCGCTTTTTAACGAATTAATTCGAAGGGAACGTTCGAAATTGTAATTTTTTTCTAGCTCTCCAGGGACGAAATAAATGTTTAATCTCTATGTAATATTGAATTATACATCGAGATATGTAAAAATATTCCTACCTCATAAGGCTTTTTATAGAATTTACACGCAGGGAACCTTAGCGTCGTTCGTAGCGGTGCGAAGAAATACAAAGTCCCAACGTCCCGGTCATATCGGTCCTGCTGGGGGTATTTAAAGAAAAAATAAAAAAAATCGTTACGTTCGACCGTATTACGTCGAAATATAACGATTTCACAAAAAATACCGCCACCTCGTAACGCTTTCAGACGAATCAATACGAAGGGAACGTTCGAAATTGAAAGTTTTGCTAGCTCTCCAGGGACGAAATAAACGTTTAATCCCTATGTAATATTAAATAATACATCGAGATGTGTAAAAATATTCCTACCTCATTACGGTTGTTTACGATTTAACTCGCAGGAAACCTTAGCGTCGTTCGTAGCGGTGCGAAGAAATTCAAATTCCCAACCTCCCGGTCATGTCGGTCCTGCTGGGGCTATTTAAAAAAAAATAAATATAAATCATTACGTTCGAGCGTATTGCGTCGAAATATAACGATTTCACAAAAAATACCGGTACCTCGTTACGCTTTCTGACGAATTGACTCGAAGGGAACGTTCGAAATTGAAATTCTGCTCTAGCTCTTTGGGGTAGAAATAAGTGTTTAATCTGTATGTAATATTGACGTATACATCGATTTTTGTAAAGATATGCCCACCTCGTAACGCTTTTTATCGAATTAAATCGAAGAGAACGGTAGCGTCGTCACTAGCTGCGCTTAGAAATTCAATGTCCCAATCACCCGGTCATGTCGGGCCGGCCGCGGCTATCTAAAAAAAATCATAAAAAAAATCGCTACGATCGACCGTATTACGTCGAAATATAACCATTTCACAAAAAATACCGTTTCCTCGTAACGCATTCTGACGAAATGACTCGAAGGGAACGTTCGAAATTGAAATTTTGTTCTAGCTCTCCAGGGTAGAAATAAGTGTTTAATCTCTATGTAATATTGAATATACATCGATTTATGTAAAAATATGCATGCCTCATAACGCTTTTTATCGAATTAACTCGAAGAGAACGTTAGCGTCGTTAGTAGCGGTGCTAAGAAATTCAAAGACCCAACCTCCCGGTCATGTCGGTCCTGCGGGGGCTATTTAAAAAAAAGAAAATTAAAAGAAATCATTACGTTCGAGCGTATTACGTCGAACTATAACAATTTCACAAGAAATACCGCAACCTCGCAACGCTTGGTAACGAATTAACTCGAAAAAACCGTTCGAAATTGAAAGTTTTGCTTGCCCTCCAGGGACCAAATAAACGTTTTTATCCCTCTGTAATATTGAATTATACGTCGAGATATGTAAAGATATACCTATCTCATAACGCTTTTTATCGAATTAAATCGAAGGGAACGTTAGCGTCGTTAGTAGCTGTGCGAAGAAATGCAAAGTCCCAACCTCCCGGTCATATCGGTCCTGCTTGGGCTATTTAAAAAAAATAAACATAAATCGTTACGCTCGACCGTATTACGTCGAAATATAACGATTTCACAAAAAATACCGGTACATCGTTACGCTTTCTAACGAATTAACTCGAAAAAACCGATCGAAATTGAAAGTTTTGCTTGCCCTCCAGGGACCAAATAAACGTTTTTATCCCTCTGTAATATTGAATTATACATCGAGATATGTAAAAATATTCCTACCTCATAACGGTTGTTTACGAATTAACTCGCAGGGAACCTTAGCGTCGTTCGTAGCGGTGCGAAGAAATACAAAGTCCCAACGTCCCGGTCATGTCGGTCCTGCCGGGCTATTTAAAAAAAAAATAAATATAAATCGTTACCATCGACCGTATTACGTCCAAGTATAACGATTTCACAAAAAATACCGGTACCTCGTAACGCTTTCTGACGAATTGACTCGAAGGGAGCGTTCGAAATTGAAAGTTTTGCTAGCTCTCCAGGGACGAAATAAACGTTTAATCCCTATGCAATATTGAATTACACATCGATATATGTAGAAATATTCCTACGTCGTAACGCTTCTTAACGAATTGATTCCAAGGGAACGTTCGAATTCATAATTTTTTTCTAGCTCTCCAGGGACGAAATAAATGTTTAGTCTCTATGTAATATTGAATAATACACGAGATATGTAAAAATATTCCTACCTCATAACGGTTGTTTACAATTTAACTCGCAGGAAACCTTAGCGACGTTCGTAGCGGTGCGAAGAAATACAAAGTGATAACGTCCCGGTCATATCGGTACGGCGGGGGCTATTTAAAAAAAAAAAAAATAAATCGTTGCGATCGACCGTATTACGTCGGAATATAACGATTTCACAAAAAATACCGGGACCTCGTAACGCTTTCTGACGAATTGACTCGAAGGGAACGTTCGAAATTGAAGTTTTGTTCTAGCTCTCCAGGGTGGAAATAAGTGTTTAATCCCTATGCAATATTGAATTACACATCGATATATGTAGAAATATTCCTACGTCGTAACGCTTTCAGACGAATTAACTCGCAAAAACCGTTCGAAATTGACATTTTGTTCTAGCTCTTCAGGGTAGAAATAAGTGTCTAATCTCTATGTAATATTGAATTATACATCGATTCATGTAAAAATATGCCTACCTCATAACGCTTTATATCGGATTAACTCGAAGGGAACGTTAGCGTCGTTAGTAGCGGTGCGAAGAAATTCAAAGACCCAACCTCCCGGTCATGTCGGTCCTGCGGGGGCTATTTAAAAAACAGAAAATAAAAAGAAATCATTACGTTCGAGCGTATTACGTCGAACTATAACGATTTCACAAGAAATACCGCGACCTCGTAACGCTTGTTAACGAATTAACTCGAAAAAACCGATCGAAATTGAAAGTTTTGCTAGCTCTCCAGGGACGAAATAAACGTTTTTATCCCTATGTAATATTGAATTACACATCGAGATATGTAAAAATATTCCTACCTCAAAACGCTTTATATCGAATTAACTCGAAGGGAACGTTAGCGTCGTTAGTAGCGGTGCGTAGAAATTCAAAGACCCAACCTCCCGGGCATGTCGGTCCTGCGGGGGCTATTTAAAAATCAGAAAATAAAAAGAAATCATTACGTTCGAGCGTATTACGTCGAACTATAACGATTTCACAAGAAATACCGCGACCTCGTAACGCTTGTTAACGAATTAACTCGAAAAAACCGATCGAAATTGAAAGTTTTGCTAGCTCTCCAGGGACGAAATAAACGTATTTATCCCTATGTAATATTGAATTACACATCGAGATATGTAAAAATATTCCTACCTCAAAACGCTTTATATCGAATTAACTCGAAGGGAACGTTAGCGTCGTTAGTAGGGGTACGAAGAAATTCAAAGACCCAACCTCCCGGTCATGTCGGTCCTGCCGGGGCTATTTAAAAAAAAAAATAAATATAAATTTTTACGCTCGTCCGTATTACGTCGAAATATAACGATTTCACAAAAAATACCGGTACATCGTAACGCTTTCTAACGAATTAACTCGCAAAAACCGATCGAAACTGAAAGTTTTGCTACCTATCCAGGGACGAAATAAACGTTTAATGCCTATGCAATTTTGAATTACACATCGATACATTTAGAAATATTCCTAGGTCGTAACGCTTTTTATCGAAATAAATCGAAGAGAACGGTAGCGTCGTCACTAGCTGCGCTTAGAAATTCAACGTCCCAATCTCCCGGTCATGTCGGTCCGGCCGCGGTTATTTAAGAACAACATAAAGAAAATCGTTACGTTCGACCGTATTACGTCGAACTATAAAGATTTCACAAAAAATACCGCGACCTCGTAACGCTTGTTAACGAATTAACTCGAAAAAACCGTTCGAATTTGAAAGTTTTGCTTGCTCTCCAGGGACCAAATAAGCGTTTAATCCCTATGTAATATTGAATTATACATCGAGATATGTAAAAATATTACTACCTCATAACGGTTGTTAACTAATTAACTCACAGGGAACTTTACCGTCGTTTGTAGCGGTGCGAAGAAATACAAAGTGCCAACGCCCCGGTCATATAGGTACGGCGGGGGCAATTTAAAAAAAAAAATAAAAATAAATCGTTACGATCGACCGTATTACGTCGAAATGTAACGATTTCACAAAAAATGCCGGTACCTCGTAACGCTTTCTGACTAATTGACTCGAAAGGAACGTTCGAAATTGAAATTTTGTTCTAGCACTCCAGGGTAGAAATATGTGTTTAATCTCAATATAATGTTCAATTATACATCGATTTATGTAAAAATATGCCTACCTCATAACGCATTTTATCGTATTAAATCGAAGGGAACGTTAGCGTCGTTAGTATCGGTGCGAAGATATTCAAAGTCACAATCTTCCGGTCATGTCGGTCCTGCGGGGGCTATTTAAGAAAAAAATAAATATAAATCGTAACGCTCGACCGTATTACGTCGAAATATAACGATTTCACAAAAAAATACCGGTACATCGTAAAGCTTTCTAACGAATTAGCTTGCAAAAACCGTTCGAAATTGAAAGTTTTGATACCTCTCCAGGGACGAAATAAACGTTTAATCCCTACGCAATTTTGAATTACACATCGATATATTTAGAAATATTCCTACGTCGTAACGCTTTTTATCGAATTAACTCGAAGGGAACGTTCGAAATTGAAATTTTCTTCTAGCTCTCAAGGGACGAAATAAACGTTTAATCCGTATGTAATATTGAATTATACATCGAGATATGTAAAAATATTCCTACCTCATTACGGTTGTTCACGAGTTAAGTCGCAGGGAACCTTAGCGTTGTTCGTAGCGGTGCGATGAAATACAAAGTCCCAACGTCCCGGTCATATAGGTACGGCGGGGGCTATTAAAAAAAAAAAAAGAAAAAATAAAAATAAATCGTTACGATCGACCGTATTACGTCGAACTATAACGATTTCACAAAAAATACCGGTACCTCGTAACGCTTTCAGACGAATTAACTCGCAAAAACCGTTCGAAATTGAAAGTTTTGCTAGCTCTGCAGGGACGAAATAAACGTTTAATCCCAATGCAATATTGAATTACACATTGATATATGTAGACATATTCCTACGTCGTAACGCTTTTTAACGAATTAACTCGAAGAGAACGTTCGAAATTGAAATTTTGTTCTAGCTCTTCAGGGTAGAAATAAGTGTTTAATCTCTATGTAATATTGAATTATACATCGATTTATGTATAAATATGCCTACCTCATTACGCTTTATATCGAATTAACTCGAAGGGAACGTTAGCGTCGTTAGTAGCGGTGCGAAGAAATGCAAAGTCCCAACCTCCCGGTCATGTCGGTCCTGCTGGGGCTATTTAAAAAAAAAATAAACATAAATCGTTACGTTCGACCGTATTACGTCGAAATATAATGATTTCACAAAAAATACCGGTACATCGTAACGCTTTCTGACGAATTGACTCGAAGGGAACGTTCGAAATTGAAATTTTGTTCTAGCTCTTCAGGGTAGAAATAAGTGTTTAATCTGTATGTAATATTGACGTATACATCGATTTTTGTAAAGATATGCCCACCTCGTAACGCTTCTCATCGAATTAAATCGAAGAGAACGGTAGCGTCGTCACTAGCTGCGCTTAGAAATTCAATGTCCCAATCACCCGGTCATGTCGGACCGGCCGCGGCTATCTAAAAAAAATCATAAAAAAAATCGTTACGATCGACCGTATTACGTCGAAATATAACCATTTCACAAAAAATACCGTTTCCTCGTAACGCATTCTGACGAATTGACTCGAAGGGAACGTTCGAAATTGAAATTTTGTTCTAGCTCTCCAGGGTAGAAATAAGTGTTTAATCTCTATGTAATATTGAATATACATCGATTTATGTAGAAATATGCATGCCTCATAAAGCTTTTTATCGAATTAACTCGAAAAAACCGATCGAAATTGAAAGTTTTGCTTGCCCTCCAGGGACCAAATAAACGTTTTTATCCCTGTGCAATATTGAATTATACATCGAGATATGTAAAAATATTCCCACCTCATAACGATTGTCAGCGAATTAACTCGCAGGAAACCTTAGCGTCGTTAGTAGCGGTGCGAAGAAATTCAAAGACCCAACCTCCCGGTCATGTCGGTCCGGCCGCGGTTATTTAAAAAAAACATAAACAAACAGATACGTTCGACCGTATTACGTCGAAATATAACGATTTCACAAGAAATACAGCGAACTCGTAACGCTTTCTGACGAGTTGACTCGAAGGGAACGTTCGAAATTGCAATTTTGTTCTAGCTCTGCAGGGTAGAAATAAGTGTTTAATCTCTATGTAATATTGAAGTATACGTCGATTTATGTAAAAATATGCCCACCTGATAACGCTTATATCGAATTAAATGGAAGAGAACGGTAGCGTCGTCAGTAGCTGCGCGAAAAAATTCAAAGACCCAACCTCCCGGTCATGTCGGTCCGGCCGCGGTTATTTAAAAAAAACATAAACAAACAGATATGTTCGACCGTATTACGTCGAACTATAAAGATTTCACAAAAAATACCGCGTCCTCGTAAAGCTTGTTAACGAATTGACTCGACAAAACCGTTCGAAATTGAAAGTTTCGCTTGCTCTCCAGGGACCAAATAAACGTTTAATCCCCATGTAATATTGAATTATACATCGATATATGTAAAAATATTCCTACCTCAAAGCGGTTGTTAACGAATGAACTCGCAGGAAACCTTAGCGTCGTTCGTAGCGGTGCGAAGAAATACAATGCCCCAACGTCCCGGTCATATCGGTACGGCGGTGGTTATTTACAAAAGAAAAAATAAAAATAAATCGTTACGATCGACCGTATTACGTCGAAATATAATGATTTCACAAAAAATACCGGTACATCGTTACGCTTTCTAACGAATAAAGTGGAAAACCGTTCGAAATTGAAAGTTTGCTAGCTCTCCAGGGACGAAATAAAACTCTAATCCGTTTGCAATATTGAATTACACATCGATATATGTAGAAGTATTCCTACATCGTATCGCTTTTTAACGAATTAATTCGAAGGGAACGTTCGAAATTGTAATTTTTTTCTAGCTCTCCAGGGACGAAATAAATGTTTAATCTCTATGTAATATTGAATTATACATCGAGATATGTAAAAATATTCCTACCTCATAAGGCTTTTTATAGAATTTACACGCAGGGAACCTTAGCGTCGTTCGTAGCGGTGCGAAGAAATACAAAGTCCCAACGTCCCGGTCATATCGGTCCTGCTGGGGGTATTTAAAGAAAAAATAAAAAAAATCGTTACGTTCGACCGTATTACGTCGAAATATAACGATTTCACAAAAAATACCGCCACCTCGTAACGCTTTCAGACGAATCAATACGAAGGGAACGTTCGAAATTGAAAGTTTTGCTAGCTCTCCAGGGACGAAATAAACGTTTAATCCCTATGTAATATTAAATAATACATCGAGATGTGTAAAAATATTCCTACCTCATTACGGTTGTTTACGATTTAACTCGCAGGAAACCTTAGCGTCGTTCGTAGCGGTGCGAAGAATTTCAAATTCCCAACCTCCCGGTCATGTCGGTCCTGCTGGGGCTATTTAAAAAAAAATAAATATAAATCATTACGTTCGAGCGTATTGCGTCGAAATATAACGATTTCACAAAAAATACCGGTACCTCGTTACGCTTTCTGACGAATTGACTCGAAGGGAACGTTCGAAATTGAAATTCTGCTCTAGCTCTTTGGGGTAGAAATAAGTGTTTAATCTGTATGTAATATTGACGTATACATCGATTTTTGTAAAGATATGCCCACCTCGTAACGCTTTTTATCGAATTAAATCGAAGAGAACGGTAGCGTCGTCACTAGCTGCGCTTAGAAATTCAATGTCCCAATCACCCGGTCATGTCGGGCCGGCCGCGGCTATCTAAAAAAAATCATAAAAAAAAATCGTTACGATCGACCGTATTACGTCGAAATATAACCATTTCACAAAAAATACCGTTTCCTCGTAACGCATTCTGACGAATTGACTCGAAGGGAACGTTCGAAATTGAAATTTTGTTCTAGCTCTCCAGGGTAGAAATAAGTGTTTAATCTCTATGTAATATTGAATATACATCGATTTATGTAAAAATATGCATGCCTCATAACGCTTTTTATCGAATTAACTCGAAGAGAACGTTAGCGTCGTTAGTAGCGGTGCTAAGAAATTCAAAGACCCAACCTCCCGGTCATGTCGGTCCTGCGGGGGCTATTTAAAAAAAAGAAAATTAAAAGAAATCATTACGTTCGAGCGTATTACGTCGAACTATAACAATTTCACAAGAAATACCGCAACCTCGCAACGCTTGGTAACGAATTAACTCGAAAAAACCGTTCGAAATTGAAAGTTTTGCTTGCCCTCCAGGGACCAAATAAACGTTTTTATCCCTATGTAATATTGAATTATACATCGAGATATGTAAAAATATTCCTACCTCAAAACGCTTTATATCGAATTAACTCGAAGGGAACGTTAGCGTCGTTAGTGGCGGTGCGTAGAAATTCAAAGACCCAACCTCCCGGGCATGTCGGTCCTGCGGAGGCTATTTAAAAAACAGAAAATAAAAAGAAATCATTACATTCGAGCGTATTACGTCGAACTATAACGATTTCACAAGAAATACCGCGACCTCGTAACGCTTGTTAACGAATTAACTCGAAAAAACCGATCGAAATTGAAAGTTTTGCTTGCCCTCCAGGGACCAAATAAACGTTTTTATCCCTCTGTAATATTGAATTATACGTCGAGATATGTAAAGATATACCTATCTCATAACGCTTTTTATCGAATTAAATCGAAGGGAACGTTAGCGTCGTTAGTAGCTGTGCGAAGAAATGCAAAGTCCCAACCTCCCGGTCATATCGGTCCTGCTTGGGCTATTTAAAAAAAATAAACATAAATCGTTACGCTCGACCGTATTACGTCGAAATATAACGATTTCACAAAAAATACCGGTACATCGTTACGCTTTCTAACGAATTAACTCGCAAAAACAGTTCGAAATTGAAAGTTTTGCTAGCTCTCCAGGGACGAAATAAACGTTTAATCCCTATGTAATATTGAATTATACATCGATATATGTAGAAATATTCCTACCTCATAACGCTTTCTATCGAATTAACACGAAGGGAACGTTAGCGTCGTCAGTAGCGGTGCGAAGAAATGCATAGTCCCAACCTCCGGGTCATGTCGTTCCTGCTTCGGCTAATTAAAAAAAATAAACATAAATCGTTACGTCCGCCGGTATTACGTCGAAATATAATGACTTCACAAGAAATACCGGTACATCGTAACGCTTTCTAACGAATTAAATCGAAAAAACCGTTCGAAATTGAAAGTTTTGCTTGCTCTCCAGGGACCAAATAAACGTTTAATCCCTATGTAATATTGAATTACACATCGATATATGTTGAAATATTCCTACGTCGTAACGCTTTTTAACGAATTAACTCGAAGGGAACGTTCGAAATTGAAATTTTTTTCTAGCTGTCCAGGGACGAAATAAACGTTTAATATCTATGTAATATTGAAGTATACATCGATTTTTGTAAAAATATGCCCACCTCGTAACGCTTTTTATCGAATTAAATCGAAGAGAACGGTAGCGTCGTCACTAGCTGCGCTTAGAAATTCAATGTCCCAATCTCCCGGTCATGTCGGACCGGCCGCGGATATCTAAAAAAAACATAAAAAAATCGTTACGTCCGACCGTATTACGTCGAACTATAAAGATTTCACAAAAAATACCGGTACCTCGTAACGCTTTCTGACGAATTGAATCGAAGGGAACGTTCGAAATTGAAATTTTGTTCTAGCTCTCCAGGGTAGAAATAAGTGTTTAATCTCTATGTAATATTGAATATACATCGATTTATGTAAAAATATGCATGCCTCATAACGCTTTTGATCGAATTAACTCGAAGGGAACGTTAGCGTCGTTAGTAGCGGTGCGAAGAAATTCAAAGACCCAACCTCCCGGTCATGTCGGTCCTGCGGGGGCTATTTAAAAAAAAGAAAATTAAAAGAAATCATTACGTTCGAGCGTATTACGTCGAACTATAACAATTTCACTAGAAATACCGCAACCTCGCAACGCTTGGTAACGAATTAACTCGAAAAAACCGTTCGAAATTGAAAGTTTTGCTTGCCCTCCAGGGACCAAATAAACGTTTTTATCCCTATGTAATATTGAATTATACATCGAGATATGTAAAAATATTCCTACCTCAAAACGCTTTATATCGAATTAACTCGAAGGGAACGTTAGCGTCGTTAGTAGCGGTGCGTAGAAATTCAAAGACCCAACCTCAAGGGCATGTCGGTCCTGCGGAGGCTATTTAAAAAGCAGAAAATAAAAAGAAATCACTACGTTCGAGCGTATTACGTCGAACTATACGATTTCACAAGAAATACCGCGACCTCGTAACGCTTGTTAACGAATTAACTCGAAAAAACCGATCGAAATTGAAAGTTTTGCTTGCCCTCCAGGGACCAAATAAACGTTTTTATCCCTCTGTAATATTGAATTATACATCGAGATATGTAAAAATATTCCTACCTCATAACGGTTGTTTACGAATTAACTCGCAGGGAACCTTAGCGTCGTTCGTAGCGGTGCGAAGAAATACAAAGTCCCAACGTCCCGGTCATGTCGGTCCTGCCGGGCTATTTAAAAAAAAAATAAATATAAATCGTTACCATCGACCGTATTACGTCCAAGTATAACGATTTCACAAAAAATACCGGTACCTCGTAACGCTTTCTGACGAATTGACTCGAAGGGAGCGTTCGAAATTGAAAGTTTTGCTAGCTCTCCAGGGACGAAATAAACGTTTAATCCCTATGCAATATTGAATTATACATCCATATATGTAGAAATATTCCTACGTCGTAACGCTTCTTAACGAATTGATTCCAAGGGAACGTTCGAATTCATAATTTTTTTCTAGCTCTCCAGGGACGAAATAAATGTTTAGTCTCTATGTAATATTGAATAATACACGAGATATGTAAAAATATTCCTACCTCATAACGGTTGTTTACAATTTAACTCGCAGGAAACCTTAGCGACGTTCGTAGCGGTGCGAAGAAATACAAAGTGATAACGTCCCGGTCATATCGGTACGGCGGGGGCTATTTAAAAAAAAAAAATAAATCGTTGCGATCGACCGTATTACGTCGGAATATAACGATTTCACAAAAAATACCGGGACCTCGTAACGCTTTCTGACGAATTGACTCGAAGGGAACGTTCGAAATTGAAGTTTTGTTCTAGCTCTCCAGGGTGGAAATAAGTGTTTAATCCCTATGCAATATTGAATTACACATCGATATATGTAGAAATATTCCTACGTCGTAACGCTTTCAGACGAATTAACTCGCAAAAACCGTTCGAAATTGACATTTTGTTCTAGCTCTTCAGGGTAGAAATAAGTGTCTAATCTCTATGTAATATTGAATTATACATCGATTCATGTAAAAATATGCCTACCTCATAACGCTTTATATCGGATTAACTCGAAGGGAACGTTAGCGTCGTTAGTAGCGGTGCGAAGAAATTCAAAGACCCAACCTCCCGGTCATGTCGGTCCTGCGGGGGCTATTTAAAAAACAGAAAATAAAAAGAAATCATTACGTTCGAGCGTATTACGTCGAACTATAACGATTTCACAAGAAATACCGCGACCTCGTAACGCTTGTTAACGAATTAACTCGAAAAAACCGATCGAAATTGAAAGTTTTGCTAGCTCTCCAGGGACGAAATAAACGTTTTTATCCCTATGTAATATTGAATTACACATCGAGATATGTAAAAATATTCCTACCTCAAAACGCTTTATATCGAATTAACTCGAAGGGAACGTTAGCGTCGTTAGTAGCGGTGCGAAGAAATTCAAAGACCCAACCTCCCTGTCATGTCGGTCCTGCGGGGGCTATTTAAAAAAAGGAAAATTAAAAGAAATCATTACGTTCGAGCGTATTACGTCGAACTATAACGATTTCACAAGAAATTCCGCGACCTCGCAACGCTTGGTAACTAATTAACTCGAAAAAACCGTTCGAAATTGAAAGTTTTGCTTGCCCTCCAGGGACCAAATAAACGTTTTTATCCCTATGTAATATTGAATTATACATCGAGATATGTAAAAATATTCCTACCTCATAACAGTTGTAAACGAATTAACTCGCAGGGAACCTTAGCGTCGTTCGTAGCGGTGCGACGAAATACAAAGTCCCAAAGTCCCGGTCATATAGGTACGGCGGGGGCTATTTAAAGAAAAAAAATAAAAATAAATCATTGCGATCGACCGTATTATGTCGAAATATAACTATTTCACAAAAAATACCGGTACATCGTAACGCTTTCTGACGAATTAACTCGCAAAAACCGTTCGACATTGAAAGTTTTGCTTGCCCTCCAGGGACCAAATAAACGTTTAATCCCTATGTAATATTGAATTATACATCGAGATATGTAAAAATATTCCTACCTCATAACGCTTTTTATCGAATTAACTCGAAGGGAACGTTAGCGACGTTAGTAGCGGCGCGAAGAAATGCAAAGACCCAACCTCCCGGTCAGGTAGGTCCTGCGGGGGCTATTTAAAAAAAAAAATAAAAAAATCGTTACGTTCGACCGTATTAACTCGAAATATAATGATTTCACAAAAAATACCGGTACATCGTAACGCTTTCTAACGAATTAACTCGCCAAAACCGTTCGAAATTGAAGGTTTTGCTAACTCTCCAGGGACGAAATAAACGTTTAATCCCTATGCAATTTTGAATTACACATCGATATGTTTAGAAATATTCCTACGTCGCAGTGCTTTCTAACGAATTAACTCGCAAAAACCGTTCGAAATTGAAGGTTTTGCTAGCTCTCCAGGGACGAAATAAACGTTTAATCCCTATGCAATATTGAATTACACTTCGATATATGTAGAAATATTCCTACGTCGTAACGCTTCTTAACGAATTAATTCCAAGGGAACGTTCGAATTCATAATTTTTTTCTAGCTCTCCAGGGACGAAATAAATGTTTAGTCTCTATGTAATATTGAATAATACACGAGATATGTAAAAATATTCCTACCTCATAACGGTTGTTTACAATTTAACTCGCAGGAAACCTTAGCGACGTTCGTAGCGGTGCGAAGAAATACAAAGTGATAACGTCCCGGTCATATCGGTACGGCGGGGGCTATTTAAAAAAAAAAAAAATAAATCGTTGCGATCGACCGTATTACGTCGGAATATAACGATTTCACAAAAAATACCGGGACCTCGTAACGCTTTCTGACGAATTGACTCGAAGGGAACGTTCGAAATTGAAGTTTTGTTCTAGCTCTCCAGGGTGGAAATAAGTGTTTAATCCCTATGCAATATTGAATTACACATCGATATATGTAGAAATATTCCTACGCCGTAACGCTTTCAGACGAATTAACTCGCAAAAACCGTTCGAAATTGACATTTTGTTCTAGCTCTTCAGGGTAGAAATAAGTGTCTAATCTCTATGTAATATTGAATTATACATCGATTCATGTAAAAATATGCCTACCTCATAACGCTTTATATCGAATTAACTCGAAGGGAACGTTAGCGTCGTTAGTAGCGGTGCGTAGAAATTCAAAGACCCAACCTCAAGGGCATGTCGGTCCTGCGGAGGCTATTTAAAAAGCAGAAAATAAAAAGAAATCACTACGTTCGAGCGTATTACGTCGAACTATAACGATTTCACAAGAAATACCGCGACCTCGTAACGCTTGTTAACGAATTAACTCGAAAAAACCGATCGAAATTGAAAGTTTTGCTTGCCCTCCAGGGACCAAATAAACGTTTTTATCCCTCTGTAATATTGAATTATACATCGAGATATGTAAAAATATTCCTACCTCATAACGGTTGTTTACGAATTAACTCGCAGGGAACCTTAGCGTCGTTCGTAGCGGTGCGAAGAAATACAAAGTCCCAACGTCCCGGTCATGTCGGTCCTGCCGGGCTATTTAAAAAAAAAATAAATATAAATCGTTACCATCGACCGTATTACGTCCAAGTATAACGATTTCACAAAAAATACCGGTACCTCGTAACGCTTTCTGACGAATTGACTCGAAGGGAGCGTTCGAAATTGAAAGTTTTGCTAGCTCTCCAGTGACGAAATAAACGTTTAATCCCTATGCAATATTGAATTACACATCGATATATGTAGAAATATTCCTACGTCGTAACGCTTCTTAACGAATTGATTCCAAGGGAACGTTCGAATTCATAATTTTTTTCTAGCTCTCCAGGGACGAAATAAATGTTTAGTCTCTATGTAATATTGAATAATACACGAGATATGTAAAAATATTCCTACCTCATAACGGTTGTTTACAATTTAACTCGCAGGAAACCTTAGCGACGTTCGTAGCGGTGCGAAGAAATACAAAGTGATAACGTCCCGGTCATATCGGTACGGCGGGGGCTATTTAAAAAAAAAAAAATAAATCGTTGCGATCGACCGTATTACGTCGGAATATAACGATTTCACAAAAAATACCGGGACCTCGTAACGCTTTCTGACGAATTGACTCGAAGGGAACGTTCGAAATTGAAGTTTTGTTCTAGCTCTCCAGGGTGGAAATAAGTGTTTAATCCCTATGCAATATTGAATTACACATCGATATATGTAGAAATATTCCTACGTCGTAACGCTTTCAGACGAATTAACTCGCAAAAACCGTTCGAAATTGACATTTTGTTCTAGCTCTTCAGGGTAGAAATAAGTGTCTAATCTCTATGTAATATTGAATTATACATCGATTCATGTAAAAATATGCCTACCTCATAACGCTTTATATCGGATTAACTCGAAGGGAACGTTAGCGTCGTTAGTAGCGGTGCGAAGAAATTCAAAGACCCAACCTCCCGGTCATGTCGGTCCTGCGGGGGCTATTTAAAAAACAGAAAATAAAAAGAAATCATTACGTTCGAGCGTATTACGTCGAACTATAACGATTTCACAAGAAATACCGCGACCTCGTAACGCTTGTTAACGAATTAACTCGAAAAAACCGATCGAAATTGAAAGTTTTGCTAGCTCTCCAGGGACGAAATAAACGTTTTTATCCCTATGTAATATTGAATTACACATCGAGATATGTAAAAATATTCCTACCTCAAAACGCTTTATATCGAATTAACTCGAAGGGAACGTTAGCGTCGTTAGTAGCGGTGCGTAGAAATTCAAAGACCCAACCTCCCGGGCATGTCGGTCCTGCGGGGGCTATTTAAAAAACAGAAAATAAAAAGAAATCATTACGTTCGAGCGTATTACGTCGAACTATAACGATTTCACAAGAAATACCGCGACCTCGTAACGCTTGTTAACGAATTAACTCGAAAAAACCGATCGAAATTGAAAGATTTGCTAGCTCTCCAGGGACGAAATAAACGTTTAATCCCTATGCAATATTGAATTACACATCGATATATGTAGAAATATTCCTACGTCGTGACGCTTTTTAACGAATTAGTTTCAAGGGAACGTTCGAAATCATAATTTTTTTCTAGCTCTCCAGGGACGAAATAAATGTTTAATCTCTATGTAATATTGAATAATACATCGAGATATGTAAAAATATTCCTATCTCATAACGGTTGTTAACGAATTAACTCGCAGGGAACCTTAGCGTCGTTCGTAGCGGTGCGAAGAAATTCAAAGACCCAATCTCCCGGTCATGTCAGTCCGGCGGGGAGTATTTAAAAAAAAATAAATATAAATCGTTACGTTCGACCGTATTACGTCCAAATATAATGATTTCACAAAAAAATACCGGTACATCGTAACGCTCTCTAACGAATTTACTCGCAAAAACCGTTCGAAATTGAAAGTTTTGCTAGCTCTCCAGGGACGAAATAAATGTTTAATCCCTATGCAATATTGAATTACACAATGATATATGTAGAAATACTCCTACATCGTAACGCTTTTTAACGAATTAAATCGAAGAGAACGGTAGCGTTGTCAGTAGCTGCGCGAAGAAATTCAAAGTCCCAATCACCCGGTCATGTCGGTCCGGCCGCGGTTATCTAAAAAAAACATAAAAAAATCGTTACGTCCGACCGTATTACGTCGAACTATAAAGATTTCACAAAAAATACCGGTTCCTTGTAACGCATTCTAACGAATTGACTCGATGGGAACGTTCGAAATTGAAATTTTGTTCTAGCTCTCCAGGGCAGAAATAAGTGTTTAATCTCTATGTAATATTGAATTATACATCGATTTATGTAAAAATATGCATGCCTCATAACGCTTTTTATCGAAGTAACTCGAAGGGAACGTTAGCGTCGTTAGTAGCGGTGCGAAGAAATTCAAAGACCCAACCTCCCTGTCATGTCGGTCCTGCGGGGGCTATTTAAAAAAAGGAAAATTAAAAGAAATCATTACGTTCGAGCGTATTACGTCGAACTATAACGATTTCACAAGAAATTCCGCGACCTCGCAACGCTTGGTAACTAATTAACTCGAAAAAACCGTTCGAAATTGAAAGTTTTGCTTGCCCTCCAGGGACCAAATAAACGTTTTTATCCCTATGTAATATTGAATTATACATCGAGATATGTAAAAATATTCCTACCTCATAACAGTTGTAAACGAATTAACTCGCAGGGAACCTTAGCGTCGTTCGTAGCGGTGCGACGAAATACAAAGTCCCAAAGTCCCGGTCATATAGGTACGGCGGGGGCTATTTAAAGAAAAAAAATAAAAATAAATCATTGCGATCGACCGTATTATGTCGAAATATAACTATTTCACAAAAAATACCGGTACATCGTAACGCTTTCTGACGAATTAACTCGCAAAAACCGTTCGACATTGAAAGTTTTGCTTGCCCTCCAGGGACCAAATAAACGTTTAATCCCTATGTAATATTGAATTATACATCGAGATATGTAAAAATATTCCTACCTCATAACGCTTTTTATCGAATTAACTCGAAGGGAACGTTAGCGACGTTAGTAGCGGCGCGAAGAAATGCAAAGACCCAACCTCCCGGTCAGGTAGGTCCTGCGGGGGCTATTTAAAAAAAAAAATAAAAAAATCGTTACGTTCGACCGTATTAACTCGAAATATAATGATTTCACAAAAAATACCGGTACATCGTAACGCTTTCTAACGAATTAACTCGCCAAAACCGTTCGAAATTGAAGGTTTTGCTAACTCTCCAGGGACGAAATAAACGTTTAATCCCTATGCAATTTTGAATTACACATCGATATGTTTAGAAATATTCCTACGTCGCAGTGCTTTCTAACGAATTAACTCGCAAAAACCGTTCGAAATTGAAGGTTTTGCTAGCTCTCCAGGGACGAAATAAACGTTTAATCCCTATGCAATATTGAATTACACTTCGATATATGTAGAAATATTCCTACGTCGTAACGCTTCTTAACGAATTAATTCCAAGGGAACGTTCGAATTCATAATTTTTTTCTAGCTCTCCAGGGACGAAATAAATGTTTAGTCTCTATGTAATATTGAATAATACACGAGATATGTAAAAATATTCCTACCTCATAACGGTTGTTTACAATTTAACTCGCAGGAAACCTTAGCGACGTTCGTAGCGGTGCGAAGAAATACAAAGTGATAACGTCCCGGTCATATCGGTACGGCGGGGGCTATTTAAAAAAAAAAAAATAAATCGTTGCGATCGACCGTATTACGTCGGAATATAACGATTTCACAAAAAATACCGGGACCTCGTAACGCTTTCTGACGAATTGACTCGAAGGGAACGTTCGAAATTGAAGTTTTGTTCTAGCTCTCCAGGGTGGAAATAAGTGTTTAATCCCTATGCAATATTGAATTACACATCGATATATGTAGAAATATTCCTACGCCGTAACGCTTTCAGACGAATTAACTCGCAAAAACCGTTCGAAATTGACATTTTGTTCTAGCTCTTCAGGGTAGAAATAAGTGTCTAATCTCTATGTAATATTGAATTATACATCGATTCATGTAAAAATATGCCTACCTCATAACGCTTTATATCGGATTAACTCGAAGGGAACGTTAGCGTCGTTAGTAGCGGTGCGAAGAAATTCAAAGACCCAACCTCCCTGTCATGTCGGTCCTGCGTGGGCTATTTAAAAAACAGAAAATAAAAAGAAATCATTACGTTCGAGCGTATTACGTCGAACTATAACGATTTCACAAGAAATACCGCGACCTCGTAACGCTTGTTAACGAATTAACTCGAAAAAACCGATCGAAATTGAAAGTTTTGCTAGCTCTCCAGGGACGAAATAAACGTTTTTATCCCTATGTAATATTGAATTACACATCGAGATATGTAAAAATATTCCTACCTCAAAACGCTTTATATCGAATTAACTCGAAGGGAACGTTAGCGTCGTTAGTAGCGGTGCGTAGAAATTCAAAGACCCAACCTCCCGGGCATGTCGGTCCTGCGGGGGCTATTTAAAAAACAGAAAATAAAAAGAAATCATTACGTTCGAGCGTATTACGTCGAACTATAACGATTTCACAAGAAATACCGCGACCTCGTAACGCTTGTTAACGAATTAACTCGAAAAAACCGATCGAAATTGAAAGTTTTGCTAGCTCTCCAGGGACGAAATAAACGTTTAATCCCTATGCAATATTGAATTATACATCGAGATATGTAAAAATATTCCTACCTCATAACGGTTGTTAACGAATTAACTCGCAGGGAACATTCGCGTCGTTAGTAGCGGTGCGAAGAAATTCAAAGTACCAACCTCCCGGTCATGTCGGTCCTGCTGGGGCAATTTAAAAAATAAAATAAATATAAATCGTTACGGTCGACCGTATTACGTCCAAATATAATGATTTCACAAAAAAATACCGGTACATCGTAACGCTCTCTAACGAATTTACTCGCAAAAACCGTTCGAAATTGAAAGTTTTGCTAGCTCTCCAGGGACGAAATAAATGTTTAATCCCTATGCAATATTGAATTACACAATGATATATGTAGAAATACTCCTACATCGTAACGCTTTTTAACGAATTAAATCGAAGAGAACGGTAGCGTTGTCAGTAGCTGCGCGAAGAAATTCAAAGTCCCAATCTTCCGGTCAGGTCGGTCCGGCCGCGCCTATTTAAAAAAAAACATAAAAAAAATAGTTACTTTCGACCGTATTACGTCGAACTAGAAAGATTTCACAAAAAATACCGCGTCCTCGTAACGCTTGTTAACGAATTAACTCGAAGAAACCGTTCGAAATTGAAAGTTTTGCTAGCTCTCCGGAACGAAATAAACGTTTAATCCCTATGCAATATGAATTATACATCGATAAATGTAGAAATATTCGTACGTCGCAACGCTTTTTAACGAATTAACTCGAAGGGAACGTTCGAAATTGAAATTTTTTACTAGCTCTCAAGGGACGAAATAAACGTTCAATCTCTATATAATATTGAATTATACATCGATTTATGTAAAGATATACCTATCTCATAACGCTTTTTATCGAATTAAATCGAAGGGAACGTTAGCGTCGTTAGTAGCTGTGCGAAGAAATGCAAAGTCCCAACCTCCCGGTCATATCGGTCCTGCTTGGGCTATTTAAAAAAAATAAACATAAATCGTTACGCTCGACCGTATTACGTCGAAATATAACGATTTCACAAAAAATACCGGTACATCGTTACGCTTTCTAACGAATTAACTCGCAAAAACAGTTCGAAATTGAAAGTTTTGCTAGCTCTCCAGGGACGAAATAAACGTTTAATCCATATGTAATATTGAATTATACATCGATATATGTAGAAATATTCCTACCTCATAACGCTTCCTATCGAATTAACACGAAGGGAACGTTAGCGTCGTCAGTAGCGGTGCGAAGAAATGCATAGTCCCAACCTCCCGGTCATGTCGTTCCTGCTTCGGCTAATTAAAAAAAATAAACATAAAACGTTACGTCCGCCGGTATTACGTCGAAATATAATGACTTCACAAGAAATACCGGTACATCGTAACGCTTTGTAACGAATTAAATCGAAAAAACCGTTCGAAATTGAAAGTTTTGCTTGCTCTCCAGGGACCAAATAAACGTTTAATCCCTATGTAATATTGAATTACACATCGATATATGTTGAAATATTCCTACGTCGTAACGCTTTTTAACGAATTAACTCGAAGGGAACGTTCGAAATTGAAATTTTTTTCTAGCTGTCCAGGGACGAAATAAACGTTTAATATCTATGTAATATTGAAGTATACATCGATTTTTGTAAAAATATGCCCACCTCGTAACGCTTTTTATCGAATTAAATCGAAGAGAACGGTAGCGTCGTCACTAGCTGCGCTTAGAAATTCAATGTCCCAATCTCCCGGTCATGTCGGACCGGCCGCGGTTATCTAAAAAAAACATAAAAAAATCGTTACGTCCGACCGTATTACGTCGAACTATAAAGATTTCACAAAAAATACCGGTACCTCGTAACGCTTTCTGACGAATTGACTCGAAGGGAACGTTCGAAATTGAAAGTTTTGCTAGCTCTCCAGGGACGAAATAAACGTTTGATCCCTATGCAATATTGAATTACACATCGATATATGTATCAATATTCCTACGTCGTAACGCTTTTTAACGAATTAATTCGAAGGGAACGTTCGAAATTGTAATTTTTTTCTAGCTCTCCAGGGACGAAATAAATGTTTAATCTCTATGTAATACTGAAGTATACATCGATTTATGTAGAAATATTCCTACCTCATAAGGCTTTTTATCGAATTAACACGCAGCGAACCTTAGCGTCGTTCGTAGCGGTGCGAAGAAATACAAAGTCCCAACGTCCCGGTCATATCGGTACGGCGGGGGCTATTTAAAAAAGAAAATAAAAATAAATCGTTGTGATCGACCGTATTACGTCGTAATATAGCGATTTCACAAAAAATACCGGTACCTCGTAACGCTTTCAGACGAATCAATACGAAGGGAACGTTCGAAATTGAAATTTTTTTCTAGCTCTCCAGGGTGGAAATAAGTGTTTAATCTCTATGTAATATTGAATTATACATCGATTTATGTAAATATATGCCTACCGCATATCGCTTTTTATCGAATTAAATCGAAGAGAACGGTACCGTCGTCAGTAGCTGCGGGAAGAAATTCAAAGTCCCAATCACCCGGTCATGTCGGTCCGGCCGCGGCTATTTAAAAAAAAGCATAAAAGAAATCATTACGTTCGAGCGTATTACGTCGAACTATAACGATTTCACAAGAAATTCCGCGACCTCGCAACGCTTGGTAACTAATTAACTCGAAAAAACCGTTCGAAATTGAAAGTTTTGCTTGCCCTCCAGGGACCAAATAAACGTTTTTATCCCTATGTAATATTGAATTATACATCGAGATATGTAAAAATATTCCTACCTCATAACAGTTGTAAACGAATTAACTCGCAGGGAACCTTAGCGTCGTTCGTAGCGGTGCGACGAAATACAAAGTCCCAAAGTCCCGGTCATATAGGTACGGCGGGGGCTATTTAAAGAAAAAAAATAAAAATAAATCATTGCGATCGACCGTATTATGTCGAAATATAACTATTTCACAAAAAATACCGGTACATCGTAACGCTTTCTGACGAATTAACTCGCAAAAACCGTTCGAAATTGAAAGTTTTGCTTGCTCTCCAGGGACCAAATAAACGTTTAATCCCTATGTAATATTGAATTATACATCGAGATATGTAAAAATATTCCTACCTCATAACGCTTTTTATCGAATTAACTCGAAGGGAACGTTAGCGACGTTAGTAGCGGTGCGAAGAAATGCAAAGACCCAACCTCCCGGTCAGGTAGGTCCTGCGGGGGCTATTTAAAAAAAAAAATAAAAAAATCGTTACGTTCGACCGTATTAACTCGAAATATAATGATTTCACAAAAAATACCGGTACATCGTAACGCTTTCTAACGAATTAACTCGCCAAAACCGTTCGAAATTGAAGGTTTTGCTAACTCTCGAGGGACGAAATAAACGTTTAATCCCTATGCAATTTTGAATAACACATCGATATATTTAGAAATATTCCTACGTCGTAGCGCTTTATAACGAATTAACTCGCAAAAACCGTTCGAAATTGAAAGTTTTCCTAGCTCTCCAGGGACGAAATAAACGTTTAATCCCTATGCAATATTGAAGTATACATCGATTTATGTAAAAATATGCCTAAGTCACAACGCTTTTTATCGAATTAAATCGAAGGGAACGTTAACGTCGTCAGTAGCTGCGCGAAGAAATTCAAAGTACCAAACTCCCGGTCATGTCGGTCCGGCCGCGGATGGTTAAAAAAAAAATAAAAAAAATCGGTACGTTCGACCGTATTACGTCGAAATATAAAGATTTCACAAAAAATACCGGTACATCGTACCGCTTTCCGTCGAATTGATTCGAAGGGAACGTTCGAAATTGACAATTTTTTCTAGCTCTCCAGGGACGAAATAAACGTTCAATATCTATGTAATTTTGCAGTATACATCGATTTATGTAAAAATATGCCTACCTCATAACGCTTTTTATCGAATTAACTCGAAGGGAGCGTTCGACATTGAAATTTTCTTCTAGCTCTCCAGGGACGAAATAAACGTTTAATCTCTATGTAATAATGAAGTATACATCGATTTATGTAAAAATATGCCCACCTCATAACGCTTTTTATCGATATAAATCGAAGAGAAAGGTAGCGTCGTTAGTAGCGGTGTGAAGAAATTCAAAGTCCCAACCTCCCGGTCATGTCGGTCCTGCTGGAGCTATTTAAGAAAAAATAAATATATATCGTGACGCTCGACCGTATTACGTCGAAATATAACGAATTCACAAAATAATACCGGTACATCCTTACGCTTTCTGACGAATTAACTCGAATAAACCGTTCGAAATTGAAAGTTTTGCTAGCTCTCCAGGGACGAAATAAACGTTTAATCCCTATGCAATATTGAATTACACATCGATATATTTAGAAATATTCCTACGTCGTAACGCTCTTTAACGAATTAACTCGAAGAGAACGTTCGAGGTTGAAATTTTTTTCTAGCTCTCCAGGGACGAAATAAACGTTTAATATCTATGTAATATTGAAGTATACATCGATTTATGTAAAAATATGCCCACCTCATAACGCTTTTTATCGAATTAAATCTAAGAGAACGGTAGCGTCGTCGGTAGCTGCGCGATGATATTCAAAGACCCAATCTCCCGGTCATGTCGGTCCGGCCGCGGCTATTTAAAACAAACATAAAAAAAAATCGTTACTGTTACGTCGCGTGGGGTATCTGCATGCCATCCCGCGCTACCTGGCAGCCAGCGGCCACCCTTCGGTCGCCCCGGTTCTCAATAGACCCACGGGCCCACCATAAACCGTTAACTCTTAGCTTGATTGTTTCCAGACATGTTTTCCCGTCAAGTCACATGTCTGGAGAATTCTCTAATTCTATAAGTATTTTCAGTTTATGGCTGGGTCTTGGAAAAGTCCTTGAATTTATTAGGTGCTCTTAAGAATCACGGAGAAAGCGGACAGTTCCCAGACGGAAAGGGCCAACACATGTCACTCGGAAAAGGCTGTTTTCTCGTCGGGAACAAAGTCCACCCCCGCTCTACGTTGGTGGGAGACTTCTTCATCTCCTGTTCATTAGAGTGGGTCATAACCAATCGGCATCGCGGATCATTACCCTCACTTCCTGGACGAAAAGTGTGAACAACGAATCCGCGTTCTTCGGTCAAAGGGCACACCCACACCAAGCTTTCCTCCGAGGCACCACAAGGACAGTTCAGCAGTCGTCTACAACTCTCGGTCAAGTTTTAACTAAAACCGTCTTAACTATCGCATTCGAAAAGTCTTAATTAACAGTCTCGTCCGAAAAGTCGTGTCACAGGAATTGCATTTGATAATCGGTCAGGTCATTGAATCCATCGAGACATTAACTACTTCCTTGTGAAACCATTATTTGGTTATCGTTGTTAGTTGTAATAATTGTTGCAAATATACTGTTATATTAACCCTGCTAACACAGTGTTAATTCATTCAATCACCTCTGTTGTCCTAACCGAAGCAGGGGAACGACTCACTCGCGGCGTCGATTAACCGAATAGTAGCGAGAATTTACGCCTCTCGCTGACGCGCCTCCTCGCGATCGCGTCTCTCCGCGAACGGTCGTAACAGTTACATTCGACCGTATTACGTCGAACTATAAAGATTTCACAAAAAATACCGCGACCTCGTAAAGCTTTTTAAAGAATTAACTCGCAAAAACCGTTCGGAATTGAAATTTTGTTCTAGCTCTTCAGGGTAGAAATAAGTGTTTAATCTCTATGTAATATTGAATTACACATCGATATATGTAGAAATATTCCTACGTTGTAACGCTTTTTAACGAATTAACTCGAAGAGAACGTTCGAAATTAAAATTTTGTTCTAGCTCTCCAGGGTAGAAGTAAGTGTTAATCTCTATGTAATATTGAATAATACATCGATTTACGTAAAAATATGCCTACCTCATAATGCTTTTTATCGAATTAACTCGAAGAGAACGGTGGAGTCGTCACTAGCTGCGCGAAGAAATTCAAAGTCCCAATCTCCCAGTCATGTCGGTCCTGCGAGGGCTATTTAAAAAAAAAAAAGAAATATAAATCGTAACGCTCGACCGTATTACGTCGAAATATAACGATTTCACAAAAAAAACCGGTACATCGTAACGCTTTCTAACGAATTAACTCGCAAAAACCGTTCGATATTGAAAGTTTTGCTAGCTCTCCAGGGACGAAATAAACGTTTAATCACTATGCAATATTGAATTACACATCGATATAAGTTGAAATATTCCTACGTCGTAAAGCTTTTTAACGAATTAACTCGAAGGGAACGTTCGAAATTGAAATTTTGTTCTAGCTTTTCAGGGTTGAAATAAGTGTTTAATCTCTATGTAATATTGAATTATACATCGATTTATGTAAAAATATGCCTACATGATAACGCTTTCTATCGAATTAACTCGAAGGGAACGTTAGCGTCGTTAGTAGCGGTACGAAGAGATTCAAAGACCAATCCTCCCGGTCATGTCGGTCCTGCGGGGGCTATTTAAAAAAAAAGAAAAAATTGATATAAATCGTTACGATCGACCGTCTTACGTCGAAGTATAACGATTTCACAAAAAAATACCGGTACATCGTAACGATTTCTAACGAATTAACTCACAAAAACCGTTCGAAACTGAAAGTTTTGCTTGCTCTCCAGGGACGAAATAAACGTTTACTCCCTATGCAATATTGAATTACACATCGATATAAGTTGAAATATTCCTACGTCGTAAAGCTTTTTAACGAATTAACTCGAAGGGAACGTTCGAAATTGAAATTTTTTTCTAGCCCTCCAGGGACGAAATAGACGTTTTATCTCTATGTAATATTGAGGTATACATCGAGTTATGTAAGAATATGCCCACCTCATAATGCTTTTTATCGTATTAAATCGAAGAGAACGGTAGAGTCGTCACTAGCTGCGCGAAGAAATGCAAAGTCCCAACCGCCCGGTCATGTCGGTCCTGCGGGGGCTATTTAAAAAAAAAATAAAAATAAATCGTTACGTTCGTCCGTATTACGTCGAAATATAATGATTTCACCAAAAATACCGGTACATCGTAAAGCTTTCTAACGAATTGACTCGCAAAAACCGTTTGAAATTGAAAGTTTTGCTACCTCCCCAGGGACGAAATAGACGTTTAATCCCTATGCAATTTTGAATAACATAACGATATATTTAGAAATATTCCTACGTCGTAGCGCTTTATAACGAATTAACTCGCACAAACCGTTCGAAATTGAACGTTTTGCTAGCTCTCCAGTGACGAAATAAACGTTTAATCCCTATGCAATATTGAATTATACATCCATATATCTAGAAATATACCTACGTCGTAAAGCTTTTGTAGAATTAACTCGAAGGGAACGTTCGAAATTGAAATTTTTTTCCAGCTCTCCAGGGACGAAATAAACGTTTATTCTCTATGTAATAGTGAAGTATACATCGATTTATGTAAAAATATGCCTACCTCATTACGCTTTATATAGAATTAACTCGAAAGGAACGTTAGCGTCGTTAGTAGCGGTGCGAAGAAATGCAAAGTCCCAAACTCCCGGTCACGTCGGTCATCCTGGGGCTATTTAAAAAAAAAATAAACATATATCGTTACGGTCGACCGCATTACGTCGAAATATAACGATTTCACAAAAAATACCAGTACATCGTAACACTTTCCAACGAATTAACTTGCAAAAACCGTTCGAAATTGAAAGTTTTGCTAGCTCTCCAGGGACGAAATAAACGTTTAATTCCTATGGAGTATTGAATTATACATCGAAATATGTAAAAATATTCCTACCTCATAACGGTTGTTAACGAATTAACTCGCAGGGAACCTTAGCGTCGTTCGTAGCGGTGCGTAGAAATTCAAAGACACAATCTTCCGGTCATGTCGGTCCTGCGGGGGCTATTTAAGAAAAAAATAAATATAAATCGTAACGCTCGACCGTATTACGTCGAAATATAACGATTTCACAAAAAAATACCGGTACATCGTAAAGCTTTCTAACGAATTAGCTTGCAAAAACCGTTCGAAATTGAAAGTTTTGATACCTCTCCAGGGACGAAATAAACGTTTAATCCCTATGCAATTTTGAATTACACATCGATATATTTAGAAATATTCCTACGTCGTAACGCTTTTTATCGAATTAACTCGAAGGGAACGTTCGAAATTGAAATTTTCTTCTAGCTCTCAAGGGACGAAATAAACGTTTAATCCGTATGTAATATTGAATTATACATCGAGATATGTAAAGATATTCCTACCTCATAACGGTTGTTAACGAGTTAAGTCGCAGGGAACCTTAGCGTTGTTCGTAGCGGTGCGAAGAAATACAAAGTCCCAACGTCCCGGTCATATAGGTACGGCGGGGGCTATTAAAAAAAAAAAGAAAAAATAAAAATAAATCGTTACGATCGACCGTATTACGTCGAACTATAACGATTTCACAAAAAATACCAGGTACCTCGTAACGCTTTCAGACGAATTAACTCGCAAAAACCGTTCGAAATTGAAAGTTTTCCTAGCTCTCCAGGGACGAAATAAACGTTTAATCCCTATACAATATTGAATTTCACATCGATATATGTAGAAATATTCCTACGTCGTAACGCTTTTTAACGAATTAACTCGCAGGGAACCTTAGCGTCGTTCGTAGCGGTGCGAAGAAATACAAAGTCCCAACGTCTCGTTCATATAGGTACGGCGGGGGCTATTTAAAAAAAAAATAAAAATTAATCGTTACGATCGACCGTATTACGTCGAAATATAACGATTTCACAAAAAATACCGGTACCTCGTAACGCCTTCTGACCAATTAACTCGAAGGGAGCGTTCGAAATTGAAAGTTTTGCTAGCTCTCCAGGGACGAAATAAATGTTTAATCTCTATGTAATATTGAAGTATACATCAATGTATGTGAAAATATTCCTACCTCATAACGGTTGTTAACGAATTAACTCGCAGGGAACTTTATCGTCGTTCGTAGCGGTGAGAAGAAATACAAGGTCCCAACCTCCCGGTCATATTGGTACAGCGGGGGCTATTTAAAAAAAGAAAATAAAAATAAATCGTTACGATCGACCGTATTACGTCGAAATGTAACGATTTCTCAAATAATAACGGTACCTCGTAACGCTTTCTGACTAATTGACTCGAAGGGAACGTTCGAAATTGAAATTTTGTTCTAGCTCTGCAGGGTAGAAATAAGTGTTTAATCTCTATGTAATATTGAATTGTATATCGATTTATGTAAAAATATGCACGCCTCATAACGCTTTTTATCCAATTAACTCGAAGGGAACGTTAGCGTCGTTAGTAGCGGTGCGAAGAAATTCAAAGACCCAAACTTCCGGTCATGTCGGTCCTGCGGGGGCTATTTAAAAAAAAGAAAATTAAAAGAAATCATTACGTTCGAGCGTATTACGTCGAACTATAACGATTTCACAAGAAATACCGCGACCTCGTAACGCTTGTTAACGATTTAACTCGAAAAAACCGTACCAAAGTGAAAGTTCTGCTTGCCCTCCAGGGAACAAATAAACGTTTTTATCCCTATGTAATATTGAATTATACATCGAGATATGTAAAAATATTCCTACCTCATAACGGTTGTTAACGAATTAACTCGCAGGAAACCTTAGCGTCGTTCGTAGCGGTGCGAAGAAATACAAAGTACCAACGTCCCGGTCATATCGGTACGGCGGGGGCTATTTAAACAAAAAATAAAAATAAATCGTTACGATCGACCGCATTACATCGAAATATAATGATTTCACAAAAAATACCGGTACATCGTAAAGCTTTCTAACGAATTAACTCGCAAAATCCGTTCGAAAATGAAAGTTTTGCTAGCTATCCAGGGACGAAATAAATGTTTAATCTCTATGTAATATTGAAGTATACATCAATGTATGTAAAAATATTCCTACCTCATAACGCTCTTTATCGAATTAACTCGAAGGGAGCGTTAGCGTCGTTAGTAGATGCGCGAGGATATTCAAAGTCCCAATCTCCCGGTCATGTCGGTCCGGCCGCGGCTATTTAAAACAAACATAAAAAAATCGTTACGTTCGACCGTATTTCTTCGAACTATAAAGATTTCACAAAAAATACCGCGACCTCGTAACGCTTTTTAAAGAATTAACTCGAAAAAACCGTTCGAAATTGAAAGTTTTGCCTGCCCTCCAGGGACCAAATAAACGTTTTTATCCCTATGTAATATTGAATTATACATCGAGATATGTAAAAATATTCCTACCTCATAACGCTTTAAATCGAATTAACTCGAAGGGTACGTTAGCGTCGTTCGAAGCGGTGCGAAGAAATACAAAGTACCAACGTCCCGGTCATATCGGTACGGCGGGGGCTATTTAAACAAAAAATAAAAATAAATCGTTACGTTCGACCGTATTACGTCGAAATATAATGATTTCACAAAAAATGCCAGTACATCGTAACGCTTTCTAACGAATTAACTCGCAAAAATCGTTCGAAATTGAAAGTTTTGCTAGCTCTCCAGGGACCAAATAAACGATTAATCCCTATGTAATATTGAATTATACATCGAGATATGTAAAAATATTCCTACCTCATAACCCTTTTTATCGAATTAACTCGCAGGAAACACTAGCGTCGTTCGTAGCGGTGCGAAGAAATACAAAGTCCCAACGTCCCGGTCATATCGGTACAGCGGGGACTATTTAAAAAAAAAAAAAAATAAAAATAAATCGTTACGATCGACCGTATTACGTCGAAATATAACGATTTCACAAAAAATACCGGTACCTCGTAACGCTTTCTGACGAATTGACTCGAAGGGAACGTTCGAAATTGAAATTTTGTTCTAGCTCTCCGGGGAAGAAATAAGTGTTTAATCTCTATGTAATATTGAATTATACATCGATTTATGTAAAAATATGCCTACCTCATAACGCTTTTTATCGAATTAACTCGAAGGGAACGTTGGCGTCGTTAGTAGCGGTGCGAAGAAATTCAAAGTCCCAACGTCCCGGTCATGTCGGCCCTGCGGGGGCTATTTAAAAAAAAATAAATATAAATCGTTACGATCGACCGTATTACGTCGAACTATAAAGATTTCACAAAAAATACCGGTACATCGTAACGCTTTCTAAGGAATTAACTCGCAAAAACCGGTCGAAATGGAAAGTTTTGCTACCTATCCGGGGACGAAATAAACGTTTAATCCCTATGCAATTTTGTATTACACATCGATATATTTAGAAATATTCCTACGTCGTAACGCTTTTTAAAGAATTAGCTCGAAAAAACCGTTCGAAATTGAAAGTTTTGTCTGCTCTCCAGGGACCAAATAAACGTTTAATCCCTATGTAATATTAAATTATACATCGAGATATGTAAAATATTCCTACCTCATAACGGTTGTTAACGAATTAACTCGCAGCGAACCTTAGCGTCGTTCGTAGCGGTGCGAAGAAATACAAAGTCCCAACGTTCCCGTCATATAGGTACGGCGGGGGCTATTTAAAAAAAAGACTAAAAATAAATCGTTGCGATCGACCGTATTACGTCGAACTATAACGATTTCGCAAAAAAATACCGGTACATCGTAACGGTTTCTAACGAATTAACTCGCAAAAACCGTGCGAAATTGAAAGATTTGCTACCTCTCTAGGGACGAAATAAACGTTTAATCCCGACGCAATTTTGAATTACACATCGATATATTTAGAAATATTCCTACGTCGTAACACTTTTTAACGAATTAACTCGAAAATACCGTACGAAATTGAAAGTTTTGCCTGCTCTCCAGGGACCAAATAAATATTTAATCCCTATGTAATATTGAATTATACATCGAGATATGTAAAAATATTCCTACCTCATAACGGTTGTTATCGAATTAACTCCAAGGGAACGTTTGCGTCGTTAATAGCGGTGCGAAGAAATTCAAAGTCCCAATCTCCCGGTCACGTCGGTCCGGCCGCGGCTATTTAAAAAAAACATTAAAAAAATCATTACGTTCGACCATATTACGTCGAACTATAAAGATTTCGCAAAAAATACCGCGACCCCGTAACGCTTGTTAACGAATTAACTCGAAAAAACCGTTCGAAATTGAAAGTTTTGCTAGCTCCCCAGGGAAGAAATAAACGTTTAATTCCAATGCAATATGGAATTACACATTGATATATGTAGACATATTCATACGTGGTAACGCTTTCAATCGAATTAACTCGAAGGGAACGTTAGCGTCGTTAGTAGCGGTACGAAGAAATGCAAAGACCCAACCTCCCGGACATGTCGGTCCTGCTAGGGCTATTTAAAAAAAAATGAATATAAATCATTACGTTCGACCGTATTACGTCGAAATATAACGATTTCACAAAAAATACCGGTACCTCGTAAAGGTTTCTGACGAATATCTCGATGGGAACGTTCGAAATTGGAATTTGGTTCTAGCTCTTCAGGGTAGAAATAAGTGTTTAATCTCTATGTAATATTGAATTATACATCAATTTATGTAAAAATATGCCTACCTCATAACGCTTTTTATCGAATTAACTCGAAGGGAAGGTTAGCGTCGTTAGTAGCGGTGCGAAGAAATTCAAAGACCCAACCTCCCGGTCATGTCGGTGCTGCGGGGGCTATTTAAAAAAAAATGAATATAAATCGTTACGTTCGACCGTATTACGTCGAAATATAACGATTTCACAGAAAATACCGGTACATCGTAACGCTTTCTAACGAATTAACTCGCTAAAACCGTTCGAAATTGAAAGCTTTGCTACCTCTCCAGGGTCGAAATAAATGTTTAATATGTATGTAACATTGAAGTATACATCGATTTATGTAAAAATATGCCTACCTCATAACGCTTTTTATCGAATTAACTCGAAGGGAACTTTGGCGTCGTCAGTAGCGGTGCGAAGAAATTCAAAGTACCAACCTCCCGGTCTTGTCGGTCCGGCGGCGGCTATTTAAAAAAAAGAAAATAAAAAGAAATCATTACGTTCGAGCGTATTATTTCGAACTATAACGATTTCGCAAGAAATACCGGTACCTCGCTACGCTTTTTAACAAATTAACTCGAACGGATCGTTCGAAATTGAAAGTATTGCTACCTCTCCAGGGACGAAATAAACGTTTAATCCCTATACAATCTTGAATTACACATCTACATATTTGGAAATATGCCTACGTCGTAAAACTTTTTAACGAACTAACTCGAAGGGATTGGTCGAAATTGAAATTTTTTCTAGCTCTCCAGGGACGAAATAAACGTTTAATCTCTATGTAAT
Source organism: Bombus hortorum (assembly GCA_905332935.1). Taxonomy (NCBI): domain Eukaryota; kingdom Metazoa; phylum Arthropoda; class Insecta; order Hymenoptera; family Apidae; genus Bombus; species Bombus hortorum. The sequence continues at coordinate 9,769,677 of CAJOSO010000001.1, forward strand.
ATTGAAGTATATATCAATTTATGTAAAAATATGCCTACCTCATAAAGCTTTATATCGAATTAACTCGAAGGGAACGTTAGCGTCGTTAGTAGCGGTGCGAAGAAATTCAAAGACCCAACATCACGGTCATGTCGGTCCTGCTTGGGCTATTCAAAAAAAATAAACATAAATCGTTACGTCCGACCGTATTACGTCGAAATATAATGATTTCACAAAAAATACCGGTAAATCGTAACGCTTTCAGACGAATTAACTCGAAGGGAACGTTCGAAATTGAAATTTTGTTCTAGCTCTTCAGGGTAGAAATAAGTGTTTAATCTCTATGTAATATTGAATTATACATCGATTTATGTATAAATATGCCTACCTCATTACGATTTATATCGAATTAACTCCAAGGGAACGTTAGCGTCGTTAATAGCGGTGCGAAGAAATTCAAAGTCCCAATCTCCCGGTCACGTCGGTCCGGCCGCGGCTATTTAAAAAAAACATTAAAAAAATCATTACGTTCGACCATATCACGTCGAACTATAAAGATTTCGCAAAAAATACCGCGACCCCGTAACGCTTGTTAACGAATTAACTCGAAAAAACCGTTCGAAATTGAAAGTTTTGCTAGCTCCCCAGGGAAGAAATAAACGTTTAATCCCAATGCAATATGGAATTACACATTGATATATGTAGACATATTCCTACGTGGTAACGCTTTCAATCGAATTAACTCGAAGGGAACGTTAGCGTCGTTAGTAGCTGTGCGAAGAAATGCAAAGACCCAACCTCCCGGTCATGTCGGTCCTGCTAGGGCTATTTAAAAAAAAAATGAATATAAATCATTACGTTCGACCGTATTACGTCGATATATAACGATTTCACAAAAAATACCGGTACCTCGTAAAGGTTTCTGACGAATATCTCGATGGGAACGTTCGAAATTGGAATTTGGTTCTAGCTCTTCAGGGTAGAAATAAGTGTTTAATCTCTATGTAATATTGAATTATACATCAATTTATGTAAAAATATGCCTACCTCATAACGCTTTCTAACGAATTAACTCGAAGGGAACATTCGAAATTGAAATTTTATGCTAGCCCACCAGGGACGAAATAAATGTTTAATCTCTATGTAATACTGAAGTATACATTGATTTATGTAAAAATATGCCCACCTCATAACGCTTTTTTGGAATTAACTCGAAGGGAACGTTAGCGTCGTTAGTAGCGGTGCTAAGAAATTCAAAGTACCAAACTCCCGGTCTTGTCGGTCCGGCGGCGGCTATTTAAAAAAAAGAATATAAAAAGAAATCATTATGTTCGAGCGTATTATTTCGAAATATAACGATTTCACAAGAAATACCGGTACCTCTTTACGCTTTCAGACGTATTAACTCGAAGGGAACGTTCGAAATTGAAATTTTGTTCTAGCTCTTCAGGGTAGAAATAAGTGTTTAATCTCTATGTAATATTGAATTATACATCAATTTATGTAAAAATATGCCTACCCCATAACGCTTTCTAACGAATTAACTCGAAGGGAACATTCGAAATTGAAATTTTATGCTAGCTCACCAGGGACGAAATAAACGTTCAATATCTATGTAATATTGAAGTATACATCGATTTATGTAAAAATAGGCCTACCTCATAACGCTCTTTATCGAGTTAACTCGAAGGGAGCGTTAGCGTCGTCAGTAGCGGCGCGAAGAAATTCAAAGTACCAACCTCCCGGTCATGTCGGTCCGGCGGCTGCTATTTAAAAAAAAGAAAAGAAGGAAATCATTACGTTCGAGCGTACTACGTCGAACTATAACGATTTCACAAAAAATACCGGTACCTCGTAACGCTTTCAGACGAATTAACTCGAAGGGAACGTTCGAAATTGAAATTTTGTTCTAGCTCTTCAGGGTAGAAATAAGTGTTTAATCTCTATGTAATATTGAATTATACATCGATTTATGTATAAATATGCCTACCTCATTACGATTTATATCGAATTAAATCGAAGGGAATGTTAGCGTCGTTAGTAGCGGTGCGAAGAATTTCAAAGACCCAACCTCCCGGTCATGTCGGTGCTGCGGGGGCTTTTAAAAAAAAATGAATATAAATCGTTACCTTCGACCGCATTACGTCGAAATATAACGATTTCACAGAAAATACCGATACATCGTGACGCTTTCTAAAGAATTAACTCGCAAAAACCGTTCGAAATTGAAAGTTTTGCTAGCTCTCCAGGGACGAAATAAATGTTTAATCCTTTTGCAATAGTGAATTACACACCGATATATGTAGAAATATTCCTACGTCGTAACGCTTTTTAACGAATTAATTCGAAGGGAACGTTCGATATTGTAATTTTTTTCTAGCTCTCCAGGGACGAAATAAACGTTTAATCCCTATGTAATATTGAATTCTACATCGATTTATGTAGAAATATGACTACCTCATAACGCTTTTTATCGAATTAACGCGAAGGGAACGTTAGCGTCGTTAGTAGCGGTGCGAAGAAATTCAAAGACACAACCTCCCGGTCATGTCGGTCCTGCGGGGGCTATTTAAAAAAAAATAAATATAAATCGTGACGCTCGACCGTATTACGTCGAAATATAACGATTTCACAAAAAATGCCGTTACCTCGTAACGCTTTCTGACGAACTGACTCGAAGGGAACGTTCGAAATTGAGATTTTGTTCTAGCTCTCCAGGGTAGAAATAAGTGTTTAATCTCCATGTAATATTGAAGTATACATCGATGTATGTAAAAATATTCCTACCTCATAACGCTTTTTATCGAATTAACTCGAAGGGAACGTTAGCGTCGTTAGTAGCTGCGTGAAGAAATTCAAAGTCCCAATCTCCCCGTCATATCGATCCGGCCGCGGCTATTTAAAAAAAAATAAACATATATCGTTACGCTCGACCGCATTACGTCGAAATATAACGATTTGGCAAAAAAATACCGGTACATCGTAACGCTTTCTAACGAATTAACTCGCAAAAGCCGTTCGAAATTGAAAGCTTTGCTAGCTCTCCAGGGACGAAATTAACGTTTAATCCCTATGCAATTCTGAATTACACATCGATATATTTAGAAATATTCCTACGTCGTAGCGCTTTGTAACGAATTAACTCGCAAAAACCGTTCGATATTGAAAGTTTTCCTAGCTCTCCAGGGACGAAATAAACGTTTAATCCCTATGCAATATTGAATTTCACATCGATATATGTAGAAATATTCCTACGTCGTAACGCTTTTTAACGAATTAACTCGCAGGGAACCTTAGCGTAGTTCGTAGCAGTGCGAAGAAATACAAAGTCATAACGTCGCGGTCATATAGGTACGGAGGGGGCTATTTAAAAAAATAAATTAATAAATCGTTACGATCGACCGTATTACGTCGAAATATAACGATTTCACAAAAATACCGGTACCTCGTAACGCCTTCTGACGAATTAACTCGCAAAAACCGTTCGAAATTGAAAGTTTTGCTAGCTCTCCAGAGACGAAATAAAAGTTTAATCCCTATGCAATATTGAATTATACATCAAGATATGTCAAAATATTTCTACCTCATAACGGTTGTTAACGAATTAACGTGCAGGGAACCTTAACGTCGTTAGTAGCGGTGCGAAGAAATGCAAACTCCCAGACTCCCGGTCATGTCGGTCATGCTGGGGCTATTTAAAAAAAATAAACATAAATCGTTACGTTCGACCGTATTACGTCGAAATATAATGACTTCACACAAAATACCGGTACATCGTAACGCTTTCTAACGAATCAACTCGCAAAAACCGTTCGAAATTGAAAGTTTTGCTACCTCTCCAGGGACGAAATAAACGTTTAATCCTTATGCAATTTTGAATAACACATCGATATATTTAGAAATATTCCTACGTCGTAGCGCTTTATAACGAATTAACTCGCAAAAACCGTTCGAAATTGAAAGTTCTCCTAGCTCTCCAGGGACGAAATAAACGTTTAATCCCTATGCAATATTGAAGTATACATCGATTTATGTAAAAATATGCCTACCTCACAACGCTTTTTATCGAATTAAATCGAAGGGAACGTTAAAGTCGTCAGTAGCTGCGCGAAGAAATTCAAAGTACCAATCTCCCGGTCATGTCGGTCCGGCCGCGGATGGTTAAAAAAAAAATAAAAAAAATCGGTACGTTCGACCGTATTACGTCGAAATATAAAGATTTCACAAAAAATACCGGTACATCGTACCGCTTTCCGTCGAATTGAATCGAAGGGAACGTTCGAAATTGACAATTTTTTCTAGCTCTCCAGGGACGAAATAAACGTTCAATATCTATGTAATTTTGCAGTATACATCGATTTATGTAAAAATATGCCTACCTCATAACGCTTTTTATCGAATTAACTCGAAGGGAGCGTTCGACATTGAAATTTTCTTCTAGCTCGCCAGGGACGAAATAAACGTTTAATCCCTATGCAATATTGAAGTATACATCGATTTATGTAAAAATATGTCCACCTCACAACGCTTTTTATCGAATTAAATCGAAGGGAACGTTAACGTCGTCAGTAGCTGCGCGAGGAAATTCAAAATCCAAATCTCCCGGTCATATCGATCCGGCGGCGGCTATTAAAAAAAGAAATAGATATAAATCGTTGCGTTCGACCGTATTACCTCGAAATATAATGATTTCACAAAAAATACCGGTACATCGTAACGCTTTCTAACGAATTAACTTGCAAAATCCATTCGAAATTGAAAGTTTTGCTAGCTCTTCAGGGACGAAATAAACGATTAATCTCTATGCAATTTTGAATTACACATCGATATATTTAGAAATATTCCTACGTCGTAACGCTAGTTAACGAATTAACTCGAAAATACCGTTCGAAATTGAAAGTTTTGCTTGCTCTCCAGGGACCAAATAAACGGTTAATCCCTATGTAATATTGAATTATACATCGATTTATGTAAAAATATGCCCACCTCATAACGCTTTTTATCGAATTAAATTGAAGAGAACAATAGCATCGTATGTAGCGGTGCGAAGAAATTCAAAGTACCAACCTCCGGGTCTTGCCGGTCCGGCGGCGGCTATTTAAAAAAAGAAAATAAAAAGAAATCATTACGTTCGAGCGTATTATTTCGAACTATAACGATTTCACAAGAAATACCGGTAGCTCGTAACGCTTTCAGACGTATTAACTCAAAGGGAACGTTCGAAATTGAAATTCTGTTCTAGCTCTCCAGGGTAGAAATAAGTGTTTAATCTACATGAAATATTCATGTATACATCGATTTATGTAAAAATATGCCTACCTCATAACGCTTTTTATCGAATTAACTCGAAGGGAACGGTAGCATCGTCAGTAGCTGCGCGAAGAAATTCAAAGTCCCAATCTCCCGGTCATGTCGTTCCGGCAGCGGCTATTTAATAGAAAATAAAAAAAAATCGTTACTTTCGACCGTATTACGTCGAACTATAAGATTTCACAAAAACATACCGCGACATCGTAACGCTTGTTAACGGATTAACTCGAAAAAACCGTTCGAAATTGAAAGTTTTGCTTGCTCTCCGGGGACCAAATAAATGTTTAATCCCTATGTAATATTGAATTATAAATCGAGATATGTAAAAATATTGCTACCTCATAACGGTTGTTAACGAATTAACGTGCAGGGAACCTTAGCGTCGTTAGTAGCGGTGCGAAGAAATTCAAAGTCCCAACCTCCCGGTCATGTCGGTCCTGCTGGGGCTATTTAAAAAAAATAAACATAAATCGTTACGTTCGACCGTATTACGTCGAAATATAATGACTTCACACAAAATACCGGTACATCGTAACGCTTTCTAACGAATTAACTCGCAAAAACCGTTCGAAATTGAAAGTTTTGCTACCTCTCCAGGGACGAAATAAACGTTTAATCCCTATGCAATTTTGAATAACACATCGATATATTTAGAAATATTCCTACGTCGTAGCGCTTTATAACGAATTAACTCGCAAAAACCGTTCGAAACTGAAAGTTTTCCTAGCTCTCCAGGGACGAAATAAACGTTTAATCCCTATGCAATATTGAAGTATACATCGATTTATGTAAAAATATGCCTACCTCACAACGCTTTTTATCGAATTAAATCGAAGGGAACGTTAACGTCGTCAGTAGCTGCGCGAAGAAATTCAAAGTACCAAACTCCCGGTCATGTCGGTCCGGCCGCGGATGGTTAAAAAAAAATAAAAAAAATCGGTACGTTCGACCGTATTACGTCGAAATATAAAGATTTCACAAAAAATACCGGTACATCGTACCGCTTTCCGTCGAATTGATTCGAAGGGAACGTTCGAAATTGACAATTTTTTCTAGCTCTCCAGGGACGAAATAAACGTTCAATATCTATGTAATTTTGCAGTATACATCGATTTATGTAAAAATATGCCTACCTCATAACGCTTTTTATCGAATTAACTCGAAGGGAGCGTTCGACATTGAAATTTTCTTCTAGCTCGCCAGGGACGAAATAAACGTTTAATCTCTATGTAATATTGAAGTATACATCGATTTATGTAAAAATATGTCCACCTCACAACGCTTTTTATCGAATTAAATCGAAGGGAACGTTAACGTCGTCAGTAGCTGCGCGAGGAAATTCAAAATCCAAATCTCCCGGTCATATCGATCCGGCGGCGGCTATTAAAAAAAGAAATAGATATAAATCGTTGCGTTCGACCGTATTACCTCGAAATATAATGATTTCACAAAAAATACCGGTACATCGTAACGCTTTCTAACGAATTAACTTGCAAAATCCATTCGAAATTGAAAGTTTTGCTAGCTCTTCAGGGACGAAATAAACGATTAATCTCTATGCAATTTTGAATTACACATCGATATATTTAGAAATATTCCTACGTCGTAACGCTAGTTAACGAATTAACTCGAAAATACCGTTCGAAATTGAAAGTTTTGCTTGCTCTCCAGGGACCAAATAAACGGTTAATCCCTATGTAATATTGAATTATACATCGATTTATGTAAAAATATGCCCACCTCATAACGCTTTTTATCGAATTAAATTGAAGAGAACAATAGCATCGTATGTAGCGGTGCGAAGAAATTCAAAGTACCAACCTCCGGGTCTTGCCGGTCCGGCGGCGGCTATTTAAAAAAAGAAAATAAAAAGAAATCATTACGTTCGAGCGTATTATTTCGAACTATAACGATTTCACAAGAAATACCGGTAGCTCGTAACGCTTTCAGACGTATTAACTCGAAGGGAACGTTCGAAATTGAAATTCTGTTCTAGCTCTCCAGGGTAGAAATAAGTGTTTAATCTACATGAAATATTCATGTATACATCGATTTATGTAAAAATATGCCTACCTCATAACGCTTTTTATCGAATTAACTCGAAGGGAACGGTAGCATCGTCAGTAGCTGCGCGAAGAAATTCAAAGTCCCAATCTCCCGGTCATGTCGTTCCGGCAGCGGCTATTTAATAGAAAATAAAAAAAAATCGTTACGTTCGACCGTATTACGTCGAACTATAAGATTTCACAAAAACATATCGCGACATCGTAACGCTTGTTAACGGATTAACTCGAAAAAACCGTTCGAAATTGAAAGTTTTGCTTGCTCTCCGGGGACCAAATAAATGTTTAATCCCTATGTAATATTGAATTATAAATCGAGATATGTAAAAATATTGCTACCTCATAACGGTTGTTAACGAATTAACGTGCAGGGAACCTTAGCGTCGTTAGTAGCGGTGCGAAGAAATTCAAAGTCCCAACCTCCCGGTCATGTCGGCCCTGCTGGGGCTATTTAAAAAAAATAAACATAAATCGTTACGTTCGACCGTATTACGTCGAAATATAATGACTTCACACAAAATACCGGTACATCGTAACGCTTTCTAACGAATTAACTCGCAAAAACCGTTCGAAATTGAAAGTTTTGCTACCTCTCCAGGGACGAAATAAACGTTTAATCCCTATGCAATTTTGAATAACACATCGATATATTTAGAAATATTCCTACGTCGTAGCGCTTTATAACGAATTAACTCGCAAAAACCGTTCGAAATTGAAAGTTTTCCTAGCTCTCCAGGGACGAAATAAACGTTTAATCCCTATGCAATATTGAAGTATACATCGATTTATGTAAAAATATGCCTACGTCACAACGCTTTTTATCGAATTAAATCGAAGGGAACGTTAACGTCGTCAGTAGCTGCGCGAAGAAATTCAAAGTACCAAACTCCCGGTCATGTCGGTCCGGCCGCGGATGGTTAAAAAAAAAATAAAAAAAATCGGTACGTTCGACCGTATTACGTCGAAATATAAAGATTTCACAAAAAATACCGGTACATCGTACCGCTTTCCGTCGAATTGATTCGAAGGGAACGTTCGAAATTGACAATTTTTTCTAGCTCTCCAGGGACGAAATAAACGTTCAATATCTATGTAATTTTGCAGTATACATCGATTTATGTAAAAATATGCCTACCTCATAACGCTTTTTATCGAATTAACTCGAAGGGAGCGTTCGACATTGAAATTTTCTTCTAGCTCGCCAGGGACGAAATAAACGTTTAATCTCTATGTAATATTGAAGTATACATCGATTTATGTAAAAATATGCCCACCTCACAACGCTTTTTATCGAATTAAATCGAAGGGAACGTTAACGTCGTCAGTAGCTGCGCGAGGAAATTCAAAATCCAAATCTCCCGGTCATATCGATCCGGCGGCGGCTATTAAAAAAAGAAATAGATATAAATCGTTGCGTTCGACCGTATTACCTCGAAATATAATGATTTCACAAAAAATACCGGTACATCGTAACGCTTTCTAACGAATTAACTCGCAAGAACCGTTCGATATTGAAAGTTTTGCTAGCTCTCCAGGGACGAAATAAACGTTTAATCTCTATGTAATATTGAATTATACATCAATTTATGTAAAAATATGCCTACCTCATAACGCTTTTTATCGAATTAACTCGAAGGGAAGGTTAGCGTCGTTAGTAGCGGTGCGAAGAAATTCAAAGACCCAACCTCCCGGTCATGTCGGTGCTGCGGGGGCTATTTAAAAAAAAATGAATATAAATCGTTACGTTCGACCGTATTACGTCGAAATATAACGATTTCACAGAAAATACCGGTACATCGTAACGCTTTTTAACGAATTAACTTGCAAAATCCATTCGAAATTGAAAGTTTTGCTAGCTCTTCAGGGACGAAATAAACGATTAATCTCTATGCAATTTTGAATTACACATCGATATATTTAGAAATATTCCTACGTCGTAACGCTAGTTAACGAATTAACTCGAAAATACCGTTCGAAATTGAAAGTTTTGCTTGCTCTCCAGGGACCAAATAAACGGTTAATCCCTATGTAATATTGAATTTTACATCGATTTATGTAAAAATATGCCCACCTCATAACGCTTTTTATCGAATTAAATTGAAGAGAACAATAGCATCGTATGTAGCGGTGCGAAGAAATTCAAAGTACCAACCTCCGGGTCTTGCCGGTCCGGCGGCGGCTATTTAAAAAAAGAAAATAAAAAGAAATCATTACGTTCGAGCGTATTATTTCGAACTATAACGATTTCACAAGAAATACCGGTAGCTCGTAACGCTTTCAGACGTATTAACTCGAAGGGAACGTTCGAAATTGAAATTCTGTTCTAGCTCTCCAGGGTAGAAATAAGTGTTTAATCTACATGAAATATTCATGTATACATCGATTTATGTAACAATATGCCTACCTCATAACGCTTTTTATCGAATTAACTCGAAGGGAACGGTAGCATCGTCAGTAGCTGCGCGAAGAAATTCAAAGTCCCAATCTCCCGGTCATGTCGTTCCGGCAGCGGCTATTTAATAGAAAATAAAAAAAAATCGTTACGTTCGACCGTATTACGTCGAACTATAAGATTTCACAAAAACATACCGCGACATCGTAACGCTTGTTAACGGATTAACTCGAAAAAGCCGTTCGAAATTGAAAGTTTTGCTTGCTCTCCGGGGACCAAATAAATGTTTAATCCCTATGTAATATTGAATTATAAATCGAGATATGTAAAAATATTGCTACCTCATAACGGTTGTTAACGAATTCACTCGCAGGAAACCTTAGCGTGGTTCGTAGCGGTGCGAAGAAATTCAAAGTCCCAACCTCCCGGTCATGTCGGTCCTGCTGGGGCTATTTAAAAAAAATAAACATAAATCGTTACGTTCGACCGTATTACGTCGAAATATAACGATTTCACAAAAAATACCGGTACATCGTAACGCTTTCTAAGGAATTAACTCGCAAAAACCGGTCGAAATGGAAAGTTTTGCTACCTATCCGGGGACGAAATAAACGTTTAATCCCTATGCAATTTTGTATTACACATCGATATATTTAGAAATATTCCTACGTCGTAACGCTTTTTAAAGAATTAGCTCGAAAAAACCGTTCGAAATTGAAAGTTTTGTCTGCTCTCCAGGGACCAAATAAACGTTTAATCCCTATGTAATATTAAATTATACATCGAGATATGTAAAATATTCCTACCTCATAACGGTTGTTAACGAATTAACTCGCAGCGAACCTTACCGTCGTTCGTAGCGGTGCGAAGAAATACAAAGTCCCAACGTTCCCGTCATATAGGTACGGCGGGGGCTATTTAAAAAAAAGACTAAAAATAAATCGTTGCGATCGACCGTATTACGTCGAACTATAACGATTTCGCAAAAAAATACCGGTACATCGTAACGGTTTCTAACGAATTAACTCGCAAAAACCGTGCGAAATTGAAAGATTTGCTACCTCTCTAGGGACGAAATAAACGTTTAATCCCGACGCAATTTTGAATTACACATCGATATATTTAGAAATATTCCTACGTCGTAACACTTTTTAACGAATTAACTCGAAAATACCGTACGAAATTGAAAGTTTTGCCTGCTCTCCAGGGACCAAATAAATATTTAATCCCTATGTAATATTGAATTATACATCGAGATATGTAAAAATATTCCTACCTCATAACGGTTGTTATCGAATTAACTCCAAGGGAACGTTTGCGTCGTTAATAGCGGTGCGAAGAAATTCAAAGTCCCAATCTCCCGGTCACGTCGGTCCGGCCGCGGCTATTTAAAAAAAACATTAAAAAAATCATTACGTTCGACCATATTACGTCGAACTATAAAGATTTCGCAAAAAATACCGCGACCCCGTAACGCTTGTTAACGAATTAACTCGAAAAAACCGTTCGAAATTGAAAGTTTTGCTAGCTCCCCAGGGAAGAAATAAACGTTTAATCCCAATGCAATATGGAATTACACATTGATATATGTAGACATATTCATACGTGGTAACGCTTTCAATCGAATTAACTCGAAGGGAACGTTAGCGTCGTTAGTAGCGGTACGAAGAAATGCAAAGACCCAACCTCCCGGACATGTCGGTCCTGCTAGGGCTATTTAAAAAAAAATGAATATAAATCATTACGTTCGACCGTATTACGTCGAAATATAACGATTTCACAAAAAATACCGGTACCTCGTAAAGGTTTCTGACGAATATCTCGATGGGAACGTTCGAAATTGGAATTTGGTTCTAGCTCTTCAGGGTAGAAATAAGTGTTTAATCTCTATGTAATATTGAATTATACATCAATTTATGTAAAAATATGCCTACCTCATAACGCTTTTTATCGAATTAACTCGAAGGGAAGGTTAGCGTCGTTAGTAGCGGTGCGAAGAAATTCAAAGACCCAACCTCCCGGTCATGTCGGTGCTGCGGGGGCTATTTAAAAAAAAATGAATATAAATCGTTACGTTCGACCGTATTACGTCGAAATATAACGATTTCACAGAAAATACCGGTACATCGTAACGCTTTCTAACGAATTAACTCGCTAAAACCGTTCGAAATTGAAAGCTTTGCTACCTCTCCAGGGTCGAAATAAATGTTTAATATGTATGTAACATTGAAGTATACATCGATTTATGTAAAAATATGCCTACCTCATAACGCTTTTTATCGAATTAACTCGAAGGGAACTTTGGCGTCGTCAGTAGCGGTGCGAAGAAATTCAAAGTACCAACCTCCCGGTCTTGTCGGTCCGGCGGCGGCTATTTAAAAAAAAGAAAATAAAAAGAAATCATTACGTTCGAGCGTATTATTTCGAACTATAACGATTTCGCAAGAAATACCGGTACCTCGCTACGCTTTTTAACAAATTAACTCGAACGGATCGTTCGAAATTGAAAGTATTGCTACCTCTCCAGGGACGAAATAAACGTTTAATCCCTATACAATCTTGAATTACACATCTACATATTTGGAAATATGCCTACGTCGTAAAACTTTTTAACGAACTAACTCGAAGGGATTGGTCGAAATTGAAATTTTTTCTAGCTCTCCAGGGACGAAATAAACGTTTAATCTCTATGTAATATTGAAGTATATATCAATTTATGTAAAAATATGCCTACCTCATAAAGCTTTATATCGAATTAACTCGAAGGGAACGTTAGCGTCGTTAGTAGCGGTGCGAAGAAATTCAAAGACCCAACATCACGGTCATGTCGGTCCTGCTTGGGCTATTCAAAAAAAATAAACATAAATCGTTACGTCCGACCGTATTACGTCGAAATATAATGATTTCACAAAAAATACCGGTAAATCGTAACGCTTTCAGACGAATTAACTCGAAGGGAACGTTCGAAATTGAAATTTTGTTCTAGCTCTTCAGGGTAGAAATAAGTGTTTAATCTCTATGTAATATTGAATTATACATCGATTTATGTATAAATATGCCTACCTCATTACGATTTATATCGAATTAACTCCAAGGGAACGTTAGCGTCGTTAATAGCGGTGCGAAGAAATTCAAAGTCCCAATCTCCCGGTCACGTCGGTCCGGCCGCGGCTATTTAAAAAAAACATTAAAAAAATCATTACGTTCGACCATATCACGTCGAACTATAAAGATTTCGCAAAAAATACCGCGACCCCGTAACGCTTGTTAACGAATTAACTCGAAAAAACCGTTCGAAATTGAAAGTTTTGCTAGCTCCCCAGGGAAGAAATAAACGTTTAATCCCAATGCAATATGGAATTACACATTGATATATGTAGACATATTCCTACGTGGTAACGCTTTCAATCGAATTAACTCGAAGGGAACGTTAGCGTCGTTAGTAGCTGTGCGAAGAAATGCAAAGACCCAACCTCCCGGTCATGTCGGTCCTGCTAGGGCTATTTAAAAAAAAATGAATATAAATCGTTACGTTCGACCGTATTACGTCGAAATATAACGATTTCACAGAAAATACCGGTACATCGTAACGCTTTCTAACGAATTAACTCGCTAAAACCGTTCGAAATTGAAAGCTTTGCTACCTCTCCAGGGTCGAAATAAATGTTTAATATGTATGTAACATTGAAGTATACATCGATTTGTGTAAAAATATGCCTACCTCATAACGCTTTTTATCGAATTAACTCGAAGGGAACTTTGGCGTCGTCAGTAGCGGTGCGAAGAAATTCAAAGTACCAACCTCCCGGTCTTGTCGGTCCGGCGGCGGCTATTTAAAAAAAAGAAAATAAAAAGAAATCATTACGTTCGAGCGTATTATTTCGAACTATAACGATTTCGCAAGAAATACCGGTACCTCGCTACGCTTTTTAACAAATTAACTCGAAGGGATCGTTCGAAATTGAAAGTATTGCTACCTCTCCAGGGACGAAATAAACGTTTAATCCCTATACAATCTTGAATTACACATCTACATATTTGGAAATATGCCTACGTCGTAAAACTTTTTAACGAACTAACTCGAAGGGATCGGTCGAAATTGAAATTTTTTCTAGCTCTCCAGGGACGAAATAAACGTTTAATCTCTATGTAATATTGAAGTATATATCAATTTATGTAAAAATAGGCCTACCTCATAAAGCTTTATATCGAATTAACTCGAAGGGAACGTTAGCGTCGTTAGTAGCGGTGCGAAGAAATTCAAAGACCCAACATCACGGTCATGTCGGTCCTGCTTGGGCTATTTAAAAAAAATAAACATAAATCGTTACGTCCGACCGTATTACGTCGAAATATAATGATTTCACAAAAAATACCGGTAAATCGTAACGCTTTCTAACGAATTAACTCGCAAAGGCGGTTCGAAATTTAAAGTTTTGCTACCTCTCCAGGGTCGAAATAAATGTTTAATATGTATGTAACATTGAAGTATACATCGATTTATGTAAAAATATGCCTACCTCATAACGCTTTTTATCGAATTAACTCGAAGGGAACTTTGGCGTCGTCAGTAGCGGTGCGAAGAAATTCAAAGTACCAACCTCCGGGTCTTGCCGGTCCGGCGGCGGCTATTTAAAAAAAGAAAATAAAAAGAAATCATTACGTTCGAGCGTATTATTTCGAACTATAACGATTTCACAAGAAATACCGGTAGCTCGTAACGCTTTCAGACGTATTAACTCGAAGGGAACGTTCGAAATTGAAATTCTGTTCTAGCTCTCCAGGGTAGAAATAAGTGTTTAATCTACATGAAATATTCATGTATACATCGATTTATGTAACAATATGCCTACCTCATAACGCTTTTTATCGAATTAACTCGAAGGGAACGGTAGCATCGTCAGTAGCTGCGCGAAGAAATTCAAAGTCCCAATCTCCCGGTCATGTCGTTCCGGCAGCGGCTATTTAATAGAAAATAAAAAAAAATCGTTACGTTCGACCGTATTACGTCGAACTATAAGATTTCACAAAAACATACCGCGACATCGTAACGCTTGTTAACGGATTAACTCGAAAAAACCGTTCGAAATTGAAAGTTTTGCTTGCTCTCCGGGGACCAAATAAATGTTTAATCCCTATGTAATATTGAATTATAAATCGAGATATGTAAAAATATTGCTACCTCATAACGGTTGTTAACGAATTCACTCGCAGGAAACCTTAGCGTGGTTCGTAGCGGTGCGAAGAAATTCAAAGTCCCAACCTCCCGGTATAGTCGGTCCGGCGACGGCTATTTAAAATAAAGAAAATAAAAAGAAATCATTACGTTCGAGAGTATTACGCCGAACTATTACGATTTCACAAAAAATACCGGTACCTCGTAACGCTTTCAGACGAATCAACTCGAAGGGAGCGTTCGAAATTGAAATTTTGTTCTAGCTCTTCAGGGTAGAAATAAGTGTTTAATCCCTATGTAATATTGAATTATACATCGAGATATGTAAAAATATTCCTACCTCATAAAGGTTGTAAACGAATTAACTCGCAGGGAACCTTAGCATCGTTCGTAGCGGTGCGAAGAAATACAAAGTCACAACGTCCCGATCATATAGGTAGGGCGGGGGCTATTTAAAAAAAAAAAAAAAAAAAAACTAAAAATAAATCGTTACGATCGACCGTATTACGTCGAAGTATAACGATTTCACAAAAAATACCGGTACCTCGTAACGCTTTCTGACGAATTGACTCGAAGGGAACGTTCGAAATTCAAATTTCGTTCTAGCTCTCCAGGGTAGAAATAAGTGTTTAATCTCTATGTAATATTGAATTATACATCGATTTATGTAAAAATATGCCTACCTCATAACGCTTTTTATCGAATTAACTCGAAGGGAACGTTAGCGTCGTTAGTAGCGGTGCGAAGAAATTCAAAGTCCCAATCTCCCGGTCATGTCGGTCCTGCTGGGGCTATTTAAAAAAAAATAAATATAAATCGTTGCGTTCGACCGTATTACGTCGAAATATAACGATTTCACAAAAAATACCGGTACCTCGTAACGCTTTCTGACGAATTGACTCGAAGGGAACGTTCGAAATTGAAATTTAGTTCCTGCTCTCCAGGGTAGAAATAATTGTTTAATCCCTATGCAAAATTGAATTATACATCGAGATATGTAAAAATATTCCTACCTCAGAACGGTTGTTAACGAATTAATTCGCAGGGAACCTTAGCGTCGATCGTAGCGGTGGGAAGAAATACAAATACCCAACGTCCCGGTCATATAGGTACGGCGGGGGCTATTTAAAAAAAAAAATAAATATAAATCGTGACACTCGACCGTATTACGTCGAAATATAACGATTTCACAAAAAATACGGGTACCTCGAAACGCTTTCTGACGAATTGACTCGAAGGGAACGTTCGAAATTGAAATTTTGTTCCTGCTCTCCAGGGTAGAAATAAGTGTTTAATCTCTATGTAATATTGAATTACACATCGATTTATGTGAAAATATGCCTACCGCATAACGCTTTTTATCGAATTAACACGAAGGGAACGTTAGCGTCATTAGTAGCGGTGCGAAGAAATTCAAATTCCCAATATCCCGGTCATGTCGGTCCTGCTGGGGCTATTTAAAAAGAAATAAATATGAATCGTTACGTTCGACCGTATTACGTCGAACTATAAAGATTTCACAAAAATACCGCGTCCTCGTAACGCTTGTTAACGAATTAACTCGCAAAGACCTTTCGAAATTGAAAGTATTGCTACCTCTCCAGGGACGAAATAAACGTTTAATCCCTATGCAATATTAAATTACACATCGATATATGTAGAAATATTCCTACGTCGTAACGCTTTTTAACGAATTAACTCGAAGGGAACGTTCGAAATTGAAATATTGTCCTAGCTCTCCAGGGTAGAAATAAGTGCTTAATCTCTATGTAATATTGAGGTATACATCGATTTATGTAAAAATATGCCCACCTCATAACGGTTGTTAACGAATTAACTCGCAGGGAACCTTAGCGTCGTTCGTAGCGGTGCGAAGAAATACAAATACCCAACGTCCCGGTCATGTCGGTTCTGCGGGGGCTATTTAAAAAAAAATAAATATAAATCGTGACGCTCAACCGAATTACGTCGAATATAACGATTTCACAAAAAAATACCGGTACATCGTAACGCTTGATAACGAATTAACTCGAAAAAACCGTTCGAAATTGAAAGTTTTGCTAGCTCTCCAGGAACGAAATAAACGATTAATCCCTATGTAATTGAATTATACATCGAGATATGAAAAAATATTCCTACCTCATAACGGTTGTTAACGAATTAACTCGCAGGGAACCTTAGCGTCGTTCGTAGCGGTGCGAAGAAATTCAAAGTACCAACCTCCCGGTATAGTCGGTCCGGCGACGGCTATTTAAAATAAAGAAAATAAAAAGAAATCATTACGTTCGAGAGTATTACGCCGAACTATTACGATTTCACAAAAAATACCGGTACCTCGTAACGCTTTCAGACGAATCAACTCGAAGGGAGCGTTCGAAATTGTAATTTTGTTCTAGCTCTTCAGGGTAGAAATAAGTGTTTAATCCCTATGTAATATTGAATTATACATCGAGATATGTAAAAATATTCCTACCTCATAAAGGTTGTTAACGAATTAACTCGCAGGGAACCTTAGCATCGTTCGTAGCGGTGCGAAGAAATACAAAGTCCCAACGTCCCGATCATATAGGTACGGAGGGAGCTATTTAAAAAAAAAAAAAAATAAATCGTTACGATCGACCGAATTACGTCGAAATATAACGATTTCACAAAAAATACCGGTACCTCGTAACGCTTTCTGACGAATTGACTCGAAGGGAACGTTCGAAATTCAAATTTCGTTCTAGCTCTCCAGGGTAGAAATAAGTGTTTAATCTCTATGTAATATTGAATTATACATCGATTTATGTAAAAATATGCCTACCTCATAACGCTTTTTATCGAATTAACTCGAAGGGAACGTTAGCGTCGTTAGTAGCGGTGCGAAGAAATTCAAAGTCCCAATCTCCCGGTCATGTCGGTCCTGCTGGGGCTATTTAAAAAAAAATAAATATAAATCGTTGCGTTCGACCGTATTACGTCGAAATATAACGATTTCACAAAAAATACCGGTACCTCGAAACGCTTTCTGACGAATTGACTCGAAGGGAACGTTCGAAATTGAAATTTTGTTCCTGCTCTCCAGGGTAGAAATAAGTGTTTAATCTCTATGTAATATTGAATTACACATCGATTTATGTGAAAATATGCCTACCGCATAACGCTTTTTATCGAATTAACACGAAGGGAACGTTAGCATCGTTAGTAGCGGTGCGAAGAAATTCAAATTCCCAATATCCCGGTCATGTCGGTCCTGCTGGGGCTATTTAAAAAGAAATAAATATGAATCGTTACGTTCGACCGTATTACGTCGAACTATAAAGATTTCACAAAAATACCGCGTCCTCGTAACGCTTGTTAACGAATTAACTCGCAAAGACCTTTCGAAATTGAAAGTATTGCTACCTCTCCAGGGACGAAATAAACGTTTAATCCCTATGCAATATTAAATTACACATCGATATATGTAGAAATATTCCTACGTCGTAACGCTTTTTAACGAATTAACTCGAAGGGAACGTTCGAAATTGAAATATTGTCCTAGCTCTCCAGGGTAGAAATAAGTGTTTAATCTCTATGTAATATTGAGGTATACATCGATTTATGTAAAAATATGCCCACCTCATAACGGTTGTTAACGAATTAACTCGCAGGGAACCTTAGCGTCGTTCGTAGCGGTGCGAAGAAATTCAAAGTACCAACGTCCCGGTCATGTCGGTTCTGCGGGGGCTATTTAAAAAAAAATAAATATAAATCGTGACGCTCAACTGTATTACGTCGAATATAACGATTTCACAAAAAAATACCGGTACATCGTAACGCTTGATAACGAATTAACTCGAAAAAACCGTTCGAAATTGAAAGTTTTGCTAGCTCTCCAGGAACGAAATAAACGATTAATCCCTATGTAATATTGAATTATACATCGAGATATGAAAAAATATTCCTACCTCATAACGGTTGTTAACGAATTAACTCGCAGGGAACCTTAGCGTCGTTCGTAGCGGTGCGAAGAAATTCAAAGTACCAACCTCCCGGTATAGTCGGTCCGGCGACGGCTATTTAAAATAAAGAAAATAAAAAGAAATCATTACGTTCGAGAGTATTACGCCGAACTATTACGATTTCACAAAAAATACCGGTACCTCGTAACGCTTTCAGACGAATCAACTCGAAGGGAGCGTTCGAAATTGAAATTTTGTTCTAGCTCTTCAGGGTAGAAATAAGTGTTTAATCCCTATGTAATATTGAATTATACATCGAGATATGTAAAAATATTCCTACCTCATAAAGGTTGTTAACGAATTAACTCGCAGGGAACCTTAGCATCGTTCGTAGCGGTGCGAAGAAATGCAAAGTCCCAACGTCCCGATCATATAGGAACGGAGGGAGCTATTTAAAAAAAAAAAAAAAAATAAATCGTTACGATCGACCGAATTACGTCGAAATATAACGATTTCACAAAAAAATACCGGTACCTCGTAACGCTTTCTGACGAATTGTCTGGAAGGGAACGTTCGAAATTGAAATTTTGTTCTCGCTCTCCAGGGTAGAAATAAGTGTCTAATCTCTATGTAATATTGAATTATACATCGATTTATGTAAACATATGCCTACCTCATAACGCTTTTTATCGAATTAACTCGAAGGGAACGATAGCGTCGTTCGTAACGGTGGGAAGAAATACAAAGTCCCAACGTCCCGATCATATAGGTAGGGCGGGGGCTATTAAAAAAAAAAAAAAAAAAAAAAACTAAAAATAAATCGTTACGATCGACCGTATTACGTCGAAGTATAACGATTTCACAAAAAATACCGGTACCTCGTAACGCTTTCTGACGAATTGACTCGAAGGGAACGTTCGAAATTCAAATTTCGTTCTAGCTCTCCAGGGTAGAAATAAGTGTTTAATCTCTATGTAATATTGAATTATACATCGATTTATGTAAACATATGCCTACCTCATAACGCTTTTTATCGAATTAACTCGAAGGGAACGTTAGCGTCGTTAGTAGCTGCGCGAAGAAATTCAAAGTCCCAATCTCCCGGTCATGTCGGTCCGGCAGCGGCTATTTAAAAAAAACATAAAAAAAATAGTTACGTTCGACCGTATTACGTCGAAATATAACGATTTCACAAAAAATACCGGTACCTCGTAACGCTTTCTGACGAATTGACTCGAAGGGAACGTTCGAAATTCAAATTTCGTTCTAGCTCTCCAGGGTAGAAATAAGTGTTTAATCCCTATGCAATATTGTATTACAAATCGATATAGGTAGAAATATTCCTACATCATAACGGTTGTTAACTAATTAACTCGAAGGGAACGTTAGCGTCGTTAGTAGCTGCGCGAAGAAATTCAAAGTCCCAATCTCCCGGTCATGTCGGTCCGGCCGCGGCTATTTAAAAAAAACATAAAAAAAATAGTTACGTTCGACCGTATTACGTCGAAATATAACGATTTCACCAAAAAATGTTGGAACATCGTTACGCTTTCTAACGAATTTACTCGCAAAAACCGTTCGAAATTGAAAGTTTTGATTGCTCTCCAGGGACCAAATAGACGTTTAACCCCTATGTAATATTGAATTATACATCGATTTATGGAAAAATATACCTACCTCATAACGCTTTTTATCGAATTAAATCGAAGAGAACGGTAGCGTCGTCAGTAGCTGCACGAAGAAATTCAAAGTACCAACCTCCCGGTCATGTCGGTCCGGCGGCGGCTATTTAAAAAGAGAAAAATAAAAAGAATTCATTACGTTCGAGCGTATTACGTCGAACTATAACGATTTCACAAGAAATACCGCGACCTAGCAACGCTTGTTAACGAATTAACTCGAAAAAACCGTTCGAAATTGAAAGTTTTGCTTGCCCTCCAGGGACCAAATAAACGCTTTTAACCCTATGTAATATTGAATTATACGTCGAGATATGTAAAAATATTTCTACCTCATAACGGTTGTTAGCGAATTAACTCGCGGGGAACCTTAGCGTCGTTCGCAGCTGCGCGAAGAAATTCAAAGACACAACCTCCCGGTCATGTCGGTCCTGCGGGGGCTATTTAAAGAAAAATAAATATAAATCGTGACGCTCGGCCGTATTACGTCGAAATATAACGATTTCACAAAAAATACCGGTACATCGTAACGCTTGATAACGAATTGACTTGAAGGGAACGTTCGAAATTGAAACTTTGTTCTAGCTCTCCAGGGAAGAAATAAGTGTTTAATCTCTATGTAATATTGAATTATACATCGATTTATGTAAAAATATGCCTACCTCATAACGCTTTCTATCGAATTAACTCGAAGGGAACGTTAGCGTCGTCAGTAGCGGTGCGAAGAAATGCAAAGTCCCAACCTCCCGGTCATGTCGGTCCTGCTTGGGCTATTTAAAAAAAATAAACATAAATCGTTACGCTCGACCGTATTACGTCGAAATATAACGATTTCACAAAAAATACCCGTACCTTGTACCGCTTTCTGACGAATTGACTCAAAGGGAACGTTCGAAATTCAAATTTTTTTCTAGCTATACAGGGACGAAACAAACGTTTAATCTCTATGTAATATTGAATTATACATCGACATATGTAAGAATATTCCTACCTCATAACGGTTCTTAACGAATTAACTCGCAGGGAACCTTAGCGTCGTTCGTAGCGGTGCGAAGAAATTCAAAGTCCCAATCTCCCGGTCATGTCGGTCCTGCTGGGGCTATTTAAAAAAAAATAAATATAAATCGTTGCGTTCGACCGTATTACGTCGAAATATAACGATTTCACAAAAAATACCGGTACATCGTAACGCTTTCTGACGAATTGACTCGAAGGGAACGTTCGAAATTGAAATTTTGTTCCTGCTCTCCAGGGTAGAAATAAGTGTTTAATCCCTATGCAAAATTGAATTCCACATCGATATAGGTAGAAATATTCCTACGTCGTAACGCTTTTTAACGAATTAACTCGAAGAGAACGTTCGAAATTGTAATTTTTTTCTAGCTCTCCAGGGACGAAATAAACGTTTAATCTCTGTGTAATATTGAAGTGTACATCGATTTATGTAAAAATATGCCCACCGCATAACGCTTTATATCGAAATATCTCGAAGGGTACGTTAGCGTAGTTAGTAGCGGTGCGAAGAAATTCAAAGACACAACCTCCCGGTCATGTCGGTCCTGCGGGGGCTATTTAAAGAGAAATAAATATAAATCGTGACGCTCGGCCGTATTACCTCGAAATATAACGATTTCACAAAAAAATACCGGTACATCGTAACGCTTTCTAACGAATTAACTCGGAAAAACCTTTCGAAATTGAAAGTTTTGCTAGCTCTCCAGGAACGAAATAAACGATTAATCCCTATGTAATATTGAATTATACATCGATTTATGTAAAAATATGCCTACCTCATAACGCTTTATATCGAATTAACTCGAAGGGAACGTTAGCGTCGTTAGTAGCGCTGCAGAGAAATTCAAAGACCCAACCTCCCGGTCAAGTCGGTCCTGCGGGGGCTATTTAAAATAAAAATAAATATAAATCTTTACGCTCGACCGTATTACGTCGAAATATAACGATTTCACAAAAAAATACCGGTATATCGTAACGCTTTCTAACGAATTAACTCGGAAAAACCTTTCGAAATTGAAAGTTTTGCTAGCTCTCCAGGGACGAAATAAACGTTTAATCCCTATGCATAATTGAATTACACATCGATATATGTAGAAATATTCCTACGTCGTAACGCTTTTTAACGAATTAATTCGAAGAGAACGTTCAAGTTTGAAATTTTTTTCTAGCTCCCCAGGGACGAAATAAACGTTTAATATCTATGTAATATTAAAGTATACATCGATTTATGTAAAAATATGCCCATCGCAAAACGCCTTTTATCGAATTATATCGAAGAGAACGGTACAGTCGTCAGTAGCTGCGCGAAGGAATTCAAGGTCCCAACGTCCCGGTCATATTGGTACGGCGGGGGCTATTAAAAAAAAAAAAAAAAAAATAAAAATATATCCTTGCGATCGACCGTATTACATCGAAATATAACGATTTCACAAAAAATACCGGTACCTCGTAACGCTTTCTGACGAATTGACTCGAAGGGAACGTTCGAAATTGAAATTTTGTTCTAGCTCTCCAGGGTGGAAATAAGTGTTTAATCTCTATGTAATATTAAATTATACATCGATTTATGTAAAAATATGCCTACCTCATAACGCTTTTCATCGAATTAACTCCAAGGGAACGTTAGCGTCGTTAGTAGCGGTGCGAAGAAATTCAAAGTCCCAACCTCCCGGTCATGTCGGTCCTGCGGGGACTAATTAAAAAAAAATTAATATAAATCGTGACCCTCGACCGTATTACGTCGAAATATAACGATTTCACAAAAAAATACCGGTACATCGTAACGCTTTCTAACGAATTAACTCGCAAATACCGTAAGAAATTGAAAGTTTTGCTAGCTCTCCAGGGTCGAAATAAACATTTAATCCCTATGCAATATTGAATTACACATCGATATATGTAGAAATATTCCTACGTCGTAACGCTTTTTAGCGAATTAACTCGAAGGGAACGTTCGAAATTGAAATTTTTTTCTAGCTCTCCAGGGACGAAATAAACGTCTAATCCCTATGTAATATTGAATTATACATCGAGATATGTAAAAATATTACTACCTTATAACGGTTGTTAACTAATTAACTCGCAGGGAACCTTAGCGTCGTTGGTAGCGGTGCGACGAAGTACAAAGTCCCAACGTCCCGGTCATATAGGTACGGCGGGGGCAATTTAAAAAAAAAAAATAAAAATAAATCGTGACGCTCGACCGTATTACGTCGAAATATAACGATTTCACAAAAAAATACCGGTACATCGTAAAGCTTTCTAACGAATTAACTCGCAAAAACCGTTCGAAATTGAAAGTTTTGCTAGCTCTCCAGGGACGAAATAAACGTTTAATCCCAATGCAATATTGAATTACACACTGATATATGTGGACATATTCCTACGTCGTAACGCTTTTTAACGAATTGACTGGATGGGAACGATCGAAATTGAAATGTTTTTCTAGCTCTCCAGGGACGAAATAAACGTTCAATATCTATGTAATATTGAAGTATACATCGATTAATGTAAAAATAGGCCTACCTCATAACGCTCTTTATCGAATTAACTCGAAGGGAACGTTTGCGTCGTTAGTAGCGGTGCGAAGAAATGCAAAGTCCCAACGTCCCGGTCATATCGGTACGGCGGGGGCTATTTAAAAAAATGAAATCAAAATAAATCGTTACGAACGACCGTATTACGTCGAAATATAACGATTTCACAAAAAATACCGGTACCTCGTTACGCTTTCTGACGAATTGACTCGAAGGGAACGTTCGAAATTGAAATTTTGTTCTAGCTCTCAGGGTAGAAATAAGTGTTTAATCTCTATGTAATATTGAATTATACATCGATTTATGTAAAAATATGCCTACCTCATAAGGCATTTTATCGAATTAACTCGAAGTGAACGTTAGCGTCGTTAGTAGCGGTGCTTGGAAATTCAAAGACCCAACCTCCCGGTCATGTCGGTCCTGCGGGGGCTATTTAAAGAGAAAGAAGTATAAATCATGACTCTCGATCGTATTACGTCGAAATATAACGATTTCACAAAAAAATACCGGTACATCGTAGCGCTTTCTAACGAATTAACTCGCAAAAACCGTTCGAAATTGAAAGTATTGCTAGCTCCCCAGGTACGAAATAAACGTTTAATTCCTATGCTATATTGAATTATACATCGATATATGTAGAAATATTCCTACGTCGTAGCACTTTCTAACGAATTGACTCGCAAAAACCGTTCGAAATTGAAAGTTTTGCTAGCTCTCCAGGGACCAAATAAACGTTTAATCCCTAAGTAATATTGAATTATACATCGATTTATGTAAAAATATGCCTACCTCATAACGCTTTTTAACGAATTAACTCGGAGGGAACGTTAGCGTCGTGCGTAGCGGTGCGAAGAAATACAAAGTCCCAACGTCCCGATCATATAGGTACGGAGGGAGCTATTTAAAAAAAAAAAAAAATAAATCGTTACGATCGACCGAATTACGTCGAAATCTAACGATTTCACAAAAAAATACCGGTACCTCGTAACGCTTTCTGACGAATTGACTCGAAGGGAACGTTCGAAATTGAAATTTTGTTCCTGCTCTCCAGGGTAGAAATAAGTGTTTAATCTCTATGTAATATTGAATTACACATCGATTTATGTGAAAATATGCCTACCGCATAACGCTTTTTATCGAATTAACACGAAGGGAACCTTAGCTTCCTTCGTAGCGGTGCTAAGAAATTCAAAGTACCAACCTCCCGGTCAAGTCGGTCCGGCGGCGGCTATTTAAAAATAAGAAAATAAAAAGAAATCATTACGTTCGAGCGAATTATCTCGAACTATAACGATTTCACAAGAAATACCGCGACCTCGTAACGCTTGTTAACGAATTAACTCGATGGGAACGTTCGAAATTGAAATTTTTTTCTAGCTCTCCGGGGACGAAATACACGTTTAATCCCTATGCAATATTGAATTACACATCGATATAGGTAGAAATATTCCTACCTCATAACGGTTGTTAACTAATTAACTCGCAGGGAACCTTAGCGTCGTTCGTAGCGGTGCTAAGAAATTCAAAGCACCAACCTCCCGGTCATGTCGGTCCGGCGGCGGCTATTTAAAAAGAGGCAAATAAAAAGAATTCATTACGTTCGAGCGTATTACGTCGAACTATAACGATTTCACAAGAAATACCAGTACCTCGTTACGCTTTCAGACGCATTAACTCGATGGGAACGTTCGAAATTGAAATTTTGTTCTAGCTCTTCAGGGTAGAAATTAGTGTTTAATCTCTATGTAACATTGAATTATACATCGATTTATGTAAAAATATGCCTACCTCATAACGCTTTTTATCGAATTAACGCGAACGGAACGTTCGAAATTGAAATTTTGTTCTAGCTCTCCAGGGTAGAAATAAGTGTTTAATCTCTATGTAACATTGAAGTATAAATTGATTTATGTAAAAATATGCCCTCCTCATAGCGCTTTTTATCGAATTAAATCGAAGAGAACGGTAGCGTCGTCAGTAGCTGCGCGAAGAAATTCAAAGTACCAACCTCCCGGTCATGTCGGTCCGGCGGCGGCTATTTAAAAAAACATAAAAAAAATAGTTACGTTCGACCGTATAACGTCGAAATATAACGATTTCACCATAAAATTTTGGTACATCGTTACGCTTTCTAACGAATTAGCTCGCAAAAACCGTTCAAAATTGAAAGTTTTGATTGCTCTCCAGGGACCAAATAGACGTTTAACCCCTATGTAATATTGAATTATACATCGATTTATGGAAAAATATACCTACCTCATAACGCTACTTATCGAGTTAACTCGATGGGAACGATAACATCGTTAGTAGCGGTGCGAAGAAATTCTAATTCCCAACTTCCCGGTCATGTCGGTCCTTCTGGGGCTATTTAAAAAGAAATAAATATAAATCGTTACGTTCGATCGTATTACGTCGAACTATAAAGATTTCACAAAAAATACCGCGTCCTCGTAAAGCTTGTTAACGAATTAACTCGCAAAGACCGTTCGAAATTGAAAGTATTGCTACCTCTCCAGGGACGAAATAAACGTTTAATCCCTATGCAATATTGAATTACACATCGATATATGTAGAGATATTCCTACGTCGCAACGCTTTTTAACGATTTAACTCGAAGGGAGCGTTCGAAATTGAAATTTTTTTCTAGCACTCCAGGGACGAAATACACGTTTAATCCCTATGCAATATTGAATTACACATCGATATAGGTAGAAATATTCCTACCTCATAACGGTTGTTAACTAATTAACTCGCAGGGAACCTTAGCGTCGTCAGTAGCTGCGCGAAGAAATTCAAAGTACCAACCTCCCGGTCATGTCGGTCCAGCGGCGGCTATTTAAAAAGAGGAAAATTAAAAGAAATCATTACGTTCGAGCATATTACGTCGAAATATAACGATTTCACAAGAAATACCAGTACCTCGTTACGCTTTCAGACGCATTAACTCGAAGGAAACGTTCGAAATTGAAATTTTGTTCTAGCTTTCCAGGATAGAAATACACGTTTAATCCCTATGCAATATTGAATTACGCATCGATATAGGTAGAAATATTCCTACCTCATAACGGTTGTTAACTAATTAACTCGCAGGGAACCTTAGCGTCGTTCGTAGCGGTGCTAAGAAATTCAAAGTACCAACCTCCCGGTCATGTCGGTCCGGCGGGGGCTATTTAAAGAGAAAGAAGTATAAATCATGACGCTCGATCGTATTACGTCGAAATATAACGATTTCACAAAAAAATACCGGTACATCGTAACGCTTTCTGACGAATTGACTCGAAGGGAACGTTCGAAATTGAAATTTTGTTCCTGCTCTCCAGGGTAGAAATAAGTGTTTAATCTCTATGTAATATTGAATTACACATCGATTTATGTGAAAATATGCCTACCGCATAACGCTTTTTATCGAATTAACACGAAGGGAACCTTAGCTTCGTTCGTAGCGGTGCTAAGAAATTCAAAGTACCAACCTCCCGGTCATGTCGGTCCTGCGGCGGCTATTTAAAAATAAGAAAATAAAAAGAAATCATTACGTTCGATCGAATTATCTCGAACTATAACGATTTCACAAAAAATAGCGGTACCTCGTAACGCTTTCTGACGAATTAACTCGAAGGGAGCGTTCGAAATTGAAATTTTTTTCTAGCTCTCCAGGGTAGAAATAAGTGTTTAATCTCTATGTAATATTGAAGTATAAATTGATTTATGTAAAAATATGCCCTCCTCATAACGCTTTTTATCGAATTAAATCGAAGAGAACGGTAGCGTCGTTCGTAGCGGTGCTAAGAAATTCAAAGCACCAACCTCCCGGTCATGTCGGTCCGGCGGCGGCTATTTAAAAAAAAGGAAAATGAAAAGAAATCATTACGTTCGAGCGTATTATTTCGAACTATAACGATTTCACAAGAAATACCAGTACCTCGTTACGCTTTCAGACGCATTAACTCGAAGGGAACGTTCGAAATTGAAATTTTGTTCTAGCTCTCCAGGGTAGAAATAAGTGTTTAATCTCTATGTAATATTGAAGTATAAATTGATTTATGTAAAAATATGCCCACCTCATAACGCTTTTTATCGAATTAAATCGAAGAGAACGGTAGCGTCGTCAGTAGCTGCGCGAAGAAATTCAAAGTACCAACCTCCCGGTCATGTCGGTCCGGCGGCGGCTATTTAAAGAGAGGAAAATAAAAAGAAATTATTACGTTCGAGCGTATTACGTCGAACTATAACGATTTCACAAGAAATACCAGTACCTCGTTACGTCCCGCAGGGAGGATTCACTTATGTGAATCTATGGGGGCTGGCAAACCCACGTTCCCGCAGCCAGGGTGGTCCGACGGAGACAAGCGTCCCGCTTTCGTGAGTCCACTATGTACTCCGCAAGGAAGGTCGCCAGGAGTATAAGACGTAAATCGCGTCTCTCTGTGCGACCTGGGGTAGTAGCGCACCCCCGATCCTGATGCCAAGGGTGGGACCGTCGGGATAAGACCCTCGGATACTTCGGTACCTTGGGCACCCGCTTACGTGAGTCCCATCTGGGTCTGTCGCGCCCGGTTAGCAGGGTGACCGACGCGGCAGTGACGCGGCCGTACATCCACACGATAGTCAGACCAATGACTTAGATTGGTACCACGGGGGTCGAGTGCTAGCCCAGAGGGAGTAGCGACCCCTCTGCTCGGCCAATTATGGGTATGGACTCGTGGTGGCAGTGGTTGATGGGCCGAGATGCTGGCCAAGACGGCTGATTTAAGGGGTGTTGGCTCCCCCGAATGGCCGTCGGCGGGTGAGCAGCGTCCCAACTGCCCCGGAACCGTCCCGGGAGACGGTAGGGCTTAGAAATGCCCCGTTCGACCTGAGATGGGCGACAGCTCCTGCAAGCCTAGCCAATACAGGTAGTAAGGTGCTGGGCACCTTTACGCGCTGGTTGGGCGTATCCCAACCCCTATGGTCCTAGGGGACTCGGGTGCTGTATAGCTTCAACACGAAGCCCCGGTAAGTACCCGTTACCAAAACCTACACTATGTGAGTACCTCGTTACGCTTTCAGACGCATTAACTCGAAGGGAACGTTCGAAATTGAAATTTTGTTCTAGCTCTCCAGGGTAGAAATAAGTGTTTAATCTCTATGTAATATTGAAGTATAAATTGATTTATGTAAAAATATGCCCACCTCATAACGCTTTTTATCGAATTAAATCGAAGAGAACGGTAGCGTCGTCAGTAGCTGCGCGAAGAAATTCAAAGTACCAACCTCCCGGTCATGTCGGTCCGGCGACGGCTATTTAAAAAGAGGAAAGTAAAAAGAAATTATTACGTTCGAGCATGTTACGTCGAACTATAACGATTTCACAAGAAATACCGCGACCTCGCAACGCTTGTTAACGAATTAACTCGAAAAAACCGTTCGAAATTGAAAGTTTTGCTTACCCTCCAGGGAACAAATAAACGCTTTTAACCCTATGTAATATTGAATTATACGTCGAGATATGTAAAAATATTTCTACCTCATAACGGTGGTTAGCGAATTAACTCGCGGGGAACCTTAGCGTCGTTCGTAGCGGTGGGAAGAAATACAAAGTCCCACCGTCCCGGTCATATTGGTACGGCGGGGGCTATTAAAAAAAAAAAAAAAAATAAAAAAAATCGTTACTATCGACCATATTACGTCGAACTATAACGATTTCACAAAAAATACCGGTACCTCGTAAAGCTTTCTGACGAATATCTCGATGGGAACGTTCGAAATTGGAATTTTGTTCTAGCTCTTCAGGGTAGAAATTAGTGTCTAATCTCTATGTAATATTGAATTATACATCGATTTATGTAAAAATATGCCTACCTCATAACGCTTTTTATCGAATGTACTCGAAGGGATCGTTCGAAATTGAAATTTTTTTCTAGCTGTCCAGGGACGAAATAAACGTTTAATATCTATGTAATATTGAAGTGTACATCGATTTATGTAAAAATATGCCCACCGCATAACGCTTTATATCGAAATATCTCGAAGGGTACGTTAGCGTAGTTAGTAGCGGTGCGAAGAAATTCAAAGACACAACCTCCCGGTCATGTCGGTCCTGCGGGGGCTATTTAAAGAAAAATAAATATAAATCGTGACGCTCGGCCGTATTACCTCGAAATATAACGATTTCACAAAAAAATACCGGTACATCGTAACGCTTTCTAACGAATTAACTCGCAAATACCGTAAGAAATTGAAAGTTTTGCTAGCTCTCCAGGGTCGAAATAAACGTTTAATCTCTATGTAATATTGAAGTATACATCGATTGATGTAAAAATATGCCCACCTCACAACTCTTTTTATCGAATTAAATCGAAGGGAACGTTAGCGTCGTTCGTAGCGGTGCGAAGAAATTCAAAGACCCAACCTCCCGGTCATGTCGGTCCTGCGGGGGATATTTAAAAAAAAAATAAATATAAATCGTGACACTCGACCGTATTACGTCGAAATATAACGATTTCACAAAAAATACCGGTACATCGTAACGCTTGATAACGAATTGACTTGAAGGGAACGTTCGAAATTGAAACTTTGTTCTAGCTCTCCAGGGAAGAAATAAGTGTTTAATCTCTATGTAATATTGAATTATACATCGATTTATGTAAAAATATGCCTACCTCATAACGCTTTCTATCGAATTAACTCGAAGGGAACGTTAGCGTCGTCAGTAGCGGTGCGAAGAAATGCAAAGTCCCAACCTCCCGGTCATGTCGGTCCTGCTTGGGCTATTTAAAAAAAATAAACATAAATCGTTACGCTCGACCGTATTACGTCGAAATATAACGATTTCACAAAAAATACCCGTACCTTGTACCGCTTTCTGACGAATTGACTCAAAGGGAACGTTCGAAATTCAAATTTTTTTCTAGCTATACAGGGACGAAACAAACGTTTAATCTCTATGTAATATTGAATTATACATCGACATATGTAAGAATATTCCTACCTCATAACGGTTCTTAACGAATTAACTCGCAGGGAACCTTAGCGTCGTTCGTAGCGGTGGGAAGAAATACAAATTCCCAACCTCCCGGTCATATAGGTACGGCGGGGGCTATTTAAAAAAAAAATAAAAATAAATCGTTACGTTCGACCGTATTACGACGAAATATAATGATTTCACAAAAAATACCGGTACCTCGTAACGCTCTCTGACGAATTGACTCGAAGGGAACGTTCGAAATTGAAACTTTGTTCTAGCTCTCCAGGGTAGAAATAAGTGCTTAATCTCTATGTAATATTGAATTATACATCGATTTATGTAAAAATATGCCTACCTCATAACGCTTTCTATCGAATTAACTCGAAGGGAACGTTAGCGTCGTTAGTAGAGGTGCGAAGAAATTCAAAGTCCCAATCTCCCGGTCATGTCGGTCCTGCTGGGGCTATTTAAAAAAAAATAAATATAAATCGTTGCGTTCGACCGTATTACGTCGAAATATAACGATTTCACAAAAAATACCGGTACATCGTAACGCTTTCTGACGAATTGACTCGAAGGGAACGTTCGAAATTGAAATTTTGTTCCAGCTCTCCAGGGTAGAAATAAGTGTTTAATCCCTATGCAAAATTGAATTGCACATCGATATAGGTAGAAATATTCCTACGTCGTAACGCTTTTTAACGAATTAACTCGAAGAGAACGTTCGAAATTGTAATTTTTTTCTAGCTCTCCAGGGACGAAATAAACGTTTAATCTCTGTGTAATATTGAAGTGTACATCGATTTATGTAAAAATATTCCCACCGCATAACGCTTTATATCGAAATATCTCGAAGGGAACGTTAGCGTCGTTAGTAGCGCTGCAGAGAAATTCAAAGACCCAACCTCCCGGTCAAGTCGGTCCTGCGGGGGCTATTTAAAATAAAAATAAATATAAATCTTTACGCTCGACCGTATTACGTCGAAATATAACGATTTCGCAAAAAAATACCGGTATATCGTAACGCTTTCTGACGAATTGACTCGAAGGGAACGTTCGAAATTGAAATTTTGTTCTAGCTCTCCAGGGTGGAAATAAGTGTTTAATCTCTATGTAATATTAAATTATACATCGATTTATGTAAAAATATGCCTACCTCATAACGCTTTTTATCGAATTAACTCCAAGGGAACGTTAGCGTCGTTAGTAGCGGTGCGAAGAAATTCAAAGTCCCAACCTCCCGGTCATGTCGGTCCTGCGGGGACTAATTAAAAAAAAATTAATATAAATCGTGACCCTCGACCGTATTACGTCGAAATATAACGATTTCACAAAAAAATACCGGTACATCGTAACGCTTTCTAACGAATTAACTCGCAAATACCGTAAGAAATTGAAAGTTTTGCTAGCTCTCCAGGGTCGAAATAAACATTTAATCCCTATGCAATATTGAATTACACATCGATATATGTAGAAATATTCCTACGTCGTAACGCTTTTTAGCGAATTAACTCGAAGGGAACGTTCGAAATTGAAATTTTTTTCTAGCTCTCCAGGGACGAAATAAACGTCTAATCCCTATGTAATATTGAATTATACATAGAGATATGTAAAAATATTACTACCTTATAACGGTTGTTAACTAATTAACTCGCAGGGAACCTTAGCGTCGTTGGTAGCGGTGCGACGAAGTACAAAGTCCCAACGTCCCGGTCATATAGGTACGGCGGGGGCAATTTAAAAAAAAAAAATAAAAATAAATCGTGACGCTCGACCGTATTACGTCGAAATATAACGATTTCACAAAAAAATACCGGTACATCGTAAAGCTTTCTAACGAATTAACTCGCAAAAACCGTTCGAAATTGAAAGTTTTGCTAGCTCTCCAGGGACGAAATAAACGTTTAATCCCAATGCAATATTGAATTACACACTGATATATGTGGACATATTCCTACGTCGTAACGCTTTTTAACGAATTGACTGGATGGGAACGATCGAAATTGAAATGTTTTTCTAGCTCTCCAGGGACGAAATAAAAGTTCAATATCTATGTAATATTGAAGTATACATCGATTAATGTAAAAATAGGCCTACCTCATAACGCTCTTTATCGAATTAACTCGAAGGGAACGTTTGCGTCGTTAGTAGCGGTGCGAAGAAATGCAAAGACCCAACCTCCCGGTCATTCCGGTACGGCGGGGGATACTTAAAAAAAAAAAAAAATAAAAATAAACCGTTACGAACGACCGTATTACGTCGAAATATAACGATTTCACAAAAAATACCGGTACCTCGTTACGCTTTCTGACGAATTGACTCGAAGGGAACGTTCGAAATTGAAATTTTGTTCTAGCTCTCAGGGTAGAAATAAGTGTTTAAACTCTATGTAATATTGAATTATACATCGATTTATGTAAAAATATGCCTACCTCATAAGGCATTTTATCGAATTAACTCGAAGTGAACGTTAGCGTCGTTAGTAGCGGTGCGAGGAAATTCAAAGACCCAACCTCCCGGTCATGTCGGTCCTGCGGGGGCTATTTAAAGAGAAAGAAGTATAAATCATGACTCTCGATCGTATTACGTCGAAATATAACGATTTCACAAAAAAATACCGGTACATCGTAGCGCTTTCTAACGAATTAACTCCCAAAAACCGTTCGAAATTGAAAGTATTGCTAGCTCCCCAGGTACGAAATAAACGTTTAATTCCTATGCTATATTGAATTATACATCGATATATGTA
Organism: Bombus hortorum; assembly: GCA_905332935.1. Taxonomy (NCBI): domain Eukaryota; kingdom Metazoa; phylum Arthropoda; class Insecta; order Hymenoptera; family Apidae; genus Bombus; species Bombus hortorum. Next base: position 9,803,442 of record CAJOSO010000001.1, read on the forward strand.
GAAATATTCCTACGTCGTAGCACTTTCTAACGAATTGACTCGCAAAAACCGTTCGAAATTGAAAGTTTTGCTAGCTCTCCAGGGACCAAATAAACGTTTAATCCCTATGTAATATTGAATTATACATCGATTTATGTAAAAATATGCCTACCTCATAACGCTTTTTAACGAATTAACTCGGAGGGAACGTTAGCGTCGTTCGTAGCGGTGCGAAGAAATACAAAGTCCCAACGTCCCGATCATATAGGTACGGAGGGAGCTATTTAAAAAAAAAAAAAAAATAAATCGTTACGATCGACCGAATTACGTCGAAATCTAACGATTTCACAAAAAAATACCGGTACCTCGTAACGCTTTCTGACGAATTGACTCGAAGGGAACGTTCGAAATTGAAATTTTGTTCCTGCTCTCCAGGGTAGAAATAAGTGTTTAATCTCTATGTAATATTGAATTACACATCGATTTATGTGAAAATATGCCTACCGCATAACGCTTTTTATCGAATTAACACGAAGGGAACCTTAGCTTCGTTCGTAGCGGTGCTAAGAAATTCAAAGTACCAACCTCCCGGTCAAGTCGGTCCGGCGGCGGCTATTTAAAAATAAGAAAATAAAAAGAAATCATTACGTTCGAGCGAATTATCTCGAACTATAACGATTTCACAAGAAATACCGCGACCTCGTAACGCTTGTTAACGAATTAACTCGATGGGAACGTTCGAAATTGAAATTTTTTTCTAGCTCTCCGGGGACGAAATACACGTTTAATCCCTATGCAATATTGAATTACACATCGATATAGGTAGAAATATTCCTACCTCATAACGGTTGTTAACTAATTAACTCGCAGGGAACCTTAGCGTCGTTCGTAGCGGTGCTAAGAAATTCAAAGCACCAACCTCCCGGTCATGTCGGTCCGGCGGCGGCTATTTAAAAAGAGGCAAATAAAAAGAATTCATTACGTTCGAGCGTATTACGTCGAACTATAACGATTTCACAAGAAATACCAGTACCTCGTTACGCTTTCAGACGCATTAACTCGATGGGAACGTTCGAAATTGAAATTTTGTTCTAGCTCTTCAGGGTAGAAATTAGTGTTTAATCTCTATGTAACATTGAATTATACATCGATTTATGTAAAAATATGCCTACCTCATAACGCTTTTTATCGAATTAACGCGAAGGGAACGTTCGAAATTGAAATTTTGTTCTAGCTCTCCAGGGTAGAAATAAGTGTTTAATCTCTATGTAACATTGAAGTATAAATTGATTTATGTAAAAATATGCCCTCCTCATAGCGCTTTTTATCGAATTAAATCGAAGAGAACGGTAGCGTCGTCAGTAGCTGCGCGAAGAAATTCAAAGTACCAACCTCCCGGTCATGTCGGTCCGGCGGCGGCTATTTAAAAAAACATAAAAAAAATAGTTACGTTCGACCGTATTACGTCGAAATATAACGATTTCACCATAAAATGTTGGTACATCGTTACGCTTTCTAACGAATTAGCTCGCAAAAACCGTTCAAAATTGAAAGTTTTGATTGCTCTCCAGGGACCAAATAGACGTTTAACCCCTATGTAATATTGAATTATACATCGATTTATGGAAAAATATACCTACCTCATAACGCTACTTATCGAGTTAACTCGATGGGAACGATAACATCGTTAGTAGCGGTGCGAAGAAATTCAAATTCCCAACTTCCCGGTCATGTCGGTCCTTCTGGGGCTATTTAAAAAGAAATAAATATAAATCGTTACGTTCGATCGTATTACGTCGAACTATAAAGATTTCACAAAGAATACCGCGTCCTCGTAAAGCTTGTTAACGAATTAACTCGCAAAGACCGTTCGAAATTGAAAGTATTGCTACCTCTCCAGGGACGAAATAAACGTTTAATCCCTATGCAATATTGAATTACACATCGATATATGTAGAGATATTCCTACGTCGCAACGCTTTTTAACGATTTAACTCGAAGGGAGCGTTCGAAATTGAAATTTTTTTCTAGCACTCCAGGGACGAAATACACGTCTAATCCCTATGCAATATTGAATTACACATCGATATAGGTAGAAATATTCCTACCTCATAACGGTTGTTAACTAATTAACTCGCAGGGAACCTTAGCGTCGTCAGTAGCTGCGCGAAGAAATACAAAGTACCAACCTCCCGGTCATGTCGGTCCAGCGGCGGCTATTTAAAAAGAGGAAAATTAAAAGAAATCATTACGTTCGAGCATATTACGTCGAAATATAACGATTTCACAAGAAATACCAGTACCTCGTTACGCTTTCAGACGCATTAACTCGAAGGAAACGTTCGAAATTGAAATTTTGTTCTAGCTTTCCAGGGTAGAAATACACGTTTAATCCCTATGCAATATTGAATTACGCATCGATATAGGTAGAAATATTCCTACCTCATAACGGTTGTTAACTAATTAACTCGCAGGGAACCTTAGCGTCGTTCGTAGCGGTGCTAAGAAATTCAAAGTACCAACCTCCCGGTCATGTCGGTCCGGCGGGGGCTATTTAAAGAGAAAGAAGTATAAATCATGACGCTCGATCGTATTACGTCGAAATATAACGATTTCACAAAAAAATACCGGTACATCGTAACGCTTTCTGACGAATTGAATCGAAGGGAACGTTCGAAATTGAAATTTTGTTCCTGCTCTCCAGGGTAGAAATAAGTGTTTAATCTCTATGTAATATTGAATTACACATCGATTTATGTGAAAATATGCCTACCGCATAACGCTTTTTATCGAATTAACACGAAGGGAACCTTAGCTTCGTTCGTAGCGGTGCTAAGAAATTCAAAGTACCAACCTCCCGGTCATGTCGGTCCGGCGGCGGCTATTTAAAAATAAGAAAATAAAAAGAAATCATTACGTTCGAGCGAATTATCTCGAACTATAACGATTTCACAAAAAATAGCGGTACCTCGTAACGCTTTCTGACGAATTAACTCGAAGGGAGCGTTCGAAATTGAAATTTTTTTCTAGCTCTCCAGGGTAGAAATAAGTGTTTAATCTCTATGTAATATTGAAGTATAAATTGATTTATGTAAAAATATGCCCTCCTCATAACGCTTTTTATCGAATTAAATCGAAGAGAACGGTAGCGTCGTTCGTAGCGGTGCTAAGAAATTCAAAGCACCAACCTCCCGGTCATGTCGGTCCGGCGGCGGCTATTTAAAAAAAAGGAAAATGAAAAGAAATCATTACGTTCGAGCGTATTATTTCGAACTATAACGATTTCACAAGAAACACCAGTACCTCGTTACGCTTTCAGACGCATTAACTCGAAGGGAACGTTCGAAATTGAAATTTTGTTCTAGCTCTCCAGGGTAGAAATAAGTGTTTAATCTCTATGTAATATTGAAGTATAAATTGATTTATGTAAAAATATGCCCACCTCATAACGCTTTTTATCGAATTAAATCGAAGAGAACGGTAGCGTCGTCAGTAGCTGCGCGAAGAAATTCAAAGTACCAACCTCCCGGTCATGTCGGTCCGGCGGCGGCTATTTAAAGAGAGGAAAATAAAAAGAAATTATTACGTTCGAGCGTATTACGTCGAACTATAACGATTTCACAAGAAATACCAGTACCTCGTTACGTCCCGCAGGGAGAATTCACTTATGTGAATCTATGGGGGCTGGCAAACCCACGTTCCCGCAGCCAGGGTGGTCCGACGGAGACAAGCGTCCCGCTTTCGTGAGTCCACTATGTACTCCGCAAGGAAGGTCGCCAGGAGTATAAGACGTAAATCGCGTCTCTCTGTGCGACCTGGGGTAGTAGCGCACCCCCGATCCTGATGCCAAGGGTGGGACCGTCGGGATAAGACCCTCGGATACTTCGGTACCTTGGGCACCCGCTTACGTGAGTCCCATCTGGGTCTGTCGCGCCCGGTTAGCAGGATGACCGACGCGGCAGTGACGCGGCCGTACATCCACACGATAGTCAGACCAATGACTTAGATTGGTACCACGGGGGTCGAGTGCTAGCCCAGAGGGAGTAGCGACCCCTCTGCTCGGCCAATTATGGGTATGGACTCGTGGTGGCAGTGGTTGATGGGCCGAGATGCTGGCCAAGACGGCTGATTTAAGGGGTGTTGGCTCCCCCGAATGGCCGTCGGCGGGTGAGCAGCGTCCCAACTGCCCCGGAACCGTCCCGGGAGACGGTAGGGCTTAGAAATGCCCCGTTCGACCTGAGATGGGCGACAGCTCCTGCAAGCCTAGCCAATACAGGTAGTAAGGTGCTGGGCACCTTTACGCGCTGGTTGGGCGTATCCCAACCCCTATGGTCCTAGGGGACTCGGGTGCTGTATAGCTTCAACACGAAGCCCCGGTAAGTACCCGTTACCAAAACCTACACTATGTGAGTACCTCGTTACGCTTTCAGACGCAATAACTCGAAGGGAACGTTCGAAATTGAAATTTTGTTCTAGCTCTCCAGGGTAGAAATAAGTGTTTAATCTCTATGTAATATTGAAGTATAAATTGATTTATGTAAAAATATGCCCACCTCATAACGCTTTTTATCGAATTAAATCGAAGAGAACGGTAGCGTCGTCAGTAGCTGCGCGAAGAAATTCAAAGTACCAACCTCCCGGTCATGTCGGTCCGGCGACGGCTATTTAAAAAGAGGAAAGTAAAAAGAAATTATTACGTTCGAGCATGTTACGTCGAACTATAACGATTTCACAAGAAATACCGCGACCTCGCAACGCTTGTTAACGAATTAACTAGAAAAAACCATTCGAAATTGAAAGTTTTGCTTGCCCTCCAGGGACCAAATAAACGCTTTTAACCCTATGTAATATTGAATTATACATCGAGATATGTAAAAATATTTCTACCTCATAACGGTTGTTAGCGAATTAACTCGCGGGGAACCATAGCGTCGTTCGTAGCGGTGGGAAGAAGTACAAAGTCCCAACGTCCCGGTCATATCGGTACGGCGGCGGCTATTTAAAAAAAAAAATGAAAATAAATCGTTACGATCGACCGTATTTCGTCGAAATATAATGATTTCACAAAAAATACCGGTACATCGTAACGCTTTCTAACGAATTAACTCGCAAAAACCGTTCGAAATTGAAAGTTTTGCTAGCTCTCCAGGGACGAAATAAACGTTTAATCCCTATGCAATATTGAATTACACTTCGATATATGTAGAAATATTCCTACGTCTTGACGCTTTCTAACGAATTAACTCGCAGGGAACCTTAGCGTCGTTCGTAGCGATGCGAAGAAATACAAAGTCCCAACCTCCCGGTCATGTCGGTCCTGCGGGGGCTATTAAAAAAAAAAATAAAAATAAATCGTTACGATCCACCGTACTACGTCGAAATATAACGATTTCACAAAAAATACCGGTACCTCGTAACGCTTTCTGACGAATTGACTCGAAGGGAACTTTCGAAATTGAAATTTTGTTCCTGCTCTCCAGGGTAGAAATAAGTGTTCAATCTCTATGCAATATTGAATTGTACATCGAGATATGTAAAAATATTCCTACCTCATAACGCTTTATATCGAATTAACTCGAAGGGAACGTTAGAGTCGTTAGTAGCGGTGCGAAGAAATTCAAAGACACAACCTCCCGGTCATGTCGGTCCTGCGGGGGCTATTTAAAGAAAAATAAATATAAATCGTGACGCTCGGCCGTATTACCTCGAAATATAACGATTTCACAAAAAAATACCGGTACATCGTAACGCTTTCTAACGAATTAACTCGCAAATACCGTAAGAAATTGAAAGTTTTGCTAGCTCTCCAGGGTCGAAATAAACGTTTAATCTCTATGTAATATTGAAGTATACATCGATTGATGTAAAAATATGCCCACCTCACAACTCTTTTTATCGAATTAAATCGAAGGGAACGTTAGCGTCGTTCGTAGCGGTGCGAAGAAATTCAAAGACCCAACCTCCCGGTCATGTCGGTCCTGCGGGGGCTATTTAAAAAAAAAATAAATATAAATCGTGACACTCGACCGTATTACGTCGAAATATAACGATTTCACAAAAAATACCGGTACATCGTAACGCTTGATAACGAATTGACTTGAAGGGAACGTTCGAAATTGAAACTTTGTTCTAGCTCTCCAGGGAAGAAATAAGTGTTTAATCTCTATGTAATATTGAATTATACATCGATTTATGTAAAAATATGCCTACCTCATAACGCTTTCTATCGAATTAACTCGAAGGGAACGTTAGCGTCGTTCGTAGCGGTACGAAGAAATTCAAAGACCCAACCTCCCGGTCATGTCGGTCCTGCGGGGGCTATTTAAAAAAAAAATAAAAATATAAATTGTGACGCTCGACCGTATTACGTCGAAATATAACGATTTCACCAAAAAATACCGGTACATCGTAACGCTTTCTAACGAATTAACTCGCAAAGACCGTTCGAAATTGAAAGTATTGCTACCTCTCCAGGGACGAAATAAACGTTTAATCCCTGTGCAATATTGAATTACACATCGATATATGTAGAGGTATTCCTACGTCGCAACGCTTTTTAACGATTTAACTCGAAGGGAGCGTTCGAAATTGAAATTTTTTTCTAGCTCTCCGGGGACGAAATACACGTTTAATCCCTATGCAATATTGAATTACGCATCGATATAGGTAGAAATATTTCTACCTCATAACGGTTGTTAACTAATTAACTCGCAGGGAACCTTAGCGTCGTTCGTAGCGGTGCTAAGAAATTCAAAGTACCAACCTCCCGGTCATGTCGGTCCTGCCGTGGCTATTTAAAAAAAAATAAATATAAATCGTGACGCTCGACCGTATTACGTCGAAATATAACGATTTCACAAAAAAATACCGGTACATCGTAGCGCTTTCTAACGAATTAACTCGCAAAAACCGTTCGAAATTGAAAGTTTTGCTACCTCTCCAGGGACTAAATAAACGTTTAATCTCTATGCGATTTTAAATTACACATCGATATATTTAGAAATATTCCTACGTCGTAACGCTTTCTAACGAATTAACTCGCAAATACCGTTCGAAATTGATATTTTGTTCTAGCTCTCCAGGATAGAAATAATTGTTTAATCTCTATGTAATATTGAATTATACATCGATATATGTAAAAATATGCCTACCTCATAACGCTTTTTATCGAATTAACTCGAAGGGAACGTTAGCGTCGTTAGTAGCGGTGCGAAGAAATTCAAAGACCCAACCTCCCGGTCATGTCGGTCCTGCGGCGGCTATTTAAAAAAAGAAAATAAAAAGAAATCGTTACGCTCCAGCGTATTACGTCGAACTACAACGATTTCACAATAAATACCGGTGCCTCGTAACGCTTTCAGACGAATTAACTCGAAGGAAACTTTCGAAATTGAAATTTTGTTCCTGCTCTCCAGGGACGAAATAAACGTTTAGTCTCTATGTAATATTGAAGTATACATCGATTGATGTAAAAATATGCCCACCTCACAACTCTTTTTATCGAATTAAATCGAAGGGAACGTTAGCGTCGTTCGTAGCGGTACGAAGAAATTCAAAGACCCAACCTCCCGGTCATGTCGGTCCTGCGGGGGCTATTTAAAGAAAAATAAAAATAAATCGTTACGGTCGACCATATTACGTCGAAATATAACGATTTCACAAAAAATACCGGTACCTCGTAACGCTTTCTGACGAATTGACTCGAAGGGAACGTTCGAAATTGAAATTTTGTTCTAGATCTTCGGGGTAGAAATAAGTGTTTAATCTCTATGTAATATTGAATTATACTTCGATTGGTGTAAAAATATGCCTACCTCATAAAGCTTTTTATCGAATTAACTCGAAGGGAACGTTAGCGTCGTTAGTAGCGGTGCGAAGAAATTCAAAGACCCAACCTCCCGGTCATGTCGGTCCTGCGGGGGCTATTTAAAAAAAAAATAAATATAAATTGTGACGCTCGACCGTATTACGTCGAAATATAACGATTTCACAAAAAAATACCGGTACATCGTAACGCTTTCTAACGAAATAACTTGCATAAACCGTTCGAAATTGAAAGTTTTGCTAGCTTTCCAGGGACGAAATAAACGATTAATCCCTATGCAATATTGATTTACACATCGATATATGTAGAGATATTCCTACGTTGAAACGCTTTCAGACGAATTAACTCGCAAAAACCGTTCGAAATTGAAATTTTGTTCTAGCTCTTCAGGGTAGAAATAAGTGTATAATCTCTATATAATATTGAATTATACATCGATTTATGTAAAAATGTGCCTACCTCATAACGCTTTATATCGAATTAACTCGAAGGGAATGTTAGCGTCGTTAGTAGCGGTGCGAATAAATTCAAAGTACCAACCTCCCGGTCATGTCGGTTCTGCGGGGGCTATTTAAAAAAAAAGAAGTATAAATCATGACGCTCGATCGTATTACGTCGATATATAATGATTTCACAAAAAATACCGGTACATCGTAACGCATTCTAACGAATTAACTCGCAAAAACCGTTCGAAATAGAGAGTTTTGCTAGCACCCCAAGGACGAAATAAACGTTTAATTCCTCTGCTATATTGAATTACACATCGAAATATGTAGAAATATTCTTACGTCGTAACGCTTTTTAACGAATTAACACGAAGGGAACATTAGAAATTGAAATATTTTTCTCGCTCTCCAGGGACGATATATACATTTAATCTCTATGTAATATTGAAGTATACATCGATTTATGTAAAAATATGCCCACCTCATAACCCTTTTTATCGAATAAAATCGAAAAGAACGATAGCGTCGTCAGTAGCTGCGCGAAGAAATTCAAAGTCACAATCTCCCCGTCATGTCGGTCCGGCCGCGACTGTTTAGAAAAAAAATAAAGAGAAATCGGTACGTTCGACCGTATTACGTCGTAATATAACGATTTCACAAAAAATACCGGTACCTCGTAAAGCTTTCTGTCGAATTGACTCGTAGGGAACGTTCGAAATTGAAATTTTTTCTAGCTCTCCAGGGACGAAATAAACGTTCAATATCTATGTAATACTGAAGTATACATCGATTTATGTAAAAATATGCCTACCTCATAGCGCTTTTTATCGAATTAACTCGAAGGGAACGTTAGCGTCGTTAGTGGCGGTGCGAAGAAATTCAAAGACCCAACCTCCCGGTCATGTCGGTCCTGCCGTGGCTATTTAAAAAAAAATAAATATAAATCGTGACGCTCGACCGTATTACGTCGAAATATAACGATTTCACAAAAAAATACCGGTACATCGTAACGCTTTCTAACGAATTAACTTGCAAAAACCGTTGGAAAATAAAAGTTTTGCTAGCTCTCCAGAGACGAAATAAACGATTAATCCCTATGCAATATTGAATTACAAATCGATACATGTAGAAATATTCCTACGTCGTAACGCTTTCAGACGAATTAACTCGCAAAAGCCGTTCGAAATTGACATTTTGTTCCAGCTCTTCAGGGTAGAAATAAGTGTCTAATCTCTATGTAATATTGAATTATACATCGATGCATGTAAAAATATGCCTACCTCATAACGCTTTATATCGGATTAACTCGAAGGGAACGTTAGCGTCGTTAGTAGCGGTGCGAAGAAATTCAAAGACCCAACCTCCCGGTCATGTCGGTCCGGCCGCGGTTATTTAAAAAAAACATAAACAAACAGATACGTTCGACCGTATTACGTCGAACTATAAAGATTTCAGAAAAAATACCGCGTCGTCGTAAAGCTTGTTAACGAATTAACTCGAAAAAACCGTTCGAAATTGAAAGTTTCGCTTGCTCTTCAGGGACCAAATAAACGTTTAATCCCTGTGCAATATTGAATTATACATCGAGATATGTAAAAATATTCCCACCCCATAACGGTTGTCAGCGAATTAACTCGCAGGAAACCTTAGCGTCGTTCGTAGCGGTGCGAAGAAATACAAAGTCCCAACGTCCCGGTCATGTCGGTCCGGCGGGGGCTATTTAAAAAAAAAATAAATAAAATCCTTACGTTCCACCGTATTACGTCGAAATATCACGATTTCACAAGAAATACAGCGACCTCGTAACGCTTGTTAACGAATTAACTCGAATAAACCGTTCGAAATTGAAAGTTTTGCTTGCCCTCCAGGGACCAAATAAACGCTTTTAACCCTATGTAATATTGAATTATACGTAGAGATATGTAAAATTATTTCTACCTCATAACGGTTGTTAGCGAATTAACTCGCGGGGAACCTTAGCGTCGTTCGTAGCGGTGGGAAGAAATACAAAGACCCAACCTCCCGGTCATATAGGTACGGCGGGGGCTATTTAAAAAAAAAAGAAAATAAAAAGAAATCATTACGTTCGAGCGCATTACGTCGGAGTATAACGATTTCACAAAAAATACCGGTACCTCGTAACGCTTTCTGACGAATTGACTCGAAGGGAACGTTCGAAATTGAAATTCTGCTCTAGCTCTTTGGGGTAGAAATTAGTGTTTAATCTCTATGTAATATTAAATTTTACATCGATTTATGTAAAAATATGCGTACCTCATAACGCTTTTTATCGAATGAAATCGAAGGGAACGTTAGCGTCGTTCGTAGCGGTGCGAAGAAATTCAAAATTCCAACCTCCCGGTCATGTCGGTCCAGCGGCGGCAATTTAAAAAAAAGAAAATGAAAAGAAATCACTACGTTCGAGCGTATTACGTCGAACTATACCGATTTCACAAAAAATACCTGTACCTCGTAACGCTATCTGACGAAATCATTCGAAGGGAACGTTCGAAATTGAAATTTTGTTCTAGATCTTCGGGGTAGAAATAAGTGTTTAATCTCTATGTAATATTGAATTATACTTCGATTTGTGTAAAAATATGCCTACCTCATAAAGCTTTTTATCGAATTAACTCGAAGGGAACGTTAGCGTCGTTAGTAGCGGTGCGAAGAAATTCAAAGACCCAACCTCCCGGTCATGTCGGTCCTGCGGGGCTATTTAAAAAAAAAAAAATAAATATAAATTGTGACGCTCGACCGTATTACGTCGAAATATAACGATTTCACAAAAAAATACCGGTACATCGTAACGCTTTCTAACGAAATAACTTGCATAAACCGTTCGAAATTGAAAGTTTTGCTAGCTTTCCAGGGACGAAATAAACGATTAATCCCTATGCAATATTGATTTACACATCGATAAATGCAGAAATATCCCTACGTTGAAACGCTTTCAGACGAATTAACTCGCAAAGACCGTTCGAAATTGAAATTTTGTTCTAGCTCTTCAGGGTAGAAATAAGTGTATAATCTCTATATAATATTGAATTATACATCGATTTATGTAAAAATGTGCCTACCTCATAACGCTTTATATCGAATTAACTCGAAGGGAACGTTAGCGTCGTTAGTAGCGGTGCGAAGAAATTCAAAGTACCAACCTCCCGGTCATGTCGGTCCTGCTAGGGATATTTAAAAAAAAATAAACATAAATCGTTACGTTCGACCGTATTACGTCGAAATATAATGATTTCACAAAAAATACCGGTACATCGTAACGCTTTCTAACGAATTAACTCGCAAAAACCGTTCGAAATTGAAAGTTTTGCTAGCTCTGCAGGGACGAAATAAACGTTTAATCCCTATGTAATATTGAGTTTCACATCGATATATGTAGAAATATTTCTAGGTCGTTACGCTTTTTAACGAATTAACTCGCAGGGAACTCTAGCGTCGTTCGTAGCGGTGCGAAGAAATACAAAGTCCCAACGTCCCGGTCATATAGGTACGGCGGGGGCTATTTAAAAAAAAAAAAAAATAAAAATAAATCGTTACGATCGACCGTCTTACGTCGAAATATAATGATTTCACAAAAAATACCGGTACATCGTAACGCTTTCTAACGAATTAACTCGCAAAACCCGTTCGAAATTCAAAGTTTTCCTAGCTCTCCAGGGACGAAATAAACGTTTAATCCCTATGCAATATTGAATTTCACATCGATATATGTAGAAATATTCCTAGGTCGTAACGCTTTTTAACGAATTAACTCGCAGGGAACTCTAGCGTCGTTCGTAGCGGTGCGAAGAAATACAAAGTCCCAACGTCCCGGTAATATAGGTACGGCGGGGGCTATTTAAAAAAAAAAAAAAATAATAAAAATAAATCGTTACGATCGACCGTCTTACGTCGAAATATAACGATTTCACAAAAAATACCGGTACCGCGTAACGCTTTCTAACGAATTGACTCGAAGGGAACGTTCGAAATTGAAAGTTTGGCTTGCTCTCCAGGAACCAAATAAATGTTTAATCCCTATGTAATATTGAATTATACATCGAGATATGTAAAGATATTCCTACCTCATAACGGTTGTTAACGAATTAACTAGCAGGAAACCTCAGCGTCGTTCGTAGCGGTGCGAAGAAATACAAAGTCCCAACGTCCCGGTCATGTCGGCCCTGCGGGGGCTATTTAAAAAAAAATAAATATAAATCGTTACGCTCGACCGTATTACGTCGAAATATAACGATTTCACAAAAAAATACCGGTACATCGTACCGCTTTCTAACGAATTAACTCGCAAAAACCGTTCGGAATTGACAGTTTTGTTACCTCTCCAGGGACGAAATAAACGTTTAATCGTTATTCAATTTTCTATTACACATCGATATATTTAGAAATATTCCTACGTCGTAACGCTTTCTAACGAATTGACTCGAAGGGAACGTTCGAAATTGAAATTTTTTTCTAGCTCCCCAGGGACGAAATAAACGTTTAATAACTATGTAATATTGAATTACACATCTATATATGTAGAAATATGTAGCTATATGTAGAAATTGAAAGTTTTGCTTGCTCTCCAGGGACCAAATAAACGTTTTTATCCCTATGTAATATTGAATTATACAACGAGATATGTAAAAATATTCCTACCTCATAACGGTTGTTAACGAATTATCTCGCAGGGAACCTTAGCGTCGTTCGTAGCGGTGCGAAGAAATAAAAAGTCCCAACGTCCCGGTCATATCGGTACGGCGGCGGCTATTTAAAAAAAAATAAATATAAATCGTTACGTTCTACCGTATTATGTCGAAATATAATGATTTCACAAAAAATACCGCGACCTCGTAACGCATTCTGACGAATTGACTCGAAGGGAACATTCGAAATTGAAATTTTTTTCTAGCTCCCCAGGGACGAAATGAACGTTTAATATCTATGTAACATTGAAGTATACAGCGATATATGTAAAAATATGCCTACCTCGTAACGCTTTTTATCGAATTAACTGGAATGGAACGTTAGCGTCTTCAGTAGCGGTGCGAAGAAATTCAAAGACCCAACCTCCCGGTCATGTCGGTCCTGCGGGGGCTATTTAAAAAAAAGAAAATTAAAAGAAATCATTACGTTCTAGCGTATTACGTCGAACTATAACGATTTCACAAGAAATACGGCGACCTCGTAACGCTTGTTAACGAATTATCTCGAAAAAACCGTTCGGAATTGTAAGTTTTGCTTGCCCTCCAGGGACCAAATAAACGTTTTTATCCCTATGTAATATTGAATTATACAACGAGATATGAAAAAATATTCCTACCTCATAACAGTTCTTAAAAAATTAACTTGGAGGGAACCTTAGCGTCGTTCGTAGCGGTGCGACGAAATACAAAGTCCCAACGTCCCGGTCATATAGGTACGGCGGGGGATATTTAAAGGAAAAAATTAAAACAAATCGTTGCGATCGACCGTATTACGTCGAAATATAACTATTTCACAAAAAATACCGGTAAATCGTAACGCTATCTAACGAATTAACTCGCAAAAACCGTTCGAAATTGAAAGTTTTTCTACCTATCCAGGGACGAAATAAATGTTTAATCCCTGTGCAATTTTGAATTACACATCGATATATTTAGAAATATTCCAACGTCGTAACGCTTTTGAACGAATTAACTCGAAGGGAACGTTCGAAATTGAAATTTTTTTCTAGCTCTCCAGGGACGAATTAAACGTTTAATATCTATGTAACATTTAAGTATACAGCGATATATGTAAAAATATGCCTACCTCATAACGCTTTTTATCGAATTAACTCGAAGGGAACGTCAGCGTCGTTAGTAGGGGTGCGAAGAAATGCAAAGTACCAACCTCCCGGTCATGTCGGTCCTGCTGGGGCTATTTAAAAAAAAATAAACATAAATCGTGACGCACGACCGTATTACGTCGAAATATAACAATTTCACAAAAAATAACGGTACCTCGTAACGCTTTCTGACGAACTGACTCGAAGGGAACGTTCGAAATTGAAATTTTGTTCTAGCTGTCCAGGGTAGAAATAAGTGTTTAATCTCTATGTAATATTGAAGTATACATCAATGTATGTAAAAATATGCCTACCTCATAACGCTTTTTATCGAATTAACTCGAAGGGAACGTTAGCGTCGTTAGTAGCGGTGCGAAGAAATTCAAAGACCCAACCTCCCGGTCATGTCGGTCCTGCGGGGGATATTTAAAAAAAAAATAAACATAAATCGTTACGCTCGACCGTATGACGTCGAAATATAACTATTTCACAAAAAATACCGGTACCTCGTAACGCTTTCTGACGAATTGACACGAAGGGAACATTCGAAATTGAAAGTTTTGCTAGCTCTCCAGGGACGAAATGAACGTTTAATCCCTATGCAATATTGAATCACACATCGATATATGTAGAAATATTCCTACGTCGTAACGCTTTTTAGCGAATTAATTCGAAGGGAACGTTCGAAATTGTAATATTTTTCTAGCTCTCCAGGGACGAAATAAATGTTTAATCCCTATGTAATATTGAATTATACATTGAGATATGTAAAAATACACCTACCTCATAAGGCTTTTTATCGAATTAACTCGCAGGGAACCTTAGCGTCGTTCGTAGCGGTGCGAAGAAATACAAAGTCCCAACATCCCGGTCATATAGGTACGGCGGGGGCTATTTAAAGAATAAAAATAAAAATAAATCGTTATGATCGACCGTATTACGTCGAAATATAACGATTTCACAAAAAATGCCGGTACATCATAACGCTTTCTAACGAATTAACTCGCAAAAACCGTTCGAAATTGAAATTTTGTTCTCGCTGTCCAGGGTAGAAATAAGTGTTTAATCTCTATGCAATATTGAATAGTACATCGAGATATGTAAAAATATTCCTACCTCATAACGGTTGTTAACGAATTAACTCGAAGGGAACGTTCGAAATTGAAATTTTCTTCTAGCTCTCCAGGGACGAAATAAACGTTTAATCTCTATGTAATATTGAAGTATACATCGATTAATGTAAAAATATGCCCACCTCATAAAGCTTTTTATCGAATTAACTCGAAGGGAACGTTAGCGTCGTTAGTAGCTGCGCGAGGAAATTCAAAGTCCAAATCTCCCGGTCATATCGATCCGGCGGCGGCTATTTAAAAAAGAAATAAATATAAATCGTTACGTTCTACCGTATTATGTCGAAATATAATGATTTCAGAAACAATACCGGTACATCGTAACGCTTTCTAACGAATTATCTCGCAGAAACCGTTCGATATTGAAAGTTTTGCTAGCTCTCCAGGGACGAAATAAACGTTTAATCCCTATGCAATATTGAATTACAAATCGATATATGTAGAAATATTCCTTCATCGTAACGCTTTTTAACGAATTAAATCGAAGAGAACGGTAGCGTCGTCAGTAGCTGCGCGAAGAAATTCAAAGTCCCAATCTTCCGGTCATGTCGGTCCGGCCGCGGCTATTTAAGAAAAAAAAATAAAAAATCGTTACCGTCGACCGTATTACGTCGAACTATAAAGATTTCACAAAAAATACCGCGACCTCGTAACGCATTCTGACGAATTGACTCGAAGGGAACATTCGAAATTGAAATTTTTTTCTAGCTCCCCAGGGACGAAATGAACGTTTAATATCTATGTAACATTGAAGTATACAGCGATATATGTAAAAATATGCCTACCTCGTAACGCTTTTTATCGAATTAACTGGAATGGAACGTTAGCGTCTTCAGTAGCGGTGCGAAGAAATTCAAAGACCCAACCTCCCGGTCATGTCGGTCCTGCGGGGGCTATTTAAAAAAAAGAAAATTAAAAGAAATCATTACGTTCTAGCGTATTACGTCGAACTATAACGATTTCACAAGAAATACGGCGACCTCGTAACGCTTGTTAACGAATTATCTCGAAAAAACCGTTCGGAATTGTAAGTTTTGCTTGCCCTCCAGGGACCAAATAAACGTTTTTATCCCTATGTAATATTGAATTATACAACGAGATATGAAAAAATATTCCTACCTCATAACAGTTCTTAAAAAATTAACTTGGAGGGAACCTTAGCGTCGTTCGTAGCGGTGCGACGAAATACAAAGTCCCAACGTCCCGGTCATATAGGTACGGCGGGGGATATTTAAAGGAAAAAATTAAAACAAATCGTTGCGATCGACCGTATTACGTCGAAATATAACTATTTCACAAAAAATACCGGTAAATCGTAACGCTATCTAACGAATTAACTCGCAAAAACCGTTCGAAATTGAAAGTTTTGCTACCTATCCAGGGACGAAATAAATGTTTAATCCCTGTGCAATTTTGAATTACACATCGATATATTTAGAAATATTCCAACGTCGTAACGCTTTTGAACGAATTAACTCGAAGGGAACGTTCGAAATTGAAATTTTTTTCTAGCTCTCCAGGGACGAATTAAACGTTTAATATCTATGTAACATTTAAGTATACAGCGATATATGTAAAAATATGCCTACCTCATAACGCTTTTTATCGAATTAACTCGAAGGGAACGTCAGCGTCGTTAGTAGGGGTGCGAAGAAATGCAAAGTACCAACCTCCCGGTCATGTCGGTCCTGCTGGGGCTATTTAAAAAAAAATAAACATAAATCGTGACGCACGACCGTATTACGTCGAAATATAACAATTTCACAAAAAATAACGGTACCTCGTAACGCTTTCTGACGAACTGACTCGAAGGGAACGTTCGAAATTGAAATTTTGTTCTAGCTGTCCAGGGTAGAAATAAGTGTTTAATCTCTATGTAATATTGAAGTATACATCAATGTATGTAAAAATATGCCTACCTCATAACGCTTTTTATCGAATTAACTCGAAAGAAACGTTAGCGTCGTTAGTAGCGGTGCGAAGAAATTCAAAGTACCAACCTCCCGGTCATGTCCGTCCTGCTGGGGCTATTTAAAAAAAAATAAATATAAATCGTTACGTTCTACCGTATTACGTCGAAGTATAACGATTTCACAAAAAATACCGGTACCTCGTAACGCTTTCTGACGAATTGAGTCGAAGGGAACGTTCGAAATTGAAATTTTGTTGTAGCTCTCCGGGGTAGAAATAAGTGTTTAATCTCTATGTAATATTGAATTACACATCGATATATGTAGAAATATTCCTACGTCGTAACGCTTTTTAACGAATTAACTCGAAGGGAACGCTCGAAATTGAAATATTTTTCTAGCTATCCAGGGACGAAATAAACGTTTAATCACTATGTAATATTGAATTATACATCGATTTATGTAAAAATATGCCTACCTCATAACGCTTTATATCGAATTAACTCGAAAGAAACGTTAGCGTCGTTAGTAGCGGTGCGAAGAAATTCAAAGTCCCAACGTCCCGGTCATGTCGGCCCTGCGGGGGCTATTTAAAAAAAAATAAATGTAAATCGTTACGCTCGACCGTATTACGTCGAAATATAACGATTTCGCAAAAAAATACCGGTACATCGTAACGCTTTCTAACGAATTAACTCGCAAAAACCGTTCGAAATTGACAGTTTTGTTACCTCTCCAGGGACGAAATAAACGTTTAATCCCTACGCTATTTTGAATTACACATCGATATATTTAGAAATATTCCTACGTCGTAACGCTTTTTAACGAATTAACTCGAAGGGAACGTTCGAAATTGAAATTTTTTTCTAGCTCCCAGGGACGAAATAAACGTTTAATAACTATGTAATATTGAATTACACATCGATATATGTAGAAATATGTAGCTATATGTAGAAATTGAAAGTTCTGCTTGCTCTCCAGGGACCAAATAAACGATTAATCCCTATGTAATATTGAATTATACATCGAGATATGTAAAAATATTCCTACCTCATAACCCTTTTTATCGAATTAACTCGCAGGAAACACTAGCGTCGTTCGTAGCGGTGCGAAGAAATACAAAGTCCCAACGTCCCGGTCATATCGGTACGGCGGGGACTATTTAAAAAAAAAAAATAAAAATAAATCGTTACGATCGACCGTATTACGTCGAAATATAACGATTTCACAAAAAATACCGGTACCTCGTAACGCTTTCTGACGAATTGAGTCGAAGGGAACGTTCGAAATTGAAATTTTGTTGTAGCTCTCCGGGGTAGAAATAAGTGTTTAATCTCTATGTAATATTGAATTATACATCGATTTATGTAAAGATATGCCTACCTCATAACGGTTATAAACGAATTAACTCGCAGGGAACCTTAGCGTCGTTCGTAGCGGTGCGAAGAAATAAAAAGTGCCAACGTCCCGGTCATATCGGTCCGGCGGCGGCTTTTTAAAGAAAAGAAAATAAAAAGAAATCATTACGTTCGAGAGTATTACGCCGAACTATTACGATTTCACAAAAAATACCGGTACCTCGTAACGCTTTCTGACGAATTGACTCGAAGGGAACGTTCGAAATTGCAATTTTTTTCTAGCTCTCCAGGGACGAAATAAGTGTTTAATCTCTATGTAATATTGAATTATACATCCATATATGTAGAAATATACCTACGTCGTAAAGTTTTGTAGAATTAACTCGAAGGGAACGTTCGAAATTGAAATTTTTTTCTAGCTCTCCAGGGACGAAATAAACGTTTAATCCCTATGCAATCTTGAATTACACATCTACATATTTGGAAATATTCCTACGTCGTAACACTTTTTAACGAACTAACTCGAAGGGATCGGTCGAAATTGAAATTTTTTCTAGCTCTCCAGGGACGAAATAAACGTTTAATCTCTTCGTAATATTGCAGTATACATCGATTTATGTAAAAATATGCCCACATCATAACGCTTTTTATCGAATTAAATCGAAGAGAACTTTAGCGTCGTTCGTAGCGGTGCGAAGAAATACAAAGTCCCAACCTCCCGGTCATGTCGGTCCTGCTAGGGATATTTAAAAAAAAATAAACATAAATCGTTACGTTCGACCGTATTACGTCGAAATATAATGATTTCACAAAAAATACCGGAACATCGTAACGCTTTCTAACGAATTAACTCGCAAAAACCGTTCGAAATTGAAAGTTTTGCTAGCTCTCCAGGGACGAAATAAACGTTTAATCCCTATGCAATATTGAATTTCACATCGATATATGTAGAAATATTCCTACGTCGTAACGCTTTTTAACGAATTAACTCGCAGGGAATTCTAGCGACGTTCGTAGCGGTGCGAAGAAATACAAAGTCCCAACGTCCCGGTAATATAGGTACGGCGGGGGCTATTAAAAAAAAAAAAAAATAAAAATAAATCGTTACGATCGACCGTCTTACGTCGAAATATAACGATTTCACAAAAAATACCGGTACCGCGTAACGCTTTCTGACGAATTGACTCGAAGGGAACGTTCGAAATTGAAAGTTTGGCTTGCTCTCCAGGAACCAAATAAATGTTTAATCCCTATGTAATATTGAATTATACATCGAGATATGTAGAAATATTCCTACCTCATAACGCTTTCTATCGAATTAACTCGAAGGGAACGTTTGTGTCGTCAGTAGCGGTGCGAAGATATGCAAAGTCCCAACCTCCGGTCATGTCGGTCCTGCTTGGGCTATTTAAAAAAAATAAAAATTTATCGTTACGCTCGACCGCATTACGTCGAAATATAACGATTTCACAAAAAATACCGGTACCTCGTAACGCTTTCTGACGAATTGACTCGAAGGGGACGTTCGAAATTGAAATTTTTTTCTAGCTCTCCAGGGTAGCAATAAGTATTTAATCTCTATGTAATATTGAATTATACATCGAGATACGTAAAAATATTCCTACCTCATAACGGTTGTTGACGAATTAACTCGCATGAAACCTTAGCGTCGTTCGTAGCGGTGCGAAGAAATACAAAGTCCCAACGTCCCGTCATATTGGTATGGCGGGGGCTATTTAAAAAAAAAAAAATAAAAATAAATCGTTACGATCGACCATTTTACGTCGAAATATAACGATTTCACAAAAAATACCGGTACCTCGTAAAGGTTTCTGACGAATATCTCGATGGGAACGTTCGAAATTGGAATTTGGTTCTAGCTCTTCAGGGTAGAAATAAGTGTTTAATCTCTATGTAATATTTAAGTGTACATCGATTTTTGTAAAAATATGCCCACCTCGTAACGCTTTTTATCGAATTAAATCGAAGAGAACCGTAGCGTCGTCACTAGCTGCGCTTAGAAATTCAAAGACCCAACCTCCCGGTTATGTCGGTCATGCTGGGGCTATTTAAAAAAAAATAGATATAAATCGTTGCGTTCGACCGTATTACCTCGAAATATAATGATTTCCCAAAAAAACCGGTATATCGTAACGCTTTCTAACGAATTAACTCGCAAAAACCGTTCGAAATTGAAAGTTTTACTAGCCCTCCAGGGACGAAATAAACGATTAATCCCTATGCAATATTGAATTACACATCGATATATGTAGAAATATTCCTAAGTCGTAACGCTTTCAGACGAATTAGCTCGCAAAAACCGTTCGAAATTGAAATTTTGTTCTAGCTCTTCAGGGCAGAAATAAGTGTTTAAGCGCTATGTAATATTGAATTATACATCGATTTATGTAAAAATATGCCTACCTCATAACGCTTTTTATCGAATTAACTCGAAGGGAACGTTAGCGTCGTTAGTAGCTGCGCGAGGAAATTCAAAGTCCAAATCTCCCGGTCATATCGATCCGGCGGCGGCTATTTAAAAAAGAAATAAATATAAATCGTTACGTTCGACCGTATTACCTCGATATATAATGATTTCACAAAAAAATACCGGTACATCGTAACGCTTTCTAACGAATTATCTTGCAAAAACCGTTGGAAATTAAAAGTTTTGCTAGCTCTCCAGAGACGAAATAAACGATTAATCCCTATGCAATATTGAATTACAAATCGATACATGTAGAAATATTCCTACGTCGTAACGCTTTCAGACGAATTAACTCGCAAAAATCGTTCGAAATTGACATTCTGTTCTAGCTCTTCAGGGTAGAAATAAGTGTCTAATCTCTATGTAATATTGAATTATACATCGATTCATGTAAAAATATGCCTACCTCATAACGCTTTATATCGGATTAACTCGAAGGGAACGTTAGCGTGGTTAGTAGCGGTGCGAAGAAATTCAAAGTCCCAACATCCCGGTCATGTCGGTCCGGCCGCGGTTATTTAAAGAAAACATAAACAAACAGATACGTTCGACCGTATTACGTCGAACTATAAAGATTTCAGAAAAAATACCGCGTCCTCGTAAAGCTTGTTAACGAATTAACTCGAAAAAACCGTTCGAAATTGAAAGTTTCGCTTGATCTTCAGGGACCAAATAAACGTTTAATCCCTGTGCAATATTGAATTATACATCGAGATATGTAAAAATATTCCCACCCCATAACGGTTGTCAGCGAATTAACTCGCAGGAAACCTTAGCGTCGTTCGTAGCGGTGCGAAGAAATACAAAGTCCCAACGTCCCGGTCATGTCGGTCCGGCGGGGGCTATTAAAAAAAAAAATAAATAAAATCCTTACGTTCCACCGTATTACGTCGAAATATAACGATTTCACAAGAAATACAGCGACCTCGTAACGCTTGTTAACGAATTAACTCGAATAAACCGTTCGAAATTGAAAGTTTTGGTTGCCCTCCAGGGACCAAATAAACGCTTTTAACCCTATGTAATATTGAATTATACGTAGCGATATGTAAAATTACTTCTATCTCATAACGGTTGTTAGCGAATTAACTCGCGGGGAACCATAGCGTCGTTCGTAGCGGTGGGAAGAAGTACAAAGTCCCAACGTCCCGGTCATATCGGTACGGCGGCGGCTATTTAAAAAAAAAATGAAAATAAATCGTTACAATCGACCGTATTACGTCGAAATATAATGATTTCACAAAAAATACCGGTACATCGTAACGCTTTCTAACGAATTAACTCGCAAAAACCGTTCGAAATTGAAAGTTTTGCTAGCTCTCCAGCGACGAAATAAACGTTTAATCCCTATGCAATATTGAATTACACTTCGATATATGTAGAAATATTCCTACGTCTTGACGCTTTCTAACGAATTAACTCGCAGGGAACCTTAGCGTCGTTCGTAGCGATGCGAAGAAATACAAAGTCCCAACCTCCCGGTCATGTCGGTCCTGCGGGGGCTATTTAAAAAAAAAATAAAAATAAATCGTTACTATCCACCGTACTACGTCGAAATATAACGATTTCACAAAAAATACCGGTACCTCGTAACGCTTTCTGACGAGTTGTCTCGAAGGGAACGATCGAAATTGAAACTTTGTTCTAGCTCTCCAGGGTAGAAATAAGTGTTTAATCTCTATGTAATATTGAATTATACATCGATTTATGTAAAAATATGCCTACCTCATAACGCTTTTTATCGAATTAACTCGAAGGGAACGTTAGCGTCGTAAGTAGCGGTGCGAAGATATTCAAAGACCCAACCTCCCGGTCATGTCGATCCGGCGGGGGCTATTTAAAGAAAATAAATATAAATGGTGACGCTCGACCGTATTACGTCGAAATATAACGATTTCACAAAAAATACCGCGACATCGTAACGCTTTTTAACGAATTAACTCGCAAAACCCGTTCTAAATTGAAAATTTTGCTAGCTCTCCAGGGACGAAATAAACGTTTAATCCCTATGTAATATTGAAATATTCATCGAGAAATGTTAAAATATTCCTACCTCATAACGGTTGTTAACGAATTAACTCGCTGGGAACGTTAGCGTCGTTCGTAGCGGTGCAAAGAAATTCAAAGTCCCAACGTCCCGGTCATATCGGTACGGCGGGGGCTATTAAAAAAAAAAAAATAAAAATAAATCGTTGCGATCGACCGTATTACGTCGAAATATAACGATTTCACAAAAAATACCGGTACCTCGTAACGCTTTCTGACGAATTGACTCGAAGGGAACGATCGAAATTGAAATTTTGTTCTAGCTCTTCGGGGTAGAAATAAGTGTTTAATCTCTATGTAATATTGAATTATACATCGATTTATGTAAAAATATGCCTACCTCATAACGCTTTATATCGAATTAACTCGAAAGAAACGTTAGCGTCGTTAGTAGCGGTGCGAAGAAATTCAAAGTACCAACCTCCCGGTCATGTCCGTCCTGCTTGGGCTATTTAAAAAAAAATAAATATAAATCGTTACGTTCTACCGTATTACGTCGAAGTATAACGATTTCACAAAAAATACCGGTACCTCGTAACGCTTTCTGACGAATTGAGTCGAAGGGAACGTTCGAAATTGAAATTTTTTCTAGCTCTTCAGGGTAGGAATAAGTGTTTAATCTCTATGTAATATAGAATTATACCTCGATTTATGTAAAAATATGCCTACCTCATAACGCTTTATATCGAATTAACTCGAAGGTTACGTTAGCGTCGTTAGTAGCGGTGCGTAGAAATTCAAAGACCCAACCTCCCGGTCATGTCGGTCCGGCGGGGGCTATTTAAAAAAAAAAAAAAAATAAAAAAAAATCCTTACGTTCCACCGTATAACGTCGAACTATAAAGATTTCACAAAAAAATACCGCGACCTCGTAACGCTTGTTAACGAATTAACTCGAAAAGACCGTTCGAAATTGAAAGTTTTGCTAGCTCTCCAGGGACGAAATAAACGTTTAATCCCTATGCAGTATTGAATTACACATCTATATATATAGAAATATTCCTACGTCGTTAAGCTTTCAGACGAATTACCTCGAAGGGAACGTTCTAAATTGAAATTTTGTTCTAGCTCTACAGGGACTAAATAAACGTTTAATATCTATGTAATATTGAATTCTACATCGATTTATGTAGAAATATGCCTACCTCATAACGCTTTCAATTGAATTAACTCGCAGGAAACCTTAGCGTCGTTCGTAGCGGTGAGAAGAAATACAAAGTCCCAAAATCCCGGTCATATAGGTACGGCGGGGGCTATTTAAAAAAAAAAATAAACATAAATCGTTACGCTCGACCGTATTACGTCGAAATATAACGATTTCACAAAAAATACCGGTACATCGTAACGCTTACTAACGAATTAACACGCAAAAACCGTTCGAAATTGAAAGTTTTGCTACCTCTCCAGGAACGAAATAAACGTTTAATCTCTATGCAATTTTGAATTACACATCGATATATTTAGAAATATTCCGACGTCGTAACGCTTTCTAACGAATTAACTCGCAAAAACCGTTCGAAATTGAAAGTTTTGCTAGCTCTCCAGGGACGATATAAACGTTTAATCCCTATGCAATATTGAATTACACATCGATATATGTAGAAATATTCCTACGTCGTAACGCTTTTTAACGAATTAACTCGCAGGGAACCTTAGCGTCGTTCTTAGCGGTGCGAAGAAATACAAAGTCCCAACGTCCCGGTCATATAGGTACGGTGGGGGCTATTTAAGAAAAAAATAAAAATAAATCGTTACGCTCGACTGTATTACGTCGAAATATAACGGTTTCACAAAAAACTACCTGTAGATCGTAACGCTTTCTAACGAATTAACTCGCAAAAACCGTTCGAAATTGAAAGTTTTGCTAGCTCTCCAGGCACGAAATAAACGTTTAATCCCTATGCAATATTGAATTACACATCCATATATGTAGAAATATTCCTACGTCGTAAGGCTTTTTAACGAATTAACTCGCGGGGAACGTACGAAATTGAATTTTTTTCCTAGCTCTCCAGGGACGAAATAAACCTTTAATCTCTATGTAATATTGAATTATACATCGATTTATGTAAAAATATGCCTACCTCATAACGCTTTTTATCGAATTTACTCGAAGGGAACGTTAGCGTCGTTAGTAGCTGCGCGACGAAATTCAAAGTCCCAATCTCCTGGTCATGTCGGTCCGGCCGCGGCTATTTAAAAAAAACATAAAAAACATCGTTACGTTCGACCGTATTACGTCGGACTATAAAGATTTCACGAAAAATAGCGCGACCTAGTAACGCTTGATAACGAATTAACTCGAAAAAACTGTTCGAAATTGAAAGCTTTGCTTGCTCTCCAGGGACCAAATAAACGTTTAATCCCTATGTAATATTGAATTATACATCGAGATATGTAAGAATATTCCTACCTCATAACGGTTGTTATCGAATTAACTCGCAGGGAACTTTAGCGTCGTTCGTAGCGGTGGGAAGAAATACAAAGTCCCAACGTCGCGGTCATATAGGTACGGCGGGGGCTATTTAAGAAAAAAATAAAAATAAATCGTTACGATCCACCGTATTACGTCGAAATATAACGATTTCACAAAAAATACCGGTACCTCGTAACGCTTTCTGACGAATTGTCTCGAAGGGAACGATCGAAATTGAAATTTTGTTCTAGCTCTTCGGGGTAGAAATAAGTGTTTAATCTCTATGTAATATTGAATTATACATCGATTTATGTAAAAATATGCCTACCTCCTAACGCTTTATATCGAATTAACTCGAAGGGAACGTTAGCGTCGTCAGTAGCGGTGCGAAGAAATTCAAAGTACCAACCTCCTGGTCATGTCGGTCCGGCGGAGGCAATTTAAAAAATAAATAGAAAAAAATCGTTACGCTCCACCGTATTGCGTCGAAATATAACGATTTCACAAGAAAATACCGCGAACTCGTAATGCTTGTTAACGAATTAACTCGAAAAAACCGTTCGAAATTGAAAGTTTTGCTAGCTCTCCAGGGACGAAATAAACGTTTAATCCCTATGCAGTATTGAATTACACATCTATATATATAGAAATATTCCTACGTCGTTAAGCTTTCAGACGAATTACCTCGAAGAGAACGTTCTAAATTGAAATTTTGTTCTAGCTCTACAGGGACGAAATAAACGTTTAATATCTATGTAATATTGAAGTATACATCGATTTATGTAAAAATATGGCCACCTCATAACGGTTTTTATCGAATTAAATACAAGGGAACGTTAGCGTCGTCAGTAGCGGTGCGAAGAAATTCAAAGACCCAACCTGCCGGTCATGTCGGTCCGGCGGGGGCTATTTAAAAAAAAAAAAAAAAAATAAAAAAAAATCCTTACGTTCCACCGTATTACGTCGAACTATAAAGATTTCACAAAAAAATACCGCGACCTCGTAACGCTTGTTAACGAATTAACTCGAAAAGGCGGTTCGAAATTGAAAGTTTTGCTAGCTCTCCAGGGACGAAATAAACGTTTAATCCCTATGCAATATTGAATTATACATCGAGATATGTAAGAATATTCCTACCTCATAACGGTTGTTATCGAATTAACTCGCAGGGAACTTTAGCGTCGTTCGTAGCGGTGGGAAGAAATACAAAGTCCCAACGTCGCGGTCATATAGGTACGGCGGGGGCTATTTAAGAAAAAAATAAAAATAAATCGTTACGATCCACCGTATTACGTCGAAATATAACGATTACACAAAAAATACCGGTACCTCGTAACGCTTTCTGACGAACTGACTCGAAGGGAACGTTCGAAATTGAAATTTTGTTCTAGCTCTTCGGGGTAGCAATAAGTGTTTAATCTATGTAATATTGAATTATACATCGATTTATGTAAAAATATGCCTACCTCGAAACGCTTGTTATCGAATTAACTCGAAGGGAACGTTAGCGTCGTTAGTAGCGGTACGAAGAAATTCAAAGACCCAACCTCCCGGTCATGTCGGTCCTGCGCGGGCTATTTAAAAAAAAAAATAAACATAAATCGTTACGCTCGACCGTATTACGTCGAAATATAACGATTTCACAAAAAATACCGCGACCTCGTCAAGCTTGTTAACGAATTAACTCGAAAAAACCGTTCGAAATTGAAAGTTTTGCTTGCTCTCCAGGGACCAAATAAACGTTTAATCCCTATGCAATTTTGAATTACACATCGAGATATGTAAAAATATGCCTACCTCATAACGCTTTTTATCGAATTAACTCGAAGGGAACGTTAGCGTCGTTAGTAGCGGTGCGAAGAAATTCATAGTCCCAATCTCCCGGTCATGTCGGTCCTGCTGTGGCTATTTGAAAAAATATAAATATAAATCGTTACGTCCGACCGTATTACGTCGAAATATTATGATTTCACAAGAAATACCGGTACATCGTAATGCTTTCTAACGAATTAACTCGCAAAAACCGTTCGAAATTGAAAGTTTTGCTAGCTCTCCAGGGGCGAAATAAACGTTTAATCCCTATGTAATATTGAATTATACATCGATATATGTAGAAGTATTCCTACCTCATAACGCTTTCTATCGAATTAACACGAAGGGAACGTTAGCGTCGTCAGTAGCGGTGCGAAGAAATGCAAAGTCCCAACCTCCCGGTCATGTCGGTCCTGCTTGGGCTATTTAAAAAAAATAAACATAAATCGTTACGACCGACCGTATTACGTCGAAATATAACGATTTCGCAAAAAAATACCGGTACATCGTAACGCTTTCTAACGAATTAACTCGCAAAAACCGTTCGAAATTGACAGTTTTGTTACCTCTCCAGGGACGAAATAAACGTTTAATCCCTACGCTATTTTGAATTACACATCGATATATTTAGAAATATTCCTACGTCGTAACGCTTTTTAACGAATTAACTCGAAGGGAACGTTCGAAATTGAAATTTTTTTCTAGCTCCCAGGGACGAAATAAACGTTTAATAACTATGTAATATTGAATTACACATCGATATATGTAGAAATATGTAGCTATATGTAGAAATTGAAAGTTCTGCTTGCTCTCCAGGGACCAAATAAACGATTAATCCCTATGTAATATTGAATTATACATCGAGATATGTAAAAATATTCCTACCTCATAACCCTTTTTATCGAATTAACTCGCAGGAAACACTAGCGTCGTTCGTAGCGGTGCGAAGAAATACAAAGTCCCAACGTCCCGGTCATATCGGTACGGCGGGGACTATTTAAAAAAAAAAAATAAAAATAAATCGTTACGATCGACCGTATTACGTCGAAATATAACGATTTCACAAAAAATACCGGTACCTCGTAACGCTTTCTGACGAATTGACTCGAAGGGAACGTTCGAAATTGAAATTTTGTTCTAGCTCTCCGGGGTAGAAGTAAGTGTTTAATCTCTATGTAATATTGAATTATACATCGATTTATGTAAAAATATGCCTACCTCATAACGCTTTTTATCGAATTAACTCGAAGGGAACGTTAGCGTCGTAAGTAGCGGTGCGAAGATATTCAAAGACCCAACCTCCCGGTCATGTCGGTCCGGCGGGGGCTATTTAACGAAAATAAATATAAATGGTGACGCTCGACCGTATTACGTCGAAATATAACGATTTCACAAAAAATACCGCGACATCGTAACGCTTTTTAACGAATTAACTCGCAAAACCCGTTCTAAATTGAAAATTTTGCTAGCTCTCCAGGGACGAAATAAACGTTTAATCCCTATGTAATATTGAAATATTCATCGAGAAATGTTAAAATATTCCTACCTCATAACGGTTGTTAACGAATTAACTCGCTGGGAACGTTAGCGTCGTTCGTAGCGGTGCAAAGAAATTCAAAGTCCCAACGTCAAGGTCATATCGGTACGGCGGGGGCTATTAAAAAAAAAAAAAATAAAAATAAATCGTTGCGATCGACCGTATTACGTCGAAATATAACGATTTCACAAAAAATACCGGTACCTCGTAACGCTTTCTGACGAATTGACTCGAAGGGAACGATCGAAATTGAAATTTTGTTCTAGCTCTTCGGGGTAGAAATAAGTGTTTAATCTCTATGTAATATTGAATTATACATCGATTTATGTAAAAATATGCCTACCTCATAACGCTTTATATCGAATTAACTCGAAAGAAACGTTAGCGTCGTTAGTAGCGGTGCGAAGAAATTCAAAGTACCAACCTCCCGGTCATGTCCGTCCTGCTGGGGCTATTTAAAAAAAAATAAATATAAATCGTTACGTTCTACCGTATTACGTCGAAGTATAACGATTTCACAAAAAATACCGGTACCTCGTAACGCT
The DNA here is from genome assembly GCA_905332935.1 of Bombus hortorum. Lineage (NCBI taxonomy): Eukaryota > Metazoa > Arthropoda > Insecta > Hymenoptera > Apidae > Bombus > Bombus hortorum. The sequence continues at coordinate 9,832,740 of CAJOSO010000001.1, forward strand.
TTCTGACGAATTGAGTCGAAGGGAACGTTCGAAATTGAAATTTTGTTGTAGCTCTCCGGGGTAGAAATAAGTGTTTAATTCTATGTAATATTGAATTACACATCGATATATGTAGAAATATTCCTACGTCGTAAAGCTTTTTAACGAATTAACTCGAAGGGAACGCTCGAAATTGAAATATTTTTCTAGCTATCCAGGGACGAAATAAACGTTTAATCACTATGTAATATTGAAGCTTACATCGATTTATGTAAAAATATGCCCACCGCATAACGCTTTATATCGAATTAACTCGAAGGGAACCTTAGCGTCGTTCGTAGCGGTGCGAAGAAATAAAAAGTGCCAACGTCCCGGTCATATCGGTACGGCGCGGGCTATTTAAAATAGAAAAAATAAAAATAAATCGTTACGATCGACCGTATTACGTCGAAATATAATGATTTCACAAAAAATACCGGTACCTCGTAACGCTTTCTGACGAATTGACTCGAAGGGAACGTTCGAAATTGCAATTTTTTTCTAGCTCTCCAGGGACGAAATAAGTGTTTAATCTCTATGTAATATTGAATTATACATCCATATATGTAGAAATATACCTACGTCGTAAAGTTTTGTAGAATTAACTCGAAGGGAACGTTCGAAATTGAAATTTTTTTCTAGCTCTCCAGGGACGAAATAAACGTTTAATCCCTATGCAATCTTGAATTACACATCTACATATTTGGAAATATTCCTATGTCGTAACACTTTTTAACGAACTAACTCGAAGGGATCGGTCGAAATTGACATTTTTTCTAGCTCTCCAGGGACGAAATAAACGTTTAATCTCTTCGTAATATTGCAGTATACATCGATTTATGTAAAAATATGCCCACATCATAACGCTTTTTATCGAATTAAATCGAAGAGAACTTTAGCGTCGTTCGTAGCGGTGCGAAGAAATACAAAGTCCCAACCTCCCGGTCATGTCGGTCATGCTGGGGCTATTTAAAAAAAAATAGATATAAATCGTTGCGTTCGACCGTATTACCTCGAAATATAATGATTTCACAAAAAAAACCGGTATATCGTAACGCTTTCTAACGAATTAACTCGCAAAAACCGTTCGAAATTGAAAGTTTTACTAGCCCTCCAGGGACGAAATAAACGATTAATCCCTATGCAATATTGAATTACACATCGATATATGTAGAAATATTCCTAAGTCGTAACGCTTTCAGACGAATTAGCTCGCAAAAACCGTTCGAAATTGAAATTTTGTTCTAGCTCTTCAGGGCAGAAATAAGTGTTTAATCGCTATGTAATATTGAATTATACATCGATTTATGTAAAAATATGCCTACCTCATAACGCTTTTTATCGAATTAACTCGAAGGGAACGTTAGCGTCGTTAGTAGCTGCGCGAGGAAATTCAAAGTCCAAATCTCCCGGTCATATCGATCCGGCGGCGGCTATTTAAAAAAGAAATAAATATAAATCGTTACGTTCGACCGTATTACCTCGATATATAATGATTTCACAAAAAAATACCGGTACATCGTAACGCTTTCTAACGAATTAACTTGCAAAAACCGTTGGAAATTAAAAGTTTTGCTAGCTCTCCAGAGACGAAATAAACGATTAATCCCTATGCAATATTGAATTACAAATCGATACATGTAGAAATATTCCTACGTCGTAACGCTTTCAGACGAATTAACTCGCAAAAACCGTTCGAAATTGAAATTTTTTTCTAGCTCTCCAGGGACGAAATAAGTGTCTAATCTCTATGTAATATTGAATTATACATCGATTCATGTAAAAATATGCCTACCTCATAACGCTTTATATCGGATTAACTCGAAGGGAACGTTAGCGTGGTTAGTAGCGGTGCGAAGAAATTCAAAGACCCAACATCCCGGTCATGTCGGTCCGGCCGCGGTTATTTAAAGAAAACATAAACAAACAGATACGTTCGACCGTATTACGTCGAACTATAAAGATTTCAGAAAAAATACCGCGTCCTCGTAAAGCTTGTTAACGAATTAACTCGAAAAAACCGTTCGAAATTGAAAGTTTCGCTTGATCTTCAGGGACCAAATAAACGTTTAATCCCTGTGCAATATTGAATTATACATCGAGATATGTAAAAATATTCCCACCCCATAACGGTTGTCAGCGAATTAACTCGCAGGAAACCTTAGCGTCGTTCGTAGCGGTGCGAAGAAATACAAAGTCCCAACGTCCCGGTCATGTCGGTCCGGCGGGGGCTATTTAAAAAAAAAATAAATAAAATCCTTACGTTCCACCGTATTACGTCGAAATATAACGATTTCACAAGAAATACAGCGACCTCGTAACCCTTGTTAACGAATTAACTCGAATAAACCGTTCGAAATTGAAAGTTTTGGTTGCCCTCCAGGGACCAAATAAACGCTTTTAACCCTATGTAATATTGAATTATACGTAGTGATATGTAAAATTATTTCTACCTCATAACGGTTGTTAGCGAATTAACTCGCGGGGAACCATAGCGTCGTTCGTAGCGGTGGGAAGAAGTACAAAGTCCCAACGTCCCGGTCATATCGGTACGGCGGCGGCTATTTAAAAAAAAAAATGAAAATAAATCGTTACGATCGACCGTATTTCGTCGAAATATAATGATTTCACAAAAAATACCGGTACATCGTAACGCTTTCTAACGAATTAACTCGCAAAAACCGTTCGACATTGAAAGTTTTGCTAGCTCTCCAGGGACGAAATAAACGTTTAATCCCTATGCAATATTGAATTACACTTCGATATATGTAGAAATATTCCTACGTCTTGACGCTTTCTAACGAATTAACTCGCAGGGAACCTTAGCGTCGTTCGTAGCGATGCGAAGAAATACAAAGTCCCAACCTCCCGGTCATGTCGGTCCTGCGGGGGCTATTAAAAAAAAAAATAAAAATAAATCGTTACGATCCACCGTACTACGTCGAAATATAACGATTTCACAAAAAATACCGGTACCTGGTAACGCTTTCTGACGAATTGACTCGAAGGGAACTTTCGAAATTGAAATTTTGTTCCTGCTCTCCAGGGTAGAAATAAGTGTTCAATCTCTATGCAATATTGAATTGTACATCGAGATATGTAAAAATATTCCTACCTCATAACGCTTTATATCGAATTAACTCGAAGGGAACGTTAGAGTCGTTAGTAGCGGTGCGAAGAAATTCAAAGTCCCAACCTCCCGGTCATGTCGGTCCTGCGGGGGCTATTTGAAAAAAAGGAAATTAAAAGAAATCATTACGTTCGAGCGTATTACGTCGAACTATAACGATTTCACAAGAAATACCGCGACCTCGTAACGCTTGTTATCGAATTAACTCGAAAAAACCGTTCGAAATTGAAAGTTTTGCTTGCCCTCCAGGGACCAAATAAACCTTTTTATCCGTATGTAATATTGAATTATACATCGATCAATGTAAAAATATGCATACCTCATAACGCTTTTTATCGAATTAACGCGAAGGGAACGTTAGCGTCGTTAGTAGCTGCGCGAAGAAATACAAAGTCCCCACGTCCCGGTCATATAGGTACGGCGGGGGCTATCTAAAAAAAAAAAAAAAAAAAATAAAAATAAATCGTTACGATCGACCGTATTACGTCGAACGATAAAAATTTCACAAAGAATACCACGACCTCGTAACGCTTGTTAACGAATTAACTCGAAAAAACCGTCCGAAATTGAAAGTTTTAATTGCTCTCCAGGGACGAAATAAACGTTTAATCCCTATGCAATATTGAATTACACATCGATATAAGTTGAAATATTCCTACGGCGTAAAGCTTTTTAACGAGTTAACTCGAAAGGAACGTTAGAAATTGAAATTTCGTTCTAGCTCTTCAGGGTAGAAATAAGAGTTTAATCTCTATGTAATATTGAATAATACATCGAGATATGTAAAAATATGCCCACCTCATAACGCTTTTTATCGAATTAAATCGAAGAGAACGGTAGCGTCGTTCGTAGCGGTGCGAAGAAATACAAAGTCCCAACGTCCCGGTCATGTCGGCCCTGCGGGGGCTATTTAAAAAAAAATAAATGTAAATCGTTACGCTCGACCGTATTACGTCGAAATATAACGATTTCACAAAAAAATACCGGTACATCGTAACGCTTTCTAACGAATTAACTCGCAAAAACCGTTCGAAATTGACAGTTTTGTTACCTCTCCAGGGACGAAATAAACGTTTAATCCCTACGCTATTTTGAATTACACATCGATATATTTAGAAATATTCCTACGTCGTAACGCTTTTTAACGAATTAACTCGAAGGGAAAGTTCGAAATTGAAATTTTTTTCTAGCTCCCAGGGACGAAATAAACGTTTAATAACTATGTAATATTGAATTACACATCGATATATGTAGAAATATGTAGCTATATGTAGAAATTGAAAGTTTTGCTTGCTCTCCAGGGACCAAATAAACGATTAATCCCTATGTAATATTGAATTATACATCGAGATATGTAAAAATATTCCTACCTCATAACCCTTTTTATCGAATTAACTCGCAGGAAACACTAGCGTCGTTCGTAGCGGTGCGAAGAAATACAAAGTCCCAACGTCCCGGTCATATCGGTACGGCGGGGACTATTTAAAAAAAAAATAAATAAAATCCATACGTTCCACCGTATTACGTCGAAATATAACGATTTCACAAGAAATACAGCGACCTCGTAACGCTTGTTAACGAATTAACTCGAATAAACCGTTCGAAATTGAAAGTTTTGGTTGCCCTCCAGGGACCAAATAAACGCTTTTAACCCTATGTAATATTGAATTATACGTAGTGATATGTAAAATTATTTCTACCTCATAACGGTTGTTAGCGAATTAACTCGCGGGGAACCATAGCGTCGTTCGTAGCGGTGGGAAGAAATACAAAGTCCCAACGTCCCGGTCATATCGGTACGGCGGCGGCTATTTAAAAAAAAAATGAAAATAAATCGTTACGATCGACCGTATTACGTCGAAATATAATGATTTCACAAAAAATACCGGTACATCGTAACGCTTTCTAACGAATTAACTCGCAAAAACCGTTCGAAATTGAAAGTTTTGTTAGCTCTCCAGGGACGAAATAAACGTTTAATCCCTATGCAATATTGAATTACACTTCGATATATGTAGAAATATTCCTACGTCTTGACGCTTTCTAACGAATTAACTCGCAGGGAACCTTAGCGTCGTTCGTAGCGATGCGAAGAAATACAAAGTCCCAACCTCCCGGTCATGTCGGTCCTGCGGGGGCTATTTAAAAAAAAAATAAAAATAAATCGTTAGGATCCACCGTACTACGTCGAAATATAACGATTTCACAAAAAATACCGGTACCTCGTAACGCTTTCTGACGAGTTGTCTCGAAGGGAACGATCGAAATTGAAACTTTGTTCTAGCTCTCCAGGGTAGAAATAAGTGTTTAATCTCTATGTAATATTGAATTATACATCGATTTATGTAAAAATATGCCTACCTCATAACGCTTTTTATCGAATTAACTCGAAGGGAACGTTAGCGTCGTTCGTAGCGGTGCAAAGAAATTCAAAGTCCCAACGTCAAGGTCATATCGGTACGGCGGGGGCTATTAAAAAAAAAAAATAAAAATAAATCGTTGCGATCGACCGTATTACGTCGAAATATAACGATTTCACAAAAAATACCGGTACCTCGTAACGCTTTCTGACGAATTGACTCGAAGGGAACGATCGAAATTGAAATTTTGTTCTAGCTCTTCGGGGTAGAAATAAGTGTTTAATCTCTATGTAATATTGAATTATACATCGATTTATGTAAAAATATGCCTACCTCATAACGCTTTATATCGAATTAACTCGAAAGAAACGTTAGCGTCGTTAGTAGCGGTGCGAAGAAATTCAAAGTACCAACCTCCCGGTCATGTCCGTCCTGCTGGGGCTATTTAAAAAAAAATAAATATAAATCGTTACGTTCTACCGTATTACGTCGAAGTATAACGATTTCACAAAAAATACCGGTACCTCGTAACGCTTTCTGACGAATTGAGTCGAAGGGAACGTTCGAAATTGAAATTTTGTTGTAGCTCTCCGGGGTAGAAATAAGTGTTTAATCTCTATGTAATATTGAATTACACATCGATATATGTAGAAATATTCCTACGTCGTAACGCTTTTTAACGAATTAACTCGAAGGGAACGCTCGAAATTGAAATATTTTTCTAGCTATCCAGGGACGAAATAAACGTTTAATCACTATGTAATATTGAAGCTTACATCGATTTATGTAAAAATATGCCCACCGCATAACGCTTTATATCGAATTAACTCGAAGGGAACGTTAGCGTCGCTAGTAGCGGCGCGAAGAAATTCAAAGTACCAACCTCCCGGTCATATAGGTACGGCGGGGGCAATTTAAAAAAAAAAAAGAATATAAAAATAAATCGTTACGATCGACCGTATTACGTCGAAATGTAACGATTTCACAAAAAATGCCGGCACCTCCTAACGCTTTCTGACTAATTGACTCGAAGGGAACGTTCGAAATTGAAATTTTGTTCTAGCTCTCCAGGGTAGAAATAAGTGTTTAATCTCTATGTAATATTGAATTATACATCGATTTATGTAAAGATATGCCTACCTCATAACGGTTATAAACGAATCAACTCGCAGGGAACCTTAGCGTCGTTCGTAGCGGTGCGAAGAAATAAAAAGTGCCAACGTCCCGGTCATATCGGTACGGCGCGGGCTATTTAAAAAAGAAAAAATAAAAATAAATCGTTACGATCGACCGTATTACGTCGAAATATAATGATTTCACAAAAAATACCGGTACCTCGTAACGCTTTCTGACGAATTGACTCGAAGGGAACGTTCGAAATTGCAATTTTTTTCTAGCTCTCCAGGGACGAAATAAGTGTTTAATCTCTATGTAATATTGAATTATACATCCATATATGTAGAAATATACCTACGTCGTAAAGTTTTGTAGAATTAACTCGAAGGGAACGTTCGAAATTGAAATTTTTTTCTAGCTCTCCAGGGACGAAATAAACGTTTAATCCCTATGCAATCTTGAATTACACATCTACATATTTGGAAATATTCCTACGTCGTAACACTTTTTAACGAACTAACTCGAAGGGATCGGTCGAAATTGAAATTTTTTCTAGCTCTCCAGGGACGAAATAAACGTTTAATCTCTTCGTAATATTGCAGTATACATCGATTTATGTAAAAATATGCCCACATCATAACGCTTTTTATCGAATTAAATCGAAGAGAACTTTAGCGTCGTTCGTAGCGGTGCGAAGAAATACAAAGTCCCAACCTCCCGGTCATGTCGGTCATGCTGGGGCTATTTAAAAAAAAATAAACATAAATCGTTACGTTCGACCGTATTACCTCGAAATATAATGATTTCACAAAAAAAACCGGTATATCGTAACGCTTTCTAACGAATTAACTCGCAAAAACCGTTCGAAATTGAAAGTTTTACTAGCCCTCCAGGGACGAAATAAACGATTAATCCCTATGCAATATTGAATTACACATCGATATATGTAGAAATATTCCTAAGTCGTAACGCTTTCAGACGAATTAGCTCGCAAAAACCGTTCGAAATTGAAATTTTGTTCTAGCTCTTCAGGGCAGAAATAAGTGTTTAATCGCTATGTAATATTGAATTATACATCGATTTATGTAAAAATATGCCTACCTCATAACGCTTTTTATCGAATTAACTCGAAGGGAACGTTAGCGTCGTTAGTAGCTGCGCGAGGAAATTCAAAGTCCAAATCTCCCGGTCATATCGATCCGGCGGCGGCTATTTAAAAAAGAAATAAATATAAATCGTTACGTTCGACCGTATTACCTCGATATGTAATGATTTCACAAAAAAATACCGGTACATCGTAACGCTTTCTAACGAATTAACTTGCAAAAACCGTTGGAAATTAAAAGTTTTGCTAGCTCTCCAGAGACGAAATAAACGATTAATCCCTATGCAATATTGAATTACAAATCGATACATGTAGAAATATTCCTACGTCGTAACGCTTTCAGACGAATTAACTCGCAAAAATCGTTCGAAATTGACATTTTGTTCTAGCTCTTCAGGGTAGAAATAAGTGTCTAATCTCTATGTAATATTGAATTATACATCGATTCATGTAAAAATATGCCTACCTCATAACGCTTTATATCGGATTAACTCGAAGGGAACGTTAGCGTGGTTAGTAGCGGTGCGAAGAAATTCAAAGACCCAACATCCCGGTCATGTCGGTCCGGCCGCGGTTATTTAAAGAAAACATAAACAAATAGATACGTTCGACCGTATTACGTCGAACTATAAAGATTTCAGAAAAAATACCGCGTCCTCGTAAAGCTTGTTAACGAATTAACTCGAAAAAACCGTTCGAAATTGAAAGTTCCGCTTGATCTTCAGGGACCAAATAAACGTTTAATCCCTGTGCAATATTGAATTATACATCGAGATATGTAAAAATATTCCCACCCCATAACGGTTGTCAGCGAATTAACTCGCAGGAAACCTTAGCGTCGTTCGTAGCGGTGCGAAGAAATACAAAGTCCCAACGTCCCGGTCATGTCGGTCCGGCGGGGGCTATTTAAAAAAAAAATAAATAAAATCCTTACGTTCCACCGTATTACGTCGAAATATAACGATTTCACAAGAAATACAGCGACCTCGTAACCCTTGTTAACGAATTAACTCGAATAAACAGTTCGAAATTGAAAGTTTTGGTTGCCCTCCAGGGACCAAATAAACGCTTTTAACCCTATGTAATATTGAATTATACGTAGTGATATGTAAAATTATTTCTACCTCATAACGGTTGTTAGCGAATTAACTCGCGGGGAACCATAGCGTCGTTCGTAGCGGTGGGAAGAAGTACAAAGTCCCAACGTCCCGGTCATATCGGTACGGCGGCGGCTATTTAAAAAAAAAATGAAAATAAATCGTTACGATCGACCGTATTACGTCGAAATATAATGATTTCACAAAAAATACCGGTACATCGTAACGCTTTCTAACGAATTAACTCGCAAAAACCGTTCGAAATTGAAAGTTTTGCTAGCTCTCCAGGGACGAAATAAACGTTTAATCCCTATGCAATATTGAATTACACTTCGATATATGTAGAAATATTCCTACGTCTTGACGCCTTCTAACGAATTAACTCGCAGGGAACCTTAGCGTCGTTCGTAGCGGTGGGAAGAAGTACAAAGTCCCAACGTCCCGGTCATATCGGTACGGCGGCGGCTATTTAAAAAAAAAATGAAAATAAATCGTTACGATCGACCGTATTACGTCGAAATATAATGATTTCACAAAAAATACCGGTACATCGTAACGCTTTTTAACGAATTAACTCGCAAAACCCGTTCTAAATTGAAAATTTTGCTAGCTCTCCAGGGACGAAATAAACGTTTAATCCCTATGTAATATTGAAATATTCATCGAGAAATGTTAAAATATTCCTACCTCATAACGGTTGTTAACGAATTAACTCGCTGGGAACGTTAGCGTCGTTCGTAGCGGTGCAAAGAAATTCAAAGTCCCAACGTCCCGGTCATATCGGTACGGCGGGGGCTATTAAAAAAAAAAATAAAAATAAATCGTTGCGATGGGCCGTATTACGTCGAAATATAACGATTTCACAAAAAATACCGGTACCTCGTAACGCTTTCTGACGAATTGACTCGAAGGGAACGATCGAAATTGAAATTTTGTTCTAGCTCTTCGGGGTAGAAATAAGTGTTTAATCTCTATGTAATATTGAATTATACATCGATTTATGTAAAAATATGCCTACCTCATAACGCTTTATATCGAATTAACTCGAAAGAAACGTTAGCGTCGTTAGTAGCGGTGCGAAGAAATTCAAAGTACCAACCTCCCGGTCATGTCCGTCCTGCTGGGGCTATTTAAAAAAAAATAAATATAAATCGTTACGTTCTACCGTATTACGTCGAAGTATAACGATTTCACAAAAAATACCGGTACCTCGTAACGCTTTCTGACGAATTGAGTCGAAGGGAACGTTCGAAATTGAAATTTTTTTCTAGCTCTTCAGGGTAGGAAGAAGTGTTTAATCTCTATGTAATATTGAATTATACCTCGATTTATGTAAAAATATGCCTACCTCATAACGCTTTATATCGAATTAACTCGAAGGTAACGTTAGCGTCGTTAGTAGCGGTGCGTAGAAATTCAAAGACCCAACCTCCCGGTCATGTCGGTCCGGCGGGGGCTATTTAAAAAAAAAAAAAGAAATAAAAAAAAATCCTTACGTTCCACCGTATAACGTCGAACTATAAAGATTTCACAAAAAAATACCGCGACCTCGTAACGCTTGTTAACGAATTAACTCGAAAAGACCGTTCGAAATTGAAAGTTTTGCTAGGTCTCCAGGGACGAAATAAACGTTTAATCCCTATGCAATATTGAATTACACATCGATATAAGTTGAAATATTCCTTGTCGTAAAGCTTTTTAAAGAATTAACTCGAAGGCAACGTTCGAAATTGAAATTTTGTTCTAGCTCTTCAGGGTAGAAATAAGTGTTTAATCTCTATGTGATATTGAATTATACATCGATTTATGTAAAAATATGCCTACCTCCTAACGCTTTATATCGAATTAACTCGAAGGGAACGTTAGCGTCGTCAGTAGCGATGCGAAGAAATTCAAAGTACCAACCTCCTGGTCATGCCGGTCCGGCGGAGGTAATTTAAAAAAGAAATAAAAAAAAATCGTTACGCTCCACCGTATTGCGTCGAAATATAACGATTTCACAAGAAAATACCGCGAACTCGTAATGCTTGTTAACGAAATAACTCGAAAAAACAGTTCGAAATTGAAAGTTTTGCTAGCTCTCCAGGGACGAAATAAACGTTTAATCCCTATGCAGTATTGAATTACACATCTATATATATAGAAATATTCCTACGTCGTTAAGCTTTCAGACGAATTACCTCGAAGGGAACGTTCTAAATTGAAATTTTGTTCTAGCTCTGCAGGGACGAAATAAACGTTTAATATCTATGTAATATTGAAGTATACATCGATTTATGTAAAAATATGCCCACATCATAACGCTTTTTATCGAATTAAATCAAAGGGAACGTTAGCTTCGTCAGTAGCGGTGCGAAGAAATTCAAAGTACCAATCTCCCGGTGATGTCGGTCCGGCGGCGCCTATTAAAAAAAAAAAAAAAAAAATAAAATGAAATCATTACGTTCGAGCGCATTACGTCGAAATATAAGGATTTAACAAAAAATACCGGTACCTCGCAACGCTTTCTGACGAATTGACTCGAAGGTAACGTTCGAGATTGCAAATTTTTTCTAGCTCTCCAGGGACGAAACAAACGTTTAATCTCTATGTAATATTGAATTCTACATCGATTTATGTAGAAATATGCCTACCTCATAACGCTTTCAATTGAATTAACTCGCAGGAAACCTTAGCGTCGTTCGTAGCGGTGAGAAGAAATACAAAGTCCCAAAATCCCGGTCATATAGGTACGGCGGGGGCTATTTAAAAAAAAAAAATAAACATAAATCGTTACGCTCGACCGTATTACGTCGAAATATAACGATTTCACAAAAAATACCGGTATATCGTAACGCTTGATAACGAATTAACTCGAAAAAACTGTTCGAAATTGAAAGTTTTGCTTGCTCTCCAGGGACCAAATAAACGTTTAATCCCTATGTAATATTGAATTATACATCGAGATATGTAAGAATATTCCTACCTCACAACGGTTGTTATCGAATTAACTCGCAGGGAACTTTAGCGTCGTTCGTAGCGGTGGGAAGAAATACAAAGTCCCAACGTCGCGGTCATATAGGTACGGCGGGGGCTATTTAAGAAAAAAATAAAAATAAATCGTTACGATCCACCGTATTACGTCGAAATATAACGATTTCACAAAAAATACCGGTACCTCGTAACGCTTTCTGACGAACTGACTCGAAGGGAACGTTCGAAATTGAAATTTTGTTCTAGCTCTTCGGGGTAGCAATAAGTGTTTAATCTCTATGTAATATTGAATTATACATCGATTTATGCAAAAATATGCCTACCTCGAAACGCTTGTTATCGAATTAACTCGAAGGGAACGTTAGCGTCGTTAGTAGCGGTACGAAGAAATTCAAAGACCCAACCTCCCGGTCATGTCGGTCCTGCGCGGGCTATTTAAAAAAAAAAAAATAAACATAAATCGTTACGCTCGACCGTATTACGTCGAAATATAACGATTTCACAAAAAATACCGCGACCTCGTCAAGCTTGTTAACGAATTAACTCGAAAAAACCGTTCGAAATTGAAAGTTTTGCTAGCTCTCCAGGGACGAAATAAACGTTTAATCCCTACGCAATTTTGAATTACACATCGATAGATTTAGAAATATTCCTACGTCGTAGCGCTTTTTAACGAATTAACTCGAAGGGAACGTTCGAAATTGAAATTTTGTACTAGCTCTCCTGGGTAGCAATAAGTGTTTAATCTCTATGTAATATTGAATTATACATTGATTTATGTAAAAATATGCCTACCTCATAACGCATTTTATCGAATTATATCGAAGAGAACGGTAGCGTCGTTAGTAGCGGTGCGAAGAAATGCAAAGTACCAACCTCCCGGTCATGTCGGTCCTGCTGGGGCTGTTTAAAAAAAGATAAACATAAATCGTTACGCTCGACCGTATTACGTCGAACTATAAAGATTTCACAAAAAATACCGCGTCCTCGTAACGCTTGTTAACGAATTAACTCGCAAAGACCGTTCGAAATTGAAAGTATTGCTACCTCTCCAGGGACGAAATAAACGTTTAATCCCTATGTAATATTGAATTATACATCGAGATATGTAAGAATATTCCTACCTCACAACGGTTGTTAACTAATTAACTCGCAGGGAACATTAGCGTCGTTCGTAGCGGTGCTAAGAAATTCAAAGTACGAACCTCCCGGTCATGTCGGTCCGGCGGCGGCTATTTAAAAAGAGGAAAATAAAAAGAATTCGTTACGTTCGAGCGTATTACGTCGAACTATAACGATTTCACAAGAAATACCAGTACCTCGTTACGCTTTCAGACGCATTAACTCGAAGGGAACGTTCGAAATTGAAAATTTTTTTCTAGCTCTCCAGGGTAGAAATAAGTGTTTAATCTCTATGTAATATTGAAGTATAAATTGATTTATGTAAAAATATGCCCACCTCATAACGCTTTTTATCGAATTAAATCGAAGAGAACGGTAGCGTCGTCAGTAGCTGCGCGAAGAAATTCAAAGTACAAACCTCCCGGTCATGTAGGTCCGGCGGGGGCTATTTAAAAAAAAAATAAATATAAATCGTTACGCTCGACCGTATTACGTCGAAATATAACGATTTCACAAAAAAATACCGGTACCTCGTAACGCTTTCTGACGAATTGTCTCGAAGGGAACTTTCGAAATTGAAATTCTGTTCCTGCTCTCCAGGGTAGAAATAAGTGTTCAATCTCTATGTAATATTGAATTGTACATCGAGATATGCAAAAATATTCCTACCTCATAACGCTTTATATCGAATTAACTCGAAGGGAACGTTAGAGTCGTTAGTAGCGGTGCGAAGAAATTCAAAGTCCCAACCTCCCTGTCATGTCGATCCTGCTGTGGCTATTTGAACAAAAATAAATATAAATCGTTACGTACGATCGTATTACGTCGAAATATAATGATTTCACAAAAAATACCGGTACATCGTAACGCTTTCTAACGAATTAACTCGAAAAAACCGTTCGAAATTGAAAGTTTTGCATGCTCTCCAGAGACCAAATAAACGTTTTTATCCCTACGTAATATTGAACTATACATCGAGATATGTAAAAATATTCCTACCTCATAACGGTTGTTAACGAATTAACTCGCAGGAAACCTCAGCGTCGTTCGTAGCGGTGGGAAGAAATACAAAGTCCCACCGTCCCGGTCATATTGGTACGGCGGGGGCTATTAAAAAAAAAAAACTAAAAATAAGTCGTTACGATCGACCGTATTACGTCGAAGTGTAACGATTTCACAAAAAATACCGGTACCTCGTAACGCTTCTTAACGAATTAACTCGCAAAAACCGTTCGAAATTGAAAGCTTTGCTAGCTCTCCAGGGACGAACTAAACGTTTAATCCCTATGTAATATTCAATTATACATCGATATATGTAGAAATATGCCTACGCCGTAACGCTTTTTAACGAATTCATTCGAAAAAACCGTTCGAAATTGAAAGTTTTGCTTGCCCTCCAGGGACCAAATAAACCTTTTTATCCGTATGTAATATTGAATTATACATCGATCAATGTAAAAATATGCATACCTCATAACGCTTTTTATCGAATTAACGCGAAGGGAACGTTAGCGTCGTTAGTAGCTGCGCGAAGAAATACAAAGTCCCGACGTCCCGGTCATATAGGTACGGCGGGGGCTATCTAAAAAAAAAAAAAAAAAAATAAAAATAAATCGTTACGATCGACCGTATTACGTCGAAATATAACGATTTCACAAAAAATACCGGTACCTCGTAACGCTTTCTGACGAATTGACTCGAAGGGAACGTTCGAAATTGAAATTTTGTTCTAGCTCTCCGGGGTAGAAATAAGTGTTTAATCTCTATGTAATATTGAATTATACATCGATTTATGTAAAAATATGCCTACCTCATAACGCTTTTCATCGAATTAACTCGAAGGGAACGTTGGCGTCGTTAGTAGCGGTGCGAAGAAATTCAAAGTCCCAACCTCCGGGTCATGTCCGTTCTGCTGGGGCTATTAAAAAAAAATAAATATAAATCATGACGCTCGACCGTATTACGTCGAAATATAACGGTTTCACAAAAAACTACCTGTAGATCGTAACGCTTTCTAACGAATTAACTCGCAAAAACCGTTCGAAATTGACAGTTTTGTTACCTCTCCAGGTACGAAATAAACGTTTAATCCCTATGCTATTTTGAATTACACATCGATATATTTAGAAATATTCCTACGTCGTAACGCTTCTTAACGAATTAACTCGAAGGGAACGTTCGAAATTGAAATTTTTTTCTAGCTCCCCAGGGACGAAATAAACGTTTAATAACTATGTAATATTGAATTACACATCTATATATGTAGAAATATGTAGCTATATGTAGAAATTGAAAGTTTTGCTTGCTCTCCAGGAACCAAATAAACGCTTAATCCCTATGCAATATTGAATTACACATCGATATATGTAGAAATATTCCTACGTCGTAAGGCTTTTTAACGAATTAACTCGCCGGGAACGTACGAAATTGAAATTTTTTTCTAGCTCTCCAGGGACGAAATAAACCTTTAATCTCTATGTAATATTGAATTATACATCGATTTATGTAAAAATATGCCTACGTCATAACGCTTTTTATAGAATTAAATCGAAGGTAACGTTAGCGTCGTCAGTAGCGGCGCGAAGAAATTCAAAGTACCAACCTCCCGGTCATGTCGGTCCTGCGGCTGCTATTTAAAAAAAAGAAAAGAAAGAAATCATTACGTTCGAGCGTACTACGTCGAACTATAACGATTTCACAAAAAATACCGGTACCTCGTAACGCTTTCAGACGAATTAACTCGAAGGGAACGTTCGAAATTGAAACTTCATTCTAGCTCTCCAGGGTAGAAATAAGTGTTTAATCTCTATGTAATATTGAATTATACATTGATTTATGTAAAAATATGCCTACCTCATAACGCCTTTTATCGAATTAACTCGAAGGGAACGTTAGCGTCGTTAGTAGCGGTGCGAAGAAATTCAAGGTCCCAACCTACCGGCCATGTCGGTCCTGCGGTAGCTATTTAAAAAGAAATAAATATAAATCGTTGCGATCGACCGTATTACGTCGAAATGTAACGATTTCGCAAAAAAACCGGTACCTCGTAACGCTTTCTGACTAATTGACTCGAAAAAACCGTTCGAAATTGAAAGTTTTGCTTGCTCTCCAGGGACCAAATAAACGTTTAATCCCTATGCAATTTTGAATTACACATCGATATATTTAGAAATATTCCTACGTCCTAACGCTTTTTAACGAATTAACTCGAAGGGAACGTTCGAAATTGAAATTTTTTTCTAGCTCTCCAGGGACGAAATAAACGTTTAATCCCTATGTAATATTGAATTATACATCGAGATATGTAAAAATATTCTTACCTCATAACGCTTTTTATCGAATTGACTCGAAGGGAACGTTAGCGTCGTTAGTAGCGGTGCGAAGAAATTCAAGGACCCAACCTACCGGCCATGTCGGTCCTGCGCGCGCCATTTAAAAAAAAAATAAACATAAATCGTGACGCTCGACCGTATTACGTCGAAATATAACGATTTCACAAAAAAATACCGGTACATCGTAAAGCTTTCTAACGAATTAACTCGCAAAAATCGTTCGAAATTGAAAGTTTTGCTAGCTCTCCAGGGACGAAATAAACGTTTAATCCCTATCCAATTTTCAATTACACATCGATATAGTTTGAAATATTCCTACGTCGTAACGCTTTTTAACGAATTAACTCGAAGGGAACGTTCGAAATTGAAATTTTTTCTAGCTCTCCAGGGACGAAATAAACGTTTAATATCTATGTAATATCGAAGTATACATCGATTTATGTAAAAATATGCCCACCTGATAACGCTTTTTGTCGAATTAAGTCAGAGTGAACGGTAGCGTCGTCAGTAGCTGCGCGGAGAAATTCAAGGTCCCAATCTGCCGGTCATGTCGGTCCGGCCGCGGCTATTAAAAAAAAAACATAAAAAAATCGTTACCTTCGATCGTATCACGTTTAACTATAAAGATTTCACAAAAAATACCGCGACCTCGTAACGCTTGTTAACGAATTAACTCGAAAAAACCGTTCGAAATTGAAAGTTTTGCTTGCTCTCCAGGGACCAAATAAACGTTTAATCCCTATGTAATTTTGAATGATACACATATATATGTAAAAATATTCCTACATCGTAACGCTTTTTATCGAATTAACTCGAAGGGAACGTTCGAAATTGAAATATTTTTCTAGCTCTCCAGGGTAGAATTAAGTGTTTAATCTATATGAAATATTGATGTATACCTCGATTTATGTAAAATTATGCCTACGTCATAACGCTTTTTCTCGAATTAACTCGAAGGGAACGTTAGCGTCGTTAGTAGCGGTGCGAAGAAATACAAAGTCCCAACGTCCCGGTCATGTCGGCCCTGCGGGGGCTATTTAAAAAAAAATAAATGTAAATCGTTACGCTCGACCGTATTACGTCGAAATATAACGATTTCACAAAAAAATACCGGTACATCGTAACGCTTTCTAACGAATTAACTCGCAAAATCCGTTCGAAATTGACAGTTTTGTTACCTCTCCAGGGACGAAATAAACGTTTAATCCCTACGCTATTTTGAATTACACATCGATATATTTAGAAATATTCCTACGTCGTAACGCTTTTTAACGAATTAACTCGAAGGGAACGTTCGAAATTGAAATTTTTTTCTAGCTCCCAGGGACGAAATAAACGTTTAATAACTATGTAATATTGAATTACACATCCATATATGTAGAAATATGTAGCTATATGTAGAAATTGAAAGTTTTGCTTGCTCTCCGGGGACCAAATAAACGATTAATCCCTATGTAATATTGAATTATACATCGAGATATGTAAAAATATTCCTACCTCATAACCCTTTTTATCGAATTAACTCGCAGGAAACACTAGCGTCGTTCGTAGCGGTGCGAAGAAATACAAAGTCCCAACGTCCCGGTCATATCGGTACGGCGGGGACTATTTAAAAAAAAAAAAAATAAAAATAAATCGTTACGATCGACCGTATTACGTCGAAATATAACGATTTCACAAAAAATACCGGTACCTCGTAACTCTTTCTGACGAATTGACTCGAAGGGAACGTTCGAAATTGAAATTTTGTTCTAGCTCTCCGGGGTAGAAATAAGTGTTTAATCTCTATGTAATATTGAATTATACATCGATTTATGTAAAAATATGCCTACCTCATAACGCTTTTCATCGAATTAACTCGAAGGGAACGTTGGCGTCGTTAGTAGCGGTGCGAAGAAATTCAAAGTCCCAACCTCCGGGTCATGTCGGTTCTGCTTGGGCTATTAAAAAAAAATAAATATAAATCATGACGCTCGACCGTATTACGTCGAAATATAACGGTTTCACAAAAAACTACCTGTAGATCGTAACGCTTTCTAACGAATTAACTCGCAAAAACCGTTCGAAATTGAAAGTTTTGCTAGCTCTCCAGGGACGAAATAAACGTTTAATCCCTATGCTATTTTGAATTACACATCGATATATGTAGAAATATTCCTACGTCGTAAGGCTTTTTAACGAATTAACTCACAGGGAACGTTAGCGTCGTTCGTAGCGGTGCGAAGAAATACAAATTCCCAACGTCCCGGTCATGTCGGCCCTGCGGGGGCTATTTAAAAAAAAATAAATGTAAATCGTTACGCTCGACCGTATTACGTCGAAATATAACGATTTCACAAAAAAATACCGGTACATCGTAACGCTTTCTAACGAATTAACTCGCAAAAACCGTTCGAAATTGACAGTTTTGTTACCTCTCCAGGTACGAAATAAACGTTTAATCCCTATGCTATTTTGAATTACACATCGATATATTTAGAAATATTCCTACGTCGTAACGCTTCTTAACGAATTAACTCGAAGGGAACGTTCGAAATTGAAATTTTTTTCTAGCTCCCCAGGGACGAAATAAACGTTTAATAACTATGTAATATTGAATTACACATCTATATATGTAGAAATATGTAGCTATATGTAGAAATTGAAAGTTTTGCTTGCTCTCCAGGAACCAAATAAACGCTTAATCCCTATGCAATATTGAATTACACATCGATATATGTAGAAATATTCCTACGTCGTAAGGCTTTTTAACGAATTAACTCGCCGGGAACGTACGAAATTGAAATTTTTTTCTAGCTCTCCAGGGACGAAATAAACCTTTAATCTCTATGTAATATTGAATTATACATCGATTTATGTAAAAATATGCCTACGTCATAACGCTTTTTATAGAATTAAATCGAAGGTAACGTTAGCGTCGTCAGTAGCGGCGCGAAGAAATTCAAAGTACCAACCTCCCGGTCATGTCGGTCCTGCGGCTGCTATTTAAAAAAAAGAAAAGAAAGAAATCATTACGTTCGAGCGTACTACGTCGAACTATAACGATTTCACAAAAAATACCGGTACCTCGTAACGCTTTCAGACGAATTAACTCGAAGGGAACGTTCGAAATTGAAACTTCATTCTAGCTCTCCAGGGTAGAAATAAGTGTTTAATCTCTATATAATATTGAATTATACATTGATTTATGTAAAAATATGCCTACCTCATAACGCCTTTTATCGAATTAACTCGAAGGGAACGTTAGCGTCGTTAGTAGCGGTGCGAGGAAATTCAAAGACCCAACCTCCCGGTCATGTCGGTCCTGCGGGCGCCATTTAAAAAAAATAAACATAAATCGTGACGCTCGACCGTATTACGTCGAAATATAACGATTTCACATAAAAATACCGGGACATCGTAAAGCTTTCTAACGAATTAACTGGCAAAAACCGTTCGAAATTGAAAGTTTTGCTAGCTCTCCAGGGACGAAATAAGTGTTTAATCTCTATGTTATATGTAAAAATATTCCTACCTCATAACGGTTGTTAACGAATTAACTCGCAGGGAACCCAACCTCCCGTTCATGTCGGTCCGGCGGCGGCTATTTAAAAAAAAGAATATAAAAAGAAATCATTACGTTCGAGCGTATTATTTCGAAATATAACGATTTCACAAAAAAATACGGGTACATCGTAACGCTTTCTATCGAATTAAGTCGCAAAAACTGTTCGAAATTGAAAGTTTTGCTAGCTCTCCAGGGACGAAATTAACGTTTAATCCCTATGCAATCCTGAATTGCACTTCGATATATTTAGAAATATTCCTACGTCGTAGCGCTTTGTAACGAATTAACTCGCAAAAAACCGTTCGATATTGAAAGTTTTCCTAGCTCTCCAGGGACGAAATAAACGTTTAATCCCTATGCAATATTGAATTTCACATCGATATATGTAGAAATATTCCTACGTCGTAACGCTTTTTAACGAATTAACTAGCAGGGAACCTTAGCGTAGTTCGTAGCAGTGCGAAGAAATACAAAGTCATAACGACCCGGTCATATAGGTACGGAGGGGGCTATTTAAAAAAAAAAAATTAATAAATCGTTACGATCGACCGTATTACGTCAAATATAACGATTTCACAAAAATACCGGTACCTCGTAACGCCTTCTGACGAATTAACTCGCAAAAACCGTTCGAAATTGAAAGTTTTGCTAGCTCTCCAGAGACGAAATAAAAGTTTATGCAATATTGAATTATACATCAAGATATGTCAAAATATTTCTACCTCGTAACGGTTGTTAACGAATTAACGTGCAGGGAAACATAGCGTCGTTAGTAGCGGTGCGAAGAAATGCAAACTCCCAGACTCCCGGTCATGTCGGTCATGCTGGGGCTATTTAAAAAAAATAAACATAAATCGTTACGTGCGACCGTATTACGTCGAAATATAATGACTTCACACAAAATACCGGTACATCGTAACGCTTTCTAACGAATTAACTCGCAAAAACCGTTCGAAATTGAAAGTTTTGCTACCTCTCCAGGGACGAAATAAACGTTTAATCCCTATGCAATTTTGAATAACACATCGATATATTTAGAAATATTCCTACGTCGTAGCGCTTTATAACGAATTAACTCGCAAAAACCGTTCGAAATTGAAAGTTTTCCTAGCTCTCCAGGGACGAAATAAACGTTTAATCCCTATGCAATATTGAAGTATACATCGATTTATGTAAAAATATGCCTACCTCACAACGCTTTTTATCGAATTAAATCGACGGGAACGTTAACGTCGTCAGTAGCTGCGCGAAGAAATTCAAAGCCCAACCTCGCGGTCATGTCGGTCCGGCCGCGGCTATTTAAAAAAAACATAAAAAAATCGTTACGTTCGACCGCCTTACGTCGAACTATAAATATTTCACAAAAAATACCGCGACCTCGTAACGCTTTTTAAAGAATTAACTCGAAAAAACCATTCGAAATTGAAAGTTTTGCTTGCTCTCCAGGGACCAAATAAATGTTTAATCCCTATGTAATATTGAATTATACATCGAGATATGTAAAAATATTCCTACCTCATAACGCTTTTTAACGAATTAACTCGCAGGGAACCTTAACGTCGTTCGTAGCGGTGCGAAGAAATACAAAGTCCCAACGTCTCGTACATATAGGTACGGCGGGGGCTATTTAAAAAAAAAAAATAAAAGTTAATCGTTACGATCGACCGTATTACGACGAAATATAACGATTTCACAAAAAATACCGGTACATCGTAACGCTTTCCGTCGAATTGACTCGAAGGGAACGTTCGAAATTGACAATTTTTTCTAGCTCTCCAGGGACGAAATAAACGTTCAATATCTATGTAATTTTGCAGTATACATCGATTTATGTAAACATATGCCTACCTCATAACGCTTTTTATCGAATTAACTCGAAGGGAGCGTTCGACATTGAAATTTTCTTCTAGCTCGCCAGGGACGAAATAAGCGTTTAATCTCTATGTAATATTGAAGTATACATCGATTTATGTAAATATATGCCCACCTCACAACGCTTTTTATCGAATTAAATCGAAGGGAACGTTAACGTCGTCAGTAGCTGCGCGAGGAAATTCAAAGTCCAAATCTCCCGGTCATATCGATCCGGCGGCGGCTATTAAAAAAAGAAATAGATATAAATCGTTGCGTTCGACCGTATTACCTCGAAATATAATGATTTCACAAAAAATACCGGTACATCGTAACGCTTTCTAACGAATTAACTCGCAAGAACCGTTCGATATTGAAAGTTTTGCTAGCTCTCCAGGGACGAAATAAACGTATA
This sequence comes from Bombus hortorum, assembly GCA_905332935.1. Lineage (NCBI taxonomy): Eukaryota > Metazoa > Arthropoda > Insecta > Hymenoptera > Apidae > Bombus > Bombus hortorum. The sequence goes on from CAJOSO010000001.1 coordinate 9,854,806, forward strand.
ATCCCTATGTAATATTGAATTATACATCGATATATGTAGAAATATTCCAACCTCATAACTCTTTCTATCGAATTAACTCGAAGGGAACGTTAGCGTCGTCAGTAGCATTGCGAAGAAATGCAAAGTCCCAACCTCCGGTCATGTCGGTCCTGCTTGGGCTATTTAAAAAAGAAATAAATATAAATCGTTACGTTCGACCGTATTACCTCGAAATATAATGATTTCACAAAAAAATACCGGTACATCGTAACGCTTTCTAACGAATTAACTTGCAAAATCCATTCGAAATTGAAAGTTTTGCTAGCTCTTCAGGGACGAAATAAACGATTAATCTCTATGCAATTTTGAATTACACATCGATATATTTAGAAATATTCCTACGTCGTAACGCTAGTTAACGAATTAACTCGAAAATACTGTACGAAATTGAAAGTTTTGCTTGCTCTCCAGGGACCAAATAAACGGTTAATCCCTATGTAATATTGAATTATACATCGATTTATGTAAAAATATGCCCACCTCATAACGCTTTTTATCGAATTGAATCGAAGGGAACGCTAGCGTCGTTCGTAGCGACGGGAAGAAATTCAAAGTACCAACCTCCCGGTCATGTCGGTCCGGCGGCGGCTATTTAAAAAAAAAAATAGATATAAATCGTGACGCTCGATCGTATTACGTCGAAATATAACGATTTCACAAAAAAGACCGGTACATCGTAACGCTTTCTAACGAATTAACTCGTAAAAACCGTGCGAAATTGAAAGATTTGCTACCTCTCTAGGGACGAAATAAACGTTTAATCCCTATGCAATTTTGAATTACACATCTACATACTTGGAAATATTCCAACGTCGTAACACTTTTTAGCAAATTAACTCGAAGGGAACGTTCGAAATTGAAATTCTGTTCTAGCTCTCCAGGGTAGAAATAAGTGTTTAATCTACATGAGATATTCATGTATACATCGATTTATGTAAAAATATGCCTACCTCATAACGCTTTTTATCGAATTAACTCGAAGGGAACGGTAGCATCGTCAGTAGCTGCGCGAAGAAATTCAAAGTCCCAATCTCCCGGTCATGTCGGTCCGGCAGCGGCTATTTAATAGAAAATAAAAAAAAATCGTTACGTTCGACCGTATTACGTCGAACTATAAGATTTCACAAAAACATACCGCGACATCGTAACGCTTGTTAACGGATTAACTCGAAAAAACCGTTCGAAATTGAAAGTTTTGCTTGCTCTCCGGGGACCAAATAAATGTTTAATCCCTATGTAATATTGAATTATAAATCGAGATATGTAAAAATATTGCTACCTCATAACGGTTGTTAACGAATTCACTCGCAGGAAACCTTAGCGTGGTTCGTAGCGGTGCGAAGAAATTCAAAGTCCCAACCTCCCGGTCATGTCGGTCCTGCTGGGGCTATTTAAAAAAAATAAACATAAATCGTTACGTTCGACCGTATTACGTCGAAATATAACGATTTCACAAAATATACCGGTACATCGTAACGCTTTCTAAGGAATTAACTCGCAAAAACCGGTCGAAATGGAAAGTTTTGCTACCTATCCGGGGACGAAATAAACGTTTAATCCCTATGCAATTTTGTATTACACATCGATATATTTAGAAATATTCCTACGTCGTAACGCTTTTTAAAGAATTAGCTCGAAAAAACCGTTCGAAATTGAAAGTTTTGCCTGCTCTCCAGGGACCAAATAAACATTTAATCCCTATGTAATATTGAATTATACATCGAGATATGTAAAAATATTCCTACCTCATAACGGTTGTTATCGAATTAACTCCAAGGGAACGTTAGCGTCGTTAATAGCGGTGCGAAGAAATTCAAAGTCCCAACCTCCCGGTCACGTCGGTCCGGCGGCGGCTATTTAAAAAAAAGAATATAAAAAGAAATCATTACGTTCGAGCGTATTATTTCGAAATATAACGATTTCACAAAAAAATACGGATACATCGTAAAGCTTTCTATCGAATTAAGTCGCAAAAACTGTTCGAAATTGAAAGTTTTGCTAGCTATCCAGGGACGAAACAAACGTTTAATCCATATGTAATATTGTGTTATACATCGCTATATGTAGAAATATTCCTACGTCGTAACGCTTTCTAACGAATTAACTCGAAGGGAACATTCGAAATTGAAATTTTATGCTAGCTCACCAGGGACGAAATAAATGTTTAATCTCCATGTAATATTGAATTATACACCGATATATGTAAAAATATGCCCACCTCGTAAAGCTTCTCATCGAATTAACTCGAACGGAACGTTAACGTCGTTAGTAGCGGTGCGAAGAAATACAAAGTACCAACGTCCCGGTCATATCGGTCCTGCTGGGGGTATTTAAAGAAAAAATAAAAAAAATCGTTACCTTCGACCGTATTACGTCGAAATATAACGATTTCACAAAAAATACCGCCACCTCGTAACGCTTTCAGACGAATCAATACGAAGGGAACGTTCGAAATTGACAATTTTTTCTAGCTCTCCAGGGACGAAATAAACGTTCCATATCTATGTAATTTTGCAGTATACATCGATTTATGTAAAAATATGCCTACCTCATAACGCTTTTTATCGAATTAACTCGAAGGGAGCGTTCGACATTGAAATATTCTTCTAGCTCGCCAGGGACGAAATAAGCGTTTAATCTCTATGTAATATTGAAGTATACATCGATTTATGTAAATATATGCCCACCTCACAACGCTTTTTATCGAATTAAATCGAAGGGAACGTTAACGTCGTCAGTAGCTGCGCGAGGAAATTCAAAGTCCAAATCTCCCGGTCATATCGATCCGGCGGCGGCTATTAAAAAAAGAAATAGATATAAATCGTTGCGTTCGACCGTATTACCTCGAAATATAATGATTTCACAAAAAATACCGGTACATCGTAACGCTTTCTAACGAATTAACTCGCAAGAACCGTTCGATATTGAAAGTTTTCCTAGCTCTCCAGGGACGAAATAAACGTTTAATCCCTATGCAATATTGAATTTCACATCGATATATGTAGAAATATTCCTACGTCGTAACGCTTTTTAACGAATTAACTAGCAGGGAACCTTAGCGTAGTTCGTAGCAGTGCGAAGAAATACAAAGTCATAACGACCCGGTCATATAGGTACGGAGGGGGCTATTTAAAAAAAAAAAATTAATAAATCGTTACGATCGACCGTATTACGTCAAATATAACGATTTCACAAAAATACCGGTACCTCGTAACGCCTTCTGACGAATTAACTCGCAAAAACCGTTCGAAATTGAAAGTTTTGCTAGCTCTCCAGAGACGAAATAAAAGTTTATGCAATATTGAATTATACATCAAGATATGTCAAAATATTTCTACCTCGTAACGGTTGTTAACGAATTAACGTGCAGGGAAACATAGCGTCGTTAGTAGCGGTGCGAAGAAATGCAAACTCCCAGACTCCCGGTCATGTCGGTCATGCTGGGGCTATTTAAAAAAAATAAACATAAATCGTTACGTGCGACCGTATTACGTCGAAATATAATGACTTCACACAAAATACCGGTACATCGTAACGCTTTCTAACGAATTAACTCGCAAAAACCGTTCGAAATTGAAAGTTTTGCTACCTCTCCAGGGACGAAATAAACGTTTAATCCCTATGCAATTTTGAATAACACATCGATATATTTAGAAATATTCCTACGTCGTAGCGCTTTATAACGAATTAACTCGCAAAAACCGTTCGAAATTGAAAGTTTTCCTAGCTCTCCAGGGACGAAATAAACGTTTAATCCCTATGCAATATTGAAGTATACATCGATTTATGTAAAAATATGCCTACCTCACAACGCTTTTTATCGAATTAAATCGACGGGAACGTTAACGTCGTCAGTAGCTGCGCGAAGAAATTCAAAGCCCAACCTCGCGGTCATGTCGGTCCGGCCGCGGCTATTTAAAAAAAACATAAAAAAATCGTTACGTTCGACCGCCTTACGTCGAACTATAAATATTTCACAAAAAATACCGCGACCTCGTAACGCTTTTTAAAGAATTAACTCGAAAAAACCATTCGAAATTGAAAGTTTTGCTTGCTCTCCAGGGACCAAATAAACGTTCCATATCTATGTAATTTTGCAGTATACATCGATTTATGTAAAAATATGCCTACCTCATAACGCTTTTTATCGAATTAACTCGAAGGGAGCGTTCGACATTGAAATATTCTTCTAGCTCGCCAGGGACGAAATAAGCGTTTAATCTCTATGTAATATTGAAGTATACATCGATTTATGTAAATATATGCCCACCTCACAACGCTTTTTATCGAATTAAATCGAAGGGAACGTTAACGTCGTCAGTAGCTGCGCGAGGAAATTCAAAGTCCAAATCTCCCGGTCATATCGATCCGGCGGCGGCTATTAAAAAAAGAAATAGATATAAATCGTTGCGTTCGACCGTATTACCTCGAAATATAATGATTTCACAAAAAATACCGGTACATCGTAACGCTTTCTAACGAATTAACTCGCAAGAACCGTTCGATATTGAAAGTTTTGCTAGCTCTCCAGGGACGAAATAAACGTATAATCCCTATGTAATATTGAATTATACATCGATATATGTAGAAATATTCCAACCTCATAACTCTTTCTATCGAATTAACTCGAAGGGAACGTTAGCGTCGTCAGTAGCATTGCGAAGAAATGCAAAGTCCCAACCTCCGGTCATGTCGGTCCTGCTTGGGCTATTTAAAAAAGAAATAAATATAAATCGTTACGTTCGACCGTATTACCTCGAAATATAATGATTTCACAAAAAAATACCGGTACATCGTAACGCTTTCTAACGAATTAACTTGCAAAATCCATTCGAAATTGAAAGTTTTGCTAGCTCTTCAGGGACGAAATAAACGATTAATCTCTATGCAATTTTGAATTACACATCGATATATTTAGAAATATTCCTACGTCGTAACGCTAGTTAACGAATTAACTCGAAAATACTGTACGAAATTGAAAGTTTTGCTTGCTCTCCAGGGACCAAATAAACGGTTAATCCCTATGTAATATTGAATTATACATCGATTTATGTAAAAATATGCCCACCTCATAACGCTTTTTATCGAATTGAATCGAAGGGAACGCTAGCGTCGTTCGTAGCGACGGGAAGAAATTCAAAGTACCAACCTCCCGGTCATGTCGGTCCGGCGGCGGCTATTTAAAAAAAAAAATAGATATAAATCGTGACGCTCGATCGTATTACGTCGAAATATAACGATTTCACAAAAAAGACCGGTACATCGTAACGCTTTCTAACGAATTAACTCGTAAAAACCGTGCGAAATTGAAAGATTTGCTACCTCTCTAGGGACGAAATAAACGTTTAATCCCTATGCAATTTTGAATTACACATCTACATACTTGGAAATATTCCAACGTCGTAACACTTTTTAGCAAATTAACTCGAAGGGAACGTTCGAAATTGAAATTCTGTTCTAGCTCTCCAGGGTAGAAATAAGTGTTTAATCTACATGAGATATTCATGTATACATCGATTTATGTAAAAATATGCCTACCTCATAACGCTTTTTATCGAATTAACTCGAAGGGAACGGTAGCATCGTCAGTAGCTGCGCGAAGAAATTCAAAGTCCCAATCTCCCGGTCATGTCGGTCCGGCAGCGGCTATTTAATAGAAAATACAAAAAAATCGTTACGTTCGACCGTATTACGTCGAACTATAAGATTTCACAAAAACATACCGCGACATCGTAACGCTTGTTAACGGATTAACTCGAAAAAACCGTTCGAAATTGAAAGTTTTGCTTGCTCTCCGGGGACCAAATAAATGTTTAATCCCTATGTAATATTGAATTATAAATCGAGATATGTAAAAATATTGCTACCTCATAACGGTTGTTAACGAATTCACTCGCAGGAAACCTTAGCGTGGTTCGTAGCGGTGCGAAGAAATTCAAAGTCCCAACCTCCCGGTCATGTCGGTCCTGCTGGGGCTATTTAAAAAAAATAAACATAAATCGTTACGTTCGACCGTATTACGTCGAAATATAACGATTTCACAAAATATACCGGTACATCGTAACGCTTTCTAAGGAATTAACTCGCAAAAACCGGTCGAAATGGAAAGTTTTGCTACCTATCCGGGGACGAAATAAACGTTTAATCCCTATGCAATTTTGTATTACACATCGATATATTTAGAAATATTCCTACGTCGTAACGCTTTTTAAAGAATTAGCTCGAAAAAACCGTTCGAAATTGAAAGTTTTGCCTGCTCTCCAGGGACCAAATAAACATTTAATCCCTATGTAATATTGAATTATACATCGAGATATGTAAAAATATTCCTACCTCATAACGGTTGTTATCGAATTAACTCCAAGGGAACGTTAGCGTCGTTAATAGCGGTGCGAAGAAATTCAAAGTCCCAACCTCCCGGTCACGTCGGTCCGGCGGCGGCTATTTAAAAAAAAAAAATAAATATAAATCGTGACGCTCGATCGTATTACGTCGAAATATAACGATTTCACAAAAAAGACCGGTACATCGTAACGCTTTCTAACGAATTTACTCGCAAAAACCGTTCGAAATTGAAAGTTTTGCTACCTCTCTGGTGATGAAATAAACGTTTAATCCCTATGCAATTTTGAATTACACATCTACATATTTGGAAATATTCCGACGTCGTAACACTTTTTAGCAAATTAACTCGAAGGGATCGTCCGAAATTGAAATTTTTTCTAGCTCTCCAGGGACGAAATAAGCGTTTAATCTCTATGTAATATTGAAGTATACATCGATTTATATAAAAATATGCCCACCTCATAACGCTTTTTATCGAATTAAATTGAAGAGAACAATAGCATCGTATGTAGCGGTGCGAAGAAATTCAAAGTACCAACCTCCGGGTCTTGCCGGTCCGGCGGCGGCTATTTAAAAAAAGAAAATAAAAAGAAATCATTACGTTCGAGCGTATTATTTCGAACTATAACGATTTCACAAGAAATACCGGTAGCTCGTAACGCTTTCAGACGTATTAACTCGAAGGGAACGTTCGAAATTGAAATTCTGTTCTAGCTCTCCAGGGTAGAAATAAGTGTTTAATCTACATGAGATATTCATGTATACATCGATTTATGTAAAAATATGCCTACCTCATAACGCTTTTTATCGAATTAACTCGAAAGGAACGGTAGCATCGTCAGTAGCTGCGCGAAGAAATTCAAAGTCCCAATCTCCCGGTCATGTCGGTCCGGCAGCGGCTATTTAATAGAAAATAAAAAAAAATCGTTACGTTCGACCGTATTACGTCGAACTATAAGATTTCACAAAAACATACCGCGACATCGTAACGCTTGTTAACGGATTAACTCGAAAAAACCGTTCGAAATTGAAAGTTTTGCTTGCTCTCCGGGGACCAAATAAATGTTTAATCCCTATGTAATATTGAATTATAAATCGAGATATGTAAAAATATTGCTACCTCATAACGGTTGTTAACGAATTCACTCGCAGGAAACCTTAGCGTGGTTCGTAGCGGTGCGAAGAAATTCAAAGTCCCAACCTCCCGGTCATGTCGGTCCTGCTGGGGCTATTTAAAAAAAATAAACATAAATCGTTACGTTCGACCGTATTACGTCGAAATATAACGATTTCACAAAATATACCGGTACATCGTAACGCTTTCTAAGGAATTAACTCGCAAAAACCGGTCGATATGGAAAGTTTTGCTACCTATCCGGGGACGAAATAAACGTTTAATCCCTATGCAATTTTGTATTACACATCGATATATTTAGAAATATTCCTACGTCGTAACGCTTTTTAAAGAATTAGCTCGAAAAAACAGTTCGAAATTGAAAGTTTTGCCTGCTCTCCAGGGACCAAATAAACATTTAATCCCTATGTAATATTGAATTATACATCGAGATATGTAAAAATATTCCTACCTCATAACGGTTGTTATCGAATTAACTCCAAGGGAACGTTAGCGTCGTTAATAGCGGTGCGAAGAAATTCAAAGTCCCAATCTCCCGGTCACGTCGGTCCGGCGGCGGCTATTTAAAAAAAAGAATATAAAAAGAAATCATTACGTTCGAGCGTATTATTTCGAAATATAACGATTTCACAAAAAAATACGGATACATCGTAAAGCTTTCTATCGAATTAAGTCGCAAAAACTGTTCGAAATTGAAAGTTTTGCTAGCTATCCAGGGACGAAACAAACGTTTAATCCATATGTAATATTGTGTTATACATCGCTATATGTAGAAATATTCCTACGTCGTAACGCTTTCTAACGAATTAACTCGAAGGGAACATTCGAAATTGAAATTTTATGCTAGCTCACCAGGGACGAAATAAATGTTTAATCTCTATGTAATACTGAAGTATACATTGATTTATGTAAAAATATGCCCACCTCATAACGCTTTTTTGGAATTAACTCGAAGGGAACGTTGGCGTCGTTAGTAGCGGTGCTAAGAAATTCAAAGTACCAACCTCCCGGTCTTGTCGGTCCGGCGGCGGCTATTTAAAAAAAAGAATATAAAAAGAAATCATTATGTTCGAGCGTATTATTTCGAAATATAACGATTTCACAAGAAATACCGGTACCTCTTTACGCTTTCAGACGTATTAACTCGAAGGGAACGTTCGAAATTGAAATTTTGTTCTAGCTCTCCAGGGACGAAATAAACGTTCAATATCTATGTAATATTGAAGTATACATCGATTTATGTAAAAATAGGCCTACTTCATAACGCTCTTTATCGAGTTAACTCGAAGGGAGCGTTAGCGTCGTCAGTAGCGGCGCGAAGAAATTCAAAGTACCAACCTCCCGGTCATGTCGGTCCGGCGGCTGCTATTTAAAAAAAAAATAAATATAAATCGTGACGCTCGACCGTATTACGTCGAAATATAACGATTTCACAAAAAATGCCGTTACCTCGTAACGCTTTCTGACGAACTGACTCGAAGGGAACGTTCGAAATTGAGATTTTGTTCTAGCTCTCCAGGGTAGAAATAAGTGTTTAATCTCCATGTAATATTGAAGTATACATCGATGTATGTAAAAATATTCCTACCTCATAACGCTTTTTATCGAATTAAATCGAAGAGAACGGTAGCGTCGTCAGTAGCTGCGCGAAGAAATTCAAAGTACCAACCTCCCGGTCATGTCGGTCCGGCGGCGGCTATTTAAAAAGAGGAAAATAAAAAGAAATTATTACGTTCGAGCGTATTACGTCGAACTATAACGATTTCACAAGAAATACCAGTACCTCGTTACGTCCCGCAGGGAGAATTCACTTATGTGAATCTATGGGGGCTGGCAAACCCACGTTCCCGCAGCCAGGGTGGACCGACGGAGACAAGCGTCGCGCTTTCGTGAGTCCACTATGTACTCCGCAAGGAAGGTCGCCAGGAGTATAAGACGTAAATCGCGTCTCTCTGTGCGACCTGGGGTAGTAGCGCACCCCCGATCCTGATGCCAAGGGTGGGACCGTCGGGATAAGACCCTCGGATACTTCGGTACCTTCGGCACCCGCTTACGTGAGTCCCATCTGGGTCTGTCGCGCCCGGTTAGCAGGGTGACCGACGCGGCAGTGACGTACAACGTAACGCTTGATAACGAATTAACTCGAAAAAACCGTTCGAAATTGAAAGTTTTCCTAGCTCTCCAGGAACGAAATAAACGATTAATCCCTATGCAATGTTGAATTACACATCGATATATGTAAAAATATTCCTACGTCGTAACGCTTTCAGACGAATTAACTCGCAAAAATCGTTCGAAATTGAAATTTTGATCTAGCTCTTCAGGGTAGAAATAAGTGTATAATCTCTATGTAATATTGAATTATACATCGATTCATGTAAAAATATGCCTACCTCATAACGCTTTATATCGAATTAACTCGAAGGGAACGTTAGCGTCGTTAGTAGCGGTGCGAAGAAATTCAAAGACCCAACCTCCCGGTCATGTCGGTCCTGCGGGGGCTATTTAAAAAAATAATAAATATAAATCGTGACACTCGACCGTATTACGTCGAAATATAACGATTTCACAAAAAATACCGGTACATCGGAACGCTTGATAACGAATTAACTCGAAAAAACTGTTCGAAATTGAAAGTTTTGATTGCTCTGAAGGGACCAAATAGACGTTTAACCCCTATGTAATATTGAATTATACATCGATTTATGGAAAAATATACCTACCTCATAACGCTACTTATCGAGTTAACTCGAAGGGAACGATAACGTCGTTAGTAGTTGTGCGAAGAAATTCAAAGACCCAACCTCCCGGTCATGTAGGTCATGCGGGGGCTATTTAAAAAAAAAAATAAATATAAATCGTGACGCTCGACCGTATTACGTCGAAAAATAACGATTTCACATAAAATACCGGTACCCCGTAACGCTTTCTGACGAATTGACTTGAAGGGAACGTTCGAAATTGAAACTTTGTTCTAGCTCTCCAGGGAAGAAATAAGTGTTTAATCTCTATGTAATATTGAATTATACATCGATTTATGTAAAAATATGCCTACCTCATAACGCTTTCTATCGAATTAACTCGAAGGGAACGTTAGCGTTGTCAGTAGCGGTGCGAAGAAATGCAAAGTCCCAATCTCCCGGTCATGTCGGTCCTGCTTGGGGTATTTAAAAAAAATAAACATAAATCGTTACGCTCGACCGTATTACGTCGAAATATAACGATTTCACAAAAAATACCGGTACCTCGTACCGCTTTCTGACGAATTGACTCAAAGGGAACGTTCGAAATTCAAATTTTTTTCTAGCTATCCAGGGACGAAACAAACGTTTAATCTCTATGTAATATTGAATTATACATCGAGATATGTAAGAATATTCCTACCTCATAACGATTGTTAACGAATTAACTCGCAGGGAACCTTAGCGTCGTTCGTAGCGGTGGGAAGAAATACAAAGCCCCAACGTCCCGGTCATGTCGGTCCGGCCGCGACTATTTAAAAGAAACATAAAAAAAATAGTTACGTTCGACCGTATTACGTCGAAATATAACGATTTCACCACAAAATGTTGGTACATCGTTACGCTTTCTAACGAATTAACTCGCAAAAACCGTTCGAAATTGAAAGTTTTTATTGCTCTCCAGGGACCATATAGACGTTTAACCCCTATGTAATATTGAATTATACACCGATTTATGGAAAAATATAGCTACCTCATAACGCTACTTATCGAGTTAACTCGAAGGGAACGATAACGTCGTTAGTAGTTGTGCGAAGAAATTCAAAGTCAGAACCTCCCGGTCATGTCGGTCCGGCGGCGGCTATTTAAAAAAAAGAAAATAAAAAGAAATCATTACGTTCGAGCGTATTATTTCGAACTATAACGGTTTCACAAGAAATACCAGTACCTCGTTACGCTTTCAGACGTATTAACTCGAAGGGAACGTTCGAAATTGAAATTTTGTTCCTGCTCTCCAGGGTAGAAATAAGTGTTTAATCTCTATGTAATATTGAAATATACATCGATTTATGCAAAAATATGCCCACCTCATAACGCTTTTAATCGAATTAAATCGAAGAGAGCGGTAGCGTCGTCAGTAGCTGCGCGAAGAAATTCAAAGTCCCAATCTCCCGGTCAAGTCGGTCCGGCCGCGACTATTTAAAAGAAACATAAAAAAAATAGTTACGTTCGACCGTATTACGTCGAAATATAACGATTTCACCACAAAATGTTGGTACATCGTTACGCTTTCTAACGAATTAACTCGCAAAAACCGTTCGAAATTGAAAGTTTTTATTGCTCTCCAGGGACCATATAGACGTTTAACCCCTATGTAATATTGAATTATACACCGATTTATGGAAAAATATAGCTACCTCATAACGCTACTTATCGAGTTAACTCGAAGGGAACGATAACGTCGTTAGTAGTTGTGCGAAGAAATTCAAAGTCCCAACCTCCCGGTCATGTCGGTCCGGCGGCGGCTATTTAAAAAAAAGAAAATAAAAAGAAATCATTACGTTCGAGCGTATTATTTCGAACTATAACGGTTTCACAAGAAATACCAGTACCTCGTTACGCTTTCAGACGTATTAACTCGAAGGGAACGTTCGAAATTGAAATTTTGTTCTAGCTCAGCAGGGTAGAAATAAGTGTTTAATCTCTATGTAATATTGAAGTATAAATTGATTTATGCAAAAATATGCTCACCTCATAACGCTTTATATCGAATTAACTCGAAGGGAACGTTAGCGTCGTTAGTAGCGGTGCGAAGAAATTCAAAGACCCAACCTCCCGGTAATGTCGGTCCGGCGGCGGCTATTTAAAATAAGGAAAATAAAAAGAAATCATTACGTTCGAGAGTATTACGCCGAACTATTACGATTTCACAAAAAATACCGGTACCTCGTAACGCTTTCTGACGAATTGACTCGAAGGGAACGTTCGAAATTGAAATTTTATTTCTGCTCTCCAGGGTAGAAATAAGTATTTAATCTCTATGTAATATTGAATTACACATCGATTTATGTAAAAATATGCCTACCTCATAACGCTTTTTATCGAATTAACTCGAAGGGAACGTCAGCGTCGATAGTAGCGGTGCGAAGAATTTCAAAGACCCAACGTCCCGGTCATGTCGGTTCTGCGGGGGCTATTTAAAAAAAAATAAATATAAATCGTGACGCTCAACCGTATTACGTCGAAATACAACGATTTCACAAAAAAATACCGGTACCTCGTAACGCCTTCAGACGAATTAACTCGAAGGGAACGTTCTAAATTGAAATTTTGCACTAGCTCTTCAGGGTTGGAATAAGTGTTTAATCTCTATGTAATATTGAAGTATACATCGATTTATGTAAAAATATGCCTACCTCAGAAAGCTTTATATCGAATTAAATCGAAGAGAACGGTAGCGTCGTCAGTAGCTGCACGAAGAAATTCAAAGTACCAACCTCCCGGTCATGTCGGTCCGGCGGCTGCTATTTAAAAAGAGAAAAATAAAAAGAATTCATTACGTTCGAGCGTATTACGTCGAACTATAACGATTTCACAAGAAATACCAGTACCTCGTTACGCTTTCAGACGCATTAACTCGAAGGGAACGTTCGAAATTGATATTTTGTTCTAGCTCTCCAGGGTAGAAATAAGTGTTTAATCTCTATGTAATATTGAAGTATAAATTGATTTATGTAAAAATATGCCCACCTCATAACGCTTTTTATCGAAATAAATCGAAGAGAACGGTAGCGTCGTCAGTAGCTGCGCGAAGAAATTCAAAGTACCAACCTCCCGGTCATGTCGGTCCGGCGGCGGCTATTTAAAAAGAGGAAAATAAAAAGAAATTATTACGTTCGAGCGTATTACGTCGAACTATAACGATTTCACAAGAAATACCAGTACCTCGTTACGTCCCGCAGGGAGGATTCACTTATGTGAATCTATGGGGGCTGGCAAACCCACGTTCCCGCAGCCAGGGTGGACCGACGGAGACAAGCGTCGCGCTTTCGTGAGTCCACTATGTACTCCGCAAGGAAGGTCGCCAGGAGTATAAGACGTAAATCGCGTCTCTCTGTGCGACCTGGGGTAGTAGCGCACCCCCGATCCTGATGCCAAGGGTGGGACCGTCGGGATAAGACCCTCGGATACTTCGGTACCTTCGGCACCCGCTTACGTGAGTCCCATCTGGGTCTGTCGCGCCCGGTTAGCAGGGTGACCGACGCGGCAGTGACGTACAACGTAACGCTTGATAACGAATTAACTCGAAAAAACCGTTCGAAATTGAAAGTTTTCCTAGCGCTCCAGGAACGAAATAAACGATTAATCCCTATGCAATGTTGAATTACACATCGATATATGTAAAAATATTCCTACGCCGTAACGCTTTCAGACGAATTAACTCGCAAAAATCGTTCGAAATTGAAATTTTGATCTAGCTCTTCAGGGTAGAAATAAGTGTATAATCTCTATGTAATATTGAATTATACATCGATTCATGTAAAAATATGCCTACCTCATAACGCTTTATATCGAATTAACTCGAAGGGAACGTTAGCGTCGTTAGTAGCGGTGCGAGGAAATTCAAAGTCCCAACTTCCCGGTCATGTCGGTCTTGCGGGGGCTATTTAAAAAAAAATAAATATAAATCGTTACGTCCGACCGTATCACGTCGAAATATAATGATTTCACGAAAAATACCGGTACATCGTAACGCTTTCCAACGAATTAACTCGCAAAAACCGTTCGAAATTGAAAGTTTTGCTTGCTCTGTAGGGACCAAATAAGCGTTTAATCCCTTAGTAATATTGAATTATACATCGAGATGTGTAAAAATATTCCTACCTCATAACGGTTGTTAACGAATTAACTCGCAGGGAACCTTAGCGTCGTTCGTAGCGGTGCGATGAAATACAAAGTCCCAATCTCCCAGTCATGTCGGTCCTGCGGGGGCTATTTAAAAAAAAAATAAATATAAATCGTTACGCTCGACCGTATTACGTCGAAATATAACGATTTCACAAAAAAATACCGGTACCTCGTAACGCTTTCTGACGAATTGACTCGAAGGGAACGTTCGAAATTGAAATTTTATTTCTGCTCTCCAGGGTAGAAATAAGTGTTTAATCTCTATGTAATATTGAATTCTACATCGATTTATGTAAAAATATGGCTACCTCATAAAGCTTTTTATCGAATTAACTCGCAGGGAACCTTAGCGTCGTTCGTAGCGGTGCGAAGAAATTCAAAGTCCCAACCTCCCGGTCATGTAGGTCCTGCGGGGGCTATTTAAAAAAAAAATAAATATAAATCGTTACGCTCGACCGTATTACGTCGAAATATAACGATTTCACAAAAAAATACCGGTACCTCGTAACGCTTTCTGACGAATTGACTCGAAGGGAACGTTCGAAATTGAAATTTTATTTCTGCTCTCCAGGGTAGAAATAAGTGTTTAATCTCTATGTAATATTGAATTACACATCGATTTATGTGAAAATATGCCTACCGCATAACGCTTTTTATCGAATTAACACGAAGGGAACGTTAGCGTCGTTAGTAGCGGTGCGAAGAAATTCAAATTCCCAACATCCCGGTCATGTCGGTCCTGCTGGGGCTATTTAAAAAGAAATAAATATAAATCGTTACGTTCGACCGTATTACGTCGAAATATAACGATTTCACAATAAATACCGCGTCCTCGTAACGCTCGTTAACGAATTAACTCGCAAAGACCGTTCGAAATTGAAAGTATTGCTACCTCTCCAGGGACGAAATAAAAGTTTAATCCCAATGCAATTTTGAATTACACATCGATATATGTAGAAATATTCCTACGTCGTAACGCTTTTTAGCGAATTAATTCGAAGGGAACGTTCGAAATTGAAATTTTTTTCTAGCTCTCCAGGGACGAAATAAACGTTTAATCTCTATGTAATATTGAAGTATACATCGATTGATGTAAAAATATGCCCACCTCACAACTCTTTTTATCGAATTAAATCGAAGGGAACGTTAGCGTCGTTCGTAGCGGTGCGAAGAAATTCAAAGACCCAACCTCCCGGTCATGTCGGTCCTGCGGGGGCTATTTAAAAAAATAATAAATATAAATCGTTTCACTCGACCGTATTACGTCGAAATATAACGATTTCACAAAAAATACCGGTACATCGGAACGCTTGATAACGAATTAACTCGAAAAAACTGTTCGAAATTGAAAGTTTTGATTGCTCTGAAGGGACCAAATAGACGTTTAACCCCTATGTAATATTGAATTATACATCGATTTATGAAAAAATATACCTACCTCATAACGCTACTTATCGAGTTAACTCGAAGGGAACGATAACGTCGTTAGTTGTTGTGCGAAGAAATTCAAAGACCCAACCTCCCGGTCATGTAGGTCATGCGGGGGCTATTTAAAAAAAAAAATAAATATAAATCGTGACGCTCGACCGTATTACGTCGAAAAATAACGATTTCACATAAAATACCGGTACCCCGTAACGCTTTCTGACGAATTGACTTGAAGGGAACGTTCGAAATTGAAACTTTGTTCTAGCTCTCCAGGGAAGAAATAAGTGTTTAATCTCTATGTAATATTGAATTATACATCGATTTATGTAAAAATATGCCTACCTCATAACGCTTTCTATCGAATTAACTCGAAGGGAACGTTAGCGTTGTCAGTAGCGGTGCGAAGAAATGCAAAGTCCCAATCTCCCGGTCATGTCGGTCCTGCTTGGGGTATTTAAAAAAAATAAACATAAATCGTTACGCTCGACCGTATTACGTCGAAATATAACGATTTCACAAAAAATACCGGTACCTCGTACCGCTTTCTGACGAATTGACTCAAAGGGAACGTTCGAAATTCAAATTTTTTTCTAGCTATCCAGGGACGAAACAAACGTTTAATCTCTATGTAATATTGAATTATACCTCGAGATATGTAAGAATATTCCTACCTCATAACGATTGTTAACGAATTAACTCGCAGGGAACCTTAGCGTCGTTCGTAGCGGTGGGAAGAAATACAAAGCCCCAACGTCCCGGTCATGTCGGTCCGGCCGCGACTATTTAAAAGAAACATAAAAAAAATAGTTACGTTCGACCGTATTACGTCGAAATATAACGATTTCACCACAAGAAGTTGGTACATCGTTACGCTTTCTAACGAATTAACTCGCAAAAACCGTTCGAAATTGAAAGTTTTTATTGCTCTCCAGGGACCATATAGACGTTTAACCCCTATGTAATATTGAATTATACACCGATTTATGGAAAAATATACCTACCTCATAACGCTACTTATCGAGTTAACTCGAAGTGAACGATAGCGTCGTTAGTAGCTGTGCGAAGAAATTCAAAGTCCCAATCTCCCGGTCATGTTGGTCCGGCCGCGGCTATTTAAAAAAAGAAAATAAAAAGAAATCATTACGTTCGAGCGTATTACGTCGAAATATAACGATTTCACAAAAAAATGCCGGTACCTCGAAACGCTTTCTGACGAATTGACTCGAAGGGAACGTTCGAAATTGAAATTTTGTTCCTGCTCTCCAGGGTAGAAATAAGTGTTTAATCTCTATGTAATATTGAAATATACATCGATTTATGCAAAAATATGCCCACCTCATAACGCTTTTAATCGAATTAAATCGAAGAGAGCGGTAGCGTCGTCAGTAGCTGCGCGAAGAAATTCAAAGTCCCAATCTCCCGGTCATGTCGGTCCGGCGGCGACTATTTAAAAGAAACATAAAAAAAATAGTTACGTTCGACCGTATTACGTCGAAATATAACGATTTCACCACAAAATGTTGGTACATCGTTACGCTTTCTAACGAATTAACTCGCAAAAACCGTTCGAAATTGAAAGTTTTTATTGCTCTCCAGGGACCATATAGACGTTTAACCCCTATGTAATATTGAATTATACACCGATTTATGGAAAAATATAGCTACCTCATAACGCTACTTATCGAGTTAACTCGAAGGGAACGATAACGTCGTTAGTAGTTGTGCGAAGAAATTCAAAGTCCCATCCTCCCGGTCATGTCGGTCCGGCGGCGGCTATTTAAAAAAAAGAAAATAAAAAGAAATCATTACGTTCGAGCGTATTATTTCGAACTATAACGGTTTCACAAGAAATACCAGTACCTCGTTACGCTTTCAGACGTATTAACTCGAAGGGAACGTTCGAAATTGAAATTTTGTTCTAGCTCAGCAGGGTAGAAATAAGTGTTTAATCTCTATGTAATATTGAAGTATAAATTGATTTATGCAAAAATATGCTCACCTCATAACGCTTTATATCGAATTAACTCGAAGGGAACGTTAGCGTCGTTAGTAGCGGTGCGAAGAAATTCAAAGACCCAACCTCCCGGTAATGTCGGTCCGGCGGCGGCTATTTAAAAAAAAGAAAGTAAAAAGAAATCATTACGTTCGAGCGTATTACGCCGAACTATAACGATTTCACAAAAAATACCGGTACATCGAAACGCTTTCTAACGAATTAACTTGCAAAAACCGCTCGAAATTGAAAGTTTTGCTTGCTCTCCAGGGACCAAGTAAACGTTTAATCCCTATGTAATATTGTATTATACATCGAGATGTGAAAAAATATTCCTACCTCATAGCGGTTGTTAACGAATTAACTCGCAGGGAACCTTAGCGTCGTTCGTAGCGGTGCGAAGAAATTCAAAGTACCAACCTCCCGGTATAGTCGGTCCGGCGGCGGCTATTTAAAATAAGGAAAATAAAAAGAAATCATTACGTTCGAGAGTATTACGCCGAACTATTACGATTTCACAAAAAATACCGGTACCTCGTAACGCTTTCAGACGAATCAACTCGAAGGGAACGTTCGAAATTGAAATTTTGTTCTAGCTCTTCAAGGTAGAAATAAGTTTTTAATCTCTATGTAATATTGAATTATACCTCGATTTATGTAAAAATATGCCTACCTCATAACGCTTTTTATCGAATTAACTCGAAGGGAACGTCAGCGTCGATAGTAGCGGTGCGAAGAATTTCAAAGACCCAACGTCCCGGTCATGTCGGTTCTGCGGGGGCTATTTAAAAAAAAATAAATATAAATCGTGACGCTCAACCGTATTACGTCGAAATATAACGATTTCACAAAAAAATACCGGTACCTCGTAACGCCTTCAGACTAATTAACTCGAAGGGAACGTTCTAAATTGAAATTTTGCACTAGCTCTTCAGGGTTGGAATAAGTGTTTAATCTCTATGTAATATTGAAGTATACAATGATTTATGTAAAAATATGCCTACCTCAGAAAGCTTTATATCGAATTAAATCGAAGAGAACGGTAGCGTCGTCAGTAGCTGCACGAAGAAATTCAAAGTACCAACCTCCCGGTCATGTCGGTCCGGCGGCTGCTATTTAAAAAGAGAAAAATAAAAAGAATTCATTACGTTCGAGCGTATTACGTCGAACTATAACGATTTCACAAGAAATACCAGTACCTCGTTACGCTTTCAGACGCATTAACTCGAAGGGAACGTTCGAAATTGATATTTTGTTCTAGCTCTCCAGGGTAGAAATAAGTGTTTAATCTCTATGTAATATTGAAGTATAAATTGATTTATGTGAAAATATGCCCACCTCATAACGCTTTTTATCGAATTAAATCGAAGAGAACGGTAGCGTCGTCAGTAGCTGCGCGAAGAAATTCAAAGTACCAACCTCCCGGTCATGTCGGTCCGGCGGCGGCTATTTAAAAAGAGGAAAATAAAAAGAAATTATTACGTTCGAGCGTATTACGTCGAAATATAACGATTTCACAAGAAATACCAGTACCTCGTTACGTCCCGCAGGGAGGATTCACTTATGTGAATCTATGGGGGCTGGCAAACCCACGTTCCCGCAGCCAGGGTGGACCGACGGAGACAAGCGTCGCGCTTTCGTGAGTCCACTATGTACTCCGCAAGGAAGGTCGCCAGGAGTATAAGACGTAAATCGCGTCTCTCTGTGCGACCTGGGGTAGTAGCGCACCCCCGATCCTGATGCCAAGGGTGGGACCGTCGGGATAAGACCCTCGGATACTTCGGTACCTTCGGCACCCGCTTACGTGAGTCCCATCTGGGTCTGTCGCGCCCGGTTAGCAGGGTGACCGACGCGGCAGTGACGTACAACGTAACGCTTGATAACGAATTAACTCGAAAAAACCGTTCGAAATTGAAAGTTTTCCTAGCTCTCCAGGAACGAAATAAACGATTAATCCCTATGCAATGTTGAATTACACATCGATATATGTAAAAATATTCCTACGCCGTAACGCTTTCAGACGAATTAACTCGCAAAAATCGTTCGAAATTGAAATTTTGATCTAGCTCTTCAGGGTAGAAATAAGTGTATAATCTCTATGTAATATTGAATTATACATCGATTCATGTAAAAATATGCCTACCTCATAACGCTTTATATCGAATTAACTCGAAGGGAACGTTAGCGTCGTTAGTAGCGGTGCGAGGAAATTCAAAGTCCCAACTTCCCGGTCATGTCGGTCTTGCGGGGGCTATTTAAAAAAAAATAAATATAAATCGTTACGTCCGACCGTATCACGTCGAAATATAATGATTTCACGAAAAATACCGGTACATCGTAACGCTTTCCAACGAATTAACTCGCAAAAACCGTTCGAAATTGAAAGTTTTGCTTGCTCTGTAGGGACCAAATAAGCGTTTAATCCCTTAGTAATATTGAATTATACATCGAGATATGTAAAAATATTCCTACCTCATAACGGTTGTTAACGAATTAACTCGCAGGGAACCTTAGCGTCGTTCGTAGCGGTGCGATGAAATACAAAGACCCAACGTCCTGGTCATATAGGTACGGCGGGAGCTATTAAAAAAAATATATATATAAAAATAAATCGTTACGTCCGACCGTAGTACGTCGAAATATAATGATTTCACAAAAAATATCGCGACCTCGTAACGCTTTCCAACGAATTAACTCGCAAAAACCGTTCGAAATTGAAAGTTTTTTTTGCTCTCCAGGTACCATATAGACGTTTAACCCCTATGTAATATTGAATTATACACCGATTTATGGAAAAATATACCTACCTCATAACGCTACTTATCGAGTTAACTCGAAGGGAACGGTAGCGTCGTCAGTAGCTGCGCAAAGAAATTCAAAGTCCCAATCTCCCAGTCATGTCGGTCCTGCGGGGGCTATTTAAAAAAAAAATAAATATAAATCGTTACGCTCGACCGTATTACGTCGAAATATAACGATTTCACAAAAAAATACCGGTACCTCGTAACGCTTTCTGACGAATTGACTCGAAGGGAACGTTCGAAATTGAAATTTTATTTCTGCTCTCCAGGGTAGAAATAAGTGTTTAATCTCTATGTAATATTGAATTACACATCGATTTATGTGAAAATATGCCTACCCCATAACGCTTTTTATCGAATTAACACGAAGGGAACGTTAGCGTCGTTAGTAGCGGTGCGAAGAAATTCAAATTCCCAACATCCCGGTCATGTCGGTCCTGCTGGGGCTATTTAAAAAGAAATAAGTATAAATCGTTACGTTCGACCGTATTACGTCGAAATATAACGATTTCACAATAAATACCGCGTCCTCGTAACGCTCGTTAACGAATTAACTCGCAAAGACCGTTCGAAATTGAAAGTATTGCTACCTCTCCAGGGACGAAATAAAAGTTTAATCCCAATGCAATTTTGAATTACACATCGATATATGTAAAAATATTCCTACGTCGTAACGCTTTCAGACGAATTAACTCGCAAAAATCGTTCGAAATTGAAATTTTGATCTAGCTCTTCAGGGTAGAAATAAGTGTATAATCTCTATGTAATATTGAATTATACATCGATTCATGTAAAAATATGCCTACCTCATAACGCTTTATATCGAATTAACTCGAAGGGAACGTTAGCGTCGTTAGTAGCGGTGCGAGGAAATTCAAAGTCCCAACTTCCCGGTCATGTCGGTCTTGCGGGGGCTATTTAAAAAAAAATAAATATAAATCGTTACGTCCGACCGTATCACGTCGAAATATAATGATTTCACGAAAAATACCGGTACATCGTAACGCTTTCCAACGAATTAACTCGCAAAAACCGTTCGAAATTGAAAGTTTTGCTTGCTCTGTAGGGATCAAATAAGCGTTTAATCCCTATGTAATATTGAATTATACATCGAGATATGTAAAAATATTCCTACCTCATAACGGTTGTTAACGAATTAACTCGCAGGGAACCTTAGCGTCGTTCGTAGCGGTGCGATGAAATACAAAGACCCAACGTCCTGGTCATATAGGTACGGCGGGGGCTATTTAAAAAAAAAATAAATATAAATCGTTACGCTCGACCGTATTACGTCGAAATATAACGATTTCACAAAAAAATACCGGTACCTCGTAACGCTTTCTGACGAATTGACTCGAAGGGAACGTTCGAAATTGAAATTTTATTTCTGCTCTCCAGGGTAGAAATAAGTGTTTAATCTCTATGTAATATTGAATTCTACATCGATTTATGTAAAAATATGGCTACCTCATAAAGCTTTTTATCGAATTAACTCGCAGGGAACCTTAGCGTCGTTCGTAGCGGTGCGAAGAAATTCAAAGTCCCAACCTCCCGGTCATGTAGGTCCTGCGGGGGCTATTTAAAAAAAAATAAATATAAATCGTTACGCTCGACCGTATTACGTCGAAATATAACGATTTCACAAAAAAATACCGGTACCTCGTAACGCTTTCTGACGAATTGACTCGAAGGGAACGTTCGAAATTGAAATTTTATTTCTGCTCTCCAGGGTAGAAATAAGTGTTTAATCTCTATGTAATATTGAATTACACATCGATTTATGTGAAAATATGCCTACCGCATAACGCTTTTTATCGAATTAACACGAAGGGAACGTTAGCGTCGTTAGTAGCGGTGCGAAGAAATTCAAATTCCCAACATCCCGGTCATGTCGGTCCTGCTGGGGCTATTTAAAAAGAAATAAATATAAATCGTTACGTTCGACCGTATTACGTCGAAATATAACGATTTCACAATAAATACCGCGTCCTCGTAACGCTCGTTAACGAATTAACTCGCAAAGACCGTTCGAAATTGAAAGTATTGCTACCTCTCCAGGGACGAAATAAAAGTTTAATCCCAATGCAATTTTGAATTACACATCGATATATGTAGAAATATTCCTACGTCGTAACGCTTTTTAGCGAATTAATTCGAAGGGAACGTTCGAAATTGAAATTTTTTTCTAGCTCTCCAGGGACGAAATAAACGTTTAATCTCTATGTAATATTGAAGTATACATCGATTGATGTAAAAATATGCCCACCTCACAACTCTGTTTATCGAATTAAATCGAAGGGAACGTTAGCGTCGTTCGTAGCGGTGCGAAGAAATTCAAAGACCCAACCTCCCGGTCATGTCGGTCCTGCGGGGGCTATTTAAAAAAATAATAAATATAAATCGTGACACTCGACCGTATTACGTCGAAATATAACGATTTCACAAAAAATACCGGTACATCGGAACGCTTGATAACGAATTAACTCGAAAAAACTGTTCGAAATTGAAAGTTTTGATTGCTCTGAAGGGACCAAATAGACGTTTAACCCCTATGTAATATTGAATTATACATCGATTTATGGAAAAATATACCTACCTCATAACGCTACTTATCGAGTTAACTCGAAGGGAACGATAACGTCGTTAGTAGTTGTGCGAAGAAATTCAAAGACCCAACCTCCCGGTCATGTAGGTCATGCGGGGGCTATTTAAAAAAAAAAATAAATATAAATCGTGACGCTCGACCGTATTACGTCGAAAAATAACGATTTCACATAAAATACCGGTACCCCGTAACGCTTTCTGACGAATTGACTTGAAGGGAACGTTCGAAATTGAAACTTTGTTCTAGCTCTCCAGGGAAGAAATAAGTGTTTAATCTCTATGTAATATTGAATTATACATCGATTTATGTAAAAATATGCCTACCTCATAACGCTTTCTATCGAATTAACTCGAAGGGAACGTTAGCGTTGTCAGTAGCGGTGCGAAGAAATGCAAAGTCCCAACCTCCCGGTCATGTCGGTCCTGCTTGGGCTATTTAAAAAAAATAAACATAAATCGTTACGCTCGACCGTATTACGTCGAAATATAACGATTTCACAAAAAATACCGGTACCTCGTACCGCTTTCTGACGAATTGACTCAAAGGGAACGTTCGAAATTCAAATTTTTTTCTAGCTATCCAGGGACGAAACAAACGTTTAATCTCTATGTAATATTGAATTATACATCGAGATATGTAAGAATATTCCTACCTCATAACGATTGTTAACGAATTAACTCGCAGGGAACCTTAGCGTCGTTCGTAGCGGTGGGAAGAAATACAAAGCCCCAACGTCCCGGTCATGTCGGTCCGGCCGCGACTATTTAAAAGAAACATAAAAAAAATAGTTACGTTCGACCGTATTACGTCGAAATATAACGATTTCACCACAAAAAGTTGGTACATCGTTACGCTTTCTAACGAATTAACTCCCAAAAACCGTTCGAAATTGAAAGTTTTTATTGCTCTCCAGGGACCATATAGACGTTTAACCCCTATGTAATATTGAATTATACACCGATTTATGGAAAAATATACCTACCTCATAACGCTACTTATCGAGTTAACTCGAAGTGAACGATAGCGTCGTTAGTAGTTGTGCGAAGAAATTCAAAGTCCCAATCTCCCGGTCATGTTGGTCCGGCCGCGGCTATTTAAAAAAAGAAAATAAAAAGAAATCATTACGTTCGAGCGTATTACGTCGAAATATAACGATTTCACAAAAAAATTCCGGTACCTCGAAACGCTTTCTGACGAATTGACTCGAAGGGAACGTTCGAAATTGAAATTTTGTTCCTGCTCTCCAGGGTAGAAATAAGTGTTTAATCTCTATGTAATATTGAAATATACATCGATTTATGCAAAAATATGCCCACCTCATAACGCTTTTAATCGAATTAAATCGAAGAGAGCGGTAGCGTCGTCAGTAGCTGCGCGAAGAAATTCAAAGTCCCAATCTCCCGGTCATGTCGGCCCGGCCGCGACTATTTAAAAGAAACATAAAAAAAATAGTTACGTTCGACCGTATTACGTCGAAATATAACGATTTCACCACAAAATGTTGGTACATCGTTACGCTTTCTAACGAATTAACTCGCAAAAACCGTTCGAAATTGAAAGTTTTTATTGCTCTCCAGGGACCATATAGACGTTTAACCCCTATGTAATATTGAATTATACACCGATTTATGGAAAAATATAGCTACCTCATAACGCTACTTATCGAGTTAACTCGAAGGGAACGATAACGTCGTTAGTAGTTGTGCGAAGAAATTCAAAGTCCCAACCTCCCGGTCATGTCGGTCCGGCGGCGGCTATTTAAAAAAAAGAAAATAAAAAGAAATCATTACGTTCGAGCGTATTATTTCGAACTATAACGGTTTCACAAGAAATACCAGTACCTCGTTACGCTTTCAGACGTATTAACTCGAAGGGAACGTTCGAAATTGAAATTTTGTTCTAGCTCAGCAGGGTAGAAATAAGTGTTTAATCTCTATGTAATATTGAAGTATAAATTGATTTATGCAAAAATATGCTCACCTCATAACGCTTTTAATCGAATTAAATCGAAGAGAACGGTAGCGTCGTCAGTAGCTGCGCGAAGAAATTCAAAGTACCAACCTCCCGGTCATGTCGGTCCGGCGGCGGCTATTTAAAAAGAGGAAAATAAAAAGAAATTAATACGTTCGAGCGTATTACGTCGAACTATAACGATTTCACAAGAAATACCAGTACCTCGTTACGTCCCGCAGGGAGGATTCACTTATGTGAATCTATGGGGGCTGGCAAACCCACGTTCCCGCAGCCAGGGTGGACCGACGGAGACAAGCGTCGCGCTTTCGTGAGTCCACTATGTACTCCGCAAGGAAGGTCGCCAGGAGTATAAGACGTAAATCGCGTCTCTCTGTGCGACCTGGGGTAGTAGCGCACCCCCGATCCTGATGCCAAGGGTGGGACCGTCGGGATAAGACACTCGGATACTTCGGTACCTTCGGCACCCGCTTACGTGAGTCCCATCTGGGTCTGTCGCGCCCGGTTAGCAGGGTGACCGACGCGGCAGTGACGTACAACGTAACGCTTGATAACGAATTAACTCGAAAAAACCGTTCGAAATTGAAAGTTTTCCTAGCTCCCCAGGAACGAAATAAACGATTAATCCCTATGCAATGTTGAATTACACATCGATATATGTAAAAATATTCCTACGTCGTAACGCTTTCAGACGAATTAACTCGCAAAAATCGTTCGAAATTGAAATTTTGATCTAGCTCTTCAGGGTAGAAATAAGTGTATAATCTCTATGTAATATTGAATTATACATCGATTCATGTAAAAATATGCCTACCTCATAACGCTTTATATCGAATTAACTCGAAGGGAACGTTAGCGTCGTTAGTAGCGGTGCGAGGAAATTCAAAGTCCCAACTTCCCGGTCATGTCGGTCTTGCGGGGGCTATTTAAAAAAAAATAAATATAAATCGTTACGTCCGACCGTATCACGTCGAAATATAATGATTTCACGAAAAATACCGGTACATCGTAACGCTTTCCAAAGAATTAACTCGCAAAAACCGTTCGAAATTGAAAGTTTTGCTTGCTCTGTAGGGATCAAATAAGCGTTTAATCCCTATGTAATATTGAATTATACATCGAGATGTGTAAAAATATTCCTACCTCATAACGGTTGTTAACGAATTAACTCGCAGGGAACCTTAGCGTCGTTCGTAGCGGTGCGATGAAATACAAAGACCCAACGTCCTGGTCATATAGGTACGGCGGGAGCTATTAAAAAAAATATATATATAAAAATAAATCGTTACGTCCGACCGTAGTACGTCGAAATATAATGATTTCACAAAAAATATCGCGACCTCGTAACGCTTTCCAACGAATTAACTCGCAAAAACCGTTCGAAATTGAAAGTTTTTTTTGCTCTCCAGGTACCATATAGACGTTTAACCCCTATGTAACATTGAATTATACACCGATTTATGGAAAAATATACCTACCTCATAACGCTACTTATCGAGTTAACTCGAAGGGAACGGTAGCGTCGTCAGTAGCTGCGCAAAGAAATTCAAAGTCCCAATCTCCCAGTCATGTCGGTCCTGCGGGGGCTATTTAAAAAAAAAATAAATATAAATCGTTACGCTCGACCGTATTACGTCGAAATATAACGATTTCACAAAAAAATACCGGTACCTCGTAACGCTTTCTGACGAATTGACTCGAAGGGAACGTTCGAAATTGAAATTTTATTTCTGCTCTCCAGGGTAGAAATAAGTGTTTAATCTCTATGTAATATTGAATTCTACATCGATTTATGTAAAAATATGGCTACCTCATAAAGCTTTTTATCGAATTAACTCGCAGGGAACCTTAGCGTCGTTCGTAGCGGTGCGAAGAAATTCAAAGTCCCAACCTCCCGGTCATGTCGGTCCTGCGGGGGCTATTTAAAAAAAAAATAAATATAAATCGTTACGCCCGACCGTATTACGTCGAAATATAACGATTTCACAAAAAAATACCGGTACCTCGTAACGCTTTCTGATGAATTGACTCGAAGGGAACGTTCGAAATTGAAATTTTATTTCTGCTCTCCAGGGTAGAAATAAGTGTTTAATCTCTATGTAATATTGAATTACACATCGATTTATGTGAAAATATGCCTACCGCATAACGCTTTTTATCGAATTAACACGAAGGGAACGTTAGCGTCGTTAGTAGCGGTGCGAAGAAATTCAAATTCCCAACATCCCGGTCATGTCGGTCCTGCTGGGGCTATTTAAAAAGAAATAAATATAAATCGTTACGTTCGACCGTATTACGTCGAAATATAACGATTTCACAATAAATACCGTGTCCTCGTAACGCTCGTTAACGAATTAACTCGCAAAGACCGTTCGAAATTGAAAGTATTGCTACCTCTCCAGGGACGAAATAAAAGTTTAATCCCAATGCAATTTTGAATTACACATCGATATATGTAGAAATATTCCTACGTCGTAACGCTTTTTAGCGAATTAATTCGAAGGGAACGTTCGAAATTGAAATTTTTTTCTAGCTCTCCAGGGACGAAATAAACGTTTAATCTCTATGTAATATTGAAGTATACATCGATTGATGTAAAAATATGCCCACCTCACAACTCTTTTTATCGAATTAAATCGAAGGGAACGTTAGCGTCGTTCGTAGCGGTGCGAAGAAATTCAAAGACCCAACCTCCCGGTCATGTCGGTCCTGCGGGGGCTATTTAAAAAAATAATAAATATAAATCGTGACACTCGACCGTATTACGTCGAAATATAACGATTTCACAAAAAATACCGGTACATCGGAACGCTTGATAACGAATTAACTCGAAAAAACTGTTCGAAATTGAAAGTTTTGATTGCTCTGAAGGGACCAAATAGACGTTTAACCCCTATGTAATATTGAATTATACATCGATTTATGGAAAAATATACCTACCTCATAACGCTACTTATCGAGTTAACTCGAAGGGAACGATAACGTCGTTAGTAGTTGTGCGAAGAAATTCAAAGACCCAACCTCCCGGTCATGTAGGTCATGCGGGGGCTATTTGAAAAAAAAAATAAATATAAATCGTGACGCTCGACCGTATTACGTCGAAAAATAACGATTTCGCATAAAATACCGGTACCCCGTAACGCTTTCTGACGAATTGACTTGAAGGGAACGTTCGAAATTGAAACTTTGTTCTAGCTCTCCAGGGAAGAAATAAGTGTTTAATCTCTATGTAATATTGAATTATACATCGATTTATGTAAAAATATGCCTACCTCATAACGCTTTCTATCGAATTAACTCGAAGGGAACGTTAGCGTTGTCAGTAGCGGTGCGAAGAAATGCAAAGTCCCAACCTCCCGGTCATGTCGGTCCTGCTTGGGCTATTTAAAAAAAATAAACATAAATCGTTACGCTCGACCGTATTACGTCGAAATATAACGATTTCACAAAAAATACCGGTACCTCGTACCGCTTTCTGACGAATTGACTCAAAGGGAACGTTCGAAATTCAAATTTTTTTCTAGCTATCCAGGGACGAAACAAACGTTTAATCTCTATGTAATATTGAATTATACATCGAGATATGTAAGAATATTCCTACCTCATAACGATTGTTAACGAATTAACTCGCAGGGAACCTTAGCGTCGTTCGTAGCGGTGGGAAGAAATACAAAGCCCCAACGTCCCGGTCATGTCGGTCCGGCCGCGACTATTTAAAAGAAACATAAAAAAAATAGTTACGTTCGACCGTATTACGTCGAAATATAACGATTTCACCACAAAAAGTTGGTACATCGTTACGCTTTCTAACGAATTAACTCGCAAAAACCGTTCGAAATTGAAAGTTTTTATTGCTCTCCAGGGACCATATAGACGTTTAACCCCTATGTAATATTGAATTATACACCGATTTATGGAAAAATATACCTACCTCATAACGCTACTTATCGAGTTAACTCGAAGTGAACGATAGCGTCGTTAGTAGTTGTGCGAAGAAATTCAAAGTCCCAATCTCCCGGTCATGTTGGTCCGGCCGCGGCTATTTAAAAAAAGAAAATAAAAAGAAATCATTACGTTCGAGCGTATTACGTCGAAATATAACGATTTCACAAAAAAATGCCGGTACCTCGAAACGCTTTCTGACGAATTGACTCGAAGGGAACGTTCGAAATTGAAATTTTGCTCCTGCTCTCCAGGGTAGAAATAAGTGTTTAATCTCTATGTAATATTGAAATATACATCGATTTATGCAAAAATATGCCCACCTCATAACGCTTTTAATCGAATTAAATCGAAGAGAGCGGTAGCGTCGTCAGTAGCTGCGCGAAGAAATTCAAAGTCCCAATCTCCCGGTCATGTCGGTCCGGCCGCGACTATTTAAAAGAAACATAAAAAAAATAGTTAGGTTCGACCGTATTACGTCGAAATATAACGATTTCACCACAAAATGTTGGTACATCGTTACGCTTTCTAACGAATTAACTCGCAAAAACCGTTCGAAATTGAAAGTTTTTATTGCTCTCCAGGGACCATATAGACGTTTAACCCCTATGTAATATTGAATTATACACCGATTTATGGAAAAATATAGCTACCTCATAACGCTACTTATCGAGTTAACTCGAAGGGAACGATAACGTCGTTAGTAGTTGTGCGAAGAAATTCAAAGTCCCAACCTCCCGGTCATGTCGGTCCGGCGGCGGCTATTTAAAAAAAAGAAAATAAAAAGAAATCATTACGTTCGAGCGTATTATTTCGAACTATAACGGTTTCACAAGAAATACCAGTACCTCGTTACGCTTTCAGACGTATTAACTCGAAGGGAACGTTCGAAATTGAAATTTTGTTCTAGCTCAGCAGGGTAGAAATAAGTGTTTAATCTCTATGTAATATTGAAGTATAAATTGATTTATGCAAAAATATGCTCACCTCATAACGCTTTTAATCGAATTAAATCGAAGAGAACGGTAGCGACGTCAGTAGCTGCGCCAAGAAATTCAAAGTCCCAATCTCCTGGTCATGTCGCTCCGGCGGCGGCTATTTAAAAAAAACATAAAAAAAATAGTTACGTTCGACCGTATTACGTCGAAATGTAACGATTTCACCAAAAAATGTTGGTACATCGTTACGCTTTCTAACGAATTAACTCGCAAAAACCGTTCGAAATTGAAAGTTTTGATTGCTCTCCAGGGACCAAATAGACGTTTAACCCCTATGTAATATTGAATTATACATAGATTTATGGAAAAATATACCTACCTCATAACGCTACTTAGCGAGTTAACTCGAAGGGAACGATAACGTCGTTAGTAGTTGTGCGAAGAAATTCAAAGTCCCAACCTCCCGGTCATGTAGGTCCTGCGGGGGCTATTGAAAAAAAAATAAATATAAATCGTTACGCTCGACCGTATTACTTCGAAATATAACGATTTCACAAAAAAATACCGGTACCTCGTAAAGCTTTCTGACGAATATCTCGATGGGAACGTTCGAAATAGGAATTTTTTTCTAGGTCTCCAGGGACGAAATAAACGTTTAATATCCATGTAATATTGAAGTGTACATCGATTTATGATAAAATATGCCCACAGCGTAACGCTTTATATCGAAATATCTCGAAGGGTACGTTAGCGTCGTTAGTAGCGGTGCGAAGAAATTCAAAGACCCAACCTCCCGGTCATGTCGGTCCTGCGGGGGCTATTTAAAAAAAAATAAATATAAATCGTTACGTCCGACCGTATCACGTCGAAATATAATGATTTCACGAAAAATACCGGTACATCGTAACGCTTTCCAAAGAATTAACTCGCAAAAACCGTTCGAAATTGAAAGTTTTGCTTGCTCTGTAGGGATCAAATAAGCGTTTAATCCCTATGTAATATTGAATTATACATCGAGATGTGTAAAAATATTCCTACCTCATAACGGTTGTTAACGAATTAACTCGCAGGGAACCTTAGCGTCGTTCGTAGCGGTGCGATGAAATACAAAGACCCAACGTCCTGGTCATATAGGTACGGCGGGAGCTATTAAAAAAAATATATATATAAAAATAAATCGTTACGTCCGACCGTAGTACGTCGAAATATAATGATTTCACAAAAAATATCGCGACCTCGTAACGCTTTCCAACGAATTAACTCGCAAAAACCGTTCGAAATTGAAAGTTTTTTTTGCTCTCCAGGTACCATATAGACGTTTAACCCCTATGTAACATTGAATTATACACCGATTTATGGAAAAATATACCTACCTCATAACGCTACTTATCGAGTTAACTCGAAGGGAACGGTAGCGTCGTCAGTAGCTGCGCAAAGAAATTCAAAGTCCCAATCTCCCAGTCATGTCGGTCCTGCGGGGGCTATTTAAAAAAAAAATAAATATAAATCGTTACGCTCGACCGTATTACGTCGAAATATAACGATTTCACAAAAAAATACCGGTACCTCGTAACGCTTTCTGACGAATTGACTCGAAGGGAACGTTCGAAATTGAAATTTTATTTCTGCTCTCCAGGGTAGAAATAAGTGTTTAATCTCTATGTAATATTGAATTCTACATCGATTTATGTAAAAATATGGCTACCTCATAAAGCTTTTTATCGAATTAACTCGCAGGGAACCTTAGCGTCGTTCGTAGCGGTGCGAAGAAATTCAAAGTCCCAACCTCCCGGTCATGTAGGTCCTGCGGGGGCTATTTAAAAAAAAAATAAATATAAATCGTTACGCCCGACCGTATTACGTCGAAATATAACGATTTCACAAAAAAATACCGGTACCTCGTAACGCTTTCTGATGAATTGACTCGAAGGGAACGTTCGAAATTGAAATTTTATTTCTGCTCTCCAGGGTAGAAATAAGTGTTTAATCTCTATGTAATATTGAATTACACATCGATTTATGTGAAAATATGCCTACCGCATAACGCTTTTTATCGAATTAACACGAAGGGAACGTTAGCGTCGTTAGTAGCGGTGCGAAGAAATTCAAATTCCCAACATCCCGGTCATGTCGGTCCTGCTGGGGCTATTTAAAAAGAAATAAATATAAATCGTTACGTTCGACCGTATTACGTCGAAATATAACGATTTCACAATAAATACCGTGTCCTCGTAACGCTCGTTAACGAATTAACTCGCAAAGACCGTTCGAAATTGAAAGTATTGCTACCTCTCCAGGGACGAAATAAAAGTTTAATCCCAATGCAATTTTGAATTACACATCGATATATGTAGAAATATTCCTACGTCGTAACGCTTTTTAGCGAATTAATTCGAAGGGAACGTTCGAAATTGAAATTTTTTTCTAGCTCTCCAGGGACGAAATAAACGTTTAATCTCTATGTAATATTGAAGTATACATCGATTGATGTAAAAATATGCCCACCTCACAACTCTTTTTATCGAATTAAATCGAAGGGAACGTTAGCGTCGTTCGTAGCGGTGCGAAGAAATTCAAAGACCCAACCTCCCGGTCATGTCGGTCCTGCGGGGGCTATTTAAAAAAATAATAAATATAAATCGTGACACTCGACCGTATTACGTCGAAATATAACGATTTCACAAAAAATACCGGTACATCGGAACGCTTGATAACGAATTAACTCGAAAAAACTGTTCGAAATTGAAAGTTTTGATTGCTCTGAAGGGACCAAATAGACGTTTAACCCCTATGTAATATTGAATTATACATCGATTTATGGAAAAATATACCTACCTCATAACGCTACTTATCGAGTTAACTCGAAGGGAACGATAACGTCGTTAGTAGTTGTGCGAAGAAATTCAAAGACCCAACCTCCCGGTCATGTAGGTCATGCGGGGGCTATTTGAAAAAAAAAATAAATATAAATCGTGACGCTCGACCGTATTACGTCGAAAAATAACGATTCCGCATAAAATACCGGTACCCCGTAACGCTTTCTGACGAATTGACTTGAAGGGAACGTTCGAAATTGAAACTTTGTTCTAGCTCTCCAGGGAAGAAATAAGTGTTTAATCTCTATGTAATATTGAATTATACATCGATTTATGTAAAAATATGCCTACCTCATAACGCTTTCTATCGAATTAACTCGAAGGGAACGTTAGCGTTGTCAGTAGCGGTGCGAAGAAATGCAAAGTCCCAACCTCCCGGTCATGTCGGTCCTGCTTGGGCTATTTAAAAAAAATAAACATAAATCGTTACGCTCGACCGTATTACGTCGAAATATAACGATTTCACAAAAAATACCGGTACCTCGTACCGCTTTCTGACGAATTGACTCAAAGGGAACGTTCGAAATTCAAATTTTTTTCTAGCTATCCAGGGACGAAACAAACGTTTAATCTCTATGTAATATTGAATTATACATCGAGATATGTAAGAATATTCCTACCTCATAACGATTGTTAACGAATTAACTCGCAGGGAACCTTAGCGTCGTTCGTAGCGGTGGGAAGAAATACAAAGCCCCAACGTCCCGGTCATGTCGGTCCGGCCGCGACTATTTAAAAGAAACATAAAAAAAATAGTTACGTTCGACCGTATTACGTCGAAATATAACGATTTCACCACAAAAAGTTGGTACATCGTTACGCTTTCTAACGAATTAACTCGCAAAAACCGTTCGAAATTGAAAGTTTTTATTGCTCTCCAGGGACCATATAGACGTTTAACCCCTATGTAATATTGAATTATACACCGATTTATGGAAAAATATACCTACCTCATAACGCTACTTATCGAGTTAACTCGAAGTGAACGATAGCGTCGTTAGTAGTTGTGCGAAGAAATTCAAAGTCCCAATCTCCCGGTCATGTTGGTCCGGCCGCGGCTATTTAAAAAAAGAAAATAAAAAGAAATCATTACGTTCGAGCGTATTACGTCGAAATATAACGATTTCACAAAAAAATGCCGGTACCTCGAAACGCTTTCTGACGAATTGACTCGAAGGGAACGTTCGAAATTGAAATTTTGCTCCTGCTCTCCAGGGTAGAAATAAGTGTTTAATCTCTATGTAATATTGAAATATACATCGATTTATGCAAAAATATGCCCACCTCATAACGCTTTTAATCGAATTAAATCGAAGAGAGCGGTAGCGTCGTCAGTAGCTGCGCGAAGAAATTCAAAGTCCCAATCTCCCGGTCATGTCGGTCCGGCCGCGACTATTTAAAAGAAACATAAAAAAAATAGTTAGGTTCGACCGTATTACGTCGAAATATAACGATTTCACCACAAAATGTTGGTACATCGTTA
Organism: Bombus hortorum; assembly: GCA_905332935.1. Classification (NCBI taxonomy): domain Eukaryota; kingdom Metazoa; phylum Arthropoda; class Insecta; order Hymenoptera; family Apidae; genus Bombus; species Bombus hortorum. The sequence continues at coordinate 9,889,231 of CAJOSO010000001.1, forward strand.
CGCTTTCTAACGAATTAACTCGCAAAAACCGTTCGAAATTGAAAGTTTTTATTGCTCTCCAGGGACCATATAGACGTTTAACCCCTATGTAATATTGAATTATACACCGATTTATGGAAAAATATAGCTACCTCATAACGCTACTTATCGAGTTAACTCGAAGGGAACGATAACGTCGTTAGTAGTTGTGCGAAGAAATTCAAAGTCCCAACCTCCCGGTCATGTCGGTCCGGCGGCGGCTATTTAAAAAAAAGAAAATAAAAAGAAATCATTACGTTCGAGCGTATTATTTCGAACTATAACGGTTTCACAAGAAATACCAGTACCTCGTTACGCTTTCAGACGTATTAACTCGAAGGGAACGTTCGAAATTGAAATTTTGTTCTAGCTCAGCAGGGTAGAAATAAGTGTTTAATCTCTATGTAATATTGAAGTATAAATTGATTTATGCAAAAATATGCTCACCTCATAACGCTTTTAATCGAATTAAATCGAAGAGAACGGTAGCGACGTCAGTAGCTGCGCCAAGAAATTCAAAGTCCCAATCTCCTGGTCATGTCGCTCCGGCGGCGGCTATTTAAAAAAAACATAAAAAAAATAGTTACGTTCGACCGTATTACGTCGAAATGTAACGATTTCACCAAAAAATGTTGGTACATCGTTACGCTTTCTAACGAATTAACTCGCAAAAACCGTTCGAAATTGAAAGTTTTGATTGCTCTCCAGGGACCAAATAGACGTTTAACCCCTATGTAATATTGAATTATACATAGATTTATGGAAAAATATACCTACCTCATAACGCTACTTAGCGAGTTAACTCGAAGGGAACGATAACGTCGTTAGTAGTTGTGCGAAGAAATTCAAAGTCCCAACCTCCCGGTCATGTAGGTCCTGCGGGGGCTATTGAAAAAAAAATAAATATAAATCGTTACGCTCGACCGTATTACTTCGAAATATAACGATTTCACAAAAAAATACCGGTACCTCGTAAAGCTTTCTGACGAATATCTCGATGGGAACGTTCGAAATAGGAATTTTTTTCTAGCTCTCCAGGGACGAAATAAACGTTTAATATCCATGTAATATTGAAGTGTACATCGATTTATGATAAAATATGCCCACAGCGTAACGCTTTATATCGAAATATCTCGAAGGGTACGTTAGCGTCGTTAGTAGCGGTGCGAAGAAATTCAAAGACCCAACCTCCCGGTCATGTCGGTCCTGCGGGGGCTATTTAAAAAAAAATAAATATAAATCGTGACGCTCGACCGTATTACGTCGAAATATAACGATTTCACATAAAATACCGGTACATCGTAACGCTTTCAGACGAATTAACTCGCAAAAACCGTTCGAAATTGAAAGTTTTGCTAGCTCTCCAGGGACGAAATAAACGTTTAATCCCAATGCAATATTGAATTACACATCGATATATGTAGACATATTCCTACGTCGTAACGCTTTTTAACGAATTAACTCGAAGGGAACGTTCGAAATTGAAATTTTTTTCTAGCTCTCCAGGGACGAAATAAACGTTTAATCTCTATGTAATATTGAAGTATACATCGATTGATGTAAAAATATGCCCACCTCACAACTCTTTTTATCGAATTAAATCGAAGGGAACGTTAGCGTCGTTCGTAGCGGTGCGAAGAAATTCAAAGTCCCAACCTCCCGGTCATGTCGGTCCTGCTTGGGATATTTAAAAAAAATAAACATAAATCGTTACGCTCGACCGTATTACGTCGAAATATAACGATTTCACAAAAAATACCGGTACCTCGTACCGCTTTCTGACGAATTGACTCAAAGGGAACATTCGAAATTCAAATTTTTTTCTAGCTATACAGGCACGAAACAAACGTTTAATCTCTATGTAATATTGAATTATACATCGAGATATGTAAGGATATTCCTACCTCATAACGGTTGTTAACGAATTAACTCGCAGGGAACCTTAGCGTCGTTCGTAGCGGTGGGAAGAAATACAAATTCCCAACGTCCCGGTCATATAGGTACGGCGGGGGCTATTTAAAAAAAAAAAATAAAAATAAATCGTTACGTTCGACCGTATTACGTCGAAATATAACGATTTCACAAGAAATACCGGTACCTCGTAACGCTTTCTGACGAATTGACTCGAAGGGAACGTTCGAAATTGAAATTTTTTTCTAGCTCTCGAGGGACGAAACAAACGTTTAATCTCTATGTAATATTTAATTCTACATCGATTTATGTAGAAATATGCCTACCTCATATCGCTTTCAATCGAATTAACTCGAGGGAACGTTAGCGTCGTTAGTAGCGGTGCGAAGAAATGAAAAGACCCAACCTCCCGGTCATGTAGGTCATGCTGAGGCTATTTAAAAAAAACAAAAAAAAATCGTTACGTTCGACCGTATTACGTCGAACCATAACGATTTCACAAAAAATACCGGTACCTCGTAACGCTTTCTGACGAATTGACTCGAAGGGAACGTTCGAAATTGATATTTTGTTCTAGCTCTCCAGGATAGAGATAGGTGTTTAATCTCTATGTAATATTGAATTATACATCGATTTATGTAAAAATATGCCTACCTCATTACGCTTTTTATCGAATTAACTCGCAGGGAACCTTAGCGTCGTTAGTAGCGGTGCGAAGAAATTCAAATTCCCAACATCCCGGTCATGTCGGTCCTGCTGGGACTATTTAAAAAGAAATAAATATAAATCGTAACGTTCGACTGTAATACGTCGAAATATAATGATTTCACAAAAAATACGGGTACATGGTAACGCTTTCCAACGAATTAACTCGCAAAAACCGTTCGAAATTGAAAGTTCTGCTACCTCTCCAGGGACGAAATAAACGCTTAATCCCTATGCAATTTTGAATTACACATCGATATATGTAGAAATATTCCTACGTCGTAACGCTTTTTAACGAATTAACTCGAAGGGAACGTTCGAAATTGAAATTTTTTTCTAGCTCTCCAGGGACGAATTAAACGATTAATACCTATGTAACATTGAAGTATACAGCGATATGTGTAAAAATATGCCTACCTCGTAACGCTTTTTATCGAATTAACTCGAATGGAACGTTAGAGTCGTTAGTAGCTCCGCGAGGAAATTCAAAGTCCCAATCTCCCGGTCATATCGATCCGGCGGGGGCTATTTAAAAAAAAGAAATCAAAATAAATCGTTGCGATCGACCGTATTACGTCGAAATATAACGATTTCACAAAAAATACCGGTACCTCGTAACGCATTCTGACGAATTGACTCGAAGGGAACGTTCGAAATTGAAATTTTTTCTAGCTCTCCAGGGACGAAACAAACGTTTAATCTCTCTGTAATATTGAATTATACATCGAGATATGTAAAAATATTCCTACATCATAAAGGTTGTTAACGAATTAACTCGCAGGAAACCTTAGCGTCTTTCGTAGCGGTGCGAAGAAATACAAAGTCCCAATCTCCCGGTCATGTCGGTCCTGCTGGGGCTATTTAAAAAAAATAAATATAAATCGTTGCGTTCGACCGTATTGCTTCGAAATATAATGATTTCACAAAAAAAACCGGTACATCGTAACGCTTTCTAACGAATTAACTCGCCAAAACCGTTCGAAATTGAAGGTTTTGCTAGCTCTCCAGGGACGAAATAAACGTTTAATCCCTATGTAATATTGAATTATACATCGAGATATGTAAAAATATTCCTACCTCATAACGGTTGTTAACGAATTATCCCGCAGGAAACCTTAGCGTCGTTCATAGCGGCGCGAAGAAATACAATGTCCCAACCGCCCGGTCATGTCGGTCCTGCTTGGGCAAAAAAAAATAAACATTAATCGTTACGCTCGACCGTATTACGTCGAAATATAACGATGTCACAAAAAATACCGGTACCTCGTAACGGTTTCTGACGAATTGACTCGGAGGGAACGTTCGAAATTGAAATTTTTTTCTAGCTCTCCAGGGACGAAACAAACGTTTAATCTGTATGTAATATTGAATTATACATCGAGATATGTAAAAATATTCCTACATCATAGAGGTTGTTAACGAATTAACTCGCAGGAAACCTTAGCGTCTTTCGTAGCGGTGCGAAGAAATACAAAGTCCCAATCTCCCGGTCATATCGGTACGGCGGGGGCTATTTAAAAAAAAGAAATCAAAATAAATCGTTGCGATCGACCGTATTACGTCGAAATATAACGATTTCACAAAAAATACCGGTACCTCGTAACGCATTCTGACGAATTGACTCTAAGGGAACGTTCGAAATTGAAACTTTGTTCTAGCTCTCCAGGGTAGAAATAAGTATTTAATCTCTATGTAATATGAAATTATACATCAATGTATGTAAAAATATTCCTACCTCATAACGCTTTTTATCGAATTAACTCGAATGGAACGTTAGAGTCGTTAGTAGCTGCGCCAGGAAATTCAAAGTCCCAATCTCCCGGTCATATCGATCCGGCGGCGGCTATTTAAAAAAGAAATATAAAGAAATCGTTACGATCGACCGTATGACGTAGAACTATAAAGATGCACAAAAAATACCGCGACATCGTAACGCTTTTTAAAGAATTGACTCGAAAAAGCCGTTCGAAATTGAAAGTTTTGCTTGCTCTCCAGGGACCAAATAAACGGTTAATCCCTATGTAATATTGAATTATACATCGAGATATGTAAAAATATTCCTACCTCATAACGGTTGTTAACGAATTAACACGCAGGGAACCTTAGCGTCGTTCGTAGCGGTGCGAAGAAATTCAAAGTACAAACCTCCCGGTCATGTCGGTCCTGCTGGGGCTATTTAAAAACAAATAAATATAAATCGTTGCGTTCGACCGTATTACCTCGAAATATAATGATTTCGCAAAAAATACCGGTACATCATAACGCTTTCTGACGAATTGACTCGAAGGGAACGTTCGAAATTGAACTTTTGTTCTAGCACTCCAGGGTAGAAATAAGTGTTTAATCTCTATGTAATATTGAATTATACATCGATTTATTTAAAAATATGCCTACCTCATAACGCTTTTTATCGAATTAACTCGAAGGGAACGTTAGCGTCGTTAGTAGCGGTGCGAAGAAATGCAAATACCCAACCTCCCGGTCATGTCGGTCCTGCGGGGGCCATTTAAAAAAAATAAATATAAATCGTGACGCTCGACCGTATTACGTCGAAATATAACGATATCACAAAAAATACCAGTACCTCATATCGCTTTCTGACGACTTGACTCGAAGGGAACGTTCGAAATTGAAATTTTGTTCTAGCACTCCAGGGTAGAAATAAGTGTTTAATCTCTATGTAATATTGAATTACACATCGATTTATGTAAAAATATGCCTACTTCATAACGCTTTCTATCGAATTAACACGAAGGAAACGTTAGCGTCGTCAGTAGCGGTGCGAAGAAATGCAAAGTCCCATCTCCCGGTCATGTCGGTCCTGCGGGGGCTATTTAAAAAAAATAAACATAAATCGTTACGTTCGACCGTATTACGTAGAAATATAATGATTTCACAAAAAATACCGGTACATCGTAACGCTTTCTGACGAATTGACTCGGAGGGAAAGTTCGAAATTGAATGTTTTGCTAGCTCTCCAGGGACGAAATAAACGTTTAATCTCTATGTAATATTGAATTAGACATCGATTTATGTAAAATATGCCTACCTCCTAACGCTTTTTATCGAATTGACTCGAAGGGAACGTTAGCGTCGTTAGTAGCTGCGCGAAGAAATTCAAAGTCCCAATTTCCCGGTCATGTCGGTCCTGCTGGGGCTATTTAAAAAAAAATTAATATAAATCGTTGCGGTCGGCCGTATTACCTCGAGTTATAATGATTTCACAAAGAATACCGGTACATCGTAACGCTTTCTAACGAATTAACTCGCAAAAACCGTTCGACATTGAAAGTTTTGCTTGCTCTCCAGGGACCAAATAAACGGTTAATCCCTATGCAATTTTGAATTACACATCGATATGTTTAGAAATATTCCTACGTCGTAGCGCTTTCTAACGAATTTACTCGCAAAAACCGTTCGAAATTGAAAGTTTTGCTGGCTCTCCAGGGACGAAATAAACGTTTAATCCCTATGCAATATTGAATTACACTTCGATATATGTAGAAATATTCCTGCGTCTTAACGCTATTTAACGAATTAACTCGCAGGGAACCTTAGCGTCGTTCGTAGCGGTGCGAAGAAACACAAAGTCCCAACCTCCCTTTCATGTCGGTCCTGCGGGGGCTATTTAAAAATAAAATAAAAATAAATCGTTACGATCCACCGTATTACGTCGAAATATAACGATTTCATAAAAGATACCGGTACCTCGTAACGCTTTCTGACGAATTGACTCGAAGGGAACGTTCGAAATTGAAACTTTGTTCTAGCTCTCCAGGGTAGAAATAAGTGTTTAATCTCTATGTAATATTGAATTATACATCGATTTATGTAAAAATATGCCTACCTCATAATGCTTTCTATCGAATTAACTCGAAGGGAACGTTAGCGTCGTCAGTAGCGGTGCGAAGAAATGCAAACTCCCAACCTCCCGGTTGGGCTATTTAAAAAAAATAAACATAAATCGTTACGCTCGACCGTATTACTTCAAAATATAACGATTTCACAAAAAATACCGGTACCTCGTAACGCTTTCTGACGAATTGACTCGAAGGGAACGTTCGAAATTGAAAATTTTTTCTAGCTCTCCAGGGACGAAACAAACGTTTAATCTCTATGTAATATTGAATTCTACATCGATTTATGTAGAAATATGCCTACCTCATAACGCTTTCAATCGAATTAACTCGAAGGGAACCTTAGCGTCGTTAGTAGCGGTGCGAAGAAATGCAAAGACCCAACCTCCCGGTCATGTCGGTCATGCTGGGGCTATTTAAAAAAACAAAAAAAAAATCGTTACGTTCGACCGTATTACGTCGAAGCATAAAGATTTCACAAAAAATACCGGTACCTCGTAACGCTTTCTGACGAACTGACTCGAAGGGAACGTTCGAAATTGAAATTTTGTTCTAGCTCTCCAGGGTAGAAATAAGTGTTTAATCTCTATGTAATATTGAAGTATACATCAATGTATGTAAAAATATTCCTACCTCATAACGCTTTTTATCGAATTAACTCGAAGAGAACGTTAGCGTCGTTAGTAGCGGTGCGAAGAAATTCAAATTCGCAACATCACGGTCATGTCGATCCTGCTGGGGCTATTTAAAAACAAATAAATATAAATCGTTGCGTTCGACCGTATTACCTCGAAATATAATGATTTCGCAAAAAATACCGGTACATCATAACGCTTTCTGACGAATTGACTCGAAGGGAACGTTCGAAATTGAACGTTTGTTCTAGCACTCCAGGGTAGAAATAAGTGTTTAATCTCTATGTAATATTGAATTATACATCGATTTATTTAAAAATATGCCTACCTCATAACGCTTTTTATCGAATTAACTCGAAGGGAACGTTAGCGTCGTTAGTAGCGGTGCGAAGAAATGCAAAGTCCCATCTCCCGGTCATGTCGGTCCTGCGGGGGCTATTTAAAAAAAATAAACATAAATCGTTACGTTCGACCGTATTACGTAGAAATATAATGATTTCACAAAAAATACCGGTACATCGTAACGCTTTCTGACGAATTGACTCGGAGGGAAAGTTCGAAATTGAATGTTTTGCTAGCTCTCCAGGGACGAAATAAACGTTTAATCCCTATGCAATATTGAGTTACACTTCGATATATGTAGAAATATTCCTGCGTCTTAACGCTATTTAACGAATTAACTCGCAGGGAACCTTAGCGTCGTTCGTAGCGGTGCGAAGAAATACAAAGTCCCAACCTCCCTTTCATGTCGGTCCTGCGGGGGCCATTTAAAAAAAATAAATATAAATCGTGACGCTCGACCGTATTACGTCGAAATATAACGATTTCACAAAAAAATAACGGTACCTCGTAACGCTTTCTGACGAATTGACTCGAAGGGAACGTTCGAAATTGAAACTTTTTTCTAGCTATCCAGGGACGAAACAAACGTTTATTCTCTATGTAATATTGAATTCTACATCGATTTATGTAGAAATATGCCTACCTCATATCGCTTTCAATCGAATTAACACGAAGGGAACGTTAGCGCCGTTAGTAGCGGTGCGAAGAAATGCAAAGACCCAACCTCCCGGGCATGTCGGTCATGCTGGGGCTATTTAAAAAAACAAAAAAAACATCGTTACGTTCGACCGTATTACGTCGAACCATAAAGATTTCACAAAAAATACCGGTACCTCGTAACGCTTTCTGACGAACTGACTCGAAGGGAACGATCGAAATTGTAACTTTGTTCTAGCTCTTCAGGGTAGAAATAAGTGTTTAATCTCTACGTAATATTGAATTATACATCGATTTATGTAAAAATATGCCTACCTCATAACGCTTTTCATCGAATTAAGTCGAAGGGAACGTTAGCGTCTTCAGTAGCGGCGCGAAGAAATGCAAAGTCCCAACCTCCCTGTCATGTCGGTCCTGCTTGGGCTATTTAAAAAAAATAAACATAAATCGTTACGCTCGACCGTATTACGATGAAATATAACGATTTTACAAAAAATACCGGTACCACGTAACGCATTCTGACGATTAGACTCGAAGGGAACGTTCGAAATTGAAATTCTTTTCTAGCTCTCCATGGGCGAAATAAACGTTTAATCCCTATGTAATATTGAATTATACATCGAGATATGTAAAAATATTCCTACCTCATAACGGTTGTTAACGAATTATCCCGCAGGGAACCTTAGCGTCGTTCGTAGCGGTGCGAAGAAATACAAACTAAAACATCCCGGTCATGTCGGTCCTGCTTGGGCAATTTAAAAAAAATAAACATAAATTGTTACGCTCGACCGTATTACGTCAAACTATAACGATTTCACAAAAAATACTGGTACCTCGTAACGCTTTCTGACGAATTGACTCGAAGGGAACGTGAGCGTCGTTAGTAGCGGTGCGAAGAAATTCAAAGACCCAACCTCCCGGTCATGTCGGTCCGGCGGCGGCTATTTAGAAAAAGAAAATCAAAAGAAATCGTTACGCTCCAGCGTATTACGTCGAACTATAACGATTTCACAATAAATACCGGTACCTCTTAACGCTTTCAGACGAATTAACTCGAAGGAAACTTTCGAAATTGAAATTTTTTTCTAGCTCTCCAGGGACGAAATAAACGTTTAATCTCTATGTAATATTGAAGTATACATCGATTGATGTAAAAATATGCCCACCTCACAACTCTTTTTATCGAATTAAATCGAAGGGAACGTTAGCGTCGTTCGTAGCGGTACGAAGAAATTCAAAGACACAACCTCCCGGTCATGTCGGTCCTGCGGGGGCTATTTAAAAAAAAAATAAAAAAAAATCGTTACGATCCACCGTATTACGGCGAACTATAAAGATTTCACAACAAAATACCGCGAACTCGTAATGCTTTTTAACGAATTAACTCGAAAAAACCGTTCGAAATTGAAAGTCTTGGTAGCTCTCCAGGGACGAAATACACGTTTAATCCCTATGTAATATTGAATTACACATCGATACATGTAGAAATATTCCTACGTCGTAACGCTTTCAGACGAATTAACTCGCAAAAACCGTTCGAAATTGACATTTTGTTCTAGCTCTTCAGGGTAGAAATAAGTGTCTAATCTCTATGTAATATTGAATTATACATCGATTCATGTAAAAATATGCCTACCTCATAACGCTTTATATCGGATTAACTCCAAGGGAACGTTAGCGTCGTTAGTAGCGGTGCGAAGAAATACAAAGTCCCAACCTCCCTTTCATGTCGGTCCTGCGGGGGCCATTTAAAAAAAATAAATATAAATCGTTACGCTCGACCGTATTACGTCGAAATATAACGATTTCACAAAAAAATACCGGTACCTCGTAACGCTTTCTGACGAATTGACTCGAAGGGAACGTTCGAAATTGAAATTTTGTTCCTGCTCTCCAGGGTAGAGATAAGTGTTTAATCTCTATGTAATATTGAATTACACATCGATTTATGTGAAATTATGCCTACCGCATGACGCTTTTTATCGAATTAACACGAAGGGAACGTTAGCGTCGTTAGTAGCGGTGCGAAGAAATTCAAATTCCCAACATCCCGGTCATGTCGGTCCTGCTGGGGCTATTTAAAAAGAAATAAATATAAATCGATACGTTCGACCGTATTACGTCGAACTATAAAGATTTCACAAAAAATACCGCGTCCTCGTAACGCTTGTTAACGAATTAACTCGCAAAGACCTTTCGAAATTGAAAGTATTGCTACCTCTCCAGGGACGAAATAAACGTTTAAACCCTATGCAATATTGAATTATACATCGATATATGTAGAAATATTCCTACGTCGTAACGCTTTTTAACGAATTAACTCGAAGGGAACGTTCGAAATTGAAATTTTTTTCTAGCTCTCCAGGGACGAAATACACATTTAATCCCAATGCAATATTGAATTACACATTGATATATGTAGACATAATCCTACGTCGTAACGCTTTTTAACCAATTAACTCGCAGGGAACGTTCGAAATTGAAATATTTTTCTAGCTATCCAGGGACGAAATAAGGGTTTAATCTCTATGTAATATTGAATTGAACATCGATTTATGTAAAAATATGCCTACCTCATAACGCTTTTTATCGAATTAAATCGAAGGGATCGTTAGCGGCGTTCGTAGCGGCGCGAAGAAATTCAAAGACCCAACCTCTCGGTCATGTCGGTCCTGCGGGTGCTATATAAAAAAAAATAAATATAAATCGTTACGTTCGACCGTATTACGTCGAACTATAAAGATTTCACAAAAAAATACCGCGAACTCGTAATGCTTGTTAACGAATTAACTTGAAAAAACCGTTCGAAATTGAAAGTTTTGCTAGCTCTCCAGGGACGAAATAAACGTTTAATCCCTTTGCAATATTGAATTACACATCGATATATGTAGAAATGTTCCTACGTCGTAACACTTTTTAACGAATTACCTCGAAGGGAACGTTCGAAATTGAAATATTTTTCTAGCTCTCCAGGGACGAAATAAAAGTTTAATCTCTATGTAATATTGAATTACACATCGATATATGTAGAAATATTCCTACCTCATAACGGCTGTTAACGAATTAAGTCGCATGGAACCTTAGCGTCGTTCGTAGCGGTGCGAAGAAATACAAAGTCCCAACCTCCCGGTCATGTCTGTCCTGCGGGGGCTATTTAAAAAAAAAAATAAAAATAAATCGTTACGTTCGACCGTATTACGTCGAACTATAAAGATTCCACAAAAAAATACCGCGAACTCGTAATGCTTGTTAACGAATTAACTTGAAAAAACCGTTCGAAATTGAAAGTTTTGCTAGCTCTCCAGGGACGAAATAAACGTTTAATCCCTTTGCAATATTGAATTACACATCGATATATGTAGAAATATTCCTACGTCGTAACGCTTTTTAACGAATTAACTCGAAGGGAACGTTCGAAATTGAAATTTTTTTCTAGCTCTCCAGGGACGAAATAAAAGTATAATCTCTATGTAATATTGAATTACACATCGATATATGTAGAAATATTCCTACCTCATAACGGTTGTTAACGAATTAACTCGCAGGGAACCTTAGCGTCGTTCCTAGCGGTGCGAAGAAATACAAAGTCCCGACGTCCCGGTCATATAGGTACGGCGGGGGCTATTTAAAAAATAAAAATAAAAATAAATCGTTACGATCCACCGTATTACGTCGAAATATAACGATTTCACAAAAAAATACCGGTACATCGTTACGCTTTCTAACGAATTAACTTGCATAAACCGTTCGAAATTGAAAGTTTTGCTAGCTTTCCAGGGACGAAATAAACGATTAATCCCTACGCAATATTGATTTACACATCGATATATGTAGAGATATTCCTACGTTGAAACGCTTTCAGACGAATTAGCTCGCAAAAACCGTTCGAAATTGAAATTTTGTTCTAGCTCTTCAGGGTAGAAATAAGTGTATAATCTCTATGTAATATTGAATTATACATCGATTTATGTATAAATATGCCTACCTCATTACGCTTTATATCGAATTAACTCGAAGGGAACGTTAGCGTCGTTAGTAGCGGTGCGAAGAAATGCAAAGTCCCAACCTCCCGGTCATGTCGGTCCTGCTGGGGCTATTTAAAAAAAAATAAACATAAATCGCTACGTTCGACCGTATTACGTCGAAATATAATGATTTCACATAAAATACCGGTACATCGTAACGCTTTCTGAAGAATTAACTCGCAAAAACCGTTCGAAATTGAAAGTTTTGCTAGCTCTCCAGGGACGAAATAAGCGTTTAATCTCTATGCAATATTGAATTACACTACGATATATGTAGAAATATTCCTTCGTCGTAACGCTTTTTAACGAATTAACTCGCAGGGAACATTAGCGTCGTTCGTAGCGGTGCGAAGAAATACAAAGTCCCAACCTCCCGGTCATGTCGGTCCTGCGGGGCTATTTAGAAAAAAAATAAATATAAATCGTGACGCTCGACCGTATTACGTCGAAATATAACGATTTCACAAAAAATACCGGTACATCGTAACGCTTTCAAACGAATTAACTCGCAAAAACCGTTCGAAACTGAAAGTTTTGCTAGCTCTCCAGGGACGAAATAAACGTTTAATCCCTATGTAATATTGAATTATACATCGATTTATGTAAAAATATGCCCACCTCATAACGCTTCTTATCGAATTAACTCGAAGGGAACGTTAGCGTCGTTAGTAGCTGCGTGAAGAAAGACAAAGTCACAACGTCCCGGTCATATAGGTACGGCAGGGGCTATTTAAAAAAAAAAAATAGAAATAAATCGTTACGATCGACCGTATTACGTCGAAATATAACGATTTCACAAAAATTACCGGTACCTCGTAACCCTTTCTAACGAATTAACTTGCAAAAACCGTTCGAAATTGAAAGTTTTGCTAGCTCTCCAGGGACGGAATAAACGATTAATCCCTATGCAATATTGAATTACACATCGATATATGTAGAAATAGTACTACGTCGTAGCGCTTTCAGACGAATTAACTCGAAAAAACACTTCGAAATTGAAAGTTTCGCTAGCTCTCCAGGGACGAAATAAACGTTAAATCCCTATGTAATATTGTATTATACATCGATATATGTAGAAATATTCCTACCTCATGACGCTTTCTATCGAATTAACTCGAAGGGAACGTTAGCGTCGTCAGTAGCGGTGCGAAGAAATTCAAAGTCCCAACCTCCCGGTCATGTCGGTCCTGCTGGGGCTATTTAAAAAAATAATGAATGTAAATCGTTACGTTCGACCGTATTACCTCAAAATATAATGATTTCACAAAAAATACCGGTATATCGTAACGCTTTCAAACGAATTAACTCGCAAAAACCGTTCGAAACTGAAAGTTTTGCTAGCTCTCCAGGGACGAAATAAACGTTTAATCCCTATGCAATATTGAATTACACTACGATATATGTAGAAATATTCCTACGTCGTAACGCTTTTTAACGAATTAACTCGCAGGGAACATTAGCGTCGTTCGTAGCGGTGCGAAGAAATACGAAGTCCCAACCTCCCGGTCATGTCGGTCCTGCGGGGGCTATTTAGAAAAAAAATAAATATAAATCGTGACGCTCGACCGTATTACGTCGAAATATAACGATTTCACAAAAAAATACCGGTACATCGTAACGCTTTCAGACGAATTAACTCGAAGGGAACGTTCGAAATTAAAATTTTGTTCTAGCTCTTCAGGGTAGAAATAAGTGTTTAATCTCTATATAATATTGAGGTATACATCGATTTATGTAAAAATATGCCCACCTCATAAGGCTTTTTATCGAATTAACTCGAAGGAAACGTTAGCGTCGTTTGTAGCTGCGTGAAGAAAGACAAAGTCACAACGTCCCGGTCATATAGGTACGGCGGGAGCTATTTAAAAAAAAAAAATAGAAATAAATCGTTACGATCGACCGCATTACGTCGAAATATAACGATTTCACAAAAAATACCGGTACCTCGTAACGCTTTCTAACGAATTAACTTGCAAAAACCGTTCGAAATTGAAAGTTTTGCTAGCTCTCCAGGGACGGAATAAACGATTAATCCCTATGCAATATTGAATTACACATCGATATATGTAGAAATAGTACTACGTCGTAGCGCTTTCAGACGAATTAACTTGAAAAAACACTTCGAAATTGAAAGTTTCGCTAGCTCTCCAGGGACGAAATAAACGTTAAATCCCTATGTAATATTGAATTATACATCGAGACATGTAGAAATATTCCTACCTCATAACGCTTTCTATCGAATTAACACGGAGGGAACGTTAGCGTCGTTAGTAGCGGTGCGAAGAAATGCAAAGTCCCAACCTCCCGGTCATGTCGGTCCTGCTGGGGCTATTTAAAAAAAAATAAACATAAATCGTTAGGATCGACCGTATTACGTCGAAATATAACGATTTCACAAAAAATACCGGTACCCCGTAACGCTTTCAGACGAATTAACTCGAAGGGAACTTTCGAAATTGAAATTTTGTTCTAGCTCTTCGGGGTAGAGATAAGTGTTTAATCTGTATGTAATATTGAGGTATACATCGATTTATGTAAAAATATGCCCACCTCATATCGCTTTTTATCGAATTAAATCGAAGAGAACGGTAGCGTCGTCAGTAACTGCGCAAAGAAATTCAAAGTCCCAATCTCCCGGTTATGTCGGTCCTGCTGGGGCTATTTAAAAAAAAATAAATATAAATCGTGACGCTCGACCGTATTACGTCGAAATATAACGATTTCACAAAAAAATACCGGTACATCGTAACGCTTTCAGACGAATTAACTCGAAGGGAACGTTCGAAATTAAAATTTTGTTTTAGCTCTTCAGGGTAGAAATAAGTGTTTAATCTCTATATAATATTGAGGTATACATCGATTTATGTAAAAATATGCCCACCTCATAACGCTTTTTATCGAATTAACACGAAGGGAACGCTAGCGTCGTTAGTAGCTGCGTGAAGAAAGACAAAGTCACAACGTCCCGGTTATATAGGTACGGCGGGGGCTATTAAAAAAAAAAAAAAAAATAAAAATTTATCGTTACGGTCGACCGTATTACGTCGAAATATAACGATTTCACAAAAAATTCCGGTAACTCGTAACGCTTACAGACGAATTAACTCGAAGGGAACTTTCGAAATTGAAATTTTGTTCTAGCTCTTCAGGGTAGAAATAAGTGTGTAATCTCTATGTTATATTGAGGTATACATCGATTTATGTGAAAATATGCCTACCGCATAACGCTTTTTATCGAATTAAATCGAAGGGAACGTTAGCGTCGTTAGTAGCGGTGCGAAGAAATTCAAAGTACCAACCTCCCGGTAATGTCGGTCCGGCGGCGGCTATTTAAAAAAAAGAAAATAAAAAGAAATCATTACGTTCGAGCGTATTACGCCGAACTATAACGATTTCACAATAAATACCGCGTCCTCGTAACGCTCGTTAACGAATTAACTCGCAAAGACCGTTCGAAATTGAAAGTTTTGCTAGCTCTCCAGGGACGAAATAAACGTTTAATCCCTATGTAATATTGAATTATACAGCGATATATGTAGAAACATTTCTACCTCATAAAGCTTTTTATCGAATTAACTCGAAGGGAACGTTAGCGTCGTCAGTAGCGGTGCGAAGAAATTCAAAGTCCCAACCTCCCGGTCATGTCGGTCATACTGCGGCTATTAAAAAGATAATAAATATAAGTCGTTACGTTCGACCGTGTTTCGTCGAACTATAAAGATTTCACAAAAAATACCGGTACCTCGTAACGCTTTCTGACGAATTGACTCGAAGGGAACGTTCGAAATTGAAATTTTGCTTGCTCTCCAGGAACCAAATAAAAGTTTAATCCCTATGTAATATTCAATTATACATCGAGATATGTAAAAATATTCCTACCTCATAAAGCTTTTTATCGAATTAACTCGAAGGGAACGTTAGCGTCGTCAGTAGCGGTGCGAAGAAATTCAAAGTACCAACGACCCGGTTATATCGGTACGGCGGGGTCTATTTAAAAAAAAAAAAAAATAAAAATAAATCGTTACGATCGACCGTATTACGTCGAAGTATAACGATTTCACAAAAAATACCGGTACCTCGTAACGCTTTCTTACGAATTTACTCGCAAAAACCATTCGAAATTGAAAGTTTTGCTAGCTCTCCAGGGACGAAATAAACGATTAATCCCTATGAAATAGTGAATTACACATCGAAATATGTAGAAATATTCCTACATCGTAACGCTTTTTAACGAATTAACTCGAAGGGAACGTTCGAAATTGAAATTTTTTTCTAGCTCTCCAGGGACGAAATAAACGCTTAATGTCTATGTAATATTGAAGTATACATCGATATATGCAAAAATATGCCCACATCATAACGCTTTTAATCGAATTAAATCGAAGAGAATGGTAGCGTCGTCAGTAGCTGCGCTAAGAAATTCAAAGTCCCAATCTCCCGTTCATGTCGGTCCGACCGCGGCTATTTAAAAAAAACATAAAAAAAATAGTTACGATCCACCGTATTACGACGAAATATAACGATTTCACAAAAAATACCGGTACCTCGTAAAGCTTTCTGACGAATTAACTCGCAAAAACCGTTCGAAATTGAAAGTTTTGTTAGCTCTCCAGGGACGAAATAAACGTATAATCCCTATGTAATATTGAATTATACATCGATATATGTAGAAATATTCCTAACTCATAACGCTTTCTATCGAATTAACGCGAAGGGAACGTTAGCGTCGTCAGTAGCGGTGCGAAGAAATGCAAAGTCCCAACCTCCCGGTCATGTCGGTCCTGCTTGGGCTATTTAAAAAAAATAAACATAAATCGTTACGTCCGACCGTATTACGTCGAAATATAATGATTTCACAAAAAATACCGGTACATCGTAACGATTGTTAACGAATTAACTCGAAAAAACCGTTCGAAATTGAAAGTTTTGCTAGCTCTCCAGGGACGAAATAAACGTTTAATCCCTATGCAATATTGAATTACACTTCGATATATGTAGAAATACTCCTACGTCGTAGAGCTTTCTAACGAATTAACTCGCAAAAACCGTTCGAAATTGAAAGTTTTGCTAGCTCTCCAGGGACGAAATAAACGTTTAATCCCTATGCAATATTGAATGACACATCGATATATGTAGAAATATTCCTACCTCATAACGCTTTCTATCGAATTAACACGAAGGGAACGTTAGCGTCGTCAGTAGCGGTGCGAAGAAATGCAAAGTCCCAACCTCCCGGTCATGTCGGTCCTGCTTGGGCTATTTAAAAAAAATAAACATAAATCGTTACGTCCGACCGTTACGTCGAAATGTAATGATTTCACAAAAAATACCGGTACATCGTAACGCTTGTTAACGAATTAACTCGAAAAAACCGTTCGAAATTGAAAGTTTTGCTAGCTCTCCAGGGACGAAATAAACGTTTAATTCCTATGCAATATTGAATTACACATCGATATATGTAGAAATATTCCCACGTCATAACGCTTTTTATCGAATTAACTCGAAGGGAACGTTAGCATCGTTAATAGCTGTGCGAAGAAATTCAAAGACACAACCTCCCGGTCATGTCGGTCCTGCGGGGGCTATTTAAAAAAAAAATAAAAATAAATCGTTACGATCCACCGTACTACGTCGAAATATAACGATTTCACAAAAAATACCGGTACCTCGTAACGCTTTCTGACGAATTAACTCGAAAAAACCGTTCGAAATTGAAAGTTTTGCTAGCTCTCCAGGGACGAAATAAACGTTTAATTCCTATGCAATATTGAATTACACATCGATATATGTAGAAATATTCCCACGTCATAACGCTTTTTATCGAATTAACTCGAAGGGAACGTTAGCATCGTTAATAGCTGTGCGAAGAAATTCAAAGACCCAACCTCCCGGTCATGTCGGTCCTGCGGGGGCTATTTAAAAAAAAAATAAAAATAAATCGTTACGATCCACCGTATTACGTCGAAATATAACGATTTCACAAAAAATACCGGTACCTCGTAACGCTTTCTGACGAATTAACTCGCAAAAACCGTTCGAAATTGAAAGTTTTGCTAGTTCTCCAGGGACGAAATAAACGTTTAATCCCTATGTAATATTGAATTATACATCGATTTATGTAAAAATATGCCTACCTCATAACGCTTTATATCGAATTAACTCGAAGGGAACGTTCGAAATTGAAATTTTGTTCTAGCTCCTCAGGGTAGAAATAAGTGTTAGATCTCTATGTAATATTGAATTATACATCGATTTATGTAAAAATATGCCTACCTCATAACGCTTTATATCGAATTAACTCGAAGAGAACGGTAGCGTCGTTAGTAGCGGTGCGAAGAAATGCAAAGACCCAACCTCCCGGTCATGTCGCTCCTGCTGGAGCTATTTAAAAAAGAAATATAAAGAAATCGTTACGATCGACCGTATTAAGTAGAACTATAAAGATGCACAAAAAATACCGCGACATCGTAACGCTTTTTAAAGAATTAACTCGAAAAAGCCGTTCGAAATTGAAAGTTTTGCTTGCTATCCAGGGACCAAATAAACGGTTAATTTCCTATGTAATATAGAATTATACATCGAGATGTGTAAAAATATTCCTACCTCATAACGCTTGTTAACGAATTAACTCGCAGGGAACCTTAGCGTCGTTAGTAGCGGTGCGAAGAAATTCAAAGACCCAACCTCTCGATCATGTCGGTCCTGCGGTGGCTATTTAAAAAAAAATAAATATAAATCGTTACGCTCGACCGTATTACGTCGAAATATAACGCTTTCACAAAAAAATACCGGTACATCGTAACGCTTTCTAACGAATTAACTCGAAAAAACCGTTCGAAATTGAAGTTTTGCTACCTCTCCAGGGACGAAATAAACGTTTAATCCCTATGCAATATTGAATTACACATCGATATATGTAGAAATATTCCTACGTCGTAACGCTTTTTAACGAATTAACTCGCAGGGAACCTTAGCGTCGTTCGTAGCGGTGCGAAGAAATACAAAGTCCCAACGTCCCGGTCATATCGGTACGGCGGGGGCTATTTAAAAAAAAAAAAAAAAAAATAAAAATAAATCCTTACGATCGACCGTATTACGTCGAAATATAACGATTTCACAAAAAATACCTGTACCTCGTAACGCTTTCTAACGAATTAACTCGCAAAAACCGTTCGGAATTGAAAGTTTTGCTAGCACTCCAGGGACGAAATAAACGTTTAATCCCTATGCAATATTGAATTACACATGGATTTATGTAGACATATTTCTACGTCGTAACGCTTCTTAACGAATTAACTCGAAGGGAACTTTCGAAATTGAAATTTTTTCTAGCTCTCCAGGGACGAAATAAACGTTCAATATCTATGTAATATTGAAGTATACATCGATTTATGTAAAAATATGCCCACCTCATAGCGCTTTTTAGCGAATAAAATCGAAGAGAACGGTGGCGCCGTCAGTAGCTGCGCGAATAAATTCAAAGTCACAATCTCCCGGCCATGTCGCTCCGGCCGCGGCTATTTAAAAAAAACATTTAAAAAATCGTTACGTTCGACCGTATTACGTCGAACTATAAAGATTTCACAAAAAATGCCGGTACCTCGTAACGCTTTCTGACGAACTGACTCGAAGGGATCGTTCGAAATTGAAATTTTGTTCTAGCTCTCCAGGGTAGAAATAAGTGTTTAATCTCTATGTAATATTGAAGCATACATCGATTTATGTAAAAATATGGCCACCTCATAACGCTTTTTATCGAATTAAATCGAAGGGAACGTTAGCGTCTTCAGTAGCGGTGCGAAGAAATTCAAAGTACCAACCTCCCGGTCATGTCGGTCCTGCGGGGGCTATTTAAAAAAAAATAAATATAAATGGTTATGCTCGACCGTATTACGTCGAAATATAACGATCTCACAACAAAATACCGGTACATCGTAACGCTTTCCAACGAATTAACTCGCAAAAGCCGTTCGAAATTGAAAGTTTTGCTACCTCTCCAGGAACGATATAAACGTTTAATCCCTATGCAATTTTGAGCTACACATCGATATATGTAGAAATATTCCTACGTCGTAACGCTTTTTAACGAATTAACTCGAAGGGAACGTTCGAAATTGAAATTTTTTTCTAGCTCTCCAGGGACGAATTAAACGATTAATACCTATGTAACATTGAAGTATACAGCGATATGTGTAAAAATATGCTTACCTCGTAACGCTTTTTATCGAATTAACTGGAATGGAACGTTAGCGTCTTCAGTAGCGGTGCGAAGAAATACAAAGTACCAATCTCCCGGTCATATCGATCCGGCGGCGGCTATTTAAAAAAGAAATATAAAGAAATCGTTACGGTCGACCGTATTACGTAGAACTATAAAGATGCACAAAAAATACAGCGACCTCGTAACGCTTCTTAAAGAATTAACTCGAGAAAGCCGTTCGAAATTGAAAGTTTTGCTTGCTCTCCAGGGACCAAATAAACGGTTAATCCCTATGTAATATTGAATTATATATCGAGATATGTAACAATATTCCTACCTCATAACGGTTGTTAAGGAATTAACTCGCAGGGAACCTTAGCGTCGTTCGTAGCGGTGGGATGAATTACAAAGTCCCAACGTCCCGGTCATATAGGTACGGCGGGGGCTATTTAAAAAAAAAAGTAAAAATAAATCGTTACGGTCCACCGTATTACGTCGAAATATAACGATTTCACAAAAAATACCGGTACCTCGTAACGCTTTCTGACGAATTGACTCGAAGGGAACGTTCGAAATTGAAATTTTGTTCTAGCTCTCCAGGGTAGAAATAAGTGTTTAATCCCTATGCAATATTGAATTACACATGGATTTATGTAGACATATTTCTACGTCGTAACGCTTCTTAACGAATTAACTCGAAGGGAACTTTCGAAATTGAAATTTTTTCTAGCTCTCCAGGGACGAAATAAACGTTCAATATCTATGTAATATTGAAGTATACATAGATTTATGTAAAAATATGCCCACCTCATAGCGCTTTTTAGCGAATAAAATCGAAGAGAACGGTGGCGCCGTCAGTAGCTGCGCGAATAAATTCAAAGTCACAATCTCCCGGCCATGTCGCTCCGGCCGCGGCTATTTAAAAAAAACATTTCAAAAATCGTTACGTTCGACCGTATTACGTCGAACTATAAAGATTTCACAAAAAATGCCGGTACCTCGTAACGCTTTCTGACGAACTGACTCGAAGGGATCGTTCGAAATTGAAATTTTGTTCTAGCTCTCCAGGGTAGAAATAAGTGTTTAATCTCTATGTAATATTGAAGCATACATCGATTTATGTAAAAATATGGCCACCTCATAACGCTTTTTATCGAATTAAATCGAAGGGAACGTTAGCGTCTGCAGTAGCGGTGCGAAGAAATTCAAAGTACCAACCTCCCGGTCATGTCGGTCCTGCGGGGGCTATTTAAAAAAAAATAAATATAAATGGTTATGCTCGACCGTATTACGTCGAAATATAACGATCTCACAACAAAATACCGGTACATCGTAACGCTTTCCAACGAATTAACTCGCAAAAGCCGTTCGAAATTGAAAGTTTTGCTACCTCTCCAGGAACGATATAAACGTTTAATCCCTATGCAATTTTGAGCTACACATCGATATATGTAGAAATATTCCTACGTCGTAACGCTTTTTAACGAATTAACTCGAAGGGAACGTTCGAAATTGAAATTTTTTTCTAGCTCTCCAGGGACGAATTAAACGATTAATACCTATGTAACATTGAAGTATACAGCGATATGTGTAAAAATATGCTTACCTCGTAACGCTTTTTATCGAATTAACTGGAATGGAACGTTAGCGTCTTCAGTAGCGGTGCGAAGAAATACAAAGTACCAATCTCCCGGTCATATCGATCCGGCGGCGGCTATTTAAAAAAGAAATATAAAGAAATCGTTACGGTCGACCGTATTACGTAGAACTATAAAGATGCACAAAAAATACAGCGACCTCGTAACGCTTCTTAAAGAATTAACTCGAGAAAGCCGTTCGAAATTGAAGGTTTTGTTTGCTCTCCAGGGACCAAATAAACGTTTAATCCCTATGTAATATTGAATTCTTCATCGAGATATGTAAAAATATTCCTACCTCATAAGGCTTTTTATCGAATTAACTCGCTGGAAACCTTAGCGTCGTTCGTAGCGGTGCGAAGAAATACAAAGTCCCAACGTCTCGGTCATATCGGTATGGCGGGGGCAATTTAAAAAAAAAAAAAAATAAAAATAAATAGTTGCGATCGACCGTATTACGTCGTAATATAACGATTTCACAAAAAATACCGGTACCTCGTAACGATTTCTGACGAATTGTCTCGAAGGGAACGTTCGAAATTGAAATTTTGTTCTAGCACTTCAGGGTGGAAATAAGTGTTTAATGTCTATGTAGTATTGAATTACGCATCGAGATATGTAAAAATATTCCTACCCCATAACGGTTGCTAACTAATTAACTCGCAAAAAGCGTTCGAAATTGAAAGTTTTGCTAGCTCTCCAAGGACGAAATAAAAGGTTAATCCCTATGCACTATTGAATTACACATCGATATATGTACAAATATTCCTACGTCGTAACGCTTTTTAACGAATTAACTCGAAGGGAACGTTCGAATTTGAAATTTTTTTCTAGCTCTCCAGGGACGAAATAATCGTTTAATCTCAATGTAATATTGAAGTATACGTCGATTTATGTAAAAATATCCATACCTCATAACGCTTTTTAACGAAATAACTCGAAAAAACTTTTCGACCCGAAATTTTTCTAAGTCCCAACGTACCGGAGCGAGATTTTTCTAAGTTCCACGTCGTGTAGGTCCGTTCGTAAAAAACGTTCAGGGACCAAAATAAACCTTTAAACCCTATGTAATATTGAATTATACGTCGATTTATGTAAAAATATTCGTACCTTATAACGCTTTTTAACGAAATAACTCGAAAAAACTTTTCGACTCGGAATTTTTCTAAGTCCCAACGTACCGGAGCGAGATTTTTCTAAGTTCCACGTCGTGTAGGTCCGTTTGTAAAAAACGTTGTGGGACCAAAATAAACCTTTAATCCCTATGTAATATCGAATTATACGTCGATTTATGTAAAAATATCCATACCTTATAACGCTTTTTAAGGAATTAACTCCAAAAAACCGTCGAAAAATAAAATTTTTTTCTAGCATTCCCGGGATGAAATAAACGCTTAATCCCTATGTAATATCGAATTATACATCGATTTATGTAAAAATATTCGTACCTTATAACGCTTTTTAACGAAATAACTCGAGAAAACTTTTCGACCCGGAATTTTTCTAAGTCCCAACGTATCGGAGCGAGATTTTTCTAAGTTCCACGTTGTGTAGGTCCGTTCGTAAAAAACGTTCAGGGACCAAAATAAACCTTTAATCCCTATGTAATATGGAATTATACGTCGATTTATGTAAAAATATCCATACCTTATAACGCTTTTTAACGAAATAACTCGAAAAAACTTTTCGACTCGAAATTTTTCTAAGTCCCAACGTACCGGAGCGAGATTTTTCTAAGTTCCACGTCGTGTAGGTCCGTTCGTAAAAAACGTTCAGGGACCAAAATAAACCTTTAATCCCTATGTAATATCGAATTATACGTCGATTTATGTAAAAATATCCATACCTCATAACGCTTTTTAAGGAATTAACTCCAAAAAACCGTCGAAAAATAAAATTTTTTTCTAGCATTCCCGGGATGAAATAAACGCTTAATCCCTATGTAATATTGAATTATACGTCGATTTATGTAAAAATATTCGTACCTTATAACGCTTTTTAACGAAATAACTCGAAAAAACTTTTCGACCCGGAATTTTTCTAAGTCCCAACGTACCGGAGCGAGATTTTTCTAAGTTCCACGTCGTGTAGGTCCGTTTGTAAAAAACGTTCAGGGACCAAAATAAACCTTTAATCCCTATGTAATATCGAATTATACGTCGATTTATGTAAAAATATCCGTACCTCATAACGCTTTTTAAGGAATTAACTCCAAAAAACCGCTGAAAAATAAAATTTTTTTCTAGCATTCCCGGGATGAAATAAACGCTTAATCCCTATGTAATATTGAATTATACGTCGATTTATGTAAAAATATCCATACCTCATAACGCTTTTTAACGAAATAACTCGAAAAAACTTTTCGACTCGAAATTTTTCTAAGTCCCTACGTACCGGTGCGAAATTTTTCAAAGTCCCAACGTCCCGGTCATGTCGGTCCGGCGGGTGCTATTTTTTAAAAAAAATAAAAAGAAATCGTCACGTTCGACCGTATTACGTCGAACTATAACGATTCCACAAAAAATATTCCTACCTCGTAACGCTTTTTAACGAATTAACTCGAAAAAACCGTTCGAAATTGAAACCTTTTTCTAGCACTCTGGGAGCGAAATAAACGCTTAATCCCTATGTAATATCGAATTATACGTCGATTTATGTAAAAATATCCATACCTCATAACGCTTTTTTACGAATTAACTCCAAAAAACCGCTGAAAAATAAAATTTTTTTCTAGCATTCCCGGGATGAAATAAACGCTTAATCCCCATGTAATATCGAATTATACGTCGATTTATGTAAAAATATCCATACCTCATAACGCTTTTTAACGAATAAACTCG